>OY998258.1:18974166-21955000 GCA_963922045.1 Persicaria maculosa
ATGTTGGATCAACATGAGATGAACTTTGTTCATTCTCATATTGGGCCAATCCATTTGTGATCCATCCCACTTCCCTCTCCCAACTCAGAGAGCTCACAACGGCTCTTTGCTTGCGTTATTTCAAACGCTGCGTTTTGCCTAAGTAACGCTCTTTATAAGAGACCTCTTTCTCTGAAACCCTAATCCACGAGTTGCTTCACTGTTCTCCGCCCACAAAGAAAGAGAGAAAGAAAGGAGTAGGTTCTCAAGCGTCGCCATTGGAGATCTCACACAGAAGAGGAAGAAGATGAGCACCCGACCTGGTTTCTCAACCATTACAGCCTTGTCTTCCCTTGCTCTCATCGTGCTTCGATGTTCTTTGGAGTGAAGGGAGAATCTATTTCTCTTTTATGTTTTCTCCTTGTCCCGTTCGTGTTTCTGAGTTGCTTGACCTAGATTTGTTTCCTTGAGGTCGTCAATACTTGTATCCATGATCAGAGGTGGATCTTGGGGGGGGGGGGGGGGGCTCGGGGTGGCTGAAGCCCCCCTATCCTAAAAAGAGGTAATATATATAAGTAAAGGTGGCTAAGTAACACAAATTCAACACACGGGACTGGCGGGAGGGATTTTAAAGCGAAGTCATTAACCCAGGGTTCGAATCCCGTGTGTACTCTGTCTTTTTTTTTTTCTGAGATTTTTTTTATATCAAAAGCCCTCCTTTTTTTATTTTAGACAACAACTAACCCCCAAGCGATAGCGAGCCATGGTCGCTGCTCCTCTCCGGTGTGGCTGCGACACCGGTGGCTCCTTAAGTCCTCCCCGCGACTATGCTGCAGCCCTTCTTCATAGGCGACACCGGTGGCTCCTCCTCAAGTCCTCCCTGCGATTGTGCTGCAGCCCTTCTTCATTTCACTTCTTTCCCTCCCACGGCCACGAACAGTGAGTCCCAATTACCAATTCCCAAACCCAAATTTGTTGAAAGTTGAATTGAAAAGGTTGGTGTTTCTTTATCTTATAGATTATACTTTGTCAATTTGTGCTCTAAATTTTAATTTCATATTCAATTTATAGATAGGCTTGAGAATTTAGGGTTTTGATTTTGGAAAACAATTTTGTGAAATTAGGTATGAGAATTAATTTTGCGAATCAATGTGACAATGTGTGAAAGGCATCAATGCTGAGGTTGTTAGATTGATTATTGAGGTAGATCCAGCAATTTCCATGCACCCTGACAAGTTTGGCAATACAACTTTGCATATAGCTACACGAAAGAAGCGAGTGGATGTAGTTTTTGGCTTCTGATTATTGTGATAGATTGATCTGCTTTATGTTTTCTTTTTAAAAAGGAGCCTATTGCTACATGACCTATATCATTCGCCCCCCTCTTGAAGGTTTAAACATCCATTTATTGCATATAAGTGATATATTAATGTAGAAATTCCTAGATATATTATTTCACCTATTTCTCAAACAAGTGACTTTTACTCAGTTATGACTACAAATAAGTTGCTTTCTTCATCCTTGCAGGTAGTGAGTGTAATGCTAACTGTTCCTAATGTTAATGTCAATCCAGTTAACCAAGATCATAAAAAAATCTCTTCTAACACTAGCCAATGAATTTCAAGAGGTTTAGAAACAATCAATATCCCTTAATTGACCCTCATTTTCTTCACCTTAGATTCAAGAGGATTTAGAAAACAAATGAATTTTGGTTGTGATATTAACATTGATCTCTATTTGCAACTTGCCCTAAGTGTTTTTCAGCGGCCCCCCCGATGAAAATCCTGGATCCGCCACTGTCCATGATATATACTCATTCATACTTAGTGGACTATTGGGTTTGAGTCTCTCCCTCTTGAGGCTCCGCAGAGTAGGGAAACCGAACTGCGTTATCAATCTCGGTGTCTTTAGCTTCCGCTTTGCATGTCTGTTATTCGATCTCCGTCTCTGTGCTAGAAATTAGGATCAAATCGCTTGTACAATTTTAAATTGGAAAAAATTCTCTACCAAAAAACATAAGCGATCTTAAAAATCTAATTAAAAAAACTAAACCAAATAAAATTTAAAAAAAAAATTTCAAATTAATTAGATAGGATAGAAAAATCGATAGTTAGACCATTTCCAACCGCTTCCCTAAAATTTTTCTAAAATGGGAAAACAAAATACAATTCTTCAAATTATTTTTGTTTTAACTCCAACAGCTTCTCCATTTTGATGATTTAAAGAATCATTTAGTTTGAATATTGTTGTAGATTTAGAAAATTCTCGCTATTTTTCTGCTGCATAGTTTAAATAAGGAAAAATGACCAAAAATAATACAAACTATCAACGGTGAACCAAAAATAATATGAACTTTAAAAATGACAACTTCATATACAAACTATAACATATTAAACCAATATTGATACGAGGTCTAGAATTTGAAAATAAAAAATTAATTTGGCCTCAAAATATAATTAACTAGAAAGTTTGGTAAAACTTAATAAAATTGAAGCCCCATCTCCCCCATCTTCCCAAGCTTCAACAGTGGCCCCTGTGACAACCCTTTAGAGCGACGGAGCCGTACAATCCGGACATGTCATGGCCATCGGCTCCTACTGTCCCTATCGTCGCCCTCACCGACGCCATGAAAGCCCCATTAGCCCCGAAATTACAACCTTCGTCCACCTCCAATCTCTGATAACTCTGGTCAACTTTGGCATTTTCAACTACAAGCACGCCGTCCACCAAACCTCCACCAAATCCCGGCAATCGGGGGTAGTACGAGTGCATTGTCTCGGACTAAGGGTGAGTGTTGTATAAACAATGGTGGATCAACAACTTACTAATCTCAATGATCAGCAAACTTCTAAGAAAAAGATCTTTCTCTTCTGATGATACAGAACAGAGACAAGTACACAACACACTCGAAATTGTTAACTGCCTTACCCCTTTACTAGATTGATTCATACTTACATATTCCAAACACATGAGCAACTGCTCGACACAACTGTTGTCCACTCTCCCACTAACACACTTCCTAAGGAGTGGACTCATTCAAAATAAAACTGACTTGAACTGCTTTAAAAAGAAACTAATAACTCGACATGCATAAAACTGACTTTAACTTAAAACATAAACTTCAACTGAAGCTTGATCACACTATACATTTAACACCTCCCCTTGATGCAAGCTTCCTCATACCGATCTTCTCCACAAAGAACTGATGGTTTGCTGCACTCAATGCCTTAGTGAACAAATCTGCATCCTACTTATTCGTACCACAAAATTTCACTACCACTTCTTCTCTTGCCACAAGCTCTCAGATAAAATGATGTTGGACATCAATGTGTTTTGTCCAACCATGAAATGCATGGTTCTTTGTCATGGCAATTACAGATTTGTTATCACACCACACTTTTGTTGCCACTGTCTGAGTGCATCCTAAATCTTTCATCAGTTTCTTCATCCAAAGAGCCTGCCTTGCAGCAGTCCCATCAGCTACATATTCTGCTTCTGATGATGACAAAGCCACAATCTCTTGTTTCTTTGAGCTCCAAGTGATTGCTCCTGAGCCAAGACTAAACATTGAGCCTAATGTGCTCCTCCTATCATCCAAACAATCGGCCCAGTCACTGTCTGTATGCCCCTGCAACTTGAAACTCTCAACCTTGACATACCAGATTCCATGACTCAAAGTGCATGCTACATACTTGAGTATCCTCTTGGCGGATCCAAATTGTTGTTTGGACGGGCTATGGATAAACCTTGAGACCACACTCACACTGAATGCAATGTCAGGTCTGGTGTGAGCCAAGTAATTCAGTCCACCAACTAAGCTTCTGTAGAGCTTCTCATCTGCCAGACCTGTGCCATCCTCTCTATGTAATTTCTCATTTGCATTCATAGGAGTATAAGCAATATCACAACCTTCCATGTGAAATTTCTTGAGCGTGTCTTTGGCATACTTTTCTTGACCCACAAACACCCCATCTTCATTTTGATCTACTTCCAAACCAAGAAAGTATCTCAACTGGTACAGATCAGTCATTTCAAATTCTTCCATCATTACTCTCTTGAACTCCTCTAGCATCTTCTGTGATGAACCAAAGTAGATGATGTCATCTACATACAAACACACAACCATAAACTCCTTTTCTCTTATTCCTTTGACATATAATGTAGGCTCATTCTCACTCCTTTCAAAACCTTTTCCTAGGAAGAATGAGTCTATTCTGTTGTACCAAGCTCGTGGAGCTTGTTTCAAGCCATAGAGAGCTTTCTTTAGTCTGTACACTTTGTGATCTTCATCTCTCCTCACAAAGCCTTGAGGTTGTTCAACATACACCTCCTCTTCCAAATCACCATTCAGAAAAGCTGATTTTACATCAAGTTGACAGATCTTCAGTCTCCACTGTGCAGCAAGAGCTAAGACTACTCTCACTGTTTCAAGCCTCACAATAGGTGAGAAAGTCTCCTCAAAATCAATTCCCTCTTGTTGAGCATAACCCTTGGCCACAAGCCTTGCCTTATGCTTCTGCACACTCCTATCTGTGTTGAACTTTGTTCTGAACCCCCATTTGAGACCTATTGCATTCTTGTCTTGACGAAGCTCAACCAACTCCCATGTGTTGTTTCTCTGAATTGCTCTCATTTCTTCCTTCTTTGCTTCTTGCCAGCTAGTCTCATCTTTTGCCTCATCAAACTTCTCTGGATCTGAAGCCACCAAAGCAAACTCACAGTTTTGGTAAATCTCTACAAGTGACCTAAATTTCCTTGGAGGAGTCTCACTTGATGAGCTTGATGGGCTTGAGGGAGAACCATTATGTGAACGGCTAGAAGAACTATATTGAGGCACTGGTGTGGCAGGAGAGCCACGATTGTGATCATCATCATCAAACATATCATCATTCACAGTTCCTTCACTTGAACTGTCTATTGACACTGCACCTCCTGTTGCTTGATCATGCTCAAGCTTCTCCCATTCCCAGCAAGATTCTTCATTGAAAACCACATTTCTACTTACAATGGTCTTCTTGTTCACCGGATTATACAACTTGTAGGCTTTGGATTAAGCAGCATATCCAATGAACACACATTTCACAACCTTGTCATCCAACTTTGATCTTATGTTCACCAATGCATAGGGAACACAACCAAATATCCTCAAGTGACTCACTGAGGGTTTTTTTCTCTCTCCATACATCAAATGGAGTCTTGTTCAACACTGCTCGAGTTGGTGACAGGTTCAACACATACACTGTAGTAGCTACAGCTTCACACCAAAACTGGTTAGGAACTTTCCTAGCCTTCAACATACTCCTTGCCATCTCCACTACAGTCCAGATTTTCCTCTCTTCTACACCATTTTGCTCAGGTGTATAGGGTGCTGTAAGCTCTCTTCTAATTCCATTTTCTTCACAAAAAGCCATAAAATCATAGGACATGAACTCACCTCCTCTGTCAGTCCTTAAGGCCTTGATCATCTTCCCTGATTGCTTCTCTACAAGAGCCTTAAACTTCTTGAAGCTCTCAAATGCCTCAGATTTAAGCCTTAGGAAGTAAACCCAGCTCATCCTGCTGCAGTCATCTGTTATGAGGAAGAAATATCTACGTCCTCCAAGATATTCAGTTTGCATAGGCCCACAAAGATCAGCATGAAGCAACTCCAAACACTCTCTTGCTCTCCATGCTTCTTTGTTTGCAAATGAGCCCTTCATCTGTTTTCCATAGAGCTGGCAAAATCTGACCCGACCCGAGAAACCCGACCGACCGACCCGACCCGAAACCCGACCGAACCCGAAATTTTAGGATTATGCATAACCCGAACCCGAAACCGAGCCCGACCGACTTTGACCCGAAACCTGAAGTGACCCGAATACAGAAAAACCCGACTCAACCCGGATCCGACTCAAATAAGACCCGACCCGAATTCCAACCCGACCCGAATTCCAACCCGACCCGACGCCCAACCCGACCCGACTCCCAACTGACCCGAGTCCCAACCCGACCCAATTTTAAATAGGGAATCAAGTATGATTTTGATAACAATATATTGCCAAATTTCAATGAAATTAATGATAAATAGAATGAGCTTACCAATGTTATTAAAATTTGGATTCTAAATTGGATCGGTAAAAAGGTGTAAGGATCGGATCGTATAATCGAATTGTAGGATCGTAAGATCCCACCTTATGGATGAAATTTCTTTTAAATGAAGTTACTATGTTTAATATTAGATAAATATTATGTTAAATCATAAAAAATACCCATAAAGATGTAAAATTTTAAAAATAAACTAAATATAATATAGATAAAGGGTTAAACATTAGAAATTTCTTATAATAGACATTTTATAGGATCGTTATAATCGGAATAAAGGACCGGGATCATTTTTCCATTTTTAGATATTGTAGGATCGAATCGAGAGTTTAACAACATTGAGTTTACGAGCCAATGAGTAGATTATTTATTGAATCATATTTAATTTTACTAAAATGCTTTTTGAAATCCATAAATAACATGAATTACATATTCAATTTAATAAAGTTGATTACCCAAAAGCAATGTTCTAACTTCTAAATATCGCTTATCTGGGTCGTATTATATTTATACTTCAAAATTTAAAAATAAACATGAAAAATTAATATTTAAATTGTAAAATTACCCATAAACTTGATAAAATAAAAGGTTTAAAGTTTGATCCGATATACATAATACGGTATGATATATGGCTATATGGTAAATTGGTAACAGATTCTAAATATCTCCGATATATCGGGGACCGACCCGAAACCCGAATGAGACCGACCCGATTCTGACCGAAAACCCGAATGGGTCCAACCCGATTCTGACCGAAACCCGACCAATCTTAATGTCATTTTGACCGAATCCGACCCGACCCGACCCGACCAAGTCCGACACAGAAATTTTAACCGAGTTGACCTTACTCATCAGTGACCCGACCCAAATGCGATCGACCCAAACCCGACCGGATAACCCGAATTGCCAGCTCTACACTTTTCCATATATGCACCCTTCACATAACTCTAAATCACCAATCTTAGGCACTCCTTGCACCATACCCTCTGAGCTCAACATTCTCAGACTCCGGATATTCAAATGCCTATATCTTTGATGCCACAATCTAGTCTCACTGTCACACTTTACTGACATGGCTTTGCCTACACCTGAGGCTAGATTTAAAGGAAACATTCTATTCCTTATCATGTCTACTTTGACAACTACATGACCTGTCTTCTCTCTTATCACACACATATCTTCATCAAACAAAAGAGAATATCCTGTTCCCTGAAGTTGACCAACTGACAGCAGGTTCTGTGCAAGCCCAGGCACCAACTGCACATCATACACGAGTTTCTCTCCACCTTGCAAACTCTTGATAGCAATGACTCCTCTACAACCCACCTGCAGTACCTTCTTGTCCCCAAGTCTCACATTCCCTTTCTTGGATTCATCCAACTTCTTAAACAACTCTCTTGAACTGCACACGTGATTTGAACACCCACTATCCAGATACCACAATTCATTTGCAGTTTCTGTGCTTGAAGACAAAGCCATGAACAACCTCTTCTCATGTTCAACCTTCTCGGAATAATTCACTCCTTTTTGCTCATTCTCTTGTTTTTTTTTTCCAGCAGTAAGCCTCTTTGTGCCCGAGTTTCTTACAGTAATAGCACTTGATTCGACTCCTTTGTTGTCTTGAATCATTGCCTTGATTCCTATTGGAATCCTTCCACTGCTCTTTTCCTTGATCACCTCCACTGCCTCTTCCTGAGCCGTTGTACTGACCTCTACCATAACCTCTTCCACCACGACCTCTATGACCCCCTCTGTAGTTGCCTCTTCCTCTATAACCTCCTCTAAAGCCACCTCTACTTGATGAGCTTTCAGATTTGATTTTCTGATTCTCATCCTTTACTTGGAAGACTTTCTCTTCCTTTTGCTCACTTGTCCTACTCAACCTCTCTTCATGAGCTTGCAAGGAGCTTGACAATTCCTCAAACCTGTACAATAACAGATCTTTGGACTCTTCAATGGCTGCAACTACATGGTCATACTTCTTTGTAAGGCTTCTAAACACCTTACTCACAATGGACTCATTGCACACGATTTCCCCATATGTTCTCATATGGTTTACAATCCCTGATACACGAGACAAAAACACTTGAACTGTCTTTTTCTCTTGCATCACTAACATCTCAAATTCTTTCCTCAAAGTTTGCAGCTTCACTGTGATGACTCTTCCATCTCTCATATACTATTGCTTCAATACTTCCCAAGCTTCGTGAGCAGTTGTGGAGGCTGATATTCTTGGAAAGACCTCATCATCTAAGGCACTTTGTATCATAAATAATGCCTTAGAGTCTTTCTTCCTTTTCTCTCTCAGTTGCGATCTGGTTCTGGAGGTTTTGTGTCCTCAAACCCTTGATCTACAAGGTTCCACACCTCTTGAGACTTGAATAACGTGGTCATCTTCAAGCTCCAAAAATGGTAATTGATCCCTTTGAAGATGGGCAGTTGTGGATTGCCCAAATTCCCATTTTTGCCGTTTTGCATTTTGACACAAGCAGAACTGTTCTCTCATGTTTCCCTTTGTGTTTAACCTCACTTCTCTCAGTCCCAAATTCGAACCCAGCAACACAAAATTGTGTTTGCTCTGATACCAAATGTTGTATAAACAATGGTGGATCAACACCTTAATATTAGTTAGTCACATACAAAGTCAATCTTAAATCATAAACAAGCTCAGTTACCATGAAGAAACAGAAACTTTCAGGGGAATCAAAGGGGGAAAAGAAAGAAAACATCGAGATTAAAATTCAATCTTGAAAAGTATACTGCATACCATAATAACTTCGCAATGTTACCAATTCCATTATCATGAATCCATGTTCTTCCAACCTGTCTCTTTTCTGATCTCTTCTTACACATCATCAGATGGTTAGTTTCAGAGCTCACACACTTAGATGGTTTAATCTTAGGTACCCAAATCTGCTTCTGTAGCGCCGAGTTTTTTCCTACTGTAGCACAACACAGGAGATACCTTCTCTGCTTGTAGTCCGATCATCCACGTATACAGGGTTCCCAATTGCACTCTCTATTCAACAATTTAGAAACCAATTCCACATCATAAGACACAAGCTAACAATTTAGAAACCAAATTTAACCATTTCATTCAAGCTAATAAACGAAATTTACAGAAATCTGATCTCTACAGAAAAATGGCATTGCAATTCCAACCTAAATGCATCAATTTCAATCTGATATTTACAAGAAACCCCCAATTTCGAATTGATTTCACCAATTTCACATCACAAGAAAACCCTAAATTCATCAATTTCTACCTAAACCCTAAATTTCGGTAAAGGGGCAAATTTTTCTAACCTCTCTGGAGCTTCTTCTCCACCTCCGGTCACCAGCTGAGGCAATGGACCACCAATACCTTCGCTCTCAGTCATGGGAGTTCGGTGGCTGGCTTCTCCTCCCACTGTCGCATCCAGCTTCACAAGTCTCGACGCCTCTAGCGGGAGCTTCATTCTTGACCTTCGTCCTCTCTCTCGCGCATGAATTGCTTCGTTCTTCAACCTTCGTCCTCTCGATCTTCGACCTTCGTCTTCCATTCTCTCGAGGTTTCTTGTTCTCTCGACCTCCATCCTCTCTCTCTCTCAGCGTCTTCTCTCGACCTTCTTCGCTCAAGTTCCTTTGCCCGTCTATCTTTTTTTTTTTTTTTAATTCAAAAGTAACGGAGCTGTTAAGTTTAACCCACAAAGGGCACGACGCAAAATTTAATAAAACCTCAAGGGCACCACGCGAAATATGTAAAAGAGTTGTATACCTGGCGAAAATTGCAATACCTCAAGGGCACCCCGCGAAATTTCCGTTGGTTTAATATATTATAGTTTGTATATGAAATCCACGTAGGCTACCTTGTCAGCATTTTTAACCCGTGAGAAAACACAGAGTAATATATTACCACTAATCTCAAAGGTCGAGATATTTTTTTACCACTAATCCCAAAGGTATATACTCCCTCAAATTTTCACTATATTCTATTCTATCTCTTTTATAAATTGAAGATTTTGACAAAAAAAATTTTTTTATCGGCTCTACTGAATGAGTATAACAATCTATTCTTAAGATAAGATTTAATTTAACCAATTTCAATAGATATGGATATAATTTTAGAAAATTTTACCCATATTCTATAGACTTTACTAATTACCCTCACCTTTTTAGGTATTAAAAACTTATAAAATAATAATTTTTAAATAATTTTTTACTTATTAGTTATTAATATTAAATATAAATTTATAAAAAAATTAATTTTTATATAATTTTTATTATTCTAAAAAATGTATAAATAATAAATTATATATTTAAATTAATATTTTAATTGTGAAGTTCACACACGTACAAACTAGATATTTTAATTTAGGACTCCAAAACTGAATGTTTTTTTTCAAAATATTCACTATAAAATAATTATTTATCAAAATATTCACAATTTTAAAATATTTACAAAAATATTCATTTTTTGTAGACATATCAGAGAAATGCGGTTTAAAACTGCGTTTTTTTGGTAAATCCACAAATTTAAACAAACGCTGGGGGGAAATTACATTTTTGTATAAAAATGCGGTTTTAAATTGCGTTTTATACATATTTTTGGATTTTACAAAAATATTTTGGATTTAAAAAAAAAAAACAAAAAAACAAAAAGTAAAACGCGGTATCAACTCGCGTTTTACCCTACCAGCACAACCTGCGTCACCGGCCATCTCCGTTGCCTCTTCCCTTTTCACCGCCATCATCTCCGTCGCCTCTGCTTGATGCCAGTCTGGCACCACCATCTCCATCGCCCTAGTCTTCCTCCGCCCGCTTCCGCCACCATTTCCGTTGACCTGGTCTTCCTCCGCCCGCTGCCGCCACCATCTTTGTCGACCTGGTATTCCTCCGCGGCTCGGCCCTCTTCGTCGACCACCACCATCTCTGACTACCTCGTCTTCCTTTGCCCGGTTTTGCCCCCATCTCTTTGTCATGATGAGTATGCCAATGATGCCCTAGAAAATAGCCCCCTTAATTAATAAAGAGATGATGCCATAAATGGGACACCCATTGCAAAAGACGTCTTAGGCACGATGTAATACATCGCGGGCCCTATATTAGGTAAAACCATGATATATCTATGTTCTATCCTAATAGGCCAGAGCATAAAGATCGCGGTCAGTACCTTAACACTTACAAGCGAACCACCAAAGCAAACAAGGTCCACATACCCCCTCATCCCTTCGAGCAAAGGCAAGCATCTCGCTGGTCAAGCACCTCTCCACTGATATAGCCATATGTAAACCATCCAACTCTCTGGCATGAGGGCATGTGTTACACGTGTCTTCTGTCAGACCATAAGGTCACCAACTAGCTGCTCGCTTAGCACCCATATAAATACCCCTCTTGAGTCTTCAAGAAGGGGGGATCCGATTCAAGTGGAGAGAAAGAAGAGCTCTGCAATCCTCCCTGAAGTAAAGCCCTCGAAGTTGAGTTCTTGAAACATTTGATGGGAGAAGAACGTTTGTAGAACATAACATCATCTGACAAACTTCCTCTAAAGACGACGATTGAACAATAATCATCCAACATGAACAAGCATCATCGCGAACACAACCTTACCTCTAAAAGCATCTATTAATAAAGAACTTATAAGCGTCCACCCTAGCCGGCTTTGCAGGTAATAAAAGAAACATGTCGTCACCTTGAGGTAATAAGTATAGGTGAAATTCCAGAAACGTATCATGTATGGAGGTTTAGGAGGGTATTAGTATAAATACTATACATATTGTAATACTTAGGTTATGATGAATGTTAATCCAATTACTCTCTTTACTACCCTATCTCTCTATCTCTCCCTTTCGTCTCCTTCTCACCTCCTTCCTCTCTCTCCCCTTCCTGTTACAATTACCATCAGTCCACAACCACCACCGTCACCGATCACCTACCACCACCACTGGACATTACAAAACGCTTCATATGCGAATGCGAATTTGCCCACAGCCGCCACCATCGCCCGATGCCGTTCATCAAGTCCTTCCAACGATTCGAAATCGACGTCAATCAGAGTGAAAGATGATAATTGCAGTGAAGATGATAATTTGGATTGTACAAGTTGTCGGTAATGGAGATGTGAAGGCGGTCGGAAAATACAAGAAAGGTGGTGGTCAGATGGGGATTGGTAAAATGCGGCTTCGGTCTACGTTTTACGGGTTTTTTTGTTTTTAAATCAAAATTAAAATAAAAACATAAATCCTAAAATATGTATAAAACGCGGTTTGAAACCATATTTAATTTTATAAAAAATGTAATTTTTTCCGAGCACTTTGTTGAAATTTGTGAATTTACCTACAAAATAAATATTTTGTAAATATTTTTGAAACTGTGAAAAAAATTCTCCAAAACCAATTACAGTATAGTTTAATTATTCTTAAAAAAAAAAAAGTAGTACTCCGAACCAAGAATAATTTAATTCGTAAATAGGCTGTCCTGTGACACTTGTCTGCCATAACCGTTGACCGCCACTGACTCGATGCAAATATAGTCCACTTATAATATATCCATACCTCCGCCACAGCACCTAATTAGCCCTTTCTCCGATCGTTCCGATCCGGCACCCAAATGAAAAATTGAGCAGGCCTCAGTCCTGATCGAGAATGTCATCTAGCAGCCGGGGCGGTGACGTGCTCAATCAGTCGCAACCCCCAAATGAAAACTTGGCTGACCTCGAAAAGGGAGATGCCGCCGGAGCTCCATCGACTGCCACCGGAGTAAAGGAGACCCCTTTAAGGGAAGAAAGGGAGCGAAGCCAGAAAAAGCAGGAGGAGCAAGAGAAGGCGGCCTACAGTACTCTAATGGACCGCCTGGGTAAAGTAGAAGAGAGCAACGGGCGTGGTATTTATGGTGTTATGTTTGAAGTGTCCTTAATCTGCGGGCTCACTGCAATCATGGCGTGCACCCTAGCGTTGCATCGGTGGAAGCACCATAGGTTCCTCGGCCTCCGGATGTGGCAGTACGCGATGATGGCGATGATTCTCTTGGCTGGCCTCTCCATCATCCGCTTCGTCACTTACACCCTCTTCTCGGCGGCGACTTGCCTGTGGCGGCTGCACAGAGATCTCGGCTACTTCTTGAAGGAGATCAAGATGACCGTCGATGTCACCATCTGGTTCTGCGCCTTGCTCTTCGCCTGGTATGTCTGGTTCCGGCCCAGGCTCAAGGACGTCCACGGCCACATCTCCCACTTAGTAGCCAGCCAGATAACTAGGTTTGAAAAAAAAAATTGATATTTTATATAGTTTTTTTTTTAGCTAGACTGATGAATTATTTGTAATTAATGATTAGGTTTCTGATCGCGGTGTGTTTGGGGGCGGGGCTATGGCTGGGGAAGAACACCATCTTCCACTGGCTAGTAGCCGACCTCCACTACCGTCAGCTGTGCGATCGCATCACTCGCACATGTATCCAGCTACACGTGCTCCAGATCCTACATAACTACGGAATGTGGAGGTTCCTGACGCACGAGGAGGACAGGTTGAAGATACAGTGTTTGATTGAGCGAAAGATGAAGCCCAATAAGGGCCTAAAAGGACTACACGCGCAAGAAGATGTGACGCCCAAAACTGGAGATAGTAAGGAGGAGGAGAGCGAGGAAAAGCTATGGATAAAAGGGTATAACATAAGCAATGAGTTGTTGTGGGTACAAAAGGAAACGGTGCCAGTTTTGATCCTCCAGCATCTGTGTGGAGAGTATAAGAATCAGATTAAACTGAAGCCTCTGCCGGTGTCCAAAGAGATGATCCAAAACCCGGAGGATCTGATGGAACAAGCCTCCAACCTCTTCTTTCGAGTAAAAAAGGCAAACACCACCCATACCACTACACAAGGGGACCACCATCACCCTCCAATCACTTGGTACCATATATTATTATTATTATTATTATTATTATTATTATTATTATTATTATTATTATTATTATTATTATTATTATTATTATTATTATTATCATCATCATTTAGTTTATGCATCTGCCCTTCCTACCTACATTATTACCTAGATTCCATATATCATCACATCGATCTATTTTTTTTTTTTTTTGTGCACATAGTTTAAGTAATTAAAAATTATATAAAATATTAAATTTTTGTACATTATTTATATTCATTGTTTGTACGTGTATATACACCTTTATTTTTTTTTATTTTTTTTGGACAGTAACTCAACTACGACGGATGATGACGACGAGATAACGTTAGAAGATCTTCAAGAGAAATATAAAAGGACAGTGAATGGTAAAGAAGTGGAGTTGCTGTTCAGACGGTTTCGTGGTAAAAAATGCGACGAATATATTAAAACCCCACCATTCGACCTACAAAATATTAAAACCCCACAAAATGACAAGCGGTGTTGGCATTGGCAAGCAGCATTACTTCATTCATTGGTACGTACACCCTTCCCATTTCAATTTCAATTTCAATAGTATATCTTATTTGGGGGATCCAATAGTATAAGAGGACAGTGAATTTTTTTCTTTTTTTAATATGGAAATAATTCGAGGCCGGACAGGCCCGGACCTCGAGAGGCCGACGAAGTCGGCAGACGGCAAGCCATCTAAAACGTACAACATAGCAAAAGAAATACAACCGAAAACAAATACCTAATACAACAAAAGAACTACACGAAACAAACCCGAAAAACCCCAAAACCTAAGCAAACAAGCGGACACAGCAACGAGAAGATGGAGACCCAACGTGGTGAAGTGGATAGCGAGCGCATGGAACAGCACAGCTGATACGATGTCTCGCCACCGGAAAGACGGAAAGCAGAAATCCACGTAGGGCAAAGACAACTCCTGGGGAAGTGTGGATCACACGACGTTCCCTCCACCTAGATGAAGGATCTTCGGAGACCACGAACACCACCAACACGATCACTTCGATCAACCAGGGCCGCAGAACTGCTCCTCAACCGAAACTAACCACGAACTAACAAACAGAACTCCATCCAAACTCGAGAAAATGAAGCACGACCGCGAGAGGGAAAAGAGCGCAAGAGGATTCCGGATTTAATTTATATTTTAATTAAATAGCGTCATTACTATTTATATATAAATTTTAATTAATTAATTATGTTATTTTATTTTATTTTTGGTTATCGGGCTTCTTTGGACCAAGGTAAAGCCTTGGGCCCGAAGGGCAAGCCATGGCAGAAGGATCGGGCCCAACAGTCCAAGGAAACCCTACCCCAAAGAAGCAACCAAACAACCGCGTCTACAGATGCCGACAAGAACACAAGGCAGAGGAAAGAGCCTCCTCGCCGGCGACCATCAAATCGGGACAGGGATGAGGGTTGCGCATCCCACCCCATGGCCCGGGTTTGATGAGGGGACAGGGAAGAGGGCCTGGGTTTGACGAGGGGTCGCTGCCGCCGGCGGAGGGACGAGCTCGAGGGAGCCGCAAGGCGCGGTGGTGTGAAGGTGTGACAGAGGAGCTGCGAAAGCGGAGGAGAAGAGGATTTCCCTGGCGCCAACGCAATCTCCGACGGCTGCAGAAAACCGAGCACCACCCTACCCCGAAGAGAACAGAGACAGGATGTGCCGGCGGGAGACGAGAAGCGATGATATAAGAGCTTTGCAAAAACAAACTCCCCAAAAGACTTGAGGGGGTTACAAACGATTGGCCAAGCAATTGCAAACATAGAGAGATAAGAGAATAGACGAGAAATGGAAAAAAAATCCAAGAAACACCTAAATCCCCAACTCAAAATGGGTTTTGATAAAAAATCAAGGTTGATTTTGGATTGGGGTTATACTGTAGCTTGCTCTTCATCACAGATTAGCGCCGGACTCAAAGGTGAGGCGACACCCAACGGGGCGGAGGAGGCCGGAGCCTGGGTAGAGGCGGCCGAAGTCGGGGTAGGACTCCAGAAGGAGATATACGCTCCCGAAGGAGGTGTAGGCTTCCGGAGGGGAGGTTTAGAGATCTCCAAAAAAAAAGAGCGTTTTTACACTAGGGGTGTGTGGTTTTTAATGATATTTATTGATGATGAGTTGTATGATTACTATGATACATGAAACTGCATTTTCCTTTAGAAAAGCACACAATAAATTATGGAAATCTTTTAGGTCCTTAAGAGGACAGTGAATGCTAAAGAAGTGAAGCTTTCGAAAAACTTAATTCATATAATTACTCCGTATTTTTTAGTCAACCTAATTTTTTTATAGATCCACCACGGGCTGAGATAAAAAATACTGTATAAAACATATAGATAATTAAGCTAGCTTTCTTTTCATTTCTAAGAATACTTAGCACTTCTTAAAATATAATAATATATTACTCTATCCGTTAATTAAAACTTGACATTTTATTGTTTACGCACGCTTTTTTAGGTGTTAAAAACTATGAAATATTAACCTTTTTAATAATTTTTTAAAAATAATTTCATACTTATTACAATTAAGAATAAATTTATAAAAACAAATGTAAAAAAAAAATGTTAATATTTTATATAGTTCTTATCATTCTAAAAAAAAACGTGCATTAATAGTAAACGACAAGTTTTAATTAACAGAGAAGTATTAAATTGGGATAATATTTTTAAATTTAACATCTTAGGCTCGTTTGGTTTGATGTGTGAATTTAAATTTCCCGAAACTTACTTCATGGGAATTGAACTCTTACAGTTCAATTCATGGAAATGTTGAAAATATGTTTGGTTGACTTTTTTTTTTATTCTTGAGGATTTAATGAAGGAATTGAGAATTTCCATATTAAAAAGGTGGAAGTTAGGGAATTAGGTGAATTCCCGGGTGTTTAAATTTTAAAAAACCCAACCAAACGCGTATTTTTTATTTCTTTCTGGAATTTTCTACCTCCTGAGTTTTTTAATTGTCAACCAAACATTTGAACTTGTGAATTCAATCTCAAACACAAGTGAAATCATCAATCGAAATCCATTTTCATTGCAAACAAGAAAGAGAGGTTTTTACAGATTTTTGGAAAAAGAAGAAAACTGAATTCTGTTTCATTTCTGGCGCCAAGGCTGTAGTCAAGTAAGGTTCTAACAACCTTACTTGAAATTACCAAAATGCCCCTCAGTAGCCCAACATACATCACCATAGGCCCCCCTCAAGCTGGACTAGCCATGGGAACCAATAGGCCAAGCTTGGCTCGAAGAAAGGTGTGTTGGGAAGCACCTAATGCCTTGGTCAATATATCAGCTAGCTGCAGAGATGAAGGAACATGCAGGGTTGTGATGAAGCCTTGTTGAATCATTTCTCGGATGAAATGGGAGTCAATCCGGACGTGTTTGGTTCTCTCATGAAAGACACGGTTGGCAGCTAATTGTTGAGCAGATTTGTTGTCACAATGTAGCTGAATTGGGAGAGTGACAGGGATGTGAAGATCAGCCAAAATGCCCTCGAGCGAGACAAGTTCACTGGCTGCAGTGGACATGGCTCTGTATTCACTTTCAGTGGATGACTTGGAGACCACCTTCTGCTTCTTGGTCTTCCATGACACAAGGGAAGAACCTAAGAAAATGCAGTACCCAGTGAGAGATCTTCCAGTGTCGAGACAATTTCCCCAATCAGCATCACTGAAGGCTCTAATCTGGAGTGAAGAGGTTGCAGGATAAGATAAGGCCAGATTGAAGCTGCCCTTGAGGTATCTCAGAAGGTACACCATGGCATGCCAATGAGGTTTGAGAGGGGTAAGAAGAAATTGACTTAACTGTTGGACAGTATAAGCTATGTCAGGACGAGTAAGTGTGAGGTAAAGTAGGCGCCCAACAAGCCTTCTATAATCTTCAGGATTGGCAATTGGATCACCATCAGAAGCTGATAATTTGAGACCATGTTGCATAGGAACTCAGTGGCTTTGCAATTCTCCATCTGAGCATCTCTCAAAATATCAAGAATATATTTCCTTTGATTGAGTAAGATCCCTGAGCTGGATCTGGCAATTTCCATGCCTAAGAAGTATCGAGCAGTGCCTAAGTCTTTGATGGTGAATTGCTTATGAAGAGAGGTTTTGGTGTGAGTGATGTCAGCTGAGGAATTTCCCAAGATGAGCATGTCATCTACATATACCAGGGCAACAGTCATGAAGGATCCATTTGATTTCACAAACAGAGAATAGTCATGGACAGACTGAGTAAAGCCAAGGCTAACCATGAATCTTGTGAGTTCACAGTTCCACTGTCTGCTTGCCTGTTTGAGGCCATATAGGGATCTTTTGAGCTTGCATACATGGCCAGAAGGGACATTGTAACCAGGAGGTGGTTTCATGTACACCTCTTCCTCTAGAAACCCATGGAGGAAGGCATTGTTGACATCTAATTGATGCAACAACCATCCCTTAGATGCTGCTAAAGCAAGAATAACTCTTACAGTTGAAAGTTTGGCCACTGGAGAGAATGTTTGCTTGTAATCTTTGTCTTTGATTTGGTTATACCCTTTAGCAACTAGCCTGGCCTTGTATCTGTCAATTGAACCATTAGGTTTGTACTTGATTTTGAAGATCCATTTGCACCCTATAGCTTTCTGTCCTTCAGGAAGAGGAGTGAGTTGCCATGTGTGGTTTGAAGTCAAGGCACTGAGTTCAGCAGCCATGGCAGTTTCCCATTCAGGATTACCTTTGGCTTGAGCAAATGACCTGGGCTCAAAGGTATCACACATGTGGACAAGGGAATCAATGTAGGTTGGAGATAAATGGAGCAAGTTCTGGATGGAGAATACTGCAAATGAGTCAGACTGAGGGGATGCTTCATGTTGGCCTCTAGATGGAATGTTAGAACATATGAAATCCTGAAATCTGCTAGGCCTGTGGGTGTGAGAACGAAGTTCTCTCTGATCTGGCTGGTGAGGAGCAGCAATGTGAGAAGAATGACCACTACTGGTGGAGTTACGGGATGAAGGAGATAGACCAATATGGCTCTCAGAGGAGCCAGG
This sequence comes from Persicaria maculosa, assembly GCA_963922045.1. Lineage (NCBI taxonomy): Eukaryota > Viridiplantae > Streptophyta > Magnoliopsida > Caryophyllales > Polygonaceae > Persicaria > Persicaria maculosa. The sequence continues at coordinate 18,993,144 of OY998258.1, forward strand.
AGACACATGATTGTGATCAGCAATGCCAGGTGAATTAGAATGGTTCTCAGGTGAATTAACAGGCATGTGTGGATGAAAAGATAGATCATCTTCATCACCAAATAACTGATCATAAGAAACCTGTATCTCAGTCCCAGATCCAGGGGTTTGCAGTTTGAAAGGGAATATGTGCTCAACAAATTTCACATGTCTGCTAATAATAAAAGTCTTTTTGTCAAGGTCATAGAGCTTAAAGGCTTTCTGCCCCACTGGGTAGCCTATGAATACACATCTCCTAGCCACAGTACCCATTTTATCCTTGTAGTCATTAGGTTGTACTGCATAGCATAAGCAACCAATGACTTTCATCTGATCATATCTAGGGGAAACTCTATATAATACCTCAAATGGTGACTTCCAATTGAGAATAGAGGATGGGAGTTTGTTGATGATATGTGTTGCACTTAGGATGCATTCTCCCCAGAATTGGATAGGCAAACCTGCATGAGCTCTAATGGCTCTTGCAGTTTCAATAAGATGCTTGTGCTTCCTTTCCACCCTTCCATTTTGTTCATGAACACCAGGGGCAGACCTTTGATGAACTATACCTCGAGAGCTAAAGAGTTCAATGCAACCCTTTTGGGTGAATTCAGCCCCATTATCTGTCCTGATGATCTGAATTGATGTATGGAACTGAGTTTCCACTAAATTTATAAAGCCAGTAATGATCCTTAGGACCTGTTGTTTATCTTGCATCAGAAAAACCCAAGTTGATCTTGTATGATCATCCAAAATGGTGAGAAAATACTTAGCCCCACACATAGCAGGAACTCTGTATGGACCCCAAATGTCCATATGAATCAATTCAAATGGAAATGCTGCTAAGGAATCACTTCTATCAAACTTCAATTTATGAGCCTTAGTCAAAGAACAAGCATCACAAAACATTTCTGAAACATCACCACAGTTACTGTCAGGGACATGATGTAAATTTGAAAAGGACATATGTCCAAGTCTAGCATGAAGCAACTGAGCATTCTTCAGCTTATTACAACTAGAGGAAACATGACTAGAAAAACATTGATTTGTCTTGAACACAGCATCTCTTCTGCAACCAGATGCTCTCAGCATGTACAATCCTTTAATCTCAGTTCCTTTTGCTATAATCTGCCTAGTTGTAGGGTCCTGTATCCAACAAGATAGCTAATCAAAACTCACTCACACAAAACTTCTCTGTGCAAGCAATCTTGGACACAGAAAATAGATTGTGTCTGAAGCTAGGAACAAGAAGCACATCCTTAAAGCAAAGCTGATCACTTAACCAAATGATCCCAGTTTGCTTTACTGAGATGCAAGTTCCATCAGGTAAACCAAGTCTAATAGGAGTTTGTAAATCAACTAGATCAACAAAAATGCTTCTATCAAATGCAATGTGATCAGTGGCACCTGAGTCCACTATCCACATTCCATTTTCAGCCTTGTTCACACCAATGAGAAAAGAGACACTTAAGGTACCTGCAAAATGAGTCATTGCCTGGTTGGCTGAACTGTCCACCAAATCCACAGGAGTCTTGCCCTTCATCATCTTCAAAACTTCCTGAAATACTGCATTAACAATAGCCTGATCTGGCTTGTGAGATGACTGGTTAGTCTCAAAACACTGATCAAAAGGGCTATCCTGTTGACTGCTCTCAAGCTGTGCTGCAAACTTCCCAGGCTGCTTAGGCCTATCTTCATCTTTAGGTCCCCTAAACCACTCAGGGTACCCAATAAGTTTGAAGCAAAAGTCCTTGACGTGACCACGTTCCCCACAGTGGTCACACTTCCTGTCCAACTTGTACCTCTTATAGTCTCTTCTGCCTTGCTCACTTTGCCTATACTGCTCATATCTGAATTTGGAGGCTGCATTAGCTTCCACTTCAAATTGTTCATCCCTGTTAGCCATAAGGATGCTAGACTCAGGAGGAGTAAAAGAAGTTACTCCCTTTGATCTTTCAATCTGCACTGCCATTTGATACACCTTATGGAGGCCAGGAAAAGGATCTTTAGACAACACATTTCCTCTCAGATGCTCATAGGCATCGTTTAGCCCAAGCATAAACTGCATAATTTTTGCCTTCTCATCCCTTTCAACTATCCTTTTAATCACATTACATGAGCACTGATTCAGCCCTCCACAGTTACAAGTAGGAAGTGGATCCAATAGTTGAATCTCTTCCCAGATTTTCTTCAATTTCAAAAAATACACACCAACAGAAAGGTTTTCCTGCTTCAGATTACTTAGATCACGCCTTAACTGAAATATCAATGGATCATTAGATTCATAGTACCTATCTCTAATCTCATCCCATAGCTCTTTCGAAGACTGAACATATGTCAAGCTCTCAGCAATATCACTGTTTAGCGAATTAACAAGCCAACATTGAATCATGTAATCAGCTCGCAACCATTTTTCATGATCCTCGCTCTCCTCACTCGGCTTAACGCAGCTTCCAGTTATAAAACCTAGTTTAGCTTTGGCTCCAAGTGCCATTCGAATACTACTACTCCAACTAGTAAAATTGGCCCCATTAAACTGCGTCGCCACCAGATTCATGCCTGGATGGTCCGAATTTGAAAGAAAATACGGATTAACATGAACATTGTTCATACCTTGATTAACATCCCCAAATTGTAGTCCCGGAAATCCAGGATTTCCGACATTTCATCCTCGTCCTGCTCCTGGAGCTGGTGGAGTGACAAAGACTCCCCTTCCGGCACCATTTCCGTCACCATTGCCACCAGATCCGTGACCAGGATTGCTCGTCGAACCTCGTCCCACCATGTCGCTCTGAAAACAGCAAGATCAACTTCGGAAAGAAAGCGAACAAATCAGATCTGAACTTCTCAGATCTAACAACGCCAGCAGCTGCAAAAATCTTTAGAAAACGCGAATCGCTTCCATGCACTCTGATACCATTTGAACTTGTGAATTCAATCTCAAACACAAGTGAAATCATCAATCGAAATCCATTTTCATTGCAAACAAGAAAGAGAGGTTTTTACAGATTTTTGGAAAAAGAAGAAAACTGAATTCTGTTTCATTTCTGGCGCCAAGGCTGTAGTCAAGTAAGGTTCTAACAACCTTACTTGAAATTACCAAAATGCCCCTCAGTAGCCCAACATACATCACCATAAAACAAGCCTTAATCTATCTCTTTAGGACATATATATGTTAATTAGAGATCGAACCCATATGTATATATTGTTCTAACATGTATGTGTGGATCGATGGTGCAGTCCCCTTTTTTTGGTCTAGGAAAACAAGCAGCGGCCGGCAATGGCCATTGCAACAAGGAAAACGATAATGAAGAATTGACAACTATTGGGCGGGATGAATTTTGTTCCTCGGATGAAGAATGGGCATCTATTGGGCGGGATGAATTTTGTTCCTGGGCTGTAAGTTCGCTCACTCGATCGTTGCTCATCACTCAAATAAAGATCTATGCCTTGATCGATCGATCAGTACGTCGTACGTGTATGTTACTATGTATATATATATATGTGAATGAATGTAGGTCCAAGCGTATAGAAACTGCTGGGGTTTAGAAAGCACTTTGAAGAGCTCTGAGCAAATCATTCTCAAGTTGAATCGGATGATGATTGCCTTTGTACTCCTACTCGCTCTCATCATATGGCTTCTGCTCTCCGAAATCGTTGACAGTGCTCAAATCGCTCTTTTGTTCTCTCCCCTTTTAGCTGCCAAATTCATCTTCAGTGAGAGTACCAAGAACATGTTTGATGGCCTCATCTTCGCTTTGGCAATGCATCCCTTCAATCCCGGGGACCGTGTCATCATAGAAGGAATGGAGGTACCTATTGTTGCATCATGTATTTCATTTAATTGCTATGTTTAATTTACCTGTAACTGATTGTGAATTAATTGCATTTGTTGAAGCTGCTGGTCACAGAGATAAATATATTGTCAACAACCTTTTACAAATACCAGACCGGAGAAGAGTTAGTGTATCCAAATTCAGCATTAGCAACCACTCAGATTGTTAATCTTGAACTCATTCCAGATCAAAGTGATACGTTAGAGTTCACTATTCCTATTGATACACCACTAGAGGACATCCGAGATCTCGAAATCAAAATACAAATGTAAGCTACATTTATTTGATTTCATTCTGATACACACACTTTGTGCAGTTATATTACTAATTATTGGATTGGATTTTCCCAAACATGAATTAAGGTCTTTGAATGAGAGGAAGGACGCCTTTAACTCCAAAGTTGTCAAGACAGGAATCGGATATGATAACATCAAGATGGCTGCCCATTTCAGTTACATCAGCTCCTACCTTACATCTGAGTTGAAAGCACGACACAAATCGGATATGTTAGCTATGATCATGCTTTTGACTAGCAAGATGAATCGTAAAAGTGAGGCCGCTCCCTCGAATACACCACCGCTTCCTTCTGTAGGTAAGCCTTACATAGTTACCGTCAAATTCCATGATCAAAAGGTGAAGCTGGTGCTAGTAGAGGAGATGATCAAACCTGCAATAGAAAGGTAAACATAAGATCTTGATTGATCATTTATGTATCAAAACTAACTTTCTTGTTGATTTTGTTTTAACAATTTTTTTTTTATGTGTAGATCTGTGAAGAAACTCTGTGAAGGATGCGAGTATAAAGTTGTGATGAACAATGCTACAAAGAGGACAGTCTCAATGGCTTTCTATGTTTGGAAGAAGAACTCGGAAAATGATCATGACTTGCAGCAAGAGCTCATTTCAAAGAAGGTCTTAGAAGAGCTTCAGACTTGCATTTTGCTTGAAATGGAACATATAAAAGACGAAAGCTCATCTTCTCCTAAAGTTGAACAAGGCAACAGAGATGAAGCGAGCTCTAGTAGTGGTGGGGATGGCGATAAAATAGCCTCCAGGGATGAACTGAACTCTTGTGGCGATGATCATGCATCAGGCTCCAAGCCAGGCTCCAAACTCGAAGTTCACATTCAGGTTTGTCAAACGCTATAACACAAAAACTTGAGTCACTGTGTAGGGACTTCACCATGTACATTAGTATTTGTCCTTTCATGGGGTATAATGCAGCCTATGCCCGGAGTTGTTGATATTACATGGATGAAGGAGAAGGTTGAAGATGAGAAACAAATTGAAGTCATCAAAAACACTATCAAGAGGTAAGTATTTACAAGTTATCCATATATGTCATATCATCGATCATCATCATCATCATCATATATATATATATATATATATATATATATATATATATATATATATATATATATATATATATATATATATATATATATCATCATCATCATGGGTTATATTATATGTGATAGATTGAAGTACTAAACCGGCCTGATAATGATTTTAGGTATTTCTACAAACAATATTTTGAAGATGATTTTGAAGTGAAAATCGACACAGAGAAGGAAACGGTAGAGATCTACGCATGGAGGAAGTTCTCACATGGCATCGACAAGGAAGATCAATTTCCCATGGAAAAGATTTTGGAAAAACTTGATTTCAAACCGATTTTGGACAAACAACTTGATCCGCCAATTAATAGACTTCCCTCTGTTAAGATCGGAGACATCATCAGGTTTGTGCAAAAACCCATACTCATTTTACAAGTATATATAATTAAGATAGTACTATCAATCATGACATGCTGATCTAATACTTTAATCCTCCTTAGTAAGGTAGGTAAAGATAATGATTAACCTTTCAAATCTGATTCATTTTTCAATTTAATTACTCTACTTTTCTTATTTTCTCTCATTTGATTCACAGCGAATTTGTTGTCCCCTTTTTTTTTTTCCCTACTCTCTCACAAAAATTCCACTATTTACTTTTTTTTTTCAAATATAATATAATCAATCTTTTTTTTTTTAAATTTTGGGGTGGGGAGGAGAATACGGGGCATGTCACTTTGGGACAGATGATCATCCCATTCATATTTCATTACCTAAATATTTGAACATAAGATAACCATATCCCTTAATATATTCTAATTATTTTCCTGTATCATTCTCTAGACTCACAAAAAAAAAAACGGAATTTTCGCCAAATGCCCCTGAGGTTAAGGCTAATTCGCGTGGTGTACAAAAGTTTGACATATTTCGCCAGGCGCCCCTGAGGTTTTTATTTTTTTCGCCAAATACCCCTGATGTTTTCATTTTTTTCGCCAAATGCCCTTTTGTCGAATTTGTTAACATTTTGGTGGAAAACTAGTACAATCCTCACACCATAGTGCATAGTTTTCTTTTTAGACAATAAAAATAAAATTTTATAAGTATAAAAAATTACTATGATAAATTTAAATAAAATATTATCAAATATTAACATAAAATAGAAAAAATAGATAATTAAGTAAAAAATAATTAAATATTTATGAAAAATGTGTAAAAATTACACGAGTTTAAGATTTAAGTAGAATAGGTTGATTGGGTTAAAATTCTAAAATAAATGTGGTTATAACACCTAATAAAAATATATACTTATGATGTAATAGTTTGATATAGCTAGATTGATTAAAAAAACGTGTACAAATTTCATTAGTTTGATATTTTTTTCTAGATTTAGTTGATTGAGAGAAAATTGTAAAATTAAAATGATTATGTCATCTAAGCAAAAATATTTCTCATTTAATAGTTACAATAGGTAAATCTCATTGGTTAAAAATATTTAAAAATTTTATTATTTGAAAATTTATGTAGATTAGGTTGATTGGGTGAAAATCCAAAAATTAAGATTATTATATATAAAAAAATAGTTTTCATTATATATACACACATAGCTAGAGAGAGAGAGAGAGATTGGTTGCTTCGGAAAAAAAAAAGAATTCGTATATTTGGAACTATTTTTTTTAAAAAAAAAGTTTTGAATTAATCTCATGGTTTTAAAAAAAATAGCATGAAATGATATCATGTAATAATGCATAATGAAATAATATTGTATAGTTATTATTAACTTTATTACATAAAAGTTTTGAATTAATCTCATTGGTTAAAAAATGTAGTATAAAATGATATTGTGCAAATAAAATTAGATAATTTAGTTACTATAATTAAATGATATTGTGCAAATAATGCCTTACAAAAATAATAATGAAATAATATTTTCTTTTCCTTTTATTTTCATCCAAAATGTTAACAATTCGACATAGGGGTATCTGGCGAAAAAAATGAAAACCTCAGGGGCATTTGGCGAAAATAATAAAAACCTCAGGGGCACCTGGCGAAATATGTCAAACTTTTGTACACCACACGAATTAGCCTTAACCTTAGGGGTATTTGGCGAAAATTCCGAAAAAAAAATAGTGATTCTATTCACTGCTATACTCAAACAGACAAGACCTAATTAAATATTTGTAAATTAGCGTAATTGATCTTGATTAGAACATATATAATGTATATATATGTATATATGTACGTGTTGTACAGTACACTGAAGGCACAAGCCAAAGGAGATGATGCCTGCTGATCGATCTTACATACCGATATGGTGGTGTGTGTGAATCCAACACCCTGCAAGGAGATGGTTTATGAAAGAAAATGAGGAAGTTAGCTATATTATATATAGTACGTTGCAAGAATTCCTTTAGGTTTTTATTTGGTTGCGTGTGGTAATGGAATTAGTAAGTTTATATGTGTGGATGTGTGGTGAATGGATAAGGGATTAAGGGCATTGGCAAATCTAAAGGGCTTGGTGCGGCTAGTTAATGTCCTCCTTTTAGCCCAGAATTAAAATGTAGAATAAATATTATTTTTTTGTTATAAAACTATTGATTTATGATGGATGTTTCACATCCCATGATTTGACCTCTCTTTAACTCCCATATAATGGAAGACCAAATGTCACAATTTATGGTTTATCCTTTGTAACCATCTTATAATTCTATGCCTATGTAAGACCTTGTAATTTTCCTTTGATACACACAAGCAATAGAGAAGATTTCTCTCTTTTCTCTTTCTCCTCCCCACCCTCATATTCTTTCACATATTATAACACGTTATCAGCACGATTATCGATCTCTTATTGTATAGGGTAGATCCCTGGATAAACTTACAATCGGACTCATCCACTCACTCCCCACACAACACTCTGATTCATAATAACAGGTTCTGTTCTAAGCTGTTTTTGAGTTGATTAGTGATACTATGGCTTGCATGTGTTGAACATACTGTTTTGTTTTTCAAATTATATATGCTCCGCATATGTTCTATTTCAATTCCTATATCAACAGTCAATATATATAGCTGACTCATAGATGCCAAAACTAATTTGATATATTTAGATTTAACTTGAAAGTCTTTCTACCTCCTGCAATTTTATTAAATTAATATATTTTGGTTTCAATTTGAATATGTTTTCGATCGGATAGATATGATTGTTTAGTTTTGCCTTGTGTGTGTGCAAGTTTTAGTGTTGGTCTACGGTTTGGTACAAATTGGCAATGGAAACCTTCATTGTTTTTATCATTTCAGTTTTCTTTGTGTGCGTTAATTGAATTGAATGAGATATACTACGTATTAATTGTTTATTTGTTAGCCACATTTACATAATCATTTAAATTTTTATTTAATGTCATTAGGATGTAGAGAGTTTGTAACGTGTTAGCTGTTCACATTATGCTTTTAAGCTTGCCATCATCTCATGCATACGAATGAATTATTATATATTCATTAATCTTTGATGGATAATTAGATATTGTGTGATAGATGGATACGTATAAATCCTTCAAATGGTTAAGTTGTATGAACTACAAGTGGCTGGATTTGCATGCTTTACTTTAAATCTCATCCCCGAAGTGAATGATTGATCAACTTTATAAAGATTGAAATCCATCCATATAACGATGATATATCCCCGGAAGTGGATCCATATTCTTTTGAATGAAAAAAATTATTTAATCCCCTATGATAACTCAACTCCCTTGATGAAAATCGGAATTAGTTTCAAAGGCTTTGATACACTGTTTGTGTCAAAGGTCTTGAAGCTACAGTTGTGTTGATGAAACACAAAACCTGTACTATATTATATTATGTCCGAATATTATTATATGTTATTATATGCTTCCATATATTATTATATATGCACTAACATTTCAGGAAGCTTTTCGAATTATATCTCCTTCCTTGAGTTGAATAACGTGGATAATAAAATCGGAGATCATGGCTTCAGAGTTTCCATGAATAGAAGATTGTGTAGATAGTCATGATCAGCCCAACCATTGGAGAAGATTCCTTCCTTATGTGGCGCCGATGATCTTCACTATATAAAGGAGATGAAGAAGAGAGAGAGGACGGACGTACATTCAAGAATATCATTGCACAAACAGCCCTCAAGTTTACGATCTCTCTTCATCGTGTTCTCTCTGCTTGTTCTTAAGAGTCTTATATTTTGTTTCAAAGCATTTGAGAGTTACACAGTGAGCTTATAGGATATATTCAGAGAGAGTGTTATACTCGAGAGTTTATAACTCAGGAAGTGGACACTAGGCGATTGATTCACTAAGTGTAAGAGGATTGTACTAGATAGCTGAGAGAGGTGGGGCTCTTCTAGATTGGTCTAGGACTCCAAGGGAACGTGGGTTGACTAGATTGCAATTGTATAGGAGAGAGGCTTCTCGGTGAGCTATTAGGATCCTAAGTCTTGTGAATCAATAAAAGCCGGTTGAATCCTAGGGTTGTGGAAGAACCCTAGGCGGGGACGTAGGCCAAGTTCGTGCCGAACCTCGTTAACAATTCGTTGCGTCCTTTACTTACTGCTTTACCATATTTCCGCATTTGTTCGAAGTGTATAACTTGTTTGTGATTCAGGTTTTCCAGAGAAAAGATTAAGTCTAATCTCAAAGGGTTTTGCACGAGCTTCAAAAGTCTTGAGATTATCAGCGAAAAACCGGCATACTCTATTCAACCCCCCTTCTAGAGTACCTTTATATTACTTTATTATACTTTGTCGAACCTTCAACCTAGAAGTGGGATATATATATCTTTATATTGAATAAGATGAGTGAATCTCTACGGATCTCTTAACTTTAGTCAAGTAGACCTAGGAATATGAATAATTGATAAATCAATCCGAGGACCATGAATTCCAACCATTGTCAGAGAATTACAGGTGAAATGTTCTTTCTACTTTGATATCAATTTGCTTTGTGATTTGCAATCCGGTTACTTTAATATTTACTATTTGTTCAAAAAGTTATTGCTTTGCTTTAAAGAGTCTTGTCTAGAGTCATTGAATAGGGAATCGCTTCTCCCTGTGGGATCGACACCAGACTTCATTGCTATACTAGTAGTTATTTGGTTTATCAAGTGATTGGTTGCCTAACCTATTGGTTGTGTGTTTAAGTTTGGATTTTTATTACTATTTGGTAAAGGGATAAAGTGCTAACGACATTCGTCCCGCATCAAATTCTTGGCGCCGTTGCCGGGGAGAAGAAAGGAGTTTGCTTTTCTTTAACTCTATCAATTACTGTTTATTTTAAGTTTGTTTTGTCTTTGCATGGTTCAAACTAGATCTTCTAATTCATCGTCTTTATCTTTTGATCTCGAGGTTGAAAGATCTTTCCGATTGAAGAGGATGCTCGCGTTTGAGACAGACGAAGAGATGGCAAACGTTGTTGTTAATCCGCCAAGAACAACCCTGAGAAACCTAAAGGGGCCTGATTTGAGTGTTCAACCACTTGCAATTAGTCTTCCGGATCTCCCTGAGGGTTCAAGATTTGAGTTCAAGTCGAATTGGTCATCTATTTTGCCTTACTTTCATGGATTGCCTGGGAAGGAGCCAAACAAGCACCTTGCTACCTTTGTGTGTCTGTGTGATAGACTGAGACCCCAAGGCTTCTCTGACGACCAATTGATGCTGAGAGTGTTCCCCTTTACTCTAAAAAATGCTGCAAGCGATTGGCTTTACTACCTACTCCTAAAAAGCATTACTACTTGGGTGCAATTGAAGAAAGCTTTCCTGCAAAAGTACTTTCCTGCGACTCGCCTCAACAAACTCAAGAAGGAGTTGTCCAGTATTGAGCAATCACCTACGGAGAGTCTTTGTGAGTATGTTGAGCGGTTCAAGAAGCTAAAGGGTAGTTGCCCACAACACGGTATACCCGAGGATGATCTAGTTCTATATCTTTACGAAGGCTTGCTTGACACGGATATGAGTTTCATCAATGCTACTGGCGGAGGATATATTTTGGATAAAACACCTCAGGGAGCAATGCAGATTTTTGAAGGGTTGGCTAATGCATTGCAACAATATGGGAGACACCAAGGAGTTAGCGGAGTTCATAAGTTGGATAGTTCGAGAGATGGAAACAGGGACGATACCGATAGGCTTATGGAGATCGTGAACAGGATGGTTGTGAATCAACCCCATCAGCCTAGACCTTGTGGAGTTTGTGAACATCCAACTCATCTGAATGATAAGTGTCCCTTGATTCAGGAGGGCACTGCTGAAGTGAATGCTATGGACCTCGCCGCAACTTTGGTAACAATTACAATCAAGGCTACAATTCTAACTACCAAAGTGGATTCAACGGGAGAGGCCAGCAGCAACAAATTCCTTTTCAAAGAGGATAATATTAGAATCGTCCTAGAAACACTCAACAAGATGACATAGATGAGACATTGAGGTTTTTATTGGACAAGATGAGTGTTCAAGAAAAGTTGCTGAGTCAAATGGCTCAGGAGATTGGTGAATTGAAAGTGAAGGATTCGGGAAAGTTTCCATTGCAAGTGGTGGTGAATTCGAAGGAAAATGTCAGCGCTATGACCCTTAAAGGAGGTAAACAAGTGAATACACCCACTAGGAATGTTGAAGAGAGGCCGAGAGAGGAAGTTGATTTGGGAGTTACGGTAAGTGAAACCAATTTTGGGTTTGAGTTTTGATTGATTTAAAAGGAGTTGCACTCTGTGGACACGGCGCCCGCCGCCCCAGCCACGGCGCTTGCCGCCTGTGTGTCCGCCTGACGAATCCGATTTTTGGTAAACCTGGAAGAGAAGTTTCTATCTTTTTGTTTTGGTTATTTTCCGAGTTTGGTTATTTATTTTTATGTTTTATAGGATTAGATTGTTTTATTTTATTTCTAGGATTAGATTATTTCTTATCTATTTTAGGTTAGATTATATTTTATCTATCTTAGTTTAGTATTTTATCTCTTAACTATTTTCTATTTTATTTTAGGATTATATTTTTCTTTTTAGGAATAGTTTACTTATTTCCTAGGACTAGATTTATATCTTTTCTATTTCTATTCTATCTAGATCTAATATTTTCCCTTTTTTTTTTCATAGATTTCCTTCCAACTCACAATATAATATTTCTCCTTATTTGTGGATAGGAGGAATCTTAAGAGTACCAAAAGTCTACTGGAATCCAATTCAACTACCTAAAGCCCTGCGTTTCAATCGATTCAATCCACCAAAACACTTTCCGCCACTATCCTACATCCACAAAAAAAAAACAATATTTACCCATTTCATTCCCTTACCTATCATAAAAGAATCCTTTTGAAACCAAGCTGCTCGAGAAAGTTGAAGTTTGGAGGAGTGTGTAACGGCCCGAATATAAATATCTGGGTTACGTTTCGAAGGTTGAATACCTTCGATCGAATCTTGCAACCCATGTACGGGTCGATGTTTCTTCAAACCTCAAAAGACTATCCTTTTAAAGCGGGGATTCCAAACCCTAAGGAAATCGGAGGGTCATTGGGTACCCTCAGCTTGTCCTATAGACTAAGTCGCGGAAATTCATGTAAGAGTAACTACGAAAACGAAAAGAAGGTACAACTTTCCACGGTGAAGTCGGGTCAAAACCACAAACATGGTAAATGCGAGTATCCAAATTATCCAAGTTTATAAGTATGGAAGTGGGTCTTTCAGTCCAATAATCACCCAAAGGGAACGCCGTCATATAGACACCGAGCACTCAAAATAAGCAGAAAATACCCTTAAAAGAAGAACGGGGAAAAGAGTCAGATCAAGCAACACATGTGGGACCGGAAGTCCTCGCTGAGGCCACATAGTATGTGCTATACCTAATAAAGATGCTTTAATGCAGTTCGAAAGTTAAACACACTAGCATGCCCCTATTCATAATAATGTGTAGAAATACTGTAAAGGGCCCAAGACAATGCCAAATGGCAAATCCCTCTCCTACTCCACCCCCATTTTCATGAGTGGACCTGGCAGTACGGTACCCATTTCATCGTTGTGGTGCATGAACCACGGAATAATAGCATGCTCAACAACACGCAAAACACATCATCGTAACACCGCTTGCCCGATGGTGCTGGGCTATAGTAACATACTCATATAGACTCGATTGACTCAGGGTACCCGATGAGGCTGAGCTACCATATGACCCTAGCATGGACTCTAGGACTTCACATATAATGGTCGTTCTCTTATCAAACGCATAAAGTAAGCAGATGCTCATTCAATTAGTGCAACCTAAACAGGATACTACATGTTCATGCTTTTATCCATATGCAACACCTAACATAAAATGCAACAACAAGAATGAGAGTCCAACCTGAGTAAGCCCCCTAAGGAACTTACCTGAAAATGCAGAACAGCAAGATAACACAAGCAAGGGCCCAAATGCAAGTCCAAAGCAATCCAACCGCAATAAACACCTATCATCAAGCCATTGCCATAAGCTACCGGACCAACATTCACACATAACTAGCCCAAGTACTCAACATTCTCAAAACCAATCGATAGTGAAACCATTTCCAAAACCTTTCCGGTATGATCAACATTAACCAAAATCATTTACTTCCAATCAAACCCATTGATAAAATCGTACCAACCATATTTCGAAACTTCATTCTCAGAACCAACATCATCAAACCAAGACAAAGAATCCCGACATTAACATTTAAACCTTAAAACCAATACCTCAAAATCACATTATAGAATTAATTCCGACATTTTGCTTTTCCAACACAAATCCTTAAAGAATAATTCCAAAACTTGAAAACTCCTTTTTAAATAATTTAAAAATGTTTATCTGAAATAACACCACTTAAATCCATCCTTGGAAATCATATTTATAAGTCAAAACCAACAAGGTTTAAATAAAATACAACACCAAACTCGATCCATTTTAGCAATTTACCATTCTAGGGAAACAATACTAAATTACTTTATCTTTTGTAAAACATCTATTAAAACACCACTTAATATCATATATATATATATATATATATATCAAATAATATTACTTTTAAACACTTTTATAATATATGCTCATTTTCATAAAATATATAATCACAAGATGATAATATATAATTATATAGTTACAACTAACATGGTATAACACAAACATTTAACAAAATTAACACAACAATAACAAACAATCCACAAGGATTAGGCCCAAGTCCCCCATGATTTTTAAAACAAGTCCAGCCCATGGCCCAATCCTCTGAACCGGTTGAAGTTTAGAAAAACTGAACCGAACCAGAACCAAAGAAATCAAGATGAACCGCTCCTTCCCCACTCCTTCTGTGCGAGAACAGAAAGAAAAGAAAGGGAGCAGGTTTGCCTGAGCTCTCTCGCTCTCACTCCCTTCCCGGATCTCGAAATTAACCCAACACAAGGAAGGAAAAACGAAGCAGAAGCGAACAAGAAGGGGAAAATACGGATGCTCACCGAGGGGTTTGCGCACAACGGTCTCATTGGAGGTCTGTCAGGGCTCGTCGGTGTTCGATTGGCCTCGCCGGAGTTAGGTCCTCGCCGGAGATAGTCTAGGAAGATGGGAATGGGGTTAAAGGTTCACCTTTACTTGATTTAGGGACAGAAGGAAGTGAAGCGGATTCTTACCGACTCGTAACCGGGAAATAGAGGAAATAAGAGGGATGGCGGCGCCGGAGGCTCCTTGGAGGCCCGTCGATGTCGAGGGGAGGGTTATTCATTCCGGGGCTTCTGCTCGTCATGGAGGGAGGAAGTAACGGAGTCGGGCTTCTGTGCTCGGGCTCGTACACAGAAGCAGGGGGCAACGCTTGGAGATGGTTCAGAAGACGGAAAATCAACAAGGTGGGGCTCGGGTGGCACTCGGGGTTCTCAGTGGGGCTCGGAGGTGGTGGCTGATGGGTAGAGGGGCTATCATGTGTTCCTTGAGATGGAAAGGATGAGGAGAGGAGAACAATGGTATTGTGGTATAGGGATGTGGGGAGAGGAAGTGAAGAATAGAGGGAGGATGATGTGAGTGTGGTTAGCTCGGTTCAATTTCAATAGAAAGGAGACAAGGGTCAATGCCACTGACGTCTCCATGGACCACTGAGCAGGCATAGAGAGGATCTGAATTTGGCATGCAGATGCCTATAGATTCAATTGGCCTTTTGCCAAAGAGAGGAGGGCAGAGGGGTGATGAGGAAGGAGGTAGCGAGCTAGGCTGATGGTTTGCCAAAATGGGAGAGGGTCAGTTGGAGTTTGTCTCCACTCAACAGTGGCGTGGGTGTAGCAGAGAGGGGGGGGGGGGGGGGGAAGGAAAAGAAAATGGAAAGTGGTCCTCACAAGCCCTAAATTTCAAAATACCCGAGACTCGTTCTCTCGACGTTATCCCGGCTCGTTTAAAATTCTCTTTGGCTATATACACCGTAAATCTGCACGTTGTTAAGGATGTGCATGCACGTCAGAACTAACATGCATGCACGTCGAAAGTAACGTGCAGGTGGGTTTGCAACCACCATGCCCGGACGTGCATGCACGTTTTTTTTTATAAAAAAAACGTGGTTGCGCGTAAAAAAGAATGTGCAATATTGCACGTCCAAAGAAACGTGCAAACATGCACGTCCATTTGGATGTTCATATTTGCATGTCTTTTTCGACGTGCATGCCCGTCATCTAAAATAGAAGGCGACGTGCCCCTTCGTCTCCACTTCGTCCCAGATCCACCGAGAGAGAGAGAGAGAGAGAGAGAGAGAGAGAGAGAGAGAGAGAGAGAGAGAGAGAGAGAGAGAGAGAGAGCGCTGAGGGTTAGGGTTGCCGACGACGAGAGTGCTTCGATTATCTGTACAAGTTGTGGCAGGATGTCATGAACCAAAACATTCCTTCGGAATGCACGGACCAACATTGCAGGGTTTGTTACGGGATCCCTTGTGTCCATGAGATTCAGGCATACGTCAGTTCCGGTACTCCGATACCCGCCGAGGACATCTACCTATTCTGGATGGATTTGTCATGGACTGACATCGACGACACCCCATTGGCGTTTGAGCTGTCATCTTCATACATGGCTTCCAACGATGTATGCGACGATGAGCTCCACCCACCCTCATCTGCAAGCATCCGAAGGAAAGAGAGGCCTCGGGGGTTGATGAATGCCTGCAGAACCAACCCATTGACATACGAGGAGTTAAGGGAAAGATTTGAGATAGAAGAAGCACGTGTTGCTCGAAATGCTGCGAGACATTGTCCAAAAGCGACCTCAGCTCGACGTGGACGTGATGATGTTTTCGGAGGGTTCAACTGGGGTCGAAACAACATTGATCCCTTCATGCTTGGACATATTGAGGGTGTGAGGGACACTATTGGAGATGGTCATTGTGGCTACCGTGTTTTGGCGTCATTGACATCACCGATCGGCGAGTCTGCTTTCCCGGAACTCAAAACGTTATTATGCAATCACTTGGAGGATCACGCCGACAACCAGAGATGGGCGGGACCTGTGCATGGTGATAGGAGACGGTGGATAGAGCTACCCATCATGGGTTTAGTATTTGCAACGGTATATCAGATTCCTCTCGTCGTCCTAGCTTGGCATCATCCGTTCACATGTCTCCCAAAGACCTCGCCCACACTTGCTATCACCCCTCAATCAGCAACCCTTGGTTTAGCCTGCATCGGAAACCAAGACCATTTTGCCGCGGTACGTCATCAAACGTCTTATATTATTACCTATTCTTGGTTTTCATCTATATGTCAATACTCTAACTCTAATTTTCCGTTCTCAACGATCTGGTTGCTTCCTAACGCTCCTATTCCGCCGCCTACGTCAGAATTGGTCGCACATCATCAACCGAGCGTCGAATGATAGGATGCTCCTTTTCAAGCTCGGTTTGACAGATTACGAGCCTTACGTGTCGAGCCCGGTCGCCCTTTACACTTTCCCTAGATTTTATTCCACCAGTTTATTACAATTATGGATGTAAACCTTTTTTTCCGTTCCTTGTAACATTATTCGCATATTATCTGAATGAAAACCTTAACAATTATTACTTGCCATTTAATTATCACTTGACAATTAAACTCACCAATGCTCGAAATGACTTAGACCCTAAATCCTAAACCTCCACTAGCTAAACCCTTCAATTTCTTTCAATTAACCCTAAATAACCCTCGGTAAACCCTAAACCCTAAACCCTAAGTAGGGTTTGCACGTCCTTAACAACGTGGACACTAATTTGCTAACGACGTGCAAAGTCCCACACTTGCACGTTGTTGAGGACGTGCATGGACGTTATTAAGGACGTGCAAATCCTTAACTACCATTTGCGGTGTATCTAACAAAACCCTTAAAATTTAACAAAATTTTCGAATCTGAAATAAAATAATGAACTCCAGCATAAATCTCAATCTCTAAGTAAGAAGGTGGAAATAAAATCCGTCGGAATCAAATTTTAAAATGATGCCGAAATAATTCATAATGATTTTAAATCGAAAATTGTTCCCGATAACGAGTTTTCTCCAAATTTTATATCTCATATATAAAATAATATACTTTTAGTTAAAAGAATATTAAAATATTATTTCTGTCTTTATAGAGTGGATGTCGGATCTCCAATATTTTCACTCGGATGCGTGGTTCTCCGTACACGGCGCTCGCCGCCCCTGCCACGGCGCCTACCGCCTCTATAGCGAGCCCGATTTGTGGTTGTTTTTGTGGATTTTCTTTGGTTTTCCCCTGAGTACATCATGTCGACCCATGTTATGAAGAAGCCCTTTTTCTTGTCTTGGGAAGAAGAGGATTCTTGGCTCAAGCTTGAAGAAAAACGGTATGAATCCACCATATTTTTTTACCCCTCGACGTTGAAGAAACTGGGAATTTATGAGGAGGCCCATCGACTCCTGCGAGATGGGGGATTGGAAGATTTCTTGGATGTGTCTGCTTACACCTATCCAGCGTTAGTGAGAGAGTTCATGGCCACCCTGGATTATCGCTCTGACATGGAAATTCTTTTTCAGCTGAGGAATCGGAAGTTCGTGGTGACTAAAGACCTCATTGCATAGGCTTTTGGTGTTACCAAGTTAGGCGCTCGAGATCCTATGGATATGTGGAGGGAGGCTATAGCATAGTTCGCTGAATATGATGAACAGTACCACGAATCAATGATTACTCATCCTGCGTTGAGGTTATGTTATTTGGTACTCTGCTACTCTTTCCTAGGTGTGGAAAATCCGTCCGTTGTTACTATGAGAGTCTGGAGCTATATCTGCTGCTTGATTCTGGGAAGGGTTCACGTCCTTAACTGGGTTCAATTATTTTTGGGAAATTGTATGGAAGTGATTAGAGCTACCCATCTGAGGCCATGGCGCATTGTTTTGTTCGAAGGTTTGATAACACTGATTGCTCGCCGAGTAGGTGTCTGCCTGGATGGTTTGCAGCGCCTCGATGATAAGAACGTTTACAATCTTTCCAGCCTGCAATGGTGGGATATCATTGAGTGGGCCCAGCGACCAGATAAAACTTGGTGTTTTAAATGGATGTCGGGACCAGGAAGGGAGCATCACAATTATCTGCCTGCGGATATACCACATTGCCTGAGTGTTGTGAGGAAGGAATCGAGTATGAAATATAGATCAAACCAGATTTAGGCCCACGCAAATAATTACAAGACTCCCTCCAATGTAGTAAGAGAAAGTCAGGATCGATCCACGAGAAAGCGTGTCAGCGGATCCTAGGTAGCTGTAAATCTCACAGAAAAGCAAACAGAAAAGACAGAAACAAAGAAACGAAGAAAGACAAAAAGACAAACGAAAGCAAGAAATAAAAGTAAAGACGGCAATTACTCGATCTCGACAACAGCTTACTCGAGATTGACAAAGGACATCAAAAACAGAAATTTCAGATTCGACGACAGAAGCAGAAACTCAGACAATCAACTCGATCTAGACAAGACCTAACTCGAGATCGACTAAAGCCTACTCGATCTCGACTAACTCTTCCTCTAGATCGACCAAAACACAGAAAACCTCAAATCGCAGATTCGAACACAGAATCTCAGATTTCGACAGAAAGAAACTCAATATACTAAGAACTTCCAAAGCTAGAGTATCAACACCACAACGATAACCATGCAAAGTAATACATAAAGGCATAAAAGATCATGCTTTCCATCAAAATAACTTTCGTTACTAACAAATAGGCATATAGAGGCTTTCGCATAAACCCTAATTGTTACTAACCCTTTTCACATAATTAATTCAAGTTGCATTAAGATCACTTTCGCTTCAATAATACAAACAAGGATCACCTTCAACTCTCGCAAAAGAATCATGCTCATAGGGATAGAAGACGAATCGCATAACAAGATTGTACCTTTACCGCATCACCTCACATGGCCACCGTCGGGCTCACCCCAGCCCCAGAAGTGGGTGGACTACTCGCTCTTCATCTTCAAGAAAGACATTAAATAAAAAAAGAAACTAACTTGCATTGAATAAAATAAACCAAAGAGAACTTACAACCAAACAAGACAAATTCGCTTTCGCCTTTCCACCTTGCTCGCCACAAACTCTCTCTCTCTCTCTACTCCTACTTACTTGAATGGAATTGAATGTGTGATTGAATGATGAAAAACCAGCCCCTAAGGCTTTATTTATAGCCTTCTATTCCTTGCTAATCAAGGATAGAATATATCTATCTATATCTAAAAAGCTTAAAAGATAAATAAATGCAATTAAAGAATTAAATCTAAAAAGGGGAAATAAATATAAAATAGGTAAATCTCTTCATGTTGATAGATCTTCTCCTCCATGGATAGTTGATGATAGATCTCGGATAGATTTCGGCCATCTCGGTCTCCTTCGGCTCCAAGGACTCCCAAAGCGTATGGGAAAGCAAAAACACGTAACGCGGCTCAGACACGGCGTTCCTCGATCTCGACCAAGACTCCTCGAGATCGAGTAGAAGTGGCGTCGAGTATGGGTTGGCTGGGCTTGGTCGAGCAGCTGGTGCTCGTCATGGCTCTCTGAGTCCTCGAGATCGCGTAAAGAACTCGAGATCGAGTTGGCTGGTGTCGAGGATGGCTAGCTTCGGTGATGTCGGGCAACTTCCCCTCGACAAGCTCGGACAGGTGCGGTGCTGGGTTCTTGAGATCGAGGAGATTCCTCGAGATCGAGTTGAGTTTATGCTCGGCTTCTCCGTCTTCGGCTTCTCGACTTGGCACAGCTCGTCGACTCTGGACATGGCGTCGAAGTTTTGTCGATCTCGACAAAGTTACTCGAGCTCGAGTTGGCTTCTGGAGTCGAATTGCCTCTGACTCAGTTTCTCGACCATTGCTTAGTCGACAAGGTCTGTGCTCGGACACCTTCGTCGAGATCGAGTAACTTTACTCTAGATCGAGTAAAGCTGGGCTCCTAGCCTGATTCGACTGGTTCCGCTGCTTCTTGGCCTTGGACTTCTATAGTTGACTTCTGAGCTTTTCCGACTTTTCTCAGAACTGCTGTAATTTGCCTCGAATTCTGCGAAATTAAACAGAAATTAGTGTAGATTCCATAATTTGACAAATAAACATAAACTACATAGATTCTGTACTATCTTAGCCCAAATGCATGAAATGTATGCAGAAAACGACATAAAAGTTACTGTAAAACATGGCAGATTCAGCTCACAACAAACACCCCATACTTAAGCTTGCTTGTCCTCAAGCAATACTTTTATCTGTCATTCAGGGGAAGAAATCAAAACTCTCAACATATTAGATTCATTCTCATATGTCCCTGCAATCAATTACCATCCTCGAAAAGGTACTTGTGTCACAAATCCATGCATGTGCAATTTTAAGAGCAACATCTACTCACAAAAGGAGGGTTATGCAAAAACATTCATTCGTGACAAAGCATTAATAATCAAGAGGACTTTAATTTAAGCTCAAATAAGGAATAGATTGGTAAAAGGCTTAAGGTGGGCAATTTCTGGCAATGTGGTGCTTTAATGATCCGGGGAAATGGAGTACTTTCCAAACTGAATTTCCTCATTCCTTCTCCATAAGATTCATCACCTTTCATAATGCTTTTATCAATAATAATGCTTTTACCTCTCTAACCTCAGCACTGCCTTCTCGCGAGTCGCAAACATGGGTGTCATGAATGGCCCCGGATACTTAGGGCTTTGGACTCCTCACAATGTGTCCCATCTCTCCAAACTATTATCTCAGAGAGCAGGGTCGATCTATCTTTATCTCCTGAGGTGATCGGATTTTCTTTCACTCATTAAATTTTCCATATATTTCAAACATTTTCCTTCCAAACTCCAATAATGATAATAACACAACAACCATATAACAATCTCCATAAGGTAACATCAATCTCAACATAATCCCCGGATAGGAAATAAGGTAAAGAATGGCAAATATTTAGATCATGTGGAGCAATATTTGAAATAAGGCATATTATGGCTTTTGTGTAATGCATAAGCATAGGTATGGCTAGAATTTCAAAATATGAGCATATATGGAAATATAAAGTCCTCCATCATCTTATCATGCAACATGTCAAAAGCAATTTCAATTTTACCTCCTTTTATGGTTTTCAAGAAATAATGCACTTCATTGTGACTTCCCTTTACTAGGCAATTTCATGCTATATCCCTAATGAATCCAATTTTGCATCGTCGAGTTCAATATAGCTTCCATGACACTTCTAAAAAATTTCAATGGGGGTCATTTTTCAAACTTTGGAAAACATGCATATAAGCACATAAATCAATAATGAATTCCAAAATAGCCATGTATAAGCAATTCAAGAATTAAACTCTAAATATGCACACATAATGTCAAATATGGCAAATATGAACAAAGTAAGCCCTTCTCCCACCCCATACTTAAACATTACAGTGTCCTTACTGTATAAAAACAAGGGTAAAGAAAAAAACTCACTAGACAAATGTGCAGGACTTCATAATATGCTTTGGCCGAGTCCGAATATAGCTTGCTTCTATCCATGGACCTGAAAAATGTAGAAGACATATACCCAAAACTAAAAATGTTCAAAACCAAAAAGAAACAAAACAATGTCCAAAAAGTCCCAAAAAAGTAAATGTTTATGTACAAGCTCTAGATTTTATAGTTGCTAGGCCAACTTCTCTATTAAGCTCAAGGTGGCATTTGCAGGGCCCATGTAGCTTGGGCCTCAAATAAGACTCCATTCTTGTCCATCAGCTGTAATCCTCCAGAATGGATCTTGTTCACCACGAAAGGTCTCATCCTCTTCTTGTTGAATTTGTTAGGGAACCAATGATCCTTTGATTTAGAGACATAGAGCTTGTCTCCAACTTCATACTCTTTGGGCTCATCATTGGATATCCTACATAAGCGCACATACCAAGGCAAACATCTCCCATGTATAGATAGATCTTTAATGGAAATAGGAGAAGAAAAGTCCATACCTTGGCTTACCTTCGCAGAGACGGAATCGGGGACCACGGTGTTTGGTCGATCTCGAGTAACAGTACTCGATCTCGACGAGTTTTCAGGTTCTGGTGGTGGGCTGCTCGAGGATGCAGGAGCTGGTGAAGGTAGGGTTTGCTCGATCTCGACCAACTTGGTCGATCTCGAGGAGTTCTGGCCCTTAGGTGGAGTCAGCGTCGAGGAAGGCGAAGTCGAGGAAGTGATGTTCTGGTCGATCTCGAGTAACTTACTCGATCTCGAAAAGTTTGGCGCTTCAGTCTGGCTGCTCGACGATGCTGGTGCTGGTGGAGGCTTTTGGTTTTGGTCGAGATCGACTAGGGTCCTCGACTTCTGTGCTCGCCGAGCCCACATATGCTACTTTGGTTGATATCGAGCGTCGATTTGTTGATTTTGAAGCGAGCACTACTGATAAGCTCGCCAAACTTGCGAATAAGTTCTCTAGTCTTCAGAACGCCATGTTGATTGCCCTTTCGGATATCAATCAGCGGTCTGGAACCAAGACCCCGCCTTCACAGTAATTGGTCAATCCTTTGCTTCTTTCAAACCCTTATTTTTAAATTTTCATTGTTCCTTTTTGTGTTTCTATGCATTGAGGACAATGCAACATGTAAGTGTGGGGGGGGATTAAATTTAAAGTGAATTAGTTAGGTTAGTTCATGTTTGAATTCCTGTTTGTCTTTGAATTTTTTTCTTTTGAATCCTTGTTATTTCCATTATGTTATTTCTTTCATGTTAAAGGAAATGTCAAAAATGAAAAATAAAATTGAAAAATGTCAAAAAAAATATGAAAAAAGTGAGTTTTGTTTTGTTGTTTTGCATATTGTGTTGTCAAGGATACCCATCTTAATTTGAGTTTGTCTTGACATGATCTTATAAATCTCATGGAATTCTAGAATTATTTGATCAGATCTTAAAAAAGTGGTTTTTATGTGAAATGTGATTGAGCATATATAATTGAGTATATATGATCTAAGTTTGGGAGTATGCTTGAAATTCAACAAAATATTTGTCTCAGTGAGATATTTTTTGCCTTATAAGGGGTACATCTGTATTCCTTTTGCTTTTCTTGTGTGATATACTCTTCCTATGCATTTATCTATTTTCAAGGTCGATTATATACATGCTCAATGCTTGATAAGTTCAAATGATAGAGGCAACCTTTTAGCCACATATTTATCCATATCTACCCTATGTTATATCTTGCTTTGAAGCCAATTTGCGCCTTTAACCTTTTCATAGTTAGCTCCACAAAATTATTATTCCTAGCCTATAATGAGCATTACCCTTATTTCGGGGGAATTGAGATTTTGAGTGGGTTATGGAATCTATTTTGGAGATTGAGGAGAATGAAGCTAAAGTGTGATTATATGGTTTATGGTCTTTGAGAAGATGCAATGTTATGTGTTTATTCTTACTCCCTCATGTATATATGCATTTGATTTTCATGCATTTTGGCTCAAGAAAAAAAAAACTTGAGCCTAGGGAGGATAAAATTCACCTAGAGGTAAAAGTAAGTTGAAAAAAAATCCGAAAAAAAAAACAAGAAAAAAAAAGAGAAAATAAAGAGTCATTTATCCTATGTTTGCATATTGAGGAAGAATTGGGATTTGTGTTGGTTATGAGATACATTGGTCGGGTGTTGAGATTGCACTATATGTAAGATGATGAGATGATGAGATTTGAGGTTTTTAAAGTTATTTTGATGATATTGAGAGATGTTGTGCATTTGTGAGCTTGATTTATTTAGTTGTTGGTGTTATGTTAGGAATTTTGGAATCTTATTTTCCCGGAATTGATAGCACCACATGACCAAATACAATTCCTTGCCCTTATGTTTCTACCAAGCCCCATTACAACCCCGCCGAATGGGATCTTCTATAAAGGTTTCCATTGAGCGAAAGTCCTTTTGATGTTTTTATGTTGCATTGACATATCCAGTGGAGATTCTGTGATATAAATGTCAATATTCTAGTTGATGTTTGAATATGGAATTGAGGTGAGTGTGTGCTTAAAGCCTAAACACGTGAGAGTGAGAGATACACATTTTATCCTTGGTAAGGTTGAATTTTGAGCATGCAAGCTACTTGATCCCATATATACATGTTATGACGTTTATATGTTTGGTTATATTTTCACTATTGATGATGTTGACTTTGATGAGCAAAGTTGTGAAAGATTTCTTGTGGGATGCGTGGATGATGTTTTACCTTATGGTTGCTTGAGGACAAGCAAGAGTTAAGTGTGTGTGGATTTGATAATTCATATTTCATATAGGCATTATAGTTGTTTCTTATTGCTATTACGTATTGGTTTTGTTATGTTTTGAGTCTAGTTCCATTTATTACTTGTGAAGTACTCGAATTCAGAATCTATTCATTTTTAGTGTTTATTCTGCAAAATTACATTCCGACCATGGATGGACTACGAAAAGAACTTAAAAAACATATTTTGGAGCATATGGAGGCTAAGGAAGAGCTAAGGAGGAGCAAGGAGGCACGAAATTGGAACTTGTTGAAGGAAATGAGGAACGTTGAACACTGTAGGAAAAACAGCGCCCGCCGCCCCTTGCAAGGTGTTGTAGGAGGAAATCGATTTCAATAAATAATAAAATAAATCAAACCAGATTCTGCCCACGCAAATGATTACAAGACTTCCTCCCGATGTAGCAAAAGGAAGTCAGGTTCGATCCTCGATGAAGCGTGTCAGCGGATCATAGGCAGAAGAAAATCTCACGTCGATTTCGACCTCAGAGGACCACTCGATATCGACCTAAGGCAGTCGATATCGACCTATTCCAGTCGATTTTGGGGTTATGCAGAAGTCCGGCGAGTATCGACCAATTCGATCAAAATCGACCTGTACATGCAGAAAGTAAACGATCAGCGATCTTTCTGAATCGAAATTTGAAGTCGATGTCGAACAAGGGTTGGTCAATATCGAGTGGGAGCAGCACGAAAATAAAGGACAAGGCTTCGCAGATTTCGGATTAAACTTATGTAAAAGAAAACTTCCAAGTTCGGGGTTTACAACAACAACAACCAAACATGCATAAGGCAAGATAAACAGTAATAATCATGCAAATCTCATCAAAGGAACAAGCTTTCGCCTTTTCCAACAATTAGACAACTCTCTCAAGAAACCCTAATTATATCTGCCAATTTTATTTTATAATCCAAGTTGTGAACCTGAATCTCTATTGAATATGTAATAAACATAAAAAAGGAAGTGGACGATCAAAACATAACAAATATCGAATATTTACCTCAAGCACGCTTAGCAATCTTCGGACTCACCCCGACCCTAGAAGTGGGTGGACTACTCGCTCTTCATCGCATCAAAAGACATCAATAATAAAAGGAAACTAAATTGCATTAATGAAATAAAGTAAAGCTTACAACCGATCGAAGCCAAATTGCTCTCGCTCTCTTGCTCCTACTCGGCCTCCCCTCTCTCTCTCTCTCTCTCTCTCTCTCTCTCTCTCTCTAAGTTTGGGAGTATGCTTGAAATTCAACAAAAAATTTGTCTTAGTGAGATATTTTTTGCCTTATAAGGGGTACATCTGTATTCCTTTTGCTTTTCTTGTGTGATATACTCTTCCTCTGCATTTATCTATTTTCAAGGCCGATTATATACATGTTCAATGCTTGATAAGTTCAAATGATAGAGGCAACCTTTTAGACACATATTTATCCATATCTACTCTATGTTATATCTTGTTTTGAAGCCAATTTGCGCCTTTAACCTTTTTATAGTTAGCTCCAAAAAATTATTATTCCTAGCCTATAATGAGCCTTACCCTTATTTCGGGGGAATTGAGATTTTGAGTGGGTTATGGAATCTATTTTGGAGATTGAGGAGAATGAAGCTAAAGTGTGATTATATGGTTTATGGTCTTTGAGAAGATGCAATGTTATGTGTTTATTCTTACTCCCTCATTTATATGCATTTGATTTTCATGCATTTTGGCTCAAGAAAAAAAACCTGGGCCTAGGGAGGATAAAATTCACCTAGAGGTAAAAGTAAGTTGAAAAAAAATCCGAAAAAAGAAAAAACAAGAAAAAAAAAAGAGAAAATAAAGAGTCATTTATCCTATGTTTCCATATTGAGGAACAATTGGGATTTGTGTTGGTTATGAGAAACATTGGTCGGGTGTTGAGATTGCACTATATGTAAGATGATGAGATGATGAGATTTGAGGTTTTTGGAGTTATTTTGATGATATTGAGAGATGTTGTGCATTTGTGAGCTTGATTTATGTTGATAGGAGGAAATCGAGTATGAAATATAACAAAATAAATCAAACCAGATTCTGCCCACGCAAATAATTACAAGACCTCCTCCTGATGTAGCAGCGGGAAGTCAGGATCGATCCCCGAAGAAGCGTGTCAGCGGATCCTAGGTAGCGGAGAAATCTCACGGACAGAAGTCGACAACAGGGTCCTCGATCTCGACTAGGGTAGTCGACCGAAGATCGGACAGTCGAACACAGCGCAGCAGCAAGCACAGGGTGTGGTCGATATCGACCAGGTGGTACTCGATATCGAGTAGCCTTCGTCTGGGTCGAGTAGGTCTGGTCGAGTTCCTGCACACAGTAAGCTACGGCGACTCTGGGTCGAGGATCAGTAGTCGAGATCGACCAGGGCTTGGACGAGGTCGACGAGGGCAGGAACTTAAAACGAAAACGAAAGAAAGTAAAAACAAATGCTTTGGGGTTTCTACTAAACTTTATGTAAAAGGACTTCCAAGATTGGGGTTTGCAACGACAATAACCAAGCATGCATAAGGTAGAACCAAACAGATAATCATGTGAATCACATTAAAGGATTAAGCTTTCGCCTTTTCCAACAATTAGACAACTCTCTCAAGAAACCCTAATTGTCTCTACCGATTTTATGTTTATAATCCAAGTTGTTAGCATGGATCTCCATTAGATGGGCAATAAACACATAAACAAGTAGGAAAATGCTCAAAACATGATAAAGGTCGGATCTTTACCTCAAATATGCATGGCTATCGTCGGGCTCGCCCCAACCCTAGAAGTGGGTGGACTACTCGCGCCTCATCGCAAACTCAGACATCATCGATTGAAAGAAAACAACTTGCATTAAACTAAATTCCAAGACTTTACGATCCCGCCAATCCAACTCTCGTTGAATGCCAAAACCCTAAAACCTTCGAACTCCTAAACTGTCTTTGTGGAACTACTTGTCTTGCTCTGAAATTGAATGAATGAAAAACCAGCCCCTAGGGCTTTATTTATAGTGATCAAACCCCGCTAATCAAGGAAAGAATCATCTATCTATATCTACTTCTATATCTAAAAGCATAAAAGATAAATAAACAGCTTAAGGGAAATAAATCTAAAAGGGAAAAGATAAATCTAAACTAGGTAAGTCTTCATGTGTTGATAGATCTCCCTTCCATGGATAGAATTGATCAAAATGGATAGATCTTCGGGCTACTCGACCTCCTTAGGCTCCAAGGAATCCCAACTCTACTCGGACTGCTCAAACCGAGTAACGCGGCTCGACATGTCTACTCGATATCGACCACGGCTACTCGATATCGAGTACCAGGGTTCGTCGACTCGGTCTGGCTGGGTGACTCTGCTCGACAAGGCTCGGACAAGGCTCGGAGGTCTGGTCGATATCGACCACGGCTACTCTGTATCGAGTAGAGGTGGTCTGCGTCTTCGTCCTCGGCTTCTCGGCTTGGCACAGCTCGTCGACTCCGGACATGGCTCCGAAGTGTGGTCGATCTCGACTAGATGGTACTCGAGATCGAGTAAGGTTCCGGAGTCGGGTTGTCTCTGACTCAGTGTCCTCGATCAGCTCTGCTCGACCAGGTGTGCTCGACCAGCCCTCGTCGAGATCGAGTACGGTGTACTCGAGATCGAGTACAGTTTTCTCAGCTTTCTGCTCTGTTCTTAAAACGTACTTTCCCGAGTCCTCGTTCGTCGGATTGATGCATATTACCATGCGTTGGAAAGCTCTTTTCGAGGGCTACAACTCTCATGAAGACATCAAAGCTTGATTCAGAACGAAGAATGATGAAAAATGGCCTTTTCTCCAGCTGCACCATTCTTAGCTTCTCCATGAGTTTCCTTTAAGCTCCAAAGTGCGTCCGATTTCTGCGAAATATAACCGAAACTTGTGTAGACCTCCATGTATTGCAAATAAGTGTAAACTACACAGATTCTGTATTGTCGATATCAAGTTGGCCTACTCGACATCGAGTAGTGTCTGGGCTGCTCCTCCTTGTCGTCGTCGACTTGGCCTTCGTCGATTTTGACTGGTTTTCAGGGACTTCCTATTCCACTTTTCGCGATCCTTATATGCTTTGCCGACCTAAAAGTGTTAGATTGCACACAAAAACAAGACTATCCACATGAAGTATTCTAAAAGACATAAAACCAAAAAACAACAAAAAACAAAAACCAAAAACTAAAAAGTTCAAAAGTCCCAAAAATAAATGTCTATTTACAAGCTCTAGATTTTATAGTCGCTAGGCCGACTTTCTCCATTTAGCATTAGCCTGGCTCATCTTTGTCCGGAGGTATAGGTGGATCTGCTGGTTCCTCCGGTGGTGGGAAGCGTGGGATGTCATCCGGGGGCATCATGTGAAGAAACTTAAACCTCCCCGAGTGGACGCTCCATGGCTCCACCCATCCATCTTCCTGGGCTCCAGTTGGCATGCATAAAGGAATATATAAAGGAAATTTGCATACCTCATCATCATACCTCTTCCGTTCCATTGGTTGACTTGTTTGCGCGTCTCCACCACAGCAAAATGGTGGAGTGGGAAGAGATATTTCCACCTCATCATGCGGAGCAGCATGCCACTTTGCTAGGACCCCATACATGAACACAAACATCGGTTGCTCAAAATCGTCGGGGACAGCCTTCACCTTATAAGGCAAAAGTGACTTTGAAGCACCATGGGCAACGACGTCCGGATTTTGCGTTGGTGGCTCTTCTTTTTCTTGGGATCCTTCCAAAGATTCTTCAAAGATAGATAGTGAAATAGAGGAAGGACATACCTGTGTTTCTATGGTGCAGACGATTTCGGCTAGTGTTTCTGGATCAGTTCCTCCAGAATGTGTATATGTCGAGTCCAGGTAGTCGATGTTGACTGGCTCATAGAAGGGGACATTGTCGAACCAACTTGTCATTGTTGATTTGGGCGATTTAGCGTAATGTTCCCATCTACGCAACACAGGCTTAGCTTCTGCCTGTTCCCTTGCTGCTTTCTCAGCGGCGATAACAGCATCTTTTGCGGCCAGTTCCCTTGTAAGCCTCTGTATCAGCTGCTCCTGTGTTTCTGCGGCCGCCATGGCTCTTTTCAGTTTAGAATGGATGTGTAGGACACGTTCCGGATCATCTAAGGTGTCAAACTCAGGTGGTTGACCAGAACGGCGCATACACCTGCAAATTAACTCAGGAGAAACGTGAGATTTAACTACCTAAGGCGCGAATGATAGCTTCCCCAGCAACGGCGCCAATTTGTTGATAGGAGGAAATCGAGTATGAAATATAACAAAATAAATCAAACCAGATTCTGCCCACGCAAATAATTACAAGACCTCCTCCTGATGTAGCAGCGGGAAGTCAGGATCGATCCACGAGGAAGCGTGTCAGCGGATCCTAGGTAGCGGAGAAATCTCACGGACAGAAGTCGACAACAGGGTCCTCGATCTCGACTAGGGTAGTCGACAGAAGATCGGACAGTCGAACACAGCGCAGCAGCAAGCACAGGGTGTGGTCGATATCGACCAGGTGGTACTCGATATCGAGTAGCCTTCGTCTGGGTCGAGTGGGTCTGGTCGAGTTCCTGCACACAGTAAGCTACGGCGACTCTGGGTCGAGGATCAGTAGTCGAGATCGACCAGGGCTTGGTCGAGGTCGACGAGGGCAGGAACTTAAAACGAAAACGAAAGAAAGTAAAAACAAATGCTTTGGGGTTTCTACTAAACTTTATGTAAAAGGACTTCCAAGATTGGGGTTTGCAACGACAATAACCAAGCATGCATAAGGTAGAACCAAACAGATAATCATGTGAATCACATTAAAGGATTAAGCTTTCGCCTTTTCCAACAATTAGACAACTCTCTCAAGAAACCCTAATTGTCTCTACCGATTTTATGTTTATAATCCAAGTTGTTAGCATGGATCTCCATTAGATGGGCAATAAACACATAAACAAGTAGGAAAATGCTCAAAACATGATAAAGGTCAGATCTTTACCTCAAATATGCATGGCTATCGTCGGGCTAGCCCCAACCCTAGAAGTGGGTGGACTACTCGCGCCTCATCGCAAACTCAGACATCATCGATTGAAAGAAAACAACTTGCATTAAACTAAATTCCAAGACTTTACGATCCCGGCAATCCAACTCTCGTTGAATGCCAAAACCCTAAAACCTTCGAACTCCTAAACTGTCTTTGTGGAACTACTTGTCTTGCTCTGAAATTGAATGAATGAAAAACCAGCCCCTAGGGCTTTATTTATAGTGACCAAACCCCGCTAATCAAGGAAAGAATCATCTATCTATATCTACTTCTATATCTAAAAGCATAAAAGATAAATAAACAGCTTAAGGGAAATAAATCTAAAAGGGAAAAGATAAATCTAAACTAGGTAAGTCTTCATGTGTTGATAGATCTCCCTTCCATGGATAGAATTGATCAAAATGGATAGATCTTCGGGCTACTCGACCTCCTTAGGCTCCAAGGAATCCCAACTCTACTCGGACTGCTCAAACCGAGTAACGCGGCTCGACATGTCTACTCGATATCGACCACGGCTACTCGATATCGAGTACCAGGGTTCGTCGACTCGGTCTGGCTGGGTGACTCTGCTCGACAAGGCTCGGACAAGGCTCGGAGGTCTGGTCGATATCGACCACGGCTACTCTGTATCGAGTAGAGGTGGTCTGCGTCTTCGTCCTCGGCTTCTCGGCTTGGCACAGCTCGTCGACTCCGGACATGGCTCCGAAGTGTGGTCGATCTCGACTAGATGGTACTCGAGATCGAGTAAGGTTCCGGAGTCGGGTTGTCTCTGACTCAGTGTCCTCGATCAGCTCTGCTCGACCAGGTGTGCTCGACCAGCCCTCGTCGAGATCGAGTACGGTGTACTCGAGATCGAGTACAGTTTTCTCAGCTTTCTGCTCTGTTCTTAAAACGTACTTTCCCGAGTCCTCGTTCGTCGGATTGACGCATATTACCATGCGTTGGAAAGCTCTTTTCGAGGGCTACAACTCTCATGAAGACATCAAAGCTTGATTCAGAACGAAGAATGATGAAAAATGGCCTTTTCTCCAGCTGCACCATTCTTAACTTCTCCATGAGTTTCCTTTAAGCTCCAAAGTGCGTCCGATTTCTGCGAAATATAACCGAAACTTGTGTAGACCTCCATGTATTGCAAATAAGTGTAAACTACACAGATTCTGTATTGTTCTAACCCAAATGTATGCAGAAATCGATATAAAAGTTAGTGTAAAACATGACAATTTAGGCTCACAACAATTTATTTGGTTGTTTGTGTTATGTTAGGAATTTTGGAATCTTATTTTCCCAGAATTTATAGCACCACATGACCAAATACAATTCCTTGCCCTTATGTTTCTACCAAGCCCCATTACAACCCCGCCGAATGGGATCTTCTATAAAGGTTTCTATTGAGCGAAAGTCCTTTTGATGTTTTTATGTTGCATTGACATATCCAGTGGAGATTCTGTGATATAAATGTCAATGTTCTAGTTGATGTTTGAATATGGAATTGAGGTGAGTGTGTGCTTAAAGCCTAAACACGTGAGAGTGAGAGATACACATTTTATCCTTGGTAAGGTTGAATTTTGAGCATGCAAGCTACTTGATCCTATATATACATGTTATGACGTTTATATGTTTGGTTATATTTTCACTATTGATGATGTTGCCTTTGATGAGCAAAGTTGTGAAAGATTTCTTGTGGGATGCGTGGATGATGTTTTACCTTATGGTTGCTTGAGGACAAGCAAGAGTTAAGTGTGTGTGGATTTGATAATTCATATTTCATATAGGCATTATAGTTGTTTCTTATTGCTATTACGTATTGGTTTTGTTATGTTTTGAGTCTAGTTCCGTTTATTACTTGTGAAGTACTCGAATTCAGAATCTATTCATTTTTAGTGTTTATTCTGCAAAATTACATTCCGACCATGGATGGACTACGAAAAGAACTTAAAAAACATATTTTGGAGCATATGGAGGCTAAGGAAGAGCTAAGGAGGAGCAAGGAGGCACGACATTGGAACTTGTTGAAGGAAATGAGGAACGTTGAACACTGTAGGAAAAACAGCGCCCGCCGCCCCTTGCAAGGTGTTGTAGGAGGAAATCGATTTCAATAAATAATAAAATAAATCAAACCAGATTCTGCCCACGCAAATTATTACAAGACTTCCTCCTGATGTAGCAAAAGGAAGTCAGGTTCGATCCTCGATGAAGCGTGTCAGCGGATCATAGGCAGAAGAAAATCTCACGTCGATTTCGACCTCAGGGGACCACTCGATATCGACCTATTCCAGTCGATTTTGGGGTTCTGCAGAAGTCCGACGAGTATCGACCAATTTGTTCAAAATCGACCTGTACATGCAGAAAGTAAACGATCAGCGATCTTTCTGAATCGAAATTTGAAGTCGATATCGAACAAGGGTTGGTCAATATCGAGTGGGAGCAGCACGAAAATAAAGGACAAGGCTTCGCAGATTTCGGATTAAACTTATGTAAAAGAAAACTTCCAAGTTCGGGGTTTACAACAACAACAACCAAACATGCATAAGGCAAGATAAATAGTAATAATCATGCAAATCTCATCAAAGGAACAAGCTTTCGCCTTTTCCAACAATTAGACAACTCTCTCAAGAAACCCTAATTATATCTGCCAATTTTATTTTATAATCCAAGTTGTGAACCTGAATCTCTATTGAATTGGTAATAAACATAAAAAAGGCAGTGGACGATCAAAACATAACAAATATCGAATATTTACCTCAAGCACGCTTAGCAATCTTCGGACTCACCCCGACCCTAGAAGTGGGTGGACTACTCGCTCTTCATCGCATCAAAAGACATCAATAATAAAAGGAAACTAAATTGCATTAATGAAATAAAGTAAAGCTTACAACCGATCGAAGCCAAATTGCTCTCGCTCTCTTGCTCCTACTCGGCCTCCCCTCTCTCTCTCTCTCTCTCTCTCTCTCTCTCTCTCTCTCTCTCTCTCTCTCTCTCTCTCTCTCTCCTCTCTCTCTCTCTCTCTCTCTCTCTAAGTTTGGGAGTATGCTTGAAATTCAACAAAAAATTTGTCTCAGTGAGATATTTTTTGCCTTATAAGGGGTACATCTATATTCCTTTTGCTTTTCTTGTGTGATATACTCTTCCCTTGCATTTATCTATTTTCAAGGCCGATTATATACATGTTCAATGCTTGATAAGTTCAAATGATAGAGGCAACCTTTTAGCCACATATTTATCCATATCTACTCTATGTTATATCTTGTTTTGAAGCCAATTTGCGCCTTTAACCTTTTTATAGTTTGCTCCAAAAAATTATTATTCCTAGCCTATAATGAGCCTTACCCTTATTTCGGGGGAATTGAGATTTTGAGTGGGTTATGGAATCTATTTTGGAGATTGAGGAGAATGAAGCTAAAGTGTGATTATATGGTTTATGGTCTTTGAGAAGATGCAATGTTATGTGTTTATTCTTACTCCCTCATTTATATGCATTTGATTTTCATGCATTTTGGCTCAAGAAAAAAAACCTAGGCCTAGGGAGGATAAAATTCACCTAGAGGTAAAAGTAAGTTGAAAAAAAATCCGAAAAAAGAAAAAACAAGAAAAAAAAAAGAGAAAATAAAGAGTCATTTATCCTATGTTTCCATATTGAGGAAGAATTGGGATTTGTGTTGGTTATGAGAAACATTGGTCGGGTGTTGAGATTGCACTATATGTAAGATGATGAGATGATGAGATTTGAGGTTTTTGGAGTTATTTTGATGATATTGAGAGATGTTGTGCATTTGTGAGCTTGATTTATTTGGTTGTTTGTGTTATGTTAGGAATTTTGAAATCTTATTTTCCCAGAATTTATAGCACCACATGACCAAATACAATTCCTTGCCCTTATGTTTCTACCAAGCCCCATTACAACCCCGCCGAATGAGATCTTCTATGAAGGTTTCCATTGAGCGAAAGTCCTTTTGATGTTTTTATGTTGCATTGGCATATCCAGTGGAGATTCTGTGATATAAATGTCAATATTCTAGTTGACGCTTGTATATGGAATTGAGGTGAGTGTGTGCTTAAAGCCTAAACACATGAGAGTGAGAGATACACATTTTATCCTTGGTAAGGTTCACTTTTGAGCATGCAAGCTACTTGATCCCATATATACATGTTATGACGTTTATATGTTTGGTTATATTTTCACTATTGATGATGTTGCTTTTGATGAGCAAAGTTGTGAAAGATTTCATGTGGGATGCGTGGATGATGTTTTTCCTTATGGTTGCTTGAGGACAAGCAAGAGTTAAGTGTGTGTGGATTTGATAATTCATATTTCATATAGGGATTATAGGTGTTTCTTATTGCTATTACGTATTGGTTTTGTTATGTTTTGAGTCTAGTTCCGTTTATTACTTGTGAAGTACTCGAGTTCAGAATCTATTCATTTTTAGTGTTTATTCAGCAAAATTACATTCCGACCATGGATGGACTATGAAAAGAACTTAAAAAGCATATTTTGGAGCATATGGAGGCTGAGGAAGAGCTTAGGAAGAGCAAGGAGGCACGACATTGGAACTTGTTGAAATAAATGAGAAACGTTGAACACTATAGGAAAAACAGCGCCCGCCGCCCCTTGCAAGGTGTTGTAGGAGGAAATCGATTTCAATAAATAATAAAATAAATCAACTCAGATTTTTGCCCACGCAAATGATTACAAGACTTCCTCCCGATGTAGCAAAAGGAAGTCAGGTTCGATCCTCGAGGAAGCGTGTCAGTGGATCCTAGGAAGAAGAAAATCTCATGTCGATTTCGACCTCAGGGGACCACTCGATATCGACCTAAGGCAGTCGATATCGACCTATTCCTGTCGATTTTAGGGTTCTGCAAAAGTCAGGCGAGTATCGACCAATTTTCTCAAAATCGACCTATACATGCAGAAAGTAAACGATTGATCTTTCTGGATCGAAATTTGAAGTCGATATCAAACAAGGGTTGGTCAATATCGAGTGGGAGCAACACGAAAATAAAGGACAAGGCTTCGTAGATTTCGGATTAAACTTATGTAAAAGAAAACTTCCAAGATCGGGGTTTGCAACAACGATAACCAAACATGCATAAGGCAAGATAAACAGTAATAATTATGCAAATCTCATCAAAGGAACAAGCTTTTGCCTTTTCCAACAATTAGACAACTCTCTCAAGAAACCCTATTTGTATCTGCCAATTTTATTTTATAATCCAAGTTGTGAACCTGAATCTCTATTGAATAGGTGATAAACATATAAAAGGCAGTGGACGATCAAAACATAACAAATATCGAATATTTACCTCAAGCACGCTTGGCAATCGTCGGACTCACCCCGACCCTAGAAGTGGGTGGACTACTCGCTCTTCATCGCATCAAAAGACATCAATAATAAAAGGAAACTAAATTGCATTAATGAAATAAAGTAAAGCTTACAACCGTTCGAAGCCAAATTGCTCTCGCTCTCTTGCTCCTACTCGGCCTCCTCTCTCTCTCTCTCTCTCTCTCTCTCTCTCTCTCTCTCTCTCTAAAGTACTAGTGTCACAAATCAATTACCATCCTTGAAAAAGTACTAGTGTCACAAATCCATGCATATGCAAATAAAAGCAACATCTACTCACAAAAGGAGGGTTATACAAAAACAATTCATGTGACAAAGAAACAATAATCAAGAGGACTTTAATTTAAGCTCATGGTAAAAAAAAAAGGTAAAAGGTATAGTAGTGCGCGATTTTTTGGGCAATGTGGTGCTAAATCCAGGGAGAATTTCTTCAAACTTTGCTTTGATGCACTTTCTCCTTTTAGGGCTTGTTTGGTATCAACCAAAATTGGGGATGGGAATGGGAATGGGAGTGGTCCATTCCCGTTTTGTTGTTTGGTATGTCAAAATCGGGAATTAAACTGATTCCCGGTGATCTCTTCATCCCCCCTTTTCAGCCCATTTCATTCCTTTGAAAAACCTAGGGGATCCTTTCATTCCCAATTTCATACAAACCCCCATCTTCCTTCCTGGATCTCCACCGGTGTCCCTCATCTTCCCCACCCATCTTGACGTCGCTACCATCAACGTCCAGCGCCGCCGCCGCCTCCGCCATTGCCACCGCCGTCCAGATCCAAAGTCGCCGTCGTCGCCACTGCTACCACCCCCGTCCAGACCGGCCTCCACCGGTCTCTCTCTCTCTCTCTCCGCGCGTCGAATCCAAGTCGGCCCCTGCCCGGAACCGCCTCCGTCGGCCCTTGTCCAGATCTACGGTGTTCAGATCCGCCCCCGTCGCCGTCATCCCTACGTCGACAGTCATGTCCAGATGGTGGCTCGCCACCCTCGGTTGCAATCGAACACCGACTCCATCGGCCCTTCTCCAGATCCGCGGAGTTTAGATCCTCTCCGTTGTAATCGGCCTCCACCGAACCACCACTGCCCAAACCCCCCCTCTTCTTTCCATATCTACTCAAATTTGTACAGTATGGTTCAATTGTGTATTTTGATGATGAATTTATGTAATTGATAGGTTGAATTTGGGAATTTTTATGCATAATTTGGTAGATTGAATTTGTGTGTTTTTGAATTGGATCTGTCAAATTACGGTATTTTTAGGTTGAATTTGTTAATTTCTCATTCCCAAATTATACCAAACAACATGCTTCGGTAATGGTTCATTCCAACTTTTGATTCCGATTCCGATTCCCATTCCCATTCCGATTACTACTTTCGTTCCAAACGGGGCCTTAATAATTTCTACATCACTCATTCACTCTTTCCTTTTTTTTCCACTTATATGTTTTTACCTCTCTAACCTCAGCATTGCCTTCTCGCGAGTCGCAAACATGGGTTTCATGAATGGCCCCGGATACTTAGTGCTTTGGACTCCTCACCTGTGTGTCCCATCTTGCCAAACTATTCTCTCAGCGAGCAGGGTCGATCTAGCTTTATCTCCTGAGGTGATCGGATTTTCTTTCACTCATTAAATTTTCCATAATTTTAAAATCTCCTGCCAAACTCCAAATATGATAATAATAACACAAACGTCATATAATAATTTCCATAATGTAACATCATTCTCAACATAATCCCCGGATAGGAAATAAGGTAAAGAATGGGCAACATTTAGATCATGTGGAGCATATATGAAATAAGGCATAATATGACTTTTGTGATGCATAAGCATAGGTAAGGCTAGGATATAAACAATATGAGCATATATGGAAAATATAAATTCCTCCATCCTCTTATCATGCAACATGTCAAAAGCAATATCAAATTTTACCTCTTTTCATGGTTTTCAATAAAAATATGCACTTCATTATGACTTCCCTTTACTAGGCAATTTCATGCTATATCTCTAATGAATCCAATTTTGCATCGTCGAGTTCAATATAACCTCCATGACACTATTTCTTTGAACAATTTACAAGTTTTGGGAGATGTCTCATTGAACTTTGAGTTTAGCAATTAAGCATAAAAATTTAAAATTTCACCCAAAATTCACCATGTAGTAGCAAAATCAAGAA
The DNA here is from genome assembly GCA_963922045.1 of Persicaria maculosa. Classification (NCBI taxonomy): domain Eukaryota; kingdom Viridiplantae; phylum Streptophyta; class Magnoliopsida; order Caryophyllales; family Polygonaceae; genus Persicaria; species Persicaria maculosa. Next base: position 19,031,580 of record OY998258.1, read on the forward strand.
TAAAACAATAATATAATGATAATTAGCTTTTCCCCCACCCCATACTTAGAATATACAGTGTCCCCACCATAAAAATAAAACAAAACAAGGGTAAAGGAAGGAACTCACCGAATAACGCGTTGTAGGGTCGAAATTAGGGTTGTAGTAGATTGCTAGAAGTCGATATCGACCAAATAGAGCTCAATATCGACTGCAATTCATTAGATTCTGCTTCTGATCAGCTTGGTCGAAATTGGGGCTTGGGTCGATATCGAACAACTCACTCGATATCGAGTAAATATGGTCGATATCGACCAGTTCGTCTTCTTTGCTCCGGGTCGAAATAGCCTCAGAGGTCGATATCGACTAGTGTTGGTTGATATCGACCAGCTTGCCTGAAAATTTTCACTCGATCCTCGTTTTTCGACCTGTAAAATTGTTAGTTTCCGAACAAAGACAAGATTTCCTACATGAAGTATTTCAAAACCAAAACCAAAACTTTTAAAGTCCTAAAGAAAATTCAAAAGTTTTATGTACATGTTCTAGATTTTAGAGTCGCTAGGCCGACTTCTCCGTTCGCGCTTAAGAACCCTTAATGTGGGGCCCTCCTATGATTGGCCCTTCTCCTGGGTCATCTAAGTCCTGATTGTAGTATGCAAGCTCTGCTGATAGGTGGTTGCTTGCATAGAGTCCTCTGGCTTCCTTCTTTTTCCTTCCAGCCCTAACCCTGCGCAGGTTAGCTCTCCACGGAGCCTTGTCTCCTCTAAAAATCTTAATTTTATTAATGGACAGAGGAGAAGTAGGGATTATACCTGATCTTACCTTTTCGTGCCTAAAACAGCAATCTTCGGGCTCGGGGTTGGTCGATGTCGAGTAGAAGTGGTTGACATCATGTACAGGGACCCCATACTTAGGCTCTTGGCCGGTCTAAAGCTCGCCCCCGTGGTTGCCTATGCTTTTCACCTCCAGCCATGGAATTTCCTCCTTTGTAGGGCCAAAGGAGAAATCTAAGACCTCATCGCCTATCGTGAAGGTGAGCAATCGCTTCCTGATGCTGATCTTAGCATCTGCAGTAGCTAGAAAAGGTCTACCAAGAATAATAGGGAAAGTAGGAACTTCTGCACAATCTATAACAAGGAAATCAACGGGGATATAGAACTTACCTACCTGGACAGGGACATTATTAACCATACCGGTAGGAATGACCACTGTATTATTTGCCATGTATAGTTTGGCATCCACATGCTCTATTGATCCTATCTTCACCTTTTTTTCCAGATTGATAAGGGCATGATGCTCACGCTTGCACCTAGATCACATAATGCCTCATATCTATATCGTCCAAATCCCACAGTAATAGAAAACATACCAGGGTCAGGTCTCTTCTCAGGGAAGTCCATCATTTTGCATTCGCCGGCGATTTCTGAGATTGATCGCTTGTTGCTAAAGATCTCCTTGAGGAACTTGACATATGCAGGCATCTCTTGAAGAGCTTCTGTAAAAGGAATTGAAACATTTAGTTCCTGAAGCATCTTAACAAAGCGTTTAAACCTACCTGTTGTGTGATCTTTCAGCGCCTTGGAAGGGAAAGGAAGTGTCTTCTTTGGTTTCGGAGCGGAATCAGCTATCGGAGTTGCTGCAGATGGGTCAATATCGACTGGAGGCTCCTCGATATCGACCACATATTGGTCAATTTTGACTGCTGGGGTCGGAGTCGAGTTCGTTGTTGCAGTTGGCCCAATATCGACCTGATGTTGGTCGATATCGACCTGTTCTGTAGTTCCGTCTTTTGCTTCTCTAACTTCTGGTTCGTGCGGTTCGCGATCGCTCCTGAGCTTTATAGCAGCGACGTGTCCGGATTGCCCCTTAGGATTGGAATATGTGTGCCCAGTGAGCTTTCCGGCTGGTCTAGGGATCTATTGCGCGAGTTGATCCAATTGGGTCTCCATGTTCTTCATCCAGATATACATCTCCCCAAGTCGTGTATTGAGGCCATGGAGATGAGTCTGGATGGCGCTGGTAGATTGCTGCTGCTGTGTCTGGTTTGTCCTCATCTCGTCGAGGATCATTTGTAGATCATCCTACCGCTGGTTCCTTTCTGAATGTCCTGGAGCTCTGTATGTTGGAGGGTTCCTAGGGGCACCGTGGTTCCATTGTGGTTGTTGGAACCTTTGGTCCCCATATAGCGATTGGGACCCCCTGCGTAAGCTACCTCCTCGTGAGTTTCTGCCATCCTGACTTGCTCTGTATGTGGGTACTCTGGAGTGGTGTGCCACTGTGAGCCACATTCAATGCAGGGTTGGTTGACAGAAAGGAACTTGACTTGCTTGAGGAGCTTGCGATTCTGATCGTTGTAGTATTGCTCCTTGACATCTGGATCAATCTCCTTAGGAGGCTCATAGAGGGGCATGGATGGGGCTGGCATTACATAATTGTTGCTATCTTCGTCGTAATTCGCAGGAGCCCCATAAGTATTGTCGAAGTTGGTTAGCCTTTCAATTGTAGCTCATGCCTCTGCTGGTGTCTGTGTGAGGTACTCATATTGAGTGAACTAATTGATCCTTTCCTTGGCGGTCAGATCAAGAGAATTTTAGAAAATCTCCTGAAAGACATATGGTGGCTGCCCATGAGTGGGGCAGGATCGTAGTAGATCCTTGTATCGATCCCATGCACGTGCTAGCGGCTCCCCAGGCTTTTGTTTGAAAGCAGTAATCTTCTGTCTGAGGAGTGCTGTCTTGGTGGGAGGAAAGAATTTGTTGAGGAACGCATTCCTAACCTCTGCCCATGTTGTGAGGGATCGCGCAGTAAGACCTTCAAGCCACTTTAATGCTGGACCGGCAAGGGCCAACGAAAAGCCTTCATTTTGACACATTCCAGAGTAGTACCTTCAGCAAGAGTATGACACATGTTAGAAAAAGTAGTAATATGTTCGAGAGGGCATTCATTAAATCTTCCTTGAAAAGCATTATTTTTAATTTCAATAAGGAAGGCAGTGCGAATTTCAAAGTTATTATCAGGGATTAGAATAGCCGATTCAGTCACGACAAGAGTCGGGTGCATGTAATCCTCAACAGTGGTAGGGTATGGGCCAAGCTCAGCCTCTGCCTGCCTCCTCCGTTCAGCTTCCTGCTCAGTGCGTGCTCTCTCAGCGGCGAGAGCAGCATTGTTGGCTTCTAGCTCCCTTTGAAGCCTCTCCATCGTCTGGGCTTGTGTTTCGGTGGATGTGTATAAGACATTCCGGGTCGTCTAAGGCGTCAAACTCAGGTGGTTGACCAGAACGACGCATACACTGCAAAAAGAAAACTCAAAGAAAATGTGAGATCTAACTAAGGCGTGAATGATTGCTTCCCCGGCAACGGCGCCAATTTGTTGTAGGAGGAAATCGAGTTCAATAAATAATAAAATAAATCAAACCAGATTCTGCCCACGCAAATGATTACAAGGCTTCCTCCCGATGTAGCAAAAGGAAGTCAGGTTCGATCCCCGAAAAAGCGTGTCAGCGGATCCTAGGCAGCGAAAAATCTCGCGTCAATTTCGACCTCAGGGGACCACTCGATATCGACCTAAGCCAGTCGATATCGACCTGTCCCAGTCGATTTTGGGGTTCTGCAGAAGTCATGCGAGTATCGACCAAGGCACTCGATATCGACCAAATGGCTCGATATCGACCAATTTGCTCAAAATCGAACTGTACCTACAGAAACACAAACGAGCAGAGATCTTTCTGGATCGAAATTAGAAGTCGATATCGACTAAGGGTTGGTCAATATCGAGTGGGAGCAGCACGAAAATAAAGGACAAGGCTTCGCAGATTTCGGATTAAACTTATTTAAAAGAAAACTTCCAGGATCAGGGTTTGCAACAATGATAACCAAACATGCATAAGACAAGATAAACAGTAATAATTATGCAAATCTCATCAAAGGGACAAGCTTTCGCCTTTTCCAACAGTTAGACAAGTCTCTCAAGAAACCCTAATTGTATCTGCCAATTTTATGTTTATAATCCAAGTTGTTAACCTGAATCTCTATTGAATAGGTAATAAACATATAAAAGGCAGTGGACGATCAAAACATAACAAAGATAGAATCTTTACCTCAAGCACGCTTGGCTATCGTCGGACTCACCCCGACCCTAGAAGTGGGTGGACTACTCGCTCTTCATCGCATCAAAAGACATCAATAATGAAAGGAAACTAAATTGCATTAATAAAATAAAGTAAAGCTTACAACCGATCGAAGCCAAATTTCTCTCGCTCTCTTGCTCCTACTCGGCCTCCTCTCTCTCTCTCTCTCTCTCTCTCTCTCTCTCTCTCTCTCTCTCTCTCTCTCTCTCTCTCTCTCTCTCTCTCTTCTCTAGAATTGAATGAATAAAAACTAGCCTCATGGGCTTTATTTATAGACCTTAATCCTTGTTATCTAAGGTAAGGAATATCTATCCTATATCTAAAAATATAATGCTACTAGGAAATAAATAAATCTAAACAAGATAAATCCTATAGGGTAATTAAAAGTTCCACCCTTAGGATAAATAAAAAGATAAAAAAGATAAATCTTCAAGTCTTCATGTGTAAGGAATCTTCTCTCGGGAATATCTCCATTTGACTTTGGATAGAACTTTGAGTAGAGCTCGATATTGACTTGGACTCGACACTACATGTTGGTTGATATCGACCACGTCTGGTCGATATCAAGTCACTTCTCTCGGCTTCACTTCAGTCACTCGATCTCGACTCTGGAAGGAATCTCGAGTGGTTTTTGGTTAATACCGAACAAAACTGATCCATATTGACCTGTCTTCTTCTCTGGTGGGCATCTCGAGTCGATCTGGAGAATTTCGACCACAATCTGGTCGATATCGAGTAGGTCTGGTCGATATCGACCTCATTCTCAGCATTCTGCTCTGTTCTTGAAACACACTTTCCCGAGTCCTCGTTCGTCGGATTGACGCATATGAACATGAGTTGGAAAGCTCTTTTTGAGGGCTACAACTCTCATGAAGACATCAGAACTTGAATCAGAATGATGAATGCCGAAAAATGGCCTTTTCTCCAGCTGCACCATTCTTAGCTTCTTCATGACTTTCCTTTAAGCTCCAAAATGCGTCCGATTTCTGCGACATTAAACAGAAACTAGTGTAAACTCCATAATTTGGAAAATAAGCATAAACTACATAGATTTTGTACTATTCTAACCCAAATGCATGAAATGTATACATAAATCGATATAAAAGTCAGTATAAAACATGGCACAAAACATGGACATCACAAGGCGCCCGCCGTTGCCCAGATCCTGAAAACGCATTTTGGATCCGAAGATTATTATTTTTATATTATTTCTATTATTTCCCCTAGGTTTTTTGCCGACCCTTGTGAACCTTATTTATGTTGTTTTCAGTTTATTTCGCCGTGTGTGGCTATTGTGTGAAACTATGAACACAATTAGAGAGAAGAGAGGTTTTTGGCCTATCAGTTGCTAAACTAATAGTTTTGCTTGTGATTCGAAAACATGGTTGTTTCGATTGTGAAGACTTGAGTTTATTTGATTATTCATGTTCTTAGTTATCATCTTGTGCTTAATTTATATTTGTGTTCCATTCTATGCCTAATCAATATGTTAGGAATTGCATCTCTATTTATGAATTCGTTGTTGTTTTCTTGATGGCAAATGAAGGCATTGATGATAGTGATGTTTCTTTGTCTTTGTAGTGGATGATTTCAGTTGATCTAGGTTGAGGATATTCAATTAGGATTTTGTTCGGTATGCGCATATCTGTCTTGATTGAATAGAGTCAATTTGCCAATTGGTCTTAATTACTTGAGGTCTTAATGCTATTCTTTAGTCAATGTGCAAATTGGTCTTTACAATAAGCAAATTATCTCAATATATGCAGTCACCCACCTCTGATCATTGGGCTACACTCAAACGTCTATTGAGGTATCTATCTGGCACTTCACATCTTGGCATCAATATCTTTTCGCAGTCGTCACCAATAGTTCATGCCTTTTCGGATGCCGATTGGGCTAGGGATATGGATGATTTTGTTTCAACCACGAGGTATATTGTATACTTTGGGCGCACCCCTATTTCATGGAGTTCTCACAAGTAGCGATCGATTGCCCGATCATCTACCGAAGCTGATGACAAGGCTCCTCTAGACACGGCCTCAGAGGTTTTATGGGTGCTTCATCTCCTAGATGAGCTTGATGTCAAGTTAATCCAACAACCAGTGCTCTATTGTTATAATCTTGGTGCAATGAGTTTGAGCTCCAATCCATTGTTTCATTCCAGAATGAAACATATATCGCTGGCATATCATTTTGTTAGAGAACAAGTGCGCAATGGAACACTTTGGATCAGCCATGTTTCAACCGGTGATCAACTTGCTGAAGTCTTGACAAAGCCATTGCTTCGCCCCAGGTTCCAGGAGCTCTTATGCAAGCTGCGTCTAACCACCAGTTCTTCCGGCTTGAGGGGGAATGTTAAAGATAATTAAATTAAATTTCAGAATAATTATTCATTTGTATTTTTTGATTTCGGTTGCTTTATTTTAGGAAAATATCTTCTCCTTCTCATGTATTTAATAGGAAAAATGGACAAAAATAATACCAAGTATCAAGTTTTGGCCAAAAATAATACGAACTTTGAAATTGACAGTTTCATATACGAACTATCGCTCTATTAACCAAAAATAATACATATGTGAATTCCGGTGAACTCTTCGACCAAATACGCCACGTGGACGCCGGAAAACACACATGAAATAAATTTTTGCCACGTCACCAAACTTGTAAGTTTTGCCATGTCATAAATTTATTTTTCATTTTTTAGAAAAAAAACAGAAAAATTAAGCAAATAGGCAAATAGCTAGAGTACGTACCTTTCAATGCTTATAAATCTTCTACATCCATCACAACTTCTTTAAATATTTCCATGCGCGGAAAGCGCAATCATTTATAAGCATCGAAAGGTACGTACTGTAGCTATTTGCCTATTTGTTTAATTTTTCTTTTTTTTTGAAAAAAAAATAAAAAATAAATTTATGACATGGCAAAACATACAAGTTTGGTCAGATGGCAAAAATTTATGCCATGTGTGTTTTCCGACATCCACTGCTCAGAAAGATCACCGGAATTCACATATGTATTATTTTCGGTTAATAGGGCGATAGTTCGTATATGAAACTGTCAATTTCAAAGTTCGTATTATTTTTGGCCAAAAGTTGATACTTAGTATTATTTTTGTCCATTATTCCTATTTAATATGAAGTTCTATCAATAAGAAATCACACAATCTTCTACAATTATCTTTTCTCTATAAGAACTATCTTCGTAGCTAGAAAATGTACAAGCCCAAATGCAAACCCATTTTATAAGGTCCAACTCACTCTTTAATCCCAGATGTTGACATTTTTTTTAATGAATTTGGTAAATATAGATCGGTCATCCGGGGTTATAATTGGGGACATTTGGGTACTTCCCGCAACTCATTTACGGATGAACCATTCAAGAATGGTTACATTTTTTTTTACCGTCCATAACTTGTAAACATTTTTTCTATTTCTTTTATATACGGATATACTTTTAAAAAAAGTTAGGCCTACTTGGGGACGGGGCCCAAGACGACCCGAGACGAGAACCAGTTGGACTTCACCAATCACCACGATCCGACCTTGATTCATCATATACATTAACATTGCCAATCATCAACTTCGGAGACTCGTAAAATCTATATAGCATATCGTAAATAGGCAAAAGAGCGAAGGTGGCCGAAAACTCGACAATAGAAAATGACAGCTATGGATTTAGCACAAAAGCAACGAGTTTTGTGTTGAGTTTTGCCTCTCTTTAAATTCAAATAAACATGACTATGTAATATATATGTAGATGTATAAGTGTATGGTTGTATGACTTGGGCTCCTGCTGGCTTAGTCTAGCCACTTGGGAGTTTAACTCGTTGCTTTTGTACTAGTGCTAAGAAATCACACAATCTTCTACAATTATCTTTTCTCTATAAGAACTATCTCCATAGCCAGAAAGTGTAGAAGCCCAAATGCAAGCCCATTTTATAAGGTCCAACTCACTCTTTAAACCCAAATGTTGACTTTTTTTTATATATAAATTTGGTAAATATAGATCGGTCATCCGGGGTTTGAATTGGGGACATTTGAGTACTTCCCGCAAGTCATTTACGGTTGAACCATTCAAGAATGGTTACATTTTTTTTTACCGTCCATACCATGTAAACGTCTTTTCTATTTCTTTTATATACAGATATACTTTAAAAAAAAATTAGGCCTCCTATAGGGACTGGGCCCAAGACAACCCGAGACGAGAACCTGTTGGACCTCACCAATTACCAAAATCCGACCTTGATTCATCATATACATTAACATTGCCAATCATCAACTTCGGAGACTCGTAAAATCTATATAGCATATTGTAAATAGGCAAAAGAGCAAATCTGGCCGAAAACTCGAAAAGGTTCATGTTGTACAATGTTGTTGTGGTATCGGATAAGTATTTATGTGGAAGCCCAAAGAGCTAAACTCCCAAGTGGCTAGACTAAGCCAACGGGAGCCCAAGTCATACAACCATACACTTATACATCTACATCTATATTACATAGTCATGTTTATTTGAACTTAAAGAGAGGCAAAACTCAACACAAAACTCGTTGCTTTTGTGCTAAATCCATAGCTGTCATTTTCTATTCTTTACAGGTGTGTAAGGAATTAATTATATGTTAAATGTTGACTCGTAGCTTGGTGTTGCATGTATCCTGGTTAATCCTTAATCTTAATGCTACTATTAGGTTAAATCTTGACTGTGTTAGGGTTATCTAATTAGTATGGGTTACTAGGACTCGTAGGACTAGTAATTTACACAAGATCAGGACATGAACAATAATAGGATGAAAAGACAACTTGAAGAAGAATCGATGATCAACTAGTCAAATTAAAGTGGATGTTTATAGATGAAACTAGTCATGTAATTGCTATCTCTGTTAATTTGTTTATAGTTTTTTTTTTATCAGTTAATAGTTCGGGAGGAATAATCCTACCCGAGAGCATCCTTACGGATAAGTCTTGAAGACCTGAATCAGAATAAATGTCGAGACCCCTGGCAGAGCGGAAAATGTGTGCAACCTTATCAACCACTCTGTTGCCATTACGGGGCACGTGGGAGAAAGAAACTTCTCTCACACTCGATAACAATGTTTTAATATCAGACATCACCAATTCGATTTCCCATGGGCATGTAGAATTTGTTTTTAGATGATTAATGATTATAAGGGAGTCCCCTTCTATTTGTAACCTGTTTATATCCAGTGCTTGGATTTGGATTAGACCATGTCTTAGTGCCAAATTCTTGTCCGTGAGTGATTAGTAACACTAGTATTCTGAGTATACTGGATATCATCCTCCTTGTCATAGAAAGAGGTTTTTTCCAGTTCTCCAAATGAGTAGTGATGATGTGTTTAACATATTCCTGGTTTGAAATGGATTCATTTCTAAATATCGTTTGATTCCTGATGTACCATATTGTCCACCATGTAACCGCTAATTTTTCTATTTATGTTTTTGTGAGGATGCTTCTCATGAGTGACAAGATAGGAGGGAAATCTCTCGAATTTGCAATCATGTTGGCTACAGCCTGATTTGTACCTAAGGTAGATGGAAGATGGCTTTTAGAAAACTGGCATTCCATAAACAGATGTGTTTCATCTTCGATCGCACTATTGCAGAGTACACAAGTTGTTGGTACAGAAACCCCTTTTTGGGATAAACGAGTAGCCATTGGAACACCCATATGTCCGAGTTCCCAAAGGAAATTCTTAATTTTTGGTGATGTGTCAATTTTCCAAGTCCAAGAGTTGTTGTCTTCATTTTGGCTGTCATTTTGTTCTTTTTTTTTAATTTCATCACACAAAACCCCCATTTTTCTATTAATTGGTAAATAGACTTAACTTAGGAATAATTTGATTCTTTGTGGGATCGACTCATACTTATCACACTACATTAGTTAGGTAAGTTCGAATTTATTTTGATACGGTTTACGCGATTAAAAATCGTCCATCACCGTCCTCTAGAAGTTGTTTATTCTGATGTTTGGAGCTCTCTATTTATGCCTTATGATGGGTTTCGATATTGTGTCATTTTTATTGATCACCATACTCGCTTTAGCTGCATTTTCCCTCTCAAATACAAATCAGACACAAAGGCCACGTTTATAAAATATAAAGCTTTGGTTGAAAATTTCTTCAATCATAAAATAAAAATCTTATACACATATAATTGGGGGGGGGGGGGGGGGGGAATTTATTGCCCTTTGTCATTTTTTAAGCACCACATGTATCACTCATCTTACTTCACCACCACATACACCTGAGCACAATGGCATGTCAGAGCGAAAACATCGCCATCTTGTCGAAACAGGCTTGTCTCTCCTAAGTTATTCGGGTATGCCACTTGATCATTGACCTCAAGCCTTGATCACGACGACATATCTCATTAACCCTCTACCTGCTCCCGTCCTACAAAACGAGTCTCCCTATTCCCGTCTATTAAGAGTGCTGCTGGATTACTCTAAATTCAAGAGTTTTGGTAGTTTGTGCTTTCCTTGGTTGCGACCGTATAATGCCCACAAACTTTTACCCAAGTCTATTGCATGTGTTTTCATTGGTTATTATTCATGCACACAAAGTGCGTAACAGTGTATAGATCCGATAACCCGTCGTATATACACATCTCGGCATGTCAAGTTTGTTGAGAATGAATTTCCTCACAAACATATGTCATCCCAAACAAATTCATCTGTTGAGTTCGGAGGGGAGTGGGACTCATTAACTATTCCCATGTTGAAGCTTCCTAGTCCAACTACCCAACCTACCGTCCCTTTAATTCAAAACCCAATTCCGGAAATCCTACCTAATAATAATCCGAACTCCCTCCAACAGTTAAGGATGGTCCAACCAAATCTCAACTCCCCACCAAATTCAGCTCCACCTCCACTTCCTCAAATTCAAATGGATTTTACCTCATCACAATCGAATAATATCTCACTCAATTCGGCCCCATCAGATCCTCCGTCTCTATCTACTCAAGTGGGACCCAGCCCCACCCAAAGTTAGTCAAGTCAACCGATTCCACCGTCTCTTTCTCAGCCTTTCATTCCTCCAAAACATACAGTATGCCCAGGGGCTATAACCCGCTCACAAAACAACAAATTACTCAAACCCATCAACAGATTGAACCTCCATATTCATAAGAACCCGCCCCTACCCATGGAACCTTAAACCATAACCCAAGCTCTAAAAAGTCTAGAATGGAGGAAAGCTATGCAGGTAGAGTACAATGCTCTTTGTTCTAACAAGACCTGGGATCTGGTTCCATCCTCTCCGGCATTCAATCAAGTTGGATGCAAGTGGGTCTTTCGGATAAAATATCGTCCTGATGGAAAGGTTGACAAGCTCAAAGCCCAACTTGTGGCTAAGGGTTTTAATCAATGCTCCGGATTGGACTATAAGGAGACATTTAGCTCTGTGGTCAAGCCTGTCATGGTCCGGATTGTACTCACTTTGGCTGTTTCGAACGGGTGGCGTCTTCAACAACTGGACATAAACAATGCCTTTCTCCAAAGTCCAAAATACTTTGTATGAAGATGTCTATATGACTCAACCTCCCGGCTTCATCAACAACATCGTTCCCGATCATCTTTGTAAGTTGCGGAGGGCCATCTATGGTCTTAAACATGCACCGAGGTCTTGGTATAATGAGCTCAAAACCTTCCTTTTGCAGTCCGGCTTCATCAACTCTATTGCTGATGCTTCATCGTTTATCTATTGTCACGACCATCATCTCTTAATTTGTTGGTTTATGTCGATGATATTATCATCACTGTAAATTCGTTTATGGCAATTGAGCACCCGGTTAACTGTCTGTCTACAAAAATTTCTCTCAAGGATCTAGGACCTTTGTCATATTTCCTTGGAGTTGAAGTGATCTCAACTTCCGCAGGTATATTTTTGTCCCAAAGGAAGTATGTTCTTGACCTCCTTCACAAAGCGAGAACGGAAGAAACCAAGTCAGTGACCACACCTATGTCTACTACACCTTTCCTTAAGGATGGAGGTACTCGTCTTTCTTCTCCAACGGACTACAGAGTTATTGTTGGAAGTCTGCAATACTTGGGCTTAACAAGACCGGATATAGCCACTACAGTGAGAAAATTATCTCAATATATGCAGTCACCCACCTCTGATCATTGGGCTACACTCAAACGTCTATTGAGGTATCTCTCTTGCACTTCACATCTTGGCATCAATATCTTTTCGCAGTCTTCACCAATAGTTCATGCCTTTTCGAATGCCGATTGGGCCGGGGATAAGGATGATTTTGTCTCAACCACGGGCTATATTGTATACTTTGGGTGCTGATATCATGCATTTAGATGGTCATAATAGTTTGCATATAGCTCAGTTATGATGCATATCATGCATTGTTTAAGTATAATTTGCATATTTTTTCTTTATGTTGTTGGAGTCGGAATCTACACGTTTTTATTGATTATTTCAGGTAATGGTGGATCTGAAGAAGAGACATGGGTTGATAACGCATTGTATGAGAATGTCTAGTTGATCGAAGAAGCTTACATGAGGATCTCAAGAGGTCTTGAGAAGAAGAAGCGAACCTAAACGAAGAACAAGTCTGCAGAAGTTGTCGCCAGACATGCTGAACTTGGTTTGCACTTTCTGGAGGCATCGGTTGTCCGATTGACTATTGTGACCATGCGTTGGAAAGGTCTTTGAGAGAGCTACAACTTCCCTGTTGACAAGAAGATCAAATTCGGGACAGATTTTCCGTGAAAGGCCGATGCAGCGGCCGCAGCATATATGCAGCGGTCGCCGCATTCCCGCACCCAGAGACGTCTAAGTAGCAGCCATATTCCGCGGCCGCCGCATATATGCCGTGGCCGCCGCATTGTTCGTTGGCGAAACGGTGCATATTTTTAAGTGGAACCCTAGTTGTTTGATTTGTTTTGGTCGACTTGAACCTTTTAAGGCCGATTATTATTAGTTTTCATACACATCCATTCTATTCTACGTTCTATCAGACAATTAGAGATTGAGCGATGTCTTCCATGAGGATCTAAACTCATTTGTTCTACCTATAACTTGAAGCTTTATTTGGATTGATTGTGAGTTTCTAATTCTCGTTCCTTGTTTCCTATATTTGAATGCTTCAACTACTTTGTGCTTGTCTATTGTTTTATTTTATCTAGCCCGCGCAGCTAGTTAGAATCAATTCAATTGCTAAGGTTTTGTAGATTCCTGGTTGTGAACCTTAACCTAAATGGCAAACTGGTTCCTTTAGGGCTGGTTGAACTAATTGAATGAGTAGGAAGTTGAATGTGTTGTTAAATCCCTCTTTAGGGGACTGCAAATACCTTGACTAATCTCTGAACTTAAAGCTATCAATTGAGTTAAATCCTTCTTTAGGGACTGTTCAATTGATAAGGGTTGCTAGGACTGGTTGGACTAGTAACTATATTAGGTCGGGACAAGGGCATTCATAGGAAACGTAGTAGGGTGAGAAGAAGTTACAATGATCGTTTCAAACCAAATAAAGTGGAAAATGGTAAGTAGAACTGCTTCTCACAATTGTTTGAATAAAATTCATTTACTTTGCTTTCATTAATCCGCTTTGAGAAAAGACGGATCTTTCACACACTCAAAAACCCCCTCTCTAGTTACTTAATTGGCATTTAAATCATACTTGAATAACAAATTTCCTTGTGGATCGACCTCTTACTTATTGCTACACTAGTTATAGGTTTGATTTTTACTTTGACGGATCAACGACGGGTTTTCCCTCCATCAAATTTGGCGCCGTACGTTGCCGGGGAAATTTATTGATTCCTGTGTGTTTTTTGTGCTGATTTTTGGTGTGGTCCACTTACATGGTCCGCGCTCGTGCTACTAACATATGTTGAAGGTGAGGTTATTGCAGTTAGACGGAGAGAGTTTTTATCAATACTTCATCACACTTCAGGAGTACATTAACGATGTTTATTCATGGGGATATCAAGCTAGTATAAGGGAAGTGCTTCTAAGCATCTTTGATGGCATGACTTCTGAGATACGGAGTCTTGCTGAGCGCATGAGTGATTGAGGTTAATTAGATATTGGACTCTCAGAGATGTGGGAATTTTTCTGCTACATGGATCATCAATGTGCGCAAAATGAGTCACTTCCTCCAGTATCTCAAATCGTTGAGACCTCTGTTGCACCTCTTGAGGTCATGGTGGAAAATCACATTGAGAAGGTAGATGAAGATCACACTCCATCTGACGAGATCATCTCTAGCTCCCCCATTGATGAATCTGATCTAGAGCCTAATGCTGAGGCTACAGAGCAAGTAAAGGTTATCTCCTGCACTATAGAGAATATTGGTGGATACGTTGATCCATTTGACTGCTACTTTGACAAGTCACCAATAGAACTAAATTGGTGGTATTATATACCCTCTGTGGATTGTCAAGCTCATGAATACAATAAGTTGAAATGGTTCTTAAATGTGTTTGTTTGTTAGTTGTGCACAAGAGTTTGACAGGTTGATGAGGGCTTTGACTATGTCTGATTAGTGTCTTGAGCTTCAACATTACGTCGAGCCAATGGCATTAAACAAGGCGCTTCTCGAGAGGCAACCCGATGTAAGTTTTCTAATTTAGTTATTTCGATTCCTCATTAGTTACTTTGTTTTTCAATAAACTAGGTTTTCCATTAGATATTGGATAGTTGTTTTGGTTTGGGATAGACTAACCTCTCAGGAAAGTCCGTTGCAATGCTCGTATCCGACCTATAGAGACCCATCCACCACATTGTAAGTATTTCATTCATTTCTTCCTCTATGTTTTTTTTTTGTCTTTTATGTTTGAGGACAATGAAAAGTTTAAGTGGGGGGGTGGGGGGGATTGCATTGCATATAGATAGAGTTTGTATATCATGTTTATTTATGTTATCGTGTTTATCTATGTCTTCATATTTATTTTTATACTTATATTGCACTTGAAAAAAAAATCCAAAAAAAAAATCATGCATATACATAGATTTCAAATACCCACCTTAGTTAGCGAAACTCTACATTCTTATGACATGAACATGTAAATCCTATGATAAATTTGAATTGCTTAGCCTAATCGCCTTGAAATGTTTTCTTATGAAGCATGATTTTGTGATGTAATTGAGCATGTATGATTGAGCTTGAGTATGATGAAAATCCTACAAAACATGACCCTTGTGAGAATGTTTTAGCCTTATTAGAATCATTTATAATTCTTTTTTCTCAATTGTGTGATTCACTCTCCTTGTGTTGCTACCTCTTGGCATTGACTGCAGTATCTATTTTTCAAGACCGACTCACATGTTTGTTGCTTGCGGAGTTTCTGTTTATAGTTTGAGTCTTTTGTTTGAATTTGTGCATATTTAGCGAAATAAGGTGGCAATGGTTGATGCACTTAGTAACCGGGTCTACGCATGACACCCATGGGTATGATTCGCGTAAAACAGTGTTGAAAACTATCCACTAGGAAAGAAAGCTTGATCATTGAGTAACCAGGTTCATTCATGACACCCATGTTTGCAACTTGCGTCAAAAGATGTTCAAGTGGACTTTAATTAAGTAGCTTGAGGTGTCGATAGACCGGGGTCATTCATGACACACATGTTTGCGAATAGCGTAAGGAAAGCACCAAGACAAGAAAATAAAAAGAAAAAAAAAAAGAAAAGAAAAGAAACAAAATAAAAAAAAAAGAGTCACATTTTATTTAGTTTCCTTTATTGTGTCCCGCAAGTAATGGCATTTCGGTGGAGATTTGGTGATATGGTGGTCAATGTCTATGAGTTTAGTGCATGTTGGTTTGAGTTGAGACTTGTATCTTAAAGCCTAAATAAATGAGAGCATGAGTGAAACACATATTTCTGGTGAGGTTGGATGATGTCTACTTCTAAGCTTTGATCACTAGAATACATGCTATGACGTTTGTTTGCTTGGTTTATGTTTGCACTTGCTATGATGTTGCTTTTGATTTGGGCTAATGCATGAAGAAGGAAAGCGTAGGTATAGGTTGCTTTTATATTGTTCGCTCGAGGACTAGCAAAGCTTAAGTGTGGGGGAGTTTGACAGCATGCATTTAGATGGTCATAATAGTTTGCATTTAGTTTAGTTATGATGCATATCATGCATGGTTTAAGTATAATTTGCATATTTGTTCTTTATGTTGTTGGAGTCGGAATCTACACGTTTTTATTGATTATTTCAGGTAATGGTGGATCCGAGGAGGAGACATGGGCTGATAATGCATTGGATGAGACTGTCTAGTTGATCGAAGAAGCTTACATTAAGATCTCAAGAGGTCCTGAGAAGAAGAAGCGAACCTAAACGGAGAACAAGTTTGTAGAAGTTGTCGTCATACATGTGTTTTGCACTTTCTGGAGGCTTCGGTTTTCCGATTGACTATTATGACCATGTGTTGGAAAGCTCTTTCAGAGAACTACAACTTTCCCGTTGACAAGAAGATCAAATTCGGGACAGATTTTCCGTGAAAGGCCGATGCAGATGCCGCAGCATGTATGTCGTTGCCGCCGCATTCCCGCAGCCAGAGACGTCTAAGTAGCAGCCATATGCCACGGCCGCCGCATTGTTCGTCAGCGAAATGGCGCGTATTGTTAAGTGGAACCCTAGCTGTTTGATTTGTTTTGCCCGACTTGAAATTTTTAAGGCCGATTATTATTAGTTTTCATACACTTCCATTCTATTCTACGTTCTATCAAACAATTAGAGATTGAGCGATGTCTTCAATGAGGAACTAAACTCATCTGTTTATTATCAAAAAAAAAAACTAAACTCATCTGTTCTGCCTATAACTTGAAGCTTTATTTGGATTGATTGTGAGTTTCTAATTCTCGTCCCTTGTTTCCTATATTTGAATGCTTCAACTTCTTTGTGCTTGATTGTCAATTGCTAAGGTTTTGTAGATTCCTGGTTGTGAACCTTAACCTAAGTGGAAACTTGTTCCTTTAGGGTTGGTTGAACTAATTGAATGAGTAGGAAGTTGAATGTGTTGTTAAATCCCTCTTTTGGAACTGCAAATACATTGGCTAATCTTTGAACTTAAAGCTATCAATTAGGTTAAATCCTTCTTTAGGGACTGTTCGATTGACAAGGGTTGCTAGGACTGGTTGGACTAGTAACTATATTAGATCGGGACAAGGGCATTCATAGGAAACGTAATAGGAAGAGAAGAAGTTACAAGGATCGTTTCAAACCAAATAAAGTGGAAAATCGTAGGTAGAACGGCTTCTCACAATTGTTTGAATCAAATTCATTTACTTTGCTTTCATTAATCCGCTTTGAGAAAAGACGGATCTTTCAAACACTCAAAAACCCCCTCTTTGGTTACTTAATTGGCATTTAAATCATACTTAAATAACAAATTTCCCTGTGGATCGACCTCTTACTTATTGCTATACTAGTTATAGGTTTGAGTTTTACTTTGACAGATCAACGATAGGTTTTCCCTCCGTCAGGCGCACCCCTGTTTCATGGAGTTCTCGCAAGCAGCGATCGATTGCCCAATCATCTACCGAAGCTGAGTACAAAGCTCCTGTAGACATGGCCTCAGGTTTTATGGGTGCTTCATCTCCTAGATGAGCTTGATGTCAAGTTAATTCAACAACCAGTGCTCTATTGTGATAATCTTGGTGCTATGAGTTTGACCTCATATCTAGTGTTTCATTCCAGAATGAAACATATAGCGTTGTAGAAAAAGTGTGCAAGGGAACACTTCGAATCAGCCATGTTTCAACCGGTGATCAACTTGCTGATGTCTTGACAAAGCCATTGCTTCGCCCCGGGTTCCAGGAGCTCTAATGCAAGCTGCGTCTAACCACCAGTTCTTCCGGCTTGAGGGGGAATGTTAAAGATAATTAAATTAAATTTCAGAATAATTATTCATTTGTATTTTTTAATTTCAATTGCTTTATTTTAGGAGAATATCTTCTCTTTCTCAGGTATTTCATATGAAGTTCTATCACTAGCTAAGAAATCACACAATCTTCTACAATTATCTTTTCTCTATAAGAACCATCTCCATAGCTAGAAAGTGTAGAAGCCCAAATGCAAGCCCATTTTATAAGGTACAACTGACTCTTTAAACCCAGATGCTGACTTTTTTTTTATATATAAATTTGGTATATATAGATGGGTCATCCGAGGTGTGAATTGGGGACATTTGAGTACTTCCCGCAAGTCATTTACAATTTTTTTTTTACTGTCCATACCATGTAAACGTTTTTTCTATTTCGTTTATATACGGATATACTTAAAAAAAAAAAATTAGGCCTCCTATAGGGACTGGGCCCAAGACGACCCGAGACGAGAACCTGTTGGACCTCACCAATCACCACAATCTGACCTTGATTCATCATATACATTAACATTGCCAATCATCAAAAATCTATATAGCATATTGTAAATAGGCAAAAGAGCGAATCTGGCCGAAAACTGGGAAAGGTTCATGTTGTACAATGTTGCTGTGGTATCGGATAAGTATTTATGTGGAAGCCCAAAGTGCTAAACTCCCAAGTGGTTAGACTAAGCCAGCGGGAGCCCAAGTCATACAACCATACACTTATACATCTACATCTATATTACATAGTCATGTTTATTTGAACTTAAAGAGAGGCAAAACTCAACACAAAACTCGTTGCTTTTGTGCTAAATCCATAGCTGTCATTTTCTATTGTCGAGTAACAAAAGACTTTTATATTCATTTTTTTTTTCCTCATATAACAGTACCGCGTCTTTTTCTTTTTGGGGAATGCAAACAAATTAACACAAACAAAAGTGGCAACTGATACAGGAAGAACTAATTGATTGAAGTAGGAAATTAAACCATGTGTAACGAAAAGAATGAAAAATAATAAATTGATCGAACCAAGAAACCATGTATAACAAATGGTAGGGACAAATTGAGAATCCTCATATATCTGACAATCTTGCATCTTTACATTTGCATCATTTATCAAGGTTTTGTTGCAGCGTTATTGGCAAAACGACTCATTTGGGAAACTGCAACTGCTGGTAGTTGCTGTTCCATTTCAGTTGTAGGATTATCTTGTCGACCCTTGAGGCTCATCATTTTCTGGAATTTTTAATCTTAATTAGTATATAAACAGATGGAATAAAAGCTGATTATATATATATATAACATTTTGTGGGTGTGTTAGTGTGTATATATAACAATAGTTGGTTGCATACTAGATATATATTATTAATATAACATAAAATTTAAAAAATTACCTTAGTAGTATTCCTGAGACGTTCAGAAGCTGGATAGACTAATATTTGGCGTCGAAAAACCTTTAGATCTTTATAACCGTATTCTGAGAATGTTTGATCCATGCGAGTGAAGAAATTCGTCGCCTGAAGCTTCGACCTAATCACACGTTCATTCTCTAGAGGCTTGCCTTGTGACTGACTCACAAAGAGACGCATCTTGAGTTTGCCATCTTTAAGAATGTCTGTCATCACAACCTTGCAGTATTCGTATTTCTTTTCCTTGAGGCTAACACATATAAAACACAAGTTAAAGCCAATTTCTAATATAAACTGCACATATTCAAGGTACTTAACTATTCTCAAACAAATATTCGTAACTGAATTTCGTTTGATAATGTTGCTTATTATTGTACGTAGAGAATGATATACTGAGTGGTAATTATAGATGGTGCAACATTTACCTGCTTAATATGTCGTGTTTCAGTTGCTCAATACTCGACAACTTCACATTCTTAGGGGTGACCACTTCAAGATCGTATTTTACATGAGCTTGATGTGTATAGTCTTTCTTATTCTCTTCCATCTCCTTCTGGAATTTCATTATCATGCTTAAGATCTCAGATCTACGAGTAGCTTTTGTCTCAGCGGTGAGGTAGGATACCAAATACTTGAAATGTACTACCATCTTCAACTCATCTGCATCCTTTTTCTCCGCGGCCGGGACTGGGTAACTACTCTTCACTACCTTAGTCTCGTTGGAATAGAAGAGATGATCATCCAACAACCTGATTCATGAACCACAAAAATTGATGAGAATTTTGATATATCAATGATCAATTGTTGTTGAATGTATTTTGAGCGAATTCAACTCACTTTTGGATTTTTAGTTCCAGATCCTTGACGTCCTCCAGTGGAGTATCAGCTTCAATGATGAATTCCAACATATCACTTTGGTCTGGAGTGATATCTAGGTTTACGATTTTGGTGTTTACCAGCTTTGAGTTTGGAAAAATCACCTCTGCCCCGGTGTCGTACTTAATGAACTGTGATGTCATAATGTTCAGCTCCTTTACTCGCATCTGCGTAGGGAGAAAGGATTGATGCAGCTAATCAGCATTACATGTATACAATGCACACACGCTTATGTAAGTTTGATTAGTACACACCTGTGTATCTTCAATAATGACGCGATCCCCAACATCAAATGGGTGCATTGCAAAGGCAAAGATGATTCCGTGGAACATCTTCATGGAGCTGTTCTCAAACATAAAGCTAGCAGCAAGAAATGGGGCAAACAAGAGAGCGAGTTGAGCAGTGGTGACAATCTTAGAGAGGAGGAGCCAAATGATAACCACCAATACTAGTAAAAATGCACTCATCATCCTATTCAATTTCACAAATGCAGTCTTAGAGCTCTCCAAAGTCGGTTCAAGACTCCAGCAGTTCTTGTGAGCCCGAACCTGAAATGAAACAGATGATTAAAATACATTCAAGTCTAGCTACTGCACAATACATTATGAATCAATTCTGTTTGGCTGTGATTTGTTGATTTCTTACAAGGAGTTAATATTAATACAGAACATATAATGTGGTGTGTTCATTGACTTCATTCAATTCCTTCTTATATAAAGAGTAGAATATGAGCTGATATAGCGATCGGTGAAAGCTGAATAGGAAATACTAGTTAGCCAAACAAAGTCACACCACCATTTCAAATCATTTTTGTTAAAGTAAATTGGCCTCGATTGGGTTAAGATGCAACCCCAAACACGGAAGATGTGAACAACATATATATAAACTTAATCGAGTTCCAATTCAAAATAAATTGTCAATGAGTGAAGTAGCCCATCAATTGAAGCAGAGTATTGATAACATAGCAAATTCATAGGCGAGAGTAGAGAAAATACCGCCCAATTGATGAATTTATCAGCAGGGATAGACTTTGTTAGACTACTGGCTTCATTAGACTCTTCTTTGCTAGTTCCATCTCCTTGTCGGGGGGTGTTATCATTCTCTGGTTGTGGTTGTGGTTGTGCGTTCTGCTCGTTTTCCTGTACCTCTTGATCATGGCTATTGTTCCCCCTTTCATCATCTTGGTTAATAGCAGAAATATTTTGTTTCTTCACTCTTTCGTAACGTTTCCTCTTGAAAAACTCATCCAACTCTTCTTCTGATAGCCCATACTTCGGTTCGGAGAGATGCTTTCGCCTAATTTCACTTTATACGAATTGAACGGGATTGGATTGGATTGGATTAAATTGAAACCAATTGAAATGAAGTAAGCCTAGTTTTAGCTAGAGAGAGTACCTGTGGTCGTCGGATTGGACAATGTCCTCCAACATCTGTTTAGCCTTTTCCAGAAGTTTCTCATCGTTTTTGAGGAGTAGATCGGCATCGTCAGGCCTGAGGAGCTTCACCTCCTTGAGGTACTCCTCGGTGAGCCGCTGGAGGATCCAGATCGGTACCTTCTCCCTCCTCATCTTCTTCACATCCATCCATATGTTCTTGCAGTCGTAGCTGTCGTCGGACTCCTTCGATTTGATTAGCCAGCCGATAGGGGTCTTGATCAGCTTCAACAGCTTCCTCGTCAACTTGTGCTCCTCGTAGTGGTTGTAGGCCAAGAACTCCACCGGAATCCTCTTCTCGCCGTCCAAGACGTTGACGCCGTTGAGGTAAATGATGGACTGTGTGATGCGGTCAAACAGCTGGTCGTAGTGCAGGTCCGCCTTGAGCTTCAAGTGGAGAGCCTTCTTGATGGTCCAGAGGAGGGTGCCGATGCAGAGTGCGATGAGGAACCGGGTGACCTGGCTGACCGCCACCACCGAGACGTCCCCGTAGACGTGCTTGAGCTTGCGCCGGAACCACAGGTACCAGCCGGTGAGGACGATGCAGGACCAGATCGTGACATCGACGCTCCGCTTCATCCGCCGGATGAAGTACACTGCGTACTTGGAGGTCTTCCAGTAGCGCTTGGCCGGCCAGGTGAAGAGGAAGGTGAGGAAGGGGACCACCGAGAAGACGCCGGTCACCATAATGGTCATGGCGACCCACTGCCAGAGCCTCTGCTTGAGTAACCTCCAATGGTTGGCAGGCTCCACCTTCAGGGAGCCGACTAGGGCGGCGGTCAGGCCTGAGAACACCAGCAACGCCCCGAGACGCCGCCAGTACTTGGAATACTTCATTCTCTTCTTCTCGAGGCCGTCGAGGTGATCCATCAGCCTCTTGTAGGCATCTCGCTGCTCCCTTAGCTGCACATGGTGCGGAGTCGCCCTAACATCCTCCAAGATCTCTTGGAATTCTTCCTCAGCCCATTTCACCGCTTGTTTAATTTGGGGTTTGGGTGATGCAATTGCCCCATCGCTGGTTCCGTTTTCCCCCATTCCTCGCCGATTTCGGATTGCAGACCTGGGTAGTGTAGTTCCGATTGTTTTAATTTGGGGCTAATTCATCCAATCGCTGGAATCACACTACCTGCAAATGCACCTCAATTAATTAATTGTTTATTTATTTATTTAATTTAATCGGTGAAGTCAAGATCAGTAGAGGATGGAATGATCAATGGATGGATCATGGATGCATAAATTATTCAGTAGAGCGAACAAGCAAGAGACAAGGAGACTTTAATGCATTTATTTGATACAGTAAATAAATAATTAAAGACTAGAGTGTGAAAAATGATTGTAATCAATTATTCAATTAATATAAACGGGTCACCATACAATGATGTTGGTTCAGTACGACGTCGCATTTAGTTGAGCAATGAAAAAGAAAGTTAGGTGAGACATTCACGTTTGACACCCGATCTACAGATTCACATAGCCGGGTTGACAATTTTAACTGGTCATTAGTTGCCTATTCTAATTGGGAATTAAATACATATGTGCCATTGCCCATTAACTACTTAACCACGAATAACGTTACGTGATCCAGCTATACAGTGTAATAAATTAATAATTATCTACATAATTGTTGTGACGTACAGGGAATTATCAATGTTATTCGAAAGGTCAAATAACGTTAAAATGATAGAATAAGATATTTTCTCAAAAAATATAGAATAAGATATAATACAGGTAGATATATAATCGGTATGTAATTTTTTTTTTTTTTTGATTAGATAAAAGTCGAGTTCAGACATACCTGAAACTCAATTGTCGAATAAGTCGGTAGACGAAAAACCGTCAATACAGATAAAACACAATAACACAAGATATCAGAGAAAAAAGAAAAGCTCAATCAACCCATACAAGTCGCCAACCAGCAGAAAAATCGATGGAGAACCAAGATGCGCCACGAGCCAAGAACGTGGGAAGGTGCAAAGACTCACGACAGTACCCCAGCCGGAAAGGGCGACTCCTGAGTAAGTGTGGATCGCCAACGTTGCCTCCACCTAGATGAAGGATCTTCAAAGACCAAGAACACAACCAAGATCCGTTGTCGATCAAACAAGAATCCCGATACTGCAACCCAACACAAAGCAAACGCAACCACACCAAAGCACTGACCCAAAGCCAGAAGACAGGGCAAATTCAGGCCAAAGGGGGAGGATCGATCCCTCGTCGGAAATGTGACAAGTAATCTCGGAACCAAACTGGACGATTCAACCTGAGGAGCATTATTATTCCATAAAATATAATATTTTCCATCCTCTAACATGATTTAGTACACGTCCTTTCGAACGGGTTTGGAGCCCTTAAGGGATTTTATAATTATATAAATAAATATAATATATAAACCGGTTTTTATTATTATTCCTTTTTTTTAAGGGCTACTTTGGGCCCAAGGCATAAACCTTGGCCCCAAAGAACATATTTTGGCCCAGCCAGCAAGCTCTCGGGCCCAAGGAAACCGAAAGCCAGCGAAGAGTCGACATGAAGGGCAATCTGAAAAGAGCCACCGGCGGCTAGGGGGACGGCAGCAGCCTGGACAGATGAGGTAACTTTGTGAGGGCCGAGACCGAGGCCAACACAGGGATACATCGCAGATAAAACAGATCCGGCACCAGGGAGCACCACCGGCGACGAAACCTGGCCTGTGATTTGCAGATCAGGGGATCACTCTCTTTTATATCGATATAATTTGAAAGAGTATCCCTAAAATCGTCATTGCTGATAACGCTCTCTTTTGAGAGCAAAACCTAAAAACCCACCATCCCACCCATCCCTTACCAACATCACCGCCGCCACCAAAAAAAACCTCATCGGCGGTCGAAAACATCTTCGGAGGTCGGAAGTCCTTTTTGGAGGTTGATAAACCCTCTTCGGAGGCCAGAATCCCCTCTTCGGAGGTTGTTAATCCCTCTTCGGAAGCCAGAACCCCTCTTCGGAGGTTGTTAAATCCTCTTCAGAGGCCAGAACTTCCTCTTCGGAGGCTACCACTGACTAAACCAATATTAAAAACATCTGTAAAGATATAAAAATATTAGAGTAAAGAACACCAATCAATTAATGAAAAAGGAAATAACATTATCCCAAGGAAATGATATTTTATAATAAGTCCTAGGACGCTGGAGCTTGGCTCCGCATCAGGCCTCTGATTGAATCCGCATTCTCAGAGATGATATTTTATAATAAGTCCTAGGACGCTGGAGCTTGGCTCCGCGTCAGGCCTCTGATCAAATCCGCATTCTCAGAGATGATATTTTATAATAAGTCCTAGGACGCTGGAGCTTGGCTCCGCGTCAGGCCTCTGGTCGAATCCGCATTCCCAGAGATGATATTTTATAATAAGTCCTAGGACGCTGGAGCTTGGCTCCGCGTCAGGCCTCTGATTAAATCCGCATTCTCAGAGACGATATTCTATAAAATCCTTGGACGCTGAAGCTTGGCTCCGCGTCAAAACCTCAGGTCAAATCCAACACTCTTAGATCCAAACTCCACGTCGGATCTCTGTTTAAGGCAATCTAGAAATGAGAGAATAAGCGCCCATCGGCTCACGTCCGCGGATAAAATATGACAACACGTTTTTGAATAAAATAAAAACAACCAAGGATGAAATATGACAACACGTTCGAAAGGGTTGACAATTTAGGAAGAAAAAACAAGCGCCCATCAGCTCACGACCGCGGAGCCCAAGCCGGGATGAGACGAGTTCTTCCCTGACTCAAGCGAAATCCATTGGAAGGAGGACCTTTTGACTCTGGAGAAGCCCACTCCGCATCTACCTCATCCCCCACAGCATCTAAGATCTGAACGTCAAAGCGATTTCCCCCTTTATGGATAAAGGTTAAAGAGGAACCAATGTTGATGTGTGACTCGGCGAAATCATTCCAACCTCCCCTTAAAAATAGAACCCTATAATCTCCGCGTATAACTTCCACCGGGAAGTCCCGAAGAATCCTGGTTGACAAAAGAATGCTCCTGGGGAGATCTGGCCCAAGTCTATCTTCAAAACATATTGGCAAAGACTAACAACAGACAGATTTGAAGGAACGTTAGAAGAAAAACCAACCTGATAAAAGAAAAATTTAGCAATTAAGGAACTAACCAAGCGGAGAAGTTGCTCAGGGAAACTAATTCTCTCGAAAAAGGACCAAGGTGAACCAACAGGAGAAGGCATAACAAAAGCGTACAACGAGTCTAGTTGTCCATTCCCCCATACTCTCTTTTATAGAGCACGTAAACAATACTGGACACGTGTCGTAAACAGAAATATGAGGCAAATAAATTCGAGAGGTCAAATCGTTGAGACAAAGAACCACAGGCGCCATGCATGAGGTAAACAGTAAACATTATTACTGAACTTCTCAGAAATCCCGTGAGAAGTGTGTCATAACAAATTAACCTCGAAAGACTAAAACAGTCACACCATTAGCATACATAACTGAGAATTCTCCATAAACAATTATCAGAGGCCTCACAATCAACAAAGTTATAACCAATCTAATAAAGAAATTTAAAGCCTTATTTCATTGGGAAAATACAGTTTAAAATCCATTCGAAGCCACGTCGCGGAGGGTAGGATCATCGTGATGAACTTCATAATTTCCCCCGCGTGGATCCACCACCCGAACCTCGAAATGAGCCTCACCCATATGAGTAAAAATCATGGAAACCCCCCGTTCAAAACCATGCGATTCCACGAAATCTTTCCATCCGCGGCCAAGGTAGAGAAGACCACCGTTACGCCGCTCTATACAAACAAGGAAATTGCGCAGCAGATGAGAAGAAAGTAAAACCTGACTAGGAACAGCATCCGCGTACTCCTCCTCAAACCTAAGTGGAAGCAACTAAAAAAAGAAGGAAAATATAAGCCAAAGAGAAATTCTCTAAAAGAAATTAAAATTTAGTATAATTAGCTCACCAAATGCAAGAACTGTTCGGGATAATCGATCGCTTGAAAAAAATCCCATCGTGGTTCTGGCCCAAAAACCATGTCCGCCCTAAATGATAGAGGAGGAATTATAATGGATCCCCGCATCTCGATGAAATTAGAGGAAAACAGTAAAGACTCTCTTGCTTGTATTATCAATCACGGGGGAACAGTCGAACAGAAAAAAGAAGATTTGCATGCATGACATGCAACGGGTGACACAGCCACCGAGGGCACGCGTCTCCCTTTCTCTAAAAACAAAGTTAACCAGAGAAGAGTCTTTTCCCAAAACCAGTAAAAGTAAATTAAAAAGAGGAAAATTAAAATTACTTTTTAGTAAAAAGCGATAAAACCAATGGCGGGAAAGCCTCACGCAACGAGTATAAAACACGCTTGGGCATCCATAAGTGATGAACAATCCTAAAACAAGATGGATCCAAATCCACAGCCTAGGGCTTTTTATAGAGTCATTATGAGGGAGGAACAACTTCAAACACTTCGACCCCCCCTCATGTATGTTCTAATCGACGAAGATGCTCACACTCAAGCTAGGCTCTGGTCCCGCTCCAACAAGGAACACGAAGTGAAGGTGGATAAGGATGAAGATGGCCTATTCTGGCTGACTCAAGGATGGCACGACTTTACACAAGCAAGTCGAGTCAATGTAGGGTCGGCTTTGATTTTTACCTACATGGGCGATTCCATCTTTGAAGTCGACGTTGTCAGCCCAGACAGCGAGGAAAATGGAGAGGTAGGCCATCCTTAGTGATGCGGGACCATCCAAGACACCACCTGCGGACGCACATATCTTACATGAGGATGGACCTATGATTCAAGGAAGGGAGGACGATGTCATTCTCAAGAGGAAGAAGAAGGCTCCACCTTGGGAGAAGATTCAAAGGTGCAAATGACGTTTTAAACTCGTTCAGAATACTTGACAGCTTTTCGACGTCTCTGTAAAATGGGTCGTACGGATTCAATATTTATCGGATTTAGGTGTGCCATACCTTGTTGGAACGAGGACGAAGAGATCTACAACTTTGCTGTTGAAGGTTTTTCCAGATTCGTCCTATAGCTTGGTCGAAATCCACATTCTTTGAGCTGCTGCTGGTTTTGACGGGATTTTGTTAAGTTTTGGAACATTATATTTATTTCCTATTTAGTATTCTTTTTACTTAAGTTATTTTAGGAAACTTTAAGGTTATTTTAATTAATTCCTATAGTTGTTAGTTTTATTAAAATCAGCCCATTCGGCCCTAGTTAGGTCTATATAAGCCGAATGCCTTCTTTGTAATCATTCACGTGGAATTTTATGAGAAAAGCTCTCTTTTTGTGTGAAACACAATGAGTGTTTGTCGATTGAATAGAGCTGTGCTCTTCAATTGAAACTATTGGTATTGATCTAGCTTGGTTTGCTTTGTTGTTCATCAACTTCGCAAGACTTGGTGATCCTAGTATCCACGAGCCCCCTCTTTGTGCCTTCAAGTTGTCCGCTTGATTGTGTAGGGTTGTAGAGGCGGGTTGTGTAGTCATTGGTATTGGTTCCTACCTTCTACGGAAGCCTGGGGTCTCTATCTTGTTCTATACAGATCGACTCAGTCCATATCAGGTCGTGTCTTTCTATCTTTATCGAGCCTTTATTCTTATTGTCGAGTCTGCTTCCATTCTTGCGTCTTTCTTGTTATTTCTTGCTGCGTTCTTTGAGATTCTTGATCAATCTTGGTTGTTCTTGAATCGAATCTTGCTGATCTTGTCAAGTCTTGATTCGTGTCTTTTGTTTCTTGTTCAGTTCTTGAAGTTTCTTGCTTGTTGTCGAAGATCGGACCAACCTACGGCTAACCCCGTATCAAATTGGTATCAGAGCTTTGGTTTCCGACATCAAGATTGAGTCTTTTTCTTTTCCTAAACACAAAAACACAAAAATAGAGTCAGTCTTTTGTTTGGTTATTTACTTCTTGCTCTTGATTTGATTATTGCACTAATATTTTGTTTGTGATTGTTTGTGGTTGCATAGCCTAAACACAAAGCCTAGCCGAGACCGTGGAATCGACCAAGTGGTGCGCACATACCCTTTGTGAACACCCAAAGCCGGCGGCATCTTGTCCCCATAGTCAACAGTTTGGCCAAATCTACATACCACACAAGACAAACCCTAGTTTGTTGCTTTGTTCTCTCTTTGGAACTTTTATCTATCTTTTATCTATTTCCTTTATCTATTGCCTATTTCTAATCTGATTTTGTGGTAGAATTAATTCATTAAATCTATCATATATCATAAAGGCACAAGATAGATCCTATTCCCTAAATTAGCCATTCTATCTATATCTTTGCTTTAGGGCTGAAATTTTTATCTTTTCACCATAACATTCAGATTTTTCGAGTCCTACATACATCATTAGAGTCTTTCTTGCATTAGTATTAAAAAAAAAAAGTCAGTTTCGAAATTCATTCAAAAAAAAATAGATTTATCTTGGACCTAGGAGGATAAAATTCACTAGGGGTAAAAGTAAGTCAAAAAAAAAAAAAAGGAAAGTGTTTGTTTGATCTAGTGCAAGAAAGCTCCCAAGGACATTCTTTTGGTGAAACTCTCCAGCCCTAATCGACATACCTATTCCCTAAACACATACACCTCCACAAAAATTGAAACCCTACCCTGCAACTACAACGTCCTAACTTAAAGGTTTTCAATCAAAAGAGGTAAATTTCCAAGCTTTCTTTTATTTTTCTTATTTTTCTCTTGTGTCGAGCACTATTTGTGTGTTCAAGTGCTGCTGAGTTTGAGTCGAGTAGAGCTCAGCTTTGTCGAGTTCTCTTTGTTGCATATTGAGTTGCTGAGTTGTTGAGTCGAGTAGATCTCAGCCCTTGCGAGTTCTCTCTTGTGTGTGTCGAGTGATCTCAGTCCCTACCGAGTGATCTCCTTGTTGTGTCGAGTTGATTCACTGCAATTTCCCATCTGTTTTGCTTGAATCTAAGTTTGTTGCTTACATCGAGTTCTCTACAGCCCTTGTTGAGTACTCTTCTGCGTTGTTTCATTCATTACATACTTTGATTGCTTAGTCTATTGCTTGGTTGTTGATTTGCCCAAAGCGGATTGCCCCAACAAGCGTGACATACCAATTAGAGAGGGAGTGTGAGCGAAACACATTGTGAGATTGTTTATATTTATCTAACCTTTTACATAGTTCCTTGTTTCTTGTCTTTGTTGCAATGTCTACTAACCAGGGCAACGACTGGTACAATACCGTCATGGAGAAGTTAGCTAAGATAGATAAAAGCTTGACGGCAATAGAGCGTCAGCGTTTTGGCTCTAATACGGTGTTCGGACAAGGAGTCCCACCTAAAGCTGAAGTGCCATCTAAAGAAAGGGCAGAATCTCATCCTATTCCCCTTAATAATGCTATTCAACATCATGTTTCTTCTAGCATAGATGCTTCTTTTATTGCTGAAAATGTAGAGCATGTTGATAGTAATGTTGATCAAGGTTTTAATTTAATTGCCTATGATGATAATGTTTGCATTGAATCTGAGCATGATGATTCTTTGATTGATAGTAAAGTTTTAAGTGTTTAACCTAGTCCTTGTGAGGATAATCAAAGAGAGTATTTGTCCTTAGAAATAGGCAAAGTGTCTAATTTGATCATTGATGGTGAAAATTCTTCTACTATTGCTAGCCTTGAATTAGTTGAACATTCAGCCTTGAAAAAGGAAGAAAACTTGCTAGCATGTGATGGAAACTTAGGGATTATTGACCAAGCTAAAGTGCATATTACGTTAGAACATAATGATGATATAAAATATGAATTATGCACTCATAAAGTTTCTTTTCTTGATTTTGTAGATGAAGCTGAGATAATAACCATCGAGGAGTGGTCAATCCCTACACCAATCGTTCTTGAGATGGATTTCCATGGGCATATGGT
The DNA here is from genome assembly GCA_963922045.1 of Persicaria maculosa. NCBI lineage: Eukaryota > Viridiplantae > Streptophyta > Magnoliopsida > Caryophyllales > Polygonaceae > Persicaria > Persicaria maculosa. The sequence continues at coordinate 19,062,131 of OY998258.1, forward strand.
GTTCGATCCAGGAGCTCGTGTGGCTGCATGTGCGGAATCATATATGACCTTGGATTCGAGGACGAATCCTTTTCAAGAAAGGGAGATTGATGCGGGACCATCCAAGACACCACCTGCGGACGCACATATCTTACATGAGGATGGACCTATGATTCAAGGAAGGGAGGACGATGTCATTCTCAAGAGGAAGAAGAAGGCTCCACCTTGGGAGAAGATTCAAAGGTGCAAATGACGTTTTAAACTCGTTCAGAATACTTGACAGCTTTTCGACGTCTCTGTAAAATGGGTCGTACGGATTCAATATTTATCGGATTTAGGTGTGCCATACCTTGTTGGAACGAGGACGAAGAGATCTACAACTTTGTTGTTGAAGGTTTTTCCAGATTCGTCCTATAGCTTGGTCGAAATCCACATTCTTTGAGCTGCTGCTGGTTTTGACGGGATTTTGTTAAGTTTTGGAACATTATATTTATTTCCTATTTAGTATTCTTTTTACTTAAGTTATTTTAGGAAACTTTAAGGTTATTTTAATTAATTCCTATAGTTGTTAGTTTTATTAAAATCAGCCCATTCGGCCCTAGTTAGGTCTATATAAGCCGAATGCCTTCTTTGTAATCATTCACGTGGAATTTTATGAGAAAAACTCTTTTTTTGTGTGAAACACAATGAGTGTTTGTCGATTGAATAGAGCTGTGCTCTTCAATTGAAACTATTGGTATTGATCTAGCTTGGTTTGCTTTGCTATTCATCAACTTCGCAAGACTTGGTGATCCTAGTATCCACGAGCCCCCTCCTTGTGCCTTCAAGTTGTCCGCTTGATTGTGTAGGGTTGTAGAGGCGGGTTGTGTAGTCATTGGTATTGGTTCCTACCTTCTACGGAAGCCTGGGGTCTTTATCTTGTTCTATACAGATCGACTCAGTTCATATCAGGTCGTGTCTTTCTGTCTTTATCGAGCCTTTATTCTTATTGTCGAGTCTGCTTCCATTCTTGCGTCTTTCTTGTTATTTCTTGCTGCGTTCTTTGAGATTCTTGATCAATCTTGGTTGTTCTTGAATCGAATCTTGCTGATCTTGTTGAGTCTTGATTCGTGTCTTTTGTTTCTTGTTCAGTTCTTGAAGTTTCTTGCTTGTTGTCGAAGATCGGACCAACCTACGGCTAACCCCGTATCAAATTGGTATCAGAGCTTTGGTTTCCGACATCAAGATTGAGTCTTTTTCTTTTCCTAAACACAAAAACACAAAAATAGAGTCAGTCTTTTGTTTGGTTATTTACTTCTTGCTCTTGATTTGATTATTGCACTAATATTTTGTTTGTGATTGTTTGTGGTTGCATAGCCTAAACACAAAGCCTAGCCGAGACCGTGGAATCGACCAAGTGGTGCGCACATACCCTTTGTGAACACCCAAAGCCGGCGGCATCTTGTCCCCATAGTCAACAGTTTGGCCAAATCTACATACCACACAAGACAAACCCTAGTTTGTTGCTTTGTTCTCTCTTTGGAACTTTTATCTATCTTTTATCTATTTCCTTTATCTATTGCCTATTTCTAATCTGATTTTGTGGTAGAATTAATTCATTAAATCTATCATATATCATAAAGGCACAAGATAGATCCTATTCCCTAAATTAGCCATTCTATCTATATCTTTGCTTTAGGGCTGAAATTTTTATCTTTTCACCATAACATTCAGATTTTTCGAGTCCTACATACATCATTAGAGTCTTTCTTGCATTAGTATTAAAAAAAAAAAGTCAGTTTCGAAATTCATTCAAAAAAAAATAGATTTATCTTGGACCTAGGAGGATAAAATTCACTAGGGGTAAAAGTAAGTCAAAAAAAAAAAAAAGGAAAGTGTTTGTTTGATCTAGTGCAAGAAAGCTCCCAAGGACATTCTTTTGGTGAAACTCTCCAGCCCTAATCGACATACCTATTCCCTAAACACATACACCTCCACAAAAATTGAAACCCTACCCTGCAACTACAACGTCCTAACTTAAAGGTTTTCAATCAAAAGAGGTAAATTTCCAAGCTTTCTTTTATTTTTCTTATTTTTCTCTTGTGTCGAGCACTATTTGTGTGTTCAAGTGCTGCTGAGTTTGAGTCGAGTAGAGCTCAGCTTTGTCGAGTTCTCTTTGTTGCATATTGAGTTGCTGAGTTGTTGAGTCGAGTAGATCTCAGCCCTTGCGAGTTCTCTCTTGTGTGTGTCGAGTGATCTCAGCCCCTACCGAGTGATCTCCTTGTTGTGTCGAGTTGATTCACTGAAATTTCCCATCTGTTTTGCTTGAATCTAAGTTTGTTGCTTACATCGAGTTCTCTACAGCCCTTGTTGAGTACTCTTCTGCGTTGTTTCATTCATTACATACTTTGATTGCTTAGTCTATTGCTTGGTTGTTGATTTGCCCAAAGTGGATTGCCCCAACAAGCATGACATACCAATTAGAGAGGGAGTGTGAGCGAAATACATTGTGAGGTTGTTTATATTTATCTAACCTTTTACATAGTTCCTTGTTTCTTGTCTTTGTTGCAATGTCTACTAACCAGGGCAACGACTGGTACAATACCGTCATGGAGAAGTTAGCTAAGATAGATAAAAGCTTGACGACAATAGAGCGTCAACGTTTTGGCTCTAATACGGTGTTCGGACAAGGAGTCCCACCTAAAGCTGAAGTGTCATCTAAAGAAAGGGCAGAATCTCATCCTATTCCCCTTAATAATGCTATTCAACATCATGTTTCTTCTAGCATAGATGCTTCTTTTATTGCTGAAAATGTAGAGCATGTTGATAGTAATGTTGATCAAGGTTTTAATTTAATTGCCTATGATGATAATGTTTGCATTGAATCTGAGCATGATGATTCTTTGATTGATAGTAAAGTTTTAAGTGTTTAACCTAGTCCTTGTGAGGATAATTAAAGAGAGTATTTGTGCTTAGAAATAGGCAAAGTGTCTAATTTGATCATTGATGGTGAAAATTCTTCTACTATTGCTAGCCTTGAATTAGTTGAACATTCAGCCTTGAAAAAGGAAGAAAACTTGCTAGCATGTGATGGAAACTTAGGGATTATTGACCAAGCTAAAGTGCATATTACGTTAGAACATAATGATGATATAAAATATGAATTATGCACTCATAAAGTTTCTTTTCTTGATTTTGTAGATGAAGCTGAGATAATAACCATCGAGGAGTGGTCAATCCCTACACCAATCGTTCTTGAGATGGATTTCCATGGGCATATGGTGTTCGATCCAGGAGCTCGTGTGGCTGCATGTGCGGAATCATATATGACCTTGGATTCGAGGACGAATCCTTTTCAAGAAAGGGAGATTGATGCGGGACCATCCAAGACACCACCTGCGGACGCACATATCTTACATGAGGATGGACCTATGATTCAAGGAAGGGAGGACGATGTCATTCTCAAGAGGAAGAAGAAGGCTCCACCTTGGGAGAAGATTCAAAGGTGCAAATGACGTTTTAAACTCGTTCAGAACACTTGACAACTTTTCGACGTCTCTGTAAAATGGGTCGTACGGATTCAATATTTATCGGATTTAGGCGTGCCATACCTTGTTGGAACGAGGACGAAGAGATCTACAACTTTGCTGTTGAAGGTTTTTCCAGATTCGTCCTATAGCTTGGTCGAAATCCACATTCTTTGAGCTGCTGCTGGTTTTGACGGGATTTTGTTAAGTTTTGGAACATTATATTTATTTCCTATTTAGTATTCTTTTTACTTAAGTTATTTTAGGAAACTTTAAGGTTATTTTAATTAATTCCTATAGTTGTTAGTTTTATTAAAATCAGCCCATTCGGCCCTAGTTAGGTCTATATAAGCCGAATGCCTTCTTTGTAATCATTCACATGGAATTTTATGAGAAAAGCTCTCTTTTTGTGTGAAACACAATGAGTGTTTGTCGATTGAATAGAGCTGTGCTCTTCAATTGAAACTATTGGTATTGATCTAGCTTGGTTTGCTTTGTTGTTCATCAACTTCGCAAGACTTGGTGATCCTAGTATCCACGAGCCCCCTCCTTGTGCCTTCAAGTTGTCCGCTTGATTGTGTAGGGTTGTAGAGGCGGGTTGTGTAGTCATTGGTATTGGTTCCTACCTTCTACGGAAGCCTGGGGTCTCTATCTTGTTCTATACAGATCGACTCAGTCCATATCAGGTCGTGTCTTTCTATCTTTATCGAGCCTTTATTCTTATTGTCGAGTCTGCTTCCATTCTTGCGTCTTTCTTGTTATTTCTTGCTGCGTTCTTTGAGATTCTTGATCAATCTTGGTTGTTCTTGAATCGAATCTTGCTGATCTTGTTGAGTCTTGATTCGTGTCTTTTGTTTCTTGTTCAGTTCTTGAAGTTTCTTGCTTGTTGTCGAAGATCGGACCAACCTACGGCTAACCCCGTATCACTTAGATTCCTACCGGGTTCTTCGCGTCAATAACTCTAAAATTATGTAACAAGCTTAGAGGGATCTAACCCCTGAGAAAGGTTTCTGTACGTTGTTTCGTATTATTAATAATAAAAGATCCCTCCTTCTATTTCATTTCTAAAAACACAAGGGTACAATAAGGAATCATGGATTCCCTTGTTTCTTTATTTTACGAAAGCTTATATCGAAAGATCGGTTTACAAACTCCTAAAGCATGACGCGGAAATAACTTAATTAGAACTGCATGATGAAGAAATCGAGTCCAAGGTAGCCTCGTGATCATCCTCGATTTCACGACGCGGACTGACTTGGAAGGAAACGTTACCCTTATGGAAAAACATCATAGCACTTCCTATTCCCAGGTGGTGAAGCATAAGGAACTCATCCCAACCATTATCAATCTGAAAAAGACCATTCTCACTCTAGGATACAGCCACTGGAAATCACGGACGAGATACATTGAAAGAAAAGCCCACCGAAGCGGAAGAGGCCCATATTCAGCCTCAAACTGGGGAGGCATAACCTACATATCAATAAAATCAAGACCTAATATAGGAAGCCCAAACTCTGATTGAAGTAAAATTAAAGGAAACTCACTAGCCGAGAAAGCTGTTCCACATTCTCAATCTTTTGAAAAAAGGCCCAAGGATTAAAGCTTCCTGGAGACATGATACTTGCAATGGCACGATCGGTTGACACAACATGAGAGGCAGCAAAAAGGATAAAGACTAAGGCCTTAAAAAGGAAAAATCCATCCTGAAGAATGAAGACAAGTGGTAAAAGATTTCAAACATCCGGACCAACCCATTCAACACTTGGAGAGTTCGGAATATAAATATGTAAATATTTACTACAATCAAAACATACGATCAATGCCAATATTTCGACCAAAGAGATCTTCAACCCATATTCAAAACAAAAGAAGTATCTCGATGATATACCAAAAAACAGGAAACCACATATAGGTTCCCAAATCCATAAAAGTTTCATCCCAAATAAAACCAAAGATCAAAGTCTACTAGGGGGTGGCTGCCTTCTCAACTTCTTCCTCCGCGTCCTAGCGTCGTCATCTTCAGAATAAGAATCTTCTGCGGCCATCTCCTCCTTTGAAAGTCCCCAGTCGGCACTCTCCAGGCTAGGCTCAAACTTTTCCAAAGGAACACTCGGGTTGTTTGACGAACGTGTAACGCTTTGGTTGATCCCTGCAACCATTCCCTTCCGAAAATAGCTAAAACACCTATCCTTTAAAATACTAGAGCCCTTCGAAGTCTGGAGGCAAGCTTTCGCCACGGAGGACAGGAAGGAAATACCAACCTCAGTTTTTATCCACTCGGAAGATAGGTAATTCAAACCTTCAGGACTCTGAAGCCATTGGAGGGCCACATCTTGATCTGAACGTGCCTTGATTGTGTCAAGTTCTTGTTTAGTGATGGACAGTTCTTTGCGAAGGATAGAGAAATCCTCTTCCATTTTATCAATTATGGCCTGTCTAGTTTGAAGGAGCTCCTGCGAAGCCCCTTCAGCAGCTTCCAGCTCTTTGATGCGAGAGATGGCAGAGCTCGAAGAAACTTTTAAATCATCATATTTCTTCTGTAATACTACCATAGCTTCTTTTCGAGCTTGCACCTCCTCATGAAGGTCAGCTGACCTTTTCTTAAACTTCTCCACTGAGGCCGGGTCTCCCACTGTATTCCCCAATATTCAAAGCTGATGGTTCAGTTTTTTAATTTCTTCTTCTTTCTTCCTAAGATCCTCCTCTCCGCATACCATACGTCTCTCGACATCCGGTTGAATCACCCTCAACTATAAAAAGCGAGGTAAAAGTAAGAAAGATTGAAAATAAACCGCATCAAAAAAGTGAGAAAGGAATGTTAACCTACGCATTGAATAATACGATCCAGGTTAGTTGAAAGAGTGACGGGATCCAATCGTCTGATATATCCTTGCTCTAGGAGACAACGCTTCTTAGCTGGAAAAGCAAGACCTTGTAAGTCAATCGGATCGAAGCCTGGGATAGGGAATTCACGAAGAGTCACTACACCCTCCAAAAAGAGCCCCCTTTTGTCTGTAGCTGATGGCCCAACAACAATGGCAACCTTCCTCCTTTTTGATTTAGAAGTCTCAGGCGCGGATGGACAAACACGCTTCTCTCGAGATACATGAACCAATGAAGAAGATTCAACTAAATCCCCGGTCTCATCCGCGACACTCACGTCAATATTCGACGCCACTTCCAGGGCCAGGGGAGGAACAAGAGGATCATTGGCTACCAAACTCGATTTCTTCTTCTTCCCAAATCTGGCCTTATGACGTTTCAGAAGTGCATCCAAATCCATTTTGTCTAAACACAAAATACATTCCACGATAAGTCATCCATTGAAGAAAGACAAAACATGAAGACACAAATTTATATACCGAAAGAAACAAATAAACAAAGAAGCCACCTACTCGCGGATGAGGCATACTCAAGCCAGCCATCTCAAGACGAAACGCGGATAACATTTTATCCCACGGAAATCTAGGAGTATGAGAAAACGATAGCTTGAACTGAGAAAGATTAGAAATTTTTGGTTTCATCACAGAGCAAAAAGGCCCCGGAACAGTTCAACAGTTAAAGCCTTGCCCAGATCTATCGCGGACCAAAAACCACTTGTACTTCCAATTCGGTTTGCTAGACAACCTTTCCATATACCCACAACTTGAGTTGCACTGGTAAAATCTTGAATCTTGAGTTCCCTTTTTTAAGGAAAAGATGCTGAACATTAACTTCAAAGAAGGAGCAACACCAATCTCCTTGTACCTCATAATAAAACTGGTAAAAAACATCCAACCATTAGGGACGATCTGAGCAGGACTCAAATTATACTCCTCCAAAAACTTCGAGAAAAAAGGATGTAAAGGAAGTCGGAAGCCTTGAGATAAGCTAGCTGCATATACAACCAAACAGTCTTCGTAAGCGTCCAGACAACCACCCCCTTCCTCAGGAAGACAGAATTCTACACCTGCTGGCCAGGGGAAGACTTGCGAAAGAGCGTCAAGATCTTCTATGTTCAAAAGAGTAGTACAACCCCTCAACTTACTCACAGGAGACCTCCACGGATGAATCCTATCGGGCACAACTGGTGGACGACTGGTTGGAGGGGGAAGAGGTTTAAAATCTCCCAAGAAAAGACAAGTATATAGATTCCTTAAGTTATACACTGGGGTGTCTAAATCGCTCAAGTTCTCCTTAGAACGGATCTTCTTCGGATTTTCTGCTAAACCAATTGGGGGAAGCTCATAAGGAACCCAAACCTCCCCCGACTCTTGATCCGCAGACTGAGAAATAGATGAAGCCCCCGCGTCCACTGAAGAACTAGCACCCGATTCATCCAGGTCCCTTAGATTTTCATCTTCCGCGCATCCCTTCGAAGAAGAAGAAACTGTGTAAGGAGAAGAATAGTAATCAGGGTCAGAACGCTTCCGGAGCCTTCTCACCTTAATAGGACTACCAGTAGGACCAACTCGATCCGGAGTAGACGTGGATGTGGAAGAAGATGACTCCGACGAAGAATCATCAGAGTTGGAAGAAGAACTCCCAGAAGAGGAAGAAAGAGTCTCTGGGGTTGGACGCGCCTGAGAGGATGAAGCGACACCACTCCTCCATCCTTCACCTCTCTCAAAATATTCTAACAAATCACGCTCCTCGCTGAGACTAGCCATTTCCAAAGAAACTAGAAGAAAATCGCGTGAAATTTCACTTATACGAAGCAAAATCTCATCCAAAAAACACATTCAGAGACAAACTTGCACCCAAGCTTACGATCTAAACGTCAAAAAGTTAAAAAACTTAACAAGGAAAAATCAAGAGTTTAGAACAAAGAGAAATACCTTGAAAAGTTGAAGAAAACCGCCGGAAATTTCAAGCAAACAACCGAAAACCTAGAAAACTGCCGCCGGAAAACCTAGAGATGGATAAGGATAAAATCTCTGAAAAAGCAGAAGAAGACAAATGTGGAGTAAAAAAGAAACGGGACGGGGTAACTTATAGGAAATTACTGACGTTTGAACTTCCGAGCCTAAATGGGCCTGATGGGCCCAAATTGGGCCAAAAACCTATAAAGAAAAGGCCCACCACCTCTAAATCAGAATTATACTAGTAACGAAACTACAGATGTTTACTTGAGAAATCTTTATCGATCCGCGTCAATCCCAGGTTGAAATCGACTCGGCCCGAGGAGCTGTGACTAAACCAATATTAAAAACATCTGTAAAGATATAAAAATATTAGAGTAAAGAACACCAATCAATTAATGAAAAAGGAAATAACATTATCCCAAATTCTGTCCGCGGATAATTATCCAAGAACTGACTCATGAACAATCATCCGCGGATAGCAGAGAATGGGCACGTGGCGGCCATGCCCACCCCCCACGAGTAGAACACGTGTCGAATGGCGAACACCACGTGGCACAACATACCAGACCACCCAAGACCTATAAAAGCGAGAAACCTCACCAAATAAAAAGGACTTTTCGGAGAAAAAGGGGAGAAGAGGGCGGATCTAGGCCTAGTGAACTCGAGAAGAAAGAAGAATCAGGAGAAGAATTCGTACGCGTGACAAAGAATCTATTTCGTAGTAAAATCAAAACCGTTCATTGGACCTACTCCGCGGATATAGACCTTGTTTGTCCTTAGTGTAATTTTCTATTAAGGAAAAAGACTGTTGTTGTTGATCCTCACAATAGTCAATATCGACAGGTAAACGAACCAATTTTCCGAATTGTCCAGAAAAGACTTGATAAGGGAATCACATTTCATAATAACAGTCAGGTTACTTCCCGCGGCACAGGTTGGGCCGCGTCGATTATTTCGATGCGGGTCAGGTAAGCCCGTTGGGAATATTGATCACTTCACCAGATAGATTCCCGGGCCCCACTAAAAATGGTGGCCTTGAGAGATCGGGACTTTTCAACCACCTAAGCCTGATTCTAAGCATGTTCACCCTATCCTTTCTCCTACCTCGATCCTTTTGGTTTCAAGCGGTGTTTACAGCCGTGGTGGTCGTTTTCAACGCGCCTCCTTCGACCCTCCATCTCCGCTCTCTTCCTCGTCGCCTCGCCGCCGTCGACTGCGGTGGTTGTTACTGATACCTCCGTTGGCCTGTATTTGTCCTCGGATTGTTATCCCGCCTTGCTTCTTCGCCGGAGATTTGTCCTCCGACTTGGGCTCGGCGCTCCCAACTTTCATTGCCTATTTAATCTGCCTTTCTTGCTCGAGACTTGTGTCGATTCTTGATCCTGAGGGCCTTCGCCCTTTCAGATCTAGGGGTTCAGTTTGGACTCTTTTCGATCCGACAGCGGGATTTCTCTCTGTGGCTTCCTCTTTCTCCAGCCAGCTATTCTTTGTTCAACTGACGCTGGCTGCGGCGGCGTGTTGCTGTAGGAGAAAATCGAGAATTGCAATAGAATATAAATGAAGTAAAGCAAACCGATTTCGTTCTGAGAAAATAATTACAAGACCTCCTCCTGATGTAGCAGCGAGAAGTGAAGATCGATCCTCGAGGAAGCGTGTCAGCGGATCTCAGGTAGCAGCAAATCTCACAGACAGATAGAAATAACAGAGAAAAGCAGAAAAGAAAGCAAAGCACAGAAAACTGGTCGTTATAGACTACCAGTACTCGATATCGAGTAAAGAAATCGACCACAGTAGCTCAATATCGACTGACAGAAACTAAAACCAAAGCAGACAACTCGATTTCGACAAAACTTCCTCAATGTCGACCAGTTTCCTCGAGATCGACCAAAATTCGTCGATCTCGAGTAACTCAGAAACTAAAATTACAACTTTTTCAAACTAAAACGAATGTAAACACGAAATTAACTTAATAAAATAAAGACTTCCAAGATCAGGGTTTCAACACCGCAACGATAACCATGCAAAATAACACATAAAGGCATAAAAGATCATGCTTTTCATCAAATGACTTTCGTTATTAACAAATAGGAATATAGAGGCTTTCGCATAAACCCTAATTGTTACTAACCCTTTTCACATAATTAACCCAAGTTGTATTAAGATCACTTTCGCTTCAATAACACAAACAATGATCACCTTCAACTTTCTCAAAAGAATCATGCTCGCAGGGATAGAAGACGAATTGCATAAAAAGATCAAACCTTTACCGCATCACCTCACACGGCTACCGTGGGGCTCATCCCGACCCTAGAAGTGGGTGGACTACTCGCTCTTCATCATGAATAAAGACATCAATAATAAAAGGAAATAACTTTGCAATAAAATGAAACTAAAGAAAGCTTACAACCGAACAAGCCAAATCCGCTCTCGCCTTTCCACCTTGCTCTTGCCACAAGCTCTCTCTCTACTCTCTCTATCTCTTCTCCTTTTTTAGAATTGAATTGTATGATTCAATGAATAAAAACCAGCCCTATAGGCTTTATTTATAACCTTCATTCCCTCTCTAATTAGGAAAGAAAACTATATCTAAATCTATATCTATCTATCTTTTATCTAAAAATTAAAACATGGAAATAAATAAATAAATCTCCAAGGAATTATATCTAAAGTAGGTAAATATCTTCTCTTGACTTGATAGCACTTGATAGATCTTGATGGAATTTGATCTCGAAAATATCTCCATCGGATTCGGGATAGAAACTTAACAAGATCCGGATAGCTCGATGTCGGCCACTGTGGTCCAACTCGATATCGAGTAGTTTCCTCGATATCGACCAACATTTCCTCAGTTTCAGCTCAGCTACTCGATCTCGGCTCCAGAAGTGAAAATCGACTTGGTGATTACTCGATATCGAGTAGTTTACTCGATGTCGACTTGAATCTCTCAGCTCCAGCTTGCTCATGTTGATGTTTGGATCTTTACTGATATGGGGTACTTGATATCGACTTAGGATAGTCGATATCGACTTCTGTGTTCTTCTCCTTCCTCATCTTCCTCGATTCTGGCTAACTCTGGTGGAAATCGAGTGACTTACTCGATATCGACTAATAGTACTCGATATCGACCAAGCTGTGTTGACTCGATTTTCTTTCTTTCAGCTCGATTTGTCCTGGTTCCGCTGCTCCTTGACCTCGGACTTGTGTAGTTGACTTCGAGCTTTTCCTCCTTTCTCAGAACTGCTGTAAATTGCTTCGATTTCTGCGAAATTAAACAGAAACTGGTGTAGATTCCATAATTTGGCAAATAAGCATAAACTACATAGATTATGTACTATTCTAGCCCAAATGTATGAAATGCATGTAGAAAACGATATAAAAGTAACTATAAAATATGGCAAATTAGGCTCACATCACGTGTTGGGGCGGCGTGTTGGCAGGGCAATTACCCTAGATTGTCTTCTTCCTTCCCAGGTCTTGCCTCGGGCTTGCCTTGGGCCCTACGCTGACCCGGGCTTGGTGATCTCATACTCGTTGTATGATTTGAGCCAAGTTTCTTGGGCCTGTTGTTGCTCTATTAATATTATATCTAAAATATATATAATAAAATAAAAACTTCACATATTAATTCTATATATACGTTTTATATATAGTTAAATAATCCCCGGATTGGGCTAGTTTATCTCCTGCTCGGGTTTATGATGCGTTTCGATTCAGGTGGTGTTGCTCTGTGGTTTCAGGGATTGGCTTTTCTTCTTCGGTAGATGGGGTTCTGGCTGTTCAAAGTCGGGTCAGGCTGGGGTCGTGGCAATGTGTATTGATTCGTCTCCTTTTCCCGGAAGACTGTTTCCTTTGAGGTTCGTCTTCACTGCCCGCAAGTGTCTCCTGATGTACCGCTGGCCTGCGGTGTTGCTGCTGGTAGCGCTTGGCTTCGTTCGTCTACGTCCGCATCTCGTCTGGTTTAGTTGGGCTTGTTTCTCTTTGTAGAGCTCATGTATTTGTTTCTTGCACCTTCGTTGTATTTTCTCTTTTTGACGGTCTCCGTCTGCCGACTTGTCGGCCTTCGAGGTCCAGGTTTGTCTTGCCTCGAATTTTTTCCTAATAAAAAAAGATATATATAATTTGAAAGAGTAGCATTGGAGTCTCCTTGCTTATCAAAAGCTTGTTTTTTTCATTTATCATTTATATTTGTCAAAATAGGCAAACAATAACCTTTTTTCAAATGGCAATATGGCATGACTTTCACTTTCATATAAAAATTTAAACTCTTGGAGCATGCGGTTATTGATTGAAGGTATGTTCCTCGAATTACTACAGCATATACGATTACTCAAGATAACGTAGATTGAGAAAAAAAAAACTTTTCAATTTGCAGAACCTTTTCAATGGGAAAGACATATAGAGAGGGAGGAGAGGAAATCGCCATGGATGAGCTGAAAAAAAGAAGAAGGAATAGAGGCAAAATAGCATTGTTGGATATGAGAAGAAGAAAACTATGAAGAATAAGCTTAGCTAGCTTCCTTAAGCTACATGATCATCTGTGATCATCTTTGGCTTAGTCTATTGCCATCATCTTAAGACTTTATTAATTTGTCTTCACTACAAAAAAAAAAGCATAATGGCTTCGAACAATAGCTTCGGCTAGGGTTGCCGTAGCCGTTGGGGTAGTTTTAGCTTCGGCGTAGCTACGGTTGAGCCGTCATCGTTTGCATTTGCTTCGCCTAAAGGTATTCCCGTAGCTACCGATTGCACTCTTGCTTCGGTAGGTTCCTTACCGTAGCTAAACTTATTAATTTAATTTGTTATAATAAAAAAAAACATTATCATCTTGGTTAAAAAAAAGGAAATTGAAATTTGGATAATGAAAAGTCGGACTCGACACATTTCGGACTCATTTCATTTCATTTTTCTAGTGTACTCCAACTTTCATCTTCCCGCTCACTCCCGCTAAGGCCTTCATCTTCTCAAGTTGTCACTGCTCAGTTCATCTTCTCCGAGCTTCTCCCTCTCTGCAACGAAGCACATGTGTTCCAGATCCACACCGAAGCCGGCCTCGACTCCCTCTTCTCGTTCACTGGCCATCCTCGACTTCGTCTGCACGCCTTCATCTTCTCCGACTCCTCCTTCGCTTCTGTGCACCGCCCTTCTTGACAAAACTGTGGATGTCCCCATTGTTCACATCTGGTAATATCTCTTCAAACCCCTTTAATTTCAACTCATAAGAACAAATTGAAAATCTCAATAATTGAAAAGGGGATATTTAGTATTGTTTGGTCGAATTTAGGGTTTTGAGAGTGGAATCGGATTTGGTAGTTGTTGATTTGGAATGGTTGAGATTGGGGGTGGAGCAAGGGTTGTTTACAGTTTTCTTTATTTCTTTAGAGTTTTCTACAGCTTAAGATTCAAATTCAAGCTCCAATTTCTTGAAAGTGTGGCTGATTTGGTATTAATTTTTTGTTTTTTCAAGACTTTATGTACCAACAATGTTTGAGAATTTCAGTGCAATGTGGTTGTGGATGGGAGTATTGTGAATTTGGGTGTTTGGGACACTGCTGGTACCCCCTCCTTGCCATCTTTCAAACAAAAAAGGACAATTTTTTGTATAATTAACCTTAGGGTTTATTATAAGCAAAAATTGGGTTAATCTTTGGCATGGCAAGAAGCTAGGATTATAGTAGATTGAGACCAGTGAGTTTCGGAGGTGATGACATATTAGTATTGGCCTTTTCCCTTACAGCAGAGCAAGCTATGAAAATGTCCTTAATAAGGTATCAAGATTGCTTTTCTTTTCTTTTCTTTTTTTATATATTTGATGCACATAGATGATTCAAATTTATGAATGTTTAATTCACGTTTTTATGTGAAATTTGTCTGCCCCTTCTTTTCAAAACTTCCATGATTGAAAGTTAAGCTTTGAAGCCTTTTGGCTTTGTTAGGGCGAGGTTAATGTTTACATATCTCTTGATCTTGTTGTGATCCTCAAAGCATTATGTGCTATTTGTGAATTTTTGGATGTATAACTTTGCATTTTGAAGTGATTATTCTTCCTGATTATTTGGCTATTTGTGAATTGTTGTGATCCTATTTGTGAATTGTTGTGACTGGGGATCCTCACTTCCTTTGTGGATGGTTTTATCTAATATGCCTAGTTATACTTGGAAGTAGACCTACAAGTCATGGAAGTCTTATGAGTATGTTTTAAAGACAATGTTTCAGATAGGTAAATATGATTAATTGACATAATATTTTGAAAAATCACCGGGTTTTGCTGCAGGTCAAATCTTCTTGTTTTGTAACACCATAAATGGGATAACTTAATGAAAGAATTAAGGCTTGCTAGAAGTTGGGACAACATTGTTCTTACTATTTATCCTCATTTTTGGGGCAACTAGGCATGCGAAGGGAAGGAAACCTTTTAATTCAATTACCTTAGTCATGGAATTGAACTTTTTAGCTCAATTACATTTGTTCTTATCAAATTCAATTTTTGTTTCTGTGGTTGTGTTTGTTGAATTCTTTCATAATGACTTGGAAGATGCACGATGGCGTTCATAGAGACGATCTGACGAGGTCTGAAGACACCGGAGATGCTACGGGTGTGCGGTCGGGTGGTAGGAGCAGGAGGTAGTGGTGGGGGTGGTGTAAGGGGAGAGGCAGGAGCACCGGGAGAGCTCTATGGAAGGAGAAAGTGTGGGAAGGAAGACTCTGACTCAGACTGAGACATAGGAGGTGTCGGAGATGGGAGAAGAGGAGAAGAGAAGGGAAAGCGAGATTCATCAAAAGTGACATGACGTGACATAATAAGCTTATGGCTCCGAACATCGAGGCAAAGGTAACCACGATGATCAGACGGATAGCCTAGAAAGACACATGGAGTGGAGCGCGGGTGAAGCTTGTGTGGGGCGGTGGAGGACTGGTTTGGGAAGCACAATCACCCGAAGGTACGAAGGTGATCATACCTAGGCAATGTGCAATAGAGTGCCTGAGTTGGCGAGCGATGGTGTAGGGTAGTAGATGGGAGAATGTTGAGGAGATAACATGTGGTTGATAAGGCGTGAGGCTAATAGGTAAGGGGAATAGATGCGTGAAACAGGAGAGAGCGCATCATGTTGGTTATGTTTCTAATGATTCGTTCGGCCTTTACATTCTGCTGGGAAGTATAGGGGCAAGACAACCGATAGGAGATCCCATGTGTGGCGAAGAAAGAGTGAAAGTCTTTGTTGTCAAATTCACGGCGATTGTCACATTGGAAGCATTTGATGGATGTTTGAAATTGTGTTTTGATGTAGGCATGGAACTTGACAAAGATAGGAAACACTTGGGACTTGAAATGCAACGGGAAGACCCGTAAGAAATGAGTGTAATCATCAAGGAACAAGAGGTAGTACTTGTGACCCTCCTTGCTAGGCACATGAGAGGTCCAAATGTCACTATGAATGATGTCAAAAGGAGCAAGGGTGGAGTTCAAAGACCGTTGGAACGACAGTCTTGCATGTTTGCCTAACTGACAAAAAGAGAATAAATTAGAGCGTAGGTCTTTATTACAGGTGACAAGACTTTGAGAACGGAGGATATCTAGAACGGCAGCACTGGGATGGCCCAGGCGTGCATGCCACAGACTGGAAGACGATGCCGAGAGGGCGACTGGGCACGACTGACTGGACGCAGGGGGTGGTGTGATAGGATAGAGCTCCCCAGTTCTGTTACATCTCATGCGAGTAACCCCCGTAGTAAGATCGTTCACAGAGAAACCAAAGGGATCAAACGTAAGGGAAACATTATTGTCAGTAGTGAACCGACGGACAAATATAAGGTTTTTGACAATCTTTGGGGCAATGAGGACATTGTTAAGGTGTAATGGGTGGGTTGGGGTCTGTAATTTGGCACGGCCTATTCCCGAAGTAGAAAGGCGACCACCATTGCCGACGATAATAGAGTGTGCAGGACCTTTAAAGGAAATAGAAGAGAGGTTACCTAAGGAGTTCGTCATATGGGAGGTGGCACCAGTGTCCATGTACCATGAAGAGTCAGGGGATGTCGGCTGTGTAGAGGAGAAGGCGTGATGCATAGCAGGCGGAACATAGCCTGGATCAGACGATGTCAGGTAGGTCTGAGGATCGACATGTCGAGGACCAGGATATCCGGAGTACGGTTGCATCTTTTTTTTTTTTTGAATGTAACTTGAATGGGCTAGGTATTCTTGAAGAGGCGTGAGAGAGTTAGACGCCGTTGTCGGATCTGATGGATGGTGGTGTGCATCGGCGGCCAATAAACGGAGGAGAAGGTAAAGGTGTGGTGAAGGTGGGTACGGTGTGCTGCTTCAAGCTCGGGGTGTTGGATCCGGGCAAGGGGTGACTGGCGGCAGGTGTGCAGAGATGGTGGTAGTCGAATCTTGGTCGGAAAGGGGACGAGCGAAGGGGAGAAAGTTCGGGTGTGGTTGGCGGGCAAGCAGGACGAGGGCAAGAGGGAGCGAGGGAGGCTCAAATGTGGAGGATCTGTGGCCGCTGGTGGTCAGATCTATGGCTGATGGTGGCCGGATCCGTGGGTGCAAGAGAAGCGAGGAAAGACAGCGAGAAGAAGAGAGAGACGGAGTTCCGGGAGGATCTGCTGGTGGCCGGATATGTGGGCGGAGTTCCGGGCGGATCTGGGCAGCGACTAGAGAGATGGAGGAAGCGACGGGGAGAGATGCTGGCGGCGGTGGGCGGCGTGACGGGGTCTGCGTAGGCCGGGTTGAGGGAGGGAGAAGAAGAGAAAATTAGGTGAGGCGGGAGGATCAAATTAGGGTTCCGTGAGGAAGAAAAGGCTCTGAAACCATGTAGAATGATAGAATTGATGTAAAGTCCTCCTTGAGGGTTTTATTCATTAGACAAAGATATATATATACATGTTACAAGGTATCGTATCATTAGATCCACCATATAATATAAGAACTATGTAATCTATCAGTTATTTATTTATTTAATTTAATCGGCCAAGTCAAGATCAGTATCAGTAGAGGATGGAATGATCAATGATGGATCATGGATGCATCAATTATTCAGTAGAGCGAACAAGCAAGAGACAAGAAGACTTTATTTTAATGCATTTATTTCATACAGTAAATAAATAATTAAAGACTAGAATGTGAAAAATGATTGTAATCAATTATTCAATTAATATAAATGGGTCACATTACAATGATGTTGGTTCAGTACGACGTCGTATTTAGTTGAGCAATGAAAAAGAAAGTTAGGTGACATTTACGTTTAACACCCGATCTACAGATTCACATAGCCGGGTTGACCATTTTAGTTTTAGCTGGTCATTTAGCATGCACAACAGAGGGCTAGGGCCTCGGGCTCATTACTTACTTTTCCTTTGCCGTATCAGCTTAAGAGTCTCATTCTATTTTTTAATTATTTGCACTCTTGTTAGAGAGCCTCACTCTCGAACCCTTAAGTTATTTTTTACTATTAACATTTTTCAATTACTAAATAAACGTTACACATAGCATTCAACTTCATATAAACGTTACACGATACAACGATAACAAGAATCAAACGGAAAATGCAATGACACAACCCTTACCATATACAACGATAGAAACAAATGAAACTGAAAATGCAATTGTTGAAACGGAAAATGCAACGACACAAACGTTACCCAATGTAATAAAAATAATAAGAGGACAGGGTAGTAATTAGACCAAAAAATGGTCCTAATTGTACAAATAGACCACAATCCAAAAAATTGGCCCAAAATAACCTCTCTACCCCCAAGCAAATATAACAACCGGTTTTTTGGAACTATTCATTACCGGTTGTAGGAGGTGACCTGGGAAGAGAAAAGATGAGAGAGGCTAGAACTCAGATCCGTCGCTGCCTCCTTCGAGCCAAATCCTGGGTGAGCGCCATTGGAGAACACGATTAGGGCCCCGCGGATGAACGACGAATCGATCTCGTTCCAGATCGACTCCCGACTCGCGACAGGGAGGTGCGAAAAGCGGACAGAGGAAGAAGAAGGTGCGGATGCCCACGGCGACGGGGGCGGCGGAAGCTCTGGACGGCGGCGAAGGCAGTGGGTGTGGGGGATGGGGATGTGGTGCTCGCCCGTTCTCTCTGCGCTCTCAGCTCTCTCTCTGCGCTCTTAGGTACTCTCTCTTATCCCCTTCTTCTCTTTCTTTGCCTCATCTATGGCTGGTTGGAATCTATGAGCAATCCCAATTTGGAAATCTAGGGCTAGGGCTGCGAGATTTATAGATTAGGTTTGTGCGATTTTTGGGTTTGTTGTTCTTGGCCTGAAATCTGAAATCGATATACAGCCCTTGTTCAATCGAAATTTGTGTACAATCTGAAATCTGCAGCCATTGTAATCGAAATATGTAGTCTGATTTTTCTTCCTTACCCTTAATCGAAATTTGTGTATTCTGGTACAATCTGAAATCTCTTGTAATCGAAATATGTAGTCTGATTTTTCTTTCTTTTGTTATGCAACTTTGTTTCTATGCTGATGTCACTTTGTTTGAGAGTTACTTACCAAGGAGCCTTTGCTTTGTTTGAAATCTACAGCCTTTGCTTTGTTTGAAATCTGTCGTTGAAATCTGCAACTTTGTTATGCAACTTTTTTCATATGTATTCAATTCATCTAATTCAACATTGTTTTATCTTACTCCTCTCCTTGCAGATAGTGTAGGAACCAATCCTCAACAAAGTGCTGGTAAGTTTCTCTTTTTAATTGATCTAGTGGGTATATTTTGCCCTTAATATAAGAATTTGCCAATGTTGAGTTATATATCCATCCACAACAAAGTGTTGAGTCATAATGAAGATGGATGGAAAATAGCCTATTAGCTCAATTGGTAGAGCGTTGTGTTTGCACACAAAGATGTGAGTTCGACTCTCACATAGGCTAATACGGAGTATGCGTTCATATCTCTATAGACTTATACGATTGAACATGGTAGGAAATATATACACTAATGGCAGGACAAATTTGTGAATTATAAATATCTCTTAACTTATAAAATTATGAACTTGGTAGGAAATATATAGACTAGTGGTAGGAGAAATTTGTGAACCTGGTAGGATAAATATACGATATTGGTATGATAAAAATGTAATCACCGAAATTCCTAAGTGTATAACTTGACACTAATGGTAGGATAGATGTACACGAATGGTAAGATATATTTGTACTATTGGCAAAGAAGTAGAATTAATATTGACCAATCCACAAATCCCAGACTAGTAATCAGTGAGGCGTGATTTGAACTTAATCTCAATCTCAATTACCGGTCCATAAATCCCAATCTCAATCCAATTTCTATCAATCAAAATTTACGAATCCAATATGATTTAAGGCTAGAACGACTGAATTAGAGCCTCTACCCTTAGATATAATGTTACTTATGTTTCCTTCATCTTTTGTTGTAGACTGGAAATCCTCAACCCTTGGTTGTTTTTCTTAAAAATGTGGAACATAATTTGCTACGGTTTCTAGCTTGATTTTCCTTGAAAGCTATTTAAATTGGTATGATAGATGCACAAAAATGGTAGGATAGATGAAAACTAATGGTAGGAGAAAACAACGATATCGGTAGGATCAGAATGGTATGATTGATAGAAACTAATGGTAGGAGAAAACAACGATATTGGTAGGATCATAATGGAAACCCAGTAATTCCTGTATAACTTGACACTAATGGTAGGATAGATGCACACCGATGGTATGATATATTTATACTATTGGAAAAATGTAAATGCATAATTGACTTTACGAAAAAAATTTACTTCCACATGAATCTCAGAAAAGCAAAAGGAGAAGGTAGGCTCCACACGCAGAGACTGAAGTTATATGAACTACAGATGCAAAAGCTATACATGGATATATCATGTGTGATGATGAATCTCAAGCTATGGTCCCTATCCTAGATAAAGTTAGTGTTGCACTGAAAGACAAGATCCAAGTAGTGAATATTGACACTCAGAAGTACCCATTCATCTCTGGCAAGGTCATGATCATCATGTGGAGAAAGAAAATTGAGTAAAACCTAGTCTGGATAGATTTATGAATTTGTCTTACCATGTTCACAGATTTGTCCTATCACTAATGTATATACTTCTTACCATTAGTATATATATTTTATGCCAGGTTCATAATTGTATAAGTTTAGAGAGATTTATGAACACATACTCCGTATTAGCCTATATGAGAGTCGAACTCACATCTCTGTGTGCAAACACAACGCTCTACCAATTGAGCTAATAGGCTATTTATCATCGCAATAGTAAAGACCAAGTATTTGATGAGTTACGAGCAAGTTTATTAGGATCGGGATTCTAGGATCGAATCACAATAGGGTCCGTGGATCGGATCGTAAGATCCTCAAAATATAATTAAATAATAAAATAAAAATATATATAACAAAGTTGCTTAATTTAAAGTTCTAGAACGAGGGAAAAAATGTTAGTTACACAATATATTTTGATTTTAAGACATAAAAATCTACATTTACGACCTTAGATATTGTCATATTGGTTAAAAGACTCGAAAACAATTGTCTCTAAGCTATTTTTCACGTTCCTTACATGAATGTGTACATTTAAACTAGGGCTGGCAAATGGTACGAAAATTACCATACCAACCACGTACCAACCATAAACCGACTATGTTGGTAGCTACACTTGTGGTAACCAACATGGTGGTAAACATCGTGGTGGTAACCACGTGAAGGTGGTACGGTAATGGTAATGAAATCTGAATATCATGGTTACCATGGTTACCGAGTATATATATTAATTTTTTTTATTTAATGTTTTATTGTTATTACCTTTGAGTTTTAAGTTTTTAATTTATATTTTTTTTTTATTTTTACCTAAATTGGTCATTTCTACTTTTTTCTACTAGAAACAATAGGAGGATTTTGAATGTTTGAAGACTATGAACTTGTTTTGTTTGAACTTGCATGAACATTTTGAATGTTTGAACAATTGAACTTTGTTTGTTTCTCGAAGACTTTAAACTTGGTTGGTTTGATTTTTTTTTGTACCTTGGGTTGTGATCTTGATTTATTTGAACTTTTAAAAGATGTTAACCATATTATTTTTTGTAACCATATTTTTTTCGTTCGATAACTTTGATGACCATCGAAAGGTAGCCAAGGAGTTTCAAAAAAATACAAACAAAATTAAAGCTTGGTAACCATGGTAATGTATCAATGGTAACCACAAATCGTGGTTACCACATATGCGGTAACCATGACTTATGGTTGGTACGTGGTATGAAAATTTGCGTACCACCAGTTTGTGGTTGGTACGTGGTAGTCACCATTTTTTTGTGGTAACCGTACCATGCCAACCCTAATTTAAACACCCTAAAATCAACCAAGGAGACAAAAAAATGTTTAAAAAATACATATTATTAATAAAAATAGGATCTTTAGGATCGTGTGGGATCGTAAGATCCTATCGATCCATTAAGATTCTAAAGATCCCATTGTAGATCCTACATAAAAAAGATCATATGCATAGATCCGGATCGGGCCCTAGGTAGGATCGTAGGATCTTAAGATTCTAAAGATCTGGATCGGAATTCTAATAACGATGGTTACGAGGTAGTCGACAGTGAGCATAGACTTGTAGCATCAATTTCATTTCCATATAACATTTTTTGAAAATTTTGGAATCAACATAGGTTGATGATTGGTTATGCCAAGCTCCCACTCTCGGGAGCCCACCAACCGCCGAACACGACCTTCAGACAAACCCTATCACCTAGGGTACAACACGGGAATAGAGGATCAGCCTGAGGGTAGTTATGTTATAAGAAAGAGGAACAACTACAAAGTATAGGTACAAGATCACTTACCCATCGTTGCCACTGCCACCGGACAAACTTCTTGCACTTTTTCAAATATGAAAGGACAGTTGTACACTATTGGAAGGACGGAAATATTCTATTGGTAGGATGGGGACTGTATCGTTTCTTGGGATGAACGGGCAAAATTTTCCCAGTCCTTTCCGCTTCTCTCCTACTCTGCCTCACTTTTTGCAGAGCATGTTATGGTGTTTCAGATCCTCCTCTCAAGCTCATATATGTTCTTGGGGGACAACCATCAATGTAATTATTGCATTTTCCCCTCATAAATGCTCCCCCCTTTCCCCAAAAGAGGACCCTGTTTTGGCGCTAAAACTGCACTGACAACCCGCCAAATCGGCTACAGTGAATCCCCTCTAGATTCTCTCCAAAATATCGCTAGGTATGGAAAGACACGTTTAGCCTATTGGTAGGACCAATTCATTCTATTGGCAAGATGGGCAGTGTACAGTTTTCTGAAATGAACGGAGGATGCCTTTTGGTGCCACATGTCACTGACAACTACTGACAGCTACATTGTAGCTACAGTGCCGGCCTCACCTTCATCTGCTACTTCCTCTCCCGGTGGTATTTTTGTATTTGCAAAAATATACCACTTTCTACCCCTAGCCAATAAAAATGGGACATGTCTAGTTATGCAAATGGACCCTTTTTTTGTCTAGATATGCAAAAGGGCCAAATAATAATATATGGGTATTATTGGTGTAATATTTTTTTTAAATTAACTTATGCAAAATGGGTGTCTATGGGTAGATAAAATTAATTCACACTTGAATATAAAATTTATTTATTTTTTTAATTATAGAATATGCCAAAAATTGTATTTTTATATAAACTTATTTTATAGTGTTGACACATGGCTCCGATTCACGTGCATTGGGGCCTTTTCTCCCGGACCCCTGTTTAAGGAACTCACCACTAGGGCCCTTACCCGTTTTCCTTTTTTTTTTATCCATTTAATGCTGATATGGCATGTTTAAGGGCCCAATGACCCTTCATTGTTGTTGCTCTTAGATGCTTTTTCTAATTGGAAATTAAATACATATGTGCCATTACCGGACGCCGCCGGCGAGTTACCCAGTGCTTTAGCAAGTATGTTGGCAAAGCAGTGGGTAACTCGCCGGTGGCGTCCCACATTTGGAGGGGTATAATGAGGGGGCTTCTAGAGGTTGTGCACCGAAATTCAAGATGGAGTATCGGCAATGGGGAAGAGGTGCTTTTCTTGGAGGATAAATGGCTCATGCCCGTCGCGCTGGATAGCATGAGAACCTCTCAGAATAGGCCCAAAGCTAGGGAGAGGCCTGTGGTGGCGGATCTCTAGTTGGAGGGGCGCGATTGGGACTGGGAGAGAATCGGTGATGAACTGCCCGCTACGGTGTTGCTCCAGATGGCTGCTACCACTGTGTCAGGCTCCAAGGATACTCTCTGCTGGTCCGACACGAGTAGTGGGGAATACTCGGTGGGGACAGGGTATGATGCCATCACGGGAACTTCGAATATGTAATCGGTGGATACAGAGTTTTTCGCTAGGTTATGGAGAATTGACGCCAATGAAATAATCAGGCATTTCATGTGGTCTGCTAGCAAAGGGAGGATACTGACCAATCTCGAGCGGACGCGAAGACACATAGGTTTGGACGATTCCTGCCCTATATGTAATCGTGCTAGCGAGTCACTCGAACACCTCTTTAGAGATTGCACTAATGTGAGGGTGTTTTGGATGCAGGTTAACGCGGTCAGGGGGTGGGGGGATTTCTTTGAGCTCCCCTTCGCAACCTGGCTGCGTCGGAACATCACCAAAAGGATGATGGAAGAAGGCGGTATCAAGTGGAACATGTTCTTTGCAACGGCGCTCTGGATGTTGTGGATAAGAAGGAACGATGCTGTGTTTGGAAGAGGAGCTGGAGCGAAGGTGACCAGGGACTGGTGCATCAAGAAAGCTCGGGAGTACAAGAGCGCCATCAGCACTCTAGCCAGGATCCGGCCGACGACTGGAAAAATCTCCAAGGAGATTGGTTGGGTGCGACCGGATGATGGGTGGGTCTAAATCAACGCTGATGGAGCGGTTAAAAAAGGGGGTAGAGCCGCGGCTGGAGGAGTACTCAGGGACCAAGAAGGGAGATGGCAAGGCGGCTTCGTTCATAATATTGGAGTATGCCCGGTTGTTGCAACCGAGTTATGGGGTGTCCTGGGGGGTCTTGACCTCGCGTGAGACCTTGGATTCAGGAGGGTGATCTGCGAACCTGATTCGGCAGAAGCTGTAGCGTTTATCGAGAAGAGAGTTAAGTCATCGCACCCATGTGCTAGCCTTGTTCATCCCTTAGTAGGAACTGGGAGGTCCAGATCCGACATGTGTTCCGCGAAACCAATGCTCCCACGGATTGGCTGGCTTATTTTGCTTTTGATTTTCCTATTGGGGTGGAGCGGTTTGCTTCACCCCCTCCTAACATTGGGGACTTCCTACGTGATGATGCTTGTGGTGCTACTTGGTCGCGCCTGTGTTCTGCGTAGGGATCCCTTAATCTTGTAATAACCCCCCGGGGGGACTTTGGTCCTCAGTTTATTCAACAAAAAAAAAATTGACTACTTAACCACGAATAACGTGATCCAGCTATTCATTATAATAAATTAATAATTATCTACATAATTGTTGTGACGTACAGGGAATTACCAATGTTATTCGAAAGGTCAAATAACGTTAAAATGATGGAATAAGATATTTTCTCAAAAAACGATAGAATAAGATATAATACAGGTAGATATATAATCCGTATGTATTTTTTTTAATTAGGTAAAAATTTGAGGTCAAACATATCTGAAATTCGATGGCCGAATAAGTCGGCAGACGAAAAAACGTCAATACAGATTGATAAAACACAATAACACAAGACATCAGAGAGGAAAGAAAAAACCCAATCAACTCATACAAGTCGTCAACCAGTAGAAAAATCGATGGAAAACCAAGATGCGCCACGAGCCAAGAAAGCGGGAGAGTGCAAGGACTCACGACAATACCCTAGCCGGAAAGGGCGACTCCTGAGGATGTGTGGATCGCCGACGTTGCCTCCACCTAGATAAATGATCTTCGAAGACCACGAACACAACCAAGATCCATGTTGATCAAACAGGAAGTCCGATACTGCAACCCAACACAAAGTAGACGCAACCACACCAAAGCACCGACCCAAAGCCAGAAGATGGGGCAAATTCCGGCCGAAGAGGGAGGATCGATCCCCCGTCGGAAATGTGAGCAAAAATCCCGAAACCAAACTGGACGATTTAGCCCGGGGAGCATTATTATTCCATAAAATATAATATTTTCCATCCTCTAACGAGATTTAGTACACGCCCTTTCAAACGGGTTTGGAGCCCTTACAGGATTTTATAATTATATAAATAAATATTTAAACTGGTTTTTTATTATTATTCCTCTTTTTTTAAGGGCTACTTTGGGCCTAAGGCATAAACCTTGGGCCCAAAGAACATACTCCGGCCCAGCCAGCAAACTCTCGGGCCCAAGGAAACCGAAAGCCAGCAAAGAGTCGACAAGAAGGGAAATCTGAAAAAGAGCCACCGGTAGTCAGGGGGACGGCATCAGCCCTGGGGGCGGAGGTGACTCCATGAGGGCCGAGACCGAGGCCGACACAGGGATACATCGCCGATAAAACATATCCGGCATCGGGGAGCACAACCGGTGACGAAACCTGGCCTAGGATTTGCAGATCAAGGGACCACTGCCATCGCCAGGGCCGGACGGAGGCGGCGATGGCGAGTATGGCGGTGACGACAGAGAAATCGACGGAAGAAAGGAGATGGGAGCACGAGATCGAAGACTGTGAGATTCCGAGAAATCCCGGTCGGGTTGTAAGAAATTAGGAGTCGTGTCGGGTTTATATTGTTTTTTTGTTATAAGGTCGGGATCCACCACTTTACAGAAAAGCTTAAGCCATTGTGTAGGAGCTTCTCCTCTCCGTGAGATTTTTACCCACAAACCCCAACAAAGTCGAAAGTCGATGTGTTGAATCTGAAACGCTGCATAGTGGTCCGGAGAACAGAATTTGGTATGCGAACATAAGTGGGATTGCGACCATAAATGAAGGCTGAGTTACAATAGGAGAAGGTGAGAACCCAGACTCTCACAGAACGAAAGCCGACATCTAAGACGACCGTATGTAATTGATATAAATAGATTCTTAGATCATCAATCAATATAAAGAGATAAAAAAAAATATAAATAAAGAAAAAATAGTTTTCTCTTATCTCTAATTTTTCTCCTACTAATAAAGTTAAACGGTTGTTTAGTCCTCCATATGTTAATTAAAACGTATCGTTTACTATTCAGATACGTTTTTTTCTCATTGAATTGGTAAATAAAGAGCGGGCATCCGGGGTTCGAACAGGGAACCTTTGGGTACTACCCGCAAGTCTTTTTTGGTTGAGCCGTTCCGGAATGGTTGTTTTTTCTCCTACCAATAAAGTTAAAACGATTGTTTAGTACTAATCAATTAACGGCTTGATTTAATCTTTAGATAATATTCAATTATTCAGTATCGATGTATTAATACTTTCTCCTTAATATCAATATAATTTGAAAGAGTAGCATTGGGCTCTCCTTGTTTATCAAAAGCTTGTTTTTTTCATTTATCATTTATATCTGTCAAAAAAGGCAAACAATAACCTTTTCTCAAATGGCATGACTTTCACTTTCATATAAAGATTTAAACTCTTGGAGCATGCGGTTATCGTTTGAAGGTATGTTCCTCGAATTACTATAGCATATGTGATTACTCAAGATAACACAGATTGAGAAAAAAAAACTTTTCATTTTGCAGAACCTTTTCAATGGGCAAGACATATAGAGAGGGAGGAGAGAAAATTGTCATGGATGAGCTAGAAAAAAAGAGAGACAAAATAGCATTGTTGGATATGAGAAGAAGGAAAGTATATATGAAGAATAAGCTTAGCTAGCTTCCTTAAGCTCCATGATCATCTGTGATCATCTTTGCCTTAGTTTATTGCCATCCTCTTAAGACTTTATTATTTTGTCTTCTAGCTCTTTATTTCCTCTATGATTGTGGTCCTCATTTTGTAATAACCAGTTGTCATACAGCTGTGGCATTCCCCTATCTGTTGGGTGTGCAACTCACGTGATTGGGGCTATATGAGGCCTTGAGCTCTTGCATCATAGGTTAAGGGTTTTGGGGATTGGAGTTTACCTAAAAGGGTCATTGAATGGAAACAAAGGGGATTGGCATCATTCTCTGATTTTCTTCCTGCATTTCTTCTTCAGTGTTTCATTAGTGTTTCTATATCATTTTGATTTGTTTTCTTCATATGGTATCAGAGCGACATGGAGTAGATCCGTCTGATTGAAGAACCTGGAAGGATTGATATATGTTTCACGTCAGTGACAATATGAGTACAAATAGTAGAGTGAATGGTGGTGACTCTTCTCAAGGTAATCTTAGTGATCCTTTACACTTAAGCAACTTTGATCATTCTGGTGCCCAGCTAGTTGCTATTCCTTTTGATGGAACAAATTACATGACATGGAGTAGGGGAGTCATGATGGCTCTTGGGGCCAAATGTAAGCTTGGGTTCATTAATGGTAGATGTGTCAAACCAGGTGCTGGGAGTGCAGATCTAGAGAGGTGGATTAGAGCTGATTACATGGTCAGATGTTGGCTATTAAACTCTATGTTTAAGAATGTAGCAGAAGGTTTTATGTAATTTGTAGATTCATCTAAGAGTTTGTGGGAGGAAATTGTTGAGAGATTCAGTTAGTCTAATGCACCTAGCATTTTTCAGATCAACAAAAAACCGGGGACAGTTACTCAGGGCACTATGAGCATTGTAGATTTGTATAACACTCTTAAGAAGTATTGAGATGAGTTACAAGTGTTAGAGGGATTTCCAGAGTGCACTTGTGGTGTTCTTAGTCAGTGAACTTGCAACATTGTGAAGAGATTCACAGAGATGGAGTCCAGAAACAAAGTTATGAAGTTATTGATGAGCCTGAATGAGAATTTTGAAGCTGCTAAGAATCAGATCTTGGCCACTGATCCACTTCCTACCTTGAACAAGGCATATTACATACTCCAGCAGGTTGAGAGATGAAATGATGCTTCCACTGATGCATCATCTGGGACCACTGAGAACTGTGCATTTGCTGCCAACAAGTTTGGCAATATGCAATATCAAGGTGGGTCATTAGGGAGTCAATTTCCCGGGAAGGATTGGAAAGAGTTGAAGAGACTGAAGTATGAGAAGAAGTGTACACATTGTGGATATAGAGGTCACACAGCTAGTGAATGCTTCAAGTTGCATGGTGTGCCTAACTGGTTCAAGACCTTGAAGGAAAAGGAGAAAGCTAATCCAATAGGAAGGAGCTCATCCAATAATGCATGAGTGATGAGCCCTGGGAATTCACAGAGTAGTCCATTGGATGATGATCCTAATGACAAAGCTCATGGTGACATGCAAATGGATCCAGCCATGGTGAATGCTGTGTTCCAAGAGATCATGAAGAAAATGAAGGGAAAAGGAGGCCATGACATGTCATTTGCAAACTCTGCAGGTTAAATTTGTGTTTCAAATGCCAACATATCTATTGCAAATAGCCAGTTAGATGAATGTATTGTGGATACTAGTGCAAGTGATCACATGATACCTAGAAATCACTTTACTTCAGCTTCTATTAAACTAGAAAGACCATTTCACATTGGTTTACCAGATGGATCAGTGAAAGTTGTTACTGAGATGGGAAGCCTTTAGATAACAGGGAGAGTTGCTTTGAGTAATGTTCTCCTTGTGCCTGATTTTCAACACAGATTATTGGCAGTAGGAAATTTGTTGGATGACAATGATTTGATTGTTGTGTTCACAAGAAGTGCTTGTTTTATTCAGGACCCTGGGACTTACCAGTTGGAGAAAGGAAGCATGGTCTC
Source organism: Persicaria maculosa (assembly GCA_963922045.1). Taxonomy (NCBI): domain Eukaryota; kingdom Viridiplantae; phylum Streptophyta; class Magnoliopsida; order Caryophyllales; family Polygonaceae; genus Persicaria; species Persicaria maculosa. Next base: position 19,091,258 of record OY998258.1, read on the forward strand.
TATAAAGTACTTACCTCAGAGCAAGCAGAAGAGTGGAAGCTGAAGCAGAAGAGAATTCCTCAAGAATTATTTTGTTCAGTTTTTGCATCTAAGTCTTTTGATTCCAAGAAGACTTGTTTAGATCTTTTTCATGCTAGACTGGGGCACTGTTCAGTTTCCAAGTTGAGACATTTGAATATGTTTAATGCATCATACTTGAATGATTTTGCTTGTGAATCATGTTCTATTGCTAAGCATCACAAGTTGACTTTTGAAAGAAGCAGCAGTTTGGCTAAGAAGCCTTTTGATTTAATCCATATGGGTGTCTGGGGTCCCTACAGAACATCCATATATAATGGATTTCAATATTTCCTTACTGTGCTTGATGATCACACCAGGGTGACCTGGACTTTCTTGCTCAAAAGCAAGACACAAGTTCATAGAACTGTTGTTAATTTTGTTGCTTATGTTAAGAATCAGTTTGGGCGTCTTATCAAGATTTTTAGGACATACAATGGGACCGGATTCATATCCAGGCAATGTCAGGATTTTTTGCCTCGGAAGGATTGTGCACCAGAGATTAGTGCCTTATACACCTCAACAGAATGGGAGGATAGAAAGAAAGTATAGATACTTAGTTGAAACTGCTAGAGCAATGAGAACTCATGCTGCCTTACCTGTGAAATTCTAGGGGGATTGTATTTTAGCAGCAACTTATGTCATAAATAAGATGACAATAGAAGTCTTGGGATGGAAATCTCCTTATGAGAGATTTTTTAGAAAATCACCTGGGTATGATGAACTCAAGATGATAGGATGCTTATGCTATGCTCAGGTCCCTGGAACCAAAATAGATAAGATGTGACCTAAAGCAAGGAAATGTATGTTTCTTGGATATCCTTATGGGCAAAAAGCTTATAAGATTTGGGATATCAATGAAAGGTTTACATTCCACAGTAGAGATGTGGTGTTTCATGAAGATTTTTTTCCTTTCAAATAAAATTTTTCTAAGAAGGAAGATATATATTAACAGAATTGAGATCTCAAAGCTTCCTCTTGTTAATCCAGCTCCAGATGAGTTGGATCGTGACATTTTTGTGACTCCAGTCACATAAAATTTTGATAATAGTTCACAGGCGGGATATCCTTCTATTCGGCAGGTTGTGCAGGATTCTCTCAGTAGTGGATCTGATGTAGGTAGCACATCTCCGGTGCCAATTGTAAAGCCAGATATAGCACATCTTAATGATTTGGCTCAATTTCCTCCTTTGAGGAGATCTAGCAGAGACATTCTTAGACCAAGAAGGCTTGCAGACTTAATTGTCAATATACAGGGAGGAATTCACCTGTCTCACAGTCTTTCATGGCAACATCAGTGGAGCACACCTATGATCAAAAAATCAGTTTTTTGCAGTCTTATTGTCTTATGGAAAGTATACTGGAGCCCTATTCTTACTCACATGTAGTGAGAGATCCAAGATGGATAAGTGCAATGGATGCAGAAGTTGAAGCCTTGTAGAAAAATGGGACATGGATAATGACAGAGTTGCCTCAAGGAAAGAAGACAGTAGGAAGCAAATGAGTTTATAAGATTAAGTATAAACCTGATGGAAATATAGAGAGGTTTAAGGCTAGATTGGTAACCAAGGGGTATAATCAGATAAAAGTGAAAGATTATAAACATACTTTCTCACCAGTGGCAAAGTTTACCACAGTGAGAGTATTGATTGCATTGGCAACTATTAGAGATTGGAGATTGCATCAATTGGATGCCAATAATGCTTTCCTCCATGAATTTCTTGAAAAGGAGGTTTATATGCAACCACCAGAAGGATACTTTTTTTTTTGAGAAAAGAAGGATACTTTTCTGAATGTTCAGGAAAGGTATGTAAGCTTCAAAGATCCATCTATGGGTTGAAGCAAGCTTCAAGGCAGCAGAACGTGGAACTGTGTCAATTTCTCACCAAGTTGGGTTACACACAGTATATTGAGGATTATTCATTATTCACAAAACCAGTTCCTGCAGGATTGGTGATTGCTCTTATATATGTTGATGATCTTTTGTTAACTGGTGATGATGAGAAGGAGATTTTGAGAACTAAAGAGGCTTTGCACATGAAGTTCACAATAAAGAATCTGGGTTTAGCCAGATATTTCCTTGGTCTTGAGATCTCAAGGACTAAGGAAGGAACCTTTTTGCATCAGAGGAAGTATGTATTAGACATAGTACAAGACTGCAAGTTGTTTGATTAATTGCAAGGTAGTTTCCTTCCCCTTACAAAGAGGACTAAAGCTCTCCACTGATTCAAGAAAGATCATGGAGGATCCTGAGACTTACAGAAGGTTTGTGGGAAGATTATTATTCTTAAATTTGACAAGACTTGATATTTTTTATGCAGTGCAGCATTTGAGTCAATTTATGACAGAGCCTAGACTGCCACATTATGAGGCAGCATTGCATGTAGTCAAGTATTTAAAGGGGACAGGGGACTATGGCTGTGGGAATGCACTATCCTAGAGATTCTACTTTTGATCCTATAGCCTATTGTGATGCTGATTGGGGAGCATGTCAATTCAGTGCTAGATCACTTACTGGCTATTGTATTTTTATGGGATATTCTTTGGTCTCATGGAAAACAAAGAAACAAGATACAGTATCTAAGTCCTCTGCAGAAGTTGAATATAGGAGCATGTCTATGACAACTAGTGAGATTTTGTGGACTAAAGGACCGATGAATGTTTTGCAGAGAGCTCTATGCACTTACCTATTCCATTATTTTGTGACAATAAAGCTGCTCTTCACATAGCAGAGAATCCTGTATTTCATGAGAGGATCAAGCACTTGAAAATTGATTGTCATTTCATCAGAGAACGTCTCCAAGCAGGCGTCATTCAACCTCAACATATCATAACAGAAGTTCAAGTGGCTGATTTGTTGACTAAGTCTCTTGGAGACAAGCATCGCCATTTTCTCTCTTTCAAGTTAGGCCTTGTCGGTTTCTCTCCAAGTTCAACTTGAAGGGGGATATGAAGAATAAGCTTAGCTAGCTTCCTTAAGCTCCATGATCATCTGTGATCATCTTTGCCTTAGTCTATTGACATCCTCTTAAGAGTTTATTATTTTTTCTTCTAGCTCTTTATTTCCTCTATGATTGTGGTCCTCATTTTGTAATAACCAGCTATAGTGACATTGCCCTCTCTGATGGGTGTGCAGCTCACATGATTGGGGCTATATAAGGCCTTGAGCTGTTGCATCATAGGCTAAGGGTTTTGGGGAATGGAGTTTACCTAAAAGGGCAATTGGCCGCGCCAGGAATGGAAACAAAGGGGATTGACATCATTCTTTGATTTTCTTCCTGCATTTCTTCTTCACTGTTTCATCAGCGTTTCTAGATCATTTTGATTTGTTTTCTTCACAAAAACTGCTATTGAATACGCACATAAAATGTGGATATGAGAGGGACAACGTAGTGTTTTTGGATAAGGGCGATGATTGTTTGAGAACGTATATAGAACGTGAGAAGAAGGAAATACTAATGTGGGATATAATCATCGAAGTGGGGAAGTGGGAGATAACCGTCGAAAAGTGGAGAAGTGAGATATAACTGCCGAAAACAAATGTACAGTAGGTACTACGTAGTGACATGTATAAGTATCATGTAACTGTAATGAGGTAATGAATTGAAGAGGTAAATGAGATGACGACCCTTACACGATGACACGTGAAATTGATAATTCTGGTAGTACCAGGTAAAACTCTCATGCTTCTGTTTTTAATAATAGTACATATAGATTACCGCATTGCCAACAAAATAAAAGCCAAAAGGAATTTTTGCAAAGTAAACCAAAAAAAATACAATTTTAAAATAAAATATGGTTGGCCGATGGAGTTTGATTTGTCTATAAGCTTCCTTATTTTCTTTCGTCAACCATCTTGTTTGCATTGGATGCTTCATTCACTCCCCCGGTACGATCGATCCTGCTGCATCTGTTTTAATTTGGGCCTCCAGGCTGTAAACATATATATATATATATATATATATATATATATATATATATATATATATATATATATATATATTACTCCGTATAATTATACATACGCGCAAATCAAGGTGAATTAATAATTAATCTAATTTACAAACATATAAAGCCTTAGAACATGTCATATAATTGATAGTAATTTCTTAATTATATAGTTGCACAAACCTTATGACGTCCCCAATCTTAACAGATTGAGCTCCTTTTAGTTCAAGTTGTTTATCCAAAATGGACTTAATATCAAGTTCTTGCAAAGTCTTTTCCATGGGAAATTGATTTTCCTTCTCGATGCCGTGTGAGAATTTCCTCCATGCGTAGATCTCTACTGTTTTCTTCTCTGTACTTGTGTCGATTTTCACTTCAAAATCGTCTTCAAAATATTGTTTGTAGAAATACCTAAAACAATAATCATCGGGCCGGTTTAGTACTTCAATCACATATATATAAACCCTTGATGACTCGTTTATGTAGAAAATAAAATTTGCATTTGATTCATTTGTAATGTTTACCTCTTGATGGTATTTTTGATGGTCTCAACGTGCTTTTGTTCCAGCTGTTTAACCTCATCTTTCAATTTCATTCTAAGAACTCCAGGTTTAGGCTGTATTACAAGAAACTTAATTCCATATATAATGCGAATGAATCAATAATAAGATGAATCGATTTTGCTGAAATAATATTTAACAAATCATACACTAGTCACTAGATCGAGGTATAACACTTAATTATCTAGGACAATGGTAGAATCAGATACACATATTAAGTGTTATCGATATCTGTCTATCAAACCAGCCCCGTGCTTAAGGCGGCGCAATCAGCTCATCCGAACAGGGCCCCGAGATGTTTAAGGGCCTCATATTAATTAGCACATACAGTCATACAGAGTATCAGTATTATATTAACAAGCGTACTTTAATTAATTAAATCACCTTCCTCATGTTGGACACGCTTTGAGAGCATTAATTGGTTCATCTAGTTTTTAGAATACTAGTCACTTCTTTTAGTCACTCCGTATTTCGTTTCTCAAAAGGGTCTATTAAATTCTTACAATATTTTTAGTTAATGTGTTTTTTTTGTTATATTACTTTTTTTTGTCCTAAAAGTTTTAACCCAAGCTCAGTTAATTTTATAATCATTTAAGATTTTCAACCTTTTCCCTTCTAACTTTAGAATTTTCAGCATTTTTAATCATCTTTCAATTGAAAAAATGCATTTATTTGTAATAAAATAAATACTATATTTCATTCAATTTGATTTTGAATTTATTTAAATAGTATAAATTATTTTATTCCCATATTTTCCTTTTTTGGATCAAAAAATATCTACGGCTAACTATAAAACGTGAATCCGTAACCGTAACTTGATTATCCGAACATCGATTTGTGATTAAAGAAATGATAAGGGTTCAATAAATTTTCTAAATAAAATATAGTTTAGTAAAATTATGACTAACTAGTTTTAAATGAGATAAAAAAAAAATAGAGCACTTTAGTTAGTTGAAGGGCCTAAAATTATAGGAATCTAATGCTAATTATGTATGTAAACTTTCAATAATGTTAAGACTATAATATTCCATCCGTCTCATAATTTAGGTTATTTTACTTTTTGACACGAATTTTAATACATTAAAAACTCTATAAAATATAAAAAAATTTAAATTTTTTTTAAATAATTTAAAAGTTATTACTATTAAGTGTGTCAAAAAATCAAACGACTTCAATTATGAGACGGAGGTAGTACAATTTAGAACAGGGTCTCCTAAATCAACGGCACGACCCTGTATCAAACAATAGATCTGGCTGATATTCGATATCTAATATCTAGTTTTTGAATTGGTATAAACAAATATGGTCTATTTAATATACTGATTTTGAGAGAATATTACTAGATATCTAGATATCAACCTATATCGATATGATCTAATATGATTTTGAGGGAATATCACTTGCTATAAGCATTAAAAAAAAGCAAAAGGGCAAGGGGTTTAGTGCTTTGCAAACCTGAATTTTAACTTCCTTGTTGTACACATCTAAGCCCACAGTCGACGGATCACCATGGCCGCTGGAGCTCGCTCTATTGGAGTCACCTCTTGAATCAGCTACATCTTCACAGTGTTCACATCTATGATCTGGGTTTTCGATACGGCACAAAATGCAAGCCTGAAGCTGAGCCAAGTCCTCCAATGAAATCAACTCTTGTTCTCTAGCGGTCGTCTTCCAAACATATAAAGCCATCCACACTCTTCTATCAGCAACATTATACATGACAGTTTTCTGACTGCAGTCGTGGTCTTTGCAGTACTTGCCAACAATTCTTACATAATGTAGATGCAACACAATCAACAATTAAGCCAGTTAGTGTTATGCATATATAAAGTTAGGAGGACTTGAAGATTTATTGGATCAATTGAGTAGTGGCTGAGATGTTATAGGTTAAATTCCGGTGAGCTATATGACGTGGGTGTCACACAAGCTGAGCATATATACATGTTCTGTCCTAAAACCAATTGACATTAAGAAGAGTAGCCCACTAATTTCTATACTTAAAACAATAATGAAAACAAGTATATAATGTAAAATAGAATATTAATGGAGGAATGATCGATATGTATATGTTTACCTTACTATAGCAGTTTTGATAATGTTGTCTACGTGCTCCAGCTTCATCCTTTTGTTGATGGCGACATCAACAATGTAAGGCTTACATGTTGAAGGAGGTGCTTCGGTCTCATTTCTGTTGCTTGATGAGTTCATCTTTTTCACCAAACGCATGATCATACTTAACATGTCCGATTTATGGACCGCTTTCACCTCAGATGTAAGGTACGAACCCACATAATTGAAATGGGCTGTCATCTTGATGTTCTCATTCCCCATTTCCGTCTTCACCACTTTGGATTTGAAGGCGTCCTTTCTCTCGTTCAATGACCTTCATTAGAGAAACACATCGAACATATATCGATCTGTTATGAATTGACCGATCAAAAAGGAATTGAATCCAGGTAGCATACATACATTTGTATTTTGATTTCAAGATCTCGGATGTCCTCTAGTTGTGTAGTATTAGGAATAGGAAACTCCAACTTATCGCTTTGATCTGGGATGAGTTCAAGATTGATGATTTGAGTGCTTGCTAACGCTGAATTCGGATACACCAACTCTTCTCTAGTCTGGTATTTGTAAAATGTTGTTGATAGTATATTAATCTCTGTAACCAGCAGCTGCAACATGTATACAAATTTATATCAATTACAATTACAATTACAGTTACAATATATATATATTAATTAGAATGGAGCAAAAATATATATATATATATATATATATATATATATATATATATATGCGTAAGTACCTCCATTCCATCTATGACGACACGATCACCTGGACTGAAAGGATGCATCGCCAAAGCGAAGATGAGACCATCAAACATGTTCTTGGTACTCTCACTGAAGATGAATTTGGCAGCTAAAAGGGGAGAAAACAAGAGAGCGATTTGGCCGCTGTCAACGATTTCGGAGAGCAGAAGCCATATGATGAGAGAAAGTAGGAGTACAAAGGCAATCATCATCCTATTTAGCTTGAGAATGATTTGCTCCGAACTCTTCAATGTGCTTTCTAAACCCCAGCAGTTTCTATATGCTTGGACCTACATTCATTCATTAATTTACATAAGCATATATAATATATAAACAGTACGTATATATGTAGTAGAACTTAATTAGAGAGAGATAAAACATTTTTTTTTTTAAATTTTATCTTAATCCAAGTTCAATATAATCGACTCGGTTGTTTTTCAAAGGGATTCGAACTTGGAACCGCTTAACCTGTGATGCAGCCTCACAACCACTACACCAATTTGTGATTGATAGATCAAGAGAGATAATATGATGTATATTTTTCTAGATTTGTCACTGATACAAAGATAGATAGATAGATGAATCAAGTATGCGTATACGTACCGCCCATGAACAAAAATCATCCCGTCCAATAACTTTCCATTTTTCTTTGCCATCTGAAATAGTAGGTTCCTGCTGGGCTTCATTTTGTTCATCGTTTCCTACGCAACAACAAATTCGGTTCTGCATCGATATCAATCTCGACACATGTTAGAACAAAATGTTCAAAATATATACTAAGGTCTAAAGGAAGTTAAAGCCGATCGAATCGTGAAAGTCCGATATGATGGGAGTAACGTACCACTGAGGAAAGAAATCCAGCTCGCCCTGTTTTCTGGTCATTTTGCCGGTTTCCGTTAGCATTTAGGCATTTTTCTCCGTGAAACCTTCTGAAAAATAACTCCAATTCTTTTCGATCCACATCTTTATATTTCTTTTCAAGCTCCTCTAACTTCACCTCGTCGTTCTTATCACTATATATGCACATTAATTAAAATTTAAAAAGAATTGCACCTTAGTTTCTACTACCTCCGATCCATAATATATGTCGTTTGATTTTTTAACACGTATTTTATAAAACTAAAAACTAGTATATAATATATATTAACTTTTTTATTATTATTTTTTACAATTTAATACTTATTACCAACAAATATATTAAGTTGTAAAAAAACAATTTTAAAAAAGTTGATATTTTATACTCGTATAGTTTTTAGATTCTTAGAATACGTGTTGAAAAGTAAACCACCTATATTTTGAATAGGAGGGAGTAGTAATTAACAGTAATTAACTATTCAACAATCGAATATCATGCATGTGACCTCTATTGATAAATATTTTCTATTTTAAATATAAATATTTAACAATATGTGCATGTCAATATATGATATATACTAGCATAATTTTCGTTTTGGGTACAGTAATACAATATTATACAATTAAATTATTACCTATAAAAATTTATTAAAAATATAATCACCCTGAATTATATGCCATGTAAAATTAATAGTACTATTTTTTGGTAGGATATAATGATCAAGACTCTAATAATAAATAATATATCCACCAAATAAAATAGAATTATATAATTACCATATTTAATATATATATATATATATATATATATATATATATATATATATATATATATATATATATATATATATATATATATATATATATTAACGGATACCTTTAACCTTTAAAAGTGTTTAATTGATTTTGGAAAAATGGACAAAAATAATACCAAGTATCAACTTTTGGCCAAAAATAATACGAATTTTGAAATTGACCGTTTCATATACGAACTATCGCCCTATTAACCGAAAATAATACATATGTGTATTTCGGTGAACTTTCCGACCAAATACGCCACGTGGACGCCGGAAAACACACATGGCATAATTTTTGCCACGTCACCAAACTTGTAAGTTATGTCAGTACATTTCGAAACAATGGAATCGAACTATTTGCCTATTTGTTTATTTTTTCTTTTTTTTTAAAAAAAAAGAAAAATAAAATTATGACATGACATAACTTACAAGTTTGATGACGTGACAAAAATTTATGTCATGTGTGTTTTCCGGCGTCCACGTGGCGTATTTGGTCGGAAAGTTCACCGAAATACACATATGTATTATTTTCGGTTAATAGTGCGATAGTTCGTAGATGAAACAGTCAATTTCAAAGTTCGTATTATTTTTGACCAAAAGTTGATACTTGGTATTATTTTTGTCCATTTTTCCATTGATTTTTTATGCAATTGATTTTTTTATTTGACCGATATATTAATTATGAAAATCATTCTAATAAAGTTGTAGAAAAATATTACCACTAATAAATCTAATACTACTATCTTAATTAGGATTAATTTGTTTCCACTAATCTTATGTTATGTAAATTTATTTTACTCTTATTATAATTTTTCATTTTTTACGAAGTAGGGATTTTTTAATTTTCTTTCGTGTATAAGATATCTAATTATTATTATTATTATTATTATTATTATTATTATTATTATTATTATTATTTCTTTGGTATATATGCATATAAATTGTACTGAAATGAAAATTATCTTTTGCTAATGTAAATATTTACTTTTTTAATACAGATATTTATTGCACTAACATCAAATTTATGTTATATTAGATTAGATATGAATAGTTACATCACTATATATAAATATTAATTTATTTTTTAATTAATTTTATGCACATCTAATTTATACACTAAAACAGATAAATATACCATGTAATGTGTCAAGTTGTGATTTCAAGTAATGAGAGAAAACATCAATACCCCTTACTTTAGTGGTAAGGAAGAGGTAGTCCTCTTGTGTAATTAGTGGTGCTCGGGTCCGTGAAACGAAAAAAAAAAAGTAATGGAGGAAAAAAATTCTTCCGAATGTAGTATATTTTTTTTACAGTAGGCGAAAATTAGAAATATGGTAATTGTTTTTTATAAAAAAGATACAATGCACAGAATAAAAATAATATTTTTATTAAATTAAATTCTTTTTATATCGATCAATTAGAGTATAATTATAATAAATCAGTAGAGCAGACTTGTTTATAAAATGTGAATGGTCGATAGTCAACATATTAAATATCTATTCGGTCATTACATCTGACAACACATTATATTCATTACATCTGACAGTATATTAACATCGAAGAATCTACCTATAAAAAAAATTTGTATTTTTTTGCGTATACTCGTATACTTATTAAAAATATTTATTGAAAAATAATTTTAAAAAACGCTAAAATTGTGATTTATTTATGATATTTTGTATTTAAATAGTTGAGAGAAATTAAAAAATATAAAAATAAATCAAAGAAGAATTAATGATATAGTCAAACAAATAAAAAGTGAAGCGAAGGATTTGGAACTAAACTTAAGACTTTTTTACTCTTTTACCTTGTATTATCACTTTAGTTGAATAGCAATCTTATTTTAAATATTATTTAAATATATTATATTACGCTAAAAATACTAAATTATAGAAAAAAAATTTATTTTTCTCCAGCTCCCGAGCACTTCCCAGCTCCACCCTGCTCAGAGTTTTTAATTCTAGATTCAAATTATATAGTATATTATAATTGGAAGTTTTATGATAACTTTTCCTGGTAGGGTGGTTCATCTGGGTCGACCCGACCCGATCCGAACATTCCGGGTGGGGGTCAACCCAAAGGCCCGAGATTTTGAAAAATGCGACCCGCCACCCGATCTGAACCCGAAATTTGTAACTCCGGGTTTTCCGGATCGGGTGACGGGTTCACCCGAAAACTCGAGTTTTAAAATTTTGTTAGTTTTTACAAAACTATAATATTTAAATTGAGACTTCACTTAACTAAGTTACTACAGTAACTACTTAGCTAGCGCACTGAGTCTACTGACTGTTTGTGCTCTATTAATCTCTCGGAAGTTACTGGTAAATGTTATTTTTAATTTTTTTTCTTTGGTCAGCACTATTTATTTTTTCTATTTTAATAACTCGTTTGAAATTCCTTGACTCAAAAATAAAATTTAACTTTGCTAAAATTTCAGTTAATTTTTTTCTTGTAATAACTCACCCGGTTATTTTATTATTTTTATCTGGTTAATCTGCAACAATAAATAAATAAATAAAAATTCGGATCAACGGGTCAAACCCGAGACTCGTCGGGTCTGATCCCGACCCGCCCATTGACCCGAAATTTCCAAAAATTCGACCCGAGACTCGACCCCTAAGGATTTCGGGGTGTTCGTATTTTCTGGGTCGGGTCGGATAGGATTTCCGGATCAGGTCCATTTTGAGCCACCCTACTTCTGGGGGTGGTTAGATGAAAACCAATTGGATCGGAGGAGGGAGACAATAAACAAACAATACTCCGTATTTTTCTTCATCATTTTATTTCGAGTTTGTGCATTACACCGTACCCCACCTCAGTTAATTTTGTAAAAATTAATTTTATATTATAATATAATTAAAAATAATAAGTACGGTAGAGTATAAATTAATACTCCCTCCGTCTCAAAATTTAGGTCGTTTGACTTTTTGGCACGCTTTTTAATCTGTTAAAAACTCTATGAAATATTATTTTTTTTTCAAAATTTTTAAAATAATTTCAAACTTATTAGTAATAAGTTTCAAATTTCTTAAAAAATTTTGAAAAAAAATTAATATTTCATAGAGTTTTTAACACATTAAAAAGCGTGCCAAAAAGTCAAACGACCTAAATTTTAAGACGGAGGTAGTATATATTGAACCTTTTGTATTACACCGTAGTTAATCCATTAATTTAAATCGAAAAACTGGAGGTGTGCTCACAGCGTAGTTAATTTAAAGAAAAGGAAGGGTTAATAATTTATAATTGTACATACCTGTGTAACTGCTCTGCTGTGTACTTGACGCCCTTTGGGTTTTTCATTCGGAAGAAGAGCTTGGAGGCTTCTTCCATGAGATCCTCCGGGTTTTGGATCGTCTCCTTCAACACAGGCAATGGCTTCAGCTTTGTCTGATTCTTGTACTCTTTACACAGACGCTTGAGGATCAATACCGGCACCGTCTCCTTCCTAACGAACACCAACTCCTTGCAGATGTTTATCCCTTTCATCCACACATCTTCTTCTTTCTCAACCGGCGCATGAACCTCTCCTTCTTTGGGTGCCGGACCCTCGACGGTCCCGACATCCCCGTCCTCATTGGGCTTCAGATCCTGATCAATCAAATCCTGTATCTTCAACCTGTCCTCAACGTGGGTCAGGAACCTCCACATTCCGTAGTTGTGTAGGATCTGGAGGACGTGTAGCTGGAGGGTTGTGCGAGTGATGCGATCGCAAAGCTGCCTGTAGTGGAGGTCCGCCTCTAGCCACAGGAAGAGGACGTTCTTCCCCAGCCATAGCACCGCCCCCAAGCACACCGCGATCAGAAACCTGATCCATGAAATTTCAATTAATACAGATTTCATTCTAAAACCAATTGACAATAACTAACAAAACTATATATACCTGGTGATCTGGTGGGCTGCTATGATAGAGACGTCCCCGTATACGTGCTTGAGCCTGGGCCTGAACCAGACATACCAGGCGAAGAGGACGGCGCAGAGCCAAATGGTGACGTCGACGGTGGTCTTGATCTGCTTCAAGAAGTAGCCGAGATCCCGGTGCAGCCTCCACCAGCATTTGGTGGCCCAGCAGAGGGCGGCAGTGGTGAAGCGGATGATGGAGAGGCCGGTGAAGAGCACCATCGCCATCATCACATACTGCCACATCCGGAGGCCGAGGAACCTGTTGTGCTTCATCCTCTCAAGAGTCAGGGTGCACGCCATGGCCGCTGTGAGCCCCGAAATCAGCACTGATTCAAACACAATCCAATATATCGCGTTGTGATTCTTTTCTTCTACTAAGTCCAGGAGGTCCATCAGAGTGCTGTAAGCCTCCTTCTCTTCCTCTTCCTTCTTCATCAGCTTCTCCTTCCTTTCCTCCCTTAACTCCGCCCCATTTCCTCCTGCCGGAGCCGGAGGTGCAGCCACTCCGCCTCCGGTGGTCGCCTGGGGTGCACCATCTACAGTTTCGGGTGTTACTTGAAGAACAAACTCTTCATTATTAGACATTCTCATGAAGAAAAGGGGTATGTAATGTGAAGGACCGAAGGATGCAGGTGGATATAAATGGTTCGAGCAGTAATGGATGTCAACGTTTTTAGGGAGACAAGACAACCTATATATGAATTAAACTATTCTTTATTTTATTTTATTTTTATATAAAATACTCCGTTAGTTTCAAGATTTTCGATAAACAGATAAAATACTCTACAATGATGGATAGATCTTGCTCTAATGCTTTCACCACTTCGTACACCACAACAATATTTGAGTAATATTTATTTAATTTAAAAAATATTATAAAAAATTATATTTATGTATTATTTTTTAAACGGAAAACAATTAAGATGAACTAAGCACGATTAGTAGTTCATTTTAGAGCATTCTTTCGGATGAAAACATGTAATTCTGGATCTGTGATAGGATTAAAAGTAGAGGTTGTATGACCTAAAAAGGTCAATCTATTCGATACACTTTTAATTTTCCTAAACATATTAAGAATATGAAAGGTTCGGAAGCGATAAAGGTCCATCAAGGAGTCAGAAATTATCATTTCGACTTCTCAAAAGCAGTTTCAAATACCCTTCAATGTATTAATAATGCAAAGATTATCCCCTTCTATCTCAATCTTTAGATTAGTACTAATATCTGTTTTTATATATGAATAAAATTTTGTTGTAAAAAATCATGAAATTTTTATTAATTATAATTTGTTAAATAAGACTAAGAGTATTGTCTTTTTAAATTAATCTTCATTGATTCCCATCACCGTTCACATTTCTGCCAGTTGGAGCTTGATTTCTTTATTCGTATAAACACTGAACTCCGTTGACCGAAAATAATCTACCACGTTGTTAGCGAGAACTACCCAAGAAGGCACCTACAAAATTACAAAATCCTTCTCTATGCATTTGCACTAATCTATAGAATTGACCTTATATTTAAGAAATTATAGCAACATTTACATAATAAATAACGTACGTTTGATTAACCCTAGAAAAATCATAACACGAACAAATATTAGTAGCAACTGTTCTTACATTTACGTATGTGAAGCACGCGGAAGGTAACTACTAATCAATATAAGGGTCTGGATATAAAACCTAAAGATACTTTTAAAATATAAATTTATATCCGAAATAAGTAAATAATACATCGAATATAACAGTCGAACATCCCTCGGAACTATTTGTATTGAAATTAGACTTGTCAAAACACAACCTGACCCGATGACCCGACCCGAACGACCCGAAAAATTTCCGAACCGAACCCGGAAATTTTGACCCGAATTTTTTTTTCGACCCGAACCCGAGAAACCCGAAATTTTTCGGGTAATCTGAGTTTCGACCCGGTGACCCGATTGACCCGGTAATTTTGACCCGATTTACCCGATTGACCCGGTTGATTTATAATTATATATAATTAAGTTTTATATATATATAATTAAAATTTATCACAAAATTATCAAATCTTGATTTTTTAATTTAAAAAAGAAAAATTTGACAAACCCGAAATCGACCCGAAATGACCCGAAATCCGGTCAAACCCAGGTTCGAGTCAACCCGAAAATACCCAAAACCCATTTTACCCGGGACCCGTTTTACCCGAAGCCCCGAAGTGAACCGACCCGAACCCGACCCGAATGACCCGTTTGACAGGTCTAATTGAAATACACCTCATTTATCATTTTCCTACATGTTCTGTTGCTTGCATTTCACTCTCATTTCATTTGAATTTCTGTTTTTGTCTTCTTTCTGCACTTTCCCTTTATTGCCCCTGCGAGGGTTTTGCTCTCATTAGCTGGACTATATAAGCTAGCTCTTTCTTTCGGTTATCTTGGAATAAGAGAGAATGATTTGAGAGTCTGCAACCCTAGCTCAGCCGTTTTGCTTCCTGCATTCTCCTTCATGTTTCAATGTGTTGATCATCACTGTTTGATTGCTGTTTTTTATCCATTGATGAGTTTTAATAGAGCTTGAAGCTACATTTTACATGGTATCAGAGCTGTAAGGTTGTTGGTCTCGGGAGAGACGGTTTTTTGAAGAAGGATCGATGATGAACGATCAAGGACAAGTGCAGGCCAACCATGGCAACATGGAGATGAAAGTTAACTTCACTGACCCACTGTTTCTAGCTAATTCTAATCATCCGGGTTCACAGCTCGTAAAAACTGTGTTTGATGGGATGAATTTTTTTACTCTGGATGAGAGGGGTAATGATGGCTCTAGGAGCCAAGAACAAACTTGAGTTCATAGATGTCTCATGTGTGAAGCCCCCTCCGACTAATGTCGTTGAATCACAAAAATGGATGAGGGCCGACCTCATGGTGAGATGTTGGTTACTTAACTCTATGTCTAATTCCATCAAGGAGAGTTTCATTTACGTTGATTCTGCTAAGCAATTGCGGGATGAGATAGAAGAGAGGTATGGGCAATCAATGGTCCTCTGATCTATCAACTGAGAAAGAAATGGAGCACTATTATGCAGGAAGGGTTGTCTGTTGCAGATTATTTCAACAAACTTAAGCAAGTTTGGTATCAGTTGCATATTTTAGAAAGCATACATGTATGTTTATGTGGAGTAATCTCACATTGTATATGTGAGTTGCAGAAGAGAATCAATGAGATTGCCACAAGGAACATGATGATGCAGTTCTTGATGTGTTTGAATGAGTATTACGAGGACGTCCGAAGCCAAATATTGTCCACTAATCCTATGCCAAACCTGAATCGAGCTTACTACCTAGTTTCTCTAGTGGAGAGTCAAAGAGGTGGGAATGGAAGCTCACCCGTACAAAATGCCCAAGACTCCAGTGCCTTGGTTGCTAGTAAGCAGGGAAGCAAGAATCATCAGAGAAGTACTTCTTACCAAGGAAATCAATTCGAAGGAAGAGACACCAAGAAGGATTATGGAACCAGAAGTGATAGGCCAGAGAGGACTAGCAAGAGGTGTCATCACTGCAATCAGATTGGGCATTTCAAGGATCAATGCTTCAAGTTGCATGCATGGGTACCCTGAGTGGTATCAAGGTCCTAAGGATTAGGCAAAGGGATCAGCCATTCCTGCTGTTAATTTTGAGTAGCAAACTCTTTTTGATGAGGAGAAGTCTCATAAATTTGCAGGAGAGGGAGCTTATGACAAGGCTCTTGTGAATGCAGTGTATCAAGAGGTGTTCACGATGATGAAAGGGAAGTGAGTTTCAGAATGTTCATCCACAACAAATTTTGCAGGTAAATTTTGTTTTTCCACTCTCATAACAGGGAGTAAGATTCAAAATGGAATTGAGTGGATAGTTGACACAGCTGCAAGTGATCACATGGTCAATGAGATGATGCCTATTTGCACCACAAGACCAAGTTGAGACATCCAATTTATATTGGATTGCCGGATGGTCATATTATCATTGTCACATAATCATGGAGAGTTTACTTATCTGATCAGATCACTCTGTATGATGTGTTATTTGTGTCTGGATTTTAGTTTAAATCTTCTATCTGTTGGGAGACTTGTGGAAAGATCAGGTCTTAGGGCCATTTTCAACATGCATGGTTGTGCATTTCAGGCCCCTGGATGTTAGCCAGTGCTGCTCAGTGGAACAAAAGAGAAGGATTGTATAGAGTGATACAAGTCATGAAGGGAGATCAGAAGAATCAAGTGGAGAAGACAAGCATGAGATCTTTTTCCATAGTTTTTGCTAGTTCTAAGTTAGATTTAAATCTTTATCATGCTAGACTTGGGCACACTTCAATGTCTAAGTTGAGACATTTGGATTTTCTGAACAATTATGTGTTGGAAAACCTGTTTTGTGATACTTGAAGTTTATCTAAACATCACAAGTTACCTTTTCATCTGAGTGAGTCTATAGCGGATAATGTTTTTGATTTGATACATGTGGAATTATAGGGTCCCTACAGAGCTGTGAGTGTCACAGGTGCCATGTATTTTCTTACAGTGGTGGATAATTGCAGCCAGGCCACATGGACCTTCTTGATCAAAGAAAAGACTAAAGTCTGCATAGTTGTTAAGAATTTTGTTTGCTATGCTAGAACTCAGTTTCAGAAGCAAGTGAAATGTGTGAGAAATGACAATAGGACTGAGATTCTCAGAGAATTTTGCATCAAAGGAGTGCACCATATACTTAGCAAAATGGGAAAGTGGAGAGAAAGCATAGACACCTCATTGAGACAGCAAGAGCAACGAGGATCCATGCCAATCTCCCAACGAAATACTGGAGTGAATGTGTTCTTGCAGCAACACGTGTGATCAACAAGCTCCCTACTGCTATGTTGAATGGGAAGACTCCATATGAGATTATTTTTGGGAAGAGACCCATCTATGATGATTTAAAAGTAGTGGGTTGCATATGTTATGCTCATGTGAGCAATTCTGATAAGGACAAATTTGGAGCTAAGGGAAGAAAGTGTGTCTTCCTAAGCTACTCTCATGGTCAGAAGGCCTATAAGCTCCTTCACATGAAAACTAGACAAATCTTCATTAGTAGAGATGTTGTCTTTCATGAGAAGTCTTTTCCTTTCAAGGAAGAGAAGGTTGAAGAAGTTAAGAATGATGAAGTAGCTATGTTACCTCTTGTTAACCCTGCTGCATATTATGATTTTATTCCACAACATGATTTTGTCCAAGATACATCATCCTCATCTAATAATCAACAAGCGGAGTCAGAGGATGTATTTGGATCTCCACGGAGATTGAATTCTCCTCATGGTAGCTCACAAAATTTTGTGTCAGATCCTGTTTCCACCCTTAAGGAGATCTACAAGGCAGACAACAAGGCCTGCTAAACTGAACGATGTTGTGTGTCCAAATGTGCCATCTACATCAAATTCAGCATCCTTCCTAGCTAATGTGCTTGGTGATTTGTCTCAGTATAGTACAGAATATGTGAGCTCTTTTGCAAATATGATAAAGTGGTTGAGCCAAGCAATTATAGGCAGGTAGTTAAAAGCTCTTTATGGCAAGAAGCCATGAGTAAGGAGTTAGCAACTCTTGAGCAAAATCAAACATGGAGTTTGACTGAGCTCCCTGCTGAACACAAGACACTTGGTTGTAAATGGGTTTATAAGGTAAAGTACATACCAGATGGATCTGTAGAGAGGTACAAGGCCAGACTCGTGGCCAAGGGTTACACACAGATAGAAGAAATGACTATAAATACACTTTTTCTCCTGTGGAAGAGCTGGATACAGTGAGACTTTTGTTTTAGTTGCTACCAAGAGAAGTTGGCCAATATACCAGTTATATGTCAATAATGCTTTTCTTCATGCGAAATTAGACGAGGATGTTTATATGGAATTGCTTGAAGGGTATGCAGCTAAGCCAGGGCAAGTATGCAAGTTGAATAGATCCTTATATAGACTCAAGCAGGCATCTAGGCAATGGAACGCTGAGCTCACACGGTTTATGGTTGAACTGGGATTCAAGCAATCTAAGCATGATTATTCACTCCTTCTTCAAGAAGGTTCCAAAGCGTCAAGTGGTAGCACCGGTGTATGTTGATGATCTTTTGATCACTGGAGATAATACCGAGGTGATCAATTAAGTTAAGAGATCTTTAAATGAAGCTTACACTATTAAAGATCTTGGACTAGCAAGATACGTTTTGGGACTAGAAGTGATCAGAACATATGAGGCTACTTCCTTGCATCAAAGGAAGTATATTTTGGACATTATAGAGGATTGTGGCATGAAGGGGTGCAAGCCTTGTGGTTTCCCAATACCAAGAGGCATGAAATTGGCACTTGATGAAGGAGTTCCTTTAGAGGATCCAGAGAGGCACATGAGACTGATAGGGAGACTATTGTTCCTCCATTTAACAAGGCCAGAACGTATGGAATAGTTTTCAATATTATAATATATAAAGAGTTGTATTTCGTGGGAAATTATAAGAACAACCGAAGAAATTGAAAGTTTAAGAAGTAGATTCAGCTATATCGAATTCCAGCCCTGTTATAGAGAGACAAATTCTTCAGCTAGTTATACTGCTAAATCAATAGGGATTTGTAATCTATTAGTCCTTCTCCTTCCTTTCTGCTGGGAGCTTTGTAAAACCAATCGTTTAGACTTTGAATGATCAACCGTTGGGCCCATCGCGTGAAGGCGGATGGGTTGAGAACTGGCTCCGCAAAAGGTCTTACGGCCAAGACTTGATAGCACATCGAGTTTAAAGATCCCGAGACACTATAAGGAAATGGGTGATGGTCACAGAGGAGTTGACGTCTATTGTTAGAATAAGGCATTAATGGATCTGGATACTGATGACATAAATCTGTAACTGTCAATTGTTAGAGCAAGCCCAACAGTATATAAAAAAGGCAAAAATTTACAGGAAATAGGCAATTTTTAAGCCTAATAACTCCTGTAAACCTTCCTGTAAAATATAAAAACACAATGAAAGAGATAAAAAAATCTGTAAATTTGGAGGAGAGTAGTGCTAACGCTAAAATTAAATTATTCACACTTCTCCATGAAAATTGATTGCTCTTGTTCATCATTCTTGTTCGTCCCATCTGTCAGAGTGAATAATCCTCGTTGGGGTTGCCTTCGCTATCAATAGTATATATATATATATATATATATATATATATATATATATATATATATATATATATATATAGGAGATTTACATTGACCTAATTACAATTGGGCCTTATGGGGTTATATACATCTAACATACCCTCTCAATCGAAACAGGACGGCAGCGGATAGTGAGACTGAATCTAAAATCAAGAAAAAGCTTGCGAGGCAAACCCTTGGTGAAGATGTTAGCATACTGAAACAGAGACGGGACATGTCAGACACGCACATGACCCATGACAACCTTCTCACGCATGAAGTGGATGGGCAATGTCAACATGCTTGGTTCTCTGATGGTGAATCGAGTTGTGAGCAAGGTAAGTAATGCTGTCGTTACCTGTATACACAACAGACGCTTGACTGAGCGGACAGTGGAGCTCAAGCAATAAGTTGCAAAGCTAGGAGCACTCAGCGACAACATTGGCAACACCACGATACTCCGCTTCAACACTAGAGCGGAAGACAACATGTTGTCTCTTGGATGACCAAGAAACAAGAGAGTCGTTGAGGAACATACAATATCCTGACGTAGACCGTCTGATGTCTGGACAGCCAGCCCAATCCGCATCCGTGTAAGCAAGCATGGAGAAAGGTGAAGTTGATGGGGTAATAGTGATGCCAAGAGAAGTAGTACCCTGAACATACCTGATAATGCGCTTAAGAGCAGCAAAGTGAGACTCTCTGGGGTCTTGCATAAATAGACAGACTTGTTGAACAACATAGCTAATAACATGATTAGTAAATGTCAAGTACTGTAAAGCACCAGCAAGTCTACGGTACAAAGTCGGATCAGACACAGGCTGACCCGCAACTTGGGCTAGTTTGGCAGTTGTCTCAACAGGTGTTGCAACAGGCTTACAGTTAGCCATGTTAGCCTTGCCAATAATCTCCTTGGCATATTTCTCCTGAGAGAGAAACAAACCAGATGCATATCGAGATACAGAGATGCCCAAAAATAAGTTGAGAGGCCTGAGATCAGACATGGAAAACTCCTTGCTGAGTTGATTAATAATGGCAGCCCGAAGAGTCTATGGCAGAATAGGTGCTGCAGGATGCGGGAAGGGAGGGTTGGGTGCCTGGACCGGAGATATAATAGCATTCGAAGAGGAAGAGGGATATAGTTGGTGGAGAAGAGGTAGGGTAGGATAGTCATCAGAGTAGGAGGATGTGTTTGAGGATGTTGATTGTAGAAAGCCATAATCGTTGTCGATCTGCTGGTGCGAGGTATATTACCGTCACAAAGAGGGTGACAGGACACGGAGGCAAGAGTGATAGGGCACAATGCCAATGGTGACAGGATACAGTATCAAATCCGCCGAATTAGGGTTTGGCGGAAAAAGGAGAGCGATGAAGAGAGGGGAAACAGAAAGAGATACGATGCTGAGAGAGGTGGAGGTTGGAGCGCCGCCAGGAGAGGGAGCGGCTGATAGAGGAGGAATGAGGGTGGCCAATGGGTGGTGACCAGAAACATAGAGGGTGGAAAAGAATCTGGGTAGTTGGCAACTGTCAGGGGACGGAGAAGCCAACGGAGGGAGGGGGGAGGGTCGACGACAAGGAGAGGATGACCGACTACAAAGGATGGTTGGCGTTAGAAAGGGAGGAAGAAGGATGAGAGGATCGATGGTAGGCTAAGGAAAAATTTAGGAAAACCCTAGAAGAAGTCTGATACCATGTCAGAGTGAATAATTCACATTGGGGTTGTCTTCGCTATCAATAGAATATATATATATATAGGAGATTTACATCATAACCTAATTAAATTGGCCCTTATGGGCTTATATACATCTAATACCATCTTCTCGTTGCCATCCCATCTTCTCCACTCCAGGTTGTTGTTCATCCTTGTTCTATCCAGGCTTGATTTTCTCACCCCTTATATGTTCTGAAAAATCCCTTGCTGTTCTGTTTCGTCCCATTTGATTGTTGTCGTTCATCCTTGTTGGCTTGATTCAGGTCCTTGCTTTTTTCTCTCTGCACTTATTGAAAAAATACATACTATTTGATTGCAGAAAAAAAAAATTTGTCCAAAAAATCCTTGCTATTCGATTGCACAAAAAACTTGTCGTTGAATTCACTTATTGTATAAGCAAGTTGTTGTCGATTGCTCAAATAAGTTGCTATTCGAAAAATCAGTAACTACTGTTCGATTGCGCAAATAAGTTGTTGCCGATTGAAAAACAAGTTTCTGTTCGAAGAAGAGTTATTGCTTGCTCAAATAGAAGAATTGAATAGCATCGAACAACAAGTTGTTGTTCGAAAAACAGTAACCGTGTTTGAAAAAAATCCTTGAAAATTTTTGATCATATGCTTTGGTGCCTTTTTTTTTTTTTTATCCTGCGAAGTCAATCGATTCGAACCACTTGTTGGAGGCTGGCCTTGAAGGCTTCTATGGTAGAAGCATCCTTGGGAAGCCATTGAGGTTTGCAGAGTTCGGGAAGTCAATAAAGGACCCTGGGTACTCCACAATCAAACATGACCAACTCTTCAGTGTCGTGTGCTTTGTGAGGATGAGGGACGTTGCCCTTTGGAAGAGGGTGAGGGCGACCAGATGGTCCGAGAAAAACCATGGCAACTGACTGAGAGTTCTAAAGGGCTTGATTGATTATATTAGGTAATGTTTGTGTTTGAGTTATATGTATTGATAGCAGTGATATGTGATCAGCTCTCTCCCTTTTGGTGATGAATCGTGTTCGTCCAAAGGGGTCTACTATATGTTGATTGCTCTGATTGTGTTTTGAGATTGCTATAACTAATCTGATGCCAAAAAAGAGGTAGCAAGTTGTAAGTTACATGCAAGTTTTACTTGATTCTAATTTGTTTTATTATGTATGAGAATTAGAACAAATGAATGAATATGTTCATATAAGTTCATCTTTTATCCATCAAATTGGTGTTTTTGTTTCACTTAGACACTCTTAACTACAATATTTGGCCAGATAAAAATTACATCAAAGTAACTAGTTTTACCTAAACATATACCATTAATTTTTACTTCATTCATTCAGCAAAAATTTTCGTTTTATTATTAATTCACACTTTTTTAGGGGATAAAAACTATACAAAACATCTATTTTTTTATAATTTTTTTTAAAATTTCGTAGTTATTACTAATACATACGAGCTTGTTAATTTTTTTTTTAATAAAAAAATTGATATTTTATATAGTCTTTTTTTTTATCATAATAAAGAAGCATGTGTGAATAATAAACGAAAAGTTTTGCCGAACAAATGAAGTATTAGATACACCATAAATTTACGCAACTTGTTACAAACCTTATTTCATAATTTATTGTAGAGAACCTTTTCAGCTGTGTCAAAAATTTGGAGGAAAAAAATTAAATATGGGAATCCCCGTTCCGTTGGAATTTCGTTATAAAAAAAAAACAAAAGAAAAGAGTGTCACAAGAGCGTTGTCCTCATGGTGAGTAATTTCTCCAAACGCTACTTTCGATTAGATGTATTCAAGTAATTTGGTCGATCGATCGATTGATTGAATATATGGTCTTGTGTTTTAAGCCTAATTTTGTGTAATCGATTGGCTTTTGAGCTTTTTGATTGTATTCTTATGGGTGTTTATGTGGATCTTGCTCCTTTTTTCTCCTTTTTTTTATTGTGTTCAGTACATGTTAGTTTAAACTTTCGTTGATGGCCTATTAGGATTATTTTACATTAAGGATGTGTATGCTGCAAGACAGGCTTATAGTTCCACCTTGAGTTAGATATTGAATGGATATATTGACATTTGATGATCAATTTACAGGCTAGTAGGTAAACTCTGTTGGTCACCACCATTAAACCAGCTCTTGAATTGAACATATGTCCTCTTTTATGCTTATTTCAGCAAAGTTTAGTCTTAGCTTAGTTGGAAATCACCACACACTAGTTTGTTTTCCTTGAATTTATTTCTATCTCTTGCAGTTATTTATTTATTCATTTATTTGCAGATCATTCTAAGCAAGGTTTTGCTGGTGGGTACAAAAACCATCACCTACATTGGTAAGCCTGTTGTTGTTACTAATGTTGTTGTGCATGCTGTAGTGGAAGAACAGGTACCTCTAGCCCTCTTTTGATCCTATTCTTTTATTTTTTTACATGTTGTTGTGCAGTTGAACTTTTTTTTAATTTTAACTTTCTTTCATTTTGCTGATTTTTGGAATGATTGCATCTGTTCCCAGCGATTGTGCATTTGTTTGAGACTTGGGAGAATTTCGACTATGAAAAACTGCTGACACTGCATTTTTAGGGAGTCCTCCATTACATTTTTAGGGAGTCCTCCATCACAAAACTGCTGACATTGCATTTTAAACTCATTGAATCTTTGATTCTAAAAAAAATTTACTTTCATTACATGTTAAATGAAAAATGTTGAGCTTGTTGTCAACTACTTCCAAGATTATGTTATGCCTTGATGTACATGAGTATATATAAGTAGATGTTTCTACAAGATACAAGGCATTCAATATACAACGCATACCTCTTTTCACTCTCTAACTCTCTACCCTCACCTATCTCTCTATCTCGCACTCTCTACACCTCTAACTGACTTTCCCGCCCAGCTGAGGGACACAACAAAACTGGTATCAGAGCGAATTCTCCGACAAATGCACGGCGACGACAATGGCGGAGGGAACACGATCAAAATCGATGGAGCTGCAACTTCAAGAACTCGGGGAGGATCTGAAATCAATCGCAGCTTCCATAGTGCAATTCGTCAACGATTCACAGATGCACAGAGCGGAACACGCGCGAGAAATGCTATAACTCAAGAAAGATATGGAGGATCGGGCAAAGGACGCTTGGGATTTCAGAGCAGAAACCGATCGCAGGCTGGATCAGATGACCGAATTGACTAGGCATCCTACTCGGCGAGAGAAATCACCGGAAAAGCCAGATCCAGGTGGACGAGGTAAGGAGCATGAGAAAGGATCAAGATCCAATTCAGGAAGCCGTGATGAATGGAGATCTCAGCGAGGTGCTGAGTATCATAATTCTAGCAATGATCGTCCATTTGAAAGGGGAAGCCATGGACATCCAGTTCAATTCGGCAATTCAGGCGACAACTTCAGAGGTAATCGGTTTCCAAAAATTGATTTCCCCTACTTTGATGGTAAGCGTCCCAGAAATTGGATTAGGAAATGTGAGAAATTCTTTGGAATCTTTATGATCCCGATTCCCAGAGGGTAGAACTGCCTGTAATGCATTTGAATGACAAAGCTGACATTTGGTTACAAGGTTATTCGATTCAGAAACCAAGAGTGAGTTGGATTGAATTTTGTGATGATCTGTGTATGAGGTTTGGTGATAGGAGAGAAACCGAAATAGTAGCGGAATTCAACAAGATTGAACAGGGTGAGGATCTGGAGGATTATAATGAAAGGTTTGAGGATTTGAGAGCTAGCATGTTGGCTTTCAATCCGCAATTGTCCGAATCCTATTTTGTGTCTAGTTACATTAGTAGATTGCGCCAAGAAATCAGATCTTTGGTTCAGTTGGGTAGGCCTGCAACCATGTCATCGGTAATAGAACAGACCAAGCTCCACTATAGTGCAGTTCAAGCTTTGGTTAGACTCACAAGAGGTCAATGGAAGGGACCTTCACATGGTGACAGTGGTAACAGATCTTGGTTTAAGGGAAGCACCTTGAAAGGAGATGCAAAGGATCCAGGGGTGACTGTCAAGACAGTGACTCAACATTTAGCTGAGACAAGCCTCAAGAAAGGGAATGAAGGGAAGAAAGGTTTATGTTACAGGTGTGGTGATAAGTATTTCTATGGCCACAAATGTAAACCATCTACACTGCACAGTTTGGTAGCACATGAAATGGATGATCAGGAAGGGATGGAGGAGCTATTTCCACCTTCCTGGAAGGAAGTATAATCGGAGGAACGGGAGGAGCAGGAGATCTATGTGCATGCCTTGACAGGGGGTGCATCAGGGTCTACAATCAGAGTCAAGGGCAAGGTTAAGAGCACTGAGATCATTATCTTGATAGATAGTGGTGCCACTCACAGCTTCTTAGATTCAAGAGTAGCATAAGAAGCTGGCTTTCAAATTGCAAAGGCACCTCTAATAGAGGTGAATACATTGAATGGCACAATGATCAGCAGCAAGATATGCAATCAGTTTGAGTGGGAAATGCAGGGTAGCAAGTATGCATTTGATATTAGAATTCTCAAGATGGGAGGTAGTGATATGATATTAGGGTCTGATTGGCTTGCAAGGTTCAACCTAGTTCTATTTGATTTTTGGAGGTACAAATATCATTTCTCAAGAATGGAAAGAAAGTGGTGATCAAAGGGGTTAGGGGCCACAAGGACAGTGATCAGGCAAGCATCAGGATGCTTACAAGAAGGCAAATACAGAAATTACTTTTGAGGGGGGACCAAGAAATCACAGCTCAATTGGTGCAAGTGTGCAAGGTGGAGAAAGTGTTTCCAGAGACTCCTGTGGAGATACAGCAGGTGTTAGAGGATTTCAGGGAAATTTTTGAAGATCCAAAAGGACTGTCACCAGAAAGAGGCCATGAGCATGCCATTTTTCTGAAAGAAGGTACCCCTCCCTTGGCATCCCGTCCCTATAGATATCCTCATTTCCAGAAAACTGAAATGGAGAGGCAAGTGACTGAGATGTTGACAGTGTGGTGGTTAAGCCTAGTCATAGCCCTTTTGCTTCACCTGTCCTGTTGGTAAAGAAGAAGGATAGAACTTGGAGAATGTGTGTGGACTATAGGAAATTAAATGAGGCCTCTCTGAAAGATAAATTACCTATACCACACATTGAAGACTTACTAGATGAGCTACGAGGTGCTTCTATTTTTTCAAAGTTAGATTTGAGATCTGGCTACCACCAAGTGAGAATGGTTGATGCTGATATTGAAAAGACTGCTTTTAGAACTCACCATGGACATTATGAGTTCAAGGTGATGCCATTTGGCCTTTGTTGGAGGGTAAATTTTCGTGAATTAATCTAATTCATGACTTCATATATTTTATGACTTCATAAAAAAATATATGCTCACATTTATCCTATGGAAGATATGTGACAATTCATGATAGAATTAAGCATAAGCTTAGCATTTTGGAATTGGGCCCTTAAAACAAAAATGTTTGACAAGCCCACATTCAATCAGCCCATCAACAAGCAGTTACAAATTACAAGTGTAATCTTATATTGCAGTTAAAAGAAGCTGTACAGATTTTTCAAAAAAAAATGTGAGGCAATTGTCAGTACGTGGCCTAGAGGGAGATAACTTCCCCTATTCCTCTATAAAGGGCTTTGCTATAGTTTCTTCTGTTTTGGCTCTCCTGGCTGGCTTCTTCCTCTTCTGGCCTATTAAACTGCAAAGCAAAAGAAAGCATTTTTCTTATCCGCCTCCTCCTTTCAAGCGTGTACCTGCAAACATCCACACAAATCAAAATTTCAGTAGCAGCAACAGAAGCATCAAACAAGGTAGATTTCATGGTTCTTGAAACCCCCTCTTACAAAGCATGGGCTTTAAGTAAGGGTTTGGGTTTCGAGATCATCAAATCGCCCTAAAAGAGGGCGAAATGCTGCCCCGATCGCTGTAGGAATACGATCCTCGGAACCCCCTCTTACAAAGCGTGGGCTTTAAGTAAGGGTTTGGGTTCCGGGATCATCAAATCGCCCTAAACATAGGCGAAACTCTGGCAAAACTTTCACTCAAATTGGTCCTCTAAAAAAAAACTAACCAAGCAAACAATGGAAGCATATCAGCCCTTCACTAAACTCAACAGAGGACAGCAAAGTTTCTGTTTCTTCGTTCAAAAAGTTTACAGAGGCAATCATACAATCTCCAGACCAAAAACTGGGCCATAAAAAAAATATACAAGCATAAATGGGGATCTTAAAACAAATCAGTAAGACAGTAACTGGTGATAGAAAAATCAGTGAGAAACTGTAACAGGCAATCCCAAATCAGCCAATGCTTAGCCCAAGCGCACAAAGCGAAAACTCAATGGCGGAGAAACAAGAGGGAAAATTAAACTAACCTCTTCAAGCCGAATTGAGGGCGTTTCCCGTTCTTTCAATTTCTGAAGTCGGAGCCTCCCTCACGCTTCCTCAAATTTTTTTGAAGCACTGCGTTCTTTTGCCCTTTTCTTCAGTTGATCTAGACCAAAAAACCCCGAATTGTGCAAATTGCAAACAAAAAAAAGTCGATTAAATTCGGAGATTGAGTAGAAGATTAGAGGGAAGGAGGAAAGAGGATCATAATTTGTGATTTAGTCTTTCAAATATCACCCAGATAGAAAATCTAGGGCTAAAATTCGCAAAAGGAAAAAAGCCCTAGAACATACCTGAGCGCAGGAGGTCTTCGGTTCATTTCGGATTGGCGAGGCGCGGCTCGCTCCAACCTTCACTGCCTTCCTCAGTTTCAATTGCTCAAAGCAAGTGCTTCAGGCCTCCATGGTGGTGTGTCAATGGGACGCCGCAGCCGATGTCGAAGAACACCGTAACTTTCTTTTGTCGCCAGGAGAGAGGGATGAACTACGTTGGGTTGCTGAGGAGCAAAGGCTGGGTTGGTTCTAATTAATTGGACCCAATTAAAAAAGTGGGTTGATGAGCCTAATTCGTTACTATGTTGGGCCATAGTTAAAACAAAACAAGGAAAAGGGGAAACTAGGCAATTAGCCAATATACACATGTATACAGTGTATACGGCTTGAAGCTCCTCAAATATATATATAATTACAAAACCTACCCACTAAAATATACGAATTATAATTGGCACAAATTAAGAATTCGAGTTTGATAAAAAAATATAAAATTAAACTCGTCAAAAAATTCTTTGCCGATTAATTCGAGTGGGTCAATCTCAAGTCGACTCCTAAATAAAAACGGAGTTAAAATCTCAAATCGAGTTTCACCAAATATAAACTCGGTTCGTTTCAGAACTACGTATAGACTTGATACTCGTTTACGAGTTACGTAGGAAATTCGATATTAAAATTCAATATATATCGGATTCAGTCGCCCGTTTCAAATCAAATCAAATTTACCAGGTAGAACTACGTAAAGACTTGATGCCGTAAAAACGGCTACGTAGGTAACCCGATATTAAATTCTAAAAATATATCGGGTACAGTCGTCCGCCTCTAAATTCTCTTTAAATGAATATGAGGTCAAAACCAAACAAATCAAATCGGTTCGTTTAGAACTACGTAAAGACTTGACGCCTCCTATCGGCTACGTAGGTAACCCGATATTAAATTCTAAAAATATATCGGGTACAGTCGTTAATCTCTAAATTCCCTTTAAATGAATACGAGGTCAAAATTAAACAAATTCAAATGGTCCATTCCGACTCGATACAAAGCTTCTGCTCGTCGAGTTCAATCACCACCCTCAAATGATCTTATGATCAAACCTAAATAAAAAATTCGTATTTGTCCCGAACTACGGTGACTTGATTCCACCAAACAAGTGGATACGTAGGAAACCTGGTGTAAACCAAATTCTCACCGAGTCCAGTCACATCCAAACCTTCAAACAAATCCTTCCAAATTCATTTGTCGACTCTAGTCGTCCCAGATGTTAAATCTTCCATCAAAATCAAAGTGCCCACTCTCACTCGATACAAAGCTTCCACTCGTCGAGTTTGGTCACGACCAACATTCAAAATCAAATTCCACCGTCTCCAAATTGACCTTTAAGTCAAACCTCTAAGTCAAATCAAACACCACATCAAATCGTTTTCTATGCAAATGATAGGCGGGTTACTTGAGTTACCCTTCCGAGAAGGTGGGCTCAGGTTACTCGGGTGGAGTGTTGTTCGAGCTACCCTTCGTATAGGTGGGCTTGAACTTCATCCTATGATGCATACAAGAAAACGAAACCAAATCCAAATCAAACCAAATACAAAAATCCAAAACACTCTGAACTACGTAAGGCTTGATTCTCTTCCAAGAGATACGTAGGCAACCCGTTAAAATTCGGGTGCAGCCCAAATCACCAAAACCACACCAATCTTGGTATCGATACGACTTCGAATCAAGAGGATAACCAAAAAGGGTCGAACTCAAATATTAAAAATCAAATAAAATGTGTTGTACGATTATTCGCGCATTTTTGTCCAACATATTTTTTGCACGCACGGTGGGACCCTTTTTGCCTTTTCATCTCTTAGTTGTATTTATACTAATACATGGTTATCTCTTTTTGAAGGGTACAAATTGCACCTCAAGTGATTGTCAACTTCAACGAGCTTCCAGCAACCTTCATCATCAAAGGAGGTCGTTGGATCAAGAAACGATCATTTGAAGCTCACCTTGACATCACCCGGGACTCGATGTCTGCAACGATCCCGATCAACAACATCTTTGGAGCGCTTCAGGATCCAGAGAACAAGACCATCACCAAGTGGGTGGTAAAGTCTCCCGCAATGCTCACAAGGGAAAGGGGCATGAAGCCTAAAGCACTTCCCAGCTATGGGAGAAAGAAATTCAAGATCACCCGACTCGGCGACAACAAACTCAATAATCAACCCATCTGCAACAAGCTCAAAATGCAGGAGGGTGGTTACAACGGCACAAAGCCAACTAATGAGGTCGCTCAAAGGCCCATCATTCATGTCACCAAAAAGAATGAGGGGTCGATCGCAATGTTTGCACAAGCCGTCTCCATTGCCAAGAAGGCACACATATCCATGAAGAGAAGGGGACACAAGTGTGGATCTCAACGCAGCAAGATAAGACCTCTTCTTGTGCTAGCTTGTTCATCAACTTTAGAGCGAGCAAGTGCAACCCTTGCAAAAGATCTTCTTAGGTCGCAGGGGGCAGAAGAAATTCCTCACGTGGCTTCTCCAAGAGAGTTTCTCGTTGGGTCTCTACCTATCTATCCAAAAGAGATTGTACAAGTCAACATGACTTCATATTCGGAAGAGACGGAAATCAGGGCCACAAAGGGTAAACCTCCAAGATCCAAGGAGGGCAAGGAGGTTCAAGAAACATGTTCAGTCTCTAATGATAATGCAAGAGAGAAAGACCGGCTGAAGTTAACCAGTTCAAATACTTCAATGGTTGAATCTCAAGCAAACATCTCACGAGATGGACCAAATGTGATGCTGGTATTAACTACTAGCACGCAAAGTGTCGAGGAGCAGCTTCAAGAGTTGCAAAGAAAACTTGATGAGAAAGATGCTAAAATTGCATCACTTCTCGCTCAAATCAACCTTCAAGCTCAAGGAAATAGACAAGAGCAAACAAGGCCAAATGGAGAAAGTTCAAGTGGTAGCACGTCGATCTCTCCACAAGAAATCAAAGAAATGATCGCTCAGGGGATAAAAGAAGCCTATGCATCACAAAATCCAGCGGTGTTTGGATATAGAAAGCCATATCCAGCAAACTATGATTCGATGCCATTTCCCCCAGGCTACCAAAGACCGAGCTTTGAGAAGTTCGATGGCCTTCATGGTTCACCCCACGAGCACCTAGCTCATTTTCATTCTGCTTGTGGTGAAACCGCCTTAAACGATGCCTTATTAATTAGGCAATTCGTCCAATCTTTGAAGGGATCGGCATTCACCCTAGTACACTCAACTTCAACCAGGGTTGATTCAAACATGGGACGATCTACAAAGAGAGTTCCTAGCTCAGTTTGTGAGCTCGAAAGAGAGAGTTTCCATTTTAGATCTCGCAAACACCTATCAAAGGCCTAACGAGCTCGCGAACGACTTCATCGCTAGGTGGAGGAGTATAAGACTCCAATGCCATGAGAAATTAAGTGAACAAGCGTGCGTTCAAATGTGCACCAACAACTTAATACCGGAATTAGCGGTACATGTTGGAAGTGCCAAACCTCTTTCATTTAATGAGTTGGTATCTAAAGCGTGTAATGTTGAAAAACAACTAGCACGAGGATCCAACAAGCCTCAAGATAGTGAGGCTAACACAACTGATGGCGATGAGGTACAAGATGAAGATGAGTCCATGGCGACTTTCGTCAAACATGATCGAGAACTCGTTAACAAGAATGGTTCCAAAGCTCAAATAAAAGAGAAAACCAAGGAGCCATCCAAGAGACTAACCTGCCATGAAAGAAGGCAAAAGAAATATCCTTTTGATGATGACGATGTACAAGGGATATTCGATGAGTTGATGAGTGCTAGACTTCTAACACTCCCGAAGCCAAAACGGCCAAAAGAGGTTGGCAAAACGAGTGATCCAAAATATTGCTCGTATCATCAACTCGTTAGTCATCCAATCAAG
This sequence comes from Persicaria maculosa, assembly GCA_963922045.1. Taxonomy (NCBI): domain Eukaryota; kingdom Viridiplantae; phylum Streptophyta; class Magnoliopsida; order Caryophyllales; family Polygonaceae; genus Persicaria; species Persicaria maculosa. The sequence goes on from OY998258.1 coordinate 19,123,578, forward strand.
GATTGCTATGTCTTCAAAGACATCATAGAGGAGATGATTAATAAAGGAGAAATTGAAATCGAGGAGGCAACATCCTCAACTCAAGCAGCTTCATCAAATACCATTTCAGTGGTAGAGGTTGCAGAGTACATTCCCTCACTCCAAGTGTCTTCTCAAACAGAAAAAACATCTGCTATGGCTATTGAAGCTGGGGGCAGCCCCACGGTTCCATTGCCTCTTAAAGCATTGGTGAAAGATGACACTTCAAAAGAAGAACCCTTGAATGAAAAAGACATCGCTCAATGTTGTATGGTCTCATGGACCAATGACATGGACGAAAATGAAGCAGGAGTTAAAAAGATTACTCTTCACTCCAAGAAGCAAATTCTCTTCTTAAAATCAAGAGAGAAATCGAAGGGAAAGAAATCAAGCTTCGGCCAGGCTTCAAAAATGCACAAGAAGCATAAAGTTCAAGTGCAAAAGCTAAAACCCTCTTTAAAGGGTAAAGCTCCACAAAAGCTTGTCGATGAGACTTTCGTCAGAAATTTCCAAATCTCATACGAAGAGGGTGTTCTAACTGCAAGTGTGATAGAGCCCAGAGTGTCCGCATTTGAAAGGCTTGAGACGGCTTTATGTGGAACTCCTAAATCTTCGGTGTTTAAAAGGCTTGATCCAGCCCTTGCATGTGAGACACCGAGATCTTCAGTATTTGAAAGACTCAAGCTAGCCTCAACAAATGAAGCATCCAAATCTTCGGTGTTTCAAAGGCTTGATATGGCTTCGATAAGTGAAGAATCTAAACCCTCGGTGTTTCAAAGGCTTAATGTAGTCTCGACAAGTGGAGAATCTAAAACTCCGATATTTGAAAGGCTCGGAAAAGTTGATGAGTCTAGAAGCAAGAAGGTCCAAATGAAAAAGACCAAAAGCAAGAGCTTCGGAAGAGACATTCAAAAGTTCTCATCCATAAGCTCAACCAAATCGAGGACACCTAAAGCCAAGTAGGGGTGTCAAAGTGATCAAGTAGTTTCCAAAGCGGAAAAACAAATAGTTCTGCTTAGAACTACGTTAAGACTTGATCCCCAGCAAGGGGTACTTAGGAAATTTGGCATAAAAAATATATGTGTCAAATTCAGTCGCCAAAAAAAAAAAAATCCGGGTTCGCATATGATAGTCAGGTTATTCGGGAAACCCTTCCTAGAAGGTGGGCCCGAGTAATCTGAATGATGCGGTAAAAAAAAAAGAGAAAAAAAAAGAGGAAAAATCCCGGTTTGCAAATGATAGTCGGGTTATTTGGGAAACCCTTCCTAGAAGGTGTGCTCAAATAATTCGAGTGATGCATGCTAAAAAAAAAGACTTGAAATTAGTCCACAAGTCAAACAACCCGAAAGCAAATATGAAAAATGGGTTCATAAAAGAACTACGAGCGGCTTGATCTCTCACAAAGGGGGTACGTAGACAGTCTAGCTTGTCAAAATGCTAGGTGCAGCAGCAAAAACAAACAAAACGTCTTCTTCTCTCAAACAAAGAAGAAAAAGAAGTCAACTCCTCTATTTTTTTGTAGTCAAATGAGCATCGTCTCAACTACAAAGAGAAAAAATCAAGTGTGGTCTAAAGACTTGCACATTTTTGGAAAATGAGGCAAAGGGAAAAGCGAGAGAGAAATTTTTTGTCTTGCAAAGACATTCTCACAAAAAGAGATAAACAAAAGGCCTATGCCTAAATTTTCCCGACTTTGATTATCACGTCCAAATGTGATAGTCAATTCAAGTCTTATAAATCCAAATTTCCTTCCAAGGAACCCTAAACCAAAAGTTGCTTCAAAACTTGACTAATTAAATGGTCAATGTTTTCTGCTCTCTCAAAGGCCAAAATCTCAAGCCTCTCAAAACCCTCTCAAACAGATATTAGCCTACATTATCTGCATATGTATGGTCATTCAAAGCCCCCAAAACTCAAAACCAAAACTCAAAGGTAAAAGTCACCAAATGCCTTGGCTTCAAATGATATGGGTATCATATTTCAAAATCATCTCATGTGAGATTTTGATCACAAAATTTCAACCACAAAGGTTACCAAGGTCCAAATATACGACATCAAGTCGTCAAAACCAAATACAGTCTAAGACCGAAAGGCAAACTAAAATCGGTCAAAAGACAAAATTTCAAGCTTGCGACACCCAGTCGTCAAAACCAAATTTAGCCTAAGACCAGAAATACAATTGAAATCGGTCAAAAGACGAAAGCTCAAACCTGTGACATCAAGTCATCAAAATCAAATTCTTGTCCTCACAAGAAAACTATCAAATCCAAATTCAAGCTTAAAGTCAAAAAATCTTAGACCATGAAAAAAAAAAAACCAAATCGGCTAAAAGTCAAACCAAAATCGACTCAAAGCCAAAAATTCAATCAGTTTGAAAGCTCAAAAACCAAGCTGGTTAAAAAGCCACAAAGGCAGAAATCAAAATTTGAGAAGGAAAATCTTTCCGAATCTCAGATACCCATACTAGATTACCTCTCAATGGTCCTAAGCAAATTCTAAGTACGATTGCTTTTCATTGTGATCAATTGTCATTGGAACAACAATATAAGTTCCAATTCTATTCGGACTCAAAATCAAACAAAAAGCTTTCTTAAGCAAGGCATGCGAGAAACAAAAACAGTGCATAAATAACGCCTGAAACGAACTTTGAACGTGTTCGATATCTCACACGCACAAAGTTCGGGGGGCAACTGTTGGAGGGTAAATTTTCGTGAATTAATCTAATTCATGACTTCATATATTTTATGACTTCATAAAAAAATATATGCTCACAATTATCCTATGGAAGATATGTGACAATTCATGATAGAATTAAGCATAAGCTTAGCATTTTGGAATTGGGCCCTTAAAACAAAAATGTTTGACAAGCCCACATTCAATCAGCCCATCAACAAGCAGTTACAAATTACAAGTGTAATCTTATATTGCAGTTAAAAGAAGCTGTACAGATTTTTCAAAAAAAAATGTGAGGCAATTGTCAGTACGTGGCCTAGAGGGAGATAACTTCCCCTATTCCTCTATAAAGGGCTTTGCTATAGTTTCTTCTGTTTTGGCTCTCCTGGCTGGCTTCTTCCTCTTCTGGCCTATTAAACTGCAAAGCAAAAGAAAGCATTTTTTTTATCCGCCTCCTCCTTTCAAGCGTGTACCTGCAAACATCCACACAAATCAAAATTTCAGTAGCAGCAACAGAAGAAGCATCAAACATGGTAGATTTCATGGTTCTTGAAACCCCCTCTTACAAAGCATGGGCTTTAAGTAAGGGTTTGGGTTTCGAGATCATCAAATCGCCCTAAAAGAGGGCGAAATGCTGCCCCGATCGCTGCAGGAATACGATCCTCGGAACCCCCTCTTACAAAGCGTGGGCTTTAAGTAAGGGTTTGGGTTCCGGGATCATCAAATCGCCCTAAACATAGGCGAAACTCTGGCAAAAGTTTCACTCAAATTGGTCCTCTAAAAAAAACTAACCAAGCAAACAATGGAAGCATATCGGCCCTTCACTAAACTCAACAGAGGACAGCAAAGTTTCTGTTTCTTCGTTCAAAAAGTTTACAGAGGCAATCATACAATCTCCAGACCAAAAACTGGGCCATAAAAAAAATATACAAGCATAAATGGGGATCTTAAAACAAATCAGTAAGACAGTAACTGGTGATAGAAAAATCAGTGAGAAACTGTAACAGGCAATCCCAAATCAGCCAATGCTTAGCCCAAGCGCACAAAGCGAAAACTCAATGGCGGAGAAACAAGAGGGAAAATTAAACTAACCTCTTCAAGCCGAATTGAGGGCGTTTCCCGTTCTTTCAATTTCTGAAGTGGGAGCCTCCCTCACGCTTCCTCAAATTTTTTTGAAGCACTGCGTTCTTTTGCCCTTTTCTTCAGTTGATCTAGACCATAAAACCCCGAATTGTGCAAATTGCAAACAAAAAAAAGTCGATTAAATTCGGAGATTGAGTAGAAGATTAGAGGGAAGGAGGAAAGAGGATCATAATTTGTGATTTAGTCTTTCAAATATCACCCAGATAGAAAATCTAGGGCTAAAATTCGCAAAAGGAAAAAAGCCCTAGAACATACCTGAGCGCAGGAGGTCTTCGGTTCATTTCGGATTGGCGAGGCGCGGCTCGCTCCAACCTTCACTGCCTTCCTCAGTTTCAATTGCTCAAAGCAAGTGCTTCAGGCCTCCATGGTGGTGTGTCAATGGGACGCCGCAGCCGATGTCGAAGAACACCGTAACTTTCTTTTGTCGCCAGGAGAGAGGGATGAACTACGTTGGGTTGCTGAGGAGCAAAGGCTGGGTTGGTTCTAATTAATTGGACCCAATTAAAAAAGTGGGTTGATGAGCCTAATTCGTTACTATGTTGGGCCATAGTTAAAACAAAACAAGGAAAAGGGGAAACTAGGCAATTAGCCAATATACACATGTATACAGTGTATACGGCTTGAAGCTCCTCAAATATATATATAATTACAAAACCTACCCACTAAAATATACGAATTATAATTGGCACAAATTAAGAATTCGAGTTTGATAAAAAAATATAAAATTAAACTCGTCAAAAAATTCTTTGCCGATTAATTCGAGTGGGTCAATCTCAAGTCGACTCCTAAATAAAAACGGAGTTAAAATCTCAAATCGAGTTTCACCAAATATAAACTCGGTTCGTTTCAGAACTACGTATAGACTTGATACTCGTTTACGAGTTACGTAGGAAATTCGATATTAAAATTCAATATATATCGGATTCAGTCGCCCGTTTCAAATCAAATCAAATTTACCAGGTAGAACTACGTAAAGACTTGATGCCGTAAAAACGGCTACGTAGGTAACCCGATATTAAATTCTAAAAATATATCGGGTACAGTCGTCCGCCTCTAAATTCTCTTTAAATGAATATGAGGTCAAAACCAAACAAATCAAATCGGTTCGTTTAGAACTACGTAAAGACTTGACGCCTCCTATCGGCTACGTAGGTAACCCGATATTAAATTCTAAAAATATATCGGGTACAGTCGTTAATCTCTAAATTCCCTTTAAATGAATACGAGGTCAAAATTAAACAAATTCAAATGGTCCATTCCGACTCGATACAAAGCTTCTGCTCGTCGAGTTCAATCACCACCCTCAAATGATCTTATGATCAAACCTAAATAAAAAATTCGTATTTGTCCCGAACTACGGTGACTTGATTCCACCAAACAAGTGGATACGTAGGAAACCCGGTGTAAACCAAATTCTCACCGAGTCCAGTCACATCCAAACCTTCAAACAAATCCTTCCAAATTCATTTGTCAACTCTAGTCGTCCCAGATGTTAAATCTTCCATCAAAATCAAAGTGCCCACTCTCACTCGATACAAAGCTTCCACTCGTCGAGTTTGGTCACGACCAACATTCAAAATCAAATTCCACCGTCTCCAAATTGACCTTTAAGTCAAACCTCTAAGTCAAATCAAACACCACATCAAATCGTTTTCTATGCAAATGATAGGCGGGTTACTTGAGTTACCCTTCCGAGAAGGTGGGCTCAGGTTACTCGGGTGGAGTGTTGTTCGAGCTACCCTTTGTATAGGTGGGCTTGAACTTCATCCTATGATGCATACAAGAAAACGAAACCAAATCCAAATCAAACCAAATACAAAAATCCAAAACACTCTGAACTACGTAAGGCTTGATTCTCTTCCAAGAGATACGTAGCGTTAAAATTCGGGTGCAGCCCAAATCACCAAAACCACACCAATCTTGGTATCGATACGACTTCGAATCAAGAGGATAACCAAAAAGGGTCGAACTCAAATATTAAAAATCAAATAAAATGTGTTGTACGATTATTCGCGCATTTTTGTCCAACAGCCTTACAAATGCTCATGTAACCTTTCAAGCCCTGATGAATGATGTGTTTGCTGATATGTTGAGGAAATGTGTATTGGTCTTCTTTGATGATATTCTGGTGTATAGCAGTGATGTGATTCAGCATGCCCAACATCTTAGAATGGTATTGTGCAGGCTGAGAGACCAGAAGCTACTTGTAAAAAGGTCCAAATGTGAATTTGCTCAACCTCGGGTGGAGTATTTGGGGCATTTCATCTCACAAGAGGGGGTGGCTACAGATCCAGGAAAAATTGAAGCAATGATGCACTGGCCTGTACCAACAAATTTAAAAACCTTGAGAGGATTTCTAGGACTGTCTGGATACTATAGGAGGTTCATTAGAGGCTATGGTATCATAGCCAAGCCTCTGACTGATCTTTTGAAAAAGGATGCTTTTGTATGGTCTGTAGCAGCAGAGGAAGCTTTTAGGAGTTTGAAGAAATTGCTCACATCCCCTCCAGTGCTTGCATTACCTGATTTTTCAGTACCTTTTGTAGTAGAGTTTGATGCTTGTGAGACAGGAATTGGGGTAGTGCTAATGCAACAAGGGAAGCCTATAGCTTTTTAAAACCAGGCCTTACAAGGAAAGAATTTGCTACTCTCTACATATGAAAAAGAATTGCTAGAAATTCTCTTGGCAGTTGAGAAATGGAGGCATTATCTGGAACCAAGGGAGTTTGTGATCAAAACTGATCACCAGCCGTTGAAGCATTTATTGGAGAAAAGGCTCACTACTCAGTTGCAAAAGAAGGCAGCTAAGAAGCTGCTAGGATTGACTTATACCATTTCTTAAAATAAACGTTCTGAGAACAAGGCTGCAGATGCATTGTCTGGGAGGGAAGGTGCTCAGCAAGGGGAATGTCATGCTATCTTAGATGTACAACCAGAATGGATTAAGGAAGTGTTAGACAACTATGTGGGAGATTCAGTGGTGCAGCAACTCCTGTTATCAGCAGTCCATGATTCTACTGGTGATTGGACTATTACCAAAGGGTTATTGAGGTACAAGAACATGCTATTCATTGGCAACAAGGAGCAGTTACAGCATAAGCTGATAGCTGCTTTGCATGAGGAGCCTGTTGGGGGGACATTCTGGCATCCATGGAACCTATCAGAGGCTCAAGTAGCATTTTTTCTGGCCGACAATGAAGGACCATGTCACCAAGTTTGTCAAGGAGTGTGATATATGTCAGAGAAGCAAGAGTAAGCATGTCTTACCTGGGTTACTACAGCCCTTGCCAATCCCAGAAGCAGCTTGGACACATGTGAGCATGGATTTCATAGAAGGTTTGCCTAAGTCTCAGGGTCAGGACACCATGATGGTGGTAGTAGATCGATTGACTAAGTATGCTCACTTCATGACACTTAGTCACCCCTTCATAGCTGAGAAGGTGGCTTCTGTTTTCATGGATGGAATCTACAAGCTACACGGCCTCCCTAAATGCATAGTATCTGATAGGGACAAGGTGTTCGTGAGTAAATTTTGGCAACACTTGTTCAAGAGTTTGGGAACAAAATTGCACATGAGTACAACCTACCACCCACAAACTGATGGGCAGACTGAGTGTGTGAATAGGTGCTTAGAAACATTTTTGAGATGTATGACTTCAGACCATCCTAAGCAGTGGTCAAGGTGGTTGTGTTTGGCTGAATTTTGGTACAATACCAACTTCCATACAACCCTCAAGATGTCACTCTTTGTAGCATTATATGGCACTTCACCTTCACAACTTGGGATTTCCCAGTGGTATCCAATAATTGTGTAGTTACTGACTGGATTCGAGACAAACAACATATGTTGGGTCAGATCAGGTTCCAGTTGTAGCAAGCTCAAGCTAGAATGAAGTTGTGTGCTGATAAGAATAGGGTGGAGCGAGAACTGTAGGTAAATGACATGGTGTATCTTGAACTCCAACCCTATAAGTAGACATCATTGGCTTTGCGCAAGAGTCTCAAACTAAGCTCAAAGTATTATGGTCCTTACAAGGTACTGGCTAAGGTGGGAAAGGTGGCTTATAGATTGGAGTTGCCACCAGCATCCAGAATTCATCCTGTTTTTCACATCTCTCAACTGAAATTGAAGATTGGAAGTGAGCAGCTGACGTCAACTGAGCTCCCTAGTACTGATGAGGAAGGGGAAATTGACATCCAACCACAAGCTATCTTAGACACCAGGGTGTCTTACTTGGCAAATGGGGACCCAATGACTTAGTGGTTGGTTAAATGGTGTAACCTGGATGATCAACAGGCTACCTGGGAGCCAGCTACACACATCTTACACCAGTTTCCGGATTTCCAAATCCAACCTTGAGCCAAGGTGCCTTGACAGGGGGATGCATTGTTGTATACAAGCCTTGAGTCAAGGCTTTGAATTGGGGGAGCATTGTTATACCTTGATGTACATGAGTATAAATAGATGTTTGTACAAGATACAAGGCATTCAATATACAACACATACCTCTTTTCACTCTCTAACTCTCTACCCTCACCTATCTCTCTATCTCGCACTCTCTACACCTCTAACTGACTTTCCCGCCCAGTTGAGGGACACAACAGATTATTACTGTAATTTATATATTTACTGCAGTAGTGGTTTGTTGACATTTACCTCAAATATAGGTTTGTTTTCTATTATGCTTGTTATGAAAGATAAGAAGTCTCCTGCTTTAATAGGATTTTATTGTGCAGGTTGTGTACATTGGGGCCTCATTTGGAATAGCAGAAGTCTTGGTGAAGCCATCGATAAGAATCACTCAAACATTTTTTTTTAAAAAAAAAATCCTCTTTTAAGCATTCCAACTTGTGAATCTAAACGACTCTCACTTCTCTCGTTTTGGGGTAGACTTATGCAATCCCCTAATTATAACTATTTATCTAGGGACTATTACTGTTTGTGGTTGTTTGTTTACTAATAATTAAGAGGGAAAAATAATATGTGCTGAGTTTGTACACTATGTGCTGACATGTCAGCATGTTATATTAATGGTGTTAGCAACAATTACACTTGCTATTGACATTATGACCTTTGTGATTTTGTGGGCTGATTTTTATTTTTTTTTGATCCATTTGATAGGTTTATTTTACTTCTATATCTTCATTCTTTTAGAAACCATATGTGCTGATGGGGTTTGCTGATGTGCAATGCACCCTTGCTCGCCTACTGCATTGCAAGTGTGGGGGTCTTAGGCTGTGTACCTTTCGACCCTTGACTTGGAACCCAGGCTTTCAAAATTAGATTTTGTACAGATTTCAGCTTGTACAAATTTCAGATTTACTTCAGTTTGAAGTTTACAGATTTTTGTACAGATGTCAACTTGCAGATTTTAATATACATTACAGATTTCATAATATATGGTATTGGACTATTATTGATCTTCATGTTAAAAAAAAAAACTCTTAATTTGCAGAAGCAAAGTCAAATTCAAAGTATCCCTTTCTAGTGTAAGCTTAATGTATATGACTCTGACGCTTCAGTTGATGTTATTAAAGTTCTCAGAAGCACTCATTTTGAATTTTTTTTTCCGAAAGAAATGCTCTCTTTATTAAAATATCCCTTTCTATGGAACTTGATATCCTGATTTTTAGGTAAGTGGAACTACATATTTGGTCATTAGGTAAAATGCCAGCAAGTAGGCCAATATTTAAAAGCTTATAAATTTTCATAGTGGTGTAAACACGCCGACATGATTCAAAGCTTATAAATTTTCATTATCATACAGTTTTAGCTTAAATTCTTATGCTACGGTGGGTATGTGTGAACTTAAATGCTGACATCATCTGAAAACTTTAGAAATTCATTAAATGTTGACATTTAACCGTTGATGGGCAAAAACTTTATCTTTTACCATATCTTTTATTAGAGGATTGTAGAAGTTTGAGATTCTCATCTCATATAATATGATATAAATTTTAAGAATGATCTTATTTGTAAACTTTATCTTTTTATTAAATGCTGACAATTTCTGAAAACTTTAGAAATTCATTAAATGTTGACATTTAGCCTTTGATGAGCAAAAGCTTTATCTTTTACCATATCTTTTATTAGATGATTGTAAAAGTTTGAGATTCTCATCTCATATAATATGATATCAATTTTGAGAATGATCTTATTTGTAAACTTTAGCTTTTATTAAATGTTGACATCTTTTGGAAAGTTTAGAAATTCATTAAACATTGACATTTAGCTTAAATGTTGACATTTAGCCGTTAATGGGCAAAAGCTTTATCTTTTACCATATATTTTATTAGAGGATTGTAGAAGTTTGAGTTTCTCATCTCATGTAATATGATATCAATTTTGAGAATGATCTTATTTGTAAACTTTATCTTTTATTAAATGTTGACATCTTCTGGAAAGTTTAGAAATTCATTAAATGTTGACATTTAGCTTAAATGTTGACATTTAGCCGTTGATGGGCAAAATCTTTATCTTTTACCATTTCTTTTATTAGAGGATTGTATAAGTTTGAGCTTCTCATCTCATGTAATATGATATCAATTTCGAGAATGATCTTATTTGTAAACTTTATCTTTTATTAAATGCTGACATCTTCTAGAAACTTTAGAAATTCATTAAATGTTGACATTTAGCCGTAGTGTGCTAACATGATCTCTTTTTGTGCAATTCAAGTTGATGTATAAGTTTTTTTTTGTTGTTAGAATTTATAGGTTCTTTTTTATTTCTAATTGTGTGCTGACATGATCTCTTTTTGTGCAATTCAAGTAGATGTATATGTTGTTTGTTATTTCTAATTGTGCTGACATGGTCTCTTGTGCAAATATAACATGTTGAATTTGAATGTGTAATTAACTTGATTTGATATTTGTATGAAATTCATTTAGTACTTTAATCTTTGTTGGAGAATTATGCAAGAATGGTGGAGACGCTGCATTAAAGTGCGCTTTCTTTAATTTTCCTTGTTATTTTTCGTAATATTCATAATTGATAAGTCATCTTTTTGACATTTAGTCTTGCATAACTCTTTACTAGACTTATTGCTGGAGAAATATGATTTTTCACATTATTTGCTTTAAAATTAAGAGGGAATAACAATCTTGCTGACATCCGGTGTCAGCAGTAACAATTTGCATAACAGATTGTTATATGTGCACATTAAAAAGTTATATTTGCATAAAAAATTGTTATATTTGCACAATATAAACTTCTTATTTTTCACTTTTTTTTAATTAACTTCCTCTTTTTTCTTTTTTCCTTTTTAGGTTATGTGAGAACATAGCAAGGATTTGTCATATGCTTTGGTAGTTATGCTATATTTATCTCATTTTCCCTATGTTTATCTGAATGTTATGTTATAACATAATTAAAAGTCTTTTAGCTCATTGGTAGAGCGATGTGCTTATGCACAAATCCGTGGGTTCGAATCCCGCATAGGCTAAAGTTTATAATAATTCTATATTTGCCCAACGTGAGTTAATTTATGCATATTTTAAACTTATATTTGCATATCATCAATTTATAATTGCATATTATAGTTTTACATTTGCACAACATCAATTTATATTTGCATATTATAATCATACATTTTCACAACATCAATTTGTATTTCCCCAACTTATTTTTATTTACTAAAAATTAAAATCTAAGTATTAGATATCAATAATCTTATATATGTACAACGTGAATTAATTTATGCATATTTTAATCATATATTTGCATATCATCAATTTATAATTGCATATCATACTTTTACATTTGCACAACATCAATTTATATTTTCATATTATAATCATACATTTGCACAACATCAATTTGTATTTTCCCAACTTATTTTTATTTATTAAAAATTAAAATCTAAGTATTAGATATCAACAATCTTATATTTGCAAAACGTTAATTAATTTATGCATATTTTAATCTTATATTTGCATATCATCAATTTATATTTGCATATCATACTTTAACAATTTGCTTATCTGAATGTTATGTTATAATATAATTAAAAGCCTTTTAGCTCAATAGTAGAGCGATGCGCTTATGCGCAAATACGTGGGTTCAAATCCCGAATAGGCTAAAATTTATAATAATTCTAGTAATTTACAAAATTTTCTAATAAATGTTCAATATTAATATATATTAGTGCAATTTTAAAATATAAATGCATTACTAAAAGTTCAATAATAAGATATATTAGCGTCGACAGCATCAATGTCGGCGTCGATCAGCCGACATCTCCAATGTCAGCGTCGGCATCTCCGATGTTGACGTCAGCAACATCAACGTTTGTGTCAGCATCTCGGATGTTGGCGTCAGCAATGTCAGCGTCAGAGCTAACAAGAAAAAAAAGAAGCGTTGACACGAAAAAAAGCATCATCGACGTCGCCGTCAACAGCGTCCGCAACATCGATGTCGGCGTCAGCCGAAAACTGTGATGCCAGCGTCAGCATCTCCGATGTTGACGTTAGCAACATCAACGTCAGTGTCAGCATATCCGATGTCGGCATCAGCATCTCAAATGTCGGCGTCATCAATGTTAGTGTCACTGCTAACACAAAAAAAAAGAGTTGACGCGAAAAAAAGCATCTTTCACGTCGGCGTCAGCAACGTCAGCAGCATCGATGTCAGAGTCAGCCGGCATCTCTAATGTGAGCGTCAACATCTCCGATGTTGACGTCAGCAACATCAACGTCAGTGTCACTATCTCCGATGTCGGCGTCAGTGTTGACACGAAAAAGGAAGCGTTGACACGAAAAAACGCATCTTCGATGTCGGCGTCAGAAGTGTCGGCAGCATCGATGTCGGTGTCTGCCGACATCTCCGATGTCAGCGTCAGCATATCATATGTTGGCATCAGCAATGTCAGCGTCAGTGCTAACATGAAAAAAAGAAGCGTTGACACGAAAAAAAGCATCTTCGACGTCGACATCAGCAGCGTCTGCAACATTGATATCGGCGTCAGCAGCGTCAACATCTTCGATGTTGACGTCAGCAACATTAACATCGGTGTCAAAATCTTCGATGTTAGCGTCAGGATCTCCGATGTCGGCATCAACAACAACGTTTGTGTCAGCATCTCCGATGTCGGCGTCAGCAATGTCAGCATCTCTGATGTCGGCGTCAGCAATGTCAGCATCTCGAATGTCGGCGTCAGCAATGTCAGCTTTAGTACTAACACAAAAAAAAAGAAGCGTTGGCACGAAAAAAGCATCTTCGACGTCGACGTCAGCAGCGTCCACACCATCGATGTCGGTGTCAGCTGACATCTCCGATGTCAGCGTCAGCAGCGTCAACATCTTCGATGTTGACGTCAGCAAAATCAACGTCAGTGTCAGAATCTCCAATGTCAATGTCAGCATTTCCGATGTCGGCATCATCAACATCAATGTTAGTGTCAGCAACTCCAATGTCGGCGTCAGCAATGTCAGCGTCAGTGCTAAAACGAAAAAAAGAAGCGTTGACACGAAAAAAGAATCTTCGACGTCGGCGTCAACAGCGTCTGCAACATCGATGTCGGCGTTAGCCAACATCTCCGATGTCAGCGTAAGCAGCGTCATCATCTCCGATGTTGACGTCAGCAACATCAACATCAGTGTCAGCATCTCCGATGCTGACGTCAACAACATCAACATCATTGTCAGCATCTTCGATGTCGGCATCAGCAATGTCAATGTTACTTCTGCTGACAAGGAAAAAAGCATCTTCGACGTCGGCGTCAGCGTCTCCGATGTCAGTGTCAACGGTGTCAGAAATGTCGGTGTTAGCAACGTCTCCGATGTCAGCATCAGCAGCATCAACATCTCGAATGTCAGCGTAGGCAATGTCAGCGTAAGTGCTAACACGAAAAAAAGAAGTGTTGACACGAAAAAAAAACATCCTTAACGTCGGCGTCAGCAACTTCGGCAACATCGATGTCGGCGCCAGCCGACATCTCCGATGTCAGCGTCAGCATATCCGATGTTGACGTCGGCAAAGTCAACGTCAGTGCCAGCATCTTCGATGTCGGTATCAGCAATGTCAACGTCAGTGCTTCTGACACGGAAAAAAACATCCCTAACGTTGGCGTCAGCAGCGTCGGCAACATCGATGTCGGCTTACTCCGATGTTGACATCAGCAACGTCAGCGTCAGCATCTTCGATGTCGGCGTCAGCCGACATCAGCGTCAGCGCTGACATGAAAAATGTTAGTGGTGTTCGCAATGTTAGTAGTGACAATGTCAGCTGTGTCCACAATTTTAGTGTCAGCGGTGTCAGGAATGTCGTTGTCAGCAATAAGCTTGCATAACATAATATTATATTTGGATATTATAATATTATATCTGCGTAACATCGGGTTATATCTGCATAACATCGGTGTCAGGAATGTCAGTCTTTATAATTCTTTACTCTTTTACACTCTTTTATCCTTAAAATTAATATTAAAAAAAAAATACAAAATAAAAAAAAATCTACACTTTTCACTGGGCTAGGGGGCTTCAGCTGCACCAAGCCCCAATATATGCCAATGCCCTTATCCATTTACCACACATGCACACTGGAGAATGTATGTTAGGCTTGGAATATGACGTCAGGATGGTTATGAGTTAGTTAGTGTAAGTATAGGTAATAAGAGCATACTCATATTGAGTAACATAACTTATTTATTATCATTTCTCTCTCATCCACCTCATTTTAATATTTAGTATTCCATAACCATGGTACTTGGCATGCATATCTTATTTCACCTTTTGCATCAAAATTTTTTTTGCAATTTTTTTTTGTAAGTAAAAATCAAACGAGACCCACTATTAATGTTTTTTTATTAGAAAATAATTCGAGGCTGAACAAACCCGGAACCTCGAGAGACCGGCATAGTCGGCAGGCCGCTAACCGTCAAAAAATACAACATAGAACCAGAAAAATACAACATAGAAAAAGAAAACAAGTGCAGTACAAACGGAGGGAGGCACACAAACGTAATCGCACAAGCGAACCAAGCCCAACCATGTTGGAGACAACGTAGACTAAGAGCCGACGCCAAGCACCACCAAGCAGTGACACCGCTGGCCAACGGCACATCAGGAGTCCCCGTGGGCAGTGAAGACGATCCTCCAAGAAAATTTCCGTAACGCGGAGTTTTCTCGATACACACTGGCTTGACCCAGCCAGACCCAACACCGAACACCAGAGCTCCAACTCACACGAAGAACGCCATGAACAACCAGGCTTACTACCGAGAACCACCCTTGTATGACGCACTAAGAGACCCTTTCGGGATTTAATAGAAGCCCTTTCGAGATTTATATATAATGTATAACCTTCTCGTTGTTTTTATTTTATTTTAAGGTTGCTTTGGGCCCAAAGAAAAACACAGGCCCAGCTACGGGTCTCCCAAGCCCGAGGGCTGAATGAAGCAGTAGTAGGCAAATCTGAGGCACGGAGACTGGGAGCAAGGATGAGTTGCAGGCCGAGCACCCAGACCGGCGACTCCACTTTCCACCAAGGAAAGAGACATCGCAGGAGGGGAGGAGTGAAAGTCGGCACCAGGGCTGGGCCGGAACGCCGAAAGACAACAATTTCTGTGAAGCACAGGGAACGATACCGGTGGCGACAACAGAGTGAAATTTCAGAGGAAAGCTAGGAAAGCTTTCCTCCGACGAAAGCCAGGAAAGCCTAATCAACACAGAACTTTGAAAAGCCCCAAATCTATTTGGGTAACCTACGAAATCCTAATCGAAAAGCCCCAAATTGATTTGGGTGACCGACAAATGTAACGGCCCGGAATTATGATTTCCGGGTTACGTTTCAAGGGATGAAATCCCTTGTTCGGATCTTGCAATCCAGGTACGGGTCGAGGTTTCAACTCATTTTTAAGACTAGTATAAAGAGGGATTTCAAACCCTAAAAACCTCGAAGGGCCGTTGGGTACCCTTAACCTGTCCTAAGGCTATGTCGCGGAATCCATTTCAAACAAAAAGTAAAGCGGAAGCAAGTAAAGATACAAGTGCCACGGCGGAGCCGGTTAAAACCAAATCTTGAGTGGGTAATTACCATTTTACTAAGTTAGGATATTAGCCAGATTCTTCGATTCGCCAAAAGGGAACCCCGTCATATAGACATCGAGCACTCAAAATCTGCAGAAAACACCTTAAAAAAAGAACGGGGAAAGGAGTCAGATCGAGCCACTCATGCGGGACCGGCAGTCCTCGCTGAGGCCACATAGTATGTGCTATACCTAATAAAGATGCTCTAATGCAGTACGAAAGTCAAACACACTAGCATGCTCCTAGTTATAATAATGTGCAGAAATACTGTAAAGGGCCCAAGACAATGCCAAATGGCATATCCCTCTCCTACCTCCACCCCTTCCGATAGGTGGAGACTGGCCAGCTCGTGAATGCATTCCATCATAATCGGGCGGCACGCATGCCTAACCCGCTCCACAATAAAGCCCGCAGGCATATCATAATATAAGGAAGTTCATGACTCGATTGACTCAGGGTACCCGATGAGGCTGGGCTACCCTATGACCCTAGCAAAGACTCTAGGACTATCACAGATAACGGCCGTTCTGTTTCAAACGCATAAAGTAACCAGATGCTCAATCAATTAGTGCAACCTAAACATGATACTACATGGCATGCTTTTATGCATATGCAACACCTAACATAAAATGCAACAACAGGCATGAATGTCCAACCTGAGTAAGCCCCCTAGGGAACTTACCTGAAGATGCAGAACAGCAAAATAGCGCAAGTAATGGCCCAATGCAAGTCCAAAGCAATCCAAAAGCAATACACACCTATCATCAAGCTATTTTTCATAAGCTACCAGTCCATCATTCATACACACGAACTCCACATTCTCAACATGCTCAAAACCACCCGATAGTAAAACCATTTTCCAAAACCTTTCCGATATGATCGGCATCAACCAAAATCATTCTTCAAATCAAACCCATTGATAAAAGCATACCAACCATATTTCCAAACTTTGTTCTCAAAACCAACATCATCAAACCAAGACAAAGAATCCCGACATTAAACATTTAAACCTTAAGGTCAATCTCTCAAAATCATATCATAGAAATAATTCCGACATTTTGATTTTCCAAACACAATCCTTTAAGAATCATTTTTGGAAGACTTAAACCCTTTCTAAATAGTTTAACAACAATATTTAAATAAAATAAAACACCAAAAAGAATCAATCCATTTTAACAACCACATTTATAAATCAACAACAATAATCACTTTATCATTTCTAAATTCTCGTATTAAAACATCTTATAATAACACATTTCAAATAACACCATTTTTAGAACAATTTATAATATATATATATATATATATATATATATATATATATATATATATATATATATATATATATATATATATATATATATATTCCAGAAATTATAATTATCACAAAACTCAGAATATATAATAATAATAATAATAATAATAATAATAATAAGTTAACAACAATTATATAACATAACATAACAATAAAACAATAAATCTATCAACAACAATAACCCAACCCAGAAAAATAGCCCAACAACCCAAAAGAATCAGCCCACAACCCAATTGAATGGAAACCCGGTCCAAGGGGCTGAATCCGGAAATCCGAAATGGGGAACCCGGTTCTCACAACCCAATCTGACAGCCTCACACCTTATAACCCGGAAAGAGGAAAACGGGTCTGGCCCAAACCTTAACTCGGCAGAAGATAGGCCCAAAAGCCCAAAAGAAAAGAAAGGAAGACCCGATCTGTCTTCTTCCCCAAATCGACAGAACAGGACGAAGAACACCGGACAACGTCAACGGAAAACGGAAGAAGGAAAGGGGAAGAGCTCAGGCCGCCGGTGGCCGTTTGGCTCGGAATTTCACCCAGCGATCCACAAGGAGA
This sequence comes from Persicaria maculosa, assembly GCA_963922045.1. Classification (NCBI taxonomy): domain Eukaryota; kingdom Viridiplantae; phylum Streptophyta; class Magnoliopsida; order Caryophyllales; family Polygonaceae; genus Persicaria; species Persicaria maculosa. Next base: position 19,141,309 of record OY998258.1, read on the forward strand.
TCCCGACCACACTCATCACAGAAAGAATGAAGCGAGGGCAAGAAGGAAGAGGAGGAGGATTTACCGATTCCGAAGGGTAGCTCCGACGAGGGTGCTCAGGGCGGCGTCTGGCTTCGATCGGCGAGGGGAGAGCCTTTATCAGGGCCTAGGGCGATAGGAGATGATGTAAAAGATTGCCTTTGCTCAGATTCAAGCCAAGAACGAAGGAAATCGAGGATTTACCTATTCGGAACCAGTGCGAGAGGAAGAGAGGAGGAAGGTGGCGGCTCGGCGGCGCCGGCTGCTCCTTGGCGGATCTGGGTACGTCGGACCTCGGCGAATACGGCTCGGCTCGACTGCTCGGAAAGCAGCACTGCGAGAGCTCGGGTGGAGGTGGGCTCGGCTCTTCGTCAGTGGAACAAGGGCTTGGCTCCTGGGCAACTCGGCGATGGCGAGGCTGGCCTGGCTGCCTGGAACGACGTTCGAAGAAGAGGAGGGTGGGGCTCGCGCTGCTACTGCTCGGAGAAAGAGGGTGAGGGTGCTCGGCTGCTGCTCCGGGCTGTTTGATTAGAAGAACAGAGAATGGGGTGTGGTGGCTTGATTTGGTGCTGCTCTCGGTGAGGCTGCGATCGAACGGAGGGGGTAAGAGATGGTGTTCTTGGTGAATTGCTTTTGTGGGTTTCCTCTGGTCAATTCAGATGAGAAGGAAGTGAGGACATGTGAGTGATCCTTATATGGTAAAAAGCACAAAACAACAATTTTGCAAGCTGGTGAATTGGTGGTGCTCTGCAGCCTACAACGGCAGACGAGAGAGAGGGGAAATAAAGAAGAAAAGGAAAAAGGAAAAAAAAAAAAAAATAAAATAGGAATAACCCTCACAATAGAATTCAAAATAGCGGAATGGACTCAAAACCCACTCGCTCGACTTTATCCCGACGCGTTTAAAATACTTTTCAATTTTTCAAAATCCGAACATTATTTTTTCAATTTTCGGTATATAAAAGCAGAGTATAACATACTTTAATTTTCCAATTAATTAATGCCGGAACTTAGTTCGAAAGATTTAGAATAAACCCAATAGTTTAAGGACGGAAATTCCAAACCTCTCAACTCTTAGATAGCGGAATGATTATAAATCCCTATTTTAATAATTTAATACTCTAAAATTTCCCGGCCTTTACAACAAAAGCCAGGAAAGCTTCACCCACCCATAGAAGTGCAGGCTGAGACCAAAATCGGCAGGCTCAGGCCGGAATCAACACAGAACTTTGAATTTATAGAGGGAATTCACACGGAATGAAAAACGAGATCAAACCCGAAGAGATTTACCAAGAGGATTAAAGAAATTAAAGAAAGGAGCCAAGAGAAACCAAAGCCCCAACTCAATTTCAAGCTCCGTCCAAAACTAAGAAAGGATTTTCGGACTTAGGGTTGAAGCCGAGCACGACCGAGCCACGCCGGAAAAACAAGGTAGCAGAGCTGCAGAGACACGAAGGTTGGGTAGGGGCGGTTGAAACCGAGGTAAGACGGCCGGAGCCGGAGTTGAGACTCTCCCTCTCTCTAGAAATCTAGAGAGAGGATAGAGTTTTTTCCTTCATATTAGTGTTCCACTATTAATGTTTAATTGAGTAATATTCTATGATATTGTGTCATATTGAGTATCATATATATGATACTTCTTTTCTTTTGGGTTCTTTAAAAATATGACTTTTTCTTACATTTTTTTAATTATTAAGGTACTTGCAAGTAGGGGTGTGCATATCCAGGTACCCGACACGAACCGATTAATCGTGTCGGGTACCCGAAACCGTTTAGTCCAAAATGATCGAACCGTATCCGACACGGATTAACCCGGGTATCTCATTTTAGAGAACGAGTCATCTCATTTTCCATCAATTTGTTGATTTTCGATTCTATTAATTCAAGAATTGTGTGGGTGGTTTTGGGAATTTCTGATTTGGGGCAACTTTGGGGGCTAGGATTAGTGTTTCCATCTTCTTTTTGAATGTAGTGCAACACTGCAACAATGGGGGCTAGGGTTACTGTCGACTTAGCCAACCAATAAAAAATCAACCGGTTCGTGTCGGATAACCGGTATCCGACATGGAACCGATTAGTATATCCATGTTGGATACCCGGGTTAATCCGTGTCGGATATACTAATCGGTTCCATGTCGGATACCGGGTTATCCGACACGAACCGGTTGATTTTTTATTGGTTGGCTAAGTCGACAGTAACCCTAGCCCCCATTGTTGCAGTGTTGCACTACATTCAGAAAGAAGATGGAAACACTAATCCTAGCCCCCAAAGTTGCCCCAAATCAGAAATTCCCAAAACCACCCACACAATTCTTGAATTAATAGAATCGAAAATCAACAAATTGATGGAAAATGAGATGACTCGTTCTCTAAAAACAATAAATTTCCCCAAAATGTACAAAGGCCATCTACAATTGAATGATTTCCCTGGATTTCTTTTTGGAAGAAAGAAAATCGGAAAATTGCATCAATGAGTTGCTTCCAGAATGGTGTAGATAATGGCTTTATCAATTCCAAAAACCAGTAGTCGACGCCACTGCCGTGCTCAGTGTCACAAACCTTTGTCGTCGGAAAGTAGGGCGTCGGAGATTTAGGGAGAGATAGAGAGAGCGCCGTGAATGTCACCATCGCCCCCCGCCAGAGATTGAGTGAAAGAGCGTCTTCGCCGCCGCGTTCAGATTAGGGTTAGTTTACAAAAGTTGAAAGTGCCAAAGGGGTTTTATAAATAAAAAGAAAGTGGAGAAGGCCGAAGGAATTTTATTTTTTTTAAAAAGCAAGTTCAACTGTTCAAGTTAAAATAAAACAATGAAAAATTTGGAAACGAAGAGTTTCGATCCCGGGACGCGCGTATGATGTGGATAAAGTCCCTTGGGTCCCTAGCCAATTGAGCCACCCAACTTTTATGTTCCAAAAAGGACATTAAAATACTAATACTATATTACATATAGATTTATATAAAAAAAAATTAAACGGTTCGACGGTTCATGTCGGGTGCCCGACAAGGGAAAATTCCCGATCCGAACACGAACCGTTTATTATTGTATTTTACCGGTTCGTGTCATTTTCGTGTCGTGTCTTTTTTGGTTCGTGTTTTTTCGTGTCGGGTCAGTCGTGTCGGGTTTTTCTGCACACCCCTACTTGCAAGTACCTTAAATGTAATGTGTGAGACAAAAAAAAAAGGTAGCAACAGAAAGAAAAAGCAAAGTACCTATAACCTACATCAGGTGAGAATGAATAGCAATGGTAAATACACGAGTCACTCAAATTCATTTCTTTCACTCATATAAACTCATACACAGCTTGACATGCCTACATCAGGTGAGAATGAATAGCAAGTTAGTGTTGGTGAATTCAAGCTGCTGATTTTTTTAGCCACAAAGGCTTTTAAGGCTTAACTCACCCTTAATCTAAGTTACTTGCCCGCCAATGCTAAAAGAAAGTGAAGTAAGATCAAAGGAAGAGGGCAAAGGCCAAAAAAATGCATTACAACAGCTGAGATAATGGTAAATTTTTTGAGCAGCTGTAAGTTCCTCTATGCATTACAGCAGCTGCACAACTGAGATCTTCACGCAGTAGCAGCAGCTGAGATCTGATTAATAGTTTTGTTAATCCTGGCAACTTACAAGAAGTAGACACCTAGAGGAATTTTGTTAGCAGCTGCTGAGATCTGACTGCAAAAGAAATATCAAATCTTTCTTGTTGTCAATGCTTTTATGTTTTATGATATAAAAGTAATTGGGAGGAAGAAAGTGAAATGTGAGAAGGACAAAGCAAGTGTTAGATCTTAGAAGCAATATGGTATTATTGATGCTTTGTTCATCAAGTAGAGACACTAGACCCTTGATGTGGTCTCTGTACATTTTGTAACGATGTTACTTGTATATATTTACAGATTCAGGAAACTATCTAGCAGCAGCTCATATGCACGAATCAACTTACTTAGGAGTATGAAAGAGCGAGATGGAAAAAACACACATAACTTGAAACGCACAGCACATGACAGAAACAAAGAAAGATGGGAAATTTGGTGGAAACATAATAAGTAACCACAGATAAGTTGAAATGTCTGCTAACAGTACTCATGGAGAACCACTGAGAGTGCAACATAAAGTTTAATCCACTTGCCCAACGAAAACCCGTAATAAGCACGTATGGAAGACTCGAAGTAACACATACTCCTCCTTTACAGGCTGAAAAGAAACAGACTCGAAAACAGCCTCCTATATACTCATGGTACTGGGCAAAGATGATCAGGTAGAAAGCTATGTAAATAAGCGCCACAAGTACCTTGCAAAGCATTTCTGATCTATGGATGTAAGAAGTCTAGAAATTTAACCACCAGAGGACTTAGTTTGGGAAGATGTAGTCATGAGGTCAGTGAAGGGGCATACGAGGAGCTCGTGGGCGAACAGGTGTCTTTGATGGGCTCACCCTGGATAGGTAGAAATGCATGATCAGAAATCAACATGAGTTAAGAACAAGCTCAAATGAAATAATGGGAAGAGGAAACTAAAGTACCTTATCGGCAATGATCCCAGCACAACACCACTGCAGTTGAGAGCAACAGTAGCAGACTCAGCCTGCAGGAACCAAATAAAAAGGAACTCCTTGAATGACACAACCGGCCACAAAAAACTTCAAATATCACCTGTTAAAAACTCAATTTCCTTGAAAGGATCATATGACACACACCAAAATCAGGAGCTTATGCCTGAATTTTGCGGTTTAAATATGGATGGTCACTTAGTCAGTAGGGAGCCTTTTCCATATCTGATAATCTTAACATGTAAAACGCTTAGAAACAAAGTTAATTATTCTAGTAAAACATCTGGGGTCTTAGGAAATATACCACCCACTATCATCCAAAAGGATTGCAGCCTTCAACTGTACATACAAAAATACTGCTATTATTAGTTATCAGAATTCTGAACCATGAAGAGCATAAAACTTCACAACCAAACACGGCTTATCAATGTAAAAAGAAGTCCTAAATTCTCTAATGACAAACAGAAGTGGATGGTTATGATGGTGTTCGGGGTGCAGCCAGCTGATTTTGGAGGCCTGAAATTGATAGAATTTCACCCAGAAATATGCCCTGTTTCCTTTATATTATTGTATGGAAGCACAATTGGGAGGAGGAAAGTGAGATGTGATTTCATTTGTTTTTTTGCATCATTAAAAAAAACAAATGAACAAAAATGATATCAGCTTTAAATGTAGATTATATGAATCATTAAAAAAAAATCCATCAACTCAAGTGAATTGAACAATAAGTAAACCAAAGGCTTTGCAGTTTGTTCAATTCACTTGATATCAGGTTTCACAAATTTGTTCATCAACTATGCCTCACAAATTGTTCAACGATCAGATTTTGACCAAAAAAGAAGAAGAGAGAAACACATAGCTAGGATAAGTAGTTTAGACGACCTAATCAATAAATTCAACCAAAAAAATAGACTTCCCCATTATCGCAAAATCAAACCCTAATCCCGCTCTATTCCCAATTCCGATCCCTATTTCCCCAAATCAAACCCTAGCCAAACACTATCAAGTTCCTAAATTGAAGAGAAAGATGTTTGAGGTTACCTAAAAATAGCGATGGAGAGAGCACCAAAGATCCTATTCTCGAGCGCAGACCAGCAGCACACAGAGGCGGCCACGTCGAGTGGAGACGCATTCAGGCGGACTCAAGGCGAGCTCCGACACAGGCGGAATCGAAGGTCGATGGTGATTGAGAGAAGTAGGGGGAAGATATCAAGAACAAGGGCGATGGCGATGGACGGAGCTGCGGTGGTTGATTAACGGCGAGGAGATTCGATGGCGCATGAGCTCACCACAACCGGCGATGGGCGCAGCAAAGGAGGAGAGGAGGAGGAACTGCCGGATGGAGAAAGAAGAGTCATGGAGAGAGCTCGGAGGAGATTGGGAGGCGAGCGATGGAGAAGGGGTCTAGGAGCGGAAGAAGGGTCGGTTAAGGGCTTTATTGATTAATCTTGAAATTTACCGTGATAAGAAAAATAACCGTGATAAATATGATGCTAGTTTACTTCGGTTCTCCTTGGAACCGTGGTAAAGTTGTTGACTTTGAAAATTTAGCACAACATTACAAATTAAATGTGGTCAAAGGTCATTTTTCCGGAGACCATCATTAAAGATCTGAAGTGGAGACCATCATTAAAGATGCTCAAAGGGGTTCAACAAGTGTGTAACAACCCTCGGCTATATATAGACTTCTTCCACAAGAGCAATATCATGTAACTACTTTCCCTCTTCTTCCTTACTTTTCTCTGCATTTACGTTTCCTCCATTGTTGAGAGTTGAAGTTCCATATACTGTAATATACCGGAACTTGACTTGATAATTCCATTACCACACGCAAACAAATCAAAAGCTAAAGGAATTCTTGCAACGTACTATGGGAAATTCAATATGATTGTCCGGTCGAGTTTGATTCGATCGCCTCTCTAGCTTCCTCATTTTCTTTCATAAACCATCTTGTTGTAGGGTGTTGGATTCACACCACCATATCGGTATGTGCGATCGATCTTGCATCTCCTTTGACTTGTGCCTTCAGCGTACTGTGAACACATACATATATACAGATACATACATTATATATGTGCTAATCAAGATCAATAACTCTAATTTACAAATATTTAGGTCTGGTTTGTTTGAGCAGCAAAGAATAGAAAAAGGAAATTAATTAAAGTTTATATGTAAAATTTGTATGATCTATCACTTTATTTGCGAGTCTAATGGTTACCCGAAAAAAAAAAAAAAGAGTTATGGTTATCTTATGCTCAAATTAGGGTATCAAATGAGAAAGGAAATAAATTTTATATGGAAAATAAGGAGAGTGAATATTAATTAATCAATGAATCGAATCTTTAACTTAAAAATGGACTAGATTTGAAAGGTTAATTATTAACTTCTCTTACCTTAAACAAACTAGGGATTAATTTTTAGAGCATGTCAAGATTGATAGTACTATCTTAATTATACTCCATTGTTCCATAATAGATGTCTTTTACTATTCATGCATGTTTTCTTAAGAAGCTAAAAACTATATAAAATATCAACATTTTATTAAATATTTTTCAATAATATCATACATATTACTAATAAGTATAGAATTATTTTAAAAAATTAATTAAAAAATGGATATTTTATATAGTTTTTAGCTCATTAAAAAGCGTGAATGAATAGTCTAAAGACAACTATTGTGGGACGGAGGGAGCATATACTGTTAATGTGCCTTGAATCATCGTTGACCGGCGACGCATCGAGGGGGTCCGGGGAGCGGAGCCCCCCGGGGGCTAAGGGGGGCAGCGCCACCCCGCCTTTACGGTATGCGATGTTTATTGTAAACGGGCCTATCGTCTGTCTATTTTGGGCTTTCAGTCCATTGTCTGTTTAGGGTTTCATGAGTCTCCTCATATACTCATGAAACACCGACCCCTTGTAACCTAATCTGTTTTGCTTCCTCTAATAAGAAAACTAGTTCTCTGCCCGTGGATGTAGGCAACACACCGTTGCTGAACCACGTAAATCCCTGTGTTGTTCTTCGCTAATTTCATTCTCGTTATAACAAACTAGTATCAGAGCTTTGGTTGTTGATTTCAGCCGAGAATGATGTCTGGTTCTGTGTTGAAGATCGACAAGTTTACTGGAAGAAATTCTTTCAGTCTGTGGCAGATCAAGATGCGGGCTTTGCTGAAACAGCAAGGTTTATGGACACCGTTGGCCGCCGACAAGAAGGGGGTAGATACAACCACCGCTGAGTACGGCCTTCTGGAGGAGAAGGCTCATTCGACGATTATGTTGTGTCTCGCAGACGATGTCATAACAGAAGTTGCTGATCAGGAAACCGCAAGCAAGTTGTGGCTAAAGTTGGAGTCTTTGTACATGACAAAGTCTATGACGAACAATTTGCTTCTGAAACAACGGTTGTTCGGGCTGCGTATGCAGGAAGGTACACAACTCAGAGATCATCTTGATCAACTTAACACTCTATTACTTGAATTGCGTAATATTGATGTTAAGGTGGAGGACGAAGATGCTGCCCTAATTCTGCTGGTATCCCTACCCCCCACATACGAGAACTTCGTTCAGTCGTTCGTCGTTGGGAAGGACACCATCATGTTGGAAGAGGTTAGATCGTCGCTTCACAGCAGAGAGTTGCGTCTGAAGGAAACCACGTCGGTTACATACAATCAGGCTTCCGGGCTTGTGGCAAACGGAGGCAAATATGATGGTAGAAAGGGCAATAAGAAGAAGCATCGACAAGATCGCAAATCAGGCCCTAAACCAAACGATGTTTGTAACTACTGCAAGGAGAAAGGTCATTGGAATAATGACTTTCCGAAGAAGAAGAAGCAAGAGGAGGAGAAATCTGGGTCTGCTGGAGTAGCTGATCGTGGCAATACTTCTGAGGAGGATATTGTTATGTTAGCTGATGATCACACACACAGGGCTGATATATGGTATCTTGACTTTGGGGCATCTTATCATATATGTCCTAAAAGGGAGTTGTTTGTAACATATAGCCGTGCTGATGGAGGCAATGTATCCATGGGGAATGATGCTCTATGCAAGGTTGTTGGGACTGGCTCAGTTAGGTTTCAGAAAGATGATGGAAATTTCGCACATTGGAGGATGTCAAGCACGTGCCATCCATGATGAAGAATCTGATATCCCTAACAGTGTTAGACGACAAGGGGCTCAGGTACATAGGTTATGGGGGAAAGTTGCGTGTGTCCAGAGGCTCTGATGTGGTTCTGCAAGGAGTCAAGCGGGGAAAGGGAACTTTGTACACCCTACAAGGTTCCTCAGTTACAGGTGCTGCAGCGGCTATTTCTGCTGGGGTTCAGGAAGCTAATCTGACCAGGCTTTGGCATATGAGGTTGGCTCGTATGAGTGAAAGGGGGATGCAAATTCTCTCAAAAGCAGATCTTCTAGGAGGCCATAAGGCCCAGAGCCTTGAGTTTTGTGAACATTGTGTGTTTGGGAAATTACATCGCAGCAAATTTCCTAAAGCAGTTCATCAGACAAAGGGCACGCTGGATTACATCCATTCAGACTGTTGGGGTCCTTCACGTGTTCAGTCCTTGGGCGGTCACAGGTATTTTTTGTCTCCAATTGATGATTACTCTAGGATGACTTGGGTATTCATGATGAGGCACAAAAGTGAGGCATTCAGTAAGTTCAGAGAGTGGAAGACTCTAGTAGAGAATCGAACTGGAAAGAAGGTCAAGAGGCTGCGAACTGATAATGGTCTAGAATTCTGTTCATCTGAGTTTGATGAGTTATGCAGAGATGAGGGCATTGCTCGACATCATACAGTCAGATACACACCACAGCAGAATGGTGTAGCAGAACGAATGAATCAGACTCTTCTGGCGAAAGCAAGGTGTATGCTTTCCAATTCAGGCCTTGATAGGAGATTCTGGGCAGAAGTAGTTTCAACGGCTTGTTATCTCGTTAATTGGAGCCCACACACAGGTATTGACTGCAAAAAACCTTATGAGGTGTGGACTGGTAAGGCTGCTGACTACTCCAATATGAGGGTTTTTGGGTGTACGGCTTATTATCATGTGGACGAGGGTAAGCTAGAGCCAAGAGCTAAGAAGGGAGTCTTCATGGGCTATGGTACTGGTGTGAAAAGGTACAGGATCTGGTCTGACAATAAGATTATACTTAGCAGGAGTGTAGTCTTTGATGAGAGCTCTTTGCTTAATTCTAGGAAGAAGACTAGTGATGCAATTGAGAAAGAGGCTGTTGCTAAGGAGGTGGAGTTGGACTTCACTCCATCTGAGAGTCAGGTACCTGATTTGGTCACAAACCAATCATCACAGTCATTGAGTCAGACACTGTTGAGACAGAGGCTATACCACTAGACACGGGAGCAGGTGGAGCGACACATCGCAGTATTGCTCTAGATCGGCCAAGAAGGGTTGACATCAGACCTCCTACGAGATATAGGTCTGATGAGCTGGTGGGATATGCCTTGCAGGTGGCTGAGGAGGTGTAGGATGATGCTCCGTCCACCTACAAGGTTGCTATTTCTAGAGATGAGTCAGCACAATGGCTTGCGGCAATGGGAGAAGAGATGGAGTCTCTTCAGAAGAATCGGACTTGGGAGCTTGTCAAATTGCCTGCTGATAGGAAGGTGATTACTTGCAAATGGGTCTTCAGGAAAAAGGAAGGACTATCAGCTGCTGAGGGTGTTAAGTACAAAGCACGAGTAGTTGCAAGAGGATTCAATCAGTGAGAGGGAGTAGACTACAATGAGATTTTCTCACCAGTGGTCAGACATACTTCTATGAGGGTGCTACTAGCAATGGTTGCGCATCAGGATTTGGAGCTTGAGCAACTAGATGTGAAGACAGCTTTCCTACATGGAGAGTTGGAGGAGGAAATATACATGTCTCAGCCAGATGGTTTTCAGGTTCCTGGAAAAGAGAACCATGTTTGATGCGGGTCAAGATGGCCTTCTGTGGGTCAAACAACGATCTTGATCCAGGCGACGACTCGAGGACGAGTCGATTTCAAATGGAAGAGAATGATGTCATCCTCAAGCGAAAGAAGAAGGCTCCACCTTGGGAGTCGTTAAAGAAACGGCGTTAATTATTTTATTATTTATATTTCTTAATTATCATATTTTATTATTTTTTATATATTAAGATTTTAGATTAAAGTTTTATCTTCTAGGTTTATTTATTTTAGGATTAATATTATATCTTTATCAACCTAAATTCTATCTTGCACGGTAGAATTGGTTCTTAGGTTTTCTATTTAAACATTGTAGTTCTGTTGAATTAAATTGGCGACACCGCGGGCAGAAGCGCTCCCAGCGAGCGAGGCCAACCCAGGCGCCTCGCCCTCGCTCTCGCGCGCGCATCCGTGCTCCCAGGCGCCAGCGTCCGCGTCTTCGCTCGCCATCTCCATCGCTGCCAGCGAGAGCTTCGTCCTCGCGCACCCGGAGCCCCGCGCACACCCCGAGACTTGAAAGCCTGTGTGCCCAGCGAAGCCCAGCGCCTGACGTTCCCGACTTCCGCGCAACCCAGTCCCTCGCTTCTCTTTTTCTGTCGCTATTACTTTGTTGAAAGTTGCTGAATTTTACCAAGTATAATTCTGTCGCTAAATCAGAATTCTAATCACTTGTCTAAATTGTTCCAAATCAGGAGATATCAAAGAGCATTGCAAGATCGGAGCAAATATACGGCGTTGTTCTTGATCTGAAGCCCACAGGCGAAGGATCGGGGATTCCAAACGTATCAAGTGGTATCAGAGACAGGTTATGCTACGCTCTTTGTTTTTTTGAGTTGATGTTATTAATGTTTTGATTTGATGGCTTGGGAGATATGGGGAGATTGGGAAGATGATCCCGATCCATTGGATGGATTTTTTGCTTTGGAACGTGCCAAAGAACAACGACGCCAACAAGAGTTACGTCGGAGAGCTTGGCTACAACAACAAACCCTAAAGCGTCAACGCGAAGCCAAAAGACGCCAACTTTGGCTTCAACGTCAAGAGGAAGAACAACGACGTGCTAGGGAACAACTTCAACTAGAACGCCAACGAGGGTACAATCAATGGTTGCGCCAATATAAAGAAAAGGAATTTCGAAGTGGAAGATCTGACATTGTTGATTGGGATGTTTGGTATGCGTCATATCAGCGTCTCCAAAGAGAAGAAGAGGATCACCAAAGATGGGAGAAGGAAGAAGCTCTTCGAAAGGCTGAAGAAATCGTCGACAAATTCGTTGCCCAGAAAACAGCTCAGCGCGATGATTTTGTTTTGCAATTTCCCGTTGACTCCGACATCGGAATTGAGTCAACTCAGTTTTGTTGCGAAGCTGACTCGACGAGCTTTCCAACGGTGGGTCACACGCTGTTAGACTCCTCCGGGAAGATCTCCGAATCTGTCCTTAAAGTCGACTGCAGTGTTGTGCAGGAGAAGGAGCATGTTGATTTCGTTGACAAGGATGAGGTACTTGATGACGTGTCTCAAGAGTTAGCGATTGTACCTCTTGGGCATGTTCATGAAGTTCCAGTTGCTGAGATTTGTGTGTTCATTGATCCTATTCTTATTGAAGAACAAGTCTGTTCAACGATCACACATGAAGGTGTTGTTTTTGGGGTTCCTATACCTCGAATTCTCCTGGCACCTATTCCACCCGTTCCTCCATCATCTTCTTCGAAGGTTGTTGCTCCTTCCTCGCTGATCTTTGCTGACTCGATTCGAGGACGAATCGAAGATAAGAGGGGGAGAATGATGCGGGTCAAGATGGCCTTCTGTGGGTCAAACAACGATCTTGATCCAGGCGACGACTCGAGGACGAGTCGATTTCAAATGGAGGAGAATGATGTCATCCTCAAGCGAAAGAAGAAGGCTCCACCTTGGGAGTCATTAAAGAAATGGCGTTAATTATTTTATTATTTATATTTCTTAATTATCATATTTTATTATTTTTTATATATTAGGATTTTAGATTAAAGTTTTATCTTCTAGGTTTATTTATTTTAGGATTAAAATTATATCTTTATCAACCTAAATTCTATCTTGCACGGTAGAATTGGTTCTTAGGTTTTCTATTTAAACATTGTAGTTCTGTTGAATTAAATCAGATTGAAATAGAATTGAAGAAACCCTTAACGGATCAAGGGTTCTTCGATTATCAATCCCAAAGCTCTTGTGTTCTAAGACTTTCGGCAATCACAAAACACCACCCTCACCTTGATTCCATTCGGCAACCCTAAAACACAACACATCCCTCACCTTGTTCTCATCGAGATCGAGGGAGTCCATCGCTGCCTTCATCGAGGTCGACAACAGCGCCCCAAGAACTCCAGCGCTTGGCGACACTGCGGGCAGAAGCGCTCCCAGCGAGCGAGGCCAACCCAGGCGCCTCGCCCTCGCTCTCGCGCGCGCATCCGTGCTCCCAGGCGCCAGCGTCCGCGTCTTCGCTCGCCATCTCCATCGCTGCCAGCGAGAGCTTCGTCCTCGCGCACCCGGAGTCCCGCGCACACCCTGAGGCTTGAAAGCCTGTGTGCCCAACGAAGCCCAGGGCCTGACGTTCCCGACTTCCGCGCAACCCAGTCCCTCGCTTCTCTTTTTCTGTCGCTATTACTTTGTTGAAAGTTGCTGAATTTTAAGTATAATTCTGTCGCTAAATCAGAATTCTAATCACTTGTCTAAATTGTTCCAAATCAGGAGATATCAAAGAGCATTGCAAGATCGGAGCAAATATACGGCGTGGTTCTTGATCTGAAGCCCACAGGCGAAGGATCGGGGATTCCAAACGTATCAATGTTTGCAGACTGAAGAAAACTTTGTATGGGCTGAAACAGTCACCAAGGTAGTGGTATAAGCGATTTGATAGCTATATGGTGCAGTTGGGATACAGCAGGAGTTCATATGATTGTTGTGTTTACCACAACAGTCTGGATGATGGTTCACGTATTTACCTAGTATTGTACGTGGATGATATGTTGATTGCTGCTCAGAACAAGTCTGATATCCAGAAGCCGAAGGATTGTCTCAGTGCAGAGTTTGATATGAAAGATCTGGGTGCTGCTCGAAAGATTCTGGGAGTAGAGATCTATAGAGACGGGAAGCAAAGAAAACTCTTTTTGTCTCAAGAAGGGTACATCAAGAAGATATTAAGCAGGTTTGGAATGTCTTTGGCTAAGTCTATAGATACTCCAATGGCGTCTAATAGCAAGCTGGGAATGTACACACTTCAGACTGAGGAGGAGAAGGAGTACATGTCTAAGGTCCCTTATGCCAGCGCAGTTGGGAGTCTGATGTATGCTTTGGTCTGCACTCGGCCAGATCTAGCATTTGCTGTTAGTGTGGTAAGCCGCTTTATGGTTCAGCCTGGGAAGGAACACTGGCAAGCTGTGAAGAGGATCTTCAGGTATCTCAGAGGCACTATTGATGTTGGTTTGTGCTATGGGAATGATACAGAGTGCTTGGTTGCTGGGTTTTCAGACTCTGATTATGCCGGCAATGTGGATAGTAGGAGATCGATGACTGGCTATGTTTTCACTCTTGGGAGTTCTGTGGTGAGTTGCAAAGCAACTCTACAACCTACAGTCACTTTGTCTACCACTGAGGCAGAGTACATGGTGTTGACAGAAGTTGCTAAGAAGGGAATCTGGCTTAAGAGCTTGGTCAACGATCTAGGCATACATCAGGATCAGGCTTTAGTATATTGCGACAGCTTGAGTGCAATATGCTTAACCAAAGATCAAGTCCATCATGAGAAGACGAAGCACATTGATGTCAGGTATCATTTTCTGAGGAATGAGAAGAGAATCAGGGTGAAGAAGGTGGGAATAGCTGATAATCCCGCTTATATGTTCACTAAGCCAGTTTCAGAGAGCAAGTTCCAACACTGTTTGGACTTGCTTAACATCACCACCTATTGAGTTGCCCTGCAGGGCAGTCTGGGTCCTTCGTCAAGGACCAATCTGAGGCAGAGAACGTCTGGGCACTTGTCAAAGGTGCATCTGTTTCTGAGAGGATTCAAGTCAAGGTGGAGATTTGTTAATGTGCCTTGAATCATCGTTGACCGGCGACGCATCGGGGGGGTTCGGGGGGCTCCGACCCCGGCGGTGGTCTCGCTATTTGGGGGGGGGGGGGGGGCGACGCGCCCCTGGAGGGGGGCTGGAGGGGCAGTGCGACCCCGCCTTTACGGTATGCGATGTTTATTATAAACGGGTCTATCGTCTGTCTATTTTGGGTTTTCAGTCCATTGTCTGTTTAGGGTTTCATGAGTCTCCTCATATACTCATAAAACGCCGACCCCTTGTAACCTAATCTGTTTTGCTTCCTCTAATAAGAAAACTGGTTATCTGCCCGTAGACGTAGGCAACACACCGTTGCTGAACCACGTAAATCTCTGTGTTGTTCTTCATTAATTTCATTCTCGTTATAACATATACTTTGTATAATATGATTATGGTTTTTGCACAAACCTGATGATGTCTCCGATCTTAACAGAGGGAAGTCCATTAATTGGCGGATCAAGTTGTTTGTCCAAAATCAGTTTGAAATCAAGTTTTTCCAAAATCTTTTCCATGGGAAATTGAGTTTCCTTGTCGACACCATGTGAGAACTTCCTCCATGCGTAAATCTCTACTGTTTCCTTCTCTGTGTCGATTTTCATTCCAAAATCATCTTCAAAATATTGTTTGTAGAAATACCTAAATTCATTATCAGCCCGATTTAGTACTTCAATCGATCACAAATAAACCCATGATGATGATGATATATATGGATAACTTGTAATACTTACCTCTTGATAGTGTTTTTGATGACTTCAATTTGCTTCTCATCTTGAACCTTCTCCTTCATCCATGTAATATCAACAACTCCGGGCATAGGCTGCATTATACCCCATGAATTCCACACACAAACAAATCAATCATTATCAAGTTCGATCTGTGAATCAATTGTATGTGTAATCTACTAACACAATAATTTTAACTTGAAAGGGCAAAAAAGGTAAAACTATTTTAAATTTGATTTATCTGTAGTTTGATGATGATCGATCTCTATCTCGATCTCAAGACTTTTATCACTTCTTAAAATTCTTCAAATACTAACCTACCTACATGGTGAAGTCCCTACACAATGACTTAAGTTTTTTAGGTTATAGCGTTTGACAAACCTGAATGTGAACTTCGAGTTTGGAGCCTGTAGATGCAAGACAATCGCCGCTAGAGCTCACTATGTCCATGCCAGTACCACTGGAGGCAGATTTATGACCATCTCCGTTGGAGCTCAGTTCATCCCTGCCACTCCTGGAGTCTGTTTTATCGCCATCCCCACCGCTACTAGAGCTCGCTTCATCTATGTTGCCTTGTTCAACTTTACGAGAAGATGGGCTTTCGTATTTTATATGTTCCATTTCAAGAATGCAAGTATGAAGCTTATCTAAGTCCTTCTTTGAAATGAGCTCTTGCTGCAAGTCATTATCATTTTCCGAGTTCTTCTTTTGAATTGGTAAATAAAGAACGGCCATTCCGGGGTTCGAACTGGGGACCTATGGGTACTACCCACAAGTCCTTTCCAGTGAGCCATTCCGGAATGGTTATTTTCCGAGTTCTTCTTCCAAACATAGAAAGCCATTGAGACTGTTCTATTTGCAACATTGTTCATCACAACTTTATACTCGCATCCTTCACAGAGTTTCTTCACAGATCTACATATAAAAAAAAAATTGTTAAAACAAAATCAATAAGAAAGTTAGTTTTGATACATAAATGATCAATCAAGATCTTATGTTTACCTTTCTATTGCAGGTTTGATCATCTCCTCTACTAGCTCCAGCTTCACCTTTTGATCATGGAATTTGACGGTAACTATGTAAGGCTTACCTACAGATGGAAGCGGTGGTGTCTTCGAGGGAGCGGCTTCCATGTTGCTATCCGGCAATTTATTCTCAATTTTGCGACTCATCTTGCTCGTCCAAAGCATGATCATAGCTAACATATCGGATTTGTGTCGTGCTTTCAACTCGGATGTAAGGTAGGAGCTGATGTAACTGAAATGAGCAGCCATCTTGATGTTATCATATCCGATTCCTGTCTTGACGACTTTGGAGTTAAAGCCATCCTTCCTCTCATTCAAAGACCTTAATGTTTGGGCAAATCCAATCAAATATAATTAGTAATATATTGCACAAATTGGTACTATATATGAAATCAAGTAAATGTAGCTTACAGTTGTATTTTGATTTCAAGATCTCGGATGTCCTCTAGTGGTGTATCAATAGGAATAGTGAACTCTAACGTATCACTTTGATCTGGAATGAGTTCAAGATTAACAATCTGAGTGGTTGCTAATGCTGAATTTGGATACACTAACTCTTTTCCGGTTTGGTATTTGTAAAAGGTTGTTGACAATATATTTATCTCTGTGACCAGCAGCTTCAACAAATGCAAAATTCACAATCATCAGTTACAGGTAAAATAAACATTTAAACTTACCAAAATACAAGATGCAACAATCTAGTAAGTACCTCCATTCCTTGTATGATGACACGATCCCCGCAATTGAAGGGATGCATCGCCAAAGCGAAGATGAGGCCATAAAACATGTTCTTGGTACTCTCACTGAAGATGAATTTGGCAGCTAATAGGGGAGAGAACAAGAGGGCGATTTGAGCACTGTCAACGATTTCGGAGAGCAGAAGCCATATGATGAGAGAGAGTAGGAGTACAAAGACAATCATCATCCTATTCAACTTGAGAATGATTTGCTCAGAGCTCTTCAAAGTGCTTTCTAAACCCCAGCAGTTTCTATACGCTTGGACCTACATTCATTCACATACACGATTGATCGATCGATCGGTCGATAAAGGCATTGATCTTTATTTGAGTGATGAGCAACGATCGATGGAGTAAGCGTACTTACAGCCCAGGAACAAAATTCATCCCGCCCAATAGTTGTCCATTCATCTGTCTCCGAGGAACAAAGTTCATCACGCTCAATAGTTGTCAATTCTTCATTATCGTTTTGATGGCCATTCCCGGCCGCTGCTTTTTTTCCTAGACCAAATAAAGGGGCCTGCGTCCATCCACAAATACATGTTAATTTTTTTTTTGGTGAGCTACGGGTTATTCGAGCCGAACGAGCCGAGCTTGATATGTTCAAGCTTGGTTCATTTGTTAAACGAGTTCGAGCCGAGCCGAGCCCAATTTCTAAACGAGCTTTCTTTTTTGTTCAAGTTTGGCTTGTTTTACTAAATGAACGAGCTCGATCCGAGCTTTTTCCGAGCTTCAAATAGTTTTACTTGGTCATAACATATTAACGTAAAGGAAATTTTAGAAATTTCATAAAATTTGAGCTATTCGAGCCTAAATCGAACGAGCCGAGCTTTCAACCGAGCTTAAAATCATGCTCAGGCTCGGCTTATACCTCAAATTGTGGTAAAAACCGTGAGAACTATTTTATAGTATGGTTTATTTGAAACATGTGCTAAAAACTTCAATCACACGGTGACTTTACAACTCGGTTCAACCTAAAAACCGTGCTAAAAACTCCAGTTTTAAAATAACACATGACTTTATAGTTCGGTCAAGCCTAAAACTCGTGCTAAAAAACTCATGTTTTAAAATTATATAGTGGCTTTATAGCTCGATTTTATTCAAAACCGGGCTAAAATTTGTGACTTAATAGATTCGTTCTATTCATAACCGGCCTATAAAGCAAGTGAACCGGGCAAAAAAGCCGATCCTCACAAATTTTTACCGTAATTTTGATTTTCACCGAAGCACATCCATCCCTATATATATATATCCTTTTTTAGATACCATTGAGAATTTAAGATAACTTCCATATTGTTTTTATCTTCTACTTAGTATTAATTTCCAGTCTATCATATTTTAGCTAATGATGATTTCATTGCCGATTTTTTAATTGTGTATTGTTGTTGATTTTATAATTTTGTACTATTTTTTATTTTTATTATATTCTAAATACCATTATTATATTTTTTTTTATTGACATACACTTCCTTATTCTAATATTCTTTTATAGTAGGTAACTTTTTTTCCATAATTTTAAAATAAGTAATTTCATGCATATGTTTAAATTTTATTTTAATAATTTTTATATACATATCTTTTATAATAATTGGTAGCTTTTTTGAGATAATTTTGAAATAAGTAATGAGTCTATTAAAATTCACTTATTTAATTTTTCAATTATATTCATTTTACTTTATGCAATTTAATTCATTTTTAATTTGTAATAAACACAATCATAATTTTGTTAGCAAAATATCAATGTGTTTTTTTACAAAGATGACCACGTCCAGTTTAAATTTTTTATTGAAAATTATATTATACGTAGTATTTTTTAATAATTGATTAAAAAAACGTATCTTATATATTTTTTTATCCTATCTTATATTTTATATGATCCTAAACAATACTAAAACAGAAGCTGAAATTACCACATGTCAACTTCTGGTGAATTTTTTTTCCCGCTCAAAACTTAACCATTCATAATCTGCCATTTGTCAATTATTATGCCACATATATCCACTTAATTATCATTAATTATTTGATATTCATATATAATTGGCAAGTATCACATATTTTGATATTACCAAATCTGCATACTTAGTATATATCACTATTTTATTTAATTATTATTTTTTATTCATTATTTTATAATAATCAATATCCATATTTTTTTAATTTAATTTTCTTAGACTGTTATTTAATAATTTAAAGGAATGTCCATTACATTTATTTAAAAATTTAATGGTTTTGTTGTTATAACCATAATTCCACTTTTTTTCTTTTTGTGTAGAATTATCATATTTTAATGTTTTATTTATCTCATTAAAAAACTTAAAATATTAAAAATTTCATATATCTTTTTTTTTTTTGCAAAAGTATCCTTCTGGGGGTAAGCTTGCGCCCTACTGTGGAAGGAGGTAAGCTTGCGCCCTACTGCGGAAGGACATCAACGCAGGTGACAAGTACGAAGGGGTCGCCGTTCTAAATTTCTTCTAAGGGTATCTCCTGCAGAAGAAACTGGCGGACGCGAAGGGGGACCTTGAGGTGGTGAAGGGGGACGACACGGTAACCCAATACTTCGACGACAAGTTGCCGAAGATGTTTCCGACGATTTGGGCCGATGTCGACCGGTTGTTGGCACCTTGGAATCTGAAGAACGAGCACTGGGTGGCCCTTCACATCAACTTCGCGGAGTGGACATTGGACGTCTACGATCCCGACATAAGCCACGTCGCTGAGCGCCATATGTCGGGCCTCCTGAAGCCGGTGACCCACCTCCTCCCCATTTTGATGAACGGTCACCCCGAACTTCGAGTCAAATGGGTCGACAAAGTCCTGAAACCCTTGGCGTACAAAAGGGTGAAGGGGATTCCCCAAAACAAACAATCGTAACTCATTTTTGCCTCTTCATTTAGAAAACATTGGCACAGGTTGTGTGAGCATTTTTCGTTATTATTGTTGACTTCACCTTGATGATAATATGTGATATATTTTTGTAGGGATAATGGAAGACAAATAAGGTAGTATTTTATGCAAATATCAATTATATCTTTTAGATTTATGATAAATATTTTACGTAGTGATTTGTTATGCTTTTATCTATCTTATATATATTCCTACGTGCTTTATGATAGATTTGGAAGCTTTGATTTAACAAATATTAATTTGAAAAAGAGATTTGATTTTGTACGTGAGATTTGGTCAAAGTTTGAATTGCATTTGATTTGGTTGTTTTTTCACGTGAGATATTGTTAAATCAAATAGTATTTTTGATTTGGTTGATTTTGTACGTGAGATTTTGTACGTGAGATATTGGTTGATTTGGTTGATTTTATTGGTTTAAATTGGTTTATTTTTTTTACGTGAGATATTGGAACATTGATTAAGCTTTACGTGAGATTTAATTGCTTTAGTATTTTCGGATGGAATTAATTTAAATTCGTTTAATTTTATCTCACATCTTTTATTGGTTTAAATTCTATCATATCTTTTCTAGTATTTTCGGTTTAAGATATATTGGAAAAAGATTTTGTATTAGTTAGAATTATCTTTGCAGGTAATTTGTATTTAAATTGGAACCAATATCTCCCAGCAAGATTTCAGCGTTAATTCAAATTCAAAGAGTCAGGAAGTTTCGGCAGGAGCATCTCTCAGAAGTTAAACGTTCAAAAGGTTGTTACAACTGATCAAGATTTTGGGGGGTGAAAATCAGCAATCAAGAAAGGGCTCTCGGGTATAAAGAGAGAAGAAAAAGAACGTTCAAAGATACACCTTCACCAAGCCGTCTCTGCGCATCAAAGAGCTCTCAAGTCTACAGACGCCATTGCTGATTTTATTTTCTTTCTTTCTCTCTCTATTCTGTATTTGATTTATCATCTTTGAGAGTTAGGAAGTCTTGAGCTTCATAGTTTATATTCAATCCCTGTTATACTAAGAGTATCATATACTCAAACGTATCACACTTAGGTGTGGCAAAGGGGACTTTTATTTCTCTATATCTTGGGTTGTACTAGATAGCTGAGAGAGGTGGGGCTCTTCTAGATTGGTCTAGGACTCTAAGGGATCTAAGTTGACTAGATTGCAATTGTATAGGAGAGAGGCTTCTCGGTGAGCTATTAGGATCCATAAGGAAAGAGGAATAAAATTTGTTGAATCCTACGGGTTGGATAACCCTAGGCGAGGACGTAGGCTGGTTTAGAGTCGAACCTCGTTAACAATTCTCGTGTTCATCTGTTTAATTTCCGCATTTACGTTTATCTGTTCTGTCTGTTTTTAACGCCTGATTACATTGCAGAACTAGCAAGGCACGAAAATTTGTTCAAGATCTTGAGACTGAGTTCAAGGCCTTGAAACCCACTATCCAGCCTTTAAAGTTGCTTGCTCTACACGACTTTGCGAAAAGTGTTCATACTCTATTCAAACCCCCCCTTCTAGAGTATCTGTCTCTTACTGTTAATTACTTTAAGTACTCAATTCTTCAATTGGTATCAGAGCTTAACTCACTTATTTGATTTAACAATCTGTGAGATCGATCATGAGTATTGTAGGAGAAGGTGGATTCGCTCAAGGAAGGTCGTCACATCGCCCTCCACTGTTTTGCGGTGACAATTTTGTCCATTGGAGATCTTTGATGAAAATGTTCATCATTGATCAAGACATGGAGCTCTGGGAACGCATAGTCAAAGGACCAACTATTCCAATGAAGCCCGGTGCTACAGCAGGAGAACAAGTGGCGAAGACAGAAGCAGAATATACTCAAACCGATCACGAAAATGTGGCCAATAACTTTCGGGCCATGCACATGCTATATTGCAGTTTGAATACTGATGAGTTTAATCGTGTTTCAACTTGCAGGAGCGCCAAAGAAATTTGGGATAAACTTGTAGTGACCTACGAAGGTACTAGCCAGGTCAAAGAAAGCAAGATCAACATCTACCTACGACAATATGAGCTATTTAAGATGTTGTCTACCGAAACCATAAAGGAGATGTTCACCAGATTCACCCAAATCGTCAACAACTTGGACTCTCTCGGCAAAACCTTCAGCAATGAAGAAAAAGTGAGGAAAATCTTGAGGAGCTTACCAAAGGCGAAATGGGGGCCAAAAGTAACTGCAATAGAGGAAGCTCAAAATCTGTCAACTTTGCCATTGGACGATCTCCTCGGTAAGTTGATTACCCATGAGATGGTTCTTGGTGAAGAAGATGGAGAAGTAGCCCCTACTGTAAAGAACTTGGCCCTACGAGCTAAGAAGGAAGAAGCATCCTCAGACGATGACGAGAGTGAAGATGAGGAGGATCCGTTTGAACTCATCACAAGAGGGCTAGCACAAATACTCAAGATGAAGAAGAAATTCTCAAATCGAGAATATTCTGAATCTTCAAAGCATCGAGGTAAGTATTCTAACCCTCGTAAGAAATCAAAGAATCTAACTTGCTTTGAATGTGGTGAAACAGGTCACTTTGCAAATGAGTGTCCTCAAAAGAAGAAGAACAAACACTGAAAGAATGATTCAGATTCCTCCAGTGAATCGGACTCGGAAAATGATCCAGCAAATCTTTGCTTGATGGCAGATCATGAGGAAACTCCAAAAAAGCATATTGGAACTATCGTAAGAAATTTGATTTCTAGTCCTACTGCTGTGTTGTCTGAATTTTTGCAAAACATGATTATAAATGAAGAGGATTATATTTTGGAAACTAACACCTTGAAAGAGAAGCTATTGGAACAGGAGAAACGCATGAGTAATTTGTCGCTGGAAATGAAAAATCTCAAAGCCTCTCGGTCAGCCCTTGACATTAAAGTCAAGGCATTGGAGACAGAAAATTCTGTCTTGAAGCAAGATCTTTCTTCTCTAAGTCTTTGCACCAAGGAATTAGAGAAAGAAAAGATCTCGTTGACTGAGAAGTGTAGAGACCAGCAGACATCACTTGTTCGTTTTACCCATTCCAAGGCCAATCTCGATAGAATGTTAGGCGAGCACCAATCATCCCTTAACAAAAGTGGTATTGGATACAACAAGAATTTTCCAAAGAAAGCCCCTACCACTTTTGTAAAGGCTAAAGGGAATTGGCGTACACCCATATGTTATTTTTGTTGTAAGAAGGGTCATGTGAAGACTACTTGTCCTTATCGTAGAAATGATCCTTATATAATTCGTAATACTTTTCCATTATGTTTAAAAGGACATGTAAAGAAAATTTGGGTTCCTAAAAGGACTAGACCACCAAACATGGTCCATCCCGATTATGAATCTAAGTTTGTAGCTTGGTCTAGCCGGAAAGGTTGAATTTTTTGTTGTTTTGCAGGATGTCACCAAGATCAAAGAGCATAAATGGATTGAAACAATCGCTTTTGGTGATAAATGATTTGTTTTTATGATTTTTTTATATGCTACTAATGATTATCTTTGCTTAGTATTTCTCTTTGGAGCTTGATATGTTGAACAGGGAAGCATTATCGTAGGGGGAGCAATGACTGCTGAATTGAAATTCTTATAATGATGTCTCCTAACATCTCAAGGCCTTGAGATCAGTTTCAAGGTCTTGACTGTAAGAGATTATTTGGTTGTTATCTTTTTAAACTCGATTTCTTCCCTTGCTTGTTGGAAGACAAAAAGGGGGAGAAATGTTATATGTTGTTTATGTTTAAATGTTATATGTTGTTTATGCTTATACTTGTTATATGATGTTCCACATGTGCTATATTTATTTGCATATTTGATAATTGTTTTGTCTTCCATCAAGGGGGAGATTGTTGACTCCACCTTAATGATAATATGTGATATATTTTTGTAGGTGCAAAATTTATTTGCATATTTGATAATTGTTTTGTCTTCCATCAAGGGGGAGATTGTTGACTCCACCTTGATGATAATATGTGATATATTTTTGTAGGGATGATGGAAGACAAATAAGGTAGTATTTTATGCAAATATCAATTATATCTTTCAGATTTATGATATATATTTTATGTAGTGATTTGTTATGCTTTTATCTATCTTATATATATTCCTACGTGCTTTATGATAGATTTGGAAGCTTTGATTTAACAAATATTAATTTGAAAAAGAGATTTGATTTTGTACGTGAGATTTAGTCAAAGTTTGAATTGCTTTTGATTTGGTTGTTTTTTCACGTGAGATATTGTTAAATCAAATAGTATTTTTGATTTGGTTGATTTTGTACGTGAGATATTGTACGTGAGATTTTGTACGTGAGATATTGGTTGATTTGGTTGATTTTATTGGTTTAAATTGGTTTATTTTTTTTACGTGAAATATTGGAACATTGATTAAGCTTTACGTGAGATTTAATTGCTTTAGTATTTTCGGATGGAATTAATTTAAATTCGTTTAATTTTATCTCACATCTTTTATTGGTTTAAATTCTATCATATCTTTTCTAGTATTTTCAGTTTAAGATATATTGGAAAAAGATTTTGTATTAGTTAGAATTATCTTTGCAGGTAATTTGTATTTAAATTGGAACCAATATCTCCCAGCAAGATTTCAGGGTTAATTCAAATTCAAAGAGTCAGGAAGTTTCGGCAGGAGCATCTCTCAGAAGTTAAACGTTCAAAAGGTTGTTACAACTGATCAAGATTTTGGGGGGTGAAAATCATCAATCAATAAAGAGCTCTCAGCTATAAAGAGAGAAGAAAAAGAACGTTCAAAGATACAGCTTCACCAAGCCGTCTCTGCGCATCAAAGAGCTCTCAAGTCTACAGACGCCATTGCTGATTTTATTTGCTTTCATTCTCTCTCTATTCTGTATTTGATTTACCATCTTTGAGAGTTAGGAAGTCTTGAGCTTCATAGTTTATATTCAATCCCTGTTATACTAAGAGTATCATATACTCAAACATATCACACTTAGGTGTGGCAAAGGGTACTTTTATTTCTCTGTATCTTGGGTTGTACTAGATAGCTGAGAGAGGTGGGGCTCTTCTAGATTGGTCTAGGACTCTAAGGGATCTGAGTTGACTAGATTGTAATTGTATAGGAGAGAGGCTTCTCGTTGAGCTATTAGGATCCATAAGGAAAGAGGAATAAAAGTTGTTGAATCTTACGGGTTGGATAACCCTAGGCGGGGACGTAGGCTGGTTTAGAGCCGAACCTCGTTAACAATTCTCGTGTTCATCTGTTTAATTTCCGCATTTACGTTTATCTATTATGTCTATTTTTAACGCCTGATTACATTGCAGAACTAGCAAGGCACGAAAATTTGTTCAAGATCTTGAGACTGAGTTCAAGGCCTTGAAACCCACTATCCAGCCTTTGAAGTTGCTTGCTCTACACGTCTTTGCGAAAAGTGTCCATACTCTATTCAACCCCCCCTTCTAGAGTATCTGTCTCTTACTGTTAATTACTTTAAGTACTCAATTCTTCAATTGTGATGTAGGGGGGACTGTGGTCCATATGCCATCCGTTACCTGCAGCTCCTCGCGACCGGCGACACCAATTTCCATGGCCTGGACGATTCATTCATTGCGGCGTACCGCCAATCCCTTGGGTGATCTTCATCCCCTGCCAAGAGGGTTTTCGTTTTTAACTGTGGGTGATCTTCTTGGGTCAAGTGTGGGCCACCCCTGAGTGGATGGGCCGTTGTGGATCCTTCCGTAGCGGTGAAATCGCCGCCAACCTTGCGTACCAGGGAGACATGGAGGTCGATAGGCCAGAATCGTTCATCGGAAAGACCGTTTACGAACTTGTAGGCCTGCAAGTCTTCATCATCCCCAATGGAAAAAGGTCTGTACCCTTCTTTCTTCGGCTTTACATATGTGAGCTCGACGTCATGCCTCCTCTCATCGACATTAAACTTGGCCATCAATTGTTTCTTCAGCGAGACGTAGTCAATACTTTCGTCTACCAGTACGGCCTTTTGACTCCTCGACGACTTCACGACCCAAATGCCCTCTTCACAATCCCACCATCCGCCAAACAATACAGTGATACACACGGACGATTTCTCCCCTGTTCCATTAGTTAGTGGGGGGGGGGGGGACATTAAGTTTTACAGGGAGAATAACATATTGTACGGAGAGACGTATCGCATAACCTAAATGGAAGGATGACTTACTCATTTCCGCCAAGAAGTCGGTGTCTGTCCAGTTAACCCCAGTAGGTGTCAAGCGCGTGAATGGGTTTATGGACTCCCCCTCCTCCCTCCTCTCTCTCTTATTCTCTTAAGGCGTAAATGACAGGGCGGGAGATTTAATCTCACTCTCGCTCTCTCTCTCTCTCTCCCGCCCTCTCTCTCTCTCTCTCTCTCTCTCTCTCTCTCTCTCTCTCTCTCTCTCTCTCCTTGTAACGGCCCGGAATTATGATTTCCGGGTTACGTTTCAAGGGATGAAAACCCTTGTTCGGATCTTGCAATCCAGGTACGGGTCGAGGTTTCAAACTCATTTCAAAGGTCAGTAGAAAGAGGGATTTCAAACCCTAAAGTATCGTAGGGCCGTTGGGTACCCTTAACATGTCCTAAGACTATGTCGTGAAATCCAATTCAAATGAAATAAAGCGGAAGCAAAGTTAAGATACAATGACACAACATAATCGGGTCAAAACCAAATCATAACAAGTGATTACCATTGGCCAAGTTAGAATATTAGTCAGGTTCTTTGATTCGCCCAAGGGTTTCCCGTCACATAAGCATGGAGCAAACAAGATCTGCAGAAATACCTTTAAAAGAAGAACGGGGAAAGGAGTCAGATCGAGCCACTCATGCGGGACCGGCAGTCCTCGCTGAGGCCACATAGTATGTGCTATACCTAATAAAGATGCTCTAATGCAATACGAAAGTCAAACACACTAGCATGCTCCTAATTCATAATAATGTGCAGAAATACTGTAAAGGGCCCAAGACAATGCCAACGGCATATCCCTCTCCTACCTCCACCCCTTCCGATAGGCGGAGACTGGCCAGCTCGTGAATGCATTCATTCATAATAGGGCGGCACGCATGCCTAACCCGCTCCACAATAAAGCCCGCAGACATATCATAATATAAGGAAGTTCATGACTCGATTGACTCAGGGTACCCGATGAGGCTGGGCCACCCTATGACCCTAGCAAAGACTCTAGGACTATCACAGATAACGGCCGTTCTGTTTCAAACGCATAAAGTAAACAGATGCTCAATCAATTAGTGCAACCTAAACATGATACTACATGGCATGCTTTTATGCATATGCAACACCTAACATAAAATGCAACAACAGGCATGAATGTCCAACCTGAGTAAGCCCCCTAGGGAACTTACCTGAAGATGCAGAACAGCAGGATAATACAAGCAAGGGCCCAAATGCAAAATCCAAAGCGATCCAAAAGCATTAAACACCTATCATCAAGCCATTTCCATAAGCTATCGGTTCATCATTCATACACACGAACCTCAAGTTCTCAACGCCCTCAAAACCATCCGATAGTAAAACCGTTTTCCAAAACCTTTTCGATATGATCAACATCAACCAAAATCATTCTTCCAATTTCCTTCTCAAAACCAACATCATCAAGCCACGACAAAATCTCGACATTTGAAATGACACTTTTATCATAACTTCAAGCTCAAGATCAAATAGTTCAAGTTCCGTCAAATCCCTTCTTTAATATTGAATATTAAAATAATATTCTAAAACTCATCTCTCAAAGTTTTCCAAACTCTTAAATCTCAAGTTAAGTCAACTCATTTTTAAAACAATTTATCAAATCATATTATAGAAATAACCCCGGCATTTTATTTCAAAACCTTATCAAAATCAATAGATCATTTTACAATTTCCAATATCGCATAAAATACTTATTTAATTTTTTAGAAATTATATTTATCACAAAACCCAGAATTTTATATAATAATAATAATAATAATAATAATAATAATAATCTAGTTTAAATAACAATTGTATATTAACGACATAACAAGATAATATATATGTGACATCTAACAAGGTTACATAGAAATAACAACAATTTACAAAACACCAACCCAACAAGCCCAAAACCGAAATGGAGGAAACAGAAACCCAATTGGAAAAGCCCAACCCGGAAACACTTTAAAAGAACCGGAAGAAATGGCCCAACCCGAATAGAAACCGGATCCTCCCTCTCCCAACTCAATACCCACCAGAAAATGATATAACCCGTTTATGAAATCCGGATCAGGCCCAACCCGCGACCCATAGAAGAAAGAAAGAAAGGAGCGGACGCCGTCCTCTTCCTCGCTCTGCTCAACGAAATTGGAAGAAGAAGAAGGAAGGGGACCTCGCCGGAAGATCTCCGTCAAACTCCCTCATCCTCGCCGACCACCCTTCCCGACACCACGGACCCCAGATTCGACAAGAAAGAGAGGAGGAAGAAGGATGCTCACCGAGGCGGAGATCTTCGCCGGAAGCACCCGCCGGAGATCGATTAGGCTTTCCGAGGGCAGGGAAACGCCGGGGAACCTGGGTCGGACGGAAAATATTATAAAGGTGCATCTTTAAGGGCTAATTGGCCGGAAACGAAAGGGAATCCATTACCGACCTCTTGGGAGGAACAGGGAAAGCGAGAGAGAAGGAGAAGCTGTGGCTGCAAGTTGCTCCTGGCCTGGCTCCGTCTATTCGTCGGAAAGCTGCTGCTACTGCTGCTGCTTGATGGGAAGAGCAAGAGAGAGAGCTGCTGCTGCTCGGACACGAAGGAGGTGGAAGAGGGGCTCGCCGGAGACTTGGGATGTGCCAATCGTTCCGCCGGAAATAGAGGACGGAGGAGGGAGGTGTTCGACTTCGGCTGCTCAGTCTGCTGCTTGCGGACGTCGGAGGGAGGTGCCTTGGTGCTTGGAGCGCTGCTGTCTGCTCAGGCTCGGAGGACTCGAAGAAGGAGGAGCTGGGCACTCGGCTCGTTGGGTTTGGTGGGAACAGGAAGAGAAATTGGAAGAGATAGGGAGTTTTGGGGTTTGAATGGGAATTTGTGTGGTTGAACAAAATGAAATCTGAGCTGAGGAGATATTGGGTTCAAGGTGAAAAGTGGACTGATGGAATCAAACAGAAGAGAGAGGGGGCAACAGGTTGATGTAGGAGCTTGTTTGGCAGCTTGCCAAAGATGGAGGGTCAACACCTTGAGGAAGGTAAAAGGGAAGGGTGATGTTACACCAAATTGGAATGGAAAACCTCTTTGTTTTTACTGAAATCCGGAAATGAGGAGAGGAGAAAAGACAAAGGAAGGTAGTCCCAAAGCAAGATTGGAATACCCGAAAATAAATCTCGAAATCCGTTCGCTCGATCGATTTGATTTTTAAAACCCGAAAAGGTTGTTGCTATGTCAAGTTAATTCTTAAAATTTTATTTTAGGCCGGAATTCGCTTTAAGAATTTCGAGTTCGATTAGATTGAGGATGTGTTTTCCTTAGAATATCCAATTTAAATCCATTTTATTTTATTTATTTCTAAATTATTACTTTAAAAATCCGGGCCTTTACATCATCCACCTCTAAAAACAAGTCTCGTCCCCGAGACTAAAACCAAAATAAAGTAGGTGTGAAGTTTGAAATGGATGAGTCCAAGGACCATGTCCAAGGATCTTGTAATCCTCTCGGTTGCGTCTTCCGGGATTCTCACAACATCCTAGTCACGGTCGTGACATCTCCAATTAGCCTTGACAAGTATGCGATAAGCGCCCCTACCACATCCTTGCTTCGACTTTTCGGAAGTACCACAACTCTAAAAGTTCTATAATATCATCACTAGGTCTTAGCAAACACCCTACAGGCGCCCCCATAAAATGCATGTATCCACTTCGTGAAGTATCATAGAGTTGCCCGGGTTTGAAAAGTTTCTAAAGAGATTCCGCAATTGAAAATAAAGATTAGTCTCAAAATTCTTGATATCGTTCATTCTTTTACAATAAAAGTTGGGCCTTTTTCAAAATCGTTCAAAATCTTCAAATAAGACGTCTAATCAAACAACCTTACACCAAAACAAGTCAAATCCTTTCAAATCAAGATTTCGTCAAAATCTTCCAACCACTAGATTAGTTTCTCGCATATCAAACAATCAAATTCAGAAGAACGGAGGTGGAATCATCCACCTCTAAGGGCTAATCCCATATTCTCTACCTAGGTTCCAAAATTATTTTTTTCATCATTCTCAACGCAATATGGCAATCTCAACATCAATCATGATAATCTTACCCATTCGACATCTCAACAACATAACATGTTTCCCCATAACATAAATCATACTATCACGCCAAAAGCAATAACAAAATCTCAACATATCATATCACGAGTCATAGAGTATATCTACCGCATACAAAAGGCATCACAAGTGCATCATCGAATTCTCATAACTTATCACGCAAGCACACATGTCAAGAGATCAAAGAGGTTAGGTGTCATGGAGTTAGTACGTCAGTACACCTCAAGTCTCACGATTGCATATCAACATCGCAATACAAGTAGAACAGATTCATCACGTTAACATATCAACACAACAAAGTCATGCTATTAAGATTCAGAAAAAGGGAGATCAAGCGGTATATAAATCATCAAAATGTCAGCATGCTCTGAAAGACATCACCTTAACTCATCGCAACACCGAATGACAATCATAAAAAAAATCATGCACCATTATCTCATATATACTAACCATGATCATACTTCAAGTCATATTCATCATTTACATAACCACTAATCATGCTTGTCAACCATATAGTACACATCATGCTTACTACCACATAATAAAACATCATGCTTCCACATAATAGCACATCATTATCCCATAGTTCATACTCTTCATTACTTCATATGTCATATCACAGCATGTCATATCATGCTTCTAAACTAATATAACAGGATATCAAAGTATTAATATATCATGGTAACACTTGTCACTACCAACTAGATTTTAATATTGCACATCAACATATAATTCCATATCAGGTTCATCATGGTCGTTATCTAACATCATGCCAGCAGATATAAATAAATCACAAAATCAAGAAAGTTCCTCACATCATACCAGTCAAAATAAAACACAATCCCCACTCACCCATCTCTATTCTCAAGTCAAGATTAATCCTCTTCTAGACTCAACAACACTAGCTCCGACAAAATCCCCTGAAGAAAACCCAATTCATTTCGATACTACAATCTCACCCCTCATTCCATCAAGCACTCCCACACACCATCCACCTCTAAGAATCCAACTCCTATCTCTATCTTCACACCCAAGTGCCCTCTCCTACTATAACATCAATACTCTTATAAGCCCTTCCTTAAACTTCTCACACTTCCCAAGATTCACTTTAAAAGCTAGTCCAAAACCAACAAACATTGCCTCTTCTAAATCCCAAAACTCACTCGGTCTTACCTAAGCCAACATCTCTCTCTTACGACTTATCTCATAACATGCCCGATCATCCTAACCACTCAAGCTCTTCCACCACTCTTCTACCACGCTACCAACGACCTCACCCACAGGTTCAAAGAAGAAGCAATCACGGACATTATTACACATAAAGACTACTTCTTATCAACAAGTATTTATGACAATAGCATCATTAGTTCATCATCAAACATTGCAACTGCATTAATAAGTCTCGATTCCTATCACGCTCAATAGTTATTGCAATTCATCATGTATGCACGTAATTAAGTCAAGCTAACAAGTTCCATCATAACCTTAGCAGATAAACAATTCAGGTTCTCAGCATTTGCAGTTCATACTTTTATAGGTACAAGAATTTAGAAGATGCTTAACAAATCAGAATATCAACACATCAAGGCATCATGACACATTAGAACTATAAGACATCGAATCATATCATCATAGACAACAAACAATCAGGCAATAGTCATCACCAAGTCAGCATATCAACACGAAAATCTCATCGTCAGGTCAGTGCCATATCATCAACAAATTCAAAACGATTAGCAATTCGAACGGAGGACACTCCCGCCTACAAGTTCTACCATACTCGGTAACCGCAATCCACAAAACGTGCTCGTCCTGCCGACATTGTCGATCCTGAGGCCCGTGGATTATGGGCCCACACTTCCGTTGCGCGGTTCAATTGCTATCCAACTCCTCATTCTCTTTTCCCATGCGGTCGCTCGTCTAATGTATCGCGCAAGAGTCCAAGTTAGTGGAGATAGGGGAGTGACGAGAGAAGACAACCCAAATTCCTTTCGGGGACAAACACGGACCACAACTAAAGACGACAATACTAGAGGCAAGACTCTGACCCGAGAATAGAAACAACGCCCTTATAGAAGTCTATTAGGTTACAATTGCGACGAGCAAAATGAATTCATCATGGAGCACATCAGTCACATTAATCCACACTAACATGTACCTACCTCAAGGAGAACGACATGCATATTCATTCCAAAAGACATAATCGGGTCCTACACGGATTCATGCGAGACAACTTAACAATCTATTATTCCATGGAAGCAGAGATGCCTAACAACTTCAAGAAAGATATGCGGAACCAGTAATGATCATGCAAGATTCAAGTCATACGGTATTTAATGAGGATGACAAATATCATGTATATGAACAATGCACGAGCATGGTACACACATCAACAATTGAGTTCAACATAGCATGACGATGTATATCATAGCAAGCAGATTAAGCATCATATGAGAATATATAAGAGCATCATAGTAACTATCTCATCTTAACACACTGGTCATATAATAGGTCAAGCATGACACATAATCATACGTCGAGATACATTTAGAAAGCACATGTCCTACATGATACTAGCAACACATGATGTTATACAAGCCCAATCAAGAGTCATTAAAAGGGGGTTAACAAGATGTTCACGAAACATGAGGAATCATCAAAAGTAACAAGAAGGACATCATGGGCAATAAATTATAATCATGCTAAGAACGAACCATCATAGGACACATATAAATGTACAATAGTTATCACATCATAGAACATATACAACATGTAATCATTTAGCGAGTCATATTGGAAATCATAAGCCCTACATGATACTACTAGCACATATCGAATCATGACCACAATCAAGGTAACTCGACTAAATTCATTCTAACACTCATGCGTCATGCATATGCGGAATCATGACATAGTGTAGTGTGTGATCACGCGAGGTACTAAATCATACATTCATGCAGCACAAGAGGCTATCCTAGATTAATAGGGGAACACTACTGAGCGATAACAGGTAAGCATATAGGATTCACCATCACGGAAAGCAAGTCAATTATCGAATTCAACATTAATCTAACCAGGATGAACACAATCTTTTAAGAGAGTAGCAGGGGGAGAGAGTCACACTATCAGAGACCCATCTCGAGAGAGAATCATCAGTAATGCAGACATGGTATAAATCCGCACGCATCATAACCAAGGATCCTACATGATGCTAATGGCATAACATGACATTTGATACATACATGCACTTAATTGACTAACACAACGACGTGTAAGAAATCACGTTAGCTTGGTCCATCGATGTAGAAGCATGAGAGGAATCTAGCAATGCATTTACCCAAATATCGCTTCAAATAGCAGGATCACAATCAAAACTACTAATTTTAGCCAACAAGCCATGGGTACATCAACCATTCATGCTGAGGAGGTCATCCTATGACATTCATACAAAGGCAGTTCATCACACTACCATGGACCTAATCCGGGAGTAAGCAATAATCACATAGGCTCATATCATGTCATTCATGCTTCTAATCAATCAGTAGTACGATCATTATAACAGTTCAGTTAAAAATGCAAAGACGACACGTAATCATGATAAGAAGCAAGATGCAATAGGAGACCTAAGCAATGTGACCAACATGGATAAATAATGACATACAACCACGAATTTTTCATTAAAGATCATCATCATAACATCCATTGGGAACTACGTATCATATAGGGCACGTTGACATCAAGTTGTAGCACGTATCAATTAAGGAACTTGCTTCATCAGGGTATCAAAATTTAACGGTCACACTATCATGAACCTAGTAGAGTAAAATCATGCAGCTCACACTTCCATTCAATCATACGGTCAATAGGCTAAGTAGACATGCTATAACAACATATAATCATGATAGAAGGCAAGACACAACACAAGACTTGAGCAATGTAACTAACCACATTATAAGCTTAAACAATAAAACCATGATAGAAGGCAAGGCATAGCATGAAAAGCTTCTTACTAATGATCATTGACAAGGTACATGCGGGGGATTATAAAATCATGTCATGCAATTCAGAGGAAGTCACCATTACAACCGGACAGAGATTCCTAAGGGCATCCACTGACTTTTCCCAACCGACTCATCACCCCTCTTTCCCGTGGGACTCTAGTACAACTCTTCATGGCATGAAGACACTAGTTAATCATCATAAGAATCAAGAAAGACAGCCCCAGGACACCTTACTTCTTACTCAAAGTGACATCAAAAACTCCCAATACCTACTCAGACAACCTTAATATCCACCCATGATTCCCGACACAATGTGTTTACCAACCCGTTTCCCCATGGAAGACACTGACATCCGGGAGAAAGACTCAATAGGAGCGTCAAAGGGTCAACAAATATAGAGGAATGGGCTGTTCCACACAAGCTGAGTTTGACCAGACAGAAACAAGGGTACTCCCACTATCCTTTTTGCACAGATCAGTCAATACATGTTTAATTGTTAGACATACCAATCAGATTTTAGCACATCAAGCACTCAGCATAGAATCAGTCAATAACACTCATAATGATCTCTTGGAGTTTCCCAACCCATCTGTAAAGAACAAGCTGGTATTTTGCCTACCGTTCCAACTACACCCAATAGGGGTGGTCTAACGCATTTACTACCCACTCGCATCCCCTTTTTGGTCGGTGTTCCTCTTTTATTCCAAGTCGAGTTCATTACTTAGTCCAATTTCGGTTAGGCATCTTAAGTTCATTTTGCCCCTTTAAAACACTTCCAAATCCTTCGAAATTCATGGGCGATTTTCCAAAACATACACTCGACCCTTTTGTACCCGAATTGCACAACCTCAGCTCTAATACCGTCTTTGTAACGGCCCGGAATTATGATTTCCGGGTTACGTTTCAAGGGATGAAAACCCTTGTTCGGATCTTGCAATCCAGGTACGGGTCGAGGTTTCAAACTCATTTCAAAGGTCAGTAGAAAGAGGGATTTCAAACCCTAAAGTATCGTAGGGCCGTTGGGTACCCTTAACATGTCCTAAGACTATGTCGTGAAATCCAATTCAAATGAAATAAAGCGGAAGCAAAGTTAAGATACAATGACACAACATAATCGGGTCAAAACCAAATCATAACAAGTGATTACCATTGGCCAAGTTAGAATATTAGTCAGGTTCTTTGATTCGCCCAAGGGTTTCCCGTCACATACGCATGGAGCAAACAAGATCTGCAGAAATACCTTTAAAAGAAGAACGGGGAAAGGAGTCAGATCGAGCCACTCATGCGGGACCGGCAGTCCTCGCTGAGGCCACATAGTATGTGCTATACCTAATAAAGATGCTCTAATGCAATACGAAAGTCAAACACACTAGCATGCTCCTAATTCATAATAATGTGCAGAAATACTGTAAAGGGCCCAAGACAATGCCAACGGCATATCCCTCTCCTACCTCCACCCCTTCCGATAGGCGGAGACTGGCCAGCTCGTGAATGCATTCATTCATAATAGGGCGGCACGCATGCCTAACCCGCTCCACAATAAAGCCCGCAGGCATATCATAATATAAGGAAGTTCATGACTCGATTGACTCAGGGTACCCGATGAGGCTGGGCCACCCTATGACCCTAGCAAAGACTCTAGGACTATCACAGATAACGGCCGTTCTGTTTCAAACGCATAAAGTAAACAGATGCTCAATCAATTAGTGCAACCTAAACATGATACTACATGGCATGCTTTTATGCATATGCAACACCTAACATAAAATGCAACAACAGGCATGAATGTCCAACCTGAGTAAGCCCCCTAGGGAACTTACCTGAAGATGCAGAACAGCAGGATAATACAAGCAAGGGCCCAAATGCAAAATCCAAAGCGATCCAAAAGCATTAAACACCTATCATCAAGCCATTTCCATAAGCTATCGGTTCATCATTCATACACACGAACCTCAAGTTCTCAACGCCCTCAAAACCATCCGATAGTAAAACCGTTTTCCAAAACCTTTTCGATATGATCAACATCAACCAAAATCATTCTTCCAATTTCCTTCTCAAAACCAACATCATCAAGCCACGACAAAATCTCGACATTTGAAATGACACTTTTATCATAACTTCAAGCTTAAGATCAAATAGTTCAAGTTCCGTCAAATCCCTTCTTTAATATTGAATATTAAAATAATATTCTAAAACTCATCTCTCAAAGTTTTCCAAACTCTTAAATCTCAAGTTAAGTCAACTCATTTTTAAAACAATTTATCAAATCATATTATAGAAATAACCCCGGCATTTTATTTCAAAACCTTATCAAAATCAATAGATCATTTTACAATTTCCAATATCGCATAAAATACTTATTTAATTTTTTAGAAATTATATTTATCACAAAACCCAGAATTTTATATAATAATAATAATAATAATAATAATAATAATAATAATAATAATAATAATAATCTAGTTTAAATAACAATTGTATATTAACGACATAACAAGATAATATATATGTGACATCTAACAAGGTTACATAGAAATAACAACAATTTACAAAACACCAACCCAACAAGCCCAAAACCGAAATGGAGGAAACAGAAACCCAATTGGAAAAGCCCAACCCGGAAACACTTTAAAAGAACCGGAAGATATGGCCCAACCCGAATAGAAACCGGATCCTCCCTCTCCCAACTCAATACCCACCAGAAAATGATATAACCCGTTTATGAAATCCGGATCAGGCCCAACCCGCGACCCATAGAAGAAAGAAAGAAAGGAGCGGACGCCGTCCTCTTCCTCGCTCTGCTCAACGAAATTGGAAGAAGAAGAAGGAAGGGGACCTCGCCGGAAGATCTCCGTCAAACTCCCTCATCCTCGCCGACCACCCTTCCCGACACCACGGACCCCAGATTCGACAAGAAAGAGAGGAGGAAGAAGGATGCTCACCGAGGCGGAGATCTTCGCCGGAAGCACCCGCCGGAGATCGATTAGGCTTTCCGAGGGCAGGGAAACGCCGGGGAACCTGGGTCGGACGGAAAATATTATAAAGGTGCATCTTTAAGGGCTAATTGGCCGGAAACGAAAGGGAATCCATTACCGACCTCTTGGGAGGAACAGGGAAAGCGAGAGAGAAGGAGAAGCTGTGGCTGCAAGTTGCTCCTGGCCTGGCTCCGTCTATTCGTCGGAAAGCTGCTGCTACTGCTGCTGCTTGATGGGAAGAGCAAGAGAGAGAGCTGCTGCTGCTCGGACACGAAGGAGGTGGAAGAGGGGCTCGCCGGAGACTTGGGATGTGCCAATCGTTCCGCCGGAAATAGAGGACGGAGGAGGGAGGTGTTCGACTTCGGCTGCTCAGTCTGCTGCTTGCGGACGTCGGAGGGAGGTGCCTTGGTGCTTGGAGCGCTGCTGTCTGCTCAGGCTGGGAGGACTCGAAGAAGGAGGAGCTGGGCACTTGGCTCGTTGGGTTTGGTGGGAACAGGAAGAGAAATTGGAAGAGATAGGGAGTTTTGGGGTTTGAATGGGAATTTGTGTGGTTGAACAAAATGAAATCTGAGCTGAGGAGATATTGGGTTCAAGGTGAAAAGTGGACTGATGGAATCAAACAGAAGAGAGAGGGGGCAACAGGTTGATGTAGGAGCTTGTTTGGCAGCTTGCCAAAGATGGAGGGTCAACACCTTGAGGAAGGTAAAAGGGAAGGGTGATGTTACACCAAATTGGAATGGAAAACCTCTTTGTTTTTACTGAAATCCGGAAATGAGGAGAGGAGAAAAGACAAAGGAAGGTAGTCCCAAAGCAAGATTGGAATACCCGAAAATAAATCTCGAAATCCGTTCGCTCGATCGATTTGATTTTTAAAACCCGAAAAGGTTGTTGCCATGTCAAGTTAATTCTTAAAATTTTATTTTAGGCCGGAATTCGCTTTAAGAATTTCGAGTTCGATTAGATTGAGGATGCGTTTTCCTTAAAATATCCAATTTAAATCCATTTTATTTTATTTATTTCTAAATTATTACTTTAAAAATCCGGGCCTTTACACTCCTGTCTTATCAAATGTCTTTATCTACCCTCTGCAAGATTCCCCCCCTGGTCTCTCTGAAGTTATTGTTGGGTCAAAATTTTATTCATTTGTTTGAAAATGTATTTCGTGGTTTTAAATTAATATGGGTATACTCCTCTCTCTATGGTTTTGTATTTTTTTAGTATTAATCGTGAGTGGGAAACCAAATTTTTTACAAAGGTCAAAATTTTACTAAAACCACTACTAAAGGTGTCCAGTGGAAAAGTGTTTGTTATCCAGTCGGTATTAATTAACCGGCTAGTTGGTTTAAAGGGGTGTCATGTACCGTCTAACGAGAAGAAGTAAACCCACTTTATTAATGTCATGTCAGAAATGACATGTGTCATGTATAGAGAAGACCACTGCCATATTCATTGTAGACAACAACAAAACACTGCAATTCAATCCCCTTTACTTTTTGTTTCTTTTTT
Source organism: Persicaria maculosa (assembly GCA_963922045.1). Lineage (NCBI taxonomy): Eukaryota > Viridiplantae > Streptophyta > Magnoliopsida > Caryophyllales > Polygonaceae > Persicaria > Persicaria maculosa. The sequence continues at coordinate 19,180,017 of OY998258.1, forward strand.
TTGCTCAACGGTCACATGCTGAACAATGTTGCTATTTCCCACACACCCCACTTATATGATAGCTATTCACCATCCATAGTCCCCACAAATCGGAGAAGTTAACTCCCCATTTCCATTTAACAACCTCTCCAACAACCCTTCAACGAAATGGCATCCTCTTCACACCACCCCAGCTCCTCATCTGGCCTCCCTCCCCGACCTGTCCCCATCGTTATATCATCCGACGAATCAGGCAATGGAGGTTTGTCGATCACTTCATTTGTGTAGATTTCAGTTGTGCTACTTGTATCATTATACTACCTTATTTTTTTTTATTTTATGCAGAACCAATGTCGTCGCCGTCATACCGACGACATCAAAGAGTAGAGATTGTCGGCGGTGAGTCTGGGATGCTCGGGTCGTTCTACAAGGCGACCCTTGTACGCAAACTGGACCCTAACCATTGGGAGGTCGAATATGTGACCCTCCTACGCAACAACAGAAGAGAGCTGCTGAGGGAGGTCATCCCGATGCAACGAATTCGTCCACGGCCGCCTCGCATTTCTTACGACGCCTACATGCCCGAAGACTGTGTCGACTGCCGCGACAACAATGGGTTTTGGGCCGGGAGGGTCCTTGGTGTGTCCGGTTATGGGAGTGACCGAACTTTCACGGTCTACTTCCCACTCAGCGACGAGACGTCTGATCATCATGCCCGCAATATGCGCCCACACTTCGATTGGGATGGATACAGATTCACCACGCAGCCACAATTTCGCGGCTTGTTACCGTAAATTTCGTTTTCACTGTCTTCTATGTTGCTACTCACTCCTACTATCTTTTAAATGTTTGCTCCTGTGTCGTATTTGATTAATGCAAGTGATTCTGTCTCCGACATATTGTGTCCAGTATATTTCAATGTCTGTCATGTCGTATTCATGTTGTGTCCAGTGACAACTACGCGATTACCAGTCGGCCCACGATTTCACCTCCACCCACTTTATTGTTATTCCATGGTTTTTCTCTTCAACTTACCATATCATTACAAGTATGTTTATGCCCCCTCACTGTCACTCTTATCCATTCGATTCCAATATGGGTAAAGCATGCTAGTGACGGCCGGAGATAACGAGATCATGACATCCAAATATGGGTAATAATTATAATTGGGCACACATAAAACAATATGTCATTATAGAGAATCTGCTTATCCCATAAATCTTCTCCATTCGATAATGGTAGTTAATGACCTGTGTTTTTCATAGTTACAATCGTGTCCAGTGAAAGACAATATGTGACATGTTTATCTAATATGGATATCCAGTTACAACTTACTGCTTACACGTGATCCTTAAAATAAACCCCAAGGACCCTTCCTTCTTCAATTGGTTTTCTCTTAAACTTATAATTTAGTTGAAAGAATATTTTTTCCCCTCACTGACACTCTCACTGATCTATCTGTCCTCTCAGCCTGCACTTTTATATTTAACCTCTCTCTCTCTCTCCCTCTCTCCGTCTCTCTCTTCTGTCCTCTGCCACTGCAGCAGCTACTTCTTCCCTCCTCTCTCACTGGTCCTTGCTTTTCAGGAGTAAAGATGCCTCCCTCCCTCTTTCTCTCACTGTACATGAAACCGAGAGTGGAGTCCAGCTGTACCCCACAGGGTGACCGGCTACCGGCTCCCCTTGTCAAGCGGATATCCGCTTTTGTGCAAATTTTTTCCAGATTGGGTTACTCATGCAAACCTTCCGGATATGAGGGTCATTTTAGCAAATTACCCTTTATGAATCCTAATTCCCAAGGTAAGTATACATATTTATAATTATTGTAACATGTCAACCGTGGCGAAAAGTTTTCCCTCCTTTGTGTAGGTCACACTATAATATGTTTCATTGAGTTTCATATAAAATGTCTATCTCTCTACAGTATTAATTATCATTATTTAAATATTTTATGTACATATATTTTAAAATTTGTAATTGCAAACTATATATAGATCAAAGTATTTCATTTATTTTTGGAAAGTTCCACATATATCAACAGACAACATGTATAAACACCAATTTGGCGCGCAATATGGTGAATATTGCAATTTAATTTCTATTTTGTTTGTAAATATATCATTCTTTATTTGTCAATTATCAATATATGTATTTATAGTTCTTAAGTAATTTATTTAATTATCTATCGATCGAATACTATATATTTGCATAATTATTTGAAAATTTCAAAAAAAAGTTATGAAATATTTTTCCATGAACAAAAATTTAAGTGATCAAATCTCCTAGAATAAAGTTTATTTTCAGGTAAATGTGAGTGCGGATCGGACTTTTTTCCAAATTAGTCCTGATGGTGCGGGTGCGGGCCGAGTTGAGCCCGCTTCATGGTCTAGAGTTCACGTCCAAACTCGCTTGGTATTGTAGATGCGGGAAGCCCGCATATACCATTGAGAATTTAAGATAACTTCCATATTGTTTTTATCTTCTACGTAGTATTACTTTCCAATCTATCATATTTTAGCTAATGATGATTTCATTGCCGATTTTTTTAATTGTGTATTGTTGTTGATTTTGTAATTTTGTACTATTTTTTATATTTATTATATTCTAAATACCCTTATTATATTTTTTTATTGACATACACTTCCTTATTCTAATATTCTTTTATAGTAGGTAACTTTTTTCCATAATTTTAAAATAACTAATTTCATGCATATGTTTAAATTTTATTTTAATAATTTTTATATACATATCTTTTATAATAATTGGTAGCTTTTTTTAGATAATTTTGAAATAAGTAATGAGTCTATTATAATTCACTTATTTAATTTTTCAATTATATTCATTTTACTTTATGCAATTTAATTCATTTTTAATTTGTAATAAACACAATCATAATTTTGTTAGCAAAATATCAATGTGTTTTTTACAAAGATGACCACGTCCAGTTTAATTTTTTTTATTGAAAATTATATTATACGTAGTATTTTTTAATAATTGATTAAAAAAATTTATCTTATATATTTTCTTATCCTATCTTATATTTTATATGATCCTAAACAATACTAAAACAGAAGCTGAAATTGCCAAATGTCAACTTCTGGTGAATTTTTTTTCCCGCTCAAAACTTAACCACTCATAATCTGCCATTTGTCAATTATTATGCCACATATATCCACTTAATTATCATTAATTATTTGATATTCATATATAATTGGCAAGTATCACATATTTTGATATTACCAAATCTGCATACTCATTATATATCACTATTTTATTTAATTATTATTTTTTATTCATTATTTTATAATAATCAATATCCATATTTTTTTAATTTAATTTTCTTTCTTAGACTGTTATTTAATAATTTAAAGGAATGTCCATTACATTTATTCAAAATTTTAATGGTTTTGTTGTTATAACCATAATTTCACTTTTTTTCTTTTTGTGTAGAATTATCATATTTTAATGTTTTATTTATCTCATTAAAAATTTCATATATCTTTTTTATTATTTTTTAAATAAGTTTAAACTTATAACTAATAGGTATAAAATCATATAAAAAAGTGTAAAAAAGTTAAACTATGGAGGTAATAGAAATGATGATATATGGAATGATTGGAATCTAGATAATTAGGTAGGTCGGAAGGACAGATGCGTAAATTAAATGATGATAATAATAACATAAATCGTACCAAGTGGTTGGATGGTGATGGCGGTCCCCATGTGTAGTGGCGGTGTTCCCCTTCTTCACTCGCAAGAAGAGGTTGGAGGCTTGTTCCATCAGATCCTCCGGGTTCTGGATCATCTCTTTCGACACCGGCAACGGCTTCAGCTTTATCTGATTCTTATACTTTTCACACAGACGCTGCAGGATCATAACTGGCACCCTTTCCTTTTTAACCCACAGCAGCTCATTGCTTATGTTATACCCTTTTATCCATAGCTTTTCCTCGCTTTCCTCCTCCTCCTCCTCCTTACTCTCTCCAGTCTTGGGCGTCTTATCTTCTACGCCCTTATAATTGGGCTTCAACTTTTGATCAATCAAATCCTGTATCTTCAACCTGTCCTCCACATATTCCGTAGTTGTCCAGGATCTGGAGGACGTGTAGCTGGATACATGTCCGAGTGATGCGATCGCACAACTCACGGTAGTGGAGGTCGGCTACCAGCCAGTGGAAGAGAGCGTTCTTCCCCAGTCATAGCCCCGCCCCCAAACACAACGCGATCAAAAACCTAATTATTAATAACAAATAATTCATTAGCTCTAGCGCTACTGAGTAGCTACAAAGACTATATAAAATATGAACTTTTTTTTCTTTTCAGACCTGGTTATCTGGGTGGCTACTAAGAGAGAGAGATGTGGCCGTGGACGTTCCTGAGCCTGGGGCGGAACCAGACATACCAGGCGAAGAGGACCGCGCAGAACCAGATGGTGACATCGACAGTCATCTTGATCTCCTTCAAGAAGTAGCCGAGATCCCTGTGCAACTGCCACAGGCAAGTCGTCGCCGAGAAGAGAGTGTAGGTGACGAAGCAGATGATGGAGAGGCCAGCCAAGAGAATCACCGCGCAGAACCGGTGGCGGTCGATGGAGCTCCGACGGCTTCTTGTTAGAATGTAATTTAAGGTTCCTAAGATAGGTTCATGTTAGCTTAAGTTAGTTATTGTTAGTTATGCTTATGTAATGCAGTTGTTGTCAGCACTGCAGTTGAAGGTTAGTTTCTTTTATCTTAGAAGAACCACTATCTAGGAAGTTATGTTAGCATGTTAGTGGAGTAGTGGGTGTGTGTAGCAGTTAACATATTATGGAGTATGTAAGACAGTTTTCGAATGAATTAAGGAGTAAGGCTGTTATTGAATTGTGGTGTTCTCTTCTATGTGTTACAGAAGAACAATCAGGCTCCCTCTCTCTCGATTTGTTAGGTGATCATAGCAAAACACAAATCTGTGTTTATGCAACATTTGATATCAGAGCATTTCCCTTGTTTATGCAACATTTGATATCAGAGCAAAACACAAATCTGTGTTTCTCGGTTCGAATTTGGGTGTGAGAGTGTGAGATTAAAACACAAAGGGAAACACTTGAGTGAAGTTCTGTTTGAATCAAGATGCAGAACAATAGTAATGGGAATTTGAGCAGCCCTAAATTGCCCATTTTCAAGGGAATTAACTACCACTTTTGGAGCCTAAAGATGACCACCTTGTTCAAGTCACAAGAGGTCTGGAATCTTGTTGATCAGGGGTTTGAAGATGCAAATCCTCCAGATCCAGATCAGGCATTAAGAGAGAAGAGAAAGAAGGATTCCAAGGCACTGTATATGATACAGTCGGCCTTATATGACTAGGTTTTCCCAAGAATAGCTGCATCAACTACAGCTCATGAGGCTTTGGAGGTTCTCAAGCAAGAGTACATGGGAGATAGGCGTGTGATCACTGTCAAATTGCAGTCACTGAGAAGAGAGTTTGAAACTCTGGTGATGCAAGAGAAAGAGACAGTTCAAGTGTACTTGTCCAGGGTGTCAGCCATTGTAAACCATATGAGATCATATGGTGAGAGCATGGGCAGTGAAGTGATTGTGAGCAAAGTGTTGAGGAGTCTAACCAAGAGGTTTGACCATGTAGTTGCAACTATAGAGGAGTCTAAAGATCTGTCTGTGTACAGATTTGAAGAGCTAGCAAGTTCCTTGCAAGCTCATGAAGATAGGCTGACAAGAACAAGTGATCAGAAAGAGGAAAAAGTATTTCAAGTAAAGGATGAAACTTCAAAGGGAAAGCCTGAAAGTTCATCAAGTAGAGGAGGTTCTAGAGGTGGTTATAGAGGAAGAGGTGGCCAAAGAGGAGGCTATAGAGGCCGTGGAGGTAGAGGTCAAGGAAGGTCACAAGGCAGTGGCTCAGGAAGAGGGAACAACAGTGATCGGGGAAGAGATCAGTGGAAAGATTCATCTAAGAATCAAGGCAGTGAATCAAGGTCTTACAAGAGTAACATAAAGTGTTATTATTGTAAGAAATTTGGTCACAAGGAGGCATTTTGTTGGGAGAAGAAAGAGCATGAACAGAAGGGTGCAAATTACTCTGAGAATTGTGAGAAAGATGACAGGCTTTTCATGACATTGTCATCAGTTGAGGTAGAAGTTAGTAGCTTGTGGTATTTGGACAGTGGATGTTCAAATCATATGTCCAGTTCAAAGAAAATGTTCAAGGAATTGGATGAAGCCAAGAAAGGAAGAGTTAGACTTGGTGATAACAAGGTTCTTGAGGTGGAAGGAAGAGGCACTTTGGCTGTGAGAAGTGTGCAAGGATCAGAAAAACTTCTCTATGATGTGCAGTATGTGCCAAAGCTTGCTCATAACTTGCTAAGTGTTGGGCAGCTTCAGGGATCAGGCTACTCTCTTTTTTTGATGAAGATGTGTGTGTGATCAGAGAAAAGAAGACTGGCCATGTGATTGCAAATGTCTCAATGACCAAGAACAAGCTATTCCCTCTGGATTTATCAAGCAATGTTGGTAAGGTGATGGCAGCTAAGAGTGATGAAAGCACTATGCTGTGGCATTAGAGGTATGGGCATCTGAATGTCCAAAGTTTGGAGATGTTGAATTCTGGTGAAATGGTTGAAGGTGTGCCTAAGATTGGAGAGCTAGAGCTGTGTGAAGGATGCATCTATGGCAAGCAAATGAGAGGATCATTCTCAAATAGAGATGCATGGAGAGCTGGAGAATGCTTGGAGTTAATTCATGCAAACTTGTGTGGACCAATGCAAACTGAGTCTCTGGGTGAAAGCAAGTATTTTTTCCTCCTCACAAATGATCATAGCAGGATGAGTTGGATCTATTTTCTGAGACTGAAGTCATAAGCATTTGATTGCTTCAAGAAGTTCAAAGCTCTAGCAGAAAAGTAATCTGGATTGATAGTGAAGGCACTAAGAACTGACAGAGGAGGAGAATTCATGTCCTATGAGTTCATGAATTTTTGTGAAGAGAATGGGATAAGGAGGGAGTTGACAGCTCCCTATACACCAGAGCAAAATGGTGTAGCAGAGAGAAAAAATAGGACTGTGGTGGAGATGGCAAGAAGTATGTTAAAGGCTAGAGGAGTTCCAAATCAGCTTTGGTGTGAAGCTGTGGCTACTGCAGTCTAAGTTTTGAATGTCTCTCCTACTCGAGCTGTGTTGGGCAAGACACCATTTGAAGTATGGAGAAAGAAGAAACCATCAGTGAGCCACTTAAGAGTATTTGGTTGTGTGGCTTACACACTGAAAAACTTGAGATCAAAGTTGGATGAGAAAGCAGAGAAATGTGTTTTTATTGGGTATGCAGCTCAGTCAAAGGCATACAAATTGTACAATCCTGTGAGCAAGAAGACTATTGTGAGCAGGAATGTGGTTTTTTATGAGGGTGTGAGTTGGGAGTGGGAGAAGACAGGAGGTGATCAAGTGACAAGGAGAAGTGTGCCAGCTGATAGTTCAAATGAGGAGGCTGAAGATGATGATATGTTTGATGATGATGATCATCATGGAAACAATTCTCCAGCAACACCAGTTCACTAACAAAGCTCCTCTAGCAGTGGCAATTCATCACCTTCAAGCTCCTCAAGTGAAACTCCTCCAAGGAAGTTCAGATCTCTTGCTGAGATCTACAGTGACTGTGGATTTGCTCTCACTGTTACAGATCCTGAGAGCTTTGATGAGGCTAAAGATATCAGCAGCCGGCAAATGGCTATGAAATAAGAGATGAAGGCCATTCAGAAAAATGAAACTTGGGAGTTGGTTGACAGGCCACAGGAAAAGAATGTTATAGGCTTGAAGTGGGTTTTCAGGACTAAATACAAGACTGATGGGAGTGTTCAGAAGTTCAAAACAAGATTGGTGGCTAAGGGGTATGCACAGAAGGAGGGGATAGATTATGAAGAGACTTTCTCTCCAGTGGCTAGGCTCGAGACTGTAAGGGTTGTGCTAGCCTTAGCAGCTCAATGGAAACTACCAATCTATCAATTAGATGTCAAGTCAGCCTTCTTAAATGGAGAACTGCAAGAAGAGGTTTTTGTAGAGCAACCTCTGGGATTTGTCAAGAGTGGAGAAGAGGAGAAAGTGTACAAGTTGAGAAAGGCTTTGTATGGCCTAAAGTAGGCTCCAAGAGCCTGGTACAACAGAATAGATGTTTTCTTTCTTCAACATCAGTTTGTAAGAAGTGAGAGTGAGCCAACCTTATATGTGAGAAAGAAGAAGAGCACAGGAGATTTTATTGTGGTTTGTCTGTATGTGGATGATATTGTATACTTCAGCACCTCACCTGTGATGTTGGGACAGTTCAAAGAGGCTATGACATCAGTGTTTGAAATGACAGACTTGGGGTTAATGCAATACTTTCTTGGACTGGAAGTGAGGCAGAGCAGTGAAGGCATTTTTCTTTGCCAAGAGAAGTATGCTACTGATATGCTCAAGAAGTTCAACATGAAGAATTGTGATGTGGCTCAGACTCCTATGAATACAAATGAGAAATTGAGAAAGGAAGATGGAACTGCAAAAGCAGATGAGAAAGAGTACAGGAGTTTGGTTGGAGGTTTAAATTACCTCACTCATAGTAGGCCTGATATTGCTTATAGTGTTAGTGTTGTATCAAGATATATGCACAGCCCTACAAAACAACACTTGGGTGCAGCAAGAAGAATTTTGAGGTATGTTGCTGGCACTGTTAAGCATGGGATATGGTATGAGCATATGAATGAGTTCAAGCTCAGAGGTCACACAGACAGTGATTGGGCTGGATGTTTGGATGATAGAAAGAGCACTTCAGGCTTTGTATTTGATCTGGGTTCAGGGGCAATAACTTCGAGCTCGAAGAAACAAGATACAGTTGCATTATCATCCTCAGAAGTTGAGTATGTGGCAGCTGGAGCAGCAGCAAGACAAGCAATGTGGTTGAAGAAGCTGCTGCTGGACTTGGGATGTGATCACATAGATGCAATTGAGATCTGGTGTGATAACAAGTCAGCCATTGCTATGACAAGGAATCCAGTGTTTCATGCCAGAACCAAGCACATAGAGGTGCAGCATCATTTTATTCGTGTACTGGTGGCAGAAGGTAAGATGTTGCTCAGGAATCAAATGCAGACTTGTTTACCAAGTCTTTGAATGGTGCTAAGCATTACTATTTCATGGAGAAGATTGGCATGGAGGAACTTAAATTAAGAGGAGGTGTTAGAATGTAATTTAAGGTTCCTAAGCTAGGTTCATGTTAGCTTAAGTTAGTTAATGTTAGTTATGCTTATGTAATGCAGTTGCTGTCAGCACTGCAGTTGAAGGTTAGTTTCTTTTGTCTTAGAAGAACCACTATCCAGGAAGTTATGTTAGCATGTTAGTGGAGTAGTGGGTGTGTGTAGCAGTTAACATATTATGGAGTATGTAAGACAGTTTTCGAATGAATTAAGGAGTAAGGCTGTTATTGAATTGTGGTGTTCTCTTCTGTGTGTTACAGAAGAACAATCAGGCTCCCTCTCTCTCGATTTGATAGGTGATCATAGGTGTGTTGTGTGGTAGTGAATTTCCCTTGTTTATGCAACACTTCTCCCTTTTCGAGGTCAGCAAAGTTTTCATTTGGGGGCTGCGACTGATTGAGCGTGTCACCGCCCCGGCCGTTAGATGACATTCTCGATCAGGACCGAGGCCTGCTCAATTTTTCATTTGGTTGCTGGAAGGCTTGGAACGATCAGAGAAAGCGCTAGCTGTGCTATGGCGGAGGTATATATGGATACATTATAAGTGGACTATATTTGCATCGAGTCAATGCGGTCAACGGATATGGGAGACAAGTGTCACTAATTAAATTACTTTCTCTGATCCAAAATTTCTCTGATCTAAAATAAATGTCGTTGGGCTTTTTAGCACGTATTTTAAAAAGTTAAAAACTATATAAAATATCAATTTTTTTTAAATAAATTTTTTACAACTTAATATTTGTTGGTAATAAGTATTAAATTGTAAAAAAAATAATAATAAAAAGTTAATATAATATATAGTTTTTAACTCCTTAAAATACGTGTTGAAAAGTCAAACGAAATGCATTTTGGATCGGAGGTAGCATTATTCTTGGTTCGGAGTACTACTTTTTTTAAAGAATAATTAAACTATAATTAGTTTTGGAGGTCTAAATTAAAATATCTAGTTTGTCTGTGAACTTCACAATTAAAATTTCAATTAAAACATATTGTTTACTATTTATATGTTTTTTAATTAGAATAATAAAAATTATATAAAATATTAATTTTTAAAAAAATTATATTTAATAGTAACAAGTTAGATTTTTTTTATAAAAATTGATATTTTATAAGTTTTTAATACCTAAAAAAGTGTGCATAACTAGTAAAGTCTATAGAATATGGGTAAAATTTTCTAAAATTATATCCATATCTATTGGATTGGATAAATTAAATGTTATCTTAAAAATATATTGTTATATTCATTAAGCAGAGCCGATAAAAAAATTGACAAAATCTTCAATTTACGGATAGAATAGAATATATTGATCGGGAACTAATAATAAAATTAGATAAAATCTTGTATAATATATCCACATCTAATGAAATTTGAAAAACTCTTATCTTAAGCATATATTGTTATACTGATTATGTGGAGCTGATACAAAAAAATTTGGTTCAATTTTATCTTCGACATATATTTGCTAGAGGGAATTGTAGTAAATGACCCTTGACCCGCTCAAGTTTGCTAGTCTAACCCACTATCCACAACAATTGCAAGGGTTAACACCCCTCCCCCCCCCCCCCCCCCCCCACACACACACACACAAAAAATTTGCAAAGGTTCTGGTTAAAAGTGGTGGAAAATAACCGGGACAGAGGAGAGAGAAAGTAAAGGAGGAGAGAGGGAGAGATGAAGAGGGGTGGAGAGAGAGGGGCAGCGGGGAAGTTATTGTGGAGAGAGAGGAAGTGGGGGAAGTTAATGTGGAAAGAGAGAGAGAGAGGAAGAGTGAGAGAGGAAGACGGTTTAATTTCGAAATTGTCGAATCCAACTGCCTCTCACGGGCTTACCAAAGAGAAAGAGAGAGAGGGCAACAGTTGCTCATGCAAACCTGAGAAAAACAAGAAGAGAATGAAGAAGAAGAGGAAGAAGACGACAAAACAAGAGAGGAGAAGAAGAAGCCAACCCAAGGAAGAAGATGACAGAGCACAGTACTACATATGTAGTCATTTATGACTTTTAGAAGATGACGTTTTTAATAAAATGTCATTAAAAATATCTTTAATGACGTTTAAATAGAAAAACATCATGAAATTGTAGAATACGATTTTTTTTATGGCGTTTGTAAAACGCCATAAAATTTATGGTGTTTATAAAATGTCGTGTTATTAGTTTACAAATTATAAATACAAATGCCATAAATATTTTATGGTGTTTATAAAATGTCGTGTTATTAGTTTACAAATTATAAACTAGATTTTACGGCATTTCCGAAATGAGATGAAATTCATGGCGTTTTAAAAAACGCCATGAAAAAAGCGGATCTTTTTCGGCCTAAATTTTGGGCAAATTTTAAAGAGCCAAAAAAATATACTCCAATACTTATCACTTCAGTCTCTCGACCCTTGTTGTAAGGAGGAAATCGAGATTGCAAATAAAATATAAGTAAAGTAAAACAAACCAGATTCTGTCCCTTGCAAATAATTACAAGACCTCCTCCTGATGCAGTAGTGGGAAGTCAGGATCGATCCACGAGGAAGCGTGTCAGCGGATCCTAGGCAGCGGAGAAATCTCACGGTAGAAGTCGACCACAGTGCTCGATCTCGACTAGGGTTAGTCGACAGAAGATCAAGCAAGTCGAACAAGGCTGCAACAGATCCTGGGTTTGGTCGATATCGAGGAGCCTTTACTCGATATCAAGTAGAGTCTTCGTCGACGTCGGGTACCTGCACAGGAAAAGCTACAGCGATCTGGGATCGAATATCAGTAACTCGATATCGACCAGATTTAGTCGATATTGAGGAGAGACAGAAAGTTTAAACGAAAATAAATAAAGACAAGGCTTGTGTGATTCGAAAATAAACTATATATGAAAAGACTTCCAAGATTGGGGTTTGCAACAACAATAACCAAGCATGCATAAGGCAAGAATAAAACAGATAATCATGTAAATCGCATCGAAGGACCAAGCTTTCGCCTTTTCCAATAATTAGACAACTCTTTCAAGAAACCCTACACTACTAGAAAGCTTCAATTAGACATCTGTTGTCAACAGATGTCTTTCAAAAAAAATTCCGATCTCTTTGTGCGTGTAGTAAAAGATCCAAACTTTTCACATCGGTTTTAAGCAGATGTCTTATCTTAATTAGAACCCCTAAATTTTGGTTATGACATATTCACTTGTTGATGAATATTCATAATTTGTCATTTGGAAACATGTGAAGATGTCCTCCTAAATAAAAAAAAGTGACATTCACATCTTTATTTATAAAATAAGTGATGTCTTAAGACAAAATAGACAACAGTTTTTGTTTTATTGATCACGTTTATAATCATGTTCGATATATAATTTATGATTTTATATTTTTATAATTTAACCGGCCACATGAAATATAAACATAACTGATGTATTTCCATATTATCGACATCGCATTGAGAGTATTCATTCTCTGTATATTAATTTCATGTTCATTATATGTGATATTATATCATTCTAAAATAATGCACTATTGTGGTTGTATACACAGAAGATGTCGTTTCCCATATTTATATCAGTTTTTTCAAAATAAAATGATGTTGTTGCTGCATTGACACATCGATTTATTTGGTAGATAACGATGTTACTTTGACAAATATATATGAGTTCATATATCATTTTAATGTTCAAACTAGTGTTGCACAGTGATTTAAATGAATGAATTGATGTGTATAAGTATACTAGCATCTGTTTCCATAGACTAATATGATGTTAAAGGTATGAATACACTTCTATTTTCATATATAATCCGATGTTTTTTAATATGGATACACAATACGCTTTTGCCGATAGAACATCTCATTTTAGTTATTCGAAATGATATGATGTTTAATGAAAACATGTACATAAATACTAGCATCATATTGTAACATTTACAAAATACGCTGCCGCCATCCGTGGCCACAAAATTGGCTAGCCACAACATCTAAAAAAAAAGGTAAATTCAAACATAAATACATCTAGATGGGTAATAAACACATAACAAGTAGTAGATGCTTAAAACATGATAAAAGTTGGATCTTTACCTCAAACATGCAGGGCTATCGTTGGGCTCACCCCAACCCTAGAAGTGAGTGGACTACTCGCGCTTCATCGCAATTGCAGATATCATTGATTGAAAGGAAACAACTTGCATTAAACCAAAGTAAAGAAAGTACAAACCGAACAAAGCCAGATCACTTTCGCTCCTTTTCTCCACTCGGCCTCTCTTTCTCTCTCTACTACTACTTCTCCTACTGAAAATGAATGAATAGAAATCAGCCCCATGGGCTTTATTTATAGGCTTCTAATCCTTGCTAATCAAGGATAGAAATCTCTATCTATATCTAAAGATAAAACTTAAATAAAAGGAACATTTATCTTTAAAGGGAAATATATCTAAAAGGCTAAATATCTTCATGTGGATAAATCTTCTTCTCCATGGATGGATCTTGTTATACTTGATAGAATCGGACTCCTTCGGCTCCAAGTAATCCCAAACCGCGTCGGACAGCTCATCGCGTAACGCGGCTCCAGAAATCTTTTTACTCGATATCGAGTAATGTCCTCGATATCGAGGAACTTGGTTCGTCGACTGGGCCGGCCTTGCTTGCTCGAGCAACTTCTGCTCGACTTGGCTCGGACAGGTGATGCTGAACTTGTCGATATCGAGTAAAGCACTCCATATCGAGTAACTGTTGCTCGGGTTCCCTTGGTCCTCGGCTTCTCGATCAGGTGGTCTTCCTCGACTCCGGGCTGGTCTTCAAATCTTGTCGATATCGAGTAAAATACTCGATATTGAGTAACTTTCTGGAGTCGAGTAACTTTGCCTTCAGTTTCTTGCAAATAAGCATATATCACATAAATTCAACATATTCCCATCCCGAAATATGCAAAGTGTATAGAATATGGAGCTAAAAGGTGCATTTCAACATGGCTATTTTAATGGACATCAAATCACCCCATGCTTAAGCTTGCTTGTCCCCAAGCAATAACTTGGATGGTCATTCAGGGGAAGAATTTAAACTCTCAACATCATAGATTCATCCTCATATATCCTTGCATTCAATTACCATCATCGAAAAGGTATTTGTGCCACAAATTCATGCATGTGCAATCAAAAGCAACATCTACTCATAAAAGGAGGGTAATGCAAAAACAATTCATAAGTGACAAAGCATTAATAATCAAGAGGACTTTAATTAAGCTCAAATAAGAAGTAGATTGGTAAAAGGCTAAAGGTGGGCAATATTTGGCAATGTGGTGCTAATGATCCGGGGAAATGCTTTATTTCCAAACTTTCTCAACCACATTCATTTTCATAAGATTCATCACCTTTCATAATGCTTTTGTCAATAATAATGCTTTTACCTCTCTAACCTCAGCACTGCCTTCTCGCGAGTCGCAAACATGGGTGTCATGAATAGCCCCGGATACTTAGTGCTTTGGACTCCTCACAATGTGTCCCATCTCGCCAAACTATTATCTCAGCGAGCAGGGTCGATCTACCTTTATCTCCTGAGGTGATCGGATTTTCTTTCACTCATTAAATTTTCCATATATTTCAAACCATTTCCTTCCAAACTCCAATAATAATAATAACAACACAAACACCATATGATAATCTCCATAATGTAACATCATTCTCAACATAATCCCCGGATAGGAAATAAGGTAACACTACTAGAAATTTGTTATTTAACATCGGGTAATAGCCGATGTCTTTCAAAAAAAAAATCGATGTCTATGTGGGGGATGTAAAAAGTCAAAAGTTTTTCACATCGGCCAGAACCCGATGTCTTTGTATGTTATAACATCGTTTATATTTTTAAATCCGATGTCTTTAATTGTTATCATATCACATCGATTATAAAATATAACCGATGGTATAACATACAAAGACATCGGCTATTACCCGATGCTAAAAAGTTTTGACTTTTTACATCCCCCACATAGACATCGATTTGTTTTTTTGAAAGACAACGGCTATTACCCGATGTTAAATCACATATTTACAATTTTTATTATTATTATCGTAGCCTATGCGGGATTTGAATCCGCATCTTTGCGTTTGAACGCAACGCTCTACCATTTGAGCTAATAGGCTTTAAATTAGATAAATTGTTCTTACATAATAGCAAAAAGAGCATGTGAAACTTAAGAAGCAAAGAACTATATTTATATATCGTGTGAGTATATAAGCTACTGTTAGCTAGCTAATAGTAACTAGTAAGAAATGAGTACTTGAATATATATATATATATATATATATATATATATATATATATATATATATATATATATAGAGAGAGAGAGAGAGAGAGAGAGAGAGAGAGGATAGATCATATGTACTCAAAGCTTATTGTGCATCATGTGAACAAATCATGTCCATTGATTTAGATGAATCCGATGGCTGAGAGTTTTCCGCAATATTGATTAATTGAAAATTAAAATGGAAAAATACATCCCATCAACACATTCCCAGCGCGTGAATATACACACCAAATCCCTACAAATCCCTACAACACCATTGGACTCCACATAGAGGAAAGAGAAAAGAAGGAGCGGCGGCCAAAACCGACCATCTGCGACCAAAACCAACCGGCGATTGTGCGAATCCTTGTCCGGTCGGCAGGCGAAGTCGGATCCGCCCGGCTCGCCATTGAATCGCTTTCAAGCCGTTACTTGACAAGGCTCGAACCGCCATGGGCAAATCCGACCCCGCCCGTGACCCCGATGTCGATGCCGCCTAGGATCTGAAGGAGACGCCCGCCGAAGTGCTCAGGGAGGAGGCTAAGGAGAAGAAAAAGGAAGTTGCCAAGGAAGAGGACGAGGAACTGTATGTTGTTTGACGTCGCCATCTCTGTTTCTGGTAAGGCTTTTTTCTTGAATTTCTATGGGTCGAGGGCGGAGAGTAAGCTTCATGGAACAAATGAATGCTTTGTAATTTGATGTTAGTGAATGTATGGAAAGAAAAAGCTTCTTTCAGGCTTCTCTACTCTTCAGGTCTTTGTTTGTTCAGTTGTTGAAATGTGATGACGGTTCATTATTCAATTTGTGCCTGTAATTTCGAACAAGGCCTTGACATGTTTTCTTTCTCACTTGCCTGCAATTAATTGAACGAGCCGACAATTTAGTGAAATATGACGACAATTTGCGCTTTGCTTCCTCCATCGCAAGGGCGGCGATAATAGGTTGAAGGTTGCCTGCAATTTCATTTTTGAAGGTGGAAGGTTGAATGTTAAAGTTGCCTGCAATTTCAAATGCATGTTGCCTGCAATTTCAATTTCATTGTTGCCTGCAAATTCCTAAATTGTCGGTTCATTATTCAATCTCAAAGGTATTCGGGAGAAAAGTCGAATTATTCAGGTGTATGGACCGAATTATTCATGTGAATGAACCGATTTTGTGTTTAAGGAGATGAGTTTTTTTTTAGGTTGGCGGTCATATGAATGAAAAATGCATCTATACTATCGAATAATCATGTGATACCATCGAATAATCCAGCGATGTCATCGAATAATATTTAGTTATTTGTTAAAATGACATAAGTAATCACGTAATATTGTAACACCATCGAATAATGAAGCTATACCATCGAATAATCAAGCGATATCATCAAATAATCAAGCAATATCATCGAATAATTATTAGTTAAAAGTTCATGACGTTTTCAAGGTGATAGTCTATTAGAATAATCCATCGATACCATCGCATAATCCGTCGATACGATAGAATAATCTAGATATACCATCAAATAATTTCAAGAGAGTGCATCACACATGCCCCAAATTCAGCAAGTGGGCAAGAAAAAACGTGGGTCCCACTGATTTTTAATTAAAAAAAGGATAAAATTGTCTTTTAATCCCAGCCATCCATTTCATCCAATCAACGGTCCAGATTTGTTCTCATGATACACGTTAAGGGTTGAATACACCGGAAACAACCTATATATATATATATGCAAGCTCTAAAACAACTTTGAATTTGTTAGAACACCTAGTATATTCATTCGATCTACTGGACATACAGCCTTACATAGCAACATACATTCTCCGGTCTTTTCGAGAAGCAACAGCTATAGGAAAGAAAGATTCACTGGATATATTCTGAACACTTGGACTATGGAGAGGATAAAAATGTCATTTTGACTCTATAGAATATGATTCTGGTCTCAGACGCACATAAAGATAACCTTATGTTGCAACACTCAGTTTATAGCAGTAAATGACCATCAAGCATCTTCCCATTACAGAAAACCACAAAAAAATTCCATTTATCTGGAGGACTAACCTTTAACCGAGCATTGATCTTCTTTTGTTTCTCAAGATCAGCTTTTAGATTTGCCTACAAGTCAGTCAAAGCCACAATTAAGTATATTGACATCTACTATCATTTTTAAATCCAGGAAAATAAAAATAATGCACCTGTCACTGGGCTGGAGTCATTTGCATATGTTAATAATGAGTATTAGCAGCCAACTACAAGAAACACAAAGGCAACTTAAGTCTACATGCTTTTATTTTGTTTCATTGGAATACTACTAAAGAATTTGCAATTCGACAAAAAGAAAATGCATCTTAGTTTTATGTAAGATTGACCAGCCAGGTTCTTAGGTCTGAAAGCACATAGTTGGTTGGATTGAAAGAATATAAAAGCAGCCAAAATAATAAGTGAATTACGTGTTAAGAAATCCCATAAGCTAGTAGACATTAGAAATGGCTATGAAAACCAATTGCCACAAACTCAACAGTCAAGATAAATAGAAAAAATATAGAAACGGGTCAGTTACCGCTTTGTAAAAAATTGGCTCATTGGCATATTTAGTCAATGCCATTTAGAAATGGCTATGAAAACCAATTGCCACAATCTGAGCTCTAGAACAAGAATTGATGATCCTCTTTAACACCTGTTATCCAAGATCAACAATGTCAAGGAGTATCTCCTAAGTCCTAATTATTCTAAAATAGAAAATTGGGTCACTTGTAACACATTGCTGAATGCAGAAAACAATGAGTGCAAAATAAATGAACCTAGAATTGCCCCCAAGTTGTGTAGCACGGAAATCTCCATCATTTGCATAATTATACAAGCCTAAGCACATAAATAAAACTATTTGATTTTTGTTTCAAATATACATTTTCAAAACAGCACCCACCCCCCTTCTCTCCCCCAACAAACAAATAAAAAGTTTTAACTATTGATCAACAGAGGGACCACTCTTGTTGATCAACGGAGGGAACCATAAAAGAGGATTTATGTATTAAAATTTATGGCAGCTTAGGTTTAATGCTCCTCAAATCTGTGAATTCCTTTGGTAATATGGAATATAGCAGAAATGAACAATAATTTATGCGTAGACAAAATAAATCACCTTTCATTAGAAAAAAATAAATTTCCTATTACTGGTATCTTAGAGATCAGATAGAATGAGGAAGGGCATTTTCTATATAACTTCGCAGAGATCAAATAGAAAAATTATTTCTTGCTTCATCAATTCAGGAGTAGACAATCATTTAAAATTAAAATGTTGTTTGGACTCACAATCCGAAACTTGCTTGTTTTCCCATCTTGCTCAACCGTCCTAATTATCTGAACATCAGAAAAATTATGAACAAATGTCAATATAAAAAATTATGAACAAATGTCAACATAAAAAATAGTTGTAATGACAGAAGGCTGAGGATCTTCAAGCTTACCAGTCAGCATGTCATAAATCAAAGCAAGGACATATTCAACTGTTTCTTCCTTGTAAACATCACAGTAAGCTCACAAATACTCGGATGTAAGTTGAACCATACTATAATATGACATGATCCAATTAATTTTTTTTTAAAAAAAAAAAGCAAAAAATACCTACTTTCTGAAATGCTATGTTATATCAGCGGAAACAAGGGTATTGCAGAGGCTGAAATCCTCTTAACATTGACTTTGGAATACCAGTTGGAGGCTTAACCTCCTTAAGATCAAAATGTGGATCACCATTTGTTGGGCAGTGCTGAATCAAATGCCCTATAAGATGCAAAGGATCTCATGTCTAGCATATATGGAATGCACAAAACAGGATAGAATAACTATGGGTACATGCAACCATCTACTCACCAGGAATCTTGCATCTATGACAAACATAGCCTGGTGGAGGTTTCCCAGCCAGACCAGCCTGGCCTATACAAAAATTCAGCAGAGTAAGGTGCTTGAAATATACCGAATATTTGCAATGCATATGCAATAACACATAAATTCCCATTTATTCAAAGTTCGGAAGTAAAAGTATAATGTGAACTGGCCACATGCAATGAATGATGGTATTGAGAAATGAACCTCTTCCCTCTGCATTTCTAGGTCGTAATCTTACAGCAACTCGAACTCTTCCAGGAACTAAACAAGCAACAGAAGGCTCGCTACAGATCAAATCAGTGTGAAGTTAGTTCTGGAGGTGAAGATTTCATGATTTGATTGAAATTCAAGAGCAACGCTTATGCAATAGATATAACACTCACCTTTTAAATTGTATGAGAACCCAAGGGAAGCAAAAGAAATAGTTCAAGCAATCTTTCTTCTCCAAATAGTTGTGCAATGGGTCATCAAGTAGCTCAACCAACTGCCAGCAAGTAGCTCAATCAGCTGCCAGAAAGTACGAAAACATATTAGAATCAAATAAATTTGTCACTTATACCTCAAACTTTCCTTTAGATTTCCTGGAAATAAACGAGCAACTGGTGTAACAGCTGCCAAAGAGGGATAGTTAAGAGCCTTGGCCTGAAAGCAAGTACAACTATTTTGATGTTAAGAAAAACACAGGGCAAAAACTAGTTAACATCAAAATCAGATAAGAATGTACCACAAGCTCTATCGAAGTGAAGGTCTTAAAACCCATAGGAATTAATGAAACTAGACCAGGAAATTAGTAGTGTTAAGAGAATGAAATTCAAACATAAAAACCCTAGATCTGAATATCAGTCTTATTAGAGAATGAAATTAGACCATGGAAACCCTAGATCTGAAAATTGTAGGAGCATTTGAGGTCTTTAAACCCAAGGGAAGGTCGAATGGAGAGGGAAGATGTGAGTGCTTACCTGAGAAGGCCGGTTACCGGTGGCGGAGGAAGCAAGCGGGCTAAGCGGCGAGGGAGGCAATCGTTGCTGTTGTAGTGAGTCCATTGCTAGCTAGAAAATGAGAGAG
Source organism: Persicaria maculosa (assembly GCA_963922045.1). NCBI lineage: Eukaryota > Viridiplantae > Streptophyta > Magnoliopsida > Caryophyllales > Polygonaceae > Persicaria > Persicaria maculosa. The sequence goes on from OY998258.1 coordinate 19,200,383, forward strand.
AACACACCACCCCCTGGATATGAGAACCAAAGAGAGAAAGAGAAATACAGCTATGGAGGTTGAGAGAAGGCTTACCGGTTAGGGTTCCGAGAGAGAGGCCACCATCTTTGTAGTCGTTGGTCAGAGGGAGATCGAGCGAGGGTATAATAGAGGCAAAGCTCGGTTCGTCGGTTGAGGAAAGAGATGAGAGATGGGAACGAGAGAGAAGAAGCGGGATTTCGCCGGAGAGCCTACATCCCCACCGGAGCCACCCACGATTTTGAAAGTCGGCGAGATTGGAGGAGGAAGGGGTTGGGGGTGAACAGGGAGGAGTCTTTCGCGATCGTGGGTAGCTGAATCGGGATTTGGAAGAGGGAATGAAAAGGGTTTTCAGAGTTTTTTTTCTTTTTCTATTGGGGTGAGTTTCGTTTTTCGCGTGTATTTGATACGGGCGGGACAAATCCCGCTCTTTTTTTTTTCAAAAACCTTGTTTTAACATCTATCAAAAAATAGTGTGGTGTCTGTTCTATTTTTAACATCACAAATTTATTAACCGATGTTAAAAAACTATTTTACATGGCAGGTTTTTCTGACTGATGTTAATTAACCGATGTTAAATAACAGAATTCTAGTAGTGTAAAGAATGGCAATATTTAGAACATGTGGAGCAATAATTGAAATAAAGGATAATATGGCTTTTGTGATGCATAAGCATAGGTAAGGCTAGGGATATAAACAATGAGCATTATATGGAAATATAAAGTCATCCATCCTCTTATCATGCAACATGTCAAAAGCAACTTCAATTCTTACCTCATTTCATGGTTTTCATAAAAATAATGCACTTCATTGTGACTTCCCTTTACTAGGCAATTTCATGCTACATCTCTAATGAATCCTAATTTTGCATCGTTGAGTTCAATTAGGCTTCCATGACACTATTTCTTTGAACAATTTACAAGCAATGGGAGATGTCTCATAGAATTTTGAGTTTTAGCCTTTTGCACAAAAAATTAAAATTTTAAAATTTTCTCAAAATTAACCATGTAAAACAAAAAGCATATAATAATGATAATGAGCTCTTCCCCCACCTCATACTTTAAAATATACAGTGTCCCCACTGTATAAAATTAAATAAAAACAAGAGTAAAGGAAGGAACTCACCGAATATTGCGTCGAGGAAAGCAATCCAGGGCATGTCGAGTAAACTGGTCTTGTCGATATCGAGTATTGTACTCGATATCGAGTAGAATGTCAGCGTCTAGTGGGATGCTGAAGTCGAGGAGATTCTTATGGCTTTGGTCGATATCGAGTTGGCCTATTCGATATCGAGGAACTCTGGGCTGCTCCTCTTGGTCGTTCTCAACTGGCCTAGTCGATTTCGACTGTTTTTCAGGGACTTCTTGTTCCACCTTTCGCGATCCTTTTATGCTTACCGACCTAAAAGTGTTAGATTGCACACAAAGACAAGACTTTCCACATGAAGTATTCTAAACTAAAAAACCAAAAACAAAAACCAAAATCAAAAGTTCCAAAGTCCCAAAATTCAAAAAGTTTATATACATGCTCTAGATTTTAGAGTCGCTAGGCCGACTTCTCCATTTGTGCATAAGGACCGTTAATGTGGGGCCCGCTTGTGCTTGGCCCTTCTCCTGGATCATCTAGGTCCTGATTGTAGTATACAAGCTCAGCTGACAGGTGGTTGCTTGCATAATCTTCCTTTTCTCCCTTCTTTCTCTTTCCAGCTCTCAGTTTCCGCAGATTCTCTCGCCACGGGGCCTTACCTCCCCTTAATTTATTTATAAATTTCTTAATGGACTGAGGAGGAGTAGAACTCATACTTGAACTTACCTTTTCGGGCCCAAAACAGAAATCTTCGGGCTTAGGGTTAGTCGATATCGAGCACGACTGGTCGATATCGAGTACAGGGACCCCATACTTAGGCTCTTGGCAAGTCTGGTGCTCAGCAGAGGAAGTCGATGTCGAGGAAGCTTGGTCGACATCGAGTAATGCCTTGGTCGATATCGAGGAGCCCTTGTCGATATCGAGTTGACTTATGGTGCCTTCCTCCGTTGTTTGCTTGGTTCCATGGTTGCTGATGCTTTTCACCTCCAGCCATGAAATTTCCTCTTTTGCAGGGCCAAAAGAGAAATCTAAGACCTCGTCGCCTATTGTGAAGGTGAGCAATCGTTGTTTGACACTAATCTTGGCATCTGCAGTAGCTAAGAATGGTCTACCAAGAATAATAGGGCTAGTAGGATCTTCAGCACAGTCTATAATAAGAAAATCAGCTGGAATAAAGAATTTACCAACCTGGATAGGGACATTCTCAACCATACCTGATGGGATGACTGCTGTATTATTTGCCATGTATAGCTTGGCATCCACAGGCTCTATAGACCCTATCTTGACCTTCCGCCAGATTGATAAGGGCATGATGCTCACACTTGCCCCTAAATCACATAAGGACTCATATTTATATTGTCCAAACCCCACCGTAACAGAAAACTTACCAGGGTCAGGTCTCTTTTCAGGGAAGTGGAGTACTTTGCATTCGCCGGCGATCTCTGAGATGGATCGCTTTTTGCTCAGGATTTCCTTGAGGAATTTGACATAAGCAGACATCTCTTGCAGAGCTTCTGTAAAAGGAATAGAGAAATTTAGTTCTTGCAGCATATTAACAAATCGTTTAAACTTACCTGTAGTGGGATCTTTTAGTGATTTGGAAGGAAAAGGCAGTGTCTTTTTCTACTTCGGAGCCAGAACAGACGTCGGAGATGTTGCAGAGTCGTCGACATCGACTAGGTTTTTGTTGATATCGACTCGAGTTTCCTCGATATCGACCACTGTTTTCGACTTCGAGTTGCTGTGCTGCGCAGACGACTCTGGGCCTGATTTCTCCTCGACATCGGGTTGCTTTTTGTTGATATCGACCAAACCTTGGTCGACATCGAGTTGTTGCTGCTCATTGTCGAGTTGCTGCTCAGCCTTGTCTTGGTGCTTTCCGACTTCTGGCTCATGTAATTGGTGCCCGCTCCTGAGCTTTATAGTTACGACGTGTCCGGTCTTCCCCTTAGGATTTGGTTTTGTTTGCCCAGGGAGTTGCCCGGTCGGTCGTGGGATCTGCGCCGCGAATTGTCCCATCTGTGTCTCTATGTTCCTTTTCCAGACATCTAGCTCTCCAAATTTTGTATTGTTGTTCTGGAACTGATTGTTGATGGTGTCTTGATTCCGGCGCATCTCATCAAGGATGAGCTGTAGATCATCCTTCCATTGATCTCTCTCTGGATGTCCTGGAGCTCTGTATGGTGGGGGTTCCTAGGAGGACCTTGGTTCCATTGTGGTTGATAGAACCTTTGATCCCCCTTATAGCGATTGGGACCCCCTGCGTAAGCTACCTCTTCCTGGGTCTCTGCCATCCTGACTTGCTCCGTGTGTGGGCACTCAATAGTGGTGTGCCGCTGTGATCCGCATTTGATGCAAGGCTGGTTGACAGAGAGATACTTGACTTGCTTGAGGAGCTTACGATTCTGATCTCTGTAGTACTGCTCCCTGACATCTGGGTCAATCTCCTTAGACGGTTCATAGAGAGGCATGGATGGTGCTGGCCTGGCATAGGAGTTCTCCTCATAGTTTGTGGTAGCCCCATACTTGTTATCATAATTCGTGAGCTTGTCGAGCACACCCAATGCGTCAGTTGGTGGCATCGTCAGATACTCATATCAAGTATACTGATTGATACTGTCCTCAGTGACTTGGTCAAGAGAATTGAAGAAGATCTCTTGAATGACATAGGGTGACTGTCCATGAGTAGGGCAAGATAGCAGAAGTTCCTTGTATCGTTCCCATGCTTTTGCCTTCTGACGTAGGAGTGTTGTCTTGGCAGGAGGGAAGAATTTATTGAGAAACTCTTGCTCTACTTGAGCCCATGTCGTGAGAGATCGTTGTTTCAGCCCTTCAAGCCACTTCAATGCAGGACCAGCGAGAGACCAACGAAAAGCCTTCATCTTGACATATTCCAGAGTTGTACCTTCAGCAAGAGTACGGCACATGTTAGAAAAATTGGTAATATGTTCAAGAGGGCATTCATTAAACCTTCCATGAAAAGCATTATTTTTAAGTTCTATAAGGAATTGAGTGCGAATTTCAAAAGTATTTTCAGCGATTAGAATAGCCGATTCAGGCACAACGAGAGTCGGGGGCATATAATCCTCTGTAGTGGTTGGGTATTGGGCAAGCTCAGCTTCTGCTTGCCTCGGACGCTCAACTTCCTGTTCTCCTCCTGCTCTCTCAGCGGCGAGAGCAGTATCTTTGGTGGCTAGTTCCCTCCGAAGCCTCTCAATTAGCTGTTCTTGTGTTTCTGCGGCCACCATGGCTCTTTTCAGTTTAGCTTGGATGTGTAGAAGGCGTTCCGGTTCGTCTAAGCCGTCAAACTCAGGTGGTTGACCAGAACGACGCATACAACTGTAAAGTAACTCAAAGCAGACGTGAGATTTAACTACCTAATTTGTTGTAAGGAGGAAATCGAGATTGCAAATAAAATATAAGTAAAGAAAAGCAAACCAGATTCCGTCCCTTGCAAATAATTACAAGACCTCCTCCTGATGCAGTAGTGGGAAGTCAGGATCGATCCACGAGGAAGCGTGTCAGCGGATCCTAGGCAGCGAAGAAATCTCACGGCAGAAGTCGACCACAGTGCTCGATCTCGACTAGGGTTAGTCGACAGAAGATCAGGCAAGTCGAACAAGGCAGCAACAGACCCTGGGTTTGGTCGATATCGAGGAGCCTTTACTCGATATCGAGTAGAGTCTTCGTCGACGTCGGGTACCTGCATAGGAAAAGCTACAGCGATCTGGGATCGAAGATCAGTATAACTCGATATCGACCAGATTTAGTCGATATCGAGGAGAGACAGAAAGTTTAAACGAAAATAAATAAAGACAAGGCTTGTGTGATTCGAAAATAAACTATATATGAAAGACTTCCAAGATTGGGGTTTGCAACAATAATAACCAAGCATGCATAAGGCAAGAATAAAACAGATAATCATGTAAATCGCATCGAAAGACCAAGTTTTCTCCTTTTTCAACAATTAGACAACTCTTTCAAGAAACCCTAATTATATCTACTGTTTATAATCTAAGTTGTTGGCGTGGATCTCCATTAGATGGGTAATAAACACATAACAAGTAGTAAATACTTAAAACATGATAAAAGTTGGATCTTTACCTCAAACATGCAGGGCTATCGTTGGGCTCACCCCAACCCTAGAAGTGAGTGGACTACTCGCGCTTCATCGTAATTGCAGATATCATTGATTGAAAGGAAACAACTTGCATTAAACCAAACTGAAGAAAGTACAAACCGAACAAAGCCAGATCACTTTCGCTCCTTTGCTCCACTCGGCCTCTCTTTCTCTCTCTACTACTACTTCTCCAACTGAAATTGAATGAATAGAAATCAGCCCCATGGGCTTTATTTATAGGCTTCTAATCCTTGCTAATCAAGGATAGAAATCTCTATATATATCTAAAGATAAAACTTAAATAAAAGGACCATTTATCTTTAAAGGGAAATATATCTAAAAGGCTAAATATCTTCATGTGGATAAATCTTCTTCTCCATGGATGGATCTTGATATACTTGATAGAATCGGACTCCTTCGGCTCCAAGTAATCCCAAACCGCGTCGGACAGCTCACCGCGTAAGCGGCGTAACACGGCTCCAGAAATCTTTTTACTCGATATCGAGTAATGTCCTCGATATCGAGGAACTTGATTCGTCGACTGGGCCGGCCTGGCTTGCTCGAGCAACTTCTGTTCGACTTGTCTCGGACAGGTGATGCTGAACTTGTCGATATCAAGTAAAGTACTCCATATCGAGTAACTGTTGCCCGGGTTCCCTTGGTCCTCGGCTTCTCGATCAGGTGGTCTTCCTCGACTTCGGGACGGTCTTCAAATCTATTCGATATCGAGTAAAATACTCGATATCGAGTAACTTTCTGGAGTCGAGTAACTTTGCCTTCAGTTCCTCGATCTGGCCTGTCCTCGATCATGTTGTGCCCGGGCATGTTTGGTCGATATCGAGGAAAAGAAGTCGATATCGAGTAAAGTCTCAGCTTCTGTCTTTTCTTCTTTGGTTTTGTTCCGGAATGGCTCCAAATTCTGCAATATTAAACCAAAACTTATGTAGACCTCTATTTCTTACAAATAAGCATATATCACATAAATTCAACATATTCTCATCCCGAAATATGCAAAGTGTATAGAATATGGAGCTAAAAGGTGCATTTCAACATGGCTATTTTAGTGGACATCAAATCACCCCATACTTAAGCTTGCTTGTCCCCAAGCAATAACTTGGATGGTCATTCAGGGGAAGAATTTAAACTCTCAACATCATAGATTCATCCTCATATATTCCTGCATTCAATTACCATCATCGAAAAGGTACTTGTGCCACAAATTCATGCATGTGCAATCAAAAGCAACATCTACTCATAAAAGGAGGGTAATGCAAAAACAATTCATAAGTGACAAAGCATTAATAATCAAGAGGACTTTAATTAAGCTCAAATAAGAAGTAGATTGGTAAAAGGCTAAAGGTGGGCAATATTTGGCAATGTGGTGCTAATGATCCGAGGAAATGCTTTATTTTAGTGGACATCAACCCTCTCTAGCCTCTGAATATCTCTCTCTCAATCCCTAGATCCAATTCAACTCTTCGTCTCTCTCACCTCACCTCAAAAAATTCAGATTTGAGTCTCAAACTCTATTTTGTTCCGCCCTCATGACAACTTGGGTCTCTCCTCACCTTTTCTAACCTTTCCCCGTCTGCTGCCCAAGTTGTATTGATCAAGTTGAAACTCGTCTCACGTATGGTTCGAAGGCCGAGCCCTATCTCAGCAGTAATGGTGCGGCCAAATCGTCCTCTCTTCGCTCCTTGATGTCGGTTACTCTCTCTAACTATTTTAGATGTCAATCATTCATCAGTTGTTGCCCAGTAAGTCAAATTTTTTCCTAAATTAGGGTATATGTTGTTTGAGCTTTATCATCTTAATGATTAAGGTTTGATGATTGCAGTTATTGGTCAAGATTTAGGGGGAATTGTTTTATTTCACATGTTTAAGGTTTCTAAGGTTAATATGGGTAGATGTTTTTGGGTTTTTGATTAAGTTTTCATCGATTTATTTCAGTTGGGGACTTTGAAGGAGCTCATTTGTGGGGTTTTCACTCGTTAGTATGAGAATTTTTCAGATCTTGAAAGGTGTCTTGTGTTTGAGTATTTCACAGTAAATCTCACAGGGATAATAACAGGCTTGGTCCCCTATTCATGACTCCTTAGTATGAGAATTGGATTGATCATTTTTAAGTAAGTTTTCAAGCCCTTGGTGAGTGTTGAATGTCAGTTTTGTGTTATTTTTGATCATATCCTTTTGTTAAACCTATAAGAGCAAGATGAGTGCACTTGAGAGATAAATGAAAGGTTAGAGTGATACTTACAGAATGTGGTTATAGTTTATATACAATGCAGGTGTTGCATACAAACGGTGAATGCATCTTCTGAGGAGAAAATTATTTCTAAAGCAGTGACATTGTTTATTTGCAGACTCAAGGAATGAGAATGGCAGTGAAGCCATGTAAGGACACACTCTCTGCTCTAAAAAAATAGCTCATGAAGAGGGTATTCGTGGATTATATAGGTATTTGCAGACTATGTGAATGACGAGTATTGACATGCAAACTTGGTTATACTGATTTTTATTTTGGTGTTGTGCATGGTGGACGGTGAGTTGGTCCCTGCATTAGCTGGTATCAGTCATGTAGCCATTTATAGTTTCCTATGTATGAGAAAATCAAGCCTTGTCTTGCAAAATGCGATAAGTCTTTCTTGCTCTTTTATGATTATATTACAAAAAGAAGATAAAAGTTTGGTTACATTCATAAACAACCTTATTTCTTGCACTGTACCAGCTATTTGTTGTGTGGACAAGCTTCATGCAACTGATATCACCATTGCTTCTTCGGTTTCCAAAATATTTGCATCTTCATTGACATATCTACATGAGGTGAGACTTTTATATTCTGAATTTGTAGCATATACTTTTCTATGATAAGGTCGTAATTCATTAGAAAATCATGTGTTATAATTGAATAACTCTTTTGAAAGAACTCTTAATGGCTTTTTCTGCCCAATCTATGACTTCCAAATTTACGGGCTTTCCCTTGATGTACGTTTTTTGGTATCATTTTCTCCTTCAAGAACTATCTCATGTAATAATTGACATTTTTTTGGTTAGTTGGTTATTTACCAAAGTTATAAGATTACTATCTCTACCTATTTAAACTCATTGACAAGGGAACCATCTCAGGTATTGTTGTTTAGGACAATAAACATAATCCATCAACACTTTGAGTAAATTAATTTTCTACTTAATTATCGGTACTATATTCTCTCCACTTGTTATTTAAGATTAAATACAAATTAAATGGAGCACTTTCTGCATTGAAGGTCAAAGTTTCATAACTTTATAGAGTACTTGATTGATAGGGAAAATTGTAGAGCCTTTTGCCATTGGTTGCTTCTTTTCTTTTTTAACTGCTTGTACATCATGTGAGGTTAATTTAGACCATCCTCCTGCATTCGATTAGGAACTTAAGTTAGCTATTTTTTCAGCCACCTCAACTTCCTAAAACAATGATAGAATTTAGAAAATCATAAGATCCATCTTTGAATCACAAAATAATGTATGTTAGTTGATCATTGACTTTTTCAGTGTCGATCATTCTCTATTTTGGGCAATTGGTGATTAATCCACTACGGACTTCGAAACACTTAAAGCTACAACAAACAGCTTCTCTCATGAAAATAAAATCAAAGAAGGTGGATTTGTTAATGTCTATAAGGTGAGAATATCTAGTTTCATTTCGGGTAGATATATTTAAGTGTGCATTCAAAATCCCCTGGCTTTATAGTTTTCCAAAGGCTAGTTAAAGCTAGCTCAAGTGTGGAGTATATCAAACATATTTGATTCTTCCATTTTTACATGCAACTTTACGAAATGGACAACAAGAGGTTGTGATGTGGCTGCTAGTCAATAGAACAAGAATTCCAGAACAAGGCAGCATTAGTAGCCAAGCTTAATCGCAAAAATCAGTCGCATGATGATAAATATTTGTATAGTTAGTATAGAACTAAACTTTTGAATTTAGGAGGGTATTGGCTTTGAGAGTCACGACAATGTATTTTGAATTCATTAATTTTTTTTAAATAAGAAAATTTCCATGACATTTAAAAAACGCCATGGATTGTGTGGATATGGCTTTTTAAAAAAAATTATACAAATCAAACCATGGCGTTTATGGATTTCCTTTTCTATGGCGTTTGGAAAACGCCATAAAATATTGACCAAAAGCACGGCGACGCCTTCCAGGGCATTTGAGCATGGCGTTTAAAAACACCATGGTATGACTTTTATGGCGTTTTTTAAACGTTGTAAAAGGGTATGTTTGTACTAGTGGCAGGAGAGGAGACGAAGAGGCCGATTTTGAAGTAAGTAAACCCTTACAATGCCGATTAATTACGTTTTTCTTGGATTCATAGGGGAGGAACCGATTGGAAGAACCTAAACTGGTTTTGATTGTGTGAAAATGGAAAGAAGGGGTCGAATGGGTTGGAAGTGCGCAATATCGCCCTATCATGTAGGAAGTAACCGGCGTCAAGTTAAAAACAAAGGTTGGAAAGTTTGGGAACTAGGGTGTGCGCGACTGGGAGAGAAGCGTATTTTTGGGAATGGGGAAATTGGGCAACTGTCTTGTCGAATCCAACTTATCAAGAGCAGGGTGAGTGTAGATACGTTCAGTTTAGGGGGAAATTGGCCGAAATGGGCTGTATGACTGTAGATACGTTCAGTTTTGGGGGAAATTGGATGAAATGCGGCGCATTAGGGTTAGGAAAAATGTTAGAAAGGGTGAACGTTTATGTCGAATCGAAATTATCTGGAATTGGGTGACTTGTGTGCAATTGGAAATTTACAGATTGAACAAGTATATTGTCATGTATGCACAAGTATGTGTCATGTGTACCTGTCTTTGTGTCATGTTACAACTGATATTGATATGAAGGGAACCGTGGGTTGGGAGACACGAATTGATTTCTAGAATACTGATTTTTGGTCTTCCATTATGCAGGATATCTGGTGAATATTAAAAATGTCGCAGCGTAGTGTAAAGAAGATTGAAGACCGTAGAGCTCAAACCTCCGGCGCGGTAAGATGGCTGTCATTCGAGTAATGTAAGTTGTGATTGTCGTGGTGCAGTGTGGTTGACATGTTGAAGTGTGTGCAGACTGTGTACGCCATCGAGGAAGACAGACACTTCAAAGAAAAAATAAACCAGTACTCCCGGATGCAGCTCCTAGTAAACATTGACAACCGGTTGAGCGAGTCCAATTGGAAGCGCCTGACGGACAGCCCGTTGGGGGGCGTTGCAAGACTGGGCACAAGGGTCCAGTTCTCGGGACAACTTGTACACTACGTTCTCCAACGACAATTGAAGACGAAGAAGGAGAATGAAACGTGGTACAAGATCCATGATGCAGTCGTGAGGTTCTCAATAGCTGAGTTCGCCCTAGTCACTGGTCTCAACTGTGCCTATAGCGAAGAGCCTGAGGACGACGCGCCGTTCGAGAAGACAGTGTTTGATTTCTTTGGAGTTGCAAAGTTGAAAATGTCCGAGTTCGAGGTGCAGTTCCGTGTGGCAATGGCATCTGAGAAATCGTCAACCAGAAAGTTCAAATTTGTCTTGCGGATGCTGGTCGAGGGCGTGTTGTTCGGGAAGGAACCCAAAAGCTATATTCACGGGTGGGTGGTCGACCTTGTCGGCAACATTGACAGGTTCCTTTTCTTTCTGTGGGGTCGGCTTTGCTACGAGCGAACGAACGAGTTCCTGAACCGTGCAATCGAGATGAAGCTCCAACGCAATGAGAGCAGCTCCAATGCACGTCTGGCCTACTGCCTGCTGGGTTTCCCTTTCGCCTTCCAGGTTCGTACACAAATATCAATGGACGCCGTATGAACGTTTACTAGGCGTCCAATATTTATTGACTGGATAGAGAGTGAATATTTACTGGACAACATTTGTTTGCAGCTATGGGTGTACGAAGCCCTCGCTCCAATGGTCGTCCAATTCGTGAACGTCATAGATAAAGTTGTACCCCAGGTGTCTGCGATACGAGTTTAGAGACGCGAACCTCGAGTATGCCTCCATCGAAACCCGACTGCATGAGGCTAAGGAGCTCGGGCACTTGAATGACCCTGCAGCCGTGAGGCCGCTTCTACTCCTCGATGAAGTGGAGGGAGCTACCCGTTTGTACCGCGATGCCCGAAACACTCACGATAAGCGGGACAACTTTTTCGACGACATTGTCCGGGAGTTGGTATTCGCAAATGTGAAACCCCCACCAAAGAAACATCCAAAGGGACCACGTGGGTCAACGCAAGAATCATGGGAGGGCACGCAGCCACAAGCTACCCTATTAGAGATCGAGTCACGGTTACTGGCAAAGATGGACGACATGACGAGGAGTATAACCGCGGAGTTAGCCTTGAAGATGGCCACGCTTTAAGAGGCGATTGAAGACATGAAGAAGGAACTGGGTGGAAGGGGACTAGGGAATCAGAGGAGCAAGTGGTTGTTCAGGGAAAGGAGGTAATAAGGTTATCTTGGTATCAGATCAGAAGCGTCATGTCATTTTATTTTACTCTCATGTTGTTCATATTGGATGTCATGTGCATGTCGGTACATGTCATGCCAATACCAGTATATGTCAATTTACTCAGAGATCATGTGCTTAGGTTCATGGATCAGTGAAAGACAAGGACAAGGGCAAGGAGGACGAGGACAAGGACAAGGGCAAGGATAAGGGCAAAGAGGAGAGACAACCCACCAAGAAGGACAAGGTCAAGGCCAAGCCAAAGGCCATAGAGGTTTGTGCACGAGACTGTCATGTTAAGATCAAGTTGATGTCATGTCAATTTGTATTGACTGTCATGTTAACCGCACCATGGGGTGCAAGTTGTAGGAGGAGTTGGTGGCACCCGGTGCCTCCGAGGTTGAGGCTGAGTCTCAGGTGCCCCTCCAACGGCCGAGAAGAAGCACCCGTCAACATCCTGATACGTTGTCCTAGGCGGATGTAACTCAGCCAGTGAAGAAGCCGCGTGAGGGCAAGAAGCCAGTGGATGCCGCCGAGCTAGGCATGGCGATGAGGGCAGATGTTGATGCGTTCGCTACGTTGATGAAGGACGGAAGTGACCCCATCCAGTCGGTCGAAGGCACCCTACTGGAGAAGCAGTTCTTCGGGACACTTCAATCACCGACCACCTAGGTGTCATCCGAGGTTAATTAGGTTCCCACATCGTGGTTCGATGCAACACCTTTTTCCTGATATGGTCTTCCATATAAATGATTTTTCCTTGCGTGCAGCATATTGAGCAAGTTTGCGCCCTTCTGCGGAAGGACATCAACGCAGATGACAAGTACGAAGGCGTCGCCGTTTTTTATTTCTTCTTGGGGTATCTGCTGCAGAAGCAATTGGTGGATGCAGAGGAGAACCTTGACGTGGTCAAGGGGGGCGACACGGTGACCCACTACTTCGACGGCAAGTTGCCGCAGATGTTTCCGACGGGTTGGGCCGATGTCGACCGGTTGTTGGCGCCTTGGAATCTGAAGAACGAGCACTGGGTGACCCTTGACATCAATTTCGTGAAGTGGACTTTGGACGTCTATGATCCCGACATAAGCCACGTCGCTGAGCGCCATATGGCGGGCCTCCTGAAGCCGGTGACCCACCTCTTCCCCATTTTGATGAACACCCACCCCGAACTTCGAGTCAAATGGGTCGACAAAGTCCTGAAACCCTTGTCATACAAAAGAGTAAAGGGGATTCTCCAAAACAAACAATCGTAAGTCATTATTTTCACTTCATTTAAAAAAAATTGTAACAGGTTGGGTGAACATATTTCGTTATTGTGATGTAGGGGCGACTGTGGTCCATACGCCATCCGTTACCTGCACCTCCTCGCGACCGGCGACACCAAGTTCCGTGGCCTGGACGATCAATTCATTGCGGCGTACCGCCAATCCCTTTGTGTTGCCATCTTTCACGGACGTCTTACACTCCCATCCGATCCTTAAAAAAACTCCTCGATTGATTTTATATACATTGTTGGTTTGTGTAGACTTGTTGGTTGGTTTAGACCGCATATTGGCTGGTATGCCGGCGGTTGTTGCTTCATTTGAAACTGTTGTTTGTTGGTTTTAGACATTTGGATCTGCAGTTATTGTTGGTTTGTGGTCTTTGTTGGTTTTTAATTATGTCATGTCAATTTCAATAAATGTCATGTCAATATGAGGATAATGTCATGGCAAAAGCGGATATTGTCATGTCAAAAGTGGGTAATGTCAGGTGACATTCCGTTAAACAACTCCCCTACCCACACAACGTACAACAAACTAGAACAAACTAGAACCAAAATGGGCTAACTATGTACTTAATTGCGAAAGGTGCCATAACTGGAAGTTCTTATGCCACCGCCAGGTGCGGCGGCGCTTCTGCAATTTCCCAGCCACACCCGACCACTCTGTTGGTTCAAGTTTCACAGTCGTCGGAAACACTCCGGTCTTCCATTTTCCGCGTTGGTATGCTTCCTCTACTTCCCTTACCGCTCGCTCCGCCTAGTGATCCCACGGGCTAACTACATCTTCAATGTCACTGCTCACACAAATTACCTGCTTCCCACGACCAAAAGCGATTGCGTTGTCCAACTCATCACTTGGTTCTAGCTGGACACGTGGATATTCTAACTGGACAATTGAGTTTTCTAACTGGACACTATTCGTTTCAAACTGGACACCTCTTCCTTCTCCATCGACATCTTGTGCTCCCAAAACTTCTACTTCTTCATCCCCTGCCAAGCGGGGTTTCGTTTTAAACTGTGGATGATCTTCTTGGGTCAAGGGTGGGCCACCCCCGACTGAATGGGCCATTGTGGATCCTTCTGTAGTGGTGAAATCTCCTCCAACCTTGCGTACCAGGGAGACATGGAGGTCGATAGGTCAGGATCGTTCTTCGGAAAGTCCATTTACAAACTTGTAGGCCTGCAAGTCTTCGTCATCCCCAATGGAAAAAGGTCTGCACTATTCCTTCTTCGGCTTTACATATGTGAGTTCGACGTCATGCCTCCTCCCATCGACATTAAACTCGTCCATCAGTTGTTTCTTCAGTGAGACGTAGTCAATACTTTCGTCTACCAGTACGGCCTTCTGACTCCTCGACCACTTCACGACTCAAGTGCCCTCTTCACAAGCCCACCATCCGCCAAACAATACAGTGATGCACACGGACGATTTCTCCCTTGTTCCATTAGTTAGGGGGGGGACATTCAGTTTTACAGGGAGATGAACATATTGTACGGAGAAACGTATCGCATAACCTAAATGGGAGGAAGACTTACTCATTTCCTCCAAGAAGTCGGTGTCTGTCCAGTTAACCCCAATAAGTGTCAAGCGCTTGAATGGGTTTATAGTCTCCCCCTCCTCCCTCCTCTCCCTCTTATTCTCTGCAGGCGCAAATGACAGGGCGGGAGATTTAATCTCACTCCCTCTCCCTCTCTCTCTCTCTCTCTCTCTCTCTCTCTCTCTCTCTCCCCCTACCCTGTCTTATCAACTGTCCTTCTCTACCCTCTACAAGATTCCCCCCCCCCCTTTTGTCTCTCTCTGAATTTTTTGTTGGGTCAAATTTTATTCATTGCTTTGAACTTCATATGGTTTGAAATTGTATTTAGTGGTTTGAAATTAATATGGGTATAATTTGCTATGGTTTTGCATTTTATGAGTATTAAGTGTGAGTGGGAAACCTGGTTTTATACGAATGTCAAATGTTTACTAAATCCCCTTGAAAAGATGTCCAGTAGAAAACTGTTTGATAACCAGTTGGGAATCAGTGACCGGGAAGTTGGTTTAAAGGGGTGTCATGTATCGTCTCACAACAAGAAGTAAATCCCCTTCATTGATGTCATGTCAGAAGTGACACGTGTCATGTCTATACCAGAACAATGCCATGTTTATTGTAGACAACAACAACAAAACACTGCAATTTAATGTCCTCTGCTTTTTGTTATTTTTTTTTCCTCATCGGTCACATGCTGAACAATGTTGATATTTCCCATACACCCCACTTATATGATAGCCATTCACCATCCATACTCCCCACAAATTGGTAAAGTTAAATCCCCATTACCATTTAACAACCTCTCCAATAACCCTTCAACAAAATGGCATCCTCGTCACACCACCGCGGCTCCTCATCTGGCCTCCCTCCCCGACCTGTCCCCATCGTTATATCATCTGACGAATCAGACAATGGAGGTTTGTCGATCACTTCATTCGTGTATATTTAAGTTGTGCTACTTGTATCATTATACTACCTTATTTTTATTAATTTATGCAGGATCAATGTCGCCGCCGCCATACCGACGACATCAAAGAGTAGAGATTATCGGCGGTGAGGCTGGGATGTTCGGGTCGTTCTACGAGGCGACCCTTGTACGCAAACTGGACCCTAACCAATGGGAGGTCGAATATGTGACCCTCCTACGCAACAATAGAAGAGAGCTGTTGAGGGAGATCATCCCGGTTCAACGAATTCGTCCCCGGCCGCCTCGTATTTCGTACGACGCCTACATGCCCGAAGACCGTGTCGACTGCCGCGACAACGATGGGTTTTGGGCCGGCAGGGTCCTTCATGTGTCCAGTTATAGGAGTGACCGAACTTTCACGGTCAACTTCCCACTAAGCGACGAGACGTCTGATCATCGTGCCCGCAATATGCGCCCACACTTCGACTGGGATGGATACAGATTCACCACGCAACCGCAATTTTTCTTCTTGTTACCGTAAATTTCGATTTCAATATCTTCTATGTTGCTACTCTCTGCTACTATCTTTTAAATGTTTGCTCCTGTGTTGTATTTGATTAATGCAAGTTAATCTGTCTCTGAGATATTGTTTCCAGTAGATTTTGATTAGTGTCATGTCTTATTCGTTTTGTGTTCAGTTACAACTAAGCAATTACAACTCGGCCTACGAATTCACCTCCACCCACTAGTACAAAAGGGGGGACCAAAGCACGCTTTTTTTATGCATGGGAGCACACTTCTCGTACTGTGCTTATAGTGAGTGCGCTCCCAAACAAGCACACTTACTATTTAACCGTGATCCCATATTTTAAGCACGGTTTTGTGTTGAAGCGTGCTAAAAAAAAGTTTTAGCACACTTTTTTCAAACCGTGCTTAATAATAAGAACGCTTTAAATGAAAAGTGTGCTCTTTCATATTTTTGTAAGCACGCTTTAAATAAAAAGTGTGCTCTTTCATATTTTTCTCAAGGCCTCTTGGACCCTCGAACCAAGAGTCGAACCCAAGACCTCTTGCACCCTCAAACTGAATTCGTCCACTTTACACTCCTGCCACCTGAGCTACGGAATTTTGTTGTAACTTTGTGCATTTACTTAATCTAATTACTAAAAAAACCCTAAATATAAAAAAAATATTTTTTTCGAGAACGGTTTATAAAAATAAATGAGAACGCTTTAAAAGAAAAATGTGTTCCCTCTAGTTAAATTTGGTTTTGGGAAGACACTTTTCTTATAAAACTGTGTTCGTTTTAATTTTTGTAAGCACGCTTTACATGAAAACCGAGCTAATTATTCCTTTAGAAACAAACGAGAACGGTTCTATAGAAAAGTGTGTTGATTTTAGTTAAAGTTGGTTTTGGGAACACACTTGTAAAATGAAACCGTGTTCGTCTTAATTTATTTTTAAGCACGTTTCACATGAAAACCGAACTTACTAGTTTTCATAAATAAATGAGAACGGTTTTATAGAAAAGCGTGTTCGTTTTAGTTAAATTTGATTTTGGGAACACACTTTGAGAATTAAACCGTGTTCGTTGTAATTTTTTTAAGCACGCTTTACACGAAAACCGAGTTAAATATTTTTTTACAAATAAACAAGAACGGTTTTATAGCAAAGCGTGTTTGTTTTAGTCAAATCTGGTTTTGGGAACACACTTTGAAAATTAAACCGTGTTCATTTTAAGTTTTTTTAAGGACGCTTTACACGAAAACCGGTCTAAATATTTTTTTAGAAATAAACGAGAACGGTTTTATGGAAAAGCGTGTTGCTGTTAGTTGAATTTGGGGTTGGGAACACACTTTTAATATAAAAACGTGCTTAAAATAAAAAAATTAAGCACGCTTGTCAAAAACCGTACCCAACTTACTGTGCTCCACCCCCTATACCACTTTATTCTTACAAGTCGGCCTACGTTTTGTGTCCAGTTACAACTAAACAATTACAACTGATTATAAGTATGTTTATGCCCCCTCACTGTCACTCTTCTCCATTCGATTCCAATATGGGTAAAGCATACTAGTGTCGACCGGAGAGAAAGAAATCATGGCATCCAAATATGGGTAAATATTATAATTGGGCACACATAAAAAAAATATGTCATTATAGTGAATCTGCTTCTCCCAGAAATCTTCTCCATTCGATTCCATTAGGTTGCATGTCGTTATGCTGCTTACACGTGATCGTTCAAATAAACCACCGGACCATTCCTTCTTCAACTGATTTTAACTGAAACTTATAATTTAGTTGAAAGAATCTTTTCCCCCTCACTGACACTCTCACTGATCTCTCTGTCCTCTCAGCCTGCACTTTTCTATTTTAACTCTCTCTCTCTCTCTCTCTCTCTCTCTCTCTCTCTCTCTCTCTTCTGTCCTCTGCCACTGTAACAACTACTTTTTCCCTCCTCTCTCAATGTTCTTCGCTTTTCAGGAGTAGAGATGTCTCCCTCCCTCTATCTCTCACTGTACATGCAACCGAGATGGAGTCCAGTTGTACCCCACCGGCTAACCGGCCTGCTTCCGGATGCACCTGTCATGCAAATATCCGCATTTCAGCAAATTTTTTTCGGATTGGATTATGCATGCAAAGGTTTCGAATAAAAGGGTTATTTTTACAAATGGCCCTATTTGCTAATTGTTATATTATATTAATTAACGGACGAAAAAAATTTAATTGATTAAAAATATTAAGACGGATTCAGCAAATGAAATCATAAATTAAAAATTCACAAGTTTTTTAAAATTTTGAGATCTGATCGATATCAAAACACTGCATAATTACATGCAATAAAGAATGAATAACAAGACAATGAAGATCTCCTATAATATATAGTGTCACTTATTCCAAGCGATTACATTTGATTTTATTACAATTATCTTATGAAGGGAAATTATTGTTTTTGTGGGTGACACATACACCAAGAGATTATAATAATGATCGGCGGGCAGCACAACACAAATATATGTATTAGACAAGGAAAGCTTGATCATAGACCCAAAGAACTTCATCCTTCATGACTTTAGCAGAGTAGTTGTATCCATCTATCTCCTTGTAAAGGGCATCCCTCAACCTGGCTAGGTTGAATGGAAGGTTGACGACGCGAGGTGACACATCAGTTGGCTTCATGAGGCCCTCATTCATGTCTTTCCATCCATCTTTTATCATTTTCCGGAGCACCGGAACTGCTTCGTCTCTGCTCACTCCATGCTCTTCCATGCATGTAGCACTCCACCCCAGATGCAACATGAAGGCCTCTTTGTTGCTCCTCCTTCAATTCCATTCCAGTATATATTGTATTCGATCATAAAGTTAGTCGAGAGTTATATAGAGAAGATCAACTACATATATCATATATGTATATGATGAACTTGTAATCGCGCACCTGATGTGTAACAATGTCATCCAATAGACGACTAACGACATGAGCACCTCTTATAGCTAGAGGAACAGGATTGATAACCCACTCGAATGCTTTCTCGTCTGCAATTTCGGGTTCCATTCCCATCATGGCCGAACTAGTGACTATTTGAGCAACTGATGTGATTCTTGCATTGATCATGTACTCCTCAAACTTCGGTATGTGTCTTTGATGAGCCCAATTTACCTCCACAAAGTAGCTCCTTATAAGATCAAGAAGCTATGTATATACATACATATATACACACATATATCAATTCGATCAATAAGATTTGGAAAGACAGAATGGTAATTGATTCGATCATATATATAGTGAGAGTTCTTACACTCGCTTTCGCATTGCCTGCAGCATATTCTCTTCCTTCTCTTTCCATCTGATTCTTGAATTCTTCATATGTATTATACACATATTTGAAGACCAGCTTCATTTTTCCGGGAACACTAGGCCAGATTGACGTTCTAGACACAGACGCCTTTTTTGTCGTCGCCTGAATGCACTTCAAGGGACGAACAAAGCCTGAGTCGTCACTTACAATAGGACCGGATGTATACCCATCCAAGGGAGCCTTTCAGGAGACGAACAATTACTAAGTTCGTCGCCTGAATAATAAGTGGAGGTTGACCACACCGTTGACCATCGATAAACATGGTGAATCAACCAGGATTGTCAGGTGCCAGTCGTACCATCATCATTCAAGGGACGAACATATATATGTTCGTCCCTTGATCCAACTGTACTTTAAAAAAAACATGTGACTCCGTACGTGTTTGGCATATTGTTTTCTTCCGGACAGTGGGGTTATTTGACATCGTCTATTCCAGAGAGTGAGGGCTATTTGACATCTCATCCTCGATCTCCTTCCATGTTCTTCACTCGCTCTCACGCTTAGGTACCTCTCTTTTCCTTCCTTGTTCGATTGATCTCCTTGATTCATGAACTATTTGTTTTCCTTCGGCTTCAATTCCAGATCCGTGATCCATGGGCCTTTAAATTTGTAAAGATCAAAATAGATTCAACCCAATTCAACATGCCCAAGTTTCAGCATTTGACCAGACGTTGACCACATCATTCAAGGGACGAACATTGTCCATATATAGTTCGTGGCTTGAGTGATTTTCACTTGTGGTGGGATTTTTCCCGCCAATTTTTTCGATTGTTTGAGTACATATTAACTAGTGCTATATATATTTGTACAAACGCATATGTGTTATATTTATATACTGTAATGCTATGGAACCATAATTTATAATGCTATATTTATATAAAACCATATGTTAGAAGTGCAATTTGACCACATCATTCAAGGGACGAACATTGTCCATAGTCCGTGGCTTGAGTGATTTTCACTTGTGGCGGGATTTTTCCCGCCAATTTTTTTGGTTGTTTGGGTACATATTAACTAGTGTTATATGTACAAACGTATATATGTTATGTTTATATATTATATATGAATTTTCAATTTTCAATTTTCAATTTCGGGTCGTTTGAGATTTTCCATTGTGGAGATGGAGATTGAAAATCAAGATTGTGATTGAGATTGAGATCCATATTGATATTGAGATTGAGATCAATCTTGATATTGAGATTGAGATTTTTGTTGTTAAATATATATTTTGCGATAGATATTATATGTGTATTTTCAGTTTTCGATTGAGATTGATATAGAGAATGAGATCGAGATGGAGATCAAGATTGTGACTGTGATTGAGATTAAGATAGAGATCAAAAGATTGAGATTTTGGTTAATAAATATAGATTTTATGATAGATGTTATATACGGAGTATGAATTTCCAACTATCATTTGAGATTGGGATCAAGATTGTGATTGAGATTGGGATCAAGATCAAGACCGAGATTGAGAATGAGTTTTTTGTTAATATATAAATATAAATTTTGTGATGGATTTTATATATGAATTTCCAATTTATGTTTGAGATTGATATCGAGATGAAGATTGTGATTGATACTGAGATCAAGATTGTGATTGAGATTTTGGTTGTTGAATATAGATTTTGTGATATATGTTATATATGAATTTTCAATGTCAATTTTATATTGAGATTGATATATATGGAGATTGAGATTGAGATTGATATCGAGATTGTGATTGTGATTAAAATTGAGATAGAGATAAAAAGATTGAGATTTTGGTTGTTAAATACAATATAGATTTTGTGATAGATGTTATATATGAATTTCAAACTTTCATTTGAGATTAGAATCAAGATTGTGATTGCCATTAAGATCAATTCAAGATCAAGATCAAGATTGAGATTGAGATTTTTGGTTAATATATAAAAATAGATTTTGTGATAGATTTTATATATGAATTTCCAATTTCCATTTGAGATTGACTTCGAGATTGAGATTTTGGTTATTATTTATAGATTATGTGATAGATGTTATATATACAATTTCAATTGATTAGTTTTTTTTAATGTGAGCATTGATATATACCAAGGTATTCTACGTGTTGTGTAATATGAATTTCCAATTTCTGTTTGAATTGAGATTGAGACCGAGATCGAGATTGGAATTGAGATTGAGATGGAGACCGAGATTGTGATAGATATTATACATATGAGTTTCTAATTTTCGTTCAAGATTGAGATCAAGATTCAGATTTTGGTTATTAAATATAGATTTTGTGATATATGTAATATATGAATTTTCAATTTCCATTTGAGATTGAGATCGAGATGTTATATATAAATTTTCAGTTTTTGTTTGAGATTGAGTTGTGGATTGAGATTGAGATCGAGATCAAATAATTGAGATTTTGGTTAATAAATATAGATTTTGTGATATATGTTATGTATGAATTTTCAACTTTGATTTGAGATTGAAATCAAGATTTTGATTGAGATTGAGGTAGAGATGAAGACCGAGATTATAGAGATTGAGATGTTATATAAATGTTATATATGAATTTTCAGTTTTTGTTTGAGATTGAGATGTGGATTGAGATTGAGATCGAGATCAAAAGATTGAGATTTTGGTTTCTTAAATACAATATAGATTTTGTGATAGATGTTATATATGAATTTCCAACTTCATTTGAGATTGGGATTAAGATTGTGATTGTCATTGAGATTAATTCATGATCGGGATCGAGATTGAGATTTTGGTTAATATATAAATATAGACTTTGTGATAGAGTTCGAAACTGAGATTTTGGTTATTATTTATAGATTATGTGATATATGTTATATATAAATTTTCAATCGATCGGTTTTTTAATGTGAGCATTGATATATACCAAGGTATTCTACGTGTTTGTATGATATGAATTTCCAATTTCTGTTTGAGATTGAGATTGAGATTGAGATTGAGATCGAGACCGAGATCGAAATTGGAATTGAGATTGAGATCGAGACCGAGATTGTAATATATGTTATATATGAGTTTCTAATTTTCGTTCGAGATTGAGATCAAGATTGAGATTTTGGTTATTAAATATAGATTCTGTGATAGATGTAATATATGAATTTCCAATTTTCTTTTGAGATTGAGATCGAGGTGTTATATATAAACTTTCAGTTTTTGTTTGAGATTGAGTTATGGATTGAGATCGAGATCAGATAATTGAGATTTTGGTTTCTTAAATACAATATAGATTTTGTGAAAGATGTTATATATGATTTTCCAACTTCATTTGAGATTGGGATCAAGATTGTGATTGTCATTGAGATTAATTCAAGATCGAGATTGAGATTTTGGTTGATATACAAATATAGACTTTGTGATAGATTTTTTATATATAAATTTCCAATTTCCAATTTCCATTTGAGATTGACATTTTGGTTATTATTTATAGATTATATGATAGATGTTTTATATAAAATTTCCAATTGATCATTTTTTAATGTGAGTATTGATATATACCAAGGTATTCTATGTGTTGTATGATATGAATTTCTAACTTCCGTTTGAGATTGAGATCGGGATCGAGATTCGAGATTTGAGATTAAGATTCCGATCAAGATACATTGGTTTTAATTTTATATAATATATTGGTTCTAATTTTATAGATAATCGAATTAAAAATAACAAAATTTTATATTTAAATATATAAGTGGTATAAAAACTAAAAAAAATCATACAAATATTAAATATATAAATTTATATTTATATGTGTTCATGTTTTTTTAATACTATAATGTTATATTTATAAAAGTTATTTATTTTGAGAACCTTTATAAAAGTTATTAGCAACACCTCAAAAATTACAAAGATATAAATATTAAATATATAATATTATAAAAATATAAATAAATTGATGTATTGGCGGGATATTATTCCGCCCAAAATTTGGGTGAAATTTTGTAAACCCCTCCCTAACCCTAGATTTATCTTTCCCGTATCCCATTTCTCTTTCTCCTCCCTCAGCCTCTCATTCTCTGATGTCCCTCTCTCCATTCTCGCTTGCTCGCCCTCTCTCTCACCTCAAGCCCGACGCCGTCACCGACAGGAGCCAGGCGCCGCCCCTCCGTTCCACTCCTCCCTCTCGCTCTTTTCATCCCCAATTCAGATCCCCCGTAGCTTACGCTCTCCTGCTCTCATCTTCAATGTCGTGAGACGCCGCCGACTGTCACCTCTCTCAGCCTTCTCTCCCATGTCGTCACCCTCAAACCTTCGAACGGCGACCCCTCCTCCTCCTGATTTGGATCCAGAGTCACCGGAGCTTTTCACGTGGAGCATCCGCCGACAGCCATGGAGGATGAAGAAAACCCTAACGATGATGAAGGAATTCGACGCCGACAGGCTCCATTCCTCCCTTGCGGCTCGCCCTCCTGAGCTATTCACTCCATTGGGGCTTTCCTCCGAGATCATTGCTCTAGGTATGTCAAGATGGCCATCTGGGTATGAAAGATTTGAGTTTTTTTTTTCCCAAAATGGAGGCTTTTTGATTATGGGTATGAAATATTTGAGCTTTTTTGCCTAAAAATCAAAGAAGAAGAAGAAAATGCTCATTAATGACAATAATCGCCCTTCTGTTCTTGCAGTCAGTCACCAGGGTCCAATTCATTGTGTGGTAGAGACTGCCATTGTTGGTGAGTTCCATCATCATGTTGTGGTTGGTTTCTCCTTTGAAAAACTATTAGATTCACTGAGTTTTCTTCAGCATTTTCTGTTTGGTGTCACTTGGCTGGCAATATAACATTAGATTCACTGAGCCTTTTAGAACCTTTTTCTTTATTTTTGCTAGTTATTCACTTGTTTCTGGTTATGAATTTGTTGACATTGTGAACCAGTAACTTCAAATAACTGAACACCTAGACATTGTTAACCAGTAACTTCTACATGTAGAAGTTTGTGCTTGCCAAAATTTTGAGGGATCAGGGAAGTTTCTTGAAAATGAGCTACCTCATGTCCACGCTTAACAGTGGGAATCAGTTGGCTGTTGGTGTTGGATGCCTTTTGTTTTCTAAATCATATAAGTTATCATCTTTTTAATAAATAAGCGGCATTGTGGATGTGCACAATATTATGATGTGGTAATATAAGTCGGTTTTTCCTAGTTCTCTTACTGCTTATGATTCTGAGCCAGTGATCATTGTGGAAGCTTGTTCAAAGCTGGATTGCCCTAAATTTTTTACAAAAACAACATATGTTAGTAGTAGCATATTTTCTTTTATGTAGAATGCTGCTTTTGGGCCATTTATATAATTTGTATGCCACCTTTCGGTATTTGGGAACCAAATATCCGAATATCAGGCATAGTTTCTTATGTTGGTGCCCTAGATTTGATTCTTGCTAATCTACATTGACCTGCACCTTTGTGTAATTCTGTGCAAATATCAAATACATGCTCACCACAGTTTCCATTTACTTTGTTCAGGATGCTCCTTTCCAGTTGTGCTTCAGGGTGCAAATATGGTAGTCTGCATAAACAAACCGTTTCATCTACGGCCAACAAAAAAGATGAAACTAGTACAGGTATGACTTGTTCTTAGACTAATTTCTCAGGAATTTTGTGTGATAAAAGATATTCATTCTTGAATTGAGAAGGCGGGGAATAGTAGTATCATATTACTGTGATGAATTGCCCTTGTGTAGAAGGGAAAAAACACTTCATTTGGGTTATAGCGTGATACCTCCCTGGTACTCCTTATGCTAGAGTTGTTCAAGTGCTAGCTCTTCTTGTATTTTTCTTGATATCCAATACTTGTGCAACTTTTCAATAGAAAGAATCACATGTTTATAACTAACCATATCTAGAGAAAAAAATAAAAAAATGCTAAAGGATATCATTTTTTGATTTTTTTTTTGTCAAAACCAGTGGTGACCCATTAATTTTTATACTTTACATGTTTTGAACTAGCACAATATTAGCATAATGCGCACAGTTATTAGAACTTTGATGATTAAAAAAATGCTCATTAATGACAATAATCATTTAAAGATAGAGGTTCAATTAGACAATAATCAACCATTTTTGGCTTCTTCATTTTTTTAGATAATATATCTTACCAATTATTTTATGAAGAATGAGTTTAATAAATGATCAGTTATATATATAACTTGATGAATATATATAATATCAGTACTATCAGTTATATATAAAGCTATATAAAGCTTTAAAATGAGTTCAATTATATATAAGTTGAATTATCTCACACTGAGTTAGAAACTTTACAATCAGATTTTAGGAACTTTACATAATTTGAGAGCTAAATAAGAGCATAAAATCCAACTGAATAAGATCATGAAATCCAATTGATTTTAGGAACTTTGCAATCAGATTTTAGGAACCTATGTGATACTGTCATTTTTCATGTTATCAATATGATTTTTTTACTATTTATATCTATGTAATTTTCACTTGCTTTGCCTTAATTAGGAATGGACGCAGCTGTGAGGAAGCCTCCAAGGAAGCGAGGGGCCCATTGTTCCAGCTAATGAGCAAGCAAGGAAGGTTGAGGAGGACGCCAAGCTAGCCAATGATAAATATGATGAGATGAGGGAACGAATGGAATGCTTTGAGAGGCTGAGCACTTGGCGATCTAGGTAGGTGACAACACGAACTTGATTGCAGCTTCTGTTGGGCTTTGCACAACTTCTTTGCTTCACTTTTGGGTTAGCTTGTGCAACTTTTGGATCACAATTCTAGATGCACACGACATTTCTAAACTTTAAGTACATTGGTAGGTTGTATGGTGAAATGGTTGTTTGGTTTAGTAGATGAACTAGGTGGACATGGTATTGCAGGTTTGTATGTTTGGACATGGTATTTGGTTTGTATGGAATAGCTTTGTGTTTGCTTGCTGGTGAACTCTATTTTGTATGCAGTTTTCGTGGGTTACATTTGGTTTCGGACAGGGAGCATCACAAAATGCAGCGTATATGCTGTTAATTTTTATTAAACTCAAGCCACAAACCTAAAACGACTAGGTTCTATTAACTGAAGCCACAAACATTTTGACTAAAAGTTGATCTCTAAAACTCTCAGGGCACCACAAACGATGTCTATCAAGACAACATGACTAACCAAATGTTCATCAAGACACAACATTAGTTCACCTTATGTTCGTCCCCTCCGTTATCAAGACACAAACTTTAGTGGTCGCCTGAACAATATAATCTCTGACAATGTCCTCGTGGGCCGGTGAATTGGATGTCAATCAAGGGACGGAGGTTCAATTGGTCCGTGTTTTAAGTGCTCTAGGTGCGCTGCACAAGGGACAAACCTCAGGGGACGGATGTACGTGCCTAGAGTTATTAGGCGTCCAAAACCCTCTTCAGGAGACGAAATTTGCCCGTGTCTAGAACGTCAAACTGGCCTAGTGGAAGATCATCAATCATGCTCCTGTCCCACCTAACACAAAACATAAAAGCATTGATAAGCTGAATTCATCATATACATATATGTATATGTAACTAAGTTAGTTAACAATTAGTTAGGTTTTGTAGCACCTCTCAAACGCGTCAGTGAGTAGGCGAAGCTCTTCAAAGGTTCCATAGGCGCCGTACATGTCATCTAAAATGGATAGCATAAGAAAAACCTTATCCATGAATAGGCGGGCTCGAGAGTAATGAGCCTCAAAGTACATCCCCACTGCCCAGAAATGACACTCTAAGCTCCGATCCCTTGCATATGGGAGCTGTGCCTTGATATCCATCTCTTTCCACCACCTATTCAAATTCACAAACATATGTTGTATATGTTAATTGTATCATCATGAGTATGTACTAAAGTATATGTATATATAAACAGGGTTAAGTTAACTGGTATATAGCTAGACTTACTTGACGATTTGGCTTAATTCTTCACGGTGGAGTAACTGCAACATGTTGAAGTTGAGCTTCGCTAGACGTAGGAGGGTCTCATTACGAGACCCGTCCTCTTCATAGAAGCTTATAAAGTGTCTAGTTTCCACTCTCCTGACACCCGTATGGAATGGCTGTTTCATTGCTTGAACAACTTGCTTACATAGGCATCCATCCTCCAATCTTGATCCGGAGGAGGCAACATGTCTTAGAATATAGGTTGTCAAGTCAAGGGCTTCGTCTAGGAACTCTTCGTTATGCATCCTCAAATGCGCAGCCTCGTACAAACTCAGCATGCCCTTTATATCACTCTTTAGGCTCTCTTGGAGCTTGCCATCACTATCCTTGAACTTGTTGAACGCGTCTATATATATATTCACAATTTTTTGTATAGATTGTGTTAGTGTGTGTACGCAAATGCAATACATTATATGATAATTGATTTAAGAAGAAAATTTAAGAATTACCAATCGACATTTTGTATCCGTACGTGTTGTCTGAAAGTACGAAAATGAACCCCAACGGTGTAAAGATCATAGTCATTTTCATAACTGTAAGCTTTGAACAAGCGTTCAAGGTGATCCTCTATCTCCTTCTCGTAATACTAGGAGATTCCAAGACGATCTAGTGTGTTGATCAAGTCAAGCTTTTGGAATGGGGTAATGGAGTCGTTTACAATCATGTCGCTAACTTGCTCCCTGAGGGAATCAATTTCATTGGCATATAAGTTAACATCGATTGCTTATATTAATCAAGATCGATATACAGTTGGAATATGTCGAATTTTAGTGATAATACACGAATCTTGTAAAGATTTTGACATTTTGTGTTAAGATGTGAATTCAGATATCCGGAATCCGGAACATATACGAAGATGGAAAATCAAAAGAAGCTAAGTAGAGGCGAGAGTTGGGTATAACATTACCAAGTAGTCGACATCATGCTCTAAGAAGCGATCTCCCCAAATACATTGAGGAAAACTAGCAAGAGGCCTGAAAACGTTCTCTTGGGAAGCTGCGCTACTTTCAGTTTCAGAAGAAGCTGCTGAAGCCATATCTTCTGGTTTTTTTTCAATTGATCAGTACTATATGAAAACTGGGTATAACCAGCAAGCTACATACTCTTATATAAGAAAATCAGTTGCTGTGGATCGCTATGATCGATCGGTATCGACTGTCGAGCTGGATGTATTTACTTCCGCACGTGAATTATATAGGTGAAGGGATTGCAAGCCATACATATATAGATCTGAACTACAATATATATACTAGGTAGGCAGACCCGTGCTACGCCCGGGACATGTGATTTTATTTTAAACATTATAGTGAGATAAGACTTGGTAAATAAAGATTAAATAACATGTTATATATACTCCCTCCGTCTCGCAAGTCACATTATATAGATGTTGTTTTAGAGTAGTAAACTTGTATAACAAAAACTTATTGTTTTAGCAATAGTTATTATCTTTAGAAGTAATAAGTGCTCTTTTTATAGATAATAATTACCGTTTTTATGTATTTTATCCTTCCTATAAAAGTAAAGGAAACATAAGTTTTATTAATAAGTGTGCATAAATCTAAAACAACAACTATTGCGAGACGGAAGGAGTATAAACTTTTAAAAGAATAGAATAATACACAGTGTGTTTTTACAAACAACAATTAAATTAAAGTATTATTATTATAAATACAATATATACCACCACATACTATAGCAAGGGGAAGTTATTGTGGAGAGAGAGGGGCAAGGGGAAGTTATTGTGGAGAGAGAGAGTGGAAGTGGGGGAAGTTATTGTGGAGAGAGAGAGAGAGTGGATGAGTGAGAGAGGAAGCAGTTTGAATTGAAAACTGACGACCCCCAACTGCCTCTCACGGCTTACAAAAGAGGAACAGAGAGAGAGGGCAACAGTTCCACATGCAAGTCTGAGGAAAACAAGAAGAGAAGGAAGAAGAAGAGGAAGGAGACGACAGAGCGAGAGAGGAAAAGAAGAAGCAAAGGCGAGGAAGAGGACGACAGTGCAGAAGAGGAGACGAAGACGCCGACTTTGAAGTAAGTAAACCCTCACAATGCCGATTAAATACGTTTTGCTTCGATTGGTAGGGGAGGAACCAATTTGAAGAACGAAAACTGGTTTTGGATTGTGTGAAAATGGGAAGAAGGGGTCGAATGGGTTGACATTACGCAATATCGCCCTGTCATGTAGGAAGTAACCAGCGTCAAGTTAAAAACAATTGGTGGAAAGTTTGGGTACTGGGGTTTGCGCGTCTGGGAGAGAAGGGGATTTTTAGGAATAGGGAAATTGGGCAACTGTACGTGTTGTTGAATCCAACTTATCAGGAGAAGGGGAGTGTAGATCCGTTCAGTTTAGGGGGGAATTGGGCGAAATGGGGCTTATGACTGTAGATGCGTTCAGGTTTGGGGGAAATTGGATGAAATGCGGCGCATTAGGGTTAGGGAAAATTTTAGAAAGGGTGAAAAGTTTATGTGGAATCGACATTATCTGGAATAGGATGACTTGTGTGCAAATGGAGATGGACAGATTGAATAAGTATATATGCTGTCATGTTTTCACAACCATGTGTCATGTGTAATTGTGTTTGTGTCATGTTACATTAGATATTGATATGAAGGGAACCGTGGGTTGGGGGAGAAGAATTGATGTGTAGAATAATGAATATGGGTCTTCCATTGTGCAGGATATCTGGTGAATATTAAAAATGTCGCAGCAAAGTATGATGAAGATTGTAAACCGTACAGCTCAAACATCCGGCGCGGTAATATGGCTTTCGTTCGAGTAATGTAAGTTGTGATTGTTGTGCTGCAGTGTGGCTGACATGTTGAAGTCTGTGCAGGCTGTGTACGCCGTAGAGGAAGAAAGACACTTCAAAGAAAAATTAACCAACACTCCCGGATGGCGCTCCTGGTTAACATTGACAACCGGTTGAGCGAGTCCCATTGGAAGCGCCTGACCGACAGCCCGTTGGGGGGCATTGCAAGACTGGGCACAAGGGTCCAGTTCTCGGGACAGCTTGTACACTATGTTCTCCAACGACAATTGAAGTCGAAGAAGGAGAATGAAACATGGTACAAGATCCATGAAGCGGTCGTCAGGTTCTCCATAGCTGAGTTCGCCATTGTCACCGGTCTCAACTGTGGCTATGGCGAAGAGCCTGAGGACGACGACGGGTTCGAGAAGGCAGTGTATGATTTCTTTGGAGTTTCAAAGATGAGGATGTCTGAGTTCGAGGTACAGTTCCGTGTGGCGATGGCATCTGAGAAATCGTCAACCAGAAAGTTGAAATTTGTCCTGCTGATGCTGGTCGAGGGAGTATTGTTCGGGAAGGAACCCAAAAACTACATTCATGGGTGTGTGGTCGACCTTGTCGGCGACATTGACAGGTTCCTGGCATTTCTGTGGGGTTGGCTTTGCTACGAGCGAACGAACGAGTTCCTAAACCGTGCAATCGAGAGGAAGCTCCAACGGGATGAGGGCAGCTCCAATGCACACCCGGCCCATTGCCTGCTGGGTTTCCCTCTCGCCTTCCAGGTTCGTACACAGATATGACTGGACGCCGTATACTCGTTTATTAGGCGTCTAATATTTATTGACTGGACAGGAACTGATTATTTACTGGACAATATGTAATTGCAGCTATGGGTGTACGAAGCCCTCGCTCCAATGGCCGACCAATTCGCGAATGTCATAGATGAGAAGTTGTACCCTAGGTGTCTGCGATACGAGTTTAGAGACCTGAACCTCGAGTATGCCTCAATTGAAACCCGACTGCAAGAGGCGAAGGAGCTCGGGCACTTCAATGACCCTGCAGCCGTGAGGCCTCTTCTGCTCCCCGATGGTGTGGAGAGAGCAACCGGTTTATACCGCGATGCTCGAAACACTCACAACAAGCGGGACAACTTCTTCGACAACATAGTCCGGGCGTTCTTATCAGCAAATGTCAAACCCCCAGCAAAGAAACAACCAAAGGGAGCAAGTGGGTCAACGCAAGAATCAGGGAAGATGGCGACGCTTGAGGAGGCGATTGAAAACACGAGGAGGGAACTGCGGTGGAAGGGGACTAGGGAGTCGGAGGAGCGAGAGAAAGTTCTGGGAAAGGAGGTAAGGTTCTCCTGGTATTAGATCACAATCGTCATGCCATCTCCTGTTAATGTCATGTTGTTAGTAATGTATGTCCTGTTAGTATCAATACATGTCATGCCAATTCCAGTATATGTCATGTTAATAAGAGGTCATGTGCTTAGGTTCAGGGATCAGTGAAGGACAAGGATAACGACAAGGAGGAGGAGGACAAGGACAAGGAAGTTCTGGGAAAGGAGGTAAAGTTCTCCCGGTATCAGATCATAATCGTCATGTCAATTCATATGGCTGTCATGTTTTTCATTATATATGTCATGTTAATTTACGCAGAGGTCATGTGCTGAGGTTCAGGGATCAGGGAAGGACAAGGATAAGAGCAAGGACAAGGACAAGGACAAGGACGAGGGCAAGGACAAGAGAAAGGAGGACAAGTTGAAGGTCAAGGCCAAGTTGAAGGACAAGGACAAGGACAAGGTTTGCGCATGAGACTGTCATGTGAATATATAACTGATGTCATGTTATTTGTGTTTACTGTCATGTCATACGCAATGGGCTTCAAGTTGCAGGAGGAGTTGGTGGCACCCGGTTCTGATGTTGAGGCTGAGGCTGAGGTGCCCCTCATACGGCCGAGAAGAAGCACCCGTCAACATCCTGATACGTTGTCCCAGGCGGAGGAAACGCAGCCAGCGAAGAAGCCGCATGTGGGCAAGAAGCCAATGGATGCCGTCGAGCTAGGCATGGCGACCAGGGCAGATGCTGATGCGTTCGCTGCGTGGATGAAGGACGGAAGTGACCCCGTCCGGTCGGTCGAAGGCACCCTACTGGCGAAGCAGTTCTTTGGGACACTTCAATCACCGACCAACTGGGTGTCATCCGAGGTTATTTACGTTCCCACATTGTGGTTCGAGTCATCACCTTTTTCCTCATATGGTCTTCCAAAATAATGATTTTTCCTTGCGTCCAGCATATTGAGCAAGCTTGCGCCCTACTGCGGAAGGACATCAACGCTAGTGACAAGTACGAAGGGGTCGCCGTTCTGGATTTCTTCTGGGGGTATCTCCTGCAGAAGAAACTGGCGGACGCGAAGGGGGACCTTGAGGTGGTGAAGGGGGACGACACAGTGACCCAATACTTCGACGGCAAGTTGCCGCAGAAGTTTCCGACGGGTTGGGCCGATGTCGACCGCGTGTTGGCACCTTGGAATCTGAAGAACGAGCACTGGGTGACCCTTGACATCAACTTCGCGGAGTGGACATTGGACGTGTACGATTCCGACACAAGCCACGTCGCTGAGCGCCATATGCCGGGCCTCCTGAAGCCGGTTACCCACCTCCTCCCCATTTTGATGAACGGCCACCCTGAACTTCGAGTCAAATGGGTCGGCAAAGTCCCGAAACTCTTGGCGTACAAAAGGGTGAAGGAGATTCCCCAAAACAAACAACCGTAAGTCATTATCGGCTCTTCATTTAGAAAACATTGGCACAGGTTCTGTGAGCAATTTTCGTTATTTTGATGTAGGGGCGACTGCGGTCCATATGCCATCCGTTTCCTGCAGCTCCTCGCGACCGGCGACACCAAGTTCCGTGGCCTGGACGATTCATTCATTGCGGCGTACCGCCAATCGCTTTGTGTTGCCATGTTTCACGGACGTCTTACAACCCCATCCGATCCTTAAAAAAACTCCCCCATTGGTTTTATATACATTGTTGGTTTGTGTAGACTTGTTAGTTGGTTTAGACATTTGGATATGCACTTATGTTTGTTGGTTTTAGACATTTGGATATGTACTTATTGCTGGATTGTTGTATTCGTTGGTTTTTAATTATGACATGTCAATCGAGATACATGTCATGTCAATATGAAGATAATGTCATGTGAATATGAAACTAATGTCAAGCCAAAATCCGATAGTGTCATGTCAAAAGGCGTCTAACCAAAATGAGCGTACTATCTACTTCATTCCGAAAGGCCCCGCAGATGGAAGTTCCTATGCCTCCGCTACGTGCGGCGGCGCTTCTGCAATTTAAATTTCCCATTAGCGGGACGCGCCCACTAGACCTGGGCAAACGCGGGCCGGCCCGCCCGGCCCGTCCCGCCCGCCCGCGAAATTGGACAGACTTGGGTAGGGGGAAAAGCCCATGCCGGCCGCTAGGCCGGCCCGCGCCCGTAGCGGGAACGGGATTGGGTAAGTAAATCTACCCATTGCGGGCCGCTAGGCCCGTAACGGGTACCCGCTATTTTTTTAATATATATATTATTAAATAAATATATATAAATATTATTAATTTAAAAAAATAAAAACATATAAAAACAGTAATATATGTATATATATGTAATAAATAATATTATCATTCATTTAAAAATATAAAAACAGTAACTATATATATATATATATTATTAGAGAACTATATATGTGTAATATATACATACAGTAGGTATTTATTTAAAAAAAAAACAGTAGGCTTATGTAAATAATATGTATTCATTTTATAAGTAACATATATATATATATATATATATTAAAAATAGTAGGTAGTATATAAATTATATATGTAATATATGTAATATATGTAATATATATATATATTTATATATTTATATATTAAAATTGATTATAATAGGCTTAGTATAATCTTAATAAGAAAAATTAATTAGGTTTGCGGGTACCCGCGGACGGGCTTGGACACGACTTTCAACCCGTTAAGCGGGCTTAGCCCGGCCCGCGCCCACAACAACGGGACAAAATTTTTGAGTAAAGCCCGTCCCAAGCCCGGCCCGCACCCGCGTTTGCCCGGGTCTAGCGCCCACTCTATTGGTTCAAGTTTCACAGTCTTCGGAAACGCTCCGGTCTTCCCTTTTCCGCGTTGGTATGCTTCCTATACTTCCCTTACCGCTCGCTCCGCGTCGTGATCCCACGGGCTGACTACATCCTCGACGTCACTGCTCACAGAAATGACCTGCTTCCCACGGTCATAAGCAACTGCGTTGTACAACGCATCACTTGGCTCTAACTGGACACGTGGATTATCTAACTGGACAAGTGAGCTTTCTAACTGGACACTCTTAGTTTCGAACTGGACACCTCCTCCTGCTCGATCGACACATTGTGCTACCACAACTTCCAATTCTTCATCCCCTACCAAGAGGGTTTTAGTTTTTAACTGTGGGTGATCTTCTTGGGTCCAGTGTGGCCCACCCCTGAGTGGATGGGCCGTTGTGGATCCTTCCGTAGTGGTGAAATCGCCGCCAACCTTGCGTACCAGGGAGACATGGAGGTCGATAGGCCAGAATCGTTCACCGGAAAGACCGTTAACGAACTTGTAGGCCTGCAAGTCTTCATCATCCCCAATGGAAAAAGGTCTGCACCCTTCCTTCTTCGGCTTTACATATGTGAGCTCAACGTCATGCCTCCTCCCATCGACATTAAACTTGGCCATCAGTTGTTTCTTTAGCGAGACGTAGTCAATACTTTCGTCTACCAGTACGGCCTTTTGGCTCCTCGACGACTTCACAACCCAAATGCCCTTTTCACAATCCCACCATCCGCTAAACAATACAGTGATACACACGGACGAGTTCTCTCCTGGTCCATTAGTTAGTGGGGGGGGGGGGGGGGGGACATTCATTTTTACAAGGAGAAGAACATATTGTGAGGAGAGACGTATCGCATAACCTAAATGGAAGGATGACTTACTCATTTTCGCCAAGAAGTCGGTGTCTGTCCAATTAACCCCAGTAGGTGTCAAGCGCGTGAATGGGTTTATGGACTCCCCCTCCTCTCCCTCTTATTCTCTTAAGGGGTAAATGACAGGGCGGGAGATTTAATCTCACTCCCGCCTTCTCTCTGTCCCGCCCTCTCTCTCTCTCTCTCTCTCTCTCTCTCTCTCTCTCTCTCTCTTATGTCTTATCAAATGTCTTTACCTACCCTCTGCGAGATTCCCCCCCCCCCCCCTCATTGGTCTCTCTGAAGTTATTGTTGGGTCAAAATTTTATTCATTTCTTTCAACATAATATATTGTTTGAAAATGTATTTCGTGGTTTTAAATTAATATGGGTATACTCCTCTCTCTTTGGTTTTGCATTTTTTTTAGTATTAATGGTGAGTGGGAAACCAAATTTTATACAAAGGTCAAAATTTTACTAAAACCACTACTAAAGGTGTATAGTGGAAAACTGTTTGTTATCCAGTCGGTATTAATTAACCGGCTAGTTGTTTTAAAGGGGTGTCATGTAGCGTCTAACGACAAGAAGTAAACCCACTTTATCGTTTGTCATGTCAGAATTGACACGTGTCATGTTTAGATAAGACCACTGCCATGTTCATTGTAGACAACAACAAAACACTGCCATTCAATCCCATTTGCTTTTTGTTTCTATTTTTCCTTCCTCAACGGTCACATGCTGAACAATGTTGCTATTTCCCACACACCCCACTTATATGATAGCCATTCACCATCCATACTCCCCACAAATCGGTGAAGTTAACTCCCCATTTCCATTTAACAACCTCTCCAACAACCCTTCAACGAAATGGCATCCTCTTCACACCACCCCAGCTCCTCATCTGCCCTCCCTCCCCGACTTGTCCCCATCGTTATATCATCCGACGAATCAGACGATGGAGGTTTGTCGATCACTTCATTTGTGTAGATTTCAGTTGTGCTACTTGTATCATTATACTACCTTATTTTTTTCATTTTATGCAGGACCAATGTCGCCGCCGTCATACCGACGAAATCAAAGAGTAGAGATTGTCGGCGGTGAGTCTGGGATGCTCGGGTCGTTCTACGAGGCGACCCTTGTGCGCAAACTGGACCCTAACCACTGGGAGGTCGAATATGTGACCCTCCTACGCAACAACAGAAGAGAGCTGCTGAGGGAGGTCCTCCCGGTTCAACGAATTCGTCCACGGCCGCCTCGTATTTGTTACGACGCCTACATGCCCGAAGACCGTGTCGACTGCCGCGACAACGATATAATGATGACATGTTAATGTTAATTATAATATAATGTAAAAATCTCAAGAGAGAAGCCTCTTAAAAATACAAATAAAAAAATGTTGTAAATGAGATTTGAACTTGAGACCTCATGCAATAGTACCTACATCTTAACCATTGAGCTAAAGCATCTAATTTGTTATAAAATGGGATGAAAATGACTAAATTGAGTTGGTTAAAACATGGAGGTAAATGAGCAATAAATGATGCATGAACACAACTTTTCATGTATTATAGATATAGATAGATATAGATATAGATAGATAGATATAGATTATAGATATTATATATATAGTATATAATAATCGGTATGGGATGAACATTTAATGGAGCATGTGATGATGACATAAAAAAAAACGGAGATTTATGGCTAAAGTTGAGTTATCCTTTTACCCTGCCTTAACCTTAGCCTTAGCCTTAACCCGTAAATTTTCCTTTTTACTCCGGACTAAATTGTCATTACCTTTTATCTACCGTCTCCTCCTACGTACCTATGTAATTCACTTCCAAGCGCATCTCGCGATCTTCTCCTTCCAACGCCCTTTGGTTCGTGAATTCTACCTCCGACTGCGTCGTCTCCCTATCTGATTCAACCTTTTCCTTTTGATTTCGTTGTGTAAGCCTCTTCTTCTCGTCTCCTTTCAGTTTAGGTTCAATTTGGGGATAAGAGGGAATTCCTTGGGTTTGTTGTTGAGAGTAAATCCTATGCCACAGGGCCACGTGCTCTTGAGCCGTTTCCAACCACTACTAATTAGGAAGGGGGGGGGGGGCTGGATTCACATGGTGGCTTAGCAATGACTGCCACCAGGGGCGGAGGGAGAGGGGCATGCGGTGGCTCGAGCCCCCTGGAAAAATACAAAAAAAAAATTATATATATGTATATATTATATATAGTTAAAGAGGTTTGAATGAGATAATAGTTCATTATAGCACAATTGGTAATAGTCAGGGAGGAGGATAGTGAAGATCAGGGGTTCGATTCCCCTTCCCGTCTCATTTTTCAATTTTTTTTGTCTTGCCTATATTTAATGTTGCTCTTCTCATTTTTCAATTTTTTTGTCTTGCCTATATTTAATGTTGGGCCAAATTGCCAGATTGGTATAAAAAAAGCATCACAAATGACAGATTGGTATAAAAAAAATGTAAAGCGACAAATAGGTATAAAAAATGATATTGATGCGACAAATTGGTATATTTTCCTTAAAATTTTGATTTTTAATAAAGTAACATCAATTCACTTAATAAACAAACTTATTTATTTTTAATTAAACATTAGGCCAATAGGGATAAAATAAATCTATTAAAAAAATATTTTAAATTTTAAATTATATATTATAAAATTTGAAAATTCTGATGAATTTTATTTCAAATTTTTAGCAAACTTTTGAAGAAAAAAATTAACCTAGATTTTATTTGGAAGGTTGAGATAAATATTTTTTAAAAATATTTTTTTTTCACTTTACTATACAATGTAGGTGTTTACAAGTTGAATAAAATGTTACATTAACTTTAACATGAATTATTAAAAATCAAGAATATTATAAAAATTATATAATGTTAATGATTTATAAACTTATTTTGAATTTAATTGAAAATTAATCTATAAAAAATATTTTTAAACTTTATAAACAATTTCAATAATAAAAGGGGAGAAGTGGTACCGATATGCCAACAAGTTTTTTAAAAAAGGGGAGAAGTAGTATATATTTTGAAAAAATAAAATTCAAATAGATTTAGTATAAAATTTAAATATAAAACTTAAAATATTAAAAATAGAATGTAAATTCTGTTAATTGTTTATATTTTAAATGAAAATAAGTTCAAGATGTATAAATTAACTTAATTTATTAAAAAACAGATTTTTAAAGGAAAATATACCAATTTGGCGCATTGATATTAACTTAGTTCAAGATGTATAAATTAACTTAATTTAGTAAATTCTGTTAATTTTGTTGCTCTGTTCATCTTTTAGCATGGGGGTGCAAATTCATTCCTGTTGCTTGGTTGTCTTGCTTCAGTTGTTCTTTTCTTTATCCTTTATGCAACCCCTCACACCGGCCTGTGAAATTTTTTTGAGCCCCCCCTAGCCAGATTCCTGACTCCGGCCCTGACTGCCACGGTCTTTCAACGGAGACGAAGTCGCCGAAAAAGCAAGTGAGGTGTGTGTGGAGCGGCGCGCCGGTGCAAGTGGATGATTTTTCGCCCACTAGAACTAGAGGTGGGCAAAATTTGGATCGGACCGTAATCGGACCGGGACCAGACCGGAATTTACGGTCTTTGGATCGGACCGAGATATTACGGTCTGGTCCAAGGTCCAAGTTTTTTTAATTTCCGGGTTCCGGTCCAAACCCGGGACCAGACCGGGATTTCCGGTCCGGACCGGAATTGGACCGAAACCCATATCAAAAAAATAAAAATAAATATCGATTTCTGGTCCAAGTTTTTCTTCTTCTTCCCTCTCTTTTCCCTTTTAGATAGGTTTGTTTTAAGTATATTTTGATTATTTTTAGAAATTAATGTCGATTTCAGATTTAGGGTTTTGGACATTAAAGAACATTTGTTTGTGTTCTTCTTGAATGAATCTGAGCTCTATATGCCTTAGTTTTGTGTGTACAGATTTGGGGGCGATAGTGTTGCTTGTATTGATGTAAAATACAACTAAAAATACAAAAAAATTAAGGCTATTGTGTCTTTAAATTAAAAAAAACGGGGTTACAGACTTACAGGAATAACCGGTCCAAACGGTCTTTCCGGTCCTCGGTCCCGGTCCGATCCGCGGTACAAGTTTCTGAAAATTCCGGTCCAGACCGGAAGCCCAACCCCAACTAGAAGGTATGTCTTCGATTTTTCTCTTAAAATTTCCATAATTTAGGGTTTGAATTTGAGAATTTGATCAAGGGCCCGTTTGGCAATGCAAGCAGCTTTTCGGACCTTTTGGTTTTCATATCTCACTACAAAAAAAAATTAAATTCGCCACACTTCTTAGCTTCGGCAAGGTCTTGCCGTGGCAGTTGGTGCCCTTTTGCCACGACATTAGCCACGACAAGCCTTCAATCCAAAAAAAAAAGACAAATTCACCACTGAGGGTAGCTTCGGCAAGGTTGCCGTGGTAAAAAAAAAAAAGAAGTAAAATTCGACAATTTGCCACTCCAGTAAACTTACCGTGGCAAATATATTTTTTTTATTAAAAAAAAAAGAAACCCTAAAAACTAGACCGGTCAAAACGTAACCCGACCCGAACCGCCCGAAAGTTTTTGGGTCAAGACCCGAAAAATCAGACCCGAGATTTTATTTCGACCCGAACCCGAAAACCCGATAAATTTTCGGGTCAACCGGGTTCGGGTCCGGGTCGACCCGATCGGGTGGGTGGTTATTAAAAAAAAAAAACGCTATGCCAAAACGCGGCGTTCTGTATAGCCTGCCCTAACCAGATGCTCGATCGCTTCTTCCCTGCTGTTCCGCCAGTTCCCGTCTCGTCTCCGTTCCCCCAGTTCCGCCAGTTCACCTCATCACCGGTCGGCGGTCGCTCCTCCAGTCTGATCGTCTTGCTCCTCCAATCTGGTCGTCTCGCCTCCAATCCTCGCTCCGCCACTTCCCGTCTCGTCTCCGTGCCTCTCGGATCCTATTCATCACCAGACGCTCCGCCTCGCTCCGCCACTTCCAGTCTGTTCATCACCAGTTGCTCCGCCACATCATATTCGCTCCATCGACTTCCAGTGCAGGCTTCAGGTACAATAAGGTCTTTCAATTTCGGTTATGATGGAGTATGTTACTTTCTAGGTTTTTGGAATTTCGGTATGAGACCAGAATTCTTGAGTTTCATGAATGTCAATGTTAATTACTTGTCCCTAGAACCACCTTCCATGTGATCCAAAGTCATGAATGTCAATGTTAAGTACAGTCTAGACATTGATGAACCTATTGTTATTGATATGACTTTCTCAATATTCAGTTTGTAGATCTGAGAAAATTTCCTGATGCTTTTATCACTTTGAAGCACTTGGATATGCACTTTTGTTCCTACACCTACAATCTCTTATAGAAGTGTTGGTGCCTTGTAATAATCAAGTTCTAACACCCTTTGTAAAAGATATCTTTGCAAAACAAAAGTTCGCACAGTTCTTAAATGCTAAAGTTGTTGCTTTTGTGATATAGTGCTTGTTTTCCTTTACTCTTAAAATCAGTATTAGTTGTGCTTGCAAAATCGGATGTCAAGGAGAGAAGTGAAATCATGCAAAATCAGTATTAGTTGTCCTTTACTCTTAAAATCAGTTTTCCTTTACTCTTGTCATGGTAGCTTGTTTCCCACCACCTTGAAACCATGTAAAATGATTAAAGGTGTTGGGCATGTGTGAAATGATTTTGACTTCTTCAACTGGGGGCGGACCATGATTTGAGATGATTCTCATTGTATAGAGAACTAGTTTATATAGGGTTCAGGACATTTGAAGTCTGGAATTTTAAAAATTAAAAACTCTTTGATCAACAACAACTATAGAGTGTATCTAGCACGAAGCAAGGTCTAGGTTATTGGTATGTGTGCAACCTTGCCCCAAACTAGTCGAAAAGGGTCATTTCAAGTTTGAGATAAAGAAAAAGGATCAAAATCCATTATTTCAGGGTGTAATTGGTTTCATCTATTGACAGTTCAAGATATGCTATAGTTAAAGCCCAGCCCCACTATCGAAACATGCATGCCTTTACGCATTGCATGTTTGAAAAAAATGTGTGGAAGGGGAGATTAAGTGAACATATATCAGCCTAGGAAACCCGAAACGACCCGACCCAGCCCAGCCCCGAATTTGGATCGACCCAATTTACCCGAGACCCGTTTGACCCGAGACCCGAAACCACCCGAACCCGACCCGAATGACCCGATTGACAGGTCTGCTAAAAACCCACCCGCTCCGCCTCCGTCTCTCAGATTGATTTACCCTTCCCGATCTCCTCTATCTCTCCCCTCTATTTTCAGATCCAAGAAACCTCGATCTCGTTCATTTGAGAAATCTGAACCTAAAGTGGTAGATCTAACCTCTCTTCCTCTTCCATCCATCTTTTCCATTCTCATGCTCTCTTGTTTTCCTTTCCCCGACTCTCTGTCTTTCTCCCTCTACTAGTCTCGAATCTCAATCTCTCCCGCCACTCCTCCTCCGGCTCGCCGGCGCCACTCCTGCCTACCTGTGCTCACTGCTGAGTCTTGCTCACCGCTGCCGCTACCGCTACCGCAAAGACATCTACTTGTGCTCACTGCTCAGTCCGGCTCCCTCTCGCTCTCTCAATATCTCCCACGCGTCGCACCCTGCTCGTGCTCAGTCCGGCTCCTTCTCCGATTCAAGTATTGTGTATTCAATGTAAGTTTTATTTTATTCAGTTTGAAAGATCTCTCGATCTGGATCGTTTTTTATTAGGGTTTGATTGAAGAAAGATTAGGGTTTATTTGATTTCTTGAAAATTAAAATTTTAAGAAGAAAAATCGGAAATTGGAAGAATTAGGAATTGTTATTTGTTAGGGGTTATTTGGAGATTGATCTTTCTTGGGCTTTCATGGCAGCTACATATGAGAAATATACAATTTGATGGGCTTATCCCAATTATTCCTAGTCAATATGCTATTTGACCTTGTAGAGAAGGGGTTATATATATATGGACGGATGTTTTGTTCACTGGTAGATTTTTTTAGCACTGATTATTATTAGATTGAAAGCTCTTGAAAGAGAGGGTGTAGACATGTGAGTTATTGATGCACTTTAGGTGTTTGATAAAATGTCTATGAGAGAAATAGGAGAATCAAACATACATTTGCTTGTGAATTCCATATTTGCCTAATTGTTATTCAATTTGTTACCATATTTGGGGTCTAATGGTGTACGTTCTTGGTCTAAATGGAGTTTGATTGGGGATTTTTTTCTGGTTATTGGGTATAATTGAAAAGCACTCCTTGATTATGACTGGTTCTGTTGTGGTGGTTGTGGCAGAATCCATGATGGTCTGTTGGGGCAGTTTGTGAAGGGCATGGATAGAGTCCCAACCTTTGTGTTTAGCAAGACACTCCTGCTAAAAGCTTTTAACAATGCTTCTGCTGAAGATGTTGTGCAATTGAAGATAATAAAGTAATAAACGGACGCTAGCACAGTAATCGGCAATTGCTGCTTTCAAGGGATACTGCAATGTTTCTAGTGAGTTCTTTATAATGAATTAAGTGTTTCATTTGGCCTCTTAGATTTCAAAATATTGAAGTGACGTGGCTGGAGTACCTGAACAACCCTTTATCTTTTCTGTTAAAGCTTTTAATTACCTAAGCAGCTCCTTATTAGTTAACCTTATGCATAGTAGATTTATAGATAGTTATTGATAGTTAGATAGATAGATAGTAGAAGCCCAAACCTCATTGATGCCCAAATTGGCCCAGTTTAGACGTCGCAGTGAATAGCCCAAACCTCATTGAAGGGCGGTGGACAAATCTCACAACCACAGCTTGGCACGATCGGGAGCGAGCTACCCCGGTGAAAGAGCCAATTCCGAGCGAATCGCCGACGACCGGCTTGCCTACAGGCAGTGGGAACTGTTTTCGTTCTTCCGTATCTTCGCCTTGCGAATTTGAATTTTCCGGGAGTTTCCGATGGACAAGAAGAAGTATGGATTGCAGATTAGGGTTCCGCTGTCGCAGCAGAAGAAGCAACCGCTCCGGCCGCCCCTTTCCAAACCCGCCGGTTTCGCCAACGACGACGAAGACGACGTCGAGAAGGAGATTTCTCGTCAAGCTTCTAAGAACAAGTCCCTCCGAGATGTAACTATGCTCACCTGATCGAGTCTCTTCTCCTTTTCGTTTTTCGTATTTCAGCAATTTGTGTTGAATTGAAACTTTTTAACCTTCATTTTTTGTTAAATTCTTTGTAGATTGAGCAGCAGCACAAGAAAGCTTTGGAAGAGGACCCTTCAGTTTTCGATTATGATGGGGTTTATGATGAGATGAAGGATAAAGCTGTTCGTCCTAGGGCACAGGATCGCCAGGAGCGTAAGGTAATCCTATAATTCAAAATCTTTTTTTAATTCTGCTTGTAAATTGAAATCTGAAGTATGCTTTCTGCGCGATTGTTACTCTGTATGACTGTTACAGTGAATTTGTTTCATAATTTCAGTTGATGGATACTACTTCCGCTTGTGTTGGGCGCTGTTTTTGGATTGCTTTAGGGTTACTTGGTTTCTGGTTGATTTCTTTATCTGTTGCAATATCATTTTGTAACCTGTGTCTTCACTAGATCAGTAGAAGCTTTTGTTGGTCATGCTTACCTAATTTCTTAAACATTTAGCACAAATTGAATACTCTAGGAAAGCAAATGGAGGTAATCAGCTTCCTGAATTGTCAGTTGAGAAGGGTACATTGCATGCCTTATAATATATTTAACCCAAAATACCAAATTGGTATTTAAAATGGACAGCTATGGATATATGGGTATTTACAAAAACTCCGGTGCCATATATTTATTCTCTTTTCCAATTCCAATTTTCATCTGAAATGTTGAACTTGATGCTGTTTTCTTTGTTTCACTTTAGCACTAGTATTGTATTTCAGTTCCGTTCATTTGTACCAAATCTAGTACCAAACCTAATAAGGTTCAAAATGGTATGTGTGTTTTGGGTATGAATTACTTTAAATGATCGTGAGGAGAACAGAAGCTCATGTAAATTTTCTACAGTATGTCATTTGTGCAGCTGCATTAGGACTCTCATCCTTGTACTTGTTGACACATCTGTCATCCTTTTGAGTGTAGATGCTAAGCCTCATTTTGTTAAGGGCTTTTTAATCCGGATTCAATAAAAATAAAACATTTCCTACATCATGGTTGTGATTCTGGTTGCTTTCTGTTGAAGTGTTTCCAAACCCACCTCAACCAAAAAGAATGACTATTCTTATATATTCGCTACTCTTCATCTGTATCAAGTTTGTTTTGGTTGTCAGCCCACACACGATGTAATCGGTGGTTATACTTTTGCAGCCAAAATACATTCAAGCACTAATGGATAAAGCCAAACAACGGGAGCGAGATCAAGAGATTGTTTACGAGAGGAAACTAGCCAAGGAAAGAACCAAAGACGACCACCTTTTTGCAGACAAGGACAAGTTCATCACAAGTGCTTACAAAAAGAAGCTTGCTGAGCAGGCAAAGTGGTTGGAGGAAGAAAAACTGCGTGAACTCCGTGAGGAGAAAGACGATGTATTATCAGTCACCTTTATGAATGTCATATCATCTCGTTGCTTGCTTGGAATTCTACTCACCAGTCAATGTTGTGTTTTTGGGTTTTTGCAGGTTACCAAGAAGAGTGACATAACTGATTTTTACTTCAGCCTTGCAAAAAATGTTGCTTATGGTGCAAGGGACGTGACAGCAAAAGAGGCGGAGCCCAAACGGGAGAAGGAGCAACCTCTAG
Source organism: Persicaria maculosa (assembly GCA_963922045.1). NCBI lineage: Eukaryota > Viridiplantae > Streptophyta > Magnoliopsida > Caryophyllales > Polygonaceae > Persicaria > Persicaria maculosa. The sequence continues at coordinate 19,245,044 of OY998258.1, forward strand.
TTGCCGATAGGTCAGAAGTTGGTCCGTCAAGCGATTTACCTGGCCAGGCTGCCAGATCACCGTCCAGGGAGGACAGTGAGCAGCCTAGTGGTGAAGCTTCACCCCGGGTTCCTCCTAAACCCGAAGAACCAATTCCAAGACCAGCAGACGACCAACCGGCTCCAGAACAGCCGAACAGCGACCATCACAAGAGAAATGAAGACGCATTGGCTGCTGCAAAGGAGCGATTCTTGGCAAGGAAGAAGGCAAAGGTGCTCTAAGCAGGACCTCCCTCGACACTCTATCTCCGTCCAATCTTCCAAATTTTACTGTGTATTAATTGTAAACTCTGGTACTCCGATTCCTACTAAATAGATCATCCTAAAAGGAGTATTTTCATGACATTACCGATCAACCGGACCCCAGAGCTGTTCTTGTATTATCAATCATGTTACGTTGGTAGGCAGTAGGAACCAAATAACTAGGAATTTCCCAAAAGTTATGGCCAAGTAAAATGTTTTACTGTTAATTTCTTTAAACATCAATTTCTAAAGAACCCTTTATGAATTGAAGTATGTGCCATTTCAAAATAATTCACTCCCAAATTTTATTAGGTGAGGGCACAAAATGAGAAGTAAACAACACATGTTTTTCTTTTGGTGACAATGTTGTTTTTAGATGTTGTATCCCTTGTTGTAGAATTTTCTTTTTGATAACAATAGTGGTGACACTGTTTTTATGTTGATGACGCCATTATTTACACTCTAAAAACAAAGTTGTCACCAAAAGAAGTTGTCAGTGATTATAAGGGTGGTGACAGTGACCACTAATAAGAATGACAACGATAAGAGTGGTGATAGTAACCACTATAAGAGTGGTGACAACGATAGGGATAATGACAGTGATAAGGGTGGTGACATCGATACGGTGGTGACAACAATATGGCTGGTGACAGTGATAGGGCAGTGACAACGATAGAGGTGGTGACAGCAATAAGGGTGGTGACATCAATATGGGTGGTGGTGATAGTGATAGGGGTGGTGGTGAGTGGTGATAGTGATAGGGGTGGTGGTGACAGCGATAGAAGTGGTGACAACGATAGGGCGGTGACATCGATAGAGGTGGTGACAGCAATAAGGGTGGTGACAACGATATGGTTGGTGGTGACAGTGATAGGGGTGGTGGTAACAGCGATAGAAGTGGTGGTGACAACGATAAAAGTAGTGGTGACAGCGATAGGAGTGGTGACAACGATAGGGCGGTGACAGCGATAGAAGTGGTGACAGCAATAAGGGTGGTGTCAACAATATGGGTGCTGGTGAAAGTGATAGGGGTGGTGGTGACAGCGATATGAGTGGTAGTGACAACGATAGGAGTGATGACAGCGATAGGGCGGTGGCAGCGATAGAGGTGGTGATAGCAATAAGGGTGGTGACAGCAATATGGGTGGTGGTGACAGTGATAGGGGTGGTGGTGACAGTGATATGGGTGGTGGTGACAGCGATAGGGCGGTGACAGCGATAGAGGTGGTGACAACGATATGGTTGGTGTTGACAGTGATAGGGGTGGTGGTGACAGCGATAGGGCGGTGACACTAATCTCGTAAAAAAAAAGTCACCAAAAAATTTGTTTATCATCATACATGTGTGTCCAAAGTTATTGACCGGTGTCACCACTTATAAAGGTGGTGACACCATTCTCGTAAAAAAGAAAAAAAAATCTGTCACCATTTTTTTTTTGTCATCAAATTTGTGTCACCAAATTCATTGACTTTGACCGGTCAATGGTCAAAATAAAAATGAAAAGGAAGGAAGGGAATCAATTTAAAATAGAAAGGAGGGGCAAAAGTGTAATATTAGGACATTTTGCAAAAGAGAATATAGAAGTGGACATTTTATAAAATGCCTTATTAAAAATGAACACTTAGATAAAAAGTCCTAGATTGATCAGTGAATGAAATCATAAATTAAAAATTCATAAGTTTTTAAAAATTTTGAGATCTGATCGATATCAAAACCCTACATATTACATGCAATAAAGAATCAATAACAAAACAATATATGAAGATAATATATAGTGTCACTTATTCCAAGTGATTGCATTTGATTTTATTGTTATCTTATGAATGAAGGGAAATTATATATTGTTTTTGTGGGTGACACATACACCAAGAGATTAAAATGATCGGCGGGCAGCACAACACAAATATATGTAGCAGAGTAGGTGTATCCGTCAATCTCCTTGTAAAGGGCATCCCTCAACCTGGCTAGGTTGCATGGAAGGTTGACGACGCGAGGTGACACATCAGTTGGCTTCATGAGGCCCTCATTCATGTCTTTCCATCCATCTTTTATCATTTTCTGGAGCACCGGAACTGCTTCGTTTCTGCTCACTCCGTGCTCTTCCATGTAGCACTCCACCCCAGATGCAACATGAAGTCCTCTTTGTTGCTCCTCCTTCAATTCATACGTCAAGTGTTTGTATTGAGAAATTTGGATTAACATATAGAGAAGATCAACTACATATGTATGATGAACTTGTAATCGCACGCACCTGATGTGTAACAATGTCATCCATTAGACGACTAACGACTTGAGCACCTCTTATAGCTAGAGGAACAGGATTGATAACCCACTCGAATGCTTTCTCATCTCCAATTCCAGGTTCCATTCCCATCATGGCCGAAGTAGTGACTATTTGAGCAACCGATGTGATTCTGGCATTGATCATGTACTCCTCAAACCTCGGTACGTGTCTTTGATGAGCCCAATTTACCTCCACAAAGTAGCTCCTTATAAGATCAAGAAGCTATGTATATACACACATATATCAATTCAATAAGATTTGGCAAGACAGAATGGTAATTGATTCGATCATATATATATTGAGATCGAGTTCTTACACTCGCTTTTGCATAGCCTGCAGCATATTCTCTTCCTTCTCTTGCCATCTGATTCTTGAATTCTTCATATGCATTATAAACATATTTGAACACCAGCTTCATTTTACCGGGAAGCTCATCAATCATGCTCCTGTCCCACCTAACAAAACATAAAACCATTTAGTGATTAATTAGAGCTCTTCTACCCTGAGAACATTGTATAACTTAATTCATCATAAATAGTAACATATGTAGCTAAGTTTTGTAGCACCTCTCAAACGTGTCAGTGAGTAGGCGAAGCTCTTCAAAGGTTCCATAGGCGTCGTACGTGTCATCTAAAATGGATAGCATAAGAAAAACCTTAGCCATGAATAGACGGGCTCGAGAGTAATGAGCCTCAAAGTACATCCCCACTGCCCAGAAATGACACTCTAAGCTCCGATCCCTTGCATATGGGAGTTGTGCCTTGATATCCATCTCTTTCCACCACCTATTCAAATTCACAAACATATATGTTGTATATGTTAATTGTATCATCATGAGTATGTACTAAAGTATATGTATATATAAACAGGGTTATGTTAACTGGTAGCTAGACTTGCTTGACAATTTGGCTTAATTCTTCACGGTGGAGTAGCTGCAACATGTTGAAGTTGAGCTTGGCTAGACGGAGGAGGGTCTCATTACGAGACCTGTCCTCTTCATAGAAGCTTATAAAATGTTGAGTTTCCACTCTCTTGACACCCGTATGGAATGGCTGTTTCATTGCTTGAACAACTTGCTTATATAGGCATCCAATCTCCAAGTTTGATTGGAAGGAGGCAACCTGTTTTAGAATACGGGTAGTGAACTCAAGGGCTTCGTCTAGGAACTCTTCGTTGTGCATCCTCAAATGCGCAGCCTCGTACAAACTCAGCATGCCCTTTATGTCACTCTTTAGGCTCTCTTGGAGCTTGCCATCACCATCCTTGAACTTGTTGAACGCGTCTATATATATTCGCAATTTTTTGTTAATAGATTGTGTTAGTGTGTGTGCAATGCAATATATGCTAATTGATTTAAGAAGAAAATTTAAGAATTACCAATCGACATTTTGTGTCCGTGTTGTCTGAAAGTACGAAAATGAACCCCAACAGTGTAAAGATCATAGTCGTTTTCGTAACTATAAGTTTTGAACAAGCATTCAAGGTGATCCTCTATCTCCTTCTCGTAATAGTAGGAGATTCCAAGACGATCTAGTGTGTTGATCAAGTCAAGCTTTTGGAATGGGGTAATGGAGTCCTTTACAATCATGTCGCTAACTTGCTCCTTGAGGGAATCGATTTCATTGGCATAGGCTTCCTTTCGCTGTCCATATAAGTTAACATATGGATCAGTTAATCAAGATCGATATACAGTCGGAATATTGGGTATCGATCATCACACGTCGAATTAGTTTGTAAAGATTTTGTGTTAAAATGTGAATTCAGGATAACCAAAACCGGAATCCCCGGATCATGAAGATGGAAAATCAAAAGAAGCTAACGTTACCAAGTAGTCGACATCATGCTCTAAGAAGCGATCGCCCCAAATACATTGAGGAAAACTAGCAAGAGGCCTGAAAACGTTCTCTTGGGAAGTTGCGCTACTTTCAGTTTCAGAAGAAGCTGCTGAAGCCATATCTTCTGTTTTTTTTTCAATTGATCAGTACTATATGAAAACTGGGTATAACCAGCAAGCTACATACTCTTATATAAGAAAATCAGTTGCTGTGGATCGCTATGATCAGTATCGACTATCGAGATGGATGTATTTACTTCCGCACGTGAATTATAGGTGAAGGGATTGCAAGCCATACATATATTATATATAGATCTCAGATCTGAACTACTATATATATAGTATAATAATCGGGATGGGATGAGCATGTAAGGGAGCATGTGATGATGACATTAAAAAAAACGGAGATTTTTGGCTAAAGTTGAATTATCCTTTTACCCTTAACCTTAGCTTTAGCCTGTACAACAACAATAACCCAGTATATCCCGCGATAAAGCAGGGTCTGGGGGGTCGGGATGTACGCACTCTTTCCCCGAACTAGAGTGTTTCCGGAAGACCCAAACAATATAGCATAGGAAACACAACGTCCTAGGACACCTAGTAGGAGATGAGGCAATAGAAAACAGATAGACAGAAAGCAGATAGCTAGATAACCGATAGACAACAGATAGAAAGCAGAAAGGAAGACAGAAAAGAAGCAAATATGAAATGTCCCAACACCCATCCTTGGGATTTTAAACTGTAGAAAAGTGTAGGAGGTAAAGCTTGCTTTCCATTGATTGATAGATTAGAATATATACACAAAACTAGGGTAAACTAGGTTAATTCTATCCTAACTTACAAAGATATGCTACTTGCTTTACAAGGATAAGATCAAATCTAATTACATAAAATATAATATCTCAACATTCCCCCTCAAGTTGGAGCGTGAAGATTCCGAATGCCCAACTTGCGAAGGAGTGTGTGAAACTGGGCATGTCCGAGAGCCTTGGCAAGTATATCGGCCAGCTGAAGCGATGACCGAATGTGAGCAGTAATGATAGTGCCGACCTGAACATGATCCCGAATCAGATGACAATCAACCTCAATGTGTTTGGTGCGTTCGTGGAAGACCGGATTGGAGGCAATGTGCAGAGTGGCTTGATTGTCACACTAGAGGCGCATGGGTTGGCGATGATGGAACCCGAGTGACGCAAGAAATGACTTGAGCCACACAAGTTCACAAGTGGTAGCAGCCATGGCGCGATATTCAGCCTCGGCAGAGGACTGAGACACAATAGATTGCTTCTTCGTATTCCAGGAGACCGGGGACTCACCGAGCATGATGAAGAAGCCAGTTAACGAACGGCGAGTGAGAGGGCAGGTAGCATAATCTGAGTCGCAATAAGCATTGAGCCGGAGATCGCTAGAGCGAGACAAAAAAATACCCTGGCCGGGGCTGCTCTTCAAATAGCGAACAACACGGAGAGCGGCCTGCCACTGGTTATCAGTTGGAGACGCCATGAACTGGGCTAAGATATGCACGAAGTAGCTGAGCTAAAGTCTCGTTATGGTGATGTAGATCAGGCGCCCAACCAATCGACGGTACTGCTCTGGCTGGCGAACAAAGGACTGGTGTCCAGGGCCAGCTTATGGTTTTGTTCAATAGGAAACGATGCCGGTTTAGCAGCCAGCAAACCTGTTTCTGTCAGAATATCAAGGGCGTACTTGCGCTGCGAAAGAAAGATACCGGAGGGAGTCCGAGTGATCTCAAGACCCAGGAAGTAACGAAGCTGGTCAAGATCTTTCATGTGGAACTAGGAGTGCATAAAGGCCTTGAAGCGAGCTATCGAGGACGAGTCATTGCCGGCAATAATAAGGTCGTTGACATAGACAAGGACGTGAATGACCACCTCGGAGCGAGAGAACGAAAAGAGGGAGTAGTCGGCATATGACTGAACAAACCCGAAGTGCCTCAAAGCGGATGCAAGCTTGAAAAACCAATTGCGAGGAGCCTGACGAAGACCATAAAGGGATTTTCGGAGATGACATACCTTTGGCGAGCCCGGAATAGAGAACCCAGGAGGCATGGTCATGTAGACTTCCTCATGTAAATCGCCGTGGAGAAAGACGTTATGGACATCCATTTGATGGAGTTCCCAATCTCTAATCGCAGCCACGGCTAGAAATACCTTGACAGAGACCATTTTAGCAACCGGAGCAAAGGTTTCAGAGTAGTCAGTGCCTTCAACTTGCCGATTGCCAAGAACAACCAAGCGAGCTTTGTAGCGCTCGATGCCCCCGTCCGCCTTGTACTTGATCCGAAAGACCCACTTGCAGCCGATAGGAGTCTTTCCAGAAGGTAAGTCGACAACCTCCCAAGTCCCATTGCGATGAAGAGCGTCGATTTCAAGACGCATTGCATCCCGCCAATGCTGGTGCTGAACGGCCTCACGAAAGGACGTGGGCTCGGGGGTAGAGCTGACAGCTGCGAGAAAGTGACGATGTGCCTGGGACAAGTTATCATACCTCACATAATTAACTAAAGGATACAAAGTACCTGAAGACGAGATCGAGGAGGGATCCGGCGAGATAGGGTGGCTATGTCGAGCGGCAGAACACACATAGTCGCGAAGACATGTGTTTGGTTGGGGTTGACGACCGCTGCGACGAGGGGGTGGAGGAGGGGGTGGTGGTGGATTCCCCCTGTCGGTGGTGGGGGCTGAAGGGGCTGGTGTGTCCTCGTCGTAGAAGAGGGGCGAGGGATGAGACGGGGATGGTCCGACAGGAGTGGCGGAGGGTGGAGATGGCAGCATATAGGGGAAGACGGTTTCGTGAAAGGAGATGTCCCTAGATGTGAAGAAGACATTGGTGTCTAGATCATAGAGACGCCACGCTTTTTGACCGAAGGGGTATCCCAAGAACACACACCGACGACTGCGAGGGGCGAATTTATCGGTATTGCGAGGGATTTGAGTGGCGTAACAAAGACAGCCGAAGACTCGTAGGTGAGAAAAGGTAGGAGGTTTATGAAAGAGGAGTTCATATGGAGTTTTTCCATGAAGAAGCGAGGTTGGGGTGCGATTTATGAGGTAGCAAGCGGTGAGAACGCACTCACCCCAAAATTTTTGTGGTAAAGAGGCTTGGAACATGAGAGCACGAGAGATGACTCAAAAAGAATGCTGCGCTCTACACGACCATTCTGTTGGGGAGTGCTGACGCAAGATGACTCAAAAAGAATGCCATGCTCTTGAAGGAATGGCTTAAGAGCGATGAATTCAGCACCATTGTCACTGCGAAAGCATTTGATAGATCGATGAAATTGTGTTTGGACCATGAAGCAAAACTTGCGAATTAAAGATGCAACTTCAGATTTATGAGACATGAGGTAAACCCAAGTAGTGCGAGAATAGTCATCTAATAAAGTGAGGAAATAAGAAGAACCACAATTGGAAGGGATACGATAAGGACCCCAAATGTCACAATGAACTAAATCGAAACAAATAGTAGCCCTAGTAGTACTGATAGGAAATGAAAGGCGAGTTTGTTTGGCCTTATAACAAATGTCACAAGGATCGCTTTTATTGGGAACAAGTTTGGAATTGGAAATGCTTGGAAATGACTGAACCAAGTGACGGGAGGGATGCCCAAGGCGTTGATGCCATAAGGTGGATGAGTCGATGAATGTAGTGTGGCAGGAGCGGTCATGGGGAGGAGAGGGAGGCGGAGTAAGCCATCGCAGCCAGGACACCCCATCTCGGACTTCACCCGCTCCAATCAGCGTCCTCGAAGTGCGGTCCTGTATCACAAAAAGCTTGTTAGAGGAGATGATGAGGCAAGATAACTCAGCAGAAAAGCAAGGAGATGAAAGTAGATGACAATCAAGCCCCGGAACCAATAGCACATGAGAGAGGGTTATGCCAGGACAGAGGCGAAGGCTGCCAGCATGCGTTGCCGTCGAAACTGAAACATTGGGAAGTCTGATATGGCAAGGCAGGATGTCGGCAAGGCCATGGAAAAGGCCGGCGTCACCTGTCATGTGAAACGAGGCACCCGAGTCGAGGATCCAAGGTGTAGAAATTATACCTGACATACGATCGGAAGATGACTTAGCATGGAAGTCCTTGAATTTCTCAAAGAGAAGATTCCAATCGGCATCCGAGACCAGAGCGCCGAAGGCGTCGCGATCAGTGGTCGTCAAGGGCTGCGAGGTTGAGGAGGAAGCCGAGTTGGCCATGACAGCGTGCATAGCGGAGCCGCGGGTGAGGGATTTGGACGGCGGAGCAGACGGAGGGGACGGGGTTGGAGTTCCACGGCCACGTCTGGGAGCAGGGGGAGGGGCGACTGTAGCAGGATCAGCGACGCCTTTGCCGTGGTTCCACCAGTCCGGACATCCAATGACCTTGAAGCAGGACGTCACATCGTGACCGGATCGGCCACAATGGGTGCACAGGAGGCCACTTTTGTCCATCTTACCCGAGGAAGGGCGAGACTGAGAACGAGCGGCCATAGCTAGAGAGTCCAAGCGAGAGTCCCTATCCTTGGCAATGGTCTGGAGTCATTCCTCCTGAACGGCCAGCGAGTAGATGCGGTTGAGCGGCGGGAGCGGGTCCTGGGCCACAATGGTAGACCAGATGGTTGCATAAGTGGCATCGTCGAGCCCCATCAGAAATTGATGGGCTCGCTCAACCTCACGCTCTTTAGCGGCGTTTCCGCAAGTGCAGGTAGTAGAGCCTGTGTAGGTGATGAGTTCATCCCATAGCTTCTTGAGGCGACCAAAGGAGGCAGCAATCGATTGGCCGTCCTGACGACAACGAGCGATCTCAGAACGAATCTGAAGGATCCGGGGACCGTTGCCGACAGAAAAGCGCTGATCAAGATCGTCCCAAAGCTCCTTGGCAGTAGCGAAATAGGTGATGCTAGACTGGAGGGAAGGCTCGATAGATTGAGCGATCCAACCGATGAGCATGGAGTTGACGCGTTTCCAGTAAGGCGCATCGGTAGAGGCGGCATCAGGTGCCTTGATGGTGCCATCAAGGAAGCCGTCCTTGAACTTGGCGGAGAAAGCATTGAGCATGGCGATCTTCCATTCAGGGAAGTTCTCACCACGCAAGATCACAATGCAGATAGCAAGGCCAGGGTGATCGGAAGGATGAAGGTAGTAGGGCGAAACAGGGGTAAGCGTAGCGGGAGGAGTGGCGGCCATGGGGAATTGGTAGGAGGGCGGCGGTAGGGTTTAGTGTTTTAGAAGGATCGGTAAGCCTGATACCATGTAGAAAAGTGTAGGAGGCAAAGCTTGCTTTCCATTGATTGATAGATTATAATATATACACAAAACTAGGGTAAACTAGGTTAATTCTATCCTAACTTACAAAGATATGCTACTTGCTTTACAAGGATAAGATCAAATCTAATTACATAAAATATAATATCTCAACATAAACATCAGAAGCCCTAATGCATCTCCTCCAGTGGTCCTTATCGGAAGTCATATCCTCCGAAAGGTTCAACGAATTGAGATCCTGTCGGATAACCTTCATCCAGCTCTTCTTCGGTCTAAATCTCCCTCTGCACATAGCTCCAAGCTCCAAGCTCTCACACCTTTGAACATGCGCTGATATTTGCCTCTTACGTACGTGCCCAAACCAACATAATCTGGACTCACATAGTTTGTCAACGATACTCGCCACTCCAACCTTGCTTCTAATGTCTACATTTCTGATTCTGTCCAGCCTCGTGTGCCCACTCATCCATCTCAGCATTCTCATCTCAGCCACCGCCAACTTCTGTTCTTGAGCTTTAGTAATAGGTCAACACTCCGCGCCATACAATAAGGTCGGTCAGACAACCACCTTATAGAATTTGCCTTTCAGCTTAGCCGAGACTTTCCTGTCACAGAGAACCCCATACGCTCTCCTCCATCTCATCCACCCCGCCTGGATTCTATGCTCGATATCCTTGTTGATACCCTCGTCGCTTTGAATGTACGAGCCAAGATACTTGAAATGCTCTTTTTTTGGGACAAGAGCCTCCCCCAATCGAACTGATGCCTCAGGGACTCTGGCCTCTCCAAAACTGAACTACACATACTCGGTTTTGGTCCTACTCATTCTGAAACCCTTAGACTCCAACACTTCTCTCCAATTTTCTAGTCTGCAAGCCAACCCCGAACTAGAGATGTCCACTAGAACAATATCGTCGGCAAACAGCATACACCATGGAACCTTCTCTTGGAGAGGAGCAGAAAGTGTGTCCAAAACTAAAGTGAATAGAAGCGGACTAAGCGCAGAGCCCTGGTGAAGCCTCACTCGAACCTCAAAATACTCTGAATCCCCACACGACGTTCTAACACTTGTCAGCGAACCATCATACATATCTCTAATAACTCTGATATACGACCCATACACTCCCTTTTCTACCAAGCATCTCCAAAGAAGCTCTCTCAAAACCATGCCGTAGGCCTTTTCTATATCAATAAAGGCCATATGCAGATTCTTCTTCCTATCTCTGTTCATCTCGATCAGTAGCCTTAACAAGTGGATAGCTTCTACCGTGGATCTGCCATGCAAGAAGCCAAACTCATTCTCATAAACGATAACCGATCTCTGAAGTCTCATCCCAATCACTTTCTCTCATAGCTTCATAGTGCGACTCAGCAGTTTGATTCCTCTGTAATTACTGCAGCATTGAACATCCCCTTTATTCTTGTAGACTGGGACCAATTTACTAAGTCTCCCTTCCGAAGGCATCTTAGCTGACGTTAGAATAGCATTGAAAAGTGAAGTAAGCCATACCAAACCTTTGGGCCCTAACCATTTCCAAACCTCCCTCGGAATATCATCTGAGCCCGAAGCTCTATTGTTCTTCGTCCTACAGACAGCTTCCTTAACCTCCACTATTGAAATACGCCGGTGGAATCCTAAGTCGATACGATCCGAGGAATTGGAACTCCGCTCCGAAGCGTAGAAATCCTCGTTGAGCAATTCAGAGAAGTAACTCCGTCATCTACCCTTGATCTGCTGATCATCCACTAACACTTGCACGCTCTCATCTAACACTGACGATGTCGATGTCTCTACTCATCCTCTCTCTATGTCGAGCTAATCGATAAAGAACATGCCCTCCTCCTCTGTTGTCGAGTGCTCTATATAGATCCTCAAAAGATTTGTCCTTAGCCTTAGCTACTGCTCGCTTAGCTTCCCCTTTGGCCACATTATACCTGGACCTGAGCTCCACACCGTCATCTCCAGTGCCTCTGTGCAACCAACTCTGAAATGCTAACTGTTTCACCTTTACCTTTGCCTTCACTTCATCATTCCACCAAGCTACACCTCGATTGGACCCAGGGCCCCCTTTTGATACCTCCAGCACCTCTCGACCCACTAAGCGAATACAACCTGCTAAGCAGCTCCACATAGCTTCTGCATTGCCCAACGAATCCTCAATCCCCACCTGCTCTGTCGCTTGCCAAACCTTACCTTTCAGAAGACGTCCGGTCGATTCATTCAGACGCCACCATCTGATTTTCGAAGGCAAGTTGTGGTTTCTCTTTTGAGCTCGAACATACAATCCTTGCAAGTGATCACCTTACCATAACCAGAAGGTGATGAGGCGTTGAGATACCCCCGAAAGGGATCACCTTACAATCCTTGCAACGACGTATGTCTTCCTTTCTAACCAAAAGATAGTCAATTTGAAAACTTCCAACCGAGCTAAAGAATGTAATCAAGTGTTCATCTCTTTTACGAAACCAGGAGTTGCAGATGCCACTCCCAAATGCAGAAACGAACTCCAACAATGCAATCCCGACATCATTCCTGACGCCAAAGCCAAAGCCTCCATGAGTCTCCATAAACCCGTCATTGCCCCTCCCTATGTGGGCATTGAAGTCACCCCCAATCACATAGTGTTCTGACTCCGGGATAGTCCCAACCAGAGCATCCAAAACCTCCCAGAATTTTCTCTTCTCCTCCACACCCCGACCTACTTGAGGGGCGTAGGCACTAATCACATGCAGAAATGAGTCCTCCATAACTAACTTAATCGCCATCAAACGATCATTCACACGCTCAACACGCACAACCCGATCCTTCCAAAGCTCCCCGACCATGATGCCAACTCCAGTCCTCCTTCTGTCGAGACCCGAGTACCACAACTTCCACCCATCCACGTGACGCGCTTTACTCCCCACCCACTTAGTTTCCTGCAAACAAGCAATATCCACCTTTCTGTTCTTCAGAATCTTGACAAGCTCAATGGACTTACCCGTAAGGGATCCAATATTCCAAGAGCCAAACCGAACGGAGGACACACCCTGAGACGGAAGAGGGCGAGGGACCACTGGACGAGACATACGAGCCCAAGAAGCACAACCCAACCAAGAAACAGAACACAAAAGGCGAATCCACCACAAGCAGACAAAGAAAAGGGACACAGGGACAAGAAACTAACAATCGGCTAACAACTAACTAGGCACAACGAGAAGGCAAAGAGGATAGGCGATAAACACTACACGCTAAAAAGTCAAGGCCAACGTACAAAATAATAAAACAAACAATAACTAAAAGAGAGCCGAGATGAGAGATACCAAAATACACAAGCACAACTAAGAGCACACAATTGTAAACTAGACAATGCTAACAACCACCAAACAGGGAAGCAATCAGTTTGAAGCAATCTAGACCACCACTAACCGGAAGCGCCCTAGCTCGTCTAGAAACCCCCAATTCACAAGACCAACGATGCTAACTACTCAAACCGAAGGCAATCAACTAAAATGCAAGGGGCTAACTTATAATAATGTAGTAATATAATACTGTATGTTAATAAAAATTCATAATATAAGTAGACAAAGTAACCGATAAAGGGAAAATCGCTTAAGTTAGAAAGGGTAAGAAACGAAGGTACCGCGCCCCGTTGGCGGGGCCGAAGGGGCAATCTCTCCACACACCCTGGGGCCGACAATGCGATGCCCGGGCTCTACTAGAAGCCGCTACGGGTCGGGATTAGGGCTGAGGTCAGCTAGAACTAGTGGCAGGGGTCGAGGACAGGCTAAAGCCGGAGTAGGTGGGTGGTCGGGTATAGTTTGGGTTTGGGTCCTATTGCCGTCAGGCTAGGGCTAGGCTAGAATTGGGGTCGTGGTTAGGAGGCTGGAGTAGTGGGGGGGGTGTTGGATTTGGGGTTTAGGGATTACAGCCGTTTCTGGTTCAGGGGAAGGGACGGTTAGGTTAGGACTTGGTCGGAGGAGGAGTGGATCTGAGCGATAGGGTGCGTAACTGGCAGACCACGCCGGTCGGACGGGGGAGGGAGGAGGGGCAGAGATGTGCTGGGACGGGATAGGCTATGGGGTGGAGGAGGAGAGGAAGAAGGGGGGTGCGAGGCGAACCTAGAAGGGGCGAGCAAGGGGTGGGTCTAGATGGCGGGCTGCGGGTTGGGCCGGCGGGCTAGGGCCGGAGAGCTTGGCCGACAACGGTGGTGGAAGCCCGAGAGTTGGCCTGCGACGGCGACGGTGGTGGAAGCCTTAGCTTTAGCCTGTAAAATTTCATTATTACTCCGTACTAAATTGCCATTACCTTTCATCTACCGCGACCTCCTACGAGTACGTACCTATGTCCACTTCCAAGCACATCTCGATCTTCGATCTCCTTCCAACGCCCTTTGGTTCGTGAATTCCGCCTCCGACTGTGTCGCCTCCCTATCCGATTAAACCTCTTTTCCTTTTGATTGCGTTGTGTAAGCCTCTTCTTCTCTTCTCCTTTCAGTTTAGGTTCGATTTGGGGACAAGAGGAAATCCCTTGGATTTGTTGTTGAGAGTAAATCCCTTGCCACGGTGCCACTCTTGAGCCGTTTTCAACTGCTACTAATTATGTAGGGGGGCTGGATTCACACGGTGGCTTAGCCAGGACTAGTAATCCGAGTCGGAAGGCTGCCTTAGCCATGTCTTTCAATGGAGACGAAATTGCCGACAAGCAAGTGAAGTGTGAGTGGTGCGCCGCCGATGGATGATCTTTCGCCTAATAGAAGGTATGTCTTTGTTTTGTTTTGAGTAATGGGCAATCAAATTTGAAAATTTAGGATTGGAATTTAGGGTCTGGTTGAATTGGGAGATGCGATATTAGGTGCTTAATTTGTTGATTCAAGTTGAGAAAGTTAAGTTTGGAAATTGGATGCGGGATTGCTTCAATTTTGAGTTTGTATGTACAATTTGGGCTCAAGTGTTCAAACAAATATTCCTACCATGTATATTTGATCAAGGTTCATTGCCTAGGTTTTTTTACTCAAAAGAAGTGCTATAATTATTCTTTTTCTATGCAAAAATTATAGTTCCCCTTGTATGTTGCATGCCCATTTACTTTTAATGCTATTTCCCCATAACATTATTGTGGTATGTGACATATTTTATCGCACCGCCTTATGTGGAAATAGTTGATACTCCTTTTAAACCACAATACATGGTTAAGAACATTGAAGATTTTCCACTATGTTGACTTGTGAATGAGTTAGAGAGCTTGATCTGAAGAAAGATTGATTATGATCTTACAAGTGTAACTTATATTGTTGCCAAGTTTTCAATTATCTCTATAAATTAAATTATAATATCATTTCGCAAGAGTTTGGATATAGTTGAAAGTAAGCAATGTCATTGAGTAGGTTCTTCTAATTTGCTTGTTTTCCTCATCAGGAAACTAAGTAAACAAGAAACTGAAATTTTTTGGATATACATTCAGGGTGTCAGGGATATTGTAGTTTGAAGCTCAGACCTTGTTTCTGGTAATTCCTTTCAGGGTGATGTTCTTTAGTGGACTGCAACCTACTCACTACAAATGATATCCTTGTTGATGAAATGTCGAATGCGATTCTTCACAAAGTTACATTGCCCTGTATTTTGTTGTCAAGATTGAACTATGCAATTAAGATCTCTCCCTATCTTATAACTGGTTAATTTTGTTAGCATTTAAAAAATAAAAAAATCTCACTACTCACTAGGTTCTTCTGAGTTTGCTATTGTTTCACCTTAGTGGTGGACCTAGTGGTGGAATTGGAGTAATTAATCTCAATTTGGCAGTTAATCTGTGTTTCTGACTAGGTTGTAAATAACGGGTTGGAGGCGATATTGGATAGCATTCCGACTAATTTGGATGAAGCTAAATGGAACTGGCCCTTGAGCTTTATTAACAAATTTATCTTTATAGGCATATTTTGACAGCAAAAACTTCACATCGATATTGAAAGTCAACTCCCTCATTCATTTAATCTTCAAATGGCTCATTGATCCACCATTCTTATGGAATTACAAGTGTCTTTAAGTCTTAACATTGGCCTTGTAGTGATAAATCCACAACTAATAACTATATGTTTAATTATTTCACACAAGTTTCATAAGAGTAAAATAGGTTCTTGTATATTACATGCATTTGAACACTTCAAATTGCAAGGTGAGGAAGAAGGAAATGAGTAGTTTAGATTGAGACAGTTGGCAACTTGTTTCTTATGTGAGCAGTTCAACCAGGATCTACCGCAAGGTGTAATGTTCTTGTGCTCAAGCTTGTATAGTGTTACTGTAGTGTATACCCATAACCAATAAACTGAAAGAAAACTAAAATACATTGCCCACTGTTATAGTAATAACAGCCAGTATCTGTACGTATATTCAGAGTTTTTGGTGATTGATATATTTACCATTGTTTTTTTTAATCTTGTTTTGGTAGAGTGTTAGAAAAAATTTAAGGGTAAATTTTTACCATTGATTAATCCAATTATTTTTATTCGAATGATGTAATTACAGGCCCATTTAATTTTGCTTTTCAAGAAAGGATTTCGAATTGTATGTGGGACAACGATGATTTGGCTTTTCCACATAAATAAGTTTCCAATCACCAATTCATCTTCCTCTACAGCTACATATAATATTTTCAACTATACCTCATATTTTTTGATAGTATGAAAATTCGTAGAGATTCATTGATGTGAGAGTTTCTTTTGTCATACTTTAATATGTATCTTCAGTTACACAGTGGCAGCCAATTATTAGAGAACAAGGACACAAAGGCGGTATCTGCAACCCATAAGTATGTGGGAGGCAAGCGCGACATGTTGAGCATTACCTCCACTAGATGACGCTTTGGTTTATCATAAACCGATGCAAGTTAGAGGTGGCTCATGGAAGTCAATTTCGTGTCTTTTTCGTAGATCACCCGGCTAATGGTCCCCGTGTTCCAAAGTAGATTGAGGGTCAGGCAGACGTCGATCATCTTACCCACCTTGTGTATATATATGAAGTTCATCTCTCCCAAGGTGTAGGTAGTTCTGGGAGATCATGAAAACTGATTAAATTAGATGGTGGTCATGATCTCTCAAAACCACATACACCTTGGGAGAGATGAACTTCGTATACACGAATTGGGTATGATCATCGACATCTTCTTGGCCCTTAATCTGCCTTGGAACACAGGAACCATTGGTCGGGTGATCTTCGAAAAAAGACACGAAACTAGCTTCCATGAGGCACCTCTAACTTGTATCGGTTCATGATAAATCAATGCGTCATCTGGATGGAGGTAACACTCCATATCTTGTTCTTGCCTCCCACATACTTATGGGTTGCGGATACCGCCTTTTCGCCCTTTTGTTATCTATTAATTGGACGTCATTTTGTAGACGAAGATACACATTAAAGTATGACAATGGCAACTCTCTCATCGATGAATCCCTATGAATTTTCATACTATTAAAAAAATTTGAGTTATAGTTGGAAATATTATGTGTAGATGTAGAGGAAAATAAACTGGAAATTAGAAACTTATGAAGAAGCCAAATCATCGTTGTACCACTTTTTAGGCTTGGAAAGTGGCTGGTTAGCTGAAGTTCTTGCTTTGCTCGTCTTAGAACAACTAGGATGAGAATCAATGTGAACAAGAACACCAACCTCCATTCCTACAGGTCCTTCTTCTGGAATATGCTAAATTGTAAGTTCAATATTTGTGGCCCTATGAACGGTCTTATTGCCGAACTACAAAGATAATACACAATAATTTCAATTTAGTCGTGTTACATATTATTAAATTTTGAATCATTTATATATAGAGTTTGCTAATTTAGTGAAGTTGTGATGAATGTTCTTGTGTGTGGTTGATTGAATGTTGAAATTTATGAGGTGAAAATTCTTTTAGCTATTATTTCATGGACGCTTAATCATATCCTGCATATGATTAGCACGTTACAGAACCATGGGAAAATTTCAATTACCACGTACCGTACTGATACCATTCCGTATGTAATTTTTCCTACCATGTACCAACCGAAGTTGTCGGTAACCGAAGTTGTTGGTACCGAAAGTGTCAATAACCGAACGTTTGGTACCGTTGTTACGAACAGAACAAAATTCAATTTTCATTTACGTGGTTTAATATATGGTAACCGTCGGTACCGATGGTACCTTGAATTTGGTAAATAAAGAACAACCATCTGGGGTTCGAACCGGGGACCTATTGGTACTACCCACAAGTTATTTCCGGTTGATCCATTTCGGAATGGCTGGTACCGATGGTACCGACAAAATTGAAACAGCGATTTGGCTTTTTTCCTAGAAAACTAACAACATATTAACGTGTAGAAACGTCGTACCTGTTTAATGAAATTTCAAACCAACATACAAGTACTTTAATGAAGATATATTACTATCATTACATGGCAAAATAAAGGTAAAAAGTACGTACCAAAACAAGATTACAAACCAAAGTTTCAAATGGAATCAACCCATTGTCTGTTCGTCTTACAAAATACAAACCCATCCTTCACTACGAGATTAATGATGTGACAACCACATCTAAGATGCACATAATCTCCATCTAACAACAACGACTTCTGCAATCTCCATCTTCTCGTCATGTACTGAACAACCACATCATTGGAATACGCATTATCCACGGTAATTGTAAAGACTTTTGTAATCTCCGTTCTCACAAACAATGATTCAAAAGCCTCTCAATGTCATCCCCCTTATGACTCACAATTGGACAAAAGCATCAAATTCTTTTATGCAATATCTACTCACTATCTAAGAAATGAGCGATGAGAACCATGTGTCTGTGGTGATAGATATCTTTGCGTCTATGGCTTTCAACCCACTCAACAACAACTCTTTCTCATAATTGAACTTGCCTAAAACTTCTTGAGCAGCTTGCTTTTTATTCAATGGAGTCCACTCCGGCTATAACTCTTTAACGAATGCCTTAAAACCCTCCTTCTCCACATGCCTAAAAGGCAACTCATCCCTAATAATCATCTTTATGCATTTGTCATCACACCTCTTCTTGCTATACTTGTGAGGTCTTCCCCCAGTCCCATTTTCTATGTTTAATTTCGTTTGTTTGAGACCTCATTGTCCTTGTGGGTGAAACGGGTGTTCAGTAAATCTCTGAAATACATGATTCTACATTGAGCTTGTTCCATTCTTCTTTGGACAACAAGGAACTCTTGTCCCACAAATGTTGAACTCATCATTAATCTTATCTGAGTTAGGGAGCTTGCATTTCGTAAAGTGTCCCACAACACACTTGATGATCTAGAGCCCAATGGCTCCTTTCTTTTCTGCCCAACCTCCACTACAGTCTAAGTTTCAATTTCAGAGGGTTGAGTCAAAGGTTGACTTTTAAATTCGGAGGGTTGAGTAAGTTGTTCTAAGAGTGAATTTGGCAAAGGGATAGACGGAGTGAATGAAGATGAGCTAGATAGACTTTGGTATTTTGTCCCAACGGCTGAGCATAAATCAAATCCAACACAAAACAAACAAATTGAACGGAGAAAAATAATCAAGTAATCAGTTCAACAACATTACCCAAATCCCAACGAACAAAATCAACACATAAATGAAAATTCAACAGAACAAAATATAAAAAAATCAGCAGTTGATCAAAATAAAACAACCCTTCATCTTCCTCCTCCTCTATTGTTCATCGTGCTCAGGTTACCCCTTAATTAATCTCTCTTCCGCTTCAATTGTATCGCTTAAATCCCTCATCTCCGACTCCAAATTCCGCAACACTGTGGTTGTAGGAGGATGTGTCAAGTATGAAATATAAATAAAATATAAAGCAAACTGACTCCCTGTCTCAGCAAATAAATACAAGACTTCCTCCCGTTGTAGTAGAAGGCAATCAGGATCGTATCCACGAGGAAGCGTGTCAGCGCCCGCCTTTTCAGTTCCAAAACTCAGCACGAACTCGACCAGAAGAGTACTCGATATCGACCTATCTAGTCGATATCGACCACACTGTTGACAGAAACTGCAAAACAGAACAGAAACAGAAATGAACAGAAACAAAACCGGTCGATATCGACCACTTACCCGAAATCGACTACCTATTGTCGAGTACTCTACAGTGTAAAAACGCAATCTTTGCAATGACGGAAAACAGAAATAGCACAGAATATGTGGGAATTAATTCAACAAACTAAAATACTTCCAAGATCAGGGTTTCAACACCGCAACGATAACCATATAAAGTAATGCATAAGGTATAAAAGATCATGCCTTTTCATCAAATAACTTTCGTTATTGATAAATTGGAATATAGAGGCTTTCGCATAAACCCTAATTGTTACTAACCCTTTTCACATAATTAATCTAAGTTGTATTAAGATCACTTTCGCTTCAATAACACAAACAAGGATCACCTTCAACTTTCGCAAAAGAATAATGCTCATAGGGATAGAAGACGAAATCGCATCCAAAGATTGTACCCTTACCGCATCACCTTACATGGCTCCCGTCGGGCTCACCCCGATCCTAGAAGTTGGGTGACTACTCTCTCTTCATCATGAATAAACACATCAATAATTTCTGGAAAATAAATTGCATTAATAAACTAAAAGAAAGCTTACAACCAATCGAAGCCAATTTCGCTCTCGCTTTACAAACTCCACTCGGCCTTAGCTTCTCTCTCTACTCGCTAAGACTTGAATTGTAACTGAAATTGAATTCCTAGAAAACAACCCCTAAGGCTTTATTTATAGTGCGCATTCCCCGCTAATCGAGGAAAGAACAACTATAAATATATCTAAACTTTCTATCTAAAACATTAAGATAAAACTTGGGAATAAAACAATTAAATCTAAAAGGAAACTATATCTAAAGTGGATAGATCTCTCTTGGACTTGATAAATCTTCTCTTGAATTAATAGATTATCTCTTGCTTCATGTGGAAGAAAGCCATCTCAGAATTCGGACTCAAAATCGGCTCTGGGGATTGGTCAATATCGAGGTGTCTGCTCGGCTTCGTCTTCTGACCACTCGATATTGGCTCTGGCATGGAAAACTGAGTTGATTATGGTCGATATCGAGTTGGGTTGGTCGATATCGACCTGTCTTCTTGTCTTCACTGCATATCGAGTCGTCCTGGAAATTTCGATTAGAATAGGTCGATATCGACCAGTATTGGTCTATATCGACCACTCTTCAGTGTCTCGTTCTGTGCTCAGCTTTGGTCGATGTCAGGCGCTCTTCCGTCGATTTTCGAGCTCCTTCAGTAGACATCAAGTGTATTTCCAGTGCTTCTTGGTTTTGCTCCGATTTAGCTCCAAATTCTGCAATATTAAACAGAAATTCACTATATTCCCAACCCAGAATATATAAAATGATAGAGTAAGGAGCTGAAATAAATGAAAAAACATGGCATAAAACATGGACATCAAACACCCACCTAAAGCAACACCCGGAAGCTTCCCCACGCCTCCTCCCGGCGTTGCTCTATTGCTTCACCGACTGGTTTCATCGACATTGCTACTCCAACAATTTCAAGCAATTACCCAACCTAATCACTTCCGCCACCCAACCCAATGAACTATTAATGAATTTGGCCCCCGTCTCTCTCCCAGATGACGAAACTCATAAGATTTTGGTGTCCAACAAGCTCATCCTCTCCGTCCTCCTCCCATTCCATGACATGTTGTCGTTCGCTTAGAGGATGGTCCTCTACATCTCCAATCCCCTCACCAGGTAGTCCGTACACCACCCGAAGACGACGTTGCTAGCAATGGAATATTAGAAGTTGAAAGATGGGAGAAATTCAAGACATCATCTCCGTCTCTCTCCCAGATGACGAGACTCATAAGATTTCGGTGTCCAGCAAGCTAATCTTCTTCGTCCTCCTCCCATTCCTCGACATCAAGCCGTTCGCTTGGAGGATCGTCCTTTGCATCTCCAATCCCCTCACCAGGCAGTCTCTACACCTTCCGAAGAAGATATTGCTAGCAATGGAAGATTGGAAGTTGGAAGATGGGAGAAAGTCAAGACATCCTCTCCGTCCTCCTCCCAGATGACGAGACTCATAAGATTTTGGTGTCCAACAAGCTCATCCTCTCCGTCCTCCTCCTATTCCTCGACATGAAGCCGTTCGTTTCGAGGATCGTCCTTAGCATCTCCAATCCTCTCACCAGGCAGTCCGTACACCCCCCGAAGATGACGTTGCTAGCAATGGAAGATTGGAAGTTGGAAGATAGGAGTAACTCAAGTCAAGGTCGGGGGCAAAAAAGTCCAGACGGGGTGAAAAAATTTCCTCACCCCCGTCTCTCTCCCAGATGACGAGACTCGTAAGATTTTGGTGTACAGCAAGGCCATCCTCTCCGTCCTCCTCCCATTGCCCGACATGAAGCCATTCGCTTGGAGGATCGTCCTCTGCGTCTCCAATTCCCTCACTAGGCAGTCCGTACACATTCCGAAGATAGTCCATACAGCTGACGGGACTGGGAATCAAATTTTACACGGTAGGAAGGGAGGTTGCATTAACAGCTACGGAGTTGACCCATGTACTAGCAAAATTTAGACTGTCCAGATCCCCTATAACATCGGGTATTATACTTGGTGTTACACTCAATTATTTTGCATATAAATTCATATGAAAAAGGTCCGGACGGGGTGAAAAAAATTCCCCACCCCCGTCCTCCTCCCAAATGACGAGACTCATAAGATTTTGGTGTCCAGTAAGTTCATCCTCTCCGTTCTGCTCCCATTCCTCGACATGAAGCCGTTCGTTTGGAGGATCGTCCTTTGCATCTCCAGTCCCCTCACTAGACAGTCCGTACACCTCCCGAAGACGATGCTGCTAGCAATGGAAGATTGGAATTTGAAAGATGGGAGGAAGTCAAGACAAAGTCGGGGGCAATAAGGTTCGGACGGGGTGAAAAAATTTCCCCACTCCCGTCTCTCTCCCAAATGACGAGACTCGTAAGATTTTGGTGTTCAGCAAGCTCATCCTCTCCGTCCTCCTCCCATTGCTCGACATGAAGTCGTTCACTTGGAGGATTGTCCTTTGCATCTCCAATTCCCTCACCTGGCAGTCCGTACACCTCCCGAAGATGACGTCGCTAGCAATGGAAGATTGGAAGTTGGAATATGGAAGAAAGTCAAGACAAGGTCGGGGGCAAAAAGGTCCGTTCAACTCTCGTAGACGACGTTGCTAGGAATGGAAGATTGGAAGTTGGAAGATGGGATAAAGTCAAGACATCCTCTCCGTCCTCCTCCCAGATGACGAAACTCAAAAGATTTTGATGTACAATAAGCTCATCCTCTCCATCCTCCTTCCATTCCTGGGAAGCCGTTCGCTTGGAGGATTGTGGATCTCCAATCCCCTCACCAGGCATGTCGTACACCTCCCGAATACGATGTTACTAGCAATGGAAGATTGGAAGTTAGAAGATGGGAGAAAGTCAAGACATCCTCTCCGTCTTTCTCCCAAATGACGAGCCTCATAAGATTTTGTTATCTAGCAAGCTAATTCTCTCCGTCCTCCTCCCTTTCCTTGATATGAAGCCGTTCGTTTGGAGGATCGTCTTAGGCATCTCTAATCTCCTCACCAGGCAGTCCGTACACCCCCCGAAGACGTCGTTGCTAGCAATAAAATATTAGAAGTTGGAAGATGGAAGAAAGTAAAGACATCCTCTCCGTCCTCCTCCTATATGACGAGATTCATAAGATATCGTTGTATAGTAAGCTCATCCTCTCCGTCATCCTTCCATTCGTGGACATGAAGCCGTTCGCTTGGAGGATCGTCCTTTGCATCTCCAATCCCCTCACCAAGCAGACCGTACACCTACCGAAGACGACGTTGCTAGCAATGGAATATTGGAAGTTGGAAGATAGGAAAAAGTCAAGTCAGGGTCGGGGACAAAAAGGTCCGGACGGGGTGAAAATATTTCCCCACTCCCGTCTCTCTCCAAGATGACGAGACTCGTAAGATTTTGGTGTACAACAAGGACATCCTCTTCGTCCTCCTCCCATTCCTCGACATGAAGTCGTTCGCTTGGAGAATCGTCATCTGCATCTCCAATCCCCTAACCAGACATTCAGTACACCTTCCGAAGATCGTCCGTACAGCTGACGAGACTGGGAATCAAATTTTACGCGGTAGGAAGGGAGGTTAAATTAACAGCGATGGAGTTGACCCACGTACTAGCGAAATTGAGACAGTCCAGATCCCTTATAACACTGGGTATTTACACTTGGTGTTACACTCAATTGTTTTGCATATAAATTCATATGAGAAAGGTCCGGACAGGGTGAAAAAATTTCCCCACCCCCGTCCTCCTCCCAATTGACGAGACTCATAAGATTTCGGTGTCCAGCAAGCTCATCCTCTCCGTCCTCCTCCCATTCCTCGACATGAAGTCGTTCGTTTGGAGGATCGTCCTTTGCATCTCCAATCCCCTCACTAGGCAGTTCGTATATCTCCCGAAGACGACGTTGCTAGAAATGGAAGTTTCGAAGTTGGAAGATGAGAGAAAGTCAAGACAAGGTCGAGGACAAAAAGGTTCGGACGGGGTAATAAAATTTCCCCACTCCTGTCTCTCTCCCAAATGATGAGACTCGTAAGATTTTGGTGTTCAGCAAGCTCATCCTCTTCGTCCTTCTCCCATTGCTCGACATGAAGCCGTTCGCTTGGAGGATCATCCTTTGCATCTCCAATCCACTCACCAGGTAGTCCGTACACCTCTCGAAGACGACGTTGCTAGCAATGGAAGATTGGAAGTTGGAAGATAGAAGAAAGTCAAGACAAGGTCGGGGGCAAAAAGGTCCGAACATGGTGAAAAAATTTCCCCACTCCCGTCTCTCTCACATATGACGAGACTCATAAGATTTCGGTTTCCAGCAAGCCCATCCTCTTCGTCCTCCTCACATTCCTCGACATGAAGCCGTTCACTTGGAGGATCGTCCTCTGCATCTTCAATCCCCTCACCATGCAGTTTGTAGACCTCCCGAAGACGACGATGCTAGCAATGGAAGATTGGAAGTTAGAAGATGGGAGAAAGTCAACACATCGTCTCCGTCTCTCTCCCAGATGACGAGCCTCTTAAGATTTTGGTATCTAGCAAGCTCATTCTCTCTGTCATCCGCCCATTCCTCGACATAAAGTCGTTCGCTTGTAGAATAGTCTTATGCATATCTAATCTCCTCACCAGACAGTCTGTACATCCCCGCAAGACGACGTCGCTAGCAATGGAAGATTGGAAGACGGAAGAAAGTCAAGATATCCTCTCCGACCTCCTCCTAGATGACGAGACTCATAAGATTTCGGTGTCCAGCAAGCACATCCTCTTCGCCCTTCTCCCATTCCTCGACATGAAGCCGTTCGCTTGGAAGATTGCTCTCTCCATCTTCGATCCCCACCCCAGGCAGTCCGTACTCCTCCCAAACACGATGTTACTAGCAATGGAAGATTGAAAGTTGGAAGATGGGAGAAAATCAAGACATCATCTCCGTCCTCTGGCTTAGGTCCTCTGGGGTTGTGCATCTCGATTGGTTGCCCTCTTCTTGCTCCTTCAACGTCCTCTGGGATCTGTCTCCCTTGACGTCCCCGGTTCTGTCTCTAAGGTATCATGGGGTAAATCTCGTCGGTTACCCTACTCTAGCCGCGGGTACATCTCGTTCGGTTACCCCCTCCTACCGCGGGTAAATTTTAAGCGGTAAGAGGGGAGGTTGCATTAACAGCTACGGAGTTAACCCATGTACTAGCAAAATTGAGACAGTTCAGATCCCCTATAACACCGGGTATTACGTACATTTGGTATTACACTAAATTATTTTGCGTATAAATTCATATTAAAAAGGTCCGGACGAGGTGAAAAAATTTCCCCATCCCCGTCCTTCTCCCAGATGACGAGACTCATAAGATTTTGTTGTCCGGTAAGCTCATCCTCTCTATCCTCCTCCCATTCATCGACATGAAGTCGTTCGCTTGGACGATCGTCCTTTATATCTCCAATCCCCTCACTAGGCAGTCCGTACACCTCCGAAGACGACTTTGCTAGCAACGGAAGATTGGAAGATGGGAGAAAGTCAAGACATTCTCTCCGTCCTCCTCCCAGATGACATGACTCATAAGATTTTGGTGTCCAGTAAGCTCATCCTCTCCGTCCTCCTCCCATTGCTCGACATGAAGCTGGTCGCTTGGAACATCGTCCTTTGCATCTCCAATCCCCTCACTAGGCAGTCTGTACACCTTTCGAAGATGACATTGCTAGCAATGGAAGATTGGAAGTTGTAAGATGGGAGAAAGTCAAGACATCCTTTCGTCCTCCCCCCAAATGACGAGACTCATAAGATTTTCGTGTCCAACAAGCTCATCCTCTCCGTCCTCCTCCCATTCCCCGAAATGAAGTCGTTCGTTTGGAAGATCGTCATTTGCATCTCCAATCCCCTCACCTGACAGTATGTACACCTCTCGAAGACAACGTTGCTAGTAATTGAAGATTTGAAGTTGGAAGATTGGAGAAAGTCTGTACACCTCCCGAAGACGAACCAAGCCTCTTTCTTCTCCCTTACCTCGTTGTACACAATTTTCATCTTGCCCAACCATGCATCCTTCTAATGGATCCTTAAAGGCCCACGTCCCCTCATCTATTACACAATTCGAAATTTTACAATCATAATTAAAAAATAATTCATTTATTCATGATTGAAGTTATTTGTTGTTATTTCATATTGCACCTTGAATTGATGCTTCCACAATTTCGTGTCGATGTGATTTTTGTAGCTCTTCTACCCGAAGATGTCATTCTCCTATGAGCGACTGGTGTCAAAATTTATGATATCGGCGAGGATCGAGAGCACGAGTTGATTTGATCTCTAGCTTAGGTCCTCTGGGGTTGTGCATCTCGTTTGGTTGCCCTCCTCTTGCTCCTTTAACGTCCTCTGGAATCTGTCTCCCTCGACGCCCCCGCTTCTGTCTCCAAGGTGTCATGGGGTACATCTCGTTCGGTTACCCTACTCTAGCCACGGGTACTTCTCGTTCGGTTACCCCCTCCTACCGCGGGTAAATTTTACGCGGTATGAAGGGAGGTTGCATTAACAGCTACGGAGTTGACCCATGTACTAGCAAAATTGAGCAGTTCAGATCCCCTATAATACCAGGTATTATGTACACTTGGTGTTACACTCAATTATTTTGTGTATAAATTCATATTAAAAAGGTCTGAATGAGGTGAAAAAATTTCCCCACCCCCGTCCTCCTCCCAGATGACGAGACTCATAAGAGTTTGTGTTCCAGCAAGCTAATCCTCTATGCCCTCCTCTCATTCCTCGACATGAAGTCGTTCGCTTGGAGGATCGTCCTTTATATATCCAATCCCCTCACCAAGCAGTCCGTACACCTTCCGAAGACGACTTTGCTAGCAATGGAAGATTGGAAGTTGGAAGTTGGAAGATGGGAGAAATTCAAGACATCCTCTCCATCCTCCTCCCAGATGACGCGACTCATAAGATTTTGGTGTCCAGCTAGCTCATCCTCTCCGTCCTCCTCCCATTCCTCGACATGAAGCCGTTCGTTTGGAGGACCATCATTTGCATCCAAAATCACCTTACGAGGCAGTCCGTACACCTCCCGAAGACGACGTTCCTAGCAATAGAATATTGGAAGTTGGAAGATATGAGAAAGTCAAGACAAGGTCGGGGGCAAAAAGGTCCGAACGGGGTGAAAAAATTTCCCCACTCCCGCCTCTCTCATATATGACAAGACACATAAGATTTCGGTGTCTAGTAAGCCCATCCTCTCCGACCTCGTCCCATTCCTCGACCTGAAGCCGTTCGTTTGGAGGATCGTTCTTTGCATCTCCAATCCCCTCACCAGGCAATCCGTACACCTCCCGCGGACGACGTTGCTAGCAATGGAAGATTGGAAGTTGGAAGATAGAAAACGTGAAGACAAGGTTAGGGGCAAAAAGGTCCGAACGGGGTGAAAAAAATTCCCTACTCCCTTCTCTCTCCTAGATGACGAGACTCATAAGATTTCGGTGTCCAGCAAGTTCATCCTCTCCATCCTCCTCCCATTCCTGGACATGAAGTCGTTCGTTTGGAGGATCGTTCTTTGCATCTCCATCCCCTCACCAGCCAATACGTACAACTTCGGATCTATCTCCCTCGATGTCCCCACTTCTGTCTCAAAATGTCATGGGGTACATCTCGTTCGGTTACCCTATTCTAGCCGCGGGTACATCTCGTTCGGTTACCCCCTCCTACCGCGGGTAAATTTTACGCGGTAGGATGGGAGGTTGCATTAAAATCTACATAGTTGACCCATGTACTAGAAAAATTGAGATAGCTCAGATCCCCTATTACACCGGGTATTACGTACACTTGGTGTTACACTCAATTATTTTGCGTATAAATTCATATGAAAAAAGTCCGGACGGGGTGAAAAAATTTCCCCACCCCCGTCCTCCTCCCAGATGACGAGACTCATAAGATTTTGTTGTCCAGCAAGCTCATCCTCTCTATCCTTCTCCCATTCCTCGACATTAAGTCATTCGCTTAGATGATCGTCCTTTATATCTCAAATCCCCTCACCAGGCAGCCCGTACACCTTCCGAAGACGGCTTTGCTAGCAATGGAAGATTTGAAGCTGTTAGTCGGAAGATGGGAGATAGTCAAGACATCCTCTCCGCCCTACTCCCAGATGACGTGACTCATAAGATTTTGGTGTCCAACAAGCTCATCCTCTCCGTTATCTTCCCATTGCTCGACATGAAGCCGTTCGCTTGGAGTATCGTTCTTTGCATCTCCAATCCCCTCACCAGATAGTACGTACACCTTCCGAAGACGACTTTGCTAGCAATGAAAGTTTGGAAGTTGGAAGTTGGAAGATGGGAGAAAGTCAAGACATCCTCTCCGTCCTCCTCCTAGATGACGTGACTCATAAGATTTCGGTGTCCAGCAAGCTCATCCTCTCTGTTCTCTTCCCATTGCTCGACATGAAGCCGTTCGCTTGGAGGATCGTCCTTTGCATCTCCAATCCCCTCACCAGGCAGTCTGTACACTTTCCGAAGACGACGTTGCTAGAAATGGAAGATTGGAAGTTGGAATATATATGGGAGAAAGTCAAGACATCCTCTCCGTCCTCCTCCCCGATGACGTGACTCATAAGATTTTGGTGTCCATCAAGCTCATCATCTCCGTCCTCTTCCCATTGCTCGACATGAAGCCGTTCGCTTGGAGGATCGTCATTTGCATCTCCAATCCCTTCACCAGGCAGTCCGTACACCTCCCGAAGGCGACGTTGTTAGCAATGGAAGATTGGAAGTTGGAAGATAGGAGAAAGTCAAGACAAGGTAGGGGGCCAAAAGGTCCGAACGGGGGGAAAAAATTTCCCCACTCCCGTCTCTCTCCTAGATGACGAGACTCATAAGATTTCGGTGTCCAGCAAGCCCATCCTCCCCGTCCTCCTCTCATTCCTCGACATGAAGCTGTTCGTTTGGAGGATCATCCTTTGCATCTCCAATCCCCTCATCAGGCAGTCCGTACACCTCCCGAAGACGACGTTGCTAGTAATGGAAGATTTGAACTTGGAATATGGGAGAATGTCCCTACACCTCCCGAAGACGACCCAAGCCTCTTTCTTCTCCCTCGCTTTGTTGTACACAATTTTAATCTTGTCCAACCATGCATCCTTCTTATGGACCCTTAAAGGCCCGCGTCCCCTCATCTATTACACAATTCGAAATTTTACAATCATAATTAAAAAATAATTCGTTTATTCGTGATTGAAGTTATTTATTGTTATTTGATATTGTACCTTGAATGGATGCTTCAACAATTTCGTGGTGATGTGATTTTTGTAGCTCTTCTACCCGATGATGTCGTTCTCCGACGGGCGATTTGTGTCAACATTTATGCTATCGGCGAGGATCAAGAGAACGAGTTGATTTGATCTCTAGCTTACGTCCTCTGGGGCTGTGCATCTCGTTTGGTTGCCCTCCTCTTGCTCCTTCAACGTCCTCTGGGATCTGTCTCCCTCGATGTACCCGCTTCTGTCTTCAAGGTGTCATGGGGTACATCTCGTTCGGTTACCCTACTCTAGCCGCGGGTACATCTCGTTCGGTTACCCCCTCCTACCGCGGGTAAATTTTACGCAGTAGGAGGGGAGGTTGCATTAACAGCTACGGAGTTGACCCATGTACAAGCAAAATTGAGACAGTTCAGATCCCCTATAACACCGGGTATTACGTACACTTGGTGTTACACTCAATTATTTTGCGTATAAATTGATATTAAAAAGGTCCGGACGGGGTGAAAAAATTTCCCCACCCCCGTCCTCCTCCCAAATGATGAGACTCATAAGATTTTGTTTTACAACAAGCTCATCCTCTCTGTCCTCCTCCCATTCCTTGACATGAAGTCGTTCACTTGGAGGATCGTCCTTTATATCTCCAATTCTCTCACCAGGCAGTCTGTACACCTTCCGAAGACGACTTTGCTAGCAATGGAAGATTGGAAGTTGTTAGTTGGAAGATGGGAGAAAGTCAAGACGTCCTCTTCGTCCTCCTCCCAAATGACGTGACTCATAAGATTTTGGTGTCCAGCAAGCTCATCCTCTCCGTCCTCCTCCCATTGCTCGACGTGAAGCCGTTCGCTTAGAGGATCGTCTTTGCATCTCCAATCCCTTCACTAGGGAGTCCGTACACCTTCTGAAGACGACGTTGCTAGCAATGGAAGATTGGAAGTTGGAAGATGGGAGAAAGTCAAGACATCCTCTCCGTCCTCCTCCCAAATGACGAGACTCATAAGATTTTGGTGTCCAACAAGCTCATCCTCTCCGTCCTCCTCCCATTCCTCGACATGAAGCCGTTCGTTTCGAGGATCGTCCTTTATATCTCCAATCCCCTCAAAAGGCAGTCCGTACACCTCTCGAAGACGACGTTGCTAGCAATGGAAGATTGGAAGTTGGAAGATAGGAGAAAGTCAAGACACGGTCGGGGCCAAAAAGGTCCTAACGGGGTGAAAAAATTTCCCCACTCCCGTCTCTCTCCTAGATGACGAGACTCATAAGATTTCGGTGTCCAGCAAGCCCATCCTCTCCGTCCTCCTCCCATTCCTCGACATGAAGCCGTTCGTTTAGAGGATCATCCTTTGCATCTCCAATCCCCTCACTAGGCAGTCCGTACACCTCCCGAAGACGACGTTGGTAGTAATGGAAGATTTGAAGTTGGAAGATGGGAGAAAGTCCCTTTACCTCCCGAAGACGACCCAAGCCTCTTTCTTCTCCCTCGCCTCGTTGTACACAATTTTAATCTTGTCTAACCATGTATCCTTCTTATGGACCCTTAAAGGCCCGCGTCCCTTCATCTATTACACAATTCGAAATTTTACAATCATAATTAAAAAATAATTCATTTATTCGTGATTGAAGTTATTTGTTATTATTTGATATTGTACCTTGAATGGATGCTTCCACAATTTCGTGGCGATGTGATTTTTGTAGCTCTTCTACCCGATGATGTCGTTCTCCAACAATTTGATCTCTAGCTTAGGTCCTCTGTGGCTATGCATCACGTTTGGTTGCCCCCTCTCAATATCCGTAAGAATACCCTTGAACGATGTTTCAATAAAGCCACACTTTGAATTTTGTAAATATAGAGCGGGGTTTGAACCGGAGAACTTTGGATACTACCCTCAAGTCCTTTGCGGTTGAACCATTCCGAAATCTATCCATAGACATATACTAAAACCGATGCATAGCGTCTTATGTGGCGCGTTGTGGTTGATTATGGGGACGAAAATCCTATGTGGCGCGTTGTAGTTAATTCTAGAAAAAAATTAATAAAATAATATGATATCATAGTTTATAGAAAGTTATATAAGCCACAATTTATCTATCTATATTTATATTTTAGTTAATTGACATAAATATAAATAAAAAAAATACTTCATAGTCATACTTACCAAAATATATTAATAGATAAATATGTAGTATTTGACAAGTGCTATTTTATTTATATATAGATTATTTTTTGGTGGAAAAAATTAATTAGTCGATAGATATTTTATTAAACTAATGTAATAAATCTATACTATATATTTAATAAAAAATAATATTAAAATCTTTTTAAAAAACAATTATCTATTAAATCACATGAGATTCAATTAATGTTAGGTTAGAAAAAAAAATTTACCTTATAAATGGGAATTTTATTTATATTTTGAGAGAATCTAAATAAAAGATATTTAGATTTTTTATAATCCGTTGAACTAATTTTATTTATATCTATATTAATTTTTTGGTAGAAAATGATTTATATTTAGATTATTATTTATTCATTTATTGAAAACTAACTAAATTATTTATAATATTGTATTAATGTATTCTCCGTACACGGGACGGGACTTACACTAGTGGTTAAATAAAGCCACACAAAATAAAATAAAATTGAGTCGGTCTTGCGAATAGGGATCGGACCTTGCCGCCTTAAACTTGAACAAACGGGCCAGCCATGCCCAAAGAGAGCAAATAAAACTTGGCTGTCCATTGACGAGCCGAAAGAAACCCCTTTGTCGTTCCACAAGTCTCCGTTGAGTAAAGATCTACAGCCTACAGGGGAACTCCCATCGTCTTCTTCATCTTCTCTCTTTCAGTTTCTGCTTTCATATTCTAAGAGAGATGTCAGTGCAAGAGTACCTGGACAAGCATCTCCTCGCTCGCAAAATCGAAGACGCTGTCAATGCCGCCGTTAGGGCCAAGACTCTCGATCCCGTTCTCTTCATCGTAATCTCTTTCTTCTTTCACTCCTCTTTCTTTTTTCCTTTGATTTCGGAGATGATTCAGCTCAAATTTGTTTTTCTTTTTCGAAATTGATTTTGTTCCGACTTCGATTTGTCTCTTTCTAATTTGATGTTCATCGGCTTCAAAATGAAATGGCAGTCGAATCATTTGAGGAAATCGGTCAAGTCAGTGATCACGAAGGTGAAAGCGCGGCAGATCCTTGATAGCAGAGGTATCCCTACCGTTGAAGTCGACCTTCACACAAATAAAGGCGTGTTTCGAGCTTCCGCTCCTAGTGGTTCTTCTTCTGGAATGTATGATTGCTGTACTCTTATAGTACTTGATAGTCTAAGGGGACAATTCTATGTGAATTTTGCTGATCGGAGCTGAACTCTTAATATTATTATCTTGTCAAAATGTGAGTATATAGTTCTTCACCTGGAAAAGGATAAAATCAGTACAAAATCTTCAAACTCTGTGAATTAGCAGTTGTTTTTTCAGTCAGCCCCATCTTCATGAGGGTTGTTTGTTGTTTGGTTGATACTAGTCTCACTATTACGTCAAGCTCACAGCTTAGATGAATGAAATTGAAGGTTGGGAGATGTGTCAGTTTGACTTTAGGCTGATTTTTTTTTTTGCATACTACAATTCCTGCAACCAATGTAATTCACTGATTATTGGAATCCCCTTTCTTTCTTCTTCTTTTTCCATTGGAGGAAAGGAAGGAGTAAGACTAGAAGTTAGGGACTAAAGAGATGAAGAGGGCATTGTATTCGTGTTTGTTGTTCAAAGAATTTATGAGGGGCTGAAGGATATGTACCTTTGATTTATGAAGGTGATGTTTGAAGACAGGGTTTTACAAGTTGCCTAACAAATGTTTGAGTTGCATCTGGATGAACTAACCCACAAAAGGGTACAAAGATATAAGATTGTAGCAGATTTATGTGCTTTTAAAACTGCCAGTCAAGGGGGTAGAGGGAGGGTGGGCAGGAAAAGGTAGTAATTTGTGTGTGTTCATTAGGATAAACTTCCTTTATTTTTATAGAGTAAGCACCAAAACACCCCAATTCGCAGGTTTGGTCTTTGGCGACGTGCATCGGTTAGAGGACGTCTCAAGAAGAGTTGGAAGGAAGTTATATGGGAGGACCTAACCCTTTTGGTCCTCACTGAGGACATGGCACGGGATCAAGTCCATTGAAGGGGTAGTATTCGGGTGGAGGTCATTTAGGAAGGGGCAAAGGTTTTTAGGGCTCCAAATTTTAGGTTTCTATTTTGGCAGAATGTAGGTTCTCAGGGTTAGATTTGGCTTAGTGTTATTGTGTTTAGTTATATGTTTTAGGTGTGTGACTATGTTTTTCAGTGTCTTAGGTGTTGTGGTGCGACTGTGCGAGTCTTTCTATCTATCCGCCACTCTTTTATCTTCCATCTTTTATCATTTACTTCTGTCTTCCATTTACCTTTCATCTTTAATCTTCCGTCTTTTATCATTTACATTTATCTCCATTGTAGTTCATCTTTTCCTTTCCATGGTCTTTTCGTCTTTTGGAAACATCCTCCTGTCCTGTGCTGTCCTGTTTGGGTAATAGATGTGTACACCTTGACCCCCTATATTCCACCTCATGGGCCATTGTTGTAGGATAAGATTCATGTTGTAACTTCTATGTATCATTCTTCAATTGTGAAATATAAGTTTCTAAAGATTTTATTTGGTTACCATCTTCCTTTCGGGTCAAATTGACGTGAAGTTTTTTGAAACCCGCCGTCTTCAAATTTCCCAAGAATTTTCAGTGAATACTTGTGTATCATTCTGGTTTTTGAATGATGTCGTCTAGCTTTTGTTACTTCAGTGAAATTTGTTTGTAAAGATACCATATCTCTCTAACCAAGGTTTTTCAATGAATACTTATTTTGATAACTTTTTTTTAGGTATGAGGCCATTGAACTACGTGATGGGGACAAGAGCATGTATCTTGGAAAAAGTGTAATGAAAGCCATCAGGAATATAAATGAAAAGATATCTGAAGCTTTGGTTGGCATGGATCCTACTCTTCAATCCCAAATTGATCAGGTTATGATGGACTTGGATAAAACTGAAAAGAAGGTAAATGTTTACCTTTATTTTATCTAATTGATATATGCTGTAGTGAGTTGTTTCGTGGTGGACACTCAATGTTTTGAAATCCTTCTAGCTATCATTTTCTTGATGTTCTGGAGTTGGGGAATAATTTGAATTTCATGGCTATGTCACAGGGGGAACTAGGTGCTAATGCTATATTGGCGGTTTCAATTGCCGCTTGTAAAGCAGGAGCTGCTGAAAAAGAGGCATGATATCTGGTTGACTTATCCCTTTTTATGTTCTGAACATTTCTTTCTGCTAATGGGTGAAGAAATCTATCACTTGAATTCCGACAGTTGTTTTTTCATTTCAGGTTCCTCTTTATAAACACATTGCTGAACTTTCTGGGGTGATTAATGCATCACTTCCAGTCCCAGCATTTACTGTTATCAGTGGTGGCAAGCATGCTGGAAATAACTTGGCTGTTAAGGTATGCAGCAATTTGACATATTTCCATTGGTCATACACAATTTAACTTTGTCTACTTGTGCCTGCTTTAGCTATGATCTAGTTTCCTTCAACTTGGGAATTAGAGGACATCTGTATCCTGTTTTCTGCTTCAAAATTTGATGCTCTATTTGCCTGCCTCATTTTCAGGAAATTATGGTCTTGCCCGTTGGAGCTAGGACATTTGAAGAGGCAATGCGAATGGGCTCAGAAACATATCATCATCTTAAGGTAATTACTCTCACTAATTGTATTACTAATTTATTAATTCAATCCTGAAATAAAAATGCTAGAATACTGTATTGTTTTTCTTGCCACATTGGAAAAGGGATGTCTATTTTTTGTTGTAATTGATTTTAATTTTCATGTCTGTATATTTCTGATTTCACTGAATTTTTCACTTATTTAGTGCCAACAAAATGTTTATCTCTTTGCTTCCATAAAAGAATTCTTTTCTACCTCAGATGAAATAGTGAGAATAGTATTCTTTTTTTTTTTAAATCCAAATGTAAATATAAAATGATTAAAAAAAATCCACTGGGCATACCCCGGTGGCTGCATATCAAAAGCTTAGTCAAATGATGAAAAAGTCTTCTAGTGTGTCATACAGGTTAAGACATGTAGCCATGTAGGTCAGTGGTTCTTTATCTTTCACTTTATCTGTATTAGTTATTTAGTTATCTGTATTAGTTATGCTCAGATGTTTCAAGATAGACTCCTTCCAAGTGAATTAATGTGTAGTTTTTGTGAACGAAAAGAACAGGCTGTTATTACAGAGAAGGGTGGTGCTCCTGGATGCATTGGTGAAGACGGTGGCTTTGCTCCAAATTTCTCCAGGCAATTGCATCTCTTCTCCAAGGCCCTACTCTTTTTCACATTCTGCCAAAGAAAAAAAAATTGTCAGACTAAAATTTAAAGATTTAAACCTAGTGCATGGAAAAGGAAAAATATTAGAAATGATTCTACATAATTGTGCTTCTAGATCTCATTTTACTTATCTTGATAAATCTTGTGATCTGTCCTTTTTCATTAACATGCAGTGTTAGGGAAGGTTTAGATCTTGTTGTTGAAGCTATTGGCAGAACAGGGTATAATGAGAAAATAAAGATTGCAATTGATGTAGCTGCTACTGAGTTTTGTATAGGTGAGCTTTCTATTTACAACAGTTAATGTAGCTTAATAGAGAAGATTTTGTATGTTGATCCATGAGATGGAAGGGCACTTTTCATCCATCTGTTCTTTTTTTTTCCTACCACTGCTTATTTGCTTACTGAATTCTTTTGCGTCTTAATTGTAGGTACTAAATATGATATTGACTTGAAGAACCCAGCTAAGTCAGGGCAGAATTTCAAGTCTGCAGAGGATATGATTGAAATGTACAAAAAGCTTTGCTCAGGTATCTGAGTTACTTCTTGTAATTGGTCGTTAACTCAAGCTTGATGAAGTCCTGGGTGAATTGTATAACAGGAGTACATGCATATGTATTCTGGATGATATCAATGTTCCCTTTGTGATTTGCAGACTACCCAGTTGTGTCTATTGAAGATCCGTTTGACAAGGAAGATTGGGAACATACCAAGTTCTTCACTGGTCTTCAAATTTGTCAGGTAATATCATTTCATCAGCTATGATGCTCGCTCTGCTGATATCTTTGCACTTGTTTCCTGTGTCTCAATCAAGCTTATTTGGTGATTCAGCCTTTTCTTTTTTCATAGAATGAAAGCTCAGCTTCATATTTGGAGACCTTAATCCATTTTCATCATACATTATTTTTTGAAGATACTTATATTGGGTTGGATAGGCTGGTTCATGAAGTACCTGCTTTCTTATAAAGATTTGGTGATTTTGAAGGCCCCGAACCTCTGACATATACATGGTTCACTGTATTCCAATTTTATTCATTGTTGCTCACTTTTCATTTCTATTTAGGTTGTGGGTGATGACCTACTGATGTCAAATACAAAACGAATAGAGAAAGCTATTCAAGAGAACACTTGTAATGCTCTCCTGCTCAAGGTATTGGAGAAAAGGGAAACTCGCATACTTCATCAAGTCATTTATATTCTAAGACTCTGACAGGTTCTTCCTTTTTTTTTCACTGAATCGATCAATCGTTAGTCGATACTCCATCTGAATACTCCCCTCGTTTACTACTTATGCACACTTATATAGTTTTTATCATCCTAAAATGCGTACATAAATAGTAAACGACATGTTTTACTGGACAAGGAAGTAAACAATATGGAGAAAAGTATTCAATAAAAGCAAATTTCAAAAACAATTTTTTTAATCAAATGGTAATTTATTGGCCCTTGAAAACCAAAACGACTTATATTGCTGATCAAATTTTAAACCGGAAAACGACTTATATTTATTATCAGAAGGAGAATTACTCCATCCCCGTTCTCACACTACTTGTCTTTTACCAATCCCCTTGCTTTGCCGTTTGTTAAGCTTGTTTGTGTGTTGTGTGTTTTTGTCTATAAGACCACTTGGACACATACTCTCGACGTAGTCGGGGAAAAAGTGCGTCCAACTTGGCCCCTAGGACCCTGATTAGGCGGGATATACTAGGAAGGTGGTTGTTGAATTCTCATCATCATTTGTGTACTGTATCTCTCATCAGTTATATATTTTAGTTCAGGAAAGGTTCTGGTGCACATAATTGGTTGGCTTCTAAAGTTGTCTAGTTTATTTGAAGTATTTGTCATGCAGGATGGTATGCCTATTCCTTTTTTTTTCATTTTTTATCCTATTATCCTGCTAATTTGGTAATTTTGTGCACATAATTCGTCTGTTACATTATCATTGAAACAGTTTTGTAATAGATGGTGAATAGCTTAAGAGGGCATAAAAGTAAATTAGATATCTACAGTTTTCTTGCTTCACATAGACTCGTAACAAATGATGAAATATCAATCGATCCTTTCTGAGTGGATCAACTGCTCTTTCTGAGTTGATTGTTTATAGCTGATAGTTATTTTTAATTGTTCACAGGTTAATCAGATAGGTACTGTTACAGAAGCCATGGCAGCAGTCAAGCTAGCAAGGGAAGCTAGCTGGGGTGTTGTGATATCTCACAGAAATGGAGAAACTGAAGATACTTTCATTGCTGATTTATCCGTGGGTCTTGCTACTGGCCGGATCAAAGCTGGAGCACCATGCAGAGGGGAGCGCCTCTGCAAGTACAACCAGGTCTGCTTCTCTTCTTACTCTCAATATACGAACTTAAATGGTAGTGCTTCTCTTGGGTAATGTTAGCATGGCAGGTTTCTATTAGAATTATTCATTTGAGTTGCTCATCAAAAAACTAATTTACGATGAATCTGTTTCCCTGCTGTGTACCTGGGATCGACTCATGCAAACAGTTGCTCAGGATCGAGGAAGAACTTGGGGATCAGGCTAATTATGCTGGTGACAGCTTGAGAGTTTCACTTTCTTAATCATCCTTGTCTATACCTTGTGGAAATTGTCGTCTTGTTTTTGATCCTGGAATTCGCGAGGACACACCCATAGCCTTGTCTGTCCGTTGAAATAGGTCTCCTAGTTTGTGGTTTTGTTTTGGACAGACCTAGTGATGAGAGTTTCTTGGCAGTGTTTTGTGTCATGTAATGCGTCGTGTTCTGTTTGTCATTGGCATTGCAACCTCGACAAGTATTTGTGTGATTGCTGGAAGAACTCAAGGATGAGCCCCGAGTTCCTCCATGAAAAAAATACCATTTTGGGTATGCTACCCAAAAATACCATTTTGGGTATGCTATCCATCAGTTTCAGCTACCCCATCGGCTACACATTTGCCAAACATAGCCTTAGAAAAAATAATCTTGTCAATAAAATTATTAAAATAATATATTGTTATAATTTATCACTGTTCTAAAAATCGCGCCTAGGCACCGCCTAGGAGCTAGGCGGCAAGGCACCTATGAATATTTACGCCTAGACGGTCTCTAGGCGGATTTCCACCTAAGCGTCGCGTAATCCCGCCTAGGTGTCGTATAGTCCCCGCCTAACCCCACCTAGGTGGGTGATTATTTAGATCTAGTTTCTAGGAAAGTGATTAGTCAGATTATAATTTTTTTATCCCCTAAGTCGGGATGAATTTACTTTTGATTCAAGCCTATGGTTTCGGATTTTAGGAGGTCTAAAGTTATCAGCCGGACGAGCGCTTTTACATTTATTGACTTTAGTGTTAGTTAAGCACACTAAATTTGGGTTTATGAGTGATATTATAGATATTACTACATTATATAAATTATTGACATGTTAGACGTTGCCTAAACGTCCGCCTAACTGTCATCCACCACCTAGCGCCTTTTAAAACACTGTAATTTATAGAAAATTATCATAATACAATCTATCTACAGAAGGACAAGCCAAAATGTGTAGTTTTCCACCGCCTCAGCACTTCATAATTTTCTTTGGAGTTAGCATGGATTTAGGAGGTGGGATGTTTCCTAAAACTTCATAATTTTCTTTGGAAACTATATAAATAGAAGTTCGACAAAGACTAGGCTTGATGAGAAAAGAGTCGACGTACCACTTACCTATATCCTATGTAACTATACAAATGAAGCTGTAATCCACATGTTCATGAAATGTTAACAATCAATTGACTTTATCACAAAAGTTGATGGATAAATTGTACGAAAATTGCAAACCATAACCACGGCAAACAAGTTCGTGAAAGAAATTATGAACGACATTTTCTTTGGCCTAAACAAGTCCCAACGAACAATATTAGGAACCACTTGGTGGGAATTATGGATGGAATTATGGATGATATTAAACAAACTAGTATTTAACGAAGAGCATGATATGACTACCTAAAAACAGGAATGTTACATAAGACAACAATTACAGAATTGGAAAAACTCCAGAAAAACAATATGGGAAGATAGTGAATGTACCATCTACAAGAAAGAAAAACCTTCTATGGCATAAGCCAAGGGAATGAGTGGTGAAAATCAATTTTAACAATTCCACACCACCCGACGCTGACACAACGATTGGCTTCGTGTTTCACGATTTCTTGGAAAATGTCATTGAGTGCTCGACATCTCGTTGCACAGGAGTCTCCCCTCTTATGCCTTAAAATGGATTCATCAGGAACTTGACATTAAAAATGGATTCATCAGCAGCGAAAGCATGGGGAGCAACGGGATTAGATCCTCCCGTATATCATTGGCATTCCCACGTGAGAGATTGCGATGATCATTTTAGATGCCCAGACTCTTTTCCAGTCCTTTGATTCGACTCGCTGCACGCATGTCACAACCCGAAGGAAAAAATAAAATAAAAATTCTTATATAAAATTTGTTTTGATAATTATAAATTTTATAATAAACTATCCCGAAAGGGTATTTTTGAAATTTCGCTTGTAAGAGACTGAACAAATCTCGAAAGGGTTTGAATAAATCCTTTTAAGGGCTTGGCTAAATCTTTTGGCGTCTTTGCACGAGCGGTGTGAGGCTCTACTTTCGGCGTTCCTAGGAGTTCTTCTGCTTGGTTGGGGGTATGAAGTCTGGAGTCGGGACTAGCTGGGATCGAAGTGGTGCTTTATGGGTGACTCCGTATCCGGGTTGTTGTTTCCTTGGAGTTTCGTCTGCACTTCCCACCGGAGATAGAGTCCTGCTCGCTGGCTCATGATGCTACTGTTTGGTGGTGCTTGACTTCGTTCTTCGCCATCGTCCGCAACTGCTTGGAGTTGTTCTTCTTTGATCGTTTCTTGTTGTAGAGTTTTTTCCGTTTGTTTTCTAGCGTCGTTTTTCTGTTCTCATTGTTGTAGGTTACTTAAAAAAAAAGATGTAGTATTGAGTAAGGGATCAACAGATCTGACCCTACCCAAATCCTTACATTTATTAAAAATAAATAAAGTTCGTAACAGGGAGTCACAAGATCCAAACTGCATTGATCCGATTGGAATGACCAAATTGTATACAGTTGGGGACAGAGTTTCACGCGCTGTATTGTGTGCAGTGCCGAGGACCCACCAACATAAACTCTTATCATCTTCCCGGTGAATCGCTGCGTATTTCTATTTCATCCGGGCAAGGCCATGATTCCTCCACCAACCACCCGCTTTCATGTTTCAGTACCCATCACAACAGCACAAACCTAAATACAATAATTAAAGAAAAACAGAAAATTAATGGGAGTAGATAGCGAGATCAGATGAAGACGCACATGGCGATCGATGTATTCGCCACCACCACCAACCTCCACATTTGAGCCAGATTTTGCCCAATCTCCTTTCGCTTTTCATACTCCAAAAATCTGGCCTCTTTCTTTTCACTCAATTTGACTGCGTCCAAGTTTAACCTACGATCTGTGATCGCGGTCTACTACTAATCCCTCTCCCATGGCGGATCTCGGCCCTCAGTCCGAGATCTCCATTGCCGGCATCTTCTTCAGCAGCGCCTTAGCCGCTTGTTTCGCCGAGGTCACAACGATTTCTGCTCGCTACCGTTTCTAATCATTGATTCCATCCACTATCCACTAATGGATTTTATTTTATTTCCGTTTCTGTCTTGGTTTTATGGCTTTCGTAGGTTTCAGAAATGCTGGCCCCAATTTTTATTTATTTATTTTTAATTATCTTGTTTCGCTGACGGATCATGATCTCAGTTTGCAATTTGTTTGCTATTGAGCTTTCCAGTTATGGTAGTAGCTAATTGGCGTATAGCTAATTTACTGCTTTCATTGGGAATGGATGCTTTGCAGTTTTGTACACTTCCTTTGGACACAGCAAAAGTTAGGCTTCAGCTGCAAAAGAAAGCAGCTGCCGGGGAAGATGATGATGTACCAAAGTATAGGGGAATGTTTGGTACTATGGTTACCATTGCAAAGGAAGAAGGCTTACCAGCCCTATGGAAAGGCATTATACCTGGTCTACATCGGCAGTTTCTCTATGGTGGCCTACGAATCGGACTATATGACCCTGTGAGTTGGGAACTGGCTGTAGCATGTGTTCAATCACAGAACCTTAAGCAAAATGTGTTAATTCTCGTGATTCCAATGCCATAATTTTGCAGTTTAAACTCTTTTTTGCTGGCACTCTTCTTTTCGGAGGCGTTCCTTTGTTCCAAAAGATACTGGCTGCTCTGGCAACGGGTCAGTTAACTTGATAATTGTTGTTGATTTGTGTAATTCATGCTCTATTGAACTATGCAATTCTGTTTGT
Organism: Persicaria maculosa; assembly: GCA_963922045.1. NCBI lineage: Eukaryota > Viridiplantae > Streptophyta > Magnoliopsida > Caryophyllales > Polygonaceae > Persicaria > Persicaria maculosa. The sequence continues at coordinate 19,287,190 of OY998258.1, forward strand.
TGGTTTGTTGAACGGTTCAAGCTTCCAAGATCCATCCCTTACTTGCGTAACTTCTTTTCATTTTGTCTATTTTGCAGGTGCAATTGCTATATTAGTGGCCAGTCCAACTGACCTTGTTAAGGTTCGACTTCAAGCAGAGGGAAAACTTCCACCTGGTGTTCCAAAGCGTTATGCCGGAGCTCTGGATGCTTATCTCACCATAATTAGACAGGTGGCTTCTTTAAGGAATCTTCTCTTCTTACACTAGTGTTTTGTCAAAGCTTATTGTGTGTGTCACTGCAACAGGAAGGACTTTGGGGTTTATGGACTGGTCTTGGACCCAACATTGCTAGAAATGCTATTATAAATGCAGCTGAGCTAGCCAGTTATGATCATGTGAAAGAGGTAAATTAGAGTGTTATGCTGAGTTTGAGCGTGTTTTCCATTTATGGTTATTTCCAAATTAGATAAACTAACACTTCCCATAAATGTGCAGACAATACTGGCAATTCCAGGGTTCACAGATAATTTCTTTACTCATATGCTAGCAGGTCTTGGTGCAGGCTTTTTTGCAGTCTGCATTGGATCTCCAGTTGATGTGGTGAGCTTCCTTAGTGTAGTAGGGCTGCAATTATATTTTCATCTTATTAAAGTCTATAGCCTTTTATGTAATTATTGGATCCTTAAGTGTAAGCTGTTTGGGAGTGATTTTGGTAGAATTGTCTTAAATAAGCAGAATTGAGAATATGGGGGACGGGGGGATGCCAAGATTGTCTATAAGTTTGACAAATTCACATGCTTAGCCAGACAAATTATATGCTTATTATCATGGATGTGATGTGGGGGTGGCTACCTCTGCTATATATTTGTTTCTTAAACCTTTCTACAAACTAATTTGACAATATATTGAAAATGTTTAGTAATTCCCTTTAGGCAATGGCAACTGATGAGTCTCTGCTAAATAATACTCCGTAATAAGGATTATTGATTTAGTGATATAAGGGACTCCCAACAATCACTGATGTTGCTTAGGAGCAAAAAATGCTATTTGTTTGATACCATAGGGTTGTTTGCTTAACCCACCATGGATTTTGCATTATCTATTTCAGTTCAAATGTCGTTCGTTTCCTATCTTTCTGCCGACTAATATGATTATATAATTCTTCTGAAAGTGTGTAGCGATTCACTGCAGGCTATGATGAGTCTCTGGCTCCCTGCTAGTTAGATATTGCGCTGACATAATATAAATATGGGCTAAGTCACTCAAATCAGCCTGGATGCTGTCCTTTTTCTGTTACCAGGTCAAATCTCGAATGATGGGGGATTCAACATACAAAAGCACAATAGATTGCTTTATTAAGACATTGAAAAGTGAGGTACATCGCTTTTAAACTTGAATGCTTACATGCTTAAGGTTTATTATTTCCAAAGCTTTTCTTCTTATATGCCATTTATGTTATTCAAGGAGGTCTTCTAGATTTGCTTGAATTAATTGGAAATTGTATTTTGTAGGGACCCTTGGCTTTTTATAAAGGATTTCTTCCCAATTTTGGTCGGCTTGGTTCCTGGAATGTCATCATGTTTCTCACATTCGAGCAGGTATAGAATCTTGGGGTCTATTTTACTGTTTCCTTGCTGCAATTTGTTTTCCGTCAGGTTTTCACAGAATCATTATCAGACTTCATTACACTGTTGGATTAAAAACACATAGAGCCAAAATAATATCAAAATATTGAACTCTCAGGCTCCATGTGTGATCTCATTATATCTTACTCATGTAAACAAGATTTCATCTGGATGGATACCATGTGATCTCATTATGGTTCCTATTAATAGTACACTAACCTTCTGCAGACACCATAAATTTATCCAAGTTGGTTTTCTTGGCTACATGATGCATACCATTTTACCATGTGTTTGATGCATGCCATGTTAAGTAAGCTATCTGGACCATCTGGATGGATGTTTGAAATGGGAAAAAGGCTACCTTGACATACTCACTACTAGTGTATTACTCCCTCCTTTAAAAAATATAGGTCTTTTTAGGCTCAAATTTTTGTTTGGAAATATATAAGCCCTTTTGGGTTTTCTAGGCATCGTGATACGAGAATTGTTATTTTTTGACCTTTTTTCTTAAATGTTATTGGTGGTTAAGGGTTGTGATTGTTCTTGAGGGATATAAAAGTAATATTTTTGTGATTTCCTTAATATGTGAACGTAACTCTAAAAGGACTATTATTTTTTAACTGAGGGAGTATTTACCCCTGTCAAATTGATTACCTAGTTTAGCAGAATACTCGGCATTCAAGATGCCTTGTGCCCTTGTCCATATTTTCAGTTTGCATTTGTGTGAATCTGCTCAGTATACACTATCCTACATTTTGCTGTTGACGGTAGGTCAAGAAGATCTTTCAGAGACAAATATAGCATCCAAGCCTGGCTAGTTTCATCAATTTTCAACCAATGACACCTGAGACACTTACGGTGAGGTTTTGCCAACATTTTCAGTGAGAAATACCTATTGCCCTCTTTCTGTTGATCGATATTACTTCGAGATCCAAGGTAATGTCCATACCACTCTCCTCCTAGATTGTTAGGATTATGAATAAGTTCTCTCTTAGGGAAGATTCTGGATCTAGTGGACTGTCCTATCAAAACTTACTGATGTATTTGTAATATACTTTGATATGTTGAATATTTAGTCTCATTTATTTGTACCATTTTAGTGGATTTTTTTTTATGAAACCTTTTAATGGAATTTAGATTTACCTATTGAGTAAGAAAGATTAAATATGGTCAATTAGTTTCGGATTTTAGCCATTTATATGCGTGATATTGATCAGGCTATGGATTCAAAAGTTAAGGGTTCAAAATTTCAAATGTAGTTTCTTTTATAACGAGGGTAACCCACCGGGTGGAGGCAAGGACGGAAATCTGGACCTCCGATTAATCCTCTTACTTCTTAGTTCATACCATTGAACCACCCTATCAGAGTATCAGGGACGGGTTCAAATATACTCTTGACTCTACTAAACGTTGTAAGGTTGGATTACTTGCTACTTACTAGTGATAATTCTATATTTGAGGTGATTTCATCTTTGGGTTATTAAAGGCTTGTGGGTTAAGACTTAAGAAGGTTACATAGATCTGACAAAACGTGACTTGATTCGGAAAATCCGATCCAAATGCTTAGAAATTTTTGGGTTTAAACCTGATGTTGTAGACCTGGGACTCGAAAATTACTTGAACCCGATTGACTCATAAATTTAAGGTCAAGACCCAACAATCCATTGGGGTCAAAGTGAACTGGGTGAGTTAGCACCATGGAGAGTTGGAGACAACACATAGATCATATAAAGATATGTTGTGCTTTAGTCTTAATCTTGCTCACCCTAGTCCCTACCCTTGTAAAATTTCTGCCTCCACCAATGCACTTGAATAAATTATTCTTAAAAAATTGTTACATTGAATTACATGCTATTGGCACGGCTGCATTTCGCCAAAGAAAAGGCATGACAAGAGCATAGATACCGGTTTTCGGAGCTGAGAACTAGGTCACCGACACTGTATGTCGGGGACGGTGATGGTGGCAGGTTGTGTGGCAGCTTCTGCGAGCACGATAGTGGTTGCCGACATCGTATGTCGGAGACGGTGGCTGCAGGCATGAAGCAGCTTCCACAGGCACGACGGTGATTTGCCGACACCGTATGTTGGAAACGGTGGCTGATTTGTCGACCTCGGAAGACTGTGTCGACCGTGCGGTTGGTGAGAATTACACTGCGGATAACAGGCCCCCTTTTGAAATCGTGTACATTATATTTTTGCTATTTTGATAGCTCTATTATTTCGACTTTTCTACCAAAAGGTGAGTGGAAACTCTTTTTTTTTTTTTTTTTTTATGACGTGGAGATTCCGAGGTTATCGACTAGTCTTCCACGGGCCTTCCACGATAGTGGTTGCCGACATCGTATGTCGGAGACGGTGGCTGCAGGCATGAAGCAGCTTCCACAGGCACGATGGTGATTTGCCAACACCGTATGTTGGAAACGGTGGCTGATTTGTCGACCTCGGAAGACTGTGTCGACCGTGCGGTTGGTGAGAATTACACTGCGGATAACAGGCCCCCTTTTTGAAATCGTGTACATTATATTTTTGCTATTTTGATAGCTCTATTATTTCGACTTTTCTACCAAAAGGTGAGTGGAAACTCTTTTTTTTTTTTTTTTTTTTATGACGTGGGCTCGAGCCGGGTAAGCCAAGCGACAAGCCGCAAGACAGGCTAACCCATGCCATGGCAAACCAAGGTATGAGTACCCACTCAAGCACAAATTGTGCCTAGTGGGATTTGAACTCTTGACCTCATGGTAGTGAGGCACAAGGAAGCACCGCACTCTTACCACTAGGGCAAGAGGTCATTGGTGTGAGTGGAAACTCTTTGAATTGATGTGAGCCCACAACCACCTAACCTAACATTCTCAAATGGATAGCAAAAGGACACATCCAACGTTTCAAATCAAGTTGAAGATATCTCCTCAGGAAAAATATCTTCATACCCAATCTCAAAATATCTCACTTTCCCTAGTTATGTCCTTATATTCCCTTGATTGATTATCCACACACAAGATTCAGCAAAACAATCAAAAGTCTTAACATAGGCAGACATGGAACATAGCAGCCAGAGGCCAAGCAGAAGTGACATTCACTTGTCCGTGGAGGAAGAAGTCCGGATCGAGACCGAGACCCGCCATCACTTCGACGACCTCGCCCCAAAGCGCCACTCGAAGCCCCAGCGGAGCGAGTACTCGAAAGCCTATGTTGACCAAAACACCACCTCAGAAGCCATTCCTGAGTACGCCGAGTTTCGACGTCTTGAAGACCATGAAGAGGTCCTAGCTGCCTGATTAAGCATTGATTTGTTGAACATGTATACGTACTTAGACGACTATATGATCGATCTTGAAGCTCAACCTTTTAGCGTTTTCATGGTTGTGATCGAATGCAGAAGTTGGAGTACAGCTCCGGGCAGGTAGAAGAGGAGTTTGTGGAGACTGATTACTACAAGGATCTCAACAATGTTGACAAGCAACACCACACTGTAAGTTTTTACATTAAGATTGCTAGAGTAGATGAAACTTTTACCTTTTTTTAGCAAGGAATTCCATCTCAATCCGACATGTCCGAGACTCGAACATGACATAGAGTTCAACTTAGAGGCATGATAGCTCAATAGGCCGTGGAAATTGACTCAAATTGGGTGCTTTGTGTGTGGTGAATGACTTCAGACAGGAACAGGTTTCATTAAAGTGGAGAATATGGATGGAAACGGTTATCACATTGAAGAAGAAGCTCAGGCCTGTCATTCAACCAGTTGCCTTGATGGAACTTGCCATGGTAACCCAGCCACCAATGACTGGATACCAGCTCCTTCTGATAAGGTGAATTCTCTTACTTCAGCCTAGCTTGATCTAGCTCAAGCTTAGATCAATAAAACCTCTTGTCCCATCCTCGGAATCCGCTCATCGAGCCAAAGAGCAACCAAAACTGACTCTGGGTTTATTTTGCAGGCAGATTTCGTTTCAAGCAAACCAGGCAGGAGTGACATATAAATTCAGTTGTGTGCTCTCTATTTTAGTCATTACTATGGCGTGTAATAGCTCTCAATTGATCAATAATCACAACTCAAATGTGATGTTCTCTATGCTTTCTATAATGTATGTGTGATACTTTATCCATCTTGTAACCTGTTTTTGTCAGTAGATATGTTCAAGCTTGAGCAATTGGGTTTTTGCGCCTGAGAAATTTGCTTTTGACATCTGAGTATGAAACCCAACTAAATTCTCAAAGTTAGATCTCTCAATCGGACTGCACAAGTCGAGTTTATGTTAACCATGATCCTCCTCATGGATTCATCTCAAGGATATACAACAACAACAACAACCCAGTATATCCCGTGATAAGGCAGGGTCTGGGGGGTCAGGATGTACGCACTCTTTCCCCGAACTAGTCGAGAGAGTGTTTCCAATAGACCCAAAACAATAGGGTATAAACCAAACATGGAAACATGCCGATAATAAAGAGAGAGGTAAAAGGGAGCAAAGAGCAAGGCAGAAAAGGAGCAAAACAGTAGGACCCAACACCCATCCTCCAACTTCTGAAGCTTCTAAACATCAGCAGCTCGAATGCACCTCATCCAGCGGTCTCTATCCCCTGTCATATCTTCCGAAAGGTTCAGCAAGTGTAGATCATGCCGAATAACCTCCATAGTGCCATAGTTTATTTCTCTATCCATCCACCAGATGGGAAATTGACAAAAACACAAAACAATATACTGTATTTTTCAAATCATACAGAAGACAAAGCATACAACATACAGATGGGCAATGAAACCTCATGAGCCTACAGATAGTGCTTTTTATTCAGTAATGTGACAGTGCAGTATAAAACTAACAATTCCTTCGACATTATTTGTAGAGGGACAGCAATGCTTTTTCTTTTAAGCCATGAATGAGAACCGAGATTCAAATGACAGGTAGTCATTGTCAATCAAATCATGGAACCGGGCATGTCTCAATGTTCCAGATCTCCTTGGCATACTGGGCAATTGTACGATCGCTGCTGAATTTTCCGCTCCCAGCTGTGCTCATAATGGACATCGTTAGCCACTTTTTCCTATCCCTGCACAGAACATCACATCCATCACATTTCAGTTCATGGTAAGAGGTGAAGGTTTTGGGACAGCGGTTCTTTGAAATGGCTGTTGTGCCAAGATGTAAATATATTTTTTTAAATCTCCACAACGGACAAACTCGGTGTCTTTTACGTCTGTTGCGAACAATGTCCTTGATGTTCATTGCAGGACTTGTCCGTTGTGGACAATGTGCTTGTGTCTGTCGCAGACATTTGCTCTATTTGAAATTTTCCTTGCGCTAAATAAGTATTCTTATTATTTTGTTTTGTAAAGTGCGGTTATTTCAAGTTTTAGGTTCATTTTGTGTGTCTGTGTTGTCAAAGCCTAGCATTTTCAGTTTTGGGTAAGGTCACATTTTGGCAAGGCTAGTTGAGATGCAGTGTGTCATGAAGAGGAGGATACTTCACCAAGTTTATTCTTAAGCAAGGAATTGGAATCTAACAGCATGTGACTGAAAGAAAAAAGCATCTGTGTCTCAGAATCTTACTTGAATGCCTTATCAACCCTGTCCTGAGCATCCATGTAGCTTGGGAAATCATAACCAACGAGGAAGAAGTCACCTCGACCAAAACCTGAATTGCCTTCGAGAGAGTCAAGGAGTGGGTTATAGTCATAGCTTCCAAAGACTCCAGATCTTATGAATTGTTTTGCTTCCTCGAAACGAGGATCTGGTTTGAACTGCAAGATCAATTACAAAATAGAGTTACAACATGCAATACGTGGTGGAGTAACATCCCATGGTAAATTGGTAATAATCAGGTTTAATATTTCATCTTTTGACAAGCACATATCAAAGTAGGTGCTTCTAAGAACATAGTACCTGCCCATTCTCTCGTTCCTTACGAAGTCTCGGGACTTCATCTGCTTCTGCACCGAAGAGAAAGAAATTCTCCTCCCCAATTTCCTCCCGAATCTCAACATTAGCCCCGTCTAGTGTTCCAATTATTAGGCAGCCATTGAGTGAGAATTTCATGTTGCTGGTACCACTTGCCTCCATTCCAGCTGTGCTAATGTGTTGTGAGAGCTCACTCCCTGGAATGAGCACCTCTGCCACAGAGACATTGTAGTTTGGAACAAAGACAACCTGCAAGTTTGACGTGCAAATGAATGGATGAAATAATGGTTATCCATGCAAGTTGAAATTATCAGTTTCATGTTTCCTAGTGACTTCATGGTCAACTAATAATATGTCATGATTTATTGAGGAAATAAAATTAGGAATCAAAAGAAAGCAAATAAATACTGTAATTTTTTGTTTATTTCCATTCGCATTTTAAGGAAACAACTCAAACAGATTGTTGGCATCACAGTACTCCTACTTCAGTCTGCTTTTTCACAAATTGAACTAACTCTAGGATCTTACTTTAGCAGAATTTGTACAGTTGATAGCAAAGAGGATGAAGAACAAAAGAAAATCTGTAGTTCTTCTAACACAAGGGCTAGCTGAGTTAGCTTATTTTACCTTCAAATACTTGTTAACATCAGGATCATTGTTGACAACAGCACCAACATCATTTACAAGTTTGACTATCCTTTTAGCATTTGTATATGTAGCAAATGCTTTTCCACCAACCATGACTGTCCTTGGTGTTGTTTTCCTCCGTTCATCAGGACTCATCTCCTATCAATGACAAAGAGTCATATACCATTACTTATAGAATGAGGCAAAAACTAAGTTTAGTGCTGTCCATAGACATTGACTGCTATAAAATATTTTATATTATATTGTGAATGCATATTTAAAAGCAGTAGAAAGACAAATAACCAAGCATGTGCAGCCTCTCATACCTTCAACTTCTTGTACCTATAGATTGTACCCAAAATATTTAGAAGTTGTCTCTTATATTCGTGAATGCGCTTGACTTGTATGTCAAAGAGGCTGTTTGGATCGATCTCAATACCCGTCACTTTCTTGACATACTCTGCCAAATGCTTCTTGCTTGCCATTTTGGCAGATGCCCATTCAGCTTGCAGTTGTTCATTATCAGCAAACTAGATTTTTTCAAAACATATTACCAATGAGAAATTAGTTTTCCAACCAAAATAAAATACATTTAGCAGTAAATCCTTGAGAATAGTTTATTAAAAGGTAACCTTTCGCAGTTCTGTCAGAAGATCAAGGTTTGTAACCCATTGATCAGTTTTCAACCATTTTGTGATTATGTTGCTAAGTTCTGGATTGCAAAACCGGAGCCATCTTCGTGGAGTAATGCCATTGGTTTTGTTTTGAAATTTGGTTGGCCATATAGACACATAATCTGCAAACAACTCCGCCTTCAAAATGTCACTGTGAAGCTGTGCAACTCCATTCACCTGAAAAAAAAAACCCGGAAATTATAAAAAGTCAAATACTTGGCATGATATAAGTATTACTTTCCTATTCTATTTCTGCTACATACATTCTTCCCAAGTTCATAGCTCAGGAAATTGTGCTTAGACCAAAAGGTCGTCTTACCGTATGTGAAGAAACAACACATAGATTTGCCATCCGAACCACTGGCTTGGAGGGATTCGTGTCCAATACACGGATACTTTGAATTTTACTCTCAAGATCAGGTTTTTGAGTCTGTACCATAGAAACAAACTGCAAAAAGAGATGCATTGCTGAAATGTAGTCAGATGAAGTGTTTGCAAATAATTCAATCACTTGGGTAAGAAAATGTTTAACATAAGACCCACTCGTTTGTCAATTTCCTCTATAATCTCCATGTGACGAGGAAGAAGCTTCCACATGACAGACTGGGACCACTTCTCTAGTGCCTCGGGGAGGACGGTGTGGTTGGTATAAGCAACTGTCCTGTTTCACGCAATTCAACAGAAACTATGGAAATGAGATTTGGAATGAAAAGTGTAGTGAGTGAATAGACCAATCGATAGATGATGAGTTACTTTGATGTCACATCCCAAGCTTCATCCCATCCAAGCTTTTCTTCATCCATAAGCAGTCGCATCAGCTCAGGAATTGCCAGAGTGGGATGTGTATCATTAAGCTGTACAGCAACTTTGCTGGGGAAATCAGACCAGTTCAATGGGATCTTACTATCTCTCCTTTCCTTAAATCTTGCCATAATATCCTGTACTTACATAATGAGGATAGTTAAGTGAGATATTCAACAACACTGGATCTGCTATATGCCTGTCCACATGAATGAAGCCTCAAAGATATAATATTTAAACATAAGAAATAGTGAAATACACCATTGAAATGAATCAGATCAATTCTGCAAATGGTACATTACCTGAAGTGAAGCACTGCATAGGAAAAATTGTTGCTTCAAACGTAAAAGCTTTCCGTCTTCTGTAGCATCTCCTGGATAGAGAACAGCACAAATCTGCAAAATCAGCAGAAACAAAATTATGTGCAATTTTCACCGTGAAAATAATTTCAGTGGGTGGAATATTTCACAGAATCAAATCCAAATAATAAGACCATCTGTGATACCTGCTGAGCCTTAAAATGTAGTTCGGCAGCAGATACAAGCTGTCCATCGTTAAACTTAAAAAGATCAAAATCTTCCGCACAAGCTTTTGCCTCCCAAAGGCGAAGGCTATTTGTATTCTTGGTTTTATATCCTGGAATGGGGACATCATAAGCTAGTGCCTGTATGACCTCTCCACCAACCCATGTCCGTCTGAAACACAATTTCAAGACATCAATAACACCTGAATATCACTATATCCATGTGAAGAAGTGTTACAAATCCTAGATGATCAATGAGATTCCATCCTTGACACATTGTGATGATATAATAACAGATGGACATTACACAAAGAGTCAAACAAATGAGATCAAAGGGCAGAAAAATCAGTGACATACGATCCATCAGGATTGACCTGAACATGACCAAAGAACTGAACTGGAAATACCACATCATGCCTGACAAGTTCCCAAGGACTGAATTTCTGGAGAAAATATAGGAAATATGTGTTGGCGTAACTCTATAAAATTCTAATAATAAAAAATAACTGTCGAGTTCAAACCTCAAGCCAATCTTCGGCAACTTCTTCTTGGCCATCCTTGCCGAACTTCTGCTTGAAAAGCCCATATCTGTATCTCAAACCATAGCCCCATGCAGGCAAGTTCAAGGTGGCCATGGAATCCAAAAAGCATGAAGCAAGCCTTCCAAGGCCGCCATTTCCCAGTGCAGCATCTTTTTCCTGAAAGAATCATGCAACCAGAGCAGCACAATAAATAAAGATTGCAGTTCAACTAAGATATACTATATGACAAGATTGGCAGCAATAGTTCAATCAATATCTTTGTTCAGAGGTAGTAAGTTAGACAACTGCATTGATCGGTGTATGCCAATAAGATGGAAATTAAACAGAAGCATCAGATGGATGAAATCAACAGAAAATTCTTCTACTAGATCTTCTGGGCGTATAGCTAAACCTTTCTGTCATAGTGTATTTAATTAATGTTCTGAACCTAGCCATAAAGTAATGAAGGAAAGGATGCAGCATAACTTGGATAGGAGGAATATCACTGACTAAACTATCGGTGGAGATACATTATGATACAATGCAAAGGTATGGCTCAAACTGACGCTTATTCAGGGAAATGGAACTTTTATTATTTAGGAAAAAGGAAACTGGAACAATTCATTTCCTATCTGATTACACCAAACAAAGATTACCAGAGAGGTTGGCTATGGTAGATGTTTCAAAGTCTATAGTAAAATTAACAATGAAAAGCATTACTTCTAAAGTCATATACATAGAATGATAGAAGCTATAACCAAGTATTCCTAGCAGAAGCTGCAAAAGTTCAAGCACCTGCTCACTAATTTCTTCAAGTTGATGACCAAGCTTATTAAGAGCTTCTGCGTAGGCCTTTTCAATGTTCAAGTTTCCTATCGCATTGGTCAAGGCGCGTCCTTGAAGATACTCCATGGACAGGTAGTATGTCTGCTTTGGGTCAGCCTTATGGAAGTGAAAGTAGGTCTCATTCCATTGCTGCACCAGTTAAAACAGTGAGAATAAATTTCGTAAGATCTCCTTGTAAAGCAAAAATGCTAAGCATCTAAATTCAACTGCAATCCAGATCAGAGATTTCCTGAAGTGATAAAGACAAATCTCACTTGTATGAGACGATCACGAACGCTCTCTGCAACAGCAAAGAAAGCTTGCTCTGGCTCGAACTTCAATGGCGAGAAGTGAGGGTTATATAGAGCGTGATGCTTGATATTGGAAGCAATTTCTTCAGGTGCTTCAGCAAGAGGATGTGCAGCAGCCTGAACTTTAGCATAGCTTGAATTATCTGTCGCCATGGGCGGTAAAACCTGCGAATCGGCAAGGAAAGCTAGAGATATCAAAGACATTCACACGGAAGATACAGAATCATGCGAGAAGAACAGTAAAAAATCTGTCATTCTCATTGTCCGGATCAAACTCATTGAACAACTCCAAGAAACCGACAATTTTTACAATAAAGTAGGAATATAATCAGTTGAATATTCCTAACCGTTATACCGATTCCCTAAAATGAAACCGATGAACAAGTCAGTGTCGAAATCAGCTAAATTACATCGGTGAAAAACAATCTCAATTGCAAAGGATAACAAGCTAGAGGAGTTGATTCGGCATTGGAATCGTCCAAAGCCAGCGAAGTAACGAACAACGGAGAATAAGAAAATGAAGGAATATGCGAAAAAAAGAAGTTACCTATTCCAAGGCTGTAGCTCCGAATCAGCAAGCAGTGGATGCAAAAGCAAGGCGAATAATCCCGAACAACTGGAGAACTTTTGTAGAGGAATAAGAATGCATACAGACAATCAACAAAATATAAAACTGTGTGAAAGAGATTGGAGATATTTTTGCAGAGCAGCAAAGAGCGATTCGAAGAGCATATGCGAGAGGCGACGAATATGGGGGGGAGAGAGAGATGGGAGTGAGAGACTGAGAGGAGGAGAGGACGGGATGATGTGTCACGGAAAGCTTGAGAGTGAGTGAGAAATGATATTGGCCGTAGACACGGCAAGTGGCAGACGTTGATCGTCTTCTTGGCTTTGCTCTTTTCTTTTCCTTCTTCTTTTGTTTTTTTCTCTTTTCCATAAAAATATTAAAATATTAATTAATGAAGGCTGGATTTGGGACGTCAATTTGTAGTGGGATCCCACGCACCCAATCTACGCCGTTGGTTCTACATCTCAGATATTTTCCTTTACTTTTTATTACTCCATAGATTTTATTTTGACGATTTTCCTAGATTTTTATTTGGGGTTCGTGTTATAAAGAAGGTCAATTTTTTGTCAATTGAATACTCCGGTCCGGATTATTTGCTTTTAGTGTTGTCAAGATTTTTAGTCTGAAAAAAGTTTACCCAATAGGAAAGTCAGCGTTAACCAAATTGACAGTCATTTTATTAACACTGAACGCCGATGAACTCAAGTTTGTAATAACAACTATTTTAGATGTCTTTAAGTCATGTTTAGATTAGTTTCAATTAATTTGATGTATAGTTTGCTTGCTTTTCCATGTATATTAGAGGAGATGTGAGGTTGATTTTGGGTATATCATGGATGTTCATGGACCGGTGCGAAGCTAGATCAAAAGGAGTGAAATTCGAGAAAAATACATAGGGGAAAATATATGTTCGGGACCAAACATGTAATTTATCCATAACATACCGATCTAATGTCCTATTTATAAGTAAAGCATTATATTAGATGTTTAAATTTTTAAGTAAAAATTAGTGTCACATCAAGTGAAATAAAAGATCTCCGTTGCTTAATACTGTATAAATTTGAAGTAATGAGAATTCATTAATATCCTAGTATTTCATATTTAGACACAGGATTTGGAAACTCAAAATATATCACATCTTCATTAGACAAAGTCGACATGATTTTTCATATCCGATGGCATAAACACACACACCATGACACCAACATTAATAAAAGACAACAGTAATTATATACTAATTATGTATATATACAACTAAACATATATACCAATGTAATTAAACACAATCACTATACTGAACACAGTTCTCATGTGGTCAATTAACATCTAACACCATCTCTTACCATTATGCGCATACACAAACATCAAATTTCTTTACCTTGGTTTGATCTCCAAAGCATTCACGCTTTTCGTATATGATCTCTTCCGTAGAGATCCGCATTTCGCTGGGAGGCAGAGTAGTCCAGCTTGGCTTGATCCCGGAAATCCTTCCTGATGCTCCATAGCTCCTCGGCGCATTCCCTCATGGAGGGTCTTGAGGGTCGGGTAGACGCTATGCATTTCTGGGCAAGCTTCAGCATCCTCTCGACTGCTGAGATGGATGCTGGGCTTCTTTGAAGCTTAGGGTCCATTGCCATCACCGGGGCATCTTGTTTTAGAGCTTGCATTGCCTGCATATTGAGGACAGATTCTTTATTCTTGTAACAGGGAATTTCATTGGTATTTCGTCTACATTGCCATCATTCATATCAGCAATTAAGAAACACTTGGATTTTGACCACCCGTTGTTGCACTTAACAACGGGTGGTTTTATGTAGCTGTTACCCTAACTAAAAGCACAAGGCCATTCAAGATCAGTCATGGTATGGAAAGTTGAAACAACACTATGAATTTAATTAAGATCCAGAATGGAAAAAGCACGAAATTTGTACAGATGAGAAACTGGCTTGTTTAGCATGAGGATGTCTCATTCTCATATGGAAAAGAGCAGGCAAGAGCTGAGGGTGACTAGATTAAAAGCATGTATGGGAGAGTTTCTGTGTAATGAATGGGTGAGACAACATAATAAATGTGTTTAACCCATGCCAAATAATGCATACCTGACATGCTATGCAGGGGATAATTGATGGTGTCAATGTTTATTTTGCAGAACAATCCAAAGGAAAATATAAAGAGGTTTGTATTATCATATTCGATCATTACAGAAAACAAAATGCACATCAGTAAGACAAAAGATGAAAATAGATTACGTAACAAGTATTAAAAGGAAAAAACTCACACACGTGCTCTCGTGCATGCACACTACTAGTATAGGGAAATTCCACCTAGTACTCCTATGTTTTTACATTTCAAATTGGTACACAACATTTTGGATTCACATGGTACGCTCGTGCTTTCATCAAGTGAGTTTGCCAAAGTCGTTCAATTAAAGTTATCGACTCTTTTCAAACCACAATAATACTTATATAGTTATATTTGACGAACACCAAAAATATTGGATGGTTATTAGGTTATATGTATAAGGACCCTTGTAGTTGTATTTTAGGCTGCAACTAATTAAATGGTTAAAGAGTCACAAGTACCAAAAATAACACCATAACGCTTTCCAGTCGACTTTTTGCAATATCATATTTTTATGGAGGATTTAGAGCATCTTCCCCCGTAAGCCATTATGGCTAGAGGAAATAGCCTATCAAAAGAGAATATTCTATAGAATATTCTCTTTTGGCCTATTATACGACTTTGTTGTTCCCACCGTAGGCCAATTTTGGTAGGCTAAATTTCATATAAATACTAATATAAGTTAGAACTTTCACATATCATTTCCGTCATTCAATTCTATCTTCAGTACATTAAGCAACATAATATTTATTTTTTATTATAATTTTGATGAATCTATAATAAAACAAGATTAATGTCATTTTCTATAAATATCATTTATGCAATGATAATTTAAATATGTCAAATATTATATTCATATTGAAGAACTTTTGAATATCTTTACAATACTACAACTTTTATTTTTAATTAAAAATCATAACTATATGATATATAGGTTTATAATTGTATTATTTAGCATTTAGCCTTTCAAAAGAGGAAGCCAAATTTGGCCTTTCTTTTAGAAAAGGCCAAAAACAAAATGGCTAAAGTGGGTTTTGGCCTAGGATGGGAGGAAAATTAGGCTAAAACCCAATTTTTAGCCTACCATGGGAGATGGCCTTAGAAAGGAAACCTAAAATAAGAGGGTACCACGCTAATGAGACATTAGCGTGGTACCCAACAACTTCTCTAAAATAGAAGATTTTAGAGAAAATGGGCATTTTTTCTCCCCAACAGCTTCTCCAAACTCATATCTAAAATAGAGAAATGGATGGAGAGAGTGAAAAAATCTCTAAATTTGGAGGAAGAGAAGTTGATCTCTATAAGTTAATGTTCACTTGTCCCGGCCCTATATAGAATTCAATGATACAACCCCACATTTTCACCCATAATATAGAAAAAAATATAATTTCATACTTAATTACTAGTAATAAAAATATAATTATTTTTAAAAATTAATTAAAAAATTGAAATGATTTGATATAATATATAAATTAATTACGTTAAATCAATATAGATAGAACAAAACATCATAATTTTATGTTAACTTTTATAAATAAAACAGCAAAACTAATTTCATCCAATTTAATGCTATAAAATTCACATTAAAAAATTAGTCTATAAAGTTTTCACTTCAAAAAATATTCACTTGAACTCATAACTCATATTGGAATGATTTTATTTTTATAAATTATAAATTAAGTCTTGTTAGTTAATTAACTTAATTAATTAATCATATATGATCATTCACCAATCTAATTTATAATAAAATATATATTAACTAATGGAAAATAATAAGATTAAGTTTGAATAATATTTTATCCAATTTTATGATAACTTTTATAGTAACAATCTAAATTTAATATTAATACCACTTAAAAAATAAATATCAAATTTATCACTAGATTTTGTTTTAAAAAAATATCACATGAGATTATAATAATAATAAAAAAAATTAATATTCCGTGCAAGAGGATGAGTAACATATAATAGTTCACCAAAAAATGTGAGGCTAAATGTTAGAATTAAGTTTAAATTAAGTTTTTAGAAATGTAGATTTAAATATATTTCATAAATGCATTTATTTATTATAGTCTTTAATAAATGTAAAAATCTGTAAAATAGAAAAGTTGTTGGAGTTAGAGTGAATTTTTTTTAGAGATTTTGATACTTTAATCTCTATTTTACAGATTTTGTACCAAAGTTGTTGGGCTTGCTCTTAGAAAGGAACTCTAATGTACGAGGGTACCACACAAACTTTCAAATCAGTTGTGTATATTAGCCTATTAGGTGGAAAATGTGAAAACACAAGGTTAATGACTAATGATGGAATATCCCTTATTTATAAATTAATTTTATAACAGATCATCATACATCAGCTTTCGGTGTTCTAAAAGGCGGTTAGGCGGGCGTCTAGGCGGTGCCTAGGCGGACTTAGACTAAACTTGATTATTTCCCTATATTTCAATGGATAGAAGATGTCAATAATTTATATAATGTAGTAATATCTATAAATATCACTCATAAACCCAAATTTGGTGTGCTTAACTAACACTAAAGTCAATAAATGTAAAAGTGCTCGTCCGGCTGATAACTTTAAACCTCATAAAATCTGAAACCATAGGCTTGAATCAAAAGTAAATGCATCCCGACTTGGGGGATAAAAAATACTATAAGCTGACTAATCACTCTCTTAGAAACTAAATCTAAATAATCACCTACCTAGGCGGGATTAGGCGGGGACTATACGACACCTAGGCGGGATTAGGCGGCGCTTAGGCGAAAATCTGCCTAGAGACCGCCTAGGCGTAAAAATTCTTAGGTGCCTTGCCGCCTAGCGCCTAGGCGGTGCCCAGGCGGCACCTAGGCGCGATTTTTAGAACAGTGGCTTCTGGGCAAAGCAAGGTGAATATTCCAGCTATCCATCCTTGAAAATGCATTTTTCCAGCATTCAGTGAACTAAAAGGGCATAAGTGCACAGGAATGCCTCAAGAATCAGCTAGATAACAGCAGGCCTTCATCAGTTTGAATGTGAAAAAAAAAAAAAAAAACTAGCAAAGTATGTTTCAGGGACTTACCCACTTTGTTGTTACCCTCTCTTTGAGGCCTCTCTTTGGCTCAAGTGGGCGTCTCCCTGTGAGTAGTTCCACAAGAAGTACACCAAAAGAATAGACATCACTCTTATCGGTCAAATGATAAGTTTTCACATATTCAGGATCCAAGTAGCCAGATGTGCCTTTGACCTGAGTTGAAATATGAGTTGGAGCATCTTCTTCTGGGACCATTCGAGCAAACCCAAAGTCTGCAACTTTTGCCCGTAGCTTCTCAGTGATGAGAATGTTTGATGATTTTATATCTCTGTGGATAATTGGAGGATCTGTCAACAGCAAGAACATGAGCAACAATAAATGATTCCTCAGATAAGTCCATAAATGATAAATCACAGCCACTTCCGTTGTTCAGACTTTGCTTACATTCATACAGTAATAATGATTTTTCTCTTTTTTCAGTGTGGTTATAAAGGAGACTGTAGTTGTCAACTAATGATAAGCAACAAAGTCCTATGAGACCACAAAAATTGGAAATTAAACCAAATCGTATTAAATAAATGGGAAGATTACTCTACTCATTATTAGATCAATTTTGCACTTGGACTCCCTTTATAAACAAAATTTTAGAAAAAAACTGACCCATGTTCATATTTCCATTTAACACTTGATCACCCGTGACATTATGACCCATTTTCCATTAAATGGCAGTCAATGTCCATCAAAAACCTGTTAGTACATTTCATTTATAATTATATTTTAATAACGAAAAGGGATCCTCTCGACTGGTTCGGGGTAAGGATGCATACATCTCAATCCCACAGACCATGCTTCATTGCGGGATATAGTTGTTGTTGTTGTTGTTGTTGCGGAAAAGGGTCATGGTTGGTGAAAAGCTAGTGTATGTATGATAATCAGAGATTTTCTATAATTTCGTTTGGTAGATGTAATTAACCCTAAACAAATTATGGCAGGTTCTGGCAACATATGAAATTCAAATACACCCAAAAAAAAATCAAAAGAATCAGAGGTAAGGGCATACCACTGTAGTTGTGCAAATAGGCAATTGCATGAGCTACATCAATAGCGATGTCTAGTCGCTGAGCCAATCCAAGTCCATTTCCTCGCGTACCTGCATCACATTGAACTTAATCAACTGAAAAGCAACATAAATAAAAGCCTAATTAATAAACATAATATTACAAATGACACTTCATGAGCTATGAATACTTTAAAAAACATATACCATCCAATTGCTCCTGTAGATTACCATTGCCAACAAACTCAACCACAATAACCTTTTCTTCGCTATGCTCAACATAACCGTACAGCTTCACCAAGTTGAGATGCTCAATCTTTGATAACGCAAGGATTTCATTACGAAACTCTGAACCAAAGCGCTTCCCAAACAGATTCTGCCAGATAAAATAAGAGATTCAGTGCAATTTCCATGTCCAAATCTTCACTTCAGGCATTATTTTAATGACTAATGGTCTACAGATGAACTCATTCTTCTTCAATATGTATATACAAAAATCTCCCATTCTTACACTTCTAGCACGCTTTACTGCAATTAGAGATCCATCCTTGAGCTGTCCTCTATACACCGTCCCAAATCCTCCTTGTCCAATCAGATTTTCCCGGGAAAAATTGTTAGTAGCTTCAAGAATATCTTGTAGAGAGAAATTCATGGAGCCTACATGCCCATTTGCTGAACTCGAAGAGCCGAAGGAATCCGGGTGCTTCCCAATCCCATAGGATGAACCACTGCTCTTGCTTCCTGCTGAAAGGCCAACTGAAACAGCTAGATATCAGCATCCCATTTTGGGCCTTTGGCAAAATCTGATCAAGGCACATGATCAAAGGTGCCCAATTACTCAATTAGCAGATAAATCATGGATTCATTGAAGTCTAAGCTGAATTTTTCCTCGAACAAGAAAAAAGATTGTTTTTTTAATGAAAAAAAAAAATTCCTCCACCTGGGCATTTCGTCGAACAAAAGAGACGCAAAAGAGAAAACATTGAATTGAAAAGTTCAAACTGAATTTCGGATACAATAGTTATCAGAAATTACAAGGCGACTTACAAGAGATCCTTTCAACCGCATCAGGGACACTGCCGGCATAGCCATGATCTCGAGCTGCTACATCACCACCCTCCAGAGCACCAACTCCATCCGATTTGGATGCAAAAGAAGTGAAGATGATGGAGAGTTTGCGGGTCAATTGGCGGAGCAAGGAGGGCTTATCAGGGGTGTGAGCGGGAGTCGATGGATTGCGGCTGGGAAATTGGGGATGATTTGGAGTATTGTGATGATATTGATGATTTGGGAGATGATGGGTTTGAGGAATTGGAGACTTCCCCATTAAACTAGTCGTCTGGGTTGCACATAACAACAACAAGGGGGCCAGGCGAGATCCGTTCCTTGTCTGCTACCGCGATGTGCAGAGGATCTTCCAAGAACAAGACAATGATCAAGAGTTTGTCAAAGGCAGACATATCACATACGTGCTAATTGCTACGGAGGACCCTTGTTTTAAGTGAATATTACATAAAACAACCCGCGAAATACACCATTTTTCATCTAATCACCACTCTAATTGAAATAAGGATGGTGACGGCTAGATGGGTGGTGGTGACAGTGATAGGGGTGGTCGTGACAGCGATAAGAGTGGTGACAGCGATAGAGGTGGTGACAGCAATACGGGTGGTGACAGCGATATGGGTGGTGGTGGTGACAGCGATAGGAGCGGTGACAGCGATTGAGGTGGTGACAGCGATAGCGATAAGGGTGATGACAGTGATAGGGATGGTGACAGCGATAATAAGAGTAGTGACAGCGATAGGTGGTGACAGCGATTATAAGAGTGGTGACAGACTGACAGCGATAGGGGTGGTAACAGCGATAGGGGTGGTGGTGACAGTGATAGGGGTGGTGGTGACAGCGATAGGAGTGGTGGTGACATCGATAAGAATGGTGGCAGCGATAGGGCGGTGACAGCGATAAAGGTGGTGACAACAATAAGTAGAGCTGGCAAGTCGGTCGTTCGGGTCGGGTTCAGGTCAGGCTTGCTCGGGTCGGTTCACTGACGGTTCGGGTCAATTCGGGTAAAATTTATGGTCGGGTACGGGTTCGGGTTGGGTTCCGTCATAATGAATTTTAGATTGGTCGGGTTTCGGGTTAAATCGGGTCAAGCCCATTCGGGTTCGGGTCAAAGCAAGTCGGGCACGTTCGGGTTTCGGGTCAAGAGGCCGGTCGGTCTCATTTGAGTTTCGAATCAAAGTGGGTATAGTTTGTTTGAGTTTTTGGTCGAATCATATTCGACCCGTTTGGATAATTAGGTTGATTTTGACTTGGTTGAATAGTTAAATATGTAATTTACTTAAAATAAATGATTTTGACTCGGTAGAATACTTGAATATGTAATTTTGACTCGGTTGAATACACTTAATGTCAATGACTCATCAGTTGTCGACTGATTTTCAAATAAGTCATAATCGAAAATTCGGTATTCGGCAACATCGTTCTTTTTTAAACATTTAAATCAATTGATCGGTGCTATAATTAAATCAAATTAATTGTACTTTTAGGATTTAACCTTATTTTAACTAGCAAGTTGCAAATGAGCTTATTTGTGGTTTGATTATATCATTGGCCCATTTCATTTTCAATGTCCATTTAATTTTTTAGCTTTTGGCGCATTAGTTTTTTTTCATTATTATTATATTAGATTTTAACAAATCTAGATATAAATAATTAATTCTATCAAAATATAATAATATAGAGTTGGGTCGAGTTCATCATGGGGTCGGGTTAAAGTCGGGTTGGGTCGGGTTTGTCTGTGTTCGGGTCTGTTTCGAGTCGGGTCAGGTTTGGATCAGGTTGGTCTCGGGTTCGGGTTACGGATGACTCTAGATTTTCGGGTTTCGGTTGGGTTCGGATTCGGATGAGTCGGGTCGGGTTTTCGGGCCGGCCGGATTTTGCCAGCTCTAGCAATAAGGATGGTGACAGCGATATGGGTGGTGGTGACAGTGACAGGGGTGGTGGTGACAGCGATAGGAGTGGTGACAGCGATAGGGCGATGACAGCGATAGAGGTGGTGACAGCAATACGGGTGGTGACAACGATAGGGTGGTGACAGCGATAAGGGTGGTCACAGCAATATGGGTGGTGGTGACAGTGATAGGGGTGGTGGTGACAGCGATAGGAGTGGTGACAGCGATAGGGCGGTGACATCGATAGAGGTGGTGACAGCGATACGGGTGGTGACAACGATAGGGTGGTGACAGTGATAAGGGTGATGACAGCGATAGGGGTGGTGACAGCGATAATAAGAGTGGTGACAACGATAGGGGTGGCGACAGCGATAATAAGAGTGCTGACCGCAATAGGGGTGGTGACAACGATAAGGGTGATGACAGTGATATGGGTGGTGACAGTGATAGGGTAGTGACAGTGATCTCGTAAAAATAAAAATAAAAAACTCTAAAAACTAAGATGTCACCAAAAAAAATTGTGACCGCATGTGTAAACTTGAATAGGTAAATGAAGAGCGGCCATTCCGGGGTTCGAACCGGAGACCTATGGGTACTACCCACAAGTCCTTTCCGGTGAGCCATTCCGGAATCCCCATGTGTAACCACTTATAAATGTGGTGACACTAATCTCGTAAAAAAAATGTCACCAAAAAATTTGTTTATCATCATACATGTGTCACCAAAGTCATTGACCGGTGTCACCACTTATAAAGGTGCTGACACTAATCTCGTAAAAAGGAATTGTCACCAATTTTTTTTTTATAATCCTACATGTGTCACCAAAGTTTTGTCACCAAATTCATTGACTTTGACCGGTGAATGGTCAAAATAAAAATGGTAAAGGAGGAAGGGAGTTAAATTAAAAATGGAAAAGAGGGACAAAAATGTTATATTATGACATTTTGCAAAATAGAATATAAAAGGGGACATTTTACAAAATGTCTTGTTAAAAATGGAAACTTACCTAAAAAATCCTTGAAAATTTATAAAAATAGTTTTTGTTCACAAAACTTATCCCAATCTTTCGTACCATAAGCAAGCATGACATTTTAGATGCACTGCGTTTAATACTCGTATTATTTTTTTGCTTTTTCCCGTTTTACTCATCTTAGTAACTTTAAAAATGATTGTTTTCTAACGGATATCCCCACTTTTGGAAACTCATTTACTTGGAGGCGAATTCAAGAAGGGCAAGAGAATATTTATGAAAAACTGGACCGCGTTCTAATTCACCACTCTATTCTACACAAATACCCTAATCTAATCACGAAGAATGGTGCTTTTTCATCGTCCGACCACTGTCCCATCTCGATTACCCTCGATTGTAGTTCTTCCTTCAAACCCCCACCATTCAAATTTGAAAATACCTGGCTTCAAAGGAAAGACTTTTGGAACATTGTCAAACAAGCTTGACGTAGAACCTGTCCTGGTTCTGCGATGTTCCAAGTGTATTTTAAACAAAGAACTCTAAAACAAAAGGCGAAACAATGGAACAAATCAACATTTGGAAACATCTTTCGTCAATTGAAGGAAGTCGATGAAAAACTTCTTGAAATTCAATCGCATCAAAGTATTCCCTCCCTCTACGGAGAAAATTCGAGAGAATAACACCTCCTAAAGAAAAAGGAACACCTCCTTCTCTTTCAAAAGAACTTCTGGAACCATAGGGCCAAAACCAAACACCTCAAACTATCAGACTCCAATACTGCTTATTTTCACCGCGTAGCTTCGGGTAGGAGACATAGAAAACAAATTCGGAACATTACTTCTTCAGATGGTACCCTCATTGTTGGTGAGGAGAATGTTAAGGCAGAAATTAAACTCGACTTTGAGAAAAGATTCAAGAAGGAACCAATCAATGAAAATATGCTCAACGAACTTCTGTGTCTCATTCAGCCAACAATTACTGCTGAAGATAACCTGGCCCTAATTCATCATCCTTCTAAAAGTGAAATAAAGAATGCAGTATTCAGCATTGGATCCAACAAGTCCCCTGGCCCTGACGGCTTTACAACAGAGTTTTATAAAAAATATTGGGACATTGTTGGCCCCTTGATTATCAAGGCCGTCAAAGGGTTCTTTCGCTTTGGGAAAATTCTAAAACAGATCAATCACACTTTTATCTCTTTACTCCCTAAGCGTGACAATCCCTCCTCCACTAATCACTATCGACCCATCAGTTTGTGCTCGACCCTGTACAAGGTAATATCCAAAATTCTAACCGAAAGACTAAAAAATACCATTCGAAAATTAATCCACCCGCTTCAAGGGGCCTTCGTATCAGATAGAGCAATCCAGGAAAATGTTCTTATTGCCCACGAAATCTTTCACTCATTCAAATCCCGCAAAGGTAGTGAGGGCTGGCTGGCAATAAAGCTAGACATGGAAAAAGCCTATGATAGGGTGGATTGGAATTTCACTCAGCGAATCCTAGAAAAATTTGGCTTCCATCCCACTTTTATAACCTGGGTTATGGAATGTGTGACAATTGTTTCATTCTCTGTTTTAGTTAACAACGGTCCTTCTGACATGTTCCTACCCACTCGGGGTCTTCGTCAGGGTGACCCGTTACCCCCCTTTCTCTTTATTTTAGGAGCAGAAATCCTTTCTCAAAAACTTGCACTAGAGGCTAGCGCCGCCAACAGTCCCATTGGATTTAGATTTGGTAGAAATGGTCCGTGTATTCCCTTTCTAGCGTTTGCAGATGATATCATTATTTTCTCCAAAGGCAGTGTATCTGCTAGCCTCAAAGTCAAGACCATTATTGACGATTACTGTAAAGTCTCAGGACAACGTGTAAATTACCATAAATCTAGTTTTCAGGCAACCAAAGGAATCACAAACTCTAGGATCCAATAGCTCTCAAATAATTTAAATATTACTAACGAAAACACTCTTGAAAAATATCTTGGTTGTCCGATAATCAATGGACGAGTGAATAAGGAAACTTTTGAAGAAATCATCTGTAAATCAAAGGAACAATTGAGTAAATGGAGGGCGAGTGCGCTCTTTCAACATGGTAGGGCAATTCTCATTGGGTCAAATCTGGCCTCAAAACCTCTTTATACGATGCAAAACTTTATGTTACCATCATCGGTACACAACGAATTGGATCAAATTAATAGAAGGTTTTTCTGGAACAAGGATAATCAACATCGCCCTCTTATTAGTTGGGATCGAATCTGCAGGCCAAAGAAATTCGGGGGAATAGGCTTGAGAAAATCTAAAGAAATGAATGAAGCACTCCAAATGAAATTATTGTGGAAAATTTTGGCTGAACCTGACAACGCTTGGGTTAGACTTGTCACTCATAAATATCTCGGTCCCACAAACATTCTCAATTATCGTAAGCACGGTAACTCATCTCGGCAATGGTCAAAGCTTACCCCTCTCATTGATAAATTCAAAACGGGACTAATTTGGTCAATCGGTAATGGTAAATCGGTCAGATTTTGGACCGATAACTGGTTAACAACGTCTTCGATTCGCTCTAGACCTGATTGTCCGGACATCTCAAATTCCGAGGAAAGTGTTAGTGACTACATCTTAGGTGGCCAGTGGTGGCTTGAAAAGCTTGAGGCTATTCTTCCGCCATCGATTATCAATGAAATTTTAGATACACCTTTACCTATAAACCAATTTGAGGATCGTCTCTATTGGTGGCCCGATAGGGAGGGGTGGTTCTCCACCTCATCCGCTTACAAAGTTGTTTCTTCCCAAAATTCCCTGGAACTGGATAGCAACGCCTGGATATGGACTCTAAATACTCCGGCCAAAGTTAAAAACTTTTTGTGGACAATCTCCCAAAAAGGTCTCCCCACTGCTGACCGGCTTAACCAACGATGTGTATCTGTTCCTTCTACTTGTTGCCTTTGCAACTCTGCCGTTGAAGACGACACTCATTTGTTTATCGAATGCCCTTACATGAACTTGCTACACTCTTTCCCAACGACTACTAGATCAAAAATTTCCAATTTGATTGGCTAATCACGAGATTTTAAGCCCATACTCAACTTTATCGGAAACACCTTTTCAATGAAGGATAAGGACAAACTTGCGTTTACTTGGTGGACGACTTGGTACACTAGAAACCAATTCCTTTTTAGGCAAGTTGTCATCCCTCATACATCTATAATAAGTCGTCTCATACAAACTCACATTGATAATTGGAAGAAAACATCAGTGTTCGATGACGACCTAAATCCGGTAGAATCCCCTACAAAGCAAGCTATCTCGTTACAGGTCAAACAAAATTATAAGAAGAATATCTCTTGGCGAAAACCTCCTAGAGGTTTTTATAAGCTCAATTTCGATGGCTCAACTCTGTCTAACTCAACTAGCTCCGCTGGCATAATTATTCGGGACTGGTTGGGAAATCCGTGTCACATTGGGTTTCGGCAACTTGGTTCCCAAACTCCAATTAAATCGGAAGCCCTTGCCCTTAAACTAGGGCTACAAAAAATTCGACAGCTCCACATAGACAAAGTTCAAATTGAAGGAGATTCTCTAATAATAATAAATCATTTGAAAAACAACCATAACTGTCCTTGGGAAATTGAATTAATCATGGCTGATATCAAAACCCTATTGTCGGGTGTGAAAGAAGTCTGCTTCTTTCACACGCCTCGCATGGGCAATAGAGTGGCTGACAAGGTTGCACACATTGGCCACTCTGCCCGGGGTACCGACATCTCAAATAATTCAGGTCTACAAGACCTCATCCGTAAGGATGCTCTCGGGTAGAGTCTTCTCACCCGAAATCTTTCCTAATCAAAAAAAAAAAAATTATACAATGATACAATCCTCCCTCCGTCCGAAAATACATATTCTTTGACTTTTTGACACATTCTTTTAAGAGTTAAAAACTATATAAAATATTAATTTTCTATTTTTAATAATTACAGACTTATTATTAATAAGTTTGTAAATATTTTTTTAAAAAAATTAATATTTTATATACTAGTTTTTATCTAAAAAAACATGTCAAACAGTAAAAAAGACATGTAATCAGCTATTCAAGGATTATAATTATTAATTTCTGGAGATACAAAGTCACAAACAACCCATGAACCCAATGGAGAAGTAACAAATATGTAAAGAAACACGTATGGTTCTGGCTCAATTATCACAAGGAAACATTGGCATTTTTTTTACATTAGGCAAACAGTAGAATGTCTTGTCATGACAAGGTTCATTGATGATGTTATATAAATCCTCATGCAAGGGGAGAGTCGACATGTTACATATACCTCTAAATCTAGTAATATAATCAGCTGCTACATTTGACTCTCTGAAACAATGTCGGAATTCAATATTGTCAAAATTCTCTTTTATCAGATTGATCTTCTCAATTGTCTTGCAGGTCCCCCAATCGACCTTGGTGCTATCATTAATTGCTTCCACTACTTTCAAGTTATCACCTTCAATAATCACATTCGTCAATCATTTCTCTATAACTCGTTGTATCACTAAGCAGAAGGCGACAACTTTTGTATGAAGGATAGATCCCGATCTTCCTTTATGTTGAAAGATATCGATCACCTGGTCTGTACTGTCCCTAATAATGCCCCCAGATTGACAATCATTAGGGTCTCTGATGTGATCACACCTATGATCAATCAAGAAGCAAGACCTAACGAAGCCCCAAGTGAGCAGCCTCTCGGATCCATCACTCGAGCTCGGGCAAGACGTCTTCAAGCCGACCTTCTTCAAGGACTCTTAACCATTTCAATAAACTATGGAGATCAAGGTCAAGAATTAACAAGTTTACAACAAATTGAAGATCGCAGCCCGCAACCCAAGAAGCCTGGAAATGCCTCGGTTCCCGCTGTTGATTATGGAGGCAAATCTGATTCAAATTCAAACTTCTCATTCATTTAAATGCACATTGGGAAGAGAAGACATCATGGAATACATCCCCCATGCAGCTGGTGCTTTTGTGCAGAGAACAATTTCCAAGATTGCATTTAATGCAAGCCACCTTTTCCCAAGCATGCACAAGTTGTCCACAAACTTGCTCTATATTACTCAGCCCTTATGGCCATTAGAAGACACGAAATTTATCATCAAAAACTAGGTTTATATCCTTTGTTTGAAGCTTGAAAACTTCATCTCCTCCGTGAGTCATATCGAAGGTCCGATCTTGTATTTTCGGTGCGTAATATCCGTTTGTACTTGATCTTTGTTCAAGAACTTGTGGTGAGTCATATCCACTTGTTTTTGTTCACCTATCCTTTATAAAATTCAGTTTGTTTTCCCCCAAATCTGAGTTTTATCATTATCACAAAAATACCAAAAATATTCCACCGAAATCCATCTCTATCATCTATCTTCCACCGGCTGATTCGAAGCTTGTTCCGACTTACTTTGTACTGAGATTTAAGGATCCTCAAGGGGAAACTCATCAAGTGGTATCAGAGCTATCTTCAAGGTAAGTTTCTCAAGCCAAAGGGGTACGAATTATCTCTCCATTTTCGGTTTGTTTTGCTCGATTTTCAGCCATTTCTATCCATCCTTGTTCCTGATTTTTCTCCAGCCTTTTCCATCATTTTTTTTATCCTTTCTAGCTTTATATGTGTGTTTAAGATCTGCAAAAACAAAAAAAAATAAAAAAATTTCAGATCTGTCAATTGTTATTTCGGTTTTCTATGCTGCTATCTAGTGTTCTTGTGTGTTTGCATGAACCTTCATCCTTCTTACCCAAAATCTGAACTTCACCCTCAAAGTGTTGCACCATTATTCTCCTAATGCTTTGCATAGTATATGGTGATGAGCTATTGATGGAATGTGCTTGATAAGTGTTTGAAGATTGAAGTAAGTTCTGATTTGCAAGTGTTGTTTGTGTTCTTGGATTCTTTAAAATAGAAAAGAAAAAAAAAGAGAGAAAAAAAAAAGAGAAAAGAAAAAAAAAAAGAAGAAGTTAGAAAAGCTCCAAAAGTTGTTCTATGTGCAAGTTGTGAGCATTTGAAGTGCAAGTTGTGTTGTTGTTGTTCTCGAAAATAAGACATTCTCATCATATCACTAGCTACTCCAAGCCTTGTTCCTTGCCTTGTCTAAACCTTGTTTACCCTTTCCCATTCGAGCATTACTTACTTGATTTTGGAATTTGGTAAATACTCGCCTTTGGGCTTGCCTTGGCTTGTGCTTTTGATACCTTGTGTGAGTTTCCAGGACAACATCACTAAGTGCATTGCCTCAGCGGAGATAGACCTTGTTCTAGCAAGGAAGAAGCATTCTCACATCGCTTGCTTGAAGAAAGTGCCGTTTGCCTACTTGTGTGCTTACAATCTGAGTTTTGAGTAAAGTGAGATCACATTCAAAGTGAGGGAGAGTTTCACCCCCAAAAGAAAAATTCATGAGTGAAAAGAATATGAGGGAGGTGAGCGAGAGATCTTTTGATTTCTAACCCTAACGTGTTTGCATGTTTTTGTGATTTTCTCGGTTCTTCTTTGTTTTTTCCCTTTTGTTTCTGCATTTTGTGTGTAGGAAAACATGTCTAATGCAGGAAATGAAGGAAGAGCTGCCACCCTAGCTGATTTGCATGCCGCTCTTAGACAATAAGGAAGAAGATGTGGCTGCGAGACAAGAAGAGTATGAGAGGACTAGGGCTGAACTATTGAGAGTCCTAGATGAAAGGATTGATCAAAGAATTAGTGGTACTAGAACCAATGGAAGAAATGATGAGCCACATGACTCAGGTCATGAGAGCGAGCCCAATGGGACTCCACAAGGGCGTGGTCAAACAAGAGGCCCTCACAATGAGACATGGCCCCGACGACCACATAATTACCAAACTGATTTTGATGATAACATAAGTGTTAATGATCGCAGGGAGAATCAACGAGCTCACTATACTCAAGATCCACCACACCCACAACAACCTCAACCACTTAGGATGCCCCGACGCAATCCACATGCTCAACGTGCTAGATTTGATGGCATGTTTCATAGGAGATACCAAAATGAGGAGCGTGAGTATCGCCAAGATATGGGGCGAGATCAACACCATGGCGTCAAGCTTACCATCCCTCAATTTGCCGGAACTTCTGATGTTGAGGCCTACATGGATTGGGAGTCTAAAGTTGAGTCCATTTTCGATTACTATGGTTATCATGATGCTCAAAGGGTGGCTGTTGCTACCATTCATTTTTCAGATTTTGCATACTCATGGTGGCAAGAAGAAAAGCAAGAGAGAGCATATATGGGATACCCTCCTATCACCACTTGGGAGGATCTCAAAACAGCCCTAAGAGAAAGATTTGTGCCCGAAGATTATGTGGATCGTGTCCAAGTCAAATTGGAACGCATCAAGCAAGGCTCCCGCACTCCCGATGAGTTCTACAAGGAACTAAAGCAGCTTGTTTTTAGATCGGGAATCCGCTTTCCCGAGAGGTATGTAATCTCAAAATTTATTGGTGGGCTGAATTTAGATATTGCTTCACATGTTGAAATGCAGCGTTTTGGCGCGGGAACTCAAGTTGAGGAGGTGCTGCATTACACTAACCAAGTGTACCAAAACCTTCAAAGGAGAAAGGGAACACATGGCTCTAAACCTTGGAGCTCTAACCCTAGCGCAGGAGCTACCTCAAATCCACGTCACATTGAGCCAAGGAGTGAGCCCTCTAGGCCATCCACACGGCGAGAAACTCAACCCCCAAGCCAAGACCCAAGAAGCCACAAGCCTAATGTTCCGAATCCAAGGGGTGAATCTGAATCTCGTACTCGGGACCTCAAGTGCTTCAAGTGCTTGGGCAGGGGTCATTTCTCTAGGGAATGCCCTACTCGAAAGCAAGTGCTACTCAATGATCAAGGAGAGTATGAATCTGAGGAGGAGAGTCAAGAAGAGCCAACCTTAGAAGATGAGGAAGAGGAGATTCATGCTAATGCGGCTGTTGGAGAATGTTTTGTGGTGAAGAGAGCATTGATCTCCAATGATGCTCCTTCTTTGCCCAATCAAAGAGAGACCCTCTTCCATACTCGATGCATCATCAAAGACAAGGTATGTAGTGTGATAGTTGATGGAGGATCTTGTTGCAATCTTATTGATCAAGAAGTTGTAGATAGGTTTAACCTCCAATGCAGCCCACATCCGCAACCATACACCTTGAATTGGCTGAATTCCAAGGCACCTCTAAGAGTTGACAAGCAAGCCATGATTGCATTTGCAATTGGAGGGTATAAAGATGAGATCCTTTATGATGTTCTTCCCATGACAGCGTGTCACCTTCTTTTAGGGAGACCGTGGCAATATGATCATGGTGTCATCCACAATGGAGTCACCAATGAGCACACATTCCAAATGGAAGGTAAGAAAATTACACTTCATCCTATGGCCCCTCGTGAGATTGTTGCTGACCATGTAGCTAACTTGGAGAGAAGAAAGCAAAAGAAAAAGCTCGCTATTGGTTCAAACATGGCTAGTTCTCACCAGATTCTCCTAGCTAAGGCGAAAGAAGTGGAGTATGCAATTCAGGGAAGTAAAACATGTTTTCTTGTGCTTTTCAAAGATAATTTGTTTGTTTCTCAAGATTTGAATGATCTACCTCCACTTGTTTCCACTTTATTGCAGGAATTTGAAGACTTGTTTCAAGAAGAAATTCCCAATGGTCTTCCACCATTAAGGGGAATAGAGCATCAAATTGACTTCATTCCTGGAGCAACACTACCTAATAGGGCTGCATACCGCACAAATCCAGCTGAGACAAAGGAGCTTCAAAAACAAGTGCAAGAACTTATGGAGAAAGGCTATGTGCGTGAGAGCCTAAGTCCATGTGCAGTCCCCGTCATCCTTGTGCCTAAGAAGGATGGAACATGGCGCATGTGTGTTGATTGTCGAGCCATCAACAACATCACCATCAAGTATAGGCACCCCATTCCACGCCTAGATGATATGCTTGATGAACTTCATGGATCCAACATGTTTTCTAAGATTGATTTGAAGAGTGGCTACCACCAGATCCGAATGAAGGAAGGAGACGAATGGAAAACAGCCTTCAAGACAAAATATGGTTTGTATGAGTGGTTAGTAATGCCCTTTGGTTTAACTAATGCTCCTAGTACTTTTATGCGCTTAATGAACCATGTTCTTAGAGCTTTCCTAGGTAAATTTGTGGTGGTTTACTTTGATGATATTCTGATTTATAGCCGCACATTACATGAGCATGTTGAGCATCTTAGGCTGATCTTAGGAGTTTTGAGGGAACAAAAATTATATGCTAACTTCAAGAAATGTCATTTTTGCTCGGATCATGTTGTTTTCCTTGGCTTTATTGTATGCAAGGCAGGATTGAAGGTTGATGAAGAGAAGGTCAAGGCCATACAAGAGTGGCCTACTCCCACGACCATGACTCAAGTGAGGAGTTTTCTAGGGTTAGCGGGGTTCTATCGCAGATTTGTAAGGGATTTCAGCACATTGGCTTCTCCCTTGATCGAGCTCACCAAGAAGAATGTTCCATTTACATGGAATAAACCACAAGAACAAGCTTTTGAAATTCTCAAGGAGAAACTAACTCATGCCCCTCTATTGGTCTTACCAGATTTCTCGAAGACCTTTGAGATAGAGTGTGATGCATCCGGCATTGGCCTTGGAGGAGTGTTGATGCAAGAAGGGCGCCCCATTGCCTTCTTTAGTGAAAAATTGAGTGGCGCTGAGTTGAACTACCCTACCTATGACAAGGAATTGTATGCTCTTGTTCGTGTGCTCAAAACATGGCAACACTACCTCTTGCCTAAGGAGTTTGTTATCCATTCTGATCATGAGGTACTCAAGTTCTTAAGAGGCCAAAGCAAACTAAACAAGAGACATGCTAGGTGGGTTGAATTCATAGAAGCTTTCCCATATGTGATCAAGTACAAGAAGGGGAAAGACAATGTAGTGGCTGATGCACTCTTAAGGAGGTATTCTCTTATCTCTACCCTAGATGCTAAAATGTTGGGCTTTGCTTTCATGCGTGAATTATATGCTAATGATGCTGATTTTGGTGAAATCTATCACATTTGCATGGGTAAGGGTAGTCGTGATCAGTTTTACATGCATGATGGTTATCTCTTTAAGTGTGAAAAGCTTTGCATCCCTAGTAGTTCTATTCGTAGATTGCTTGTTCATGAGGCTCATGGAGGTGGTTTAATGGGACATTTTGGTGTTACCAAAACCTTGAATACTTTGAAAGAGCACTTCTTTTGGCCTCACATGCATAGGGATGTAGAGAAATTTTGTGCTGCATGTACTACTTGTTTAAGTGCTAAGTCGAAAATGAATCCCCATGGATTGTATACTCCCCTGCCTATTCCTCATGCTCCTTGGGAAGACATTTCCATGGACTTTGTATTGGGACTTCCTCGTTCCAAAAGGGGGAGAGACTCTATTTTTGTTGTGGTTGATCGGTTTTCCAAAATGGCTCATTTCATTGCATATAATAAAACCGACAATGCTTCTCATGTGGCTGATTTGTTCTTTAAAGAAGTTGTTAGATTGCATGGAATTCCTAAGACCATTGTCTCTGATCGTGATGCTAAGTTTCTTAGTTATTTTTGGAAAACACTTTGGTCTAAACTAGGAACTAAGTTGCTTTTCTCTACATCTTGTCATCCTCAAACGGATGGACAAACTGAAGTTGTGAATAGAACTCTTGGTGCTTTGCTTCGATCTTTGTTGAAAGCTAACCTTCGTAGGTGGGAAGAATGTCTTGCTTTTGTTGAATTTGCCTACAATAGGTCAGTCCACTCGGCCACCAAGAAGACACCATTTGAAGTTGTGTATGGCAAGAATCCCATCACTCCTCTTGACTTGGTTTCCCACTCCATGAAAGATCAAGAGAGTGTTGAAGGAGCAACCCAAGCTGAGCACATTAAGAGTTTACACGAGTCCACTCGTTTGCAACTTGAAAAGAGGACTGTCCAATATGTGCATCAAGCTAACAAAGGAAGAAAGGAAGTCATCTTTGAACCGGGTGATCTTGTATGGATTCACCTTAGAAAAGATCGATTTCCTACATTGAGAAATTCCAAGCTGAAGCCAAGAGGAGATGGCCCATTTCAAGTGCTTGAAAAGATCAACAACAATGCCTACAAAATTGAGCTTCCTGGTGAGTATGGTGTTCATGATGTGTTGAATGTTGCTGACTTGTCTTCTTTTGTTGTAGGAGATGATGAACAAGATGACGGGTCTGATTCGAGGTCGAATCCTTTTCAAGGAAGGGAGGATGATGTGATCACACCTATGATCAATCAAGAAGCAAGACCTAACGAAGCCCCAAGTGAGCAGCCTCTCGGATCCATCACTCGAGCTCGGGCAAGACGTCTTCAAGCCGACCTTCTTCAAGGACTCTTAACCATTTCCATAAACTATGGAGATCAAGGTCAAGCATTCACAAGTTTACAACAAATTGAAGATCGCAGCCCGCAGCCCAAGAAGCCCGGAAATGCCTCGGTTCCCGCTGTTGATTATGGAGGCAAATCTGATTCAAATTCAAACTTCTCATTCATTTAAATGCACATTGGGAAGAGAAGACATCATGGAATACATCCCCCATGCAGCTGGTGCTTTTGTGCAGAGAACAACTTCCAAGATTGCATTTAATGCAAGTCACCTTTTCCCAAGCATGCACAAGTTGTCCACAAACTTGCTCTATATTACTCAGCCCTTATGGCCATTAGAAGGCACGAAATTTATCATCAAAAACCAGGTTTATATCCTTTGTTTGAAGCTTGAAAACTTCATCTCCTTCGTGAGTCATATCGAAGGTCCGATCTTGTATTTTCGGTGCGTAATATCCGTTTGTACTTGATCTTTGTTCAAGAACTTGTGGTGAGTCATATCCACTTGTTTTTGTTCACCTATCCTTTATAAAATTCAGTTTGTTTTCCCCCAAATCTGAGTTTTATCATTATCACAAAAATACCAAAAATATTCCACCGAAATCCATCTCTATCATCTATCTTCCACCGGCTGATTCGAGGCTTGTTCCGACTTACTTTGTACTGAGATTTAAGGATCCTCAAGGGGAAACTCATCAGTCTCTAATCGATCAATCCCCGTTAATTTTGCAGATGGCATGTGGTGGGTTAACCCACCTAGAGGATTTTCTCTTATCTTTCCTGATTATTGTTATTCCTTTGGAAGCAGCACAGTTCCAATCCTTAATATTCGGACATATTTGGTGAATTAAATATTCCAATCCTTAATATTCGGACATATTTGGTGAATTATAGATGTATGTGATCCTATCCTGTAGTTGTTGAAAATAATTTTATTTCTCAATTCCCATATGGTATGCCAAATAAAGAATAGGCCCTCAAATGATTTGTTATTAACTCGAAAGGATTCAGTGGAGGGTTATGGATCCTTGCAAGATACTCCAATTCTTCCAAACCTTTAAAGGTTCTTGATCAAAATGATACTAGAATGTTTATGTTTGAAGTTAAAATTTGCAATATGGATATAGCAATTATGTTTGTCTTGAGAGAGGGTTAGACAACATAACATTCGAATTATACTAATAGAATGAAATATAATGTGTATGCAATCAATTCACTTGCAAGCAAATGTACTACCCGTGGAAGACCGAAATGGACTTATGATTATTGACATAGTGGCTTCGATTAAGAATAGATCAGGCTTCAATCAAGCTCTATGACTTATTTAAGGGTTAACCCTCTTATACACAATGACTCCTTATTTTGATATTTTCAAAAGAATTTGAACTTGGAACCTCTTAGTCTTAGCATGAGATATAACTCCACAACCACTAATCCAACTTGAAACTGATATAACTTCAAGTTTGATAGCTCATGTAACTGAAATAACTGTTTCATGGAGGCTAATAGAGTGACAGATAAATCAGGAAAACGGGACCACTTTTCTCTTGTCAATTGGAACTTATCAAATAATATGAAAAAATTGATATAAAAAAATTCAAGTTCATTATCTCAAATCATGTTCTAGGTTGGTCCGCTGCGAACATGAACCTGAATAAAAAAAGTACTTTTTCAATAAAAAAATACCATGCTATACAGAAGGATGTAGGAAACAAGCTCTAAACAAGTAGCAGATCGATCACCGGAGGCTGTTCTTTCTCCGCGTACCAATTCATGATACCTAACTCTTATCTAAAAACTAAAGACTAACGCCTGTAACATGATGAATTTATACATACCATGACCAAGTATAAACAAATCATTTCCTACTTCTGCAGATTGAAACTTAGTAAGGGTACCAGTCAAAGATTTCCTTTCATGGTAAGGAGATGACTTTCGGAGTTGGGTCAAATAACATCCTCTGGATTTTGAGCTTCACTTGAAAGGTAGCACATTAATGTCCGCCCAAGAGAAGCAAAATCTGGTTCAATTGTCTGCATTGTGCAACATTTTACAGTACAGCATGAGTCATTTTTCTCATTTTTGACATTGTTTTTGCAAATGAATGTTTGAGTAATGGTAAATGCCCATATTTACCCGTTGATATGATAGATTGACACTTACCAGCTTCATTGAAGTTGATTCTCTCAGCTGTTGAGAATAGGAACCAGAACAGCGCAGCAAGGATATACAGAAACGATGTGAGCCACAGGAATCCTTTGAAGGATCCGACGAGTTCAACGAAAAATCCTACTCCAACAGTTCCAATGATAGCAGCAACTGTGCCCGCTGTTGTTGCCAATCCTGCACCATATTGATTTCCCGCGGTCCAGTCAAACAGTTTACTAGTAGCATATAAATCATTTTCTCTTGTCATACAACTAGAGACTTAAATTATTAGATCAATTTGGTGCAGGAATTTCATTATAGAATAAGATACAAAAGATAACAACAAAGAGACAAAATGATACCATTTAGGACACCCGTGTACTCTGGAGCAATTTCCTAACATCACCAAATAAGTATAAAAAAAAAAAGATCAGTGATTATATTGAGCCTGGAAGCTCGGTGTGTAGGATCTGAGCATACCACCAACCTGGATGTTTACAAGAAAACCAGAATGGCTGAAAGATTTCAACCCAACAGCTAAAGTTAGCCAAGCAGAAGCAATTGATGGATTCTTTGCTTGAGTCAAGCCGAATAGAGCAATGGCAGGACCGATAAACCCAATTGACTGCATGCAGGGGAATTAAGAATGAGTGGTGCTACTGCTGAGTAAGAGTTTTTCACACAAGAATTTGACTTCTTTAGGTAATGATTAGATAAATTGAAGTTCTTAGATCAAGAGAAAGTTTCAGCAACATGGTAGAAGGTTTTGGCGTATGAGACAAATTTAGACATGATATAATAAATGAAAATTCAACCTGCATAATTTTTCGGGTTGCAGTGATACCAGTGCCACTCTGTATCAAGAAGTCTGACCACATACCAGCAAAATATCCTATCACAGCCATCAGGCCCCATGGAACAGCACTAAACCATGCTGCTTGTCTAAGCTCAACATGGTATACCTGCAGCACATTACTTGCTTAATCCACATAAATGTCACAATAGCTGTACTAAGATTGCACTAGATCACTAAGGTTCACCCAACAGAGAAAAGAATAAGATCATGCAGCCATTTAGATTATAACTTACACTGTTGAAGTATATAGGCATCCATGAAAGTATAACAAAGAATCCCTGCACAAGAATATGCTGGTTATTCTCAGATTCATGCATAAAGACTGAAGGATTAGCATACTACCAGCTGCATTAGGCTCTCAAAACAATGGAAGTGAACAGCAGTAAGATTTTTCATAACAAACCCTCCACAGAATTTTGTTCCTGTTTTATGAATTGGTTATCTTAATTTTATTTTATTAAAAAAAAAAATAGCCTAACGTGTAAAAGTAGTTGACTTATCAAGCCAGAAATAGTTGTCCAACATTCTTTCTAAATACCAATTAGACAGGATAGCAAGATTACCCAGGAATGCATCGCATTTGCAACCATAAGTGCCCATGTGGGAAGCTTGGAGAGCAACTTTTTAAAAGGTGGAATTACTTTAGAGTTGGCTTTGTGATCTGCAGATGACTGTATGGATAGTGACCTTTTCCTTAGTATATAATTTAGCTCAAACTTTGAAATTTGTGGACTCCTCTCAGGAGAGCTAGATGTTGCAGATAGCCAAACCAAAACCCAGAGCAATCCAGATGAGCCAAATATGACAAATGGCCCAAAAATACCAGCCTGTGACATAAGGATAGGAGAAAGTACGAGACCGACAGCATTTCCCAGCGTAAACCCAGCCATTGCAATGCTGACTGCTCTTGCTCGTTCGACTTGAGGAAACCATCTAGAAAGAATCACACCAAACATTTTTAGACCTGCTGATTCCAGAACTTTTTCAGGATAGTGAATTCACAACTAAACCTTAGGCATTCCGAATTTGAATGAAAGGATACCTTGATATGACACTGTTCATGCAAGGTAAAGCAACACCTTCCGCCACACCAACCATAGCACGGACAGCAAGAAGAGCCCATAGAGAAGATTCAGCAGCCCAGGGAGTAAGAAATGTGGCCACTGACCATAAAGCCACACCCCAAGCCAAGACAGTCTTGCCGCCATAATAATCAACCAGGGCCCCTCCAGCTATTGGTGAAATAAGGTATCCCCAAAGGAAAGATGACTGCCATCGGTGGCTATAGACAGATTTAGAATCAATAGGAGCGAGATGCAAGTTAAAATTTTCTAATCCAGGTTCTGTAAAGGACAATAACACAAGCATCATAACAGTTTTACACTACTTACCTAACCTAGCACTTTAACTTTAGCTCACACCCTCGATCAGGTCAGTTATGGATCAACTAAAGTATCCTTCTTTAACCAATTCATAATATATAATAGTGGTAACTGGTAAGTTTAAAATGTTATCATATTAATAAATTTACTGTAAAGAGTACTACAATGTACTCATATCTATTGGAGCTTAAATTAAAAGATCAAACAACTATTGCCGTATTGCAGGGACCTATTTCAAATAGTTGGATTAGATCAATTGAGATCCAGTTTTTAACTTCACCAAAATCAGAAAGCGCCATCCATTCCCCTTTTGCAATGGAACTCAGTAGCTGATGAAATGAGAATAATTAAGTATAGTTCAGCTACATATTTCTGATTCCTCCAGTTGGCAACTAGAACTCATCAAGTGAAAATCAGCGTTGTGAAGCCATTTCACATGATCATCCGATTGATTTAGGTGGCTCCTAACACCAATTTCAATCAATTGCTAACAGCGAACACTCAACAAAATAAACAACAAAACATCGATGGAGGAGGATAGAGACAGTCGACCTGAACAACGCCACCGAAGGCGCGGCTCCATCCATGGGAGAGAGAAAGGGGGACAATAGCCACAGACATAACAACACGATCGGTGCTGCAAAGAACCAGAGCCAAGCCAATCATCATGACCACTTTGACCCTCTCCGATGTCAAGAACTCCAAGAACCCCGGCATCGGCGCAAGCGCCCCTTGATCATCTCCGGGAGATAGCGGATGAGCGTCGCTGGGTGAAACTCTAACTCGGCCGGCAGGCGAACAGTGAAATGCACCGTTTTGGGGTGTGAATTTCTGCAGAGAAGTGGAGGCCCCGTGGTTAGGGAAGGAAGCGGAAATTGGGGGTTTGGGGAAATGGGGGATTGGGCGATGATTTGAGAAGGTGCGCTTGATGAATTTGGAGGTTGGACGAGAAATGAGAAGGGGTGGAATGAGTACTCCATTTGGGAAGGTCAGTGAAGAGGTCGCCATGGTTGCGTTGCGTGGTATCTGAGATTCTTGAGTGATGAAGAAGAGAGAGTGGGAGTCTGGGAGAGGGGTTTTGTAAATCGTATGCGACCGGGAAAGTGGGGGTTTTGTTGAGTCTCTCGACTCTTGAGAGATGCTGGTACGATCTCATCTCCATTTTTTTTTCAGCATTTTCAAAAGGCGAAAGATTTTTTTTTTTTTTTGGGAGCAAGTCGAAAGAGGTTAGGATAAACACAATCCAATCCATATATTATTGGGAGATTGAATTATTCTTTTTCAAATTGAGAATAACTAGAATTATTCTTTTTCAAATTGAGAATAACCGAGAAAAAAATAAGAAAAAAAATATAAGATATATATTATAAGAAAGAATGAAACAAAAATAATAAAAAAATACAAATAAATATCATAGGATTCCTGGAAAAAAAGAGTTTGGTTATATGAATGGATAAAATTGTATGGAAACAAAAAGTAACGTAGGGTTAATCTTATATAATGAAGATAAAAAGGGATTCTGGATGGGCGCACCATGTTCTCCAATCTCTAAATAAATGTAATTAGCCTGTGTAAACAAATTAATAAACCCAATAAGACGAATAATATTAATAGCAGTATGATAAGTTATACAGGCAAACAAAGAAAAAAAACATGTTATAGAATGTACGATATAAGTATTGACATGCTTTCAGCTAAATCAAATCCCAATTAAAAGCCCTAACTATATATAGAAACTTCCCCTCTTGTTCCTGCACAAATTGTCAGTAACATTTAAGTTGATCCTAATTTATGAGAGTACTGGACTCCGGATTAAAAAAAGTTTGTAGCTAGCTAGCTATAAACCCAATGTCGAGATTAAATAAGACATTGCACTGATCAATTCGAGGACAAATAAATTATTAACTAAATTTAAAAGATCTTATTGGATTTTTTTTACAACAAATGAAGTGAAATAGATTCACCTAAATATTCTAAATCAAGGTAATTAAAATAGATTAGAGGAGCTAACCTTGTATTGGTAAATAAAGAGCGGCCATTCCGGGGTTCGAACCGGGGACCTATGGGTACTACCCACAAATCCTTTCCGGTGAGTCATTCCGGAATGGTTTCAGAGGAGCTAACCACCAACATCAATACCCCATATATAAGCATATGATTGATATATATAAGAATATGGAGCTAACCATGATGAGTTTTAATTAAAATAGGTTTCATTTCTTCACCAAACATGCAGATGATTTGTTAGACAAATAAAATGAGCTATTCAATTTGTATAAAATAAGAAAAACAAATTAATTTGCAAAAACACCTCTGCATTCATTCCAAAGATACCATAAGCCACTCAGTTGCACAACAAACAGATACCCATATTATTGCCTATCAATCCAAATTTACAGTTGACAAACAAAGAAAGAAAAGAAGTATTGACTTACCAAGGTCCTCAAGCTTTGAAATTGTAGCAGAATAACAACAAAGCGTATATGGGCTATAAGATCAAATATGAACAAAAATAATTGCATCTTCTCATTGTTTTTGAATTTTGAGTATGAATTTGAAGAGAATAGTTCCTCTCTCAAGACCTCACAGGAAAACTCAAACATAAACAAAATTCAATTTACTCCAATCAAATGGACCCTTCATAATGTACAAAGGGAAGCTTGCTGATGACTTGTGGAACTAATTTAACCATATGTGATCTCTTGATAGCATATTAAGATTCTAAGACAAACATCATCATCTGCTAAACTTCCATGCCCTTGAAATCAAACATCATCATCTGTTATACGGATTCAATCCCTTCATTCGAAATCTAGAAATTTCAATTTAGAGATCCCCAATTCGAAATGCAAAAATTCATTCAAAATCTAGAAATTTCAATTAAGAGATCCCTGAATCGAAAAGCAAAAATTAATCGAAATCTGGAAATTTCAGTCAAGAGATCCCCAATTCGAAAACCAAAAACCAACGTGAAATCAAAAGAACATAAAATCTAGAGGTGAGCAAAGAAAAAAGAATTATAGAAGTTCCTACCGTTGGCCGATCGAGGAGTGTTGAGGAAGGGGAAGAAGGTGAGTGGGTCGAAGATCATCTCCCTGGTCGTCTTGTCAACATCGGCGCTGGTGAGGATCGTTAGGTGGTGGGAAGATCAAACCGAAAGGATTTCAATGGTAGAGAAG
Source organism: Persicaria maculosa (assembly GCA_963922045.1). Lineage (NCBI taxonomy): Eukaryota > Viridiplantae > Streptophyta > Magnoliopsida > Caryophyllales > Polygonaceae > Persicaria > Persicaria maculosa. The sequence continues at coordinate 19,328,607 of OY998258.1, forward strand.
GTAGGAGGTGTGCGGAGGCGGTGGGAGTAAGGGAACCCTAGGCGTGGGAAGATGAAAATTTAGGAAGAGAAGGTTAGAGGAAAAAAATAAAAATAAAATGGGATTGGTTGAATTACCTCAAATCATGGAGAAAGCGTCATGTCAGCAAAGTATTCTGTTTTAAAGTATTATATAGATTCTTGTGAGATGTTGTACTTTTTAAAATTAAATAGTAAATTAATAAATACTAGTACGATTCCCGCGTCATGGCGCGTTTTTTTACAACTAAAATATTATATATAAAAATATTATAAAATATTAATAAATGTTAAGATAAAAATCATAAAAAAAACTTTACAACAAATGTATTAAATATTTATCTCAGAAAATTATTTTTTAAAAATCTTATGTAAAATATAATACATAAATATAGCTATTTTAAATTACTCGGTAATAATAATATCAATATCATATGAGATAATGGGGTATATAGACCCATTCATTAATTGTAAAGGTAAATAGACTCCTTTAATATTTTTATTGTAATTTGAACCTTTTATATTTTATGGTGTCAAAAAAGCCCTTATGATTACCTTTCCATTCCAGGAAAATACTTGGATGACTCCTATAAGGGTGACAATGGGGGTAATTATGTAAATTCCACAAAATAATTCAAATGGATAAAAGGAAAATAAAATCTGAAAAGTAAGTAATGAGTACCATATTCTAGCCTAGGTTAATGAGTACCCTACTTTTCCTATCAAATGTATTTGAATTGTAAATTCACATTATATTCAATTACAAACTCTCAATATTCAAACTCTCAATCTCTCCAACTTCTCCTCACACATTTTGGCCGGAATGAGGAGTTAACTCGCCGGAATTTGTGGTGGATCGTCGGATTCAAGGTTTCCGATCACCGAACTCGCTGCCGATTTAAGGTATACTATTCTTTATTAGTTAATTTGAAGTCTGCATGTTGCTTTTGAATCTTCAATGGAGGAGGCGTTTTCATTTGTTTGAATCTTCAACGAAGTTTGCATGTTGCCTTTGAATCTTGAAGGATGTGAGAAACACTTGATTAACATTGATCGTGTATTAGGGTTCACGGATGTGACAAGTTGATTGAAGATTAGGGTATAAACAAACCGATTAGCCTCTTATTTTTCGAAATCGATTACCTGAGGTTAGGGTGCATTCGAATACAAGTTGATTGAAGATTAGTGATCGATTAATGTGGCAATATAGCTAAGAAGAGCTGTATATAAGTTGATTTGTGGCAATAGTATAACTGGAGGCGGCTTGCCGATGGGCCTGCGGACACTGGACGCGGCTTGCCGATGGGCCTGCGGGCATTGGATAAAAACACATTTAATCATACATTCATTACGTTTTTTGTCTTAACTTGGTTTCATCTTTCAATAACAGTCGGGTTCCTCCAAACTGGGACGATTGTTGATCTTATCATCACTGATAAGTCAAGAACGAGGATTTGATCTTAACGTCGGATACGAGGACATTGGGTCCGACAACGACTCAGGTATATCTTACTCTATCAATTAATATTCCATTAACAATGGATGCATATGAATCAATTCCATGACATACCATATGTTGCATTCATTTGCGAATAATACGTACAGTTGGGTTGGAATCGCAAGACACCATTGTCGTGAGTTCGGATGATGACGCCGCAGAGGGTACGTCAATGAGTGGAGATCGGGTTGACATTGCTGCAAATGAAGGAGAGGGTGTCGATGTGCCACCGTTGGATCATGGTGTTGAAGCTGATGTTAATTGTCCAAAGGTCGGGCTGATTTTGGAACACGAATACGACGTGTTCGCATTCATCAATAGTTATGCTAAACGACAAGGATTTCAAACAAGAATTCGGACTTCCACCTTGTTAAAGGATGATGAAAGAGGCACTTGTGTGCTAGGTATGAATGATAGGCACAAGATGTTGAGGATAATATGTTCTAAAGGGGGTAAGTTTCAAACGAGGTCAAGGGACCTGAGGAAGGGGCCCACGTCGGCTATTACAGGGTGTAAGTTCGGGGTTTATGTTGTCCGTGACAAACCGGGGGTGTGGAAGATAACTTCAGTTTCGCTTGAGCATAACCACGACTGCGTCCCGACGAATTCAAGATTCCTTCCAAATTATAGGATCATCACCGAAGGGAACAAGAGACGGATCTTAGACATGGATAGGGCGGGTGTGCCTATAGCTAAGAACTACACATCGTTTGTAATTGCAAGCGGGCACCACGAGAATGTTGATTTCAATGAGCGGGACCTTAGAAACCTAGTTTGCAAGGCCCGAAGAAAAGACATGGATCAGGGTGACTTCAATGCGATAAGGAAACATTTTGAAGAAATGTGTTCAAGCAACTCGAATTTTTTCTACGCATACGATGTCGATGAAAAAAACACATTGAAGAATGTGTTTTGGGCAGACGGAAGGAGTCGAGCAGCGTATGCGGAGTTTGGTGACGTCGTCTCCTTCGATACGACGTACGTATCGAATAGATACAGGATGCCCTTTGCACCGTTCATCGGGGTTAACCACCACGGCCAGAGCATGTTGCTAGGATGTGCTTTACTTATCGAGGAAGAAATAGAGAACTTCGTATGGTTGTTTCGTACTTGGCTCAGGTGTATGTCCGAAAAGATGCCAACCGCAATCTTAACAGACCAATGTCAATCCATCGGTATGTTGTACGTTCCTCCGTCCAGTTATTTCTTAATACATTGTAGGCGTGTTCTTTGTTAGTTTGTTATATCAATACATTGTAGCATGTAATTAGTTACTATAATGTAGGCTTTTAGCTATTGTAGGCTTGTAGCAACCTTACAACTTCGATCTGTGGCGTTTGTGTGCAGGAAATGCAGTGGGGCAGGTGTTTCCGAACACTCCACATCGGTGGTGCATATGGCATGTGATGCAAAATGCGCGAAAACATCTTAACAGCAAACCCCAGTGGAAGGGGGAGAATGGCATACGCAGTACACTCCGAGCGGCTCTAAACGATTCACTAAGTATTGCGGAATTCGAAAATGCATGGTCGGAGATGCTGGACAAGTTCGATCTGCATAACAACAAGTGGTTATGTAATATGTATGAGAAGCGAAGCCGTTGGGTTCCTATCTACTTCAAGGACACATTTTGGGTCGGAATGTCGAGCACACAAAGGAGTGAAGGTATGAATCATTTCTTCAAACAGTTTGTCAACATCAATACTACTTTGAAGCTATTTGTTGAGCAGTACGATCTTGCATTATCGAAGAGGGTATGGGAGGAGGAGACTGCTACATTTGCATCCATCAATAGTCCAATTCGGTGTATAACCGAGCATGTGTTTGAGCTCGTATTCCAGCGGTTGTACACTTCTGCGAAGTTTGCCGAGTTACAAAAGGAGGTGCAAAAGCTCGTGTACAACAATGCGGTTAAGGTTCTCGACTCCGGAGATGTGTGCGCTTACGAAATCGTCGTAAAGCAACCTACATACAGTGGTACACGGTGCAAAACTTTTAAGGTTACAATGCATAAAGCCACGACGGACATAAAATGCGAGTGCAAGTGCTTTGAGTTTAGGGGGATATTGTGCACACACATTTTGCGTGTGATGAGTGAAGAGCAGATGGATTATGTACCTGATAGATATATTCTAAACCGTTGGCGGAAGGATATACCCCGGGGACACGTAGCGGTTGCGATACCTTACTATGCCTTGCTTAAAAAGAAGCCTGACGCAATCGTGCGGTATGAGAATATTCATAAGAAGGTCGATGCATTGGCTGGGTGCGCGATGAACAATCAGGACTTGTACACGGCGGTGATGGCTAAGCTTACAGAAGTCGAAGATATGGTAAAGGAGGCTTCAAGAGGGACGCATGGCCTGCATTTGCACAATATAGACGGCATTGGGACGGTGTATGGGCGGCGATCGATTCACCCGTGTGTAAACGTGGCGAACGAGGAGGACGGCCCTAGAGATACTGCACCAGCCCCTGTGGCAGATCCTGTTGACCGAAGGGGTAGAGGACTCGAAAGAAAAAGGAGGTTAGGGTATGAAAGGGAAAAGGCTCGAGAGCGTCAGCAGCAGCGAAGCATGGCAGGCAGTCCTGCATCGAGTCATGCAGGAGCAAGCTATGTTCAAAGCCAGTACAACAGGATCTCCTTGCCCATGCACCATCCGACCCTCATGTACAATCAGGTACATAGAAGAACCGTTTCGCATTTAACATACTAGCGATTCCATGATTGTTCGGTAGCTCATACTACAACTTTGTCGATTTGTTTGCTAGATGATGCATACACAAGCCTTCCAACAAAGTGGTGGAGCTCACACCGTACGCCATATTCCTTTGCGCATGACGCAGGTGAGTCGAATAGCTTATCATCGTGGGTTGACGATTATCAAAATTAATTAACTAATGGTTCTTATGCAGGTTGCCCAATCACAACATTCGGGATCATCGTCGATGCAGTCAATCCCGTTTCAACCCGAACGGAAGGTCAATGTCGCGGATCAGCTTCATTAATACACCGTTGTTATCGATCTTCGTGATTTTGTGTAGAAGGGCATGTTATGCATCTACAAATTAAGCAAACAGTTTACATCACCGTTGCTGTTGTCTTTGTGATTTTGTTTAGAAGGACATGTTATGCATCTACAAAGCAACAATTTATGATTTTAATTACAGTTATAATCCTATCAATGTAAGACATCAGTTTGTTTCAACTTTCATTTGATCACCGTTGTTTCAACTTTCATTTGTTGTATTCGGAATACAATACAACAACAGGAACTCGACAATTTTTAAGTTTTAAGGCCCAATCCCAACCATATTAAGCCCATTAAAAAAAGCCCAATCACCACCCTAGAATCTCAACATAAGCGGCACCTTCATCCCCACCCTGCCACTACTACCGTCTAGCGCCAAACAAAACTAAGAAACTGTCAGAGACCGGAGTAACTGACAGCATATCGCGTCTCGCCTCTGTCTCGTTGGTTTGTTCACCAAATTTGTAAGTGTCGTCTTTAGATTTTGCATTGTTGTGGGTAGGAGTAGTTTTCGTACTCCGATTGCATTCATACGAGGTCGCCCCTCTCTCTTTCTCGCTGATTTCAACAATTTGATTTCATGATATCTTTTCAATTTGTGTTGTTTGTCGATTACTTTGCCGAACTTCATACATTAACCGTTATTGTAATGCAATTGTGCCCTGAATTAGACGAGTAGTTGGAATTACTTGTCTAGGTTAAATCGGATTTCATGTGCTTCGTGTGTGTTGCTTTGGATAATGATTCGAAATGGGGAATCGTTTTTCTGTCATGAGGGTTTTTAGGGTTCGTTTTGTTTTGGTGAAATTTTGCAATTTCTTAATCTCAGGCAGTTCTTTTCGTGGCGGGGATATTGTGCTGCTCTTTCGATTTTCTTTGTGATTTTGAATGCTTTCGGTTGTTCCAGGGATTTAGACAACATACTGCTCTGTCTGAAATGGCCCCGGATTATATGAAGCTTGTTACTCTTACTAAAGTGCAGAAGAAGAGGTGGGAGTCGTTAGCCAAGATAGATATCCTGCCCACCAAATTCTTTCATGTGCCTACACTGCAACGCCTTGGATTGTTCGATATTACGAAGATGTTGTTGGATCAGTGCGGGTTGGGTGGTTTTTTGGAGAAATCTGCCCCAACATATAAGAGATATCTGCTGAAATTTCTCTCAACACTTGAGGTCCATGATGAGGACAATACGATTACCTTTAACCTGAATGATGTCGAGCGGAGACTGACCCATCTTGAGTTGCGGGAGATCATAGGGGTTTCACATCCACCTACAAGGAATTCGTTAAAGCCACCCCCTGATCTGATTGCAAAAGTTTGGGCTGCGGTCACAGGTTCTGAATTTGACAGTCGGAAGGGGGAAACGAACAGCAGGTTGATTCATCCATGCTTGATTTTGGTGCACAAAGTGTTTAGGATGGCTTTCATGGGTCAGAGTGAGATGAACAAGTTCACTGTCGCAGATTTGGGATGGTTCTGGACCTTGTTCGAAAGTAGTAATGCCGTTACTGACTGGGCTTCATTATTTCTTACAAGTTGTCTTCGAGAACAAGGGAGGTCGGCCTCTAAGGGGAAGTTAGCTATAGGAGGTATGATCACAATTATCGCCAGGCATTTCGAACAAGAACCGCCCGACTGGTTTTGTCCCCACAATGGTTCGCATTTGTTCGATGAAAAGAGCCTGATCACAGCCCAGGCACTGAGTCATCCAAATGACAGGCCTGTGCATTGGAAAACACCCTCATACTTTACTCAAACCCTCTATTTACCCTGTAAACTCCCCTGTGGCCCAAGCCCTGCCGACTTCCGTATGCTGCCTCAGGGTGTGGATGATGCTGCCCCGATGGACACTGACGAACAACAATCAGCGAGAAGCCAGCACGCGAGAGGACCGCTTGTCATCCCCCGACAGACTGAGCCTGGTAGTTCAAGTTCATCTGGTACATGGGAGCAAGTGTTGGAAGGGATACAAGGAATTATCACCCGACAGACTGATACGGAGATGACACTTCGGGAGTTATTAGCCAGCCAACAGACACTTTTCGATATGGTCGCTCGTATGGAACACAGACAGGAATCTAGTGCCAGTGATTTACAAGACCTATCACTCTCAAATCGCTCAATCAACGAGAGAGGTTAGACGGAGTTGCTGCTGAGGTCGACGAACTTGCTGCTGAGGTCGATACACTCCGGGCCATTCAACAGTTGGTTGCTTTACGTGTTGAAAGATTCGACAATTACGTAGGTTCCAATTGGCCCAGTTATATCCCATATTCACCATCTGACGCTATGCTCACACGGATCACCACACGAGGCGAAACGAGAAAAAGTTGTTTCATCAAACCCCCAACTCTTCCTAGGCCTCCTCGTGGTCCTGGACCAAGCGGAGGAGATCGTGATGGCGGTCGGCCCTAGTGTTTCTATATGATGTTGGTTTATGTTTGTAGTTGTGTTTAAACTGATGAAATTTGACTAGTTGTATTGTTTGTGTCTGCTGTTGGTTTATGAGTCAAGACTCAATTTATGTTTGAACTTTTGCTGTTGAAATTTCAATATTAGTATGGTGTTGGTTTATGACACAGGGCACTGTTCATTTAACCTTGTTTTGAGTTGAACGGTTTGGACGTTTACTCTTGAAAGACATTCTACAAAAAAAAATGCCTATACCCGGAATCGAACGGTAGATCAACTGCCAGCAGCCCGCGGACCTACCCGCCGGGATATCTGGCAGTCCGCGGACCTACCAGCCGGGCTATCTAAGAAGGTCTATTTTTATACAAAATAATGTCAAAAACATTGGACAATAAATACTGGCCTGTACCGAGAATCGAACCGTAGATCAAAGAGGAGGTGAAGTAAACATTATACCGCTGCGCCATCTACTCTTGTTGATTGTTTTAATCACCAACAATTTTTTATTGAGTTTATCTACGTAAATGAAGAACGGATAAGCAGGCAGCGAATTTACCCGCAGACTGCTATACCGAACCAAACCAAAATAAAATAGAAAATAGAAACCCGGGTCGAGTGAACCCTTCTTCCTCGTCCCTCTTCTCTTCTGCGTACAACTTGAACTACAACCCTCCCATGGAGGCGTTTATATTTTCGGCGTTAATTCAACACGTTTTAAACACGGATTCTATCCTAAATTAAATGTTATTCATGAATTTACAATCAATTGGTGTTTTAAAGGAGGAATGGAGCCCCTATTCCGTCTAAATTAAAAAAACCTAACATTTGAAATTCGTCAAATTGGCGTGGAGGATAAGACGTTTCCCCCAAATTGATGAAGGACATTCAATCCTCTCGTCAATGGCAATTCAATGACCCCTTCAATACTCGGTTAGCCAAAATCCAAGCTTCGAACCTACTGTTTTAGCGAGGGAGAAGAAGCTGAACCAACTTTTTATAATGTGAATATATAATTGAAATCTGGGGGTTTTCTATAATGTGAATATACAATTTTATTCTTACCAATTCACCACCCTAGATTACTAAAGCTGAACCAACTTTTTAATTTTTGCCAAATCGGCACCCTAAACCATTATAATAATCAATTAATACTTATTTACATCCAACCTTATCTCTTAATTAGGTTGAAAACTTATTGTTTTATATAAACTAATATATCCAATATAAAACTTAGGGTTTAGGGTTTAGGGTTTAGGGTTTAGGGTATTTTGATCGATCAAGATAGTTTAATTTGATCAAATATTTAAACTAAGATGCGAGGTTTATAAAATATATGTTCTCGATACATCAATAGAGTACTTTCATTGATCGAGCTAGTTTAATTTGATCAACATAGTTTTGACTTTTGAGATTTCTCATTAAGATTTGAAATCGAGATTACGATGAATAGTTTTGAGATTTGTCATTGAGATTTGAAATTAAGATTAATCTCTATAGTTTTGAGATTTGTCTCTGAGATTTGAATTTAAGATTAAGATCAATATCGATTTTTCATATATAGAGATTTTATATTTGAGAATTAAGAGTGGGAGTTGCTATTTGAGATTGAGATTAAGTTTGAGATTGAGATCGCGATTAGAGATTTTAGATTTGTCACTGAGATTTGAAATCAAGATTAAGATATCAAGATCGACTTTTGATATTGATATTTTATATTTTAGAATTGATAGTAAGATTTGATATCTGAGGAGTTAATGTTCGAGATGGAGATTTGAGATTGATATCGTGATTTGTTACTGAGATTGAGATCGAGATCGAAAATCGAGATTTGAGATAGAGAACAATATATATTGTTCTAATTTTATAGATAAACGATTTAAAAAATATAAAACCTGTAGTTCAATAAATAAGTGGTATAGAAATTTAAAAAAAATATCATACAAATAAATGTGTAAATAAATAAATTATATGGTTGCATATATTAAATAAAATTGAGAGTTGAGAGTGAGATTATCATTTTTTTTACCTTAGTTTATTTTTTGGCCTTAGTTTACAATAACGTAATTACTCTATAACATTACGATAACGTAAATGACGATTATTGTAATAGCCCAGGTAAATATGATAAGTATAGTTTTATTTTGACGAATCACAATAACATAATTACTCTATAACATACATATATTCCTCTAATGTTTTATGTGAATTTCTTATGTATTTTTTTATACTCACTATTTCATCCTACTAACGTAAATGGATATACTGTATCCATCAAAGCATTTAAGTTTATAAAACTCGTTTACTGAATTTTGAAATAAATCAAATATAACTCGGAAATTATTGGAGAGTAAGTATAAATGTATAATTATATTCAAAATTGCAAGTTTCATTTGTATATTGAAAATGGTCTCGTTATTGGAAAATGGAGAAGGCAGGCCTACCGGCGGGTAGTCTGCGCCGTATGCTTTTCCCAATATGTATCTTTAAAAAAAAAAAAAATTTATCATACAATTTATGGTATTGGTGTAACTTACTTCACAAGGATCCGGATTATGAGCCGTTAGATTAATGTAAACGGACGATCAGGATGTGAATGTATAATTGAAATCTGGGGGTTTTCTATAATGTGAATATACAATTTTATTCTTACCAAATGACCACCCTAGATTACTAAAGCTGAACCAACTTTTTAATTTTTGCCAAATCGGCACCCTAAACCGTTATAATAATCAATTAATACTTATTTACATCCAACCTTATATCTTAATTAGGTTGAAAACTTATTGTTTTATTTAAACTAATATATCCGATATAAAACTTAGGGTTTAGGGGTTAGGGGTTAGGGTTTAGGGTTTAAGTTTTAGGGTATTTTGATCGATCAAGATAGTTTAATTTGATCAAATATTTAAACTAAGATGCGAGGTTTATAAAATATATGTTCTCGATTCATCAATAGAGTACTTTCATTGATCGAGGTAGTTTAATTTGATCAACATAGTTTTGAGTTGTGAGATTTCTCATTAAGATTTGAAATCGAGATTACGATGAATAGTTTTGAGATTTGTCATTGAGATTTGAAATCAAGATTAATCTCTATAGTTTTGAGATTTGTCTCTGACATTTGAATTTAAGATTAAGATCAAGATCGATTTTTCATATATAGAGATTTTATATTTGAGAATTGAGAGTGGGAGTTGCTATTTGAGATTGAGATTAAGTTTGAGATTGAGATCGCGATTAGAGATTTGAGATTTATCACTGAGATTTGAAATCAAGATTAAGATCAAGATTAAGATGAAGATCGACTTTTGATATTGATATTTTATATTTTAGAATTGAGAGTAACATTTGATATCTGAGGAGTTAATGTTTGAGATGGAGATTTGAGATTGATATCGAGATTTGTTACTGAGATTGAGATCGAGATCGAAAATCGAGATTTGAGATAGAGAACAATATATATTGTTCTAATTTTATAGATAAACGATTTAAAAAATATAAAACCTGTAGTTCAATAAATAAGTGGTATAGAAATTAAAAAAAAAATATCATACAAATAAATGTGTAAATAAATAAATTATATGTTTGCATATATTAAATAAAATTGAGAGTTGAGAGTGAGATTATCATTTTTTTTTACCTTAGTTTATTTTTTGGCCTTAGTTTACAATAACGTAATTACTCTATAACATTACGATAACGTAAATGACGATTATTGTAATAGCCCAGGTAAATATGATAAGTATAGTTATATTTTGACGAATCACAATAACATAATTACTCTATAACATACATATATTCCTCTAATGTTTTATGTGAATTTCTTATTTATTTTTTTATACTCACTATTTCATCCTACTAACGTAAATGGATATACTGTATCCATCAATGCATTTAAGTTTATAAAACTCGTTTACTGAATTTTAAAATAAATTAAATATAACTCGGAAATTATTGGACAGTAAGTATAAATGTATAATTATATTCAAAATTGCAAGTTTCATGTGTATATTGAAAATGATATACTCCACTTTGATTTGATGTGTATGGTCACGTTATTGGAAAATGGAGAAGGCAGGCCTACCGGCGGGTAGTCTGCACCGTATGCGTTTCCCAATATGTATCTTTAAAAAAAAAATTATCATACAATTTATGGTATTGGTGTAAATTACTTCACACGGATCCGGATTATGAGCCGTTATATTAATGTAAACGGACGATCAGGATGTGAATGTATAATTGAGATATGGGGGTTTTCTATAATGTGAATATACAATTTTATTCTTACCAAATGACCACCCTAGATTACTAAAGCTGAACCAACTTTTTAATTTTTGCCAAATCGGCACCCTAAACCATTATAATAATCAATTAATACTTATTTACATCCAACCTTATCTCTTAATTAGGTTGAAAACTTATTTTTTTATATCAACTAATATATCCAATATAAAACTTAGGGCTTAGGGTTTAGGGTTTAGGGTTTAGGGTTTAGGGTTTAGGGTTTAGGGTATTTTGATCGATCAAGATAGTTTAATTTGATCAAATATTTAAACTAAGATGCGAGGTTTATTAAATATATTTTCTCGATTCATCAATAGAGTACTTTCATTGGTCGAGGTAGTTTAATTTGATCAGCATAGTTTTGACTTTTGAGATTTCTCATTAAGATTTGAAATCGAGATTACCATCAATAGTTTTGAGATTTGTCATTGAGATTTGAAATCAAGATTAATCTCTATAGTTTTGAGATTTGAATTTAAGATTAAGATCAAGCTCGATTTGTCTTTGCTATTTGAGATTGAGATTACGTTTGAGATTGAGATTGCGATTAGAGATTTGAAATCAAGATTAAGATCAATTTATGATCAATAGTTTTGAGATTTGTCATTGAGATTTTAAATCAAGATTAAGATTTGAAATCGAGATTACGATCAATAGTTTTGAGATTTGTCATTGAGATTTGAAATCAAGATTAACATTACAATATACAATTATTTATCATACAATTTATGGTATTGGTGTAAATAACTTCACACGGATCCGGAGTATGAGCCGTTAGATTCTATGTAAACGGACAATCAGGATGTGAATGTATAATTGAAGTTTGGGGGTTTTCTATAATGTGAATATACAATTTTATTCTTACCAAATGACCACCCTTGATTACTACCTAAAATGTGATTCTTATATGTGTTTTTGCAATTATCAAACACATATGTCCTTTTCAAAACTAAAATGCGATTTTATAAAATATTAATTTGCTGAAAAACCTCTAAGGAGACAGATTAATAAGACTAGTTATTATTATATATAATAAAGGAGAAGTCCTATGTATCAAACTGAAAGATAATTAATGAGATTGAACCGAGAAGAATTATATCTTTAAGATAGTATAAATTTGTAATTAACCCGTAAACCCTAAAATTAATTCATTTTTTAGTTTAAATAAATACAGTATAATATTAACATGCATACATTTAACTCATTAACTTCTTTTGATAATTTTTTTTTATACCAACTTACAAATAACAGTCACGTGAGGCGAAATCAATTGAGACGTTTTCTTTCCACTTTTTTTAATTTAAATAAATTTTGTGTTAAAATACTTGGTTAAATTCTTGTAAAAATATATCGATACATACTAATATTGAGTAACATATTATCTTAAGTACCTAATAATACATTGATATCTTATGAAACTGAGTATAATTTTATCTAATGTATATAACAATATGTATATATCCATCAAAACATTTATATTTCTATATAACTTGTGTAATTAATTTGCATACACTGATAAAAATTATAACCCGGAGATTGATGGAGGGAAAAAAATTCAATCTCCAACGTTTTTAAAAACCTAAAGAAATTGGTATTGGTGTAAAGTAGTTAGCTTGGATGCCGAGCGTGGACCATTAGATCAGTGGAAACGGACGATCCAGATCTCTTCCCATCTCAGGATACTCTACATATAAAATGAAGTTCAACATGTAAACACGGGATGTACATGCCCTAATGGTCACAATGTCTCCAATGCACTCCACCATCCCGATTTCGAATCCTGACAGCGGTATATAAAATCACCCTTTTTCTTCTATTTTTCTTTCTTTCGCTCATTTTACTTTTTTGAATATTCTTCAATAAGTAAATGTGATTATCTATGTAAACTATGTAGCAGTCTGCGGATGTACCCACAGACTGCTACATAGTGAAGTTTGACGTCACTTTTGTATAAAAAAAAAAGGAAGAATTTATGGTATTGGTGGACAAAACATCACAAGGATCCGCATTGTGGGCCGTTGGATGTCTATAAATGTATGATCAAGATGTGAATATATGATTGCAATTTGGGTGTCTTCTAGAATGTGAATATAGTACAATTTTATTCTTACCAAATCACCACCCTAGATTACTATAGCTGACCCTACTTTTTAAGTTTTGCCAAATTGGCACCCTCAACCATTATAATCAACCCAATACTTAGTTACATCCAATGTAATATCTTAATTTGGTAGGAACCTTATCATTTTAAATAAAATAATATATCCAATATAAAAAAAGAACACCATCGTATCTCCATATTGTTTTCACATAAGTTTTGAACAAAAACAAAGCACCATTTCATTAGCTTAATTATAACAACATTATCTTAAACTATTAATTTTTTGTTCAAATTTGAAATTTGAACAAAAAAAGGAAAGTTGTCTTGTAGTTTGTTTGTCTATAAATACACATTGTATTGTACGTCATAACGCATCCTTTCTTCCAAATTCTACTTCTACAAACGGATTTCTTCACTCTTCACTTCCAAATACTGTCCTCACTCCAATGGCCCGTATATATAAGGAGCCATGGTTCGATGCAGAGGACAAGTATCAACTCAAGCGATTTCGCAAAGAGGAATTGGAAGAGATTTTATATGATGGAAGTCGCGAAGCCATGGACATTCTTCATCGTAGGATCTCAACATTGCGTGATAAAAAACACCGACTGCAGAAGGAGTATCCAGAACTTTGGGATAAAGTTGATGTTAGGGACGACCATATTCAAGAGCTTATGGAAAAAATATCGGAGCTATCGACGGAGAACCACAAGTTGCAAGTGAAGATAGCGAAGATAGGGAAGATCATTAATGACGGGATCATGGACTAATATGTTTGTTATTGACGGGATCATGAACATTGCGTGTTGTTGTTTTATTTTGGCATATGGTTTTGAAGTTGTAGTTTTATTTTAGGTGTTGTCTTTGGTGTAATGTCATTTTAATTAATCAATGAAGTTCGAATTTGTTTTAAAAAAAAAGTATTGGGTTATATAGTTAGCCTTGTTACAAAAATGTTTTCATGTTTTCCGTTTAAGTACTTTAGTAATATATTTCTGCATTTAATTGTGTTCTTCTTTGCAATTATATGTATTAATATTAATATTAATAATCTCGATCATCAACAAAAAATTAAAATAAATCAACATTTCCCTTTCATAAATATAAAAGTGTCAAGTGAAACCTCCAAAAATACATACTCCGTATTATAAACGTCCATGGTCTTACTCTCTTCTTTACCTACATACTACGTATTATAAGCTCTTGAAAAAATAGAAGTTTTTATTTTGAAAAACTTCTTTATAAGTTGTCAACTCCATATGACAACTTCCTATAAAGTTGCACAAGTCTCCCCTCGGTTGTAGTGTTTGAAAAAGGAATCTTTCTTCCATCCGCAAACTATGTAGAACATAATCCTTATTTTCAAAATTAGAAAATTATATTTCTGCTATACAAAAGAAAATCATATACGGAGTATATTAATTTGTATAATCATCCTTTATATTTCAATATTTATCCAATATGTTTTTTCATGATAATAATTATACAAAATATATATAATTATTTATTCGGTGAATTTAACGATCATACGTTGTAGTTGTACATGCATGCATGTGAAATACCATACTCCGTATGTTCCAATGAGTTTGTTTTTATAAACTGATAACGTATTCAAGCACGGAACTAGTGGCGGGTTGGGATCCGCATCCGATCGCCCCATTTTTTACAAAAAGAAAAACAATAGGTAAAATAAATAATGCAAATTAAATCAATTAATATTTTTTTAAAATATGTTTTTTCATGAAAAAATTATACAAATATATATTACTAGTTATTTGTGATATAAATATATTGTTTGGAATTATTTGTATCATAAATATTTAACACAATTAATTTTGTGTTACATGAAAGGGTGTATATATATAGGTCTTATTTGAAAAATATAAAAAAATTTATATAATTTGAGAAATATTTAAACGGAATATAAAAAGTTATATTTTTGTAATTTTTATTAAAAAAATTCATTTACTAACTTTTTTAAAAAAATATTTCTAACTTTTATCAAAACTATAAAATTAAGTTATGTGTTATTTTTTATTTTAAAAATGATATTGATGCCTGGTGGTGATAGAAGCACATAGTAGTAAAAGTTTGGGTTATTTTTGTCACATTATAAAGTTCATGATGCTACATGCTCACCCCACCAAAGTTTGAGCTATATGAATTAGTTTTACCTTTTTTTAACTCATAATTTTAACCCTTTTTATGATTTTTTGGGTGTCCATACACTCTTTAACTAGTTAAAAAAATAAACAACCCATAGTGTTGTAGAAGATTTTCACCGGGTTGATTCTAAACAAATCAACCCTTGCTGTGTCATTGGGTGTGACAAAAAATTATTTGTGGTATTTTTACAAAAACAACAACAACATTCCCAGCTATTAAAAAGTTATAAAAAGTTATATGTTGTTTCACATGTAGAATGCAAATATGCTTTATATAATTTATTTTTTAAATAAAAAAACCACAATGTTTAATTGTGTCACATCCTAATTAGAATGTATATCTAATACTCCCCCCGTCCCACAATAGTTGTCTTTGGGCTATTCATGCACGTTTTTTAACGAGCTAAAAACTATATACAATTTCTATTTTTTAATTAATTTTCTAAAATAATTCTATACTTATTAGTAATATGTATGATATTATTTAAAAAAATCTAATAAAATGTTGATATTTTATATAGTTTTTTTAGCTTCTTAATAAAACGTACATGAATAGTAAACGACATTTATTGTGGGACGGATGGAGTACAAAAGTACAACGTGCATGCGGGTCAATAACTCCCGTAAATATTTGCAACGCTCAAAACTACACACAAATGTGGAGGTTTTGTATTTCTTCAAAACAAGGTAAGACACATTCCCTACTTGTTTCCCTTACCAAGTAAACTCAACCCCCCCCCCCCCCCCCCCCCCCACACACACACACCACATTCCCTATTTATACCCCTTTGGATGAAGATAGCATCCACAACGTAGTAGCTTGAAATCCATTGAATAACACACTCCATATATAGAAGTATGTACCTTCGTAATTAGTATTTATATATGTTGTTGTGTTTTGAAATACGTACACCAACCGTTTACGTTGATGCATGTTTGCATTGTTTTTTTTTTTTGCAGAATTTTATCCCGTAACAACGAAGGATGTCAAGATATGACATGTACCCTGGCCAACCGATCGAGGTGGTAGGCACGGACAACATGACCGGCTCGTTCGAGGAGGGGACCGTACACCGTGTAATAGGCGAATTGTATGTGGAGGTGGAGTACACTAACCGGACAGCTCGGGAGGATATGCTTGAGCGAGAGGATGTCCACGCTTGTCTAGTTCGACCGATCTCGACTATGCCCGAATTCATATACCTAGGGTTCGTTGTGGGTGACGAGGTAGATATTTACGTTGAGGGTGTGTGGTGGCACACACATGTTGAGCTTGTAATAAGGGATGAGTATCGTGTTGTCTCCCCGGTTAATGGTTTAGCAACATGGGCAACCGCACCGTCCATGCGAGCCCACAACGAGTGGGTTGCTAATCGATGGAGTGTCAACCCGGTGTATTTCCCTTATGTAGAAGGTATAGACGTTGTATTTTATAAGTATATACCATGATCCCTTACTTCTTTTATCATGCAAACTGCGTACAGTTTCAATATATACGGGGTAATATATGCAGATCCACCATATCCCATTATGGATCACTATCAAGTCGGTACAATGGTGGAGGTCATGGGCTCGGGTCATGGCATTGTAGGCACATACTCTCCGGCCTTGGTACTGGACGTGTTAGCGTCAACATATGCTAGGGTGGAGTACATGTCTTTGTTGGCCGAGGACGGGAGAGAGGCCCTGCGAGAGGTCGTGCATCATTCCAAGATCAGGCCAGTGCCACCCCATATGGCTGTGGATGCAGCCGTCTTCGAGTACGGCGAGGTCAATGTTTGGACACGGGACATGTGGTGGCACGGCTACGCGACCAAGCGCAAGCGAGACGGTTCAATGTATCTCGTTCAATACGAACTCTACGAAAGAGGAACATGGTCGAAAACTTCTCACATCCGACTCCATGGAGAGTGGATGAATTCCGAGTGGGTGTTTGAGTGATCCCCGTGTTTGTTGGTTGTATGTCTTTGTGTTTTCTTCTATCAGTGTACGTGTTCACATTAGTGACGTTTTCAATCGATGTTTTAATTGTGTTGGGACTACAACGTACTCATCTTGAATTGGAACTATTTGTTAGCCATAACATATCCACAATAACCGACAATCATACATGATAATATGTAAACACCCACGTACTCGGAAAGATTAGGGTTGTGTTTCTATATAAATCGTTTAATTAATTTTCAAATACTGATAAAAATTATAACCCGCAGAATATTGGAGGGGGAAAAAAAAAATGTCACCCTAGATTATAATTGTATTTTGAAGTTACATGTGTTCAAAACAATTAAGTTCCATGTGATTATTAATCACGTTAGTAGCAGGCCGCCCGGTTATCAGCCGGCGTTGGAGAGTAGTTAGCATGGATTCCGAGTGTGTACCGTTAGATCAGTGTAAACGGACGATCAAGATCTCTTCCAGGTAAACGGTTACTCTATAAATAAAATATAGTAGGGAATGTAACTACGGGATGCACATACCCCAATGGTCACAACTTCTCCTATACGCTCCATCAACCCGGTTTCGAATCCTGGCAGCACTATGAATTCCCCCATTTTATTTTTGTTCTTTCTTTACTTCATTTTATTGTTTCCCAGTCTTCAATATTCATTGGAAAAAAAATTTAGGGGAACGTGAATAAGACATTGTATAATTAAAAATATTTATAATCATGTCATATTTCTAAAAAAATCACAGTCCAATATAATAGCTAATATATTCAATTGAGTCAAAAAAAAATATTAACGTTAATGACTTAATGGACATTGGATAAGGGAGAAGCAGGCCTACGCGCAGTCTGCGACATAGGCAAGATAGGCTGTCCCCAGTCCCCACTCCCCAAGAATGAGGTCTCTTTTGAAAAAAAAATTAAAAAAAAAAAACAATTTATGGTATTGGTGTAAAATCCTTCACGTGGATCCGGCTTGTGGGCCGTTACATTGATGTAAACGGACGATCAAGATGTGATTCTTTCAGAATGTGATTTATTATTATTATTATTAATGAGGGTTTGTTTTTTAGAATGTGAATTATTATCGATTGTTTTATAATGTGATTTTTTTCCCGCTAAAATGTGATTATTGAAGATATGTTTTTATAATCATATCAACAAAAGTTATAAAATTATATAAATGTGCCCCACATATATACTTATAATGCCCACTACAATTTTATTCTTACCCAATCACCACCCTAGATTACTAAAGCTGACCCAAGTTTTTAAGAGTTTTGCCAAATTGGCACCCTAAACCATTTTAATATGTATATATTAAAATTATTAGTAGTATTATCATCATTTATATTTTAATATAAGTTCATTTCATGTTTTCTTATTATCACCATTTCATTAGCTTAATAAATTTCAACTTTGACATTTGAAATTTGAACAAAAAAGGTAGAGTTGTCTTGTAGTTTGTCTGCCTATAAATACACATCGTATTGTATGACAGAACTCATCCTTTCTTTTCCAACTTCTACGTCAACAAAACATTTGTTCACTCTTCACTTCCTAATACTATTCGCACTCAAATGGCTCGTACATATAACGAGCCATGGTTCGATGCAGAGGACAAGTATCAACTCAAGCGATTTCAAAAAGAGGAGTTTGAAGAGATTTTATATGATGGAAGCCACGAAGCCATGGACATTCTTCGTCGTAGGATCTCAACTTTGCGTGATAAAAAACACCGATTGCAGAGGGAGAATCCACAACTCGAGGATCAAGTTGTTTCTAGGGACAACCATATTAAAGAGCTTACGGAAAAAATATCGGAGCTAGCGATGGAGAACCACAAGTTGCGCTTGAAGATAGCGAAGATAGGGAAGATAATTGACGGGAGCATGGACTAATATGTTTGTTATTGGTCGGTTGTTATGTTCCGAGTATCTTTCATTTCACATCGTATTTGACGTGTTTTTGTTGTATTTTGGCATATGGTTTTCAAGTTGGAGTTTTATTTTATGTGTTGTCGTTGGTGTAATGTCATTATAATTAATCAAAAAATTTAAACAAAACATATGTTTTGGGTTACATATAGTTAATTAGCTTTATTTTTTCCGTTTTCTAGTTGTTCCGGTTTATCAATTTCATAATATATGTCTACATGTAATTGTGTTCCGTTTTGTTTTTTCATTATATGTATTAATATTAATATTAATAATCACCTTATCAAAAAATTTGAAGTAAAATAAATCAACAATTAAATGTAATAAATAAAAAAGTGTAAAGTGAAACCTCCATTTAAGATCTTGATGTAAAGCTCAATTGTTTATTTCATCGCAGATAAAAAACCAATTTCCTATAAAGCTGCATGTACTATCAACTTTTATCTTGATTTGATCCTCAACCACCTATATAGTTTTATGATAAAAACAAAATTAAAAAAATTATATCTATGTTCTATAAATTAACCAAATCATAGCTACGTAACTAATTATATATATATATATATATATATATATATATATATATATATATATATATATATATATATATATATATATATATATATATATATATAAAAGTAGTTACCTATGATATTTGTGTTCTATAAATCTTTGTATAATATTATATCTATGTTCTATAAACCAATTTCCTATAAATCTTTGTATAATATTTTGATCCAATAACATATTTTCAAAATATTAACAAGCTTATCATCAGATAAAGATATATATGTTTTTTCCTAAAAAAATTAATAAAATACATATATATAAAGATATATATATATATATATATAAAGATATATATTATTTGATACGTAACTAATTATATATATATATATATATATATATATATATATATATATATATATATATATATATATATATATATATATATATATATATATAAAAGTAGTTACCTATGATATTTTTTCGTGCAGGTGAAATACCATATTTTCCAACGATTTAACGTTAGAATATAATTAAAAACAATACACTAACTGGTGTAAATATTTGAAAAAATGCAACAGTCAAACCAAATGTATAAACCAAGGATGAAAGTTAACCAAGGTTGAAATTTACAAATCCAATTTTTTTTTCCCTTTATTAGATACGGAGTAGGGAGTATCTTGTTGCAGACCTATGAGCAGACTGCTGATTTCCAAGAAAGTATGCTCTTGTATTTTAAACAAGTACGGAGTAATGGTTATTGTTATAAGATACGATTTTTTTTATTTCTATCCTAAATTATAATAATATGTTATAATATTATGTTTTTATATTATTAATATAAGATTTGTAAAGTCATATTTCAAAGTTGAAAAAAATACAACGGTCAAACCAAATGTGGATGTTAATAACCAAGGATGAAAGTTAACCAAGGTTGAAATTTACAAATCCAATTTTTTTCCCCCTTTATTAGATACGGAGTATCTTGTTGCAGATCTATGAGCAGACTGCTGATTTCCAAGAAAGTATGCTCTTGTATTTTAAACAAGTACGGAGTAATGGTTATTGTTATAAGATACGATTTTTGTGATTTCTACCCTAAATTATAGTAATAATATGTTATAATATTATGTTTTTATATTATTAATATAAGATTTGTAAAATTTTAAAAAATTAACAGAAATTAATTTCCTATTATGTGTGAGTACAAATCACCACTAAATTACCAAAGAGTAAGGAAATATATACTATCATATATATAGCTAGTCATCGTTAGGATTTGTGTTACTTATAAACTGTTGTCATATCGATGACTCGAATTTTGAAAGTTTTGAAAGTTAACCAGGGTGGAAATTAACATAACAACAACATTTATTAACTTTCATATTATTTTTACATTAAAATATAAAGTAAATACAAGAACAGAAAAAAGGAAAATTTTGACCTAGTTGACCCGACGAATCCGACTTTCATATTATTTTTACATTAAAATATAAAGTAACTTTCATATTATTTTTACTTTCATATTATTCTAAGTGAAACGTGAATGAGATCGACCCGATTCCGACTCAAACTGACTAAGCACAAGTCAGAAATTTTGACCTAGTTGACCCGACGAATCCGACTCGAACCCGAATTGCTTTCTCTAGTGGCATGATACAACCGTTAAGTTGTAGTTATAGGGTTTCTTTAAATATGTAAGTTTGTTGACTTAATTTGTTTATCAGATCAATGACATTGAGAAGAATGGTGTAGACACTCCTCTCTTCCAACAAGAGCATTGGACATTTCTTCAAATAATCTACATATCTATAGATATGTATATTAATTCCGGATATATGTATCCATTTTAATTAAGCGCACTCAATCACCCTAGCTATAGGCTAATTAATCTTGATTGCAAATGAACAAAACCCATTGGGATAGCTAAACTGCCCAATGAAATGCTTTGAAAAGAAGTAATGATTATTATGGTTTCATGTACACGCCTCATGCTGATATGGTGTATAAATTAGGGCATCCTATCAATCTTCTTCACACTTCAATCTTCTTCACCCATTTGTTTTCCTTCCCGAACCCGTTGGTAAGCTAAGATGGTGAAGAAAGCAAAAGCCACTCCCAAGTCCAAACCTTCTCCGAAAACTCCCGTTTCAACCTCCTCATCACCGAAGCCAGTAACACCCATATCCGCCCAAGGTATGGAGTACTACAATGAGAGTCTCGCTTCTAGACTCTCAACCATGGAGTACATGACCAAGGTGTTGTTCCAAAGGGCCATCAACACAGGTCACGGGCCGATTCTGAAGACCTTACTGGCCGGGGACGTGCCCCTGGTGGACTTATTGTGGATGTTCGATGCCGAACATTCGAACATCAATGGGCCCGCTCTCAACGGTGACGAATGTAGCGGTACCCCATCCTCGAGGGTGGCCTTGCATAGGAGGCTCATGCTGGATAGCTCTCCGACGGCTGCACCCACTCAAACCACGAAGGCTACTACTGCTGGAAGTCCTCCGCCGGTGATTTATTTACCCTCGGCGCCGCCGAGTCCAACCAAGACGGTGGTCATCGACCTAGACGATGATTGATCGTTTTGTTTGAATTGGCGTTGGAGTCCAGCCATGCAATACGTACGTCTACTAATTACGCATTATTAGGGTTCCTGTTAATTTGAATTCGCGATGGAGACAACCCTCGCTATATTGTTATTTTCCTTTTCCGAGGGAGAGACATCCTTCCTCTATGCTTAATTAAGTACGTTGTACATTGTTTTCCAAATCATCAATGTACCTATCGGGATATATATATATATATATATATATATATATATATATATATATATATATATATATATTAATGGATACATGGTGGTCATTTTGTTTAATTTCAACCCTCTTATACTATATTGTTTGTCATACCAATTTTGATAGAATTTAGGGAAAATATTGTTTGTACCTTAATCTAAAATATTCAACACATAGTTCAGTTGAGTGACTAGCTAATAAATTCACATGGAAGTTAGGGTTTCATTCATATACTGCGCGCGCGCCACAGCAATAGAATTATATGAGCACTATGATATACCAAAAGAAATTAGGGTTTCATATACCCGCAGACAGATCAGCAGGACGCCTCCCTATCGGCAGACCGCCATCAAATCAACAGGCCGCTTTAGTTATTAACATTTTGTTAACAAACGAATCACATTTGTAGTAGATCATTCTACATAAATTTGACTATTTTATAGTCCTATAAAATAAGAAATTTTTGTTGTAATACTTTTTAAATGTACGTACACTAATAATTTCTCGATAAGATTATGTAAAATGAAAAGTTTTTATGTGGTACCTATTTCCAATAAATGATAGATATTAGCAAAGAAATGAAATGATAAGTTATGTAAATTGGAGAAATAGAAATTCAACTTTACTGTGTTAAAAACACGTGAATACATATATGACGTACCGACTTTTATAATATAAGCTAGTGAAATAAACAAAATTATAAATTATGTTCATTGATTACACTAAGTTAAATTATGTTCATTAATGACTTAAAATATTAATAAATATGATGTATGACCCAAAAAAATACGAAAAAAAAAATTGAGAGAAAAAAAATACACATTATCAACCTATAAACCAAAAAATTACAAACTACTATTATATTCCCAATTTAAATAATATAAACTTTAAAAGTTGGATAATGAAAATCTTGTTATGTGTGGATATAATGATCAAATACTATCCTAATACTCTACCTATGGAAAAGAATTGATTGCAAAATACCAACACCCATTGGGCCAACATAACCGGCCACTTATATCCTTTGATTTGATTTAATTATTAATATTAATTTTTTTTATGTATACAACCCTCTAATTAGTAATTACACACCCCAACCGGAATTGCATATATATAGTACTTAATGAAGTGGATATTTAATTACCCATCAAAACTTCAAAAAATTTTATTATACCCAATCAAATAAATGAATAATGAAAAAATACAATGATATTTGGATTATATATATAACACACTTATTTGATTTTCAAATACTTATAAAAATTATTAACTTATAATGACAAAAAATAATTAATATAATATTCAAATAATCACCATAACCCATACTAAATGAGGAAAATAACCAATATTGATGTTTTAGTGGGTATATACCCAATTAATTAAGATTCCATGGTATATATATACCCATTTCCGATTATTGGAGTGTAATTATAATTATATATATATTGAATTGCAAAGTTAAGGTGTATATTCAAACTTATCATGTTTGATGTGTATAGACACAAAAAAAAAAAAAGGTAGTCATGTCATGTTATTGGAAGTTGGAGAAGAGAGTAGCAGGCCTACACGCAGACAGCGACATAGGCTTTTCCCCCAAGAAAGAGGTCTCCTTACAAAAAATTAAAAAATAAAACAATTTATAGTATTGGTGGAAAATACTTCACATGGATATTTCGTTTGCTAGAGATCTACACTGTATTAATTTTTCATACTCCGTACTTTGCAAAAAAAAACACGAATTAATTCCCAGAAAACGTGAATATATATATGACCGACTTTCCAATAAATGATAGATATTAGCAAAGAAATGGAAAATTCAACTTTACTATATATGTTAAAAAAACGTGAATATATATATGACCGACTTTTATAATATAAGTGAAATAAACAAAATTATAAAAAAAAACGTGAATTATAAATTATGTTCATTGATTATGCATAAGTTAAAATTTAAAGAATTATAAACAAAATAAAGTGGACTTATAACTTAGGTCTTAGCCGAAAAGAAAAAAAGAATTATATAGCAAAGCCTAGCCCTAGAGTGTAGGGTTAAGGGTTTGGGATTTGGGGTTTAGGGTTTAGGGTTTAGGGTTTAGGGTATTTTGATCTATAAAGGTGGTTTAATTTGATCAAATATTTTTTTCAAATATCTAAAGTAAATGCAAAGTTTGTTAAATATATTTTCTCGATTTATAAAGAGAGTACTTTGATTGATCGAGGAAGTTTAGTTTGATCAATAGAGTTTTGAGATTTGTAATTGAGATTTGAAATCAAGATTAAGATGAAGATCGACAATTTGAGATTGAGATTGTATATTTGAAAATTGAGAGTGAGGTTTGATATTTGAGATTGAGATTGAGTTTGAAATCGAGATTTGAGATTGAGATCGTGATTTGAGAATTTTCATCGAGATTTGAAATCAAGATAAAGATCAAGATCGACATTTGATATTGAGATTTTATATTTGTTAATTGAGGGTGAAATATGATATTTGAGATTGATATTAAGATTGAGATCGAGTTTTGAGATTGAGATTGCGATTTGAGATTTGTCATTGATATTTAAAATCAAGATTAAGATCAATATCGACTTTTGATATTGAGATTTTATATTTTAGAATTGAGAGTAAGATTTGATATTTAAGACCGAGTTAATGGTTGAGATCGAGATTTGAGATTGAGACCGAGATAAAAAATCGAGACGTGAGATTGAGAACAAGACTTATAAGTTCATAATTAAGTTTTATATTGCAGAATGTGAATAAATATTAAGTCTGTCTAAAAGATTATTGTATAAGATATACCTTTATAATCACATCAACATAAAGGTATAAACCCTGAAAATAAGATGTATAGTCATTTGATATAAAATTAAGCCCAACATATATACTTATAATTAAGATACAATTTTTGCGATTTGTATCCGAAATTACACTACTCCGTAATAATTTATCATATTACGGAGTAGTGTAATTTCGTTTCTGTAAAGTCGTATCATATGATTTTTATAAATTATGAATTCGTTTCTGTAAAGTCGTATCATATGTATAACTCTATTCAAATGACGACCTTGATATTTAAAATTCAAATGGCTTTTAAAATTATTTAAAAGTTACCTAAGGTTGAAAATAAAATTTCAGTAATTAGTTAAATTTCAAATTATGTCAACTTTAATGTATAAATTAAAGTAAATATCTAGTAAAACGTGTGAAATATGGAAAAATGACTTAAAATATTAATAAATATGATGTATGACCCAAAAAAATACGAAAAAAAAAATTGAGAGAAAAAAAATACACATTATCAACCTATAAACCAAAAAATTACAAACTACTATTATATTCCCAATTTAAATAATTTAAACTTTAAAAGTTGGATAATGAAAATCTTGTTATGTAAGGATATAATGATCAAATACTATCCTAATACTCTACCTATGGAAAAGAATTGATTGCAAAATACCAACACCCATTGGGCCAACATAACTGGTCACTTATATCCTTTGATTTGATTTAATTATTAATATTAATTTTTTTTCATGTATACAACCCTCTAATTAGTAATTACACACCCCAACCGGAATTGCATATATAGTACTTGATGAAGTGGATATTTAATTACCCATCAAAACTTCAAAAAATTTTATTATACCCAATCAAATAAATGAATAATGAAAAAATACAATGATATTTGGATTATATATATAACACACTTATTTGATTTTCAAATACTTACAAAAATTATTAACTTATAATGACCAAAAATAATTAATGTAATATTCAAATAATCACCATAACCCATACTAAATGAGGAAAATACGTGAATTATAAATATAAGTGAAATAAACAAAATTATAAAAAAAACGTGAATTATAAATTATGTTCATTGATTACACTAAGTGAAAATTTAAAGAATTATAAACAAAATAAAGTGGACTTATAACTTAGGTCTTAGCCGAAAAGAAAAAAAGAATTATATAGCAAAGCCTAGCCCTAGAGTGTAGTGTTAAGGGTTTGGGGTTTAGGGTTTAGGGTTTAGGGTTTGGGATTTGGGGTTTAGGGTTTAGGGTATTTTGATCTATAGAGGTGGTTTAATTTGATCAAATATTTTTTTCAAA
This sequence comes from Persicaria maculosa, assembly GCA_963922045.1. NCBI lineage: Eukaryota > Viridiplantae > Streptophyta > Magnoliopsida > Caryophyllales > Polygonaceae > Persicaria > Persicaria maculosa. The sequence goes on from OY998258.1 coordinate 19,355,431, forward strand.
TATCTAAAGTAAATGCAAAGTTCGTTAAATATATTTTCTCGATTTATAAAGAGAGTACTTTTATAAAATATGATTTCGTTTGTGTAAAATCGCATCATATTTATAACTCTATTCAACTGATGACCTTGATATTTAAAAATCAAATGGTTTTTAAAATTATTTAAAAGTTACCTAAGGTTGAAAATCAAATTTCAGTAATTAGTTCAATTTCAAATTATGTCAACTTTAATGTATAAATTAAAGTAAATATCTACCTAAGGTTGATATATATGTACACACAATATGGAAAAAGGACTTAAAATATTACAGTAATAAATATGACGTATGACCCAAAACAAAACGAAAAAAAATGATAGGAAAAAAATACACATTATCAACCTATAAACCACAAAATTACAAACTATTATTACAACCAAAAAATTACTCACAGTAGGGTTAAGGGTTTGGGGTTTGGGGTTTAGGGTTTAGGGTTTAGGGTTTGGGATTTGGGGTTTATGGTATTTTGATCGATAGAGGTGGTTTAATTTGATCAAATATTTTTTTCAAATATTTAAAGTAAATGCAAAGTTCGTTAAATATATTTTCTCGATTTATAAAGAGAGTACTTTGATTGATCGAGGAAGTTTAGTTTGATCAATAGAGTTTTGAGATTTGTAATTGAGATTTGTAATTGAGATTTGAAATCAAGATTAAGATGAAGATCGACAATTTGAGATTGAGATTGTATATTTGAAAATTGAGAGTGAGGTTTGATATTTGAGATTGAGTTTCAAATCGAGATTTGAGATTGAGATCGTGATTTGAGAATTTTCATCGAGATTTGAAATCAAGATTAAGATCAAGATCGACTTTTGATATTGAGATTTTATATTTCTTAATTGAGGGTGAAAGATGATATTTGAGATTGAAATTAAGATTGAGATCGAGTTTTGAGATTGAGATTGCGATTTGAGATTTGTCATTGAAATTTAAAATCAAGATTAAGATCAATATCGACTTTTGATATTGAGATTTTATATTTTAGAATTGAGAGTAAGATTTGATATTTAAGTCGACCGAGTTAATGATGGTTGAGATCGAGATTTGAGATTGAGACCGAGATCAAAAATCGAGACGTGAGATTGAGAACAAGACTTATAAGTTCATAAGTTTTATATTGCAGAATGTGAATAAATATTAAGTCAGCCTAAAAGATGATTGTATAAGATATATATCTTTATAATCACATCAACATAAAGGTATAAACCCTGAAAATAAGATGTACAGTCATTTGATATAAAATTAAGCCCAACATATATACTTATAATTAAGATACAATTTTTGTGACTTGTATCCGAAATTACCCTACTCCGTAATAATTTATAATATTCATTTGTTATATATATTAGTAACATATGATTTTTATAAAATATGAATTCGTTTCTGTAAAGTCGTATCATATGTATAACTCTATTCAAATGACGACCTTGATATTTAAAATTCAAATGGCTTTTAAAATTATTTAAAAGTTACCTAAGGTTGAAAATAAAATTTCAGTAATTAGTTAAATTTCAAATTATGTCAACTTTAATGTATAAATTAAAGTAAATATCTAGTAAAACGTGTGAACTATGGAAAAATGACTTAAAATATTAATAAATATGATGTATGACCCAAAAAATTACGGAAAAAAATTGAGAGAAAAATAATACACATTATCAACCTAGAAACCAAAAAATTACAAACTACCATTATATTCCCAATGTAAATAATATAAACTTTAAAAGTTGGATTATGAAAATCTTGTTATGTGTGGATATAATTGTACCCCACCTACCCTAATACTCTACCTATGGAAAAGAATTGATTGCAAAATACCAACACCCATTTGGCCAACATAACTGGCCACTTAAATCCTTTGATTTGATCTAATTATTAATATTAAATTTTTTTTAGGTATACAACTCTCTAATTAGTAATTACACACCCCAACCCCCTATTCCATTGACATGGTTTATAAATTAGGGCGTCCACTTCAACCTTCATTGCCAACCCTAATCTCCATATTTTTCTTATCATCCCAAACACCTCCCCACACTTTTAGATGGTGAAGATAATCAAAATGTCCCCTCCTCCAACACCCGAATCCGACTCACCACCACTGATTCAAGTTGCTCCCATCTCCGCCCTAGAAGTCTCTCTCGGCATTTTATTACCTAGACTCTCAAAGCTTGAGACCATGACCAAGGCTATGTTTCGGAGGGCCATAAAAGATGGCCACGGGCAACTTATGAAGACCTTGATCGTCGGCGAGGATCCACTCGTCGATTTGCTGTGGATGTTCGAGGTCGAACAGTTCATCCACAGTGGGACTCGATCCGCACGAGGTCCACGAACAAGGTCCCGCGACAACAAAAGACTTCCAACCACCGAGGAGGAGCCTGATGAGGAGAGTTCCTCGACCACCACCAAAGAGGAGCCTGCTGCTGAGAGTTCCTCGAACACGACCACGACCAACGACCCGGAGCAGATTCCAGCAACCAAGGAGACTAGTGAGCTCGATGGATTTAAGCGTTTAGTAATTTAAGTTTCCATGTTTATTGATGATTTTGCGGGGTTTGAGATCAGTGAGATCGATGGCTTTGCTTTGCTTTGTTTCGTTTTGAATTTGCGAGAGAGACATCCTCTCGCTATGTTTTTATTTTCCTATTCCGAGGGAGAGACATCCTTCCTCTATGCTTAAGTAACTAGTTGTGTTTTCCAAATTATCACCCTACCGGAATATATTAATGAAGTCGATCAGTTTGTTTCAACACTACCCTAACCTCCTTCAATATTGGTATTCATATTCATACTTGTTAACTACAACATGCTTGGATACCATGCTTATTTGACTAGGAAACACATTGAATGGAAAATGTTTGGATAGTGAACAATGTACGTTTGACTATGTAGTTTTTGAATGGTTACATTTTAGGTAATATATGTTTATATATGGGATATTTGAACACAAGAAATACCTTTATATTCATTTGCGGAAAAACGAGAATTCTTTAGTTATTAATTTATTATCAAAATGTAAATAATTTTTAAAGATCATCTTTTAAAAGAAGATATTGTTAAAAATTCACTATAACCTTTATATTATATATAAAAGATATACACACACACACACAAACAAATACCCGCAGGCCTATCGGCAAGCCGCACACACACACACACAAACAAACAAATGCCCGCAGGCCTATCGGCAAGCCGCACACACACACACACACACAAACAAACAAATGCCCGCAGGCCTATCGGCAAGCCGCTGCGCATTTTTCTACTTTTTTTTTGGGAAACCGCTGCCTGGTATTTTATTACCTGTTGTACTTGGAGACTGGAGTATCATTTTCTTTCAAGTCTGCCTCTTCATAGCTTCTCTCCCTTCTGCCATCGAGCAATTTCTCTTCTTTTCCAGCCACTTTGGCAAAATCTCTCGATGCATCTCTCGATTTGGGGTAAATCTTAAGATTGATTAAGCGTCTGGATTGAGGTAGTTTTATGTTTTGTTTTTTCTCTTAATTCTACTTGTTACATTCTGTTCATTTGATGTTGTTGATGTTGTTGGTATGTTGTTGTTGTTACATTCTGTTAATATTTACTCTTCATTCAAAACCTTCAAATACGTTCTGTTACAATTTGTTGTTGTTTTTGTTTGTATGTTTGAGATGTGTGGTCACTTGCTACGGTTAATAAACAAGAGGGTTTTGAATGTAGACGCTCTACTGAATCAACTGAATTTATCATCTTTACTCTTCTTTTCCAGCGGAATTGGTAGTATTCATTTCCTCCCATGACTCACACACTTGCATTGGATTGATTTGACTTTTAGTTATGGCTGATAATGCATTGGAGGATTGCTCTGTTATTAAAGACAAGGGAGAGGTTGGCTTCATTGATTTTGCAGATGAAGTTTCCACAGAACTGGCTTCTGAGAAACCGTTTCGAAAGGCGCAGAATAAGAATGTTGCATTTGTTGTGGAGTCGTATGGCAGGGGAGTTTGCCCTGGCAAACCAGTAAAGCGTTATTTCAAAAAAAAGCTCCCCAACTATATCATACGAAATGATGTTAGGGTAGTGATAGAGAGAAAGGAAATCCCTGATGCTGTCTTGAAAGGATTAACACCATTGAATTATTCAGCTTATTTCAGGACGCTGTATAATATAGAAGAGCTACGAATTGAGGTAATTGCTAGCTTCTCTTTGTTTGGGATAGTGTGAGCAGAGAGCAAAAGTGCTTCATATAATCCTTTCCTCCAAGTATAACTTGCTGACTGTTTCTCTTGGTTATGGTTTATGTATAGGAATACATGAAAGCTTATGATATGGAATGTGTACCTTTGCAACGAAATGGGCGTTATTTCTTAGCCCTTGATGTGCCTGGACTTGCTGAAAGAAGACCCTCACTTGTTCAGGGAGACTCAGTGTTTGTTCAACTTGCTAGTGATGATTATCAACCCAGGGAGGAATACAAGGTATGAGTGCTCATTGCTAAAAGGTTAATTTAAGCATCAAGTATATTACCTCCAAATATCTGTATAACTTGCTGAGTGTTAGAGATCGAAAAAATCTGGTATTAGGAGTTATATCAATGCACAGTAAGATCTTGCTGCCTTTGCCGTGTTTTTTACTCACCGGTGAGATTTATAGTGTCCATTTTAAATAAAACAACATTGTAGTTTATTAATCCCTGACAAGTTGCTCTTTGCTCGGATAGACTACGTTCTACTTGGACGAAATGTTGGTTTTGTATTTTATTATCTAACTTATACGAAATGTTGATTTGGATAGGGCTGCATCCACCGTGTCATGGCTGATGTAGTCTCTTTGCAGTTTACTGGTATATTCCCCAAAAGACACAGAGATGGAAATCTGTATAATGTTCGTTTTGGGTATAACAGAGTGAATTACCAAAGGATCTATCAAGCTATTGAATATTCAGATAAATTACACAAGGAGATCCTCTTTCCAACTGATTCTGGTGGTGAGAAAAGGGTAATTGCATTAGAATTCCCGAAGCCTATTTCCCTTGATATTAACCTGGAGCAAGCAATGGCTGTTCGATTTATATTAGGATACAAAGGAGGAGCTCCTTATGTGATTCATGGGCTTCCTGGTACAGGGAAGACAAAAACACTAGTTGAGGCTATCCTCCAACTTTATAAGAATAAACAGAAATCTCGGATTCTGGTATGTGCATATTCAAATTGCGCAGCAGACCACATATTGGAGAAAATCATTGGTGCGAGGGTGGATGTCAAAGAAAAAGACATTTTTAGATTGAATGCCAGCAGTCGTCCTTTTGAAGACGTCGACCCTTATTACTTGAAGTTCTGTGTTCATGAAGAGGATGTCTTCCGTTGCCCTTGTCTTCGGAGGCTCAGTAGCTACAGGATCATAATAACGACATACATTAGTGCATCCTCCCTATATGTAGAAGGGGTTAACCGAGGTCACTTCTCTCACATCATATTAGACGATGCAGGCCAAGCTTCAGAGCCGGAGACAATGATTCCCATATCAAACCTCTGGGAAGAGGACACAGTGATTGTTCTTGCTGGTGATCCTATGCAACTTGGGCCTGTTATCTACTCTAAAGTTGCTGAGTCTTTTGGTCTGGGAAAGTCATATCTAGAGAGATTGATCGAATGTGAAGTCTACAGATCTGGGGATCCAAATTACGTTGCGGTCTTGGCGAAGAATTACCGAAGCCATCCTGAAATTCTATCTGTTCCGTCAACGCTGTTTTACAAAGGAACTTTGATTCCATATCGAGAAGAAAGTGAGGCATCTTCAGTACCTTGGGCTGATTTGCTTCCGAACCCTAAGTTCCCTGTTATGTTCTTTGGCATTCAAGGATGGGATGAGATGGAGGGGAGCACCCCTTCATGGTTTAACAGGTTTGAAGCTGCAAAGGTGGTCGATTTCGTAATGAAACTCGTAGGGAGGAATGTTCCTGAACACGACATTGGGGTCATTACCCCTCATCGGCAGCAAGTAATGAAGATAACGACGGCCCTTGAGGATCGCGGCATAGTTGATATTAAGATTGGCAATGTAGAGCAATTTCAAGGCCAGGAAAGAGAAGTTATCATCGTTTCCACAGTCAGATCAACCGTGAAACACAACGATTTTGACAAGACTTTCTGTTTGGGGTTTCTGAGCAACCCGAAAAGGTCTAATGTTGCCATGACTCGAGCCAAATCATTGCTTATCATCATTGGAAACCCCTATATCATTGAGAAGGTATTTCGCATTGAAATAACTCATTTCTTGACTTTTGTATCTTTTGTGTTTGTGATGGATACTCGGTAAGTGTAGTTAAACTGTTGTGTCGGTGTATGCTTTGGCAATTCACAGGACTGGCACTGGAAACAAATGCTACGGCATTGTGCCGATCACAAATCGTATCAAGGTTGTGCTCTTCTGAAGCAGCTGGATCCGTATAATGGCTAGGCAGTGGCAGATTCAGGCCATCCAACAAACGATTGAACTATATTTCCACTGCTACTATTTCAATATTTCGATTACTGTATTTGGACCCCTTTGATTTGTGTAACCCTAATTTAGAACATTATTGTCATCTCAGCAGATTTAATGTTCAGCATCTCATAATATCTTTATATATATATTATAATAACACATTAGATATAGTATCTCAATTGACCAAACTTAATTGAACAAACTGATGCAATTTTTTATTCCAACATATTTCGTGTAATACACCGAATCACACACTCGATGAACTCACACTCAATTCTGCACGTGCATTCCTCACAAGAAAGAGCATCATCCTTATCTTCAGCAAGGAGCTGAAATGCTTTCCAGGGGTTTGATCTTCGACAACTCCGAATTGATGTTCCATTGGTGATATTTGTACATGTCTTCGGCTTCCAGTTGAAGGAAGGTCTTCGATCAAATACGATAATATTGTGAAATAGATCAGCAACTCTCCGGCGACACGAAATTATTTTGTAGCCCAACTTTGATTTCACACTATTAAGTAATTCAAAGCCTTTGGGATTGAGCTCTTCAGATCCCCAACAATACATAGCTATGCCACAAGCATAGCTTGCCACGTCGTGTCCCAACTCCGATGCCTTTAGAAGATCTTGAATGCCTGCATCGGGATCGCATTTTGTGAAGAATGTAACCTGCAATTTGAAATGAAGCTATGAGTGTACATGATCAAGCACACACCGATTTTAACAAATGATCCAAAATCAACATCTTACCATTCCTTGTTGAAAGATTGCCTCCGGGTTTCCCGCGTTGATGCATTGTTTTAAAAAGCTTTTGGCATGACTATCAATTCTCGATGCTATTACAAGATAAATTCCCCAGTATTCCAGGTACTCAAATGCCATCTTCTCAAGCACATCATTGTGTTTTCCAACCAAATCAAAACTTTTGCAACTGCATCACAATTGAGTAAATCAAATTTTTTGCGAATGCATGCATCAAATACCGAAATAAAAAGTGAAGGCAATACCTTAACCGGAAGTTGAAGACATCCTCCATAGATTCACTTGCTAGTCAACCGACAGTCTCCAATAGGAGATCGAATGGTAGTGTTTGTAGCGTCAATACCTCTGATTTCGTTGCCCTAACGTATCTACCTTGATCCATTGCTGGACAAGTTTAATTTCGGTTCTAGTTGGTAAGGGAGGATTGGATGATGCAATTCAAGGGAGATTGGGATAATGCAATTCAAGGGAGAATGGGTTGGCTATATAACAATGCAATGGAGAACGTACCTGCCACTGGAAGAGGAAGAGACGAGCCGTGTGCAATGTACTTCAGAGGTAGATACGTTTGCAACTGCAATGTACATGTGTTTGAAGCAATGGATGTGGAAGTGGAAGTGGAAGAGGAAGAGATTTTCACTATGCAATGGATGTGGAAGTGGAAGTGGAAGAGGAAGAGAATTTCACTGCAATCAAGCCCATCCGGCCTTAAATCACATTCCCTGCAATAAAGCCCATCCGGCCCATCGTGCTTCCCTTTTAAAATAACAGATCCTATACAATATTACTACATGTCGTATCTGTGTCACTATGCATCTTCTAGCTTAATTTACAAGTTCTAGACTTCTTTGAATTCATAAACTCTGAACATGAAATCTGTAGTCCTTGCTGCATAAATGAAGCCTGAATCGTTTTTCTTCGATTCGATACACTATTCCCTTTTTTATTTGTCTCCAAAGGTGTTGTTGTCATCTGCTGGTGCAAGACCTTGTTACTTGCTAGTATCTGAAGATACTACATTGCCAGATGATCGAGCAGCAAGCGAAGCAACTGGAAGAATTCAAGGAATTCACAAAAGATCATTTTTTTAAAACTAAGTTATGATTCGATAAAAGTGGGCGATCCTCCTCCATCAAGAGAGATAGATCAGCACATCTTTGTTCTTGGCATTTTATTCAGATTCCATACACATTTGGTTGGGAGCTAAATGAGTTCATTTTTTTAAAACTAACTATGTCATTAAAGATGTCATGCATACAAAGAAATAAACCAAGCACAAAGTTTGCGATACATTGTTGTAGGGTGGTCTTTCATGCCTTGATTCGACAAAAGTGGGCGATCTTACAACAGCCCCTACATCACCAATTTGGTTCATCTACCACATCATCATCACCATTTTGGTTCACCAATTACGGTTCCCTTAAGAACTTCCGCATAGAAGCTCCATAACACACTATTGTGGTTGATAGGCCTCATTCCATAGCGATTGGCCTCAACAAACTTCTGGACATGGTCTGCTTTGGCTACAGATTGAAGATATTCATGAAGGAAGCCGCCCGGAGCTGTCACAAAATTACAAGTCCATCGTTAACAACTTATAAACACAAACCCTCCATCATCCAAAATTGGCATATTTATTGAAGTTGCGAGTCTCACCTAATCGATTGTCTTCGACATCCAGGTACGTATATGGACCAGGGAAAATGGCCGTGTAACTCTATGTCAAGAATTGAACAAATGAGAATCGTATATGAAAAGGAAATCAAAGGTTTGAAGTACAGTGACCTTATGTGAATCAACAATGACATGAGTTCCTACTTACTGGATTGAGTAGCGCCTTATGTGGTGAATCATCTATCAGGAGGGTGTTAGATTCGTCATAGTCACCCTTCTCCCATGGAAGAGTTGGGTCCTCCTTTTCCCACAACTTCTTTAGTTCCTTAAACACCAGTGGTTTGTCATTCTCCCAAGGAATCACGTGGCCAGAATCGGTGCAATGAGCAGACTCCTGCACGGTAATTCTATGTTAGACTCTTGAGCTCGCAAAGATCGATGTTCAAGAAAAACAACCAATGCAAAGAATGTAGTGTTGACCCTCGCTCAAAACTGAATTTTTAAACAAAAACACGAAAGTCATATTCTTACCCAGCAGAACACCAACTTATTCTTTTTATCTCCCAAGATGTAGTCCACAATACTATCCAAGTTCCTCCTGTCAAACGCAACAATGACATGCAAGAGAATATAACACAAGATATAAAAGGCTTAAAAATGTGAGATGCAAGTTGGTAGAGAGCAGAAGCTACCCTATTTCAGGAGTACCTGGTTCTTGATGACCAAATAACATTGAAATTTTCAAAGCAAAACTCAAGGAATTCATCAACAAATCTCCTTTTAAACACTGGAAGACAGATTAAAAAAATGTTAGACATACTAAGAATGGAAATAACATGTTGAACTAAGGGTTGTGCGTATAACAACAACAGAAGGGGTCTACAAACAATGTAATTACCTGCTTTATTTGCAACCCTTTTCCCATAGGTGTATCCCGGTTTAGGGTCCGAAACAACGTCAGCTAGTAACCCATTCACATCAAGAATTAGAAGCTTTTTTTTCTCATTCCTGTCCTGGTTTCCTAAAGATATATCATCCTGGTAAGGCCTCTTCCCAGCATTCCTCCTACTACAAAAGAAGATGTTTTTATCCATCTAGTGTACAATATTCAGGACCACATAATTTATCACAAAAATGATGTAGTTTTCAAGGCTTGACAACTACAAACTAAGTTATGATATTTTCACACCTACAGCAAAAACAGATTTCATGACAGTAAACACAATGGAGGAGAGCAATACCTGGATCGTCGCGCCATCCACACTGAAATCGAATTTGATATCTGAGAAATGAAACAAATTCGCATTACAAAATACAAAAATATCAAAATCTACAGATTTCGATTATACAAGGGACACAAATTTCATATTGTACAAACCTAATCTACAAACCCTAAATTCGGATTGTACAAGCCCTACTTTCAATTGTAGAGGCAAAGAACAACAAACCCTAAATCAACAAGCCAAAAATCGCCCAAATAAATGCACAAACCCTAATCCACAAGCCAAAGTCAAGAACGACAGACCCTAGATTTCGAATTTGCGATTGCCCATAGATTCCAACAAGCCAGATTCAAGAAAGATGAGAGAATAACGGGAGAAGAGAGAGCGTACCTGAGCGCAGAGAGAGCGTACCTGAGCGCAGAGAGAGCGAGCGAACAGATCAAGAGGAGAGCGTGATATCAGTAGCCCCTCAATCCTCATTATAAGAGAGAGCGTACCTGAGCGCAGGCTTATCGGCAATCCGCTGTCTCTCACTATAACATCCCGCAGGCTTATCGGCAACCTGCTTTGCACAACATAACTTCCCACAGGCTTATCGGCAATCCGCTTCCTCTCATTATAACTGCCCGCAGGATTATCGGCAATCCGCTTCCTCTCATTATAACTGCCCGCAGGCTTATCGGCAATCCACCGTGTCTTATTTTCGTATAAAAAATAAATACATAATATACATTTGTGGGAAAACGAGATTAATTAGTGTAGTTATTAATTTATTAAAAACAGGTAAATAATTTTTAAAGAACATCTTATAAAAATGATATTTTGTAAGAATCGATTATAAACTTTTTTTTTGAGCAAATAAACTTTATATATACACACTAACATTTCCGTAGGCCTATCGGCAATCCGATGCCTGTTATTTTATTTTTGTTCAATGTTTTCGTATTAAAACTAAAGCTTGATTATATTTCCATTAGTACTAATTTGTAGAATTTATAAAATGGGTAATTATATGGAAAAAGGATTCTAGAATATATAAAACGAGAGTTGCAATTAATATTTTATACGGAGTATCGTTTTTAGCAAACATGTCGAAAGGTCAAACGACATTTATTAATTAACAGAGGGAGTATTATTATTCGAACCCCGGATATGGCCGCTCTTTATTTACAAATTCAAGGAGGGAGTATTATTATCAGGCGAACTCGGGATGTTATGATAATTCGATCCGGTATAAATAAAGGTCAAATAAATAACTTTACACTGTGCTTAATAAAAATGTGAATTATAAGACTGATTTTATTATATAAACAGAATTTCAAAAAAAACGTTAATTATAAATGAACAGTACAGTAGTAAGTTACAAATTACTAAAGAATTGTAAGAAAAATAAAGTTGAATTATAACTTAACCCAAAAAGAAAAGAATAGATGAATTAGAAAGGGGAGCCTAGTAACACCAAAAAAAAAAGGGGGAGCCTAGTCCTAGAGTATATAGCCTTTTAGAAAAAGCTAACCTATTTTCACTTATTTTCCTTTTTTCTTTAAATATATTTTCAAAATGACCTCCAAATACCTCTATTGTCATCCTTAAGGGAGTCATCGAATCATCTTCCTCCATTCCACCTGCCATAAAAAATCAAATATGTGAATTAATTATGGAAGGAAAAAAAAGATAGGGAAGGTCTTAACAACCCAATTTGATTTGTAATTGGAAAGGGTCACGTACAAAATAAACCCTCATCACGTTCGCAAAGTGGAAAACACCATTGAAGAGTGCAACGATATTCTCTTTTTTCTGCTTTCTTTTAGTACATATACTCCGTTCATCTCTCTCGTCATCGTCGCACCTCGCCGGTCATCTCCCTCCTCCAGCGCCGATCGCTGTAACGGTATTATTCAGTACAGGTCGTTACAATAAGTGTGAAATTTTGTGTAATGGGAAATAAAGTGGTATTGTACGTGCTTGTTGTCATTGACAATGTGTTATAATAATAAGAATTTACGGTAAACAAAATGGAAAAGGTTAATGTAATCATCTTCGTTACAATAAGCATATATGACTATTGACATATAGACACATGGACAATACAACACGATTACATTACGCTGTCGTCGGTTACATCAAACCCATTGATTCAAAAAGTGCATAGATAAACGCACGAGAACCGCAATAGACAAACACGAATCGAAGATCGGTAAATCTAGACCCGTAGCAACAAGTTTTGTTCACAAATTCATCAAAATTCTTATAAGCATATTAAATCAATACCTCTAACTCCATGAAACATAGAAAGAATTTGGTCGAGCAAAGAAACCCTGCAAAATGGAGCAGAAGAAAGCGTATGAAAATCGTTTCTCAAATCTAATTGTAATCTCACTTAAAAGATTTGATTTTAAGAATTTCCTTATTTTTTTTTTCTATTATCCTTTTTTAAAATAAAACAGTTAAGGACAATTAAGTAAAAACACCTCTAAAAAGGTCTACTTACCTAAAAGATTAACAAAGGGGTCTATAAACTAATAAATTTATTGAAAGGGGTCTTAATCTCCCAATTTTCTCATATCATTATAACATTGTTTAAATGTGATGTGTCATAATCAATAGTAATATTCAATGTTTTGAATTAAGCCCAATAGTTAGTAAATAAATTTGAGTTAAGCTCAATAGTTATATTAGATTGAATTCAATGTTTTGAATTAAGCCCAATAGTTAGTAAAATTTAAGAAAAAAGGAGAATTAAAGAAAAAAGAAGGAAAAAAGAAGAATTAAAGAAAATCAAAGAAAAATGACAAAAAAAAAATATGATTGGTCAAGACTACTAAAATGTCTCTAAGATTGATACATCATCCAAAACTCTTCTAAATTAAGAGTTTATATAGATATAGATTTTAATTTTGAGAAAACGGTAGTCAATATATCACTCTTTCCGGCCCTTTGCAAAAATAACCCCGACCCAGCCCAATTTGCAAAAATGTCAAAAAGTCCCACTTATTTGCAAATGTAACCAGTTTCCTAAACCCGTTGCTCCAGGTTACCTTTCTTGCTGAACGAGCTCTCATCGCCCGACTCCTTCTCTCCGACCATTCCCCGCCCTCCGCGAGCCACCTCCGGCCACCCAACCACCGGCGTTCGAACTCTCTCCCTCCGGTGCACCCACTGAGCCCGTAACCCACCCAGCTAATGCCCCGCTGACCCCACTGGTTGCGACTGCGGTTGCTGTATAGCAGACTAGCAGTGGCGACATGGCCGACGACCTCCATTTTCGCTACCTCCTCACCTTCCCCAATCTGCTATGCTCTCTCTCCTTGTTGTCCACGACTTCTTCTTTACTCTAATTCAATTGCCTCTTTCTGTTCATCTCCCAGCTTCGGGCATCGCCTGATTTTGCCCTCATTCGCATATCACTTGTACACTCTCTCCTTTCTGATCATGTTTTGGATCCTTTTGTTGGTTTATCCGTCTCACTGGTTGATTTTCACTAAATAGTTTGTGTTTTTTTTTGTTGGAATTGATCTTTGTGAATGAATGAAAGCGTCTGATTTCCGAATCAGAAAATTTGAAGGGCTTACAGATTTTTTTTTACCCCATTCCTTTTAGCAATTTAGTTATTCTTCTTGATGCAGTGCTTGTCCAAATTGGATTAGGTTATTGGTTTGCTTGGGATTCTAAAAGTTCCCCTTCCCGATGGTTGAGTTAGGGCTTCGATTTCATTTTCTAATGATTTGCCTTTGCCTTTTAAGTATAGCATCTCGTTCGTCTACAATTCCATTCGGCAATCAAATTTGAGGGTTGAATCAATTGAACGTTGTAGAATAATGTGATTTTGTGCTTTGTATTACATAATGTTGACAAGGCAGGTGCAAAAAATTTGTCTTAGATTGTGTTTATTATTGCATTATGCATTGTTGTGACATGAGCATTTGAGCATTTCTATCATGGCATGCTTTTTTTTTAATGGCAAGAATTATTTCAGTACTGGCTTGCTTTTTTTATTTATTTACTGTCATTGGTGTTACCAACCTCTGAACAGGTTTTTCAATGATGTCACAGGTTCACACCGAGCAGCCATGACTAGAGTTAAAGGATGGAAGATTTTTTGTTGTGTTAGGAATCCAACGCGATCTGACATTGGCAAGACAATCATGCATGTGGACTCATATGCAACTCCATATTGTTGTATTTGTGTTAGTGATATTAATCGTGAAGTGGGATATATGTGCAACTGACATTAGCTTTAGAGGGAGGTCTAACCACTACTCGAAGATGGGCCCCCTGGATAGCATGAACCAAGCCCTCGCTGCTGCAGACCGGAAGATGTTGAAGGAAAGCAGTCGACTTTAGCTTTAGTACTTCGTTGTGTTTGTTTTAGGTCTAAAACGTTTCCTCGTTTTTTATGACTGATCCCTTATGTTCTGGATTTATGTATGGATGGTTTTATGGTTGGTTGTTCTGAATGTTGTTCTGACTCCTTTAGTTTGAGCTTAATATTGTCTATCTTGTTATTGGGAAGTTTATGAGATTGACAAGATCCGACAGGGATTAGTCTTAAATTGGCTAAGACGAGATCCGGCAGGGGTTACTTCTACATTGGCTAAGACATCGTTGTCCCTGGCTAGATAATAGTATTTATTGGTTAGTAATTTACATCGCAAATATTCGGGTTTCGCATTTTAGACAAACAAAATAGACAACCACATACTTTACCTTGAGTTCATGCAAAATAACAAAAACCATCCTTCGCCGACTAAAAAGAAAAGGCATTCGTACGACGAGCGGCATATGATGACCTTACCATTCCACACTTACTTATGTCCTCCGACGCTTCCGACGAACATACTCTCCACGTGACGGATACTTTTGGTGGATTTCGAGATCGGGGGGTATTGTAATGATCGAAAGCACTGTGTCGTATTGTTGCGCCCTTATCCATTATTTATGTTGTTTTGTACTTAACTTGTTATGGACTATATTGGTTAGGACCTTTAGTACTTTGTAGTGTTTGGTTTAAGTCTTGTTTCATTCTTTACATGTGTCAGTTACCATTTTGAGATTAGCCTCCTCCTCTATGTCCACGTCGGCAGCTTTACCTTTCATCTCCGGAGCAACGATTGTTAGTTCTGCCCAGATTTTCTAGTTTATCTTGCCAGTTGTGTGAATTTTCGTGCCAACCAAATTGTTGTCTTTGCCATCCAAATAGTTATCCATGTCATACTCCAAATTGAGATCAAGATGCGATGTGGACACAGCTTACTTCGAAATATTTTTTCCATAAACATATATAATTTGAGTGTCTATAGATAGATAAAATTAAATTAAGTTCAAAAATAAATTTATTTTTTTATTATAACAAATAAAAATGGCTTAAAATTAGTTTAAAACAATTAAAACTTAAGTTTAGCTACTTGTCATCATCTCATTTGCCCTCTCTCCCCACAAATCTATTTTTTTTTGTTTTGACCAAGTGACCTGCTACCGGGTGAGGGGAATTTGCAAAATTTACATTTTGACACCCCCTTGCAATTTATACCCCCATTGACATTTTTGCAAAGCTAATTTTTTTTTGGTATATCTATGCAAATTGACCTTTAATTTTTAATAATAAGATTTATAAAAAAAATGTTTTGATTTTACCTAAGATTTTTTTTGAAAAAAATTATATCTATCTTCTTAAAACAAAACAATTTTTTTTATCTACGTGTAATTTCTCTTCTATCCTCTCTTTTTCTACTGGTTTTTTCTTTTATTACTTTGTTCTTCTTTCGTCTATTTCTATAAATCAATCACATTTTTCCATCCATAGAAACCCTATGTAAAATAAAAGAATATTATATGTAACATAATGTGAGAATACGAAAACAGAGCATCACATCACATTTTTTGTAAGAAGTTAAAAACTCTATAAATATTTAAAAATTAATATAAAAAAAAGTTAATATTTTATATAATTTTAACTCTCTTGTCAAAAAATAAAACAATCCATTTTTTGAGATAGATAGATTTGTACTTGGTCGTTAAAGGAAAACTAGTACAGTCCCCGCGCCATGGCGCGTGCGCGAGGAAAAAAAATATAAAATATCTATTATAAGGATGAACAAAAATAATAATGAAAAAAATACAAATGGTGAAATACATTAATGAATATAAAACTAAATATATGAATGGATGTTGTCGTTACGGTAGACTTCGTCCATAGGATTCCTGGGGAAAAAAATAGTTTGGTTATATGAAGGGATGAAAATGTATATAAAAAGAAATAATGTAAGGCTAATCTTACAAAATGAGGATAATAAGGATTATGGGTGGGTGACACCAAGTCCTCCAAACTCTAAGTGAATGTACTTCGTCTGTGTAAACAAATTAATAAACACAATAAGACCAATATTATGATTAGCATATTGAAATAAAAGTTATAAAGGCAAAGATAAAATAAAAGACAAACAGTAAATAGAATGTACCTGTTAGGCTAAAGTATGTAAACAAATTAATAAACACAATAAGACCAATATTATGATCATCAATAAGTACCAACTGCAACGGTGGTCTGAATCTGCTACCAGGAAATTGAGACTTGGAAAACACCCTAGCTACAAAAACCTTGATCGTGGAGGACTCTTCAATGTCCTTAAGGCTTGTGAACTGAACAACGGAACCTGACATTACTCAAAAGATAAACGAATTAATTTGATTACGGTCGTTGGTGTGCTAGGAGATGGAGGGAAGTGGTAAGTATATATAATAGCATAGGGCGAGAGGATATGCAGAATTATGATAATTTGAAGGGGAAAAAAGAAAAGGATCTTCAAAAAATATGAGATATTCTAAAAAGGATCTTAAAAAAATCAGAAATTAATGTATTAGGATTAGGATAAATCTGAAATGTCAAATAATCTAAATGAAAAAAAAAGGATTTCGGTAAATAAGAAAAGGAATATGAATATTTGTAATCTAAGAGTAGAGAGAGATTTTATGAAATTACATTAATGAGTATGAATATTTTTAATCCCAAGTGGGATATTGGGAAAAATATGAGTATGAAATTAAAGTAAATGAAAAGGAATATTGTTAATCTCTAATAACAAACTTACAGTAATGAATATGAATATTTTTAATCCCAAGTGGGATATTGGGAAAAATATGAGTATGAAATGAAAGTAAATGAAAAGGAATATTGCGAATACCTCCTTGAACTGCACGAAATAGCATAGGTAGCGAAATGGCAGAGGTATCCTCCGAGTACATCTCCTACTGCCTCCTGCCCTTGACGAAATCCATGTCACGCACTGCGTCGTCTTGTATACCATAAAAGGAACATGTAATAGTGCATGAGCAACATCTCATGATAACCCCGACCCAACTGAATGCTACATATATTATAGACAGAATGCGTAAGCTGTAAATTTTGCAAATAAAAGGCAAAAATAAATGGCAGCTTACAATCAAAATGCCCAGAGAATTGGACATCACTGTCAAAAAAAGTGCCAGTGCAGAGTTACCACCAGCAATCTGCCAAAAAGGGAAAAAAAGGAAAACAAGTTGTTGGAATGTGATAGTAATTTTGAAAGACAACAACAACACAAATCGTGACTGAATTTACCTACTTGTGTAAGTGCAACTCCACTTGTTAATGTTGTTGGCATGCAGCTAAAAATTGCCAGTCCTGTTCCATAAACATTCCAGTTTCGGATATTCAGGTAAAGGTCTTTAAAAAAAATAGCTATTTTTTCTGTAGAGAAATAATTAGTATAGATGCATATGCATACCTGTTGAAAATTCTTGTGGCATCAGCTGAACTTTGAGAATAAGCCCCGAGAACAAAGGATAGAAAAATAGTATGGAAGCCTGGATAAAAAGCAAATATGTCTAGAAGAAATGAAGTAAATACCATGATTCCATCTATTAAACACTATTGAATATTTTCTTTCTAAAACATGAGTAAGCACTGTGAAATATAGGAAAATAATTTTAGGATAGGTGCACAAAATATTATGAGATGACATTAACCACAAAAGCAAATTCAGATTATATTTACTATGAAAAACTGTGTGTTGGGTATCTGAATTTAGTTCCTTGACAGAAAACATTATCCCCTCCATTTAAGTTCAAAATTTTACCGCTTTATATAGCATCATATATCTATTTCCATAATAGACCTTCAAACACCTATGCTACATAACAAAGACAACATCTCACGGAGCAAAAAAGTATGCTAGTGAAATCATGAATGGAACTACAATAAAAACTGTAGTTAAACGAACTTGCCTGCTAGTCTGTGGGATAAATAATGCAAACTGATAAACCAAAAACAGAACAAATAAGCTCGTGTGTGATATGCAATAGTAAAACAGAGAAGCAACTTGAAATATAGCATAATTATAACCATAAACATCCAGCAGTAGGCAAACTGATAAACCAAAAACAGCAATCAAGAATGTGGGAGTCAGAAATCGATAAATTCCAAAAGAAACAAATGAGAGAAGGGTAAGGACTCCTCCACGGTGAATCGTTGTGTGATTATAGTCGAAATATGAGCTGATAATTAAAAAAAAACGAACAGATTAGGAACCTAGGGTTAACAAACAGGATTTTTGGGATTAAACAAAATCGAATTGATAGTTAAAAAAAAAGTCGAAGTAGGATCTGGAGGATGCAAAACAAAACAAAACAAAACAAAAAAAAAAAGATTTCTGGGTTGATTATAAGCAACAAAAAAAAATTGCAATAATAGAACAAACTGGACAGATTAAGAATAAAGGTCACCTGGGAGCCTCCGATATGAGCAGCAAAGGGAGGGTGAGACCACTTGTGAGCCTCGACCGGTCGGAGCAAACTGCAAAAGGGGAAAAACGTGGGTTGCCCCATTCAATTAGTAATCTAGTAAAGAAGACAGATGACAGATAAATTGAGCAGAGATCCTTACTGGATCATAATATCTTGTATCCGGTGTCCCATCGAGATCTAAGGTAGTAGCAAGTCCAATGGTGTATCTCTTGTCTACTTCAACTGGATAAATGTCAGTATTCACATCAAGTAGCACATTGGTTAAACAATCAGAAAATGCAATCCATCTTGTAAGAATCAACAAGTCAATAAGTATAACTATATCAACCATGTGCATCAAAATATCTAGCTAAGCTAAAGCCATATGTTATTTACAACAGTGTGTTCAACCAATGTAAGCACAACAGTGTGTTCAACCAATGTAAGCACAAATTTTAAGGACAAATTTTAGGGTTTGTAGGTCAAGAAGATTCAAGAATCAATAAATTGCAATCCCGTAAATAAAAAAAATTCGAGTTAAGTAACCGTTCGATTTTGAAGGCCAGAGATCTAAAGCAAGTAGAAATTGAGAATCAGAGATGAGAGTTGAAGAACGTAACTAATAATAGGAGGATCACGAGATAGCATACGGAGCAAGGAGATCTCGCGGAGAGTGGTGGGAGGGAGGGACGCCTTCTTTATCTTCATGGAGGCAAGTTGAAGGCACCTTCTCTATCTTACTCTGTAATTCTCTCTATCTATGTTGCGGGAGCGATTGAGAGCTTTCTTCTACAGGGTGAAGCAATTGAGAGCAACCGAAGGAGGAGCATTTCTTCTACATGATGAAGCAATTGAGAATCGAGGGAGACGACGGTGGGCGGGGAGGAAGACGACGGTGGGCGGGGAGGAAGGCGACGGAAGCGGCGAGGGTGGGCGCTGGCGAATGTTCGGAGGAAGCCAGGAACCCTAGGCCGATTTGGTGAAAAAAAATAAAAAGAAGTAAAGGAGGGTTTGGGAAAAAAAAGTAGAATAAAATAGATTGGTTGAATTAGCTGAATTGAAGGAGAGTAAGACACATCAGCAAAGTCTTCTCTTTTAAAGTTATACTAGCACAGTACCCGTGCGTAACGCACGGGATTTATAAAATAGATTATATTGTCGTAATTTATTTACATTATATTTTAGATATATTGTAATATTATAATGATATGAAAATGATAAAGCCAAATAATATTGATTTATAAAGACAATAATGCTTGTATTATTTCAGTCCTCACAGGTTTTTACTGCAATTTTGGTTTTCACCGGAGCGCACTCCTATGTATGTGTGTGTGTGTGTGTAGCAAAATGTCAATATCTCACCTTCTAGATAGACACATTTGCATGCACTAATGTAGAGAATGTTTTAGTTTTTTTGTAATTTCTTTGTAATTAACTTGATTGGTTACTTTCAACATTAAACAAATATTTGTTGTAGTAATAAGCTGAAATATAGAACTAAATACTTTGTTAGGTGGAATACACATTCGACAAATGCTAGGATTAATGAGAAGTTGCCACATAAGCCTATTTATAAACAAAATGTGCAAAGTGGCATCAACATTTGAACCTATCTTCATTTTAGATATGTGACTTTGAGTAAACCTCCCACAATTTTTCATAAGCATAAAATTGTCAATATTTTGGTAATCAATTCAGTGGCAAACAAATTAAGAAGATGATCTAAAATCATATATATTTCAAACAAAATTTCAAATAATATATTGTTAAGTAGATCATATATATGTAGTACGTGCATGAGTTGTAAAGGAATGCAAAGAAATAGTTTTAATTAACACACAATAAAAATTATTATCACACAGGTAAGATTTGTTTAGTTGTATTTTACTTATTTAGGATAATATATATGCCTTTGTTAAGATAATTCAAAAGAAGTTAATAAGAAAATTCGGAAAAAAAATTATGATGAGATTTTGATTAAAATTTAATAAGATAATTGATGATTAGTTTTTTTTATTAAAAGGGAGGAAAACCCGGAATTTGTAAGTTATAACTTATAAGGATAAGTTTCTACCTACATTATTAATTAGTTAGATTAAAATTAATGTATAAAAGCTGATGATTTATTATTAGTTAAAAGTCCCGATTTTAAGGAGAAATAAATATTATGATTAAAAAAGGTGAATATTTATTAATTAAATTAATTAGTAAAAATTAATTAATTATAAAGGTGGGACCATGATTCATGAGAATTTAATTGTCACGTAAGCCTATGAACTTCTAAATTTAATTTCTAGTGTTTGACATATACTTTGGCTTGGCATATGCATGGAAACTGATCACTGCGGCAAAACAATGGCTATTTGATGTAATTTTGGGGTTGAGATCTAATTCAATGTTGAAATACGCGGTTGATGACAAAGGTGCAAGATGGAATTCCTTACTGTTGGATCTCAATGAGATTATTTTTAGTAATTCATATGAATTATTCAAGTAATTGATTTGGTTTTAATAATTATTATATTTGATTCATTGTATAATGAAATTAAAGATGAAATTGTATAAATTATGGACCAATTCAATGGTTAAGGGATCTTGAAACTATATTTGATTCATATTAATTATTCAAACACCGTAAGACATATTTTAAAATTAATCTTTTTGAAAATTAATTTTATGATAAATTTGTTAAATAAATTTAATATTAATTGGATTTATTTAAATTAATAATTGATTAATTTGAATTAATTATTTAGGTGGTTTCATGTTTATCTTAAAAAATAAGGTGGGGCCACATTGAATAAAAATCCGCCACATAAGCCTCATTTAAGGATAATCCGCCATGTGTCCTCATTTAACACGTGTTTTAGTATTATATTAGATATAGAATATAGATAGAACCTCTAGAGATTAATTTTTTTAAAAAAAAAAATAAAAAAAGATAGGATCATCTCGTTTTTTCCCATTAGTATTAGCATTCATTCTCCCGTCCCGAGCAACAATTCCATTGGATGATAGGATGACAATTTATTCTAATCTCGACAATACAGACTATACAGTGTCAGCTGTACCTGTTTTACTGTTTATCAGCTTCATCTGTCGCATTGCTAAAGAGAGTTCTGAATGTCTAAAATCTACGGAACAAGAACATTTCTAAACACACACACTACCTCATCGAGCCAAATTTGACTGACTCGGCCGCATACATCTTTTATTCTTTGCTTAAATAGATCCATCATGCAATATAAACCAATAACAGGGAAGAAGCCAACGCTTCGTACAATGCCCAATTGCCTATATGCAAAACATGTGGCTCATCGGTCATTCAACAAATGCACCTCAATGCGTGGCTACTTGCTTCGTGCACAGCTCTCTGTTGGCTTTGAAATTCTCCACAACAATGGAATCAGCTTCAAAGTCTGCTCGCGTGTTTACAGAACAACTGGTGTCGGCCTTCAGCTACGATCTCCCCAGTGTCTTTTGCTATGATGACATGGATATCAACAATGTTACCCTTCTTCCCCATAAGTTTTGCAGTCACCTCGAGCTCATCCTGGCATGGACATCATTTAAAGATCAACGCCTCCTCAGCAAAATAGAATAAAATCGCAAGATCCTGAACCACGTGCCTTGTAAAGCCCCAAAAGTCCCCAAGTCAAGTAAGGATTATGTAACACTGCAAGATTTCAACAAGGATTGCTACAAGGATCACAAGTTCGACAAGGTTCGGGTAAAGGTCTGAGTCAAACCTCAAACATCCACAGGAAGAAAATGTTTTGAAGACATTGTCACATAACTTCCAACAGCTGATTACTTCATGAGAAATTCACATTGAAGGTGCAAAATTCAATCATAGTTGTAATCACAAAAGTCATGAAAGATGAACTGAAACATGCCTGGAGATATCCCCAAAGACATGCCAAACACATTAGAGTAGACTGAGTATTTTTACTAATGAAGAGGATCACTTACATCGACTTTAGCAGCCGCCATGTAAGAGACGGACATGTTGACGGATACACTCATGGGCAGGCCTTCTCTGTAAATCAAAGAAGCACCAATTTCATCAACAAGACCTACAATCGCACCCGATGCCAAATTCCCATCCCTATGCTGAAAATCAAATCCGATTCAAATTGCATAGTTGCTCTAATTCCAGCGAAGATGATCGAAATTGAGTGCGAAAGATGCTTCCAGCGAAGATGAAAACATGTAAATCCCTAATTCCTGGTAGTCATGGGGAACTGAGATTACCGTGACCCAAATTCAAATGGATGGAAATGAATATATATGCCAACAGTAAAATCGAAGCAAATAGATCTGAACCTATTGAAAGAGGAAGGATCGAGGGATGCGTACGATAAGGCGTGGGGGAACCTTGAGAGAACAGACGATAAGGTGAGGTTTGAATCGGAGGACACGGAGGCCACGAATGGAGAAATCCTCGTAGAAAGACATCTGGGCGTGAGGGAGGTGAGGATTAACCTTGAGGAGGTCCACTTTCATGGAGTCGTCTGGGGTCAAATCAAACAGGGTTTTGGCTCTCTCCATAGAATCAGTGGTACTCATCTTCAACCCCTCAAAACTCACCTGCTGTTTCAATCCCTTCCTCCTATAAGACATACATGACTCATCACACAGCGCCACAGCGGCCGACAATCAATCTCATCCCAAATCTTTCTATATTAGTAAAAGAAGTTGTTGTTGTTGGTTTTTTTTTTTTTTATTACATAAAAGAGGTTGAATAAATGAAAAATATTTAATAATTTTTTTCTTTAAAAAAAATCATCACTTGAGTAAAAATAATCCTTATAAGAAGTTAAAAAGTCTAATATTACATTATTTAATTAATTATTTGAGTAATATTTTAAAAGTGAAAATCAATTATCATTTTTAAAATCAACACTTGAGTAAATATAATATACAATGAAAATATCAAATTAAATTAATTAATAAGCTTCATCAAATACTTTTAAATTATAAATTTAAAAAAATAGACCCCATATTTAAAAACAATTTATTATATACAATAATATATTTTAAAATATCTAATACTATAAGATTTTCATTGGTGGATAAATAAGTACTTCGTAAAACAGTAAAATGCATGCTCTACCATAATTTCAGTTTCCGACAAGAAAAAATTAGTGTATAGAAAAGTAAAAATAAAAATAAAATATTTTTAGTATAATCTAGATGGAAAATCAAAACCTTGCATACTTAATTTAAGAAATAACTAAAATATGAAATGAAAAAAATCTTTAAAAAATCAAATAGGTTAGATAGAGTTTCTATTTAATTAAGTTTTAATTTTGTGTTGTTTTTATTCGAATTAATACATGAATGTATAAACTCATCGATACAAAAGTCAATAATCCCGTGCATAGCTCGGGGTAGTCCACTAGTAAGTATGAAAAAGAGGGTTTTAAGGAAATCTATTGAAGGCTACCCGCTAAATATGAGTTTTTTATATCTAAACATCCATTTAATATTGAAATTATATAAACTCTCCCATTAAATGGGACTCGTGGACATGTGCGTACATCCTAACTCTGATACCCCCAAACTCCGAACCTCTAGGGAAACGTATCAGAAACGTTTCTCAAAGGTTAGAAATTTCGATCGTTTCGTTGACTAAATAAGTCAGAAACCTTGACCATTTCCGTTTGGTCAGAAACATTTCTGCCTTGTCAGGTGGCATTTCCACTAATTTTATAATTGAAAAAAAAAATCAAACTCTAAATCCCCCCTTCCTCCAGTCTGAAACTCTCGTTTCTTTCTATCATTGTTGCCTCCTTCTGCTCCATTTTTGGTCTTCCGACTCTTCCCTCATATCTCTCTCTCTCTCTCTCTCTCTCTTGATAAGCTCTCACTTGCTCAGTGCTCTCTCCCTCTCGACTCTCACTATGTCATCCTCAAATTCGAGTAGCGATCCTAGCGGAAGATATGGTGTTAAACAAAGCCAACAAATTGACTTTGCAGCGGATGGAGTCGAAGAAGAGTAAGAACATTTAAAATGTTTGACATGTTTGTATTGATTTCTATTAAGGAGTAGACACTGTTTATCACGGTATTGAACATTTTATTTTGTAGCCTAATGTTGCATTCTATGCGTATGAAAATTGGTGATATGTTTATTGTTCTTATTTAGACCTTTAAATGAACATATATTATATTTATGTTGTCGTTTCCCCGTTTCCGTTTCCGTGTAACATAACATCCTAAAATCAATTGATAATAGGAGATGTAACTCACTATCTTATATACTTGTTTGTTCATATTTTTAATTATTTTTTAACTTATTTACTTTCTACACGGTCAAAATATCGTCAAATACACAGTGGTTGCTACGGTTTTAACATAACATCCTAAAGCCAATTGACAAGGTATTTTTTAACCCATTTTATTAGTTTTTTGTTAGATAATTTCCTATGGTTTCTGAAACTGTACCCGACATCGTTTATTATGCAAGATGTGTTAAAAGTAAACCCGTTTTTTAAAACTATGATTTTGAACAATTTTGTTTGCAAGAGTGTAAGTCCACTATACTCACAACTCCAACCTTGCTCCTGATGCCTTCGTTTCTGATTTTGTACAGTCTTGTGTGTCCACTCATCCAGCGCAACATTCTCATCTCAGCCACTGCTTGTGAATTTAATTCAACCAAAATTTGAAAATCCATGTGGAAAAGCGTTGTCTCATACTAATGTGGTAATGTGTGTAATCTCTCACAGAGTATTTACCAGTCCTGATCTCTCAAAGTAGTTTGTGTTTGTGGTACAACAAACAAGCTCTCTTTGTGCAAATACTGGGTAGCTTCTTAATCAGCTAAACGTGGTGGAGCTCTTACACTACAGCCAACAAGAGCACTTCAAACGCATAGTAGCCGACTGTGTATACATCCTCTCCGTTGGCCACAGAGTGACAGAGAATCAGTTTCAAAGTTTGCTTGCTTGTTTACAGAGCAACTGGGTTCGCCCTTCAGCAACAATCTCTCCATTGTCCTTCACTATGACTACGTGGGTATCCACAATGTCGCCCTTCTTCCCCTTAAGCTTTGCTGTCACCTCCAGCTCATCCTGCCACGCAACAAGGTAACAGCTTACAACACCCTAAACCCTAGGCGTTTTACTTATTACACCACCAAAAAGGCAAAAACTCATCCTCAACACTGCAGCAGAGGGGGCTCGAGGCTGAAGCCCGAAATATCGGGAAAAAATAAATTTATATGTATTTTTTTTTTTAATTTTAAAGATAAAAAGAGTTTAAAATAGTAGAAAACTAGAAATTCACAAAGACGCTTTTAAGGTGAATCTTTATTATCTTAAAGTCATGGTTCAAATCTTTTTAGCTTATTTTAATGTATTAAAAAAAACCATTTTTTTCATATATATTTCCATTTTATGATAATTTTTATTTTTTAAACAAATTTAATACTAAAAATGACTATTTTAAAAGATTTCCATTTTTATACATACAATAAAAAAAAAATAACCCCCTAAAGTTTTTTAGGGGGCTAATTGCTACAGCAAAGACAAAATTGCAACAGCAAAGAAATTGCTTACGCCTAGTTTTGCAGCCGCCATGAAAGAGACGGATAGGTTGACAGAGAAGTTCATGGTCTGAACTTGTGTTTGTGTGAAGAGTGAAGAAGCCCCAATATTATCAACCAAAGTTGCAATTGCACCGGACGATAAATTCCCATCCCTATCCTGCAACACAAAGAATCAATTATAAACATGACATGATGAAACCAACCAGCCCTGCCCTTGCAATTTGCAAATCCCAATGGATCAATTCTAAAATCATAACCTCTGAGTTCAAGGAAGTAATAGTAATTGAGCATATGCAGATAACAAAGGTATAATTACGAAATGGAAATTTTATTTGAATCTGATCAAATTGAACCCGATATAGAGATTGAAACACAAAAAACGTCCTTAAATTGAGGATGATAGATTGAACGAGGGAGGGTGGAGGCTTAATTACGATGAGGCGCGGAGGAACCTTGAGAGAGCAGATGATAAGACCAGGTTGGATTCGTCGGATTCGGATGCCAAGAAGAGAGAAATCTTCGAAGAAACTCATCTCCTTTTGAGAGGAGTGAGGATTGACCTTCACCTGTTCAACTTTCATGGCGTCATATGGAGAGAGCCCAACTATGCTCTTGGCTCTCTCCATACTATCCATGTTCATCTTCCCAACTTTCCTTGAGAGTTATCTTCCCGAAACAATGGGATTTTTTTTTTTTAAAAAAAAAACAATTCATTTGGGTTATTGGAAGAGAAAATGTCACCAATATGTCAACGGTCAACCCTTCAATTTTTTTTATAGGAAAATTCCGTTTGATACCATGTATTTAGTGCAATTCCGGATGGTGTCTAAAAGGGTTTTTTTTTTTCCGTTTGGTACCTTCGAGCTTTTGTAAAATTTCGGCCTGTGTCCAAAGTTGAATGTAAAAATAGTACTGTTTGATTTTTTTTTCAGTGTATTTTTTTTAAAGTTAAAAAATATATAAAATTTTAATTTCACATATATTATTTGTTAATTTCCTAATCATTACTAATAGATATGAAATTATTAAAAAAATTTATAAAAAAAATACTCCATAGTACTGTTTGAAGTTTGTCTTTTAGTGTATTTTTTAAAAGTTAAAAACTATATAAAATACTGATTTCATATATATCATTTATTAATTTCCTAATCATTACTAATAGATATGAAATTATTAAAAAATAAAATTAATAATTAATAATTTATATAAAAAAATTGTTTCGGCAAAAAGCCATGCCAAAAGACATCTAAGGGGTGACAAAAGGCATCTAGCTTCATCTAAGCTACATCAAGTGAGAGGGTGGGGAATTGTGGGATGATAAAATTTTGTATCTTCGGCAAATAGTCATAGCAAATAAATTAGCCACAGCTATGCTACGGCAAGCAACCCCTAATGAAATAAACACCACATTTGTCACGGCAAGCTGACGTAGCTAAAGTGTGGGTGGAAAATTAAAAAAAAAAACCCTACTTTTTAGCCCGGATTCTTCGGACCTGGGCTAAATAAATTCAACACAATTTAACCTATTATGCCAAAGTTATTGAACCCTAAAACTAAATATTATAATGTTTAAATAAATATTTCAATTTTTTTTATTGAGTAAAAATTCGGATGCATAAAGCTATCCGATAGCATCCTTTCGGATGAGGTCGAGAAGACCTGGATCATTGTATAAGTTAGGGATGGGGGCAATATGAGCAAGGTGTGCAACCTTACCTGCCACGCAATTGCCGTTACGAAGAACGTGTG
This sequence comes from Persicaria maculosa, assembly GCA_963922045.1. NCBI lineage: Eukaryota > Viridiplantae > Streptophyta > Magnoliopsida > Caryophyllales > Polygonaceae > Persicaria > Persicaria maculosa. Next base: position 19,383,603 of record OY998258.1, read on the forward strand.
AAAACGTAACTTCGTAAAACCGTGTGAGTAGTGTGGTAATGTCTGACATAATAAGATCAATAACCCACGGGCATTTTATCTTTTTTTGTAGGTGGTTGATGATGGTCAGAGAATCGCCTTCAATAATGATTTCTGGGATTTTTAATTCGAGAGCCTTCTGAATCCCAAGTCTTAGTGTTAAGGCTTCAGCAACTAAAGGGGATTGTTGCCCTACTAGTTTGTTTCCCATTGCACTCGAATAATGTACCTAGTTGAGCTCTGTTGTTGTCCAGAAGCCGCGCCATCGAAGTTTAGTTTCAGTTTCCCATCCGGAGGTTTTTTCCATCTCTCCCTCCATTTGCTCCTTTTATTCGTGCTACAGTCGTTTGGTTTATAATTCGTGTCTTCACATGCGTCGTCTTCAACGAATCTTCTGGCTTTATTCCATTCTCTGATATTTGTCTCTACAAATTTTTCAAATCCTTTTAAACTTGGCATCGGTTTTTGCTGGAAGATTAGTTTGTTACGAATATTCCAGGTGGTCCACCACTGGAAAACCATTTTTTGTTTTTGATGTGGATCAAGTATACCGTCTAGTTTAACCAATACTGTTTCTGCGTTTCTTGATAGCAGGATACTATTTGCTATAGCAAATTTCACTTTTGACGATAGGTTGTGGCAGCATAGTGAGAATTTACATTCAAATAGTATATGGGTAGCATCTTCTTCGTGATGATTGCACACAGCACAGTATGGTGGAATAGCGATTCCTCTCTTGGCCAATCGGGCTGCAGTTGGTAGTCCATTCTCACAAATTTTCCACATGAAATTCTTAATTTTTTGGGGGGGGGGGCATCTAATTTCCATATCCATGCATTATTATCGTTATTAAGCTCTGTCGATCTTGTGATGAGCTTGTATGCACTAGACGTTGTAAACCATCCTTTTCTGTCAGGCCACCAGTACATTCTGTCCTGTATTTGATTCATTGGGAGAGGCACCTCTGAAATTTGTTGCGCAACATTATTAGGAACAACCGTCCTAAGTTTTTCCAAATACCATTTTCCATTTTGAATGTACTGATCAATGGTTTCCGCCTTGTTGATTTTAGTTGGATCGAGACAGTTATTCAAAATATTCTTGATCGGGGCCCATTTGTCCTGGCAGAACTTGATAGTTTTTCCATCCCCCACTGACCAAGCTAGTCCTTCTTTGAATGGTTTAATAAGTTTTCTCAGTTGCATCCATTGCCAAGAAGCATTTCCTCTTTTTTCGAAACTTAGGATTGGTGTTGATTTTAAATATTTGTGATTAATGATTTGCACCCAACAATTATCTGGTTCAACAATTATTTTCCAGATAAGTTTCATCTGTAAAGCCTCATTCATTTCCTTTGTTTTCCTTAGTCCCATTCCTCCCTTAATCTTTGGTCTGCAGACTTTATCCCATCCTATTAATGGTTTATATTGAAGATCTTTGTTACAGAAGAAGGTCCGATTGATTTTATCAAGTTTGGAGTGAATTGTCACTGGTAACATGAAGCTTTGCATTGCAAATAGTGGTTTTGAGGCAAGGTTAGAGTTTATTAGTACCGACCTTCCGTGTTGAGATAGTGAGTCAGCTTTCCATTTTGATAATTGACTAGTAGTTTTGTTGATGATTTCTTCGAAAATGTCTTTATTTACTCTTCCCTCAACGATTGGACAGCCCAGGTATTTGTCTAGTTTAGTGTGCTTTGATATTCCCAAGCATTCTTCAATAGTTGTTATTCGCGATGTTGGTATCCCCGGCGAGCCTTGGAAGGCGGATTTGTTATAGTTGACTTTCTGTTCTGAGATTTGACAGTAATCGTCGACTATTTTCCTCACCTTTTCACAAGCTGTCATATTTCCTTTTGTGAATATAATAATGTCATCAACAAAGGCCAGAAATGGGATTTTAGGTCCCGACGAACCAAACCTAAAGCCAATTCCCGATTAATTTGAGATGGATTCGAGTGTTAGTTTTTTAGCGAGCACCTCGGCTCCTAAGATGAAGAGGAAAGGGGACAAAGGGTCTCCTTGTCTTAATCCCCTAGAAGGTCTAAACACCTCCGTAGGGCCATTATTTACCAATACTGAGAAGGAGACGGTTGTTACACATTCCATGATCAGGTGGATAGCATAGTCGCTGAAGCCGAATTTTCTTAGTACCGCCTCTGTGAAAGTCCAATTCACTCTGTCGTACGCTTTCTCCATATCTAGTTTAACAGCTAACCAACCTTCCGATCCTTTTCTAATTTTGAAAGAGTGAAATATCTCGTGGGCTATCAATATATTGTCTTGAATTGCTCTATCAGAAACAAATGCTCCTTGAAATGGATGGATTAGTTTACCAATGACCCCTTTAAGTCTCTCTGTTAATATTCTTGATATTACTTTGTAGATTGTTGAGCACATGCTTATTGGTCTATAGTCTGTTGTCTTGGACGGGTTATCGCATTTTGGCAGTAGGGTAATGAAAGTGTGGTCGATTTGTCGAAGCATTCTGCCAGAATGGAAAAAAGCTTTGACAGCTGTGATGACATCATTACCCACAATGTCCCAATAAGTTTTATAAAACTCTATCGTCATTCCATCCGGTCCCGGAGATTTATTGAGACCGAGAGACCATACCGCATTCTTTATTTCGCAATTAGTTGGTTGTTGGCTTAGAATCCTATTATCTTCATCTGTTATGTCGTGCGGGATTAGTTCTAAATATTCATTGAGTAGTTCTATATTGATTTGCTCCCTGCATAACCTTTTCTCGAAGTCGCTTTTAATTTCCCCACGGATGTTTTCTTCCCCCATAATTAGGATACCGGAGCTAGTTGTAATATTACGAATTATTTTCCGGTTTCGTCTCCCAGAAGCCACTTTATGGAAATAGGCGGTCTTTGAATCAGATAATTTGAGGTGTTTGGATTTTGCTCTCTGGCCCCAGTATTCTTTTTGGAATTTCAGCAACTGTTCTTTTTTCCTGAGTAGTTGTTTCTCTATAAGACAATCCTTGCTCGTTCTGATTATACCCCTCGATTGAATATTAAGCAGTTCCTTTTCCACATTCTGTATTTGGCGGAAGACATTTCCAAATGAGTTTTTGTTCCATTCTTTGATCTTAGCTTTCATGAGCTTTGTTTTATACACTAATCTGTACATTGCAGAGCCCGTGCATCTGATTCTCCATGTCTGCTTGACGACATTTCCAAAGTCCTTTCTCTGTAACCACATGTTTTCACATTTGAAATGGGGGGGGGGGGGGGTGTAGACTCCTTACCTGAATTTATGCAGATGGAGATGGGACAATGTTCCGACCCAGTAAAAGCTCCATTGAATGTAGCTAGGTCGGGGAAGCTCTCAAGAAACTCATTTTGAACCAATGCGCGGTCTAGTCTTTCCCAGATGTTATCCTCTCCTTCGCTTTTTTTCCTCCAGGTAAACTGATTCCCCGATGTTGGTATTTCTAATAGAGAGCATTGATTTTTGAATTGATTTAGTCTGTCGTATCTGGATAGGTTAGACATCGCCCCACCAAGTTTTTCATTGCTGTTGCTGATTTCATTTAGATCGCCGATTATTAAGCATGGAAGTGGTTCACTTGTGATTAGATCTGAAAGCAAGTTCCAAAATCTGTCCTTGTCCTTCTCATGGGGAAGGGCATAGACGAAATAGATAATCCCAGTAAAATTCTTATCTAAGCATGAGTATTTAACTCGGATTACTCTCGGTAGTGCTACCTCAACCTCAATTGTTTGATTGTGCAGAAAATTGTCATTCCATAGAAGGCCTATTCCTCCCGTTTTATCATTTTCTACAGACCAGATAGCCTTAGTATATCCACTTGATTTCCAGAATTTCTCCTGAGGGACTTGATTTGTTCTCAGTTCAGCAATTGCCATAACCGCTATACGTTCATTGATTCGCATTGCTTTAAGGTCTTTTCATAGATTTGGTCGTCCTATACCTCTAATGTTCCAGAAACATGCTTTCATTATTTTATTTTCCAAACCATCTAAAGCCGAAGATACATAGCTTGAGACAGAGACAGGTTATCCTCAAATGTGGTGGTATTTGGGATGTAAATATCCATGTGTGTGATCCTTCTTTGCTTATTGTTTCCTTCTAAGTGTTCTGTAATCGAACGAACGGTTTGTGTAGTGGTTAATCTTGAGTTATGCCTTGTGTGTTTTGCATAGTTTTGCTTAATTAGGATTCTATTACCCTCACATGTATGTACGAGGGTAGTCGGTTGAATATGATAATTATAGGTAAGAAGATGGACTAATCCTTGCCTATAATGTTCCATATATTTAGTCTGTTTATGACTTTTAAAGCTCCCCATTTTAGATGCAACACACGTGATTTGTTCCATAGGATTGAATTTTTCCTTATGAATTTCGTCTTTAATTCTTAATGAGCTTTTATGCCAAGTGATTTGTTTTCTTGGAAGGGATTTAGTTATGTGAAATTTCTCATTAATCCAAAGTGGGAATCTAACCCTAAGAAACCACCAAAATTGATATTGGGGTGCAGTGGCGGAACCTAAGATATCTGGTCGAGGGGGCCAAAATATATATTCGGATTTTTTTTATACCAAGTACATAATAATTTTTAAAAATACTATTTTTCAAAAAGGAGCTATAGAGATTTGAACCCCCAACTTGTTGTTTAAAATATCCATCATTTACCAACTAAACTAGAGTAATTTGTTGTTAAAATGCTCTTTACAATTTACATATTATAAAAATATATTACATATAACATTAATTTTTTTCCGCCCGGAGGGGCCATGGCCACCTCCCGCCCCCATTGAGTTCCGCCACTGTTGGGGTGGACATTGAACAGGGATATACCCATATGTGTGATATTCAGTTTGAAGGGGGTTAATCCTAGGAATCTTATCCTTGACTTGTGGTGAAATACAGTTTATAATGGTAAAGTTATTAGCAGTGAACACACCACAACTAATGGCTGAGTTAGCACTACAGATACCACTACTTGGCCATGATTTCCATTCCTTAAGAGAGTTTGGGCATAGAACAACAGATGGGCAATGAGAACAAGTTACTACACAAACCTGTTTGACAGTAGATAGGCAGACATTCAACATCTCGACCCTCGACGGTAATGGGTGAAAAGGGAGCTGAACGGCACTTTCATGACATGTGAGTGGCAAGTAATGCTCAATCAGTTTATCAAGCAAAGTCATATATTCAAGGAAGGGAGAACGGAATCCCCAGATCATTTGCCATACATGGGTAGCCAATATATAACATGAAACTGTTACCCACCATTGATTACAAACATTTAAGGGACAGTCCATGCCCAAGCAATACCAAATTATAGAGAGTTTGACCCTGAACCAACCGAGCAAACCCGCATAGACAGTAGCTGCACTTACAAGTATAATCATAAGAAACCCACAAACAGAAGCCATACCCAAAAGGAAGGTAATATACATTAGTGGTGGTTTTATCTTGCCTGATTTGAGTTCACCTGATTTGAGTTCGCCTGATCGACTAGCTGCCTCTGTCCAGGAACATTTTCTCACTTCCAAGTCATACCAAACTGTTTTACTTAGTTGTTTGTGACCGACCGAAATTAGTGCGTACTCAAAAAACGGATCATTTAGCTTATTGTAATGAGTTGTATTGGTGGTGTAGTCATGACGAATTGAACTCCCATATATATTACTCCAATAGACAAGAAGGCTATATAAGACTAGCCAAGCGCTAATCCACCTAGATATATGATCACAAGGCTGTGAGTTCAACCAACCAAATCTAGTGAAATTTACACATGCTTTAGGCCTATAAAGAATTGAGATAACTAAGGTCCACCATTTAGGTTCATTAGAGAAAGATGCTTGATTATAGATATTAGAATTACTCATGGAAGAGGGACTTTCAAGGTATACATGCTTATAGTATTTTCTAAATGGATGAGCCTTAATTTCACAAAAATTATTCTTACTTAATGACATCATCATAAGCTTGACTTTGAGAACTAGCAAACGGCATAACAGTAATTGGGTACCCTGCAAACTGTAATTAGACTGATCATACAAGTTTATAGGTGTAGCTGCGCACCAAAGGCTAATCCTTTTATAATAGAGAGATCTCAAAGAAGACAAAAAAGATTTATGCAAATGAATATATATGTGACAGTAGGTGATTAAGAGCTGGGAAGGAGTGTCAAAATATGATAAATCCCACATAGTTTTGTGCCAACAGTGGTTTAAAGTGGTACTTAAACAAGGAAGGAGACATTTAAAAGGAAGTAAGGTCCGGGAGTTTAATCTAAAATTATTCAATATAATGGTTTGCCTTAGAGGTAAGTCCTTGGATTTATGACAGTAACATAAGCAACATGAACTTCTTGCCCAACAATCAGGAGCTATGAAATAATAAGAATGCACCATTAAAATGTTTAACATTTCTAGCCATTGTAAATCACTATAATTTAGACGATGCTGAATACACACCCAAAGATTGATGAAAGAAAACAGAATACCCCATCCGGCAATCACGTACCTGAAGCATTTTTTGACCTTAGATTGTTTCTTTGATTTCTTTTCTTCCTCGGCACGCGCCTCAGTGAGATTAATTCTCTCAGGCAGTGTGGATCCCTTTCGGGCCGCCGAGATGTTCTCCAGGACACTCTCTTGCACAGCAATGAGTTTCTCCCTCTGAATTTTTCTCCTCTTGAATTTATTTTCTGTCTTCGCCTTTCGGCTCTCCTCCTGGGCATCCATGGATACCTTTGTTGCTTTTGCGAGTTTTGAGCCCTCCGGCTTCCCCTTTCGGTGTTAGTCTTTTTAGAGGCGGGATCTTCCGCCACCATGGGTCTTTTCCCTTTGTGCACTCCAGAGGTTTCCATCAATAAAACACAGAAAGCAATAAACAGATTTGGGTAAAGAAGATTGAGATTAGAAAAGGAAGAGGTGCGAGGAACCAAGCACCAACTCCCCGATGATAAATAGGGAAGATTTTGTGAAGAAAGAGGGGAGAAAAGATTAGGGAAACTACAAACCCTTCCGATGCAGCGAAGCGTGCCCCAGCAGAACAAGATCTTGCAGAAACCCACTCCAGCAGACACAGAAGAGCAGGAGGGAGGGCCAGATGAAAACGCCCGAACCAACAAAATTCTGAAATCCATACAAACTGGATTTGGCCACGGGGGTGGACGATAAGACCAAACTCGAGTAATCCACCCCATCAGAACACCCATATTGCTCCCACGATGATCGAGAGAGACTAGATTAAGGCATCGCTTAACCCCAAGCGTAAACTCATAATTAGGGATTTCATCTTCAACCAAGAGAATTTTGCCAACACAGGACTTATGAAGGCTTAGGCTGATGAAAATTTGGGGGTTTATAGGCCAAACATCAGGAATTAGGACAAGGATAAGCATTTTGGAAATAATTTTTGCCATAAGATTGTACGAACGTGAGTTCTTCATCGCAGAATTGGGGCAACTTGGAGAGGCAACACAAAAGAGGACAACTGAGGACTGGGGAGACGCAAGAAGCGCGCGTGAGGCGCGTTTTTTTTACACCGGAAGGGTTTTCTCATGTCGTGTTATCTAAATAAATATTTCAATTGGCATAATAGGTTAAATTGGGTTGAATTTATTTTATTTTTGAGGAAAGAAAATTGGGTTGAATCCACTTGTTAAATATTATATTGGGTTAAATTGGGTTGAATTAGATTTAAAAGAGGTTAATGGGTTAATTTGGTTTAAAATCATCATACTTAACGACAACTTAACAGCCTACAACTTTTACATTCAACTTTGGACACGGGCCGAAATTTTACAAAAGCTCGAGTGTACCAAACGGAAAAAAAAAACCTTTGGGACACCATTCGGAATTGCACTAAACACAGGGGTACTAGACGATTTTTTTTTTTTTTTTGTATTAGGAAATAATTCGAGGGCTTGGCAGACCCGGCACCTCGAGAGGCTAACCAAGTCGGCAAACGACAATGATTGAGGAAGACAAAAGTTCGTGATTTCTTGTTCGAGATGCATTTCCGACGTGAAGAAAGAATCTTCGTTACTGTAATGATTTTTATATGGCCATTTGTCATTACTGTTCATAGGGTTATAAAATAAGAAAGAATTCGGGATATGGCAGCCGGATGCAACACATTGTAAAAAAGCATCCCGGCAAAGAAATCGAGGACCTCGATCATTAACCCCCCACTCAGATATCGACGAATATTTATCTACTAACTTTGACTTTGTTGATATTGAGGCGAGTGATTTCGACGTTTTGAAATTGTGAAGCCGTCTAGAAAGATTGTGACACCCTACTCTAAAGGTAATTGTCTGTCAAATTCTTGGGGCACCATACTCGACCGTTGCGATTGAGCAACTTTTTAGTCGAAGCAGACAGATCTTAACAACCCAAAGATCGTTTATACTCCCGGATAACCTTGAGATGCAAGTTCTAATAAGCGTTTGGAATCCAAGAAAAGGAAACCCTCACCTCATCCTCCTTCCTCCATTTTCAATCTTCAAACCCATCTCCAAATCATTTATTTTGTGTCTCTCCAAGCTCAAACACCACCACAAACACCTCTTATCCAAGCAAAACAAAAGCTACAGATCAAAGCCCTTTCACCACCACGAGTTCCTTCTCGCCGACGCGAGTTGGAGCCCGGGAGGTCCCTGTTCGTTTGTTCTTCGCGGTATTCTCCTTTTTATCCCTCTCTTTGCTTTCTTTCCCTTCCAAACCTTTTAAAGGTGAACCTTTACTAAGTTTTCTACATTCCAAGGTCGAAAGGAAGCGGATCCAACCCCAACCGAAGTAAAATCGAGCCCTCCACTCTCTCTTTCCCCTGTTTTCGAAGGTAAGCTCAATCTCTCTCGTTTTCGTTCGTTTTGGTCTCAAACTTTCGTAAAAGAGGACCTTTACTCATCCTTTGTCTTTCCTAGACTCATTCGGTTGCTTTACTCGTTGATTTGGAGCTCGGACGACCCCCATTGAAGGTTGAGGAGACTTTTCGAAGAACCTTGGGTAAAAGAGGACCTTTACTCATCCTTTGTCTATGTGTGTTGTTTGTGGTTAGGATGGGTAGTATCGTGTCTAGGTTTAATTTGGGAAAGAATGGGATTGATTCAAGATAAAAGCGAGCCAAAGTGTTCGTATCTCGGCATGACAAAACCATGGTCGCTATGGCGAGTTAGAACAGAAGTTAGAGAGGAAGATGAAAGTCTTTCACCGCAACGAGTGACCATTTCGCTGCGGCAAGTGACCAATTCGCCGCGGCAATAGAGGTCCCTTGGTTGCGGCTAGCAAGAGTCATGTCTTCGTGGGAGCCAGGGGATGAGTTAATAAAAAAAAGTTAATAACCACTATTAATTAAAACTTATCGTTTACTATTCATGTACGCCTTTTTTAAATGATAAAAACGATATAAAATATTAACTTTTTTACATTTATTTTTATAAATTCATACTTAATAGTCATAAGTATGAAGTTATTTAATTTTAAAAAATTATTAAAAAAGTTAATATTTTATATACTCCGTAGTTTTTAACACCTAAAAAAGTATGCATGAATAGTAAATCATCAAGTTTTAATTAGCAGAATGAGTAGTTTGGGTGCATCCACCGAGCTTGGGTGCATCCACCACCATCTTGCCCCACCTCTGCTGGTTTCCACCTCGATCGCCGCTCCCCACGACCGTCGTTTCAAGCCCTTTGGTTCCCCATGTTGTCGTTTCACCTCTACAGGTATGCTTCTTCCTTTGGGGGCGCCAGTTTACTCTCTCCATGCTTTCTGCCGCCGACATCTTTTTTAGCGTTGGATCTACACTGATTTTACCTTGTTTTGGCGAACCAATCTCAATCCATTTTTCCGACTCGATGCCTTTTTTTTATTGTTGTTCATTTTCTCTGCTTTAGCCCGTTTCATCCACCTTTGTTTTAACTACCTAATAGTCGCTCACAATCTTGTTATCGTCCTTGGTTTGGGATGGGTTTGGGGGTTTTAATGGATAATGGTTTGGCTTGGAGTCGAGTTTGCGGGTTGATGTGCAGTGTTGTTCTTGTTGTGTTGCATGCTTCTTTGAGCGGTGTTTGATTTGACATGTTCGATGACGTCGTGGATGTGTGTTGACATCTGATGATTCTTTTGAGTCCATAATATGAGGTGCCTGCTGATGTTCCCCAGAGTTCTCTGTGTGCGTCGTCCCTTTGTCCGATCGTTTCGTTGTCTATTTGGCTTGTGATTTTAAGTGTAGGATGTCTTGTTCATTTTCTTTGTAATTTCCTTTATGTCATTTGATTCAGTAATTTTCTTTCTGTCTTTTGCTTCTGTTATTTGCTTTCCGTTGTTCATCCACCGACTTCTCCAATCTCTCAGTTTCTATAGACTTGTCTAAGAAACCGAATTCTTATCTTGCTTAAAAAATATATATATATATATATATATATATATATATATATATATATATATATATATATACACCCATACCAATATTATAATAGGTTGGTTTATAAGCCTAAAAACTAAAAAGTAAAGGAAAATAGTTTGCTTAGGTCTTGGGTTTTTTCCGCGTTTACTTTGGGTGCTCTTTTGATGTATTTTATGTTATATTTTCTATTTCGTTGTTGTATGTTTAGACGGCTTGTCGTCTTGTTTGTCGGCCTCTTGAGGTTCGGGCCTGTCCGGTCTCAAATGATTTCCTTATAAAAAAAAAAAGGTTGGTTTTTTGCAAGTCTAAAGTATTAAAGAAACAATTTTAAAAGAATGAGGATCGGATTTCGGAATCGAGTAACTTTTTACATTGACAGACATAGATGTAAATTATTAAAGGAAGGAAGAAGAGTCACCTCTTGTTGGGCGTGGGATTGTTTCTTCAATCTCCACCAGTTCATCGAACCAACAAAGATTCTGGCTGACAAATACAATAAAATAAGCAAAAAGACAAGAAACAGAAGCCCCACGTGCGGATCATGACAAGCAAAACCCTGCATCCGTGCCGGGTGGGTGTGTGGGGTTTAATCCAGCCTTTCTCCTCCAACTCCCACTCCCACTCCCCCTCATCAATCTGCAACTCCACTGCACTGCACTGGCGCTGCACTGTATCCCCACCCTCCCCCTCGCCCTCTCCGCCGCCCATCCATGAAGCCCAAGCCCCGCCGCCACCGCCCCTGCCACCGCCACCCCGACCAGCCCCACTCCTCCCTCTGCGCCTCCTGCCTCCGCGAACGCCTCTCCCTTCTCAACCCCTCGCCCGCCGGCATCAGCGGAGGACCCACCGCAAGCGCTTCCTCCACAGGCGCCTCCCCATTTCCTGAGCTCCGTCGTTCCAGGACCTTCACCGAGAACAGGCGCGGGAGTCTCGGTTCCACCTGCGAGCCTGGGAGGAGGTCCTGAGAGGTCCGCCCTCGGAGCACGCTCGAGGATCTGTTCACCGTCAACGGGGAGGAGGTCAGACACGAGCTTGAATCGAAGGATCTAGGGTTTCTGGGAGATACGTCTCCCGTCCCGGAGGTTATTGAAGAAGAGGACGAGGAAGAGAGGAGCGATTGCGAAATCAAGGTTTCCGCTGATTTGATTTCGCCCAATATTAACGCCAATGCGGGAGCCGTTGATCGAATTTCTCAAGAAGAGGAGTTCGAAGACTCCAGGCCGATGAAAGAGTTCATCGATCTTGAATTGAGGAGTGACATTAAGCCTTCTAGGAGAGATTTCAAGGAAATCGCCGGCAGCTTTTGGGTTGCGGCCTCTGTGTTCAGTAAAAAGTTGCAGAAATGGAAGCGAAATCAGAAAAATGGCAGGAGGCCTGATTACCATTACGACAGAGGCGGTGGTCTGAGTGGAATGCGCCTGGAGATGCTAAGAGGGAGGCGCCTGCGGGACACGCAATCGGAGGTCGGAGAATGCGGATTCGGGAGGAGATCCTGCGATTCCGATCCTAGGGTTTCAATTGATTTAGGCAGAGCTTCCATTGATGGAGGCGGATACTCTGGGAGGAGGATTCATGATCCTCATCCAAGATCTTCTCTGGATCTTGCTCGAGCTTCCATTGATTGCGGGAGTGTGTTTGTCGACGATCAAAGACAGGGTTCAGTTGATGCCCCTAGAGCCTCCTGGGATGGCTGTCTCAATAGCAGAACGATCCCGGTGCGTGCAGCTCCCATGGTCTCGGTGATCGAGAACGCAATGGCAACTGTCTACGGATTGGATCCTCACACATTGGTATTCGAAAGATTGAATGCAGAGAACAAGGATCCGAAGAGCTTCAATGGCATTAAACAATTGGATCCGCTGGCCTCACCTGTGCGAAAGATAGGTTTTGATCGATCTAACTCGAAGAGGAATCCGCAAGGAGAAATCGAGATCCTCCATAACACAAAGTTGATCATAACGGAGAAGGAATTGATGGGATCAAAGACAAGGTTTAGCAAGGAAGACAGCTCAGACAGCAGCACTGTCGGTGCCACTTCCAAGGATACAGCAACCTCCTCAGCCTCGAGCAGCAGCTGCAGTGGGAACGAGATTCCTGATTCGAGAAAATGGGGAAAACTCTCGAACATCCGGGCTCTCTTCACCCGACGAAAGCATCCAAAATCTTCTGAGAATGAGAAGCTTGATCCTCCAAGGAAGATAGATAACTCGGACAGTAAATGGAAACTTGCGCGTAGTAGCAGCGTTGCTAGCTCAAGGAGCTTGTACACGACGGCTAGATCAGCTCTCCGGATGAAGACACATGAAAATGGCAGTATGGAGCGCGAATGCAGCATCGACGATGGCATGCTGCGGTTCTATCTGACGCAGCCAAGTAGCCACAGGAGAAGTGAGCTTGTAAAGAGTAAGCGAAGGAAGTCTCATTCCATAGCTCGGAGCTTTCTGAAGCTCTGATGTCGAAGAAGGCCAAGGGGGCTGCATATTGTTCATCGTTTTCGCGATTCTAGTATTGGCATAATGTGTTTCTGATCCGTTTATTTTTACCATATTTCTGGTCTTTCGAGTTGTGTATTGTAATAACCATGCTTATTATGTATGTTAAACTCTGCTTGATAATGATAATGATAGATGTAACCATTACATAGCCATTCACCGAGGCATTCATATATCTCTGCAAAATCAATGAAATTATCCACAAAGTGAAAGGGAAGTTCAATAGAAAGGATTCTATTCTAGTTGGTAATTCATATAGCACTTTGTATCTTCTTCAGAGTTCAGCCTATTCATTTCACTAGCAATTCGTTCAAGAAGTATGCTCTGAGTTTCTCGCACATTTTATCTCGATTCGATTTTTAAATATTTTACAGTTAAAAAGGGTTTGTGTGCAACATACTCAAAATTATCTTATCAATAGTCACTGTTATCTTTATAATCCTTCTAATTGTTGTATAAAACATTGGACTATGGTTTATTTGTATTGTATGCACAAGCTCTAGGTTGATAAGTTCCTTAGTGCCACGTACCACCTAGCCATGCCGTGACCATGGAAAAGCACATTGGTCCCTTGGCTTGACCAAGTTTGGATCCAATGGCTAGCCATGATTCACTAGGTGAGACCAAGGTTGGTATATAGGCCTAAGTCTTATATATATGTGTGGGTTTATATCTCGGATCCTTTTGCTGGACAGGGTTGGGCTCTCAGTTTGGGCTTGAGCAAGTTAGTCCCATCCCTGAAGCCCGGTGCTTTATCCCCAATTGACCGTTGTGACTTGCATATATATTGGTCCTTATGGGAAACCCTAAGAACGGTAGCATAGAGCTCTCTCTGAGGTGAGAAAACCCTAATCGGCTAGGGTTTCTCGGAGCTCCCTAAATACGACGATTCCATTGATGCTTGATTTGCTTAAGTGCTACCTGAGTACCTGGTTGAGCAACGAAGACAAAGAAGACAAGGAGAAGCTGGGAGTGAGAAGTCTCAGAGGATATTTCCTTAATCGGACAATTTCTTCCCTATCTCTGTTTATCTTTGTTGTTGCTTCTTAGTCTAGAATCATTACTTAGTGCTTGTGCATTCATACAATTGTAACAAGTTCTTTGGCCTTGGATGTCGAGTGAATTGGGTGAACCTCCCCTCCCGAGGTTGCGCATATATAGAGAAACCAAACCGCGTAAACAAAGTCTTGTGTGTTTGCGTTTTGTTCTTGTTTGAGTTCGTTTGTGTGTTTCTCATTTATCTATCGACTTCGAACTTAAGGAACCCTAGAATCAATAGTTACATTGACATCTTATCAATAAACTCGTTTAGACTTTATTTTAACATGGCCTATGTTTTGGAATGGGCCCATATTTTTTGAAAAAATGAAAGGACACTAATCTATCAACCATCCAACAGAATGTGATGGGCCTTGTTGTTGTATGTATTATATCAAAGGCCATTCTCATACATGCCATCTATTGATATCAACCCAAATCTATGAAAACCTAGATGGAAATCTATCAATCATAAGACAACAGAATATTGTATAACAAAGAAAAATTACACCGCCAAATCTATTACTATGACCCAAATTAAATCCAAATTCATGTAGCTCCATTTTTTTTTTTAATGATGAGGAACCCATATTTAGTGGGAAATCGCGGGCACGTGACCCAGTCGACAAGAGCTACACACCAAGTAAACCGGTTTGCGCCAATCGGCTCAACCTATTAGAAATGAGCAAGACAAACCTTGGATTTTCATCCAAAAAAATGAGCGAAAGTAGGGATCGAACCCGAGACCTCCTGACATCCCCATTGCTCCCCACCAGTGAGCCACCCCGACTGGGGCCAAGTAGCTCCACTTTGATTACTTTGCACGGACACGTGTTTCACTTATGAAGTACTTTCCTCATTACAAAATACTTCATCTGTTCTTTTATAACTGTCGTTTTAAGGCATTTTATGTTTAGCAAAATATTTGACATTATCAGCTCTCCCACTAATTTTTCTAATTTACTATAATTTCTCTAATCAATACTCCCTCGGTTTTTAAAGAAAATAATGAGAGGGTCTCAATTGAGTCCAAGTGAAACGAACTTGGGAAGTACACTTCATATGAATTTAATTGATGAGAAATTAAGTTAATGAGAATTGAACTTCTTATAATTTAAGAAAATATGTTTGGATAAGTTTAACTTTATGTAAATTAAAACCCCGCGTTTTGTTTGATTGAATATGAACTTTCATGAGAATTTGTGTAAAATTATTTTTGTAACCCTTATTAATTAAAAAAAAACTATTTATTTAAATTTTAGGCAAATACGTAATTTGTGATAAAAAAAAAAGGTTTTTTGAAATAAATAAAAAGGGTGGATTTCAACTTACCCACCTCACATGGTAATTTAAATTCATTCATTTTGGTGGAATTGGAATTTCCATGAATTATATATAGCTACTTCATGAGTTTTTTAAAAACAAAATTCCAATCCAAACACATGTATTGAAATCTAATTACTAGGTTGTTTCAATTTCTGAGTTTTTTTTAATGTAATCCAAACGAGAATCAAGTCTTTTGTCCCCATTTATGTCCCATCCGCCTGTATTATTTTTAAACAAGGATGTTTGTTGCAGGAGGAAATCGAGACTTGCAATAAAATATAAATAAATAATTACAAATAATTACAAGACTCCCTCCCTATGCAGTAGTGGGAAGTCAGGATCGATCCACGAGGAAGCGTGTCAGCGGATCTCAGGTAGGTGTAAATCTCACAAGCAGAAAAGCAAACAGAAAGACATAAAGAAAGACAGAAATAACAAATAAAAGCAGAAACTTAAAGGTGCAAACTTTCGAACACAGAATCGCAGATTTCGGTGGAATAAACTCAATAAACTAAAATACTTCCAAAGCCTGGGTATCAACACCACAACGATAACCATACAAAGTAACACATAAAGGCATAAAAGATCATGTTTTCCATCAAATAACTTTCGTTATTAACAAATAGGCATATAGAGGCTTTCGCATAAACCCTAATTGTTACTAACCCTTTTCACATAATTAACCCAAGTTGCATTAAGATCACTTTCGCTTCAATAACACAAACAAGGATCACCTTCAACTTTCGCAAAAGAATCATGCTCATGTGAATAGTCTACTGAGCAGTGAAATCTTTCTAGGTAATGACTTTGTCAAATATAAAGATTCAAGAGCTTCCCAAAGGGACTTAGCAGTAGTTTTACTCACCACCTGACGAGCTACGTCGTCAGACAACCTAATCATTATATCTGAATGAGCTTGCTCATCCATTTCCAGTTTGGATGAATCTGAGGTGCCTTCAGGGCGAGTTCCAGTCACAGCCTTCCAGCACTTCTCTTTTATCATCACAGCCTTCATCTTGACTTGCCACATGGCGAAGTCTGTCGTCCCATCGAAGGGCTTCATCCTCATGGTGTTATCTGCATCTGAGAAACACACACAGAAAGTTAGTGAATAACTTTAACTAAATGAGGATTAACTGTAAAGGCTAGATCTAACAGGTAGAGAACTAGAAATAAATAAAGCCGTATTTTTGTGGTTTTTAGGTTTTTCTTAAACGAACGAGAAACACAAGTAAAAACCAACAACGAACAGAGAAACCCTAAAAAGAGCGGAAGCGAATGACAATCAGAACCAATGATCTGATACCACTTGTTAATTCTAGGGTTCCTTAAGATCGAAGTTGATAAACAAACGAAAAACGCTTAACAGAACTCAAACAAGAACCAAACACAAACACACAAGGCTTTGTTTACGCGGTTCGGTTTCCCTACATCCGCGGAACCTCAGGAGGGGAGGTTCACCCAATTCACTAGGCATCCAAGGCCAAAGAACTGGTTACAGAGGTATGAATGCACAAGCACTAAGCGATGATTCTAGACAAGACTCAACAAAACAAAGATGAACAGAGATAGGGAAGAAATCGTCCGATTAAGGACACCGAGAAATATCCCTTGAGATTTCTCACTCCCAGCTTCTCCTTGTCTTCTTCTTCATCTTCGTTGCTCAACCAGGTACTCAGGTAGCACTTAAGTAAATCGAGCACCTCAGGAATCGCCGTCTTCAGGGAGCTCTCCAGAAACCCTAGCCGATTAGTGTTTTCTTACCTTAGGAGCTCTGTGCTACAGTTCTTAGGGTTTACCCTTAAGAACATATATATATGCGAGCTACAACGGTCGACTGAAGGAGCAGAGCTGTGGGCTTACAGAAATGGGCCTAACAATTAAGCCCAATATGAGAGCTCAAGATCTGTCCAACATACATAACCGAGACATAACCCACATATATGTCTAGCTTAAGCCTATATACCACACTTAGCTTCACCTTGTGAACCATGGCTAGCCATTGGATCCAAACTTGGTCAAACCAAGGGACCAATGAGCTTTTCCATGGTCACGGCAATGGCTAGGTGGTACGTGGCACTAAGGAACCAACAACCTAGAGCTTGTGCAAACAATACAACTTAAACCATAGTCCAATGTTTTTATACATCAATTACAAGGATTATAAACATTACAAAATGCCCTCCTAATTCTTCTGGTTGTGTAAGCCTTGATCACCAGTAGTGAAGAGAGTGTTCCAACTGTCTGCCTCGGTTCAAGAAGAGTCAAGAGATTCATGGAACTTCCCAAATATGCAGGGAATCCCTGCAAAATGAGAATTTGTCAGCAGTGACAATCTTGGTTCCAAAATCTGCAGGATTAAGGTCACCCTTAATCTTTTTTACATCTATGAGATTCTTTTCAACCTGTACACGAATAAAATGGTGCCTCACATCAATGTGTTTGGTCCGTTCATGATGAACTGGATCCTTACATAGATACAAGGCACTCTGACTATCCATATGCAAGACAGGTAAGAAAGACATAGGTAAGATTTCACCAATAAGCCCAGTAAGCCATGAAGCTTCCTTAGCAGCCTCTGTTGCAGCAACATACTCAGCTTCTGTAGAGGAAAGAGCAACAACTGATTGTTGCTGTGATTTCCAAGAGATGCAGTTACCTGCCCAGGTGTAATAATAGGCAGTTGTTGACTTCCTATTATCTTTATCTCCTGCATAATCTGAGTCACAAAAACCATGCAAATAATGCTTTGAAGCATGTTCAGAAAACACCAAACCATAGTTTCTAGTTGCACAGAGGTATCTAAGCAAATATTTCATGGCAGTCCAATGAAGCTCTCCAGGATTGGACATAAATCTACTGAGCACACTAATGGCAAAAGCAAGATCAGGTCTGGTGCAAAGCATAGCATACATAACAGACCCTACAGCCACATCATAAGGAACCTTAGCCATTATTTCTCTCTCAGCAGTATCAGTGGGACAGTAGTGTCTAGATAAGTCTAGGTGCCCTCCTAAGGGGATACTAGCAGGTTTAGAATCAAGCATGTTGAATTTTTCTAACACCTTTTGGATATAATCACCTTGAGAAAGCCACATGATTTTTCTTTTTCTGTCTCTAGTGATGTTAATCCCTATGATCCTTTTAGCTGCTCCTAAATCTTTCATGTCAAAATGCAATTTTAGATCCCTTTTCACACCAGAAATGATCACTTTGGAATTGCACATGATAAGAATGTCATCCACATACAGAAGCACAAATAAAGGAGATTTAGACTTGACACCCTTAAAATATAGGCATGTATCATAACTGCTTCTCAGAAAACCCAGTTTCTTCATACATGAGTCAAATTTTAAGTTCCACTGTCTGGGGCTTTGTTTTAAACCATAAATTGATTTCTTCATCAAGCACACATGATCAAAATTCAGTTTATCAACAAAACCCTTCAGTTGTGACATATAAATAGTCTCATGCAGATCACCATGTAAGAAAGCAGTCTTAACATCCATCTGTTCTAAGTTCCAGTCAAACACAGTAGTAATGGCAAGCATTAGTCTAAGTGTTTTGTACTTTACCACTGGAGCAAAAATGTCATTATAGTCGATTCCTTCTTTTTGAGTGAAACCCTTGGCAACTAACCTAGCTTTAAATCTAGGAGGTTCTGAGGGTGTAACACTTTCCTTCAGCTTATAGATCCATTCACAGGCAATGACTCTAGCATTTTTAGGCTTAGGCACCAATATCCAAGTTTTGTTAGAGATCATAGACTGAATTTCTTCCTTCATAGCTTTTAACCACAGATTAGATTGTTTACAATTTATAGCTTGGTCAAAAGTTTCAGGAGTATAGGATCTAATAATATCAGCAGCAATGAAAGCAAACTCCACAATATCAACATCTTTTAAATCAACAAAATTTATATACCACCTATTAGGTTT
Organism: Persicaria maculosa; assembly: GCA_963922045.1. Lineage (NCBI taxonomy): Eukaryota > Viridiplantae > Streptophyta > Magnoliopsida > Caryophyllales > Polygonaceae > Persicaria > Persicaria maculosa. The sequence goes on from OY998258.1 coordinate 19,402,823, forward strand.
GACAACCCTAGGTTCCCTATCTCTGGTAAGTTGATAATCACTTAACACATTTTCATTATCAAGATGCACAGAGGACTCTCTAGACTGAGAGTTAGATAGGGAGGAAGAGGAGCTTACTTCCCCATCAACTAGATGGGGGGCTGCTGCAACAGGAGGGGGTGTGTGGTCATTTTGATGACCTTCAGGGTCTTGCTGATCATCTTCAGCATGACCATCCTGAGATAAGGCATCCTGGTGGTCTTGAGGGGGAGTTGGGTCATCATCATCTTGATCTTCATCCTCATCTCCAGCCACCTCTCCTTCATGAGGTAGATAGAAAGATGAGGGAGCTGTTGTGTCTTGATCAGTACCTGCACACTCAGTTGAACTGGTCAGCTTGTTCTTAAAGTAAAAATCCACCTCATTAAAGGTTACATTTCTGGATATGATCACTTTGTAACCATGGGGTTGCACAAGCAACACCTTGTAACCTTTAGTATCTTCAGGATAACCTAACAGTACCCCTTTCTGGGCCCTTGGTTGCAGCTTACCTTGAGACACATGAGTGTAGGTAGTGCATCCAAAGGGCCTCAGATGGGATAGGTCAGGTTTCCTTCCAGTCCACATCTCTTGTGGAGTTTTGAACTCAATCACAGATGATGGGGACCTGTTTGTGAGGTATGCAGCAGTGGTGACTGCTTCACCCCATAAAGAAGGTTTCATTCCAGCACTTATGAGCAGACACCTTGCTCTTTCAAGCAAGGTTCTGTTCATCCTCTCAGCAGTCCCATTCTGCTGAGGGGTGCCAGGAACAGTGAGGTGTCTTTTGATGCCATGTTGCAAACAGAAATCATTAAAAGCATGATTACAAAATTCAAGACCATTATCAGTTTTAAGACACTTAAGTTTGTGATTAGATTCATTCTCAACAAGCAATTTCTAGGTTTTAAAACTGTTGAAAGCTTCATCTTTAGACCTAAGCAGATAAATCCAAACCTTTCTAAAATGATGATCTATGAAAGAGATGAAATATTTCCTACCACCAACTGTATCAACTTGGGCAGGGCCCCATAAGTCAGAATGAACATATGCAAGAGGTTCTTTAGCAGTGTAAGTGGATTTAGGAAAAACATGCTTAGACTTTTTTCCTAGAATGCAATCTTCACAAAAACTCAAGTCAACAGGCTTCACAGAGATAATACCATGTTTAAACAACCGATGAAGACCATGAATACCAATGTGACCAAGTCTAGTGTGCCATAATTTGGTTTGATCAGTCATAACATTAAGACTCACATAGGCAAAGTTCAATTCAGGAGTACCAAGTACACAGTACATCCCTCATTTCTTGATACTTTTTATAAGTATAGTCCCATTTTTAGAGACTACCTTAATCCCATTTCGAGTCCTAATGTCATAGCCTTGATCATCCAATACAGATTCAGACATAAGGTGCCTCTTAAGATCAGGCACCCATCTTACCTGTTGAAGTACCCTTATCTTACCATCAAACATACTTAAGGCAACTGTGCCTATACCTTTGATCTCCAGGGAGGAGTCATCTCCGAGTAACACCTCCCCACCATCATACTCCTTGAAGGTTTTGAACATTGACCTATCATAGGTAGAATGAATGGTGCATCCAAAATCTAGTATCCAAGTGTCATTAGAGGTTAGTGAAGAACAAACAAGTAGTTGATGAGGATACTCAACATTAGAATCAAGCACAACAGCAGTTTCTTTAGCCCTTTTATTTTCATCAGCTTTTTTCTTCTTGTAACAATCTTTGATGAAATGACCAGGTTTATCACAATAATGACAGTTACCATTGTTACTCCCTTCTCCACCAGATTTGTTATCTTTTTCCTTATCTTTCTTCTTAGACTTCTTGTTGTCTCCTTTACCTTTTCCCTTAGCTACAAGAGCCTCAGGTTTAGGCTCAGCTTTCTTTTCAGATTTGGTTTTAAAAACCTTCATAATTTCATTTTTCTCAATGATAGACTCTAGAATTTTATTTTTACTAAGGTCATCATTGCTGTACTGTATGACATCTTTGAAATTATCAAACTGAGCAGGTAAAGAGTTAAACAATAACACAGCTTGGTGAGTGTCTTTAACCTTATCATCAACTCTTTCCAATTCTTGTGTTAGTCTAAGAAATTTGTCCATGTTTTAATTTAGAAACAAATTAGTATCCATTTTAAATGTGAATAGTCTACTGAGCAGTGAAATCTTTCTAGGTAATGACTTTGTCAAATATAAAGATTCAAGAGCTTCCCAAAGGGACCTAGCAGTAGTTTTACTCACCACCTGACGAGCTACGTCGTCAGACAACCTAATCATTATATCTGAATGAGCTTGCTCATCCATTTCCAGTTTGGATGAATCTGAGGTGCCTTCAGGGCGAGTTCCAGTCACAGCCTTCCAGAACTTCTCTTTTATCATCACAGCTTTCATCTTGACTTGCCACATGGCGAAGTCTGTCGTCCCATCGAAGGGCTTCATCCTCATGGTGTTATCTGCCATTGAGAAACACACACAGAAAGTTAGTGAATAACTTTAACTAAATGAGGATTAACTATAAAGGCTAGATCTAACAGGTAGAGAAGGTAGAGAACTAGAAATAAACAAAGCCGTATTTTTGTGGTTTTTAGGTTTTTCTTAAACGAACGAGAAACACAAGTAAAAACCAACAACGAACAGAGAAACCCTAAAAAGAGCGAAAGCGAATGACAATCAGAACCAGTGCTCTGATACCACTTGTTAATTCTAGGGTTCCTTAAGATCGAAGTTGATAAACAAACGAAAAACGCTTAACAAAACTTAAACAAGAACCAAACACAGACACACAAGGCTTTGTTTACGCGGTTCGGTTTCCCTACATCCGCGGAACCTCAGGAGGGGAGGTTCACCCAATTCACTAGGCATCCAAGGCCAAGGAACTGGTTACAGAGGTATGAATGCACAAGCACTAAGCGACGATTCTAGACAAGACTCAACAAAACAAAGATGAATAGAGATAGGGAAGAAATCGTCCGATTAAGGACACCGAGAAATCTCCCTTGAGATTTCTCACTCCCAACTTCTCCTTGTCTTCTTCTTCGTCTTCGTTGCTCAACCAGGTACTCAGGTAGCACTTAAGCAAATCGAGCACCTCAGGAATCGCCGTCTTCAGGGAGCTCTCCAGAAACCCTAGCCGATTAGTGTTTTCTTACCTTAGGAGCTCTGTGCTACAGTTCTTAGGGTTTCCCCTAGAGAACATATATATATATATGCGAGCTACAACGGTCGACTGAAGGAGCAGAGCTGTGGGCTTACAGAAATGGGCCTAACAATTAAGCCCAATATGAGAGCTCAAGATCTGTCCAACATACATAACCGAGACATAACCCACATATATGTCTAGCTTAGGCCTATATTCCACACTTAGCTTCACCTTGTGAACCATGGCTAGCCATTGGATCCAAACTTGGTCAAACCAAGGGACCAATGAGCTTTTCCATGGTCACGGCAATGGCTAGGTGGTACGTGGCACTAAGGAACCAACAACCTAGAGCTTGTGCAAACAATACAACTTAAACCATAGTCCAATGTTTTTATACATCAATTACAAGGATTACAAACATTACACTACTATATTAGCTAGTCAAGGAATCAGATTGGTTTGACTCTCAAATTCTTACTTTATAAAAAAAAATTATCTTAGGTCATGCATTATTTGCAAATAGAGACGCATACAACACTCATAAAAGTACAATATATGCCCGGGTATAGAACTAGTTAAAAGTAAAATAGTAAAAAAACAAAAAAAAAACGGGTAAAATCCACCTATAGTCCCTAAATTTTGATCAAATGTTCAAACGGGTCCCTGAACTTTATCTTTGTTCATTAAAGTCCCTGAACTTTGATATTTTGTACACATTTGGTCCATCTGTTAGTAAATTTGTAAAATATGTGTTAAATAATGATATAGAATCAATATATTTTGGTATATTAATGGAATAAATTAGGTTATACACATGTAATTGCTTGGTATTTGTTTTACAAAAGTAAAAAAATTATATTATATTAAAAATATATGTTTTTAAAAAATATTTTTTTATAATAAAAAAACTTTCTATTTTCCAACTAAATGGCATAATTTTCCGTTGATATTTTATTTTAAAGTATTTTAATGACCGGAAATTTCTTATTTAATTAAAAAAATGAAAATGTGTTTTGTTAAAAAAATAAACTCTACTTTTTCTATAAAAAATAAATTCTATTTGTGTTAACTAAATAAACTTTGTTTTTAATTAAACAAGCAAATTTTAGTCATTAAAATACTTTAAAATAAACTATTATTGGAAAATTATAACATTTGGTAAAAAAATAGAAAGTGTTTTTGATAAAAAAATATATTTTAAAATATGCTTTGTTTTAAGAAAATTCTATTATATATGATGACTTTTGAGAAGAAAAAAACTTAATCTTTTTATTTTAGTAAAACAAATACCGGGCAATTACAATTGTATAACCTAAATCATGTAATTAATAAAAAAATACATTGATTCTATATTATTACTTAACACATATTTAACAAATTTACTAATAGAGGGACCAAATGTGTACAAAGTATCAAAGTTCAGGGACTTCAATGAACAAAATTAAAGTTCAAGGACCCGTTTGAACATTTAGTCAAAATTCAGGGACCATAGGTGAATTTTACCAAAAAAAAAAAACTGTGAGCTCAATCAAACAAACCCGATCCAACTCGGAGTTAATACTAACTTGTAAGCGTAACCGGAAAAAAAAAAATAGAGATCCAACTCGGAGTTAACATTTGTGGGCGAACACTCATAAATGGCATTGGTAGCATCCATAGACACCCAGTTCAACCAATCACAAATTGACAACAACCCACCGCCTTCCTCTGCAGCTCTCTTAATACTCTCTCTCTCTCTCTCTCTCTCTATGTGAATTGTCATTGTGAAGGGGGGTGCTCAAGTTGATGCTTGAGCTTCATTCATCCTCCCATGTAGATTGTAGATTGTAGACCTTCTTCCTGTGTGTTTACTGTGTTTTTCCATTTGCTTCCTTACTTTCTCCTTTCACTATCTCTCCTTTATTTTTTTCTGTGGCCTCTGAAATTGAGAGCAAAATACATCATTTCTTTCCCTTTTTACGCTCTTCCTTCTTTTTGATACTGTTCCACTGCACCTCTCCTCTCTGCCTCCAGAATCTCTCAGTTTCCCCACTTGGTTTTTCATTTTCACTTTTCTTTCCCATTTTCCTGATTTTTCTTGAATTGCTTTTCCCCCTTCCTTGTTGTGAGTATATTATTAACCCCTCTCCCCCCCACCCTTTTGTTCTTCAATTCTCAATGCTATGATATAGATATCCCCCTTCCCCAATTAATTATTCAAAGCACTTTTGTAGCTTTAGAAATCTACAAATCTTGCAAAATTCAGGGTTTTCCTACTCCTAGATTTTATTTTCTTGTTCTCAGTGGGTTAAAAAATATAGCAGATATCTTGAGATCTCAATCCAAGGTTAGGGTTTTTTCTCCCTGTGTTCTTCAATTCCCATGTTTCATCAGCTGATTTTTTCATAGATCTTAACCCTAATTTTGATCCAATCTGAGATTCTTTCAGATGGTGCTGGTTTTGTTGCTGATTTTGGCATTGTGAAATCCCAATTTCATATGGCAAAATCAGCTCAGAGCAGATCAAGTCACACCTAAATGCTGCCACAGATCATCTATCAGATTCAATAAAAAAACAAATCCTCAATTTGTTTTTTTTTTATTTATTAAAAAAAAAAAGTCCTTGATGAGTTGGGGAATGGAAGTGCTGTCACCGGCACCTTATCTACCAAAGGCAAGCTGGGTGAATGAAGAGAGCAAGAGAACGGAGTGGACCCATGCCGAGAACAAGCAGTTCGAGGACGCTCTCGCCGTCTACGACAAGGACACGCCGGACAGGTGGCAGAAGGTGGCGGAGCTCATCCCCGGGAAGACCGTTAAAGACGTGATCCGCCAGTATAAGGAGCTTGAAGATGATGTCAGCAAGATTGAAGCAGGGCTTCTCCCTATCCCAATCAGGGAATACACCACCTCTTCACCTTTCACATTGGAGCTGGTTAACCATCTTAATGCCCATTCCTTTGATGGCTTCCGGCATGGCTTCGCTGCCGCTGCAAAGCGACGAACCCCCGATCAGGAGCGGAAGAAAGGGGTTCCATGGACTGAGGAAGAACACAGGTTAGAAACACTTTCTCCAGTCATTCGGTAACCCACCAGATCCCGCTGAATCGAGGGATATACTGGGTTATTTGCTGTAGTATTTGTACCTTTTGATTTGTCAGATTGTGCAGTTATTTTTATTTTATATGATTATTAATTTGTGTTTGTTATCAGAATGTGTGAATTTATTAATATGTTTTGAAAAAACAGCACTGTCTGCATCTGCAGATCAGTTGTACTTTGACATTGAAGTTTTTAAGAGTACTGTTAGACAATGGTTGTGACTTAACATGTGGGTACTGATTGACACACAATTCCATGACTTCATTTCCTTATCTACCCGGCCAAATGATTGTATGTATTTCAAGATTCAGCCTTATATCGCTTCAATTTAATCAGGTTGTTCTTGATGGGTCTAAAGAAGTATGGAAAGGGCGACTGGAGGAACATCTCGCGCAACTATGTGGTGACAAGGACGCCGACCCAGGTAGCCAGCCATGCTCAGAAGTACTTCATAAGGCAGCTTTCAGGAGGGAAGGACAAGAGGAGGGCAAGCATCCATGACATCACGACGTCGAGCCTTGACACCCAGGCCACGGCTGGGTCACCGGACGAGGGCAAGAGGTCTGGGTCGCCGGACTCGTCTACTGTCACCTACAGCCAGCAGCAGTATAGCCAGATGAGCTCTGTGGGTAATAAGACAGCCTCTAGTTTCAATGAAAGGCAAGGTAGTGCAGTGAATGTGCTCATGGCACCATATGGAATGAACACCTATGGGTTCATTGGACACCATCAACACATGGGTTTCTAGATGCAAGCTAAGTTTCTAATAACTAGCATTAATTAGTACCCTCATGGATGATGATGGTTTTCATTTTATTTTTTTGGGGTGTTTTTTTTAGTAATTGATTTTCTTTGTATGATCTAGTACTGTGAATGTACATGTTTAATTATTAACCAGAATTTGAACTGAAGCAGCTGCAATAAGTACACTCGTATTAGTTCGAAGGATCGATGCAGGAATAATTTGAAATAAACTATGCTTATTAGCTTGTTATAAACAATTAGTACATCGCACTAAACAAATCCTAAATATTCTTGATTAGGACTAAGTTTTAAGTACTTTAGAGCCGTACAGTTGAAGTAGAGAGATTCTTGCACATGGTGGGGGTTGGATTTGCCCTTTGTATTTTGAGATCCCCCAATAACTTCACTGTCAAGTGCCTTTGAATTGATAACCTCATATTCGTCCTTCATGGATCGATCGATGCTGCATTAATCACATCAATATATGCATGGTTTGCCCTCTTGATCTCGGATTAGAGGACCTGATCGAAGAGTTGTCAGTTTAAAACGAGGCTTGACAAAACCCTAGAATTTGCTGGGAAATCTATATATAGACACATGCATCTTTAATTTTGGTTCTAGAAACTTTTCATACTTTAATAACTAACGATCCACCAGGATTTGACCAAGAAAAAACGACATATATACCATGGAAGTATTCTTTCTTTTCCTTGTTTGTACTAGTCACGTACATAAACTAGATTAACGTCGGAAATGATTGGTACCGGTGACCTAAAGTTGTCAAATTATATATCATACAACACATCAAAATGAGGAGTACAGTAGATAGAAAGAATACAAGAGCCATGGACATATATGATATATTGGAAGCTTATTTGGTTGAGTCACAACTCACTCAATGACACAAAACACACCATTCCTAAATTCCTCCACAAATATCTCTACACTGCAATAGTTCTAGCTAGCTAGGGGAAATTTTGCATTCACTACATGTAACCTTTGCTTTCTGTTTGGTACTATTTTTTTTTTTTTTTTTTTTGATTAGGTAAAGTTTTGGGTAGCAGGCTACCCAAGAGCATCCAAGCGGATGAGATCTTGAAGATCTTTGTTTGTTGTTAATTGCTCCCCTGAAACCGAGTGGCAAAGGTGTGCAACCTTATCAGCCACTCGATTTCTAGCACGGGGAGTGTGAGAAAAGGAGACATTCCTCACGGTTCGAATTATGGTTTTAGCGTCAGATAAGATCATTTCCACTTCCCAGGGGCAACGGGTGTTGTTTGAGAGGTGGTCGATGATGATTTTGGAATCACCTTCAACAATCATGTCCTGGATATTTAGCTTCATAGCCTCCAAAACTCCCAAACGAGGGCAACAGCTTCCGCCAATATGGGGGAGGGATGCCGTAACTTAAGGAAGGAGATTTGAATTAGTTTAGCATTCCAGTCTCTGATAATAATCCCCGCAGAACCGGATCCATCCAGTAGCGCAGAGCCATCAAAGTTTACTTTGAACGTGCCATATGGGGGTCTTTTCCAAGTCACCTGTTTTGTTTCCCTGGGTCGTGGATGATTCTTCCTATTTGCTGGGTATGTAGTTGGGGTATTTGGCCGACTGTTTTCGTCGAAGCGCTGGGCTTGGGTCCAGTTGTCAATTTGTCTTTTAGAGAATGCCTCAATCTTGGCTATAGTGGGTGGTTGTTGGTTTCTGAATGTTGCCATGTTTCTAAAATACCAGATACTCCACCAGTTGGTGGATAGCACCTGAATTTTTGGTTTTGGTAGGCAGCGAAGACAGTGGATGAGGGAACTTGTATCTCTGGTACATGCTATTGTTTGTCGCAACTTCTGTTGTTCCCATTGGCTTAGGGGTCGGAGGGTTAGTTCAGGGAAGCACTCAGTAAGGATATGCACATCATCCTCCGCGCAGTCACCGCATCGATCGCACGAGGAGGGCACCGAGACCCCTCGTGAGGCTAGGCGGGCTTTTGTTGGTAATCCCGAGCTAGCTATTTTCCATAGAAAGTTTTTTATTTTGGGGGGTATATCTAATCTCCATATCCATTGAAAGTCTTGGTTATCATTTCCTACAGCATTTGTGAGGAGGTTGTATGCAGAGGATGTACTGAACCATCCATGCTTGTTCGGCCACCAGTACAGCCTATCCTCCAGGGGGGTAACAGGTAATTGGATTCCGAGGATTTCATCCACCATTGCTCTCGGAAGCACCTTGAGGAGTTTCTGTTCCTTCCACTGATCATTCTCAATGTATTCACTAACCGTTTCGTTCCTATTAATCTGTGTCGGGCAGTCATCCCTCCCCACCAATGGTTTCTGTGAAATCCAATTGTCGGTCCAGAACCTGACGGACTTGCCGTTCCCAATAGACCAGATGATACCATTTTTGAATTTTTGTAGTAGGTTGGTTAATTTTGCCCATTGCCATGACATATTGCCCGATTTTTCATAATTCAGGATGTGTTTATCTTTTAAATATTTGTGTGTGATCACTCGTACCCACGTACTATTCGGCTCCGCTAGGACCTTCCACAGAAGTTTTAACTGTAGGGCCTCGTTCATTTCTTTGGATTTTCTAATCCCCAATCCTCCTGACTTTTTTGATTTACATATTTTGTCCCACCCTATTAATGGTCTGTGTTGGGCATCCTTGTTCCAAAGGAATCTTCTGTTGATTGTATCTAACTCACTGTGCATTGTGGCTGGTAGCATGAAGTTCTGCATTATATATAATGGCTTTGCGGAGAGATTTGATCCGATAAGAGTTGTTCGTCCTTGTTGGGATAATGAGTCCGCTCTCCATTTACTCAGCTGGTCTTTTGTTTTGGTAATCACTTCCCTGAAGGTGTCCTTATTTACCCTACCATTGATAATCGGGCATCCCAGGTACTTCTCGACAGAGTGGGATTGGTTGATGCCCAATATTCGTCCCAACTCGCTGGTTCGAGGACGGGTGATTCCAGGAGTGACCTGGAATGTAGATTTATGATAATTTACTTGCTGCCCCGAGATTTGGCAGTAGTCGTCAAGGATCCTTCTTACTTTGAGGCACGCTTTATTACTACCTTTAAGGAAGATGAGTATATCGTCTGCAAAGGTAAGAAACGGAATATTAGGTCCAGAGTACCCGAATCTAAAACCAACAGATTTATCGGTCCCACTAGCTTCTAATGCCAGTTTGCGTGCCAGAACTTCTGCTCCCATTATAAACAAGTACGGTGATAATGGATCTCCTTGTCTTATGCCTCTTGTTGGGGTAAACAGTTCTGTCGGTCCATTGTTAACTAAGACCGAGAATGAGACCGTTGTGATGCATTCCTTGATCCAGTGTATAAATGTGGGGTGGAAACCGAAGCGCGACATTACAGCCTCCGTGAAGTCCCAATCCACACGGTCGTAGGCTTTCTCCATGTCCAACTTTAGCGCAAGCCAACCAGTCTTTCCTTTCCGGGATTTAAAAGAGTGAAATATTTCGTGCGCTATAAGCACATTGTCTTGGATGGCTCTGTCTGACACAAAGGCGCCCTGGTGTGGATTAATTAGTTTTCCTAGGACTTTCTTCAATCGTTCCGTTAATATTTTGGAAATTACCTTATAGATGGTTGAACACAGGCTTATGGGTCTATAATGGCTTGTTGTGGTTGGGGCGTCTGTCTTAGGTAGTAATGATATGAAAGTATGATTTATTTGCTTGAGTAGTCTTCCTGATATGAAAAAGTTTTTAACAGCTTTAATGACCGAAGGGCCAACCACATCCCAGGATGCTTTGTAGAATTCTGCTGTCATGCCATCCGGCCCAGGAGCCTTATTCTTCCCAAGACCAAATACGACGCTCTTGACCTCACTGTTGGTTGGTATAGCGATTAGTTCATTGTTTTCATCGGTCGTTATGTCGGGCGTTATTATATTAAGGATTTCGTTTAGCTTTCTTCTATTGATTTGTTGTTTTGTAAACCTTTTCTGGAAATCCTTCTTAATTTCACTATTAAGTTCCCCAGTTATCTGGGTTCCTTCCGAGGTTGTTATGCTACGGATGAATTTCCTGTTTCTTTTTCCTGACGCAATTCTATGAAAATACCCAGTGTTGGAATCTGATAGCTTAATATGTTTGGATTTGGCCCGTTGATTCCAGTAAGATTTTTGAAAAAGTAGTAACTTTTCCTTTTTCTTTATTAAATTTTTCTCTCTTGTTTGTGTGTCAGGATGTGACCTGGTTGAGTGATTTTGTTGTATATGTAGAATTTGTGCTTCGACCCGTTGTAGCTGCCTGAAAATATTCCCGAAAGTAGTTTTGTTCCACATCTTTGCTTTACTTTTTAGTAGTTGTGTTTTCCTGGTTAGCTGGTACATCGCTGAACCATGGCACCGATGTCTCCAGGCTTGTTTTACGATATTCTTGAAATCCTGTCTTTGCAGCCACATGTTTTCAAATTTAAAAGGCGGGGGTTTGAAGATCTGACTGGTATTCAGTTCAATGGTGATCGAGCAATGGTCTGAGGATGTGAAGGCACCATTTTTAGTGCTTAAGGCGGGGTACTGGTGGACAATGTCATGGTGAACCAGAACCCGATCAATTTTTTCCTTTATATTTCCAATGTCAGACTGTTTCTTCCTCCAAGTGAACGGATTACCCCAGCTAGGAATATCAACCAGGGAACATTGGTTCTTTATCTCCCTAAGTCGAACAAACCGACGCGGATGAGTTCGCGCGCCCCCTTCTTTATCGTCAAAACATCCTATTTCATTGAAATCTCCCATGACAATACATGGGGTTGTTGTCTTGTTTATTTCCGCTATCAGTTGGTCCCAAAATTGCGGTTTATGCTGTTCTTGGGGGGGCGCATAGATGAACCATATAATACATGAAAAGTTATCCAGGTTGTTGGTATATGTTATAGCTATCGCTCTTGGCCAGTGTGTTGTAACTTGAATTGTTTCATTTAGCAAGCAGTTTTCCTTCCAGAGGACCCCCAACCCCCCGGCCTTCCCTACCGCAGGGGACCAGATCGCTCTATCAAACCCCGCACCCCGCCAATAGGACGGTGAGGGAATGTTTTCTGTTTTGGTCTCCGCCAGGGCCAACAGTTGAATGTGCTCTGATTTGCACCAAGTATTTATTTCCGTCCAAAATGTCGGACGGCCAATTCCTCTGCAATTCCAGAAACTAATCTTCATTCAGTCCTTTAACTAGTGAGTGCGAGCACACTCCTCGCAACTCACCGACAAAAAAGCTCATTTTTGTTTGGGGGTTTTGGAATTTATATATCATCATTTGTTGACTATGTTTGGGTTGTTGTAACCCGCTCTTTGTGAGAGGGGGCCAGATTTGTCTGCACCATTGTACGTTTTGTGGAAGTGCATCGCTATTTTCTCCGATTCTTGTCTTGCCGCTCAACATGTGAGGTCGGTGATCAACATTCCAGCGCCCGGGGCTAACACGAGCTAGCGCAGGGAGAAGACTGTTTGTTGCCGTGTTCTGAAAGTTCAACAATAATCTATTCCAACTCCTGTGATGCATACGAACTTTATCTATACAAGGGTAGTCACGCCAGGCATTTGTGTGTATATTTTTGACGTTGCATGGGACGTAGCCGGCGCCGCTTCCGTGGGTATACTTTACATAGGTTCTCTAGTTCGTGAGTTGGTGTGATGTTAGCCGAATAGCATGCAATAGACTATCGCTGAACGTCCTCCTGGTACACAGTTCCTCGCAAGGTTGTGAAGGGATTTGCTTGTTTGTCACCCGGCAATCCGACCTGGCAAGGTGTGGTTCATTAGTCTTGCATTGCTTGATGTTAACGAGCATGGGAGTGGGGTTGTATTTGAAGGGTGTTTTTGCTTTGTGGGGGGTATAAGGATCGTGCTGGTTTAGATGCAAGCATAGCAGCTGCACCTTAGGGTGGTTCGCGTAAGGCTGTCTGTTGTGTATTGGTTTATTGATAGATCCATTGTTGGAGCACGGACGACTGGAAAGGCCCGCAGTAGCAGCCCCCAAACCCAATCCCGAGCAACACAAGAAATAATATAGATATGCATCTATTAACATTTGATAGTAGTGATCCTTACATGCCATTCCTTGCCATAGTCTAGACATTCCTCTTAACTTGATGCTTGAGAGACTACTAATATCATACATACCAAGGTTCATAATCTGAAAACATACTGCCAAACCACACATGATTTCAACCATACTAGCCGAAATATATACAAACACATAGATTATCATATATTGTTCATAGTTTTGTAGAGATAGAAATGCTTCGTAGTGGTGATCCAGGTGGAGTTGGTACCTCATCTTCTCGGCCCTCCTTGATTCAAAGTGATCATTCATCATTCCGGGGTTTCTTTGCACCTCCTTCCTTCATGTAGGACGAGGCCGTGTCGGAATCTACCTTGCCATTTCTCCTTTTCCCTGGTTCAGACGTCGACTGCGTTGGAGTGTCGTTAGTGACCTTCAGCAGCTCAGGCTTCATTGCCGGGGTGTAGAGGTTGGCGATCTGAACCTCAACACCTGTGGGTATCCCATTCAGGACGTCTTCAATGGTCTCATGGCACAGGTAGTCCATCGGCTCAGCAAGATCGGCTTCACACAATATGTCTTCGTAGTCATAGAGGTCCTCATTACCAGATTCGAGGAGAAAGGGCAAAGGGGGAACCTCGGCCTGCCTCCCAGGTGCGTTGTCATGATGATGGATCTTGTTAGCATATTCAACAATCGGCACTGATTCATCATTCGCAGGTTTTGGATCCATATTCACATCCCCACCCACACGAGAGGAGGTGCTCGATGTCTTGCCGGACAGCTTAGACGATGAAGATTCAGACTTGTAGGTTACGTTGATTCCAATATTCTTCAGCAGCTCGGCTTTTGGGTTGCCCACTTTCGATGATGATCCCGCAACTTTGTTCTTAGAAGCTACCTTGATCCAATCTCCATCATCCTCGTCGGTCTTTGGAAACTCCTGCCTTTTCTCCTTCATCCTGGATTTGGGGAGAGTGACAGTGATCGGGTTGTGAGTCAGTAGCCTGTGTGGGCACTCCGAGAAGAAGTGCTCGGGAGAGCCACAGCTTCCGCACCCTTCCGGGAACTCCTCGAACCATACCGGGTACTCCTTGAGGTTGTCATTCTCGTCCAGCACCATCACCTTCTTGTCCGGGATCATAGTGATGTCGACATTGATACATATTCGCGGGTAACGAACTCTCACGCCCTTGGTGGTGAAAGCATCAAGTTTTAGAATGGTTCCAAGTCCGTTTTCCTCGATGATAGTGGCAAGGACGTCCCGACTTATATATTCTGATGGGAGTCCAGGGATCCGAATCCACATGTCCAGAGTGGAGATGGATTCGGAGGCAGGATCAAAGCCTTGTTTCCAAGGTTTGAGTAGTAGAAGTTGCCCCAGGATATGGAAAGGTCTCCCATTCCACACCCTGTCCCTATCCTCAAGTAATATAAACTTCATTTCAAACCAGTTATGGGATAGAGGGGTTACCTGGACTCCACCCTCAACGAATTTCCAGTCGAATTTTATCTTCTTTCTGATTTCCTTCAGTTCGACAGGTTCTCCGATGATGGTGGCGTACAGGGTCGTTTTTTGCAGTTTGAGGATATTCTCTTTCACTCCCGATAGCCGCGACCGAAGTCTGGCCACATCGAGGGTTGGTTTCTTTTTACCAGTGGAGGGTTCATAGTGTGGGTTGGTACCCATTTCCTTTGGGTCTGGTATCCCATCGGAATTCTCAGAAGGCTCGGTGATAACAACTCCTTTGATGGTCTTGCTCCTTCTTGCTATCTCGGCATCCTCCATTTTTCCTTTCCCTTTGTCTGGTGTGCGAGTCGTCATTCTCAGAGACAACGAGGAAGAGTAATTAGTAGATTCAATTAGAAATTTCAAATGAGCACAGTAGAGAATTAAGGAATGGAATTCGTTAGCCTCGTCTGACCGGTATTTATAGCCAGAAGAACCCCCGCCTTGAAGAGTCCCCAGGAAGCAACACACCCTCAGGACCCAGGCCTTCATCCTCTTGCGACAATGCTTGCCTCGCAAGGAGGAACCCTCTCGCTCCATGTCGTCAATCACATTGAATGCCCCAATTTGGAGAGTCTCACACTCGATTGAGGGCGGCAGTAGCCTCGCAAATTCCCACCACCACCACAAACTGAAATCCGTACCTTCGACGCGACTAGATTCAACGCCATCATTAGGCAAATTGAATGCTCCATTGTTGAACAGTGAGGGAGCTGCTCTTGAATTAGCCGAATTTGGGTTAATTTGGTAGTTGGAAGTACAATTTCTGGTGGTAATGGCATTAAATCTCTGAGATTTGGATTGAATTTGAACCCAATTGGTATAATTACTCAGTTGCAGAGCGGATTTGGGTTGGATTTTGTCGAATTGGGGGCTAGGGTTGAAGATGAACAGTAGAGGGGTGCGGGGGGTGCGGGCTCTCTTCTCTCTCATTGTTTTTTTCCACGGTTACATAATCATCTTGTTTGATCCTGTTTGGTACTATATATATTCAAAGAATAAACGGACTACAAAGAGAAAAAAAAAAGATGTATGAAACGGAAAACCCAATTAAAATATTGGGTGGACTAAATTTGACCAAAAGCAAGGCAATTGAAGGTAGTGGGTGACCCCATATCAGCATATCTCACTATCATAAATCATAAAAGTATCTTTAAGTACAGCTTCCTCTAATCAACACCGGTTGGACTCTACAAAACTGATAACCTATATTTACCGACGATAAAATAAAAGTAATGATTGGAAAAGAGAAAAATAATCTATATCTATATAAACTCTTAATTTAGAAGAGTTTATGATTAGGTGTCAACATTAGAGAGATTTTAGAGGTTTTAACCAATTTTAATTTTCTTTTTTCTCTTGAATTTTTTTTTAATTCTCCTTTTTTTTTCTTTTTCTTTTAATTTTTTTTTTCTTTAATCTTACTAACTATTGGGCTTAATTCAAAACATTGAATTCAATCTAATATAACTATTGGGCTTAACTCAAATTCATTTACTAACTATCTATATCTATATACATAATATCATTTTATTATTAAGTAATGTCACATGTCCTCTTCATGTTCAAAGTTATTTGTGAAAATATTATTTACATAATATCATTTTATTATGGTAACTATATTTTCTAATAATATTTTTTTTTGAAAAATATTCTAATATTAATTACCCAATATTATTTGATGTTACATTTTTTAACCAATGGGATTAATTCAAAACTTTTATCTTTCATTATTTATTATTTATTTTTCTCTTTACCTCTTTAACCCAAGTGTTTTTTTTTCCTATTATTTTTAACACATTTAGTAATCAATGGGTTTAATTAAAAACATTGAATTAAATCTAATGTCTAAGATTTATCTATATCTAAATATTATTTATAAAAAAATCGCGTCATGGCGCAGGGATCGTACTAGTTATTATTATTAGTGGGAACATGTGGCATGATATTTATATGACTTGAGTTGGCTTGAATTATATATAGGAAAAATTGCATAAAACCACTCTTTAAATAGGGTATTTTGTGTGAAACCACCCCTTAAAGAAAAACTTGCAGAAAACCACTCGTTAAAACCGTTTTCTTTCCAAAGTCACACCCATCACCAAATTTCCATTAATTGAATATTAAAGTTTGTGAAAAATCAATTATATCCCTTTTTTTTATTATTATTTTATTTTATCCAATCGATATTAATTAATTTTTACTTTTAACATGTTTTTCAAAAGTATTTTTTTTTATAAAATATCATTTTTTATATATAATTTCACACTTATTAGTAAAAACACTATAAAAAATAGATATAATTGATGTTTTATATAATTTAAAAAGTGTATATTACTAAAGGGCTACTTGAAGAAAACAATTTTTTTTTAAAATGATATTTCATATAGTTTTTATTATTCTAAAAATATGTTCACTGTTCCACATACATTTTTAGGATAATAAAAACTATATGAAACATTATTTTTTTTTTAAAAAAATATTTTCTTCAAGTAGCCCTAATATTACAAATTTTTTATATGTATAAAACGTAAATTACACATAATTTTTTATAGATTTTTTTGTAAGTATGAAATTATTATTATTTTTAAAATATTTTTTTTGATATTTTATAGTTTTTTTTTTGCTTTTGAAAACATGTCAAAAAAGTTAAATATCAACTAATCTCAATTGAAATGAGTAAAATAATAATAAATAAGGGGTATGATTAAATTTCTACACACTTTAACATTTAATTAACGAAAATTGGGTGATGAGTTTGACTTTGCAAAGAAAACGATTTTAACGGGTGGTTTTCTTTCATTTTCGTTTTAAGGGGTGATTTTCCACAAAGCACCTTATTTAAAGGGTGATTTTCTGCAATTTGGCCATATATATGACTCATGCTGCATCATATCGATCTACTTATATGGCTCAACCTGTTTTCTAGTTTGCAAGCCCGGCCATTGCTAAATAAGGCCCGGTTTCAATAAATTAACTATCCAAAGTACTAATAACTTAATTAGTTTGAATGAGAGGTCAGAGGTCTGTTGCATTGCATGTTTGGAAAAGATTTTTGAAGGGTATTCAAAGAATCAAACAGACAACAATCTCCTTTGTAAACACATATGCTAATGCTATTTTAAGGTTTCTACAATTCCTCCAATCCAGAAGCTATCCTAAACGTATCAAGTGACATCAGAGCCATAGGTTTCGCAAGTTCGTGTCTTTTCTTGATGTTATTCACAATTTGATTCAATGGTTGGCGCTATCTGGGACGATTGGGATGACGATCCCGATCCATGGGCTGCACAACAACGGCGTCAGTTGCAGAGACGAGCTTTGCAACAACAAGCTTTAGAGCGACAACGAGAGGCTCAAAGGCACCGCCTTTGGCTTCAACATCAAGCGGAGATCGAAGATAAGAGGTGTCGACAACGCTATTAGATTCGGCTTCTCCAACAAAGAGAGGCTGAGGAGGCACGACGACGAGAGGAGGAGGAACGTCGGCGAGAGAAAGAGGCACAACTTCAAGCGAAGCTCGAGGAGGACTTAAAGGAATTGGAGAAGGCCATGTTGGATCGCATTTGTCAAGCTTTGGCTTCAGCCTTCACCCCTGCTCCAACGACTATAGTTGCCTCAACCGAGTTCGTTGCCCAGAAAACAGCACAGCGCGCCGATTTTGTTTCGCCGATTCCCGTTGACTCCGACCTCGGAATTGAGTCAACTCAGTCTTGTTGCGAAGCTGACTCGACGAGCTTTCCAACGGTGGGTCACACGCTGAAAGACTCCCCCGGTAAGACCTCCCAAATTGCTCTGCAAGTGGACTGCAGTGCTGCGCCAGATGAGGTGGTTGCTTATGACGACAACGATGAGGACGTTGGGGACACTTCTCTTGAGTTAGCTATTGTAACTCTTGAGAATGTTCCTAATGTTGAGAATTCTGAAGTTCATAGGGTAATTGAGCCCATTGATATTGTTCCTCTTGATTGCTCAATGTTCCCTATGACAGGTGTTGTTTTTGAGGTTCCTTTGCCTCAAATTCTGCTGGCACCATCTCAAGTTGATTGTCAAGGAAGTTACATTTTGGTGGTTGCTCCTTCCCCTTTGATCATCAACGACTCGATTCGAGGACGAATCGAAGCTAAGAAGGGGAGAATGATGCGGATGAAGATGGCCTTTTGTGTGTCAAACAATGATCTTGATCCAGGCGAGCTCTCAAGACCGATTCGAGGGACATTGATAGCAAAGAGTGTCGTCCTCAAGAGGAAGAAGAAGGCGCCACCATGGATTGAAGAAAAGATATTTTATTTATTTATTTAATTATTATTATTATTATTAATTTTTATATTCTTTCCATATTTAGTAACTCCTATGTTAGTTGGAGCTATTTATGGAATGTCTTAATTTTAGTAATACTTAGTTAGGTTAATAAAAGGGAAAAGGAAAGTTTATTTCTTCTAGATATTTTCCTTGTCCACTTAGTAGGAATATTTATCTAGGATTATTATTAGGATTTAATATTTATTTATCTAAGCCAAAACTCTATCTTTTGCAAAGATAGAATAGGTATAGTTCCCTATTTAAACTCTTGTAATTGCATTGATTTAATTAGATTGGAAAACTATATTGTGGAACCTTAATAGGATTTTAAGGTTTCTATAATTCCTCCAATCCAAAAGCTATCCCAAACGTATCAGCTATGCTATAGTGTATCCATGTAGATGTGAAGCAAACCACTTCAAACAAGCAACAATCTCCTTCATAAACCAGTATCGGACACATGAATGTTTCTATCCAAGTGTTCGACATAATATTTTTAACGAGTTTGCTAAATGTATCCAAAATTGTACTATTTGCACCACAAAACTCTACGCCTTTAGAAACATAGATTTTTTTTTTAAATTTTTTATGGAAAGAGTTCGGTTAGGGATTACCTAACCGATAGCATCCTGACGGATGAGGTTTAGAAGACCTGGATCATGGGCTAAACAACCACCCCTGGCAGAGCGGCAAAGATGTACAATCTTATCCGTCGCTCTATTATCATTACGGGGCACATGAGAGAAAGAAACATCTCTCATATTAAGTAGAAGAAGTTTAATATCCGACATAATCAATTCGATTTCCTAAATGCATTGTAGGCTATTTTTAGGTGATTTATGACAATTAGTGAGTTACACCTTTTATATGGACATAATTTATGTGCATACGGAGAGCCTGAATCAAACCGTATTTTAAAGCAAGTGCTTCAGTTCCAATGGGAGACTGTCTGCCAACAACTACATGCCCAATGTGAACAGGTTTACTCAACCAGTCTCAAATGATGAATTCAATGGTGTTGTCATCATTTAGAAGTGTGGATCCGTCAAAATTAAGTTTAAGAGTACATCAGGGTTGACTTTAGAAACTTGATTTTTTTTTTTTAATAAGGGTTTGTGTTGTAGGTTTTTTTTTGCTACAAACATTATCTCTCCTCTTTAATGATGCGACCTTTTTGAATGGTGTGCCCTCACAAATGGTGTGATGGCTCAATATTCCGAGGTCTTATATCTAATATCCAATATCCGTAACGCAATAATTGGCCCTTTAGGGATTTTCACAATTCTTAAAGAGCATACAAATAGAAAGTGGAGAAAAGAATCTTCAATTAAATACACTAATTATTACTCACTACATTCCAAATAAATGTAATTAATGTTGAAGGTTTTAACATTTCCCTATACAAAGAGGATTATATATTTAATAGATTAACTTAATTAAAGTACCTTTCCCTATATAATGTATTTAATTATCATCTAAAAATATTAAGATTCACTCAAAAAGTACAATTATTTTGTTATAAGAAAAAGTGGTCAAAGGGTCAATTATTACGTTACGGAGGAAGTACTATGGTTTATTTATTTTAGTTGGGGAAAGTTAATTTATTTAAATATTTACGTATTAATGATTAACAATGGTTAAGAAAATGAATTTTAAAAGAAAAAACACATCCCTCGATCAAAATCATAAGGACCGTTTGGTATAAGATTATATATAAGGTAAACAAAATCAAAATAAATTTTGCATGAGAAAATATAATGTAGAGAAACTTTGTGTCTAAATGAAAGAAGAGTGCTCATTTTTGCATGAAATATATTATAAAAGGGATAATGATTATAATTAAGAGTATATATAGGAGATATAATATCCCTTATTTAAATGGGTTATTAATTGAAAGAATGGAAACAGAATAAATTTCGTATGAAAATTTGAGAAATGTGGATAATAATTAAAATTTTAAATGATGTATTTTGATTTAAAAATAAGCTATATTTTTTATATTAAAAAAAATTCTATTTTCCAACTAAATGGTATAATTTTCCGTTGATATTTTATTTTAAAGTATTTTAATGACCGAAAATTTCTTATTTAATTAAAAAAATTAAAATGTGTTTTGTTTATAAAATAAACTCTACTTTTGCTATAAAAAAATAAATTTTATTTGTGTTAACCAAATAAACTCCGTTTTTAATTAAATAAGGAAATTTTAGTCATTAAAATACTTTAAAATAAACTATTATTGGAAAATTATAACATTTGGTAAAAAAATAGAAAGTGTTTTTGATAAAAATATATTTTAAAATATGCTTTGTTTTAAGAAAACTCTATTATATACGATGACTTTTGAGAAGAAAAAAGCTTAATTTTTTACTTTAGTAAAACAAATACCGGGCAATTACAATTGTATAACCTAACTCATGTAATTAATACAAAAATACATTGATTCTATATCATTATTTAACACATATTTAACAAATTTACTAACAGAGGGACCAAATGTGTACAAAGTATCAAAGTTTAGGGACTTCAATAAACAAAAATAAAGTTTAGGGGCCCGTTTGAACATTTGGTCAAAGTTCAGGAACCATAAATGGATTTTACCCTATTATGAAATGGACTATATATCATCAATAAAAATCAACCACATGTCCACTTGCTAACAAGACTCAACCTCCGTTACAATGTCATATACATCGTTTGGAGCACAAGAAGGTTTCATTCAATTGTTGAGCATGGAGCTATAGTATCTTTAAAGTCGGCAGCGTATAGTTCCTGTAGTTGGGTCTACATTCATGATAAATGATACCATGTGAGAAATCGAGAATCTCGAGCCGGGTCGTAGAAAATCTAGAGTCGTGTTGGTTTTATTTTGTTTTTGTTTATAAGGTCGGGATCCATCACTTTACACAAAAGTTTAAGCTAATGTGTAGCTTCCTTATATTTTGGTTTGGTTTTTACCTTGTTTTTCAATGTGAGACTCTATCCACGGCCCAAAAATATGATATTTTTGTTTTTGGTTTGTAGTGGAGAGAGATATTCATTTAAAGTTGGACACGCACAATAAATTAAAGTAACATATATATAACTTACATACTGTTCACATTTTTTTTCTGTTAGGGATTTAGTGGTAATAAGAACACGAGCGCGCAGCGGAAGAACGGAATCACATAATAGAGAGAGTGAGGCAAGATCAAGCACACAAATTTAACGTGGAAAACCCGAGTAGCGGGAGGAAAACCCACGGGTGGCAAGAGTCAACAAATCCACTATCAAATAAGAAAGAGTACAACGAACCTTGTATGGAAATACAAGGGGTAATGGACAAAACTCTCTCTTTGCAATATAGTGGAATAGAATGTGTTTGTCTGATGAAGGCTTTGCGTGGAGGCTTGGATTGACTAATGTTGATAGAGCTTGGATTTGTGGGATGTGATCCCAAGTGGGAGTGAAACCATGTGATAAATCCACCAAGAGAATAAGTTTGAGTCTCTATTTATAGGTATCATGCTTGGGTAGGAAGGGATAGATAAGGCTTGAGAAGATTATAGAAAAAGGTGAAATGATAAGGCTTCGAGAAGCTTCAAAAATCTTTCGAGTTTCGAGAAGCTAGATCTTTCTTTTATCCAATAGAAGTCAAGCTCAATCAATCAAGTCAAAATGAAGATTTGAATGCAAATCCAACATTTTTCAAGGCAAAAGACGGAGCTAATTTTTTTTTTTGGTCCAGAAGCGGGCAGTGCCCAAGTTTTATTTCAACCAAGCAACTTAAACAACAGTTGGGGAAGCCTCAAAAACATCATCTATACATGAGGGAGGAACTTGGAATTCCTCAAAACTAGACTCTAATTCTAAAGACCATTGTGCCAAAGTGTCTGCGACTGAGTTTGATTGCCGGCGTACCCAACGTAAATGAACTTGGTAGCCCCCGTCCTCCACCAGTTGGCGACATTCCTGCAGAAGGTAGGCATCCGGATGTGCAATCGACGGCGCTACTCCCAACAGATCAACAATCTATTTAGAATCCGTTTCCACCTCTAGTCGGGGGATCTGGAGTACTTTGCCCAGCTTCAAGCCATGAAATAAAGCCCATAATTCAGCCCTTAGTGTTGTGCATTCGCCACACCGAAAGCCAAAAGCCCTCAGGAACCCACCCAGATGGTCTCGGAACACCCCACCACCACCTGCCGGGCCCGGATTCCCTTTTGACGCTCCGTCGACATTCAACTTAATCCATCCGTCCGGTGGTGTAGACCAAGGGGCCGTCATTTGCACCTTTTCCATGGAATGACCAGTCGGCAAATCCAGTTTCCCAGCCGACATCGAGTAATGTCTTGTGATCTCCGAAGCTCTAGTGGTTATCCCCTTGCACTCGTCCTTGTGCTCGTGGACCAGTTTGTTTCTGCACTTCCAAACCAGCCAGAGCATATTGGAAAAGGTAGCACAATCGACACCTCCTCCCGGCCTTATGTTGCTAAAAATCCATTCCCGAATCTTTGTAGAGGCAAAGAAACTTCTCCTCTGGTCGGCCTTGAGGATCTTTAGCCACTCTTCCCTCACCCCTGGACAGTCACACAATAGATGCAGTCCAGTCTCCGTCTCCGGACACCTTGAGCAGACCTCGGACGTTGCCAGGTGCCTCCGGACCCTCGTACTGTTCGATAGGAATGTATCGTAAGCGGCCAAGTAAGTGAAAGCTCTTGATCGTTGTTGCACTGGTAATCTCCATATCCTCTTCCAATCCTTTGCCTCGTTAGCATTTACATTACTTCCTCGGATCACTTGGTAGGGGTGTGCAGAAAAACCCGAAACCGAAAACACGACAACACACACGAAAAAACCCGAAATCGAAAAAACACGACACGATAATGACACGAACCGAGAAAACACGGCTCTAAACGGTTCGTGTTCGGGTCGGGCAAATCGCCTTGTTGGGTACCCGACACGAACCGTTTAATTTTTTTTTTTTAAATTTTAGACAGTTTGGTATAATATAAGTAAAGAAAGAATCCCATAGTTGACAATATGCTCTATTAGCTCAACTGGTTGGAGGGACGCTGGGTTTTGGAATTTTCCTACTGATCCGAGGTTCGAATCCTGCCTTGCAACTTCAAACCCAATTTTTTTCCCTCTCTCGTTACAGTACAGACTCGGTTTTTTTTAATTTTTATTTTCAATTTAAGTATTCAGTCTTTTTTTTTTGGTTCGTAAAACCCTAGCCTCTTCCTCTTGTTCCTCCAGATAGAATAGCCAGCGGCGGCTCTTCCTCTTGTTCCTCTAGATCGAAGAGCCAACGTCGGCTCTTCCTCTCGTTCCTCCAGATCGAAGAGCCAGCGGCGGCTCTTCCTCTTGTTCCTCCAGATCGAAGAGCCAACGGCGGCGACTCCCGACGAGATCTCCGTTGGTGATTCAGAATCGCCCTTCTTTCCTCCTCTTTGGGAACAGGACGCGAAAACCCCTTGTTTGCTCCTCCAAATAACCCTAGCTTGTTCCTCCAAATTGAAGAGCTAGCGCCGGCGAGATCTCCGTTGGTGCTAAAGGCTTGCTCTTCTTTCCTCCTCTTTGGGACACCGGACATGGAAACCCTTTGTTTGCTCCTCCAGATCTCGACAATGGGTGCTACAAAGAAGGGGTGCTTCAGATCTTGACGATGGGGGCTCCAGATCTCGCCAATGGTTGCTACAGAGAAGCCGATCTCCTCCAGATCGTCGGCGTTCGGCAGCAAGAGAAGAGAGAGAGGATTTAAAGAAATCTCAGGCGAGGTTTTCTCTGGAACGACGCCGGAATAATCTAGACGCCTCCACAGTTTCTCCCTCCCACGCTTGAAGTGGTTCGTGTCGGGTACCCGGGTATCCGACACGAAACCGAATAGCTTAACCGTTTCGGATACCCGGGTTTAGACGGTTCGGATATGGTTCGGGGTATTTGGACTTAACGGTTCTGGGTACCCGACACGATTAACCGGTTCGTGTCGGGTACCCGGTTATGCACACCCCTATCACTTGGAGCGCCGATTTCGTGCTAAACATCCCTGACGTTACCGGTGCCCAGTACATCTTGTCCCTCGCATCATCCTCCTCAATGACCACCATCGATTGAAGCATGGCCAGCAAATTTGAAGGGAGTCGACCAGCTAACGTCGGCCAGTCCCATGAGTTGTCTTTCCATAGTTCCTCCACCGTAGCTCCCAATAAGTCCTTTGGGATTTCCGATGTAGCAACGTCGATTAGTGGCTCCGGTGTTGACCACGAATGCAGCCAAAACAGAGTCGATCGTCCGTTTCCAATCGATGATCGAAGGTTCGGTGTGAGCACCTCAACCCCGTGTAGGACCGCCCTCCATGTCCTCGAAGCTCCTGTTTGCCTTTCGAACATAACGACATCCAACCTGCCTTTGCAATACTTTCCACGAAGCACCCTACTCCACAATGACGATGGGTTCTGTAGCATCCTCCAACTCAATTTCGCGGGTATCGATTGGTTCGTTGCTCGCATTGGGCGGATCTCTAGCCCCCATTCTTCCACTAGACTGGTTACCACTGTCTGATTAAGTAGATGGATCTTCCTGCTCTCGCTAGTCGATCCCCAAACAAAGCCCCTGATTGTACGGTCAATTGCATCACAAATGTTCCGAGGAACAAAAGTCGATTGCATTGCATATAGCGGCAAGCTTGTGAGCACAGATTTGGCTAAAGTGACCCGTCCAGCGAATGACAGAGTCTTCGCCTTCCACCCATTCAACCTCGATGACACTTTCTCCACCAAATAGTTGTATCTTTCCGCCGTCATTCTCCCACAAGCCGAAGGCACCCCTAAGTAGTTTCCAAACTCAACAGCTATAGGGATCCCCAGCACGTCACTCACTTGCGGTTTGATAGCTGCGCTTACATTCCTCGAGAAGACGACACTACTCTTCCCATAGTTTAATTTCTCTCCCGACATCCCACAAAATTCATCTAGAATCCGTCGAACCAGCCTACCCTGATCCGCTGATGCCTTCGACAAAAGTACTAAATCATCAGCAAAGAAAACATGTGAGAGCGCTACATCCCCCACCTTCACCGATTTCCATTTCCCATCTCGAACTGCCCCCTCGATCAAGTGCGACAACCGTTCCATACATAACACAAAGAGATAGGGAGACAACGGGTATCCCTGCCTAATGCCACGCGTAGCCGAGAACCCCGTGGTCTTATCTCCATTCCATAAGAGCTCGATCCGACCTGATGTTTGACTTTGCATAATCACCTCCCTTAGCTTTGCTGGTAACCCCGCCTCAATCAAAGTTTCCTGCAAGAACTCCCATCTTATGCGGTCATAGGCCTTTTCTAAATCAATTTTAATCATCATCCATTTCCGCTGTCTTCGTTCTTTCATCGAGTGCAAAGCTTCCTGTATGATGACCACATTGTCGATTATTTGTCTGCCAGGCACAAAACTAGCCTGAGTTGGTGCAATCAGTTCGGGCAACACGGCCTTCAACCGGCTGACAATGGCTTTAGACATCAGTTTGAAGATGACGTTGATGAGGGAGATAGGCCGAAACTGTGCAGGGGCTGTCGGGTTCTGAACCTTCGGTAATAAGACCATCAGGGCATCACAAATCCCTGCTGGAAACACTCCATCGTTCAACATTCCCAACACGGTGCTCGAGACTTGCAGCCCTATGATTTCCCAATTCCGTTGATAAAAGATGGCCGGAAAACCATCTGGTCCGGGCACCTTATATGGACCCATGCTCTTGACTGCATCCCAGATTTCCGACGCTACAAACGGTGCCTCCAGTGCTTCCCGCTGCGCAGCCCCTAGCGGCGGAAAACTTGATCGGGACATCACTGTGCCTTGTACTCTCGACGAGGGTTCTGCCATGTACAACCCCTTGAAGTAATCCACAACCATATTCCTCACAACCATAAGTAGTGAGAGTTCGGGCGTTCGGCGAGTTTCTTTTGTATTCCTTCTAATCTCCCCCATAAATTTCGCTTTCTCTTGAATATATTACCATATACCTCCTTATTCCACCTCGAAAGTTCCTCTGTCAAATTGACTAACACATCACAAGCTCCGACATCCCTCCGCCATTTAGCACTCATCATAGATTTAAAATTTTCGTGGAGCATCCACGCCGCTTGAAACCTAAATGGGCGGTTTCTGCCTACTGGGTCACTGTCAGACCCCAATCGGATAAAAAGTGGGCAGTGGTCCGAGTGCGGCGCTGTCAGGTGTACTACTGTAGCGTCCAGGAACCTCTCACACCATTCAGGTGAACCCAAAGCTCTATCCAATCTTGCAGACTTGCGAGTTTCCATAGATCGACCATGATTCCATGTGAACGGGACTCTTGTGAACCCCAAATCCACCAATTGAAGAGCATCAATATTCTGCGTGAACCTCAACGACTCCCTGTTCGACCCAACCGAGGAGGTCGTCCTCTCCTCTGGCCCTAGTGTAGCGTTGAAACCTCCCGCGAGGAGCCACGGTTTCCCATTGTGCATCGCAAACTCCTCTAATGATTGCCACAAATCCAGTCTACGGGCCGGCACCGGAGCGGCATAAACTGCCGACAGTACCCATGGTTCCTCACCCACTCGTTCAATTTCCGCCGTGATGTGCTGCGGATTTAGATCGAGCATTGTGACTGTAACCTCTGCAGCTTTCCAGAGTAGCCATATCCCTCCCGAGAAACCTTCTGCCTATACTCTTCTATTGCTGTCGAAGCCCAACCTTGAGCACACCCTATCAACCGACTCCCCGCTAATGCGAGGCTCGACTAAAGCCACCACCTTTGGGTCATACAGGCGTATGAGTTCTCGAAACGAGTTCAAAAACCCATTGCTTGCCGCCCCACACACATTCCAAACCAAGATACTTAAACTATTCATATGAGCTATGATGTTTTGCATATTTCGTAGAATTTCTTGATGACTCATCGGATGATCCATTGAGTACACAACAAGAGCTTCTGCAAGCCTATCAAGAGCTTTGTCCATTGGTGCTGGTAGAGACACCTTGCATAACATTGGCTTTGTTTCCGCTATCATCGGAAGGAAATCGCATATCACTTTGTTTGCTATCCGGGGTGGTATGACTTGAAACGGCCCCGTCTGGCGGACTGACAGGAGGACGCTCACTGCTCTCTCGAAGCTAATCATCTGTAGTCTTGAGATCGGCTCCATTGTTGGGACTGGTGTTGACAGGGAAGGTGGGATTTTCGGACGTAGATGGTGTTGAAAAAGGGGTTTGATTTTGGATATTAGGGTTAATATTTTGTTGATTTTGGAATTGGAACTGTTTGGTCATTGTGGTAGATTGTGGGGTGGGCTTAGTGGCTGCCTTTGGAGCCTGGGCTTGTTTCGAGCCGGGTATGTTGACGTGGGTGGGCTTGGGATGGGGCGTATGTGGTTTCTTTGATTTGGGTCCCGGGTTTCCTGCGTTTGCCTTAGAGGAGTTACCACTGTGAATCTTTTGGTGTTTATCGGTTCCTTGATCCTCTTCATTCTTTCTCGTATTATTCTCACTTGCCGAATTTGCTTCATGATTCTCCGAACTAACCGCCTCCGGAGATTTCGGAATCTCTTTCTCCACTCCTAACGAATCGAATCTCCCAGAGATCACGATTTCCCTTGCTATTCCGGCCCTGTTGTCCTCGCCGGAGTGCCCCATCGCCGATTGGCCACTTCCCGTAGTATCTTTTGTCTCCCCTGAAGATTGACCGCCATCACTCGCTTGCCCACCCGCTGGTCTTCTCGTCGATGGCCCTCGACGTCGCACCGTTTTTTTGGCTTGCATCCATTCACCATGGGAAGTGGTTTCGATGCCTTGCTTGTCCGCCGATTCCTGATCATTCCCTGACTTCTCCCCTCCAGTTTTTGCACCCTTCTCTACCACTCCACATCCATCTATGTTATGGCCAACTTTACCACATTTAAAGCACATCAACCAGAGTCCCTCGTACTGTATTGGCCATATTTTCCCGTCCATCTTGAACTTTGACAGCAGTGGTTTCGTGAGATTGATTTCCACACTCAGACGAGCGAAACGGCCTCTGTCCGCAGAGGCAGTGGTGTTGTCGATTCTCAAGATGCGCCCAATCTTGTTACCCACCCGTCTCAGGAACCGAGGGTCAAAATACTCGATGTGCAGACACGGGATACGAACCCAGACTGTCAACGTTGTGATCCTCTCAGCTTCAGCATTAAACCTAGGAACCCATTTACGAAGTGCCAGGTAATTGTTTCCAACCATCCAAGGACCTTCCATCACCACATGATTATAATCTGCTTGATTAGAGCATCGAGCAATGTAATAGTCATTTCCGAGATCGACTAGCGAAAACGGTGCACTCAATCCCCACTTCTATGATAGGCGTCGATGCAGTTACATGAGCCCGGACCCTTATCAAATAGCTTCACTATGAGTGTGTTCAGCCACGGCCTTCGAAGCGCCATTTTCTCCTCCTCATTAAGCACAATTGTGGGGCAGTCAGGGTCGTCTTCCGCTGGCAGGATATCATCATCCGTGTTGTACCCTTGATCCTCACCCGACTCCTGGCCTAGTGAGTACTCTCCCCCAACCAGAACTGTCTTTTAATTTGGTACCGAACTTGTTCCTCCAGCGCTATTGTTGATGATCACCAGTGGTGGATTGTTGGAATCAACAGCCTTCTGCTCCGGCTCCGGGGTAGCTCCCCCAACCGAATTGCCTTCGGTCTCACGCTGCACATAATTCTGGCTGTCACCCCCCGGTGGTGGAGGCGGGTCTGGTGGGTCGCTACCGGCGGCCAGGGAATGCCGGCTAGGGCTGCGGGATCTCTCTCTCACTCATTTCTCCGTTCTCATCAATAAGATTATTTTAAAGACGGAGCTAATTGAAGTTACAATTTGGTAAGGACTAGTAGTTTTTTTTTTCAATAAAAAGAAATCAATTATTGGAGTATTGGACAACGTTACTTACTCATTACTCCCCACTTGTGGGATATGGCATAACATGTAAAGTCGATCAAGTGCTGAAATAGTGATCGAACAACCGTAACAGAGTGACTTAGCTTTTAGCTAATCAGAGCGGCCATTATTTTTGTGAAAGATGTGAAATGAAACTCTCAATTTTATAGTCTTGTATATAAGGCGGTGGACTACTTCATTTACTTCATTTAATACCAATTGGTTTTATGATGTAACTCCATCGGTTTTATCTGTTCGGTTTGATTAGTGCACGGTGTATTTGAATGTATAGGCCTTACATGTCATATGACCCGCCATAATTTAATAATTTTGGAGCTATACATATACTTTGTTGGAGCATTATTGATTTATTAGACAACTCCCCACTTGTCGGATCGATATACACTTAATTTGGCCCTTTCTTGTTTTGGAGACGTCCTTTATAGCTTGATTAAAGATGAAAACAATCACTTGCATTAATAGATGATAATGTCTAGACCTTTAGAGTCATGTGCCCTAATTCACACAACAAAGTGGACTTGCTTTCTACCCACTTTATTATTTCTTTTTTTTAATGGCCTGAAAGAATAATTAAATATATGGAAGAATAGACCGGTTGGAAGCCCGGGATTTAAGCTAACATTTGCATATACAATGGCTGAGATAAAATACCATTTCAGGTTCATTGGAATGGGAAAAAGATCCCAAAATATAAGAAAGGTAGAAGTCGTTACACTATTATAATGTGAGAGAGTGGAAGAGATAATTGGAACTTGTAATTTGTGAAAGTGAATTCATTGATCTAACCAAATGCAGATTACAAAGTATTTATAGGAGGAGCTAAACCTCCTAGTTTGTTACATCACACGCATACACCACACACTTAAAGTCTAACTAACTTTCTTCACATCTTCACTGCTCGACGTCGGGTTCACTCGTTCACTGTTAGGCTTACTCGACCTCGGGTTCACTTTGTTCACCTTCAAGCTTGGTGTCCAACATACACAAAGGCTTAAACTTTTGTGTGTTAGAAGGGTGGATACCGACCTTATAATTATCCAAAAACAAAATAAAACCGACACGACTCTAGTTTATACGACCCGACCGGGGTTTGTCGGAATTTCACAAGAGTCAATCCTACAACGAGAGAAAAGCACATTAGATCGCAATTAGCAAGTGACAAATATGCAGGAAAGAGGGCTTTTTATCGGCCACATGCATCTAGCTAGCTAGCTACAAAAGTTGTTTTTTCATGTGAATATAATTAAACAAACATGTAAGACATTTTCATTCATCTGTCATCTCCCTGCTTTTACTTATAGAGGGAGCGGAGTATATGTATTGATGTAGATAGCTACTTGTTTGTTGTACGAAAACAGTCCTTTGAGCCCTTGGATCACTTTAACTCAGTAATAACCAAGAACATAACCCGAATTGGTGTGTCTTAGTCGGAGTATGACCTGCACAATTGAATAAATCAAGTTCCAAGGAAGGTGTTCAGAAAGGCAGAGATCGAAGATGTGAACCTGCAATGAACACGAAGAGCTCGCTAAAAGGAGCTCGAAAAGCTGAATGTTCAATTCAATCCCATCCTATTCAATAAGGTCGTGATCGAGCCATTGAAGACAATATAGATAAAGGCGAGACCAAGGGACAAGAACAAGACTTGCCACTTTGTTTTTATAGTGTTTGAGAAAAAAGAAGCATCATATCCTCTTTGTGCAACTTGCACTCAAAAGCAATGCCCCTTCCCAATCCCATATATGATATATATGGCTGCTTTTTATTCTAATACGGCTTTGTTCTTACTCTCTTTGTTCCCACCACAGATAATATCTCCATCCCTTCACCTACGTTTTCGATCTGTTCTGTATCGCGCAATATTTGAGAAATATGCTTATTATAAACAAGCCACATATATGAATATATGATGAGTATTTCTGGTTTCAATGAATGGAGATTTCTGCACGTTGTAACAGAATTCTCAATTCGGTCATCTGGTGTCCGATTGCCGATTATGATACCTTTTCGAATAGAGAATCATGACATGAACAAGACTCATAGCTTTGCAGTGATCTATGGGGTGATTTCAGCCGTTTAGGGTTGTTTTGGCAGTCAAAATAGGATTTTAGTATTTTAATAATATTTTAAGGAAAATTACGACTTTTCATATTTATGCAGTAGAAATTCTCCGAAAAGGTATGATAATATATAGGCCATCGAACACCAGATGACCAAATTGAGAATTCCGTCGTAGCATGCATAAATCTTCATGCATCATATATAGATCGACCTCATTTTAACAGCTGGTACAGTAACAATATGAAAATGGCGTCCTCGATCCAAGACCTTACACTGTTGGGTAACGACACAAGAATATGGTTTTGTACTATAGTATTAGTATGAAGGAATATTAAAGTTGGTGGATCCAATGTCATTTTCGGTAATAAATTAAAAGTTGAATTCCTCCAGGCTCCAGCCTATGCTAGGCCCAAAATATGTAACAGAGTACGTTCAGCAATTATCATAGATGGGGAAAACACTAATCACTGAGGGGGTAAATGACCAAACTTTCATATGCATTCATGGATCTCAACTCCATAAGGTCCTATCAATCAACACAAACAAGTACTGTATAGTCTGTATGATGTAATGAATCACGCATTTTAATTTGTGGAGTGAAAGGGCAAGATCAATGACGGTGAAGGACGCATACCATTTGTAAGCAACGGGGCCTCTTGGGGGACCTTGAGGGGTAGGAATGTAATATGACCTGAAGAGCTCGAGCTCGGTTCGAAAAAATCTTGTCTCCAGCTCGTTCACGTATCTAAACAAGCCGAGTCTGAACAAGATTTTAAGCTCGAATCGTTCGATTTAAACTCGAATTTTATGGAATTTTTTTAAATTCTTTTAAGTTAATATGTTATGACCAAGTAGAACTAAACAAGTCAAGGTTGATCAAAGAAAAAAAGCTCGTTAAAAAATTGGCTCAACTTGATTCGAGCTTGTTTAACAAACGAACAAGCTTGAGCACGCCAAACTCGACTCGAATAACACCCCTAGTATGGGGCTGCGACATGCTTTTGAATGTCTGATGCCGGAACTCCCAAGCCGATATGATCTTGCAAGGCTTGGACTGACTATAAACTTAGGAGCAAAAGTTTTGATCTAACATACCGTCTTAGATGAAATATGTATTCAACTAGCAAAATTCAATCTCCATTCAATATCATGGCAAAGAGGCATTTGCTGATTATTGTTGTAGCAGAGCCACAAGCATTTATTCGAACCCAAAGTGGCGTTTATTCATCATGTTTTGCATAAAAAGCAACAAGCTAATCGATTCATTTCATTCCCTTGTTTGTTTTCAATCCAAATCCATACGGGAACAGAGGTTCGTATGGTGTCTTTCCGACATGAAGAGGGAGTTGGTCGACACTCTTAAACCAGGTCACAGGGAGCAGACCCTCGAAATCATAATCTCCAAACAAAACATCAGTGATTCCTTCTCCTTCAGTTCCAGGCAGCCAAGCCGCGACTAGAGCTTCAACCTTGTCGAGAAGATGTGGTTCTATAACAAGGGGTCTACCTGATATCACAACCACGAGTGTTGGGATTTGTTCAGCAACTGAGCTAATCACATCACTGCCGTTGAATGGGATTGTCAGCTCAGCGTTGTCGCCAGTGAATTCGGCATATGGAGGCTCACCCACAGCTACAATGGCATAGTCATACCCTCCTCTGGCCAATGTCTCAGGAGATGGCACTTGCTCATAAACCACTTCCGTTTCATCTCCTAACACTGCTTTGATGGCATCCAAAATCGTCGTTCCTGAAATACAAAGTTTCGACAAACTACAGATTTGAGCACACATCAGCTCATTAGAAACTGCATCCAAATACGAAACACTCACCGATGGTTATTCTGCCACTGAGCCCATTCCATGTAGCAGTCCACCCTCCACATTGATAGCCAAGATCATCAGCATGTGTTCCAGCAACGAGTATCTTCTTAGCGTTTCGGTCCAGTGGCAGGAGCGGATTCTTTGGGTCCTTTCCATTCTTAAGCAGAACCAAGGACTTGCGTACTGCTTCACGCGCTAAATCACGATGTGGCTGCACATATATCCTTATAAAGATCAGCATACGGTTCGTTCTTAACAGTGGACTGAAAGCCATACACTAACCTTGCAACCGACTAAATCCAGGAGAGACCTATCGGCGTAGGGATGCTCAAATAGAGCAGCAGCGAACTTTACTCTCAGGATTCGCTCGACAGCATCATCAATCCTCGACATTGGTATTTCCCCAGATTCTACTAGAGAAGTCAAATCCTCCAGAAACTTTTCAAATTTAAAAGGTACCATCACCTGTCCATTTTATTTAGTTAATAAGGCTTGATTATCTTACTCATTGATTAATGTAGAACCGAGTCTTTACCATGTCCATTCCCGCGTTTACTGCAGTAGAAATGCAGTATTTGTAATCAGACCCATGGGGTTCACAAAGTTTGTCAATCGCTTGCCAGTCCGAAATTACAAAGCCCTGCCCCAAGAATATAGCATTGTATCATTTCAGTAGCACGACATGAATATACGGATGTCAAATATATATATAATTGAAAATACCTTAAAACCCAGCTTCTCCTTCAAAACTTGAGTCAATAGAAACCGATGACCATGTAACTTTGTCCCATTCCAGCTGGAAAAGGATGCCATAACAGTGCAGACTCCCTGGGCAATGCAGTCTGGATATGGGGACATGTGGATTTTCTCCAAATCATCGTACGATAGTATCGTATTTCCCTCATTTAGACCTTTATATGTTCCACCGTCCCCAACAAAGTGTTTTGCGCAAGCAATAACATTGTTTCTGAAACCATATATGGGGACAGAAGGGTTTAAAACAAGATTATACCATTAAGATTGTACATTAATGAGAAACTGTAACATTTGAAATACAGAAAAGTAGGCAATCTATTAATAACGAAACAAGGCAATGAACTTTAAACCAAGAAAGATTATCCAATGTGGGATGATTTGTAATTTTCAATGCCAGAGATTTGTACAGATTCAAGTATTCATATCCTTTCACGTAGACAGGTAAAAAATCAGTGTCCACTGTCCAGAAGGAAAAGGTTGTGTATACCTTCCAGCCACAAAAGGATAACCATATGGGTGCCCTTTGGGTGGCTCCCCTTGGAGCCCTGACACTGCAGAAGTCATCTGCCTTACAATATCGGTGTCCTCACTAAAACTTTCATAACATCTTCCCCATCTGGGATCTCTGCATACCTATTAGCCAACAGCGTGCATATTTACACAATTAATGATTAGATAGAAAGAAACAGTAACTGCTATCTAGAAAATTGGCATTGCCCTTGTTCTCATCCTTGCATTATTCTATCTTAAAGCATCAACTTCCACATTGTACTTCGCCTTTGAAGCTCTATGTTTAGAGCGCCCTATGCTTAACATATAGTCACAGGTTCAAGCACAACCCGGGACAATGTACTGCTTAATAGTTGCAGACTTGCAGCTCTATTGTCCGAAAATCTCTCGCTGAAACATGATTTCCGTTTTCATCAACTGGCCTAACCAAACGACGTCTATCCACTTTCCTTATGATATCTAATCGAATGTAAATATAGAAAAGGAAACGAAACAGCTACCCCAAGTAATCACGGTAAAGTGTAAGAGCCACTAACCAAAAAGATACTAAAAACAGACTAATGGTCTAGTATTATACATAGGTATTTTCCTCAAATAAATATGCATAGTTGGAATTAAATGTCAATCTCCAGACACCCCAAAACAAGAAATAAGCATACCCATCTACAAATCAGTATCACTTACAGCCAAACAAGGAGCAAAAGTATAGTGAATTCCACTAGCCCTAACTTCCAATGCGGTTGCAGCTCCAATCCTCTGAGCCAGATCACTATCTCTGCATCATGAAATGCAACAATCCATTCGGATGACTAAACAAATTAAACCAACAACGTACACTTGATAGAAATCTCTGGAAAGGGGAAACTAAATGAGATCGAAACAGGTTGCAACCTGGTAGCTCCAAGATTTACATTGTGAGGGAAGATGGTGGCACCGTAGATGCTATTGTTACCGTGAATGGCATCAATTCCATAGATAATCGGGATCCCCAGCCGCGATTCCAGCGCCAATTTCTGGAATCCGTCAACCATATCCGCCCAATCCGCAGACAAGGCCTTCTCAAACGGACTACTCCCGGCCGCACTGAGTATACTCCCTGCAAGAAAACATTCCAACCGATTTTCAATATTTTCATACTCTAGATCAGAAAAAGCGCCAATGGAGAGAGTGATAGAGAGAGAAAGGAGAGTGGAATTTGGGTATATTACCAATGCCAAGGTCTTTGAGGGAGGCGGGGGTGGCGACGCGGCGTTCGATCTGAGTCATCTGGCCTAGCTTCTCCTGGAGAGTCAATCGCGAGAGAAGGTCCTTGACCCGAGCCTCGATTGGCTGGTTAGGGTTCTTGTAGACGCAGTTGGAGTGATCCACCACCTCCATTTCCGTAGACATATGCCAATATATTTCTGAATTGGGGGAAAATTGGAAGCAGCTTTGGTTTTGAGGCAGTGGAACTGATTTTAGTGTTTCTTCTACTGGTTTTTGTGGATTTCATAGCCGAAGACTTACAGTTGGAGCGGGAAGGTGAGATAATCGGGATTTGGATTAGGTAGTGGGTAGTTATAGTAGTACGGAATGTGCTGCGGGCCCCGTATTCCATAGCCGAAGACTTGCAGTTGGCAGCGACAAGGTTGTCCTTTGAGTTGAGGAACATTCGATGAAGGCCGGAGATGCTTCGTCTGTAGAGAGTTGTTTCCTCCAAAGCGGGAAGTTGCCATTGTTGATCTTAATGGTATTTGAGAGTGGCAAAGTTGGAAAGGGACAGCCGACAGGGAGAAGGAACAAGTCAGAGGTGATTTGCAGAGGGCCATTTGTGGTTGTTGGGAGGAGGCAACTGGCAAGGCTGTGTTTGGTGGTCAGGAAACCGTGGATTAGTGGCATTGGCCATTGGCCTAGAATGTGGACTATACAATTCCTTGGTTAACCAATCTTGGGCTTTACATATGGACTATATGTTATGGGCCGTATGTATGGGCCATTTGTGTCACACATCAAGTGTAGGTATTAAAGTGAATGAAAAAACATATGCATGCTACTATGCTAGCATGAATTTCTAAGCTAAACTTTAAGATTCTATATATCAACATTATTTGAAGGAAATTTTACAGGAAACCACCCATTATTTATTAGTCTTTTCATTTAACCAGCCCTTATACAAAACCTTTCACTAAACCACCCCTTATTGATTAGGCTTTTCATTTAACCACCCCTTATTGATTAGGCTTTTCATTTAACCACCCCTTATACAAAACCTTTCACTAAACCACCCCTTATATAATTCTGTCAACAGATAACCACCCCTACCTCTATTCCATCCAATTTGATGTTAAAAAATTATAAAAAGACCAAAATGTCCTTTTTAAAACTATCCATCTTTGACTCTCTTGCCTCTGCTCGTGCTCGATTTATCTCAGTTCTCTAGTGGTGGACTGGTGGATCACGACTGGCTTGGCGGTGACTCGGGTGGTGCTCGATCGGATTCACTGGCTTGTTAATTAATTTCGAATGAACCGTCCTAGTACAGGGGTAAATATAAGAAAATATTAAGAAAACGTTTTGACCGCTAAGAATCCACCAATAAGGCCGCCGAACCGTCTTGGCGCTTAGCGGTACCCCACCGCCGAGCATCCGCCGAGCGTTTTTTAGAACATTGATTATACTTTGTGATTGGAGAACCTTCTGCATTCGTGATCAGTTTACATCATCGAATCCCTCTCTGAATCCCCTGGTCGTGTAGCCTGAAGTTCGTCGATGGCTCCAAAGTCTGGACGATCGTAGGATTTCTATATATGGCAGCAGAAAGGTTGAAGATGGATAGTTTAAAAAAAAAGGGGCATTTCGGTCTTTTCAGAATTTTTTAACATCAAATTGGACGGAATAGAGGTAGGGGTGGTCATCTGTTGACGAGATTATATAAGGGGTGGTTAATTTAGTGAAAGGTTTTGTATAAGGGGTGGTTAAATGAAAAGCCTAATCAATAAGGGGTGGTTTAGTGAAAGGTTTTGTATAAGGGGTGGTTAAATGAAAAGCCTAATAAATAAGGGGTGGTTTAGTGAAAGATTTTGTATAAGGGGTGGTTAAATGAAAAACCTAATAAATAAGGGGTGGTTTTCTGTAAAATTTCCTTATTTGAAAATTAGATAAGAATATTTTTATAATTTATATGTATATTAAAACAGGGAGGTAAAATCTATATGGTGACTCTTGCTTAAATTTGCATGTGTCATTTTTTTGATACAATCTACGCCCATAACTACGATAATTAATAATGTCGTATCTTTATCCACTTCATTCGAATTAGTAGTCTGAATTTAAAAAATTTAATAACATTGCATTACATCGTTAAACATTAAATGTATTTTTTTAAAAAAATAAATAAATTTGTGTGTAAATTAAATGAGTAAATTAAACTTAGAATGCGGTTTGTACTAATAATTAATTTTTAGTTTCAAACATTATATTTATGTATTTAATAATATGGTGACACGTAGACCTGTCAAACGGGTCATTCGGGTCGGGTTCGGGTCGAGTCACTTCGGATTTCGGGTAAAACGGGTCTCGGGTAAAACAGGTTCCGGGTTTTTCGGGTTGACTCGAACCTGGGTTTGACCGGATTTCGGGTCGATTTCGGGTTTGTTAATTTTTTTCTTTTTTAAATTAAAAAAATCATGATTTGATAATTTTGTGATAAATTTTAATTATATATAAAAAAATTTAATCATATATAATTATAAATCAACCGGGTCAATCGGGTCACCGGGTCAATCGGGTAAATCGGGTCAAAATTGCCGGGTCAATCGGGTCACCGGGTCGAAACCCAGATTACCCGGAAAATTTCGGGTTTTTCGGGTTCGGGTCGAAAAAAAAAAATCGGGTCAAAATTTACGGGTTCGGGTCGAAAATTTTTCGGGTCGTTCGGGTCGGGTCACCGGGTCGGGTTGTGTTTTGACAGGTCTAGTGACACGTCATTAAATTTCGGGCATTTGGTTGACACGTTGAAAAATTGGTCGAAAAATCTAGGGGAATTTTTTCTGCATCAATGTTGGTTTAATGTGAAATAGTTCGTATTGTTTTTGATAGTGTTTTAAGTTCAGATTAATATTCCGTAACAAGTTGCGGAATAAGCTCCGTAACAAATTGCAGAGTTTAACAGTGTACCGAGTAAAAATTAGTGGTGTATTTAACAAGCGCGAAGAAATAAAAGAAAGGAGAATGGGTTAGTCAAAATCCTCTACAACCCACCCTACTCCACCAAATATTTTTGACATATATTTATTCTTAAGAAAAAATTAATAATCATATTTATAATCTTAACATCTATTTTTATATAATTATAAAATTTTATTTAAAAAATCATGTTTTAAGATTTTTAATAATTGTATTTTTTAAAATATTACCTTTTTAATATTTAAAAATTTTAAAACACGATTTTTCAAAATAAAATTTTATAAATATATAAAAACATATGTTAGGTTGGGTAGGAATTGGGTTGTAGGGGATTAAGTAAATGTAAAGTAAATTTTAATTTTCAAAATAAGATTAAGTAAATGTTAAAATAAATTAGTGAAGTGGGGAGTTGAGTAGGAAATTAGGAATTGGGTTGTAGGAAAAACAAACAATTTGTGAACTAAAATGAAAACCCTTCTTTGCCCTAAACTACGCGCGCACATGCGCCCCTCTTCTCCCTCAACAGAGAGACTTCGCCGCCACCAAGGTATTCTTGTGCCCGCCGATCCCGCCATTCAGCACCAGCCCACGAGCTCCCCCTACTATCCCCTCCTCTGCTTCAGGTCTAGCACACATGCTCCTCATGCTGATTTTGAGAACTTGCTCCGCCTTCCACCCTTTGCCTCCTACCGGAGTTTTCTCTTGCCCAACCTGCAAATTGGAGGTGGAGCCTCCCGATTGGGCCTCTTACTCGAGCAATCGGTCCACGAGGAGTGTGATGATGACCTGTACACAAGCTTTATTGAGCCGAGGGGGGGCCTCGTGGTGGTCGGTCGGCCGGGGTTTCTTCTATCCTTGGCGTGCCTGGCTCTTTCATCTCCTGTTTCCTCCGTCTACTTGGTGTCTATTCGCTGGTCCTCCTGGTTGCTCTGTAAGTTTTCTTCCCTACCATCTGATTCACTTGAGTGATCCTATTGCCCACCAGCAATCGATCTATATATATCATTGTTACAAATCCATATGGGTTCATCACCCCCTTTCGACCACAGTCTCTCTATCCTTAATTCGAGCTGCTGAGTGTTACGGCTCACAAGCCTTGAAATTTTTTTACAAAATTGTTTATCTGCCTTACAAGGTCAACTATTTAAACCAATTCTACAGTACTAAGTTACATCAATGTATCCCCCAAGGTTTCTTATTAAGCTTGTGGGCTTGTGTTACTCAGCCTTCACCACTTAGTATGCTTCTTTTTAGTGTTGTATCCTTGCGTTATAGCGCTTTTCACTTTGCTCACCCTTCGACCATGGAAAGGCCTAAATTGGTTTTAATAAACCCATACTTGTGCATTCTGTATTATGTTTCATCATTTACAGTACTGCTGGGTGTTGTCTCCCCTTGCTACTGTTTGCTCTCTGTGTGCAGGTCTCCTTATGCGGCTTTCACTCGGTGTGGACAGCAATGGCCTCGTGTGTGCTCTGCTGGCTGGTCTTGGGTTTGGTTGTGCTTCCCTTGGTTTATGAGGGCTCATATTAGGCTTACTCCTGCTATGTATTATGGCTCACAAGCCTTACAAAATTTGTACCAAATTACCTTCAAGCCTTACAAGGCAAAAAACTTAACAAATCCTACAGATGCTCAAAAGCCTTGCAAGGCTCATTTACTTCATATATGCTCTGTTCATTGTATTACTAATCTAAATTTCTTTATTAAAAGATTGATTAATTGTATTACAATACTCAATTTGTTTATTCCAAGCTACCAATGGCAGATTGATTTCCACCTTTCAAAGGACTTGGCCTTAATCCTCAGACGTATGGTTTACATACTACATCTCTACATGTGGCCTTTACTTATCTCAATAAGATGTTTATATGTCGTAATATCTGCTTCCGACTACCACGGGGAACACGTCTTCACCGCTTGTTACAAGCGGCTTGACGTTTGTTGCTTTCACAATCTACAAGCTCACAATGTATCTAACCAAAGGGTCTTCCGAAGCTCGGTTAAGATCAGACATCTTATGTTACAACCAAACGCTATATTAACAGTACAAACGGGTACGAATAAACAAGGTTTTCCATGAATATATGCTCCTGGAACTGTAGGGGGATCAAACGAAGGAATTTTTGGACTGACACAGAAATTTTCTGTCGAAATAACAACATCAACGTTTTGGCACTGCTTGAGACTAAAACTAATAAGATTCCACCCGAAAATGTCTGGAAGAAATGCGGATTCAATAACATTGCTTTCGACCCAGCCCAAGGTTTCTCGGGGGGCATCTGTCTTTTATGGAAAGATCTTCCAGGTTCGGAGGGCGAAGTGGCTCTTGTATCTGTTCACCACAGATTAATCCATTTTAACTACCACGACCGTAGAACAAATAGCACGACCGCATTTCTGGTGGTGTATGCTCCCCCTAATTACAACTCAAAAGACTCTTTTTGGGAATTTACCATACATTATGCCTCCCAGCTACTCATCCCTTTCTGTATTTTAGGAGATCTAAATGAAATTGCGGTTCCGGATGACAAACTGGGGGGTGTCCCACCGGGACCACGCCGTTTTACACGACTACATGAGATCAAAAACTCGTTGTTACTTCTCGATGTGCCAACCTATGGGGGTTCCTATACTTGGCAAAAAAATAAAACGGGAGTCCCAAATAACAGCTTTGCAAAGCTTGACCGTCTGCTTGCCCAAAATGAGGTAATAACCGGTTCGACAGAGTTCGGGTTAAAATCCACCCTTTTACTACGTTTGATCATGCGCCGATTTCTATCGACTTCAGATCACCATCACACATAAACAAAAAACCTTTCCGGTTTGAACTGGCTTGGACTTCCAAACCAGAATTCACAAACATTGTTCGCCAAGCTTGGAGACTTAATCCAACAGGGTCGCTCATGTTCAAACTAGTGAAAAAAACTACACTGCTAAAAACATTAGCAAAAAGATGGCACAAGAGAACTTTTCACAATATTCACAAACAGATTTTTGATACAGATGCGAGGATTCTGCTGCTGCAGAAATCATTAATTGGCAACCCCAACCCTATGGACGCTGCTCTGCAGAAGAGATTACTAAATAAAAGAGAAAGAATGTTGGACTACCAACGCCGGTACTGGAGCCAAAGAGCTAAAACACAGCATATTAGACTAAATGACACAAACTCTGGGTACTTTCACCGGGTCGCTTCAGCCAAACGGGGAAGAAAACTGTGAAGGAATTGTGTCCTTTAATTTAATGTGCAATGATTAGTTATGGAATAGGACAATTGATAGAGATATTCAATCCGATTATTTTAGGAGTCGTAATGCTTTGCTAGAAGCCAACTACGATTAATGGGCTTAAACGGGTTAAACCCATGGCTATTATAAACGGGTCCTATGCGGTCACACACTTAGAGTTGACGGGCTTGATCAAAAGATAGATGATTTTATTATTAGTGTATATTAGATATATATTAATAATAATGGGATAAGATTTATTTGTGAAATAAATAATTAATCAAGTAAGGTATAAATATAAGCTTATAAAGATGGGCTTATTGGAACTTAACTAATTAACCACAACATCCCAAAAGTACGTAGGGTTTTGCCATAGCAATTGAAGAAGGAGATTGCAATAGCACATCTCATCTTTGGTTGGTTCGTGAAGGCTGAATTCCACCATCATCAATCAAGAACAATTTGATTGTTCACCTTTCGATCTTCGTCCTAGCAGTCGAAGGCAAAGGAGATCTAGACTTGGCTCTTGTGGACCAAGTAGAGGAGCAACACGTGGGGCTCTAGTTCTCTTCCGAATCCTCTCCGTTTAGATCCGGTTCACGCATCAAGAGGTATCTCCTATGAACAATGATTTGATCTATCGATTTTATGCATGAAGATCCTTGAATTAGATGATAGAAAATAGTTTCTAAAACTTCCGCTGCGCATCTAATTTCCATCAGTGGCATCAGAGCATCTTGCATAAATTGATATGATCGATTGATTTTCTTGTTAATTTTGATTCAATTTAGCAATATATTTGATATATGGAATAATTTGTATGATTAAAATTTTGATTTTGATTAGTTGGATAAAAAACAATTAACACGGTTTTTCGTATCGAAATTTGATTTCGATCCAAGCCTCCGCAATTAGTTGTCTTTATAGCAATTGAATGAGACAGTCTCACTTGACATTCAATTTAGATCACTGTTCGCATATATTTGATATCGAAAGTTATAAAATTCCAATCTTTGATGGTTTGATTTGATCACACCGAATGGTAAAGGAACATTATAATTAAAAGAAAAAAATAAATTTGTATACGGCATCAATTTTTTTTTAAAAGGGGTTTTCTTTTAGATGATGTTTCTTATAATCCGTTTGCATGATTTATATAAGAGATGAGATTTCTGGTATAAATTATAAAACGTTAGATTTTATAAAAGTGAAAGTTGATTTGAATCTAAGAAATTGAGAATTTCATGATTTAGATGTCAAGTTGAGGGATTTTTATGTGAATTTGATTCATATATTAATTTGTCAAAATTTTAAGTTTTATGAAAACCTATCTTAATTCCACAATTGTCAAAAGTTTGTAATTGTTACAAAATTTGAGTGGGAGTGGATGCGGCGGGAATTAGGGTTATGGAAGATATTTATGATTTTAGTGTAAAATCTTAAATTACCTTAATTAGATTCGGTAGATATCTTATCCCTAATAAAAATTTTCTATCCAATTATACAAGGTAATAGTTACCATAAAATTAACTCCATATATATTATTGCTAGTTTTTAAAATTAAAATATCAAGAATGTTCATGGATTTATTATGCTTGTTTTATATTATGATATATTCCTTGCATACATAAGGTGACTAGTATGGCCCATAAATACGATCTGCGTATCGTTATGTTTTTTTGTACACGATCTGCGTATCGTTATGTATTTTTGTAATTTATTTTCAGTAATTAGATTATTAGAAAATATTGTAATTAATACAAGAAGACAAGAAGACATAAGAAGTTCAAGGATGGAGATCC
Source organism: Persicaria maculosa (assembly GCA_963922045.1). NCBI lineage: Eukaryota > Viridiplantae > Streptophyta > Magnoliopsida > Caryophyllales > Polygonaceae > Persicaria > Persicaria maculosa. The sequence goes on from OY998258.1 coordinate 19,446,980, forward strand.
ATGAAGTGCGCGAGGGTGGAGACCTACGAAGATTATATCTTTATTTTATGCATCGTAGGGGCCATACTAGGATCACAATTTCATTGCATTTTGAATGCCTTATTTTAAGTTTTATGTTGTTTTTATTTATGATATTTTTTCACTTATAAATAAAGACAAATAAAAGACTTAAGTTCCTAAGGTAAATTGGGGCAATGCCTTTTCATATCATAACCCATTAAGTTCTGGATTTTTGGTTGGATGGGCTTCACAAAAGTGAGGGTGTCTTTCCATAATCTTGGGCTAATGAGGGTGAATCTATATAAGGGGTTCATAAGCTTTGATATGGTTGTACCCAACGAGAGACCAAAAGGCAAAGTTTTGGATCTTGAGGCATAGGATGATTTTACATTGGATGTGGTTCATCAACCAAGAATTATAAGGAGTTATAATTAGTAATTGTTACTTACCTTGAGCATACAAGACTCAAGGCAGTGCAAAAGTACGTTGGGTCTTGTGTGTAATGGGATCTTGGAATCATTTTATTCACCAGGAACAATAACAATTTGAATAAAATGCACATTTACTTATTTTAAAGGTGTTTAATCCCAAGTAATTTGCATTTCGAACATAAACTGATTTGTATGTCATTTCCTTTTTATATAGGCATTATGTCGAACGATAACTTGAATTTCACCCCGCGCTCAATAGTTGAGAAAAACAAATTGAATGGAACGAACTTTCTTGATTGGGAAAGGAATTTGAGAATTGTTCTCAGGTCTGAAGGGCGTGAGGACGTCCTAACAAACCCTATCCCTACTATTACCGATGCCTCATCGGATGAGGAGATAGTTAGAGAAATGGAGTTAAGGAGTGATTCTTTACCTGTCACTTGTTTGATGCTAGCAAGCATGGAACCTGACATTCAAAAGAGGTTTGAATACCAGGATGCCTACTCTATCATCACCAACCTGAAAATGTTGTTTCAGGCACAAGTAAGGATTGAACGATATGAAACTCACAAGGCTATACTGGATAGCAAGCTTGTGAAAGGAAAGCTAGTAGGTCCCCATGTGTTTAACATGATCGGTCTTTTTAGCCGTATGGAGACACTGGGCACCCCATATGACCAAGAGTTGGCCACAGATATCGTCTTGCACTCCTTACATGATGGCTTTGCATCATTCAGGATGAACTACCATATGCATGGTATTAAGAAAAACCTGAACGAACTCCATGGTATGCTCAAAACTGCTGAGCAGAATACTCCCACTGACAACAAGAAGGAAGTTCTTAACGTCAACAGAGGGAAAGGGTTCAAGAAGGTAGCCAAGAACAAGAACAATACCCAAGGGAAGGGCAAGGAAGTTGCAAAACCTAAGGGTGGTGAGAAGCCAAGGGTGGCTGCAGACCATGATTGTTTCCACTATAAGGCTAAGGGACACTGGAAAAGAAACTGTCCCAAGTACCTGGAAGACAAGAAGAATGGGACTTTGAGTTCCAACACTTCAGGTATTTATGTTATTGAATTACTGTCAACCAATGTTTGCACATTAGATAATGGTCCTACTTGGGTATTAGATACCGCATGTGGTGCTCACATTATTTCAAATATGCAGGGACTAAGAAATAGGAGACAAGTGAAGAAAGGGGAGATAGAGCTACGCGTTGGAAATGGAGCAAGCGTTGCTGCATTTGTCGTAGGAGATTTTAGTTCATCTCTTCCTTCTGGTTTAATCTTAGAACTAAATAATTGTTATTTTGTTCCTAGCATTACAAAGAACCTCGTTTCGACTGCAGTAATTTATTCTGAAGGTTAATTTTAATTTTAGCACTACAAATGAAGGTATAATTATTCGCAAGAATGATATCTTCTATGCTAGTGCTCAAAATATTAATGGAATATTTGTATTCGACCTTACAACAGAATCTTATAACATAAATACAAAAAGGCAAAAATCAAGTGATTTGAGTGAAGCCTACCTATGGCACTGTCGTTTGGGTCACATCAGTTTAGACCGCATGAAGAAGCTCCATAAAGATGGACTTCTAAAAGATGTGGATTGTGAATCCATGTGAGTCATGTTTGATGGGCAAGATGACAAGGTCACCTTTCAAAGGAACAAATGAAAAGGGCTACTGAGCTATTGGGCATTATACATACTGATGTATGTGGGCCAATGAGTACAGAAGCTTGAGGTAGTTATAAATACTTCATCACATTTACTGATGACATGAGTAGATATGGATATATTTACCTTATGTCACATAAATCGGAATCCTTGGAAAAGTTCAAGGAATTTCAAAATGAGGTAGAGACTCAAACTGGCAAGAAAATAAAAGCACTTCGATCAGATCGTGGTGGTGAGTATTTGAGCCATGAATTTGATCATTTGAAAAATTGTGGGATAGTAACACAGTTGTCTACTCCAGGAACACCACAGCTTAACGGTGTACCTGAAAGGAGAAACAGGACCCTGTTAGACATGGTCCGATCTATGATGAGTTTTGCTGACCTTCCGGTATCCTTCTGGGGATATGCCCTCACAACTGTCGTACTTACACTAAACAGGACTCCGTCTAGAGCTGTAGACAAAACTCCATATGAGATATGGACTGGAAAGGTTCCAAAATTGTCTTTTATGAAGATATGGGGATGTGAAGCTTATGTAAAGCGTTTACAAACGGATAAGCTTGCCCCTAAATCAGATAAATGCTATTTTATAGGGTATCCAAAAGGTAGTTTTGGATATTACTTCTACAATCCCGCTGAACAAAAGGTGTTTGTTGCAAGGGATAGTGTCTTTTTGGAAAGAGGGTTCATTTCCAATAAGTCAAGTGTGAGAAATATTCATCTTGAACCAGTTCATGATGAAGAGCAACAAACTCAACAACGAGATGACATAGATGATGTCGAAGATGAGTTGATGGTTTTGGAAGGCCAAGGGCCCCAAATCATCCAAGAACCGGAACAAGAGGATCCACAAATAGCTGTGGAAACTGTTCCAGCTCCAGTTGTTGAACCAGTTGAACCCACCCGTAGATCAGATAGGCCAAGGGTACAACCAAGACGTTATGATGATTTCATCTTGATTGTAAACCTTGATGTTCTTCTGCTAGAACATGATGAGCCTAATACCTATAAGCAAGCAACGACGGGTCCAGACTCCAAGAAATGGCTTGAGGCCATGAGATCCGAAAGGGATTCAATGTTTGAAAATCAAGTATGGGACTTGATAGATTTGCCAGATGGGGTAAAACCCATAGGGAGCAAATGGGTTTTCAAACTTAAGACAGATAAGGATGGAAAGGTATCTGTATACAAGGCAAGATTAGTTGCCAAAGGTTTTAAACAGACTCATGGTATAGACTATGAAGAGACCTTTTCACCAGTTGTCATGATAAGATCCATTAGGATAATCCTTGCTATTGCCGCTTATATATTATGATTATGAGATTTGGCAAATGGACGTCAAAACCGCCTTCTTGAATGAAGTCTTGGAAGAGGATGTGTACATGACACAACCAGAGGGTTTTGAAGATCCAAGGGATGTAGGGAAGGTATGCAAGCTTATAAGAGGTCTATACATGGACTTAAGCAACCATCCAGGAGTTGGAACTTTCGGTTTGATGAAAAGATCAAAGAGTTTGATTTCATCAGATGCGAAGAGAACCCTTGTGTATACAAGAAGTTTAGTGGGAGTAAAGTGGTCTTCCTAGTTTTGTATGTGGATGACATACTACTTATTGGGAATGACATTCCGATGCTAGAGTCCGTTAAGGAATGGCTGAAGAAACATTTCTCAATGAAAGACTTTGGGGAGGAAGTGTACATACTTGGAATAAAGATCTATAGAGATAGATCTGAGAGATTGCTTAGATTGAATCAAGGAACTTATATATAGATAAGATTCTTAACAGATTCAATGTGCAAGATTTCAAGAAAGGGTTTTACCTATGTCATGGTGTGTACATGACCTAATGTTACATTTGCTATGAGCAGGTGTAGCAAATACCAATTGATTCCATGAGAGGCACACTAGTGTGCAGCTAAGAACATCAAGAAGTTCTTGAGAAAAACCAAGGATGATTTCTTAAGGGTGATGACAAGTTGATCGTATATTTTATGAGGATGTTTCACCTCATTTGACATTAAGATGTGTAAGGTGCATACATATGACAATATTGCAAATCCATTGACAAAGCTTATGCCTAGCCCAAGCATGATGGTCACACTAGGGCTAAGGGTCTCAAACACATTGGAGAATGACTTTGAGATTGCTTTCTATTACATTTTATGTTTAGAGTGTTAGACACTAAGTTTATGTTCGACTGGATGATTTTATGATATATGATATTTCATCTTTATTTATATATTGTGTTGAACGATAATAAATAAAATGTCCAAATAATTCGTAGTTCGCAAATGGGCTTATCTTAAGTGTTCTGGTAAATGAAACCCCATTAAGTGAAATGCAGTTATGAATTATCACAAGTCCGTAGTCTGAAATCATCAAATTGGACATAGGTGATTTTATTAAATGACTATATTGTAAGTTGACTGATAGCGCCAGGTTTCATGGGCTATAGGGACATGGAGATGTCTAGTCAATTACATATATATGTATGGATGATACATATAGGACAGACCCACCTTAAGACTCTACAAAAGGGATTGCTGAGTTTTAAGTTAAACCATGATTAGTAGATTCCTCATACATGAGTGTGTTATGGTCTCTCTTGATGATTGGTATTTCTTTGACACGGCTAAACGCTTTCCGTAACAGGGAGTTATAAAGGTCGTAGTTGGGATTGCCAAAAGTTGAGTGGGAGCCATAGTCGTACAAGACTGTAGATGTCCTCCTTCTTCATGCATACTGTGATGCATTGAAAAGGAATGGTGTCCAGGCCACTTGAAGAGTAAGAACTGAAAATGCATGGCCATGCTCGGATGGATTATTTGTAATCATCCGTTTAATTGACAGTTCGAACTCGGAGTTCAAGGAATATATTTGATAATAGATATGAATGTCACCATATCATCAAATATGACATTAAGAGACACGGGTATCTTAAATTGCACACTTGTTTAAGGACAAGTGGGAGATTGAAGGAATTGTGTCCTTTAATTTAATGTGCAATGACTAGTTATGGAATAGGACAATTGATAGAGATATATTCAATCCGATTATTTTAGGAGTCGTAATGCTTTGCTAGAAGCCAACTACGATTAATGGGCTTAAACGGGTTAAACCCATGGCTATTATAAACGGGTCCTATGCGGTCACACACTTAGAGTTGACGGGCTTGATCAAAAGATAGATGATTTTATTATTAGTGTATATTAGATATATATTAATAATAATGGGATAAGATTTATTTGTGAAATAAATAATTAATCAAGTAAGGTATAAATATAAGCTTATAAAGATGGGCTTATTGGAACTTAACTAATTAACCACAACATCACAAAAGTACGTAGGGTTTTGCCGTAGCAATTGAAGAAGGAGATTGCAATAGCACATCTCATCTTTGGTTGGTTCGTGAAGGCTGAATTCCAACATCATCAATCAAGAACAATTTGATTGTTCACCTTTCGATCTTCGTCCTAGCAGTCGAAGGCAAAGGAGATCTAGACTGGGCTCTTGTGGACCAAGTAGAGGAGCAACACGTGGGGCTCTAGTTCTCTTCCGAATCCTCTCCGTTTAGATCCGGTTCACGCATCAAGAGGTATCTCCTATGAATAATGATTTGATCTATCGATTTTATGCATGAAGATCCTTGAATTAGATGATAGAAAATAGTTTCTAAAACTTCCGCTGCGCATCTAATTTCCATCAAACTGATCAAATTCCTTCACACGGATTCAGGTGCCAACCTCTCTGATTACGACTTGATCCGAAATGAATTCACAAATAGCTTCAAGGCTCGCTTCAAATCTTCTTACAATCACGACATGTGCCTTGACACAGATCTGAGTGTGATAGATAATGAAATCTCCACACACCAAAACCAAATGCTAACGGCGCCGGTCTTAAACGAAGAGATTAAATGCGCCTTATTCTCTATCAAAGCCGACAAAGCTCCTGGGCCAGACGGCATGCCTGCTGGCTTTTATCAAACATATTGGAACATTGTTGGACCTTCTGTTATCAAAGCTGTCAAGGCATTCTTCTCAAGTGGAAAAATGCTACGACAGATAAACCACACATTCATAACCTTAATCCAAAAAAGGGATAACCCGGAAACGGTTAATCATTTTAGGCCTATTAGCCTCTGCTCTACAGTTTATAAGATTATTTCCAAAATTTTAACAGGTAGGTTATCCAAAGTCTTTGACAAACTCATTCATCCCTTACAAGGGGCCTTCACAAAGGGTAGGTGTATCCAGGACAATATTCTAATTGCTCACGAGATTTTTCACTCGTTTAGGCTCTCCAAGGCAAAACAGGGTTACATGGCAGTTAAACTGGACATGGAAAAAGCCTATGACAGGGTTGAATGGCCCTTCTTGTTTTCTGTCCTTAACCGGTTCGGCTTCTCGAAACAATTTATTCTTTGGATCAAGGAATGTGTACAAACGGTGTCATACTCAGTGCTCGTCAATGACGAACCTTCCACTCCTTTTGTCCCTTCGAGGGGCCTTCGACAGAGGGATCCCTTATCACCTTTCCTCTTCATTCTCACAGCAGAGGTTCTTGCAAGAACTCTCCAACGCAATTCTGCGATTACAAAGGATGCTGGTTTTACTATCGGCCAACGGGGAGTTAACATTCCTTTTCTTGCCTTTGCTGACGATATCATGTTATTCGGTAAGGCTAACCAAGCGACTTGTAATAATCTATCCAACATCATCCAACGTTTCTGCTCCATCTCTGGGCAAAAGGTAAACATGCATAAATCGAGCTTTCAAGTCTCACCTAACACATCTACGTCCGCAATTCACACTATAGCAACAACACTGGGAATTCCCCAATCAAATAACCTTGAGAAGTACCTAGGTTGCCCAATCATTAATGGCAGGGTTAATTCCGATACCTTCGCAGATATTATTGTCAAAACTAAACAACAATTATCGAAGTGGAAAGCATCCTCACTCTCGGCAGAGGGTCGAAAGGTCCTCATCATGTCCAATTTAAGTGCCCAACCCTTATTCATTATGCAAGCGTTTATGCTGCCTTCGTCGATCCTCCACGAGCTGGATAAGATTTACAGACAGTTCTTTTGGAACAAACAAGCAAACTATACTCCGCTCGTGAGTTGGGATAAAATTTGCACGGATACCCTATCTGGGGGTCTTGGAATTCACAAAGCTGAAACGATGAACATCGCTCTACAGATGAAACTATTGTGGAAAATCATTGCGCAACCAGACAATATCTGGGTTAGAGTCGTTACGACAAAATACTTAAAAAATGATTCTCTTCTTAAGTATGTTAAAAAAGGTAACACCTCCTGGCAGTGGTCTAGACTGATGACTTTTCGACCCGAATTCAAGACTGGCCTAAACTGGTCTATCGGAAATGGACTTTCGGTTAACTTCTGGGAAGATAACTGGGTGTGCAACTCCCCCTTAACAAAACTTGCTCTCCAAATGCCCGATGATTCTACAATGTCCTGGGCTGTGGCACGTTTCATTACTTTGGACAAAAAGTGGGATGTCGATAAACTTTCCACCGACCTTCAAGGTTTTTTAGACACAGATACTATATCAAGAATAGCCTCCACTCATTTAACCAAAAACAACTTCACTGACCGACTTTTTTGGGGACCTAGTAGGGACGGGTGGTTCACTACCAGTTCGGCTGCTACACTTGGCCCGCAGCAAGCTGGCGATTCCCAGTTTGGTTGCCAGTGGATTTGGAAGGTTGACATCCCTTACAAGATTCGTCACTTTCTTTGGAAAATTGCGCGAGATGGTCTACCAACCTCAGAAAGACTTCAGCGGTCACATGTCTCGGTTCCCTCGGGGTGCCATTTTTGTGGCTCTACTGTTGAGTGAACCACTCATATACTCTACGACTGTCAGATGACCCTGGATGTTTTTTCTGCAACTGGTATTCGCTGTCCTACGATCCTTAATGGCTTTGCAGATTTGAAACCAAACAGACTTCTGAATGCAATTTACCTAACAGAAGGCAAAACCAAATTCGCCAAGTTAGCCACCGCTTGGTGGGCCATCTGGTACTTCTGCAACCAACTTGTTTTCCAACACATAGATACTGTTTCCCCTCAAGCTATTGCTATTTTCTACAAAGCTGTTACAGATTCTTGGACTGCTAAAGGGGAATCACACTATCACAAACCTATAACGAAGGCTACACAAAGGCAAAGCAACACCGAAAACCTATCCAGCACGCGGCATAATAAGGCACAGAAATCGGAAAGATGGAAAAAGCCCCCTCCGGGTCACTATAAACTTAACTTTGACGGTTTCTACTTTCCACCAGAAAAGGGTGCTTTTGGATTCGTTATCCGTGACCACAATGGAACAGTTGTGTCCTTTGGTTCCGGTCTTTGCAACAACACTTCGGCTGTTTTCTCTGAGGCTATGGGGTTGCACATGGGTGTGGTTAAGGCCCTCCATTTGGGTCTCGACAATCTGCTTATTGAGGGCGACTGTTTAGCCGTTGTTAAGGCTCTACTAGGGGACTGGTCTTGCCCTTGGAACATTGAGCTGCTGATGGCTGATACTTCTTCAATTCTTCGCTCCTTTTCTAATGTTGCTATTCGTCATATTTTCAGGGATTCCAATGCTGTGGCTGACAGGATTGCTCGTCTGGCTCATAGCTCCCCTGCCGAGGATAGCTTCGATGATGATTCAGAACTCTGTGTTCTCGTCCGCTCGGACGCGCTAGGAAAGAAGCCGGGTCGTCGGCGGCTTTCCTAATCCTTATCCCGCTTCAAAAAAAAAAAAAAAAAAAAAAAGGAATTGGGTTGTAGCCTGTAGGGGATTTGTTTGGAGAATGGGTTTGTTTATTTCGGGGGTTTACTTGTATAGACCAATCAAAACATGAATCAGAACCAAATTCCTAAATTACTTCTCTAGGTTCTAATTTTGGATCTAATTTTGGGCTCGGAGGGACCTGCTCCAGGCAACGATAATGGCGGATCCCACAGCTCCCAAGAAGCTCATCATCGACACTGATCCCGGAATCGGTAATACTCACTTATACTCTTTCCCATGGATAAATTTTATCGAATCATCCACTTCTTAATTTGTCTAGTAGAATTTATAATTTTCTGCTCAATTTTTAGGGATTTGTAAATTTTTATTGCAATTCCGTGAACTGGTTCATTTATTAATCTTATAAAATATGCTAAAATCATCGAGCATGTCATGACTCATGATCCCAGCTGTAGCTAGATGATGTGATTTGGATAATTTGTGTTGAATCTAGTCATGAGGCGATCTCCACCGCCCTTAAATTAAATTTTTTGGTCCTTCGTATATATCAGATACGAATCACATAATTGCTGAAATGGCTCTGATACTTAGGGTCTTAATTATTATTTGTGCACAATGATGGTGATTGTTTGATGAAAATAGAATTAGTTTGGCTTAGATGTAAGAAGCTTGTTAAAATCTTACAATTGAGGGCTTGGTTTTGTGTACATTTTTCCTACATTGTTGCAGATGATGCAATGGCTATATTTGTGGCATTAAGATCACCTGCTGTGGAGGTGATCGGTCTTACTACAGTATTCGGCAATGTTTATACGACTCTTGCTACAAGAAATGCTCTTCACTTGGTAATTTTCACTTTATCTGTCAACAATCATTTTGGAGTGTCAAACCTTATCAACCGTTGGATTCACCAGTATCCATGTTGGATTAGATAGCTGTGTAGCTTGGCAATAGGGAAAACTTATAGTGTTTGATGCTTGTCACCCCAGTTTTTAGGCTTGTACTTATATCAGTTGACCATGTTCAACGAAGAATAAGGCATATATTGTGAGAGAAAAAATATTTGGTTGACCTCCAGACTCCAGTGATGATTCAGTGTGAATATCCATCTTGACATTTTTTTTGACAATTAGAAACTCATCTAAAAAATTATCGAGTGCATATATAGGTTAGATTTTTACATTTTGATTTAAGATAAATTTTCTCGAGTTATTATGATGGGGCTTTTAAGTTTTAAGCGTTCTTTTAAGTTTCTTCTAAGCAAAGTCTAAAATATGCATCTGTAGCTGTCTTTCCTATCGTGGTTCCAGTTTTAGTGTATATTCCGTAGAATGCAAAATCAGAGAAGAAAAAGCAGCCCTTCTTACCGATCGACTGAGTATCTTATTTGTTTATGATGCAGTTGGAGATTGCAGAAAGGACTGACATCCCAGTTGTGGAAGGATCACACGTAACAATTACTGTAAGCTGTTGCACACTGATTCATGTTTCCAAGTTCCATGACCTCCTTTTTCCCCCTGTGTATAATTTCTGATTGCTTTGTTTGCATGTTCTGGATTTTGATAAATCAGTATTTCATCCAATATGTTTTTTGTACAGAATGGTACAAAGCTCCGTATAGCTGATTTTGTCCATGGTGCGGATGGGCTAGGCAACCAGAACTTTCCTCCTCCAAAAGGAAAGCCAATTGAGCAAACAGCAGCTGAATTTCTAGTTGAGCAAGCCAATCTATTTCCTGGACAAATAACGGTTGTGGCATTAGGCCCCCTTACTAATATAGCTTTAGTAAGTATTCGGCAGAGAAGATCCTCCATAAAATTTCCATCAGCACTAGTTCCAATTTGTTGATGAGTTGTGATGTGTTGGCCAGGCTATACAAAGAGATCCTGCATTCGTAAAAAATGTTGGGAAAATTGTTATTCTTGGCGGGGCATTTTCTGTTAATGGTAATGTCAATCCTGCAGCAGAAGCCAATGTGAGTTACTGTTGTCATGCTTCGTGTATGGTTATTCTAAAACGTTTGCTACTTTTGTGGGACAGAAAAGTTGATTCCTGTTCTGGTTTTGACTTTACTTACTTAACAACTGCTTAGCTAGTAGCTTTTGTTGATTCATAATAAATATCGATTGACACGTTTTGAAATATTTTCCCCTCTTAACTGGCTTACCAGATTTTTGGTGATCCAGAAGCTGCAGATATTGTATTTACAAGTGGAGCTGATATTATGGCTATAGGGCTTGATGTCACTCACCAAGTTGTACTGACTGGTAACTTTACTCTTCCTGATGTGTAAAATCACGGATGAAACGACACAAGAAATGGATGCATGTGTGATTCTTTTAGTTACAGATTGCTTTCTGTTTGACCCTCTGAGCTTATATTCTCACTGTAGATGCTGATCGAGACAAGCTAGCACAGCACAATGGAAAATTTGCCCAGTATCTCTGCAAGATTTTAGGCATCTACTTCTCCTACCACTATGATGCCTATTCCACTGGAGGTTGGTTTTGAAAATTCAGTGGGCAAGTCTAGGAAAGGATTTCCTTTCATTTGGTTTTACTGATCTTTAGTCCATCTGCACTCACAACTGCAGGTGTTTATCTTCACGATCCAACAGCTCTCCTCGCAGCTATAGACCCATCACTAGTCACATGCACTAAAGGTGTTCTGAGAGTTCAAACGACTGGCATCACAAGGGGTTTGACGATATTTTACAACAACCAGAAAAGGTGTGCTTTCCTCTCAAATAAAATGCACTTTTTTATATGAGTTGTTGAATTCTCTAGACTAGACTGAACCTTGTCTTGAAAGTTAGCTTGTCCAAGATAAACTGTATATTTAGGAAAATTGCGGTGTTTGGGTCTTTACTCTTCCAACCTGGGATGACTAATCTTAAGAATTGAGCTTTTATCAAGAACTTGGAACATATACTTCTCGAAAGCAAAGGAACACATGAGCACCAAACTGTAGAATATGGGAGAAAGTAAAGTGAAGTCACACATAACACAAGAGAAACTATCAGGGTGGCCAGTAAGACAACAACTTCCACTTTCATTGGATGGTGTTTGGTGGATTAATGTATGAAAAAATCAAAATTGGTCACATACTTTCAAGGTGATGGCATTGGGTGGCACATATAAATTCTTGGTATATTGTTAAAAAAAAAAATTCAGATATTGTTTTTTTGCAAGATTATCAAAATAGGAGGGATTTTGAGCAATATACCCAAATTAGGTGTAAAAATATGTAACCAAATATAAATGTTTTCCCCACAAATGCCACACCAAAATTATGCAGTTATTTTTTTTCCCAGTAGTTTGTCTAACCAAGCAAAACTGGTCATGGGATCTTAGGTTTTTGTACATTTTAAACTCCATTGATCTTGCTGGGTGCATGTGTTGATGTTAAGCAATGCAAGGGTGTGAAATTTACTAGTTTTGCTTGTAAAACTTGTATGCATATACTTGTAGTTTAACCCTGTTGTTTCATTTTGCTTGAAAACCAAAACTAGGTTTGAGGAAGAAACAGAGTGGAGTAACAAGCCTGCTGTGAAAGTGGCAGTCACCGTGGATGCTCCAAAGGTAGTCCAGCTGGTCATGGAAAGGCTCATGAACTGACTGACTGACTCGCTTATTTCATGTCATTTTCATGCCTTGTTTTTTTCATATCTTAAAATGAAAATCATTACAGCTTGTGGTTTGCTGCGGTTTCTTGATGTTCAGTTTCAATAATGTGGAATAAAACAAAGACATGAACAAAGTCCCTCAAATTAAATTGATTTGGAAAATCCTCGCCAAACCAAAAAACACCCGGGTTCAGACCTTACAAAATACATAAATGATAACCATACTCTCAATTATGAAGGGGGGAAAAAATGTCACATGTCTATTCCAGAAGTCTTTTTGGAATCAGAGTGAAGTCTAAGCACTTAAAATTAGTAGACACCAATTCTTATTTTCACCGTATTGCCACGCGCAGAAGAAATGGAAAAATCATAAGAACAATTACCTCTTTTAAGAGCATCTTCTCCCGTAGGCTAGAATAGCTAAGGGAAATAGCCTAATAAAAGAGAATATTCTATAAAATATTCTCTTTTGGCCTATTAAATGGTTTTGTTGTTCCCACCGTAGGCCAAATTTGGCAGGCAAATTTTCTATAAATACTCATGTTATTTAGAACTTTCACACTCATTTCCGTCACTCGATTCTATCGTTATCCTTTCGATTTGAATCAACAATGAATTCTTCTCAAATATCATCATCATCTCACTCTTCAAATGAAACTATTGAGATTTCTAATTCAATATTTGATTCATTTGAATAGGATAAAAATGTCTTACATCGTATGTATGCTAACAACAATCTACTCATTTTGATGAAGATGTAATAATATAAAATGAATATGTTTTTCTAAAGATATTTATTATTTATGCAAATATAATCCAAACATATTAAATATTATAGTCATATCAAAGAACTCATCATTATCTTTACAAACTATAACTTTTAGTTTTGATAAAAATTATAATTAGATAGTTTATATACAATTAATTGTGTGATTTATAAATTTATATTAATAATGAACAATTAAAAATAAATAAAAAAATGGTGGAATTCACATTTGGCCTTCTAAAATGTCAAGCCAAATTTGGCCTTCATTTTAGAAATAGGCCAAAAAATTTTCGGCAAAAATGGGTTTTGACCTATGATGGGAGAAAAAAAAGGTTAAAACTCATTTTATAGCCTAGGGTGGGAGATGCCCTAAGGGAACACTTTTCATTAAAAATGAAACCAGAAGAGACTTTGAAAAGAGATTTACGAGACAACGAATCGATCAACCAGCGATGAATGAATATTTGGATCTTATCAACCCCACCATCACTTTAGGGAAAAACGAATTTCTCACCAAACAACCTTCTAATGGGGAGATTAAAAAATGTTGTTTTTAATTTAGGCAACAATAAGTTGTCGGGGCCCGACGGCATGACAGCGGAATTCTACAAAAAATACTGGGACATTGTTGGGTACGTGTAGCATCATCCATGCTTTCAAAGCCTTCTTCCACTCTGGTAAGTTATTTCGTCAAACAAACCATACTTTTATTTCACTACTAAATGTGATAACCCTGCTACAAACAAATCAATATAGACCCATAAATCTCTACTCCATCATCTACAAAATAATCTCTAAAATACTTACGGAGAGACTTAAAAAAATCATTGGCAAATTAATTCACCATTTACAAGGTGCGCTTGTTTCAGACAAAGCTATCCAAGACAAGGTCTTGATATCACATGAAATCTTTCATTCGTTCGAAAGGAAAACAAGGTTAGTTGGCAATCAAACTTGATATTGAAAAAGCCTATGACAGAATAGATTGAAAATATACCCAGCAAATATTGACAAAATTTGGTTTCAACCCCAAATTTATAAGCTTGATTATGGAATGTGTCACTTTGGTCTCTTTCTCTGTCTTAGTAAACAACGGCCCTAAAGAACCATTTAAACCCGCCCGAGGCCTGCGACAAGGGGACTCCCTGTCACCTTTCTTATTCATCCTTGGGGTGGAAATACTAACAAGAACGCTTGCTTGGGAAGCAAATTTTCCAAACTCTGGGATTGGCTTCTAATTCGGATGTAGAGGCCCCAAAATCTCTTTCCTTGCATTTTGTACTTTGTTGTGTGGTCATTTTAATCTTATACTTGAATTATTGCGATTAGATTATGTAACTGTGTTTTTTTAACGTGGGTTGTTATTCTTATTATTTACATAATTGTTGGAAAATATGATTTTAATAATATGATTTCAATAATAATAATAATAATAATAATAATAATAATAATAATAATAATAATAATAATAATAACTATTCAAAAAGGTGTTGGAGCTCAATTTGTTACAGTGGCGCCTTGCCATCTTCCCTTTTCAGTTTGGTGGACTTGGAGTGTATGCTGTTGGGGATGTCCTACATTATGCATTTGTGGCGTCTCGTTTGCAGTCTACTGAATTGCAGGCTAAGCTCTTACATCCTTCTGGTATCACTGATGCTTGCCCTACTTTTGATGACGCTTGGCGTGCTTTTAATGAGATCACGGGTTCTGACTTTGTACGCAATCCTAGTGAAATCGATGCCCCTAAACTTATGAAGAAATTGGCAGATATATATTTCGCGAAGGTTGCTGCTACATCGGAATCTGTTTTCTCCTTGACTCCGCGACAATCGCCATTATGGAAGTCTCAGCATGGTGCTCACTCCTCTGATTGGCTGCGTGCAATACCTATTTCTAGGCTGGGGCAGGTTATGAATGGAAGGACATATCGTAGTGTGCTTAGCTATCGACTGGGTGTTCAATTGTTCACGGTGCCTAGGCCCTGCCCACCTTGTTCTCGGGTCTTTGAGGGTGATTTTTATGGCGATCATGATGTGTCATGTGCTGGTACTGTGGGCATTAAACATCGACACAACCTCGTTCGCGACACTTTATTGGATATCTGCTATAGAGCTGGGATTTCAGCTGGTAAGGAGGTTGATATCGGTTTAATTGATGGGCATGATAAGCCCCTTCGTCCGGCGGATCTGCTCCTTTATTCTTGGGATAGGGGGCAGGACATGTGTGTTGATCTGACGGGATCCTCCCCTTTGACTCAGTCTGCAGTGTCTGACTTTGTGCCCGGCCGTGTTGTTGTTGATGCTGCCCGATGTAAGTGTACCAAGTATCGTGAGTTGTGCATGACAGCCGGGTATGGTTTCCTACCCTTCTCCTTCTCTTCGTTGGGGGAGTTAGATACAGATGATGTAGCTTTGCTGAAGCGGATTCAGAAATTCCCGATATCTCAGGATGCTGGGGCTCGGGCTGCCACTTATATTTTTACTAGACTAAGCTTTGTTATCGCTAAGGGAGTGGGTGCCCAGATAGTATCTCGGTTACCCACTAATTTCTTGTTATTATTATTATTATTATTATTATTATTATTATTATTATTATTATTATTATTATTATTATTATTATTATTATTATTATATCATGAAATATTTATTAAAAATGAAAATGATTAAAAAGTAGGTAAATGGCTCGGAAGTGAGAAGCATCGATGTAGATGGAATTGTTGAAAAGGTAAAAGGGTGCTGTTATGCTGATGTGGCAGGAAAAAAAGTGAGTTGATGAAAAAGTAGAAGTGTTCTCAAGTGTGCACGACCTTAGTCCCTCTGCACTCACAACTGCATGTGCTTATCTTCATGATCCAAATAAAATGCACTCTTGTATTTGAGTTATTGAACCTTGTTTTGAAAGTTAGCTTGTCCAAGATAAAATGTGTTTTAGGAAAATTGTAGTGTTTGGGTCTTTACTTTTTCTTTTTTTCTTATTAGGAAATAATTCGAGATCAAATAGACCTGAATCTTGATGGCCGATAAGTCGGCAGACGGAAACCCGCCAATACATACAACCGAAAACGAAAACGAAAAAGCGGAGCAATACAACAAGTGGAAACGTACCCTACAAGAAAACGAGCCAAGGAAAACTAAATCTAACACGAAGAGGACGTAGACTACGGACGAAAGCCAAGCACTACCCTAACTTGTACGAGACCCCCTTCTTTCCTGAGCCTATTAACCCTAGCCTCCAAACCCGATCGATTCAACAATCAAGCGATTCAATCAATGCCTCTTCGACCAAATTTCAGTCTCAAATCCAATTAATTGTCCCAACTACCAAATTAATCCATGGCTACTGCAAAAACAAGCCGAAAATTTCGAGTTCAAATAACTCGTTCTCTTTGTTCATCCAACGATCAAGTGCTTCAATTAATGCTTCTTCGACTTAAATTCAGTCCAAAATCCACAAATTAATTGTCCCAACTACCAAATTACTCCATGGTTACTTAAAAAACAAGCCGAAAATTTCCAGTCTGAAGAACTATTTCTCTCTGTTCATCCAACGAGCATTCAATGCGATGAACGAGAAATTAGATTGCAATGGGAAGTGGTTTACTGTGCTAAGAGTGTGGTGGTGGTGGGAATATGATTGGATCTTACCGCCATTAATTCCAAACGAATCATTATGCCAGGCAAATCTCAAGATAACTGATGGTTTCGGGAGGCAGAAGAGGCAATTGATGATGAAGATCTTCTACTCGGGTTTGGAGGTGCAGGTCTCTGGTGATTATTCCCCCCTTAGATCTGGTGTAGTCCTTCCTCTCTCCATCTATAAATGCAATTTGAAGAGGGTTATCTCTTCTCACACTTCAATTAAATCTTTCTCTCTTGATTTTTCCCTTTCTCTCTTGCTAAACAATACTCCCTCCGTTCGGCAAAACTTGACGTTTTACTATTCACGCACGTTTTTTTAGGAGCTAAAAACTATATAAAATATCTAGTTTTTTTTAATAATTTTTTTAACAATTTCGTAGCTATTATTAATAAGTACAAACTTGTTAAATTTTTTTTTAAAAAAAATTAATATTTTATATAGTTTTTATCATTCTAAAAAAGCGTGCGTGAATAGTAAACGACAAGTTTTGCCGAATGGAGGGAGTAGTTCTAATCAAAGTTGTTTGTTGATAGGAGGAAATCGAGTATGCAAAATAGAATGTAAATAAACTAAGGCAAACCAGATTCCGTCCCTTGCAAATGATTACAAGACTTCCTCCTGATGCAGTAGTGGGAAGTCAGGATCGATCCACGAGGAAGCGTGTCAGCGGATCCTAGGCAGCGGTAGAATCTCACAGAAGTCGACAACAGGGGTCCTAGATCTCGAGTACAGCAACTCGGCAGAAGATCGGACAGTCGAACAGCGCAGCAGTCACAGGCACAGGGCTAGTCGATCTCGACAAGGCCTTACTCGAGATCGAGTAAGGTCTTCGTCGACGTCGACTTGTCTTGGTCGAGTACCTGCACACAGAAGCTACAGCGACCTGGGTCGAAGATCAGTAGCCGAGATCGAGTTGTGCTATTCGATCTCGAGGAAGACAGAGAATAAAAATAAAGTAAATGCAAAGACTTTGGGGATTCGAACTAAATTGTATGAAAAGAACTTCTAAGATTGGGGTTTGCAACAACAATAACCAAGCATGCATAAGGCAGAACTAAACAGATAATCATGTGAATTACATCAAAGGACTAAGCTTTCGCCTTTTCCAACAATTAGACAACTCTTTCAAGAAACCCTAATTGTCTCTACTAATTTTATGTTTACAATCCAAGTTGTTATCATGGACCTCCATTAGATGGGTAATAAACACATAACAAGTAGTAGATGCTCAAAACATGATAAAGGTCGGATCTTTACCTCAAACACGCATGGCTAACGTCGGGCTCGCCCCAACCCTAGAAGTGGGTGGACTACTCGCGCTTCATCATAATTAAAGACATCAATAATAAAAGGAAATAAACTTGCATTAATAAAATAAAATAGAGCTTACAACCAAAGGAAGCCAATTCCGCTCTCGCTTCACCAACTCCTCTTGGTCACTCACTCTCTCTCTCTATCTCTCCTACTACTTCTCCTACTGAAATTGAATCAATAAAACTGAGCCCCTAAGGCTTTATTTATAGGCATCTAAACCTTGCTACTCAAGGATAGAAATCTTTATCTATATCTAAAACTATATCTAAAACCTTAAAGATAAATAAAAGCTATAAAGAAATTAAATCTAAAATAGGGAATTATATCTAAATAGTCTTCAAGTGGAAAGATGGTGTATCTTGATAGAATCGGCAATCTTCGGGCCCAAGTAATCCCACATCGAGTAGAATTGATCAAACCGCGTTACGTGGTTTCTGGAAGTCTCCTCGATCTCGACAAAGGGCTCATCGATCTCGAGTAGGATTGTTGGTCGACTGGGCTTGACTCGGTGTCTCAGGTAGCTGGTGCTCGATGCTGCTCGGTCATGGCTCAAGGGCTTCGTCGATCTCGAGGACCCTTACCCGACATCGAGTTGGGTGACTCATCGACTGGGTCTTCTCGGCAGCGTCGGGTAGATCTTCTCGATATGCCCGGGTGTGGCTCCTCGGCTTTGTCGATCTCGAGGAACACTCCTCGATCTCGAGTTGGGCGTCCGGGCATGGTCGGGTAGTCTCTCAGTCTCCTCGGACATGCTCTCCTCGACTCCGGGTTGTCTCCGAGATCTTTGTCGATCTCGAGTAGCCTAACTCGATCTCGACGAAGGTTCGGGAGTCGGGTTCTTCGTCTTCAGCTTCTCGACATAGGCTCCTCGATCCTGGCAGGTGTCTAGGCATGGCTTGTCGAGATCGACTAAGGCTTGTTGATGTCGAGTAGCTTTGTGCTCTGGTTCTCGCTTCTTGATTTTCTCCCGAAATGGTTCCATATTTTGCAATATTAGACAGAAACTTATGTAGATCTCCATTTCTGACAAATACGCATATACTACATAAATCCGATATATTCCTAACCCGAAATATGCAAAATGTAAAGAATATGGAACTAAAATATGCATAAAGACATGGCTACTTTGGAGACATCATTGTTTCTTGTGTCTGAGTATGGCGATTCGAAAGGAAGATAAAGGCAAGCAAAAAAATGGAGGAAGCAAAACCCATCCCGAAGAGGCGTGCGAACAGAGGGATCTTCATCAATGAGCCTTCTGATGGGACTTCAGAGAAAAAGGAACCGGATGAAAACCCACCCAATGAACCCCCGAAAGGGAAAAAGAAACCAACCTTGGATGTTGCTAGACTTCGGTCTCGTATGTCTGGGGTTAAAGAAAACATCATGAAGCTGCAAAAAACAACACTGTATGCAACGATCATTGGAGAACCTGTGGAACTGAAGGAGATCTGGAAAAAGATCCGCTTTGATTGGAAATTTGTTGAAGGTGGCTTTCAGGTAACCCCTCTATCACACAACTGGTTTGAAATGAAATTTTTGAGTCCTGAAGACAGGGACAGGGTGTGGAATGGTAGGCATTTCCACATCTTGAGGCAGCTTCTCTTGCTCAAGCCCTGGAAGCAAGGCTTCAACCCTGCAACCGAACCCATATCCACTATGGATATGTGGATCAGAATCCCGGGACTCCCCTCAGAATACATAAGCCATGAGGTGCTTTCCACTATTATCGAAGAAAATGGCTTGTGCTAAACTCGATGCCTTTACAACAAGGGGGTGAGAGTCAGGTAGCCAAGAATATGTATCAATGTGGATGTCACTCTTATTCCGGATAAAAAGGTCTTTGTGCTTGATGAGAATGATAACCTTCGAGAATACCCAGTGTGGTTCGAAGAGTTTCCTGAAGGGTGTGGGAGTTGTGGCTCTCCCAAACATTTCTTCACGGACTGCCCCTTCTGCCATTCAGCTCGAAACCCGATCAATGTCACCCTCCCCAAGCCCAAAATGCAGGAGAACAAGAAGTAGGAGGTGGTGAGCGATGATGATGATTAGGAATGGATCAAAGTAGCCTCCAAAGGCTTGGCTGAAGGACCCTCATCTAGGGTGGGAAATTCTAAGTCTGAGCTCCTGAAGAATATTGGCATCAATGTGGTCTACAAGACTGAATCTTCTTCTTCAAAGATATCTGGAAAAACCTCCAGCTTCTCTTCTCATGTTGGTGGAGGAGGGGAGGCCATGGCTGATCCAAGCATTACTGAAATGGTGCACGAGCTCGCTGCTGTTGGCATTATGGAGCCCCTTCCTGGTGATGTGCATATTCTGCCTCTTCCTAGTGATGAACCAATGGATCTACAGGTTGATCTTCCTCCTTTGCCTCCTATCCTACTGCCTGATGATGATGACACTTTTGAATACGAGGAAGTGCTATTCGAGGACAGCCTTGCTGACCCTATAGAACTCTATTGTCAAAAAACCTTTGAAGACATCCCGAATGATGTCCCTGCTGGAGTGGAGTTCACCATACTAGACCTGAGCAACTCGAAAACACTCGTTGATTCCTTGAAGAACAACACTGGCCCACCCCCTTATCTTGCTTTTGTGCAGCGCCTAAAAAAGCTCGGTGTGACTACTACCTCGACGTTTGAATCAGGAAAAAAAAGAGTGGTAAGGGAGAATCCGACACTGCCTCATCCTATCTGAAGAAGGGAAGCGGAAAGAAGCCTCGCACCAATGAATGAAAACCCTGCAAATTTAAGAAGCCAGTGCCGAAGGTATGAAGCTAGTCCGAGCATATATAATGAAGCAAATATAACTGTATGGAATGAAATAAAACATCTGATCCCCTTTTGTTATGTATTTAGCATGGGTAGTGATGAATCCTTTGCTTGTGTTGTAAATAGTTCTACCCGGATCAATATCTTTTGTTTGAAAAATGATGCAGGAAGGTTATGCAGTAAGTTATGTGTAGTAGTTGAACTTCGAATCCTTATGATGAAACATGCATTGAAATGCAGAATGTTAATATATGATTATGTCTATCCTACTTGCCTCTTCCATTCTTCGAATTCACCTTCTTCTGCCCATGTGTTTGATCTGTGCATTCGGCATGAGCCTGTGTGTGAGTTTGATTGTTTTATACAATGGATGTGTATGCATTCAATGAAACTCATCTATTGGTTTCCTTTCATTTGCATCACTTGTTATCAGGTTAACCATGAAACTACCAAGTCAACCATTACATTCGCTCATATTTTTAAGTATCTGATTACACTAACGCCAAATAAAGAAACAAAGACTAATGGGAAATATTTATCAACTGTTAAAAGGAAAATTAGTATTAAAAACATCAAAGTCTATGATATCCCACTTCTCAATAAAAAGAATACAAAATAAACAAAGTGGATTAAAACTCAATGACACTTTTTTATAATCCGTAACTCAATGTCCTCCTCATTGGAGCCCCTTGACACTCATTGTATCAACTTAACCGACAATACAAGAAGACATAACAAGAAAATAAAAACATCAGAATCATCGAATGGCCGCCTGGGGGTTACCAGTTCCGCTCCGGATTTTCAAGATCTTTTATAATGAGAATTTGTGCTTGGAATTGTCGTGGTATCGGCAAGCCAAGATTCTGGACAAACATTAACTCCCTATGTATAAATGAACAAATTCAACTCCTGGCATTGATTGAAACAAAAGCTAGTAAAATCCCCCTGGCCACCTTTGGCGGGCAGCGGGCTCCGATAATGCCATTTGGGTTCCTTCAGTGGGCCTGGCTGGTGGTTTAGGGGTATTATGGAAATCACACCATTTTCCGTCCAAGGATCTAACGGAATTTGTTCGCCCACCGAGGATTATTGGTTTAAAATACGAAAACACGAATTCTAAAACGTTGATTAACATTTTCTTCATCTATGGCCCTCCGGAACAACAACACAAGGAGAAATTTTGGAATGAGCTTCTCCAATTGATTAATAACTCAAATCTGCCTTGCATGGTTATTGGCGACACAAATGAAATTCTGTATCCAGAGGAAAAAGAGGGTGGTGCAGAACCAACCCCCAGAAGATTTGACAGATTAAGAAATTTCAAAAGCCTTTCAAATATGATTGACATTCCTTTCACATGCAATAAATTCACTTGGAGAAAAAAGGAAACTGGTCCAAATAATATTATTGAAAGACTTGACAAAATTTTGGTACACTCGGAAATTATTCAAATTTGGCCTGCTATTCAAACTAAACACCACGCTTTTTCTTATTCTGACTACTGCCCGATCACGGTTGATCTGTGTGGTTCAGACGAGTTTAAGGCTCCTCCCTTCAAATTTGAAAACATATGGATACAGATAAAGGATTATAAACATATTGTCAAACAAACTTGGAGATCGTCTTGCCCAGGATCGGCTATGTATAACCTCATGTTTAAACAGAGAACACTGAAAATAAAAACCAAAGATTGGAATAAGAAAACTTTATGCAACATCTTTCATCAGTTAAAAGCGGTAGAAGCTAGGCTCCTAGATCTACAAACTAATGACAATATCCCCGATTTTACAGTGACAAAACTGCAGGTGAACCTGCTTAGGAAAAAAGAGCAATTGTTGTTAATGCACAAGCGGTATTGGAATCAGCGAGCCAAAGCGAAGCACATCCATCTTGCTGATTCCAATACAGGATATTTCCATAGGGTTTCCTCTGGAAGAAGGAATAGGAAAATTATAAGACATATACACACAAGGGAAGGAACTCAAATTCTGGGGGAACAAAACATAAGGATAGAAATACAACGGGACTTTGAGACAATATTTACTAAAGGTTATATAAACAAAAACTTACTGCAAGAATATTTAAGACCAATACATTCAGAAGTTACTGAACTTGACAACAGAGAACTAATAAAACCAGTAACAAATAATTAAATAAAAAATACTGTCTTTTGCCTTGGGAACAACAAATCTCCAGGACCTGATGGATGGATTGCTGAATAATGGACCTACGGAAATGTTTAAAGCCTCTAGACGACTCAGGCAAGGTGACCGTTTGTCACCTTTCCTCTTCATCCTCGGAGCAGAGACACTTGCCAGAAGACTGACAACAGAATCCTCATAACCTACAAAGCACATTGGTTTCCCTTTCGGTCAGGTTGGACCTAAGATCCCTTTCCTTGCCTTTGCAGATGACATCATAATCTTCTCAAAAGGAACCGACAATGCGGTCCGAACACTTCACAAAATTATTGACGAATATTGCCAAATTTCGGGTCAACTAGTAAACTTTAGTAAATCTGCTTTCCAGACATCTTTGGGGTTAGACCATCAAAGAGTGTCGCAACTTCACAACATTCTACAAATCCCGAACTCCATATCATTGGATAAATATCTAGGCTGCCCAATTATTAATGGCAGAGTAAACAAAGATACTTTTCAGGAAATCATCCGTAAAAGTAAAGAACAACTGGCCAAATGGCGAGCTTCTGCTCTATCTCAAGAAGGAAGATCAGGGCTGATTAGATCGAATCTAGCATCAAAACCGATATGCACCATGCAAAGCTTTATGCTTCCAACAACAATACATCACGAGCTAGATCAAATCAACAGATGTTTCTTCTGGAATAAAGATATACAACACAAACCCCTTATTAGCTGGGATAGAATATGCAAACCAAAACCCCTAGCTTGGAGGCCTTGGAATGAGAAAATCCAAAGATGTAATTGAGGCCTTACAAATGAAGTTGTTATGGAAGATTCTAGCAAAACCAGACAATATTTGGGTACAGATTATACAATATAAATATTTAAAATAGGAGAATTTGTTCCATTATAAATGAAAATGGGGTTTGTCTTGGAAATGGGGACAACTCAGCAAGATGATAAATTCCTTCAAGCAAGGGCTTATATGGGCTATTGAAGATGGGAAATCTGTCAAATTCTGGACAGATAACTGGATTTCAACAACTCCGTTATACATAACATTGAAGAAAGATCCTGGGCATTGTCCAAATACCCTAGTAAGTGACTTTATCAATGATGGAAAATGGAAAAAAGAGGAGCTAGAGAAAGAGTTGTCTGCTCACACTGTAAATGAAATCACTAGCATACCCCTTCCGAGTAATGTTTTCCAAGATAAGTTATATTGGTGGCTTGATCGATGTGACTGGTTCACAACAAAAAGTGCGCTACGCATCTTACCAAATCAAAACAACCATCAAATTGATCCTACGACATGGATATGGAAACTTGATGTTTTGCCGAAAATTAAAAATTTCATGTGGCGTACTGCCCAACAGGGTCTTCCTACGAAAGCTAGGCTCTGCTCTTGGGGAGTTCCTACCACCCTACCCTGTGTCTTCTATAACAACCCTTGTGAGGATGACATGCATCTATTTATTGATTGCAAGTTCTCAAACCAGCACATGTTAAAAACAACGGGTGTGGAAACATGTCTTAGAAATATGAATCCCCAAGGACAGACAAGGAGTATCAAAGGACTATTGGCAAAGATAGGAGGAAACATGGGATACAAGCTAAGAGAAGAACTGGCACTAAAATGGTGGACAATCTGGTTCTTCGGAAATAAAATAATCTTTGAAAATAGGAAAATCCCCTCACAAACAGAAATTTGTGAATTCATTCGAACCCAAAAAGATAACGGGAACATATCAAAAACCATGGATGCACCCACCTGGCAGAGCCGCTCGTCTGGATGTGTTCAGGGTTTAAACAGACGACAACGACATATAACTAAATGGATAAAACCAAATCATCAATTTCAGAAACTGAACTTTGATGGATCTACCTAGTCTGGCAGAGCCAGCTCTACTGGCTTCATAATCCGAAACCACTTGGGTCTTGTCACAAGCCTAGGATCAGCAAAACTAGGTTACCTCTCACCACTCCAAGCAGAATGCGGCGCTTTGAAGCTTGGAATCCAAAAAGCATTACAACTCAATATCACAGATCTACATGTTGAAGATGATTCTCTAATAATAATAAATCACTTGAAAAACAACAGCAAATGCACATGGAAAGTAGAACTTATTCTTTCGGATATCAAAACAGATTTAACGAAATTTATTTCTACCACATTCTCGCATGTTAACAGAATGGTGAATGGAGTTGCTGACAAGATTGCACATCTTGGCCACTCCACCGTTGTTGACTGTAATTGTTCTAACACAGGTCTCCGGGACCTCATCCGAAAGGATGCTCTCGGATAGGTTTACCCTATCTGAATTCTTTCCTTATCAAAAAAAAGAGGGTAAAGAGACTCAAGTAAAGTGAGTGTGTGAGTCAGAGTAGTACCGTGAATTGGTCAGTAGAATGCGAGTGCGTTGGTTAGTGAGAATCTTGTATCGTGTGAGTCAAGTCCCCATTTTTAAAGAGAGTTTGTTCATATGTGTCACACGTGATTGAGTGTTAGCTACTCGTTTCCCCAAAAGTGGTATTAAAGCCGAAGGTTGAGAAGGTCGTCGGAGTTGAAAAATCAGGGTAGCATTCGTTGGTGGAACGATTCTCTGTAGACGTGATGATATAAGTGTGATGAAGACGTTTGAGATCTCACTCTTTAATGATAAGATCGTATGATTCAAGACCTATTAATGTAGCAAGGTTTTAATCAAACCCTTAACGCATTAAGAGCATCTTTATTCATGATACCCAATTCAAGTATCATATCTTACATTTTTTCTTGTCACATTATTTTAAGATATTTGAATGTACAACCATGATACTCACAAAAGTATCTTAACATATATTTTATTTTATTTTTAAATCTTTGTAGGGTAGGAAAAAAAGTGGTCCCCACATGCTATTGTTCATTGGATGAAACTTATGGTATTGTGTAACATGATACTCACTTGTAATAATTGTCTTGATTCTCACCCCAACTCTTATATTTATATTTATTTTTAATTTAAAAATAAGGCTATGGTACTCCAAGTACCACCATTAATGATGCTCTAAGTGTCATCCTGATGGCGCTTGCTCCCGAGATCAAGTCCATGTACCTCTTCGGTAGACCCGGGCAAACCCGGGCTTGGGCCGGGCTTTACCCGAGATTTTGTCCTGTTGTTGCGGACGCGGGCCGGGCTAAGCCCGCTTAACGGGTTGAAAGTCGTGTCCAAGCCCGTCCGCGAATGCGGGTGCGGGTAGCCCGCGGGTACCCGCAAACCTATTCAATTTTTCTTATCAAAGTTACCCTAATTAGGTTTTTATTACATATATATATATGTAATATATAGGTAATTAGCTGTTTTTATATATTTAATCACACAATCATATTATGTAATTAGCTATATAATTACTGTTTTTATAAATGTAATTAGGTTATATATGTAATTAGCTATTAGTTACTGTACATGTAAGATATATATATATATAGGGAAGCTTTAAAATGTAAAAACTCCTTAACGTGAAAAATACACTTAACGTGTAAAATTTGAGTTTTAAAAAAACGAACCAGGGCTAGACCGGTTCAAAGAAAAAAAAACACAAAACCTTCTCCTCCAGACCGTCTGGACTGAAGAAGCGAAGATGTGGAAGAGCCACAATGGAGGCGCGATCTGCGAGAGAGAGAGGACCGAGGGCGACAGAGATGGAGAGAGAGAGGAGAGATCGAGTTCTTCAAGGAGACATCCATGTCTTCTCCAATGATCTTGTCCTCGTCTTCATCCATGTCTTCATCTTCATCGCAGATCTGCACACCACCGCTACAGCTTCACCGCCGCCGCCCGCCGATAGGGTTAAGCTCCTCCTCCGCCAACATCAGCGCCCCTTCCTCCGCCTCAGCGTCAAGGCTCGCGGCTGCAACGGCCTCTCCTATACCCTCTCAATTACGAAGGTTCAATCCTCTCTCTCTCTCTCTCTCCATTAGAGATCTCTCGGAGTTCTTCAGAATGTAAGCGAAAGCTTCACCTTTATTGCTTGATTTTTCTTCGATTTGAAGTGTTGTGCTTTGAATTTTCTTTCAAATAGGAAATCTCACTTTTTGATTCATAATGTGATTAGTTTTGGTGTGTCTGTTGCGCCTTGAGCCTCTGAGAATGAGTTTAGGTTTCCTGTTATGATTTTGTGGCTGTTGATGTGCGAATCACTTTGAATTAAGAATTTCTGTGAACCTTGAAGGTTCGGATTTAGTGATTTCTTATGATCTTTGAAGAATGTCTTTGTTTTATCCCTAATTCTGCGAAAGGGAATTCTCGAACTTCATAACGTGTGTCGTGTGGATTGGTTAGCCTGGAGAGATATTCAGATTTTTAATGTTATTTGTAGTTTAATCTTGTGGACTATTTGCTGATCTTTTGCTCAATTTGTTTGTTCTGATTCTGCCTTTCTTAATTTTGTACAAGTATGTATTTTGGTCATTCAACAAATGGAGAAGAACACAAACGACATGGAGATGGCGAGAACCCCGGCGCGATTCTCATCGAGTTAGCCCCTCCCTTCACCCTAATTTAATTTGCGATCTCGTGAATTCGATTGCTGCATACTGCTGCAGTTGTTGCTGCATTCTTAGGCCCCCCCGGTACTGGTATGTGTCTTTGCAGATTGTGTGTTATCTTCACTTGACAATCTTTAGTATTCTTGCACATTTCAATCACATTTTTACTTCTCAATTTCATTTCAATTGTTATGGGTTTCACAACCTCGCTGGTTCTCTAATTTCGGAATAATTCAATTCAGATTTAGGTTTGATGTGTTGGTCATTTTATTTGCTTAATTTGTGTCTCTTTTTGCTAGTTTCTGTAGGGTATGTTTAATTGATTTGGGGCAGGAAACCGAGTTTTGTATTGGAAGGTGGTTAATTAGGGTCTTGGATTGTGGTGTAAAGAGATGCAGTGTTGAATAGTTTGGGGCAGGAGGTATGTTTAGTTAGTGAATTTGTGTCTCTTGATGCTCTTGATAGGTGCTAGATTGGTGTGACTCCTAGTCCGATGACTCCTAGTTCTCTTTGATTTAGGGAAATCAGATGGCACATTGTCTATTTTATTTTAGAAATGATAATCAGAGTTTATTAATGCCTGATTCATAAAAGACAAACACTACTTATTTGCTTGATTCTTACAACTATGATAGATATTTTTGGCCTATTAGCTCAATTGGTAGAGCGATGTGCGTAATGCACAAACATGTGGGTTCGAATCCCACATAGGTTACATAATAGCTAAAAACACATCAATCCCAAATTGTTAAGCATGCACATTATAATCTTAGTTATGCACTTTTTAACCTTAATTCTGCACTTTTTAACCTTAAGTATGCACTTTAATTTGAAATTGTTATACGTAAAAAAATCGATTTCAAACTCACATCTATCAACCTAAATTATGCGAGAGGTGAACCCAAACTCTCAAAAGTAAAAAAAAAAAAAAATTAAAACATCGATTTCAAAAGCACATCTTTTGTCTTATTCATTCACATTATGATCTTACTTTTGCACAATTGTATTCTAAATCTGCACAATTATATCTTACTTTTGCACAATTGTAGTTTAAATTTGCACAATTGTATCCTACTTTTGCACACTTGTATTCTAAATGTGCACATTACAATTTTATTTTTGCACTTTATATCTATATTTGCACTTTAAATTTGCACAAATGCACTTCACAGTTGCACAAAATGCACTTCACAGTTGCACAAATGCACTTTACAGTTGCACAAATGCACTTCACAGCTACACAAATGCACTTCACAGTTGCACAAATGCACATTATAATTTTATTTTTGCACCTTATACTTTTGCACAATTGTAGTTTAAATATGCACAATTGTATCTTACTTTTGCACAATTCTAATTTAAATCTGCACAATTGTATCTTACTTTGCACACTAGTATTCTAAATGTGCACATTACAATTTTATTTTTGCACTTTATGTTCTTATATTTGCACATTACAATTTTATTTTTGCACCTTATACTCTTATTCATGAAGAGAAACATAGTACTTGTAAGCGATAAACATAGATAGCCTATGCCAGATTTGAACCCGCATCTTTGTGCATGACACATCGCTCTACCATTTTGAGCTAATAGGCTTTAAATCATATCACTTTTTTTACGCTTAATAATTTATTAATTTTAAGAGAAAAAAATGTCATATTATAGCCATTTAAAAGCACACATCTTTACATACCTGTCATGAACTGTCATGAACTATCTACGGCCTCCAGTCGTATAATTCGGAGAGATTAAGGGTATAACTATCAATGCTTGTAAAGTGCAGCCAACCATAAAAACGTACCTAAGGAGATATCCCCGTGAGCATCCAAAGTGGTTATGATAGGGGACAACAAGAGTGACGATCTCCTTCACTACAATCCCGTCTACAAGGGTATAGATATCAATGCTTTTGACGGAGAAGGACGCTCAACCTCCACTGGATCATCATCAGTAGGCTGCGAAAGGAGATCATCAATTGGGTAGTTGATATGTTCCTTTTCTCCTTGTTTATGTTGATGATTCTGTTTGTTGTAGAATCTGTTAGCTGCACAAGGAGATCATTATCAGGATCAATGGTTGATTCAGTAAGAAACAGACCCAACAAAAAGCAATCACACAAGGGAAACAAGGCACAAGACATTATATGCTGAAACTGGACAAGTATAGAAAAATGCACACTTAGTAATAGTCCCATCGACATCTGAAATTACTATTCGAGCATTCCATTTCCACAAGTATGAATGAGCATCAACCTATATAGTAGAAAACAAAGAAAATAATATATCAGAAAGCAAACGAAGTTGATTCAATGGTGAACAATCAGGAAAAGTGCAAAAGCAACAATTGCAGGGAACAATTGCAAAAAAGAGAAGAGAAGAGAAACCATTCTGTCATATTTTTTTTTTTAATTGAAAACGTAGATAACGTGCAGGTCTCCCATTTGGATCAAACTCGATCAAAAAAGAGAAGAGAAACCATTCCGAAGATGTTATTATTTTAGCTAATCACTCGATTCTTTTCAAGTAACATGCACTAACGAACTGAATATGATTAGAGGGGAACTCTGGCAGTCAAAACATTAGAAAATAATGGGGCCAAGAGGAAAGCAAATGAAATTTGCAAGTTAATATAAAGTAAATAAAACACAAATTGAATGCTGTAGTCATTGATTGTGAAAATCTTCAATCCTGCAAATAGAGGAATCCGAGTCAACAATTATAAGTGAATTAAGCTGAAGTTTGAATAACTGAGTCGTTTGATTACCTATTAATGATCCAAATGCCACAAAGCAGAACATGTAAATGGCAGATAGAGCAAGGAAGTAGGCATAGGAAATCAACCAATATGGCCCATCACCTAGCCCATGCATTTTCATCATCATCCGTAGTCTATTTTGATTTTCATACACCAGAAATGTAAGCACAGTCTGCAGATATGACAGTCATACATCTTAATTCAAGTATTACATACATATAATGAAGTGTTACAACCAGCAGAGCTATATTACATCAAAAATATATATTAATTGCAATTGCAGAAGTTTTAGAAACTAATGAACTTACAGGGAATAATGCGACAATGACATATGTGAAAAATTGTGCACTAAGCAGAGATGATAAATCAAATCTAAGCTTAGTTTCTTGTTTGGGCATGTCTTTCAAAAATTTGAATTGAATTTTTGTATCATCCCCTTGCAAAAACTTAAGGAATGCATTGGACGCCTATGGATAAGGAAATGTAAATTGAAGTTAGACAAACATGTCTGCTTACTGCTTAGCACAAAAAAAAAACATGAAGGTTTGCAAGAAAACACTTATTAAAGATACAAGCAAGAAATTTAATTGCTTCATCAAGAATTCAGGGTTCTAGCTTTTGAGTAAACAGATTTTTTTTAACAACATAATAGTTCAGAAATCCTTCTCGAAACTGCGAATACAGGTTGGAGATGCACCTAGTGCAAGCTTTTCTCATGTTCAAAGAATTATCAAACTTTAAAAAATATCAAAAATCCTATATTATCAGCTTGTTTTTTTTATCCATGAACTTCTTTATATTAAATATGCACTATTAAGCCTTGTATATGCACATTGTCTATCTAATATTGCACTTAAACATATTAAGTATGCACATTGTCTATCTAATGTTGCACAAACAACCCTTTCTCTATCTAATGGTGCCTCATTGCTGATGGCATAGCCTTGGCCTCTAGTTCCTTTCCCATTCAAACTTCCAAGTACAATAGTTCAATAGAATGATGCAAAGGTGGCATAGAAATTTTGTTTCTTTCATCAAACACCATTAACATATTCAAATAACTCAGGATTTCTTTCATCAAACACCATTAACAGATTCAAATAACCTAGATGTAATAATGTCTAGATGCACCTTTTAATTTATTATCTTAATTTTACACTTTCGACAAAGGATAAATCAAATTTTTCTGTCATAGTCTCATGTGCCGGTTGAAATTTTGTTCTTATACTATCCAACTCAATTAATTTCTGTTTTCATTTTACTCTCATAGGTATCTCCCCGCTCTCTTTGTGTTTTCTTCCACTTGAACCACATGTTTAGCATTTCTTTTTGAAGTCACCTCGATCCAATGCAACAACCACACACCTTGATTTAGGAATTCATAAACAACTACACAACTTGAATTTTGAAATCCTAAATCTCTACCCCTAAATCCCTAAATTTAGAAATCACTAAATCACCATCAAAATATAAAGATGAAGGAACAAATACCAATTTCAGAACACTAATTAGAAGACAAAATCGACGATTAATTGATTGAAGAGGGCCAACAGAGAAGCAACGAACGAACCTGAGACCCTAATTGGTCGAAGAGGATGAAGAGAGACAGTGAACAAAAGCGAAGAGAAGAGGGCGATCTGCTGTGATCTAAGAGGGCAAAGAGGGTTGCCGGGATCGAAGATGCTGATCTCGGCTAGATGTGGCTCTACATCGCTACCTCTGCTTCTCCGACTCCATTGATAATAAGAGAGGCGAGCGTATTGCCTCTACTTCTCCATTGTTAAGAGAAGAGACGGATGTGACGGAGAGACCTAATAAACAGGCCCAACCCGCGCTACACTAATCCGCCCAAAAAAACATTATTTAAAGAAATTTTACCCGTTAAGCATATTTTACACGATAAGGACTTTTTACATTTGAAGGAATCCATATATATATATATATATATATATATATATATATATATATATAGTTACTGTTTTAATAATTAGCTATATATATACTTACTGTTTATTTAATTATACATAGTTATTGCATATATAGTTACTATTTTTATTTAATTTTAGAAATAAATAATTAATATTATTTATTACATATATATATATATGTATTAATTTTAATAAAAAAAGGCGGGAAGGCCCGTAACGGCTAGATTGGCATACCCAATCCCGTGTCCGCTGCGGGCACGGGCCGGGCTTAGTGGCCCGCTTGGGCTTTTCCCTCTATCTGAACCTGTCCAATAAAGCGAGCGGGCGGGACGGGCAGGGCGGGCCGGCCCGCGTTTGCCCAGGTCTACTCTTCGGCTCTTCCAAACAAGGAACAAGGAACAAGGAATACAGGAGATGAGATATAAATCAAATTATTCATATCTACGAATATCTTCGTCTTCTTTAAATTAGAGCCACCCAATTAATGGTGTTGTGGGTCTAAAAAAAAAAGTTAATTGTGTTGTCCTTTTTTTGGAAAAAATCTCTTTCGTCAATCATCAACCGACACTGGCTCCATTTCTCTCCTCTTGGCTCTTGCTCACTCTATCTAGTGTCGCAACTTTCTTCTCTGTATGTGCTTCTTTCTTTATTAATTCCTGTGTAGCATTTGTATTGTTGCAATCGATCGATGGGCTTCATTTACGCTGTATTTGGGTGTTTGGCATTGTTAAAGACATGCACGCCGGAATCTCTCTAGGTTTAGAGATTGAATTTTGCTGGTACTTCGCTTGCGGGGATATATGTTGGGAACTGTTGGTCATCGAGGTGGACTAATCTTGACGGAAGAAAGGAGTGAATTGTATGTAATTCTTATGTGCGTTCAAGACTCCACAGATCGGGAATCTAGAACGGGGTAAAAGAAGCAGAAACAACCAAAGAACATAAACCAAGGAACAGACGCAAGATTTACGTGGTTCGGCCGGAGCCTACGTCCACGGAGCCTCAGCCGAACGGCTTGAGAGCACTAATCCACTAATCAGTTAAGTAGGTTTACAGAACAGGTTGCCCTAACTCAAGACTACGGCAAATACAAGCAAAGAACAGAGTACGAAAGACATATGAGTGCAAAGAAGAGATAATCGAAGCAAGTAAGGAAGAAAACACCCTAGATCTGAAGATCGAAGTCAGATCGTCGTCGGAGTGAACAGGAGAAGAAGATCTTCGCCGGAACTGTGGACAGTCGCCTTCTTCTTCTTCCTAGAAGCCGGATCTGGAGTCTCCGAAGGAGATCCGCTCGAGATCGGCCGCCGGAGCTTCGCGGGAGCTAGGAGAACAGCAAACCCTAGCAGAGCACCTCTCTCTTCTCTCTCTTTCTCTCTCTGGATTACCTGAAGAGCGCCGCGTCGAATGAGCTCCGAAACCCTAGCTGATGACTTATATAGAGCGAGCTTCAGTGAAACGCAGCGTTCCACTTAACGCGGATCCAATGAGCCAAGACATCAGGTGGGCTATGGAGCTGGGCTAGCTTTGGGCCTCAGAGTTGGGCCGAGCCAGAGAAACTAGCAACCAGTACATACATATAACATATAATGCATGGGCCACACATATATACTATACTTATAGAGGTGTAACATATATGAGCATAAGATATAAAATCCTACACTTCTAATATATGATAGCTCTAAGTATAATATATATATGTTAGTCCTTTGCCTTAATCTACCAAGTAACCTAAGTTAGGGCCTTCCAATATTCCTAGAACTAATGTTTAGATTAAGATTGACATTACATTGTACTTGTGAAATTGCTGTGTTACTAGTTTTCATGTGCTCCGTATTTGTTTTCCTCTCTCTGATTTTGATATCTTCTACATTATTTCCCCTGCATTTGCTAGTCTTGATTTATTTTTAAAGTTGAATCTTTGATTAAAATAATTTTAATTTTAGATCTGTTCCTCTTTTTTTATAGAGAGAGCCTTTGACATGGGAGAGTGACTTTTAGATTGAAGCTGTTATAAGAAGCTTATATGAGTAAATTAAAGTGAAGCTGAAGATGAATATGCATATTTGTGACATAAAAAGGATTGAAGCAATAGCTTTGCCCCAAAATATGAAAAGCCCCAAATGTATTCATACCTATGTGATGTTTTCATGTTTTTCCCATTGTCTTTTTCTTTCTTCATGAATTATTACCTGATTTTCCTGTTTATATTATCATCAAAAGTAATTGGCATCCATTCTTCTTATACTCTTTTGGCAGTTTTCATTGCATATAGTGATTGGTTGTGATTGCTACCTTATTGGCGGTATTGCTTAAATCTCTTTTTGCTGCTAGCATTATGTGTAAAAAGAGGTCGGCCAATGTAAATCATGAAGTATGAATATGGTTTTTTTTCACACATGATTTCAGGAATGGCCACTATTCAAGCAACTTTGATCACGGCTACATGCCAGAACAGCAGTCAGTCCCCTTCACCAAAGCTACCAAGTACCAAGTTCTTGCCTACTCTTGACACACTTGGCTATGTAGCTAGCTCAAGAGGCCAAGCCTTGTGCCCCAATGCCTTAAGTTCAAGGCCTCGAGCCACTTTAACGTTGTTGTGAGCCTAATCCGCCATGTTTTATAGTTACTTTTATATCATTTTCTGCATACATTGCATGCATTTGAGCTAGAATAGTATAGAATCTATGTAGTTTATGCTTATTTGCCAAATTATGGAGTCTACACTAGTTTATGTTTAAATTCGTAGAATTCGAGGCAATTTACAGCAGTTCTGAGAAAGGAAGAAAACCTCGAAAGTCAACTACAGAAGTCCAAGGTCAAGGAGCAGTGGAACCAGGACAAATCAAGCTGGAAGCAAGGAAAAATCGACTCGACAACATCAAGTCGATATCGACTTCATCTAGTCGATATTGAGTACCAGAAGTCGATTTCACCCAAAGTTGGCCAGAATCGAGAAAGCTGAGGAGAGTTAGTCGATATCGACTTCATTTAGTCAATATCGAGTTGCCCCACATCGAGTCCACAACCCGGAACCGAGTAGCTAAGCTGAGCGAGGAAGGACATTTCTTGATATCGAGGAAACTTTACTCGATATCGAGTAAACCCCAAGTCGATTTCCATGTCTAGAGCTGAGATCGACGAAGCTGAGCTGAAACCGAGCAGAAGTTAGTCGATGTCGAGGAATTTCCTCGATGTCGAGGAAAAAGTCCAGTCGACATGTGTCCTGAAGGCCAACATCGAGTTGCTGAGCACAAGACGAGAAAATGCTACTCGATATCGACGAATCCTACTCGATATCGAGGAAATCCCGGGAGACGACGCCGAGCAGTCCGAATATCTTGTTAAGTTTCTATCCCGAAGCCAATGGTAATATTTTTGAGATGAAATTCTATCCACATCTATCAAGAGCTATCAAGTCAAGGGAGAAGATATTTTATCCATATTAGATATAATCCTAGTTTTATTTATTTCCATGATTTATCTTTAAGTAAGTAGATATAGATAGACTTTCTTACCTTGATTAGCAAGGATTGAAAGTCTATAAATAAGGCCTTAGGGGTTGATTTCTAAGCATTCAATTTCAGTTACAATTAGTCACATAGAGAGAGTAGAGGAGAGAGCTTGTGGCGAGAGAAGTTGGAAAGGCGAAAGCGGATTTGGCTTCGATTGGTTGTAAGTTCTCTTTGGTTTATTTAATGCAATTTATTTTCCTGAAATCTTTGATGAGTTTCTTGATGATGAAGAGCGAGTAGTCCACCCACTTCTAGGGTCGGGGCAAGCCCGACGGTAGCCATGTGAGGTGATGCGGTAAAGGTTTGATCTTTTTATGCAATTCGTCTTCTATCCCTGCGAGAATGATTTTTTTGCGAAAGTTGAAGGTGATCCTTGTTTGTGTTATTGAAGCGAAAGTGATCTTAATACAACTTGGGTTAATTATGTGAAAAGGTTTAGTAACAATTAGGGTTTATGCGAAAGCCTCTATATTCCTATTTGTTAATAACGAAAGTTATTTGATGAAAAGCATGATCTTTTATACCTTTATGTGTTATTTTGCATGGTTATTGTTGTGGTGTTGATACCCTGGCCTTGGAAGTATTTTAGTTTATTGATTTAATTCATTAAAATCTGCGTTCTGCGTTCGAAAGGTTGCACTTTAAGTTTCTGAGTTTGTCGATTTCGAGGAGTGTTTTTTCAACATCGAGTAGTTTTACTCGATATCGAGGAAGGTTTACTCGACATCAGGTTGTCTTTGCTGAGCTTCATTTCTGTTCGTCGATATCGAGTCTCTGGTGTCGATTTCTGTACTCGATATTGAGGAGTTTTAGTCGATATCGAGTAGTTTATGTGCTTTGCTTTCTTTTCTGCTTTTATTTGTTATTTCTGTCTTTTTGTTTGTTTTTCTGTCTGTGAGATTTACGGCTACCTGAGATCCGCTGAGGTGCTTCTTCGAGGATCGATCCTGACTTCCCGCTGCTACATCAGGAGGTCTTGTAATTATTTGTGTGGGCACGAATCTGGTTTGATTTATATTTCTATATTTCAAACTTGATTTCCTCCTACAATAAATTGGTGTCGTTGCCGGAGAAGCAATCATTCGCGCCTTAGGTAGTTAAATCTCACGTTTGCTTTGAGTTACTTCGCAGGTGTGTGCGCCGTTCTGGTCAACCACCTGAGTTTGACGGCTTAGACGAACCGGAATGCCTTATACACGTCCACGCAAAACTAAAAAGAGCCATGGCGGCCGCAGAAACATGGGAACAGCTGATTGAGAGGCTTCAGAGGGAACTAGCCGCCAAGGATACTGCTCTCACCACTGAGAGAGCACGTACTACACAGGAAGTTGCGCGAAGGAGGCAATTGGAAGATGAGCTTGCCCAATACCCTAACACTGCAGAGGATTACATGCATCCGACTCTCGTCGTGCCTGAATCAGCTAATCTAATCCTTGAGAATAACTATGAAATTCGCACTCCTTTCCTGATTGAAATTAAACATAATGCTTTCCATGGTAGATTTAATGAATGCCCTCTTCAGCATATTACCAACTTTACTGATATGTGCCGTACTCTTGCTGAAGGTACCACTTTGGAATATATCTTGATGAAGGCTTTTTGTTGGTCTCTGGCTGGTCCAGCATTGAAGTGGCTTGAAGGTCTCCGTCCACGATCCCTCGCAACATGGGCTCAAGTAAAGCAGGAATTTCTCAATAAATTCTTTACTCATGCCAAGACAGCGCTCCTCCGCCAGAAGATTACATCTTTCAAACAGCAGCTTGGAGAGCCGCTAGCAAAGGCATGGGAACGATATAAGGATCTACTGCGATCCTGCCCTACACATGGACAACAACCTTGCGTCGTTCAGGAGATCTTCTTCAATTCTCTTGACCTGGCTGCTAAGGATAGGATCAACACGTATACTCATTATGAGTATCTGACAATGCCGCCAGCTGACGCATGGGCTGCCCTCGACAAGCTGACCAACTACGACAACAAGTATGGGACTCCAATCAACTATGAGGAGAATGCCTACGCCAGGCCAGCCCCATCCATGCCTCTCTACGAGCCTTCTAAAGAGATTGACCATGATGTCAAAGAGCAATACTACAGAGATCAGAATAGGAAGCTCCTCAAGCAAGTAAAGTATCTTTCTGTCAACCAGCCCTGCATCGAATGCGGATCACAGCGGCACACCGCTACTGAGTGCCCACACACAGAGCAAGTCAGGATGGCAGAACACCACGAAGAGGTAGCTTACGCAGGGGGTCCCAATCGCTATATGGGGGACCAAAGGTTTCAGCAACCACAATGGAACCAAGGTGCTCCTAGGAACCCCCCGCCATACAGAGCTCCAGGACATCCGGAGAGGGACCAGAAAAGGGATGACTTACAGACCATCCTAGAGGAAATGCGGAGGAACCATTCAGACACCAAGCAGTCCTTTAACTCCGTCTACACTCAAATACAAGGTGTCAACTCTAGGCTTGGGGAGATTGATATATGGCTGAAATCAATGGAGACACAGATTGGCCAGCTAGCAACAAGCGTCCCCAGACAGTCAGGTACGCTCCCTGGATCTTCAGGACCAAATCCCAAGGGGAAGACAGGACACATCGCAGTTGTAAAACTCAGGAGCGGCCACCAACTACGCGAGCCAGAGGTCGGAAAGCAGCAGGACGAAAGAGCTAAACAACAAGTCAATATCGACCAGACCTTGGTCAATGTCGAGGAGAGGCAACTCGATATCGAGGAAGGACAACTCGATGTCGAGGAAAAACTGGACCACCCTTCGTCTGCACAGCACAGCAACTCGACATCGAGAAATATGGTCGATATCGAGAAGAATCTTGTCGATGTCGAGGAGAATCAAGTCAACGTAGAGAAAGCTGTAACACCTCCGACATCTGTTATGGCTCCGAACCAGAAAAAGAAGATGCCTTTCCCAACAAAATCTCCAAAGGACCCAGAAGAGAAGAAATTTCAGCGCTTCATCAAGATGTTTCAAAGGCTCAACGTCACAATACCTTTCACAGAAGCTCTCAACGAAATGCCATCCTACGTCAAGTTCCTGAAGGAGATCCTAAGCAAAAAGCTGTCAATGGCTGAGATTACAGAGGAGTGCAGCCATATGGACATACTTGAGAAAATGCCAGATCCAGGTAAGTTTGTTATAACTATTGGATTTGGTCAATACAAATTTAATGCATTATGTGATCTTGGAGCTAGTGTAAGTATAATGCCTTTAACAATATGGTCCAAAATTAAGATAGGTGCCATAGAGCCTATGGATGCCAAGCTTTATATGGCAAACAACACAGTGGTCATCCCAACAGGCATGGTGGACAATGTGCTAGTGCAAGTAGGTAAGTTCTTTGTCCCTGCTAATTTTCCAGTTATTGATATGGCGAAGGACCCTGCTTGTCCAATTATTCTAGGAAGGCCCTTCTTGGCGACGGTGGATGCCAACATAAGCGTAAGGAAGGGAGTACTCACTTTCAACATCAGCGATGAGGTAATTGAGTATTCTTTTAATAAAACTGGAAGGCACACAGGTCCCATGGAAGAGGTAAAATCTATATCAGCTGGTTACATTACTTGCGGGGAGCCTAAGGTAAGAAATATAACTCCTGAAGAGCTGGAAAAGAGGGATATGGAAGCTCAGGTGGAGAAGATCATGGCCATCCTTAAAAAAGAAACAGAGAATCCACTCGACACGGACCAAGGTACGTCGTTATGGACTAACTATTTTTTGGATGCCTTGCCAGGTCTTAAGTATGGGGTCAATATCGACCAGGAGAAATCAACAGAGCCACTGAACAACTCGATATCGAGTACTCCAGGTCGATATCGACCAACCCATACCGAGCTGAGCCCACCAGAAATCGAGCAGAGGGATATCGAGCAGCACTACTCGATATCGACCAATCTTGGTCGATATCGACCAAACCACACCGACTCGATTTCCCCTCCTGTCAAGCTAGAGCCAGCCAATATCGAGCCAGGCAACTCGATATTGACCAACCTTGGCCGATATCGACCAGACCATGTCAAGCCATCCTCCTCCGTATCGACTGAGCTTCCACCAGACGAGCTGGACTCCTCGATATTGACCAAATTGGTCAATATCGACCAAAATCTTGCTTCCTCAACTCCAGCATCCTCGAGCAGCAGCCCACTAGGAGAAGAGAACTCCTCGATGTCGAGTAAATCTGCTCAATGTCGAGTAGAATCTGAGGTCCCCGAATCCGATTCTGCAAAGGTAAGCCAAGGTATGGATCTTTCTTCTCCTATTTCCATTAAAGATTTATCTATACATGGGAGAGATTTGCCTTGGTATGTGCGATTATGTAGGATTTCCAATGATGAGCCTAAGGAGTATGAAGTTGGAGACAAGCTCTATGTTTTCAAGTCAAAGGATCATTGGTTTCCCAACAAATTCAACAAGAAGAAGATGGGGCCACTAGGCCAAAAACACTGTTTTATCCCGGTTCCGTGTGTCCATATATCTCGGTTTTTAACCGTCTTGTTTTTTTGCGGGATAAAAAGAATAGGGTGACAGAACCGGGATAAAAAGAGGGTATATATCGCGGTTAATAACCGTGATAAAATCCCCTAAAAACCGTACTAAGAAACGTGCGAAAAATTGCACATACATTTTAAATCCTAGTTAATAACCGTGATAAAATCCCTATAAACCAGGATAAATAATATGGCGCCAATACAAGAGGACTTTATATTCCGGATTATAACCGTGATATAAACGTATATAACCGTTATATAATTTCAATTTTTGGTGCCGACGGGAACACTTA
This sequence comes from Persicaria maculosa, assembly GCA_963922045.1. Classification (NCBI taxonomy): domain Eukaryota; kingdom Viridiplantae; phylum Streptophyta; class Magnoliopsida; order Caryophyllales; family Polygonaceae; genus Persicaria; species Persicaria maculosa. The sequence continues at coordinate 19,487,653 of OY998258.1, forward strand.
TTATCCTGGATACTATCGACCGTGATAAAAACAAGTATTTTTTTTTATATATATATATACATAATATTTTAATAATCTTACAATTGTTTTACCTGTGCATTCATTCAATCCGCCCATTTCACAATTCATTTGCACAATCAACATAAAAATATAAAAACAAACAAATAAATTCACCTCATTTACATTTCGCAGAACCCATCAATCGTACAATACTACAAATTGATCAATTCGATCAATCAAATAATAAAATGCCTAATCTAATCATATCGATTCAAAATATCAAGTTTAAATAATGATAATAAAACTAGAATATGTGTTCAGTAAAACATAATACCCTAAAATATTGAATGAGAAATTGAAGAATATTTCCAAGCTGCCCTCAAGAAGTTTCCAAGTATACGTAGTTCCAGCTTGATCAAGTAGTTTCAACCTTTAAACTGCACTTCATTAACTACCTGAGCAAGGAAATTATGCAACAAGATTGCTTAAAAATCAATATGAATCCGCTACTGCAGAAACAAAAAAAATCCATTGCAAAAAAATAGATTTATACTTATTGAGTACAAGTATAAACCAACCACTACATAAACAATAAAAACACTAGAGAAAGATAGTAAGTTAGCAATCAGTCACTGCAGAAACATAGTAAGTTATCAAAACTAGATCAATCTTAGAAAAATAGATTACTGTAATACTTAATCAACCACTACAAAAAAAAAGCCAAGAAACAGAAAATTCCAATTTCAGCAACTACTAAACTGAAGCAAACAAAACCCGGACTGCATATGAAGAGGGATACTAATATTCAATATATTTCAATACTAATCAACACACAGAGAGAATCAAACTAAAATCCCAAATCTGAAGGCAAAAACACACAAGAAAAAAAACAGTGTTTAAAACAAACCTGCATACATAAACTAATCATTCCTTCCAGAAATCCTCTCAAAAGGGCATTCGACATCCAAGGATTGCGTAGTTATGTTCTTCCATTTGGCCTGTAAAAGTACCCTAGACACCAACAATAGACAAACAATGACCAACACTAAAAGCTAGAATATGGATTTTCCTCTGAACATGCACACACGAATTCCTACAAGACGGCGCGCACCCATCTGCATGTCTTGGACATTTCTACATGTACATGGCCAACAATTTCTACTGCCAAACTTTTATTTGATCTTTCAATGAACGAACTCCTAATATGCAAAATCATATCAGGGGATGCACTGGTGGAATTTTACACAAAAACATATATACAAGGGATAACTAAAATCATATAAGCTCTTAGGTAAAAGATGCCTAAAGTACTCCAAGGAGGAATGGCCGAACTTCTGGTCTGAAGAAAAAGCAAAATTACCTCCTAAAGAAGATTTAGTACAAATATTTATCCTTGTTCATAATTGCTAGTTATTTCAGTTGATCTTTAGTATGTAGAACCCTTATAAAGTAATGATATTTATGTTGATGTAAGCTTAATAAATGGAGATATTACCCACTGTTGCTGTGGAATAAAAGCTAAGATCAATCAATTTTAGACTAAATAAAAAGCAGAATAAATGGAGATATTAAACTAAATAAAAAGTTTTACATACAATAGAGTTATAATAAATGGAGATATTAAACTAACTAATGCTTATCTTTGTTAATAAATGTAGATATATGAAACTGAATAAAAATCTTTCCATACAATGGAATTAACAAACTTGGATCTTGCATCCAATAAGGTCAATGCATTCACAAATTTGGAATCCTAACTATTCAACAGGGAAACAACACTACCAACACAATAATCATATACGGAGTAACGGTTAAGCCCTCATAAAGACAGGAATACCCAATATAAGGACATAATCAATCAATTTTACACCCCTCATATGAAAAAGACACAATGTAAGCAGTAAGCTTAGAATCAATCATTTGCAAGCCCTAGAATCAATCAAGTTGGAAAATATCTATCAACCTCCTTCGCCACAAAAGACTCGTAAATGTACTCATCTATAATCAATCATCAATCATCTGCATTTTATTTAGTCCACTGTAAATGTACTCATCTATAATCAAATGAAAGATATAGAAAATGGGTTTTTTTTTATATCGCAATTTATTCAACAGCAGAAAAAACAAAATTACCTCCGGAAGAAGATTCAGGGTTTCGATGGGACTCTGTTTGGGATGTTAGGGGCTTTTTTGGGGACGAATTGCACAGGGAACAACCCGAGTTCTGTAAATCACATTTCAGCACCAAATGCCAGGACAACAAATAATGAAATCAGTTCCTAAAATAAGCCCCCCAATGATCAATATAGAAACACTATAAGTGAAAGCCCGAATTCTAAACAACACCTTGATTTCAATTTTATTTTTCTATATTAGTGACGCATATTGAAGGTAGGTTTTGATAAGATCAAAATCAAGAAGCTACATTTACATATCAAGTGAAACCCTAGACTCAAAATTCTTTACCAAAATCAAAAACCCTAGATCTGAACAAAGACCTAACCCAAGATCTGAAGCACCAATATATGGAGGAATCGAAACCCTAGATTGAAAATTCCTATTTGTTTTTACGCTGCTTCAATGCTTTCAAATCGGAAAGGCTTCGAATAAATAAAAGTTTAGAAATTAACACAAACCGGAGATGTTCCCCTCGAATCAGTTAGACCCACAATCTCTTGAGGGTTTGAAAAATCGAACAATGGATGGACTTGAATCACTTGAAGGCAATGCCTGGGCTTTAATACGGTGGAACTCCGGAACTGAGAAGCAGTAGACGATGGATGTTCCAACGGTGTCGAGGTCGGGAGGAGAGGTGTTGGCCTCTATCTTTGATATGGGGTCGAGAGTCGAGGAAACGGATCTGAGAGAGAGAGGGGTAAGAATGGCAAGGGAACAGTGGTTGTAACTTGTAGGGTTGAAGCGAGAGACTGGTGGTTGCAGAGTTCAAGGGAGAGAACGGTGGAAGAAGAAGAGATCACACGGTACTGGGTACTGGAAGATTTTAGGTTTAAAATTAAAACACTATTATTAAAAATAAAAAAAAATCTCCGTAACTAATTTGGGATAAAATACCCCCTTTTTTATACCGGGTTGCAACCGGGATGTATTATGTATTACCAAACGTTGCCTTTCCTCTATAATATATCCCGGATAAGTTACAAACGCGAGATATAAAAGTGTAAGATGAGTTTTTAAGACAGAAATTAACGGAACCGTGATATATGAAATGGGATAAAATGGGATTTTTGGCCTAGTGGGCCCTTCGTGGTGAACAAGATCCATTCAGGCGGATTGCAGCTGATGGATAAGAATGGAGTCCTATTTGAAGCCCAAGCTACATGGGCCCTGCAAATGCCACCTTGAGCTTAATGGAGAAAGTCGGCCTAGCGACTATAAAATATAGAGCTTGTAAATAGACATTTATTTTTTGGGACTTTTGGAGATTGTTGCTTTTGCTTTTGGTTTTGAACTTTTAGTTTTTCTATTTTGGGTATATGTCTTCTACATTTTTCAGGTCCATGGGGATAGAAGCAAGCTAAATCGGACTCGGCCCAGGCATTACACTCGATTTTCAACGTCCTGCACATCTGTCTAGTGAGTTTCTTTCTTTACCCTTGTTTTTATACAGTGAGGACACTGTAATGTTTAAGTATGGGGTGGGGGAAAGGCTTACTCTGTGCATATTTTATATATTTGTGCATTATTTCTTGAATTGCTTATGCATGACTATTTTGGAATTCATATTTGATTTACGAGCTTACATGCATGTTTTCCAATGTTTGGAAAAACCACCCCCATTGAAATTTTTTTATTAGTGTCATGGATGTTTAATATTGATCTCGACGATGCAAAATTGGATTCATTAGAGATATAGCATGAAATTGCCTAGTAAAGGGAAGTCACAATGAAGTGCATATTTTATTGAAAACCATGAAAGGGGGTAAAATTGAAGTTGCTTTTGACATGTTGCATAATAAGAGGATGGAGGACTTTATATTTCCATATATGCTCATATTGTTATATCCTAGCCTTTACCTATGCTTATGCATCACAAAAGCCATATTTATGCCTTATTTCAATTATTGCTCCACATGATCTAAATATTGCCATTCTTTACCTTATTTCCTATCCGGGGAGTATGTTGAGAATGAGGTTACATTATGGAGATTACTATATGGTTGTTGTGTTGTTATTATTATTGGAGTATGGCAGGAAAGTTTGAAATATATGGAAAATTTAATGAGTGAAAGAAAATCCGATCAAAGATCGACCCTGCTCGCTGAGATAATATTTTGGCGAGATGGGACACCAGGTGAGGAGTCCAAAACACTAAGTATCCGGAGCCATTCATGACACCCATGTTTGCGACTCGCGAGAAGGCAGTGCTGAGGTTAGAGAGGTAAAAACATTATTATTGATAAAAGCATTATGAAAGGTGATGAATCTTATGGAGAAGGAATGTGGAAATTCAGTTTGGAAATACTCCATTTCCCAGGACTATTAACACCACATTGCAAAAAATTGCCCACCTTTAGCCTTTTACCAATCTACTTCTTATTGAGCTTAATTAAAGTCCTCTTGATTATTAATGCTTTGTGACATATGAATGTTTTGCACAACCCTCCTTTTGTGAGTAGATGTTGCTTTTTAATTGCACATGCATGGATTTGTGACACTAGTACCTTTTCGAGGATGGTAATTAATTGCAGGGACATATGAGAATGAATCTAAGATGTTGAGAGTTTTGATTTCTTCTCCTGTATGATAATTAAAAGTATTGCTTGAGGACAAGCAAGCTTAAGTATGAGGTGTTTGTTGTGAGCCTAATCCGCCATGTTTTATAGTTACTTTTATATCATTTTCTGCATATATTTCATGCATTTGAGCTAGAATAGTACAGAATCTATGTAGTTTATGCTTATTTGCCAAATTATGGAGTCTACACTAGTTTCTGTTTAAATTCGCAGAATTCGAGGCAATTTACAGAAGTCCAAGGTCAAAGAGCAGTGGAACCAGGACAAATCAAGCTAGAAGCAAGGAAAAATCGACTCGACAACATCAAGTCGATATCGACTTCATCTAGTCGATATTGAGTACCAGAAGTCGATTTCACCCAAAGTTGGCAAGAATCGAGAAAGCTGAGGAGAGTTAGTCGATATCGACTTCATTTAGTCAATATCGAGATGCCCCACATCGAGTCCACAACCCGGAACCGAGTAGCTAAGCTGAGCGAGGAAGGACATTGCTCGATATCGAGGATACTTTACTCGATATCGAGTAAACCCCAAGTCAATTTCCATGTATGGAACTGAGATCGACGAAGCTGAGCTGAAACCGAGCAGAAGTTAGTCGATGTCGAGGAAAAAGTCCAGTCGACATGTGTCCTAAAGGCCAACATTGAGTTGCTGAGCACAAGACGAGAAAATGCTACTCGATATCGACGAATCCTACTCGATATCGAGGAAATCCCGGGAGCCGACGCCAAGCAGTCCGAATTTCTTGTTAAGTTTCTATCCCGAAGCCAATGGTGATATTTTCGAGATGAAATTCTATCCACATCTATCAAGAGCTATCAAGTCAAGGGAGAAGATATTTTATCCATATTAGATATAATCCTAGTTTTATTTATTTCCATGATTTATCTTTAAGTAAGTAGATATAGATAGACTTTCTTACCTTGATTAGCAAGGATTGGAAGTCTATAAATAAGGCTTTAGGGGCTGATTTCTAAGCATTCAATTTCAGTTACAATTAGTCACATAGAGAGAGTAGAGGAGAGAGCTTGTGGCGAGAGTAGTTGGAAAGGCGAAAGCGGATTTGGCTTCGATTGGTTATAAGTTCTCTTTGGTTTATTTAATGCAATTTATTTTCCTGAAATCTTTGATGAGTTTCTTGATGATGAAGAGCGAGTAGTCCACCCACTTCTAGGGTCGGGGCAAGCCCGATGGTAGCCATGTGAGATGATGTGGTAAATGTTTGATCTTTTTATGCAATTCGTCTTCTATCCCTGCGAGCATGATTCTTTTGCGAAAGTTGAAGGTGATCCTTGTTTGTGTTATTGAAGCGAAAGTGATCTTAATACAACTTGGGTTAATTATGTGAATAGGGTTAGTAACAATTAGGGTTTATGCGAAAGCCTCTATATTCCTATTTGTTAATAACGAAAGTTATTTGATGAAAAGCATGATCTTTTATGCCTTTATGTGTTATTTTGCATGGTTATTGTTGTGGTGTTGATTTCCTGGCCTTGGAAGTATTTTAGTTTATTGATTTAATTCATTAAAATCTGCATTCTGCGTTCGAAAGGTTGCACTTTAAGTTTCTGAGTTTGTCGATTTCGAGGAGTGTTTTACCGAGATCGAGTAGTTTTACTCGATATCGAGGAAGGTCTACTCGACATCGGGTTGTCTTTGCTGAGCTTCGTTTCCGTTCGTCGATATTGAGTCTCTTGTGTCAATTTCTGTACTCGATATCGAGGAGTTTTAGTCGATATCGAGTAGTTTCTGTGCTTTGCTTTCTTTTCTGCTTTTATTTGTTATTTCTGTCTTTTTGTTTGCTTTTCTGTCTGTGAGATTTACGGCTACCTGAGATCCGCTGACGTGCTTACTCGAGGATCGATCCTGACTTCCCGCTGCTACATCAGGAGGAGGTCTTGTAATTATTTGCGTGGGCACGAATCTGGTTTGATTTATATTTCTATATTTTAAACTTGATTTCCTCCTACAACAGACGTTTGATCCACCAAGCACCAACTCAGACAAGGTCAAAAGAAAGCACACCATCGATCCTTCTGCCCCTGATTTTCTTCCACTTCCGTCATTTGAGCAATGCTTCCCAAAGAGCACAAAGGAATACAAGTGTGTCTGCCCTTTCCTGTCTTGTTTTTAATCATATAATTCATTAATATGTGCATCTTTACCTGATCTTTATATATCTGATGATCTATAGTGAAATTGTTCATGAGGAGTCGGGGCATGTTCTTAAAGTTCCATTTAGAAGGGTCCACTTGTCCGGTGATGAACTTCATTTTGACAACTATGACACTAGTGGCCCCCAAAACATCAACCCCAAAAACAGGTATGCTCTAGATGGAGACAATATTCTAAAAGACACTTGACGGATGCTTGACTATGGTGTAACATCAGTGGCTGAGCTAGAAAGTTTTCGGAGAGGGGCACAATTATATATGTTCAGTGTTGTTTTGGATTAAAGAGTGGATGGAGGTTACTTAGAATGATGTTGGTGTTAATTGCCATTTTAGATTACTTTTTAAAATGGCATTTGGTTTGGACTTCCTTTTTTTTCCTTTCGGGATACAGGACTTCCAAAGCTGCGCGAACAATGGGTTGCTAGGAGGGAGAAGTTGGGCTTACCTAGATACACCCAGATGTTCTATGCTAAACAAGGGATGGTAACTGAGGAAATGCTGTTCTGTGTAGCTTGTGAGAAGCTTAACCCAGAGTTTGTAAGGTCAGAAGTTGCACGTGGACGTGCGATAATTCCTTCCAACAAAAGACACTTAGAGTTGGAGCCAATGATTGTTGGAAGAAACTTCCTGGTCAAGGTCAATGCTAACATTGGGAATTCAGCTGTTGTGAGCTCCATCGAGGAGGAGGTTCATAAACAACAATGGGCTACAATGTGGGGTGCGGACACGATCATGGACCTCTCAACAGGCCGCCATATCCACGAGACTCGTGATTGGATCCTCCACAACCCTGCTGTACCTGTTGGCACTGTCCCCATTTATCAAGCCTTGGAGAAAGTGAATGGAATAGCTGAGGATCTCAGCTGGGAAGTTCTCCGAGAGACCTTGATTGAACAGGCTGAGCAAGGAGTTGATTACTTCACAATTCATGCAGGGGTTTTGCTGCGATACATCCCTTTAACAGCAAAACGCATGACTGGTATTGTTTCTCGCGGAGGATCCATTCATGCCAAATGGTGTTTGGCTTACCACAAGGAGAATTTTGCTTATGAACACTGGGATGACATACTGGACATTTGTAACCAATATGATATTGCACTATCAATAGGTGATGGGCTCAGGCCTGGGTCAATTTATGATGCCAATGACACTGCTCAGTTTGCCGAGCTTTTGACTCAAGGAGAGCTGACTAGGAGAGCTTGGGAAAAGGATGTGCAGGTAATTATTATTTTTTTTGCTAAATGATTATAATCATAATTGATTTATTTGTATCAAATACTAAAAAAAATACATTTGGATCTCCTCTTAGCCGTGAATGTGAAATGGTTTCTGCCACTTTCGGGTTATGAATGAAGGGCCTGGACACATTCCTCTGCACAAGATCCCTGAAAACATGCAGAAGCAGCTTGAGTGGTGCAATGAAGCACCATTCTACACTCTTGGTCCTTTAACTACAGACATTGCCCCTGGATATGACCACATTACCTCAGCAATTGGTGCTGCCAACATTGGGGCCCTTGGCATTGCCCTCCTTTGCTATGTTACTCCAAAAGAGCACCTTGGGTTGCCCAATAGAGATGATGTGAAGGCTGGAGTTATAGCATACAAGATAGCTGCACATGCTGCTGATCTTGCCAAGGGTCACCCTCATTCTCAAGCTTGGGATGATGCCCTAAGCAAGGCAAGATTTGAGTTTAGGTGGATGGACCAATTTGCATTGTCCTTGGATCCCATGACTGCCATGTCTTTCCATGATGAAACTCTTCCAGCAGATGGTGCCAATTAGGTTGCACATTTTTGCTCCATGTGTGGGCCCAAGTTCTGTTCTATGAAGATAACATAAGATGTTCGGAAGTATGCTGAGGAGAATGGTTAGGGAGATGCAGAAGAGGTCGTGCAACACGGCATGGATGCTATGAGTGCACAGTTTCTTGCTGCTAAGAAAACTGTGAGCGGAGAGCAACATGGGGAAACTAGAGGAGAAATCTACCTGCCCCAGAGTTATATAAACTCTCTGAAGAGCTGAAAGGTAAGTGATCATCGCACCAATCATTGCTTTCATAAATTTTAAGGACTCGTGCTGGATGTGTTGATGTAGTTTGATGCTAAGCCCACATTTTGAGTCTTTCTTTTGGGTGAATGCAGATTGGGATGACTTCTTGAAGGCTCCACTTCACATGCTCATATTTCTGAAGCGTATGTGTGTACTCCCTACTGTAGATGGCAAGGGTAAGTTCTATTTCATCATGAAATAAAAGAAGTGAACAGTTGCATTTAGAATCAAGCTTGTAACTGCATTAGAATTTTTAATAAATAAGCCAAAAAACATACTATATTTTTTTCTTGGTTGAAAAATGACAAAAGAAACGCACCAGGGGTGTCTGCTCTACCACAGCCATGCCTGCGTTTGACCGAATGCTGATGGTTGTGGGTATCAGACCGAGAAAGTCCCTTCGAACCTGAACAGGATAATGCCTGCGTAGGGAGCGTGCAGTTCCTTTTTCTTTTTGTGTATATGTGCTTGAACAGGGGCCCTTGCTTTCTCAATCACAATCAAGCTATTGATAGTGCGCAAGTTCAGCATAATGACCATCAACCCTCATCTGCCTTCAGCCTTAAGGTAGGAAGTTTTCATGTCGAACAGGAAATGAGTCTCTTTATAATCCAGTATATAAATTCTAAATCTATACGATGCATGGATTGGCTTCAAGTTTTGTGGATTATTAGTACATACTCCATAAAAGAACAATGGCTTTAGGCACAGCATCCCCTCTAGAAATATAGGTTTAAATAAAGAGTAACCTTGGAACAAACATCGAATTACAAGTTGTCATCCATAAGGAGGCTCTAGAATGGACTACAAAGAAATTGTATCTAAATCTAATCATTTTCCTTTATCCTTAAAAAAACACTAGAGTGAATGGTGCTTGTGCTCCCCAAGTGATACCAAAAAAACACTAGAGTACGTTGAATCAATACTCCTTGTGGCCTTTGAATCAATACTCATTATTGGAGTTTGGTAGGAATGTTTGAAATATATGAAAAATTTAATGAGTGAGAAAAAATACGATCACCTCAGGAGATAAAGGTAGATCGACCCTGCTCGTTGAGATAATAGTTCAGTGAGATGGGACACACAGGTGAGGATTCCAAAGCACTAAGTATCTGGGACCATTCATGACACCCATGTTTGCGACTCGTGAGAAGACAGTGCTGAGGTTAGAAAGGTAAAAGCATAATATTGATAAAAGCATTGAGCGTAAGAGTAAAAGGTGATGAATCTTATGAAGAAGGAATGTGGTATGAAAGTTTGGAAATACTTCATTTCCCCGGATTATTAGCACCACATTGCCAAAAATTGCCCACCTTTAGCCTTTTACCAATCTACTCCTTAATGAGCTTAATTAAAGTCCACTTGATTATTAATGCTTTGTCCCTAATGAATCATTTTGCATAACCCTCCTTCTGTGAGTAGATGTTGCGTTTTAATTGCACATGCATGGATTTGTGACACTAGTACCTTTTCGAGGATGCTAATTGACTGCAGGGACATATGACAATGAATCTAATATGTTGAGAGTTTTGATTTCTTCCCCTGTATGACGATTAAAAGTATTGCTTGAGGACAAGCAAGCTTAAGTATGGGGTGTTTGTTGTAAGCCTACATCGCCATGTTTTATAGTTACTTTTATATCGTTTTCTGCATACATTTCATGCATTTGGGCTAGAATAGTACATAATCTATGTAGTTTATGCTTATTTGCCAAATTATGGAATCTACACCAGTTTCTGTTTAATTTCGCAGAAATCGAAGCAATTTACAGCAGTTCTGAGAAAGGAGAAAAAGCTCAAAGTCAACTACAGAAGTCCGAGGTCAAGGAGCAGCGGAACCAGGACAAATCGAGCTGGAAGCAAGGAAAAATCGACTCGACACCACTTGGTCGATATCGAGCACCTCAAGTCGATATTGAGTCAAACAGTCGATTTTCACCAAAATTAGCCAGAATCGAGGAAGCTGAGGAAGAAGAAGAACAGGGAGGTCGACATCGACTACCTCAAGTCGATATCGAGTGCCCCATACCGAGTCAATGTCCGGGAATCGAGTCAAGAAATCTGGGACTGAAACATGCAAGTCGATGTCGAGTAACTCAACTCGATATCGAGTAACACCCGACTCGATTTTCACTCTTTTTGGCCGATATTGAGTTGCTGAGCTGAAGACGGAGAAATTTCTAGTCGATATCGAGTTGCCTTACTCAATATCGAGTGACCTGCAGTAGCCGATTCCGAGCTTAACCGACTTCTTGTTAAGTTTCTATCCCGAGCCCAATGGAGATATTTTCGAGATCAAATTCCATCAAGATCTATCAAGTGCTATCAAGAGGAGAAGATATTTACCTACTTTAGATATAATTCCTTTTAGATTTATTTCTTTATTTCCATGTTTTAATCTTTAGATAAAAGATAAATAGATATAGATATAGATAGGTAATTCTTTCCTAATTAGAGAGGGAATGAAGCCTATAAATAAAGCCTATAGGGCTGGTTTTTTATCAATTCAATTATACAATTCAATTCTAGAGAAGGAGAAGAGGTAGTAAGTAGAGAGAGAGAGAGAGCTTGTAGCCGAGAAGAGTTGGAGTTTGCGAAAGCGGTTTTGGCTTCGATCGGTTGTAAGTTTTGGTTATTTTTAATGCAATTTATTTTCCTGAAATCTCTGATGAATTTATTCATGATGAAGAGCGAGTAGTCCACCCACTTCTAGGGTCGGGGTGAGCCCGACGGTAGCCATGTGAGGTGATGCGGTAGAGGTTTGATCTTTTTATGCGATTCGTCTTCTATCTCTATAAGCATGATTCTTTTGCGAAAGTTGAAGGTGATTCTTGTTTGTGTTATTGAAGCAAAAGTGATCTTAATACAACTTGGATTAATTATGTGAAAAGGGTTAGTAACAATTAGGGTTTATGCGACATCCTCTATATTCCTATTTGTTAATAACGAAAGTTATTTGATGAAAAGCATGATCTTTTATGCCTTTATGTGTTATTTTACATGGTTATCGTTGTGGTGTTGAAACCCTGATCTTGGAAGTATTTTATTTCATTGATTTATTTCATAAAGTTTCGAGTTTTGAGTTTCTGCAAGTCGAAATCGAGTTTCTGCCAGTCGATATTTTTTGGTCAACATCGAGTTAATTGGTCGAAATCGACCAAGTTTTACCTTCGTGATCTGTCTCTGCTTTACTGGATATTGACTTGTTGTTGGTCGAATTAATGACAAAACACATGTGCATTGAGGAATTCCCTCCAAACAAAGTATCTCATCCCACAATTTCTTGATTTTCCCAAAATAATCAGGCATAGATAGAGTTCCTTGAACAATATTGCACAATTTCTTCTTCAATTAGTATAATAGAGGACCATTAGATTGTGCATACCTTTCAATGATGTCCAGCCAGAGCTCTATTGAGGATTCAGCATACATGAATCCCTCTGCGATGTTCGGTGTCATGGAATTCAAAATCCAACACCGAACCATGAAGTCGCATCTCTTCCACCGATGCAAATCTCCAATCACGATGTTTTTTGGTTGTGAGCTCCCGTCAATAAAAACCAGTTTTGTATTTGGCGCCAAGAGCCATTTAAACGCCTCTGCTCTAACTCAGAAAGTTCGATACATTGAAATGGACTCGCGGCTAACTGAGCTCCAGGATGATCGGAGTTGGATAAGCTCACTAGATCATTCATGTTGGTCTGGTTCCCGAGATCTCTAGTAATCTGATTTCCTGTCCGATATGCGTCTCCATCTCATAATCGAATCAGTCCTCTAGTGCCGAATCAGTTGTGCGATCTGATACCATGCAAAGAAACCAAAACAGAAACTTAGAGGAGCTTGAGCTTATTCCATCAATGGAGGTTCTCGGATGGAAGTTAGTTACAGAGAGAGTTTGTTAGAGTTGATTCTTGATTGATTTGTAAATGAGTTCAATGTACAACAGATGCCCCTATTTTTACAACGACGTAAATCCATCTATTTGTGTAATGACTGAACTACCCTTGTCCCATACACTATATACAAAACCAATTCATCACATATGCTCATTAATATCCCAATCCCTATTAAGAAAGTCATGACAAATATTAACTACGCTAGAACATGGGTGGAAGGCTTCACTGCCTCCCTCAAAAGCTTCAACGCGACCTCCAAGTCTATTTAACAAATCACTTTCTTGTATCTATAATTTCAAGCTATCTCGAGGCCTCTAAAATATCTCGAGGCCTCTAAAAATACCCCATGGCTCTTTTGTGGTCTTTTTTTAAAAAAAATAATTTTTACTAATTTTAGTTGGTAAGAAGGGGTATTCATTAGTTTAAGGTTAGGGGTTCAATCCCCTTTTAACCTCACTTTATTTTTATAATTTTGTTTCCTTCTACTAAAAATGCTTAATTAAATAACAGATTTAAGATTTTGTTCAATATATTTAAACAAAAACATTAATATCCTTTTTAATATATACATAAAAAAAAATTCTCTTTATTTTGGTAATTTTTTTCTTAATTTTTTGTATTAGAAATGATTGTTTAAATCACAAATTAAATGTTTCCTTAACATATTTAAATAAAAATAAAAATTTTCATATATACATAAAAAAACCTCATAAAAAAATATTTATCTCCCCCCCCCCTAAATTTTTTTCTGAATCACTGCATGTGTTAAGTAGACTTGCAGTTAGGATCTTCTACAATAACCCCTACACCACTTCCTACTCCATCTATTTATTTTAACATTTATTTAATTTTTTTTTAAAAATAAAAATTATATTTATATTTTTAACATCTACTTTTATATATTTATAATTTTTTTTTGAAAAATCATGTTTTAAAATGTTTAATAATTATATTTTGTAAAATATTGCCAGTTAATTTTTAAAAATTTTAAAACATGCTTTTTGTTAAAATAAAATTTTATAAATATATAAAAGTAGATGTTAGGAATGTAAATATAATTTTTTTAAAAAAAATTAAGATTAAATAAATGTTAAAATAAAAGGAGAGAGCGATGAGGATGGCGAATCCAAGCGCATTGAGTTAGCGACGGAGACGAGGCCGAAGATGCAGATTAAGGAGCAGAGGAGAGAGCGATGAGGATGGCGATGAAGTCGGAGTCAACGGTCTCGTTGGTCGACGATGCATCGACGGCCGAAGGGGGAGTAGATTTGAGGAATCTGGCCGGGAGGTATTAATGGAGGAGAAGGTATGAATTTGGGTAGGATGAAGAAGATGTAGGGTTGCATTTGCAGAGATTTTGCAAAATCTTTAAAAATAAGGAATAATTGGGGGGAAAAGGGGGAAAATTATATTTTTTTCATGGCTTTTCATATTTAAAAGGACTTTTTAAATTAAAAAACATGTAAAATAAGGTTTTGGACATGAGCCAAACTTTATTATAAGTTCAGGGGTACCATATGGAAAAAAAAAGATTAGGACACCATCCGGAATTGTATTAAGTTCAGGGTCACCAACTGGAATTTCCCTAAAATAAATAAGTGGAGTAGGGAGGGGAGTAGGAAATAGATGGTAGAGGATCTTGGTTGGTAGACTTGAATAATTGTCCATAAGAGTCATGATATTCTATTGCTGGAAACTCCTCTACTGTTGGTTCCTTGTCCATATATAGTGTTTCGGTGTATGTTTTGGGATGGTAGGGATCGGTCTAGCAGCTTCAATTGTACTTTGTTTGCTGCTAGATTTGATCGAAAACCACCTCTAATCCTACATGCAACCAATATGTACATCAAACCCATACTTGGGAGCTTTCCTCCGAAATCTCCCAATAACCCTCACAATACTTTACTCTTCAGAACCAAAATCAGACCCACCTTAACTAATAACTCCATCACTCAAAAAACTTTTCTGGAAGATGAAATATAGAGTTCTAAGGCTCCCCATATAAACCAGCTGCAAAAATTTATTACAAACTCAAGCACCATTTTGGATGCCCCTACAAATCTCTCTCTAACCAAATTTTTTTCAACCCTAATTACTACCAAGTCCACTCAAATAATTAAACCATATATTATTGACTAATGATCCGATTAATCTAATTTACTACACTAACTATAAGCATGCAGGGACTTCTATAGGGCATTGGGGAGTGGTGAAGCAGCTCCTCTCCCTCCTCGGCAACCGAAAAACAATCCGAAGTAAGAGGAGTCAGGAGTTGTATATATGTTTCAACTCATGAAAACCCAGAAAAAAAAAAAAAGAAGAAGGATGATCAAATCGGAACATGGGGTGTGTAGCTTTCGAGGAGCCTCGCACATCACCAGGAGAATCAGGCATAGTGACTGTGCAGATTTCAAAAACGAACCCAATAAGAGATTTTCCCTATAGGAGGAGGTACTATAGCCATGGAAATCGATACGCTTTCATCCGGGGAGCCTCCCCTCTCACTCGGCCTTCCTAGAAATCGAAGACGACGCCTCAAGTTGTAAGTGCAATTACCCGATGTCAATCTAGTCCCTGCCATGGAGTGTTGATCTGGGCAAACTTCCCAGCATCAAAATTGATAGCAGCCGATCTCGATCCCCTCTTGTCTGGACTCCAGCTGACCGCTGTCTTCAACCAGATAAATTTCTTCTTGAATCTTACTTCCGCTCTTGTTTGTCTTGAAGTTTCTCTCTAACTCTATACAACTCCCATATATTGCTACTTTTACCGTAATTTTTTCCCATCTCTTTCTTTGAGCATTGAGAGATGTTATGGTTACTTTAAAAATCAATTTGACATAAATGCATGTCGAAAAACTGTGTGGAAGGGGCCTCTTTTCCCTTTCTTCACAATCAGCAAAACCCTTTACCCAACAAAACTTTTTGCTACTCGTCTATTACCAAGATCTGTATTAATGAAAAGTATATTTAAAATCAAAATATCATAAATCGTTCCAATATTAACACTTCCTTGCAATTTGGACGAATCCTATCAATACTAAGAGATAGATTCCATCAAGCTAGGTCTGCTCTGAATTATAGGAAATGGAAACAAGATAAATGTCTGAAATGACCCCTAGATCCTAGATTCGTCCCTCCTAGAATTTCAAGACAATTGAGAACCAAATATGACCGTTGACAAGCTCTTTACATATCAAAAAGCAATGGAACATTCCACTCCTTAATACGGAGTACTTTATTTCCCTGCAATATAGTTCTAAAGATTTTGGATATACAAATCCCGGATTGGGACAATCCTGATAAACTTATTTGGAAACTAGCTAGAACCACAACAAAATCAACAAAATACTTACCAAATAGAAGGATACAAAACAATAATAACTACAAATAGATCTGGAAGTTAAAGATACCACCTAGAATGAGAAATATAATTTGGAAAATGGCTATAGAAGGCCTTAATTCCCACCAAAAATAGACTAAAAAAATTTATAAATAGAGTACCTCTCAATGTTGCCTCTTTAATTTGGAAGATGAGGATATATATATATATATATATATATATATATATATATATCACACTTGTTCATACATTGCCCTTTTTGCCAAAAAGTTAATAATGAATTATGAACAAGTTATGGGTAAGTACTTCCAAAGTCTTACATAAAGATGCATGCTTTATATCAAAGAATCGACTTTCGCAAATTCCAACAATTTAGGTAATAGAGGCTCTCGCATAAAAACCTAATTGTTTCTACCTTTTTTTAATTAGGATTAGTCGGTTGTCGCAAATAAACCCTAATTACTATCCATATTCATAATAAGATCGTTTTCGCTTCAATATCACAAATAAGAAATTTTCTCAACTCTCGCAAAGGATTAAACACATAGGTAGATGATGATAAAGACATACAAATTCATGGATTTATAAATCAAACACACATATCTATGTTGGGATCACCCCAACCCTAGAAGAAGGAAATTAGAAACAAGACATAATAAAAGAAAATATCTTTATCATAAAATAAACTAAAATTTACAAGCGTTCGTCTCCTTCCTCCTCCTTCTCTCTCGCCTCCTCCTCTCTCCTTGCGTCGGAAGACGACTTGGCTTGATAACTGACTGACTTTTAATCGTCCAATTTAAAAATGAATCGCCCAGCCATAACCATAGGTCTAATAGCTGAACTTGCTATGTTCCAGTTTGTTTATTTCTTTATTTTGCGATTTGAGTAATGTGTAGGACAGGAAATATGTGAAGTCTTAATATTTTATAGTTGGATTCTGTAGCAGCACAGTCCCTGAGTTTTGTAAAGGGCATATAATCTTATCATAATCTATCATACCTGTAACATATCTACCCCCAAAAGTTTTTTGGATCCAATAGTAAGCTGTCTGAACTCTGAACAGATTGACATGCATACCTATGTTAGCAACTTGAACAAACCCATTTGATTCTTGTTTACAATTTTATCTTTAGAAGGATTTACTGTGTATTTGGGAAATGCAGATCAGTATAGCCAATGTTGTCATTAGCTTTTCTGAAAAATAGATCAATCAGAACAATTGAACAAAACCCAGTATATTAATTTTTTTTTTCCTTTTCACTGTTGTTATCAAAATGTTTCAGATGTAGAAGGTCATACTAACAGACAAGTATCATTGAAGCGATACCGTGAAAAGAGAGAAGAGAGGTGCATATTGCAAAACGACACTGCATTCTTGTGATTTATTTATGAAGTTTGGCAGTGGAAGAAAAGGTTTCAGATAGATTTCTTTTGAGATAAATTTCAGAGCTTATATCTTATGTTTCATGAAACAAATGCCAGGGGAAGGTTCAAGATAAGAAAAAAGATGGGACCTTCTGCATTGGACTTGTATTTGAACCAACAGATGAGACCACAAGCTGTAAATAAGCAGTTAAGCCCTGGAAGCATGAGCCCTCCAATCCAACTTGGACAGTCTCGTGTTCAGTATAGCTCAATGGAGAATCAATTGAAGAAGCCAGGTTTTGTTGTTGATCTCAATGATAAAGGTCAGTCTCAGAAAACTATGGTTAAGAATTTTCTATTTTCTATTATCTTGTGGATGAGAAACAACTCAATCAGAGCAGGTTGATGGTTGATTAGTTTAATATGAGGACCTTGTCTAGTTCTGTATGGCCACTATGGTTTTGTCCAGCTTTTTTATGCTACAAACCCTATTTGAAGTTTATCACTAGTAATATCCTCCTGAGTGAGTAAAACCAGGCACTTATATCCTTTAGGAAATAAGAGCCTTTTCCCATGTAGACGACGAAGCAGCTAAAACCCAAACGAAGTGCCATGATGTGTAGTAGATGTACATTGTACATTTAGGTCATAATTTTGTGCCAGTTTCTTTTGCGCTCAAAATTTCAAATGAGTTTGGTAGAGTAGATCCAAGATTCTGATGCTAGTAAGTTTCAAGAGCAATTCCAAGACACTTCATCTGGTATGAGTTATGATGCCTAACAGATGTACTATATATTTGGTAGAGTCATCCAAGATTCTGATGCTAGTAAGTTGCTTGTGTTTAGTCTAGAAGCCTTACAGAGTGTACAACAGCATTCCGAGCTTATCCCTACACAAGAGTGTATGTGATCTAGAAGTGTAAATGTAAGTAGATTTTTACAAGCTCGGGCTACGTATTGATTATTTCATCCATTTATTAATCGAGGGTAAGGATGAGGAAAAGCATGCTGTCTACTAGCTATGATATTGTGGTCCTTCCCTCCTATTATCTTAACATGTCTTACGCATGCAATTAGATTGATGTTGAATTCGATTATCGATTTACTTTACGTGATGGTTTATCCTAGCATGCTTACATGTTATCGCTTGGTAGTGTTTCCCTATTACTCTAGGATATCCTCTCGTGCTTGCATAAATGTATGACTTGGCACCTCGCATGATCACACACCACACTATGTCATGATTTCGCATACACATGATGCATGAATGTTAGAATGAATTTAGTCGAGTTACCTTGATTGTGTTCATGTTCGATATGTGCTGGTAGTGTCTTGTAAGGCTTATGATTTCCAATATAACTCGCTAAATGATCACTTGTTGTACTTGTTCTATGATATGATGACTATTGTACCATATATGTGCTCTATGATGGTTCGTTCCTAGCATGATTATACTCTTCATGATGTCCTTGTTACTTTTGAGGATGCCTCATGTTTTGTGAACATTCTGTTGAACTCCTTTTTATGACTCATGACCCTGCTTGTATCACATCATGTATCGCTAGTGTCATGCAGGACCTGTGCTTCTAAATGTATCTCTTCGTATGATTACATGCCACTCTTGACCTATTGCATGATCATTGTTGACAGATGTGATAGTTACCATACTGCTCTTATGTGTTCTCGTATGAGCTTAATCTGATTGTTACGATGTACCTCGTCATGCTATATTTGACCTCACTTGTTGATGCACGTAACATGCCCGTGTATCGTTCATATGTATGACAATTGCTATGAATCTCGCACATCTTGTTTAAAGTTGCTAGGCATATCCGCTTTCATGGAGTAAAATACTATTAGCTCATCTCACGTACATTAGTGTATGACTCGATTGTGTCTCTGGAAATGAATGGGAATGTTGCCCCTGAGATAGGTACATGTTAGTGTGGATTAGTGTGATTGATATGTTCCATGATGAATTCGTGTTGCTTGCCGCGATTATAACCTAATAGACTTCCATAAGGGCATCGTTACTATTCTCGGGCCGGAGTTTTGTCTCTAGTTCATCTTTAGTGTCGGTCCGTGTTTGTTCCGGAAGGAACATTGGGTTGTCCGCTCTTGTCCCTCCCCTATCCCCGCTAACTTGGACTCTGACGCGATACTTTGGATGAGCGACCGCATCGAAGAAGAAACGGGAAATTAGATAGCGACAGAGCAACTCCGCGGAGGCGTGAGCCCATAACTCACGGGCTCCAGGATCAACAGTGTCGTCAGGACAAGCATGCTTTGAGGGTGGCGGTTACTGAGTACGACTTGACTTGCAAGCGAGAGTGTCTTCCGTTTGGATTACTAACCCTTTCTGAATTAGTAATGATGATATTTCACTGACTCGATGATGAAACTAATGCGTTGATGTGCTGACTTAATAATGAATGTTGCCTGATTGTCCATTATTTAAGATGATATGACTCGATGCCTTACGATTCTACTGTGCCATGATGTCTCAATGTGTTGCTACTCTGAGTTGTCAAGCATGATATAAATTCCTTGTCTATAAGTATTAACTGTAAATGCTGAGATATCTGAATTGTTTATTTAATAAAGTTATGATGAAACTTGATAACTTGATTTGATTATGTTCATACATGATGTCTTGCAATAAATATTGAGCATGATGGTAAATTGAGGCTTGTAGACATAGTTGCAATAATTGTTGATGAACTCATGATGCTATAAATGCTAGTTGATATGATGTAGTCCTTTGATGTCCATGTTTTGTACAATGTTTTATACTTACTTTAATATCGATTTCTGCATGCATTTCATACATTTGGGGTAGATTAGTACAACGTAGTTTATGCTTATTTGTCAAATTATGGAGTCTATACTAGTTTCTGTTTAATTTCGCAGAAATCGGACGCACTTTTGAGTTTAAAGGAAACTCATGGAGAAGCTAAGAATGGTGTAGTCGGAGAAAATGCCATATTTCGACATCCATCATTCTGAATCAAGCTTTAATATCTTCAGAAAAGTTGTAGCCCTTGAAAACAGCTTTTCAACGCATGCTCATATGCGTCAATCGGACAAACGAGGACTCGGGAAAGTGCGTTTAAAGAACAGAGCAGAATGCTGAGAGCTGGCACGTTTACTCGACGTCGACCAAACTGGTCGAAGTCGACCAAACCAAGAATTCTGCCCGAGCTCGACGAGGAGAGGAGAACTTGAGAATTGCGAAGACCACCCGAGATTGACGAGAATTAACTCGACGTCGACCAAACTGGTCGAAGTCGACCAAAATCGAATCTGGGCCGCGAGTCCGTTGGGCCAATCCGAGATCGAGTTGAAGACTTGAGCATGAAGGAAGATCGATTTCATCCTATTCTATCAAGATCTATCTATGGAGAGAATGATTTATCAACCACAAGAAGATATTTAGATATTTTAGTTATTTTTCTTTTTAGATAAATGTTCCTTTTATTTAAAGTTTTATCTTTAGATATTAGATAGATATTCCTTCATTGAATAGCAAGGATTGGAAGCCTTTAAATATTGGAAGCCTTTAAATAAAGCATATAGGGCTGATTTTTATTCATTCAATCTTAGGAAGAGAAGTAGGAGAAGAGGTAGAGAGAGAGAGTGGAGGTCGAGAGGAGTTAAGGAGCGAGAGCAAGTTGGCTTCGATCGGTTGTAAGCTTTGGTTTAGTTTAATACAAGTTATTTCTTTTCCATCAATGATGTCTACAATTGCGATGAAGAGTGAGTAGTCCACCCACTTCTAGGGTCGAGGTGAGCCCGACGATGACCATGCGTGTTTGAGGTAAAGATCCGACCTTTATTATGTTTTGAGCATCTACTACCTTTTATATGTTTATTACCTATTTAATAGAGATCAATGTTAACAACTTAGATTATAAACATAAAATCGGTAGATACAATTAGGGTTTCTTGAAAGAGTTGTCTAATTGTTGGAAAAGGCGAAAGCTTGATCCTTCGATACGATTTGCATGATTATCGTTATTTATCTTGTCTTATGCATGTTTGGTTATCGTTGTTGCAAACCCTGATCTTGGAAGTCTTTCACATAGTTTAGGCCGAATCAGAAAGATTTGTCTTTTATTTTAAATTTCTGTTACTGCTCCACTTCGACCAAACCTTGGTCGACGTCGACTACTGACTTTCGATCGAGCAAAGATCGATGTTGCTTGTGTCTCTGCAGTGTTCCTCGAGATCGACTAGGTAACTCGACTACAACCAAAACTTACTCGACGTCGAGTTGGCTGCCCGAAATTGACCAAATCCAGTGACTTTGTCTTGCTCAAATTCGACTGTGCTTGACCTTCTGTCGACTAACCCTAGTCGAGGTCGAGTACCCTAAAGCCGATTTCTGCCCGTGAGATTTTTCCGCTTCCTAGGATCCGCTGACTCACTTCCTCGTGGATCGATCCTGACTTCCCACTGCTGCATCGGGAGGAGGTCTTGTAATTATTTGCACGGGACGGAATCTGGTTTGCTTTGCTTTATTTATGTTTTAATTGCAAGTCTCGATTTCCTCATACAACATCCTTATGTGTAATAATGTCTATGATTGCTTCTTCTTTGAACTTGTGAGTGAGATGCCTTTGTGGAGTGGTCAGAAAATGGTGAAAGAATTTGAGTCGTTGGGATGATCGATGATGATATAAGGTCGAGTTGCAGGAGACGATGTTGGTTTAGGTAAGACCGAGTGAGTTTGGGATTTATAAGAGACAATGCTTGGGTGCTTCCGATGAGCTTTCTAGGTGAACCCTAGGTGGGGGTATGTTTAGGAATAGGCTGGATAAGTGGTGATAGAGGAATTTCTAGAGGAGATGTGTGATTAGAAGGGCAAGATGCTTGTGAAACCTTGGGAAGTGTGAGAAGTGTAAGAAATGGCATTGTGGATGTTGAGGACATAGTATAAGTGGGTACTTAGGCGTGAGGTTAGAGATTGGAGTTGGGTTCTTAGAGGTGGATGGCTAGTGGGAGTGTTTGGTGGAATGAGGGGCGAGATTGGAGTATCGAGATGGATTGTCACTTCTTTTAGAGGATATTATTTGAGATGATGTTGGTGAATTTAGACGAGGCCGATCTTGAGTTGGGAATTTAAAATCGAGCGAATGGGGATTGCATTTTATTTCGACTAGTGAGAATGTGAGGATTTTTTTGCTTACGTGATTTATTAATATGTATTGGCATGATGATGGATAGCGACCATGATGAACCTGTTGTGGCATGATATTACATGTTGTTATGCAAGGTTGAAATCTAGTTGGCAGTGACAAATGTTATCATGATATATTGATGCTCTGCTATGTTCACTACTAGAAACTTCAATTAGACATCTGTTGTCAACAGATGTCTTGTAAAAAAAAATTCCGACCTCTTTGTGCGTGTAGTAAAAGATCCAAACTTTCCACATCGGTTTTAAGCAGATGTCTTTTCTTAATTTGAACCCCTCAATTTTTGTTATGGCATTTTCACTTGTTGATGAATATCCATAATTTGTCATTTGAAAGCATGTGAAGATGTCCTCCTAAAGCAAAACTGTGACATTTACATCTTTACTTATAAAATAAGTGATGTCTTAAGACAAAATAGACAACAGTTTTTTTTGAAGTGATCACGTTTATAATCATGTCCGATATATAATTTATTATTTTATAATGTTTTAATTTAACCAACCACATGAAATATAGGCATAGCTGATGTATTTTCATATTATCGACATCTCATTGAGAGTATTCATTCTCTGTGTATTAATTTAATGTTCATTATACGTGATATTATATCGTTCTAAAATAATGCAGTATTGTGGTTGCATACACAAAAGATGTCGTTTCCCACATTTATATCAGTTTTTTCAAAATAAAATGATGTAGTAGTTGGATTGACACATCGATTTATTTGGTAGATAACGATGTTACTTTGACAAATATATATGAGTTCATATATCATTTTAATGTTCAAACTGGTATTGCACATTGATTTAAATGAACAAATTGATGTGTATAATTATACTGGCATCAGTTTCCATAGACTGATATGATGTTAAAGGCATGAATGCACTTCTATTTTCATATATAATCCGATGTTTTTAAATATGGATACACAACACGCTTTTTTCGATAGAACATCGCATTTTAGTTGTTCTTCGAAATAATAGGACGTTTAATGAAAACATGTACATATAAAAAAGGATCATATAGTAACATTTACAAAATATGATGCCGCCGTTCATAGCCACAACAGAGTTGCCAAGCTAATCGAAACAGTGACTTTTGATTCCCCAAAAATCTTTGTGCAATATCGCCATACATTGGCAGATCCATATTTACGGAGGCACTCGTCATAGAAATCGTAGACCTGTTAAGCAAGAGAACATCAGGAACATAGGACGAAGTACTGCTGAAAATAATTGAGTAATGATGCATTAGAAAAATGCTAACCTGGGTGATTTGACGGCTCTCATGGTTCCCTCTGATCAGTATTATTCGATCTGGATATCTAACCTAGATTTTTACTGCACGTTAGTCAGAATACTAATCAACCATTGTAGAGAGAAAAAAATACCTTTTGCCTAAAGTATACAAAATAATTTTGTCACAAACCAATAATAAGATTATAAGAGCAATAGAAAAAAAATAACTTTTGTCTAAAGTATACAGAATAATTTTGTCATAACCAATAATAAGATTATAAGCTCCATTTGAAACCCAATGACTGCTCCATGAAATAGGAAAATCACCACTATACTTTTTTTAAAAAGCTTCCCAACAACTGAAGTAGCATGTTAGAAGCCTAGAAAATATGAGTGTTGAAAATTGCATTAAGCACAAGTATCTGAATGAAACCATAAACTCACTATTTTTGGTGGAAAAAATGAAAGAAGATTGACTTTAAAACACCTCCACTGCGGAGTTTTATAATGTTGCTCAACGCACCATAGAAAATCACAATTATACTAACATAAGTAGCTTCCAACAAGAAATTCCTACCAAACCATACGCTGACAAAGTTATTTAGGTTTTCAATGCCCTGCCTAACACACACTTGATTAAGAATAATTAAAACTAATAAAAATAGAAGCAGTAGTGGTAAAAAAGTAAAACAATACCTTAAGCGCAAGCAGAAGCAAGAAAGTCTCAACAGAATAAAATCCTCTATCCCCAAAATCTCCAAGAAAAAAAAGTAGTTTGTCTTTGGACAGTCACCTCCCACCTTAAATAACTCTTTCATATCATAAAACTGCCCATGAATGTCACCACAAATCTGCGGGGAAAAAAGGGACCAAAATATAACAATGCAAAGACAAAACCCTTCAACAAGACTATGATTTAATAAATGAAAAATTAAATTCTTAAAACAATGATACAGATCCATCAATTACTTCATAGCTTTCTAGTAATAAATTGAATAGAAAATACATCTTGAATAGCATGGCTAACAGACCTGTTATTAACTTAGCTTATTCGTAGATTTGCATGATATAGCCTGAGCCTTCCCACATTGAATGAACTAAAGTAGTGGTATCACATCAAAACTTTCACAAGTTACATTCCAGAATGGTCTACACATTTGGACAAGTTCAGCGCATGGTCATTCATCATATATCTTGGAGCTTTTTGATAGGCTAAAACCTACACCCACAAGTGTATGGGGTTTAGTTGTAGTAATCAAGTGTCGTATCCACAAGGATCGGAGGAGTATCGATTGTAATTTCAAGCTAGTTCAACCAAGTTTAGAATAGACAAACAGATTTGAGAGAGTGTGTATAAAGTAACCAAGAAAATCGATTTAATGTTGAGAGATATATATGGGGAAGGCGTTCTAGGGTCAAGGATTTACCAACAATGCATCATCAATAGACCAAAATATTTCTTTGCTTGAATGATATCTAATTCAAAAGTGAAGGTAGATCGTCCAAGGTAATCGCAAAGTTCCTCTCGGAATCAAGGCGAATGTGTCTAAATTGGTTAATGATCGCCTCTCGGTCTCAACCAATCAATTTAGACCCTTTCCGTGCTTAGAATTCTAGGTAATAATCGTGCAAACATAACCATCTCGGTCTCAGTCGATACAATTATAACCTAAAATGTCTATGACGATCTAGAGATCCACAAGAAGTTCAATTTCTCTTTCGATCAACTAAACTTTAGGCTTAATCCTATGGTTCAAATGGTTCCAATAGCCTCTCGGCCTAAATTCACCATCTAGGTTCCAATTCGGGGTCTTAGTCTCTCAATTTCAAACCCCAAAATCAGTTCTAATCGACTCTCGTCAACTAGGGCTGGCGCGATAGGATTAAATCACCAAATAGAATCAAATATCATTCAAACAATACTAAGAACAAGCCTATTTTCGCATTGTCGGGAAAATCCCAACCCTAGAACAGGAAATCTAGCAACTCATGGACAAGTACATGCTTGATTCAATCAAATTCGGCAAGACAAACATAGAACACCGGAGATGGAACGAAAATTACCGGAATTTGATAGATCGAACAAGTTTTTCTTTCCAAAAATCTCTAGCCTCCAAAGCTCTCAAAAGCTCTCCTACAATGTCAGATTTTTCGGCCTCCACTGGTCTCCCCCCCGTTTCAACCTTTCGAATCCCCTTTTGTTTAGAAAAGAAAACGAATTTAATTCGGAACACAGGAAACACTCGGCCGAGTGGTTTCTGCACTCGGTCGAGTGGACTCTGAAAAGCAATGCCTGTAAAGCACTCGGCCAGAGTGAGTGAGTCTCAAGTGGTTTCTGCACTCGGTCGAGTGCCTTCTGGCTTGTTCATCTTGACCTCACTCTGGCACCACTCGGCCGAGTGGTTTCTTGAGCTTAACTTTGCCGAGCTTGCTTGGCTTCTTTTGGCATGTTTCCTTGATTCCGTGCTTCCTAGCTCATCTTTGACGACTTTTTAGCGTAGCGAACATCATCGAGCCACCTCTTTCTCTTTAAACTCTTGAATCGACACCAAAACCGCTCCGCAACGCCTGAAATCATAACAACCGAGCGGTAGACACCGATTCCACCAAACTAAACCAAAAAGGGCCAAAAATATATATAATGCTTACTCAAAGGCCCTAAACCCGATGCAAACATGCCATAAAATCATCACTAAATATATGCTATCAAAATACCCCATACTTAACCTTGCTTGTCCCCAAGCAAGACTAAGACAATAATCACAAAATAGCATCTACTAATGTAAAATATTCGACGAATGCCGTCCTAGCATATCATAGCCAACAACCAAAGCTCAACTAGCTCATCAATTTCCAAACCCTCAAAATGCATTTTGCTCAAATCTCAACCTCAAACCTCATCATCCACAAAGCTTGAAAATCGTCAACAAAATCACCGCTTGAATTTATGCACACAATAAAATCATGAGGGCTTTATAGGGTTATGATGGGGCTAAAGTGAAAACAATTAGGTATGGAAAATTTCAGGCCATGTGGTGCTAAAATCCGGGAAAAAGGATCATGCAAGACCAATCGGAAAAACACCAACTTCAAAGAATCAAACTCATACCAATCCACTAAACAAACTCCATCACAACAATTTTTTTCATCTTCACTCTTGTCAACCACTTCAAAAAATTCTCCTTTTTTTTTTCTTTTCAATTTTTTTCAAGAATTTTTTATTTCACTCTCTAGTCTCGACACCGTTTTACGCGAATACAAACATTTGTGATGAATGCACCCGGTTACTAAGTGTCTTGACCATCTCACTTTGCATTTCTTCCTCCTTGTGTGAATTTTATTCTCCACAAGCAGGATCGGTTATTAACCGTATTTTTTCTTTCTTGACTTTTGCACAAGAGTGAATTTTATCCTCCTCTTATCCCAAGACTTTTCTCTTTGTTTTTTCTTTTTTTTTTTTCATTCACAATCAAGAGAAATCATCTCATACTTGAAGCACATCCACACAACAAAACACACTATCATGACCCAAAATTCCGGACTGGGGAAAGGCAAGTAGCGGTTATGAAAATCTTGTGGAGCTACCAAAGAAACAGGTTTCTAAGGCTCAGAAGGCTTCAAGCAGATGGACAAATGCAAGGGTAGGCAAGGATAAATAGGCTAACAAAACTGCCTCAATCATATTTCAATTCTGCACATAAACCCAATAATGCGGTCTTAAACCATAAAATCAAGCTCGAGTATCCAAGTATGAGGCAAGATACACATAAGATTAAGCAAGAGGGTAAACAATCTAGCTAGTCAAACAAGGCAATGGCTCAATGCTCAAGCAATCATCAAACATTCCAATAAGCGCGGGCCAAATAGATATAGAAACCGCAAAAATTGTGAAGTATTCATCCCCTCCCCATACTTAGACAAAGCATTGTCCTCAATGTGTAAAACCATCAAGGAAGAGATATGAATACTCACAATTTCAACATGTAGAACAAGTGTCTTGAAGGTGGCTAAGCCAAAGTCATATGTGTGGAAAACTGAACCAAGTCAAACAACACCAACCAAACAACAAAACTCGGCAAGATGGGGGTTAGTAAATAGGTGCCAAACACCTTCAATTCATCTCAAAACACAAACAATATTCTCAATATAGCACACTCTCCACCCCATACTTGCACTTTTGCAAATCAGCTTAAAAAAAAGACAAAAGAAAAAAAAACTGAAAACTAAAAATAAAGAAAACATACCTCGGGTTGCCTCCCAAGAAGCGCTAGTTTAAGGTCTGAAGCCGACCCTTATTACCTTCGAGAAGCTTAAATCGACCTGAATGAATGGTCCATAGCTCGTCCCATCCTTCCAGCATAGTCTTCTTGGAGTGACATGATTTAGATCGCTTTTCGCTTAAGCTCCATAGGCGTGTGCTCCTCTTCTTCTTAGCCCATTGGCCCTTTGTGCCTTCATTGTCACCACCGTCTTCAAATAATAAGATCACCTCTTGGGACTTGATGGGAGGCGGTATGTCGTCAGGAACTTCAATTGATATATCCTCCTTGTGCCATTTTGCAAGCATTCCGGCAAATGCCCCAAATTGTTGATCAACATTCTCTTGAACCAATCCTTCAGAAAACAGTGATGGCACCATGTATGCTTGGTGAACAGCAAATCGGGGCTCTTCTTTGGGCTCATCCTCCTCAAAATCAATCTCTGGCTCCATCAACTCTTGCACATGCTCTTCCAAACTTTCCGCAATCTCAAAAGAAATACCAGTGCAATTTTCATTGTCACTGACATCTGTTTGGCTTGGGAGACTTTCCGGAATAGCTACAGCATTCAATGTGTGTTGCTCTAATTGAGCTTTGAGCTCCGCTATCCTAGCGACTAGCTCATCAATGGATGAGCTAGTCGCTATCACTTTTCATTTAAGCAATGCATGTTTCAAGTAACAGTCAACAGATGTACTCCTTCGTAATTACAAATCATAGAAAGGTAGGACAAGGAGTGCAAAGTTTTGAGTGTGCATCACATTTGACACCAAAAAAAATGTATAACTTGTTTCCTTTTATTCTAAATACCATTGCCCTGCATAAACTGGTCTTTTGGATAAAATATCCTAATTATCCATCCCGTTTTCTCAATCAACTTAACTGATCAAGTAGTTAACTTTTCCTGGTTTTAAATGGGTAGAGATTATAGTGCACCATTGAGACAAACCAGTAGCTCGTAACAGTTGCATAGAACTAACCATGAGATCATCATTACTAAGAAATTGTTCCATATCTTCTGAACAAGTCAAATAGCTGACTGAAATCATAATACATTGTTCAAATATGGCTCTTTAACAAGATTCTCTGGTCAGTTTTATCATTCCAACGCAACATCAAAAGATTATCATTTCCCCCTCTCTTGGAATAACAAGAAGGTTGTTTAGAAATAAATATATACAAAACTCCTTTCTAAACTAAATTTTTCAAAGGTTTTTCACAAGTTCACTACCCCATAATGGAAGGAAAGAAAAAGAAACAAGGGGCAGTTTATAAAACTCAAAGACCCGGGGCTGGATATTATCGAATTCCTAGTGGTTTTTCATGCTAAAGCATATGTATTCATAGTCTATGAGAAAAATATGGCCAAGTATACAAGAAGAAACAAACACAGTGTTTGAGTTACTAAAGTAGTAGCAGTAGTACCTTTAACCTGTTGGTGTACTTGAAGCTCCTGTCTTTTATTTAATACATTTTAGGTAAAGGGAGATTCCGGGATAATGCGCGCTATTTAGATCCATAGATGAAGTTCTGGGAATCAAAAGTCACAATAAGGCAAAGGAAAGGTGACCCATCCACTCAATTATTTTTCCGTAAGAACCCAACAAGGGATGTGATTAACACAAAAGAAATAAAGGAAAAAGAAAATGAAAAAGAATAAGATTTAGATCAGAACAATATAGGATATATATGGAATTAGAAAAGAGGAACCTCAAAAAGAAAAGAAGGCACTACTCACCACCACTCCTGCCAAGACATGAAGAGAATATAACATCCGCAACCTTAAAGTGTGTATCGTCTATGAAAACAACCACAAGCGATTAGTAAGAATGATGCTAGGACGATGTCATCTGTCCCACCAAATTATTGGCTACCAGTTGCATTAGCGTCATACTTAATGGAAGAAAACGAGAAAGAACTAAGATTCTTCCATCATATTTCAAGTGACATGTTAATGTTTTCGTTTTAATTGGATGTAAATGTAGATAGTTATCTTAAAAGGCAAAGAATAACAGGGTGCATATCAAATAGATCAAGAAAGCAAGAAATCAGATTGTCTTCTCTAATCAAACACTTAAAAGAAACATAAGAGGAAAGCTAATTCAACAACAAGACACTTATGTGGCTTAACTTATAAGCTTCTTTTATCATAAATTGACACACTATCATACAACCATTCTTCAGCAATTAGACAGATCACTACAAGCATCGAGTGTGAAACTTGAGATTAAAGTTCAGATAAAGTGGTACAAGAAGATTCAAAGAACCAGAAAAGAAAATATTTGATGCTTATCCTTTTCAAAGTAACTTATAGGTTGATTCATCAAGCAAATGTCTATACACTATTTAGCTCAGAAAAAAGAGAGAACAAAGGCATTAAAGTTACTACTGATGAACACTTTTTTACCTCTGATATTGCTTGTCTGGACACATGAATGAGTTGGAACACATCTACTTCTTTAATTGGATGTCTGCTACAGTCTGTTGAACAAAACATGAAGGGTAAGTGTTGTGTCCAGGAGCTGGATCCTAAACTACCATTAAAGTGAAGCCTACACAACCCAACAAAAAACCATAAGGGGGCCAATTTCAGCACCAGAGAGAATAAACATAACACAATCCACTAAAATATGAAATTCAAACCTTTCATGTAGAAAAAGAAAGAAAAAACAAAGCCTTTTTATCGACCATGATATCAAGTCAACTACGAGAAGTATCATACGACGAATATATTCACAGACACGATCATTATCAAAAGCCTAACCTAATTCACGTTTTAGAAAGTTATCTAGAAGAAAAGCAATTTGGAAAGTTATTAAATCAACTATGATAGAAGCACTGACCAATGCAGCAAGTTTTCTAGAATAGAAGCAATTTGGAAAATCCAAAAGAACTGACCATTACCAATTCAGACAACTAACAAATAACAAATATAAAAGTTCTCAAAATTAAACATAAGAAATATTTGCAGTCAAATTACAAAAGTTCAAGACAAAAAAAGTTCTTAGAATGAAAAATAATTCAGAGCTGGTGAAACTGAAAGGTTTCCCCAAATCAAATCGCCAATTCAGTAGTTCTTCAGAGGCGAGAGAACTTAAGTTCAACTCATCTAATTCAGAGATTGTACAGGGAACAAATGTCAAACCCCAAAGCTTCAGCACAGATATAAACACAGAACGAAATCCATGAAATTTGGGCAAAATAAACAAAAAAAGAAATTGCACTGCTCGATACGACGAAAACAACCACCGAACCTGGCTAGGGTTTCGATTGGGGAGAAGAACAACAAATCCATGGCCAACAAACTTAAGCGAATGAAGCACACAACAACAAGCACAACAATCAAATTCACTCAAAAATTTGGCCGCCACATGAAAACCTAACCTTAGGTTTCGACAATTCAAAATCTCGGCTCTAGGAGCCATTGGAACACCAGAGAACTTCAATACAAACTTGGAAGATAGAGCGGAGAAGTAAGAAGAGAGGGATTTAACCTGATGCGATGAATAGAAGAACTTCCGTGGAGAATCGCTTCCTTGAGCTCAAAAATTGCTTGAAGAAGAGAGAGTGGAATACTGCAGGAGTCGTGAGGAGGCAAGGGCACGAGATGGAAATCATCCCGTTGAAGAAGAAAGAGAAGGAGAAAACAGGCTGGCTGGAGAAGGCGGCCATGGAATCAGGCCGGATGGACCACGGCCAGAGGAGCCAAGATTGGGAGCGAGACGCCGAGGAAGCAAGCCGAACGAACCACGGCCAGAGGCAGGAGCTTTAATCGAAAGCCACGGAAGCGCCGAACCCCGAAAAATAAAGTCGAAGCCGACGAGACGGAAGCCAGGGACCCACTGGCGGCCATGGAAGCAAGCCAATTGGGGAAGGAGGATCGAATCGGGAACGAAGGTGCGAGGCTAGGGTTCGACCATTGAAGAGGAAGGGAAGAACGATCAATCTCAAAAATTGAAAACCTTGAATTTGAGAAGATGTTAACATTGAACAACAAAGTGGTACTTACCCGTAAAAAAAAAATTAAATACAACGGTGACTCGGCTCTGACCTGAAGAAAAATGGAGAGGAAGAACAAGAAGATTGAAGGTAGGCGCGAGATTAAACGGCGAGGAGGTGGAGATCTCGGATCTGGAGGGAGGGAGACGGCGGCGAGGAGGAGGTGAGGAGATTGTGCGGGTGGACGGCGAACAGAAGGATATCACAGATCTGGAGGGAGGAAGACGGCAGCGAAGAGGAGCACTGAACCCAGGAGGACCGTCGCCGGAGAGAAAGCTCGGATCTGGAGAGAGAGGATCGAACATGGAGGATCTGGAGAGATGATCGAAGAAGAAGTTGGGGATTTGGGGGCTCGGGTCTGGAGTTAGTAGAACGTAGTTAGAGGGAATGAGGAGAGAGAGAAGGCTCCAATTTGTTTTAACTTTCAAGTGTACCTCAAAATTTGGAAGCCCGGGCTACATAAAATTTCTAAGTGTTTTAATCCCGCCCTTTTCCGCTTTTTTGCCTTTTTTTGAATTAGCGATTTCACATCTGTCTATAAATTCGACCATTGTATAAACAATTTTTAACATCACAAAAAAAATTATTGATGTCATAAGTTAATTTAACATCGGTTGATTTTATGATAGACTTAAATGATATGATGTCTAATTGCAATATTCTAGTAGTGGTTGTTTAGGAGCATGTTAGGATGTGTTGTGATATGATATATGAGACAATGATTTGTTATTATGTGAGAGCATGATGTTACGTTATGTGGTGATAAGCATGATATTATGTTATATGATCGTTAAGCATGATTATGGATATGTTAAATGATGAATATGATTTGTATATATGAGATAATGATACCAAGTTTCTAAATGATCGTTATATGGCATTGTAATGAGTTAAGATGATGTTTGGTGATTATGCTGACATTCGATGACTGATATACTGATTGACCTCCCCTTTTGCAGAATCTTAATAACATGACTTGTTGTGTTGATGGGTTGACAATGAGTTTTGATTCGTTGACTCCATGATGAGGAGGTATCTTTTATGACTTTGGTGTGATATTGAGATGTGTGTTATTATTTTGGCATAGATGCATATTATGACCATTAGTATGATGTGGAGATGTTGATGTGACCTTGTGGCAATGTGTTGGCATATGTTTGAGACTTGTCGTATCATGTACTTGTCGAGGATCGATTGGTTATGTGGTTATGCATTGCTTATGGCTTGTGAATCTTGCTTGAATTGAGACTGATATATTGATTTGATTCTGGAAACTAGGAAGATGATATGGGATTAGCCCTTAGAGGTGGATGAGTCCACCTCCGAGCTTCTAAATTTGATTGATGGTTATGCGAGAAAATGATTTGGTTGTTGGGACATTTTGACCAAATCTTGATTTGAAAGAATTTGACTTGTTTTGGTGTAAAGTTGCTTGATTAAACATTGGATCTGAAGATTTGAACGGTTTTGAAAAGGGTTAACTTAGATTTGTAAGGAATAAACGTTACCAAGAATTTCAACGATTTTGAGGCTAATCTTTTTCAATTGTGGAATCCCTTTTGAAACTTTTCAACCCGGGCTTATATTATAACGCCTCACGAAGTGGATACAAGCATTTTATAGGGGCGCATATAGAATGATTGCTAAGACCTAGTAGGGGCGCTACAGTTGCTTTCAAGTTATGATATGACCAAAAGGTTGGGGTAAGGGTGTGATAGGGGCCCATATCGCATACTTGCTACGACCAATTATGAATATTATGATCATGTCGAGGGTACTGTGAGGATCTCATACGGGCCCATATGAGGTGCTTACGGGATCAATGACACGATCCTTGGACTCACCAATTTCAAACTCCATCCACTTGTTTTCGAATGATTTTAGTCTCGGGGACGAGACTTGTTTTTAGAGGTGGATGAATGTAAAGACCGGAAAATTTTATAATATTATATAATTAAAATAATGATTTATAATCATCTTGATTTCTAAGATTCGGAAGGTTTGGAAATTCCGTCCTCAAACTATTGGTTTATTCTAAATATCTCGAAATAAGTTTCGGCAATATTTAGTTGAAAATTTAAAATATATATTATCCCGCTTGCTTATGCGAAAATTAAAGATAATATTTGGAGTTCATTTTTTAATTCGGATTTGGAAATTTGTAAATCGTTTTAACTTGAGCCGTATAAGGTCGAGAGAGCGGGTTTTCGAGATATTTGTTCGGGTATTCAAACATCTATTGGGACCACTTGTTGCTTTGCCTCTTCTTGTATCCAAAAGCTGTCCAGCTTGTCCTCTTTCACCAATTCTCAGGCTCCTCTCACACTCTATCTCTCACGCTATTGCAGCTTGTTTTTTTTTCCATTCATAGACAAACACTCACCCTCTCTCTCTCTTCCCCTTTACCACATCTCTTTGCCTCCTTTGGCTTTGTCTCCCACGCCAATTCTGAAACCCACCTCCTCCTATCTGATCTACTGAAGCAGCAGGGCAACTCAGCCACGCCAAATTTGCTTCCTTGCCCTATTTCGAATCAAACTTACAGGAACCATTTGATGTGGAATCAAGAGACCCTCCCACCCTTTCTTTTGTTTGCACAAATTGGAGACCATCTCCTTTCACCACACAACACCTCCAACCTCAAGCTCCTCTCTCTTGAAAAACTCCAAGCTTCTGCGAGCAGCCAAACCTCTCCTCCTTCCCCTCCCTTTCGTCCGGGTTCCACAGCTCCGGCAGTAACTCTCCTTCACCTTCCCTTCCTTCGTTTCGAGCACCGCCGAGGCCGCAAGCACCGCTACCTCCCTGTTTCGCGAGCCCACAAAGGAGCAGTCACAGGTCATCCTTCCTCTTTTCTATTCCCGTTCACAGCACCTTCTGCATCCTTCCCGATAACCACGAATGCCGAGAAACTTCCCAGGTGAGCCGGAGCCGTCGAGCAGCTCCCACGCCGTCGTTGTTACCCTATTTTCATCCAAACCCAGCGGTAAGGGCCTCACTTCCTTCCTTTCGCTCAGACCTGCCTTAAAGGTCCGCCTTTATGACCTTTTTCTTCTTCCTAGGCCGTGATCGAAGTTTCTCACGAGCTCTCGCAGACGGACGACCACCATTGACGCCGGAGTTCTTCTTGTCGATCGGTAACTTTTCTCTCCTCTCTTTCTGCGTTTGCCTTTCCTTGTATATGTGTGGTCGGGATCTTGTGTCGAACCTCTGGGTGAAGTTGCATCGGGAACGAGCCGCCGGAAGGGACCTGGGTTTCTTCTCCTCTTCGTTCCTTTTCCCGTCGTCGTTTCCCTGTCGTTCCAAAGTTGAAGAGGGGTTCAAATTGGGAGATTTGTGTAGTGGGCCTAATTATCCGGGTTGGGCCTATTCTTTCGGATCCTTCTTTCCTCAGCTTCCGGGTTTAGGAGACGGGTAATGGGATCCGGTTTCCTTCTCTCTGTTCTGAATTGGGCGGGTCCGGGTAATCCTTCCGGGTTGAGCTGAGTACTGGGCTTGGGATTGGGTTCTTTGCTTTGGGCCTTGATGGGTTGTAAGTGTTGTTAGATTAATATGTTAAAAAGTATTTTATTATGATAGTATGTATGTTTTACGCTAAGTTGCCTTTTTATATACTAAATGTTATATATTTTTTCTGATTTGTGGAAAAATATATATCCTGGAATTTTATGTATTAATATTTGGAAAATAACATTATTTGGAATATGTATTTTATGAGGATTAAAAATGCGATATTATGAATTTTGAAGTAATTGTTGATCTTGGACTAAATAGGGGGTTTTAAGAATGGATTTAATTGAGGTTATTTCTGATAAATATTGTTTGAATTATTTAAAAGGGTTTTCAAGTTTCTGAAAATGTTCTTCAAGGGTTTGTAGCTTTGAAACTAAGATGCCGGAATTATCATTATAATATGAATTTGAGAAATTGGTTTTAAGGTTTAAAGGTTTAATGTCGGGATTCTTTGTCTTGGTTGATGATGTTGGTTTTGAGAAGGAAGTTTGGAAATATGGTTGGTACGATTTTATCAATGGGTTTGATTGGAAGTAAATGATTTTGGTTGATGTTGATCGTATCGGAAAGGTTTTGGAAATGGTTTTACCATCGATTGGTTTTAAGGATGTTGAGACCTTGGGTTTTGTGTGTATGAATGTTGGTTCGGTAGCTTATGGAAATGGCTTGATGATAGGTGTGTATTGCAGTTGGATGGCTTTTGGACTTGCATTTGGGCCCTTCCTTGTATTATCCTGCTGTTCTGCATCTTCAGGTAAGTTCCTTAGGAGGCTTACTCAGGTTGGACACTCATGCCTGTTGTTGCATTTTATGTTAGGTGTTGCATATGCATAAGAGCATGCCATGTAGTATCATGCTAGGATTGCATTGAACTGAGCTTGTGGTTACTATGTGTGTTTGAAACAGAACGGCCGTTATTTGTGATAGTCCTAGAGTCTTTGCTAGGGTCATAGGGTAGCCCAGCCTCATCGGGTGCCCTGAGTCAATCGAGTCAATATGAGCATGTTACTATAGCCCAGCACCATCAGGCAAACTTGGTTACTTTATATTGATGCTTATTCCATGGTCCGTGCATCACCACGAGGAATTGCTATGCTATAGCACCGACTGGCCAGGCTCTGCACTAACGGGAAGGGGTGTAGAGGTAGGAGAGGGATATGCCACTTGGCATTGTCTTGGGCCCTTTACAGTATTTCTGCTTATTATTATAACTAGGAGCATGCTAGTGTGCTTAACTTTCATACTGCATTATAGCATCTTTATTAGGTATAACACATACTATGTGGCCTCAGCGAGGACTGCCGGTCCCGCATGCGTGGCTCGATCTGACTCCTTTCCCCATTCTTCTTTAAAGGTATTTTCTGCAAATCTTGTTTGCTCCATGCTTCTGTGACGGGAAACCCTTTGGCGAATCGAAGAACCTGGCTAATATTCTAAGTTGGTAAAATGGTAATCACTCGCTTATGATTTGGTTTTGACCCGGCTCTGTCGTGGCACCTTGTATCTTAATTTTGCTTTCACTTTACTTTCGTTTGAATTGGATTTCGCGACATAGTCTTAGGACAGGTTAAGGGTACCTAACAACCCTACGATACTTTTAGGGTTCGAAATCCCTCTTTATTACTGACCTTAAAAATAAGTTTGAAACCTCGACCCGTACCTGGATTGCAAGATCCGAATAAGGGGTTTCATCCCTTGAAACGTAACCCAGAAATCAAAATTCTGGGCCGTTACAATATATATATATATATATATATATATATATATATATATATATATATATATATATATATATATATAGGGATGCGCTTCGGTGAAAACCAAAATTGCGATAGAAACCTGTGAGGACCGACTTTTTATCACGGTTCACTTGCTTTATAGCCCGGCTCTGAATAGAAATGACCTATAAAGTCACAAATTTTAGCCCGGTTCTGAATAAAATCGAGCTATAAAGTCACTATGTAATTTTAAAACATTAGCTTTTTAGCACGATTTTTCGGTTTGACCGAACTATAAAGTCATGTGTTATTTTAAAACTGGAGTTTTTAGCATGGTTTTTACGTTGAACCGAGTTGTAAAGTCACCGTGTGATTGAGGTTTTTAGCACGGGTTTAAAAAAAACGAGATATAAAGTAGTCCTCACTGGTTTTTACCACAATTTGAGGTTTTCACCGGAGTCAATCCCTATATATATATTAAAGGAAAATGGAAATGCACAAGAATCATATAGATAATTCATGGATGGGAGAAAATGCTAGGCTGCTACAGTCTACAGAGAAACCCAATGGGTTACAGATTTGACACACAATAAAATTTATCAAAAGCCTTGAATTTTTTATGGGGGAAATCATCAAAAGCCTTCCGATGGAAGACCCCTTTGAATCCATCGATGGCTTCATTCGCAATGAAATCATCAACAACCTTCCGATTGTTATTTTTTGGGGAAATCATCAAAAGCCCTTGAATTGAGTCTCAAATACAAGGGCTTCATTCATAATTCCATCCCTTTTTGAATCAGCATACAATTAGACTTCCGATTAAAGCCGAATCGAGAGATATTCACAATGAATCGAAGAGTGGCGGTGATACGTTTGGGATACCCGATCCTTCGCCTGTGGGCTCAAGATCAAGAACCACGCCGTATATTTGCTTAGATCTTGCAATGCTCTTTGATATCTCCTGATTTGGAACAAATTAAATAAGTAATTAAAATTATGAAATAGCGACAGATTTATACGTAGTAAATTTCAGAATTGGAAATTGAGAAATAGCGACAGAAAGAGGAAAGCGAGGGACTGGGTGCACGAAGATCT
Organism: Persicaria maculosa; assembly: GCA_963922045.1. Classification (NCBI taxonomy): domain Eukaryota; kingdom Viridiplantae; phylum Streptophyta; class Magnoliopsida; order Caryophyllales; family Polygonaceae; genus Persicaria; species Persicaria maculosa. The sequence goes on from OY998258.1 coordinate 19,526,255, forward strand.
CAGGAGCGCAGGAGCTGGGCACACAGGCCTTCGGCCTCAGGGTGTGCGGGTGCGGGAGCGCGCGGGATCTCTCGCTGGGAGCGAGCGAGTCAGCGGACGAGAGCGAGAGCGCCTGGGAGTTTGGGGCGTTGGAGACGCGGAGCGAAGGCGAGGCGCCAGGGATGGCCTCGCTCGCTGGGAGCGACCTTGCTTGCGGATGCCGCCAAGCGCTGGAGTTCTCGGATGCGCTGCTGGTGTCGAGTAAGGCTGCTCGGTGATCTTTCCTCGATCTCGACAAGAACAAGGTGAGGGTTGGTGATTTGTGAAGGCCGAAAATTCTCAAGACACAAGAGCTTTGATAGTTGTTTGGATTGATAACCAAGAACCCTTTAATCCATAAAGGGGTTCTCAATTCTATTTCAATCTAATTAATTCAAAGTGCATAAACATGAATTTATAGTAAAGCTTATGAGAGATCTAACCAATTCTTCCTTGCAAAGGAAAGGGGTTTGGATAGATTAATTCTATCTAAGATAAATAAAATAACTTTAAGATAAATAAATCCTAATGAGATAGATATTTAATAACTTGGTGGCCAAGGATTATATCTAGAAGAGATATAATTAATTTCCACCTTATTTATCTAATATGCATAAAATAATAACATATTTAACTAATAAAATGTCGGCCCATGCACAAGACAAACTCGGCCCATGCATAAGACAACTCGGCCCATGGTCATGTCGAGTGGCCAAGGACATGTCGAGTATGGTTGGCTCATGGTGGGTGCAGACGAGTCTTCATGAGCTCCGTGTGTGGACGCAAGCTCACTTCTTGTGCTGGCGGTGTAACCTTGAGCCAAGTGATCCAGGGTGGCCTGAACCCTTGCTCTAAAGTTCCATGGTGACGGACAAGAAAGGCTTTAGTTGCAGTTTGAATCTTCTTGGCCCTTGCATGAGTGATAGGACCATTAAATAGAACCTTCATGTTGTCCTCAATGTCACCAGGAGTCATCGATAATTGCACGACATCATTCTCCTCCACTTGACTTCGATTTGTCCTCAAATCGTCGTCAGAGTCATCGTCAGGCACGAACAAAGATAGATCGGCGACGTTGAATGTAGAATGGACGCTGTACTTATCGGCAGGGAGATCCAGCTTGTATGCATTAGGACCCATCTTCTGAACCACTCTGAATGGTCCATCTCCCCTGGGGTCCAGCTTAGATTTCCGTTGTTGCGGAAACCTTTCCTTCCTGAGATGCAACCAGACCAGATCACCAACGTTGAACTGCACATCCTTGCGATGTTTGTCCTTTGCGGCCTTGTATTGCGCAGTCTTCCTCTCCAGCTGCGCTTTGGTACGCTCATGCAAGCGCTTGATGAAGTCCACTTGCTTAGCTGCATCCACGCTCTCCTTTTCCTTGTATGGACGAGGCAGCATGTCCACTGGAGTGAGTGGATTTCGGCCATATACTACTTCGAAGGGGGTAAGCTTTGTTGCAGAGTGCCTAGATCTGTTATATGCAAATTCGACATATGGTAGGCAGTCTTCCCACCTCCGGAGGTTAGTTCGAAGCATGACTCTAAGGAGAGCCCCAAGAGTTCTATTTGTGACCTCGGTTTGGCCATCAGTTTGTGGGTGACAAGAAGTAGAAAATAGCAATTTTGTACCCAATTTAGACCATAGAGTTTTCCAAAAAGAGCTTAAGAATTTAGGATCACGGTCAGAAACTATAGATAATGGCAATCCATGTAAGCGAACAACATCTTTGAAGAATAAATGAGCAACATGAATAGCATCATCAGTTTTATGACATGGAATAAAATGAGCCATTTTGGAAAATCTGTCTACAACAACAAATATTGAATCATGACCCTTAGAAGTTCTAGGCAATCCTACAATAAAATCCATAGAAACATCTTCCCAGGGTGCATTAGCAATTGGTAAAGGTTGGTATAGACCATTAGCATTAGATTTCGATTTGGCTTTAGCAAATGTAACACAACTTTTGACAAATCTCAGCACATAATTAGACATTTTAGGCCAAAAGTAATGTTCCTTAAGTCCAGCTAAGGTTTTTTCGAAACCACCATGTCCCCTAGATTCATGAATTTCTTGAGTTAATAATCGGCGAATAGAAGAAGATGGGATACAAAGCTTGCCCATCTTAAACAAATAACCATTATCAAGAAAATATGAATCAACTTCACCTTTAGACACACATTGAGCATATATAGTTTTAAAGAAACCATCAAAAGCATATAGTTCATTTATCATAGCAAAACCCAAAACATGTGCATCCATATGGTTTAAGAGGACATACCTGCGTGATAGCGCGTCAGCTACCACATTATCCTTTCCCTTCTTGTGGTGAACCACATAGGAAAAGGTCTCTATAAACTCCACCCATCGAGCAAGTCGCCTGCTGAGCACTGCTTGTCCTTTGAGGTACTTTAGAGCTTCATGATCCGAATGAATCACAAACTCCTTAGGCCAGAGATAATGTTGCCAAGTCTGTAAGCAGCGAACCAGTGCAAATAGCTCCTTGTCGTAGGTAGAATAGTTGAGCTCAGCGGTGCCCAACTTTTCGTTGAAGTAGGCGATGGGACGCTTGTTCTGCAACAGGACCCCTCCAATGCCAGTGCCAGAAGCGTCACACTCGAGCTCAAAAGGTTGAGCAAAGTCAGGTAACTGCAGCACTGGGGCGTGTGTTAGGCGGTCCTTGAGAGCGTCGAAAGCCCTTTGATGTGAGTCAGTCCAGCGAAATGTCACATCTTTCTTTGTCATCTCATGTAGGGGGGCGGCAATCAGGCTGAAGTCCTTGACAAAACGTCGATAGAAGCCAGCAAGGCCTAAGAACGAGCGGACATGAGTGGGTGTAGTCGGCCTGGCCCACTCCTGAGTAGCACGAATCTTCTCCTCATCCACCTTTAATCCAGATGCAGTCACTACAAAACCAAGGAAAATGGTAGACTCAGATGCAAAAGAACACTTCTTTAAATTGGCATATAATTTCTCTTTCCTAAGACAATCAAAAACCAATTTTAAGTGACTTAAGTGATCATGCATATTCTTACTATAAATTAAGATATCGTCAAAATAGACAACGACAAATTTTCCTAAGTGTCTTCTTAGCACATGGTTCATAAGCCTCATAAAAGTAGAAGGTGCATTTGTTAAACCAAAAGGCATTACTAACCATTCATATAAGCCATACTTAGTTTTAAAAGCCGTTTTCCATTCATCACCCTGTTTCATCCTAATTTGATGATATCCACTTCTAAGGTCAATTTTAGAGAAATAGCAGCACCATAAAGTTCATCAAGCATATCATCTAAACGAGGAATAGGGTGGCGATACTTAACCGTTATTTGGTTGAGTGCGCGGCAATCAACACACATGCGCCAGGAACCATCCTTCTTTGGAACCAAAATGACAGGCACGGCACAGGGAGACAGACTCTCTCGAACAAAGCCCTTATCCATCAATTCTGTGACTTGGCGTTGTAGCTCCTTTGTTTCCTCAGGACTAGCTCTATAAGCGGCGCGATTAGGCAAGGCTGCCCCAGGCACAAAGTCAATCTGGTGTTCAATACCTCTTATAGGAGGCAAGCCTTGGGGTAGCTCAGCTGGAAGCACATCTAGATAATCCTGCAGAAGTGCAGCAATAGGTGCAGGAATATGACTCAATTCAACATTAAGTAATACATGTTTCATTACCAGAAGAATATGAGGTCGATGAGCATTCCATGTGATGGTCCCTTGCTGAGGTTGAGAGACCAAAGATCGACGTTCTACAGAGCCCTTAAGTGATGCAGAAGAGGGCTTAGCGGACGTCGAGTGGGAAGGAGGGGCTGCCGAGGGAGCCGCGGGCGCTGCCGAGGGAGCCGCGGGCGCTGCTGGTGGGGCCGCGGGCGCGGCAGGAGTGGCAGCGGGTGCGGCCTGTTTGGCCGAGAGCTCTTTGAGCTTCTCCTTCCTGTCAGCTTCCTTCTGGGCGTCTTGTTGTTGCTTCTTGCGAACCTGGTCCTTCAGAATAGTTTGTGGCGAAAGGGGTAGGAGAGTAACTCTCCTCCCGTCATAGGTGAAAGCATATGTATTTGCACGACCATCATGAAGAATAGAACGATCATATAACCAAGGATGCCCTAACAATTTATGACTACAATCCATGCGAGCAACATCACATAATATTTTATCATGATAAGATCCAATAGAAAGAGAAACTAAACATTGTTTGGTGACCCTTATATCAGATCCATCATCAGTGATGCCATTTAATCCATAGTGAGTAGCACGAGGAGTAGTAGTTAAATGGAGGAAATCCACTACCTTTTCATTGATGAGATTGCAGCAACTCCCACCATCGATGATGAGGTTTAAGGTAGCTTCGCGAACCACACATCTAGTGTGGAAGATGTTCTCCCTTTGATCAGCCATGGGAGATTCCTGAATGTGTAGGACCCGCCGGTTGACAAGACAGAGGACGTTGTCATATTCTGATGTGTCGATCTCCTCAATAATTTCAGACGGCTGGTCCTCCTCCACTTCACTCGAAATTACATGGTCCTCAGCAGCCTCCTCCTCATAGTAATGGTCTCCCAAATCATTGAGAAGAACCTTCCTTTTCTGAGGGCAATTGCGAGAGACATGCCTAGAACCACCACAAGTGAAGCAGCGGATGTCTTTGTTGCGATCTGTAGAAGGTGCAGCAACTCTTCTAGTTTCAACCTGATAACCCTGTTGAGGTGAGTTGGAAACTCCCTTTTGCTGCATAGAAGGGTTAGAAGTAGAAGGCTTAGATGGACTAGAAGGGTTAAAAGGAACAAACCTGCGACCTTGAGAGCTCTGGTCAAACCGATTCCTCTGTTGCCGAAGCTGCTGCTGCTGTTGTTTATACATAAGCTGTGCTTTATGAGTCAAAGTGTTAATATCTCTAATAGAATGGATAGATAAAGGATTTTTAATAGAAATATTAAGACTAGCAAGAAACTGAGTACACAAAGCACGTTCAGTAAGATAAACATTAGCCTGATGGGAGAGTCGCTCAAGCTCATCCCTATAGTCATTAGGAGAGCGAGTTCCTTGGAGGCAGGTCGCCAATTGCATCCTCATGGACTCCGTGTATTCCTCAGGCACATGTCTCTTTTTCAGGAGATAGCGAAGTTGTGGCCAAGTCTCAACAGGTTGCTTGTCCTGACGACGGCGCATCTCACGAGTGCGGAACCACCAGGTGCGAGCTTTACCTACTAAATGCAATATAACAACTTCCAACTTCTCCGTTTCCTCATAGCGTAAATGTTCAAGCATATAGTCAGTATGATTTTCCCAAACAAGATAAGCTTCAGGATCAGTATTACCATCAAAGGTTTCTAATTTAAGCTTAACATCTCGTCTTTGTATAGCTTGAGCATTATCAAATCTAGGATGACCAAAATTAGGAGGGGGTAAATCATCAAAGTTAGGATTTACCTCATGGTAAGCATCCTTCAAATGTGGCGTCTCATATAGATCATTGTTGCTGCGGCTGTCATCCCAGTTAGCACGGGTATGAAACGGCTGCTGCTGACGCTGAATGGGCCTCCCTTGCTGATGCCGTGGTGGATTATGCTCACGACGATCCTGGTGTCCATTGAAGCCCGCTAGATGATCGTTGTCATTCTCTCCAGTGAAAGGGTTAGGAGTAGCAGACTTAAGCTGATAATGTAATTGACCAGAGGGGGGAGGTTTAACTGAATAAGAAGGGTTACCTGTAGGTTGAACATTACCTGAAGGAGGTGTAGGAGCCGTGGGTGGTGGGGGCGGCCTACCTCCAGAGGGAGGTGTAGATCCAGAAGCCTCCGCCTATTTTGCCTCCTCCAATTGCCGCGCAACTGCCTGTTTGATGAGGTCAGACCAGAATATGCGGTCCTCCTTACGTTCAGTAACCCGACGATTTTCAGCCTCTACCAGTTCCTTACGTATAACCAAAGTAGATTCTTGGACAGTAGAGTTAATAATGAAGTGCATATCAGAAGCAGAAATGCCAGCAGGTGGGGTAGGGGAAGGGTTGGGGTCGCTATCGTTCGACATGTTCCTACAATATCAGAAGAGCAACAAGTAAACGAAGCAATGACCAGAAACCAAGTAATGCAAGCTCTAGTGATTCCTAAGAGTGATTCACGGTTTTAGAAATCAAAGAGCGAGAAAACAAGGCACAATATTCAAGCAATTCCCCTGGACACAGAATTTTGCAATATTGAAGACAGCAAGTAATAATCAAAATTGCAATTTAAATCAACCACAAGTCGGATATCAAGGATAGCAAGTATAAACAAGCGGCTGAATGTGTATAGAATAAGATCTACAATGTGATGCCTGAATAATATGAATGTGTAAGAATTGAAAATAGCAATCACAAGGGCAATCAAGTGCACACACTCCGTCAACTATTATCTGACGGTTGCAACACGGTTCAGAGAAAGAGGGGTGTGACCAAGGCTCCAGTGTCGGCACAGCACAAAATCACACAAGTAGGGTTCTTTTGTAATGCTTAAAACCGATCAGATCATCTAACATGTAGCAAGAAAAGAAATAACAAGAGAAGAGTTACTAACTCAATAAGGTAATGTATGCTAGACTTTTCTTTCTTTTTTTTTTTTGAAGCTCTCGGCTTTTTCTTTTCTTTTTTTTTCTTTTTTTGGCTATGAAATAGCTGCTGTAATATGCTGGAAAGTGCCAAAATAAAGAGCAAAGAAAGTTAAAAAAAAATAACAAAGCTACGATGATCTAAAAGTAAGCAAAATTAAAGAAATAAGGGAAATAGGCTAGAAACTGGAGAAATTAAGGTTCTTTAGTGGTGCAAGTTTATATAATGCTTTTAATCCAAGAATCACAGTCATAGGCATGATATGTAGCAACTAGGAATAAAAGATCAAAACTTGCAGTCAAGAACTCAATATCTTCCAAATTAAAGATCCAAACAAACAATAACAAAAATAAAGTGCCAATTTTGATGGGTGAATAATAAAGATTTAACTTTTATGCAGCGGCTATAGTGAAAAATAGGCACGAAAAATAAATCACTCAAATAAGAAATCAAGAGAGTAAAGAACTTGCATTAACCTGAAATCCGATACCACTTGATACGTTTGGGATACCCGATCCTTCGCCTGTGGGCTCAAGATCAAGAACCACGGCGTATATTTGCTTAGATCTTGCAATGCTCTTTGATATCTCCTGATTTGGAACAAATTAAACAAGTAATTAAAATTCTGAAATAGCGACAGATTTATACTCAGTAAATTTCAGAATTGGAAATTGAGAAATAGCGACAGAAAGAGGAAAGCGAGTCAGCGGACGAGAGCGGGAGCGAGAGCGCCTGGGAGTTTGGGGCGCTGGAGACGCGGAGCGAAGGCGAGGCGCCAGGGATGGCCTCGCTCGCTGGGAGCGACCTTGCTTGCGGATGCCGCCAAGCGCTGGAGTTCTCGGATGCGCTGCTGGTGTCGAGTAAGGCTGCTCGGTGATCTTTCCTCGATCTCGACAAGAACAAGGTGAGGGTTGGTGATTTGTGAAGGCCGAAAATTCTCAAGACACAAGAGCTTTGATAGTTGTTTGGATTGATAACCAAGAACCCTTTAATCCATAAAGGGGTTCTCACTATTTCAATCTAATTAATTCAAAGTGCATAAACATGAATTTATAGTAAAGCTTATGAGAGATCTAACCAATCCTTCCTTGCAAAGGAAAGGGGTTTGGATAGATTAATTCTATCTAAGATAAATAAAATAACTTTAAGATAAATAAATCCTAATGAGATAGATATTTAATAACTTGGTGGCCAAGGATTATATCTAGAAGGGATATAATTAATTTTCACCTTATTTATCTAATATGCATAAAATAATAACATATTTAACTAATAAAATGTCGGCCCATGCACAAGACAAACTCGGCCCATGCATAAGACAACTCGGCCCATGGTCATGTCGAGTGGCCAAGGACATGTCGAGTATGGTTGGCTCATGGTGGGTGCAGACGAGTCTTCATGAGCTTCGTGTGTGGACGCAGGCTCACTTCTTGTGCTGGCGGTGTAACCTTGAGCCAAGTGATCCAGGGTGGCCTGAGCCCTTGCTCTAAAGTTCCATGGTGACGGACAAGAAAGGCTTTAGTTGCAGTTTGAATCTTCTTGGCCATTGCACGAGTGATAGGACCATCAAATGGAACCTTCATGTTGTCCTCAATGTCACCAGGAGTCATCGATAATTGCACGACATCAGGCGGTCAACACTACAAAAAAAAAAGAAATTCGCTTCGGCAAAAAGCCGTGGCAAAAGGGGTGCAAAGGGTGGCAAAAGAGGTTTAGCTTCGGCTTAGCTACAGCAAATAGGGGGATGGCGAATTTTGGGGTGGCAAAATTTGGTAGCTTTGGCAAATAGCCGTAGCAAAAATATTAGCGACGCCTAAGCGACGCCTAAGCAACCCTTATGAAAGACACGCCACATTTGTCACAGCAAGTTTCCGTAGCTAAATTGTGGGTGGAAAATTTAAAAAAAAAACTGCTTTTTAGCCCGGATTCTTTAGACCCGGGCTAAAAAAGTCCAAAATTTTAAAAAAAAATTAAAATAATACACACAATTTACATATATAATAAGATTTCATTAATTATACAAAACTTACATATATAATCAAATCTCAAAAACTACATAATTTATATACAATAAATATACATAATTATAAAATTTACATATATAATTAAAAAAAAATGCCTCATAAAGAAATAGGCCTCTCAGGTCTGCACTCATCCTCATTACAAACTCTCATCCAATCTTTCATTTCCAAACAGGAGATACAAACCATCAGACAAGAACATCAGTTCTGCAATGAAGCATCAATAATGCAGCTTGCTAGATCTATTAAAACATGAACTTTATAAAGGATAGCTCAATTTGATTACCTTGGAACAGCAGAAACCCCGGAGGAAAAAAAGTTAGCTGCAATCATTTAAAATTGGGATCATTCAAAGATGTACATTTAACAAAGAAAAAGCAAGTTACAAGGAAGAAAAAAATAAAACAATAACCGGCAGAACAAATGCTTAACTAAACTACTCTATAAGAATTCTTTATTGACCAAATGAATCTCATTTGATCAGCTGTTTATTTTTTGAGCTTTTCTTATGGATTGATGCAATAAGGAGAAAATAGAACAAAGAATTTTCCATGTAAGAATTGATGAAAATCAGCCCCCTAAGGCCTTATTTATAGGCCATAATCCTTGCTATCCAAGGAGCAAGTCTATCTCTATCTAAATCTATCTATCTATTTCCTAAGATATAACTTTGATAAATAAAGGAAATAAAACAAATAAAATTCCCTAAAGTAAATATGGGAATTACTAATGTGGATAAATATCTCTTTATCTTGATAAATCTTCACATGAATTGATAGAATATCTCTTGCTTCATGTGGAAGAAAGCCCACTCAGATTCTGAACTCGGACTGCTCGAAATCGGCTACTAATGGTTACTCGATATCGACCTGTCTTCTTAGCTTCACTCAATCTCGGCTTTTGGAATGGATTTCGACCTGTCTTTACTCGATATTGACCAAAGGTGGTCGATATTGACCTCTTCTGTGCAGCTTGAGTTACTCCGGTCGATTTCTGGAATTTCTGGTCAATTTGCTCCACTCGATATCGACCAATTTAGGGCGATATCGACCTCCTTGATAGTTCTCAGCATTCTGTTGCGTTTTGAAACGCACTTTCCCGCGTCCTCTTTCGTCCAATTGATGCATATGAATATGCGTTGGAAAGCTCTTTTCGAGGGCTACAACTCTCATGAAGACATCCGAACTTGATTCAGAATGATGAATGGCGAAAAGTGATGTTTTCTCCAGCTGCACCATCCTTTGCTCTTCCTTAGCTTCTCCAATGTTTTCATGACTTTCCTTTAAGCTCCAAAGTGCATCCGATTTCTGCGAAATATAACAAAAACTTGTGTAGACCTCCATAATTGGCAAATAAGCATAAACTACACAGATTATGTACTATTCTAACCCAAATGTATGAAATGCATGCGAAATTCGTTATAAAAGTTCGTATAAAACATGGCGAATTAGACTCACAACAAGATCCCACCAGGGCTTCCTTAGATTTTGTGACTACCCTCGGCGTTTATGTGATGCCCCCAAAAAACAAGAGTATCATGATCAATAGATGGCGGTCTGCATTTAGTCGAGGGGGTCCTTCAGCGAAAAGAGGTTATAGAGAGGTCGTGACCCCGGCTCGCTTACGGACGAAGAGGTATTGGAGCAGGGACAGAGAACAGGGGTTGGGTAATTATCTTCGCGACTTTTTTCTTATTTGTCTTATTTTTCTCTTATGTTTATCGCCCTTTGTGTGTTTTCATAAGTTAACTTACAATGGTCAGAAGTGGCCGAGCGTTTGAGGTAGTATGGTGAACTTTTGACTGACTTGAGGAAGGTGAGCAAGAGTTTGAAAGGCAAGGTGGAAAAGATCAAAGACGTGGAGCTTCAAGAGGGGACCGTCAACAGCCTACAGACGGCCTTGAACAAATCCGAAAAAGAGTTGGAGGTCGTGAGGAACGAGCTTTACGTGTCGCGGGTCGAGGTCTCCAAATTTGAAGAATGGGACTCAGAGCGCGAGTCGGAGATAAGGCGCCTGGGCGGTCATATTCGGGAACTTGATGTTGAGTTGGTACGGGTTCGTGAGGAGTTGTGCAATGTGAAGGGGCAGTTGGAGCGTTTTACTTCTGGTGAAGATGTTGCCTTAACAAAGAACACGCTTCATGATTATATGCTGAGCGACGAGGGCAAGGAATGGCTGGCCAATTTCCTCGGGAAAGATGGTCGAGCCTAGTTGAGCAATTTTCTTAAGACAGATGGCGAGGACATTCTTTACGACCATCTGTTTGACGCTTTCATAGAAGGAGTGGATGGCGGTGTTATTCAAAGTATTAACCACTTCTCTCATCTTGGGGACTCTGTGAAGATGTTTCCCCCTAGTTATGCTCTTAAAGATATGAAGCTCAAAGACCCTCAGCGCGGTCTGCCCTTTTCTTTGCCAGACGCCCCCCCCCCCCCCCCCCCCGGTGATGAGAACAATGACCCCACTGTTGATGCGTAATTAGTTGTTCCGCTCTTTTCACCCAATGTTTGAAATGATGGGAAATATGCTTTGAAACATTTCTACCCGCGAAATAAGCGTATAGACCATGCATTCTAGATTTTACATAATCCTGCAGGTTACTTATGCAAAACCATCTGCAAAATGTGGGCTTGTGCACCAAAATCTCCTTTTTTTACAGTAGGCAAAAACAAGAGCATTTTCTAGAGAGAAGAACGATCATGATCATCCTCACAGATGATGTTACAAAAAACCCTATACATAGGGAGGGAATTGAGATTACAATCAGACTCAAATTTAGCAATAAAATCTGCTGATGCATTTACTTCCCTGAAGATATGTTTGAAATTGATTGAGTTAACTTGAGTCTTCGTTCTCTTAATGCTCTCAATGATCCTCAGAATTTCCCATGCTATGTTCGCATCTTCTGTGATTGCTTTGATCACTGATAAACTGTCCCCCTTCAATGATAACATTCTGCCAACCTCTTGTACATGCTAGCTCTAACCCCTTGTACACAACTAGGGCTTCAGTGAAGGTTACGGATCCCTTATTAGTCTTTTCTTGGAAGACTTCGACTACTTCTCCATTCCAATTTCTTGAAATACCCCCTATTTTGCACATTCCGTCTTTGTTTACCGCTCCATCTACATTAATTTTTTAAACTCCATGAGAGGGTCTCGTCCATTTTATGTGTTTTCCTCTTCGTTTCTTACCTTCCATTTTTGTTTTATTACTTGCTTCATGCCATTCAGCGTTGCATTTTAATATTTTTTGTATAATTATGGACATATCCTCCATTTTACCATTCTTAAAAATGATAGAATTTCTAATCTCCCAGATGTTCTGCCAAATTATGCATAGGTCTTCAAAATTGGTATTGTTCCTTCTAATCTGGCATAGGTCATCCTGTAATGAGTTTGAGTTTCCAATTCCCTTGAAGCACTTTCCAGTGGCGAGTTCGTATTTTCTGATTATGAATTTAGACATGGGACAATTGAGAAATAAATGTGTATCATCCTCGTCTTCCATATTGCAAAGGCAACATTGGGAGGACACCCTATTGTAAAATCTGTTAAGTCTCAGTTTAGTTGCTAAAGCATCCATGTTGATTTTCCAAACAAGATTATGGGTTCTAGGGGGGAGTCGAAGATTCCATAACCAGTCATGATTGATGTTCATGTGGTTATTGTTCCTTAAAAGATCATAGGCTGATTTGGTAGTGAAGATCCCATCTTTATTGATTTTCCAAATGAGTTTATCGGGTGTATTAAAATCAGGCACAAGAATTTCTAATATTTGTTTGACTATTGGCAGAGGAAATATTTGAGTAAGCAATTGTACATTCCAAGTTTTGTTCATTTTTAATAATTCTAAAACCCTCATGTTAGGATCATAATTTTGTTGCTGAGATTGGAGAGGGGTATTGTTTACCCATGGGTCATTCCAAACGTTTATCTTATCACCATTGCCCACTATGCAAAGAAGGCCTTTCTGAAAAGTATTTCTAAGTTGAAGGAGTCGAGCAAACCGCCAGGAGGTATTTTGGATATGAAGATCCATAATATCATTGTGGTTCAGATATTTCTCCTGTATAACCTTAACTATATTGTCTGGCTTGCTTATCCTAAGAACATCTAGATTCTTTTTAGCGAAAAAAGTTTTAATCATTATCAAGCCAAAATACATTTCTACCCGTGATAAGAACAATGATCCCCCTGTTGATGCGTAATTAGTTGTTCCGCTCTTTTCACCCAATGTTTCAAATGATGGGAAATATGCTTTGAAACATTTCTACCCGTGAAATAAGCGTATAGATCTTGCATTCTAGATTTCACATAATCCTGTAGGTTACTTGTGCAAAACCATCTTCAAAATGTGGGCTTGTGCACCAAAATCTCTTTTTTTTTTTACAGTAGGCAAAAAGAAAAGCATTTTCTAGAGAGAAGAACGATCATGATCATCCTCACAGATGATGTTACGAAAAACCCTATTCATAGGGAGGGAATTGAGATTACAATCAGACTCAAATTTAGCAATAAAATCTGCTGATGCATTTGCTTCCCTGAAGATATGTCTGAAATTGATTGAGTTAACTTGAGTCTTCATTCTCTTAATGCTCTCAATGATCCTCATAATTTTCCATGCTATGTTCGCATCTTCTGTGATTGCTTTGATCACTGATAAACTGTCCCCCTTCAATGATAACATTCTGCCAACCTCTTGTACATGCCAGCTCTAACCCCTTGTACACAACTAGGGCTTCAGTGAAGGTTACGGATCCCTTAGTAGTCTTTTCTTGGAAGACTTCGACTACTTCTCCATTCCAATTTCTGGCAATACCCCCTATTTTGCACATTCCGTCTTTGTTTACCGCTCCATCTACATTAATTTTGTAAATTCCATGAGAGGGTCTCGTCCATTTTATGTGCTTTCCTCTTCGTTTCTTACCTTCCATATTTGTTTTATTACTTGCTTCATGCCATTCAGCCTTGCATTTTAATATTTTTTGTATAATTATGGACATATCCTCCATTTTACCATTCTTAAAAATGATAGAATTTCTAATCTTCCAGATGTTCTGCCAAATTATGCATAGGTCTTCAAAATTGGTATTGTTCCTTCTAATCTGGCATAGGTCATCCTGTAATGAGTTTGAGTTTCCAATTCCCTTGAAGCACTTTCCAGTGGCGAGTTCGTATTTTCTGATTATGAATTTAGACACGGGACAATTGAGAAATAAATGTGTATCATCCTCATCTTCCATATTGCAAAGGCAACATTGGGAGGACACCCTATTGTAAAATCTGTTAAGTCTCAGTTTAGTTGCTAAAGCATCCATGTTGATTTTCCAAACAAGATTATGGGTTCTAGGGGGGGAGTCGAAGATTCCATAACCAGTCATGATTGATGTTCATGTGGTTATTGTTCCTTGAAATATCATAGGCTGATTTGGTAGTGAAGATACCATCTTTATTGATTTTCCAAATGAGTTTATCGGGTGTATTAAAATCAGGCACACGAATTTCTAATATTTGTTTGACTATTAGCAGAGGAAATATTTGAGTAAGCAATTGTACATTCCAAGTTTTGTTCATTTTTAATAATTCTAAAACCCTCATGTTAGGATCATGATTTTATTGGTAAGATTGGAGAGGGGTATTGTTTACCCATGGGTCATTCCAAACGTTTATCTTATCACCATTGCCCACTATCCAAAGAAGGCCTTTCTGAAAAGTATTTCTAAGTTGAAGGAGTCGACCAAACCGGCAGGAGGTATTGTGGATATGAAGATCCATAATATCATTGTGGTTCAGGTATTTCTCCTGTATAACCTTAACTATGATGTATGGCTTGCTTAGTCTAAGAACATCTAGAATCTTTTTAGCGAAAAAAGTTTTAATCATTATCAAGCCAAAATACATTTCTTATACAGTATTTCATCAAAAATCCAAAAGAAATTGCTGTTGAGGTTTGAGTCTTTGATGCGTCATTTTTTAATAGAAAGAAAAAATATTATTCAATCATTTGAGTTTTGGACGATCAGTGATCCTATTAAACCAAAAGTTACAAAAAAATAAATTATATAAAATCAATAAATTCTATAAATTCATTCGAGTGGTGTTGTATTACAATATACCACTTGGTATAAAATAACATATTATATAAGGTATAAAAACAATAATACTAATAAGTTTAAAATTATTTTGAAAAAGTTTATATTTTATAGAGTTTTTAACACATTAAAAAGTATGTTAAAAAGTGAAACGACCTAAATTATAAAAAAATATATATATATAAAACACTAATTTTAATTTCTACAATCAAACTATCAAACCATTCAAAACCCTAATTTAGAAATTTAATAGTCATAAAAGACTACCCAGCTACCCCGTATTAAGAAAGGGGCTTTGTGAGGTACACCGCAAATGATAGTTAAGGATTTGCACGTCGTTATTAATGTGCTTGCACGTCGTAATTAATGTGTAAATGTGGTGGGTGGGATCTAAGTGAACATCGGCCTGCACGTTGACAGAAACGTGCAAGACTGCACGTCATTAACAATGTGAAACTCTGCACGTCATTAACAACGTGCAAGAATGCATGTCTTCAATGACGTGCAAATGGTACTTAGGGTTGAAGCCTTAGGGTTAGGTTTAGGGTTTAGGGTTTACCGTTTAGGGTTTAGAGTTTATGGAATAAAAATGAAGGGTTTAGGGTTTAAGGTTTAGTGTTTACGGTTTAAGGTTTAGAGTTTAAGGCATTCCGAGCTTGGTGAGTTTTATTGGCAAGTGAAAATGAAATGCTAAGCATTTATTTTTAACACTAACATCAATCAACGTGGAATAAAGATCAATAATTGTTAAGGATTTCATTAAGATAATATGCGAATAATGTTACAAGGCACGGAAAAAAAGGTTTACATCAATAATTGTAATAGACTCGTGAAAATAAATCTAAACAAAGTGTAAAGGGCGACCGGAATCGACACTTAAGGCTCTGAATCTGTCAAACTTAGCTTGAAAATGAGCATCCCATCCTTCGACGCTCGGTTGATGATGTGCAACCCATTCTGGCGCATGCGGTGGAATATGAGCGTTAGAACGCAGCCAAATCTATGAGAACGAAAAATTAGAGTTAGAGTATTGGCATATAGATGAAAAGTAAGAATAGGTAATATAAGACGTTTGAAGTCGTGCCGCGACAAAATGGTCTTGGTTTCCGATGCAGGCTAAACCAAGGGTTGTTGATTGAGGGTTGTTACCAGGTGTCGGCGAGGACATGGGGAGACATGTGAACGGATAATGTCAAGCTAGGACGACGAGAGGAATCTGATATACCATTGTAAATACTAAACCCGTGATGGGTAGCTCTATCCAACGTCTCCTATCACCATGCAGAGGTGCACAATAACGTTTTCAGTTCTGGGAAGCAGACTTGTCGATCGGTGATGTCAATGACGCCAAGGCACGGTAGCCACAATGACCATCTCCAATAGTATCCCTGACACCCTGAATATGTCCGAGCATGAAGGGATCAACGTTGTTTCGACCCTAGTTAAACCCGTCGAACATATCATCACGTCCACGTCGAGCTGTGGTCGCTTGTGGACGATGTCGAGTAGCGTGTTGAGCAGCACATGCTTCTTCTCACTTAAAATTTGCACTGAACTCCTTGTATGACAACGGGTTGGTTCTGAAGGCATTCCTCGACCCCCAAGGCCTCCCTTTCGATCGGACGCTTACAGATGAGGGTGGGTGGAGGTTATCGTCACATACATTGTTGGAAGTCGTGTATGAAGATGATAGTTCATATGGGAGTGGGGTGTCATCGATGTCAGTCCATGACAAATCCATCCAAAACGGGTGGATGTCCTCAGCTGGTATCGGATTACCGGAACTGACGTACGCCTAAATCTCATGGACACAAGGAATCCCGTAACAAACCCTCCAATGTTGGTCCGTGCATTCCGGATGAATGTTTTGGTTTACGACATCCTCCCATAACTTGTACATATAGTCAAAGAACTCTTTGGAGATTACAGTCGTTACCTGATCAAAAAGGTTGACTTTATGCGCCATCATTGGCCATTTGAAGCGGTCGATCTCCAAAGCATTTTGCAGCTCATGCAGTTGGCAATCATTGACTCTATGGATTGCATCTATGACGACGCAGAAGTCACCAGTCGATGAGTGAAGTGCCTCTTTGAGAACCTTGTGTTGACCCTCCACTCTGTACACAGTTTCACGTAAATATTGAAGTTCATACCACTAAATGTTTGATGAAATATCATATTGTAATGGGAGAAATGAAGTACAGTGTACCTGTTTGTTGTCCGAGTGCCGAAATGTAGAACATTATATGTGTAGCATCGTACGATGTTCCTTCTGTACGGAAGCCACACCGCCTCTAAATAAGCCATCACACCTGGGAATGGGTGCCCTCTTGTGCAGCGCCCGACGACGTCAGTTGAATGATTCCTCCGTCTTCGATTGGAACAACCCCCAACAGTTGCCCTTGAAGGTACCAGCGTGACTTAAATTCTTTGTGATCTTTAGTGCAACTTCCTTGCATCTTCTCGTGACATGTAACTAGCAAAGGAGATGTTGCACGTTGGGGAAGACAACATTTAGCACCGCCAAGAGACCTGGCTCCCGATCAATCATAATAGCTTGAGGCTGAACAGTCCCAAGCAAGATCTGAAGCTGACGCAACATCCAAGCATACGTGTCTTCGTTCTCGTGCGACATGAAAGCATAGGCGATGCAGTAATTATGGCCTAAGGGTATGAACTCGACCTCACACAATGGAATCTCATTTCTGCAAGTGTAAATATGTTACATGTGCTACTTTATAATTGGCTACATATGTAATAATGTAATCGTGATTGATTGACTTACGCATTTGTTTTGTACGTGCTGTCCAATATGATGACGTAATGGAACCTTCGGAGTAGTCGTATTCCGTTAGAGTGCGCTAGGAAGAGGTCGCTCAAGACGTCTTTGTCATCTGGATGTCGTCTGAACTCGTAGTAGTAACCTCTTTCCCACAGACGATGTAGAGTATCTTGGGTCATCGTCCGACTACCCTTTTCTTCGACGGCTATCCTATTGAGCGTGTTGCTAAGGGAATGCGATGACGTGACGATGTTGCCATCCAACTGCCTCAATCCGTATCCAATGGCTTTTGGAGGAGTACCAATTTCCTTCATCCACCTAGCCATCTTCTTTCCCCCCTCTATCATCCGTCCGGCGTACGCGTGACCCTTCAAGCTCGTGGGAAGCTGGTGGTTATGAACACCGTGGGTTACCGTCATAACCCAGTGACCCGGCGAGGCTTCGTGCCCGTGTAGAGAGAAGGGACGTTCGTTTACCTTCGATTGGGTGCTTCGGAGCCTCCTCCCGCGTGGTCGGTATTCCCCATACCTTCGATTGACGCCCCCGTCCAAGACCGCTTGATTACTAAAACCATGCAGTGTTTCAGACCCAAGTCCTTGAAATGCATAACCATTTTGTTACGGTCATTCCAAACATTTGGGTCCGAGAACTCAGGTGCGAAGTCTCGAAACTGTAATAACATGAGTGGACATATAAACACAACGTTCGACATAAGGTATATATTGAAATATACGGAACGTATGCGTACCTGGCAAACATGGAGAAGATGATCATTTTGCGATTCGGCTATAGCGATACTAACTGTCACATAATATATCGAACTAAGTCGAACTTTTTTTTTGAGGATGCGGATTCAGGCTATCCCGCTCCGCTTTAAATAGACGGTTGTGCATCAAAGGTACGCAAAGTGCATGTTCAAAAGAACGTGCAATAATGCACGTGGTCAACGCCGTGTATGCACATCGTTGACCACGTGCGGTGTTTGTACGTCGTTAACGACGTGCAGCGACGTGCAAACCCTAGCCTAATCCTAGCCAAACCCAAACCCTAAATCCTAAACCTTAACCGAGCCCTAACCCCAAGCCCTAACCGAACCCGAGGCCTAACCCCAAGCCCTAACCGAAACCCTAGCCTCCTAAGCCCCCAATTGAAACCATCAAGACTTGGAATGTCCACAAACATAGTCGCGACGAGAGAGATGGATAGGTACCCAAGGTACAGAAATCGCTGCTGTTTAGGGTCATCTCCTGGCTGCCCCCCTCCCAAAAACATGCCCAGCACGCCGTCGATGGGCTCAGGGTCAACGAGCGGCCCGTGTCTCGCGATCCACTTCTCCGTCAGCAACCCAACGGGGTAGCCGCCAGCTCATCTGTACCCCCTCAACGCATCTGGGTCCACTTGGTAGTACCCAGCGACCGTGAGGATCAGCTCTGCATCCGGTAGCACGTGTAACAAACATGGAAGACCCTCAATCCGCAGCCCTAGCAAGCAGGCTACATCGTGTAGCGTGATGGTCATCTCGCCCCATGGAAAATGGAAGGAGCTGGTCTCCGGATGCCAATGCTCCAAGAACGTTGTGACCAGGAACCCGTCCACACCCTTCCAATGCAGGGCCCGCAGCTGCGGGATGGCCGAGGGAATGAGCTCTTGCCACCAGCTCCTCGGGCCCTCGAAGACGTATAGGTCAAAATCAGCTAGGTGACTCGCCCGATGGTGGATCTTCAGCAGCGGAAGATCCATGGTCCCATCCTACCACACCCTATAGGCGCGGTGGTGCCTGTAAGACACCAGTAGAGTGCCCGGAGGCAAGTCATCTGCCTCCTGCGCAGCCGGTCCAACAGGTTGCGCAGGGATGGGTGCATCACCCATGCCCCTCTGCTCATGCTTTCCCTCCTGCCTCTCCTGCGCACCCCCCCTACCCCCCCCCCCCCGGTCCTCCCCTCCAGCCCCTCCGCCTGCTCCACCTGCCTCTCCTGTCTATCCTCGATCTCCTCTACAACATCAGGGATTGTGTCATCCGCAGAAGCCAATGATATCGGCGCTGGTGTGCGGGAGGTCGAAGCCTCAACATCATGGGTGGGGGAAGTAGAAGCCTCATGGACGGAGGAAGTCGACGCCTCATGGATGGTGGGGGCAGCTGCTCCGTCAGTCGACCCCCACGGAAATCAGTGATGCACCCATCGAGTACATCTTGGGACGGCATCGACAACTGATGCCCAGCCAACGGATCTCCTAAGCCGCGAAAATCAGGCAGACCCTGCCAGAAGTTATCATCGACGTCGTACTGGGGGCTCTCGATGGTCTGTCGGGTGCCCTCTGCAAACAGCAGCAGCTCATCTACTGTATGGGTCGACATCTCCTCCCTAACGACAGGTATTGTCACCCCCTCCGCTCCTCCCTCAATCATATCCTCACCCCCATCTTCTACCCTATACTGACTAACCGTTGCCCGGTCTCCAACCCTAACAACCTGTAGGGTACCATCAGTCCTCAAGAGTCTCGACGCCCATTATTATGAAATGTTTAAGATTATATTACTTTCTGTATTACTTATGCTAATTCATTAGTTACAGTTGATTCATACGTTCGTAACTTGTTCGTTCTTTTAGTTCATGAGTTGTTATTTCGTCTTTTAATGTATTTTTAATGTCTTTTAACGTATTTTACTATCTTTTAATGTCTTTTAGATATTGTCAAAACTATATTATAAAAACTCTATTTTTAATGTCTTCTAATGTCTTTTACATAATGTCTTTTAATGTATTATAAACTATAAACATATAAAATAAATATTTCAAGTTATGAAAACTATATTATAAGAAATATGAACATAAAATAACATTGAAACTATAAACTATATTATAAAACTATATTAAAAACTATAAATATAAATTAACATAACAACTATAATCTATAAACTAAAAACTATAAAAATTATCAACTATATACTATAAACTATAAAACTATATTATAAAAACTATAAAACTATTAATATAAAATAAAATAATTAAATAATTCAAATAACATACCGGTGGGGTCGGGATAGGCGACACCTCCATACAACGCCACTTCCGCGGCGGTAATAGGGCCTGCGTCGCATCCGACACCACCACCTCTGCCTCCCGCTGCTCTCCGGTCGCCACCTCTGTCAGCACCTGCTCCTCCTCCGCCGCCACCACCTCCTGCACCGCCACCGCCCCACCACAACCAGCCTCCACCACCACCACATGCTCCTCCTCCACCGCCACCGCCCCACCACAGCCACCCTCCTCCACCGCCACCGCATGCTCCTCCTCCGCCACCAGCTCCTGCTCCTCCTCCGCCACCAGCTCCTGCACCTCCACCGTCTCCATCTCCGTCTCTCTCACCATCGCCTCCACCTTCGCCATCGGCACCACCACCTCTGTCTCCATCTCCGGCTCTCTTTTCATCTCTCTCCGTCTCGGAATCTCTCTCTCTCTCTCTCTCTCTCTCTCTCTCTCTCTCGTAGATCTGGGATGTGGAAGTGGAGACGAAGGGCCACGTTTTTTTTTTAGAAAATGTGGTTGTACATCGTTTTGGACATGCATATGTGCACGTCCCTTTTGACGTGCAGTTTTCCACATTATTTTTGACGTGCAACCACGTTTTTTTTAAAAAACGTGGTTGCACGTCTGCACGCTAGGTGTACCTTCTAACCTGCACGTTAATTACGACGTGTAGCCACGTTATAATTAACGTGCTTGCACATCGTCATTAACGTGCAGATTTACGGTGTATATATCTGAAACGTTAAGAAAGAGAGTAGTTTTAGATGACCGCTTCAATTTTAATTAATTGGGCATACATAATACATGTTTGATTTAATTTTTGGGTCCAAGCCAAACAAATTAGGTCGGGTAACCACATAAAAAATGACCCGACTGATATATATTTTGTGGAATTTGAGATGAATGAGAAGCTTTAGATAGCTTGATCTATTCGATCTGATTTTAATTACATTGAGTGCATACCCTATTTATAGGGGATGATGCATGCATACATTGTGTATGTGTTTGAGCATGAAATCCGAGAGGGAATTCAGAAGGTGGTTCATTCACCTTGGTTAAATAGTACACAACACCCCCCCCCCCCCTGAATAATCACCTTCTGTTGTGACTCTTAGGGATTTGATACAAATTTGCGACTGTCATACGCATTTGGTAATGCAACCTCATAAAAAACCTTGTCAGGAAAAACCCAGTGGGATAAAAACCTGATTGAAGGAAAAAAGAGTGCAGCGCGTATGATTTTCCCTCTGAGTTTGGCATGCTTATTGAGCTTCTCGAAGATGACAAATTTCGATCTTGCGCACTAGTTGTTTTAACCTCTTTGGTGGCAATGACTCTGTGACTAAATCAGCGAGGTTCTCGTCTGATCGGATTTGTTGGACTTCAATTTTCCCTTTCTTCTCAAGCTCGTGAGTAGAGAAGAATTTTAGTGATATGTGTTTGGTCCGATCTCCTTTGATATAGCCTTCATTTACTTGCGTAACACAAGCCGAGTTGTCTTTGTATATGACAGTTGATTTGCCTTTGATTGTCTTGATTCCATACTCTCTCTGTATGTACTTTATCACCTTTCTGAGCCATACAGATTCTCTACCAGCTTCATTTAATGCTATCAATTCGGCATGGTTTGATGATATCGCGGTCAAAGTCTGCTTTGTGGACCTCCATGATATGGCCGTCTTTCCAAAGGTGAAGACATATCCATTTGGGGATTTGGCCTTGTTGGGTCTGATAGGTATCTTGCATCTGCATAACAAACAAGAGTTACATTTGGAAAATTTTGGTAACACAGGCCAAGATCATGTGTGCCTCTAAGGTAACGGAACAAATGTTTTATTCCGTTCCAATGCCTCCTTGTAGAGGCTGAGCTGTATCTCGATAGTAAATTTACAGCGAAGGCAATGTCAGGCCTTGTATTGTTGGCTAGGTACATCAAGGCACCAATAGCACTTAGATATGGTGTTTCTGGGCCAAGTATTTCTTCGTCATCTTCTCGAGGTCTGAGTGGGTCATCGTGTATATTAAGGGAGTGAACGACCATAGGTGAGTTCAAAGGGTGAGCTTTGTCCATGTGAAATCTTTTTTCAGAATTTTCTCGGTATAATTTGATTGATGGACAAATATTCCATCTTTTACGTGTTCAATTTGCAAACCGAGACAGAACTTAGTTTTCCCAAGAATCTTCATTTCAAATTCCTTCATCAAATACCTAGATGTACTTGCAATCTCATTCGGGGTTTCAACAATGTTTAGATCATCAACATATACTACAATGATGGAAAACCTCGATTTATATCTTTTAATAAAGAGGCATGGACATCTCGAGTCGTTCTTGTACCCTTCCTTCAAAAGATACTCGCTAAGAATATTGTACCACATTCGCCCAGATTGTTTAAATTCATATAATGATCTCCTCAACTTGATGGAGAACATTTCTCGAGGTTTTGATTTACAAGATTCAGACAATTTTAGTCCTTCGGGGACTTTCATATAGATGTCAGTGTCAAGTGACCCATACAAATATGCAGTCGCGACATCCATTAAGCGCATTTGTAGTTTTTCAGCTACTGTCAGGCTAATTAGAAATCTTAACGTAGTTGCATAAACTATCGGTGAAAACGTATCTTCGTAATCAATTCCTGGTAGTTGTGAAAAATCTTGTGCTACAAGCCTTGCCTTATATCTTGCTACCTCATTTTTCTCATTTCTTTTCCTCACAAAGACCCACTTATAGCCCACTGGCCTTACCCCCTTCGGTGTCTGAGTTACATGACTGAAAACTTCACGCTTCTCAAGTGATTTTAATTCAGCCTGAATTGCTTCTCGCCATTTAGGCCAATCTTTCCTACGACGACACTCTTCAACTGTTTTTGGTTCAGTAGCGTCGTCTTCAGCCATCATTTCATCTGCTACTGAATAGGCAAAGATTTCATCGACAACGACCTCTTTCCTATTCCACTGTGTTCCCGTTGTCCTGTCTTCTTCAAGAAGACTCGTTTTCATCTTGTTCAACAAGATTCTCTTCTTCCGAGGAATCTGCTTTGTCTTTCAAGATATCCTCGTTATTGACCTCTTTGCCCTTGTTATTTGGCTGGACTATTATAGGATTACCAATCATGTCCTTTTGCCTCCTCGGTAGTCTTGGTTTCAAATCCTTTGAACCAAGTGGTCTACCTCGCCTTTTACGTACAACAGATTCATTAGCGATTGGCTTATTTGGTAGATCCATAGGTACTTCAATTCTTGCAAGGGCATTTACAGCAGGTATATGTGACTTTGTCACTTTTGTTGTATCAGTAAATGCATCAGGCAACTGATTAGCCACTCCTTGCAAATGAATTATCTTTTGTACCTCTTGTTCACACACTTTTGTTCGAGGATCAAGATCTGACAATGACATGGCATCCCAGGTGACCTCACCTTTATTAAGATCAACTTTGTTCTTTTTTCTCCCTAGAGTTAGGAATGTATATTCATCAAAATGGCAATCGGCATATATTCCCAGTCTCCTGTAAATAGGTCACTTGTTGTTGGCTCAAGATATTTAATAATTGAGGGGGATTCAAAACCAACATATATTCCCAGTCTCCTTTGAGGACCCATCTTTGTCTGTTACGGTGGTGCAATTGGGACATAGACTGCACATCCAAATACCTTTAGGTGTGATACATTCGGCTCCATTCCAGACACAAGTTGCACCGGGGAATATTTATGATATGCAGTTGGCCTGAGTCGAATCAAGGCTGCAGCATGTAATACTGCGTGTCCCTATGCTGATGATGGTAGCTTGGATTTCATCAACAATGGTCTAGCAATTAGTTGTAATCGTTTAATTAAGGATTCTGCAAGACCATTTTGAGTATGTACATGCGCTACTGGATGCTCAACTATAATCCCAATGGACATGCATTAGTCATTAAATGCTTGGGAAGTGAATTCTCCTGCATTATCCATACGAATTTTCTTTATTGTACAATCTAGGAATTGTGTTCTTAATTAATCGTATGATTTGAGCAAGGAGTTTAGCAAACGCGACATTTCTTGTCGACAATAATATCACATGTGACCATCGTGTAGATGCATCTATTAGCACCAAGAAGTAACGAAATGATCCACACGGTGGGGCAATTGGCCCACATATATCCCCTTGAATTTGTTCTAAGAATGCAGGATCCTCAACTGCTATTTTATTTTTTGAGGGCCTAGTGATCAGTTTGCCCAACGAGCAAGCAATACAATTGAGATCACTTGTCTGGATAGCCCTCTTGTTCTTTAATTTATGACCAAGTGAATTCTCAATTATTCTGTGCATAATCACTGTACCTGGATGGCCCAATCTGTCATGCCAGAGAGTAAACATCTTATGGTCATCCAGACTTGGTCTGGTTACCATATTAACCTCAAATGGACTAATGTAGGTATAATATAGCCCAGAGGAATAAGTTGGTAATCTTACTACCACTTTCCTTTTGTTAGATACATGTGCTATCAGGCACAAGTATTCCCTTTCATTTTCATTCATGATTTCAATATGAAAACCATTCTGATGCACATCTTTAAAGCTCAATAAATTTCTTTGAGACTTGCTGGAGTATAATGCGTCTTTTATTACCAATTTTGTCCCTTTTGAAAGCAAAAGGCAAGCCTTTCCAGATCCTTCGATCATCTTTGCCACACCTGATATCGTGTTGACATTTCCTTCAAAGATCGTCAACTGAGTGAAGTATTCCTTGTTTTTCATGATGGTGTGGGTTGTTGCGCTGTCCACTAGACATTGATGCTTATAATCAGGCTTAACTCCAGATGGATTCATGACTTCAAGAATTAAGAAAAACACAGAGTTAGACATTATATTACAAGATGGAAATTAAACTTACACAGATATCTTACATCACATGACAAATATCTTACATCACATGGATACAAGATAAGGAAACATATATTACAGTCATCCTTAATTTATTTCATGCATAGAAATTTAAAAGCTAGTGCCTTCATCTTGGCCAAATCCATCACCAAGCTTATTATCCATGTAGTCATTGATATCCAGGTAACCCGGCATTAGTGGGGTATTAGTGACAACAAAGTTTGTTTCCATATCTTTCCCCTTTTTCCTTGAGAGAGGCCTGATACAGCACAAACAAGTGTCTTGTTGTGCGACAAAATTCGGCCCAATGACCAGTCATCCCACATCGGTAACATTGTGAATTTGGTTTGTTTGGGATTTCTGTTGAACCCCTTTGGACCTTTGGCTTCATCCCCTTGGAGAATGATTCTCCATGGTTGCCTTTCTTATGGAGGAAGCGGTTTCTCCCATAGCTTTGTTTGCGATTGTTGCTATGATACTTCCCTCTTTTGTAGCCCCGTGAGCCTTTAGGGTCATTACCCCCTTTTGGGTTGGCATTCATAGCATCTACACAACATTAGCTTCGGGGTATGGTGCTGCACCAGGGGGCCTCATGTTGTGGTTTCTCATCAGGAGCTCATTGTTTTTCTCCGCCCCTAGCATTACATCTATTAGTTCAGAGTGCTTCTTAAAGACACTCTGTCTGTATTGTTGTTGTAACAAGACATTAGATGCATGCATTGTGGAGAATGTCTTCTCCATCTTTTGCCCATCTGTGATCTCATGACCACATAGCATTAGCTGTGATGTGATTCGCTGCACAACAGAGCTATAATCCTTGATATTTTTTAAATCTTAAACCCTTAAAGAGTTCCATTCATATAAGGCCATTGGGAGTAAGATATTCTTTTGATTGTCATATCTTTCATTCAGATTCTCTCATAGTTCCTTAGGATCTTCCACCAATAAATATTCTGATTTCAGGCTTTCATGAATATGGTGGTGAATGAACACAATGACTTGTGCCTTTTCTTGTGGAGTGGTGGTATTGTTAGCCTCAATGGTCTTTTCAAGACCTCAAGCCTTAAGGTGTGTTAAGGCATCAACTCTCCACTCAAGGAACTTCTCTCCTGAGA
The DNA here is from genome assembly GCA_963922045.1 of Persicaria maculosa. NCBI lineage: Eukaryota > Viridiplantae > Streptophyta > Magnoliopsida > Caryophyllales > Polygonaceae > Persicaria > Persicaria maculosa. The sequence goes on from OY998258.1 coordinate 19,552,769, forward strand.
GATCCAGGATATCGACTTCTCTCTTGGTGATGTTTGTCATAATAGTTAGCACTACAAAAAAATTACAAGACACATATGTGAGTGTAAATATCATGAAATAATTTACTAATTGTAATTTTAATTAGTGGGATATAAATGATATGTTTACAAATTAATATACTAACCTACCGTTATTTTCTACCATGTATATAATCATGCATGTTTGCAATAATATTAATTAATGCACTAATCATGTATAATATTAAATAGTAATTGTGCATATACAATCGATGTGATATTTCATTCAACCATTCATATGCATTTATATTTATATTTGGATATGAATGACATCATGAATGCTGGAGTGAAATATTGTATATATTTGTATGCCTTTGAGCTTTGAATATGGAGTAGGTAGAAACTTTTCCAAGTTTGCAAGAAATTAAAGTACATGTTAAGTAGTACTTTGATTGCAGAAAGTATGGCACTATATATCTATATATATTTAATTTGCATGCGGCTAAAAAGAATGCTTAAATGTCAGTGATCACATACACTGTCAACCTTTACTGAGAAGAAGAAAAAACATATGATTTATATACATTCAAAAATCAAATTGAAAGAAAACGCTAGTCTAGCTAGGTTTGGGGATATATATATCCTTTTTCCCCTCTTTCCCTTTACTTTTTCCAGCTTAAAGTTCCACCACTACTGCCCTTCAACTTCACACTTCCCTCCCTTTTCCATCATCATCATCCTCCATCTCCCTCATCCTCTCGCCGTCGTTCGCTGAAGCAAAAAATGACCGAGACCGATCGTGTTTTGCTAAGGATGTTCGTTTGTGGAGTGACAATAGCGGTTATGGTGGTTTCCTTCGTTGTGTGGGTGACCAAGAATTGCAAGTGCAACTAGGCTTTCCAATGGGGGTTCCGACAAGGCGAGTTTCGAAAATATAGTTCAAAAACGGTATTGTATTATGTAGTATTTTTGCAAATATCTTGTAATGGCTCTAAATCTACTAATCTTGTTTTGGAGTGAAGGATTTTTGAAAACCCTATGATGAAATTCTCATATTTTATTTTCGAAAAATTCTTTTTTTGTATGAAAACTCATGAAGATGTGTTGAGCTTCTTTCTGTGTTCCATTCTTTGTAAGTTTTGAAAACGGATTTGAACAAAGATGATGTAAAACGGGAAGATCTGAGGGTTTTATGAGTTTCTGATGTAGAAGATCCCAATTTTTGGGCAACTACAGAGCATACTCCTCTAAAAATCGATTTTGGTAAAAACGTTTTTCGAATTGAAGAGCTGAGATTCGAGGTTTTTACCTTGAGATCTCAAAAACTCAGTTGGTTTTTGATCTCGTGCTGATAACGTGATATATATTTTGTGGAATTTGAGATGAATGAGAAGCTTTAGATAGCTTATTCGATATGATTTTAATTAAATTGAGTGCATACCCTATTTATAGGTGAGGATGCATGCATACATTGTGTATGTGTTTGAGCATGAAATTCGGGAGGGAATTCAGAATTCATTCACCTTGGTTAAATAGTACAAAACACCAACATTTTTTTTTATCTATCCAAATAAAGTTTAACCCAGCGGTAGCTGCATAGCTGGGTTTACTCTCTCAATCATCCGCCTCTGTAGGAGGGTCTAGTAATATAAAGAGAAACTTTTACGTGACTGGATAAAAACGCCCCTAATTCAACCCTTATGGTCTTTTACTATCAGAATGGTTGATGGTCCACAAATCATATGTGTTTTGGCAAATGTGAACAGTGTTCATTTTAAAGGATGGTTTTATAGTTTGTCCAATGCAATTTGACGTTCCAACCCACATTTTTGGCGGGAGGTCAGATTGGGTCAGTTGAGCTACCTTGCCCTTGATTTGGACCAAGTAGTCTAATACTCTAATCTGTGATATACTGTAATTGCCGAATTGCGTATGCTATCACTTGCCCTAAATATCTGCTATTGGATATCGCTCAACAAGCTATCGATGACGAATGCTTCCACAAAAACCATGTTCAAAAATTACAAATATATACATGGTGGTAGAGTATGGGTATAATGTGCACAAGAATTATGGTGTACCTTGTGCACAAATCTGGATCGTCAATCTAAAGAAAATTAAAGGCCAAGATTATGCCACGTAAAAAGGTAATTTAGTAAAAAAAGAAAAAAAATTCTACCCACTCACGAATTAAGAGCGTGAAACACAACCCTATTTTGAAAACCCTACCCCACCTCTGTGTGAATAAAAGCGACGGCCGCCTACAGAGAGAAAAATTACGCAAGAGGCAAGCGAAGAAATCTGAGCGATCGCCGCCCCTCCGACCTGCTTCCTCCCCCGCCACCTCCATCTCCTCCTCCTCATGGCCTCTTATCCCGGTCCTCCGCGCAGCACCCTCGCCTCACCCTGAGCAATCGCCGCCCCTCTGGTCTGATCGACGGCGTCGATCACACATCTGAATCTGAATCCGATCGACTACGAGGCTCGATCCACGGCCTCCTCTGCAGTTCGTCTTTATCTTACATCGACTGGCCATAGTTCATCTTCTTCCTCTTCATTTTGCAACGTACCTCTACTGTTCGATATCGGCGGCGGGGTCGTTGTTCACGGCAAATCGAGGGCAAGGCGAGGCCGTCAGTCGAGGTGGATTCGTTCGGCAGTGAAGAGTGGCTGTTCCCGGCGAATCGACGGCTAGGTGAGGCGGATTGGGACTCGCCACCAGATTACCGGAGTCCCCTCCTCACCGTTAGATTTCGCACTGGGGAGCCGATGAAGGGTCGATGTGGCTCCGATGGTGGTTGTGGGTTCGATGGCTTCGACGGTCGATGGGTTCGATGACCACGTCCTGTCGTCCGCTTGAACTGGAGAAATCCAATCAAATGGAGAACTAGAAATTTGAAGGTTTATTCGGTGGAATACCGAATATAGTATTATTCGGTGGGATATGAAATATTATTCGGTGATATTGGATAATTATTCATAGAAATCAGAAGTATTTTTTTTTTTGATGAATTTGAGGTTACTAAAATATGAAACATTATTCGGTGAAATCTAAAATATTATTCGGTAGCCTTTAACAAATTATTCAATGGAATGAATGAATTTTCATCTAAACTAGATTGAAAAAAAAAAGGATAAAATAACATTATTCGGTCGAATGTGAAATATTATTCAGTTAAATTGATGAATTTTAAAAACAAACGAAATCAGGTTGATTGCAAAAAAAAATAAAAAATGGGGGAATTAAAAAAAAAACTATGTACAATCCTGAATCCATTATCGAAAGAGGGGTGGAAAAATTCTTGTTTGAACTCACGCACCAAGGGAGAGTGGATGTGAAATTGACGTAGGGTCCACTCTTTTTAAATTAAAAAAAAAATTAAAAAATCTTGATTAATCTCCACCCTCTATTTTCTTCAATCAATGGTTTATAATTGTGCACAAGATACACTATAAGGGTGTGCACTCTGGAACCACTCCCCATGGTGGTATGTGTGTTTTTTATTTATGTGTAGTCTTAGATTTGGCCATGTGCACCACAAACATGATAATTTTACCATGTGTTATTGTTTTTTGTCACTCGGTTTTGGAATGTAATTAGCTTATCATATACTGTATCTCGTTGAGTTGTGGAAGCCTGCAATCCTGCATTTGCATCCATCACATCAGGCACATGATCCCTCTCACTCCTACAATCTTTACAACCTTGGCTGGCTTTAATAAATGGATCTATCAATCAATCAATCACGTGTGACTATGATGGACAGGACATTATAGTTCTTACAAATAAGAACTTGTATACCGTAATGTACACAAGTGCTTTGTACAACTCTCTGCTATTCGATTCGAGACTAGACTCTCTTTGACGAAACCCTAACTCTTGCAATGAAGAGATATATCGACAGTCACACAACAAGCAAGTTGCAACTAGGCAGAGGTTTCACATTTTACATTCTCACTTGGATCACTGCCAACAATATCCCAGAGTCATACAAATAGATAAGATGAACAATAAATATAAAACTAAGTTAACCTTACTTGATAATTCAGGTTTGATTCAACTGTCTCTCTATCCCACGGCCAGAGTTCCATCTCCTTGCCCCTTCTCTATACACGATACATACCGCCGCTACATTGCTAACTCTAGCTTACACCTATATATCTTATATTTACTCATTCGAATTATTCATCAAACTTACGTACTGATCAAGTCGAGTTTGTGTTCAAGCATCACATGGGTCACCATCCTCAGGAGTGTTTACAGGGAAACATGTGTCGTTACCACCGGTGTTCCATAAGAAATTGGCGTATGTGGACGCATAGTAACTGTTGCCAGGATCACCTGACATTGCCTCCAAGTAGCTATCCTCGGCTGCCCCCAAGTCGTTCTTGTTGTTCCACAGGAAGTTCGCGTATTTGTAGCATGCCTCTGCATCCTTGGGCTCTATTGCAATAGCCTTCTTGAAGTACTCTTCCGCCCTGATCATCAAATTTAGTTAGTTTCATCCATCCAAAGTAATGCTAATTTTAAGCGTTTTTTACAACATTGATCATGATCCGATTCATTACTGTGGTGCAAGTTACCTGCCATAGTCGCGAACAACCAGGTACAGAAACTGCGCGAAATTGGCCAAGAGGAGAGGGTTATTGGGTTCCTTGGCCAGACTCATCAGATAGCGAAGCTCTGTCATGAAGTACTCATCATAGTCCTCATCTGAATCCATCTCCACCTTCACTGGCGCCACCAATCCATTCACTGTTTCTGAATCCAGTGACTCCCCTCTTACTTCCGATTGCATTCTAGAAGCTTCGCCTACCATCCATTTCCACATATCGTTGTCCTCCTCCTTCAACACAACTTGATTTGGAACCCTGTCCAGGACGATTGCCTCCACGGTGGGGACGATAGCGGTTTCCGGAGAGGAGAGAACTGCGATGTTGTTGGCCATGGAGTCGACGGTGAAATTGGCCAAGAGGAGCATCACGTAGACCATGAGAGTCGGGGTTTGGGAGAAGACCTGCTCGAAGAGCCACACGAAGGAGGCGTGGATCTCCTGCTGCACTCTAGCGAGGACCCCGGCCGAGTCCTCGTAAGACAGGAGATCTCTCATCTGGAGAGTGTAGCTGTGGAGCTCTCGGATGATGAACACCATGGATGCGAACGCCTTCTTCTCCGAGCAGTTGGCGGATTCGCTCAATTTCTCTTCCTGCTTTTGCGTTTGTCGCCTCCTCCTCTTTATCATTCGCAGCGATAGCGGGAGGTCGAGGCTGTTGGCCTTCCGCTCCATCATCATCTCTTCTCCCGCCATCACCCAATCCGGCGACCTTGGGCCAATACTCATCGCCATCTCCCCAAATTTCTTCGAGAATTCATCATCTGAGAAGCTGCCGAAGCTGGCGCTATAGGCGCTGCGAATTGCGGTGCAACAGCTGCAAGATCGGCCGATGTAGGGCTTGGAGCCGAAGATTGGGGATCGATCGAGCCGTTCCCCGTTCCGACAAACAACGACAGACGCCGGTGAGATCAAGGGCGAGGTTAGGGTTTTCGGACACGGGGGAGAATGGAACGGCAATGGTTGCATCAATTTCAGGGGAGAGATCACTGACTTCACCGTCATGATTCGACAAAGAATCCGAAATCCAACAGATTTGAGATACTTTGAAAGAAACAGAGTGGGGTGATCGAGATTAGTGATGAGTGCGTCACGTGTGACCTCACCGAACCCACCGAAATCGATTTGGTGTGGAGAATATTTCCACTTTCCCCCCTTTCCTCGCGCTTCAAACGAACACAGAGCCTGAAACTGAAAATTTTAAAGGGACAGAAAAGAAAACCAAAGAGATATTTTTAGGGCGTGATTTACTGGACTGAAAAGGTCAATCCATACTCTATTAAACTAAACACAGGGAAAGAGAAACAAGGAATTCAGGACAAATTGAACACGAATAGCAAGAGATTCAACGACATACAAGCATCAATTCACGAGTCTGCGAAATATTCGGATTGAACACCAATTAATTAATTAATTAATTAAAAATCAAAAGTAAGACTACTTACTATAATGTCAGCGGCGTACCGGAAAACTCGAATCCGGCGAGTTTCTGATGATCGCTGAGCAATCCAGTTAACACAGATACGCTGGGGTGGACTGAGGAGGCAATGGGAGACCGTTTAAATAGTGGTCAGGAAGCGGGACACGAGTTTCCAACGCCATTGAGTTGCCGTGCTGGTTTTTATTTAAAAGTATTATTTTAATCAAAAAAAAGTAAAATGAGAGGGAAAGGGACAACCGGGGGTTTGTAACAGAATATACGAGCAAGAAGAGAAGGTACTTCACGTAAATACGACGACGTATTGAGCTGATTCTGAAGGCGGACACTCCACTTAAGTAACTAGTTCTCGATCTGCAATAGCCCCCCGAATTACTATCCAGCTCATATTTGTGAGATGGATCTATGGGCTCGTCAAAGCCTCTAACCCCAAAGACAAATCGAGGAAAAAAGAATAAGAAATAAATGATAGGTTAACTTGTGGGTAGAGTGTTATTCGAGTCGAGTTTGACAGGTTCAAGATTGGTTCGTTTGTTAAACGAGATCGAGTTGAACCGAACCCAAATTTTAGCTAGAGTTTTTTTTTTAAAAAAATCAAGCTTCGTTTTTTTTAGGAAATGATCGAGCTCGATCCGAACTTTTTTCGAGCTCGATCATTTCTTTTCCGACCTTCCTTATTGTTGTCACTGTTTGTCTGTCTCCAGTCCTGTATATCTGTTTTGATCCGCCTTATTAGATTCACAAACGAGTCGGGATTTGATTTTCTAAAGATTAATTTGTTCCTAGTCTCTCACATCATTTGCCAAATGACCACTAGATCTTCGAAGTGATGATTTGTTTGTTTGATTAGGTCCAGATTGTCACAAAGAGGACCTTGCATAGAGAGGTTGTTAAAGAATTTACCTGTAGATTGTTCATATTGCGCTATTAACTCCTTTGCAAAGGAGCATTCTAAAAACAGATGAGTAGAGTCTTCATTACTTTGGTCGCATAGGGAGCAAATGCTAGGTACTCTGTTGACATACCTAGTTAGCCTACTAGTTGTGGGCTAAATAGGTATGTCCTTGGGTAACGGGGTTTATAGACCCTTAAACGCATGCCCTTAGGTAACGGGGTTTATAGACCCTTTTCAATGTTTTTTTTTAAAGTTTATGGACCCCATAATAAATTCTTTAATTATATATACCTTTTCATATATATTATTCTATGTATATCCTTCAATGCTTTTTATTTTAAAAAAAAGTTAATATCTTTAATAATTGTAAAGGCCCGGATTTTTAAATAATAAATTTCAACAAATAAAATAAAATGGATTTAAGTCGAGAAAAAAAAAATAATAATAATAAAAATATATATATATATATATATATATATATATATATATATATATATATATATATATATAAATTCGGATATTTTAAGGAAAACTCGTCTTTAAATTACTAAATCGAAATTAAAATCTTTCGAAACAATTCCGGCATTATTCTAAAACAGATTTTCATATGAAATTGTGTTCCGCTTTCGAGTTGCGAGTCTGGATAGATTAATTTAATTCCGATAATGATTTACAAATCAAAGTCGATCGAGTCGGGATAAGGTCGAGAGAGAACGTGGATTTTAAGGTTTATTTCCGGGTATTTTGAATTGTGATTTTTGAAAACATGTATTACTTTGTCTTCTTCCTCTTTTGTGTGAACAATCCCAGTCAACACCTCCCCCTCCCTCTTCTGTCGACAGCTGCAACATCTTCCCTTCATTCCTCTTTGTGGCTCAACACTCCATCCCCCTTCTTCTTTTCCCAGGCCTTGCCTCCTCCAATTCGGGCAACACAACCACGCCAAAGCTCTGCAGTGCACCTCCCTCCTCCTGATTACAGATTTCTGTAAGAGCTCCCCCACTTCATTTGGTTTCACACCCACAACCACTCTCCCTTACCTCTTCGATTGATTCAAAGAAAAGAAAGAAGGAGAGACCTGCAATCCCATCTCTCTACCTCTTCCAAGCCTTTTCCTCGGCTTTCATCAGGTGCAACCACCACCTTCTCTCGGCCTCCAGACGTCAGCCACCAGCTCCTCCTTCCTCCGACGTCTGCAACAGAAGAGGAAGACGCCCGAGCACCTCCAGGCGCTGAAGTCGTTGTAGCGCCGTCCACGTTCTCTGTTCTCCTTCCCTGGGTTCCGACGGCAGCAACACTGGCGCCCTCCCTGTCCCTTGTTTTCCAGAGCGCATCTCTGGGCGAAACCGAGCCTCGCTGAGCCCCTTCCGAGCCACCTCCGAGGACTGACGAAGCGGAGCTGTGCCGCCCAGAAATCCAGCGCCGCTCGTCCCTCCTCTTCCCTGTTCTGTCTTGATCCGATTCCGGTGAGTTCCTCCTCTTCCTTTCTCTCTAAATCGCCATAAAAACGCGCCTTTTGACCCTCTACCTTCGGCCTAGGCTGAACCAGCTTGAATTCCGCCTCCGACCAGCCCAATCGCTCCTCCGACGAAGCTCTCCCGACGAAGTTCTCCGATCTCGGTAATCTCTCTCTTTCTCTCTCTCCTTCCCTCGCGGTTGAGTCTCTTTGCTTGGGTTGTTGTCGGAAATGTCTGACGGCGGGGATGGGATGGTTTTCAGGCCGGAAGGCCGCCGGCAGGTCCTATTCTTCTTTCCCTTCGCTTTATGTTCGGCGTTCAGAGAGCTCTGCCTGAGCTTGAGGGAGGCATGCCCTATTTGGGCCTTTCCTTCTCTTCAGTTTTCATTGGCGGGTTTTGGGCCTAATTTTTCGGGTTGGGCCTAATTTTATTCTGGATCCGGGTTTGGGCTTGTTATTCCGGGTTACATCTTGGGCTGTGACTTTGGACTTTTGAGAGCATTGGTTATTTTATACTATTGAGTTATATTAAGGTGATGTTATATGATTATAATTATTGTTATGATTATTATTATTATTACTATAATATTCTGTTTTGAGGAAATATATTTATGAAATTATTATTATATATTATAAAATAGTTTCAAAGAGACACTATTGGAATATGTTTTAAGTGATGATTTAAATATGTTATTTTAGAGATTTTGAAATGAATTATGAGTTGTAATTTATAAATATAGTTGTGAAAATAGAATTATTTTGTGACTAAGTGTCAGAATTTATTTATGTAATCATTTTGAAAATAAACATGCCGGTATTGTGTTAATAATATGATTTTGAGAATTTGTTGAGGATTTAAATGATAAATGTCGGAATTTGGCCAAGTAAGAGTTGGGAAATTATTTTGAATATGAGTTGACTTAATTTGGGATTTAAGAGTTGAGAAATACTGTTGGTGAGATTTATCAATGATTTTGATTAAATGGTTTTGGTTGATGTCGATCATATCGGAAAGGTTTTGGAAAAATGATTTTACCGTCGATTGGTTTTAAGGATGTTGAGAACTTGGGTTTCGTGTGTGTGAATGTTAGTCTGGTAGCTTACGGAAGTGGCTTGATAATAGGTGTGTATTGCGTTTGGATTGCTTTTGGATTGCTTTGGACTTGCATTTGGGCCCTTGCTTGTATTATCCTGCTGTTCTGCATCTTCAGGTAAGTTCCCTAGGGGGCTTACTCAGGTTGGACATTCATGCATGTTGTTGCATTTTATGTTAGGGGGCTTACCCAGGTACGAGTCGAGGTTTCAAACTCATTTAAGATTAATAGAAATAGGGATTTCAAACCCTAAAAGCCACGAAGGGTCGTTGGGTACCCTTAACATGTCCTAAGACTATGTCGTGAAATCCAATTCAAATGAAATAAAGCGGAAGCAAAGTTAAGATACAATGACACAACAGAATCGGGTAAAAACCAAATCATAAACAAGTGATTACCATTTGCCAAGTTAGAATATTAGTCAGGTTCTTTGACTCGCCCAAGGGTTTCTCGTCACATAAGCATGGAGCAAACAAGATCTGCAGAAATACCTTTAAAAGAAGAACGGGGAAAGGAGTCAGATCGAGCCACTCATGCGGGACCGGCAGTCCTCACTGAGGCCACATAGTATGTGCTATACCTAATAAAGATGCTCTAATGCAATACGAAAGTCAAACACACTAGCATGCTCCTAATTCATAATAATGTGCAGAAATACTGTAAAGGGCCCAAGACAATGCCAACGGCATATCCCTCTCCTACCTCCACCCCTTCCGATAGGCGGAGACTGGCCAGCTCGTGAATGCATTCATTCATAATAGGGCGGCACGCATGCCTAACCCGCTCCACAATAAAGCCCGCAGGCATATCATAATATAAGGAAGTTCATGACCCGATTGACTCAGGGTACCCGATGAGGCTGGGCTACCCTATGACCCTAGCAAAGACTCTAGGACTATCACAGATAACGACCGTTCTGTTTCAAACGCATAAAGTAAACAGATGCTCAATCAATTAGTGCAACCTAAACATGATACTACATGGCATGCTTTTATGCATATGCAACACCTAACATAAAATGCAACAACAGGCATGAATGTCCAACCTGAGTAAGCCCCCTAGGGAACTTACCTGAAGATGCAGAACAGCAGGATAATACAAGCAAGGGCCCAAATGTAAGTCCAAAGTAATCCCAAAGCAATACACACCTATCATCGGGACATTTCCATAAGCTATCGGACCAACATTCAAACGCACGAACTCCAAGTTCTCAACATACTAAAACCAATCGATAGTAACCCGTTTTCCAAAACCTTTCCGATATGATCAACCTCAACCAAAATCATTCCTCCAAAACTTTCCAACTCTTAAATCTCAAGTTAAATCGACCTAGAAAATCAACAGTTCATTTAAAGTCATATTTAACTAAATCCTGACATTAAACATTTAAACCTTAAAACCAATCTCTCAAAATCATATTATAGAAATAATTTCGGCATTTTATTTCAAAACCTTTATATGAATAAATTATTAAATCACTAAAACAATTCTATTTTAACCACCATATTTATAAGTCAAAACCCATAGTTCTTTTCAAATTTCCTAAAATCACAAATTAAAATATCACTAAATACAGAATCCAATTAATGTTACTTGTGACACAATTTAAGATAAATAATAATTTTCAGAAATATACACTTCCGTAAAACATAATAATAACTTAACAATGATTATTTCGAACATAATATATATAACTACTTACATATAATAACAATATTAGAACCCAAGATAAAACCGGCCAGCAGGCCCAAAAGAAAAGAAGGAAGGGCCCGATCCTCTTAAGCCCAGCCCGGATCCAAATAAGCCCAAACCCAATGAAATCTGATTTTTGTAAAAAAGAAACCGAACCGGTTTAAATAAAAGAAGGGACTGGACCGGACGAAATAAAAGAAAAGGAGGGATTAAACCCGTCTCCTTCGTCCGCCTCTGCTCAAATCGGAAGAAGGGAAGGAGAGGGAGGGGAGGAGGCCCTCCGGCGACGAGCTCGAGCTCCGACCACTCAATTGGGCACCCAGGACTACACATCGAGAAAGAAAGGGAAGAATAGGAAGAAGAAGCTCACCGAAATGAAATCTCATCGGGAAAGCTCAAAGACGCCTCGTCGGAAGGTTTCGAGGTCGTCGGAGTCGAATCGATGCTCGCCGGAGACGGGAATCAAACGAATCTTGGCCTGGGGTGGATGGACGAAGCTTAAAGGTTGGCCTTTATGCAGTTCTAGAGTGAAATAAAAGGGAACATGCCCTTACCGCTCGAATCGGAGGAACAGGGGAGAAAGAGGCTCGGCGGTGGCGGCTCGGCTCGCCTGAAACGCTCCGGCTGTTGCTGGTTCTCGTCGAGGAGGAAGAGGATAGAGATGGCGGGGCTGCTGCTACTTCCTGGGACGCGAAAGAAGAAGGATGGAAGAGGTTGTGGGTGCCCGGCGTGCCTCGGCCCCTTGGACAGCGAGAACGGAGTGGGAGCTGCTTAGGAGGTGCTCGGTGGTGCGGTGGTGGTGGCTCGCGGCAACGACAGATACGGAGGAGCTGCTGAGGGGTTTGGATTTGAAAACAAAAGGAGAGGGTGAGTGTGTACTGCACTGTGAAATCAGACAAAGAAGGGAGAGGGAGGCGTGCAGCAATTCTGAAACAACTAGGGAGGGAGGTGCTATGTTTGGCATTTTGCCCAAAAAAAATGTACATCTTGAGAACAAGGTGATAAGATTTTACCACAATTAAACAACCTTGAGATAAGTTGGAATTAGATAAGAATTAGTGAAATAAGACAAAATCGTGGCCCCGAAGGTAAAGTTTGAATACCCGGAATAAAATATCTTGAAACCCGTTCGCTCGAATCAAAATCCGACTCTATTAAAATAACGCTTCAAAATTATGAAGATATCGACATCCCAAGATTTATTATTATTATTATTTTCTGACTTAAATCCATTTTATATTATTTGTTGAAATTTATTATTTAAAAATCCGGGCCTTTACATCATCCACCTCTAAAAACAAGTCTCGTCCCCGAGACTAAAACCAAAATAAAGTAGGGGATGAAGTTTGAAATTGATGAGTCATAGGACCATGTCCAAGAATCTTGTAATCATCTCGGTTGCGTCTTCCGGGATTCTCACAACATTCTAGTCACGGTCGTGACATCTCCAATTGGCCTTGACAAGTATGCGATAAGCGCCCCTATCACATACTCGCTTCGACTTTTCGGAAGTATCACAACTCTAAAAGTTCTACAATGTCATCACTAGGTCTTAGCAAGTACCCTACAAGCGCCCTCATAGGATGCTTGTATCCACTTCGTGAAGTATCATAGAGTTGCCCGGGTTTAAAAAATTTATAAAGAGATTCCGCAATTGAAAAAGATTGGTCTCAATATCGTGGAAATTATCGGTAACGTTCATTCCTTTACAACCCAAGTTGGTCCTTTTTCAAAATCGTTCAAAATCTTCAAATCCAACGTCTAATCAAGCATCCTTACACCCAAAACAAGTCAAATCCCTTCAAATCAAGATTTCGTCAAAATATTCCAACCACCAGATCAATTTCTCACATACCAAACAATCAAATTCAGAAACTCGGAGGTGGAATCATCCACCTCTAAGGGCTAATCCCATATTCTCTTCCTAGTTTCCAGAATCAAAACAACTATCAGTCTCAATTCAAGCAAGCTTCACAAGTCATAAGAAATGCATAACCAAATAGCCAACCAATCCCCAATCAGTACATCATATGACAAGTCTCAAACATATGCCAACACGGTGCCACAAGGTCACATCAACATCTCTACATCCTACTATGGGTCATAATACGTATCTCATCCACATAACAAAATCATAATAAACGTGTCGACATCACATCAGAAGTCATAGAAGTATCACTTCGTCATAGAGTCAACGAACCAAAACTCATTGTCAACACATCAACACAACAAAATCATGCCATTAAGATTCAGCAAAGGGGGAGGTCAAGCAGCATATCAATCATCGAATGTCAGCATACTCACCAGACATCATCTTAACTCATCACAACGCCATGTAGCGATCATTTAGTGATCAGACATCATTATCTCATATATATAAATCATATTCATTTGAAAGCCATATTCGTGATGTAACATATCCATAAGCATGCTTGCTAAACATAATATAACATCATGTTTACTACCACATAATATAACATCATGCTTTCACCCCATAACATAACATCACACTTTCACATAATAACACATCATTATCTCGTATATCATATCGCAACACATCCTAACATGCTCCTAAAACAACATAGCAGAGCAGCAATATATCATGATAACATTTGTCACTACCAACTAGATTCCAATATTGCATAACAACATGTAATATCATTCTGTATCAGATTCATCATATTTGCTATCTAACATCATGCCAGCAAATATAAATAAATAATATAATCAAGAAAATTCTCACATCATACCAGTCAAAATAAAATACAATCCCCACTCGCCCATCTCCACTCTCAAGCCAAGACTAATCCTCTTCTAGACCGACAACGTCATCTCAGAAAAAATTTCCCAAAGAAATCCCAATTCATCCCGATGCTCAAATCTCGCCCCTCCTTCTGCCAAGCACTACCACACCATCCACCTCTAAGAATCCAACTCCTACTTCTAACTTCACACCCAAGTACCCTCTCATACTATATCCTCACTTCTCTTAAGGTCATTTCGTACACTTCCCACACTTCCCAAGATATCACCAGCATCATGCCTTGCAAAATACCTAAAGCTCACTCAGTCTTACCTAAACCAACATCTCTCTCTTGCGACTTATCTCATAACATCCCCGATCGTCCTAACCACTCAAGCTCTTTCACCACTCTTCTACCACGCAACCAACGACCTCACCCATAGGTGTAAGGAAGAAGCAATAATTAAAATCATCAAACACAAGGTCTACATCATGTCAACTAGCATTTATAAACATAACATCATGGGTTCAACAAGTCTCAATTTATCATCATGCTCAATAATCATTGCAAACATCATATATGAACATACTGAAGTCAAGCTAACATGTTGCACTATAACCTTATCAGATATAACTCAGGTCTCTTAGCATATGTGGTTCACATTTTACAGGCAAAGGAATTCAAATCATGCTTAGCAACTCAGCGTAGCAACAAGTCAAGACATAATGGTATATGAGATCTATAAGTCATCAAATCATATCATCATAGACACAGGCAATCAGGCAACAATCATCATCAAGTTAGCACATCAACACGTAAATCTCATCGTTAGAGCAGCGCAATATCATCGTCAATAAATTCAAAAGGGTTAGCAATTCGAACAGAGAACGCTCTCGCTTGCAAGTCATATCGTAATCAGTAACCGCCATTCTCGAAACGTGTTTGTCTTTCCGAAATCGTTGATCCTGAGGCCCGTGGGTTATGGGCCCACGCTTCTGCTGCACTGCGCTATCGCTATCTAACTTTTCGTTCCCTCTTCCATACGGTCGCTCTTCGAATGTATCGCATAGGGTCCAAGTTAGCGGAGATAGGGGAGCGACAAGGGAGGACAACTCAAGGTTCCTTTCGGAGGCAGACACGGACCAACACTAAAGACGACAAACAAGAGACAAGGCTCCGACCCGAGAATAGCAACGATGCCCTTATGGAGGTCTATTAGGTTATAATCGCGACAAGTAACACGAATTCATCATGGAGCATACCAATCACACTAATCGACACTAACATGTACCTATCTCGGGGGAACAACATTCGTATTCATATCAAGACACAATCAAGTCCTACATTGATGCATGTGAGACAAGCTAACATTATAGTGTTCCATGGAAGCAGATATGTTTAGCAACTTCAAGCAAGATATGCAGAATCCGTAATGATCATGCAAGATTCAAAGTCATGTGGTATTTAATGAGGATGACAGGTGTCATGTAAATGAACGAATGTACAAGCATGGTACGTGCAGCAACAGGGGAGGTCAACTATAGCATGGCGAGATATGGCATAACGATCAGGCTAAGCGTCATATGAGAACATATAAAAGCAGCATAATAACTATCACATCTGACAACAATGGTCGCATAATAGGTTGAAAACGGCATGTAATCATACAACGGAACACATTTAGAAAGCATAGATCCTACACAATGCTAGCAATACGTGATAAGGCATGGACATAGTCAAGAGTCATTTAAAAGAGTTGAACATAATGTTCATAAAGCATAAGGCATCATTATAGGGAGTAACAAAGAGGGCATCACCAGCAATAGGGTATAATCATGCTAGGAATGAACTGTTATAGGGCACATAATGGTCCAATAGCTATCACATTATAGAACAAGCACGACATGTAATCATTTAGCGAGTCATATTGGAAAACATAAGCCTTACATGATACTATTAGTACATATCAAGTATGAATACAATCAAGGCAATTCAACAAGATCCATTCTAATATTTATTCGTCATGCGTATGCGAAATCATGATATAGTGTGGTGTGTGGTCACGCGAAGTGTCAAGTCATACGTTCGTGCAAGCACGATATGATATTACAGAGTAATAGGGGAAATACTACCAAGCGATAACAGGTAAGCATGCTAGGATCAAGCATCACAGAAATTAAGCAAGACAGTCATCGAATTCAACATTAATCCAATCAGGATGAGTAAAACATTTTAAGAGGACAACAAGAGGGAAGAAACACACTATCAGGGACCTAGCTCGAGAGAGAATCAACAGTAGCGTAGGCAAGGTATATTTCACACAAGTCATGATCAAAGGTCCTACATGATACTAATGGCTCAACATAACACGCGATACATACATGCAACTAATCATGGCGGCACGTAAGAAATCAATTCAATCACATTCAAGCAATCTAGAAACGTGAGAAAGGTTTTACGATGTATAACACGAGTTTAAGTAATGGCAATATGATTAGAATACGGGGCATGATCTCAAATCAACACATACTAGGATAAAACATGCATTTCTCAAGACTCAATTATACCAAATATTCTCTCTTCAACACAAGTAACACACAGCAATATCAAGTACAAAATAATCAGCAACAGTTAATCTGACAATTACAAAATAGATATGCATGCTATAGGTTCTTGTCACAAAAAGAATAAGGAGCATCGACGCGTCATTAGCTAGTATGATAAAGAGATCATTTACAGGCATTCATACGAAGAAGATTTTATCACACTATCATGGACCTAACCCAGGAGAAAACAACTATCATGTAGGTTCATATAATGTGGTTTATGCTTCTAATCAATCATTAATCAAGTCAACACAATAGGCCAAGTAGACATGTTATGACAACATGTAATCATGATTGAAAGTAAGACATAACACTAGACCTAAGCAATATAACTAATCATATTATGTCATGAAATTCAGAGAGAGTCACCATTACAATCGAACAGAGATCCCTAAGGGCAACCATTGACTTTTCCCAACCAACTCATCACCCCTCTTTCCCGCGAGACTCCGGTACGACTCTTCATGGCAAGAAGACACTAGTTGATTATAATAAGAATAAGGAAGGACAACCCCATAAACACCTCACTTCTAACTCAAGTGACATCAAGAACTTCCAACACCCACTCAGACAACTTAACATCCAACCATAATTCCCGACACAATGTGTTTACCAACCCAATTCCCCGGGGAAGACACTGGCATCCAAGAAAAGCTAGATAGACCCGTCAATGGGTTAACAAACATAGTGGAAGGGGTTGTTTTACACAAGCTGGGTTTGACAATGTAGAAATAAAGGCACTCCCGCTATCTCGTTTGCACAGGTCAGTCAATACACAACTCATTGTTAGGCATACCAATCAGACTTCTAGCATAGCAAGCATTCAGCACATAATCAGTTAATAACACTCATAATGATCTCCTTGAAGTCTCCCAACCCATCTGTAAAGAACAAGCTGATATTTTGCCTACCGTTCCCAACTACACCCAATAGGGGTGGTCTAGCGCCTTTACTACCCACTCGCGTCCCTGTTTAGTCGGTTTTCCTCTTTTATTACAAGTCAAGTTTAGTACTTAGTCCAATTTCAGTTAGGCGTCTTAAGTTCATTTTGCCCCTTTTAAAACACTTTCAAATCATTTGAAATTCATGGGCGGTTTTCCAAAACATACACTCGACCCTTTTGTACCCGAATTGCACAACCTCAGCTCTGATACCATCTTTGTAACGGTCCAGAATTATGATTTCCGGGTTACGTTTCAAGGGATAAAACCCCTTGTTCGGATCTTGCAATCCAGGTACGGGTCGAGGTTTCAAACTCATTTAAGATTAATAGAAATAGGGATTTCAAACCCTAAAAGCCACGAAGAGTCGTTGGGTACCCTTAACATGTCCTAAGACTATGTCGTGAAATCCAATTCAAATGAAATAAAGCGGAAGCAAAGTTAAGATACAATGACACAACAGAATCGGGTCAAAACCAAATCATAAACAAGTGATTACCATTTGCCAAGTTAGAATATTAGTCAGGTTCTTTGACTCGCCCAAGGGTTTCCCGTCACATAAGCATGGAGCAAACAAGATCTGCAGAAATACCTTTAAAAGAAGAACGGGGAAAGGAGTCAGATCGAGCCACTCATGCGGGACCGGCAGTCCTCGCTGAGGCCACATAGTATGTGCTATACCTAATAAAGATGCTCTAATGCAATACGAAAGTCAAACACACTAGCATGCTCCTAATTCATAATAATGTGCAGAAATACTGTAAAGGGCCCAAGACAATGCCAACGGCATATCCCTCTCCTACCTCCACCCCTTCCGATAGGCGGAGATTGGCCAGCTCGTGAATGCATTCATTCATAATAGGGCGGCACGCATGCCTAACCCGCTCCACAATAAAGCCCGCAGGCATATCATAATATAAGGAAGTTCATGACCCGATTGACTCAGGGTACCCGATGAGGCTGGGCTACCCTATGACCCTAGCAAAGACTCTAGGACTATCACAGATAACGGCCGTTCTGTTTCAAACGCATAAAGTAAACAGATGCTCAATCAATTAGTGCAACCTAAACATGATACTACATGGCATGCTTTTATGCATATGCAACACCTAACATAAAATGCAACAACAGGCATGAATGTCCAACCTGAGTAAGCCCCCTAGGGAACTTACCTGAAGATGCAGAACAGCAGGATAATACAAGCAAGGGCCCAAATGTAAGTCCAAAGTAATCCCAAAGCAATACACACCTATCATCAGGACATTTCCATAAGCTATCGGACCAACATTCAAACGCACGAACTCCAAGTTCTCAACATACTAAAACCAATCGATAGTAACCCATTTTCCAAAACCTTTCCGATATGATCAACCTCAACCAAAATCATTCCTCCAAAACTTTCCAACTCTTAAATCTCAAGTTAAATCGACCTAGAAAATCAACAGTTCCTTTAAAGTCATATTTAACTAAATCCTGACATTAAACATTTAAACCTTAAAACCAATCTCTCAAAATCATATTATAGAAATAATTTCGGCATTTTATTTCAAAACCTTTATATGAATAAATTATTAAATCACTAAAACAATTCTATTTTAACCACCATATTTATAAGTCAAAACCCATAGTTCTTTTCAAATTTCCTAAAATCACAAATTAAAATATCACTAAATACAGAATCCAATTAATGTTACTTGTAACACAATTTAAGATAAATAATAATTTTCAGAAATATACACTTCCGTAAAACATAATAATAACTTAACAATGATTATTTCGAACATAATATATATAACTACTTACATATAATAACAATATTAGAACCCAAGATAAAACCGGCCAGCAGGCCCAAAAGAAAAGAAGGAAGGGCCCGATCCTCTTAAGCCCAGCCCGGATCCAAATAAGCCCAAACCCAATGAAATCTGATTTTTGTAAAAAAGAAACCGAACCGGTTTAAATAAAAGAAGGGACTGGACCGGACGAAATAAAAGAAAAGGAGGGATTAAACCCGTCTCCTTCGTCCGCCTCTGCTCAAATCGGAAGAAGGGAAGGAGAGGGAGGGGAGGAGGCCCTCCGGCGACGAGCTCGAGCTCCGACCACTCAATTGGGCACCCAGGACTACACATCGAGAAAGAAAGGGAAGAATAGGAAGAAGAAGCTCACCGAAATGAAATCTCATCGGGAAAGCTCAAAGACGCCTCGTCGGAAGGTTTCGAGGTCGTCGGAGTCGAATCGATGCTCGCCGGAGACGGGAATCAAACGAATCTTGGCCTGGGGTGGATGGACGAAGCTTAAAGGTTGGCCTTTATGCAGTTCTAGAGTGAAATAAAAGGGAACATGCCCTTACCGCTCGAATCGGAGGAACAGGGGAGAAAGAGGCTCGGCGGTGGCGGCTCGGCTCGCCTGAAACGCTCCGGCTGTTGCTGGTTCTCGTCGAGGAGGAAGAGGATAGAGATGGCGGGGCTGCTGCTACTTCCTGGGACGCGAAAGAAGAAGGATGGAAGAGGTTGTGGGTGCCCGGCGTGCCTCGGCCCCTTGGACAGCGAGAACGGAGT
This sequence comes from Persicaria maculosa, assembly GCA_963922045.1. Taxonomy (NCBI): domain Eukaryota; kingdom Viridiplantae; phylum Streptophyta; class Magnoliopsida; order Caryophyllales; family Polygonaceae; genus Persicaria; species Persicaria maculosa. Next base: position 19,572,800 of record OY998258.1, read on the forward strand.
GGGAGCTGCTTAGGAGGTGCTCGGTGGTGCGGTGGTGGTGGCTCGCGGCAACGACAGATACGGAGGAGCTGCTGAGGGGTTTGGATTTGAAAACAAAAGGAGAGGGTGAGTGTGTACTGCACTGTGAAATCAGACAAAGAAGGGAGAGGGAGGCGTGCAGCAATTCTGAAACAACTAGGGAGGGAGGTGCTATGTTTGGCATTTTGCCCAAAAAAAATGTACATCTTGAGAACAAGGTGATAAGATTTTACCACAATTAAACAACCTTGAGATAAGTTGGAATTAGATAAGAATTAGTGAAATAAGACAAAATCGTGGCCCCGAAGGTAAAGTTTGAATACCCGGAATAAAATATCTTGAAACCCGTTCGCTCGAATCAAAATCCGACTCTATTAAAATAACGCTTCAAAATTATGAAGATATCGACATCCCAAGATTTATTATTATTATTATTTTCCGACTTAAATCCATTTTATATTATTTGTTGAAATTTATTATTTAAAAATCCGGGCCTTTACAATATGCATAAAAGCATGCCATGTAGTATCATGTTTAGGTTGCACTAATTGATTGAGCATCTGTTTACTTTATGCGTTTGAAACAGAACGGCCGTTATCTGTGATAGTCCTAGAGTCTTTGCTAGGGTCATAGGGTAGCCCAGCCTCATCGGGTACCGTGAGTCAATTGAGTCATGAACTTCCTTGTATTATGATATGCCTGCGGGCTTTATTGTGGAGCGGGTTAGGCATGCGTGCCCCCCGATTATGATGGAATGCATTCACGAGCTGGCCAGTCTCCGCCCTATCGGAAGGGGGTGGAGGTAGGAGAGGGATATGCCACTTGGCATTGTCTTGGGCCCTTTACAGTATTTCTGCACATTATTATACTTAGGGGCATGCTAGTGTGTTTGACTTTCGTACTGCATTAGAGCATCTTTATTAGGTATAGCACATACTATGTGGCCTCAGCGAGGACTGCTGGTCCCGCATGAGTAGCTCGATCTGACTCCTTTCCCCGTTCTTCTTTTAAAGGTATTCTCTGCAGATTTGAGTGCTCGATGTCTATATGACGGGGTTCCCTGTTGGCGAATCGAAGAATCTGGCTAATATCCTAATTTAGTAAAATGGTAATTAAACACTCATGTTTTGGTTTTGACCGGTTCTTCCGTGACACTTGTATCTTTACTTTGCTTTCGCCTTACTTCCGTCTGAAATGGATTCCGCGACATAGTCTTAGGACAGGTCAAGGGTACCCAACGGCCCTTCGATGTTTTTAGGGTTTGAAATCCCTCTTTCTACTAATCTTAAAATGAGTTTGAAACCTCGACCCGTACCTGGATTGCAAGATCCGAACAAGGGGTTTTATCCCTTGAAACGTAACCCGGAAATCATAATTCTGGGCCGTTATAATAATAAATTTGAAAAAATGGGTACAAAAAATTCAAAGATAATACATATATTATAAGAAAAAAATTAATGGTTTATTGTATTTAATCCCTAATAAAATATCGAAGTATGTACATTACAATTAACATGACTATAATTTGTAACACAATAACTTGTTTTCACCTTTATTGTAATTACTACCATAGAAATTCCATATTGTATTAAAATGAATAATTTAGTGTAATTATTCATGTATTACAATAAATACAATTGTTATTGTAAATGTATTGAGAATATTGATTACTTTAATCTCGTATGTAAATATTACAAACAAAGCTAATATCGTTATTTAATGTATATGTTATGTTATAAATTAGTGCATGCTCGTATTATATGAATGTAGAATTTCAACAAAAATATTGTAATTATCTTTAAGGAATTTTTAAAATAGTTTTCAATTTTATTATTAAATTATATTAACTTTTTATTAAAATAAAATATTTAGGGAAAATTGCAAAAAAAAAAAAAAATAGCCCAACCTTTGGAGGTTGTTGCGCTTAATAGCCTGAACTATAAAAAATGAAGAAAATAGCCTCAACTATTTACTTGGTTGCAGAAAATAGCCTCAAGCTATATTCCAATTCAAATAATTATAAAAAAATAGCCTTAGGTTACCATTAAATTCAAATTAATTAAAAACCTCTCCAAAACAAAGGTAACCTAAGACAGTTTTTTTTAATAATTTGAATTTGAAGGTAATTATTTAAATTTGAATGTAGCTTGAGGCTATTTTCTGTAACAAAGTAAATACTTGAGGCTATTTTCTATATTTTTTATAGTTCAGGCTATTAAGTGCAACAACACCTAAAAGTTAGGCTATTTTTTGCAATTTTTCCAAATATTTAAGGGTACACAAGTAAGAGCATCTCCAATAGTTTATCTTTTTTTTTTATCTTTGTCCAGTTCGATCGACTCGGTCGCTCTACATTTGAATCGAGTACGGTGTGGCCCATTTAAGGGGTTGACATTCCCACTCACAAGCGTCTCCATGTTTCCAAGGGGATTCGAACTTCGAACCTCTTGACATGAGATGTAGCCTCACAACCACTACACCAACTTGTGATTGGTTTCTCCAACAGTTTCTCTAAAATGGAGATTTGAGAAGTTTTTTTTACAATTTTGAATTGTTTTTTAGGTCCAACAGGTTCTTCATTTCATTCTCTAAAATGGAGAAGCATCGGAAGAAATAGAGAAGTTTCCCCAAATCTGCAGCATTCTCCAAATTAAATGATTCTTCAAAGTTTCGAAATGAAGAAGTTGTTAGAGTTCAAGAAAAATTAATTTAGAGAATATGTGTTTTATTGTCCCATTTTAGAGAACTTTTTGGAGAAGCGGTTGGGGATGGTCTAATATTGTTGGATCTATACACTTGATTTATTATGGGGTCTATTAAGTATTAACTACAAAAATTATGGAAGAGGGTAAAGATTACATCGGTGTAGGAACTATAGAGATCAATTTGTGTATTTGCGTGGTGTGTTTATTTGACCTCCTCAAAGACTGACAGAAACTATAAGTTTTCGCGTTCCCTATATACACCGCAAATACTTCGTCGGATTGGACGTTGTAGCAACGTTGGATTAGACGTTGCTAAAACGTTCAATTTGACGTTGTATATGATGGTAAATTTTTCCCAAGGGGAAGGGATCCGACGTTGCAACAATGACCATACCGATGTTGTTGCAATGTCGAATCCGGCGTTATAGCCTGGAGCCCAAGCGGGCTCCATCGGGCTAAGCAACGTCCATTTGAACGTTGCAACGACGTCAGATTTGACGTTGTTGCGACGCCCAAATCACCCCAAGGCAAAATCTGGGCGGGCATAGCAACGTCCATTTTGACGTTGTAACAACGTCATATCTGACGTTGTTACGACTTCCAAATTTCCCCCAATCAGCCCCCTATAAAAGGGAATGAGGACCTAATTTGAAAAATGCAACACAACAATTCCACATTTTCATTTCTTCCATGGAGCCGGTTACATCTGGAATAGAAGGCTCAACCCCCCGCATTGATTTTGTAATCAAAAGGGTTCGATACCCAATGCCCCCAGAGGAGTCCAACTGTGCCTGCCGCAGTCCAGAATATAGTGGCATGCATCCATGCGCGCTCTTTCAGGTCGTGTGTGAAAATGAGAATCACATTTCCACACCCTTGCAGTTCGGGTGTCTCTACTGCAATGATTTTTATCCGGGCATTCGTGGAGCGTATGATTGGAGGGTTGGAGATCTTCTTCTTCAACGTATTCGGTCATTCTTCCCCGATTTAAACATACATGACCACATTTATATGGCTCAAACGGCAGGGATACTTGTGAGGGAACCAAATATGGAGGTCGGAAGCTTTGCATTCAACGAGTTAAAGATTAAACTCATTCCGAAGACGAATTAAGTATAGGTTGGTCGATTGTAAGAAAAAATTATGTTGTTATCCATAGTGTATTTGTTAGTTTTAGTAATGCCTCAATGTGTAATCTAATCGTTACCTAATCGTTATCTATGAAGTGAAGAGTTTGCATGTGATTGTTTGTTGTTGTGAACCGGTAGAAACCATCGAAAATAATAACGCAAACAACACAAACTACACAAATATAGTATACCCACAAAATACGAAATGTATGTCTTAAACAAACAAACTATAATGTATATACTGGAGAGATCGAATCTAGCCCATGAAATGCTCATACATCTGGTCTAGCTAGGGATGCCCGACCAATGCCTGAATAGATGTAGACCATGTTTAGGAGTCATTAAAGTTGGAATTATCCGTGTTGTATTTGTTTTTTTCTTGTCTATGAAGTTAAGAGTTGACAATTGAATGTTTGTTGTTATGAAGACGTAGAAACCATAAAAAAAAACAATCATTCAAGCAAAACGAACATCAGTTGGCCCCATATAAAAAATTACAAACATTTTTTAACTTAACATTTCAGCAAGGGTTTTTGTATTAAACGGAACAACTACCGACAGATTCTTCAGGAATGTTTGGGTATATCCGAATCTGCACTTGTTGGAATGCATATGTCGTCATCTAACCTTGGGCAGGGTGCACTATTGTATGAACTGCATACTGTGCTACTCTGCGACAGCGCGCCGGAGACACGTCGTCGTACAAAACGATCAGTATATCTTTATCTGCTCAGTTATCCGTATATAGTACGACGCAGGGTCGTCGTCACACTCATTACACCCGAACTGCAATTGCGTTGACATCTCCAACATGCGGCAAACCTGCACAGAAAATAGATTGCATCTAAATAAATGTTTATAGTTCATGTACTTGCAGTTGCAAGCATCCTCTTTAGGCGTACGACAGTGTCTCCCCACTTCAACAATGAAACTGGTCCCATCATTGGACATGTCATATTTAATAAAGCAATTTGGGCTTGATGCCATGATGTTTGTGTCGTGTATGTCAGTTGACTTGGGGAACAAGTGTTGTTGTATTTATAGAGGCCTAATTACCAACGTCCGATTGAACGTTGTTATGGGAGTTTTTTCATATCACAACGTCCGATTTAACGTTTCTATATGGCCCGACCAGGCCCACTTTGCAACGTCGGATTTGACGTTGTTAAGTGCCCGACCCGCCCAACCGTCCTCCAATTCACAACGTCGTGTATGGCACATTACAACGTTGCAACAACGTTTAATCCGACGTTGCTACAACGTCATATCCGACCAGTGGCGGATCTTAAACTTGTTGATTGAGGGTGCGAAAAATTACGATAAAAAAATATTGTATGTAAAATTAAACCCTAATTTTTATTTTCCGAAAAATCATCAATATTATGGATGTGTAACTAGAATAAAAACATAAATCTTGCATGATTTATTTCATGGTTTTCAAATATTTCCATATAACCTCCTAATTTGAAGTTCTCGGATATAATTATATTATTAAGATATGAAATTAATAAATGATAATTACAATAAAAATATATCGGTTGATAAATGATGTCAGAAATATTGTAATTTAGTGCTGAAATTTGAAACGCTTATAACTTTTTGCTCAAATATCGAATTTGAGCTTATAATATATCAATCGAAGCTATCGACAAGAGAAATATGTATGTTAAATTTCATTTTTGACTGGGGGGCGACTGCCACCACTGGCCCTAAAGAGTATCCGCCTCTGTATCCGACGTTGTATTAGCAGCGCTAAACGCGGATTTGCGATATATATAGGGAGACCCTAATTTTTTTTTTGTTCATATTTGTATAAATTACAGAAAAATACCGAACTAATGAAATTTTGTTCACGGGCACCCAAGGTGTGTTTAAATGCCTTGGGCAATTTTTGCCCATTAGAGTCATTAGACACGCATCTAATCTTAGGGTGTGGCTAAACCCTAGCCTCGCCTAGTTTCACCCTACAAAGTACAAACCCTCTTCCCACTGACACGCACCCTAGGTGCGTATGAGTTATGACCATACCGAACTAATGAAAATTTAGTACTGAGTATGAATTAATGATAAGAGCACACAGAATAGGAAACAAATATCAATATATAATACTAAAACAGAGGCTTGGAAATCCTATGCGGCGAGTTCTGGTGCGATTCACTTACGTGTCGTTCTCTGGTGCGATCTGGCCCAAGTTTTTTAACACATCAATTAATGATGATTCAATATATTTAAGCCACGTTGAACAATAACTCTATCTATATATCCACGTGTCATCATATGTGTCTACCTTAATTGATTATTATAATTAAGTTTTATATCTTAAGTGGTTATAAATTCTATCATTTAAATTATTAAACTTATGAATATGAGTTATTACAATTAATTTTTACTCCGTATATCTTAAGTGTTTACAAAACCTATCATTTTACCTTAAGTTATTTTATAAATATTTTACCTAAAAAAGATTAGATTTCACAATAATAAAATGATGGAAAATGATTTTATTTTTTTTATCTTCAAAATCAAACGTGAATATATATTTCCATATCTGTAAAATGGTGTTGATTCTGTCTCATGTTTACTTAATTCACAATATAGATCGATTATAGATTGATAACGGATCTACGTAATCTTAAAAGGTTAGTTTGTTTATATAAAAAAAGGTTATATTATTTTTATATAATATCAATATTTTATTTTATTTTATTTTAAGCACTTTAATCAAATTTAATGATTGATATTAAAATCTTTTAAAAGCTTTTTTTAAAAAAGATTCAATAACTAATATTTGAATATTCAATAAATTAATTAATAGACCGCGGAACACACGTCGTTCTCTGGTGTATTATGACCAAGTTTTTTGGCACGTCAATTAATTTATATCCAATAAATTTAATCCACATCATACAATGATCCATCTATTTATCCGCATGTCATCCTACGCGGTATTTTAATAAATACCGCGTTACACTTCGTGTTACATCTCTTATGAATATGAGTTATTACAATTAATTTTTATATCTTAAGTGTTTACAAAACCTATCATTTTACCTTAAGTTATTTTATAAATATTTTACCTAAAAAAGATTAGATTTCACAATAATAAAATGATAGAAAATGATTTTATTTTTTTTTATCTTCAAAATCAAACGTGAATATATATTTCCATATCTCTAAAATGGGGTTGATTCTGTCTCATGTTTACTTAATTCACAATATAGATCGATTATAGATTGATAACCGATCTACGTAATCTTAAAAGGTTAGTTTGTTTATATAAAAAAGGTTATATTATTTTTATATAATATCAATATTTTATTTTATTTTATTTTAAGCACTTTAATCAAATTTAATGATTGATATTAAAATCTTTTAAAAGCTTTTTTTAAAAAAGATTCAATAACTAATATTTGAATATTCAATAAATTAATTAACAGATCGCGGAACACATGTCGTTCTTTGGTGCATTATGACCAAGTTTTTTGGCACGTCAATTAATTTATATCCAATAAATTTAATCCACATCATACAATGATCCATCTATTTATCCGCATGTCATCCTACGCGGTATGTTAATAAATACCGCGTTACACTTCGTGTTACACTTCGTGTTACATCTCTTAAATTGATATGAATTATAAATAAAATTGAGGAAAAAGATATTTAAGTTTAAATCTATAAACCCTAGAAGCTAAAGCATTAAAAAATTGATGTTTAATATGTATTTTTATAATTTTTTAGCCTCATATAAAAAGGATACCCTATGGATGGATGCATAAACCCTAAGAAGCTAAAATATTAGAATATATATGCAAAATGTAATTTTTATGCTTTAACCACCTAGGATTTATATATATGTTTGAAACTAAGATGTCATATCATAATTTGATTAATAATTTAGATCAAATTTAAGGAGTGTAATAGGGAGGGTAACACAAAAAGTGTAACAGGTGATCCGTGCTGCTACGCGTCCACCTTAATTGTTGATCTATATTATTTATAAATATAAATATTCAATTTCATATCAATTAGTTAGATACAAAATCTATCATTTCTAATATAAATATTCAACTTCATATCTTAATTATTTACAAATTCTATCATTTTAATATAAATATTTGACCTCAACATATTAATTAGTTATGTACGTAGAAAACTTTTACTTGATGATTTACAAATTCTATCATTTTAATATAAATATTTTACCTCGATATATTTTATAAAATTTTACTCTATATACTCGGACACATTAATTCTCCGAAGAGAATTGAAGAAGTCACTACATACAGCATATACTGTAGGTAGACCTGTCAAACGGGTCATTCGGGTCGGGTTCGGGTCGGGTCACTTCGGGTTTCGGGTAAAACGGGTCTCGGGTAAAACGGGTTTCGGGTTTTTCGGGTTGACTCGAACTCGGGTTTGATCGGGTTTCGGGTCGGGTTCGGGTCGATTTCGGGTTTGTCAATATTTTCTTTTTTAAATTAAAAAAATCATTATTTGATAATTTTGTGATAAATTTTAATTATATATAAAAAAAAATAATTATATTTAATTATAAATCAACCGGGTCAATCGGGTCACCGGGTCAATCGGGTAAATCGGGTCAAAATTATCGGGTCAATCGGGTCACCGGGTCGAAACCCAGATTACCCGGAAAATTTCGGGTTTTTCGGGTTCGGGTCGAAAAAAAAATTCGGCTCAAAATTTTCGGGTTCGGGTCGGAAATTTTTCGGGTCGGTCGGGTCGGGTCACCGGGTCGGGTTGTGTTTTGACAGGTCTAACTGTAGGTTCTCTTCAATCTTTATCATATCCAATTTTTTCCCACTTCAATTAATGTTCTATTAACCCTTAGAAATTAGAATGTATGCATCTCATATTCTGATGATTTTGTATCATGATATGCCGCCTCATTATTTAATTTGTATCATGATATGCCTATGTATGACAACATAAATATATATCTATTCTAATATTTATTGGTGGAGAGATAGTTGATGAATGGATATGGTATGTTTTTTCGCGTTTTGTTAATAAATTATATTTTATTACATTAATTATATTAAAATTATTTTTATAACATAACAAAAAATAGCATAATTGACAATTTAATATTCACTTTATAAATATAGTACAATTTGTACCTATTATTTGATGATAACCTATTGTTATTATTTTATAAAATCATGACAACTAAGTATTTATTTAATATAACTAAGATTTAAGATATATCTATTGCCGATTTAATACATATATTTTTATAATAATCATCAATATCAATATATAATACAAAACATATGTTGAACCCTGGTTGAATTTGCTATATGTTTATATGATAAAGTTTGACTATATTTTACTACTAAATCAAGCAATGGACAACTCTAAAAATTATGAGTTAGTTTGTATTAGTGAATGATATTTTCGTATTTTCAAATCAAATTTTATAATAATATAAATAGTTATCCACATCTTTAAAAAATTATTTGTTTTTAATGTAAATTTATTAGTGGGGCCATAGACGAAACTTGAATTATTAAATAATAATATAATAAGATAGTTTATTTTATTAAGTTTTATACAATTTTATTGGTTGCAACACAATTTGTTTATTTTTATATTTAAATTTATTAATGATGTTATTCATTTAATTAAGATATTTTAATGGATTGTATATTGATTTCCTAAAAAGTTTTCAATCAAGTTATTTTTAATCTTCTAATTTAATAAAATAATATTTATTAAAATGCCGCGTATCACGCGGGTAATAAGATTAATATTTAAAATAAATCACAAATTGATATACAACGTATCAATTTAAATAATATTTTAGTATGAAAAATAAGAAACAAATATGTTTAGAATAGGAAATGGATATTTTAAAATTTCGGCAATAATATTGATTAATAAGAAAATACCATTTGATTAAAAAATTTAAGTTTAATTGTGGACGTGATACGTCATCAAAATGCTATCAGAATGAGTATTTTTTTTTTTTTTTTGCCCTAAAAATTAGTAATAGATACTAAAGACGAGCACATCAAGGAATTAAAGTAATCCAAATTAGATCTAAGTACATCTTTGATGAGCTCTAGGCAAGTCAAGTTCATCCAATATCAGAAGCCCGACCTAGAGATAGTTTTCCAACTCCCTTACTTTTTGGGGTATTATGTGAACACGAGTAGTTCGAATTCGATTCATACTCGCTCGATAAAAACTCGGCTCGAGCTCATTCATTCTACAAATGAGCCGAGTATGAACACATTTTTAAACTCGGTTCAAAGCTCAACTTGTTCGATTAAAGCTCGAATAGCTCAAATTTTATGGAATTTCTAAAATTTTTCTTAAGTTGTTGTATAATGAGCAAGTAGAACTGCTTAAAACTCGAAAAATGCTCGACTCGAAGCCAAATATGAGCACGTTTTTACTATCGAGTCAAAATTTAGGCTCGGCTCGAACTAGTTCATATCATAAATAAACTGAATATAAACACGCAATACTCGGCTCGTCCGAGTTGAATAACAGCCCTGCTTACCTTAGACAAACGTGCAAACTATACTAAAACAGGCTACCAACTATCAGCGAATGACAACAAACTTGCTAGCTCGGATTTATGTAAATGAGAAATTCTCCGTCTTCAACCAAATATATAAATTCGTAGCACGCATTAAATATTAAATGACAATGAATTGATGAAGCTCGGACATTGCTATAGAAGATGATACATAAGAATTTTGCATGCAAGGGTTTATCGTAGGCGCTTATGTATGTACATATTTCTTTTTTGATTCGATGAGGTACGCAACAGGCAAGTGACCTAAAGTTTCCAATATCTTCAGGAAAAAGCATTCACCCATTTTAAATAAAAACCATAACCCATCCTAATATCTAAAGTGATCAAGGAGACCAATCATTAAAACACAAAGAAAATAGCGGTAATGCATAAAGAAAATTTTGTTCCATAACAACCATCTACGACCAAATTTGTTCAGCAAGCAACAATGAACTCGTCTACTACCAAGACAATTTGTTTAAGAAAGACACCGGGGAAACCTAATAATGAAAGTAATTATTCTCAAAAGCAAGGGCAGTGGTATCTAGACACAACTAGAGACGCAGCAAAACAGATAATAACAAGCCAAAGTGGAACTAAACAAGCCAAACCGTAACAACTGGTTGAGCTAAATCGCAACTCAAGCGAACAAGTCAAACAAGCCAGGATCCTCATCATCCTCTTCTTCCTCTTTCTTCTCTTCCTCAGCCGCTTCAGCCGGGGCTGAGCTGCCATCAACTGCAGCTGCTACTGGTGCTGCTGCTACAGCAAACTTGCTCGGATCCTACATAGTAGTGATTATACCCCATGGTGTTAGTGGCAATTCAAATAAGCATCAAAAGTAATCTCATATATATATGGGAATTTAAGAGTAAAAAGCTCTTTGATTATATTTCATCAACAGCGTGAGTGCGTGTATACCTTAAGATACTCCTTGACTTCCTCTGCCTGAGAATAGGTGTATTCAGTCCCGACAGAAATAGCCAAGACGTTCTTGTAAGCGTTGATGAACAAGTGTGGTGCAGCCACAATTGAGGGGTAAGTAATGGCTAGTGAAAGCGATGTGACCACTGAGACACCAACGGCAAACTTGGCAACAAGATCGTCTTCCGAGAGATCAAGCACCTCAGGGTTGAAGACGGTGCCTTGCTCGTAAACAGAGATGGTTACAAGACCGTAGGAGAAGGGCTTTATACCCAGCTTCGCAAGGAGAACAGCCTCAGAAGAGCCCACTTTGTCACCCTTCTTGATGATCTCAACTGGGGTGATGATTTCAACTGTCCCCTTGTTGATTTTCGTGGGAATGTTGAGAGCCTGATTCACAGAAAATTCCAAAATTCATTATGAATTTATGAATAGGTAGTAAGATCTGCACCCTTCACACTTACTAAGATTCAATTCAATGGATGATAACAGAAACATGAGTTCAAGGGACATGAGAAAGACCTGAAAGAAGGAGGTTTGTGAAGGGTCGAGCCCAGTGTTCCCTGGTGGGATAATGACATCAACTGGTGCAACGAGTCCAACACGGGCAGGAGCTCCAACCTGCATAGACAGCCAATGATAAATCAGGTGATGGGTCAATAAACAGGAACAGTGAGGAAACAAGCCCAAGTGTTGGACCTATGTTTCAAGCATGCCTTCTTATGCAATCAGTTTATGTAAAACATGAACTCTGAAGGACCATGAGCATCAATATAGGCTGTATATATTTTGTTATACTCAAATATAGACTGGATTACACCTATCCGTATTCCGTCACATTAAAAGAAAAGTATTCCCTGCATATGCTATTCACCAAGATGGAGTTGTTTGTGATGTCATCCGCTTTAAAATTATAATTGCAATATATTACATACAAGTATGATACCGATCTAAATTGTATATGGCATATAAGCGTACACCAGCCATGAAATGTATGGCACCAGCCATGAAATGCATTCTTAGTATATATCAATTCATGTATAATTTGGTATTGTTGTGTTAACAAGTACTGTATATCTTGCGAAAAAGTGGCCCTCGCACATTATACTACAGCAACAAATAGAAGCGGATAATTAATACATGAATTCATATATAGCATCAACACTAACACTAGGAACTTTTTTCCTTATGGGCCCCTGGTAGTTGAAATAACTTTTGCATTTAAAGCAAGTGCCCCATTGATCAAAAGCGACATTTTCCAGATATCTTACTACAAGACAAGGACAAACGAGTAATCGATAGGGGAAGATCAAGAGTCGTATTATTATACCTTGTACTTGCTGATCTCTTCCCTGATATCCTTCAAATCACCCGTCGTGAAGATGAGCCCCACGTTACCCTACCAAATCACGATTCCATTAAATAGAGAAACTCACAAATCAATAAACGTACGAAACTACACGACATATTATAGAAATTGATCGATCGCGATAGAGTGCTTCAGAGAGAGAAACGTTACGACAAGGAGCGGGATTAGGTTAAGAAAGTCCTGGTTTCCGGAAATTTCGGAGTGGATCCGAATGGTCCTCTTCATCATCGTGTTCTTTCCCATCAAAACGATCGACTCTCCCCGGAGACCCTGACGAATCTGTTGAAGCTGGTTGGATCCCACATTATCGGCGGCAACGATGAGGATCTTCGAGTACTCATCAAGCAAACGGCAGAGCTTCTTGTCGTACTGAATCTTCTTCTCCGCCTTGGTCCTCTTCATCACCATGGCTGATCGATCACTCGGTAAAAGCAAACCCTAGAAGTGAAAAAGAGGGGTTGTTACGGTATAACCGGATAGGGTTTTCACCTCTTGGGGGTTGTGATTTGTTTATATAGGAAGGGTGGTCCGAATGGACGGCCGAGATTCGAAGATCTCTCTAGAGGGGGCGAGTGATCGAACGGCTGGATGTGATCACCCTCTATATGCTCGAAACGTGTCCAATTGCAAACTTGGAATTGATAATTAATCAAGATTGCAAGGCTATAGCGCGTGGAGTTTTGTGGGAGATAAAAACCCTAAATCCACAATTTCTTTTCTTCTTCATCGTGCGGATGATTTCCGGTTTAGGCGAGGAGATGACCAAGGAGAAAGACGATCGACGGCGAAGGGGTGATTTTCGGTTTAGGCGAGGCGGAGGCGAGCGAAGGAGACACAGAGGCGGGGCGAGGCGGTGCTGCTTTCCGGGAGAGTTGACTTTGGAGGCAATTTAGCAGACGGCAATGGTGGAGTCGAAGGCGGAGCGGACAACCGACGAAGGCGAAGCCTTGGAGGTGCGGCGAAGAAGAGGGGATTGGTGAGCACACCATCGGACCTGTGATGTTGCTGGAGTGCGATTCCAGATTCCGACGGTGAGGCGAGGCGTCCCCCAAGGGCTGAGTTGAAGGCGGAGATCTCCGGTCGAAGCGGCAGCGATTCATCACGAGCTCCGATGTCGAAAGCGGATTGAAGGCCGCCCACGCTAGACGCTCAATATTCATTGCCTTTGATTAATTAGGGCTTTCAGGTTCGTTAGATGCTTCTCTCCTAACTCTCTTGAATGAATCAGTTGCGATTTTGTGTTCTAGGGTTTGCAAGTCGTTCGTTGATTTTGTATTCGATCGCCCTTTCGATCAGTGTTTGCTGAAATCAGTAAGTGCCTTTCCAATGGAAACCACTATAAGCCCAATCCTCCCCAATCGCGCTCGCGGTGGCAGCGCTGCAGCGGTGGCGTCGATTCGACGATGGCCAGCGCGGTGGTGGTGATGTCGGTAGATCTTGGCGGTGGTGGCGATGGAGGACGATGGAGGAGTGAAGGATCGGAGGTCGCTTGGTGATTAGGAAGTGATTTACTATGACTGATTCAAGGTTAGGCAAAGAAAATCACTGGAGAGCATGACGGGCATGAATGGTTGTGTATGCAGGTGGATCAACATTCAACAAGTCAACAAGTACACGCAGGAGGCAAATTGTGCAGTGGAATGGGAATTTTTTTTATTATTCTATTGTATTATTCGGTATGAAATTTTGATTTTTAGTCGAATATATATTTTTTATTAAATATTTGTCCATTGTTCTAGTGTATGCGTCGAATTTTTGTTACCACTGGTATGAGTTAGTAAATTATTCGGTGAAATCTAATTCACTATTCGTCAGAATATAGTCTTCGGTTTGATAAACTACCTCAAACAAAACATTATTCGGTAAAATGTTAGACATTATTCGGTGAAATGTTAGACATTATTCAGTGAAATATGAACCGTTATTTGTGTTAATTGTAAGTATTGTTTAAAAAAAACAATATTCGAATGGTAAGTATTGTTTAAAAAATATATATTCGGTAGCATGTGATAAATTATTCAATAGAATTGATAATTTTTAATATGAACTAAATAAAAAAAAAGAAAAATTATTCGGTAGCAAATGAAACATTATTCGGTGGAATTACAAATATGTAAAACTAACTAAGTTAGGTTGGTTTAAAAAAACATTTATTTTCCACCCGAAAAAAAACAGAATTTCTTCACAAATATTTTACATATTTAAAAAAAAAAACTAGAAAAAAAAAAAAGCAAGGTCGGGGGAGGAGGGTGGTAAACACGCTCTAAGTAGTTTAAGTGAAAGAGATTGGTTTTGTTTTTGCCAAGTGGGTCCCACTTTATTAAAAAGAAAAAAAGAAAAATCCCTTTTAATCCAAGCCTTCTATCTCCTCTCCATCAACGGTCCATAATTGTGCACAAAGTACACCCTAAGGGGTGTGCACAAGGGAACCACTCCCTCTATATTATATGGAGTGGTTCCCTTGTGCACACCTCTTAGAGTATATCTAGTGCACGAATCTAGGCCGTTAATAAAGAGGGAACGAATGGCCAAGATTAAAAGGGGTTTTTTCCATTTTCCTTTAATATTGTGTGGGGTCCACGTTTGAAAAATAAACCCAATCAATGTGCCATGCGCGTGTAGCCTTGTACCTGCTTCCTTTCTTCTTTTTTAGGCATGTTTTTTTTTTAAATGTATAAAATAATTGTGAAAAAAAATTGCTTTTTTTGTGGGAGATAAATAGTTTTTTTAAATCCACTTGATTCGGATTTCGTCCGTGTTACATATTTGTCAATTTCACCGAATAATCTTTCACGTGCTACCGAATAATGTTTCGTTATCTTTTTTTCAACTAGTTCAGATCAAAATTTACCAATTCCACTGCATAATTTGTCACATGCTAGCGAATAATGTTTCTTTTGGTTCATCAATTTTAGATAAAAGAAATTTCAAATCCCTAAACAATTCTTACGATTTATATGAATAATACTTAGTATCGCACCGAATAATGCTTTCCATTTCAGTGAATAATGTTTTTTTTTGTTATTTGTCAAATCGAACTCCGAACTTCATATACTGACGAATAATGAATCATATTTCACCGAATAATTACCAAACTCATTATCACTAGTAATGAAAATTCAACACATACGTCTGAATAACTAAAGAACAATAAATCAAATTATGATCTCGAAAACCCTACACTAAATTTAACATATACGTTAGAATAATTCTTCGTTTTCCCTGAATAATTTGGGAATCACAAGTTGATTGAGTAACAAATTCCAACCCCAATTCGATTCCGCTGATTTCAACCCTAATCGATATCCACCCCAACCACTCACCGCCCCCCACCGCACCCCGCCACCCACCCACCCACCCACCCCACCCCACCCCACCCCACGTCGTCTCCCTCATGCCTATTTACAGGGTAAGAAATTACCTCCTTTCCCTCAGATTTGAAAGGCAACCAGTGGACCGTCGGAGGCAGCGAATTACCGTCACCGATCGCCTCTCCCCATCGCCACCGCAGATAGCCTGGATTGGATCTCGCCGCTCAATTCCAACCCTAATTTCTTTCCCGGATTGGATCTCCTGGATTGGATCTCGCCACCGCAGATCGTCACCGATCGCCTCTCCCCATCACCACCGCATAACGCCTGGATTGGATCTCGCCGCCCCCGTCGATTTCGCATCTGAACACCTGCTCCTCCTCCTTCAATCTCCCTCCTCCCTCTTCGTTTCGTCTCCATTTCGATCCGAGCCCGGACCTGCAAAACCCTCCTCCTATGGCTTCAATCGTCCCTGTCCTCATATCCCTTCTCGCTCTCTTCTTCCCTTTCCCTCAGATTTGAAAAGGTTGAACCCGCGTGCTCCCCGACCCTCGAGCTCGAGAGCTTCAATGGTTCCCTGCCTCTAACATTGATCGCCCTCCACAGTCCACCCCGTCTCTCTTCTAGATCTCGGACCTCCCATCGCCCACCTGTCTCCAAATCAACGTAATCCTTCTAAGTCGACCACTCACGCGCACATCCAAAGAGAGTTGGCTGATTTCCATGCGGGTCCCACATGATTTGTATTAAAAAAAAAAAAGAAATGCACCTTTTAATCTGGACCATCCATCACAACATAATAAATGGCTCACAATTGTGCACAAAGTACACCCTAAGGGGTGTGCACAAGTTACCCATTCTCTATATATATATATAGGTTAGGTCATGTGTAAACATCCCTTAATGTGTTTTGTGTTAACAAATATAAGCCGTTGATTGATTGCAAATGGAAGGACGAGATTAATTACCGAAATTAATTAATTTTAATAGGAAAAGATAAAAACTACCATTTTCGCCTAACACACGCGCGTGATATCCCAACCCAAATCCCCTCTTATTTTGGACGATTAGAAAACAATCGTCTCTCACCCTCTTCATCACATCTCATAATAGGGCAATTCCGGCGAAATTAGAGGGCGACTCCGGCGAATAGTGCTCATCCGAGAGTCGCACCTTTGGCTGTAACGCCTGTATAGTGAACCTAGTCGGCGGAGTCTGTAGGCGGCTTGAAGGGACACCACGATGACGCCATTGTAGCGCACCATCGAATTCGCCCCGGGTTAGGGATGAACGCGAATTTTCATTTGAGGGGAGTTGAAAGGGGATTAATTTGATGAATATTTGTTGTCTTGATATGAATATTGTAGAAATTTGAGTCACTGGTACGAAATAGGTCATGTTTCATACTCGGGGGACGTGATATAAATATTGGTGAAATGATTCTTGACTTTGTTGAAAATTTGTGTTACTGTGATGAATATTTCTTAAATTTTGCCGAATATTGATGAATATTTGGGAAATTGTGAATAATTGAGTAACTGTGATTAATATTTGAGTGATCGTGATGAATATTTGAGTGACTGTGATGAATATTTGATAAATTTTAACAAAAGCTATGATGAATAATTGAGTAATTGTGATGAATATGTGAGTGAATGTGATGAATATTTGAGTGACTGTGATGAATATTTGATAAATTTTAACAAAAACTTTGATGAATAATTGAGTGACTGTGATGAATATTTGATAAAATTTGCCGAATATTGATGACTACTTGGAAAATTATGAAGTTAAAAAACTTTGATGAATCTTCCTCTCTTCTTCACCGTTCGCTTGGATGAAACTGTCACGGATTTTCAAGGATTTTACATACCAGATTAATAGATCGTGATCTTGATTTGTATGATCAAAAATCTTTTCAAAAAGGAAATTGGAGTAAATTGGCAAAAAAAAAAAATAAATAAAAATTAAGCGTATCCCACGCTTTTCTCTTTGGAGAATTCAAGCAGTTACATGTGCATCACACGCACTTCCCTTGTGAGATTGGATTAGTTTTTCCTATGGGTCCCACTTTTTTATTAAAAATAAATTACTTAAATTCAGGATTAATCACAACCTTTGATTTTGATTCGATCAACGGCCTATATTTGTTAACACAAAACACAATAAGACTTGTAAACATTTGATCTATCCTATATATATATATATATATATATATATATATATATATATATAATATTATAAATAATTTCATTAGTTTTTAATAAATAAATAATAATCTAAATATCTTTTATTTAGATTTTAGATTCTCTCAAAATATAAATAAAATTCATATTTATAAGGGTGATTTAGGTAAGTAGGCTATTTAGAAAGTTCAATTAGTTAATTAGATAAAAAAAACTTATTAAATTAGATTAGTTAGTCCATTCTCCAAATGGGGTGTTAAATGGTCAATGGTCAAATGTTTGACCATTGACCGGTCAACGTTGACCATTGACCGGTCAACGTTGACCAACTCATGTGGATTGACCGGTCAAATGTCATTTTTTTTTAATGATGCCATTTTTATGTCATTTTATTTTTACTTTAATGCTACTTTTATAATGAAATTGTTTGATGACACTTTTTGAATGCCACTTTTTTCAAACCTTGATGACATTTTTTTGTTTACTATGATGTCAGGTTAACCATTGATGCCATTTTTTTTTTACGGTTAACTACTGATGACACTTTTTATGTCAATTTTTTGATGATTTTTTTCCCGTGATGCCATATCTTTTCAAAGTAGTGTTTTGATGACATTTTTTTCTTTAATGGGATGCCACTTTTTGAAAGAAGTGTTTTGATGTCATTTTTCTAATGTAATTATTTGATGCCGCTTTTTTAGTCAAATCATTTGATGTCATTTTTTTTAATTTAATCAATTGTATATTGATTTATTTTCATCGATTCTACTTTTATTCACTGATGACACGTTTGTGATTACACTTCATTGATGCTATTATTCACCGATGAAAATTTTCTATATATACTTTATTGATGTTATTTTCATTGATTCCACTTTTATACCTTTGATGAAAATTTTCATTGACAAAAAAATTAGGAATCAAAATAAAGGAGTGGTTGTCTCAAACTGTGTGATCATTGATATAAAAAAATTAGGAATAAAATTACACTTATTGATGCTATTATAATTCACTGATTGGCAAACTTAGACGAAATAAACGGGCAATCGAGAGATAACTCAAAGAATTAAATGAGCAACCAATAAAAAGAAAGCTAACTCAGATGATTAGATGAGCAACCGACAAGTAAATATAGAAAACTAATCAAAAATACATGAAGCTGAAGACAAATTTACTAAGAAATTTAAACGAGTCTAACTCAGAGTGACGAAAAGTGGGAAATCAATATGAAACTAAATTGAAACCTAAGCATTTTAATATACGACAGAGCTAGAACGAAGTTACCGGTCACGGTGTTCGAAATGTTCTCGTTTCAACAGTGGTGGCGGTGTCTGCCAATGGTGTTCAGGCAAGGGTGGGGCCAGGTGTGTTCGGGTTGAGGAGCCCGTGGGCTGGTGTTGGAGACTGCGTGGGATACGGTGTGCGGGGTGCGGCTTAGTGGGGGGAGGGCGGATCCGACTCCGGGCGGAGCTGGGCGGCCTTAGGAGTGCGTAGAGCCATAGATCCGACGCTGATGGTGGTAGTGGGTGCGCGGGCCGGAGCCAGGGGGAGAGAGTGGCTGCGTACTGACGGGAATGGTCCAGGAGCGATTCTGCAGATCTGATGGGAGTGGGTGATCGACTGATTACAGGACCGAGGGTGGTTGCAGATCTCGGGAGGTGCGGGGATCGGAGGGGGGGGGGGTGAGCGGGATCCGAGATGGTTGCAGGTTCGAGGGTGTGCGGGATTCGGCTGGGGATAGGGTGGTTGCGGCTGCGGACAGGGGGGGTGCGGGTGTCGGAGGGTGGCGTCGGGCAGGGAAGGGGTGTCTCAGGCGACTGGGCGTTGCCGGCGGGTCGATCGAGGAGGCGAGCGCGAAGAGAGAGGAGAGAGCACTGCGCGACCTTTGCGGAGAAAGGAGCACAGAGGGGTTTTGGTTAGCGGGCCTAAAAAACAATTAAAATAGGTTAATTAGTTAATTAAATGTGTAAAATGGTATAAAATACCAAATTTTCTCTATTTATAAGGTAATTTTTTTTTCTAACATACCATTAATTGAATCTCATGTAATTTAATAGATAACTGTTTTTAAAAATATTTTAATATTTTTTTATTAAATATATAGTATAGATTTATTGCGTTAGTTTACTAAAATATATATTCACAAATTAATTTTTTACACCAAAAAATAATCTATATATAAATAAAATAGCACTTATCAAATACTACATATTTATCTTTTTATAAGTTCATACTTATAATTAACAAGTATGAAATTATTAAAAAAGGTTGATTAAAAAAATATTTTATAGTGTTTTAACCTCCTTAAAAAACGTGCACAAAATGACAAACGACTTTTATTTTGTAGCGGAGGGAGTAATATTTTGGTAAGTATGACTATGAACTATTTTTTATTTTTATTTATGTCAATTAAATAATATATATATATATATATATACAATGACTTATATAATTTTCTATAAACTATGATAACATATTATTTTATTAATTTTTTTCCTAGAATCAACTATAATGCGCCACATTAGATTTTTGTCCCCATAATCAACCACAACGCGTCACATATGACGTTATACATTGGTTTTAGTAGATGTATATAGATAGATAGATAGATAGATAGATATTCCATCCTTCTCAAAATACATGTCTTTTTAGCCGCTAAAATTTTGTCAAAAATACATGTCTTTTTAGATTTAATCATTACACCTAACCTACTTTTACATATAATCATTACTCTAATTTTTACATCACCCCTCATCTTCCCCTCACAAATTTAAAAAAAAAAGAAACAAATACTCTAATACGGTAATACCAAAGTCTAATTATTACCCTTACCCTATTTTTTACATCTAATCATTATACTTAACTTACTCCTTAATTCCACTGCTCCGTCCTAAAAAGGCATATATTTTTAGACGGAGGGAGTATCAATCATTTTATTAAAAAAACTAAAATGATACTCCCTCCCTCTCAAATTAAATGTAGTTTGGAAATTTATACACACTTGTTAAGGTGGTAATTTTTTTTATAAAATATTATTTTTGTAATCATTTCATACTAATAAGTATGAATTTTAAAAAAAATTCATTAAAAATTGAATGCTTTATAGAGTTTTTACCTCCTTAAAATGTATGTCAAAAAGTAAAGTGACATTTATTATGAAACAAATGGAGTATAACTTTGACCAGACATATAATACCTCACATTTGTTTGTAAAATTTCACCACACACTACAAGTATTGACTCAACCATTGAACATATATGACAAATTACAAATATGAATAACAACATCTGCAAATTTTTTTGGCAAATTAGAAAACGAATAGAAAAATAAGTTGGTTACAACCTGGTGGAGCATCTGGACAAGTAGAACTGGGAGGCCACAAAAATACCCGCCGAAGAGAATAGAAAACAACAAACCAAAACACTAAATCAAAGAAAACAAAGGAACTTAAGATGGAAGAAACTACCACCAGGCACTCTTAAAATCAATTTTAAGATGGAATCAAAAGTTCGGATGGTTCCTCTACTACGAGTTTTATCATATGTGAGTATCTTAACAAAGTGATCGCTTATGGTAGAGTCTCTTGTGGGCATAACTCGGCTCTGATCGCGGAAGCAAGGGAGCTTGGGGTCCACATTATCTTGGTGGAGGGCGACAATTTGTCGATTGTCAATGCGGTCAAGGGATGTCAGTGTTGTCCATGTGATATTGAGATCATCATCTCGCACATTCTGTTCTTGCTACAACAGTTCCACTCAGTCTCTATCTTGCATATGCTTTCCACGAGATCAACACGGTGGCGGATAGAATTGCACATTTGACGTTGACGAACCCACCGCCTCAACCTCCCCTCCTGGATGATCGCGAGTTGTGTATCCTCATCCCAAATGATGCTCTTGGGTGGTGCGTGGTAGTATAGCAGGGTCTTACCCTACCTAAATCTATACCTTATAAAAAAAACAAGAGTTTATAAATAAATGTCCACTTTAATTTTATAATAACTAATAATCTTAAACATTCTTCTCTCATGCTCTTCCTCTCAATATGACGATTTTATGAAATTCTCGAAACAAATAAATGCATAAAATACTTTTCACCATCTCTAGGTGTAACTGATTCCGCAAGATGTCGCATCCCGCTTAACCGAACGAAGTACGACGACATCAATTCTTACTCCCTTGATGTCTCGGGACCTTCGATCCACATTGACGGGATCTTCGTCGTCGAATCTCCCACAAAAGGTGGAACCTTTCGAAGAATTCAGTCATGGCCAGCTTATGTGGAGATGAGTCACACCTAGCACTCTAGCAATGGCGAATTCCACCCCGTCGAAGTCGAAAAATTCGATTCCTACAAGATCCAGCGGTGGCGAATCTTCCACGGAATATGGTAAAAACTGTCATCGACGACCTTGAAGACCCTATCTGTATCATCCAATTTGATTTTTCAATCATGGTGGTCATTTGAATTGATAAAATATTGAAGAGGAACCATGAATCACATTTTTTTTTTTAACTTTAGCCCCTCTAGGGTTAATGCACTCTTTATCTTAGGGTTTTAGTTTGGTGACACATATTTTATTTTGATGACACTATTGATGGTATTGTCAAAGGGGTGGTGACACTATGAGTTGACATATATGAGATACCACATTTTCATTGGATTAGAATTAACTCGTCTAAGGTTTATACTTTCCTTGTCTTGGAGTTTTAGTTTGATGATACATATTTTTTTAGTGATACTATTGTTTATTTGTTGACACACTCAAAGGGGTGATTACAATGTCATGATGGCATAATGAAAATGGTGGTGACACCATTGGTGACATTGTCACAATAATGTTACAAGTACTAAATCATACTATAAACCATATTTTTGTCGGCTTAGCTTTAGCCCTTTCAGGGTTAATGTACCTCTTGTCCTAGGGTTTTAGTTTGGTCACATAATTTTATTTTTTAGTATTGTTGAACTTCTTTTTTTTAATACAAGACAAGGTTTCGAGAGGTATCAAACTCTATTAATCCACCTCCTAATGACGTCTTTTAATTTGGACGGGAACTCCGGCCGGGTGGTATTGTTGAACTTCTAGCCGAAAAAGAAAGTGCCACGGAAAAAAAAAATTCTAATCCAAAATGAAAGTGTCACTAAAAAACTTGTGTTGGTGCAATAAATAAGGTTGATAAGATTTGATAAGGTTTAAATTCTTGTAACCGGGTTAATGATTACACATCTCTTTGTCAGATCATCTAACATGTTATCCCTTTCTTGCGCTGCATCCCGTGATTTACCTCCTCCACATGGTTCAGGGCAGGGTCTGTGGGGGCGTTTGGATGGAGCGGTATCCATCTAACATGTTATCCCTATTTATAATTAATAATCACATTAATTTAAATAATAATTTTTTATCAAGTTAGTTACCTTTTATAACATTTAATGACTTATTTAAATCAATGTAATCTATTATCTATTATACAAACTACTCGTGCCCTTGTCAAGTTAAAGTTAACAGCGGTGTTAGTTTCCGTTAAAAAAAATGAAAACCAAAAGAAAGAAAGAAAGAAGATCGAACAGAGAAAGTGTAAGGCGATACAGAGGAGGATGAAGAAAGGAACTGGTCACAACGAGGAAGAAAGAGGAAGATGAACATGCCGGCCGGTTTTGCTAACTAGAGCTGCAGGCCGTAACGAGATCCTCCTGACGGTGAAACCAGGTATGTTGACATTTCGAACCCCTTTTCGAAAATTAGGGTTTACAAGTGTAATTGGGTTCGAATTACTCAATTTGTTTGGGTTGAAATGTAAACATGGGGTTTGAGGTTTCAATGCCTTACAAATTACAATTTCGAATTTGGGGTTTCAATTTTCCGAAATTTAGGGTTAATATATTTGCATTTAGGGATTTCGTGAGTTAATTTGGGGATTTGATTGGATTCAAATTTTGAATGGGTTAGAGATTAGAATTTCATATTTAGGATTTAGGTTGAGATTAGAATTTCAGATTCAGGGTCATATTTTTTGGGATTAGAATTTCAACGTACTAAGTAGCGTGCTCCTTAGTGGATCTTTTAGTGGTTGTAGTTGATGTTAAGGAACCTAATCTACATAATTAACTGTCATTGTGTTGGTATTGATGAATGCGATGTATTGACCACTTGGCCACCCTCTTCCTAATTTACTCTGTTCGATCTTCTTTCTGTCTTTCTTTCTTTCTTTTGGTTTTCATTTTTTTAACGGAAATTAACGCCGATGTTAACTTTAACTTGACAAGGGCACGAGGCGAAATTTTTTAGAAACTCAGGGGTACCACGCGAATTTGGCTAAACTTTTGTACACCGCGTGAAATACCCCTTACCTCAGGGGTACCACGCGAAATTTCCGTTAATTTAATTATATAAGTCTAATTTTGATCAAACATATTTCATGGTGGTTGATCAGAACTTTTTTTTCAAATATTCAAGAAAAAATAAATATTTACGAATAAATTTACGAAATCAAAGTATTTACACAAATATTCAAAAGTTGCAGAGATTTCAGAGAAACGCGGTCTCAGTCCGCCTTTTATTCATAAGTGATATTCCACCCCGAAAAAATTTGGTCAAACTTGAAGTTGGTATAGAAACGCGGTTTGAAACCACGTTTTATTATCCATTTTGGATAAAACGCGGTTTCAATCAGCATGTTTATAATTTTGTATTTTCAAATTAAAAAAAAACAAAATTAATAAGTAAGACGTGGTATTGAGTCGCGTTTTACGTTGTAAAAAGAGAAAAGAAAACGAAAAAGGGTAAAGGGCATGAGATGGGGAGGCAGGGAGCCAGAGCTTCTTCCCCGCCGAAATGAAGGACCCTATCCACCGACAAGAGCCCGGAGCCATGAGCCTCTTCCCGTCGACTTCCCCCCTTGCTGTCAACTTCCCGCCGGAAATCAGGAGCCTCTTGCTGAGGCCAGGAGCCAGCACGTCGGAGAATTTTTTTCGGAGATGACGTCGAAGCCACCACGCCGGAGAAGGCAGAGATGATGTATAAGAGGAGGACAGCGACAGCTTTGAACGCCGGAAAAGAAAGCATGGTGGATGGACTGCAAGGGCGACGGCGAGGGGAAGCCGATGGGAGGAGGGGGAAGTCGACGACCGGAGAGGGTTTGGTAGATTTGGGATTTTGAACAATGGTCTCCGTATCTCCCTGGAATTGAATATAGGTGGCTTTTTTTGATGGGGGTTTTGAAGGAATCTATTGTAGAACCAAGTATGATCATGAATTGAGAGCTTCCATGACCAGAGATGCGGAATTGAAGATGAAGAAGAGATGAGAGACAAATATGAATTGTATTATTGTGTAATGAATCGATTGTTCAGAGTGTACAAGAACATTTTTTATAGAGCTGTTTAAGAGAGTTGAGATTACATCACAACCATTCATTTGTAACTATTGAAATTGAATGTACAGGATTCAATACAACTTGATTTGATCAGTTCTAACAATCCCCTTCAAGCTTAGAGTTATTTGAATCGATTAATAACTCCAAGCTTGACTGTTAGCTTTGACATTTGCTCTTGACTCACCACCTTGGTGAATATATCTGTTGGCCGATCCTTTGTATACATGTATTTGGCTTCAATCTCCTTATTCAGAATTTTGTCTCTAACAAGATGGCAATCTGCCTCTATGTGTTTAGTCCTTTCGTGAAAGACTGGGTTTCTGGCTATGTGCAATGCAGCTTGGTTGTCACAATAGAGCTCAACTAAACCATGATCATTGATACCCAAATCCTGTAATACATGAACTAGCCAAGTTATTTCACAACAAGTAGCAGCTATGGCTCTATATTCGGCTTCAGCTGTAGAGATAGCAACAAAAGATTACTTTTTTGTCCTCCATGAAAATAGTGATTCTCCCAACAAACTACAAAACCTAGTAATAGACCTTCTACTCATGGAGCATGACCAATCTGCATGACAATATGCTCTTAACTTGATTTCAGACTTGCTTGACATTAACAGTCCTTGCCCTGGTGAATTCTTCAAATATATCAGAAGATGCTTAGCTGCCTTCCAATTATCATCAGTTGGATTTTGCATAAACTGGCTCAGCACCTTAACAGAATACGTAATGTCTGGTCTGGTGACAGTGAGATAGATTAGCTTGCCCACCAGTTTCCTATACTTCTGTGGTGACTTCATGAACTCCCCTTCACTTGAAAGCTTCATGTGTGAATTCAGTGGAGTACTTAATGTCTTAACATCAGCCATTCCCATTTCCTCCAGTAGCTCCAAAATGTACTTTCTTTGATTTAACTAAATTCCAGCTTTGTCTCTATCCACTTCAATGCCAAGAAAGTACCTTAACTCTCCCAAATCTTTGATTTGGAAGTTCTTGTGTAAATGCTGTTTCAATCTGTCAATCTCTTACTGATCATTCCCAGCAATGATCATGTCATCTACATACACAAGGAGTGCAGTAAATGATTCTCCTTTTTTCTTAGTAAACAATTAATAGTCAGCCTTTGATTGGATGTAACCTCTTGCTTTGAAAACCTTAGAGAACTTAGCAAATCATTGTCTTGGAGCTTGCTTAAGTCCATACAAGGACTTTGTCAGTTTGAAAACCAAAGTGTCATTGTCTTCATTCATAGTCTCCCCTTGAAGACAATGCTTTGTAGACTGAAGATGCTTTAACTCATTGTATGCAGAAGGGAGAGACATGTAGACATCTTCTTCAAGATCACCATGCAGAAATGAATTGGCGACATCCATATGAGAAATGTGTCATTGCTTTGCAGCTGCTATAGCAAGTAAGGTTCTGACTGTAATCATGCGAGCAACAGGGGCAAATGTCTCAGAGTAGTCAATCTCATGAAGTTGAGTGAAATCCCGAGCCACCAATTGTTGTTGCAAGAGGATGGTCAAGTATGAAATAAATATAAAGTATAGATCAGACTGACTTCCCTGTCTCAGCAAATAAATACAAGACTTCCTCCCGTTGTAGTAGAAGGTTGTCAGGATCGAATCCACGAGGAAGCACGCCAGCAGTTCTTAGGTAGCTGTAAATCTCACAGACAAAGCAACAGAAAAGACAGAAATAAAAGCAGAAAAGACAAAGCAAAGCAGAAAATAAAATAAAGACAGAAAATAGCGGAAGAAAGTAAAGAACAAAGCAAGAAAGAAGCTTACTCAATCTCGACAACTACCTACTCGAGATCGACTACCAACAGTGAAGACAGAAACTGCAAAATCGACAACAGAACAGAAACTCAACTCGACCTAGACAAGACCGTACTCGAGATCGACGAGGGCCTACTTGATCTCGACGAGCTCTACTCTGTATCGACTGGAAGACAGAAACTTTAAATTGCAAATTTCGAACCTAAAACTCAGATTTCCGACGAAATAAATTCAATATATAAAAGACTTCCAAGGCCAGGGTATCAACACCACAACGATAACCATGCAAAGTAACACATAAAGGCATAAAAGATCATGCTTTCCATCAAAAATAACTTTCGTTATTAACAAATAGGCATATAGAGGCTTCCGCATAAACCCTAATTGTTACTAACCCTTTTCACATAATTAATCCAAGTTGCATTAAGATCACTTTCGCTTCAATAACACAAACAAGGATCACCTTCAACTCTCGCAAAAGAATCATGCTCATAGGGATAGAAGACGAATTGCATGAAAAGATCTGACCTTTTTCCGTATTGCCTCACATGGCCACCGTCGGACTCACCCCAGCCCCAGAAGTGGGTGGACTACCCGCTCTTCATTATCAAGAAAGACATTAAATAACAAAAGAAACTAACTTGCATTGAATTTAAATAAATAAAGCTTACAACCCACAAGACAAATCCGCTTTCGCCTTTCCACCTTGCTTGCTACAAACTCTCTCTCTATACTCCTACTTACTTGAATGGAATTGATTGTGTTTCTGAATTGGAATGAAAAACCAGCCCCTAGGGCTTTATTTATAGGCTTCTATTCCT
Source organism: Persicaria maculosa (assembly GCA_963922045.1). NCBI lineage: Eukaryota > Viridiplantae > Streptophyta > Magnoliopsida > Caryophyllales > Polygonaceae > Persicaria > Persicaria maculosa. Next base: position 19,600,971 of record OY998258.1, read on the forward strand.
TGCTAATCAAGGATAGAATCTCCTATCTATATCTAAAATTATATCTAAAAGCTTTAATGATAAATAAAAGAAATAAAGGAAATAAATCTAAAAGGAAAAGATAAATCTAAACTAGGTAATATGTCTTCATGTTGATAGATCTTCCTTCCATAGATAGACTTGATCAAATTTGGATAGAATCTTCGCCTTCTCGACTTCCTTAGTGTCCAAGGATTCCCAACTCTACTCGGACTGCTCACGTCGACGCGTTTATGGAATCTGGTCTACTCGATCTCGACAAGGGCTTGTCGATCTCGACTAGGATTCATCGTCGACTGGACTTCTCGGGTGACTCTGCTCGACAGGCTCGGATCTGGGCTCCTGGGCGTCGTCGATCTCGACTAGGGCTCCTCGAGATCGACTAGGAGTGTGGTCGATGACGGCTCTCTGGTGATGTCGAGGACTCCTCCTCGGCATGGACTCGGACATGCGCTAGGTGGCTCGTCGATCTCGACAAGGTCTCATCGAGATCGAGTAGAGATGTGCTCGGCGTCTTTGCCCTCAGCTTCTCGATCAGCTCCTCCTCGACTCCGGGTGTGGCGTCTAGGCTTCGTCGATCTCGACTAGGTCTTGTCGAGATCGAGTAAGGTTCCGGAGCTGGGTTGGTCTGGCTCTCGACACTGCTCCTAGTCGACAAGGCCTGTGCTCGGACATGTTCGTCGAGATCGAGTAAGGTCCACTCGAGATCGAGTAATCTGGGCTCTCAGCTTGATTCGACTGGTTCCGCTGCTTCTTTGACCTTGGACTTCTGTAGTGTATTTCCGAGCTTTTCTGACCTTTCTTAGAATTGCTGTAATTTGCCTCGAATTCTGCGAATTAAAACAGAAACTGGTGTAGATTCCATAATTTGGCAAATAAACATAAGCTACATAGATTCTGTACTATCTTAGCCCAAATGAATGAAATGTATGCAGAAACCGATATAAACAAGTGTAAAACATGGCAGATTAGGCTCACAACAAACACCCCATACTTAAGCTTGCTTGTTCTCAAGCAATACTTTTAATTGTCATTCAGGGGAAGAAATCAAAACTCTCAACATCTTAGATTCATTCTCATATAACCCTGCAATCAATTACCATCCTCGAAAAGGTACTTTTGTCACAGATCCATGCATGTGCAATTTAAAGAGCAACATCTACTCACAAAAAGAGGGTTATGCAAAAACAATTCATGTGAAAAAGCATTAATAATCAAGAGGACTTTAATTTAAGCTCAATAAGGAGTAGATTGGTAAAAGGCTAAAGGTGGGCAATTTTTGGTAATGTGGTGCTAATGATCCGGGGAAATGGAGTATTTCCAAACTGAATTTCCACATTCCTTCTCCATAAGATTCATCACCTTTCATAATGCTTTTATCAAATAATAATGCTTTTACCTCTCTAACCTCAGCACTGCCTTCTCGCGAGTCGCAAACATGGGTGTCATGAATGGCCCCGGATACTTAGTGCTTTGGACTCCTCACCTGGTGTCCCATCTCGCCAAACTATTATCTCAGCGAGCAGGGTCGATCTTTGATCGGATTTTCTTTCACTCATTAAATTTTCCATATATTTCAAACAATCCTTCCAAACTCCAATAATGATAACAATAACACAATTACCATATAGCAATCTCCATAATGTAACATCATTCTCAACATAATCCCCGGATAAGGTAAAGAATGGCAAATATTTAGAACATGTGGAGCAATATATGAAATAAGGCATAATATGGCTTTTGTGATGCATAAGCATAGGTATGGCTTAGGATTATAACAATATGAGCATTATATGGAAATATAAAGTCCTCCATCATTTTATCATGCAACATGTCAAAAGCAACATCAAATTTTACCTCCTTTCATGGTTTTCATCAAAATATGCACTTCATTGTGACTTCCCTTTACTAGGCAATTTCATGCTATATCTCTAATGAATCCAATTTTGCATCGTTGAGTTCAATATAGCTTCCATGACATTATTTAAAATTTTCAATCGGCATCATTTTTCAAACCTTTGGAAAACTTGCATATAAGCACATAAATCAATAATGCATTCCAAAATAGCCATGTAGCAATTCAAAGAAATAAATAAATAAATTCTAAATATGCACAAATAATGTCAAATATGTCAAATATGCACAAAGTAAGCCCTTCCCCCCACCCCATACTTAAATATTACAGTGTCCTCACTGTATAAAAACAAGGGTAAAGAAAGAAACTCACTAGACAGGTGTGCAGGTCTTCTTAATATCGAATGAAAGAATCGCCTGGGCCGAGTATGAATATGGCTCATCCATGGACCTGAAAAGTGCAGAAGACATATACCCATAATAGAAAAACTAAAAGTGTTCAAAACCAAAAACAAGCAAAACAGAGTCCAAAAAGTCCCAAAAAGAAGTAAATGTCTATGTACAAGCTCTAGATTTTATAGTCTCTAGGCCGACTTTCCATTAAGCATTAGCCTGGCTCATCTTTGTCCGGAGGTATAGGTGGATCTGGTGGTTCCTCCGGTGGTGGGAAGCGTGGGATGTCATCCGAAGGCATCATGTGAAGAAGCTTAAACCTCCCCGAGTGAACGCTCCATGGCTTCACCCATTCATCTTCCTGGGCTCCAGCTGGCATGCATAAAGGAAGATATAAAGAAAATATACATACCTCATCATCATACCTCTTCCGATTCATAGGTTGACTTGGTTGCGCGTCTCCACCACAGCAAAACGGTGGAGTGGGAAGAGATATTTCCACCTCATCATGCGGAGCTTCATGCCACTTTGCTAGGACCCCATACTTGAATATGAACATCGGTTGCTCAAAATCATCGGGGATAGCCTTCACCTTGTAAGGTAAAAGCGATCTTGGAATGCCCTGGTCAACAATGTCCAACTTCTTCTCTTCTAGTGCTATTTCGTCGTGGGATCCTTCATATGATTCATCAACAATAGGTAGCAAAGTAGGAATGAAATTCGAGGAAGGACATACCTGGTTGTCGACATTGAGTGGGTCCATTGGCTTGTCGAGAGGAGGGCATGGTCCTTTAGACTGAATGGAAGCCTCAAGCCTTCGGATTTCGTCTTCCAGCCGAGCTATTTCCCTTAATCGTGACTCCTCCACTGCGATCCTATTTCTCCGTCTCAAATCTTGATACCATTCTTCCCATGCAGGATTCCCTTCGACAAAGTCTTCCATCTTTGTACCTAAGCTTTGAAATCACAATCAAGAACACAAATTAGTGGCAAAAGCTTGGCACCCAGTTGGTACCGGTGAGGTAGGTGGTGGTAGGGTATGTGAAGGGTAAGAAAAAGGGATGGGCTTTTCTGAACCTTAAACACAATTAAACTAGGCGCGATTGATATCTCCCCGGCAACGGCGCCAATTTTGTTGTTGTAGGAGGATGGTCAAGTATGAAATAAATATAAAGTATAGATCAGACTGACTTCCCTGTCTCAGCAAATAAATACAAGACTTCCTCCTGTTGTAGTAGAAGGTTGTCAGGATCGAATCCACGAGGAAGCACGTCAGCAGTTCTTAGGTAGCTGTAAATCTCACAGACAAAGCAGCAGAAAAGACAGAAATAAAAGCAGAAAAGACAAAGCAAAGCAGAAAATAAAATAAAGACAGAAAATAGCGGAAGAAAGTAAAGAACAAAGCAAGAAAGAAGCTTACTCAATCTCGACAACTACCTACTCGAGATCGACTACCAACAGTGAAGACAGAAACTGCAAAATCGACAACAGAACAGAAACTCAACTCGACCTAGACAAGACTGTACTCGAGATCGACGAGGGCCTACTTGATCTCAACGAGCTCTACTCTGTATCGACTGGAAGACAGAAACTTTAAATTGCAAATTTTGAACCTAAAACTCAGATTTCCGACGAAATAAATTCAATATATAAAAGACTTCCAAGGCCAGGGTATCAACACCACAACGATAACCATGCAAAGTAACACATAAAGGCATAAAAGATCATGCTTTCCATCAAAAATAACTTTCGTTATTAACAAATAGGCATATAGAGGCTTCCGCATAAACCCTAATTGTCACTAACCCTTTTCACATAATTAATCCAAGTTGCATTAAGATCACTTTCGCTTCAATAACACAAACAAGGATCACCTTCAACTCTCGCAAAAGAATCATGCTCATAGGGATAGAAGACGAATTGCATGAAAAGATCTGACCTTTTTCCGTATTGCCTCACATGGCCACCGTCGGGCTCACCCCAGCCCCAGAAGTGGGTGGACTACTCGCTCTTCATTATCAAGAAAGACATTAAATAACAAAAGAAACTAACTTGCATTGAATTTAAATAAAGAAAGCTTACAACCCACAAGACAAATCCGCTTTCGCCTTTCCACCTTGCTTGCTACAAACTCTCTCTCTCTACTCCTACTTACTTGAATGGAATTGATTGTGTTTCTGAATTGGAATGAAAAACCAGCCCCTAAGGCTTTATTTATAGGCTTCTATTCCTTGCTAATCAAGGATAGAATCTCCTATCTATATCTAAAATTATATCTAAAAGCTTTAATGATAAATAAAAGAAATAAAGGAAATAAATCTAAAAGGAAAAGATAAATCTAAACTAGGTAATATGTCTTCATGTTGATAGATCTTCCTTCCATAGATAGACTTGATCAAATTTGGATAGAATCTTCGCCTTCTCGACTTCCTTAGTGTCCAAGGATTCCCAACTCTACTCGGACTGCTCATGTCGACGCGTTTATGGAATCTGGTCTACTCGATCTCGACAAGGGCTTGTCGATCTCGACTAGGATTCATCGTCGACTGGACTTCTCGGGTGACTCTGCTCGACAGGCTCGAATCTGGGCTCCTGGGCGTCGTCGATCTCGACTAGGGCTCCTCGAGATCGACTAGGAGTGTGGTCGAAGATGGCTCTATGGTGATGTCGAGGACTCCTCCTCGGCATGGACTCGGACAGGCGCTAGGTGGCTCGTCGATCTCGACAAGGTCTCATCGAGATCGAGTAGAGATGTGCTCGGCGTCTTTGCCCTCAGCTTCTCGATCAGCTCCTCCTCGACTCCGGGTGTGGCGTCTAGGCTTCGTCGATCTCGACTAGGTCTTGTCGAGATCGAGTAAGGTTCCGGAGCTGGGTTGGTCTGGCTCTCGACACTGCTCCTAGTCGACAAGGCCTGTGCTCGGACATGTTCGTCGAGATCGAGTAAGGTCCACTCGAGATCGAGTAATCTGGGCTCTCAGCTTGATTCGACTGGTTCCGCTGCTTCTTTGACCTTGGACTTCTGTAGTGTATTTCCGAGCTTTTCTGACCTTTCTTAGAATTGCTGTAATTTGCCTCGAATTCTGCGAATTAAAACAGAAACTGGTGTAGATTCCATAATTTGGCAAATAAACATAAGCTACATAGATTCTGTACTATCTTAGCCCAAATGAATGAAATGTATGCAGAAACCGATATAAACAAGTGTAAAACATGGCAGATTAGGCTCACAACACCAATCTTGCCTTATGTCTCTCAAGAGTACCATCAGATTTAAACTTGAGCTTAAAAAGCCATTTGCAGGTCACAATAGATTTGTCAGCTGGGAGTGAGACAATCTCCCAAGTATGATTCCTCTCTAAGGCATCCAATTCAACCACCATTGCATCACACCAAGTAGGATCTTTGAGAGCTTCAGTCATATTTTTAGGAATGGAGAATGATGCTACATTATTCACAAAAATTTAATAGGTAGGGGTGCAAGCAGAATAGATGCAAGAATTAGCAAGGGGATATAAAGACTGTACCTTAGATGAAGCAACTGCATGTGTGGTAATCCCCTCAGATGTATGATAAACATAATCTTGAAGCCAACTGGGGGGCCTGTGATCACGAGTGGACTGTCGAATGAAAGGGACAACATGCTCAGATGGAGGCTCAGGCAGTTCATCAAAAGATGTAGATACTGGAGAGGGAGTATAGTCATCCAATGTAGGGGCAATAATGTTGTCATCCATAGAAGGAAAATGATCAACAGAAGGTGTGTAGTCAAAAGGAAAGTTGTGATCAACAAAGTCTGTGAGAGACAAAGTTGGAGATTGTATTTTTTTCTTGAGCAAATAGAGAATATGGAAAAATGTGTTCAAGAAAAATGACATTCCTGCTGATCATAGATTTGTGGGTCTTGATATTAAGTAGTTTGTATCCTTTTTGAGCATAAGGGAATCCCAAGAATATGCAGGGATCAAACCGAGCATGAAACTTCTTGACCTCTTTTTCAGTAGAGGTAGAGACAAAACATAGGCTGCCAAATACTTTGATGTGGTTATAGGATAGTTTGGTTTGAAAAATGACTTCATGAGGTGATTTGTGTTTAAGAATTGGGTTTGGCAGTCTATTAATGATGTAGGTAGCTGTGAGAATAGCACCCCCCCAATAGTGTTGAGGTATCTGAGATTGAAACATAAGGGCTCAAGCAATTTCAAGTATATATATGTGGCGCCTTTCCACTCTCCCATTTTGTTGTGTGGTAGCTTTGCAAGAGATTTGATGTAATATCCCTTGAGAAGTGAGAAACTCAGAGACATGTGAATTGAAGAATTCTGTACCCAAGTCACTCCTCAGAATTTTGACATTGGTTTTGAACTAGAAGAATGAAAGATTTGAGATAGGCGCTCACTTCACTTTTGTGTTTCATAAGAAAGGCCAACACTCCTCTACTTTTATCATCCACTATGGTAAAAAAAGAACCGATAGCCCTCAGTAGTAGGTGTGTCATATGGTCCCCATACATCACAATGTATAAGCTCAAATATATGATCATCAAAAAAGGAACTTGTAGGATAGCTATTTTCGGTTTGTTTTGCAAGAGGACAAACAGTGCATAGATGATCAGAATTAGAAATGTCATTGTTAATACAAGAAATGTGTTTGAGTTATGCAATAGGGGCATGGCCCAGTCTCAAGTGCCAAAGAGCACTATTATTAGGAATTACAGAATTGTACTTTGGTAGAAACAAAGGTAATGTATTGGTGTTTGCTGAGAGAAATATGTGTTTGAACTTGGGGATTTGATCACAGATGAATGCCTCCCCAGATTCGTGTGGATCCATGTAGTAGAGATTCCCTGGGAGTTTACCAACCGCAATTGTCTTCATCCTTAGAGGGTCCTGGACAAAGCAATGATTGTCAATAAGGTAAGCATGAAACTGATGGTCTTTAACAAGTTTGGTGAGTGACAAAAGGTTGTATTTGAAACTTGGTACACAAAGGACATTTGAAAGAGTGATGTGTGGTAGTTGTACATTACCAAAATGTTTGATATATTTGGTGCTGCCATCAAGAGATGAATAACATTGATATTAGGTATGGGTATAGGATTGGTTAGAAAAGAAATGTCACACACCATGTGATCAGTAGCACCACTATCCATTATCCATAAATGTGATTTAATAGAAGCATTAGAACAAAGAATACCTGCCAGATGAGACTCGTGAATGGATGGAGTGGATTTTGCTAGGAAATTGATGAAGGTAGTGACAATCTGCTGCTGGTTTGAGGTTAGTTGTGGCCTTCTGAAGCTAGATCGATACAAGAAGCTTTGAGCATCTGAGTGGTTGCTGCTAGAACCTTCAACAACAATTACGTTGGAGTGAGACTTGGACTCAGATCTTCTGCTATCACCACCGTTTGCCCCTTGCTGTTCTGGCTTATCCTTGCTCTTGTAATGCCAGCTAGGGTACCCTATGAGCTCCCAATACTTCTCGGACTTGTGATTTCCATTGCAGTGAGAGCATTTCAACCTCATTGTCTGACCTTTGTCTTGCTCATTGTTCCTCACACTTGCAGCCAGAGGTGTACCAAGAACAACCTCCTTCATCTTGAGATTCTTGCGATTAGTATACAACTTGGAACTCACTTCATCTTGCAAAAGCATGGCATGAGCCACACTTGGGGATGGCAAGGGAGAAGTCATAAGAATTTGATGACGAGCCCCATCATATTTGTCATCTAATCCAAGCAAGAACTTCATCAATTTGTTTTCTAGATCTGCTTCTTCAGCTTTCTTCTGCAGATTGCATTCACACCTTCCACAGGTGCACTTTACAGGATTTGAGATCACAGAAAGCCTTTGCCAAAGGCCTTTCAGTTTTGTAAAGTAATCAGTAAGCGACATAGAGTTTTGATGACAATCTTGGATTTCTCTTTTTACCTGAAAAATGAGTGGACCATTTTTCTGGCCGTAGCTCTCTTCAAGATCGAGCCACATCTCCATTGTTGTGTCGTACTCATCAATGGTGTTGTAGATCTCTTTGGAGATAGTGTGCAAGATCCATGAACACATCATGTCGTTGCATCTGTCCCACTGAGCAACATTTTCAAGCGTTCTTGCAATTGATCCGTCGATTGTCCACATCTTGTTCTTCACCGACAGTGCCTTCATGATCGACTTCTTCCAACACCTGTAGTTTTCTCTAATCAACTGGATTGTAGAGGGAATCATCCCAGAGTTGTCGGAGGGATGGATGAAAATTAAGTGGATTCATCAAGTCTGCGTTGGTGATCACATCACGGCGACGCTCAGCTCAGCAGATCCACTTCCATTTCCAGTACTTATGAAAGCCATTCTCGAAGAAGTTGAAGATTACTGGAATTCTTGAGATTTGACGATGATCGTTCAGAAATAGAACGATTCCTAGTGAGCGAGATCCTCGGAAATGTAATTTCAACTCTGATACCATGTTGCAGAACCAGGTATGATCATGAATTAAGAGCTTCCATGACCAGAGATGCGGAATTGAAGATGAAGAAGAAGAGAGAATGAAGAAGAGAGGATAGACAAATGTGAACTGTATTTTTGTGTAATGAATCGATTGTTCAGAGTGTACAATAACAACTTTTATAGAGCTGTTTAGGAGAGTTGAGATTACATCACAACCATTCATCTGTAACTACTGAAATTGAATGTACAGGATTCAATACAACTTGATTTGATCAGTTCTAATAGAATCCATCCACTCCATCGCCAGTGAGGATCACCTGTAACACTAGGTGTTACACTTAATTATTCCATGTATAAATTTATATTAAAAAAATTTATAAAAATTATATTTATATTTTATACACTTATTTTATAAAATAATTTTTTTATTTTTCTAAAATATATATTTCCAAAATAAAAGTGTATAGGCATGTTAATATAAGTATATAGGGTATAAATATAATTTTTATATTTTTTAATATAGATTTATACTCGAAATAATGAGTGTAACATTGGGTGTAACACGTAAAGTGTTACAGGGGATTTCAACTACTCCATCGCAGCCATGAATGAAAGGGGCTAGATCCAGTAAGGCACATGCCTGTTGCTCCCTGTCTCCCATATCCTCCCTACGCTTTCCTTTTTCTTTTCTTTTTTTCCTTTTTAACGTAAAACGCGGTATCAGGCCGCGTTTTACTTATTAGTTTTTTATTTTTATAATCTGAAAATATAAAAGGAAAAACACGCGGTTTCAAACCGCGTTTCATCTGAAATGGATTCTAAAACGCGGTTTGAAACCGCGTTTCTATAGCAATTTCAAGTTTGACCAAATTTTTTCAGGGGTGAGATATCACTTATGAATAAAACGCGGACTAAGACCGTGTTTCTTTGAAAACTCTGCAACTTTTGAATATTTGTGTAAATACTTTGATTTCGTGAATTTATCCGTAAATATTTATTTTTTCTTGAATATTTAAAAAAAATCGGTTGATCAAACTTCGATCTTTTCAAAACGTTTTGATAAAATATGGTGCGGACTAGGAAGATAGGATACTTTATTTATTTCACTAAGGATTTTTCTCTTTCAAATTATTTTTTATTTTTACATTCTAACTCATTTAAATACAAGTGTTTTCCTCATTAAAGGTATCTTATATAATAGAGTTTTTTTTAACAAATTGAGCACCTTTTAATTTTTATTTAAAAAAATACAAGTTATAAAATATAATACGTACATTCAATTTAAACATCAACCTCTATATTTTTTGACCAATCCATTGATATTTTTTTTTATTAAATGAAATGCCCTTAAATAAGTAAAGAGACCCCTCCCATAAGGTATCTTATATATATAATAGTTTTTTTTTTTAACTAAATGCAATTTTTCAGTTAAAACATATCTACATGCAATATATCAGTCTTAACACTTAAATACTATAATCATTATTAATTAAAAGAAAATCATTTATTGAATAATAAAATCTTATCATCAAAATATATATTCATTTTTAATTGGTGCAATCTGACCAGAGATGGCAATATCACCCACACAATGAATACTTGATAATGCATAATTTGTATATGCATTCTAGGTAGTTTTAGGGTAGTTTTAGATTGCATTTGATGTGTTTTCATAGCTAAGTCGCATCTTTATCATTTTATATTCGAAGTTCGGAATATACACTTTTCTATGGTGATTATGCAGATTCGCGAATCCGGACTCGAGATATGTTGCAAGAGGGCGTTGTGGATGGGAGCCCTAAACTGCCGAAGATACTTAGCATGGCTTGAAGATGAAGAGAAGAATACCCAAGAAGAAGCTAAGAAGAATTCAAGTGAAAAAATAAAGAAAACATGAAGGACGCAGAGGCGACGCCCGCGGAAGAGAGCTTGTAGCCCGCATGTAGAGTCACAATGCCCGTTGAGAGCAGCGCCCACCGGTAATGGAGCGGATCCCACCGATGCAAATAGACACGCTGATTTGGATGCTTATTCGACGGAGAATTGTTTGTATCTTTTGAAGGTCCTTTGCTTGGAGATTAAGCACAACATCTAGGGTTTTTCAGCAAGATTTGAGGCCTATAAATACCCATCCATACCTAGGGTTTTCTATACACATTACACATCACAACACCTCTCAAAGACATTTCATAGTTTGCATCTTTTGATGCTTGACTAACCTCTTTTATAGTTTTGCTTACATTTCAAGACATGATTAAGGATATGCGAGGGTTGTTGTAGGTTTATTTTCATGAGTTATGCTTTATAATTATTTCAATTCTCTTTGTTCTGATATGGTTTATGTGTTATTGATTTATCTTACTTGACCACTATGATAGATTTGCATCATGCTAGGATTATAGCTTCATTCCCCTATTTCTAACTATATTTAATCACCTTGATCGAGTAACTAAATTGCATTTTCTAAGATATTATCCTAAATTTAGATATAAGCAATTTCTAAATTTAAATATAAGGCGCGGCATTTGGTTAGGTAAACCGAAAAAATAATACCCCAAACCTATAGCACCATGAAATGTTTCCGGGTTATAAGATAAGATTGCTTTTTTCATTGCAATGAGTTGAAGCTTTTGAGCAAAATGCAGCGAAGGGAGCTACCAGTACAAATGATTTTGAGTTATAGAATTACTCTCAACTCTCAAGTCAACTCCATGAAGATGAAATGAGTCAATTACATGAATTTTTTTTTAAAAAAAATATCAATCAATCAATAGCAGGATCCTTATTCTTCTTGAAGATTTCTTCAATCTCTAGAATCAATTGTGATGGCAATGGGTCAATATCTTCTTTCTGTTGCTCCACTGAAGTTCCCCAGCGCCAATGATGGAGCTCATTACGAAGGGTCTGTCTCATACGAACCCGAGTGCCAGCTGCACTGGTGAGAGGCCATGCTTCTTTGTCAGCTCCACATACTTCATACTTGGTAGTTACTTCCTGGAATGCATATGCAATGAATTCAACAAGCAAGCTTAATCTAGTAGCCTAATAATCTAAAATAGTGATCTGGATGTTTCGGTGTTGTTGCTAGGACCAGGGGCTGAAAGCAAGAATGCAGGAGAACCTGATCGAGCAATAAAAACCTATCAATTAAGTTAGTTCAAGTTGGTTTAGCTTTCGGCTCGTGTCATTTACATATTACAATTCAAATTCAAATGATTGGTACGTTGAGGTCCAATCACACAATCCAGACATCCTAGGTGATCATATAACACAAAAATAACATAGTCATTTCCAGACATACCATATTCGCCATGTGTTTAGGGAGGTGAACAATGTAGCTGACAGATTGGCCTCTTTGGGTCATACAACCACTATCTGTAACACTACCACTGATATAGAACTTCAGGTTCTCATCTAAAAAGATGCCCCATGATGGACCACTGATCGTGCATAGTCTATTCTAATTGCTTTTCGTTTTTCAAAAAAAAAAACACAAAAATAACTCATGTTATTTAGAGGTAACATGAATGTCAAATGAAATGAAATAAATTAAAGGATGAAATCAACAAATGAATGAACATGTTCCATACCTAACCAAATTTGCATGAAAGAACAAGAATAAATCGTGCTTTAAGTAAACAGTGGTCGGGTAACTACATTATTATCTTATATTAAGGTCACTCAATTCTACCTGCCAAATCCAAATTGAAGGTAAATGAATCATACAAGCAAGTGAGTTTTTTTTTTTGGGTTAAACACAAGCAAGTGAGTTGTAATTTATTTTCATAAACTTGGCAAGCAAGCAAAGAAGGAAAACAACTAGACACGAAATGCACCAAGTGAGCAGAAAAGTTCGAAAAGTCACTTCTTATTCGTCTTCGTCTTTGTTGATTTCGGAGAGAGAGAGAGAGAGAGAGAGAGAGAGAGAGAGAGAGAGAGAGAGAGAATACGGTTCAAATGTTAACAGCTCTTACGGTGTTAAATGTTAACAAATCAATATTCGGTAAATTTTATCAAATATTTATCACAGTCACTCAATTATTCATCAAAGCTTTTCGACATCATTTAAGAGATTCATTTCAATTAATAATTATTGCCAATTAAAAAAAATTATCACCCAAAAAATCAAACCCTTGCACGTGTATCCATCCCCAATCTCCTAATTGTGTTACTGTGATAAATATTTCTTAAATGTTGCCGAATATTCATGAATATTTGGGAAATTGTGAATAATTGAGTGATTGTGATGAATATTTGAGTGACTGTGATGAATAGTTGATTAATTTTAACAAAAGCTTTGATGAATAATTGAGTGACTGTGATGAATATTTGATAAATTTTGTCGAATATTGATTTGTTAACATTTAACACCGTAAGAGTTGTTAACACATGACCCAACCTATATATATATATATATATATATATATATATATATATATATATATATATATATATATATAATGTGGTTCAAATGTTAACAACGGTGTTAAATGTTAACAAATATAGACCGTTGATCATATCCAGATCGATGGCTATAATTAATCCTTGATTTATCTGAATTTTTTTAATTAAATCGGTAGACCCCTGTCGGTTTTAAGTCCAAAGCGCATGGGGGGAGGAGTGTGAAATGCAATTGCGTGTGGGGCCCAGGTTGTTGGCAATCCACGTTCCTTTAATTTTTTTATGCTTCCAAATTTTTACAACTGACTTTTCTTATTCTTCCAAAATTTATCAATTGCCTTTTATAAAAAATAATATATCAACAAATATTCTACCAAATCCACCGATCAAAATTTTATCCAGTTCCTTTTATAAAAACTATGCTATCAAGCAAATTAAGATCAAGGTTTTTGTTACGCGAGATCTTTGTATACCATCGACGGTTTTATCAAAAAGGCTGGTGAAAAAGATCGAAGAAAAAGCGTACGTGAAATTGCTCGGAGAAGAAGGAAAACCAGTCAGAGAGTCATAGTTAACAGAGAGATCGATGGATTCAAGTAAAAAATCATAAAAGATTCATCGACTTATCACAATTACTCATTAAAAAATCATAAAAGATTCATCTAGTATTCTTACAAGATTCATACACTCGCATAATAACTCCAATATTCATTAATATTCTTCACATTTAAAGTTGTTGTTTTCTGCCCAATTTCAGCTCGCACTGTTTGTTCTTCAAATTAAAGTCGGCATTGCTGTCTTCGGGATACACTAACCGTTTCCCTATTGATTTGTCTAAAAATGCTTCGTTCCCTACGGTGGGGTCTGTCTTTCTACCTCTTCTAGCAACCATCTTCCTCCCCGCTAGACACATGAATGATAATGAGAAATTTGTTATCAACTAATCATCACATATTCATCTCATATTCATCAAGTTTTATAAAAAATTCATACGCATGCATTAAATATCCATCCCCATTTCCAAATATATCGAACATTTCATGCATGCACTCAATCAGATCCATACTTTCAGGATTCATCTAGTTCTAACACATGTACATCGGCTTTTGTCAAATATTCGTCCAATCCTCATAAAGATCTCACAATTATTATCAAGATTTCTTAAACGATTCACTAATATCTCAAATATATTCAACAACTATTCATAAAAGATTCACATCATCAACGCATTCATCAGAATCAACAATTTATTCATCTAATTTCATCACATATTCATCACGTTTTATAAAAGATTCATACAAAAGCAGTAAATATTCATCTCCAGTTCCATATATTCGTCCATAACTCATAAAAAATCATCAGATTTTGTCAAATATTCATCCATAACTTCAGGATTCATCTAGTTCTCACATATATTCATCATCTTTTGTCAAATATTCGTCCATAACTAACCCTTCTTAAAAATTATCAATTGTTCACCAATCGATAACCCATTCGACTCAATCAAACAAATTTCAACTACATTCATCAGAATAACCAATGTATTCATCTAATTTCATCTTCAATCAACCGATAAGGAGCGAGATTTAACAAAAAATCATTAAAACCCTATACGATCTTCCCGTTACTCAAAACAATCGATGTTCAATCGAAACCCAGAACAAACATCGCTTTTGAACTACAGATTCAGCAAGGAGTACCAAAGCATCGGAACTTACCCATTTCGATGTTGATTTTGCTTATTCGAACCCCTTCGGACGATTCTGTAGCAAATCGCTGAACACCGGCAGAGAGGCGGGGGCTCCCCCTTCGCGCGCCGGAAGAGATGTGGTGGCGGCGAGATCTAGTGGCGCGCCTCCTTCCACTTCAGGTGCCAGCGATTTCTGGAGTTGCTCGGAGTTGCAGTTCCACGGTTTCAGAGAGATTTTGGAAGGTGGGCATCGTTCGTGCGGTAGGGTCCCGAGAATCTCGATAATGAAGATGCTTTTTGTGTTTTATCCAAAAAAATCAGATCTTTTGGGTGGGATTGCACGCGCCAGGAAGGATGAGATGGAGTGGGTTTTTAATTTTCCAAATTAAAAATTGTAATTTCAGGAATGAATCTAGGCCCTCCTTTTCTAATGATCCAATGACTTATAATATATTTTTTTTGAGAAGGAAATAATTCGAGGCCGGACAGGCCCAGACCTCGAGAGGCCGACAAAGTCGGCAGACGGTGTGTTGTCTAAACATACAACAAAGAAATAGAAAATATAACATAGAAACAGAAAAATAGTGCAGTACAAGTGTAGAGAGACACGCAAAAGTAGTCGAACGAGCGAACTGAGCCCACCATGCTGGAGACAACGTAGATAAAAGCCAACGCCAAACACCACAGAGAAGTGACACCGCTGGCCAGCGGTAAATTAGGAGTCCTGTGAGCAGTGAAGACGAACCTCCAAGGAAATTTTTGTAATGCGGATTCGACTCGATACACACCACCTCGACCTCAGCCAGACCCGACATCGGCCACCAGAGCTCCAACACAGACAAAGAACGCCACGAACAACCAGCCACGCAGCCGAGAACCGCCATAGTACGACGCATCAAAAGATCGTTAGGGGGTTAATTTGAATATTACAAATTAATTTTTTTTATTATTATTTTTATATCATTCTTTTTACCAATACAAAGCAATGGGCCAGAGAGACACAACTTGGGGCCCAAGCCAAGCCCGAAGCACAACTTGGAGCCCAAGCCAAGCCCGGAGCAAGCCCGACCCAACCAGTAGAACGCAGGATCAGGTCGAGTGGAATGACGAAGACGCAAGAGAGGCAGCCACCGGCGCCGACGCAGGCAAGCCCACCGGATGAAGGTGGCACCGGAACCGTATCCCCCGAACTAAGACCCAACAAGGGGTGTCGAGCAACAGACCAAGAGAAAGCTAAAGACGAAAAAGGAATTTGATAGAAACCAAGGGGGAGCAGCTTGAAGGGTAGAGCCGCCGAGGGCAAACGGAGAAGACGTCAGAGATGCCGGCACCACGTGGCCCAAACGGAAAGAGGGATCCCTGGGCCAACCAATAAGGCAAGCGAAGGCGACAGAGATTAGGTTCGAAAGAATCGCCCAAACAACCAAACCAGAGGAATGAGGAGGGATGGATAACACAAATCATGCAGATGAAAATGAGATTTGGGGGAAGAGAACACAAATAGGTGAACCCACCCCCCCACCCCCCCCCCCCCCCCAAACAATTGGGGTTTTGGATGAAGATAAAAGGCAGATTAATAAATCAGGGGAATCCGAATGCGGCAAACCCCCAAGAGCACCGGGAAGATGGTGGCTTATAATTGTTAACACTTAACACCACGTCGGGTCTCCATCTTCTCGTTGCTGTGTCCGTTTGTTTGCTTAGGGTTTGGGGTTTTCCGAGTTTGTTTCGTGTAGCTCTTTTGTTGTATTAGGTATTTGTTCTATGTTGTATTTCTTTTGCTATGTTGTATGTTTAGACGGCTCGCCGTCTGTCGACTTTGTCGGCCTCTCGAGGTCCGGGCCTGTCCAGCCTCGAATTATTTCCTTATCAAAAAAAAAAAAAATTAACACCATAAGAGCTATAAACACAAGACCTAACATATATATATATATATATATATATATATATATATATATATATATATATATATATATATATATATATATATATATATATATATATATATATATATTGGATCAGGTAAGAATTCGACGCACCGGACGGGCCCGGTGGGTCGATAGGCCGAATAAATCGGCGACGGTAAACCGTCAAACATAGCAAGACATAAAACTACAATGATGCAGAATCCCCAAAGTACAAGGGTGCAATTAAAGGCGAAGACTAGCATAAATGATGAAAGAACCGGAGCAGTGAGCAGCAACTCATCCGTCAGTTGGTAGAGGCACGCAGGGAATCCCTGAGAAACTAAGTGAAAACCTCAGATTTGGACTCTGTCAACAAGCCTTCAGGTTTCAATCACGTCCACGACCTCTCGCGCCTCGACAAATAAGAAGAAGCACTGCATCAAAAAACTGCTAGACCTCGAAGCCAAACAATCACACAAACAAGCAACTCAGCAACCCGCCAGAAACTAATGGATACAATCCGGATTTTTTTTTCTTCTCTTGCTTTGGGTCCAAGCCACAAAACTTGGGACCAAATGACTTGCAACCGGGTCAAGCCAAACCCACAAACGGGTCAACAACGGGCTCATCACCGAAGATGGGAAATCACAGGAGACAACCAACGGTGAGCACCCACCAACGAGCCGGAGGCCACCGGAGCAGACCAGCGCCTCCGACAATCGCCGGACGAGAACCCCCACAACCAAGATCATCCCACCACAAGGACCAACATAGACCTTCGCAGAGAGAATAAATGGAAGAGTCCGAGCCGAGGAAAAATACAACGGGTCGCACGCTGCAGGAGGAGACACCCACCACAGCCCAGATCGAGGAGACCGACCGGCCAAAGCAAGGGTCGAAGGACCCAGGGAACCTGAAGACGATGCTCAATAGGCCAGAGAAGTAGATGAACCAACGACGAGGAAGAAGTGGAACAAGGGGGATGAACGAAGATGGGATAACGAGATCGGATGTTAATTGAGTATGGACAAAATCCAAAAATGAGGATTGGATATAATGAACGAAATCCTCAGAAATTTTGTCAAAATTTCTAGATTGGATTTGGGGGTTTTGGCAAAACTCTAGAGAGAGGGCATAGCCATTCTCTCTAGAATTGGGTTTCTCGAGTTTTTTGCGGACGAATCTATATGTATGAAATACAAGATAGCATAAAGTATTTAATAATTGAATTTTTAATTAATGGAATTGACTTACTTAGAGTATCCACAATGGGAGTGTCTTAACCCAAAATAAGGAACCAATTAATAAAAAATTGAAAAAGAGGGGAGAGGAGTTTATGAATGATTTGAAAGGTTTGTTAATAAGAAACCTTTAAAACCCAAAAAAGAGAAAGAAAAAGGAGAGGAGGTGGGTCAACCTGAGGAGAGGGAGTGAGAGGGAAAAAAAAGTGGGTCCCGATAAAAAAAATGGGTTTTAGGGATGTGGATGAAAAATTGTATTGAGTTTTTTAAGAAGAGAGAAATATAAAAAGTGGAGTTAATGAACTCGAATGAGTTTCACGAATGCGGATACTCTTAGGGTGTGTTTGCGAGGGAAATATTTTTTACGAGGTGGAGATACTTTTTAAAAATGGAGATGATGAAAAGATTTCTTGGTGGAGATTATTTGGAGATAGGTTTTTTCGGAATGAATTAAAATGACAAAAAAAAAAAAACTTGTATCATCCCCGTTACTATTCAGTATTCACCTTCTTCCTCCCTTATCCCTTCATCCAATTAGCAAACTTTCATTTTATTGAAAGCAGGCTTCAATTAATGCCCCTCAGCCAATGGGGACCCTTGTCCCTTGTCTCCTCCTCCATATTTGCTAGTTTCTTTAACCTTTTTGTTATTTGCACGACGATTTCTCGCCAGATGCACGGTGCCGGTGCCGGACTTCAAGATCGGCAGAGCCAGATGCTGTTGCCGGACTCCCAAACCGGCATAGTGTATGCAGGTGCCGGACTCCCAAACCGGCATCCAATACCCGAGGTAAGTTCGAAAGCCTATATAAAGAAGCGATGCCCTGGTTCAACTACAATGTTTTCGATTCGAAATCCTTATTGTTACAGCGGATCGTTTATATATAGCGGAACCTTTATATAATTATGTTTGAATAGAATCATATTATAGCGGAACGTTTATATAGAGGATATGTAGTTTGAATGGATATGTAGTTTGAATGGATATGTAGTTTGAATCGAAACATTATATAATTAAGTTTGAATGGATTTGTAGTTTGAATCGAAACATTATAAATAATATAGTTTTGTAAAATGAAACCATCATATAATATAGCATTTTAGATAATATTTTGCGAAAAAGTTCTTAGTACATAAGTGACATTATGCAGGAACAAAACCAACCTCTAAATGTGGGTACAGGATATAGCTCGATGTTTACAGTCGATGGTTATTGGGCTGATCAAGTAAACATGAAGGCATGGGCTAGATACGTAGGGAAGATTAAGAACATGGTACTTGTGATCACTCGGTCATGGAAGAACCAAATGAGTGGTTTGGGTACCTTTCGTTTAGTGTGTGATAAGTACGGAGGGGGTAGAGATATTCCAGATGTCGACAAGGATTTTCCGCCTGCAGTGAGTAGGCGCGGGAGAACGACGATGATCGGATGCTTGTTTGAGCTGGAGGGTCGTCAAAATGATGCTGACAATTGGACCATGAAGGTTATATGCGGTGTGCATAACCACAAGCTAAACGATGTGATGTTAGGAAATCCCTATGCCGGTAGATTAACTCCAGATTAACATCGGCAGGTTCGACGTGACACAGTGATTGGGATAAAACCGGGGGATATGCTGCGCGAGATGAAGTATGATGATCATGACTGCGTGACGGACATTCGTCAAGTCTACAATGCACGAGCCCAGTTGCGGAGAACCGTTGCAGAAGGACGGAGGGACCTGCCTCAAGCGCTTCACAAACTCAAACAAAAGGGATACTTTATCGCCACACGGAATTCCTCTAAAGCAGGAGTAGACGAGGTTACTGATGTGTTTTTGTCCCATCCGAACTCCCAACATCTTCTGATGTTGTTTCCGTATGTTATCGTGATGGACTCGACCTACAAGACGAACGAGTAAGAGGAATCACATTAATGTCGACTACTTTTATATCTGTCATACGTTGTAGCAATTTGTTTGTCTAATTAATGTTCATGTGGTAGGTACGAAATGTCGTTGCTTGAGATCGTTGGGATTACTAGCACGAAGAACACATTTGCAATTGCTTTCGTATTCATGGCAGGCGAGAGCGCAAATCACTATAGTTGGGCACTACGACGACTACGCCATTTGTGCGGTCAACGACTCCCAGAAGTAATTTATACAGATAGAGAGTTGGGTCTTATCAAGGCTCTTCGGGAGGAGTTGCCCACGGTAAAGCATATGTTGTGCACTTATCATATTATGTGCAACATTGAAATGAAGGGTAGGATCACGAAATCTACCGAGAAGCGAAACGCCTTCTACAATGAATGCAAGGCCTTATTTGAGTCAAAGACTGAAGAAAGTTATGAAGTTCGTCTATTAGTGATGAAGTCGAAATGGGAGGAACGATGGGGTCTTATGAAGTACCTTGAAGACACCTGGCTCATAGAATTCAAGGAGGCGATAGTTCGTGCATCGGTTGATAAGTTCCTACATCTTGGGGTGCGAACTACGAATAAGTAAGTGACACCTATTTAATTATTATAATATTTAAGTATCCTATATAAGTCAAACTAATATATGTTATATGATATAGTGCCGAGTCAGCACATGCAAAATTAAAGTCCATGCTATGGACGGCTGTTGGTGGGTTCGTTGACGTAACAGAATGCATTGACAACTTGGTCAATGAACAGGTAGACCAACTCAGAGGGTTCCTTGAAAAGTCACGGTTGACAATCAAACGGTGTGTCATGAGTGAACCAATATTCGCCCCGCTATTGATGCTGGTGACTGATGAGTGCTTTGATCTTCTACTGGCCAACTACAACAGGGCGAAGGCACTTCCGGCTAGTCATGATGGTGTCTGCAGGGATCGCTATTGGAGGGACGCTTACGGTGTTCCATGTGTACATGAGTTCTTAGAGGCGATCGCAAACCGGCAACCTATTAGGCCCTCGCAAATTCATCCCTTCTGGAAGCAAGTAATGTGGGATCCAATAATTCCTCCCGGAGAATTCAGTGGGGCCAACGATGGCCCAACTCCTAACAGTCAGGAATATGTCAGCCTTCGGAGGGATATTGATGGCAACAACCTCATGCCTGATCAGCAGGATTTGATGGGTGAGGCATACTTCAACATGAACAACCCTGGGTTGTCTACCATGAGAGAGCCAACGGGGATCCATCGAAAGGGTTTTCCCACAGGGAGACGATCATTGCAGCGTGACCCATCTGGCTTTGAGCACGGGAGACGAGAGGCTGCCGCTCGGGCACGTGGTAGAGGCCGATCAAGAGGTAGAGGTCGGCAGACAGCTCGGGAGGTAGATCCTTCGGTATTGTTGACTACTCACATCCATGACTTCATGCTCAACTTTGTTGATAGAAGTAGCCCGGTTTCTACTGATGGTCATTGCGGTCATCGTGCCTTAGCGGCTGTTCTTGGGTATGGAGAAGACCAGTACATGCGAGTCAGAAGAGAGGTCGCTCAAGAGCTTCGAGGGAATCGGTGGTTGTACCACCCAGCAACCCTATTACACTCCATGGACGATCTCATCGAGAATGTTGATCTGCAAGACCCCGCTCCTTGTTTACATCATCATGAAAACTGGATGGAGGCACCTATGGTCCCCCTTGCAGTAGCAACCTTGTACAACAAGGTCGTTGTTGTCCTAAGTGTCGACCATCCTCACACCTGCTTTCCTATTGTCGCAAATGGGTCGAACCAAACTCCACCAACTGAGGTGATTACAGTTGCCTGGCTAGCAAGAGTCCATTGGACCCCCGTGTGGCTGAAGCAAGGGTCACCACTTCCACCTACTGTACCTGAATGGTCTCATTTCCACCACCCGAGTGTGAATGGCTGGGATACCCCATTCAACGAGCGCATTCAACAGTACTTGAACTACCTTCTAGTTGAAAGGGCGACCCAGTAGTTGTGATGATATTATTTTCTCGGATCGTACTTACTGTATTTGAAATGATCCAGCTACGCATTTTGTATTCTCATGCAATATCATATATGTAGCAATGTTGAAGACGTACAATGTGTTTTAAAATTTCAATGTCCATACCAAAACATAGTACATGAATCACAAATACAACTACCAACAAATTCAAGACAGATACAACAACTAGGCTAAAAGTAGCTGACAGTTCCATGCCACTCGTCAGGCATTTGGCATAAAGTGGAAAAACTGCGATGCCCGAACCTGAGTTGGCGCCAAAGGCACATCTCCACCACGCGCTTCTTCAACGTACTCCCGAAGCTCATCTGTGGAAACCCACGCGTCGCCCCGAGCAAGCACAGCATCCAGACGATGAAGCAACCTCCCCATTCGCTGCATTTCAAAAAATATGATGGTGATAACTAACATTTTATTAAACAACCCAACAATAACGAAAGGCCATTGTTATTATTCACACGTACCCGATGATCGTAAACGGCCACTGGCGGAGCAATGTTTGCTGGTACCTGGTGGCTTGAGCTTTTGAAAAGAAAAGGATGGTCGTGCTCACCAAACCACCCCATATACTCAGCAGAAACAGCGTGCGGTTCCAGCGTAGTCCTATGCTGGCTGAATGATATGTATACAGTTGGAACAATCAAATGGTCATCCCAACGGTCGTCCACTGGGTGCCAGGTCAGCTTCAGGCCCTTGACTTGTGGTGGTCTCTCTTCTCGAAGTGGGAGGATTCGCAACATGGGGATTGTCTGAACATAACCGAACTGTAGCATAACTCTGTCCGGCATGTAGGCTTCCATAACAGAGGAGAATTGGATTAAGCCTCTGTAACGCGAAACTCTGTAAAACCCATCAAAGTCAAGGGGACTGTAGGGCATGAATTTGACGTCCTCTGCCCGCATCGTTTCTAATTGTACGATGAACTTCAGAGTCCTATCGGGGGTGATTGGTGGTGTAGGTCGACTCGCGTACCGCTTTGCCCAGCGTGCGTCTCCATGGTCCGCGGGGTCCTCACAGAAGCCGGGCGCAAACATTGGGAAGTGAGCGAATATCCAATACTGAAAAATCCCGGCGTAAGTGAGACATTGAGTTATATTCAATAATAACACACAACATATGTATGGGGTTCGAGACATACTTGAAGAAGAGCAGTACAGCCCCCCAAGTTAGACATCCCCTGTCTCGACGAGATCCCCAGCTGCCTATACAGATAAGCCAGGACTCCCACACCCCATGCATACTCTGATGTGACTCGGTGATCAGTCACGAAATCCAAAGCAATTACGGGTATGGTTGTCGTGGTCCGATCGTTTAGAACCAAGCAGCCAAGAACCTCCAACATGTATCCGCTTGCGATGACACCTGGCTGTATCTGCGGGTTGTTAATTAGTTGCGCCATGTGGTAATCTAGGCTTCCATGGTAAAAAGCATTCCCACTTCGTACAAAGTCGTGGAGGCCAAAGCCAAATTTTTCCGTCAACCACGCCTGCCGTAGCTGGTTTGTGCTGTTAGGGATCATGGCGCGTCCGTCGATGGCAAGACCAAACAACTTGTGCACATCGTGCAAGGTAATTGTCATCTCCCCCCATGGGAGATGGAAGCTGTTGGTCTTTGGATGCCAACGGTAGAGAAATGCTTGGATGAGACAGTGATCCACTGTGTCCATCCTGATGTCATCCAACACATGTAACCCGCTATGTCTCGCCACATACCACCACTGCCACTGCCCAGGTAAACGAGGCCAGTTGCGCACTGACTGCCACCGGTCTGCACGCCTTATGCTCTTCACTGTCATCTCCACCTCCTGCACGACAAATAATAAGAGTATGAGCTGCACGGATACCACCGGATACCACAGTTGCACATAATATAACCTTAAATGTAACCACATCGTTCTTACAGTAACACACACCTCACTTAACCACAGGTACTGACACCTGTGAGTCCTATAGTGTCGAAGTGGCTCCACAAACTTGGGGCGGTCGTCGTTGACATCCCGACTGTTCAACTCGTCATTCATCCCCGCACGACAGTTGGGGTGATGCTCGGGATCTGTACTGGAAATACCCCCAAACGTGTCAGCGACCCCGAAGGGGTTAGACGCGCGTGCCGCTGTACCAGCAGCTGGGTTTGAGGAGGATGCCCCCTCGTCGCGGATGGGCTGCTGAGTCATGCCCGCCCAGTTCGGCCACATCCCAGATCCACCCACGGTCGAATAAATGGGGGGGTCTGGTTGATTTGTGGTTCCCACGCATTCGAATCCTGCATGAAACCGGTGTCGATGTCCTCGGCGGACGTATACATGGGGGACTGGGGGATGTCTGGGACGTAAGGGGTCTCCGGCAATTGTGAAGTGTCGACCTCGTCGACGGTGTAATCTCCCAAGAAATCCTCGTCGTCCCGCCCGAGAAACGACGTGCTTGCCCTTGCGGGCTCCTCGATCGGTCGCTCTATTGATGGTTGTCTAATGGCCGATGTGCTGGCTCTCGCCGGCTCTATCGGCCTATCACCTCTCCTTAGAGAGGCCGTTGGCCTAACCCGTTCCCGCTGGGTTACAACCCTCCTCATCTCTGCATTATAAAATTCCATATCCATTAGGTGAACATAAATTCCATATCTATATTCCATTTTTTTTTTACCAATTTCCATTTAAATTCAATAGATCTACATTATCTAATTTCATATTTGCCCATACATCATATTTCTCCACATGTTAACATAAATTCCTTGCAAATATTTATTTTCAATACATTCCACATAAATCGAAATTATCTACTTTCATAATTTCATTACAAATTCCCTATCTACATTTTCATTCAATACAAATTCCATATGTAATTTTCATGCAATAAGAATTCCATATCTAATTTTCATGCATAATTATATCTATATCTAATTTTCATGCATTACTAATTCCATATCTATTTTTCATGAAATAAAAATTCTATATCTAATTTTCATGCATAATTATATCTATATCTAATTTTCATGCATTACTAATTCCATATCTATTTTTCATGAAATAAAAATTCTAAATCTCATTTTCATGCATTAAAAAATCCATATCTAATTTTATCAATATTCCATATCTAATAATATCATAAACTTAACATAAATTAAACATTGACCAATAATAACATAAACTTATCATAAAATCAATACTTACCTCCGCAGCAGCTTGCGCTCTAGGATCGTTCGGCGCGGGTTGTGAAGTCGCACGCTCATCGGGAGGCGGAGTCGCTGGTGAAGAGGATCGTGAACTTCGAATAAACCGATCTAACAGGTTCGGGAACTTCGGCATTTCTCCTAAGACGGTATTCCGGGCTTGTTGGAGCTCTGCGACGTAAGAGACTAAGAGGTGGAGTGGAATGTGTGGTGCACTAAGTGAGGGAGGGGATCCTTCCTTTTATACTACATCGGCACCCCCTATACCGGACTTGGAACCCGACAGCGGCACTGCCTATACTGCAGACCATGACGCAAAGCTGCAGGGAATCTGCAGCTTTTTCAGTCGATTTGACCGATGTGATCGAACCGGATCCGGAGTCCGGCACCGGCATGCAGGTCCCGCGCCAGCTTTTCCAGTCGATTTGACTGATGTGACGAAAGCTGCAGGATTCCCTCAACCTATGCCGAATCCGGAGTCCGGCACCGGCATTAGAGTCTGCCGATTTGGGAAGCCGGCACCGGCACCGTGCATCTGGCGAAAAGAACGCCGTGCAAATATCAGAACCGTTCTTTAATGAGTTTGGCAATTTCGGTTGAAATCAAATTCTGCAATACGGTGCACAGATGAAAGTTGCAGGAGCAATTCATTAAGGGCTGGAAATCACCCGTAAGTGAACGATTCATCCGATCCACCCGACCCGATTATACAGGTGAAAACCCGAAAAAAACCGGGTGATGGATGGGTGATGGGTAGGTGAAATGGTTGATGGGTGATATGTTTTTCACCCATCACCCGACCCATTACCCGACCCGCTTAACAACCCGCTAACCCACCCGATTATTTTAAAAAAAAAATCTTAGTTTATAAAAAAAATATAGCCTAACATAACTGCATATTTTTCTTTTTTCTAATTATATCTTCTATATTCTCTAATTGTTTTTGTGTAAAAAAATCTAAAAGAATATAAACTTATTTTATTTAACCTCATATCACATCTTTTAAAAAAAAATATTTTATTTGTTTTGCATACACTACTAGAATGTTAACAATTTCGCTCCTTTCAACGACTTAGCATTTAGTGTGTTAAAACATGATTTAGCCAAATTGTTTTTCCTTTTTTTAACTACGAGTTTAGCAAAGGGCTAAAATTCATCTCATTTGATTTGATATTAAACTTTTAATGTTAACTTTGTAAGATGAGGATAATGATATAATGCATGAATAAACCTTTTATACAATTAATAAGATTTCCACGTTGACGTGGTTTGTGAAATTATCAAATATGATCGATTTCTAAGTATGACCTATCACTCTTTTTCTTTTAATTTACTTCACCCGACTATCCACCCGACCCACCTGATTCACCCGACGGATCGGGTAATGGGTGAAATATTAGACGGACGGATGATGGGTCGGGTGAAATTTTTTTGTGACGGGTCAGGTGAAAAAATGGCTCCACCCATCCATCACCCGACCCATTTCCACCCCTAAATTCACTTGTCCTCCTTCATTTTGGCAATTTCATGGTACATTTGGAGGACGACTTTCCGGCGACATGGAGGGCTTGGTCCTGAACGCCCTTGCAGAGCTCTCCAATTAAGGCTTCGCCGCCCAGCTGAGCCGCCATCACCAGGGTGGAAGCCCTAGAACAACTCCAGCGCCGATCCGTGCTCTTCCATGGCCGATTGGTCGAGGACAGCTACACGATGAAGGAGGAGAACGCTGGACTGTTGGAAAGCTAGCAGCAAAAAGGCCCATCCCCACCCCCAACAATCCTGAAAACGAAGACACTAGAATCGGGTGGAAAACCCCGCCATCCTCACCTCCACCACCACCCCATCCCAATGAACACACAGGCACCAATCCCGAAAAAAATCACCCATCTTCCTCACCCTTCCTACCTTGTGTCAACCACACCCTTCGAATACAAATCTATATCTAATATAATACTAAAACAGTTGCAAATTGCAAAAAGGACACGTGGCGGCCATACATTGAAAGTGACACGTGGCATCCATACACTTAACATACCCCCATATATACTTAAAATAAATATATTTAAAATAATTTTTATTAATTAAAATATTAAATTTGTTAACCATATCACAACAACTTCTCCAAATTTGTAGATAATTTTTTATCTAAGATTTTTTGAATCCTGGAAATAATAAATCAATAATTTTATTAATAAATTTAAATTAATTTATCCACTGATGATTTGAAAACATCTAATTAACAACAAGATTTGTTTGAATTAATAAATTAATAATATTTAAACATTTTGTTTATTGATTTTTTTTTGTTAAGATATTTCAGGATTCTATGACACTCGAAATGATATTGTATTTAAAGAAATAACAATACGTGAAGATTTTATTCTTATATATTTAATTTATCTATTTATTTATTTATTTTGTTAAAGTTGTCGAATGATATTTAATTTATACTTTTATAATCAATAATCAATAGACTATTAAAAAAATATCATTTGGAATATTGGATAGGCAACATATGCATATATGATCCTAACCTTCTTATCTTAAACAATATATTTGTTTAATCAATAAATTGACGATAAGATCAAATCGTTCTTCTTTAGATGATATGTGATTTCGGTATATATGTGATCCATTAGTGCAAGAAAATTTAGAAGTTTAGGTTGATTTTTTATTATTGCAAAATTGAAGTGACACGTACAATTTGAGGCAAAAAAAAATTTCATTTTAAATGAAAAAAATAGTTTTTCTACTTATCCGGATTTCTCTTTGTTTGTGTTGTTATGGCATCGAGACATTGATCATATGTATATGCTTGGTAAATTCAAAGGCTATTACCCTACGATTTCATTTGATTTTTTTTATATGCAAAATATATTTTCATTTTTATAATAACAAAATCTTAGAAATACTAAGCAATTTAGTAAAAAGAAACATTTGTCAACAATTATGGCTTTACCTTATACTGTGTAAATTCCTAAATAATATGGGTTCAACTTCACTAAACATAGGTGGCTTTACCTTATACTATGAGATTATTTCTAATTAACATTTTTTGGTTAAACAAATAGGACACATAATACATTATCCAGAAGTCGAGTCGACGTGAAGCTCGATTGAACTAGACTAAGATAAAAAAAAATGCTTGATTTGAATTCAGTGAGTTTGATTAATTTGATTTAATTTAAATAAACAATGAAAATATTAGAAATATTATAATGTTTAATTATTCATTAAAACTATTCATTTTCAATTATTTTCAAAACCATAAATTTAACAAAATGAGAAAATCAAGAGATTTCATAAACTTCTTTATTTCTTGAGCTGATACTCCGATATCTAATATTTAATCATTTCTTTTTAAATTTGTTTTAAGTTATAATTCAAAATTTGATTTTACCACCTAAATTTATGTTTAATCTGAACACATGTGCGCGCATAAGCCCGTATTTTTCATTAAATCTTGGTGGGTACACACACCCATATGCCATTTTATTTCATTTGTTAATTTTGATCTTAACAATTACATACTCAAAATAAAATTATTTAAAATCCTAATTATGATATGTTAATATGTGAATTAATTTCTTACAATCATCTCATTTGATAGTGATTGGATTCTCTAGAATGATCAATTTTAATTTATTATCATTTACCAAATAACAACAAACATATCTTTTTTATTTTTTTTTAAACACAATAACTCAAAACATTTACATGTATATATGTATATACAATAAACATGTTACTTCTATTATGTTTGTACTTACAATTTCGTAGTTTTTTTTTCAGTTTCTCTACATGTATCAATATATCTATATTTTCTTCTTTCATTTTATTAATATTGTTTTATCTAGAGTAATTTTTTTTAACATATAATCAATAATGAATCATGACCTTTATTACCAACCACATTGAAGAACTAAAAAACTATAAAATATTATAAGATTAGAAGATAACTAAAAAAAAGTTGAAACAATCTTTGCATATAAAAATAAAACAATAATGTGTATTTTTTTGGAATAAAGAACTTTGAAACTATGAACTACGGAAGTGATGAAGAGGATGATGAAAATCAAGACGGGAATGAGGAATGATAACATCAATCGAAACAATTATGGTTAATAATCTAGCTAGATATGAAAATAGATTGCCTAAAATACTAAATTATTTAATCTCATATAATATTCTCTGAATTCAGAATTCATAAAAAGTATGTCACAAGACCGCAAGTTAGAAAAATCAATTACAACATATGCTTCAAGACACGGGAATTAAAATTTGAATCGAAGTTCAAGATTTTCATTATCAATAGGTTATGAGTCCGATTCCCAATCCTCATTTTGTTTAAGAGTTTTTCCTGCACTTTTTCTTCTTCTTCTTTTACAAATGAATTGAAAGTAAAAGCTTGAGATCCAAAAGATTTTCATTCATTTTTTTTATTTGTCATATGTTTTATGACACTAAGCTAACTATCCATGCTTTGACCTAATATATATAATAATAAAGCTTCTATTTAGATATTGCAAATCATATAACATGCTCAAATAAAACTAATAAAAAAAAATATTTGGAAGAGTTTTTAGCTTCTTAAAAAACATATAAAAAAATAAAATGGCCTATATTTTGAGACGAAATGATTTTTTTTTTACTTTTAAGTTTAGTAATGTAATATAGTTTTTTTTATGTGTTCTCTATCCCAAAGTTCTGAAAATTCCATTCACCGGTGTTTGTGGGATGTGTAGTACATATCTTCTATAAAATATAATATACTTTACAAATCTCATGCGTTACGCACGGGTACTACGCTAGTTATAATACTAAAGGAGAAGTCGCCTACGACATGTGTCGGCTTCTCCTTTAATATAGGGATTTAAAATTAGTAATTAATTAAGTTATTTAAAACTCTAATTAAAAAATACATATGTGTAGTTACGAAGGATAACCATTAATAACAAACATCCTTATTGAGTGGCATTAATAACAAACTGAGGATAAATGCAATTGTGCATGTTTGATTGCAAATACGGATTAATTTTTAATCTATTTAATTAATTAACTAAACAAGCTTTGTAACGGCCCAGAATTATGATTTCCGGGTTACGTTTCAAGGGATGAAACCCCTTGTTCGGATCTTGCAATCCAGGTACGGGTCGAGGTTTCAAACTCATTTTAAGATTAGTAGAAAGAGGGATTTCAAACCCTAAAAGCCACGAAGGGTCGTTGGGTACCCTTAACCTATCTTAATACTATGCCGCGAAATTCAATTCAAATGAAAGTAAAGCGGAAGCAAAGTTAAGATACAAAGTGTCACGGCAGAGCCGGGTCAAAACCAAAACATAAGCGAATGATTACCATTTATACCAAGTTAGAGAATTAACTAGGTTCTTCGATTCGCCAAAAGGAACCCCGTCATATAGACATCGAACACTCAAAATCTGCAGAAAATACCTTTAAAAAAAAGAACGGGGAAAGGAGTCAGATCGAGCCACTCATGCGGGACCGGCAGTCCTCGCTGAGGCCACATAGTATGTGCTATACCTAATAAAGATGCTCTAATGCAGTACGAAAGTCAAACACACTAGCATGCTCCTAGTTATAATAATGTGTAAAAATACTGTAAAGGGCCCAAGACAATGCCAAGTGGCATATCCCTCTCCTACCTCCACCCCCTTCCGATAGGGCGGAGACTGGCCAGCTCGTGAATGCATTCCATCATAATCGGGCAGCACGCATGCCTAACCCGCTCCACAATAAAGCCCGCTGGCATCTTATAATATAAGGAAGTTCATGACTCGATTGACTCAGGGTACCCGATGAGGCTGGGCTACCCTATGACCCTAGCAAAGACTCTAGGACTATCACAGATAACGGCCGTTCTGTTTCAAACGCATTAAGTAAGCAGATGCTCATTCAATTAGTGCAACCTAAACAGGATACTACATGGCATGCTTTTATGCATATGCAACACCTAACATAAAATGCAACAACAGGCATGAATGTCCAACCTGAGTAAGCCCCCTAGGGAACTTACCTGAAGATGCAGAACAACAGGATAATACAAGTAAGGGCCCAAATGCAAGTCCAACGCAATCCAACCGCAATACACACCTATCATCAATCCATTTCCATAAGCTACTGAACCAACATTCTCACACACACGAACCCGAGTTCTCAATACCCTTAAAAACAAATTGATGGTAAAACCATTTTCAAACTCCCTTCTCAAAACCACATCATTAAACCAAGACAAGCATTAAACATTTAAACCTTAAAATCAATACCTCAAAATAATATTATAAAATTTATTCCGACATTTTGTTTTCAACACATCAAATCCTTTAAGAATCATTTTCAGACGACTTAAAACCTTTTTCAAATAATTTAACAACAATGTTTATCTAAACTAAACATTAAAATCAATCCATCTTTATAATCCCCATTTATAAAACATATTAAATAAATTACTTTATCAATTGACCTCAATAAATCACTTTAAAATTTCCTAATACCCCATTTCTTAAACAACATAAAAATGCATAGTCCAAATATTATCATTTCTAAAACCATTTCATAGTATATATTAATTTTCGAAATATTTATATCGCAATCTCAAAATGAAATAAAACAGTACATTAATAACAATTAACTATATTGTGAATATCCGTAACATATTAACATAATAACATAATAGCATAAACAATAAATAACAACTCAAAGAAACCTCCCAACAAGCCCAAACCGAGAGCCCAATCCCAAGCCGGATCAAGAGCCCAACCCGAAAATGGAAACCGGATCTGATTCTCCCCAACAAAAAAAACCCATTTGAGAAATGATATAACCCTTTTCCCTAACCCGGATCCGGCCCAGCCCATTGCAATAAAAGAAAGGAGGAGAAGCGGGTCTCAGACCCTTCTTCAACCACAGAATCGAGCGTCGGACTGAAAAGGGCAGAAGAAGGAGGAAGCCCAGGTTCCGGCGGTGGCCTTTTGGCTCGAGATTGAGTAGAGATTCAGACCAACCCCCGACTAACAAAAACGAAACGACATTAAGGGAGGAAGAAGGAGAAGGAGGAATTTACCGATCGACGAGAAGAACTCCGGCGATGCTCCGAGAGGCGTCCGACTGCGATTGACGGGGAAGGGGCATCGATGGAGTCCTAGGAGAAGCAAGGGATGAGCAACAACAGACTTTGACGAGATTAGGATCGGAATCGAATAAGAAAACAAAATCGACCTTCGAGAGCTCCGGTGAGCGCAAGAGGGCTGGTGGCGGCG
The DNA here is from genome assembly GCA_963922045.1 of Persicaria maculosa. Classification (NCBI taxonomy): domain Eukaryota; kingdom Viridiplantae; phylum Streptophyta; class Magnoliopsida; order Caryophyllales; family Polygonaceae; genus Persicaria; species Persicaria maculosa. Next base: position 19,633,286 of record OY998258.1, read on the forward strand.
TTGGCGGCTCCGCGGTGGTTTCTGGAAGTCGGAGGGAGGCGGAACTGGTGCTATTGCTCGTCTGAAGAAGGAGGAAGCGGAGCTCGGCCTTGGCTCGCAGAACAGGGGCTGCGCTCAGAAATCGCTCGGGACAAAGCTCTGGGAAAGGGCTCGGCGGTGCTTCTCCCTACTGCTGCAACTGGACTGAGAAGAGGGATGATGGAACTCGGCGGCGCCCTGGTGGCTACTGGCGGCCGGAGGCAGGAGGGGGGAGGAGCTGCGGGAGCGAAAGATGAGGTGGTGGTGGTGGTGGTACGGTGGGGATGTGGTGGCAAGGAGGAGGAGCTGCTTCCTTGGAGCTTTCATGTCTCGGCGGCAAGGAAGGAGGCAGAGTCGAGAGCAGACTGTTGTTTGTTTTCTGAATGAGGCAAATGAGAAAGACTAATGCCTGTGTTTGTATTGAACCAAGTAAAAGAAGGGAAAGAAATGGCCTCTGAATTTTGGCCTGAGGTTTGCTCCAAAATAGAAAGAGCTTTGACCAAAAATAAAAAGGGGCTACTGCTACAATGCTTCTCGGCAAGAGGGAGAAGGCTAGAATCAATAGGGAAAGAGCACAAAAATCTAGAGTGGTCCCAAAAGTCTAATTTCAAATACCTGGAAACAAATCCCGAAACTCGCTCACTCGACCTTATCTCGATTCGTTCACATTAAATTTTAAAACTTTCAATCCGAATTAAATAATGAAATCCCTGAAAAGTGGAATAAAATCTATTATGTATAAATTTAAAATTTGGGCCGAAATTTCTCTCTAAGAATTTCAAGTTAGATTTATTAAATTTAGGATGAGTTTTCTTTGAAAAATCCAAATTAAATCCGTTTTAAATTCATTTTTAATTTTCTTTTCCTGGAAATTAAGATTTGAAAATCCGAGCCTTTACATCATCCACCTCTAAAAACAAGTCTCGTCCCCGAGACTAACTAAAACAAAGTAGGTGATGAAGTTTGAAATTAATGAGTCTAAGGACCATGTCCAAGGATCTTGTAATCATCTCGGTTGCGTCTTCCGGAATTCTCACAACATCCTAGTCACGGTCGTGACATCTCCAATCGGCCTTGACAAGTATGCAATAAGCGCCCCTATCACATCCTCGCTTCGACTTTTCGGAAGTACCACAACTCTAAAAGTTCTCCAATATCATCACTAGGTCTTAGCAAGCATCCTACAAGCGCCCCCATAAAATGCTTGTATCCACTTCGTGAAGTATCATAGAGTTGGCCCGTGTTTGAAAAGTTTTTCAAAGGGGGTTCCACAATTGAAAAAGGTTGGCCTCAAAATCGTTGAAATTCTCGATCGCGTTTATTCTTTACAATTCCAAGTAATCCCTTTTTAAACCGCTCAAAATCTTCAAATAAGACGTTTAACTAAGCAACTTTACACCAAAACAAGTAAAATCTTTTCGACCAAAATTTTGTCAAAATCCTCCAAAACCAAATTAGTTTCCCGCATAACAATCAATCAAATTCAGAAGCTCGGAGGTGGAATCATCCACCTCTAAGGGCTAATCCCATATTCTCTTCCTAGTTTCCAGATCATGCAACATCATTCACAACTCAACAAGTACCAAAGAAACAACAAGCCTCGACATACTAAGAATCATAAAGTATATCTATACCATACTGAAGGCATCACAAGTGAATAATCAAATGTTCATCACTCATCACGTAAGCACACATGTCCAAAAATCAACGGGTTAGGTGTTATGGGGTTAGTACGTCAGTACACATCAAATCTCACAATCGCATATCGATATCGCAACACAAGTAGAACATATTCATCACGTTAACATATCAACACAACAAGGGCATGCTATTAAGATTCAGAAAAGAAAGATCAAGCGGTATATGAATCATCAAAATGTCAATATGCCCTAAAAGACACCACCTTAACTCGTCACAACACCATATAACGATCATTTAGCCATCAGACACCATTATTTCATATATAAACCAATCATATTCATGCCCCAAGCCATATTCATCATTTACATATTCATAATCATGCTTACCGACCATATAATATAATATCATGCTTACTACTTCATAATAAGACATCATGCTTCTAAAACAACATAACAGGATAGCAAAACATCAATACATCATGATAACACTAGTCACTACCAATTAGATTTTAACATTGCATTTCAATAGGTAATGTTATTCCATATCAGGTTTTATCATGGTCACTATCTAACATCATGCCAGCAGATATAGTCACATAATCAAGAAAATCCTCACATCATACCAGTCAAAATAAAACACAATCTCCACTCGCCCATCTCCACTCTCAAACCAAGACTAATCCTCTGCTAGACCCGCCAACGTCATCTCATACCAAATTTCCCAAAGAAATCCCAATTCATCTCGATGCTCAAATCTCGCCCCTCCTTCCGCCAAGCACTACCACACCATCCACCTCTAAGAATCCAACTCCTATCTCTAACGTCACACCCAAGTACCTCTAATACCATGTCATCAATATTCACGAGCCCTTCCTTACACTTCCCGTACTACCCGAAGCATCACCAACATCACCTAGAAGTTCATTAGAACCACCAACATTGCCTCCCAAAAATCCCAAAGCTCACTCAATCTTACTTAAGCCAGCATCCCTCTCTCGCAACTCACCTTCTAATACCATCGATCATCCCAACCGCCCAAAATTCTTTCACCACTCTCCAACCATGCTACCAAATGACCTCCCCCACATGTTGAAGGAAGAAGCAATCATGAAAATCATCAAACACAAGGTCTACATCATATCAACTAGCATTCATAACATAACATCATGGATTCAACCAGTCTCAGTTAGCATCATGCTCAATAACCATCGCAACCATCATATATGAACATAATCAAGTCAAGCTAGCGTGTTGCATTATAACCTTATCAGATACAATTAAGGCTTCTTAGCATATGTAGTTCACATTTTACAGGCAAAGGAATTCAAATCATGCTTAGCAACTCAGCGTAGCAACAAGTCAAGACATCATGGTATATGAGATCTATCAGTCATCAAATCATATCATCATAGACAACAGGCAATCAAGTAACAACCATCACCAGGTCAGCACATCAACACGTAATCTCATCGTCAGGTTAGTGCAATATCATTGTCAATAAATTCAAAGGGTTAGCAATTCGAACGGAGAACACTCCCGCTTGCGAGTCAAATCGTACTCAGTATCCGCAATTCTCGATGCGTGCTCGTTTCACCGACATCATTGATCCTGAGGCCCGTGGGTTATGGGCCCAGGCTTCCGCTGCACTACTTTATCGCTATCTAACTTTTCGTTCCCTCTTCCATGCGGTCGCTCGTCGAATGTATCACATAGGGTCCAAGTTAGCGGAGATAGGGGAGTGACAAGAGAAGACAACCCAAAGTTCCTCTCGGAAACAACCACAGACCAATACTAAGACGATAACCAGAGACAAAACTTCAACCCGAGAATAACAACGACGCCCTTATGAAAGTCTATTAGGTTGCAATTGTGGCAAGCAAACATAAATTCATCATGGGGCATATCAATCATATTAATCCACTCTAACATGTACCTATATCAAGGAGCACGACATACGTATTCATTCCAAAAGACATATTCGAGTGCTACACGGATGCATGCGAGACAAGATAGCAGTCTATTATCCCATGAAAGCCGATATGCCTAGCAACTTAAGTAAGATATGCAAGATTTAATGGGTATCACAATTGTCACATATATGAACAATGCACGAGCTTGGTGTATGCATCATACGGGAACATATAAGAGTAACATAGTAACTATCTCATCTAACACAATGATCATATAATAGGTCAAGTATGACACGTAATCATATGACGAGATACATTTAGAAAGCACAGGTCCTACATGATTCTAGAGACACATAGCGTGATACAAGCATAATCATGAGCCGTTAAAAGGAGTTCATCATGATATTTACGAAGCACGAGGCATTATCAAAAGTAATAAGAAGGACATCAAGGGCGATAGATTATAGTCATACTAGGAACGAACCATCATAGATCACATATATGGTACAATAGTCATCACATCATAGAATAAGTACAACACGTGATCATTTAGTGAGTCATATTGGGAATCATAATTAAGCCCTACAGAACACTACTGGCACATATTGAACATGCACATAATCAAGATAACTCGACTAGATTCATTCTAACATTCATGCGTCCTACGTATCTGAAGACATGATAAGCGTGGTGTGTGATTATGCGATGTGCCAAGTCATACATGTATACTAGCATGAGAGGATATCATTGAGCAATAGAGGAACACTACCGAGCGACAACATGTAAGCATGCTATGATTAACCATCACAGAAAGCAAATCGATCATCGAATCCAACACTAATTAACTTGCACGGGTAAGACATGTTATGGTAATAGAAAGAGGGAAGAACCACACTATCAGGAACCTAGCTCGAGAGAGAATCAGCAACAACGTAGATAAGATACAAGTTCGCACAAGTCACAATCGATGATCATACATGATGCTAAAAGCTCAATATAACGTACGATACATGCATGCAACTAATCATGACGACGGGTAAGAAATCACTCAATCATCTTCCACGATATAGGAGCATGAGAAAAGTTAAACGATTCATAATACGAGTCTAAGTAATGGGCAATTTGATTAGAATACGGGGCATGAGTGCAGATCAACACATACTGGGATGAAACATGCATTTGCTAAGACTCAATTATACCAAATATTCTCCATTCAACACAAGTAACACAAAACAATACTATGTGCAAAATAATCAGTAATAGCTAATCTGACAAATACAAAATAGATGGGCATGATATGGATTCTTGTCACAAAAAGGATAATAAGCATCGACATGTCGTCATCCAACATGCTAAGGCGATAATCTACAAGCATTCCTACAAAGAGAAGTTGATCACACTATCATGAACCTAATCCATAAGGAAATAACGATCATGTAGATTCATATTATATGGTCCATGCTTCCAATCATTCATACAATCAATAAGCCAAGTAAACATGCTATAACAACATACATTCATGATAGAGGGCAAGACATAACACGAGACTTGAGCAATGTAACTAACCACAACATGAGCTTACACAATAAAATTATGACAGAAAGCAAGGCATAACACGAGCAACTTCTCACTAATGATCATTTACAAGGTACATGCGTGAGATTACAAAATCATGTCATTTAATTCAGAGAGAGTCACCATTACAACCGGACAGAGATCTCTAAGGGCAACCATTGACCTTCCCAACCGACTCATCACCCCACTTTCCCGTGGGACTCCGACATGACTCTTTATGGCAAGAAGACACTGGTCGATCATCATAAGGATTGAGAAAGACAGCTTCAGAAACACCTTACTCTTGACTCAAAATGACATCAAGAACTACCTTCCAATACTCACTCAAACCACCTTCATGTACATACATGAGTTTCCGACACAATGTGTTTACCAACCCGATTCCCCGTGAAAGACACTGACAGCCAGGAGAAAGATTTGGTAGAACCGAAAAGGGTTTAACATAGTGGAAGAGGCCGTTCCACACAAGCTGGGCTTGACCATATAGAAATAAAGGTACTCCCGCTATCCCGTTTGCACAGACAAGTCAGTACACATTTCATTGTTAGGGCATCCAAATCAGATCTCAAGCATAGCAAGCATTCAACATAGAATCAGTTAATAACACTCATAATGATCTCCTTGGAGTCTCCCAACCTATCTGTAAAGAACAAGCTGATATTTTGCCTACCCATTCCCAACTACATCCAATAGGGATGGTATTACCGCCTTTCTACCCTCTCGTTCCCCATCTGGTCGGTTTTCCTCTTTTATCACAAGCCAAATTCGTTACTTAGTCCGATTTGGGTCAGGCATCTTAAGTTCATTTTGCCCCTTTAAATCCTTTTCAAAAGTCCTTGAAATTTGTTGGCGATTTTCAAAACATACACTCGACCCTTGTGTACCCGAATTGCACAACCTCGGCTCTGATACCATCTTTGTAACGGCCCAGGATTATGATTTCCGGGTTACGTTTCAAGGGATGAAACCCCTTGTTCGGATCTTGCAATCCAGGTACGGGTCGAGGTTTCAAACTCATTTTAAGATTAGTAGAAAGAGGGATTTCAAACCCTAAAAGCCACGAAGGGTCGTTGGGTACCCTTAACCTATCTTAATACTATGCCGCAAAATTCAATTCAAATGAAAGTAAAGCGGAAGCAAAGTTAAGATACAAAGTGTCACGGCAGAGCCGGGTCAAAACCAAAACATAAGCGAATGATTACCATTTATACCAAGTTAGAGAATTAACTAGGTTCTTCGATTCGCCAAAAGGAACCCCGTCATATAGACATCGAACACTCAAAATCTGCAGAAAATACCTTTAAAAAAAAGAACGGGGAAAGGAGTCAGATCGAGCCACTCATGCGGGACCGGCAGTCCTCGCTGAGGCCACATAGTATGTGCTATACCTAATAAAGATGCTCTAATGTAGTACGAAAGTCAAACACACTAGCATGCTCCTAGTTATAATAATGTGTAAAAATACTGTAAAGGGCCCAAGACAATGCCAAGTGGCATATCCCTCTCCTACCTCCACCCCTTTCCGATAGGGCGGAGACTGGCCAGCTCGTGAATGCATTCCATCATAATCGGGCGGCACGCATGCCTAACCCGCTCCACAATAAAACCTGCAGGCATCTCATAATATAAGGAAGTTCATGACTCGATTGACTCAGGGTACCCGATGAGGCTGGGCTACCCTATGACCCTAGCAAAGACTCTAGGACTATCACAGATAACGGCCGTTCTGTTTCAAACGCATTAAGTAAGCAGATGCTCATTCAATTAGTGCAACCTAAACAGGATACTACATGGCATGCTTTTATGCATATGCAACACCTAACATAAAATGCAACAACAGGCATGAATGTCCAACCTGAGTAAGCCCCCTAGGGAACTTACCTGAAGATGCAGAACAACAGGATAATACAAGTAAGGGCCCAAATGCAAGTCCAACGCAATCCAACCGCAATACACACCTATCATCAATCCATTTCCATAAGCTACTGAACCAACATTCTCACACACACGAACCCGAGTTCTTAATACCCTTAAAAACAAATCGATGGTAAAACCATTTTCAAACTCCCTTCTCAAAACCACGTCATTAAACCAAGACAAGCATTAAACATTTAAACCTTAAAATCAATACCTCAAAATAATATTATAAAATTTATTCCGACATTTTGTTTTCAACACATCAAATCCTTTAAGAATCATTTTCAGACGACTTAAAACCTTTTTCAAATAATTTAACAACAATGTTTATCTAAACTAAACATTAAAATCAATCCATCTTTATACTCCCCATTTATAAAACATATTAAATAAATTACTTTATCAATTGACCTCAATAAATCACTTTAAAATTTCCTAATACCCCATTTCTTAAACAACATAAAAATGCATAGTCCAAATATTATCATTTCTAAAACCATTTCATAGTATATATTAATTTTCGAAATATTTATATCGCAATCTCAAAATGAAATAAAACAGTACATTAATAACAATTAACTATATTGTGAATATCCGTAACATATTAACATAATAACATAATAGCATAAACAACAAATAACAACTCAAAGAAACCTCCCAACAAGCCCAAACCGAGAGCCCAATCCCAAGCCGGATCAAGAGCCCAACCCGAAAATGGAAACCGGATCTGATTCTCCCCAACAAAAAAAACCCATTTGAGAAATGATATAACCCTTTTCCCTAACCCGGATCCGGCCCAGCCCATTGCAATAAAAGAAAGGAGGAGAAGCGGGTCTCAGACCCTTCTTCAACCACAGAATCGAGCGTCGGACAGAAAAGGGCGGAAGAAGGAGGAAGCCCAGGTTCCGGCGGTGGCCTTTTGGCTCGAGATTGAGTAGAGATTCCGACCAACCCCCGACTAACAAAAACGAAACGACATTAAGGGAGGAAGAAGGAGAAGGAGGAATTTACCGATCGACGAGAAGAACTCCGGCGATGCTCCGGGAGGCGTCCGACTGCGATTGACGGGGAAGGGGCATCGATGGAGTCCTAGGAGAAGCAAGGGATGAGCAACAACAGACTTTGACGAGATTAGGATCGGAATCGAATAAGAAAACAAAATCGACCTTCGAGAGCTCCGGTGAGCGCGAGAGGGCTGGTGGCGGCGTTGGCGGCTCCGCGGCGGTTTCTGGAAGTCGGAGGGAGGCGGAACTGGTGCTATTGCTCGTCTGAAGAAGGAGGAAGCGGAGCTCGGCCTTGGCTCGCAGAACAGGGGCTGCGCTCAGAAATCGCTCGGGACAAAGCTCGGGGAAAGGGCTCGGCGGTGCTTCTCCCTACTGCTGCAACTGGACTAAGAAGAGGGATGATGGAACTCGGCGGCGCCCTGGTGGCTACTGGCGGCCGGAGGCAGGAGGGGGGAGGAGCTGCGGGAGCGAAAGATGAGGTGGTGGTGGTGGTGGTACGGTGGGGATGTGGTGGCAAGGAGGAAGAGTTGCTTCCTTGGAGCTTTCATGTCTCGGCGGCAAGGAAGAAGGCAGAGTCGAGAGCAGACTGTTGTTTGTTTTCTGAATGAGGCAAATGAGAAAGGCTAATGCTTGTGTTTGTATTGAACCAAGTAAAAGAAGGGAAAGAAATGGCCTCTGAATTTTGGCCTGAGGTTTGCTCCAAAATAGAAAGAGCTTTGACCAAAAATAAAAAGGGGCTACTGCTACAATGCTTCTCGGCAAGAGGGAGAAGGCTAGAATCAATAGGGAAAGAGCACAAAAATCTAGAGTGGTCCCGAAATTCTAATTTCAAATACCTGGAAACAAATCCCGAAACTCGCTCACTCGACCTTATCTCGATTCGTTCACAATAAATTTTATAACTTTCAATCCGAATTAAATAATGAAATCCCTGAAAAGTGGAATAAAATCTATTATGTATAAATTTAAAATTTGGGCCGGAATTTCTCTCTAAGAATTTCAAGTTAGATTTATTAAATTTAGGACGAGTTTTTTTTGAAAAATCCAAATTAAATCCGTTTTAAATTCATTTTTAATTTTCTTTTCCCGGAAATTAAGATTTGAAAATCCGAGCTTTTACAAGCTTGTCACGGAGTATGTGGTATGCCATATCTTTTTTTTTGGTGGAAAGTGGTATGCCGTATCTGGTTTCAAATTATTTTTAATTATTAAATTAATTAACTCATGATATAAGCAAATCTGCATAACTTAATAAGCCGTATATATCTAATTAATTAACTAACTAACCAAATTCAACTAATTGCGGATCTTATTGTTTGGATTCTCTTATCTATATATTCACTTGTGATTGCACCGTATGAAAAATAATTTTTCTATCGAGCTAGCTAGATCAGATCGCCTACAATTACAAATCAATAGCATAATATAGTATAATATATAATTTTATAATATATATAATATTAAAGGAGAAGTCGCTTACACCATGTGGCGACTTCTCGTCAAAGTAGTTTTTTTATATTTAGGATTAGATTAAAAATCAATATATTAATTGATTATTAAAGTAGGATTTATTTTAATTGATTTTTTCTAAATTTTATCTTGTCGATAAGATTTGACATTACTTCTTCTAATTGATAGAATTTGTTGTTACTAAGCAGTTTTTAAAATAAAAATTTATCATATTTATCCATTAATAACTACTATTTTTTTTGTAAGTATAACTACTAAAAATATAAATTAAAGATTTGATCGAGTTTCACTTATTAATATTTTAAATTTAAATATATATATTTTGCTCTAACCTTTATTTGAAAATGGTTGTGTTGCAGTATAAATACCACCCTACACCCTTGGGTTCATTATTGACTTTCTAGATGTGTTTCAATTCTTTCATATCTTTTTTGCTACCAATCCTTTCATCCCCTCTTTAGGTTTAACTTACTTTTTTTTTGTAGGGATTATTCTGAATTATTTGTGAGTTATTTTATTTATAATGATGTGGGTTGTTTAATTTGTGAGTTTTTTTGTAGGATCGTTCATCGGTCCCATTTGTAATGCTTAAAGTCCTCGTCTGAAGCAGTTCAAGGAGGCCTCCAAGACAATCTCAAAGATCGGTTGGGGTCGCAGGTTCCTATTGGCGTCCAAGATGGCACCGAAGAACGATTTTTTTTTATTAGGTAAAAATTCGAGTTCAGACATATCTGAAACTCGAATCAAAATGAGAAGATGAAAGAAGTTGGTAAGCCAATGAATATCAAGGTGTAAGTTCTACATCTAGCAATCCAGGGCCACTCTGAGCATACCTCTGACGCCATCGAGTTCCGAAATATTTTGAGAATCTGCCTTACATCCCTTGTATAGTTAGCATTAGTTGAGCTCATTTTAGTCTTTATAATATATCATTCATTTGATTTTTCAATGAATTTTTACGATTCATTATTATGATTATGTTAGGAACATGTATATAAGGTGTTCCTTGTAATTGAGATGGGCATTCAATCATCAATCAAAATTACAGTTCTATGAGAAACTCTCTCATTAGCTCTCATGCTCTCTCTCTCTCGATTACTCTCTCTCATTAGGTAGATAGATCAAGGTTCCTAACAATTGGTATCAGAGCTTGAAGATCTTCGGCAATGGCGGATGAAACGGGACTCGAAGTGACGGAGGAGGTGGAGTCGCAACTGCATCAGCTTCAGCAATTAGCAACGACGACGCGCGAGACATTGATGGACATGATTCAGAAGCAAGATGAACATGGTAGACTTCTCCAAGAACGGCAATGAACGATTCTGGACATCAAGAAATCATCGGAAGAGCTACAACAGTCGTTGGCACAGATTAGGGAATGGATGCGAGCCTTGTCGCAGAAAGAAGATCGGCAATTCAATTTCGGAGAAGCTCCGATCTTGACCATGGGGAACCGTTGGCCATGGGGAATGGAGGCGAGCTCTGTTGTTGTCAAAGGGAATTAGATAGGATTTCCGATTGGGAACAAGCACCTCTCAATCGACGAGGGAGAACGGCAAAGCAAATTGGAAGGGATCGACGCCTCAAATCAAGAATTGCAAGACAAGAATCGAATCACCAAAGGCAGCGGCCATGGAGGGCAACCAGCAAATATCGGCACTCAATTCCTCAAGGATTCACCAAGAATCATCGATCGAAAGTTCAATGCGCCCTCGGAAAGCATTCTTGGCGACTCAGGAGCCGAATTGATCGATAAGGATGAAACAGAGCATATGCAAGTTGATGTAATCGCAAATCCAATGGAAGAAACAGAGCAATAAATCAATGTATTTCTAGCAGATGATCAGTCGTCCAAGGCTTCGGTGGCTGAGGAGTTGAAGAAGACGTCAAGCCTGGAGAACGACGGCGACATCGAAAAACACCAGACCCAAACCGGCTGTTTCAAGGTAAACATCAATCCCTGTGACGTGAAGATCTATGAAGGGGTATCCAAACAATTAAGTGATTTGGTTGTGCTCCTTGTTGAGTTGTTGGAACTTAGAGTCGCCCAGTCTAGGGAGGATAGCAAGGCTGACTTTCGGTTGAATCAAATTTGTGGGTTAATTAGTGCACACAAGGTGTTTGGGAAAATGCCTATGAGGGATTTGGTGCTGTCTGTAAGAGTTGGTAGAGAAATTATAATGGGTGACTATATAGAGTTCAATACCAATTCATGGCCTTATGATAGAGGGAAGCACCTCCTGATGCTCAGGTTGGAAAAGGGGCAAATTGCTTTATGGATTGCTGTGAGGGGAAGAGAAATTGACTTTGTTTTCAATCCTAAAAGAGGTTGTGGCAATATTTTTATATTTGATCCAGGAGGTATATACTTGTTACTGTTGGTTAAGATTGATAGGTTTTTCCCGGGTGAATTTATCGGTGTATACTTGTGTTGGATGGAATTTTACTTGATGTTTCCACGCCACGGCAGTCATCCTCCTCCGGTTGTGGAAGTGATCTCAAGCTTTTAAGGGAGGGCCTGGAATCATTGCCGTTTGATAGGGGAAGAGTTTTTGATGATCCCATCAGTTGTGTGTCTGCTACAACTTTAGAAATAGGTGGCTTGGGTTTTGCAATTGATCCAGGTATACCGACTCTAGGTTGCTGTGACAGCAATTGGTACAAGAGGATAGGATGGGTGATGCTACTGATTTTGGCAATCCAAGGGGCTAGACATTGGAATTGTTTTTTTTTTTTCCAATGAGTGCTTACATGGATGCTCGATCTGTCTGATGTTTGGTCACACGAGATACTTGCCTTGTTTCATGGAGATTTTGATGTGGGGGATGTCGTCCAACTCTTCCTGTTGTCATGAAATGGCTGCTGTCATGGAGGTGTGGCAAGGGCAACCGAATGCAGGACCATGGCATCATCAAGTGAAGTATATTGCTAATTTCATTTGCAAGTGGCAACCATGCTTGAGATTGAGGTCAAAGTTGCTGCAGGGATTGATTTTTGAAGTAGCTTGGGCTGCTGCAGTGTTGCAGTTCTGGAAGGGTGCAGGAGGCCAAAATTACTTCAAAGTTAGGAAGGCATGTAATTGTTGTTGTCATTGCTACTTGTGGTCTCCAAATTTTTCAATGAATTAGACCTTGTGAGCAAGGTCTTTGTAAGGAAGGGAGTGGTGTTAGGAACATGTATATAAGGTGTTCCTTGTAATTGAGATGGGCATTCAATCATCAATCAAAATTACAGTTCTATGAAAAACTCTCTCATTAGCTCTCATGCTCTCTCTTGGTTACTCTCTCTCATTAGGTAGATAGATCAAGGTTCCTAACAGATTATTAGTAGCCATTTTGTTATAGATTTCAAGTATATGAAAAATCATATTATTAATTAATATTATTGAAATAATTTATTTAAAAATAAATTATTTATAAACAAATCTTTAAAAGTTCTTTCCTTTTTCTACATTAGAAATATAACTCAAAATCTCATCAAATCCGGTACTAATTTTGAAAATATCTTAGGTTTGATTAGATTTTTTTTACTTCTGCCGTGTAAAATAAATCATTGACATCTCAGATTTATAGATTAGATTACAAATTATAGTTGGTTAGATTAGGAAAATTTTCTACCGATCGAAGTTTTGAAAAGAAAATTATATATAATATAATATAATATAATATAATATAATATAATATATATCATCTATAGTACATATAATACTAAAGGAGAAGTCATTTACGGGTTACGCTCTTTGGCGACTTCTTCTTTAAAGTAGCTTATTTATTTATTTATTTAGGATTTGTTACTTAATTAGATTAATTACATTAATTCATTAGGATTTGTTTGTTAGAATTTTTTTATATAGGATTTGTTAATTAGTAATTAGTTATTAATATGTTCGTTATTAATTGATAAGAACTAAACCCAAATCCGCAAATATATGCTATATCCGTTAGGATTTGTTTAGATTTGCTAAATATCTACCGTATATTTCTTCTGTATATATTAAGTTAGTGATCCCATGATATGTTGTATAAAAAGTTATTTTTTCAACTGAGCTAGATTATATTTTTTATACATTTTTTAGTACAAAATGTATTAATTTAAAAAAATAGACCGCACAAAAGTGCGGGTACTGAACTAGTTGAATTAATTTAAAGAGTCGGAAATAATATAAAGATGATTTTCTTGAGAATCTCGAGTCTTTGTGGATGGATAATGATTTGATTAGGATGTTACTATATGCACCGGAGACAGGTGCTATATGCGCTACAACAGACGGATTTATGATCCGTGCGTTGTAAAAAAAATAAAAAAAAAATTACGTAGGACGGATCTATGATCCGTCCTATATAAACAAACAAACTTTAAAAAAAAAAAAAAAAAAAAAAAAAAAAAAAGGCTTTGCGGATCAAGGATCCGAGCTTTGCTTTTTTCATTTCAAAAAGCTGCTGCAGTAGCAGCTTTTGCTTTCTTTTTTTTTTTTTATAATAATTTACAAAGGACGGATCATTTTTTTTTATTTTTTTTAACGGACGGATCCTAGATCCGTCCGTATATTTTTTAAAATATTTACATAAGACGGATCCATGATCCGTCCTCGTAGTGCATATAGAACCTGTCCCCGGTGCATATAGCCAAACTGTTTGATTATAACGATGCAGTCCATGCGGATTAAAAAGATTATGCGGTCTAAAATTACGAGATATTTTCTGAAATTTTAAAAGCCAAAACCGGGGCATATTTTATAAAAATTAAAAGTACGGGATCTTGAGCGTAAATATAACCTTCTTCAAGCTCCAGCGGCCCTCCGGCTTAACTTCGGCGACTCCCCGCGGCCTCTTTAGTGCACGGACCAATACGCGACCAGCGGCTCCGGATTAGTGGACTTGAGATGCATCTCCCTACGGTTTCTAGTGGCTCCGTCAACCTCAGATGGTGGCGGAGGCGCCGACGGCTTGGAAAAAAAAGAAGAGAATATGGAGATGTCGTATGGTTTTCAAAAGGACACTGTGACGAAAGTGTTACTGAATACGAGGGACGTGACGAGATGAGCAGGAGCTCGGGTATGGACATTGGACCTCAATGGCGGAAACGAACCCGAGAACGAGGTGAGATCCTATTTATGGGTGAGGTCCTTTGGAACGAATTTGATGAAATCGAATCCAAAAATCTTGTAGACAGGGTTGTTTGAAGCTATCTGTAACCTCAATTTGTTCAAAATCAGCCCGATTTGAAAGGATTTGGTGAGGTTGTCGATTTGGGGATAAGTTGGTTCGTGTTCGTTTCGATACCGAATTTCAAAATTGGTTACATGAATGACCTTAAAAAACGTCTAGATTCATTTAGGAGTGGATTTGGTATTTTTCACATGTTCAACGGTTGTTTCAACAGTGGCCGAGGAAGAACAAGGGCTCACCGACCCGGCTCGGTCTTTTCTCGGATGACCAGGTTCACTTGAACCGGAAGAGAAATAATCCCGGTTCAAGGCCTATCTCTACCTATAACAAAATTCCATACAATTTAAAATTCCACACAATATTTTTATTAAAATTCCACAAAATTTAAAGAATAAGAATAACAAAATGTTTAATTAAATATATTTATTTTGTGCAACACTATTTTTCTAAAACATTATATTAAATACCTTACGAAAATTAAAGTAAATTATAATTATGAACCTCTCTCTATTTTGAAGAAAAATATACGACTTATGCCTTAAAACAATATAACTTAAAAAATAACTTATTTAGTATATATAGATGCACATAAATAAATAAGAATAAAAATGAAATATCTCAAAAATAGTTATAAACTTTACATATATTTAATTGGGTAAACTGCAGGAAACCACCCTTTAAATATGCCACATTGCCCTAAACCACCCCTTATATATAAATTTGCAGAAAACCACCCATTAAATACAGACCGTTAACAAAAAGCCACCCGTTTTCACTATTCCGTCAAGTAAATGTTAAGTATAAAATTATGTTAGATTATCATTAGAGGGAATTAAAGGAAATAACCTTTGCCCCGGTTTGGTTTGCACGCCTAACCCCCAAATCGTTTCAAATTGCAAGGGTTAATCCTCCCCCTTGAAAAAATTGCACCCAGCCGGTAACTTTTTACCTTGAGTAGTCGGTTTCTTTCTTTGCCTCTCTCCTGCCCATCGATGCAGAAAAATCAGAGAGAGAGATTGAGGGCTCGTAGGCGGAATCAGAGAGAGAGAGGCGGAGGGCGGAGGCGTGTGACAGGCGCCGGATCGGAGGAGTCAAGGGGAGCGGCGGTGGCGGAGGCGCCGGAGAAGGGGCGGAAGAAGGGAGGCCATTGAAGGAGGGGTTATGTCGCCGGAGGGGCCGCGCCGTACTCGGAGGTCCATGGGAGCATCCACACGCGGTGAGTTCTTAGCGGTAAGTTTCTCTCCCGTCGGTCTTGGTGGAGGCGCCGGACCGGAGGAGTCAAGGGGAGCGCTTCCCAGGCGGATTAGGCCGCCTAGGCGGGCTAGGGCTTTAATTACTTTTCCCCCAAATTGACGCTCTGCAATTTCAGCTCCTGTTTCTCCCTCGGCCGCTCCCCTCATTCGGCGACTCGACGTTCCTCTTCGTCTCTCTACTCTTAGTCTCTCACACCGCTACTCTCAGTCTCTCACCCCGCCGCCGATGACAGTTCTCCGATCGACGACAGCTCCTCTTCATCTCTCTGCTCCTATTAACTTGCTCTTCCGACTTCTTTTTCCAGCCTTTCAAGGTATGAGTCTTATCATATGTCCTGCTATCTCCTACTGTTTTTCTCTTCCTTCCTGCACAGCATGTTCTCTCAATCTATCATCTTCTTCCTCGTTTGAAATTGGGAATCAGACTCCTCAGTTGTCACTGTCCTTGCCGCTCATGAATTTCTCTCGACCCCTCAGTCGATCCTCACCGTTTCGCCGCTCATGAATCTCTGAACTCTAATATGCTCGAGTGCTCGATTGTTGCTGATATGCTCGACTGTTGCTGATATGCTCATCAATCTGTCATTGTGAATCTGTGATTTGTTTTTTTATTTATTAGGGTGAATATGTGATTGTGAATTATACTAAAATGATCGAATGTTTGTGTAAAAATTGGGGTTTTGTGTTTGTGTAAGTGTGTAAATGACTGCTGCACTATTTTGTTCTGTGTTTGTGAATCTGTGATTTTGTTGCCTCCTGTAATTGTGTTGCACAGTTGTAGTGTAGTTTATGTTGCCTCTTGTAAATGGAAATTTGGAATTGAACTGTCATTGTGATGGTGCACATGCAATTCATTAAAATATTAAATGGAATTCAATGAATTATGTTGTTACTTGTTATTGACATTGTTCACTTATGTCTTCAAAGAATTCTAACGTTTCAACATATATTACTTCGAAATTGTTCACTTTTCGTTTTGCAATCTAACTTATCATGTTTATATTCCCTATATTCATCTCAAATGGGCTATCTAGGTTGATCCTTTGGTCTTTGTCGATGTGAAACTTACAACCATCTTGACGGTAAAACAATTCAGTATGGTTGACGGGTAATTATATATGTCATGTGTCAAGTAAAACAATTCATGTGTCAAGTAAAATACATTATGTGCCATGTAAATCCGGTATGGGTGACATGTCAAATAAAACAATTCATGTGTCAAGTAAAACAATTCATGTGGGAAGTAAAATACATTATGTGTCATGTAAATCTGGTATTGGTGACATGTAAATTCAGTATGGTTGACGGATAACTATATATGATCGTTCATTTAAACTTGTGACGTTTTCAGCCTCTTAGCAACCTGCATAAACCCAAAAATCACTTCCATCTCATTCAATTGCTTCAAGCTGGTGACATGTCATGTACACCGTCTTTGAATTACAAGTTCGAATTTTCCATAATTACAGTCGGTTAACCTTGTTACTTCCATTACGCAAGTTCAATAGAAAAGCTGGTAAATCATGCTTCTGAAGTCGATGAAATTCGACTTTACCCTATCACTACAAGCTTTGGAGCTAAGGAGTTCTTGTCAGTGGAGAGGGCCGCTGCTCCATACTTTGGAATAAAGGCAAGTGATATTGTTGTGACTTATTACCTATAGATGACAGTAAATTTTCAAATCGAGTCTCTAATCATCATAATGCTCGTTTTTTCGTTAATCTGTATGTAATTTGTAGACCATCTGGCAGTTGCAACTCCCTTTTAAAATTCATCTCAGACTTTAACATCCTGTGTTCTTTATTTTTTATAACTTTATTTTGAATTGTATATTGGTTGTCAAACTCTTTTTTGACTCATTCATTACATATTAGTGAAGCTATGTGAGCTTGGCTAATTTTTTTCCCTGTCCTTAAAGTAGGCATATGGAGTCCACATGAATGGATATATTGAAATGGACGCAGCTGGGAGGATGGCAACAACCTTCCATTTTAACTGTCTTCTAAGTGTGCAGGTGAAGTGCCTTGTGATTGTTTTGGAAACTTTTTTGGCACTTTTCTGAACTTCTTTATTTAAAACCGAATGTCTAACGAAGACAGAATGGTATAAGGTAACTGCACCTGATTGTAAGTTTATGTGGTTTCGCCCATTATGCAGGCTAACTGTGGAATACCTGAAATAGCTTTTTCAACCTTTGAGAACATGGAATTTGGAGAAGGTCAGTTCTGACTTGTACATGGGAGGAAGCATGGATATTAACAAACAATTGAGAGGCGGCAAACATGCTATGTATATTTTTGAAGAAGCTCTTCATCAATAAGGAACGCCCTAGACTGTACAGCTTGAAGAGCAGGAACTTGTGTTACTCTCTTACATAATAAAGACAGAACTTTGACAGTGTATATAATTCTCTTTGGGATTAAACAGAATATATGTTCTGGTGATCTGATTAGTAAAATCTAATCATTGTCTTTACTTTGTTAGCTGATTTTTAGTTGGTTTTATCTTTAATTGATTGCATTACTGTCATGTCAAGTGACGTAGGTGACGTGTCAAACCTATTACCTGTCATGTTAAAAACACATCTTATGATGAATTCAACCCACAAGGAAGATGAATTTCAGGTTAAAAACCCTCTTCAAATGAGACTTGCTTTCCATCTTAGTCAATGCCTACTCTAACTCGAACAATGTCTCTCTTTTACCGAATAAGCTTATAGATTGCAGATCAGCAAATAACCTGTCATGTTAACGGGTATAACCTGTCATGTTTATAGCATTACCTGTCATGTTATTTTCTTTCATTAAGGAGAAGATGATCGATTCGCATTACCTGTCATGTTAAAGATTATAACCTGTCATGTTAAAGGGTATAACCGTCATGTTAATAGCATTACCTGTCATGTTATTTTCTTTCATTAAGGAGAAGAGGATCGATTCGCATTACCTGTCATGTTATTCGCATTACATGTCATGTTAAAGGGTATAACTGGCATGTTAATAGCATTATCTGTCATGTTATTTTCTTTCATTAAGGCAAGCTTTTCACAATCAATATCTTTTTTAAATGAAGATTATATATAAGGCAAATAAATAAAGCTATAGGATAAAGAAGGAATAACTGGAATAGATAAATAAGGCAAATAGCTAAATCACTGATCAATCAGATCGAGAAACGGAAGCACTGAAATTAGTGCAACCATGGAAGAAGCAGAGAAAGAGAAAGCAAGACGAAGGAAAGAGAAGAGTGATTTCTGATTGATCATCAATTGGGTTTGTTACAATGAGCAATTGCACTTTTATACTGGCTGGCAAAAGTTGTTACTAAAGATGGGATCAAGTGTGACGCAACACACATGTAGAATATGAAAACCAGATAAAAAACGATCAATCATGGCTCAACAGCTACACAAACTCTTTAGCTTGAAAACACCATGTTTCTCAACAATAGGTTGGGCTGCAAACTCTTTAATCGACATCCACTGCAGAGAAAGACACCATATATATGTCGATAAATTTATGAGATACATGTATTTCTTTTGTGTATTCTCTAAATCACAGTCAAAACAATTCTATGGACAGTAGCTCAATTGATTTGGCATCGCAAGCTAAGAGATCTTCAACCTCTTATTCTTAAACTATCATAATTTTTATGATCTAGTGTCATGTACATGTATGATCGTGTCAAGTAAAACAATTCTCGTGTCATGTAAAACAATTTACTTGTCAAGTAAAAACAATCACGTGTCATGTAAAGCGATTCCCGTGTCATGTAAAGCATTCCTGCCTCAGCGTTTGTACACATATGCAACTTAATCTCCCATATAATCTTTGTTCAGTTTTGTGTAAACAACTCAACTCCGTAGTCCGCTCACTCTGACTGTCCCGTGTCATGTAAAGCATTCCTGTCATGTTATTTTCTTTCATTAAGGAGAAGAGGATCGATTCGCATCACCTGTCATATTAAAGGTTATAACCTGTCATGTTAATATAATTACCTGTCATGTTATTTTCTTTCATTAAAGAGAAGATGATCGATTCGCATTACCTGTCATGTTAAAGGGTATAAACTATCATGTTAATAGCATTACCTGTCATGTTATTTTATATCATAGGTTCGTAGTCTATTTTATAGCATAGGACCAGAAATCTATGTATGGGCCGTCGTCTGTTTTTTTACTTGACACCTGAATTTGAGACATATTCTATTCCTTTTTTATGATTCAGAATTCCTTCTGCTAAACTTCTTTTTTTGAACTTGGTTTCAAATTCAGCGTTGGATTATTTCTGGGGTAAGTCCGCTCACTGTAACTGTCATGTTAAGTGACATAGGTGACATGTCAAACCTATTGTCTATCATGTTAAAAACCCATCTTATGATGAATTCAACAAGAAGATGAAGTGTCTTGGCTTTTGATTTATTATGATATGAAACTGCCTATAATTTGGTGATGTAGCAAGCTTGACTTGTTCTAAACATAAGTTGATAGTCGGCATTGATTAATGAATAATAAGCCTACGTGGGAATTGAACCCACATCTTTGTGTATGACCACAATGCTCTCTCATTGAGCTAATAGGCTACATGTGAATTGCATAGCAATACAAATCTAGTCATACTTATGCAGCAACCTTACCGGATCGCCATGGAAACCTAAACTTTGATCTAGTTAACCAATAATTACAACCAGCAATATTTACCAACCTAACTTATGGTTAACCTTAAAAAGTGCTAGGAGCTTGCCTTTGGGCAATATTTCAGAAATCAACGCAAGTTATCGGTTAGATTATTAGCTAAATCTTAATATTTACAGTGTACAATGTTGGCCGGTCAACCATCGAATTGTCACCAAAGGTTTTAGTTCGGGGGAGGCCTTGAAATAAATACATATAAGCAAGTCCACATAACGAGTTCCATATATATATATATATATATATATATATATATATATATATATATATATATATATATATATATTCCATAAGAAAGTATCATTTCATGTTCTCAGGACTGGAAATCCACCATCTGTTGGCATCAGTGACTTTGCATTCTCTAATATTTCTTCCTTCAGAAGCTTTGAAAAGAAGGAAATTGAAGGAAGCATGTAAAGCCCATTTTGTTTCTTGAAACAAAGCAAAAGAATCTTATGAAACTAAAGGTTTAAGCTGCAACCCCAAGTGGTGCAACAGATTCAGATCATTACTCATTGTCGGGGCAGCAACGTACTGCCTCACACAAACCTGTACTGACTACGACATCAAAAGGTACAAACCTGATTCATAGCTTTATGCAATTAGGCATCAAAAGGTACAAACCTGCTTACGGCTTAGGACTCTTTTGAACATCTCCTCGTTTGGATAATCAAAGAAAAGCACTAAATTTGGCTCTGTTCCAATCTGCAATAGAAACCTGATCAGGGAATAAAAAAATATTACATAAATACGACCAAAACAATTTATGTGCTCTGAATAGAGAAGAGTTTTTATCCATCTTTTCTCCCTACCAGTGCACTTCCTACACTTCACATGTATACGTAATTTACAAGACAACAATCTAGGTAGCACAATCATTAGGACTTTTGCCAAATATTTCAAAAATTGGCAGGGTTTCTAGAAGACCAAGTGATATAGATCATTGCACAAAAAACCATAAGTTTTCTTTGGGACTTAGCAGACTTTCTCCTTGCTTTAGTCTCCCTTACAAAATGTAGTATCTAAAACCTGTACTGACTGAGAAGTACAGAATTTCAAGCTGATTCAAAGAGAGTGAAATCTTGAAATCCTATGAGGATCAAAAAGAGGTGAGATAGATCTCAAGTTCTCCAACAGAAATTCAGAAAAGTTGCTTCCATACTTCTAAACTTGTGGACAGAGATGTACTTACAATTGATTCATAAGTCAGTTGATTCTCTTCAGTCCTTGGGAAACCATCAATGAGGATCTTGCTATTATTAGTAGACCTTACAGCATCCTGGATCAACTTTACTGTCACTTCTGATGGGGCAGCTGTAGGCAAGGACCATGCTTAAAATTACCATTCACCCTACTGTACAAAATTTCATGAATTTTTCAACTGAATGGAGCTTCTTTGTTCTTTTTTTTCCCTCACAAAGCCATGTGTAAAAATTAAAACTTTCGGATTTCTAAGTTAAAAGTGCCATATATGAATGATCTGCTTAACAAGACAGACCATACCTGTAGGTCTTCCACACTTGCAGTGTGTCCAACAAAGGGTTTCTGATCCACGTTCCATTTTGTTCCAGACGCGGGCTCCCACAGATAAATGGCATTACTATAGTCACCTTCACAAAAGAATGATAAAATAAGGACAGCGCTTTAAACAAAAAAGCAACATATCAATGCAAAGTCCAGAGAAAACCAATTACCAGAAACAAGTCGTCCAGAAACAGTAGGGCTCCAGTCAATTGCGTAGCCTTCATCTTTGTGTCTAAATGCAGCCAATGGAGCCTGATTAGCAACTGAAGTTGGACCTCGGGTAGCATCTGTCTCTGACTTTGCTAGGAACTTGAGATGAGAACTAAAGTCCCACACCTACAGATCATTACACCACAACATAATTTTTCACTTGCTTCAGATTTGATGAACTAAGAACCTCAAGGCTCAAGTATACAAGTAAAACACAATATCAGAAGATGTCATGCCATCAATACAAACTAGACTCAAGAAGCATTTTAGAAGATGTTATGCTATTCACAACTGTAATAGATCTAAAACAAAAATGGCAATAAGATGTAAACTTTAAGTTCCACAGTAGAACAATCTTACCTGAACAAAACCACTGTCACTCCAAGATGCACATATGTGAGGATTTTGTGGCATTGAACGTATACGATTTACACAACCTTGATGAGCCACCCTACGCAACTGCAACCAGTCAACAGAAATAGTATTTAGTTCTGAAGTCTAGAATGTGTATATGGATCTTTATAAATAAATAAAAAAGCACCAATGCAGCCCGAGAAAGGGAAGTAGAATCTTACGCATTTCCAATAAAAGTGCTAAAAGAAAGGGTAATTATCTTTCTATTGTAACTTTTGTGAAGAAATAAAACAGAAAGCATTGCTCGCTAGAAGTAACGGCATTTGATAGAGAAGAGAGGTACTTTCTTCTTTGTGTGCCTAAATTTTAACCAAAGGAAAATTTATAGTTTTTCGGTGTACCTTCGTCGTCCCAGCTATCAACAATGGAGCGGATGCTTGAGAACAACTCCTGAACAACGGCCTGATTAACTCGACGCTCGCTGCCTCCGCTGTCCCTATTTCGCTGCAATTCCTCAAGCAAATCCTTAATCCGAGTCGACTACGTATCACAAATCAACAACACATTCAATTAAAATCCCTAACCTGAAACCCTAACCCGAAATCTCGGATCCAGGAGCAGAGAAGAAGAATAGCGTACCAGGAATCGATGAGTCGACATTGCCTGAAGAAGGAGAAGAGAGAAGAGATGGAATCGCGGGAAGAAGAGCGTACCTGTTCAGAGCTGAGCGTGGGAGGATGCGAGGGCGAGCGATGGGGATCCAGGAGCACAGTGCCGATCGGCGCCTCCATTGCTCAAATCAGGAGAGGGGAGACAGAGGAGGCAGATGAGCCCCAAGAGGGGAGACGGGGCATCATCGTGGCGCCTCCCATTGAGCCTGGAGCCTAGAGCCCTCCCACTGAGCCCTCCGCCTCCGCCTGCGCCGCGCCTCGATTCCCTTCCTTCTCCCTCCTTTCTCGCCCGCCTCAGATCCCTTTCTCTCTTCCCTTTCTCTTTGCAACGGGCTACCGGTTGAACCAAAAAACCGGATATCCGAAATTCTGCAAAATTTTTCCGGATGGGGTTAGACGTGCAAGGGTTTCACCCAAAGGGGTTATTTTAGCAAATTTGCCTTATCATTATACCCCTCTATCTTTATTATTATTTCTCCCTAAAAATAGTTTTTTTAACAAAACCTTTAATTGTATTTTTTTTAACTAATTTTTTTTTTGTAGAATATGATCCATTCAATTTAAATATCAGTCTCTATTTTTGGAAAAAAATGTTTAAATTTTTGGGTGAAATTTTATTTTTAGTAATCGAAATGTACTAAATTAATTAATTGTAGAAAAAATATTATAAGATTTTTAATTAAAAGACCTTGTTTAATTATTATTTTTACAGAATAAAGCACACTTTTTTTATTTATTATTTAGGATTCAAAAATAAATGAAAAATGTATATTTTTTTTCTTTTTGACAGATAACTCAAAAAATGTAAATAAAATATAATTTTTTTCTAAATATTTTCTGAAAATTAAATAATTAAACGCGATGGGTGGTGGGCGGAGATGGAGCTTCATCGTCATCACCGAGCGTCCCTTCTCAGGCAATGGTGGTGGGCTGAGGTGGAGCTTCGTCCTTCGCCTCCTGCACCCACACCCCCTCCTTCTTCTTCCCCCAATTACCTCGGCCTCCTCCGTCTTCCCCAGCCTGCAAATGTCTCTCCGATCCAGATCTAGGTCCAAGGTCGTCTCCAATCCAAGGTCGCTTCCAAACATGGCCCAGATCCAGATCCATAGCTAGATCGAAGAGGAAGTGATCTCTCTTCCTCCTTTGATCGAAGGTCTCCTCCTTCCTAGTGATTTCTCCGGCCTTCGGTGTCCCGGTCTATCTTCCTCCTTGATTTGAGACGGCGGCTCGAGATCCCAGCGATTTCTCTTCCTCCTTGATCTAAGATCTCCTCCTCCATAGCGATTTCTCTGGCCTCCGGCGTCTCGACCTCTCTTCCTCCTTGATTTGAGACGACGGCTCGACCTCCTAGCGATTTCTCTTCCTCCTTGACCTAAGGCTACCATTTCTCCTTCTTTTTAAGCTTAACTAATACTCCGTACATAAAAAAAAATATACATTAATTTTTTTTTAACGGAAAGTCTAGGATGAAATGGTAACTTCAAGCATTTTAACGGAAAATAAACGGAGTTGAGGTAGTGGGTGGCTTATTGTTAACAATTTGTATTTAATGGGTGGTTTTATGCAATTTTAGATATAAGGGGTGGTTTAGAGCAATATGACGTATTTAAGGGGTGGTTTTCTGCAGTTTACCCTATTTAATTTGTAAAATCTTCTCTAAGTCCAACATAAAAGAACTTTTTATTAAAAAATATTTACTTGAACGAAATACCCAAAATTAATTTGGGGTATTTCATATACTATCGAATAATCATTCATATCTAGGAAAATAATTATGTCAAACATATCAAATCACACCGTATATACGATTACATAACCCCCAATAAATGATGTCAAATACGAATGCATAATCCTTCATATTTAGTTGAATAATTTTGTTTAAATACATTGTATTCAATAACTATGAGTGCATGTTATGAACTAGATATTAAGGGTAATAAGTGTAATAAATAGGAAAGTGGGCTTATGTTTATAAATACATGTAAAATGTAATGGATTAGGCATCGAAGAGTTAATCAAGACACTATTCTCTCTTTCTCCTTTTGTATTCTATCTTCTTCCTCCTCTCTAACCTATATCTCTCATTTTCCTTCTCAAACCTCCATTGAAGACCAACCCCTTCACCTATCCGACCTTCGGGTCATAACAAGTGGTATCAGAGTCTTTCGGTTCTTCAACCAGAGATGCACAAATGGAATCACGAATTCGTGGATTAATGGCAAGCTCCAGTCAACAAAAGTTTCAGTTTCTCAAGGAGCAGGAGGAATGATTCATCCTCGTCAAGATCAAATTTCAGCGCTATGAAATTTCAACAGAAGTGATGTTGGAGGTGTTCTCTACTTGTGGCAACATAGAAACGGTGGAAAAAATCAGATCTGGATAAGAGTTCTATTCAAGGGTTTGCTTCCAGGATAAAGACTCGGCAATAAGGGCACTAAATTGGTACAATGGAAGATGCATGTATGATTTATGGTGTGAATTGGAACTGTTTCAAGGATTCCAAGTTACCGATTGATCGAGAAAAACTAAAGTTTCGGCCCAAGAAACCAAAGAAGTTGAAGTTGCCTCAGAGATTCCCACACCGCCAGAAATTGATAAAAGGGAGAGCAAAATTGAATAAATTCCAACCGAGGATGACGACTTCCAACTCATTCAGAATTCACCAAGATATTTTGATCAGAAACCCGAGGTGCTTTCATATATTGTTCTTGAAGATTTGAAATCAGAATTGATCGACATCCATGAATTCAGTGATGAACCGAGCGCAATCAAAGTCTTCCTACGTATAGGCGACAAGATCCAAGGGATCCAAGGTTCACCAAGAATCACCGATCGGAAGTTCAGTATGCTTTTAGAAAGTGTTCTGGGTAATTCAGAAGCCAAGTGGATTGACGTTGATGCAGTAGAATCGGCAAAAATCGAAGAAATTGCAACGTCGATCGAAGATGCGTACCAAGAAATAGATGAGATTTCAAAAGATCTTCGCCTTCCAATCCAGCGTGGGCCTTCAAAGGCAGATGAGTTGAAGAAACAACCCGAAGAACAAAGATGATCTCGAAGAGCCTCAGTTCCGACCCAACAGCTCCGAGGTAAATCTCAGGCCCTATGAGGCTATCGATTGTGATGGTGCACTCAATGAATTGGCTGAATTGATTAATCTTTTGATCGAATTGATTGAAATTAGGATAGCCAAGTCCAAAAATATGGACATGTCTGGGTTTTTGTTGAAGCAATTGATTGTTTCGTTAGCTCACAAAAGGTGTTTGGGGAAATGCCTGATAAAAGGGAAGTCGTGTGTGATCAATTTGCTTACAACCTAATTGATATGGAAATTTCTACAAGTAGTAATATGGATGCCCTTGTAGTTTTGTGGCCTTATGATCCAGGTAAATGTAAGCCTAGTGTGGGTGTTGGACGGGGATTCCATTTGAACATGGAACAAGTATTTTCCAACTATTTTTCCTTTATTTCTTTTCATAATTAAATTATTATATTTTTATTGTAAAACAGAAGAATCAGGAGGAGGGGAATATGAGATTGTATTCAATTGATCGTTTGTGGAGTATCCACCAATACAATATATAGGAGTCATATCCTTGGACTCCAAGTATAAGATAAATATATCTAAAGGTAAAAACTCTATCTAAGTAAAGTGTATATTTTGTACATCCACATAATAATATTATAACACTCCCCCTTGGATGTACATTCCTTGTTCCTCCAGCTGCCTCGTTAAAAACCTAGCTAGGAAAACCCAATGAGACAAAACCATAGCTTAGGGAAAAAGAGTGCAGCCTTCCACGTACGCTCTTGTTGTACTGCCTCGTTAAAAACCTTGTCAGGAAAACCCAGTGGGATAAAACCTGATCGAAGGGAAAAAGAGTGCAATGCGTGTATGCTCCCCCTGAATTCAACATCCTTCTCGAAGTCTTCTCATTCTTCTTAATGTCGTCGTCTTCATGAGCTTATGGTCGAATCTTAACATTGTCTTTGCATGTGTATAAGCTGGAATGTCTTCATGATTGACTTTGATGTGCTTGACTTCCATGCATTGGTGTTGAGCTGCTTTGGATGCACAAGTATAAGGTACTTCAGGACCTAGTGTGCCTTTAATTGTTGATCTGGGGATCTGATGTATTAAATGGTGGTTAAGTTGTCTCATTAAAAACCTTACCTTGGAAAAACCCAGTGGGATAAAAACCAAGATTAAGGAAAAGAGTACAACTTTGTATGGTACTTCGGGACCTAATAAAATGTCACTGCTTTCACAAATATAGGTAATTCAGGTACTCTAAGAAGGATCTGTAACCAACTGCATGTGACAATACTTTGATAATAATGCTTCAGGCATTTTCAATTGATTCTTTCCATTTATATGGGAATGCACCTACAATGTCCTTCATTTATATTTGGAGCCAAAATTATATTCACTCCTGGTAAATACATTCTCATGTAACCTTTAATAGGCTTTTGTGCAATCAATTTGGCTTTATATTTTCCTTTGTACAAACACTCACTTAAACCAATTGATACTACACTTTTCAATGTTGGAGCTACAGGTCCAAAAACTTCATGATTAAATAATCCATCTTTGCATGAATTATTTCTTTGTAGATTTTGGGATATACCATGTATCCTTGTGAGGGGATTTGCCTCTTTAAAAACCTTGCTTTGGAAAAACCCCAAATGGGACAAAAACCAAAGTTAAGGAAAAGAGTACAACTTTTCTCCCCCTCAATTTAGCATATAAATCATCAATTTTATAAAGATATGGTACTCCTGGACTTAGTATCCTTTCACAATCTAATGATTTGTTCAATAAACCAATCGCATTACGCTCTTAGCGTTTTGTAAGCTCTAATTATTCTTATCAAGCACTTCAAGTGCAAACTTAGATATGTGTCATCAACGATAATCAAGGATCTGGTCATTTAAAGACAACTCATAATCGATTCTAACACTGTCAACATTCATAAAATCTCTTTAGGAGTTTTATACTAGTGGACATATCACCATTGTTTGAAGTTACTACTAGAACCTCGATCTAAATCATGCTAGTACATTATTTGTTGTAAATGTGACTTTTGTCACCATCTTTGCATTTACTAATGCCTTTACTAGCTTGTTTGCTATATAGTTTATTGAACTTCTGGTTCCCTTCTAGTTCATGCAACATATTACTTTACTTCTTGATATCCTTTCCTCTCCCCCTAAATACCGAGTATTTTATCATCCGTGATAAAGTCTAGGTATTTGATCATCTATGGGGACTCAATCCTCCATATACATCATCTTTCTTGGTTTATGTTGAGAGAGGAAATCGAGAATTGCAATAAAATATAAATAATGTAAAGCAAACCAGATTCCGTCCCTTGCAAATAATTACAAGACCTCCTCCTGATGCAGCAGTGGAAAGTCAGGATTGATCCACGAGGAAGCGTGTCAGCGGATCCTAGGCAGCGGAGAAATCTCACAGAAGTCGACAACAGGTGCTAGATCTCGACTAGGGTAAGTCGACAGGAGATCAGACAGTCGAACAACGCAGCAGTCACAGGCACAGGGCTAGTCGATCTCGACAAGGCCTACTCGAGATCGAGTAGAGTCTTGGTCGACGTCGGTTTGTCTCGTCGAGTACCTGCACACAGAAGCTACAGCGACCTTGGTCGAAAATCAGTAGTCGAGATCGACGAGTGCTATTCGATCTCGAGTAAGGGCAGAAACTTAAAACGAAAGGAAATAAAAAAAACAAATGCTTTGGGATCTCGAAATAAACTGTATGTAAAAGACTTCCAAGATTGGGGCTTGCAACAACAATAACCAAGCATGCATAAGGCAGAACCAAACAGATAATCATGTGAATTGCATCAAGGACAAGCTTTCGCCTTTTCCAACAATTAGACAACTCTTTCAAGAAACCCTAATTGTCTCTACTAATTTTATGTTTACAATCCAAGTTGTTAGCATGGACCTCCATTAGATGGGTAATAAACACATAACAAGTAGTAGATGCTCAAAACATTATAAAAGTTGGATCTTTACCTCAAACGCGGGGCTATCGTCGGGCTCGCCCCAACCCTAGAAGTGGGTGGACTACTCACGCTTCATCGCCATCTCAGACATTGATTGGAAAGAAATAACAACTTGCATTAATCTAAATTCAAAGACTTTACAATCCTGGCGATCCAACTCTCGTTGAATGCCAAAACCCTAAAACCTTCGAACTCCTAAAACTTCTCTTTGGAACTACTTGTCTCTCACTGAAATTGAATTACTAGAAATCAGCCCCAAGGGCTTTATTTATAGGCTTCTAAACCTTGCTACTCAAGGATAGAAATATCTATCTATATCTAAAACTATATCTAAAAGACTTAATGATAAATAAAAGTAATTTAGGAATTAAATCAAAAAAGGGAAATTCTATCTAAAGAGCAAAATCTTCCATGTGTTGATAGGTGTGGATAGATGTTGATAGATCTCGGATATCTCGGACTCCTTCGGCCCCAAGGAAAGCCAAACCGCGTCGGACAGCAAACCGCGTAACGCGGCTTCGGACACGGCGCTCGTCGATCTCGACCAGGGCTAGTCGATCTCGAGTAGGACTGGCGTCGACTTGGGCTGGCTGGCTCGGGTAGCTCTGCTCGACAAGGCTCGGACTGGTGCTCCTTGGCTCCTCGATCTCGACTAGCTGTACTCGAGATCGAGTAGAGTTGGCTCGGCTTCTCCGTCCTCGGCTTCTCGACTTGGCACAGCTCGTCGACTCCGGACATGGCACTGAGGTGTAGTCGATCTCGACAAGGCCTCCTCGAGATCGAGTAGGGTTCCGGGATCGGGTTGCCTCTAACTCAGTGTCCTCGATCAGCTATGCTCGACCAGGTGTGCATTGACAGCCTTTGTCGAGATCGAGTAAGTGTACTCGAGATCGAGTAAAGTTCTCTCAACTTTCTGCTCTGTTCTTGAAACGCACTTTCTCGAGTCCTCGTTCGTCGGATTGACGCATATGACCATTCGTTGGAAAGCTCTTTCCGAGGGCTACAACTCTCATGAAGACATCAAAGCTTGATTCAGAACGAAGAACGGTGTAAAATGGCCTTTTCTCCAGCTGCACCATTCTTAGCCTCTACATGAGTTTCTTTTAAGCTCCAAAGTGCGTCCGATTTCTGCAAAATATAACAAAAACTTGTGTAGACCTCCATATATTGCAAATAAACATAAACTACACAATTTATGTATTATTCTAACCAAAATGCATGAAATGTATGCAGAAATCGATATAAAATTAAGTGTAAAACACGGCAAATTAGGCTCACAACAAACACCCCATACTTAAGCTTGCTTGTCCTCAAGCAATACTTTTAATTGTCATTTAGGGGAAGAAATCAAAACTCTCAACATATTAGATTCATTCTTATATAACCCTGCAATCAATTACCATCCTCGAAAAGGTACTAGTGTCACAGATCCATGCATGTGCAAATATATAAAAGCAACATCTACTCACAAAAGGAGGGTTATGCAAAACATTCATTCGTGACAAAGCATTAATAATCAAGAGGACTTCAATTTAAGCTCAAATAAGGAGTAGATTGGTAAAAGGCTAAAGGTGGGCAATTTTTTGCAATGTGGTGCTAATGATCCGGGGAAATGGAGTATTTCCAAACTGAATTTTCACATTCCTTCTCCATAAGATTCATCACCTTTCATAATGCTTTTATCAATAATAATGCTTTTACCTCTCTGACCTCAGCACTGCCTTCTCGCGAGTCGCAAACATGGGTGTCATGAATGGCCCCGGATACTTAGTGCTTTGGACTCCTCACAATATGTCCCTTCTCTCCAAACTATTATCTTAGAGAGCAGGGTCAATCTACCTTTATCTCCTGAGGTGATTGGATTTTCTTTCACTCATTAAATTTTCCATATATTTCAAACAATTTCCTTCCAAATTCCATATAACACAACAACCATATAACATCTCCATAATGTAACATCATTCTCAACATAATCCCCGGATAGGGTAAAGAATGGCAATATTTAGATCATGTGGAGCAATATATGAAATAAAGCATATTATGGCTTTTGTGAAATGCATAAGCATAGGTAGGGCTAGGAATTTTAACAATGTGAGCATTATATGGAAATATAAAGTCCTTCATCCTCTTATCATGCAACATGTCAAAAGCAACTTCAAATTTTACCTCCTTTCATGGTTTTCAATAAAATGTGCATTTCATTGTGACTTCCCTTTACTAGGCCATTTCATGCTATATCTCTAATAAATCCAATTTTGCATCGTCGAGTTCAATATAAGCTTCCATGACACTAATCAAAATTTTAAATGGGGGTCGGGTCATTTTTTTTCAAATTTTGGAAAACATGCAGTTAAGCCCATAAATCAATAATGAATTCCAAAATAGCCATGTATAAGCAATAAAAAAAATAAACCTTAAAAAATGCACACATAATGTCAAATAAAACCAACTATGCATAAAGCAAGCCCTTCCCCCACCCCATACTTAAACATTACAGTGTCCTCACTGTATGAAAACAAGGGTAAAGAAAGAAACTCACTAGACAGGTGTGCAGATCGTCAGGAATCGAGTGCTATGCTCTGGGCCGAGTCTGATTTAGTTTACTTCTATCCCCATGGACCTGAAAAAATGTAGAAGAGAAATACCCACAATAGAAAGACTAAAAGTTCAAAACCAAAAACAAACAAAAGCAACAATGTCCAAAAGTCCCAAAAATAAATGTCTATTTACAAGCTCTAGATTTTAAAGTCGCTAGGCCGACTTTCTCCATTAAGCATTAGCCTGGCTCATCTTTGTCC
Organism: Persicaria maculosa; assembly: GCA_963922045.1. Lineage (NCBI taxonomy): Eukaryota > Viridiplantae > Streptophyta > Magnoliopsida > Caryophyllales > Polygonaceae > Persicaria > Persicaria maculosa. The sequence continues at coordinate 19,665,517 of OY998258.1, forward strand.
AGAGGTATAGGTGGATCTGGTGGTTCCTCCAGTGGTGGGAAGCGTGGGATGTCATCCGGAGGCATCATGTGAAGAAGCTTAAACCTCCCCGAGTGGACGCTCCACGGCTCCACCCATCCATCTTCCTGGGCTCCAGCTGGCATGCATAAAGGAATATGTAAAGGAAATTTGCATACCTCATAATCATACCTCTTTCGCTCCATTGGTTGATTTGTTTGCGCGTCTCCACCACAGCAAAACGGTGGAGTGGGAAGAGATATTTCCACCTCATCGTGCGGAGCTTCATGCCACTTTGCGAGGACCCCATACTTGAATATGAACATCGGTTGCTCAAAATCGTCGGGGATAGCCTTCACCTTATAAGGCAAAAGTGACTTTGAAACAACATGGGCAACGACATCCAATTTCTTCTTTTCTGGCTCCTCTTCCTCTAGAGGTTCTTCAAATGGTTTTTCAAAGACAGAGGACAAAGTTGGAATTGAGATAGCGGAAGGACATACCTAGGTATCGACTAGAGATAGATCGATATCGATTGGAGATGGGTCGACATCGACTAGGTGTTGGTCAAGGTCGACCTCAGGTTCAGATTCTCCTTCTAGCAGGATTGAGGCTTCTGGTGGTGATTTTGATGATTCTTTTAGCTTCCTAAATGCGCGTACACCCTCAAGCCATGCCTCCCCATCAACGATGTATAGCCATCTCAAATATTCCAATTCTTTTGCATACTGTCTCGCTCTTTCCCTTTCGAAATACTCGAGGGTGTCCTGCATATACCTGTAGAAGAAAACTCAAAGAAAACGTGAGATCTAGCTACCTAAGGCGCGAATGATAGCTTCCCCGGCAACGACGCCAATTTGATGAGGGAGAAAATCGAGTTTAAAATATAAAATATAAATAAATCACAGCAAACCAGATTCCTTCCCTTGCAAATAATTACAAGACTTCCTCCCGATGCAGTAGTGGGAAGTCAGGATCGATCCACGAGGAAGCGTGTCAACGGATCCTAGGCAGAGGTGGAGTCTCACGGTCAGAAGTCGACAACAGGTGCTAGATCTCGAGTACAGCAACTCGGCAGAAGATCGGACAGTCGAACACAGCAGCAGCAAGCACAGGCACTGGTGGTCGATCTCGACAAGGCCTACTCGAGATCGAGTAGGGTCCTGGTCGACGTCGGCTTGGTTCTTGTCAAGCACCTGCACACAGAAGCTACAGCGACTTTGGGTCGAAGATCAGTAGTCGAGATCGACAAGTGCTATTCGATCTCGAGGAAAACAGAAACTAAAACGAAAGAAAATAAATGCAAAGGCTTTGGGATTTTGAACTAAACTGTATGAAAAGGACTTCCAAGATTGGGGTTTGCAACAACGATAACCAAGCATGCGTAAGGCAAGAATAAAACAGATAATCATGTGAATTGCATCAAAGGACTAAGCTTTCGCCTTTTCCAACAATTAGACAACTCTTTCAAGAAACCCTAATTGTCTCTACTAATTTTATGTTTACAATCCAAGTTGTTAGCATGGACCTCCATTAGATGGGTAATAAACACATAACAAGTAGTAGATGCTCAAAACATTATAAAAGTTGGATCTTTACCTCAAACGCGGGGCTATCGTCGGGCTCGCCCCAACCCTAGAAGTGGGTGGACTACTCACGCTTCATCGCCATCTCAGACATTGATTGGAAAGAAATAACAACTTGCATTAATCTAAATTCAAAGACTTTACAATCCTGGCGATCCAACTCTCGTTGAATGCCAAAACCCTAAAACCTTCGAACTCCTAAAACTTCTCTTTGGAACTACTTGTCTCTCACTGAAATTGAATTACTAGAAATCAGCCCCAAGGGCTTTATTTATAGGCTTCTAAACCTTGCTACTCAAGGATAGAAATATCTATCTATATCTAAAACTATATCTAAAAGACTTAATGATAAATAAAAGTAATTTAGGAATTAAATCAAAAAAGGGAAATTCTATCTAAAGAGCAAAATCTTCCATGTGTTGATAGGTGTGGATAGATGTTGATAGATCTCGGATATCTCGGACTCCTTCGGCCCCAAGGAAAGCCAAACCGCGTCGGACAGCAAACCGCGTAACGCGGCTTCGGACACGGCGCTCGTCGATCTCGACCAGGGCTAGTCGATCTCGAGTAGGACTGGCGTCGACTTGGGCTGGCTGGCTCGGGTAGCTCTGCTCGACAAGGCTCGGACTGGTGCTCCTTGGCTCCTCGATCTCGACTAGCTGTACTCGAGATCGAGTAGAGTTGGCTCGGCTTCTCCGTCCTCGGCTTCTCGACTTGGCACAGCTCGTCGACTCCGGACATGGCACTGAGGTGTAGTCGATCTCGACAAGGCCTCCTCGAGATCGAGTAGGGTTTCGGGATCGGGTTGCCTCTAACTCAGTGTCCTCGATCAGCTATGCTCGACCAGGTGTGCATTGACAGCCTTTGTCGAGATCGAGTAAGTGTACTCGAGATCGAGTAAAGTTCTCTCAACTTTCTGCTCTGTTCTTGAAACGCACTTTCTCGAGTCCTCGTTCGTCGGATTGACGCATATGACCATTCGTTGGAAAGCTCTTTCCGAGGGCTACAACTCTCATGAAGACATCAAAGCTTGACTCAGAACGAAGAATGGTGAAAAATGGCCTTTCCTCCAGCTGCACCATTCTTAGCCTCTCTATGAGTTTCTTTTAAGCTCCAAAGTGCGTCCGATTTCTGCGAAATATAACAAAAACTTGTGTAGACCTCCATATATTGCAAATAAACATAAACTACACAATTTATGTATTATTCTAACCAAAATGCATGAAATATATGCAGAAATCGATATAAAATTAAGTGTAAAACATGGCAAATTAGGCTCACAACAGTTTACAACAACTTAGTGTAATTTGAGGAGGTTTCGGTACCTATATCAAACATTTAAAACCTTATAAATATAAAACTCTCTTCTGGAGATAAATTACAAAGGGGAATTTATTCTATTGTTGACCGAAATCGAATCAAGCTCTTGATATTTATGCCTGCTTATTAGCTATTATTGATGACTCTACTGGGTCTTCTTTTGACATCCTCAACTGGAGGAAAAACCATTGCTTCTGGCAATTATCGGCTTTCATAATCCCAATTTATTTGTCATTACTCATTCCCTTTAGAGTGTTTTGACGCTCTTATAGAGCCATCTTCGTATATGAATTTATTGCTTGATTATATCAACAGTCCTTCGAGGACTAATTTGATGCTCTTCTGGAGATATACACATGCATAAGGTTTAATTATGCCAAGTATAGAATTTATACAAATACTCACTAGTTATTTCATCCCGAAAACTTCAGGTTTTCCATATCATCAAGTACCAAGCTCTACACAATTCTAACACTTTCATGTGATGATTCATTCACAGTTTGGGAGATTACAAATCCAATAGGTAAACCATCATCTTTGACTTGTTCTTCCACATTCTCCTTGATGTGGGAGTCGACTCATACATGATTATCTATAATCATTTTCAAAATTATGACCAGTATCCTAACAACGGTCGCGCGCACCGTATCCTCTTTATGTCCTCTGCTAGAGGTAATAATATATATTGCATCTGGCAATAAAAAAGGTTGTTATAAACCATAGGTCATTTAGCTAGCTATTTATTTGAGTTCTACCATACCCAAGTAGATTAAGAACAAGATCCCAAAATAAAGAGTCTTCGGGCTCTCAAGAATAAATTTATCGATTTCACACAATTTAACAAGGATTTGCTTCAAACTCTTCTCCCAAATCATCATTGGTTGAATAAAATTGGCATCATCTACCCATAATGGTTTCTTCAAGAAACATTTCCAATGCATATACATATACATAAAATGCAAATCAAATAGATAAATAAAACATAGATTCCATGTAGCTTCAAATAGCCAAATTATACTAATAACAAACCAAATACAACCAAGTTTGCAGAATCAAAGGTGTTGGATCATCTAGGCTCTTTCGTTCATAATCTTTCATATGTAGAGATAAGTTTATCTACTTAAAAATATAACTTTTATTAACACAAATAATATATATAATATAAAACCACATATGTTTACGACATACCAACTCTTAACAAGTTGTTTCTTCTGGAAACACTTTGAGTTTTGTGCAAAAGTAAATTCAAATATATACACCTCACAAGCAAATAATAAAAGCGATCTCAGTAAATTAAAATAAATGCACTACACATAATTAAAATTCATTCGGCCACTTCAGGTGGATATCAATTGAGATATTTATCACTTGTTTCAATAAATAATGTCATTCACAAATATTGTAGGTTCAGTAACTATCTCAAATTTGAATTTCAATAATTTCATCGTCATCTATGAGAGAAAATGTCTTTTCTTATTAGCATGCAATTACTTTGGGGGATATAATACAAATCAACTTCATGATACATAAATAACGTCAACTTCTGGTGACTAGGAATCAAACAAGTTTAACCACTTCAGGAGTTTATATTTCACCTTCTATGAAACAAATCATATATGAAACAAATAGTTACAAGTACAAGATGGAATTAATAATATCATCTTAGCTCATCACTACAAAGATGATGCTAATATTTTTAATCGATGCATGATGACGTTATTTATTTATCAACTTATCAATGTATCGATTCACTTAAATATCATTTATCATATATCCATCCAATATACGGTCAATATACCCAATAACCATATCTATATGCATCGTCAACTCCCAATCGTACATGATTTATCAATGCTCTAAAATCTTATATATCAAAGTATATTAGCACTATGACATGATTTATGATATAAAATCTATATGTGCAATCAATAACGTCATATTGCAATTAGCAACTAAATGGTAATCCATATTTAATGTACGAGATGAACTCATAACACACATATATAATCACTCATGATCAAGAGGCACAAAAATCATAATTCAAATATATGATGTTTAGGCTTACCTGACCGCAAGCTCGATCGCATATACCAATATTGAAAAATCAGTCCAGCTCCATCACGAGCCTTAAAGTCGAGCCTAACCCATATAGACCCACTACCAAGTAGAGTTCAATCTCCTTCTTTTACCATGATATCCTAGTGTGGATCCGTGGACAAACCACTCACATGACACCATCCATCACCAAATCAAAATATTTATAAATTATAATCATGGTTTATTTAAAACATATATCATATAACAAATAAGCAAACAAACATAACAATAATCATTGATCATCGCTACATGAATGATATTTGTTGTTTCATCATTACAGGGATAAATTTTATCGATCACATCAAGTGATTTATAATATCAATTTCTTTACTTTCATCCACTTCGAGGGATTTAATGTTTTCTACTTCAGGAGACCAATTAAATTATTTATAAATAAAATAATAAATTAGTAAAATCAAATTGCACTTACCTCCACGACGACGCAGAACTCTAGGGCCAACTTTGGAGATTGATATAATTTATATATACATCCTCTTCGGGGGGATGTATTTATCTACCTCACTCGCTAAATCTCATCCTTCTAGGAAGAGATTTTACACTCATCGTAACCTTCATTAGGGACAAAACTTGTAACCCTAAAAGTTTAGGTCTTTTCTGTTATTTATCAGAAAAATACATCCTCCATCCGCAATTTTGATAATTGCAGGGTTGGTTTTGTAATTAATACTATAACTGCACCCAAATCCTTCGTCTTCTCCGTTTTGAAATTGCAGAGAGACGGGTTTGCTTGACCAAATCCCCAATCAATGGTTCCCATAATCCAAATTCGCTGGGCCATCTCCACATCTCCCTCGTGAAGTACAAGACCAGCATCGGCCTCACCAAGGTGGTGGAAAAAAAGCCGATAGAGCCTCGAAGCCCTCATCGTTAATGCCGCGCCGCCCTCATCGTCAAGGCCACCAGCCACGATGCCAGCGCCGCTCCGAGCGGAGAAGCACCTGGACGAGATCGCCGATCTGATCATCGTTCACAGGATGCTGGTGGCAAAATCAGGCCACTGAGAACTTCTCGCTCCCGGCGGAAGATCTCGTTCGACCTTCTGCGTCGATCGCGTGATGAGAACTCCTGGCTCCCGACGGAAGATCTCTTCGACGGTGGTAAAAACAGGCCTTCGACGGTCGTCGTTCTTGTTCCGCAAGGCCGTGGTTCAACCTCGGGGCACCGTGAAGGCGATTAGGCCGGTCCTGCGATCGCCTTTGTGTTCCAGAGCCTCCTGCCTACCGTGTAGATCCGGGGTTGATTGTAATGAAGCCATGGAAGGAGGGAGTAGATCCGGGGTCGCTTCGGCTTCAAATCCGACGACCATGGTTGGGGAGGCGACGGCTTCAGCGACAACTCGGTGGTTGCGAGGTGGATGCGAGGAAGATATGGGGCGGTTGCTGCTTAGATCAAAGGTTGAAGAAGGCTTGGGGCGGCTGCTTGAGGAAAAAAAATATTTAGGGTTTTAGCTTTTTAGAAACTATCGTGCTGATAACGTATTGTAAAACAGAAGAATCAGGAGGAGGAGAATATGAGATTGTATTCAATTGATCGTTTGTGGAGTATCCACCAATACAATATATAGGAGTCATATCCTTGGACTCCAAGTATAAGATAAATATATCTAAAGGTAAAAACTCTATCTAAGTAAAGTGTATATTTTGTACATCCACATAATAATATTATAACAATTTTGTTGTTTATTGCCATATATCTGAATGCCTTGTATGATTATATGCATATATTTACCTATTTATGGTAAATAATTATTCTACTCATTATAATATATTTACGACACACATTTATATTCTTTACTTTATAATATATTTACGGCACATATTAATATTCTTCACTATTTATGGTAAATAATTATTCTACTCATTATATTCTTTACGTCACATATTTTTTTCCAACTCATTATAATATATTTACCAGCATTTTACTGTTTTTCTCTTTAAATTATCTTTTCACATATTTATATTCTTTACTTTACATTCTATATGTCTACATAATTGTGATATTTTCATGTTCATTTGTTTAGTGGTAGTCTAATTACATATAACATATTGTAAAACTACATATCTAACTAGACTTCATTAACTAGATTTGCAGCTAAGTGATAGTCAAATCAAGGATTATGCACTGGCGGAGATTGAAAAGTTGTTGCAGTGCAATGGAAGTAGTCTTAGACGTTATCCTGACATGCCTTTACCTGATGAAATTTCCATATTAGAAGGGAATAACAAACTAATCCAGTAGGAACTTCGTTATGACAGATCGTTGCAACATGATGAGCATATTAGGCTCATCTCAAGTTTCACGGAAGAACAAAGATATGTTTATAACAAAATTATGCCTGTAGTTGATAGCGGTGCAGGAGGTGTATTATTTGTTTATGGATATGGGGGCACTGGAAAAACGTTCATATGGAGATCGCTATGTGCTGCACTACGTTCTAAAGGTGAAATTGTTCTTGCATTTGCTTCGAGCGAGATCGCTTCACTTTTACTACCCGGTGGCAGGACAGCGCATTCTCGATTTGCAATACCAATAATTATCGATGAGACTTCAACATGTGCAATAAAACAAGGTGACTGTTAAGATAATTATATATTGCTATTTTTCTTACTTAGATACCGTAATTCAATAACCAATGCATGTATAAATTTACTTATATTATTTTGTTTGGGTTCATTTACTTATATTATTAATTAAGTATTTCCGCTACCAGATTATCATTGAATTTATTTTTTTCATCAAACATGTATCGTTACACAACTTTCTATATCCATGTGTTTATGTTTCATTCTTGTGCTCATTTCTATATTACTAACATTTTTTTCTACCCATTGTATCCTTTTGATATTATCCTATCATTTTAATAATAGGACATACTAACAAATGTCTTTCTCTCTTTACAGGTAGTCAATTGACTGAACTTATTGCACAAACGAAGCTTATAATTTGGGATGAAGCACCAATTGTTAGTAAATATTGCTTTGAAGCACTTGATAACACCTTTCGAGATATTCATAGATTCCACAACGGTCAAAGTCTGGGCCAACCATTTGGGGGAAATGTAGTTGTATTTGGTGGTGATTTCCGCCAAATTTTGCCAGTCATTACTGGAGGGAGCAGAAAAGATATTGTCTCTTCATCCATAAATTCTTCTTATTTGTGGAATTCTTGCAAAGTCTTGAAATTGACCAGAAACATGAGACTTCATCATGGTAGTTCATCTATTGCTCAGGAGCAACTTAGGACCTTTGCAGAATGGATATTGAGCGTTGGAGATGGTACCGCAGGTATTCCTAATGACGGACAAGTATCAATTGAAATTCCATCTGATCTGCTTATATCAAATGTCATTGATCCTATTATATCGATTGTGGAATATCTACTTACCCTTCACTCATACTGAATTTGTCAAGTGATGAATACTTCCAAGAACGTGCTATTCTTGCCCCCACTCATGATATTGTTGACCAGGTGAATGACTATTTGTTATCTATCATGTCGGGTGATCAAAAGGAGTAGCTCAGATTCTATTTGCAAATCTGATGCAAGTCTACGTGACGATGATTACCCCCCCTCCCCCGATTACTTGAATAGTATCAACTGTTCTGGTCTCCCAAATCACAGTTTGAAGCTTAAGGTCGGTGTTCCCATCATGTTGCTTATAAATATTAATTAGTCGGCTGGTTTGTGTAATGGTACTAGGCTTATAACCACCCGGATCGGAAAGCACATTATTCAGGAAAAGATCATTTCAGGTAGCAATATTGGTCGATTGATTTTTATTCCTCGCATGGTACTTACTCCTTCAAACACTCATTTGCCTTTCAAGCTTAGAAGAAGGCAATTTCCGGTTCTTGTGTGCTTTGCCATGACAATCAACAAGAGCCAAGGGCAATCACTTTCGTATGTCAGATTATATATTCCACGTCCTGTTTTTACACTTGGTGAACTCTATGTTGCAATATCTAGAGTGACATCAAGAAAGGGGTTGAAGATTTTAATTTGTGACAAAGATGGGCAATCCATGAACACAACAACTAATGTTGTCTACAAAGAAGTTTTTCATAATTTACACTAAGTTGGTAGTTCTTTTCTTCCTTTATCCTCATCTTTCTCTATTATTAATTGTTATTTGTTTGTTTTATCTAATCTGTTAATTGCTGTTGTTTTTTTAGTAGGGTTTTTCATTGTTGGATTTTTTCATGCGTGGACTCATATCATTGCATTCAAGATTCATTCTACAAGTTTAATTATTTTATAGTTTTTTTTATTCTGAAATTTACATAACAGTGTAACTTTATGACTTTATTTATTTTTCCTTTTCGTCCATTGTAATATTAACGGTTTATTTTGTTTATATTTTATGGTTCCACATTTTATTTTACTGAATTGTTAATTCCAATCTTTTAACATATCTCGTGCATTGCACGGGTTATGAACTAGTAATTAAACTAAATCTAAAACAATAAAGTTACATAAAATTAAAGATATTACTTAAAATGAAACTAACATTGCAAATTATAATCAACTACATAATATGGAAATCTAAAAGTCATTATCATCACTAAGGTGAGAAATGTAGCCATCAACATAAGCTGATAAGCGTCATCATAATAGCTTGAAGAATTTGGGAAGTAGCTTGAATTGTCTTCGCTATTTTAGACTTTCCCATGATGATATTTTGCTCATTCCTAAAGTATCATTGTTTACTTGGAGACAATTTTGAAAGATCAATTGTAAGGATCATATCATTATGCTATCGAATTTCGAAATCCATTGCCCTTTGGTCCCCCACTCTTCTCTTTTGGGCCTCACTTGCCATAACTTTGCATTGCTTGATCAATTGAGCCATGTTGTCGTCAAATGCCTTCCTCCTACCGTCATCGGATTGCTTCCCCTTTTTCTTCTCCTTTTGTTTGTCACGACCCATTGGTCTTTTCAAGTTGCTAGGGCTTGGGGACATGGCCTCCGAGGGTGAACTACAACCTCCAACACCATTAAGTGTTGGACTTTCAATTTGATTGGGGATGTCCCCAAATTATTATGTATGGGATTCTCGAATCGATTGGGTGTGGTAGAACTAGCATCGCCAATATTAATGGGATTTTCGAACAAGTTTAGCCATTTAGGGCATTTTCCCAAGAGATTCCAACCATGATCAAATTCGAATGCATTGCCTTTATTATCGTTAAGAAATATAGTTCGTGCATGATGATCCTACAATACACGGAAAATAAATCATCAATGAAATCAAAGTGAAGCATTCAACTAAGCAACACTTTGACGAAGCAAAAATAATTATGTATAACATCAACTACTTATAACAATAAATATTCAATAAAAAAACAATTTTAAGGAAACAATTACTTACAATATCAACTTGATTGCAACCACTTGCGGGAGATGCATTGGCTTTCCTTAGACTTTGTCAAAATAGAGAACATTCTTGGCTTATTAGCCTATAATGCCCATGGCATGAATCTTTTCTTCGATTAAAAGTAGGGATATACTCGATGCATTTCTTTTGGATCTTTACCCAAAACGAATCTAACGATTGCTTTGTGTCAATGGCTCCATCTTGTGAAATTGAAATCCATGTGTAAGATCATGAGATTGATTGTAATGTCCTCCTTGAGGGTTTCCATTCATTGATAAACATATATATAGGTTACAAAGATATTGGGTCTAAACGGGCTTTTAGCCCACTATACATGAGGAGACCTATGTAATCTATCAAACCCCCGCAGTCGAAACGGGAGGGGGCCGTACAGTGAGACTGGAACAAAAATCAATGAATAATTGTCTAGGTAAACCCTTGGTGAATATATCAGTGTACTGATAAGAGGACGGGACATGTAGAACGCGGACATGTCCAATGGCAACCTTGTCCCTGACGAAGTGGAGATCGAGCTCAATGTGCTTCGTGCGTTGGTGCTGGACTGTGTTGCTAGCCAGATAGACGGCGGAGACGTTGTCAGTATAGACCAGAGTGGCCTTCTAAAGAGGGAAACGGAGCTCAAGAAGGAGATTGCAGAGAAGAGCACTCGGAGACAACGTTGGCAACACCCCTGTATTCGGCCTCAGCGCTGGAGCAAGACACGACAGACTGACACTTGGCCGACCACGACACAAGGGTGTCGCTGAGGAAGACACAGTAACCAGACGTGGAGCAACGTGTGTTAGGACAACCACCCCAATCCGCATCAGTGTAAGCAACAAGGCCAAGCTTAGAGGAAGGAGTGATCGTGATGCCTAGCTCGAGTGTGCCGCTGATGTATCGAATGATCCGCTTTAAGGGATGAAAGTGGGGTTCCCTGGGTGTATGCATGAACAAGCAGATCTGCTGAACGGCGTAACTGATATCAGGTTTGGTGAAGGTGAGATACTGAAGAGCACCAGCAAGGCTCCTATACAATGTCGGATCATCAACCAAAGGACCTGAATGAGCGCTGAGCTTGTTGGATGTATCGACAGGGGTGGCGACAGGATTGTAGTTACTCATCTTAGCCCGAGCAACAATCTCAGCAGCATACTTACTCATCTGTGTTGATTGACTGCGGGGGCCGCAAGGCATGCTACGGGCGCTGTAAGGCATGCGGAGCTGTGTTGATTGGCTGCGGGCGCCGCAAGGCATGCTGCGGGCGCCGCAAGACATGCTGCGGGTGCCGCCAGTTTGTGGGACGTAGGGTGGGGGTGGTTACGTTGATTGGCCGCGGGCGTAGCATCTTGCTGCGGGCGCAACATCACAACATGTCAATTTGACGGAGGGGTGTAGGCATGGTATTGAGCGGCGGGGTGATGTGCGGTGGTCATGGAGACGATTTGACGGGGTCGGAAGACACCGGAGACGCTGCGGGTGTGTGGTCTGGTGGGGGGTGGTGGTGGTGGTGGGGGAGGGGGAGAGGCAGGAGCACCGGGAGAGCTCTGGGGGAAAAGAAAATGCGGGAATGATGACTCAGACTCTGACGGAGACACAAGGGGTGTGGGAGACGCAAAGGGAAATCGTGACTCATCAAAGGTGACATGACGAGACAGAATGATCTTGTGGGTCTTGATATCGAGGCAGAGGTAACCGCGATGATCAGACGGGTAGCCAAGAAAAACACAAGGGGATGAGCGTGGATGAAGCTTGTGAGGGGCGGTGGACGACTGGTTTGGAAAACACAAGCATCCAAAGGTACGAAGGTGATCATACATGGGTAAAGTGCAATACAGTGCCTGAAATGGTGAGCGATGGTGGAGGGTGGTGGAAGGTAGGATGTTTAGGAGGTAGCATGTGGTGGCTAAGGCGTAAGGCCAGTATAGAAGGGGAATTGATGCGTGGAAGAGGATAGAGCGCATCATATTGGTAATAGTTCGGATGATTCGTTCGGCCTTTCCATTTTGTTGGGAAGTATAGGGGCATGAAAAGCGATAGGAGATCCCATTGGTGTTAAAGAAAGTGTGAAATTCTTTGTTGTCAAATTCACGGCCATTGTCACATTGGAAACACTTGATAGAGGTGTGAAATTGTGTTTTGATGTAAGTATGGAATTTGGCAAAGATATGAAACACTTACGATTTAAAGTGCAAAGGGAAAACCCATAAGAAATGTGTATAATCATCCAGAAACAAAAGGTAATACTTATGACCCTCCTTGCTAGGCATAGGAGATGTCCAAATATCACTATGAATAATTTCAAAAGGTGCAAAAGTAGTATTTAAAGACCGCTGAAAAGGAAGTCTAGCATGGTTGCCTAACTGACAAGAAGAACATAAACTAGAGCGAGGCTCTTTATTACATTGGACAAGACTTTTAGAACAAAGTAAATCTAAAACTGCAGGACTAGGATGACCAAGGCGCGCATGCCAAAGACTGGACGATGATACCGAGAGGACGACTGGACTTGATGGGCTAGATGGTGAGGGCGACGACACAGGATAAAGCTCCCCGGTGCTATTACATCTCAGGCGAGTAACCCCCGTAGTAAGATCCTTCACAGAGAAACCAAACGGATCAAACACAAGAGAAACATTATTGTCAGTGATGAACCGACCGACAAAGATAAGGTTTTTGACAAGTTTGGGGAAACAAGGAAGTTGTTGAGGTGTAATGGGTTGGTAGGGGTTGGTAGTGTGGCGTGGCCAATGCCCGAAGTAGCAAGACGACCACCGTTGCCGACGATAATAAAATGAGCAGGACCCTTAAAAGAAAGAGAAGAGAGAGTACCTGAGGAGTTCGTCATGTGAGAGGTAGTGCCAGTGTCCATGTACCAAGCGGAGTCAGGAGGTGCCAGCTGCATAGAAGAGAAAGCGTGATGAACATCAGTTGGAGTGTACGCCAGATCTGACGACGACTGGTAGGCCTGATGCCCGGTGGGTCGAGGAGCATGACCCAACAAGCCCTGCTGACGGTTGGGATACGGGGCTGGTGGGCGATACGACGAGCCGGGGTAGCCAAAAGGCATCCAAGGCGGATAGCCGGGATTGGGGTACCAAGAGGGAAGGGGAGAATCGAATTGATGCGGCTGCCACTGGGTGCTGCGGCCGCGGCTGCCGCCTCTCGATCCCTGCTGCTGGTTGTTGTTTCGGCTGGGCTATGGGGCAAAGGTTTCGTCGATGTCGCTGGACGATACCAATGTCGTTTTGTCCTTGGCGGCTTCCGTGGTCTGACTTTGAAGGCGAGTCTCCTCCAGGATCAATTGGGACCGAGTCTTTTCGAATGTAGGGAGAGGTTCCGTCTGCTGAATATGAGTAGCAGCAGCGTTGTATTCAGAAGGGAGACCCGAGAGTACTTGGAGGACGAGGCGGGTGGCGCTGGGTTTGGAGTCGACGACTTCGAGTTTATCAGCCAGGGTCTTGATGTGCTGACAATAGGCGGATATCGACGGGAAGGAGGAAAGCTTGCAACTTGAGAATTCGTGCTCGAGATAGACAGCACGGGTGGACTTGTTGTCTTGGAAGAGATCCTGAAGCTTCTTCCAGGCAGCCAAGGCGTTGTCTTTAGGGTTGAGGATGGTGGTCAATAGATCTTTTGAGATGGTGTTGAAGATCCATTGAAGGACAATGGTGTCAAGTTGAGCGAAGAGATCGTCGTCTTCACTCTCAGGGCGACTGGCAGAGGAGTCAATATGGTGGAGGACTTTATGAGCCTTAACATGGGTCGTGAAGAGGTGCGACCACATGGTGTAGGTACTGGATTCATGATCAAGAATGATAGGGATGCATTTTTTGATATTAGAGATCGTGAGGGCGGAGTGGAAGGGCGGTTTGTTGGTGGTAGGGGGAGGGTCGGCCATTGTAACAGGAGAGAGGTGAGAGAGAGAGAGAGAGAGAGAGAGAGAGAGAGAGAGAGAGAGAGAGAGAGACATGGGCTGTCGGTGGTGGCCGAGGAGGGGGAAGGGTGGCGCCGGCGGGAGGGTGGCGGCAAAAGGGGGGAGGTGGCGGCTAGGGTTTAGAACAAGGGGAGAAAGAAAAATTTGGGTCTTTGGATCTTAGGCTGTGATACCATGTAAGATTATGAGATTGATTGTAATGTCCTCCTTGAGGATTTCCATTCATTGATAAACATATATATAGGTTACAAAGGTATTGGGTCTTAACGGGCTTTTAGCCCACTATACATGAGGAGACCTATGTAATCTATCACCATGTTTTACATAAGATTACATCTTCTTCAATACTTCACTTGAGACCTCTAGAAGACATGATTTATATTTGATATATATGAGATACAAGAAATTTGAAAGAGAGAACAAGATATAGCAAAAAGTGATGAAAAATGGATAAAAGCATATCCGACCGTTATTTTTTACAAAAAAATTACAGTTGACTAAATTAATTTATTTTAACTGTTGGATTTTAATTTTAATCGTTGGATAAAAAATATTACGATTGGATTTGCTTAGTTTAATTCCAGACATTAGATCGATCCATTAAAATTAAATGGTTTTAATTTAAGTGCAAAATAAATGAAAAGTTATTGCATGGGACCCACAGCAATGAAAAAGGCTCAGATTTTGACCGAAAAGCAAACCCTTTGTTTGTCTCACACACTTTCCCCTTGATTTGAAGATCACGCGCACTATTTTTCCAAAAAAGTAGGTGCGTACTATTCATTTTTTGGTTTCTGGGTGAGTTTTTTGTCTTGAAAATGGGTAAAGATTTACACACCGGGGGGGGGGGGGGGGGTTACGCTTATATTTGCACACTTACTGCTCAAATATACACATTTGAGCACCCCATAAATCACCATTGGAGTACAAAAAATCACCAAAAAATGTACATTTGCACATATGCACACTACCATTGGAGTTAGTACATGTCATCCGTCTATTTCATCATTCCAGCCTCAGTGTTTGTAACATAACATTATAGTTAATATTTACCTTCTACTAGTGAGATTTTGCCTACTTTCATCATTCATCCATTATAATTGTTAGGTCCATTTTCACTACTTTATCTAAATTTATAGCAAGACAACGAGAAATATCAAGCAAATTAATGAAGAATTAGATATTTTAACTCTATTAAAAAAATCATTCGATTATATGTCATCTCGTTTAGAGTTTTTGATCACTACTCGGTCTAATGGACGTAAAAAAATTAGTAAATGAAACCTTTCGTATCCCTTCTTCTCTAGTCGAGACTCTCGACTCTAGACATCTTCACTAACTTCTCTGATCGAGACTCTAGCCATCTTCACCCACATCAAAATCAAGCTTGAAGCTTTCCTCATCATCTCAACTTTGTCTATTGAAGATTTTGTTGTTATTGTGAATGATGTGATCACTCTCCACTGTCCACCCATTTCTCTTTAAACTTATGAGGATTGTGATTGATCATGACTCATGAGGTCCGTCGGGTAAAATAATTCACGTGGATGATATGTAAAATTGTCTTGGCGTCATGTAAAATACATATGAAGTTAGTGAAAATTCAACACAATATGAGCTCCTCCTTTCCCTCTCTCCTTCTTTTCATCCGGTATAGGTGACATATAAGCATTTGCTATATTGTTGTAACTTGTAAGTATGTAAACTTATTGATATGAATGATATATAAATGATGAAGTGAGCCACCAAACCCTAACTATAGTATCGATCCAATCAATTAATGAGTAGGGGAAGTGATGTAATTTAATATACTGAAATAGATATATAGATCAAGTCCAACGATTTTATATCATCTAAACATTGTGTATATGTTGAAATTGATTTGTCTTGTTCATTTAGTCTATGTCTTTTTTTTTTGTTTTCTAAAAGGAAATACAAACAGCGGTAGGGGAAGTGATGTAATTTGTTGTTGTGACTTCATCAATGACTGGACTTGTTCCGGAACAAGGGGCTTCATCAATGACTGGATTTCGATGCATGCCTATGTCGGGATGCCGACCTAGGCAGAGGGGAAATCTGAGCGATCACCCTGAGCCCAGCCTGGTATTGCTTGGATATGTATGTACTACGTAATATTACTTGTTATAATGTTTTCTTATTTTTAAATGTTTACAAAGGCCCATTTAGCCCAGTCCGTAAAAAGGCCCATCCCGGTATTGCTTGGATATGTATATATGTATGAGAGGTTGGATCCCGTGCAGGGCCGGACCTGAGGCGAGGCCCAACAGGCGCTCGCCTCAGGCCCAATATGTGTAAGGGGCCCCATCCATTAGTAGAATGTAATATATAGCATAAAGGTATAATAGTAAACACAATATATGTTTGACTCAATTGGCAAGGGGTGTTTATGGGGGCTGTGGGTGGATGTCTAAGCGCGGGTTCGGTTCCCAGTAAGTCCACTTTTTAAAAGTTTCCACTGCCATTTTTTTTTTGTGTTGACTTATTCGTTTCTTTTCTTTTATTTTTACTGCCATTTTGTTTTGGTTTACTAATTCATTTCTTTTCTTTTTTTAATCTTTATTCTATTTATATAAAAAAATTGGTTAATTCGTTTCTTTCTCATTCTTTTATTTATTCATCTTATTTATTTATTTTTACTGCCATTTTTTTTGGGTTTACTAATTCGTTTCTTTTCTTTTATTTTTAGTGCCATTTTTTTAATCTTTATTCTATTTACAAAAAAAAGTAATTCGTTAATTCGTTTCTTTCTCATTCTTTTATTTATTTTTACTGCCGATTTTTTTTGGTTTACTGATTCGTTTATTTTCTTTTTTCATCTTTATTCTATTTACAAAAAAAGTAATTGATTAATCCCTGAAAATTTAAAGGAAAAATTATTATCTTTCATAGGTAATTAATTCTATTATTGATAATTTAAATATAGATAAAAAAAATGGATTCATACTTTTTAATTAAATAGATATAGTGACCTATAGAGAAAAAAAAATTATATGCAAATTCAGCCAACCCAAAATTATAATATTCCTGAATCTGTGCCTGGTAACTTGTGTGTTTGGATTTTGAAACTGTGATAATTTAGTTTCTTATACAATATAGTACATTAGTACGTTAGTATTAAATGACATATTTGATCCATCAACAATATTTTTTATAACTATAGTAGAGGGCCCCACAATTATAATTCGCCTCAGGCATTATAACTCTCAGGTCCGGCCCTAATCCCGTGTAAGCAACCCTTACGGTGTAATTTGTGAGCAAAGAAATTATTCGTAGTTACCAAGCGATTATTCGTGTATAGTAATGTAATTATTAGTATGTATGAACAAATGTAATTATTTGTATGTAACAAAGGATTATTCGTATGTATGTACGTACGAATAATCACTTGGTACCTACGAATAATGTCATTGTTCACAAGTTACTTTTAATCTCACCCGTTTGATCTTCTTAATCCGAAGCTCAAGATTTGCTCACAAATTACCCAATAAAGCTTGCTTACACAGGATCTATCATCTATGTATGATGTAGTATTATACTTGTTATAAAGTTATCTTATTTTTTAAATGTTTACAAATGCCCAATTAAATCATTCACTTATTTAAAAGGGCAACCAAATATAATATCTAATCTTAACAGGCCCAACAAGTGAATTAAAATGTAATTTGCAAATGAACCTTGTTTATTTTAATTGAAGGTGTGTTTCTAGAGGTTGTTTTCCATAAAGATGGTTAACATTTGTAAATGAGCCTGATTTTTAAAAAAAAAAATTACGCATATAATGCAATCTCGACCTAATTTATCCCCTAAATTTTGAAAACCCCAATAGTACTGTTACACATTTGTGTTACTGGCTAATAACTTTTTAAATTACTGGACGAGATATGCTATTATTTTTAGGATATCAAAATAGATTTCTGTAAGTAATATTGTATGTACTACTTTGAATTGATGTAAGATATTTTAACGAAAAAACTTAGATAAAATATTAAATAATTTATCTTCTATATAAAAGGCCCTTCAAATATTTTCTCGTCTAGGACCTCTAAAACGATAGTACCGACGGCTGTATAAAAGATGGTAAATATGTTTCCTTTTAGGCATGAACAAAATGTTAAAGGCACCTAGAAATATGCGTCGATGCATGTAACAACGCTCGGTATGTGAATATGTGACCATAATATTATCTGAATTTACATTCACTTGCAAAATTATTGAAAATCTCACGATATTTTTCCCCCAATGTCCCCTACTACCCCCACCACAAAAACAAACAAAAAAAGAAAAGTAAAAATGAAATTAAGTCACGTGCTTGCACACACACAGTCACCCTCTCTCTCAGATCTGTGTGTATAAATAGCATCCCCCAGTTTTCGGGTCTCAGTAAATCCGTTTTATCCATCGGAGACTTGTCTCAGTTTCTCACTCACTCTCTCTCCCTGTCTATTGGCAAATGGCAATGGAAGCTCTATCGCTATCAGTTACCTCCTTCCGCCTTCTCTCTCCTTCCCGCCGGCCTCCACTTCCGTCCTTGCCCTCCCACCATCGCCGCCGATTTCTCTCCTCCACCACTACTTCCGCCGCGGCTCCTCACTTTCTGTCTCCTCGCACCGCCGCTTCCCCTGCTTTTCGCTCTATCAAGTGCTCCGCGCTTTCCTCCCCTTACCTAGGTGCTCGTTTTCTCCATCTTCAGCGTCTTCTCTCCTATTTTCGGCCTGATTTCTTTCTCTTTTTGGCTCGATTTCTTTATCAGGTTTTGATTCGTTCCGATTTCCATGTTTGGGGGAATTTGGTTTTCAGTGTGCGTTTTCGTGTTTTTGTTTGTGTTTGTGGCTATTTGTGTGTGCAGTCGACCAGTCGCCCGAATTCTTCGAAGCTGCGAAGAGCGGGAATTTGATCCCCCTCTACCGCTGCATCTTCTCCGATCACCTTAATCCCGTGCTCGCCTACCGCTGCCTTGTCCACCAGGACGAGAATGACGCCCCGAGCTTCCTCTTCGAGTCCGTTGAGCCTGGCTCCAATGGTTCCAGCGTTGTACGGACATCTAATCCCCCTATATATTTTATCCAATTTCATTCGGAACTCAAATTTGAACGTTTCAATCTTCTAATCCGTGTGTGTATGTGATCAGGGAAGGTATAGTGTGGTCGGATCGCGCCCGACTATGGAGATTGTGGCAAAGGAAAACTCAGTGACTGTGATGGATCACGGAGAGGGGACGAGGACGGAGGAAACTGCGGACGATCCCATGGTGGTTCCCAGGAGGATCATGGAGAAGTGGAAACCCCAAAGGACTGAGGAGCTACCAGATTGCTTCTGTGGTGAGCTATTTCGGTGATTCCTATTAATTTTTGTTGTTTATTTATTTATTTTAAAAATTAAATAGGATCAATTTGTTGGATTAAACCTTTTTATACTCAAGTCCACATGTGTAGGCGATCTATTGATTATGAATTCACCTTACGAAACCTATTGTAATATCGCTTAAAGCAGGACCTCCTAGCAAATCGAGAGGGTATTTTCGAGGGATAACAAGGGTATTTCCAACAATTGATATGGGTCTATATTCATCTCAATTCTCAAAGGCACACAGTATAAAAACAGTCAAAGAGCCACATTCAAGGTTTTACCACTTTTTTGAAAGCATGATTTCGTTGCGACCTGATTCTAGCTGCATCACCGATCAGATCTCGTCCTAAACGAAACTAATTTCACCTGGAATAACAAAAATGAAGTTTATCTGAAGTTAGATTGAAAAAGATCAATAGGGTTTTTCATCTTTGTCTTTGTATCTCAATTTTCCATACATAGCTTTCCATATTTTGATTAGGAGTCATATGGGTGTGCCAACTGCAAGTTGGATGATTGATTTTTAATTCAATTGACTTGATGTTTTTGTCAGGTGGATGGGTTGGGTATTTTTCGTATGATACGGTTCGCTATGTGGAGAAGAAAAAGCTTCCCTTCTCAAATGCCCCTGTGGATGATAGAAATCTTCCTGACCTTCACCTAGGCTTGTATGATGATATAATTGTTTTCGATCAAGTGGAAAAGGTATTCAGGAAAGTTATGCTGTTGAAATTGTGTAATTTATTTTTGATCATTTGTTGTTTGTCATTTCATCTTTAAATTATGGTAGCAAGTGGCAATTCCATGAGCTATGAGGTGAGAGTTTGAAGAAAATATGAAGTATATCAGCTCATCTTATTTCAGATTTTGATCAGCGGGATACTTGTAAACTTGCAAGTGTTAGATGTGTCAGTGTAAAAGTGGCACCATTAGTGTTTAAGGGGGTGGCAATATCTACCCTCCCTTATTTTAGAAATAGATTGTTTTAATTTCTTCAAGTAATTTTAGACATGAGATTGAATAGCCCCTGGGCGTGGTTTTTTGTTTTTCCTTGATTCCATCTTTTTCCTTGAGTTTATTGACACCATATTTTTGTGCCTCAGAAAGTGTTTGTGATTCATTGGGTTCAAATCGATCATTTTTCATCTGTTGAGGAGGCGTTCGAGAATGGGATGAAACGGTTGGACTGTTTGTTATCTAGAGTTCATAATATAGACACGTAAGTAATTGTTTACTAACAAGTTTTCATCTTACAATTTGGATGTTGTCCAAACCTTGTGAACAATTTGGTCATGAACTTCTGGATCTTTTTCCCCTTAATGTTGTAGGCCGCGGCTCGCTGCTGGTTCAATCAAATTACAGACGCACGATTTTGGTCCATCCCTGGAGAATTCAAATATGGCTAAGGAAGCATATGAGAAGGCTGTGTTACAAGCAAAAGAGCATATTTTGGCTGGCGACATTTTCCAAATTGTATTAAGCCAGCGTTTTGAAAGACGAACATTTGCAGACCCATTTGAAATCTACAGGGCTTTGAGAATTGTTAATCCAAGCCCCTACATGACTTATCTGCAGGCACACTTCTTCAATTCTGAACACCTTACAATACTCCATGCTTAATTGCTTAATCACTCACTGACTCTTACATCTCAGGCTAGGGGATGTATTCTGGTTGCTTCAAGTCCTGAAATTCTTACACGTGTTAAGAAGGTAAATAACACAGAATGAAGGTTTCTGTTTTTCTTTTGTTTCTGTACGTTAGCGTTGTATCCATATGACGCTTGCTGATCTTCAAGTTAGTTCAAAGTGATGATTAAAATATCAATATTTGATTGCATCATTCATATTTCCAAATTTATCCAATTTGAAAAGATTATTTTCAATTGTTGCAGGGTAAAGTCACTAACCGACCCCTAGCTGGGACCACTCGAAGAGGACAGACTCATGAGGAAGATCTTAGGTTGGAAGAGCAGCTTATGAATGACGAAAAGCAGCGAGCTGAGCATATTATGCTAGTTGACTTAGGGAGGAATGATGTTGGAAAGGTTTGTTTCACTCTGATATTCAATTTAACCTATACACTACTTTTACTTTGGTGAAAATGTTCCAGGATTTGAACAATGTCCTATCTGCAAATTTGATTTTCTTGTTTTCATGAATTTAGAAGTCTGATTTAACTGTCATACTTATCAGGTCTCGAAGCCGGGTTCTGTGAAGGTTGAAAAGCTGATGAACATTGAGCGCTATTCTCATGTCATGCACATAAGCTCCACAGTAATTATCTCAATCTCTGACAAATCTTATAAAGCCAGTATAGTTCATCATAAAGAAAGGGTGTTGAGAATTCAGGGTCCCTTTGCCTTGAAATTTCCAACTTTGAATTTCATGTTTATATATAAATATATAAACTCTGACTAAAAATCACTGCCTATTTCCTGTCTTCATTATTTTGATTTATGTTTACTTTGATCCATTCCCCATTTTCCAAATGAAATCAAAATTGGGAAACATTGCCCCAGTTTGACTATTGCTTAAGACATTAAAACCAAGATAAACTTGTACTCTTTTGGTAACAAACCGTTCCCTGTGGTGCCTTGGAATTTCCATTTTTCAGGTAACAGGAGAGTTGCTGGATGGCTTGACTGGATGGGATGCTTTGCGTGCTGCATTGCCTGTAGGAACTGTTAGTGGAGCACCAAAGGTGAACTTCTGCATCAGTTCTTGAGCCTTTTTCCCTCATCATATGCATTCATACATGAAATTTCTTTATTTGTTAAGGATTGAATGTTGGTGGAGTCTTGTTAGCTGCCTTGATTTCTTGGTCATATGGCTCTGCATTTTGGTTGTGCTGGTGGCTTGTATTTTTTTTTTTTTGGTAGCATTCCTGAAATGCGAAACCTGTTCTAAGTTAAGATTGTGGTCCATTCAGTCAGTTACAGGGATGTTTCTGATTGTTCAAACACAATGTATCTGATTAAGAATTTTATTTTTTATATTATATATCAGGCATCAGCTGTAATAAACCTATTTAACATGGCATATTGATCTAACAGCTTGTTTCTATTATGATGATCATATATAGGTGAAGGCAATGGAGCTGATAGACGAACTCGAAGTGAACAGACGTGGACCCTACAGTGGGGGATTTGGTGGCATCTCGTTCACAGGTGACTTGGACATTGCTCTTGCCTTGAGAACCATGGTGTTCTCTAGCAGCGCTCGCTACGACACCATGTTCTCTTACAAGGACGTAAGCAACAGGCGAGAGTGGGTTGCCCACATCCAAGCTGGGGCAGGCATTGTGGCCGACAGCATCCCAGCCGATGAGCAAAAGGAGTGCGAGAACAAAGCTGCCGCCCTTGCCCGTGCCATTGATCTTGCAGAATCGTCATTCGTTCAGAACGATTAAACAACAAGACATTCCTCCAGGCTGCATTCTCCAGAACCATATCCCTCAGAGTCCACCAGATACCAGTTGCGAAACCCGAATCTTGCACTTAAAACATCAAGAAGCAAAATTGTTTCCAAACTTGAAGGTTGAAGGTGACCGTTTCTTCTGCTTCATCAGGTACACAGTAATGTAGTACATTTCTGCTAGATTGAGGTAGTTCTCTTCTGAAGAAAATTGTAGGAAGCAAACAATCGGCAACTTAATAAAGCAATAGATATTGGTAAAATTGCTCCAAATAATCCTAATTTTGACCAGTTGCATCAGTATCTTCTGGATTCATATACACGTCCAGTTTTGCATTGACGAGATCTTTTCTTGGATTATGTCACAAATCATGCCCCAAACTCTTACCAATTCCTAACAATGCCGTTAGTCCTTTTCATGTATTCGGAATGTTAGAGGCTTAGAGCTTGAGCTTGTGAGATCAAACCAACCATTTTAGGGCGAAACATGTCTTCCCTTTGGATGATCGAAAGGAGATTGTCCAGAACTAGTCCTGTGGTTTTACAGTTTCAACGTTTATCACCATCGATTTCCTTTAAATACAGATCCAATGTCCTTCACCAATTGACCTCCCTCCCACCCCCTATCCAACAATGGCGGCCACCTCGTGGGAGGACAGCGTCACCAACTCAATCAACACCCTGTACCTCCTCTTCTCCGCCTACCTCGTCTTCGTGATGCAGCTGGGGTTCGCCATGCTCTGTGCCGGCTCCGTCCGCGCCAAGAACGCCACCAACATCATGCTGACAAACGTCGTCGACGCGGTCGTCGGCAGCATCTTCTACTTCCTCTTCGGCTTCGCATTCTCCTTCGGTACCACTGGCTCTAACCCCTTCATCGGCTCTGGCTTCTTCGCCCTCGAATCCATCCCCAGCGCCGACTACGACTACGCCTTCTTCCTCTTCCAGTGGTCCTTCGCTATCGCTGTCGCCGGTATCACCGCTGGCTCTGTTGCCGAGAGGACTCAGTTCAGCGCTTACCTCGTCTTCTCCTCCTTCATCTCCGGCTTCGTCTACCCCATCGTCGTTCACTGGGTCTGGTCGTCCGTTGGCTGGCTCAGTCCCAGCATCGACAGCCCCTTGTTCGGCTCCGGCGCTATTGATTTCGCCGGCAGCGGCGTCGTCCACCTCGTCGGCGGCGTCGCCGGCCTCTGGGGCGCTCTCATCGAAGGCCCCCGGGCCGGCCGGTTCGACTCCCACGGCAAACCGGTCCCCATACGGGGCCACAACGCAACGCTTGTCGTGCTGGGCACGTTTTTATTATGGTTCGGTTGGTTCGGGTTCAACCCCGGTTCGTTCGAGAAAATCCTCGTGTCCTACCCGGACACGCCTAACGAAGGCAACTGGACCGCGGTTAGCCGAACCGGAGTCACCACAACCCTAGCCGGGTCCATGGGCGGTCTAACAACCCTATTCGCGAACCGGGTTCTGAGGGGACACTGGGACGCGCTGGCATTGTGCAACGGCGTGCTGGGAGGGTTCGTGGCCATCACCGCCGGCTGCTCAGTCGTCGAGCCCTGGGCCGCAATCATCTGCGGGTTCGTGGCGGCGTGGGTGCTCATCGGCCTCAACTCGCTGGCGGTGAAGGTGAAGTACGACGACCCGTTGGAGGCGGCACAGCTCCACGGCGGGTGCGGCGCGTGGGGGTTGATATTCGCGGGGCTGTTCGCCAAGGAAGAGTTCGTCCTCCAATCGTACAACGCCGGGGACAAGAGCGTATCGAGGCCCTATGGGCTGCTGTTGGGTGGAGGATTGGGCCTAATAGCGGCCCAAACGGTAGCGCTGATGACGATCGTTGCCTGGGTGAGTGTGACGATGGGCCCAATGTTCGTTTTCTTGAGGAGGATGAACATACTCAGGATATCAAAAGATGCAGAGATAGCAGGGCTTGATATATCTAGCCATGGAGGGTATGCTTACTACGCTCAGCTTGAAGATACAAACCCAATCCACTATCCAGATTATCATACCTTGCCAGATGGGGCTTGACTCCACCAAAAAAAAACTCTTCTAGCTTGATTTGATCTTGCAACTGAAAGTGTTATCCAATGGTACGTACTTGTACATGAATGCTGATAATACATATGTTCTTGTTGTATATGTTGATTATTTTGTATCTTCCATGACAATTTTGCACAAAAAGTGTGTTTGGTAAAGCATTTATCTGTTTTATAATTCATTTGTTTGGGGCGCCCATCTAGGAATTTAGGTGCAGAAATCCGCCTGGCCATCACCTAGGTGTCGCTTATACCCTGCAAACCTATGGTTTTGCTTTTGAGTCAAACCTATGGTTTTGAATTTTACGAGTTTTAGAGTCGCTAGTCTGATACGTACTTTTGAGTTTATTTAGTTTAGTGTTAGTTAAGCAACGCAAATTTGGGTTTATGAGTTATGACTGATATTATGAATTATTATTAAATTAGATTTAGAATCGCTAGTATGAGTTTATCTAGTTTAGTGTTAGTTAAGCACCGCAAATGTGGTATAAGTTAAAATATATAAGAGATAATCAAGTTTGTTTTAAATCCGTCTAGACATCCGCCTAGCTAGCCACATATACGCTAGGCGGCCACTTGACACATAGCGACCGCTAGTGCCTTTTAAAACATTGTTTCAGCGCACACACTAGTAATTGTCTTCTTATAACCTTGCCATTTCTCAATATATAAATGTTTAAGAATTAAGATAAGAGGATGTATCAATTAGTTGGATGAAAAGTGGAAACTAAAAAAAATTGATGCTGCATAAATAGACCAACACCAACCTCTTCATAGTCTTTTGGTAGCTAGTTCCCCAGATGAGTAATGCATGGAAAACCAAAGGTTGAGATCGATCATACCACAAGAATTATAGGGTAGACATTAACATCAACATCATGGTTGTCGAAGAACTCGGGATCATTAGGGCTTTCGATTTTGCTACAAAGGTCACGGGGTGTGTTTAAAGCTGCTTTGGTAGGTTTCGCCACCAGATTGTGGATTATGTTAACCGGAGTTTCAGGATTTTTTCTTCAACCCTTGCACAATTATTTCAAAAATTACATATTGATTGAAGAACAACATTATAGAAAAAGATTATGTAGGGATGTGAAAAATTCAATAAAAGGTAAAATATGGACTCAATGAATATCCCCAACTCATCGACACGGAGATCACAAGAGACGACAATGAAATATTAACCAGATCGGTTACCAACAACGAAATCAAGCGAGTAACCTTCTCAATTAGGAAAAACAAATCACTAGAACCAGATGGAATGATAACCTAATTTTATAAACGTATTGGAGCGTACATTATAGGACCAATGTCATCGTAGCAATTAAAGGACAGTTAAAGGACTCTTCACAGGAAAGAATAATAAAATAGATCAACCAATCTCAACATTCTTTGTGTGAAAACACATACACAGAGAATCAATACAAACCGGTTAATCTATATTTCACAATTTACAAAATAATAACCAAATTCTTTGTCGGCAAAATGAAAATTGTACTCGAGAAAATCATTCATCATCTACAAGGAGCCACCGTATATTTGACGATATTTTAACCGTGACATTGGATATTCTCGATCACAGTTTTCAAAACCATAACAACTACCGAATATTTGACGATATTTTAACTATGTAGAAAGTAAACCAAAAATTTAATCAATCTATGAATTTTCTTCCACAATTTTATAGAGATTATAATGTTAAAACTTGTGTGGAAAGCATGTCAGATGACAATTGAATATCTGAATTACAGATCGAGTAATTTGGTACAGATTTGATTTAATATAGATTTCAAAAATTATATAGATCTGATGATTAATTATGTAATAAATTGCTATTGACTATAAGGACTAGGTGTACTATTTCATATGAATTATTTACGAGTATATGGTTATGGATAGGATGCAGTAAATGATTATTATTTATATTTAAGAGGCCGGATTAGATTTTTTGTCTCTTTTTTTTTTTTTCAGAAGTAAAGATTTTTTGTTTTCTTCTGTGACGTTTTATCCCGCTATCACACTATATGTCTTTTATCAGAACCGTCTATATGTTGTGTGTTTCTGTTTGTACTTGGGCTACTCGGCGAGAGAATAGTGCGTATAACTTGAATCGCCCATAAATTATTCTATATTGTAGATTATGAGTTTGAATGATACAGAAAGATTTTATAAGATATAATCATTTATCATCTTTAATCTTCAATATATAGGGTTTATCCTTCAAATTTAATAAAAATAAATTTTAAAATCTGAAGATGGATTTTGCTTTAAAAAAAAAAGAACAGGATTTGAAAGACTGCTTTTCTTTTTTTTTTTGAGGAAAAAAAGACTGCTTTCCAACTGGTTTGAGATAGAGCTGGCAATTCGGGTTATCCGGTCGGGTTCGGGTCGAACGCATTCGGGTCGGTCACTGATGAGTCGGGTCAACTCGGTCAAAATTTCTGTGTCAGGCTTGGTCGGGTCGGGTCGGGTCGGATTCGGTCAAAATGAAATTCGGATTGGTCGGGTT
Organism: Persicaria maculosa; assembly: GCA_963922045.1. Classification (NCBI taxonomy): domain Eukaryota; kingdom Viridiplantae; phylum Streptophyta; class Magnoliopsida; order Caryophyllales; family Polygonaceae; genus Persicaria; species Persicaria maculosa. The sequence continues at coordinate 19,693,172 of OY998258.1, forward strand.
TCGGTCAGAATCGGGTTGGACCCATTCGGGTTTTCGGTCAGAATCGGGTCGGTCTCGTTCGGGTTTCGGGTCGGTCCTCGATATATCGGCCGATATATCGGATCGGACATATTTAGAATCCGTTACCAATTTGCCATATAGCCATATATCATACCGTATTAGCCGGTATATCGGATCAAAATTTAAACTTTTTATTTTATCAAGTTATGGGTAATTTTACAATTTAAATATTAATTTTTCATGTTTATTTTTAAATTTTGAAGTATAAATATAATACGACCCCGATAACTCGATAAGCGATATTTAGAAGTTAGAACATTGCTTTTGGGTAATCAACTTTATTAAATTGAATATGTAATTCATGTTATTTATGGATTTCAAAAAGCATTTTAGTAAAATTAAATATGATTCAATAAATAATCTACTCATTGGCTCGTAAACTCAATGTTGTTAAACTCTCGATTCGATCCTACAATCTAAAAATGGGAAAATGATCCCGGTCCTTTATTGCGATTATAACGATCCTATAAAATGTTTATTATAAGAAATTTCTAATATTTACCCTTTATCTATATTATATTTAGTTTATTTTTAAAATTTTACATCTTTATGGGTATTTTTTTATGGTTTAACATAATATTTATCTAATATTAAACATAGTAACTTCATTTAAAAGAAAATTCATCCATAAGGTGGGATCTTACGATCCTACGATTCGATTATACGATCCGATCCTTACACCTTTTTACCGATCCAATTTAGAATCCCAATTTTAATAACATTGATAAGCTCATTTTATTTATCATTAATTTCATTGAAATTTGGCAATATATTGTTATCAAAATCATACTTGATTCCCTATCTAAAAGATAATTCACGTTATTTGTGTCTTTCAAAAAATAGTTTTCAAAAGAAATTTCACTATGTATATTATTCAAGTTATAATATCCTCATTGTACTCATCTTTTATTAGTGAGAAATGAGAATTATGAATTCAAGTCGATCATTCATCATGAAATGAGTAAACGAGTAATGATTTACATCGATCTATATGAATATACTATGAGTTGATGACTTTTGGAGTTTTGAGTAATCTAGTAAATCGGTTCATTTGTGAGTTAATCTTAAATACTGATAAAGTAAACAAATTATTGCCCAGAAAATAACTAAACAAGATTACCTTAATCTTCATATAAAAATTCATCTCCGATTATTCGATGAATTTGAATATTCGATGCATTTAAAATATTCCATTCATGATTCATCCCTCATCAAATTTTGAAAAATAAGGTAATTAATATAAGATTATGAATAAAACTTATAAAACTATCATATATTCATAATTCATAATTTCATATATTCAATTCATATTATCGCAATCTTGTTTTTTTAAACCAAATTCAATTTTTTAAACCATATACAACTTATAAAATATCTTGTTTTTTTTAAAACCATATTCAATTATTTTTTAAAACCATATTCAATTATTTTTAAACCATATTCAATAGTCAATACATAAGTAAAATTTTATTTTTGTCTCGTCAAATTTTATTTTTATTAATTAGATTATTCATTAGTCATTACAAAAGAAATTTCATAAACTAGGAAAAAATGATAATAAGAGGGAATGAAAATTTCTTAGGAGGGAATGGAATTTGAGAGAATGAAATTTGAGGAGGGAAATGAGAAAAAAAATAGGAGGGAAATATAAAAGTGAAAAACTAGTAAAATGGTAAAAAAAAAGAAAAAAAAGAAAAGAAAGGTGAACTCGGTCTAAACCTAAGTTCTTCTTTCACACAGCCCGCCTCACAGCCGGCACTGTAAACCCTAGGCGAGCAATCGCCTCACAGCCCGCACCGCCCAGGCGCCAACAGTCCCACCACCCGAACCCTCCTCCGATTCCGACCCCCACCAGGCCACCGTCACCGGCTCACCGCTACTGCCGACCTCTGCTGAAACTCGAAGTCTCGAACGCTGTAAGCCTGTAAACATGGAGGAAGAAGATAGTATCACCTTGTTCGAATCTCCTACTACTGAAGGTAAGTATTCCGAATAGTCTGCTGCAACTCCTCCCTCCTACTGTTTTTTGAATCTGATTTTATGAAATGTCCGAATCTCCTACTCTTTTTGTGATTTGTGAATCTGATTCTCGAATCTGTTTTTGTTGATTTTCTGTGAATCTGTTTTTGCTGATTTTCTACTGTTGCTGTGTGTTTTCTGTGAATTTGTTTTTGTGATTTCCTGGTGGGTTTTGCTGGGTTTATGAATCTGTTTTTGTTTTTCTGTGAATCTGTTTTTGCTGATTTATGAATCTGAATTTTATGTTGTGAATCTAAATTCTACTGTTGCTGATTTCCTGCTGGGTTTCGCATTTTATTTTTGCTTCACATGTTATTAATCAAGTATTCAAGTTTGTTTATATGTCATTAATAAAGTTTATTTCTGATTTTTGATATAGTTATGGCTGAAAATTCTGCAATGGGTGAACTTGAGCCCGTGAGAGAAATTCAGGAAGATATTGATTCCCAAATTAAAGAAGAAGATGCTAAAGAAATAGAAAAATGTCGAAAGCGGAAACATTCAGCAGCTTGGGCTCACTTCAATCTTGAGGCTCAACCTTCAGGTGTGCTTATGGCTGTTTGTAAGCATTGCAAAGTCGCTAACCACGCAACAACGAATCTTCATAGACATTTATAAGATTACTTATATTTAACATTTATCTTTGAATACCATAGGAATTTGCTTCTCTCGATCAAGTTAGCACTTCAGAAGTTGATATTTATTTGAAAGAGAAATCCTACGCTGTTACAACGAAGCTTGATGTGCTAAACTTTTGGAAAGAGAATTCTTCTCGGTTTCCCGTACTTTCCTCTATGGCTAGAGATATATTGGCTATTCCAATAACATCGGTTGATTCAGAATCAACTTTTAGCATGGGAGGAAGAATTCTAAGCAAATGGAGAAGCTCTCTTTTACCAAAAAATGTGGAGGCACTAGTGACCACTCAAAATTGGTTGAATGGATATGGTGGTAAGATCTTTATAGCACATAATTTAGTTCTCTTATTTTAATTGTTATAAGATATTTAGTATATACCTAGATTGTATTATAACATTTAAATGTTTATTATATATTGCATAGAAGTTGAATCTTTGGAGGAAGAAGAATAGTAAGATTCTACATTTCTACATGTTGTTGTTGTGCTGCTGTGAGTTGTGAATTTGTGATGCTGTGTGTTGTCGTCATGCTGTTGCCTACTGTGTACGGAGTCGGATCATCTGCTGGTGCGTGCTCTTGGGTTATTGTTGTTGCGTGGTTACTGAGTTACTGCTATTGCCGCTGGCTGCTGCGTTTACATATTGCATTTTGTTGCTGCAACTCTACAAGCTTGCAATGGTGTTGCCATGCTGGACTGCTCCTTGTTTTTGTACTCTTTGCTGTTATGCATAGTAATGCACTTATGCTGATCTATTACTTGTTTTTGTTCGCCGTCGTGATGCCAAGTTGTTAAAACTTGAAGTGATGTTGTGTAACTTGTGTTTATTTATTGAGTTTACTACTATGGACTTTAGCTTATTTTGTTTTGTTTTTAAACTGTCCTCAAATTTATCATAAAGTTATGGTAAATTTAACTTTGATCAATGAAATGCACTTATCCACTAATGGTTTTAAGTTTTCATTTTGATCAATGCAGTTTTTATTTTGTTTAGAAATAGCATTAACTATCAATAGTTCGATAATGGATTACAATAAAAAAAAATTATAGTATAAAATTATAAATGTATAATAGATATATATATTCAAATATATTTGAGTCGAGTTGGGGGTCGGGTCAGGTTGGGACTCGGGTCAGTTGGGAGTCGGGTCGGGTTGGGACTCGGGTCAGTTGGGAGTCGGGTCGGGTTGAAATTTGGGTCGGGTTGGTATTCGGGTCGGGTCTTATTTGAGTCGGATCCGGGTTGAGTCGAGTTTGTCTGTATTCGGGTCACTTCGGATTTCGGGTCAAAGTCGGTCGGGCTCGGTTTCGGGTTCGGGTTATGCATAACGCTAAATTTTCGGGTTCGGTCGGGTTTCGGGTCGGATTATACATAGATTTACACGATTTCCGTTTAGCGTAGGGCATTTTTGCCGTTTAGCGCATGGTCACATGGTCGCAACGACCATATGTCAAATGGTCGTTGCGACCACTTTTTTTTCCAAAACCAATACATGGTCGCAATGACCAAACCCAGAAGGGGTCGCAATGACCACACCAGAAGTGGTCGCAATGACCAAAAGAACAATGGTCGCAATGACCACAGTGTAGGTTGGTCGTTGCGACCGTGCTTTTTTAAAAAAAAAAATAGGGGTTTTTAGCCCGGGTCAAGAAATTACTGGGCTAAAATCATCCCTTTTTACATCGGTTGTACTTTGAACCGGACTAAAAGAGTGTAGTAAAAAAAAAAAACAGATCCGTCTTCCTTCCCCATCCAGTCCATCTTCTCCTCTTCTATCCAGATCGCCGCCGGGGAGCTCTTGACTTTTCCCCATCCCGCCGCGAAGGAGGCTGTTGATTTCGGCTTTTCCACAACCCAGAAAACCTCAACACAAACCCAACTTTAATTAGAGAAATACAAAATCTCTCTCTCATCCCACCTTCAATTTCTATAAATATCCAGAACAGTGGTTTTACTAATTAAAATTTTTCTTTGAATGCTATTCCATTTGTATACACTAATCGATCATCAAGTTCACAAACTCCAGATTGTTTGTTTGTTTGTTTGTTAAAAGGGTTTGATTTGGAATTTCGACGGGATGCCATGGCTAGGGTTAGTGGGCATCTTTTGACAATGGCAATGACCACACCATGAACTGATTGTTCATTCCAAAACATGCATTATTTGAGAACCATGAACTGATTGTTCATTCCAATTAGTTTGATTGAAATTAATATTTGGTGAAATTGGGATAGCTATGCTGGGAGGCTGCTCGGTTTGGCGCAAGGGAAAGAGATAGAATGGAGTGGGTTGGGGTGGGATGGGTAAGGGTGTAATTTGATTTAATTGTAAGGGTAATTTCGTCCTGTTCTAAAAAAAAATTACTATGTTCTAAAAAGTAGAGGCCTAGATTTATTTTGTAAAATTTTATCATCAAATTTGACGGCAAAGAACAATGGTTTTATAATTATATAGATGTATTATATTCAATTTGATTTAAAACGTAGAATAGTTGATCAAATATTGGATAGATTATTTTATATAAATAAATAAGTTTTCTATAGATATAGATATAGATATAGATAAATAGATAGATAGATATAGATATAGATAGATTTATAATTGCTTTATTAATTTTACTAAAAATTTTCAAATAAATTAATTTTAATAAAATAAAATATAATTTAATAACAGTAACAGATCCTATCAGTTTAATAAACCTATGTGACAAAGTAAAAAAAGAAAAAAGGTAAATAAAAAAGTAGTAGCGGCAGGCCACCGGGCGGTTAGCCAAGGGTATGGCTGAAACGGAGGAATCGGACAAAAGAAAGGTTCGTTCCGTTTTCGAAGTTTCGAAGATTTTCCGCCACTCTTAACAAACTCCCCCCCTGTAACAGCCCAGCCTACACAAACAAACGCCTTTATTCCCTCTCCTACTGACACGTGGATCCCTCCTGTTGGCCAAGGGGTGTTTTCGTAATTTCGGAGGGCCCCACTCCCCCCTTTCAAAAGCTCTCGTAACAGGCCTTTTTTCTTTAAAAATTAAAAAAATAAAAAACGAACAGAGCACTAGAAATAAGAACGGATGAAGAGGTAGGAAAAATCCCTTTCACTGCAGCGAAGCGAGACGATAGATAAACGAACAACGAAGAGGTAGATATAGGTAGAAAAACGAGAGAGATATAGAGAGAATAAGAGAGGTTGTTATCGGCCATGGCGGCATCCAATGGAAGTGAGTTCTTTGAACTCGATGCTCAGGGAGGCCCGGACTCGTTCGCCCGGCCTACCAACGCGGAGGTTGCGCGGGACGACATCGAGCTCCTTTGGGCGGCAGTTGAGAGGCTTCCGTCCGTCAAGAAGCTTAACGCCGCGGTTCTCCGTCGGACGGCGTCGGAGCTCGGCCGCAGCGATACTGAAGGCGACGTCATCGAGACGCTTGACGTCCGCAAACTCGATCAGTCGCAGAGAGAACTACTCGTCCAGAAAGCGCTCGCTACTTCCGAACAGGATAACTTCAAGCTTCTCTCCGGGATTAAACAACGTCTCGGCAGGTTGCTTTCGATTCTCCTTCTTTCTCACTCTATTCCTCGATTAGATCGATTCTTTTCTGTTACAGATCGATTCCTCGATTGGAGTTGGTTGCATTGATCCTGCGTTTGTCAGAGATTGATCGTAGATCCGATTGACAGCGCTTGATTCGATAAATTTCTCATCTTTTTTCCCAAGGAAATAAAAGCGATCTTAATTATGGTTATACTTTTAAAATTTAAAGGATATGATATGATGTAGTTCGTTCGTGTTTTCCTAACGATTCCTTTGGTTTCCGTTTTATGATTGAATCGTTTCTGCGAAATCTGCAGAGTTGGATTGGAACTTCCGAAGGTCGAAGTGCGCTTTTCGAAATTGAACATTAGCGCTAAAGTGCAAACCGGCAGCAGAGCTTTGCCTACACTGATGAACTACACTCTTGATACATTGGAGGTTAATTGCTACCTTCTGCAGTATTAATTTTGTTTAATTATATACTCCGTATCATTTACTTAATTAATCTTCTAGAGTTTAAAATACAAATCCATTGTTTGTATGTAGTTTAATAATCTTATTAATGCAGGGTCTCCTGACGTATTTGAGGCTCTATAAAGCTAAGAAGCAATCACTGACCATCTTAAACAACATAGATGGATACTTAAAACCAGGGAGGTAAGTGGACTATGTGAATTAAGATCGTTTCTCTTGTAGACTATGTGAATATTGAAGAAAAACTTGATTGATGGACTCAACTGGAAATTCACGTGTCCTAATCTTTTTAACATTCAAATTTCAATTCATACAAAAAATTATATGTTCGAATTAGTAGATCACTAATTTAATTTGAAGCATGAAAAATTTAGATCCTCCACGTGAGCATCCATCTTTTTGTAGTTATATTGAATTTGAATACTATAATTAGGTTATCATACGTAATAGTCTTCATATCTCATTTGATAATCGTGTGTTGTATATGTTTGTTTGTTAATCGTCGCTTATCTCATTTGATAATCGTGTGTTGTATATGTTTGTTTGTTAATAGTCGCTTATTATACTTGTGAACCTATATGTATCTAGCTACTTGTTTGACCACCTAAACTAGTTTTCCCTTACCTGAGGCAATTTCAAATACTCTAATTAATGACTACAATTGATCTCTTCACAATTGGGGCAGGATGACATTACTTCTGGGACCCCCAGGTTCCGGCAAAACGTCGCTGCTTTTAGCAATTGCTGGCAAACTTGATCCTAGTCTCAAGGTAGACCGTTTTTTCTTCTTATAGCGTTTTGCATTTTTTTGAATTTATTATGGATATTACAACTTCAAGTTGACGTTGTTGATCCAGTAATAGTTATGAATTTCCTCTGATTTTCCCCTTTTCCCTAGTTAGTTATTTGGCTTCTGTTACTTATTTGCCTTTTGTTTTCTTTTTTCTAGCAAGCTGGAGACATAACATTCAATGGCCACACCCTTGATGAGTTTTGTGTGAGAAGGACAGCCGCTTACATTAGTCAAATAGATAATCACATAGCTGAGCTAACTGTTAGAGAAACTTTAGACTTTGCTGCTAGATGTCAAGGCGCAAGTGAATCATTTGCAGGTAATGCTCTTCTTTTCTAATGCTTTTCCACAATAACTTTAAACTTCTTTATAATATCCAATCTCCAAACTTCTTTGTGTCTTCTATTTCAGGATACTCCGAGGAACTTTTACGTTTAGAGAAAGAGAAAGATATACGTCCAAGCCCTGAAATTGATGCTTTTATGAAGGTATTTTTGTTTTTTTGAAATTTAGGGATAACTTTGCTAAAATCAACTCATGTCATTTCTGCTTGGGCAGGCTTCTAGTGTAAAAGGCAAGAAAAGACATATTTCAACTGACTACATCTTGAGGGTGCTTGGCCTTAATGTTTGCTCTGAGACCATCGTTGGTAATGACATGTTGCGAGGAGTTTCAGGTGGTCAGAGAAAGAGAGTCACCACAGGTTCTTGTCACTAATCATGTCTATCTTAAATTTCCTTATTGCAAATTTTTTTCGTTGTATAAAGTCCTTTTTGTGAAATTTTGAGAAACCTCGGTTGTCACATTTGTGTAGTCCCTTCATTATATGTTGTGGTCTTTTTACCACCACAATCAATGTGGGATAACTTATTTTCCTTACCAGTCACATTTGTGTAGTCCCTTTCATTATATGTTGTGGTCTTTTTACCTGGGATAACTTATTTTCCTTACCAGTTCAAGTGGGTTTGACTCACTCTACATCTGGGTCGGGTTACTGTAGGCACATTAAGGGGTTGACCCTCCCACTCACAAGCGTCTCCAGGTTTCCACGGGGATTCGAACTCGAACCTCGAGGCATGGGATGTAGCCCCATAACCACTACACCATTGGTAATGTGAGATAACTTATGTTGTGGTCTTTTTACCACCCACGATCAATGTGGGATAACTTGTTTTATCCTGCCTAGATCCGGTTGACATGCTTTGATACCATGTGAAGCTATTGTGTAAGGTTTCTCTCTTCCCGGTCTTTTTACCACCCACAATCAATGTGGCAATCAATGTGGGATAAGTTGTTTTATCGCAACACTTTTGTAAAGCACTTTTGTAAACTTTCAAAATCCTTTTTTGTTTTAATGGATTACTGCTAGAAAAAGCACAATACAATTGTTGTTTTAAGATTGTGCCCCATAAGAAATTCAAAACCTCAATTCACAACAATTTGATGTTTTCTATGAACTTGATGATGATGATGATTTTTGTTTTAGTTCAGTGGGGAACTAAACTTCATGGGGTTATCTTTTACAGGGGAAATGATAGTTGGGCCTAGGAAAACTCTGCTCATGGATGAAATATCTACTGGACTTGACAGCGCTACCACATTCCAGATCGTCAAATGCATAGGCAATTTTGTGCACCAGATGGAAGCCACTGTACTGATGTCACTTCTACAGCCTGCACCTGAGTCATTTGATCTCTTTGACGATCTCATATTATTGTCAGAAGGATACATGGTTTATCATGGCCCCCGAGGAGACGTGCTGGAATTCTTTGAGTCACTGGGTTTCAAGTTACCCCCTCGCAAGGGGACAGCAGATTTTCTTCAGGAGGTAATTCATCATTCCTAATCAATATTATGGAGTTATCTTGGTTAGAGATTTTGTTCTGATGAGCCTAGTTTTGTCATACTTCCAGGTCACTTCTAAGAAGGATCAAGCACAATACTGGGCTGATGCTTCAAAACCATATAGGTTTATTAGTGTGCCGGAGATCGCTGAAGCATTCAAGAAATCCAGATTTGGCATGGCTGTGCAGCATGAACTTTCTACTCCATTTGACAAATCCAAGAGTCACCCAACAGCTCTAGCTAAATCAAGGTTTGCAGTACCGAAATGGGACCTTTTCAAAGGGTGCCTTCAAAGAGAACTCATGTTGCTCAGCAGACATCGATTTCTTTATATATTCAGAACATGTCAAGTATGTCATACCTCACTCCTTACTTGTATACAAATTGCAAATCAAGCTAGTCTTTTAAAAAATATGATTTTGTTTTGTAGATTTCATTTAAAATTGCTAATTACCGTAAAACTGAAAAGATTTTGTCATCTGAAGTACTTCTCCTGAAAGTATTTATAAAAAACATGTCACTCTATCTAATCAGCAGTTTGATGCTTGACTTTGATATTTCATAAATGCATTGATATTGTCTTGGTACCTCTGGGGAGACTATGTTACTAAATTGATCTACTTTCATGGTTTGTTATGAGTGTTATAGGTTGCGTTCGTGGGATTTATTGCAGCAACTACATTTATAAGATCCAAGATCCATCCAAGAGATGAGGAAAATGGACAACTCTATATGGCTTGCTTGTTTTATTCTCTGACTCACATGCTGTTCAATGGGATCTCTGAGCTCCCTCTTACAATATTCCGGCTTCCTGTATTCTACAAGCAAAGAGATAACTGTTTCTACCCTGCTTGGGCCTGGTCATATACCAGTTGGCTTCTCAGGGTACCATACTCCATTCTAGAAGCTGTTGTATGGTCTGTTGTTGTGTATTACAGTGTTGGACTTGCCCCTTCTCCTGGAAGGTACGTCCACTTCTATATTTTACACGGCATTACCAGTACCACCTTTGATGTTGTTGTTTGTTCAATTGCTGCTAACACATTGTTGTGATTCCAGGTTTTTCCGGTATATGCTTCTACTCTTTCTAGTACACCAAATGGCTGTGGGACTTTTCCGCATGTTGGCTGTTATTACAAGAGATATAACCATTGCAAATACAGTTTCTTCTTGTGCAATGCTAGTACTGTTTGCTCTGGGTGGTTACATTGTTCCAAAAAGTAAGCCCCTCTCATTTTTACTTTTGATGAACAACAACAACAACAACAACAACAACAACAACAAAAAGTTGGAGAAAATATATTGTAGAGTTAGTATTTGGTTACAGATGATGGAAATTCTGAGAGTTATGAATCTCTTGTAATTCATATTACTTCAGAATTAGTGTGATATGGAGAGATAATTGATATGATAATTGATAACTTTCCTTGTTCCAGATTTGGTCAAGAAATGGTGGATATGGGGATATTGGTCGTCACCATTATCTTACGCACAAAAAGCAATAGCCATTAACGAATTCACTGCGTCCAGATGGAACAAGGTATATTTCATTTATTAATTGGTGTTCAGCAATCAGCTGTACATTGATCTTACACTGCTACTAAGCCATGTTTTGGGATATCTCTCTTCAGCAATCATTATTATTGGGCGAGGCAACTGTTGGCGCCAACATCCTCAAGCAATTTAATATAACAAATGATAAAGATTGGTATTGGTATGGAGCTGGTGTTGTATTTCTTTACGGATTGCTCTTCAACAATGTTGTCACTTTGGCTTTGACATACCTTGATCGTGAGTATCTAGTTATTGTTTTCCCCCTTTTGTTGAGTTCTGTAGAGTCTTGCTGATTGATGATGATTCTAGTAAAGCTGTTTTTGTTCTTTGTTCTTTCAGCTTACAAGGCATCCGCGGCTTTAGCTGAGCCTGACCAATTAGAAGATACCCATGTTGCTCCTTCTCAGTCCAACGGTCTGTTTACTTACTGTCACCAGGGTTTTTACATTATGAATGTACATCTTATTTCTAAAGTGTTTCACTTTTCTTTGCAGATGGCGAACAGAAGTCGGAATCAAGTAGTGGGAAAAAGGGAATGATTCTCCCATTTCAACCTCTGACCATGACTTTCCACAATGTGAACTACTTTGTTGACATGCCACAGGTGAGTTTTCTCAACAACTTGTATTTAATCAATATTGCACAACATGGGAATGTTGCAGTAACTGGCGAAATTTTGGTTGGGCAGGCAATGAAAGCGCAAGGGGTGACAGAATCCAGATTGCAGCTTCTATCAACTGTTAGTGGTGCATTTTCGCCTGGTGTTCTTACTGCTTTAGTCGGTTCAAGTGGAGCAGGAAAGACCACTTTGATGGATGTCTTGGCTGGAAGGAAAACTGGCGGTTACATCGAAGGAGATATTCGAGTCTCTGGCTATCCGAAAGTGCAATCTACTTTTGCCAGGGTTGCAGCTTATGTCGAGCAGAACGACATCCATTCTCCTCCAGTGACTGTTGAGGAATCCCTCTGGTTTTCTTCTGTTCTTCGCTTGCCGAAGGAACTCTCCAAAGAGACCAAAAGTGTTGGTTTTCTTTAGTCTCAACTCCTGGATTTTTTGTAAAACATGTATTGGGTCCTCAAATCATAATCACTGGCAATCTTCTGCAGGAATTTGTTGAGCAAGTGATGAAGCTGGTGGAGCTTGAGAGTCTTAGACATGCTATAGTCGGACTGCCCGGTGTATCTGGGCTGTCGACAGAGCAGAGGAAGCGCTTGACAATCGGTGTTGAGCTTGTCGCAAACCCTTCAATCATATTCATGGATGAACCCACTTCGGGTCTTGATGCACGAGCAGCTGCTATTGTGATGAGGACTGTGCGTAACACTGTTGATACTGGAAGAACAGTGGTCTGCACCATACATCAACCATCCATTGATATATTTGAAGCTTTTGATGAGGTTAGCTGATACTATAAACCTGCAACTCTAACTTATATTAAGCAGTTGCATCTCCCAAATGTTGATCTGTCATATGGTATGTTTTGGTGGCAGCTACTGCTGTTGAAACGTGGGGGGCGAGTTATATATGGAGGAAAGCTTGGAGTCAACTCCCAAATTCTGGTCGACTATTTTCAGGTCATGACAGTTTCTTCTGTTCAACTCTTGTTCTTCTGAATTCCAATTGACTCTGTTGCCTTTTCACTTGAGCAGGCAATTAATGGAATCCCTCCAATCCCTGCTGGTTACAACCCAGCAACATGGATGCTTGAGGTTACTACGCCTGCAGTCGAAGAGAAAATTGGGGAAGACTTTGCTGACTTGTACAAAAACTCGGGCCAATTTAGGTGATGATCATTTTCTGGTTTAGTTAGGCTTGTTGCTGTTTCAGTCTCAACTTGTGAGTTTCACTGTTATATCCCTTGTTGTTTGGTTTAGCGACGTCGAAGGAACAATCAAGAAAATGAGCCAACCAGAACCTGGAGTGGCAGATCTACATTTTGAGAAACCCTTCGCCCAGGACTTATTTGCTCAGTTTAAAATCTGCCTTCAGAAACAGTTTCTCGTTTACTGGAGGAGTCCTGAATACAATGTGGTCCGAATAATTCTAACAACCGTCGTTGCTTTGATTCTTGGCACCGTCTACTGGAAAGCTGGAGCAAAAAGGTACGTCATCTACTTCTCTTCGTACCCCACTGGTCTTATGCACTCGGCTTATTATACATGTTTATATTGATTCTTGTTCATGGGCAGGGATAACGTTGTACACTTGTTCTCCCTTATGGGAGCCCTATACGCGGCATGCTTATTCTTGGGCGTCAGCAACGCCACCTCAGTACAGCCAATAGTGTCCATCGAAAGAACGGTGTTCTATAGGGAGAAAGCAGCAGGAATGTACTCTCCACTTGCCTACGCAGCTGCGCAAGGCCTAGTGGAGATCCCATACGTAGCACTTCAGACAGTTATATACTCTCTCATTACATACTTCATGATGGATTTTGACAAGAACTTCAGTAAGAAGTCTCAACCCCTAATGGATCACACCTCCCTTCCTAAACCCAGTTTGTTTCACTGACTTCAAATTTATCTCTTCTGTTGTAGGGAAATTTGTGTTCTACGTCATCTTTATGTTCCTCACTTTCACTTACTTCACCTTCTACGGCATGATGGCTATTGGCCTCACCCCCAACCAGCACATGGCAGCAGTCACATCCTCCGCCTTCTACTCTTTGTGGAATCTCTTCTCCGGCTTCCTCATCCCCAAAAAGGTAAGCTGAAGACTCTTAAAATGCAGGTTTTCAAGTTGTTGTATGTACAACAAGTCTTGAATAAAAACGCCATTTTTGTTTGTTTGTTTGGTGACAGCACATCCCGGGGTGGTGGATATGGTTCTACTACATCTGCCCGGTAGCATGGACACTGAGGGGAGTGATCACGTCGCAGCTGTCAGATTTCGACACCATGATAGAAGCACCAGGATTCGAAGGCACAGTGAGGCAATACATTCGGCATCAGTTCGGGTACAAGGCAGATTGGATAGGTCCCAGCATTGTTGTTCTTCTTGGCTTCAATGCTCTCTTCTTTGGCAGCTTCATGGCTTCTGTCAAGTACCTCAACTTCCAGAAACGATAGGAGGAGGGGAAATCGGCATGACGCAGTCCTCATCATCGTGATCGCCCTTCCAATACTTGATAGATCATGTGGGGTTCAGCAGGCACTTTTGTAGGAAATCAGATCCTCTTGATAAAACACTTAAAACAGCCTTGAGTCCCGGAAAAAGAAACGATTGCATATTTTTTATTTTACTTCAGTCTGTCATTTTGTCTAATAGGCAATCATAAATCCCCTGCCTTCATCCTGGCTGGGACACTACTTACTCATTTTCCATTTCATAATTTCTATTTTTTTATTAGGGGCTCATGTTGGATTTGTTGAACCCTTTTTCCATGTTGGAATATCAATTCAAATTGTTGATTGCTTCAAATCTCACAGCTTCATGTTCTTGTTTGCTAACTACTGTAGTAACTGAACAACTTACAGCAGCTAAAAACAACATAAAATCAAAGCCTATAACCAAACACTCATGGAAGGGAGCTCTGATCAGTTTTGCTGCAAATTCAAGTGTAATGGATCTGTCACTTAAGATTGATTACTTAGCTCTCAGTAGTTTACTAGTTTGTGACATTAAAGCCAGATTAAGGTTTCTTGCAGAAAAAAGTTTGAACTCTTTAAAATTCAGATAACTGAATGCTACAGTTTGCAAACCAGTACAAGGGTTGCATTAAGAATTTAAGACAAACATATACATAGCACAAATTTTCTATTGAAAAAAGAAAGTGAAAGAACTATATCCATAGATTTCCCTCAAAATACTCCCTTATAGCAAATTGTGTAGGCTCTATGTGCTAGAAAGCCTTGCTTCAACTTCTCTCGACACATTACTCTCAGATACATGGTTGCACTGCCTTTATTCACAGGAGGAACTATAGGCATGCGTCATTGACCCACCGAGTGCAGCTTCAGAGAAGCCATTGAACTGCATCATGCAAGTGCTGATCCATCACCAATTGCTTGTGCTGGCACAAGGGTTTCAGGGAAACATGTTAGTTAAGGCCTTACAATGAAATTATCTGAAGAGTTCAGTTCAGTTGAGTTCAGCGCTGCCTAAGACATACGTTGAAGAGATTTGTCGATGAAAAAGCAGGCAGAGATGATGATGTAGCCTAGTAGAAGGACAAGGCCTTTAAGGTAGTGTGAAGTTCCGTCCTATAAAGAGTGAAATATTCGATCATGGGGTCAATCCAATGATAAGTGAAAATGTAATGTGATCAATCAGATCCAGATCAACCTGCAAAGCAGCGGCTACGATTGCCAATGAGAGACCTAGTGAACCGGTTTCAAGAACACCGAGACCCAGGTCCATCTCTATTCCAAGTATCCATGCAACAATCACACATAAAGGGATCTGCAGTAAAAACAATAATTCATATTAAGATCCATAACTGCTAAAAGAAAAGGATCTATTAGGAATTCATCTGATGATACTTACCACGAACATCGAAATCTGGGTTGCAGACCCTAAAGCAACACCCAAGCAGATATCCTAATTGAACATACATAATTCCACAGTAAGATCATGTACTTAAAAAGCCACTTTGGAAAAACCTTCTAGTTAGGTGATCTTACCAATTTGTTCCTGAAAGCAAATATAACTGCACCAGCATGCTCAGCTGCATTACCGACAATGGGTAACAGGATCACACTCAAGAAGCCAATTGACACACCCCAAGAATCCGAAGCATCCTGTAAGATAAAATATTCATACAAGATTAGTCATCATGTTATGAAAAATGAAAATAAACATATGTATGTTTCGCAAACCTCAATTGTACCAACGACGTATTCAGATAGCAAAGCAATGGCCACAGTCATGCCTGCTAGCCAAGTAAAGGCACTCCAGAAGCCTATAGCTGCAATTTCTTCTTCTTCCTCATTTTCGGCTTCAGCATCCTGAAACATTTTCATTACAAGCTAGCTAGTTAGAGAAATCATAACGCCGATAGGTTATTAGTTTGACGGAGAAAAGAAAACAGTCTCACCTCTCCTACATCAAAGAATCCATGGTGGGCTTTTAGCTGAAAGATGATGTATGTTGCATAAGCTATGAGCATCAAGATGCTGTTCACTCTCGATAGCTGAAGAGCCAAAGGCACGCTGAAGGTTTGTTCTTCCATCACGTGCTGAAACAGAAGCGGAAACACATGGCAAACCACTCCCAGAAGCAGCATGAGGACATTCACATTACCTTGATTCTGTTGCAACCAAAAATATGAGCTATGAGCTATGCAACTTTTATAGTTTCATAGATGTTAGTGTCCTATCATACCTTGTCAAATCGTTGTTCCTTGTTTAGGTTGGCAAAGCCTCCACATATAAGAGAGGATCCGAGAACGAGTAGAAGGTTTGAAAGGATGGAACCTAGGAGAGAATACTTCAGTACAGTTATCTTTCCTTGCCAGAGAGCTAGTATTGCTATGATGAGCTCGGTTGCATTCCCGCATGTTGCGTTTAGTAGTCCTCCAACTGCAAATCCATGTACATTAGATGTCAATAAGCAAAAGAAAATATGTTTTTAAGTGACAATCAAGATGGTTGATCAATCACAATGAATACCTGTTGGACCGGTATAGCATGCTATTTGCCTAAGAAATATTGCATCAAGAGAAATCAGAAACAAGAGAAGAGAAGATTAATGGCCATTAACAAATTGCTTGAAACAAAAATAAGTCTTACTCGGTGAGGAAGCTAACTCTCTCGGCTAAGGGAGCGAGTCCTAGTAGGCTCAGTGCGAAAATCCACGACTGTCGAAGGGTTAATACATATATGAGTACATGATATTCAACAACAACAACAACTCAGTATATCACGCAATTAAGCTGGGTCCGAGGATCAGAATGTACGCACTCTTTCCCCAAACAATAGGACACATGAACCACTTGGTAACAAGCCACACAGAAGGGAAAAGAGACAGTAAAGAAGCAGAAACAGTAGCAGAAAAGAAGTCAGAAAAGAAGCATAGACAAAAGAACACAACACCATAGCCCAGAACTCTAAACATCAACCGCTCGAATGCACCTTCTCTAGTGATCTCTATCTAATGTCATATCTTCCGAAAGGTTCAGAAAATTGAGGTCATGTTGGATGACCTCCATCCAGTGCATGATATTCGACTCGAACATTAAAAAACTATCCTAAAAAACGAATTATAGAGAGTTGAATTTGATGAAAACTTACACGTCCAAACTGAAACTCCTTGGCAAGGACAGCAAGAATCGCAGCCGGGAAGAGAATGCAGAGCTTGTTTCCAAACATAACCTCTCGAAGGTTGATCAAGATGTCCCTAAACAACACATGCTTCACACTCAATACAAGAGCCAGATCCGATTTCTTCCTCGATAAACCGCTATTTGTCGTCGCAATCTCCTCGTTTGGTCCGTTTAGAAGGCCATCTTCGACGGCCCATGGTTCTATAGCAGCATCCGAGGCCATCGAAAACTAATACCAAAATGGACTCAGAAGGGTGAACAACAACTCTAGCTCTTCTTAGCCTTGACAAAAACCACAGCACTTTCAATATGGTTTCTGTTGCATTTGGGGTTTTAATTGTAACTGATGTCAATCTGTTTATAAAAGGAATAAAGATACTAAAACAGCAGTTTCGTGGAATTTTCCATAAACTTGTTTCCTTTCTTTTATTTGGCACTTAATGTCCGGTAAACAAACAGCTTTCCTGTGGATCATCATACCCAGTTTGAGTCTTCATTTACTTCTCCTTTTGTGGTATGAAATTCAGTACCAATTCACATTATTTTTGGTTTTTGCCTCAAAATGTTATGTTTAACCTCCAACTAAATGCACTTGTCTCTTCTTCTTTAGAGATTTGTTTGTATACGTTAGATGAAATAGGAATCTTCAATGTACGTTTTAACACAAATCCTCAAAAAGTCATTGATTAGGCCTCATTTGGTTTGGTTAAATGTGAGAAATAGACTTCTTCAAAATAACTTCTCATGAAATAAAAATCCCTTCATGGAGAATGCAAAAATATGTTTTGTTAGAAACAATCTCCCATAAACTTAATTCCTTGTATTGGTAAACAAATACATCTGCCTTTTCATTTTTAAAATTGAATCGACATTTGATTTTTTAAAATTAAAATGAAATGATATTTGGGATAAGAGAATGCGCAAATTGGAGATTTTTTTTTAATAAAAAATAAAATTATCGGAGATTTGGTATAAGAGAATGGAGGAAGCAGATCTTACCTATTCATGATAAAAATTTCACATTTTCATAGGAATTGAAATTGTGGGTTTTTTTTGTTATAAAAAAATTGCTGGCTTTTATATTTTTTATTAAAAAAATAAAATTATAAGAGATTTGAGATAAGACTAAAGAATAGAGGAAGTAGATCTTACTACTCATGGTAAATTAAATTTCACATTAGGGATTCGTATGGTTCAATGTGGGAATTGAAATTCCCGGGAAGATACTTCATGAGAATTGAATTCCCGAAAAATTCAATTGACGGGAATTCTAAAAATATGTTTGGTTGATTTTTTATTCTAGGAGATTAAATGAAGGAAATGAAAATTTCCAAGTTAAAAATGGGGGAGTTGAACTTACCTTGGGGGACTGGGTAGGTGAACTTCCTTCATTTTGGGGGAATTCAACTTCCCGGGAAGTTGAATTCCTGCGTTTTTTAATTTAAAAAATATCAATCAAACACACGAATTTCTCCTACTTCCTGGATTTTTGGGTTGCCAACCAAACGAGCTCTAGGAATTGAAATTGTGGGTTTTTTGTTAAAAAAAAATGGTGGGTTTTTATATTTTTTTATAAAGAAAAATTATAAGAGATTTGGGATAAGAAAATAGCGGAAGTAGATCTTACCTACTCATGGTAAGTTAAATTTCACATTTTCATAGGAATTGAAATTCTGGGTTTTTATATTTTGAAAAAAGATATCAAATGCATATATTTCTGCGATTTTGGACTTCCTGAAAAGTACGAAGCTAACCAAACAAGCCCTTAGGTTATCTTCATTTTGTACTTCGTATCAGTCAGGTAGGTGATGATTAACAATGGCTAATTTTGCTAAACTCAATGAATTCGTTAATCCCACGATGGCTATATTTGGTGGATTACATCTTATGACCAACTGGTTTTTTGACAAAACCTTATTCAATTTATATGTTCAACTTATCTCGTACGTTTACAGCGGGTCAAGCAAACTTTCATAATGAGATTAAGCTTGAAGATGAAGCCTGTTTCAAACACTAATACAGCCCAAAAGGAGTTATCAACTTATCATATTCATATGTCGAGAAGGTGTAATGTTCAAAATGTTGATAACATTTTGGAAACTTACATAAATCACCCATTAAATATGAGTATTTCCATTTAACTACTCATTAAATTTGAATTTACATATATAAAACCATCCATCAGAGCATCTCCCATGGTAAGCTAAAAAATGAATTTTGGCCTAATTTTACTTTCACCTAGGCCGAAACCAATTTTAGCCTTTTTGTTTTTGGTCTATTTTCAAAACAAAGGCTAAATTTGGCTTTCTCTTTTAGAAGGCCAAATGCTATTTGTTTATTTATTTATTTATTTATTTTTAAGTGTTTAATATTTATGTAAGTCTATAAATAATAAAATTATAAATCTATATATTATATAGTTATGATTTTTAATTAAAAATAAAAGTTGTAGTATTGTAAAGATATTCAAGAGTTTTTCAATATGAATATAATACTTGACATATTTAAATTATCATTGCATAAATAATATTTTAGAAAATAGCATTAATCTTTTTTATTATAGATTCATCAAAATTATAATAAAAAATAAATATTATAGTACGTTGCTTAATCTACTAAAGATAGAAACGAGTGACGGAAATGAGATGTGAAAGTTCTAAATCATATTAGTATTAATAAGAAATTTAGCCTACCAAAATTGGCATACGGTGGGAACAATAAAGTTGCCAAAAGAGAATATTTTATAAAATATTTTTATTTGGTAGGCTATTTCCCCTAGCCATTATGGCTTACGGGTTACAAGGGTATCATATCATCCACTAAAAGCCACCCAAATTAATTAATGTCGACAGTTTCCGTTAATTTCATGGGAAGAAAAGATGGAAAAAGACATAAATGACCCTCCCTTAAGTTTAGATGACATAGTTTATAAAGCAATATTAGTTTAGTACCCGCACGTTTGTGCGGATCTTTTTTATAAAATAATTTTATACATATATAAAATACGGAAATTTCGCCAGGCACCCCTGGGGTATTGCAAATTTCGCCGGGTATACAACTTTTTTACAAAATTCGCGTGGTACCCCTGAGGTTTTAACCCATTTCGCCTCGTGCCCTTCTCGGTTAACTTTAACTTTTTTTTGTAATTTCCGTTAGTTTGCTCAAAAAAGAAAAAGAAAAAGAAAAGAAAGAAAGAGACGCGAGGAAACGCGAGGCCAGAAACGCGAGCCGCCATCTTCATTGAAATCGAAATCTAAAGTTGTTTCTGTTGAAATCGAAATCGAAATTGCTGTTGAAATCGATACCTGTTGAAATCGAAATCGAAATCTTTTGTTGAAATCAAAACCAGAGCCGCCATCTTCATCGTCCTCACCTCGCTCCCTCCCTCCTTCTCTCGCTGAACCAGAGCCGGCCACCAGGAAGCACCCCCGCCTCGGAGCCTTTCCTTCCGAACCACCAGCATGTCCAAGCACTCCTCCCCGCGCTCTCGCTGTCTTCGCTTCCCTTCGCACCACTTCTACCCAGCACGGCCGCCGCCTGCCTCCATCCCCAACATCCGGCCACCTTGCCTGATTTTCGGCCTCCTGAGCCCCGGATCTAGCCATCCCGAAACACCAGCAGCCCTCGCCGAAGTCCAAGCCCTCCTGTCGTTTTCAGAATCGCCCAGAACCGCCGCCAACCACCCTCAACTCTCCAGATTCGGCCACCAGCCACCGTTTCCGGCCTCCTCGAGCCCAGATTTACCCCCTCTGAGCACCACCGAGACCGCAAAAGTGTTACCTTTCTCTTCGGGGGCGCAGCAACAGGTCCGAGCGAGGGTCTGAGCGCAGCCACCAGGTCCGAACCCTAGCGCAGCAGCAGCCACCGAGCCCGAGCGCAGCCACCAGGTCCGAGTGAGGGTTCCGTCGCTCTCCTCGCGTCTCTCTCCTCGCGTTTCCTCGCGTCTCTTTCTTTCTTTCTTTTCTTTTTCTTTTTCTTTTTTGAGCAAACTAACGGAAATTACAAAAAAAAGTTAAAGTTAACCGAGAAGGGCACGAGGCGAAATGGGTTAAAACCTCAGGGGTACCACGCGAATTTTGTAAAAAAGTTGTATACCCGGCAAAATTTGCAATACCCCAGGGGTACCTGGCGAAATTTCCGTATAAAATATTTATATAATTTAAAATAAAAATATTGTGACTTCTTATAATATCTTTCAAACCGAATTAACTTAGGATATGGTTAATTGATAATAAAAGAAGAAGATATCGCTTTATGTAAATTCTTTTATTTTTAATTTAAATAAATTTGATATTAACAACCCGTTTAACTAATAATTTTCCTTAATACAGTTGCATTAATCCAATAATATATTATAAATTCCAAAATCAATTATATTTTAAAACTAAACTAAAATAATTATTTTTACTTTAAAATCTAATAAAGTAATTTATTATCTTATTGCCTCAAAATATTCAATATATTTTCAATCAATTATTAAAATAAACTTATTATTAAACTTTTTGATCAAATTTTTATCCTTATCTATACAATAATTAAATGATGAATAGTGAAAGTTGATGTAACCTTTACTATATATAATGGATAAGTATGATAATTGTTAGAAAAACATAAATTAGTTTAAAATAAATATTTATATAATTGTTAATAGATTTCATTCCCTATGATATGATTCTTTAAATTAATTAAATGCCTTTTATTATTATATAAATTATATTGCCTTAACCAAATAAACAAAAGATATATAGAATCAAAACTACCATCAATTTGTTACATAAAACTAAATTTAAAAAAATCCAAAAATGGTAATTAAAATAGATTTCTTATTAGTTACAATGTATGAATCCACCCTACCTTAATTGAATTACATTTCTTAATTAATTAATTAATTAGATTTGCTAATTCCTCCCAATATCAAATCGCAACTAAATTATATTTGCTAATTCCTCCCCATATCATATTGTAACTAAATTAGATTTGCATATCAAGTGGTTAATGAGATTTGTGAAATAACTTAATTAAATAATAATTTTAAATTTTAAATTCCTACATTAAAGTTTTAATTAATTAATTAGATTTGCTAATTCCACCCAATATCAAATCGTAACTAAATTAGATTTGGATATATCCAGGTCAATGAGATTTGTGAAATAACTTAATTAAATAATAATTTAAAATATAAAATTCCTACATTAAAGGATAAGGCGCCACATGGATTAGACGATTGCTTCTTTAGTATTTTACATATATATAGGGGAGCTTTCACATGCATTCACCTCTTAGAATGCATTCGTGAGACCATGTATGAACCATCGGATGATGATGATTTGGATGACTAGATTTAAAGGAAATAATGGAAATAATTTAAATAAAGAAATATTACATTTCTCTCTCCAAATCCCTTGTTTATCTCTAAATAATACTAACGTCAATTCCATTCAATTGCAATGAGAATATTGAAAATGAATATGTATTCAGATGAATAATTAATAATTTATTCATATGAATAAGTGGAGTTTATTAAAATGAATATTTATTCCAATTACTAACTAATAATATATTCAAATGAATAAGTGGAGAAGAAGACGAACCAGGGAGTAAGGAGGAGAAGAAGCCGGCGGTTTGCAAGCAAGTAAACCCGACAGCGTGTAAAAGACGACCCCGACAACGTTTAGAAGAGAGGGACCGATGGTTTTCAAGTAAGTAAACCCTAACTCTACCGATTTAGTACCTATTGCAGAAATTGAAAGGAGGAGGGACCAATTGAAGAACCTAATTTGTTTGCCATGGTTTGCAATTGGATGAAAAAACGGGTGGAATATCCGCCCCTGTCATGTGGGATGTAACCGGCGTCAAGTATGAAAACAATGGATGGAAATATGGGAACGGGGGGTGTTCGCGACGGGGAGAGAAGACAAGTACCATTGCCGTGATGTTATGGTAAAGGCCTTGAATGGGGAAGCAAATTAGGGGAAATCGACACATGTATTGTGTGAATTTTTGGGAAATTGGTGAAATTGGGGAAAATGTGGGAATTGGGGAAATTGGTGAGATTGAGGAAATTGGATAGATTTTTATACATAGAGGGAAATTGGGGAACGTTTATCTGGGTAAAAAAATTTCAGGAACAAGTTATTAAATGTAAATGCTGTTACATTATAACATGTCATGTTTTGAATCTTTAGTTGGCATGTTTAATAGGGTTCCTGTCATGTTTATATGCAAACTTGCGCGACGTATATTTTGTGGAAGCTATAAAATGGTTACAATGCTCAGGTGATAAGTATAGGGTAAGATATGGTGAGGCTAGAAATTAATTTGGAGTGTGATAAGTATAGGGTGAGATATGATGTCTGTCATGTTATAATGGTCAGATGTCATGTTATATAAACTTACCGTCATGTGCATGTGACTGGTGTGATGATAATGTGCAGTATTGCTCCCCAACCTGCAGGGTATCAAACAAGAACATGGGTGGTTCAGGAGAAAGAAGGATAACGCAGACACCGACAACAGGCGAGGTATGGTTTGGGTACCGTCGATCAAGGGTAGAGTGTTTTACAGATGAGTCGCTCTAACATTCCACCCCACCGTGCAGGTGATATATGCCGTCCCCGAGGATCGGCATTTCAAATGTAGGTGCAACCAATACGCCAGGCCCCAGGTCCTTTTAATGCTAGACCGGTACCTGAGCGCCTCAGACTGGAAGCGTCTGTGTGAAAGCCAGTTTGACGGTATTGCGAGGCTCGGTGTCAAAGTTGAGTTCTCAGCACAGCTAGTCCACTACGTCCTGCAGTGGCAGCTGCGGTCAAAAAAGGAGCATGAAACCTGGTACATGATCCAGGGGTCCATAGTCCGGTTGTCCATCGCGGAGTTCGCGCTAGTGACCGGACTGAAGTGCTCGTCAAACGTGCTATGGACCGTGGACACTGAGGCGGACAAGATTGACTACTTAGAGTTCTTAGGGGCGGAGAAGATGAGGATGGAGGACTTCGAGACGGAGTACAAAGTGGCGATGAAGTCCGAGCATTCCGCCGCCAAGCGCTTTAAGTTCGCGCTCATAATGCTGGTGGAGGCGGTGCTCTTTGCGAAGGAACCCCGCAACTATATTCAAGGGTGGGTTGTGGCCATGGTGTCTGACACTGAGGCGTTCTTGCGTTACCCGTGGGGGCGACTGTGCTACGAACGAACCCACGAGTTCCTCTACCGGGCTGTTGAGCGCAAGCTCCAGCACGGGGTCAGCAGCTCTCGCACGTCGTACTTGTTAGCCGGCTTCCCCCTTGCATTCCAGGTATGCAAATAAAGCTCGCATGACAAATAATGATTTAAATTGGACACTGAGTCATGGTAGCTGGACATAGGCACTATGCATTGTAAAATGCAAACTGAACACGATTAAATGCAAACTGTCGACATGTCATCACCTGATTTTTTTTTGTTTGTAGTTGTGGGTATACGAGGCTCTGCGCCCAGTTGCAAGACAATTTGCTGCCACCAGCGACGACATAATCTACCCTCGATGCCTGCGGTATAAGTCGAAAGAGCACAATATCATGTACGATTCTCTTGCCTCCCTCATCCAGCAGTCGAAGGACGAGTTAGGCATGTTCGACGAGGTCAACGCTGTTCGGATAGTCCTCCTCCCGGATGCCGAGGAGGTGAGGAAGGGGGTTATCCTTGGCGCCATCTTCGCGACAGAGAAGCCGGATAAGTTCTTCGACGACCTCGTGGTGGAGTATAAAGCGAAACATGGGCCGAGCACAACGGAAGCATCTGGGTCAGGCACGCAGGGTGAGGGAAGTACGACGGCTACCCAAGTGGATGTGTCAAGGATTTTGTCTAAGATGGATGATCTGGGGAGGAGCATAATGGCAACGTTTAACGGGAGGATGCAAAGGGTTGAGGCGGCGATGTAGGAGCTGAGAAGGGAGGTGAGGGGGAAGAAGCGAGGCGAGGACGAGGTGACACACTCGTAGGACAGGCATGGAACTTATATATGGAGAGGAAACTGAAGATGTTGAGTTGAAGTCGAAGGAGGTAAGATGTTCAATTTGTCATGTCAGTATCCATAACCGTCATGTATAACAATATAGGCGTCATGTATAACAATATAGGCGTCATGGTAACCTCATTCCCATATTTGCGTAGGATGAGGAAATTGTTAAGGAAATGGGCCAGAAATCGGGTGCCGATGCAGATGGAGATGAAACCACCAAGACAACCTCTGAGGTAAGTACTCTAACTGAAACCGTGATGTCAGTTTTGTGAATGACGGTGACACGAACTCATAATCTGAAGGAGATGGGTAAGAATAAGGGACCAGGGCATGGGGACACCGAAATGGAGAATGACGCTGATCCACAAGAACCCCCCAAAGAAACACCCACCACACAGGTAAGTCATCCCTGTCGTACTGCGATGTCAGCGTTGACAACGGTGTCGACACTAAGTTCATTCGCATATTTGCGTAGGGTGATGAAGTGTTGAAGGAAAAGGGTCAGACTGATAGCACAGGGCAAGGGGAAATGGTAAGAGCGATCGGTGTTGAGCCAGTAGCAGCCACCACCGTCACAACCGCTGAGGTAAGCCATCTGACGCCGAGTGTCATGTGAAGTACGTTAGTTGTCATGTCAACAATCGTTTGCTGTCATGTAGCAGGACCGGGCTAATGTGGATGAGGTGTTAGCTGAGGGCTCTAAGACTGAGGCCAAAGGGCCTGGGGCCACGGCAACCATCTCCGAGCCAGAAGCACCCACGACACAGACAACCCCTGAGGTAGGTCGTGTTAATGGTACTGTCATGTGATGTGACGTATCTGTCATGTTATTTTAAGTTTGTGTCATGTCTACCACCATAGGAGGCGCATGATGAGTCCGTCGTTCCCCTTCAGCGTAAGGGGGGAAGGGTGAGGCGAGCGCCTGCGACGTTAGATGGCCACGAAGTCACTCAGCCGGTTAAGAAGCCGCGTGTCGAGAAGGGGAACAAGGAAAAAGAGGTGGTTGACGAAGTGACGAAGGGGCTGAAGAAGCCGCGGGCCGCCAATGGGAAGAAGGTCATTGTGGGGGTTGACGTCGTGGCCTTGGGCCTGACAACCAGGGCCGACGTAGACGCCTTCTCCATGTGGTTGACCAGCGACGACGCCGAAGGGACTGACCCCGCACGTACAATGATGGGCACCCTCCTCCAGAGGGATTTCTTCGGGGACCTGAAAACGCCAAAGAAAATGGTTGGCTCAGAGGTAAAGTCCGCCCACCCGTTCTCCGACAACATGACAATTTTGTTGTTGACTAGACACGTGTTCCTTGTTTGCAGCATATCGACCAAGCATGCGGCATCCTCCGAAAGGAGGTAGCCAGCGAATCGAAGTACGCAGGCGTCGACCCCTACTTCGGGGTACTGCTGCAGAGACATACCGGCATGAACGTCGACGAGGAGTTGGAGTACTACTTCAGCGGTATGTTGCCTGAGCGGTGTCCGAAGCCTTGGGCCAGCGTCGACCGCGTGTTGGCCCCCTGGAATCTGAAGGACAACCACTAGGTTGCGCTAGAGATCGACCTGGCCGAGTGGACTGTCCATGTGTATGATCCGGACACTCGTCTGACTCCTGAGCGACATTTTCCCGGCCTTCTGAAGCCCATCACACACACCCTGCCCCCGCTAATGAATGGCCACCAAGAGTTGCGCGCTAAGCATGCAGGGAAACTACCTCAGCAGTTCAAGTACAACCGTGTGAAGGGGATCCCTCGGAACAAACAATCGTACGTCGTCATTGTCCATCTTCTGATTTATAGTGTTAGGGATGGGCACAAATCCCGCAAATCCCGGTCCGATCCCGGACCCGTCCCGCAAAAATGATGCGGGACGGGACGCGGGACGACCCGTCGAGATCCCGCAAATTCAGTCCCGTCCCGCCCACACATATAATAATAATAAATAATAATAATAATAATAATAATAATAATAATAATAATAATAATAATAATAATAATAATAATGTAATACTATATATAATATTGATATAGAGTATGTATTATAGTATTAGTATATATATAGTTTCAATATATATTTCATACACTGTACGTAATACTATATAGTGTGTGTATATATACTACGTACATACTGTAATTTAACCATATATAGATATATAGTACATCCTCCACTGTAAGGCCATATATATACACACTGCATCGGTGTTTAAATATATATGTACACACGTATATATGCGTACGCATATATGGGAACCTGTAAAATATAAAAATTATACATATATATTTATTACGCCTTTAAGAATCGCAATATATACATGAAAATTTTGAGTTTTTATATAATTTTTTTTATTTGAGGGACAAGGCCCGTCCCGTCCCGGTCCCGGTCCTGTCCCGCAAAAATTACGCGGGACGACCTCCGTCCCTTCCCGATCCCGTCTCGCGCCCACCCCTATATAGTGTAATTGCTGCGAATTTGGTTTGACACATATACTTTTTGGGACGCAGAGGAGACTCCGGCCCCTACGCTATCCGTTTCATGCAGATGCTCGCATCAGGCGACCGCGTATTCAAAAGGGTGGACGACGCCTTTATCGATGCCTACCGACTAGTCCTATGTGTCGCCATCTACCACGGTCCCTTCCGACCCAGCCCCGATCCTCAGTAGTCATTGCCTTCGTCTTCATTTACAAGAACATTGTTGGTTGTACTGTTGTCTGGACATGTTGTTGGTGGCTTGCACATTTGTGTTTTCGTAGGATTTTATTTGGTTGACTTTGGTATCGACGGTATGTCGTTTTGGGAAACCTAGGGCTCAGGTTTTGAAACTATGATGTCATGTTGTTTTTGAAACTATGTTATCATGTAGGTCGTACGATGGTTGACACTTATATATTTACGTCGTCCGCATTTCCATTGAAACTGACAATTACAACATGTCATGTCCAAAATATCACCTGGCAAGTTAATATTACTGCATGTCATGTACAAACTGAAATAGCTGCACCCAGGCCCAACAAGCCTTAATTACAAAACACGGGCGAAGTTCATACTTCAATGTAAAAGGGGGAGCGATAACGTTTCCGAATAAGTGAGCCCTGATTACAAAATGTGGTAAATACCTACTGTCATGTCTTACCCATTATATGTCATGTCAAAATATGTGCCCGTCATGTAATATCCATATGATCGACCAAGTATGTCGCGGGCGGTTACTAGGTGCGGCGCCGTTTCGGGAACTTCCTTTCCCACTGAGACGGATACCTAGATGTCTTCGGCCTGCCAGGGCGTACCTTGATAAGGGGGGAGGCAAGTCTCATTGGCGATTGCCTCGGGTACCCTCCAAGTGTCTCGTGACGGGACTGGGTAGATCACGTCCTGCATGTAGCACGCACGCCACGCGTCTACCTTGTACAAGTCGTTGACGAGCGAGTACACATCCACCCCGTGCAATTGGGATGCTGCGATTGCGTGCGCGCATGGGTACTGGTCGATGTTGAAGCGTCTGCAGCTGCATAAACGTCCTGTTAGGTTTACAAGCTAGCTGGAGGTTCCCTTGCGTACCTCGAACTCATGAGGACTCAGCTGTCTGACGACCATGGAAAGGGACTACACGAAGTTTGCTCTGATTGAGTTACCAACCCAGTCGCTTACGACTTTCCCCTGCTCGGCGCTTGTCTTCCTATGTTTGGCGAACCACGTGCCGACGGTCTCAAGGATGGCATCTACAAGGGCTGTTAGCGGCAAATCCCTAGGATATTTGAACACCGAGTTCAAGCACTCGGAGTTATTAGTGGTTGTGATGTTGTACCCATTCCCGGCGTAGAAAGCCCTTGCCTAGTTGCTGAACCCGGCCTCCTTCAGATATTGGCCCGCTCTGGAAACCCGTGCACAGAACTCCGCGTACAACGCCTGGAACTCCTCGTACGTGTAAGCTTTACACATCGTCATGAACTCTTCTTGCAAGCCCCCGCACTTGAACCGGAAACGGACGTTTTGAAATAAGTGATATGTGCATATGCCGTGCTTCGCGAATGTGTAGCTATCCCGTATGCCATTCAGGATGCTCATGTGGCGGTCTGATACCCACACCATATCAGTCGTGTCTTCAACGACACGCAACATCTGCCTGAAGAAGAACCCCCAAGACCCATCATTCTCGCCGTCACCCATGGCGAATGCGACGGGGTAAATGTGGTGGTCAGCGTCTTGTGCGGTAGCAAATAGCAAGTACCCTAGAAATTTCCCCTTCAAGAAGCTCCCGTCCACCGATATAACCTGGAGAATAAACATCTTGAGGCGTTAGAGGTGTCATATCTAATCAAACATGTGTCATGTCTTATTAATATGAGCGTCATGTTTAAATTAGATGAGCGTCATGTTCCATTTACGGAAGGACTGACCTTTCGTAGGTTGGGGATAGCCCTCCGCCACGCTCCAAGACTCACAAACGCATACTTGAATCGCCCATCCGTGTCGCGTTCTATCCTCGTGTACGTCCCAAGGTTGGCCTGCTCCAGCATGTACATGTACGAGTACATTCTCCGGTAGCTTTCCTCGTCCATTCCGTACACGTTGTCCCTCGCACTCAACCGGGCTCGGTGCGCCTTCCAGTAGCTGCATGCGACCCCCAGCTGCGACTTCATCATCCTCTGCACTTGGTCCGGATCGAGGGGCTTCTTTGACCGTCCGAAACTGCACATGCCCATTCACAAACAAGTGTGTCCAGTTAAGATAGTTGTGTGTCCAATTTTTATTAACGTATGTTCAGTGTATATAGGTTGTTGACCAGTTACAATTGTTGTGTGTCCAGTTACTACCAAAGTATGTCCACTATATGTCTAGTGGAATTTAGGCAAGAGTCCAGTTTAGTATTACGTATTGGGCCACATACCTTTTGACAATGCGCCGCCCCAACTGCGTGTATGTCGCACTGCGTTTTTGTCTGACCGCCTCGTTCAGCGAGCACGTGTGCTCGTTCACAAGCTTTCGAATCATCCATAACCTCGTTTCCTTGTAAGTCGAAGCCTGACATGACCACTTGCACTTGGGAGCAGGCGAGCAGCGCACCCTGCAACATACAAGATCGTCGTTGACTTCTTCACCTTCGTCGTGAAGCAACGAGTTAGACCCGCCCACGTTACGAGTTCCTGCACATCCTCCTTCCTCCGAAACATTTGTCACTCCTGAAGCTTAATACCGCACTGGCTGGGATCCAATGGGTTCCCCGCCACCATTGGTTCACTTTCAGCAGGCTTCGGAGAAGCTCTCAACTTCCATTTTCGTCTTTCGTATGCTTCCTCGACTTCCCTCACCGCTCGCTCCGCCTCATAATCCCATGACCAAGACTTCGTCGGACCAGAACTACCGTGTTCAGGTTTAACCACTTTTGGGATTGCATCATCCTCGTCGGAGGAGCTACCAAGGTCAATGGCTCTATCTTCCATGTCACTGCTGACATAAATGACCTGCTTCCCACGTTTAACTGCGTCGGCATTCTTTTCCCTCTTCGCAAACTCCAACTCCAACTCTTCACTTATCCCTAACCGGTCAGAAGTTTCTTGTAACTGGACGGATGTTTGGGTTAACTGGACATCCGATGATTCCAATTGGACATCCGTTTGGTTTACGTCGATAATTTTTGCTCCCAAATCTTCGTCTTCTCCGTCAAGCCCCAAGGGGAGATCCGTATTTGGGTGATCTTCTTGGGTCACGGGCGGACCAGTTAACGGCACTACAACATCCTCCAAGCCTGCAGGAGACAAACCACCACCGTCTGAATCATCCGTTGTCGATCCTTGTGCTTTTGCCACGTCTCTACCAACCTTGTGTCGCAGGGAGACATTGAGGTCGATGGGCCAATTTCGTTCTCCAGACAGCCCGTTTACAAACTTGTAGGCCTCCAAGTCTTCGTCATCCCCGATAGCAAACGGCCTGGACCCTTCCTTCTTTGGCATTACATATGTGAGCTCCACATCATTTCTCCTCCCATCGACACTAAACTTGTCCATCACCTGTTTCTTCGAATTTACATAGTCAATCCTTTCGTCCACCAGCATGGCTTTCTGGCTCCTTGACCCCGTGAAGACCCAAGTGCCGCCTTCACACGCCCACCATCCTCCAAACAATACAGTGATACAAACTGATGATTTTTCCCCTGTTGCATTACATAGAGACAACACTTACCCATTTTATGTTCGACCAGATCAATGTCCAGTAACTTTCAACACGTGTCCTGTGGTTACGACTTAACTGTCCAGTGAAAAGTGGCTTCGTACAAGTAAATCGTTTACTGAACCCATGCCCACTTGCTTCTTCTTCAATGAATTCTCTCTCTTTCTTCAAATTTTGTAAATAAATATGACGCCCATCATTCCTCTGATCCCCTTATGTAGACCACACATCATTGGACACCTACTCTCTTTCTTCAAATCCCACGCCGGCCATTCCCCTTCTTCAAGTTCTATTTCCCCTGCAATTCATTAATGAGGACTAATGATTTCCTTCAGAAATTCTCCAATGTTTATAAACCCTCCCCCTCCTCCCTCCCCTTTCCCTTTTTTTTTTGGCGCCATCGCTGGGCGGGAACCATCTGGCTCCCTCCTTTTTACTGTAGCCCCCTTCTCCATCTCTCTCCCTCTCTCTACCTGTCTTGTCAATAATGCTCAGGATTTTCTCCCCCCCTCTCTCTCTCTCTCTCACGCATATCTCTCTCACACAGACTCTCTCTCTCTCTCTCTCTCTCTCTCTCTCTCTCTCTCTCTCTCTCAATTGCCCAGCTGTCAAACTCACAGTGTCCAATCTCCCCCTCATGACCTGCTACTGGTTGAACCAAAAATCCGGATATCCGGAATTGTGCAATTTTTTTCCGAATGGGGTTAGGCGTGCAAGGTTTGCATCCAAAAGGGTTATTTTAGCAAAACATTCATAATTTATTTAGATGACTAAGTCGAATATATGCAAATGAATATTTATTCAGATGAATATGACGTCAGTATTCAAATGAATATTTATTCAAATGAAGAAGTCGACTGTATTCAAATGAATATTCATTCATATTCGAATCGTAACTTACATATTTTCAATGTACATGGATGTATATTAAAGGCAATTAATTTTTTTTTAATTTTTTTAGTTTCCATAAATTACTCTTTTTAGTTGGATAATTTATCCAACATTAGTTGGATAAATTATTATGTTTATATGCTCAAGTTATTATGTTTATATGTTCTTAGACTGTACGCTTGCAATTATTATGTTTACATTAGTTGTGTCTCCGTGTTCTCTATTGTAGGTGTTGACACCATAGAAATGCACGAGTTTAGAATTGGAAAGCAACTTTGCAAAACGACACTTTTACAAACCACAAGTTTTCAGGACTTCGAGAGTTGCAGCTACATTAGTCATACTTGCCTCCGCTTACAATAGTCATATGTGGTTGCACCTCAAAAGGAATGCCTTGCCTGTTACAACGCGGTTCATGGCATGCGCCTGTCGTTCCAAATCTGGCGAATGATTTCGTCCCTCAGCCCCTTCATCCATGTGACAGGGCCTCCATCCTCGTCCGAGTCATACAAGGGATCATCGTCCTCGTGACCAATTTCCTCTTCGTCATCGTAGGGGTCATCCTCGTCCTCCCCGTCGGACGTGGAAACATGCAGGGTGAACTCCGTGAACCGCGGGTCATCGTCGTCGACGATCTCGGGCTCCGCACATGATTACCTGACGTAATTGTGGAGCGCAAAGCAAGCTATGATGATCGCAATCTGCTTCCGAATAGGGTACTTCGGAAGTTGCGTTAGTATCTTGGACTTGGACTTCAATATCCCGAATGACCTCTCGATAGCGCCCCTGAGGGACGAGTGCGACTTGTTGAAGGCCGCTTTCTCGTTCGACGGTTGTGAAACGACGAATTTTGGGTGATGGTACTTCGTCGTGGAATAGGGAATCATGTAACCCGGCCGGAAGGGGTACCCTTTGTCGCATAGGTAGTAGCGGCCTACACAACATGAATGTACATTCATATGCATTAGCTAACACAACTCATATGGTTTGCATGAGGTTAAATGAAGGCTCAAACGTACCGGCAAGAGGGTGTGGGAATCGCAACGCGTTTGTCCTTAGGGCGTGATCAAACACACGTGCATCGTGTGCGCTACCCTCCCACCCGGCCGATATGAACGTGAATCGCAAGTCGAAGTCGCACACCGCCATCACGTTGTACGTGTATGTGTCCTTCCTACACCGAAACCTGATCTGGTCGCCCCTGGGAATCGCCGCTTGAATGTGTATCCCGTCTATTGAACCGATAGCGCCCTTGAAGTACGGCCAGTACCGGTTGTTGTTCTGGATGGCGTCAGGTATGTTGTTGAAGTGGGGGTCCTGAGGGCGGATGATGTCGCATGCGAAACCTCGGTAGCCATTGCATCTAGCCCCACACACTGCGTCTAGAACTTGGCCTATGCTGTCAGATATAGTGTACGAGGATTGTTGGAACCTTTCACATGCATTCCGATGGCTGGCCCCCCAAGACATCGTGTTGACGAAGACTGCAACCTTCTCCATCATAGACATCTGGGTGGATGGTCGAAGACCATATTGATGCTCCAGAATCCCACATAGTCGTACGAATGCACCTTTATCCATCCTGAAGGAGTTGACGCTCCTCGTCTGCGACCAGTGCGTCACAATGTCATCGACCCAACGCGCACCTGTGTACGGACCGATGTATTGGGGGACTTTATGCAAATGTAGAAAGTAGTGCTGAAGAATGGGGATGGCCTGCTGTTGGAGGAGGAGGCAAGTGATTACAAGTCTTTGCCGTCGTCGACGCCTACGACGACGGCGCTCGTACCCCCTGGGTTGCAGCCTGCAATGTCAAGGTAACCATAACAATGAAGCGTCATTGATAATAGCATTGGAAAGCCACATTGTAGAACCACACATATGACACAACGAAACACATTATTCTCAAACACACACGTTAAGGTCCCAACATCACACACAGTATTTATGGTATGGGACTTGTAACGCAAACAGTTTGACAATGTTCACAAACTCAAATGATGGAAAAGAAAGTCGAACGCAAAGTTGCATCATTTCACACTAACAAGTTTAAGGACCGAAAATTTTTAAGTTGCAGAGGAAGCACTCTTATTGGGAGTCATGGGGGACAAGCGCCCAAATGCCGCCCGTCGTTCGTGGAGTACAGCCACTTCAGCCACGCCATCCGGGACTCGTTCGTCTCAATCTCCAGGAACACCTCCCGCCTTTCGGGGGTGGGAAGGGCCAAGCTGAAGCACCACATGGGATCTCCTGTCTTCATGAGCCCATCTGCCACCATGGTTTTGACAATGTCCATTACCTCCCGGGTGGTCCCATGAGGTTTGTTGGATGACACCTCCTCCCTCTCCTCCCTCGCCCCCCTCTCCAGCATGGCCTTCAGTAAACTGTTGGTGTCTTCCGCCAAATCAAAATGTCGCGAAGCAAGCTTGGAGCCCTCCGACTTTCGAATGTTGCATTTTGGAGCGACGGTTGATGCACTAGACGCGGAACTTGATATACCCCGCTTTTTGCTGGTGGATGGACTTGCACCTGCCACGTGAGATGGACCCGAGCGGTGGGCAGTTGAAAGACCAGACCCCATTAGAAGCCTCGGAGGCAGGGACCTTTTCAGGTAAGCTCCCGTCCTTCGGCTCTTCGTCATAGATGTTGTTCATTGCATGAGACATAGATGGAGTCCGGGTCTGACTAGGGAATAGATCATCAAACTCCTCCTCTACCCCCTCATATTGGGAACCCTTTGGGTCACTTGCATTGTCTCGGCCATTCCCATGACAACCATCTTCGTCATCGATCGAGATGCTCTCCGGCTGTCCTTCATCGCGAGGGGGTTCCTGAGATGCCCATGCCGATGGGTCCATGGATGGGGCGACGCAGTACTCTCTGGTGGCGACGGTGCCACCGTAAACTTGGTCAAACAAGTCCTCCAACTCAGGAGGGATGCCCTTCTTTCGGAACTTCCTGAAGTCATGGTCGACCTGCTCAATGGGAAATGAAGGCAATGTTGTGGGACATCCGTAATGGCGGTGTGCACATTGAAGACAAGACAAACACAAAAGGAGAACGTACCGCAATTTTCTTCTCCCACCATTCGTTAGACGCCATGATGGTTCCTCTAACGAGATCCCAACCCAACCCCGTCTCATCCTTCTTCAGCTCTTTCCAACAGTTGTAATAAGTTTTCATATCGCGAGTGCGATTCTTAAGAGTGTTGGTGTTGCACTTCTTCCCCGTCAATTCCTCAAACTGAGCAGTAAGGGGAGCCCAAAGGAAGGTCTGCTCCCTTCCATTTTTTTTTCTGGTATGCTAGGAGAATTCGTATCAGCTTGATCGTCAGGTCGTAGGACCAGTAGAAGGCGGTTGGAATGGGGACCTTGTCGTCACCACTGGCGGGTGTCTTAGCTTTTCCCCTTCGATTAGTCGTCGCCTTTCACTTACCTTTGTCATTGGGAACGGGCGTGGAATCCATGCCAATCTGGAATGGAAAGATGGCGAGGAATGCGATGGGCCGATGGACGGCGATGCACAACAACAATCGAATTTTCGAAGCCAAATTAATATTCAATTCAACTTCAATCGAAACGAAAACAGTCGACACAAAAGCAATAAATTGAGGAATCATAACACAACAAAACCCATCTTAACCGCCCTCAACAATCATGCCGCTCAAGAACAGATGTACTCAATTCAATTCATGAGGTGGGTTGCCCTTCCATTCCCGCCCTCAACAATCATGCCCTCAAGAACAATCGACTCGGATATAGTGTACGGCCCCAAACACAAGCAAGCCCCCAATCAATTAACACAAATTTCCCCCGTTTCAATTTCGACATAACCCTAACAATTTCATCTTATTTCGATTCGAGCTCCTAAAGTGGAAAAAGGGGACAACTTACATGGAAGGCGATCAGTGGGGGCTTCGTCATCGGGTGCCGCCGCAGCTGTCGGCTTTCCGGCGCCGATGGTCGGGTGTAGTCCTTCTTCGACTATGGACGGCCCTGCTATCGCCAAGGAGGAGCTCAGACTCGGACGCCACACTCCACAGGGGTCCCAAACAACTCCAATCTCGACAATTGTGGAGTATCGACATGATTGAAATGAAAATCAAGAGGGGTATGTTTTGGGGGCAGTTTGGTCATTTCATGTGGATAAGTGGGGGCAATTCGATCTTTGCCCGTCACTCCATCCACCAAAAAATAAAAATACAACCAAACACAAAACCCAAAAAATCCGGTGTTGAGTTTTCATCTTTTACATCCCAAAAATCCATCCCCATCTACCACATCCCCTAAAATCCAACAAATCCCTAAAAATCCATCCCGTTCCCAAACACACCCTTAATCTGATGGCTTAAAATTGTTCTCACGAATGCATTCTAAGTAGACCTGTCAAACGGTTCATTTGGGTCGGGTCACTTCGGGTCTCGGGTAAAACGGGTTCCGGGTAAAACGGGTTGATTAGAACCCGGGTTTCGGGTCATTTCGGGTTTGTCAATTTTTCTTTTTTAAATTAAAAAAATCATGATTTAATAATTTTGCGATAAATTTTAATTATATATAAAAAATTTAATTATATTATATTAGAAAAATTAATTATATCATGATTTTTTTAATTAAATCATGATTTAGCTCCTTAAAAAACGTGCTAATAAATAAAACGACCGATATTTTGAGACAAAGGTAGTACAAAGTTTAAAGTCACCACTTCTGTTTGAGAATGAGTTTTTTTTAGCCTTCTAAGTTTTTTAGTAAGCTGATTGATTATTTTGAGTATTAAACACACATTTGTTGAGCTAATGGGTTTGAAGGTAGAACCAAATAATTTGGTAGTTGGATTGGACTACACATTCCACAAAACGCTGGTGAATGAAATTTTCAGAACTTTGGTATGGAGAACACATAAAAAAAGATATATTATATTAATAATGTAAGACTCGGGGTCTTAACATTCTTATAAACCACTCTCAACATCCTTATGATATCCGATGTATGACGGGAGTGTTACAAATAAACTTAAAAGTCAAAAAAATCCTTTCCTCAAAATATAGGCAATTCTTTTTCCTTTTTTTTTTTAATATTTTTTAAGAAGCTAAAAACTCTATCAAATATTATCTTTTTATTAGTTTTGTTTGAGCATGTTATATGATTTGCAATGTCTAATTAGAAGCTTTATTATTGTATATTAGGATAAAGCATGGATAGTTAGCTTAGTGTCATAAAACATATGACAAATAAAAAATTTGAATTAAAATCTTTTGGATTTTAAGCTTGTACTTTCAATTCATTTGTAAAAAAAAAAAGAAGAAAAACCATTAAACAAAATGGGGATTGATAATTGAGCTCATAACCTATTTGATAATCAAAATTTTGACCTTGGATTCAAATTTTATATTTCAAAAGAATATTTTATTTTCCTAAAATCAACAATAACCATTTAATATTTCATTTAAATATGATATTTTAAATTATTTTAGGTTAAAGAAGCATATATACATACTCTTATCATGCTAATAATCTTCAATTTTCATTTTTGAAGCATACATACTCTAATATTGTAGAGTATATATGTTAATTTTCTTTTTAGATCATTGCCGATTACGTGTGTGTCGGTACTTAATTAAAAACAACTTAAGGTAATTTTTAAGGAAAATTAATAGATTTTATAAAGAAATTCTAAACAATTTATTCAATATTTTCCCGATTACGTGTGTGTCGGGGCATGGTAGTTAGCTTGTAAATAAATTATTATAAATTAATTAATTAGATTTATTAATTTAAGAAAAAATTAATTAGATCGTTTTAGCTTATAAATAAATTATTCTAAAAAATATTATAAATAAATAAATTAGATTTATTAATTTAAAATGCATAAGATGGAATTACTTTAAGTTAATAAATAATTAAGGTGAAATAATTATTTAAATTAGAGAACCTATAAAAAAATCAAAGCATCTTAATTATAGTAGTAATTAATTGAAACTAAATCAACTATTTTTAATCAAAGAATAAATAGAAAATAATAAAAAGCTATCTGAATGAGATAAATATGTAATTTATTTTAACAATATATAAATAAATAATTTAATTATTGATTTAAAATGAATTTTCAAAACACTCCCAAATAATAAAATATTGTTCGGTAGTGTTTTGAAAATTAGTTAAATATCTAATTAGTTTACATATCGATATGGACTTTGTAATAAGTTCAAAAATTATTGAGTTAAATTTTTTTTTAAATGTGAGGTAGTATAAAATTAAGGTTAAAGTAAACTATTATGTGATTAAGTAAACAAAATGTATGCATATTTATTAGCATTGGCTCAAAATATCTTGAAACCTATAATTGCATAATGTATCAAATACGGAGTAGTCTACCAAAAATAAATTCAAATACGAAGTATCTACCACATAATTTAAAATTAATCGCGATGTTTATCCTTAATAAGCATTTTGTTGTGGAAGGCATAAGTCATATATATAAGTTTGGATTTTAAAACTCTATTTACCATTTACCATTCCAACAACTTTTTAATTTTATTTTTTAAAATTTTTGTAAGATTCGAAATCTTACCCAACCAAATCTTCTTAAGTACATTTTATGGGTAAAAATCATGGCTAATTTCGAATGTAAATAAAAATTCACATGAATAACAAATTTATAAAAAAATCGAACTTATCCACTAATCTTTTTCCAATTAAAATAAAATATTTTGGCTAAATGATTAAATAGTTTAATTAGTAAAATTCAATTAAATAAGAAGGTGGGACCATGATGGATGAAAATCTTCCACATGAGCCGAAAGTTAAGGGTTAGGTGACACGTGGCATGTTCAACATGTGTTTTAGTATTATATTAGATATAAAAAAATCAAAGCATCTTAATTTTAGTAGTAATTAATTGAAACTAAATCAACTATTTTTAATCAAAGAATAAATAGAAAATAATAAAAAGCTATCAGAATGAGATAAATACGTAATTTATTTTAACAATATATAAATAAATAATTTAATTATTGATTTAAAATGAATTTTCAAAACACTCCCAAATAATAAAATATTGTTCGGTAGTGTTTTGAAAATTAGTTAAATATCTAATTAGTTTACAGATCGATATGGACTTTGTAATACGTTCAAAAATTATTGAGTTAATTTTTTTTAAATGTGAGGTAGTATAAAATCAAGGTTAACGTAAACTATTATGTGATTAAGTAAACAAAATGTATGCATATTTATTAGCATTGGCTCAAAATATCTCGAAACCTATAATTGCATAATGTATCAAATACGGAGTATTCTACCAAAAATAAATTCAAATACGAAGTATCTACCACATAATTTAAAATTAATCGCGATGTTTATCCTTAATAAGCATTTTGCTGTGGAAGGCATAAGTCATATATATAAGTTTGGATTTTAAAACTCTATTTACCATTTACCATTCCAACAACTTTTTAATTTTATTTTTTAAAATTTTTATAACATTCGAAATCTTACCCAACCAAATCTTCTTAAGTACATTTTATGGGTAAAAATCATAGCTAATTTCGAAAGTAAATAAAAATTCACATGAATACCAAATTTATAAATAAATCGAACTTATCCACTAATCTTTTTCCAATTAAAATAAAATATTTTGGCTAAATGATTAAATAGTTTAATTAGTAAAATTCAATTAAATAAGAAGGTGGGACCATGATGGATGAAAATCTTCCACATAAGCCGAAAGTTAAGGGTTAGGTGACACGTGGCAAGTTCAACATGTGTTTTAATATTATATTAGATATTAGATATTAGATATTAGATATTAGATATACGGAGTATTAATTAGTTTACAGATCGATATGGACTTTGTAATACGTTCAAAAATTATTGAGTTAAATTTTTTAAAAATGTGAGGTAGTATAAAATTAAGGTTAAAGTAAACTATTATGTGATTAAGTAAACAAAATGTGTGCATAGTTATTAGCATTGGCTCAAAATATCTCGAAACCTATAATTGTATAATGTGTCAAATACGGAGCATTCTACCAAAAATAAATTCAAATACGAAGTATCTACCACATAATTTAAAATTAATCGCGATGTTTATCCTTAATATGCATTTTTCTGTGGAAGACATAAGTCATATAAATAAGTTTGGATTCAAAAACTTTATTTACCATTTACCATTCCAACAACTTTTTATTTTTATTTTTTAAAATTTTTGTAAGATTCGAAATCTTACCCAACCAAATCTTCTTAAGTACATTTTATGGGTAAAAATCATGGCTAATTTCAAAAGTAAATAAAAATTCACATGAATACCAAATTTATAAATAAATCGGACTTATCCACTAATCTTTTTCCAATTAAAATAAAATATTTTGGCTAAATGATTAAATAGTTTAATTAGTAAAATTCAATTAAATAAGAAGGTGGGGCCATGATGGATGAAAATCTTCCACATAAGCCGAAAGTGACATGTGGCATGTTCAACATGTAGTTAGCTTGTAAATAAATTATTCTAAAAATATTATAAATAAATTAATTAGATTTATTAATTTTAGAAATAAATTAATTAGATTTTTTTACATGTATTACTTGGTATTTGGCTTATAAATAAATTATTATAAAAAATATTATAAATAAATAAATTATATTTATTAATTTAAAATTACATTAGATACAATTAATTTAATTTAATAAACAATTAAGGTGAAATAATTATATAAAGTAGAGAATCTATAAAAAAAAAATCAAAGCATCTTAATACGGTGTAGTTATTTTTTTTTAGTTTGGATAATATATAGTTAGGTTATAAAACTTGAACAAATAATGGAAATCAAATTAATTGAAAATTTTAGCTATAGCTTAGTATAGAATAACTATAAACTTGAACAGACTCCAACTGTT
The DNA here is from genome assembly GCA_963922045.1 of Persicaria maculosa. NCBI lineage: Eukaryota > Viridiplantae > Streptophyta > Magnoliopsida > Caryophyllales > Polygonaceae > Persicaria > Persicaria maculosa. The sequence goes on from OY998258.1 coordinate 19,734,278, forward strand.
TGCATACTGTAAAAAAAGAAAACTATAAATTAAAATAATTATTATCTTGTCAAAAAAAAATTCAACCGATGTAGTTTATATGTTTAGGTTATAACTAATTAATGAAATATATTTTAATATACAAATGTTTCTTACTATTTCTATGATTATATGTTTACATATTGATTCTTACCAAAGATAAAATGATGTCAATATGTATGTTTAATTCTATTTCCAAAAATCGCATTTATTAACTCTTTTAGAAAATAATAAAGGGGCTTTTTGCAAAATAGCCACGAAAATGGGCTTATTTTGCAAAATACCCGCGTTTTGGGACATTTTTGCAAAATGTCCTAAATATATACCGCTTTCTCTCTCCAACGCGCTCTCTCTCCTTCGCCCTGCTCTCTCCTTCGCGCGCTCTCTCCGTCGCTCTCTCTCCTTCGCCTCCTTTGCGGCGCTCTCTCCTCCTAAGCTCTCTCAGCTGCTCAACTGCTCACCAATACCGCCGATCTCTCCGATCCAATCAAAACCACCGATTTTGACGTTCCTCAAATCGAATCAAGTAAGTATAGCATGTTCGAAACTGGATTGAAATCGAAGAAAATTTGCGCCGAAGGCGCAAATTTTCTGAGTAAATTCTGAAGAATACAATCGAATATAGTAATCAGTGCAATGGAATCATAGAAAATTTGCGCCGAAGGCGCAAATTTTCTTCGATTTTTTAAGTGTTGGAGTCGATTTTGAAGTCTCAAGGTGTTTGTGTTTATGTTTCTTTGTCAAATTTGAAATTGAGCATACATGTGACAGATTTTGCTTCCGACTGATCGATTTGGTTTATGATGGCTACAATTGCTGAATGAAATCTGAAATTTTGTCCATGTTGTTTTATGTTTTGCACATAACCTGTTTGATGAAATGCCTCAATAGGCCGAGTGATTTCGATCGATTGATAAGGAACTCGAATATTGCTTCCGACTGTTTTACTTATCAATCGATCGAAGATCGATTGATAAGAAAAATCAATTGTTGATGAAAGTTTTATGGTTTTTATGTTGTTTTAGCTACTGTTTTAGGTTGCTTTGAGCTGCTTTTTTTGTTGGGCTACATAAGCTACTGCCTAGCAAGTGTTTTAGTATGATTAATTTCATTTGCTGCGATTGGTACTTCGACTGTATATGATGTGTTCAGTAAGCTTATTTTTGTGGATGGGGTTGACATAGGATTGCTAATGTGAATATGTTTATCAAGCATGTACATGTTGATGTTATTGGCAATTCTGTTGCTAGAATACGTGAGCCTGCATAGAAGATCCTTCATGCTGATTTTTTCTTTCTTGATGGGAGGGTCAAGTGTGAAAATGCAGTAGCAATACATATCACTTTATCCTTTGCACATTTGGTTCAGTTATGAATTCTGACATGATTGCTGACGAATGCAATCGTGTTCAATGCAGTGGAAAATTTGCGCCGAAGGCGCAAATTTTCTTCGATTTTTTAATTGTTGGAGTCGATTTTCAAGTCTCAAGGTGTTTGTGTTTATGTTTCTTTGTCAAATTGCACTGTGAAGGCTTTGAAATTGAGCATTCATGTGACAGATTTTGCTTCCCACTAATCGATCTTTGCTTCCGACTGTTTTCCTTATCAATCGATCGAAGATCGATTGATAAGGAACCTAGCAATGAAGTTTCTGAGTTGCAGAGCTTTTAGTGTAAAGTTTCTGACTGATATATTTTACAGGATTCTGGCAAGTTTGTCTTCTGGCACTGTGGTGATTTGGAATTATCAATCTCAGGTTAGGAAGCTGCTAAATGTATCTTTACTCTTTAGTAGTTAATGTATGCTGGCATTGCGAGGGAATTATCAATCTCAAGTTTGGAGCATCAGTTGAGGACGAGGGTGTATGTTGATTTGAGTGTTTTGTTGGCCGAGCTTTTGTCTATTGAGAGGGAATGCCAGCGCTTGGTTGACAGGTTTATGAAGGAGAGGAATCGCGATCCTGATAAGAGGTAGAGTTTGTGCTCATTGGGTGTTTTTTTTTTCCTTATGATATTCATGGTTTGGATGGTGAAAGAGAGAAAGAGAGTTTGGAATCCAAAAGTTTAGGCGGTGTTTGAAATTAATGAATATTAGGGTTCCTTTGGCATGAGCTTCTTATACATTATGACTTCCTTTGTATTCTTAAACAGGTAACTTATCAGCACAAATAAGCCCCTTATAATATTCTTATTATCAACATATTGCGCCACACCGCCAACACGTATTCTAACTATAGTTTGAATCATCTGAGGCATATGGATACATGTGCTGATTTTTGTTTCCCCTAAGATCTCTGTCGTGATTTCGAAGAAGATTGTAATGTTCCATAACTAAAAAAGAAATCGGAATTCATGCACGTCTTTATGTGAGTTATTTTCTCTTTGCTGTGAGCTTGTGACTGTGATGTTAGTAATCATATCACTCTAAATATTGGCGGTGACAACTGTGCAATGATATTTTGATTGATGAATCCCTTCCTCTAATCTGCATTCTTCATGGATAAGACCTGTTAGGAGTGTTAGACTCTTAAAACAGAGTCGTGCAACTCTTGCAACATAGTCGTGCAACTCTTACAACATAGTCGTGCAACTCTTACAACATAGTCGTGCAATTCTTAAAATAATATTGAGAGAACATAAAATCATGTTGAGAACAATTTCAGAAATCTCGATTGTTTTGCAAAAAATAACCTATTGTTGAGCAAAAATAAGAGTAAGTTGTGCAAATATAAGAGGACGTTGTGCAAATTTAATCATAAGTTGTGCAAATATGACCCTAGTCTAGTTTTTATTTATTTTATTTTTTAACCTTTTATCGTGCAAATATAAGAGTACTTTGTGCAAATATAACCATAAATTGTGCAAATATAATCCAAGTAGAGTTTAGAGTTGCACTTTTTTCCGTGTCGACACTTTTTTTCCCATGTCAGCACTTTTTTTAGAGTTGCACAAGCATGGATAACAATTTCACAAAGAATCGAAGAAGCGCATGACAAATGAATCATAAGCCAATCAAATGATGTCGAACAATTCCATCAAGCCTGGATAACAATTTCACAAATATGATCCAAATCTAGTTTTTTTTTCTACATGGATAACAATTTTTTTTTACTTTATAATATTATCCGTGCGCATTTTATTCTAATTTGTGCACTTTTTATTCTATTTGTGTCAGCACTTTTTTTAAATAATTTTTTTTTCACGTCAGCACTTTTTTAAAATAAGATCATGTTGATAATAAATTCACAAGTCTCGATTGTCGTGCAAATCTTAAAATAGAGTCGTGCATTTCTTACAACAGAGTCGTGCAACTCTTCCAACAGAGGCGTGCAACTCTTAAAATAGAGTTGTGCAACTCTTACAACAGAGTCGTGCAACTCTTAAAACAGAGTCGTGCAACTCTTAACACAGAGTCGTACAACTCTTAACACAGCGTCGTGCAACTCTTACAACAGAGTCGTGCAACTCTTACAACAGCGTCGTGCAACTCTAAAATTTCATAGTGTTATTCATGAAATTTATAGTTTTATTCATACAAACTAAAATCTAATTTGATTCTTCTTAAATTAAAAATCTAATTTGGGCACATTATAATATTATTCTTGCAATTTTTAATCTAATTTGGTTCTTAAACTGTATTTTAAAGTTGCACAACCGTAATTTAGAGTTGCACAACTGTAGTGTCAGCATCTTTTTCTATTTTGTTAATCAAAGAAAACAACTAGTGTCAACGATGTTTGCAATTTTAGTGATGAAAATGTATTGATCAATTTTATTTCTTTATAACTCTGTCAGCACTAAAATTGCAAACACCGCTGACACACTCTTTAATTTCTAAAAAGCTGCTGACACAACCCTTAATTACAGTTGCACAACTGCATCTTAAAGTTGCACGACAGCACCTTAAAGTTGCACGACAGCACAACTTACATTTGCTGCTGTTAAAATCTAGATGGGGCGTTATCCTTTTTACCATCTGAATCAAAGGTTTGAATACTCTAATGGAGGCAAGGCCAAACCGGAGCAACTCTTAATACAGAGTCGTGCAACTCTTAATACAGAGTCGTGCAACTCTTAATACAGAGTCGTGCAACTCTTAATACAGAGTTGTGCAACTCTTACAATAGAGTCGTGCAACTCTTAAAATAGAGTCGTGCAACTCTTACAAGAGAGTCGTGCAACTCTTAAAACAAGAGTCGTGCACCTCTTAAAACAGAGTCGTGCAACTCTTACAAGAGAGTCGTGCAACTCTTAAAACAAGAGTCGTGCAACTCTTACAAGAGAGTCGTGCAACTGTTAAAACAGAGTCGTGCAACTCTTGCACCATAGTCGTGCAACTCTTAAAATAATGATAAATATAATGAAAAGTGTTTCTTGGAGGTGATGGCACAAATAAAATACAATTGTGAAAATCTAAACTAAAGTTGTGCGACCCTAAAATACAGTTGTGCAACCCTAAAAAATGTGCTGACACGAAGAAGAAAAAGTGCTGACACGGAAAAAATATATACCGAACTACAAAGTTATTACTTAGGAAGATACTCGATTGTAACTAATATCAGTGTCAGCACTAATTGTAACTAATATCAGTGTCAGCACTAGTTGTGCAAAATATAATCTATTATTGAGCAAAAATAAGATCATGTTGAGCAAATTTCCACCAATCCCCCATATTGTGCAAAAATAATATATTCTTTGATTTTTGATGTATAAGATACAATTTTGAAGTATCCATTTGAATATGTAACTGTTTATGCTTGTTTTTGCAATATCTGTGACTGTCTAGCTTGTCTAATATAATGAATTTAAGCACTCGAATAGGGGGAATAGCTTGTCATTAGAGCATTCTTCTCGGACGAAAACTTGTAAACGAGAAAAGGCGACCAATCAAATAGAAACACCTTTGAATGGAGATGAACAAAACTCTGCCTTAGAGTTGCACAACTCTGTTAAAAGAGTTGCACAACTCTGTTAAAAGAGTTGCACAACAATCAAATTCCATTTCTCAAGCTGCAGTATAGACCTAAAGCTGCAGTATTTTAGAGGCAAACAGAAATTTGCAGTTACAAAGACAACATACATGAACAACCGATTTTATTGCAAGCAAAATATTGCACATATAACAATTTCTGTCAACACAACACTTTCTGTCAGCACAAAATCCATGACAACCCAAACAAAATCAGCAATCCTCATATGCAACAAAAAACTAAAGAGAGCCTAACTATCGACTAAAATGTAAACTTCGGCTTCAAAGCAGAGTTGGATCCCAAGCTGCTCCAGGACTTTCGCAATCTGCGAAAACTCAGGCCTCTTTTCAGGCTGCGAAAGCCAACATTGCTCGATTAGAGCTCGCATTGCATGACGGCAATCCTCCAGAATAGGAGGCCTCAGATTCTGAAATTCCCAGGCAGTCTATGTTAGAATTCGAAAGCCAAAGCAATATCATATCAGTCATGACTACAAGTAACAAATTACATCTATGATGCTTCAAACTTCAAATTACATCTATACAGCTTACAACAATAAAATATAGAAATTGCAAGATTCAAAATGATGATATTATTCCTTTTTGAGATTCTGGTGGTATTATTGTGGGTACTAAAACCTACAGCATGCTTTGTGAATTGGAATTGTTCATTTGTCAGAGACAGATAGTATTGATTCCTTAAATAAGTAATCCAATTAAACTAAGTTATTTTAAAGCAAGTATTACAATCACCAAAAACCTGAAAATATAAAGAAGAAAAAGGAGCCTTACTTAATACATCATCAGCAGCAGATAGCCTTTTGCAAACATCCCTGCATAGCATCCGAGCAATCAAATCACGAGCAAGCTGAGAAACTGAGGTCCTCCACCCTGGCTGGCTGCCTCCAACACACTCGCTATGGCAGGTGTTATCCCTCCTCGTCCAGCCACTGAGGGAGCTAATGATATAACTCTGAATTTCAGGGCTTCCCTCTATGATCCGCCTTCTATGGACCAACCTGAAGCGCCTGTAGCCGATGCACATTCAGAAACTCCAGTGACTGATAGGATGGATGAAAGTCACCCAGCTGTAACGCGCCGTACAAGCAGCAGGATTAGAAATGGCAGTAGATTAGCATTACGAAATCAGCGGAGGAGAAGATGAAAGGTGTGTTCTTTCACGGTTTTAAGCTCCTGCCAGATGTGTGCTATTGTAATAAGATTTACACTCCGTGTTGGCTCAACTAGAAAAGATCCCTGCAAAATAGTTTCTTTATCCTTTAGGTTAAATCACATTTTGAGATAAAATGTGAGCTTCACATTGTAGATACATGAAATCCATAGTCTGCACTCCGAATTAGCTCTTCCTGTCTGCATTCCCTAATGATTCCTCTGTATGTAGTTTGAATGAAAGGCAACAAGTCTACAGCCCTTTTTGATATAATACATAATGCAATGAAGAAGGGCACTACCTTGGAGTAAACCGTGTTATGCATTCCTACAATCTTTTACCTTTCAGCTTGTCATCAACAGTCAGTTTCCGATGGCTTCAACGAGTATATGTCCTCTGAAGAGTTGTTGTGTTGTCTAAAACTTGTGGTTAGAGTCAACCCAAATGCAAGCTTGTCTGAAACTCGAGTAGAGCGAGCTGCAATTAGCAGAGCGGTTTTTCTTATTTGTTTGCTGCATATGCCATCTCAGATGCAAGCTTGTCATGAAGGTTAATGAATAAATTGTAAAATGCAACACAGAATGCATGACATCAAGTTAATGAAAACACATCCACACACAATGAATCATCATAGCTAAACACAAATTCAATTCCTTCACAAGAGTAAGAACATAAATGTATAACAATTGAGTGCTCACCTGTCTAGAAGGAAGCAACCTAGCAGTCCAGGATTTGATTTCTTTGACACTGACATAAAAGCAAGGGCTGATAACTCCACATTTGTTCAGCCTGCCGATCAGTTCGACAACAATCTTTCCAGATCTATGGTCATCAACATACTCAAACTCTCCAATGTATCCTATAGGAAAGCAAAATGAGGAGATTAGAAATCATAACTGCACAGAAGGCCACAAGGGATACCAAATACAGATTCTGGATTCATTCATACCATGCTTTTGCATGACCAAAAGATAATTGGTGATAACCTTAGACGAAGGTCTAATCGAGGCCTGGCGCTTCCCACGCTTCTCAGCATTGTACATGGTATTCAGAGCATCATTGAGCACGCTAACCTTCCTTTTTCTTCAAACTGCTTAGAAGCAACAGAATATACACAAGTGTGATTTATACAATCAATTGAAACCACCAGCATCGATTAGATGTTTCAAATCACAGAGAACAAAGGGCATAAGTTGGTAATTAAACCACAAATTTAGGATCTTTGATACGAACTAGCAAGAACAATCAAAACTTAATGCAAAGTTACAAAATAACGAAAAGATCAAAGTTTGATGCTCATCGTTAGTCAACTCATCCCTTCTAGATCAGATTCAATGTGTAATAAGCTGCAATTGCTAGGCCTTAAACCTAATTCAACTCTTCATAGCCCTAAGTATAAAATCAATTCTGGAAATGTAGAATTTCATCACTGGTACAGCCAGCTCACCTCCTCATTGCTCCGCTCGGTGGCGCCTTTGCTCGCTCCGGCCTCCGGCGCTGGCTCCCTCCCCCGCTCCTTCCGCCGCTGGCTCCCTCCCTCGCTCGCACCGCCGCTCGCTCCCTCGCTCGCTCGCCACCGCCTTCGGCGCTTCCTCGCTACCTCGATCTCGCCAACAGACAGCGGCTCCGGCGCCAACCTCTCTGGATCTCGCCGCCATAGATCGATCCAGATCTCGCCTCCAAAATCGCCTTCAATCGGGAGCGGAGAGAGAGAGATTGGAGAGAGAGACGATGGAGCAATTCTCAGGGAAAAAAAAATAAAAATAAAAAATTGAGAATTAGATATATATATATATATAGGGGCCATTTTGCAAAATTGTCCAAACACGCGTCTATTTCGCAAAAACGTCCACTTAATGTGCCTATTTCGCAAATTTTTTCAATAATAAATAGATGGCTTACGTGGCTTTACAAATGAAGTGACAAAATGTAATTGGGCAAAACTTTGAGCGGGAAAAATTTTCACCACAAAGTGACATGTGGCAGATCCAGTATTTACTTTAGTATTGTTTAGGATTAGATATTAGATATTAGATATTGATTGTGTTATAAAAAAGGATAAATCGTTTGAATATACCTTCTGAAAAGGTCAATTAAGCAATTAACTCCCCTCAAAAAATTTATATAGGCGAGTGACCTCTTTTTTTAATGGTCAATTGTCAATTGTTTGACCGGTCAAAGTTTGATCGATTTTTAAAACTAAATACACCGCAAATCAGGGTTTAGAACGTCACGTCGAGCGATATGAACATGATGCACATCCATATGAATGTGATGTCTTAAACCCTTATTTGTCTTCGATTTTCAGTGTCTATTTTCATGTCGATTCGAACGTGACACCACGTCGATTCGGACGTGCACTAACTTAAACCGCAACACTCTTTTTAAATGTTGATGACACTTTTGTTGATGCTATTTTTTGTTATAATATTGATAACATTTTATATGTTATTTTTTCATTATAACTTAAAGCCATTTTTTCTCTTTTTTTTTGGTCAATCGGAACATAGAAGGAATACAACACGAGGACTTCATATGAGCTCACATATTCTGGTACTACTCTCGTCCAACTACACTTAAGAAGTTCTCCATCTCTACCTCAAGAGATGTGTTTTGTGTAGCTTCCCAGAACTTTCATATCTTCTTCCATAAGTTTTGAGGTTTTGTGTGATCCAAACACATTTTTATACCTTTGGTGTGAGGTTTGAGTTGGATAGCGGTTGAGTTTGGCATATTTCAAGCTCTCACACACTAGTTGACAATGGAATTATATATCGAACCCACCTAATAATATAAATAATTAATATGTAAATTGTACTCAACGATACATTATTGGATAAATATCTTATCTTATAACACAGCGGATCCACTTTTAAAAAAATTTCTCCGTCTCCCTATCCCTTCTCGTAAAATCTCAACCTTGATTATTTTTTTAATTTTAATTATTATTTTTTAATTTGGAGATGGGAATGGAATACAGGCCCCGGTCTTTTTTTTATTAGGTAAGAATTAGAGTTCAGACAAGCCTGAAACTCGATAGGCCGACGAATCAGTAGACGGACAAACCGTCAACATACATCATACAAGTAGCACAAATCAACACAGATGAAAGAAAACCCCTAACAACCCATAAAAGTTGTCCACCAACAGAGGAGTCGATCAAGATCCAAGACGAGCCACGAATGCCGAGAGCACGGGGGAGTGTGACGACTCACACGGTGTCTCGGCGCCGGGAAGGTGAAGAACAGTAACCCACCATCGGAAAGGGTGAATCCTGGGGAAGTGTGGATCGCCGACGTTGCCCCCACCGAAATGAAGGATCTTCGAAGACCACGAATACAACCATGATCATCTCGATCAAACAGGACGCCCGATACTATAACCCAACTCGAAACTAAACGCGACCACACCAAGGCAGCGACCCGACACCGACAGACAAGGCAAAATACGGGCCAAAACAGGGAACATCAACCATCCGACGGAAATTTGTGAACAAGAATCCCGGAACCAAGACGAAAGTCCATGGAATTATTATTACATATTAATATATTTTTTTTTCCAGACCCTTTCGGGATTTGTTATACCCTAATGGAATTGTGGTCAAACCTTTTCGAGATACTGGATAACCCTTTCGGGTGGTTAATTAAAGCCTATCGGGAAAATGAGTAAATATATTAAGTAAATATAAATTAACCCGATAAACCCTTTTTTTCGTTTCATTTTTTTTTTAATAGTAGCTTGGCGTGCAAGGGCAAACTGGCGCCTTGCCCGCGACGGAAATGTCAGGGCAACTGGCAAGGGCGAGATTTGACAGGACACAGGGTCGAGGACGAGCAGCGGTACCAGAACCGGAACCACCGGACCGAGGGGGCATATCCTTTTGGGGACAGGTGATCCCGACCGCTTATATCATACAATATTAAATAATTTCTTTTACATATATATATATATATATATATATATATATATATATATATTATTTTATGATTAACTATTTTCCCTAAAAAAAGATATTCAACCAGTAATTAATAAAAATCTTTCAATTAATCCATAATCTTTATAGTTTTCATTTTTCAACTAATCCAATCATTATCATTCATATTTTAGCCTAAATCATAATTTTAGTAATTCTCTTTTTTTTTTATATAAAAACAATCTATATCTGTATAGATTTTTAAAACAAAAGAGTTTTATATGAGGTTTTATCTGATTGATTTCAAAATTATATTTTGATAATTAGAATTTAATAAAAGTTGGAAAAGATGTTTATCATGATAGTTAAAATCCCAAAAACATATTTATATATAATTAATAAAACGGAATTTTCGCCTGGTGCCCCTGAGGTAAGGCTAAATTCGCCAGGTATACAAAACTTTTGCATAATTCGTCAAATGCCCCTGAGGTTTGTATTTTTTTCGCGAAATGCCCCTCGGTTAGTTTGTTTAGCAAAACTGTTATAACGGAGTTAAATTAAAGAAAAAAAAGAAAGAAGGGAGAGAACGCCCAGAATTGAACGAAGCGACTGAGAGAGACCATCGACGGTTCGACGCCATTGAAATCGAAGGTAGAGAACAGGGAGAAGCCAGATCCGCCATGAAATCGGCCTACGCTAGGACTCCTAGCGTAGGCCGATTACTCTAGAGGTAAGTCTCTCCCCACTCAATTTCAACTTTAGGGATTTACAATCTCAGAATTTAGGGTTTTCGATCTGGGATTTTTTGGGGATTATTGTTGTAGGATCTCCGAATTATGGTTTGTTGGTTTTATGGATAAGAAGGCATCTATTTTTTTTCTCATGGCTTTGATTTTGAATTCCCTCTGATTTATGGGATTTAGGGTTTGGGAATTTGGGGCTTTTTTTAGTTTTTCGAAATTTTGTCTATTATTTCCCTTCATGTCTAATACATGAACCAAATTAGGTGAATTTCTGAACTTGATTTTCAATTGAAATCTTCCTTTATAACTCATGATTTACTTTTGTAATGCAAATGTGTGATTGTTGATTCATCTACCATTTCAATCTTTCTTTATAGCTTATGATTTGCTTGTGATGTATATATATATATGAGTGATTGCTGATTCATTCTTGCCGATGTCAATGTTTTTCAATTTACTCTAATTATTGAAATCAATAATCAGTGTCTTATTTTTTTAATTCACTTTGCTTGTGAGGTCTAAAGTCAACTATTGTGCAATCAGTTTCTCACTGTTAAGGTTTGAGGTTTAGGTGAATGCAACTTTTGTCTATTATTTCCGTCTTAGGTGAGCACGAGTGTGAGACATGGGTATGATCCTACCTTGCACTCTCCCGAACCAACAAGCAACTTCGTAGAATCATTAAACTCAACTTTAGCCTTCCAGTGCTATAAGGTCGTGATTATTGAAATCAATATGTTGTTGCCCTCAAGTGGTGAATGTGAATCCAAATCTTGACAGCATATATATCATATCATGAATCATGATTGATATATATGTTGTTGAGTGTTAAGTACTCCAAAATAAGTAGGAACATGGTATTCAGTAGCTTATCAACACTTATAGACCTTTGATATTTAAGTACATATAAATGGATCAAATTTGTTCCGTTGCATAAAAAATTGTAATAAATATCCCATATGATCGAGTTTCAAGCTAATAGCATTCACAAATTACTCCAATATTAGTACATCATTATAATATATTTTGCTTACATATATAGTTGCTGAAGTGAAACCTCAAATGGGCAAGGGCAAGGAAATGCTACAACATTGTCGGGGTCTTCCTTTGGCGATTGTTGACAGCAGGAAGTAATCCATTTGATAGATTATCTGATGCTCAGGAAGTACTAGATCTGTTGACAGTACAGAGCAAACTAGTAGTGTTCATATTGAAGCAAACCCACAGCAAGAGAAAACTTTTTTTTCGATTCACTTCGCTTGTGATGTCAAGTCAACTAATGTGCAATCGATTCACTTTTGCCTATTAGCTCAACGGTAGAGCACTGTGCTTAGACACAAGATGTAGGTTCGAATCCTACATAGGCAACAAATACATTAGAAATTGTGGCAATGCCATCGCATTGTGTTATCATAGGGTGTTTTTTCTTGCCTATTTATGTTTCCTTTTTAGTCTAATTAGCTGAAAAATGAATAGTACGGTTATGCACTCTGACTCAATTTTAGATAGCCTTTGTGGGATTTGAACCCACATTTTTGTGCATAAGCACATTGCTCTACTATTTGAGCTAAAAGGCTTAAAATTTCAAATAATACAGGGATATTAGAAACACGCACGTACTAAGGCTGACCCATAAGTATTTAGAACAGAAAAAATGATTGGAGAAAAACCTATATGAGTTGAAGGAAAATAAAAAAGAATTTGTCATTATAAACAATTTTATTCACATCATTTTGAGTCTGAATGATGCTGCTAGAACAAGCTTCACCATCCTTGAAAATCAAAGCCACAAATTATTTAATTTGCATTTGGTGCAAGTACAAGCATTAACCTAAGGAAAATAAGGGAACATATTGTGGCTTGTTCGAGCAATCCACGCAATTTGTGAAACAAGAACTCAATTCAGAAGGGAAATTCCTAAAATTCGATAGAGGCCAATTCAGAAACAAGAAGAAGAACCCATATTTCATGTTGCAGAAGAAATTCATGCTAAACAACAACAAACCCTAATTCACCTCCTATTTTACTTCAGATGAGAGGCGAGTTTAGAAGCACAAACAACAACAAATTTTGATCAAAACTTGTCACTCCACTGGAGTCGGATCCACCAAAGTTCCATTGGCACCTATTCAGAATGGAATGCATTTTGTGCCTGGTATCTATAGACAATACAGTATATACATATACAATATACAACAAAAGCCCCAATTTCAGAAATTCCAAACCCTAAATCAACAAACTCCCAAATTCGAACCAAAAAATCACCCTTACCAATCACCCTTACCAATCAACAACACATTTGTCAAATTTCATACCTTCTAAAACCTATTTCAACTTGGAAAATCTCACCTTAAACCCTCCTCGTAGTCGATCCATAAAGAAAAAATTGGGGGATGTCAAAATCAATTATACATCATAAATTAACATACTGAGGATAAATCCAACCCCAAATCCCAATTCGAAAAACCTAAAATTTTAATCCAACCCAAAACCCCCAGATCGAAAAATAAAAAATCCCTAAAGCGAAACTCGAGAAGAGAGACTTACCGCAGGGCAGTCACCGACCTCCTAGTGTTTTTCCCTCTGCCTGCGTTGAAATATTCAAGTGGCTTCCTAGCCTCTCTCGGGGGAGACGATGATGGAATCGCTATCGCTCGTTAATCTTCAAGTCCACTAAGAACAAACGAAGAACTCCCTCGCATCTCTCTCGCCCTCTCGTGACCTCCCTCCCTCCCCTTCACTCTTCGTGATTCGCTTTGTTTTACTGTATTTTTTTAAAACGAAAATGTTAACAGAGTTGACGGGAAGGGCACGACGCGAAACAAATCCAAACTTTAGGGGTATTTCGCGAATTTAGCAAAACTTTCGTGTATTTGGCGAATTTATTCTTGCCTTAGGGGTACCAGGCGAAAATTCCTTAATAAAATTTGTTCATGCATTAGGACGAGCTTGACCCTTAGTTAATGTGAAAAGAAACTATGGCTTCGTTTGACAAAATACTAGCAGATGGGTTAGCTAAAGCAAATAGATTATTTATGTTAAATATATATTAAAAAGCTAGTATGATATTTGATAAATTTAACGGTTGGAGTAGCTGATGGAAACTCGTTAATAAAAAATTATAAGCTCCGAAAATCTTTGGGGGGTAGCGGTTAAAATACTCTCTTTTCAAAAGCTAATTAAACTAAAATTTTATATTTATTTCATTTACAACTATATAATATTAAAATTAAAAGGTCTAGTAAGCTAGCTAATGAAATTTTTTTTTCCCAAACGGAGCCTATAACTAATTGAACTGATTAATTGATACTACTCGGATCATCACTAATTAATTGACACTACTCGGATCGATCACATGGCCGAGGGGAAAAAAAAGTTTGAGCTAACAATAGAAATTAGAAAATGGATGGATCAGAGATATGGTTGTCTGACGTATTGAATCCTTAAGTGTATAAAGAAAAAATTAGGAAGAGGTAATTAAGTGGCTAATATCCATAGGATAAGCTTGGTAGGAATTGGATGCCTTAAAAGCCATTTGGGCAAGCTTCACATGAACTGCTTCCGTTGGGTGGTACCGATCAAAGAAGACGTACTCTGTCCTGTTCTTGCACGGTGCACTCCCTTCCGAGCACAGCCCGTCTTCCCTTATCGCCGAGCAACAAGTATCGTTGTACACCTTGAACCCTATTTATATAATACACACATTATTCATTCGTTTCACTTAGATATATGTATGTGTGTATGTATATGTTGTCGGTTACACAATTACCTTCATTCGGAGTGACTACATTGGCAGTCGAGTTTATGTAAATAAACTTGGCATCCGGAAGGCTCTGGTTCAGCTCATCTACAAGGGAAACAAGGTTTTTGTTGAAGAGCCAGACGGCATCATTCACCTTATCGACGCACTTATATGAGCCAACATTCATGCCATACCGATGGATCTCGGCTAGGGTGCATCCTATGCTTCCAAGCCCAAACAAGGCCACCTTCCTTGCTCCATGAGCATACAATGTCTTTCATCATAAAAATCAGCTTAGCTAGGATCGCGATGGAGTAGGTTTAAATGTTTAATTTATGCAATTACCTTAAGATCTTGACGTTGTTGGCCGATAAGGAGAGTAGCAAACTGCGAAGGCGTGTAGTTGGCAGCGCTTCCATACCCGTCCATGAAGTAGTTGTTGATGTAGTCGTTGCTCCCTATGTTGATTATGTATAGGCATTTCTTCATGTAGTCGCTCGACTCCCTCTTTTGCCCTCTCCTCCAATCGCTTATCCTCTCGACGTTAGCTATGTGACTCTTTATTTGAGCTCCAAGGGATATCCTCTCTCCCTATATACAAATCCATCAAAATGATTAGCTTTCTTAAAGAATCGTAAGCCAGATTGGGGCACCATTCAAAACCAATTGGCTTGAATGTCATCTACTTATATGTTAAGTTCAGAATCCTCGAGATTCACAAATGTCCCAACAGATCAAATGGATTAAAACCGATGTAAAGGCATAGTATAAGTACAAGGAGAGCGCCGGATAGAGGAAGAATGCCACTGGCTCCAGAGGCATAGTTTGCACCACGGCAGGCTGCTTTGGGTGATTCTGAATTCGTATAGTATGGCGGAATGTAGCTGTCGAATCCCAACAACTCGCCTGTATGTATATAGAAATCGAATGAATATGTATAATGTATATAGGGATTTGAATGAATCAAATTAAATGAAGAACTAACATAAAGCATCCACGTAGGTCTTGCCATTGGTGAACCTCCCGGTAGGAATCCCACCAGGGAAATCAACTCCATAAGGCTTAAAATTGGCCTTGGCTTTAGATAGTAGCTTGTTGTTGTTCCCACAATCGCTCAACGAGTCCCCGAACACGAAGAAGCAGGGGACCTTTGGATTGGTTCTGTGACCTCGGCTCATACCGGGTCTCGGCAACAACACCAAAATCAACCCCAGGAACAGGATCGAGATCAGCCTCAACATGATACCAGCTCAAATGTTGAGGGCCGTGATACAGTTGTTATTATAAATTAGGATCGATCAATTAATCCGGCGATTTGTTGAGAGGGATTTGAATGCTTGATTAATTGATCGTGGATGATCAATGTGTGTATGAAAATTGAGATGATCGATGAGGGAGAATTTACCTATGAGAGTGGTCGATTATTGTTTTGTGCAATATGAGAAAAACAAGGCTTTGTATCCACACGCTACTTTTTACCAAATTCATGTTTTGTGGATGCTCCTAAATTGTAGGAATCGATGGGAATCCCTCACGGCATACAATAACCAGGTTAGTTGTTCTAATTTAAATAAATAAATAAATTCTCCTCTACATAATAGCTTATACTTTTGTGTTAAAAGGGTGTTGTTAAGAGGGTGTTGTTAAGAATATGTGATATAGGATAATATTCCACATTGATAATATATTGAATCCAAGCATTGTACATAAATACGTAGACTACTCCTCCTGATGTAAATTGATTTTAGGACAGAACCCCACTCGACATACAGATGATCCTAGAGCGGCATCATGGGACTAGTATCACTAGCCCCTTACATGCACCTAGTTCTATATATGGAATAAGCAATAGGTCAAGCTTGAAAAATTGGTTTTATTGGTAAAAAGTTCATCCTAATTTTAACCTAATTTCTAGTCGGTCATGGCTTCTTTCTCCCCTATTCACCTCTCTCCCCTGTTCACCCTCTCAGATCTCAGACTGGCCCCCTTGCATGCACCTAGTTCCATATATGAAATAAGCAATAGATCAAGCCTGAAAAATTGTGTACGAATTGGGTTTATTGGTAAAAAATTCATCCTAATTTTAACCTAATTTCCAGTCGGTCATGGCTTCTCTCTCCCCCTATTCACCTCTCCTCTCATATCTCAGACTCGATAGCATTGTGGTGAGGCGAGGCGAGGCTGAGGGCGGCTATACTCAGATCAATGGCACAAGGAACCTCTTGCAGCAACGCGGCGACCGAAGGTGTTGCATATCTGGAATCAGTGGAGGAGCACGGAGGCGAAATTCAACTTCTTATTCTGCAATTTAGGACGGTGACTCAAGCTATCCACCCATGTGTGGAAATCAGGGACAGCAAGGAGCCACTCACCGAAGAAGCGCTCAAATCTCTCTTGGTCTTTGGCAAAGCTCTCTATTCCGTCAAGGATTTTTGCATATTCGAAAGGGAGTAGATCATGATTTACCTGGTTTGCTTCAATTCATGATACAGGGTTAGCCGTGAGATGGTCCGATCTTCGACAACAAGTAAGAAACTCAAGTAAGACTCAAGAACTCAAACTGACGCAGCAAAGAAACTTAAAGAATCGATCAAGACTCGACAAAGAACTCAAGAGATCTCAATGTCGACAGCAACAAGAACAAAGAAAGACTTGATAAAGACTGATAAAGACTCGAAATTGAATGCAAGAATTGAAAGACACGACCGATAAGGACTGAGTCGATCTATATAGAACAAGATAAAAATAAGGCTTTAAAGAAATAATAAAAATAACCTCTAAAGTTTCCTAAAATAACTTAAGTAGAAAAGTTACTAAAAACGGAAATAAGTTGGAGCCCCAAAACTTAATCATATTCGGTAGCCTCTTCATCTTGAATCCCTATGCACATATAGGTCTTCAATGTAGGCTCGGGGAGTTGAACCTTGCTCGAGAACAAAGCATGACTCACAAAGTTAAAAGAGTCTCTCTGAAGCTTCTTAGCTCTAGCTCGAGTCATTGATCCTTCTCCAAGAATGATAGGTGTGTCAGGTGGAGCTGTAGAAGATGGTCTCGCATCAACCTCCCCTTCTTGAAAAGGATTTGCCCACGAATCCATGTTTTCATCCACAGCGAAGTAAGGGATTAGATCGGCGACGTTGAATGTAGCGCTCACGCCCATGTCTCCAGGAAGCTCTAGTTGGTAGGCATTGTCGCCCACTCTCTTCTTCACCTTGAATGGTCCATCACCACGAGGTGCTAGCTTGCTCTTCCAGGCTTCTGGAAACCGCTCCTTCCTCAAGTGCACCCACACGAGATCCCCAGGCTGAAATGTGACCAAGCGACGTCCTTTGTTCGCCTTGTTAGCATTGTATTCAGCCTTTTGCTTCAGCTTCTCACGAGTCCGTCCATGCAGCTCCTGAATGAACTCGACATGCTTACCTGCCTCAAATGATTCTTTCTCTCTCATAGGATATGGAGTAAGATCAAAAGGGGTTAGTGGATTAACACCATACACACATTCAAATGGGGTGAGTTTAGTAGCCGAATGCATGGTTCTATTATATGCAAATTCCACATGAGGTAAGGCTTCTTCCCAAAGCTTCAAATTCTTCCTAATTATGGCTCTAAGGACAGTAGTGAGAGTTCTATTAGTCACCTCAGTTTGGCCATCAGTTTGGGGGTGGCTAGAAGTAAAGAAAAGCAATCTAGTACGTTCCCAATTTATTCCATAATGTGCGCCAAAAATGACTTAAGAATTTCACATCCTTATCACTAACAATGGTTTTAGGCACGCCATGCAACCTAACTACTTCTCTAAAGAATAGATTAGCAACGTTGGTAGCATCATCAATTTTATGACATGCAATAAAATGAGCCATTTTAGAGAATCTATCCACCACCACAAATATAGAATCCCTCCCCTTCTTAGTTCTAGGCAACCCAACTATAAAATCCATGGAAATGTCTTCCCAAGGGTCTGAGGGGGTCGGCAGTGGTGTATAAAGACCATGAGGCATAAGCTTAGCTTTAGATTTAATGCAATCTATACATCTTTTAAGGCAATGTTCTACATCCCTAAGCATATGTGGCCAATAAAAGTGTGATTTTAAGGTATGGTATGTTTTATCCGTTCCAAAATGTCCCATTAAATGACCACTATGTGCTTCACTAACAAGTAGCAATCGCAATGAGCATCTAGGAATACACACTTGATCTTTTCGAAATAGAAAGCCATCATGTATATAATAACCATCGAATGGGCCTGATTCTAGACATTTTCGAAAAGCATTTCCAAAGTCAAGATCATTTTCATACAATTCCTTAATGTAAACAAAGCCTAAGACTCTAGAATCCAAAGTGGTTAAAAGATCATGTCTTCTAGATAAAGCATCAGCAACCACATTGTCTTTGCCTTTCTTATACTTAATCACATAAGGAAATGTTACAATGAACTCCATCCATCTACCATGTCTCCTATCAAGTTTATCTTGGCTTTTAAAGTGTTTCAAAGATTCATGATCAGTTCTAAGAATAAACTCTCTAGGCCATAGATAGTGAGACCAAGTCTTAAGCACTCTATACAAAGCATATAACTCTTTATCATAGGTAGAGTAATTAAGACAAGCACCTTTCAATTTTTCAGAAAAGAAAGCAATAGGCTTACCTTCCTGCATAAGAACTCCGCCTATGCCAACTCCGCTAGCATCACATTCAACCTCGAAAGGCCGAGTGAAGTCAGGCAAAGCAAGCAATGGAGCTTGTGTGAGCTTCTCTTTTAGGGTGCGAAAAGCCTCTTCCTGAGCTGCTCCCCATGTGAATTCGCTTCTCTTCTTTGTAAGTTCGGTTAGAGGGGCTGAGATTGTGCTAAAATCGCGCACAAACCGTCGGTAGAAGGTTGCCAAGCCTTGGAAGCTGCGCACATGGCCGATGTTAGTGGGTGTTGGCCATTCTTGTATGGCTTTGATCTTCGCCTCATCGACACGCAGTCCACTTGAACTCACTACAAAACCAAGAAAAGACACTTGTTCATTACATAGCTCACATTTCTTTAAATTAGGATACAAGCGTTCAATTCTCAGCGTTTTAAGTACTTCACGAAGGTGTGATTCATGTTCATTAGGAGACTTTCTATAAATCAGAATATCATCAAAATAAACAACAATAAATTTCCCAATGAAGTTTCGAAGCACATGATTCATTAAGCGCATAAAAGTACTAGGTGCATTAGTTAAACCAAAAGGCATAACCAACCACTCATATAAACCAAGCTTAGTTTTAAAGGCTGTTTTCCATTCATCGCCTTCCTTCATTCTAATTTGATGATAGCCACTCCTAAGATCTATTTTAGAGAATATAGAAGCTCCATGCAATTCATCTAGCATATCATCTAATCTAGGAATAGAATTACTTTCTCAAAAACGTGTGAAACACATTGAGAGTTGTCGATTGAATAGAGCAGCGCTCTTCAATTGTCGAATTGGTATCTTGTCTCAGCTTGGTTTGCTTTGTGTTCATCAACTTCGCAAGACTTGGTGATCCTAGTATCCACAAGCCCCCTCCTTGTGCCTCCAAGTTGTCCGCTTGGTTGTGTAGGGTTGTAGAGCGGGTTATATAGTCATTGGTATTGGTTCCTACCCTCTTAGGAGGCCTGGGGTCTTTATCTTGTTCTATATAGATCGACTCAGTCCTTATCGGTCGTGTCTTTGCATCAATTTCGAGTCTTTCTTTAATTCTTGCTGTGTATTCTTGTTCTTGAGTCGTTCTTGGTCAAATTTGTCCAAGATCCTTGTTTTCTTGTTCGTTTCTTGAACCTTTCTTTGCTGCGTCATTAATTCTTGTTGAGTCTTTCTTGTTTCTTGTTTGATTGTCGAATATCGGGCCATCCTGCGGCTAACCCCGTATCAATTCACTTGCCCTTTTTATTTCTCGTTTGCTGGTTAGTTTTGATTATTGATCGTTTGCTGGTTAATTTTGATGGTTGATGAGAGCTCAGTCACAATTGTTATTTGTGAACTCATAGATTGGGCTGATTTGCCTTATTTGAGCTCAATTTGAGGGGAAATTAGTTTTTCCCTTTTGCTTCTTCATGCCTATTCCTGTAATTAGTGACACAGGAAAGGAATTTGGCATGTCCGCACTTTTATTCCTAATTTATTTTCCCAAACTTGATTGGTAATTAATTCATGGATCGTTATTTCATCTTTTGTCTTGTATAGAGAGTGATTCTAGTCTTCAAATCCCCCTCAAGCTTACGGGACTCATTATTGAGTGGTCTTAAAAAGTTATTGTATCTCTTCATTTGCTGAAATCTCTTAATTAATGATTTTGTTGTAATTACAGATGAAATCTCTTAATTAGTAATGTTGTTGTAATTACTGCTGAAATCTCTTAAATTGGTGTTGAAATTGGACAAATTGTGGTACGTGCTTGAGGTTGAGCTTGAGCAGATTGTGGTCCGTGCCTGAGCTTGACCCTTTTCTTCTATTCAATTTGATTGCAGCAGAAATTGGGCAATAATTCAAAATTCAGTGATTCAGCAACTCCGATTTCAACAACGTCATCGTCAGTAACTCCAGTTTCAGCAATGTTGACGTCAGCAACTCTGATTTCAGCAACACAATGGACATTTAGCTAATATGAATAGGTTGGTGAACAAAATGCTAATAAAGGCAGAAAATATGAACATTCTAGTAAACACCCCATTAAATAATTGTAATAAATAGATAAACAATAAAAAAAATTTAAATACACTGCTAATTTGTATACTTCCTCCGTTCGGCAAAATATGTCGTTTATTATTCACGCACGCTTCTTTAGAACGATAAAAAAAATTATATAAAATATTCATTTTTTATAATATTTTTAACAAGTCTATACTTATTAATAATAACTACGAAATTGTTATAAAAATTATCAAAAAATTAGATATTTTATATAATTTTTATCTCCTAAAAAAGCATGTGTGAATAGTAAAGTGACATGTTTTGCCAAATGGAAGGAGTAAAATACATTACATTGTAAAAAATTGCAACTTGTTACTTGTAATAACCTTGTTAGAGTCATCAAAAATTCAAAAATAAATAAATATAAATTAAAATAAACAAAATAATAACTCAAGAATGCCTTCTTGGCCAAGTCCTCAACTTCTTGTGTAGTGGGGTTTTTTTTTTAAGATGGGTGAGAATTCCGCAACTATTAAACTTTTTTTGTCTTGAATTTTTAGTGCATCTAACAATCGTTCCACAACAAGCAGAATATAATATAATAAAAATTAGTTGTGTAGTCTGTATTTATCAACCCCGATTAAAGAAGAAGAAGTAGAAAGATAAGATTGTACTTATTTTCATTCATCTTGGATTGGTGTGGAGATAGTGAACTCCGAACCCCTGATGAGAGAGAAAACGATTTCTACAGTAACCCCCCCTTCGAAAACCCTAAAATCTTGATTTCCATCTTCACCAATTCGGATCAGTGCAACAAAATTAGTTGTGATTTCTGCCAAATTCTAGTTTCGTTTGCTTTGAGCGATTACATGAAGTTCTTAATTACTATAATTTTGAGGAGCAATTATGACGTTTGCTGTGAGGAATGTGCCGCAATTAAGGCGACTGTGGGCGCTCGTTGGACAGTCCCATCAGAGCCGTACTTGGGTTGTTTGGGCTATGTGACTGCTTTCGATCCGGGCAACTACCGAGGCTGGCCCTGGTGGCGGTGGATGGTGGTCTGGTACTTACCTCCGCTTTGGGTGTACCGTGGTTCGAGGGGGAGATGGTTTGGGTGTCTCTCTCTTCTCAGAAGTCAGGGGTTCTTCGCCTGTTCAAAGTCCAGTTCGTTTTCAACTAATCTAGTTACGAGGTTTGGTTGTATTTCTAGTTCTCCTTTTTTTTATTGAATTCCCCTATTCCAGATCCTTTATAAAGGCTTACCTGGCTGCTCAGACCCTCCCTTTCTCCTACCCTTTTTCTCTCGTACCTGTACATATTTCTGAAGATTGCTTCTGGCGTTGGAAGGTTTCGTGTGTTGCTTTGTTAGGAAAGATGAATAAAGGTAAGGAAAAGATGGTGCTCAGTCCTGAAAGAAAGGAGCCAGGTGTTGAGAAAACTTCAAACTCTGAACATGACTCTAATGGGCCACCAGACCCACCGAGTAAGAAGGAAAACCAGTCTGATGGGCCACCAGACCCACCGAATAAGAAAGGAAACCAGTCTGAAAAACCAGAGAAGCGCAAGAATAAACTCCCCTTTGATCTTGATTACTACCGCCAACAGCTAGCGGTGGTTAAGCAGAATGTGCTGAAGCTCAAGAAGACAACTCTTTTTGCTGCAATTATTGGAGAGCCTCTCGAGCTTAAAGAGATTAGACTAAAAATTCGCAAGGATTGGAAGTTTCTTAAGGGGAATTTTCAAATAATTCCGAAAACAGATAAGTGGTTTGAAATGAAGTTTGTTCTTCCTGAAGACAAGGACAGAGTTTGGGCTGGCCATCCGTTTCATGTTATTGGGCAGCTGCTTCTTCTCAAGCAGTGGAGGCAGGGGTTCGATCCTCCTTCTGAATCCCTTTCGATCCTTGACATGTGGATCCGAATTCCGGGCTTGCCCTCGGAATTCATTAGCAAAGATATCCTAACATCTATTATTGAGGCCAATAAGCTTGGATCTGTTCTAAAGTTGGATGTGTTTACTATGAAAGGTAACAGGGTGAAGTATCCTAGGATATGTGTCAATGTGGATGTTAAAACTATCCCAAGGAAAAAACGAGTTCTGGTGCTTGATGAGAATGATAAACTGGTTTCGTATCCAGTTTGGTTTGAAGAATTTCCGGAAGGGTGTGGTTATTGTGGTGGGGAGGACCACCTCTTTGCAGACTGTCCTTTACGAAAACTAGAGGGTGCTAGTGCAGGTGGCCCGTCTAGCGCAGCCGAGGCTTTTGATGCAGCTGCTGGCGATGCTTCTGATCATGGGGGTGAGGACGATTGGAAAAGGGTGGCCTCTTCCTCTAAGCCTCCTACCACTGCCCTTAAAGTGGGTAAGT
The DNA here is from genome assembly GCA_963922045.1 of Persicaria maculosa. NCBI lineage: Eukaryota > Viridiplantae > Streptophyta > Magnoliopsida > Caryophyllales > Polygonaceae > Persicaria > Persicaria maculosa. The sequence continues at coordinate 19,757,844 of OY998258.1, forward strand.
CTAAGGAAGAAATTCTCAAGTACTTTGGCATCGATGCTGGGGTGAGTTTGGGATCCTCCTCTGCCGCCTCTTTGGGTCCCATTGAGGGGGGTCTAACTCCTACTGTCCAGCCTATCGAACATGTTGCTACAATGCCCTACGGGGCTGCTGTGATTGAGGTTGATGACCTCCCGGAGTCTAGCCCCTCTGTTTTGGTGATGCACGATGCTGCGGAGAACACCTTTGGAGCTGAGTTTGATTTTGTATCCAACCCCAACAGCGCTATCATCGCTGCTGAAGAAGACTATGCGGATGCAATTGCAATAAATCCTGAAGATGTGGTCTATAGTGATGTTGATGAGCTTGGCCCTATGATCGCAGCTCTCGACCCTAAATACGAGGATGATCTCTATGCATCCAACATGGAGGAAATGCTTGTGGACTACGACTCCCTCTTTGGTGAGTTGCAATCCGAGGACTTGGATGACATTGTCCGGAGTGGTCCCCCCGACGACGCCATGATGTCTGATCTAAGCAACCCTGCTGTGTTGGCGGCCTCGTTGGCGCTTCCTGATGGCGGGGTGGCAATCTCCTCATCCATGATGAACAAGATGGAATCGCTTGGAGTGCAATCCCCATCGAGATCGGAGTCGAGCAAGAGGAAGGTCGATCATGAGGACTCGGATTCTGTCTCTTCCAAGATGTGAGAGAGCGGACTAAAGAAGGTGAAGCATGCTGATTAAGAGCTCTTGGAGGCTGGCTTTAGCGGCTAGCTGCTGTTCGGACACACTTTGTTGGATGTACATATGGCTTTTGATGTTTCCCCCACCAGGAACCGCTGGCGTCTGCGCTTGTGACCACATCGTCACCATTTTGGTATGCCCCTGTAGGGCTGTGCATAGCAATAAAACTATCGTAGGACTGTGGCCTGGTGGCTATCTCATGAACTACCTTTTGCAGGAACCTATTAAGTTAATCATGTATGGTGTTGGTAGGATTCTATGTGATCGGCATTATCTTGCTGGGGTCTTACCCCCTCCCCCCCCCCCCCCCCTCCCCCCCCCCCTTTTGATTGTAATATATTCCATGAAATGGTTTAATGTTATATGTATGCTTTGGGTTTGCATGAATGGCTTGAGAAAACTTTCACAAACCCCCACCCTCTCCACCGGTCGGTACAGCTTCTGCAGCGACCAATCCAAGTGCTCTAAGTGGTCAAGCCACCTAGAACCTCATTTAATTGCTAGTCTGTGTATCGACGTTAGATCCTTTACCAAATCCGAGTTCCCTTTGGCGGCTCGTAAGAAAAAAAGGTGCTATGCGCACATAATCATTTGCCACCAACCAATTTACAAAGCTCGGTTTAACAACACCAGACCATGTTATGAGCATGACAATAAGCATAACAATTTTAATTGCCCTATGGTTAATCGGATCGACTCAGGCCCAAATGTTAGAGGCGCTAGATTCCCGACTTCCACCAAATGAAACTTTGCGCTTGGAATTGTAGGGGCGTTGGTAAACCAGCCTTTTGGGAGGAACTCCGTATCTTCTGCCGAAATGAATCTGTTCATCTGATGATGCTATCGGAAACCAAAACTGAGCAAATTCCAGGGGATGTTGTTTGGAAGCAAGCGGGTTTTGACAATGCGATTTGGGTGCCTGCTCAAGGAAAATCCGGGGGCGTTGGGGTCCTCTGGAAAGCCTTCCAGATTCCCCATATACAAATTTCGGTGAACCAGGTCTTGTCTAGAATCATTTGCCTTGACTATCACAACACAAAAACTGGGTTTAAATGCTCCATTTTTTGTGTCTATGCCCCACCGAGACCAGTTGAAAAACCGGACTTCTAGAGAACTCTACAAGATTTGGTAATAGCCAATGACAAACCTTGCATCGTTGTCGGGGATTTGAACGAAATTCAGAATAGTAATGAAAAGGAGGGTGGTGCAGACCCAAATCCTTCGAGATTCGAACGTCTGTTATCATTCAAAAATATATGCCAGTTAGAGGATATTCCGACCACATGAAACAAATTTACTTGGCGTCGGAAAATGGTGGATATTGACAATACCTACGAAAAGCTTGATAGAGTGTTAGTCCATCACCAAATTTTGGAAGTTTTTCCTGAGATACAGACCAAAAACTTTGCTTTCTCTACGTCTGATCACTGCCCAATATTCAAACTAAAGCACCCCCTTTCAGGTTGGAAAATATGTGGCTATCCCGAAAGGATTTCGAGAATATAGTTACTCAAGCTTGGCGTGTGGACTTTCCGGGATCAGGTATGTACAAACTAGTAAAGAAAACTCATACTCTCAAAAACCTTGCAAAGCAATGGAACAAGAAAACGTTTGGAAATATTTTCACACAATTAAAAAGAGTGGAAGAGGACTTGTTAAACATTCAAACTTTGGCTCTTGAAGCAAGGAACCCAGAAATAAACGGTAGAGAATCGAGGCTTATAAACAAAAAATTACAACTATTGAAATTCCACAAACAATACTGGGGTCAACGTGCAAAAGCTAAGCATATTAAACTATCAGACACAAACTCTAGCTACTTTCACCGTGTTGCTACGGGTAGAAGAAATAGGAAATTAATAAAAACCTTAACCGTAGCGAACGGAATCACGACTCAGGAGGAGGGTGCCATTCGAAGTGAAATTATGGAGGAATTTCAAAACCGTTACGGAAAAAATAACATCCAAATAGATCAGTTATTACAATACACTAGAATAATCTCGCCAGAACTAAATGCGGCAGACAACCTCCACCTGACAAAACAAGTCTTTAACAGTGAAATCAAAACGCGGTCTTCTCCTTGGGTAATAACAAATCCCCAGGACCTGATGGGATTACTGTTGAGTTCTACAAAAAATATTGGGGGATTGTCGGTCCTTCGATCATCAGAGCAGTTAAAGGTTTTTTTTCGTCCGGGAAACTATTGAAACAACTAAATCACACCTTTATTACCCTTTTACCGAAATGCAAAAATCCATTGACCGTGAACCATTACAGACCTATCAGTTTATGTTCTACTCTTTATAAGATCATATCGAAGATCCTAACGGAAAGAATGAAGGCTGTCATTGGTAAGTTGATTCACCCTCTTCAGGGAGCCTTTGCTTCTGACAGATCCATTCAAGATAATGTTTTAATTGCTCACGAAATCTTTCATTCTCTTAGGTCCAGAACTGGGAAAGAAGGGTGGTTGGGAATAAAGCTTGACATGGAAAAGGCTTACGACAGAGTGGATTGGGCATTCCTAAGATCTGTTCTCACAAATTTCGGTTTCTGTCATCGATTTATCTCCTGGGTCAGTGAATGTGTGGAGACGGTCTCCTATTCTGTCCTCGTTAACAATGAACCGACCGACATATTTCTCCCCGAGAGAGGCCTTCGTCAGAGAGACCCTCTGTCTCCTTTCCTCTTCATCCTAACTGCTGAGGTCTTGGCTCGAAAGCTTCAATTGGCTCGTGCGTTCCTTTCCTAGCCTTTGCCGATGACATGCTCTTATTCTCTAAGGGAAGCATTGAGGCGTGCACAACAATTAGATCAATCATAGACGAGTACTATCGATTTTCAGGCCATAGCGTCAACTTTCAAAAATCCGCTTTCCAAACATCTCCAAAAATACCAGATCAAAACAAGGAAACAATCCAGCAAATACTGCAAATACCAATGACAACCTCCTTAGATAAATACCTTGGATGCCCTATCATAAACAGACGAGTAAATAAGGAAATCTTTGAAGATATTATCACAAAATCAAAACAACAATTAACAAAGTGGAGAGCTAACACTTTATCTCTGGAAGGACGTGCGGTCCTCATTAAGGCTAACCTAGCGCCAAAACCGGTCTACACCATGCAAAGCTTCCTTCTCCCAGCCTCCATACACAAAGAACTGGACCAAATCAACAGAACTTTCTTTTGGAATAAAGATTTATCCTTCAAACCACTTATCGGGTGGGACAAGATCTGTAAACCGCGGAATAAGGGTTGAATGGGTTTGAGAAAATCAAAGGAAATGAACGAGTCCCTTCAGATGAAGCTACTATGGAAAATCTTAGCGGAACCATCAAATATCTGGGTAAGAATTATTGCAAATAAATATCTTCGGGGCACTTCCCTACTGAACTACACAAAAGGTAAAAATGTATCCTGGCAATGGGGGAGGCTCGTGTCTTTAATCAATAAGTTCAAAGAAGGGTTAATTTGGAATGTTGGCAATGGTCACTCGATAAACTTCTGGACAGATAAATGGTTGAGTCATCAGCCCTTAATAGAAACTCTGCCCCAGACCCCCTTGTCTGTTCAAGGGGAGAAGGTATCGGCCTATATAAGCGAGAACGGGACCTGGAACAAGGACAAACTCCTCATGAACCTGCCGCCTAGTTTAGCCGACAAAGTTATGAATGCCTTCATCCCCAATCTTAGGGTGGTTGATAGGCTCTACTGTTGGCCTGACAAACATGGGTGGTTTACAACGCAGAGTGCCATGTCTTTCCTCACTGATCATCCTCACGAGGATAGGATTTGCTATTCTTGGATATGGAAACTCGACGTACAGCCGAAAATAAAGTCCTTTGTTTGGAAACTAATCCACGATGGTCTGCCCACAAAGGAGCGGTTGTTGCGCAAGGGCATTCATGTTCCTGCTGACTGCGTCTTCTGTGGGGCTCCAAGTGAAGATACGAACCACCTGTTCCTCGACTGTTCCCTGGCCCAGCACTGCAACCTCAAAATCGATCATGTAAGGAACATCTTACTGAATAATTCAGCTCCTGTTACTAGCGCCTGCGAACTGTTAAAGGTAGCCACGACAACCCTCTCAACAGCAGATATCAGCCGGTTAATGGTCTCCTGGTGGGCCATTTGGCACGTCAGAAACAAAATTTGCTTTCAGGATAGCACACCTCCTAGTTGATCGGAGTTCGAAAACCTTATCAACAGCATGATGGAAAACTGGAAAAAAGCTAAAGCATATGACATTGACTCAGCCGACTGGGTCGATCGAAAACGGTATTGCACCCGGCCACCCAAGACAACTTGCAAATGGTCTAAACCGGCCACGGGTTGCATCAAAATTAACTTTGATGGATCCACTCAAATTAGTGGAGAAAGTGCGGTGGGATTCGTTGCCAGGAACTCTGAAGGGAAGGCGATTCACATACATCATGCCAAGTGTGGGACTCAAAGCCCTCTCACCACTGAGGCTCTGGCCGCCTGCCATGCTGCTCGCTGGGCTTCCTCTAGTGGCTACGATAACATTGAACTGGAAGGTGACTCTTTAACGGTAGTAAATTGCATTCGAAACAAGTGGCATCCGCCTTGGGAAATCGAAATGATTATATCTGACTCTCTTCGATATCTTGGTCATATAAGGCATTGGAATATTGGTCATGTCTTCCGTTCCGGCAATGCGGAGGCTGACAAGGTTGCTCACCTTGGTCACTTCATTCCGGACGGAGTCTCTCTTTTTGACCATTCTGGTCTTCAAGACCTCATCCGTAAGGATGCTCTCGGGTAGCGGGCCTTCCCGCACCGAATTCTTACTTTCATCAAAAAAAAAATCTTGGAATGGTGTGGGTTGCTTAAACCCAAATCAAGTCGAACGATAACCCAAACCCAAGCAAGATCTAACCAGCAATAACCCGGAACAAATATAACCCACAATAATCCGAACATTAAATAGCCCTAGACATGAGCAAACATGGGCTAACCCACCCGACCCGCTCAACCCGCCCTGTAAAATATGCGGGCTTGGGTAAGGCAATTGGCCCAAACGGGCCGACAGACCCGGCCCAGTTGGCCCATAGGGCCGGGCTTGGGCTAAGGGTTAAGCTCAAGCGGGCCGGGCCTATCGGCCCGCCTATATATATATATTACTTATATTTTTTTTATTTGTATTAAAATACTTCGGAGTATATATATTGATTATATAATATCTAAACTTTTACATCTATTACTTTATAAATACTAATAGTATTTACATCACATATAAATTAAAGAATACAATAGTACTAAATAAATTATTTTCAAGATTTTTTCATCGAAATGAACCTACATAAAGATTGTAGTGTGTAATTTCACATTTGTGTAACTTGTATACCTTTGTTTTATATAAAATTTCAATCTTTTGAGACACTTAGCACATTTATGTAGTTTGAGATCAAACGCAAAAATAATAAAATAAAAATAATATTTTATGAAATTATAATGGGCGGTCCGGTGGGCTACCCGGCCCGTCCAAGTGGACGGGCTTGGGCAAGAGAGTTGGCCCAACAACCGGATCTAGCCCAAGCCCTGGCAGCTAAAATGGGCCAAGATATTCTCATAGGCCCGGCCCGTCCCAAGCCCGCCCATGCTCAGGTCTAAAGTCTAGCCCAAACAAGTTGGACACTTGAGATCCCACGAAGTTGTTAAAATAACTCTAGGTAAAGTTGGCTAAATCATAACCACTTAATTCTGAATAAGTGGTTTAGATTTTAAATTAATTTAGCAATTTTTTATTTTTTTTTAGGGTCGATAAATCCCTATAGGGTGATCCTTTCAAATTCACGGAGTTCAACTCCACGAGATCCTTACCGTCGGACCAACATTAGCCCGCCTTGCCCGGAATGAATTGACAGCAATTACAAAAACAAATCCAAAACGCCAGCACAGCAAACACTCCATTGCCATTCCATCTCATAAATCAGAATACGCCCAAACCCCATTTTAAATTTAAATGCTTAATGCGTAGAGGGAGATACTGGTTAACACTTCACAACATAGATTGAGTTCCCTACGAAACCTTTACAATCATAATTCTTTTTCCTCCTGTTAACCTCACCTTTCCAAACTAACTCTCCACCTGGGCACAATTTGAACCAGAGATTTACACAACAAATTGCACTAAGCAGCAGTGGCGGCCGCAGGATTCTTCGAAAGGTGGGGCGAAATTTTCTAGTGTGTACTGAGACATTGACCTTAAATAAACTCCTTTACCTAAGCTATGATTTTCAACGTAGCAGTGGATTATAGAAAAGTAGGCTTACATTTGCTTACATTTGCTTTGTTGCTATGATAGTTGTTTCTTGTCATTCATTGAAAATTCAAACATTTGTCATATTTAGGAGTGTAAACTTATCGAAATTCAATCATGTTAAATTCAAGGCTTTTACATATTAGCTAGGATTGTAAACTCGCCAACTTTATAATAACTTTTGGTTCCCAAGACATGATAGAAATTGTGATTTGAATATGTAGGTTACGAAAATACAAATATTGCATAAAGCTTCACAAATTCAATTCACAAACCCCAAATTCAATTCATAAATTTCATTCTCAAAATCACATACACGATAATTAAAACACAAAATTTATTCTCAAAAATCAAAACTCTAATGAAAATTTCACAAAATTTATTCTCATAATCAAATCATAATTTCACCAGTTTTATGAGATTTAATTAGTTTATAGCTAGATAATTTGTATATAATAGGGAGCTCGAGAAGTGGGAACATAATTAAATAAGAGGGTAGAAACATAGATAGTAGGTGCAAGTTGAACAAAGAATAAAAAAAACTTTTTTGAGGGAGGCGAATTTTTTTTTTTTAAAAAAAGGCTAATTTAACCAATTTTATGGGGTTTAATTAGTTATAGCTAGATAATTTGTATATAGGGAGGATTTGCCAAATATACAAATATGAAGGCCAAATTAGCCAAATATACAAGATTTTGGAAATTTTGCAAAACGATACATCCCAATTTGCCCCCCCTCTGTGCCCCCCGCCAGTTTTTTTTTTTTTCCGCGCGTCAGTGCTGACGTCATCGTCGGAAATGCTGACACCGTTTACAAGGATGGGTTTTTTTTTTTTTTCCGCGCGCCAATGCTGACGCCGACGTCGGGAATGTTGACGTCAGCAATGCTGACACCGTTTACAAGGAAGGTTTTTTTGTTTTTTTTTTCGCGCGTCAATGCTGACACCGTTTACAAGGAAGTTTTTTTGTTCCACGCGTCAATGCTGACGCCGACGACGGGAATGTTGACATCAGCAATGCTGACGCCGTCTACGAGAATGCTGACGCCGACGACAATGACGTCGGAAATGCTGACGTCAGCATTGCTCACACCCTCTACGAGGATGCTGACGCCGACAATGATGACATCGAAGATCAATATATTTGACGTATTAAGTCATTAAAAATATAAAAGGGGGAGAGCAAAGAGACAAAGGAGTGTTCTACAAAAAAAAAGAAACGAATATTTTATTTTATTTTTGGTAGTGAGAAACAAAGAATAACGGTAAACAATTAAAACAAAGAATTTTTTGACGCCGACAATGCTGACCTCTTTCATCATCCATCTCTTATATTGCAAAAACGATGTCAGCAAATATATACCTACACAAAAATATGCATGAAAACGATGTCAGCACTAAAAAATACATATAAAAACGATGTCAGCACTAAGAAATAAACCAATTTTTAAGGACTCAAGCATACATATATACCTACATGTATAATATCAAACTAAAAACGATGTCAGCATTAAAAAATATGATATGAAAACGATGTCATCACTAAAAAAAACAAACCAACTTTTAAGGACTCAAGCATACATATATACCTACATATATAATATCAACTAAAAACGATGTCAGCACTAAAAAATACTCATAAAAACGACGTCAGCACTAAAAAATAACCCAATTTCTAAGGACTCAAGCATACATATACACCTACGTATATAATATCTAACTAAAAATGATGTCAGAACTAAAATAAATTGGAGACAAATTGCATTACTCACACAAAAAATCAACAACATATATAATATTCAACTAAAAACGATCTCAGCACTAAAAATACGCATAAAAACGATGTCAGCACTAAAAAATAAACCAATATTTAAGGACTCAAGCATACATATATACCTACGTATATAATATCAAACTAAAAAACGATGCCAACACTGAAAAAATATGTATAAAAACGATGTCAGCACATACAAATACACATAAAAACAACGTCAGCACTAGACAACAACCCAATTTTTAAGGACCCAAGCATACATATATACCTCTACATATATATATATATATATATATATATATATATATATATATATATATATATATATATATATATATATATATATATATATATATATATATAATGTCATTCCTTTTGCTTCATTCCCAATCAATTTCAACAGTAAAGGCCCACAGGAGAGCCATAGATACGATCAAACAGAGAGGACAATAACAAATGAAAAACAATGTCACAAATTGAAACACAATTCAATTTCAACAACAGTAAAGAGGCCCAAAGCAAAGCCAGAGATACGATCAAACAGATGGAAAGTCTAGCTAAATTCAAATATGTACAGCACAGGACATGAATTTTATGCTCATCCCACAGTAAAGCATCAGCAATTAAAAGCATCAGCAATTAAAAGCAAAGAAACAACAACAGCAACACCAGTAAACAAGTACCTTGTCTTCAACAAGCAATGGAAGGTGGAGGAGGATCTCAAGAGGCTCTGCATCAGCAGCCATGACTGGATGATTGGACTCGTTCGTTCAAGTTTTTGTCACCTTGGAAGATTGCACTCGTTCGGTTGTCAGCGCTGATGGTTCACCACTTCGATTCTCGCCCGTACCTGAGTTGGAGGGAGGATATCGGCGTAGCAGATGCCGGTGATCGGAGAACAACAACTTGGATTTGAATAGTTCTGACATTTTGATTCACAGATCAAAGATCTCAGCAGCAGCAGCAAGGGCTCGTCCGCTCGCATTCAATTCGGGGCCTCGTCGCTCGCATTGAAGGGCTCTTCCTTCAATCTGACAGTGCGGCGTTCATCTCCGTCCTCTGAATCCCTACCGATCTTCCTCGTCGCTGCACTGTCAGATTCGGCCGTCATCATCGTCGCCGACAACAACTTCGACTGGATCTCACCCGCCGCACAGTCAGATTCCACCGTCATCATCAAATCGACAGGAAACAGATCGGAGAAGGCGCTCAGATCCATCTGCGACTCGATCTTCTAGGGCGTCGTGTTCACCGATGCTTAATTAAATCAGAAAAAAAGGAGGACCATGGAAGAAACGGAGTGGCCGAGGAAGATACAAGATCGGATCTGGAGCGCCTCGAGGATGACGATGACCGGAGTCAACAAAGCTCCGCCTCCAGATCCGGCGTCGTCAGTCCCGAAACGGAGGAGGAGGAAATCTGCAAACGAACGAGGAAGCGCATCCATGGAAGCCGAGGAGGAGGAGCGAGAGAAGAGGATTTTTGGATCTGAGATTTGGGGTGGATTGAATCTGATTAGGGTTAAAATTAAATTTGTATACTTTTGCAATTTTTACACAAACGTGTATATTTGGCTAATTTGGCCGAAAATTTGCGCCTTCGGCGCAAATTTTCTCTTGTATACAATAGGAAAGTCGGGAAGTGGGAATATAATTAAATAAGGGGTAGAAACAAAGAAAGTGAGGTGTAAGTTGAACAAATAATAAAAAAGCTATTTTTAGGGAGGTGAAATTTGTTTTAAAAAATGAGGCTAGTGGGACTTGAACCCTAACATTAGTTTTCTTCATTCCCACCAACCAACTAAGCAAAGTAGACTAATTGATTTTATATTCATCCTAGTTTTACTTATTACAACACTTCTATATATATAAATTTTTTTTTTTTTTCCAAACCCGGGGCACGTGGGTCGAAGGGTGGGGCGGCCGTGGGGCTGCCCCAGCTAAGCAGTATAATCATGATACACCGTCCAGGTTATTACTTACAACACAGGCAACTTGGCCGATGCAATGATCTCAACCAAGCTAGCCTCTGCTTCCAGAAACAAGGATGCCCACACAGGAGGAAGCCCTTTGGAAATGGTGAAGCTCCCGGCCACATGTCACAATGCTAGAATGTAAAAAGCAATGATCAATCTGCACAAACAGCAACGGAAATTAAGCATCTATTCCTGGTTTTCATCTTCATTCTTATCGATGCAAAATGCATTGCAGTTTTTCCTTTTGGTATGAGAGGTTTCATTGCATTCCTCATAAGAGAGTCAAATGGTTTATGAATAATGATTGTTTTCGATATGCACTATGCAGTACTCCTGAAAATGAGAATCATTTTGAGTAAGAGCATCTCCAACCAGTTAGGACCCTCTAGCCCACAATTATAGAATTATAGTCCAAATTATAAATTTCTATGCATCATTCACTCTGATTGGCTAAAATATTCGGACTTTAATCCATCAAACCACTTCTTATTAATTCTAAATACTTTATTAGCCAATCACAAATAAATGATATACATGGAATGGGCGCCTTCTGAATCAAACAAAGTCAGTATTAAGGTTGCAGATGGTTTGAAATTTGAAAGCCTAAGGAAATGATCGTCATGTTCATGCAACAGTAGGCACTGAATGCTACAGACAGTATGATAAATTCTTAAATTCAAATAAAGGGCACCCGACAACATTTTAGATCATAGAGGCAGCTGCCAGTAGGATGCAATTGCATTTTCATGCTCAAGTGACTGAAGTTATACTTTACAGCCCCAAACGTGAAAAAGCTTACCTGTGTTTAGAATCTCTACAAGATTGCAGATAGAAATGTGGATGATTCTTGCTGCTTCAAGCTATCAGCAACATGGGCAACGACTCCTGCTCCTGCGTTGTGAAGTACCTTGTTCTTCACCTAATCATAAAACCATGAAAAGATTTGAGAAAGAAACAGGATGGACTAAACAAAAAAGGGGAAGCATCAGGTGTTAGTCGTCTCAGTACATGTATGTTATTATGCGCAAAGAAAGGCCATATAGCTGAGTGGAAGCTGACATCAACCTTCTTCCAGCCTAACCTCTGTAAGCCACGTATCATTTCCTCTGTTAATAAACCTAGATGGGTTAGATGCACCTTGGTATATGGCAGTGGTAACTGAGAGAAGCTAAGATGAAGTATTAGTATTCTATGACAGTTTGACCATTTTTACCTTCCATAATGTCATGATATTCAACTGTGGTTTTAGTGCTCGGTGCATTTTGTGCAGCTTCCTTTGCTTTTGCTGCTTCTGCGTGAAAATGGGGGGCCTTGGCTGATACTGATGGGCAGTTCTCAATGCTCACAACATGCTTGTAGCCATCCAAAGACGATTGAGAAGGCTGATAATTAAAGAAATATAAGAGCAGCAAGAGAAAAACACTTGAAGAAAAATATGTTTCACAAGAAGGTAGCAGTAGCTCAACCAATATAAGTTTCATGAGGTCCGGGATTACTCCTGGTTGAATTTCCAACAGTTTAACTGCTAGGAGGCCTAGGACTGCTCCCACAGTGATCAACAATATGCTTTTACCATTTTTTTTTTAATATAGATAGATAGATGGACATATTTTTTTTTAAATATAGATAGATAGATAGATAGATAGATAGATAAAGTGATAAAAATAAGTGCAGCTTATGTCCCACTGTAAATGTTCTCTCACTTTATCTACCTTCAAAAATTCATTTGAACAGTACAAGCTAAAAAATGGCTTTAAAAACATCACTAGACAAGATTGGTACCTGATACTTTTTGTTTTCAAAATGTTCACAACTCACAAATAAATGTTTCTAAATCAGCAATCAGACACTTTTGCAATAGACAAAATATGCAGAGGGATATTAATAATGAAATGGAGGAAGAAGGTACTTCCAGAGATCACAAAAATGGTGACATGAGATTTACAAGGTAACACTGTGTGAGATAAAAAAAGGATCATCACCTTCGGAAGTTCTCTCTCTCTTCTTACAGAGGACGTGCGCCAACCAACCATATCTAACTGATTCTAAGGAATCCAACACATAATGACAAGACAAAATTTGCTTAATTTATTTACGGTAGGATACGATCATAAGATACATTTGCATAAAGCATGCGGCACTTGAAAGCGCCAAGGGATGATCTGCCCAAACGCCCCACAAGAATTAGGATATCATGTATATATGACACAAAAAACTACTCTTAAACAAATGATCAACTTACATGAACTTTCCATCTTCACAATCTGAGGCCATCCTTAGGAGTAGAGGAGGTCTATTTGACTTGCCATCAGTTAGGAAGAGCTGACTACCAGTTCGACCAACTAAAATGGGAGCAAGAGGAGGAGCTATTTTCTCCAGTATTGGAACTCCCAGAAGGAAAGGAAACTGAAGCATAATTATATTTAGTGTAGAACATTTAAATGACTAGAAAAACTTCCAAATTCATTCTCCTATTCTTGTGTTGTTTGATTTTGAGAGTAGCTTCTCAAAAGCTATGAGTTATGAATTACACTTGACTTCTTCACAATGTTACATCAGTTCTTGAAGTGGTCTCAACTAAGCATAAAACATCTTAGGAAATACACCTGGACAAACTTCTACTTAATGCAGTTTCAAGGGGAAGCCAAGAATTTAAATCAGCAACATATAACAGCATATAAATGTCCATAAAAAGAATCAGTAAATATATGTATTAAGAACACAGACCTGCTTTCTCCCCCTGACCCCTAGATGTGGAGTGGCCAACGTAATAAAATTAATGGGTTCCAATCCAGCAATCGAACCATTTGCAGAAATGCAACCAGTATTTGAAGTATCATCATGCCTATCCTCGCCCTCTTTATAAGCAGTGTAGAGGATAGCTACAGCATATCTTGCAAACAAGCCACCAAGAGAATGAGATAAAAAGGAAATCTTCTTTAAGCTGTCTGTCTTCTTGACCACCTCCATTACCTGCAAAGATAGGTCCTTCAACTATTAACATTTTCCATTTACAAGAACACATGATGAATGACAAAATAAAATAGAGCATATATTGATCACTCCATGTAACACCCACTTCCTCTGCCAATCTTCTTCCCGCCCCATCAACCCCCGCAAACGTTTTAGCATAAGTATTTGATGAGCTTGCTGCAAATATAGAAATGTTCAGAAATTTCAGTACAACTGACTACAACAATGGAAAAACGTCAGCAACTTGCATAATGCATAGTCTACACCATTTATACTGAAAGAGGAATGGTTTAAAGAAAATTTCACACTAACCAGTGAAAACTATCTATTCAAAATATTAAAATGGTGTTTGTCTGAACAAACAGTTGTTAAACTAGCAATCTTATCTGTAACCCCTAAACCCCCACTTAATAAAAAAGTTTTATTCTGAACCCTTTACGTCCTGATCATATGATCTCATCCTGCCAGTATAAATCCTTTTTATTAATTTGGTTGTTTGCTATAAGTTTATTTTTAAATTTCAACCATGCTCATTTTCTGTTGTCCCACTAAGAACTGCAAGGGAACACAATATCACATTAATAGCATACCATATATCAAAAAGTTCCTTCCCAAGCGCCTTTTAAGCTCTGCTTCGAAATACGTCCAATCACTTGGGCTGCACTAATCACAGAGATAGGTCATATGAGCAAAAATATACTAACATAAGATATGTTCATCATATAGGCAGAAAAAGGTAGGGTAAGGGAAAAAGGAAAAGATACTAGAAAAATGTTAACCTACTTATTCGCAGTAACTCAGTAACATAAACAACTAATGAAGAAGTAAATACTTGCAGAAGCAACCATCAAGGGGATGTTTGGAAGCTGTACTCACAAAACAGAAAATATTAAAAAAGCGAAATCCTCTTTCAAATAACATGATTACTTGAAACATTTCTTGCAGAAACAGCTTTGCAAAGGGGGGAAAAACTCAGCTTCAGTTTGTTGGATAATCTTGCGGCAAGAGTTATCAAGATTTCAAAAGAGGGCTCAGATTGTTGCTTATCTTTTATTAGGAACTGGGAGAAAGGATCAAATATATGAACCTTTCTTCAAAAATGAAGTAATTAATAGGAAAAACCAAGGACTTAATACCAGGAAGTCTGTTTTCTTACTTCAACCCATTTCATGAATAGCTATTTACCTATTAACAGATTTTTATTTTATTGTATTTTTTTTGCAAATAATGTATAAAGCAATTGTTTCCCTCCATTTCCTTCTCTCTCTTTTCCGATGAAAAAGAAAAGCCATTCATACTATGGAAATAAATAAACGAACTAACCTCAAAAGGGTAGCAATGATGCAGAATCTCAGTTACATAATGAACACAACAAGAATTCACACACAACAGACAAACACTCATTTCCGTTTGGGGATAATAAGCTGTTAGTGATGATAAGTTGAATGTAATGCAACCAATTGGCATAGCAAGCATGAAAGAATCTTTCAACATGTCCAGGACAATGCATATATAGAACTTTCTATTGATTATTAGACATTTGAAGGGAAATTGCATTTTAGCAGCAGATCATGCACATTCACAAAAGAAACTAAAGCGCCGGTAGTTCCAACATTCCATAACCCTAAAAGAGATGTAAAGGCTTGCTTATATACCTAGCCAAGATCCCGTGAACTAGAACAAGAAGATGATCTGGTGCCATTTTAGCATTCACAACACTCGGAGGTAATGAATTGCCTGCCGTGGTACTCATGGAATGAAGGTCGAAATGTCTATGTTTCCTGCTTTGATTGGTCCCTGCAACACTCAAGCAGTACCGTAAGATGTATTAACACAATGGCAAGAAAGAAGAGGGTAAACAATTTATGTTTTTTTTATTGCATATTACTATCATCAAATAGAGTGTAGTTATGGCCCTGACAACTTCGATTTTCAATTGCAGGTGATTACATCAACCAATTGCAGAAGGACAATCGTGCACAGCCATTGATCACATCAACTAATACTTTCACATACCCTCCTGGATATGCGTCAACCAGAGGTGACCTAAACCATTCTTTTGAGAGTGGCAATTCCAAAGCCATGAGTATGGGATCAACAAGATTCGCCGGTCATGAACACCGCCACTAATTAACTAAAGGCTTAAAAATTGTACCAATTTCTTATCAAGAGCAGAAGAACTCAAAACCCCCCAAACAAAAGTAGGAGAAATATAATTACCATGAAAATTGGAGAAATCGGAGGAAGAGTCGAAGCGCGAAGACGAGGATAGAGAAGAAAAAGGAGAAGAAGAGGAAGTGGGGGATCTGAGGTTGCAAGCCGGAGAGTAGCGAGTGGAGCCACGACCGTAAGCGAATACCAAAGGCGCCCTCGCCGGAGACGCGGAAGACGCCATTTCTAATATATTATTCGCTTCTTCCTACAATCCAAAATAGTTGGAGGCGGAAACAGCTAAAGGACAGGAAAAGTGGGATTGCAGAGGAGGGATATGGTGGGAGAGTGGTCCGCCATGGACAAGAGGGGAATCGCCACGGTAAGAACAGAGCCGCAAAGGATTTGGGGTTCGAGTTAATGTTTGGTTAGCTGTACAACAAGTAGGAGTAGGACTCCATCAACGGGGCGTGGGTTGTCGATTTAAGCATGGTTGATGGATTGGGTCTCTCTTCGATTCAATTCAATCCAATATAATGGGCGTTGCGCGGAGTGTCTTTGCGGAAAGAGCCAAGAGGAGAGGAGGGAGAACCACCCAATTTTTATTACGTACAAAATTACCACTTTTGGAATTTTTTTTTATTAAGTAAGAATTAGTACAGTACCCGCGCCATGACGCGTATTTTTTTAAAGCATAAATATAAAATTTTGTAAGTATAAAAAATTACTACAGTATTACAAAATTAAATAAACTGTTACCATGTTCATATAAAATAGAAAATAATAGATTTGATAAAGTAATAAAAATAATAATAATATTTATAAAAAATGTGTAAAAATTACATGAGCTTAATATTTAAGTAGAATAGGTTGATATATAAGTTGATTGGGTGAAAATCAATCCTAAAATAAAAGTGGTTATAATACCTAATAAAAAAAATTCTTATGGTTTATTAGTTAGATATATATAGCTAGATTAATTAAAGAACTTGGACAAATGTCATTAATTGGATTTTTTTTTTCTAGGTTAAGTTGATTGAGAGGAAATCATAAAATTTTATGTAGATTAGGTTGGTTGGGTGAAAATTCAAAATTTAAGTTTATTATAAAAACAAAAATAGTTTTCATTGTATATATAGATCGACTGCTCCAAAAAAATCACATATTTGGAACTATATATTTTTTTTTATAAAAAATTGCTTTTGAATTCATCCTATTGTTTAAAAAAATAGATTGAAATGATATTGTGTAATTAATATAGAATGAAATAATATTGTATAGTTAATATTAACTTTATTTTTTTTAAAATGTTTTGAAATAATTATTCCCAATTGTTAAATAAAAAGGAATTGCCTAAAATAGAAAAATCATATATTTGGAACTATATATATTTTTTTACATAAAAAAATGCATAAAAAGAATTGCCTTAAATAGCTTCGCGTGAGGAGGCGACACGTGACATAAATGCTTTGGGTTTAATTAATATATAGATTGTTTAAAAAAATAGATTGAAATGATATTGTGGAATTAATATAGAATGAAATAATATTGTATAGTAATATTAACTTTATTTTTTTTTTAAATGTTTTGAAATAATTAATCCCAATGGTTAAATAAAAAGGAATTGCCTAAAATAGAATAATCATATATTTGGAACTATATATATTTTTTTATATAAAAAATGCATAAAAAGAATTGCATTAAATAGCTTCGCGTGAGGAGGCGACACGTGACATAAATGCTTTGGGTTTAATTAATATATAGATTTTTTTAAAAAAATAGATTGAAATGATATTGTGTAATTAATATAGAATGAAATAATATTGTATAGTTAATATTAACTTTATTTTTTTTTAAAAAGTTTTGAATTAATTAATCCCAATGGTTAAATAAAAAGAAATTGCCTAAAATAGAAAAATCATATATTTGGAACTATATATTTTTTTTTACATAAAAAATGCATAAAAAGAATTGCCTTAAATAGCTTCGCATGAGGAGGCGACACGTGACATAAATGTTTTGGGTTTAATTAATATATAGATAGATAGATAGATAGATAGATATAGATTTGAGGGTCGGAGAAGTCTGAGACCTCGAACGGTCGACTAAGTCGGCAGACGGAGGAATGTCAAACATACAACATGAATACAACATAATTAGAAAGGTGCAATACAAAAGTGAAAAGCAACAAATCTAGGCGAACAAACGAAGCTAATCTTAATACGTTGAGGACAACATAGACTACAAACTGATGTCAAACGCCACCAATCAAAGACACCGCTGGTCAACGGTACATCAGGACTCCCTGTGTGCAGTGATGACGATCCTCCTAGGAAATTTCCGGATCATGGAGTCGTCTCGATACACACCGCCTCGACCCCAACCAGACCCGTCACCGGACGTCAGATCCCCAACTAAGAAAAAGAACGTCATGAACACCTAGAGAAGCAACTGAGAACCACCTAAGTAGAAACATACCAAAAAAACCCCTTACGGGATTTTATCGAGACCCTTATGGGATTTTATCAAACCCTTGCGGGATTTAGGCCCTTTTGGGTTTTTTTTAATTAATTTTTTAAATTTTATGGATAATAAATTTATATATTTATCCATAAAAAAAATATTTTCTCCTTGTCTAGCAAGGATGAACAAGATGGCAAGAAAATCAGGGGAAATCTCGAAAAATCCGGCACACCTTGGATTTTTTTTTTTGACAGTTACTATACAGGTCATATTTTTTGCCTATATTAGGAAATTGTCCCCCACCCTCTCCATATTAGCAAAATGTCCACCGCTAAAATAAAGTTGCTGAAATTTTTGTTTTCAACAAAAAAAAAATCGCGAATTTTTTTTTTTTCCGCGTTTTCAGAGTTGCTGAAACAGAATTGCTGAAACCCCTGTACCACCATCTGTTTCAGCAGTTTTTTTTTTTGCGTTTCCAGAATTGCTGAAACCCATGTGCCACCCTTTGTTTTAGCAGTTTTTTTTTTCGCGTTTCCAGAGTTGCTGAAACCCCGATTTCAGCATTGTTGTTGATGCTGAAACCCCGATTTCAGCAACGTTGTTGATGCTGAAATTGTTGCTGAAATCGTGTTACGGGATATAAAATTTAGCCTATGCGGGATTCGACCCCACGTATTTGTGCATAAGCACATCGCTCTACCATTGAGCTAAGAGGCTTTTAAAGGAGATTTAAAGCAAGTTCAACAACAAAAATTTCAGCAAATTCTAGTTTTAAAGCAAGTTCAGCAACAATAATTTCAGCAAATTCTAGTCTGAAAAAATAAATATATAGATGTGGTGGTTAAACCAAGGTAACGAAAAGAAATACCTCTACCGGCCTTTTACATTAGCTAATTAAAAACATCGGCTCTACCTGCTAAAAGTGCTGAAACTGGAGTTGAATCATAATCAATCATCTCAATTCAATAAACCTAAGTGTAGTTACGATAAAACCAAGTAACACAAAAAAATAAAATCTCAAACTAGCATTTCTTTCAAAGAAATTGCTATTTACACATCTTTAATCATGCACATTCCTCTCAATAAGCCTAAATCCAACAAACATATATTATTTTGCTGAAATTAGCATACATATATTATTTTGCTGAAATGAATCAATAGGCAATTAGCATACGTATATTATTTTGCTGAAATGAATTGCTCAAGAAGTACCTCGATCGTTTCCTAAAGAGCGTGCCACTCACCGCCTAGGCACCGCCTAGACGCCCGCTTAACTGCTTAGGCGCTAGGCGGCCACCCACCGCCTAGAGGCCGCCTAGCGCCTTTTAAAACACTGAATCTACCCCTAATCCTCCATCTTGTCAGCCCTAAAATCACAAAGCATTGTTCGCGCATAAACTGAAAAAATGAAAATCAACAATAACCTTGAGAGCTTCTTTGAGAATTGGCTCTTGTTCATTTGGATGGAAGGGACAAGCTTTAACCGGAGCCAATCTTGAACCTGTCCTTGTACTCTTCATCAACGGTGGATCAAATTTGGAGGCGACGATCGATTTCAAAATCCATTTTACAACATCACAATTCAGCCAATCACACGATTCAAATCGTTCCATTAATCAAAAATAGCGGACGGAGGGATGCTCACAGAGGAACAAGAGAGAGGATTAAGGAGAAGCGCAGACATTGAAGAGTTTACCAGCAGCAACAACCATCAGAAGTGTGGATCCTTCGCGATGGACAATCTCGGCAGAATCCTCGCCTTCGATCGAGATTTCAGCAGGATCCAGGGGATAGCGAGAGCGAGAGGGAGGCGTCGTCGATTGATCTCGATCTGCTGGAATCTCGATCGCTCCTCGCCATCACCGACTGAAATCTGATATGCTGGAACCTCGATCTCACTCACAGTTTGAACAACATCGATTGATTTCAGCAGGATCCTCGCATTCGATCGAGATTTCAGCAGGATCCAAGGGATAGCGAGAGAGAGAGGGAGACGTCGTCGATTGATCTCAGTCAGCTGGAATCCCGATCGAGATTTCATAAGGATCCTCGCCTTCGTTCAGATCTGGAACGATCGCCCTCGAGGTCGCATATCCTCGCCTTCGCAGATCCTTAATCTGCTGGAACGATCGCCTTCGTTCAGATCCTCGCCTTCGTTCAGAGCTGGAATCCCAAGTGAGAGGCCACAGGTCGCCCTCGAGGTCGGGGAATAGGCCGCAGGTCGCCGTCGAGGTCGTCGCTGGTCACCGGATCTGGAACGAGGCGCTGTTGAAGATCCAGCCAGATCTGGAACGATCTCAACAAGCGGAGGCAAGGTCGGAGGCAGGGGCTTCCATGACCGTCGACGACACCGGCGTAGGTAACGGAGGAAGAAAGCAAGGTCGGAGGCAGCGATGGAGAACGACGAAGGAGCGATGGAGAACGACGGAGGAGCGAGATCTGAAACATCGAAGAGGTTATTTCGTCCATGGATTTGTGGTGCTGAAACGGCGATAGATGTATGAAATTAGGGGGTAATTTTGTCCAGAAAAATTTATTGGACAAAACCCTAATTTTACAAGGGTGGGAGACACTCTCCAAATAGAGGCCCAAAAAAGGGCCCGTTGGGCAAATTTTCTCTTTTTTTTTAACCAAACTTGGACGCCAAGTACTGTCCAAATAGGCAAACGCATGCCAACAACCCACGTCGGAACCCCAAGCCCACCACGCCGACCAGCAAACCAGGTCGAGTGCCGGCGAAGACGAGGGAGGACGGAAGCAGAGCCACCCAGGGCGGAAACCACAACGGACAAGCCCGACATTACACTCCCACGAACACACCGCACACCGACCGACACAGGGCTCCGTCGATCCGAGAGCACGACGGAGAAGGACAACAAACAACCCAGCGATGGGAGGAAGAAAGTGGGGAGGGGACGATTGAACAAATTGGGAGAAAGAAAGGGAGGAAGGCGGTAGAACAGGCACCAACCTAGCACCACCACGAACCCAGTAACCCGAAGAAATTGGGAAACAGGACCACGTGAACCGAAGGGGAACCACCCGGGCCCAAAAGCCCCAAATCAATTTGTCGAAAGGGGGAGAAAACGAATCACCCACACCAGACCGAGATGGACCGAGGAAGCAAACGGAGGGCGAATAAAGCGATGTCTGGATTGAATTAGCAGGCGAGATTCTAGTCGAATAGGAATGGCGGGAGTCGAGCTTGTGGAAGCGGTTGCAGTGGAGATGGAGAAGCCATCCATGGGGAAGGCAAGGAGCGTGCTAGGGCACGAGGGAAAATAGCCATACGTATTTCAGCCCCGACAAAGGGAGTTGCAGAGCCCCAGAGGGAGTTTCAGAGCCCCGAATTAGCGGGGGTTATGGTGGCGGCATGGTTGCCAATCCCCGGAGGGAGTTTCTCAAAAGAGAGAGTTTTCTCCCTACTTAATTAATCGTGTTCATAAAAAAAAGGTTTTGGAATAATTTTTGTGCCCTAGGCGGGGTTTAGATTCCCAATGCATTTTTTTACAATAGGCAAATAATAGGATATCCTGACTAGCAGATGTCATTCTTGAACAGAACTCGCTATCAATGGGAAGAGTCAGCATATTACAAACAGTTCTAGTTATAGCTATGTAATCAACATGCCTCTCTAAAATAATGTTTGAACTTGATGTTGCTAAAGTTGGACGTCATATTGCTAATTAATCTTCTCAATGATTCTGAATATTTCTCATGGAGCCTTCGGCCACACGTTGAAGGCTTGGACCACTCCATGACGATCTCCTTCCACTATTAGATTCCTTAGTCCTCTTTCGCATGCAATCATTACACCAATACAAAAGGCTAGAGCTTCTGTTTGAAGTACAAATCTTGATTGGATCTTAGTCTGAAAAATTTCAATGACCTGGTCGAGCAGCCCCTGATGATACCACCGATGTTGCATTCACTCGAGGGTTTAACTGGGTCGTCTACATTTACTTTGTAGAAGTCCCTTGGTTGTTTTCCCATTTGGTGTGTCGTCGTTTCTTTTGGTGGTGTTTATTGTCATTTGGAGTAGTTTGATTCCAATTTGCGATATTGCTTGTTATCTGGTGAGCTACATTTTCCATTATTATATTCCTGGCTTTATTGAAAATAATATTATTCCTCGTCTCTCACATGGCTTGTCAAATGAAACATGATTCACTACAAGATGGGTTTAAACTTTTTGTGTTTATGAAATTTTGAAGAAAATGGTCAGTTAATCTTGGGAATATAAATCATTTCCCAGTGAGTTGTTCGTTCAGGAATATTTGTGTTTTTGTAATTGAGCGGTGAAAAAAAAAGATATGATGTTGGGTATCTTTGTCTTATTGGTTACGCAAGCAGCATTATGAAGGGACCCTAATAAAATATATGTTCAGTCTAGTTTTAGTCGGGAGACCATCTATTGTTGCTTTCCAATTCAGGTTCTTAATTTTTGGGGGTATATGAAGTCTCCATATCCAATTGAAGTTAGTGTCGTTGTCTCTGGGATGGTTGATTAATCTATGGGTGGAACTTATAGAGAATGATCCATTAACGTTAGGTTTCCAGATAAGTTTATCAGGTGTGTCCCATTCCGGTATATGTAACTTTGAGAATCTGTTGGAAATATCGGGGAAATAATTCGCTTAGTAGTCTAATGTTCCAGCACCTTTGGTTATCTATAAGGTTTGCTACATTTAGATTATTATTGTGGTCGGCTCGGAAGCATTCCAAGGAAATATTGTCTATCCAAGGATCTGTCCAAACATTTATTGATTTACCATTACCAATTATCCATAGTATACCTTCGTAAAAAATTTCACGTAAAGCTCGTAGTCTTCCGAATTGCCAAGATGTATTGGTTCTTGATTTTTCCAGGATAGTGTCATTTATTAAGTATTTTTCTTTTATGATTTTTACCCACATATTTTCAGGTTCCGTGCTTTCCATTTTGTTTTAGCACATTGCATAGGTTCTCCCAGCTAATCTGGGGCTTGTAATGTTCAGAATGAAGTTTGTTTCATAATAAACATTTTCATCTTTGAAACTACCACTCTTCCTGGCCCTTTGCAAAAATGATCCCCACCCAACCCAATTTGCAAAAAATGTCAAAAAGGCCCACTTATTTGCAAATATAACCGGTTTCCTAAACCCGTTGCTCCGGGTTACCCTTCTTGCTGAACGAGCCCTCACCGCTCGCCTCCTTCTCGTCGGCCGTTCCTTGCCCTCCACGAGCAACCTTCGGCCACCCAACCACCGGCGTTCGAACCCTCTCCCTCCGGCGCACCCACTGAGGCCAGAACCCACCCGGCTCATGCCCCGCTGACCCCATTGGTTGCGGCTGCGATTGCTGTCTGGTAGTGGCGACACGACTGACGACCTCCATTTTTGCTACCTCTTCACCTTCCCTAATCCTCTCTGCTCTCTCTCCCTGTTGTCCATGACTTCTTCTTTATTCTGATTCAATTGTCTCTTTCTGTTCATCTCCCAGCTCTGGGCATCGCCTGATTTTGCCCTCATTCGCATATCACTAGTACGCTCTATCCTTTCTTATCATGGTTTGGATCCTTTTTGTTAGTTTATCTGTCTCACTGGTTGACTTTCACTGCATAGTTTGCGTTTTTTTGTTGGAATTGATCTTCGTGAAGGAATGAAATCGTTTGATTTCCGAATCAGGAAATCTGAAGGGCTTACGGATTTTCGAGATTCTTTTTTTTTACCCCCTTCCTTTTAGCAATTTAGTTATTGTTCTTGATGAATTGCTTGTCCAAATTAGACTAGGTTATTGGTTTGCTTGGGATTCTGAAAGTTCCCCTTCTTGATGGTTGAGTTAGGGCTTCGATTTCATTTTCTAATGATTTGCCTTTGCCTTTTAAGTATAGCATCTCATTCGTTTGCAATTCAATTCGGCAATCATATTTGAGGGTTGAATCAATTGAACGTTGTAGAATAATGTGATATTGTGCATTGTATTACATAATGTTGATAAGGCAGGTGCAAAATCAGTCTTAAATTGTGTTTATTGTTGCATTATGCACTATGTGTTTGTAACACCATTTTTTTTTTGCTGCAATTGTTAATGTTGCAAGCCTCAATCAGTGCAATGCAAATATATTATTTGGGTCATATTTCTATCTTTTTGGACTTGCAATTTGTTTCCTACAATTTGTGAACTTGTAAATTGTAATGAAATGAAATTATTTGCTTCTGCTGACTGCTAGTGCAACTCATTCAAGCTGATTTTCATGTTTATGTTCTTTATTACACAATTTGTGAATTTGTGTAATGTTATATGTTTTGGTAGACACATTATTTTGACTGGCTAGGCATATGTATATATTGGCAAGGATTATTGCTAAAATGAGTATTATCTGAACACATGTATGGCAGATTAAGGAGACAATGAGAAAAATGAAAGGAATGGACGAGGTCCTAGCTGCGGCTGATTGGAAAATGTTGAAGGACAGCAGGCTAAGGGGCATTGTAATGATCGGAACCAATGTGTCATATTGCTGCGCCCTTATCCATTACTTCCTGAAGAGGCAGTTGATAACATTGAAGAGGTGTGAGACATGGTACGAGCTCCAGGGGCGACTCATTCGGTTCTCCATCAAGGAATTTTGCCTCGTCAACGGCCTCAAATGTGTTGGAAGGAATCGGGACTTTGAGGAAGAGGATTACAAAGACGTCATTCGAAGCTTCTTTGGAAGGGAACTTTAGTACTTCGTAGTGTTTGGTTTACTTGTTAAACATTTAGTCGTTTCCAACTTTTGGATGACTTGTGTTTGATGACTGATAAGTTATATTGTGAACACGTTTTTATATTTATTATGGATGGTTGTTGTGAATGTTGCGTTATAACGCATTTCGCTTGGGTTTAATCGTCGATATTCTTAGGTTGGGAATTCTGAGATATACAAAATATGCCAGGAGTTATTCTTTTATCGACATAGACTTTGATTTTATTGGCTATGGAAAATCAAATACTGGCTAGTAAACAAAAAATTGCATACATTTGTCTTTTGCATTGTCGGCAAACTAAACGGCCAATTATATACATTCAAAACCACCAAAACCCCAAAGTGCCAGTGAGTTACAAGCAAACTAACAAAATACTACATTCGACTACGCAAAAGAAGAGTTATCCCACTAGACATCGATTTCTTCACCTTGCCACCACACGCTTGGTTATGTCCTCCGACGATTCAGGCGAAATAACTATCCCTGAGACGGGTACCTGCTTGTCTCCATTATCTTGCTCATGACGGACCCAAACGACATCCTCTCCTCTATGAGCATTGCCCTCTCCTCCATATCCATGTCAGCAGCTTTACTTTTCATCTCCGGAGCAACGATTGTCGGTTCTGCCCAGGTTTTCTTGTTTATCTTGCCAGTTGTGTGAATTTCCATGCCAGCTAAATTGTTGTCTTTGCCATTCAAATGGTTATTCATGTCATACCCCAAATTGAGATAAAGATGCGATGTACACCCAACTTTACTTCAATTTTTTTTCATAAACATATATAAAGTGAGTGTCTATAGATAGATAAAATTAAATTAAGTTCAAAAATAAATTTATTTTTTAATTTTAATAAATAAAAATGGCTAAAAATGAGTTTAAAAAAACTAAAACTTAAGTTGAGCCACTTGTCATAATGCCATTTGCCCTCTCTCCCCACAAATCATTGAATCTTTTTTTTGGGTAAATTACACATAACCACCCATAAATTGTGGTACTTTTCACATAATCACCCATAAAAACTTAAATTACAATAAACCACCCATAAATTAGTTATCTTTTCATAAGACCACCCACCCATTAAACCTCTATTTGTTTTGTTTAAAAAGATTAAAATACCCTTAATTCAAGCTTATTTGTATTTAATGAAATAATTTGTTTTCATAAGACTTCCCATTTGTTAAATAATTCGGTTTTACTTTTACCCTTTTAAAAAAAGGATAAATTAATTATAATAAAATTATTCATCATGTTCGGCTAATTTTTCAAATGATATGTATAAGCTTAGCTTATTTTTTAAATGATATGGTTTATAATTTAAGATATGAGCTAATTTACCCTTCTTTTAAAGCAACAATTTTATTTTATTTTAGAGCTTATCCCTATCTTATTCAACATTTGAAGGAGATGAGACTGTTAGGAGCTACTGCAAGTCTCAACTCTTCACATTGCAAATCCAATTTAGATATATATTGGTTGGAGTATTTAGGGTGGGTTTGAATTCCAATCCATTTTAATTATAATTCAATTATTTACTTCAATTTATGTGAGCAGTTGGTTGTATAACTAAAAATCTCATAAAAAGTGAGGTAAAATAGTAATTTAACCAAATAATCACATACATCGGGATAAAACTATTACATTATATATAATTAATAAATTATGGAATCCAAACACACCCTTAATTTATCTTAAATTTTTTATTTACCAAAGACAACCTTGTCTATTTTAAATGCAACATCTTTCCTTTACAAAGTACAAACAAATAAGTTTGAATTAGGGGTATTTTAGTCATTTTAAACAAAACAAATAGAGGTTTAATGTGTGTGGGTGGTCATATGAAAACAAATCAAATTTATGGGTGGTTTACTATAATTTAAGTTTTTATGGGCGGTTATGTGAAAAGTTCCATAATTTATGGGTGGTTATGTGTAATTTACCCTTCTTTTTTTTTGGCCAAGTGACCTGCTACCGGGTGTGAAAAGTTTGCAAATCTAACATTTTGCTACCCCCTTGCAAATTTTACCCCTTATGGACATTTTTGCAAAGATGATTTTTTTTTGTATATCTATGCAAATCATCCTAATTTTTTTACATTAGGATTAGGTAGTCTGTTTTTTAGCTAAGCTTAGCCTTGATTAGGATTATTTGACCTGCTTGGAAGAGCGAGGAAACTTTCCATCTTGATATATAGTTGTTTTTTAGGGTTGTTTAGTGCCTCATCGAAGACACAATTTTTTTATTCTTTCACTAATAATCGAAATATCAAGGTATTTTTACATGGTTTGAGACACCAGAATGTGCATTTGTTGGGCCAACCCTTGTGCTTTATGGTTGCTTATGTTTCCAGACACTTGAAGAGAGTTTTTGTTATAAATAATCGTTAGCCCTAAAAGTTTGGAGAAGTGGTTTAGCACGTTTTGGATGGTGTGGAGATTTTTGTTAGACTCTAGTAAAGATGAGCATGTCATCTACAAAAGTGAGGAAGGGAATCGGGGTTCCTCTCGTGAAGACGATTTAATTCCAATTAGAGGATCTTCAAGTTTAGCTTCATTCTAGATCGAGTTCCCTCACAAGGAATTTCATTGCGATTACAAAGATGTAGGGAGCTAGGGGGTCACCTTGTCTGGTGCCTCTAGAGAGTTTGAATTGACGTCCAGGATGATATTGTTAACTAGAATGGAGAAGGTGATGGCAGTAGTGCATTTCACGATGCAGTACGTTTATCCAAGTTGGGTGAAAACCAAGAGTTTGAAGAGCGAGTCGATCTGATGAAGTTCCAATTTACTTTGTCGTATGCTTTTTCCATGTCTAACTTTAAAGTCATCCATCATTTTCTTTTCTTTTTTGTTTGTGGAATGTATGGAAAATTTAATGTGCAATGAGCGTAGTATACTGGATAGATCGACCTTCCACAAAGGCACGCACCCTGAAAAAGGCTGATGATCTTAGGGATAATAGGTTTAAGTCTGTTTGCGATTAATTTAGTAACTATTTTGTACATTGTGTTGCACATGCTTATTGGTCTATAATGGTTTATATTTATTGGATTCCGAATGCATTAGGATTATAAACATAAACACGTACTTATTAAAATATTTAGTGAAAATAATTTATAATGTATTTAAAATAATATAATTTTAAGATAAAATATTTTACAAATTGTAGAAATCAATTACATTAAATTTAAAAAAAATAAACTTAAAGCAATAGAAATTGTTTAGTCAACAATATTTTAATGATATTTTCTGTTATATTTACGTTACTTCGAACACACAATAAAAATAAGTTGTACAAGTCCTTTCCAAATATTTATATTTATAATTGCATTAACATTCCCATTTTGAAATCAAAACACACCCCTAATTACCATTAGTAAGGCCACTCTCATTTTATATCACTAGTACAGAATCCTTGAAATAGAATTGACTTTTTTTTTTTTTGGGTAATCATAAAAATTAACTATGCATCAAATAGTAGAAATTAAGAGGGCGGAGCAACAGCATCCCCTTTCTCGGCCTTGCTGAGCTGAGCAACAGAAACCATGTCGTTGGCGGTGTCAAACGACGCGTGCAACCCCAGAAAGGCGTAATACACAAGCAGAAGAACCGTCCAGACGCCGAACCTGATAAACGAATTCTTATCAATGGATCCCAGCAGAAATATGTTGAGGAAGATGGACGCAGACGGCAGCCACGGCACCAACGGCACCCCCCAAATCTTGGGCTTCTTCGCCTGCGGGACCCACACGCTCAATCCCAGCGTCCCCAAGAACCACACCGGCACCGTCACGCAGTAGCCCACCCACTGCTTGTCAGTGAGCCCCCAGTAGGTGGCCGTGGCCACCGACGAGGCGAGGATCACGGCGATGCAGGCGACCATCTTGTTGCGGTTCCAATGGGAGGTGTCCTCCGGTGAGTAGTACCTCCTCACGAGGAGGGCGACGGCCACTAGTGAGAAGATGAAGAGCGTGGAGATGGAGAGGAGGTTGGAGAGGATGTCGAGGTTGGTGAAGAGGGCGACTGCCGCGGTGGCCACCATCATGACCACCGTCGCGTTGACCGGGGTGCCGGTCTTGGAGTTGACGTGGGCGAACCACGGCGGCATCATGTGGGTACGGGCGATGTGGGTGAGGTACCGGGCCTGACCCACGGCGCCGACGAGGAGGACGGTGACCATCCCCATGAGGGCGCCGATGGCGACGATGTACTTGGCCCAGTTCATGCCTACCTTCTCGAACGCCACCGAGAAGGGGGCGTCTTTGTCCAGCTCCGTGTAAGGCTGCATTAGGCACAGTACTATCGCCATCACGCAGTAGATTACTGTTGTCATCACCATGGATCCCACCAGCCCTATGGGTATGTCTCTCCCCGGATTCTTCGTCTCTTCCGCCATCGTAGCCACCGCGTCAAACCCCACGTATGCGAAGAATAGAACTGCAGATGCCTCCACGTTACCAGTGGCGGAGCCCGAAATTAGCAGGGACACGATTATATATGTGCAAGCAACATAACAATCTTTATATAAGTTTTTACGAGTTAAATAATTTTAGAGGCATTCATATGCAAAGTGGTACCAACCACTACCTAGGTTGCAAATTGATCGATGGCAACCGAGGTGGGTGTGGTTACTGTGGTCGTTGGCACCACGTACAGTTACTGTGATTACGGTATTCGCTCACTACATGACATGTAGCACCACAATTGGTTCACCGAGCCCTCTTAGAGCAGACTCGGTAGAAGTGACCTGTCTTCCCGCACATGTAGCACATAGGCGGATGCGATCCGGTGTAGTACTCGTGACCAATTCTGTGGTGTATGGGTTGTCCACATTTTTGGCATGTTATATATTAAAATAAAACTATCGATAAAGAGAATACACATAGGTAATGTGAAGTACCTTAAATATACCGTGGGGGCTATAGGGAGCAAAGGGGGAGTAGTTCTTGGTGTCAGCCTTGGTAAAACCGGCGATGATGATGAAGAGGATGATGGCGATGTGGAGGACAGTGACCACATAGTTGAGTCGGGACGAGCCCTTTATGCTAAACACTGCCAAGACACAAATGATTGCGATGAGGGCAACGGCCACAGGGTCAAGGTGGCTGTAGTCCTCACTTAAGCCGTTGGCGTGGATGCGGAAGCTGTTGGGGGTGTGGTTAAAGAGGGTTGCTAAGTAGGAGGTGAACGACCGGGCCACCGCAGCCGACCCGATTATGTACTCCAGGAGTATGTTTCCGGCAGCAATGAAGGCTACGAAGTCTCCTAGCTCTACCCTTAGGTACGCAAATGAACCACCTGCGCACAATTTCAAACAGGGCATATGTATATATGTAATATTTTGATTCTTTGATTAAAATGAAAAGAAATGTTTCTGAAAAATGAAAATGAAAGAAAATTACAAATCATCATATTAAAAAATCAAAATAATACCAAGGATAAGTATCACCTTTTTCTATTTTCTATTGTTTATTTCGACGGTTTTCGTCTCTCAATTTTCTAAGCTATCGAGATTCAGGTTTATCTCATATCGAATTCTTACTTAATAAAAAAAATTCCGAGGAAAAGTAGTTATTCGATAGACATCTTAATATCTTTTTTCAAGTTTATAATATGAGATGTTTATGTCTTTTTCTTTCTTGTTTATGTAGTTTGACCGTTTCAAATGTTTGCTCTTTGTAACTATTATAGTTTTTTGGAGTATTAAAAATAGTCCTAATTAATTTATACTCCTTTCGTTTAAAAAAATACTAAGTGTAATTATAATTCACGTCATTAAGACATTAACCTCTTTTTTTTTTAAGTCAAGATTCACACCGCGATCCTTATCAAAATGAAAGTACAGTTGTATTTGTCAAAAGTCAACATCTATGGTCTATGCGTCCATATCTGGTGAAAATTCGTCCCCTTCACTCAACTTCCACAGCTTGCGGCGTTTACACTCGGGAGTTGAAAATTATATTATGGGATCATAAAATTATATCTTTTTTTCAAAAAATATATATATTTATTGATTAGAAATATAGTAAAATAATAAATTTAAATTATAACATGAGAATTAAATTAATCCAAAAAGAATGTGTGACAATATAAAATGAAAATCAATCTTAATATAAATAATTCATTTTATAAAAAAATAATAGATATATATAAATTAATAGCTATAAAATAATTATTTTTAATATAAGCAATTCTTTTCACTACAAAATAATCTAGATATCTAGATATATTTATTAAATATTTATATATTAATATTTTTTGGTGAGTATTAATATGAAATCATTTTGATTCATACTTTTATCAATTGACTTATATATGTATATAGATTGTGGGTTCTAACATGTAGCAGTATAAATTATGACAATATATTAATTTAATATTTTTTGGTGGAAGTTTTTTTCCTACAATTAAATGTAACATGCCATATAGTTGTATATGACACTATGCATCAATTTTAATGTGTATATAGATTTTATTTTCACCTTTTACTTCAAAAATAATAGTTCTTCGAAAGTAAGACCCTAAAATTTCGTCAAAAATATTTATAGGAGTATATCTTGTATTTGATTATGTTGTTTAATACTCCATCCGATCCAAAATACACGTTGTTTGACTTTTGAACACGTATTTTAATAAGCTTAAAACTATATAATATATTAACTTTTTTATTATTATTTTTTACGATTTAATATTTATTACCAACAAATATTAAGTTGTAAAAAAATAATTTAAAAAAAAGTTGATATTTTATATAGTTTTTACCTAAGTCAAACAGCATGTATTTTGGATCGGAGGTAGCATTAAACGTTAAATTTTAATCAACGGGCTTAAAACCACTCTTTTCATCTTTCACACTAACCTCGTACTCGTCATAATATATTTACTCTATTAATATATACAATTAAATTGCTACTATCTACTGTAATTAAAAACATTTCTTAATTAAAATAATATATATTAGATTTATTAATGGTAGAGTTTTTTCAAAAACTCTATTAAAATACTTTTCATAACTAATGTATTATTTAAATAAAAAAATTCATTGTATTAAAAACTATATATTATATATATTGTCAATATGATAAATAAAATATCAATCTATAGCAATAAATATGTTTTTTATTTTGTTTTGGTGAAGGGTAGGTAAAACGGTAAAAGTAGTAGAAGTACCCGCAACGGGAATCTCAACAGCAAACTCGGTGTAGCAGAAGACGGAGAGCATGGCGGAGACGCCGGA
The DNA here is from genome assembly GCA_963922045.1 of Persicaria maculosa. Classification (NCBI taxonomy): domain Eukaryota; kingdom Viridiplantae; phylum Streptophyta; class Magnoliopsida; order Caryophyllales; family Polygonaceae; genus Persicaria; species Persicaria maculosa. Next base: position 19,790,154 of record OY998258.1, read on the forward strand.
GATGACGTAAGAGAGGACGACGGCGGGACCAGCGTCATCCCTGGCCTCGAGGCCGGTGAGGACGAAGATGCCAGCGCCAACGACGGCACCGACGCCGAACCACATGAGATCCCACCAATTAAGAGTCTTCTTCATGTCGTGGTGGCTCCTGGCCTTGACGTCGTGGAGCTCCGTCTGGTCCAGAGACCTCGACGTCAGCCTGTCCGCAAAACGGGAGGGCGCCGCCTTGAGAGCCCTCCCGTAGTTCCCCCAGCTCTCGAAGGACTTCTCCGGCAGAAAATCCTCCTTCCTGCACCAGCATCCCATCTTCTCCGATCCGACTGATTCAATGAATTCAACAAATTCAAGATCGATGGATCGATCCGCGGATGTGGGAATTCAACAAGCTTAATTTACTCTGATCCCCCAGGCCACCAATTAGAAAGATGGATCACCCAAACTGGCTATCTTTTCTATTGATGTCTTTCCTTTATCGACTTCATATAATATTACAAGTCAACGATATCATTTATTTTTTATATATTTAATTAAAATGTTGGACTTGCATTGCATAGCTTGATTTGGTTGACTATAGTCGACTATATATGGGGGATACTAATTAGTAATTACTATCGCGCTGCATATGGACAACCAACAGCTGTATTACAGCAAGTTGCTTATCTCGGAATTAACTCGCTGAATAATAATTGGGACGCCGATTAAATTATGAGATTCCTTAATCGAATATACTACTATATATATATGTCAAAATCAACAATGGAATCCAAATCATAGCGACAATTGAAGTATGAGGTAGATTTATATATGGCTTAGCAAGGAAAATATTAATATTAATTAATCAATATTATTAAATTTTAGCCTTTTGATTATATAATAATAATAATCTAATGTTCATTGAACCCAGACCAGTTTTCGATCGAAAAAGGTTTGGATCTTATCTTTCCTAAACCATATTAATTATCATATATTTTCTTAGAGTAGTATTTTAAATCACGACTAAATCATGGTATGGTATGTGCACTGGTTTTTTATTGAGTATTGGCTTTGTTTGGATTATATTTTGCATTTGGACCGTATTGGTTATCTTGGTTTGGCCCAAATAAGTTGGGGCGAACTTGTTTTCCTGATTTCTGTTTCATCTTCTTCCTCGACAAGAAAGTGGAGCTCGCGTTCATTCGATCTTCAATCCAAACAGTTTTTAAAAAGTAAAATCATTATATTATATATAAGCCACAAATTTTTAAATAGATAACAAACTTTTCTTCCGATTTGCGGATCGGACCATCAAGAAACACATGGCCTTGCTGTTGTTTATGTAATGATCACAATCCAAGTTGAGCATGAAAGGAGGATTGGTAACAACTCTAGCCACTCTCACCTATAATATGAAACCCGAAACCATACCATGTTATAGCCAGCAAGATATATATGAAGCTCCTCATACTCTCTCTGCAATAACAAAATGACATATGAAGCTCAAAACATATTTAGCTTAGATTTGATTTGATAGTGGTGATAAGGAGATCAACAACTCAACCTTCATAGCGCGACGCTCCTTGACAAATGTGGGCTGGACTTTGTCCTTGAGGCTTGAGATGGTCGATCTTGAGCGACAAGTACATCTCAGGAGCTCGCGGTTCTATGGAGAACTTCGTGCAGAAAGGGACCCATTTCCTAGCAAACTCCGCGGTCTCAGAGACTGCTTCGAGTGTAAGCATGGAAGCTCCATCATCCGAGATATATGTAGCAACAGATCTTTCTCCACAGGGTAATCCAAACGCGAAGAGATATTTTATACTCCAGGAATGACAACTGAGAAATGTCACACCATAAGCAAATTTTGCAGTATTTACATAATAATTACAGCAATGTTTTTTATTTATTTATTCAGCAATCAACAAACCACTTACTCTCACTCATATACATAATTTGAAACACAAGGAAAATCAAAAGGCATCCTCCATGATCACCACCACCCAATCTCAAGAATCAAAGATTGGAGTGGATGGTTTCCTTCCCTTAATTTGTGATGCAAACTTAACGCAGCGTTTTGTTGTTTCCCAGCAGACACCAGTTGATTGTTATTCTTGAGGAGTTGATTTGTCTCTGGGTGTTGGCTCAGCCCCGGGGAAGGACAGCCTTCGAGCCTTCATGGATCCCTTCCCGTTCGAAGTCTTTGTTTTGATAGGTAACAACTTTAGTGGTGTCAAGCTGGTATTCTTATCAGCCTTGCTTGGCTGGTTGCTCTGTCCTTTCTTAGGACTGATGGTGTTAAACGGAAGTCGCATTTCCCATGGCTGAGCAACAATCCAGCGTTCCTTCCAGCTCCATCCCCAGGCCGCCTTCCCGACTTCAGAAGCTATTATTCCTTGGTATTGGCTACAGTTTGGCCTCCACTGCACAGAGTCCACATCATCTAAATGTGTTCATAATTTAAAGATCATGGATGCTGTGTCTTTTCAATTCATTGATAAAGATGTTACAATCATGAGTGATTGTTTTATGAATAATCTTAGGCCTTGTTTGTTTGAGTAGCACGGAATAGAAGGGAAATGAATCACATTTTAGGTGTAAAATTTGTATGATCATCACTTTTTTACGAGTAGGAAAGAGGGAAATGGTTAGAGCATCCTAGTATATGGTTACACTATGCTCAAATGAGGTAATTAAATGGGAGCAAAGGAAATAAATTTTGTATGGAAAATGAGAGAAGAAGGGTAATGGTTATCATATTGATCAATGAATCGTAACTTAAAAATGAATTAGATTCGGAAGGTTAACCATTAAATTACCTGGTGAGTAAAGGCATATGCCAAACCACGCTCGCGCTTGGCTGCAGCTTCCTCTCTTTGATGTATCCTTGATAGGATCTCCTCCAGAGCTTCAGATCCGTCACACCATTCAACCTTACATATGCAAGAGTTTTGAAAGTATTTATAAACCATTTAGCCTTGATGAATGTAACAGCTTATGAAGCTTTAGCATTTGTGGGAAAACTGAAACCTTACCTCTACATCATGAAGCTTTGCATTGAGCTTTAGTTGGCTCTCTAGCTTCTTCTGTTTGAGGCGGCCTTCCACCACCATACATAGACGCCGCTCTCTAATTTGTGCTTGCACTCTACCCCATGAATGAAGATGGTTCAATGTACTTGTAGATTGCTTCTTCATGGACTCCCCTTCAGCCAGCTTATGCAATCTTACTATCCCCTTCAGCCGGTTCAAACATTTTCTTGCCTGCCATCCCAAGATTGCAAACAACTCGTCTAACTACATGCCTTTCAAAGCACATTTTGACCATATGAATTTCTTTTATTCAAGGACTAGGTAGATACTGTAAAGAGAAAAATGCATACTCGATATGCCCTAAAAGCAGTCTGGATCCTGTTGGCTGCTAAATCCTCTCCGAGTACATCAACAGGTCCATTAGTTTCGCTACTAGCACCATTTGTAATGTCTGGTGTATCTATCACAGAGCAGTTGTTGGAGTTGGATCCACTGGATTTATCAGGAGAAGTCGCCTGTCTCAAAGAGGAAACGCATTACAGAGAAGCAATGAAATGAATCAAATGATACACTAGCAATTAGCAAAAACGAAGATGCTGAACTTACTTCAGTGTTAGTTACTTGTGATGGTGCTTATGATTGATTCCAAATTGATTATGAAACTATGTAATCCTGAATTCGGCTATAGTTTTAAATGGACTCTAGCCTCCATTTGTATAAACTAAATACAATGAGAATGCTATGCGTTTCCCAAATAGATTTTCTTGATTGACATACAGAGCCCAAGTGGACAATAAGCTACATTGTAATCTAACATATACAAGATACGCATTAGGATAAGTAAGGAGAGAAACAACACCTTAAGATCCTGAATAACCTTTCTTCCCTATAAAAGGTTGTCCATATAATAAGAGAGAACTTCACAAATTTCTCAAGAAGATTGGAGGCATATAAAATTTCGGCAGAGAACTAATAATGATAATGGAAAGTGGTGTAAAACGAGCTCATTTAGGGCCTATTTGGCACAAGCTTATTAGAGTTTTTTAAAGCGGTGTAATAAAGCTTTCTACGATTTATAAAAAAAAAAAAACAAAAAAAAAAAAAAACAGTTTTACAAAACACTATAGAATTTATCATGTCAAACAAGAATTTCCTCTTTAATCTATCCACAAAGGCTAAAATTTTGATATATCTATAAAATTTCATAAAAAAATTCATCTAGATCAACTTAAGCTAGATTAATCTTTGGTAGATTTGGTAATGCAGTTTGATCATGAGATGCATACCGTTTGCTGTTTGGATTTATCATCCTTTCCCTTCTTTCTGCTAATAATTGTCTTAAACCAATCTCTAGATCCCATTCTGATACTGAAATTTTGGTATCAATCTAATATAACCCTGTCATGGAAAAGCAGAAAGGAAGTTATAAGACGAAGCACACCCCTGATTCCGACCAAAAATGCGCAAAGAAACACATAATTAAACTAGAAGCAAAATTGTTGCCAAACATTAGTGTTTCATTCAATTGGAGAAGAGGTATCTACAATCCAAATTTCATGATGAAGTCATACATGCTAAAAGGGAAACAAGTAAATAAGATGAATAACTTAACACTGGATTCAATTCAATGTATGTTCAAAGGGAAACAAGTAAATAAGATGAATAACTTGACACTAAGCTACTGATCTAAGAACAATAAAAGTCTTCAAGGATCTTTCACTACCAGATTCCTCATTTGTCTCTTTCTGGATCTGTATCAATTAAATTTAAAAGGAACTAGACATATATACCCAGTCCCTGACAAATCTTCAACCAAGAAAGAAACAAGAAATAAAGACATTCCCAAATACTATAAAGAAAGTGAACATTTGAGATACATACCCTACCGGCGGCAAAGAAGAGAGTAAAGGGTAAGGGGATTGGTTTAGGGGAATAACTGGGTAAATGGGGTCATCCCAATCCCAATGTTTGGGTGAGGAAGAAGGTGACAGCAAGGAATCATCAGGATTTTGGCATAGCAGGAGTGAGAGAGAAGCAATTAATATTGCTCAAGGAGCCACTTCCTTCACTTGATAAGAGGAAAGAGGTTCAATACAGACACACGGTGGGACCGGTGGGTGGAGATGGCCCATCTCACATTTCCCACTTACCGCTGAATTGAAACCAATTTCTTTTTCTTTCCATAAGGATTCATTTAATCAATTCACTACTTGATCCAAATAATTAATTAAACTAATACAGTAATGATTATTAATCAACACCCAACCCTAAATATGCTATAGTTTAATTGCTAACCAAATTGTTTCGAGCTGGGGAAATTTGGACCTAACAATATAATTCCATAGAGAAAGCTTGTATAATGTCTTTTTTGCAGCCTGGAACAACTATTTTTGGTGGGTGAGACGGGACAATAGACACTTCGAATTTCAATTGAAATTTATATGTTCAATTTAAACTGTTTGAATCCCTATCTTAATAGAGTTTTTCATTCCTCGGGCAAAAAAGTTAGGGTTATTGGGGAAATAGGGGATGGGGGAGAGCAAAATTTTCAACTGGTGTTTTTAAAATTATTCAACTCTACGAAGATGTTTTTGGACTGATTGCTAGCTGGAAGCATATGATCGGGACAGGTTAACAAATTTCTTTCTATCATAAATGCTTAAAATCGTTGAAAATTTGTCCCCCCTGATTATGCAAATCTGATTAGGCTGTAGCTGTACTGTAAATCAACATTTAAAAGCAAACCTACAGAGCAACAAAACGCCCATTCTATATGATTGAATGATTAAAAGAAAAACATTGCCAGGCACCTCTGCTACTTATAAACACAATCATCCAAGTATCCAATTCCATGTTTGAATATAAACTTGAATACAAATTCGAACCAAAATATAAGTTATAACTCGAGGTAGGAAAAAAAAAGAGTTGTAGAAGAAAATGAGAGTGATATCGTACAAACAAACAGAGCTGTCCAGACAGAAGACTATTACCTAGTTTACTTGCTAACTGCTTTGCCAAAGCAAGTTCTCAGCTGAAACAGATTGGAACGAGTCCACTTAAGGAACCTAAAGAAGCTCACTGAATTGTAAATAAAGTGTTTCATGTTTCGGAAAGAAAAAAACTTGTGGAAAGAAAACAAATCTGCTTAGAATGCACAATACATAGAAGCGTTTGGGGATCAGGCTGTTTTCGTGTATGACAATCTTTGACACAGTGAGTGATAGCCACCTACCGGAAGCTTCTTCCTCTCCCACGTCCACCCCATCCTCTACCTCTACCTCTTCCCCGGTATCCTCCTCTACCACCATAAGATATGCCTTCTAGTGCACGATTCATAAGCTGGTTCTGCATTACCCCTGCGCCTCGCCCTTTCTTTGCAGGATAGTTACTTGAACTGTTGGGGGGATTAGAAGCGGGTCTTTTTGCACTGGGCAACAAAGAGAAATGCCAAAGACAAAAAAAAAACCATTAGTGACATGCAAATGAAACATATTTCCCCATCAATATATTATGCCTCACCGTTGTCTCACAAGGGGATTATATATTTCTATTGCAGTGTCATGCTATCATGATAGTGCTTTGTCTTACACTCATGATAGCCTATCAGATTGCATATTTTATGATGGATGATAGTCTCATTTTTATAAACAGAGTATGTTTTTACCGATTATGTAATGAAGTTTTGACTATTGCACTAAGCAGACATTTTCAGCTCCTACCATTGAAGAAGACAAATAAAATAGTTTAATTGCTACAAGAGAAAAGCATGAGTGATTGCTATTAGGTACACCAAGCCCTTGAAATCATGCAAGAACTTATTTGCTTTGACCCACTTTGTGCTGATGACGGTCAAAGAAACTTCAAAACTAATTTACCAGTAACAATCGTTGTTACTACTTACCTTGGTCCACCAGTTTTCTTTACTTCTTTCCATGACAAGTTGATCATCTTCTTGTCCCCAATAAATGAAGGCGATTTTGCATGCAGTGGCTAAACCAGGAAAAAAAAAAGACCAAAGCTTAGTTTCAGTAGTAAAGTTGAATGCAATTCCAAATTATTAGAAAAGTATGCGTTGCTTCAGACCTGTGTCATGGACAGAATATTATTGCAAGTTCTCAGCCCAACTGTAGCATTTTGCTTTTCAGCTTTCTGCAAAAACCACGGGAAATTTTCCAGTAAGGTAGGAGATATTCAAACCAATTATATGTCCATACAAGCTCTTTAATCTTAATATTTTGACTTACAATCCTATCTTTTGCTTCATCTGACACAGCAGCGGCAATGGCCTTGTTGTGCTCATCCATCCCCTGAGTCAGCTTCTTAATGGTTGCTCTAGCTAGCTCCTCAATGCAAGTCAACCTTTCAATCAGTTACAAGAGTATTAACCCAACTGATAATCAAACAGGAAAGATGGAATAAAAGCTAGGAAATATCTATTATTAGTAAAAATTTGTTAATAACAATTATAATACCCTGGCCTATAGATATAAATTTAGGGATTGTGGCTATCTTATGTTGAGACCGAAATTCTTAAGTTAACGTACAGCCAATGCAATATGCGCAGTGTCCCACATACAACTCAGTCTGTCAACTTTCTTTTCACTCCAAGCAACAAGTATGTAAAGTAGCCGAAAGGAGTGCTAGATTTCAGGAATTGAGAAATATAAATACGTAATCAGACCTCTCCATGAAGTCCTTGTACTGCTCTGAGAAGTCCTCTCCAAGCCTATCCGAAGGTTGACCAGTCACTATCTTGTATCCACATAAACTATTGGTTGCATTTGGAGCCTGCAAAGAGCAGTGTCCTAAAATAATTAGAAACGACCACATGTAGTTAAGAATAAAAGAAAACCAAGAAAAAAAGCACTAACCTTAGAGGCTAAATGGTGGAATATATACAACAAACACTCAACATAGTTGAAGATGGTCTCTTCTGTCTTCTTTAGTGGCATATAGTTCTGAAGAGTAGGACAGAAAGATATAAGCTAAAATTCTAGGACACAGAATACATAATAAATGTACATATCATTATTATAACAGGACCAGGAAGAAGAAACTAGCACGTGATTACAGTTTGGACTTTCCTTTTCATGTCTCTTAAATGAATCCTCAAATATTCCCATTATCATCACCAAAGACAATTGTTCTCTCACAAAAACAGCACAATGCAGATAATGAAAATATACCTTTAGAAGCGGAACAATAGAAGGAAGAATCTGACGTGAATCCTGCGGTGCAGTGTAAGGTGAACTTTCTGCGAGGTTTTTTAGCAGCTCCAGCTTCTGTTCCTTGGGAATCTGACAAGAAAGAACAAAGCAACAATATAGATTCACAAAGAGAAAAAAAAAACATTGACAAATTGCATTATTCTTTCTTGATCATTAAAATTACCATTCCATGTTTTTGGTTGGAAGTTTCTATGACAAAAGAAATATGTCAAAACTACTTTTCAAAAAAGATGCATGCCATTACAATCCCTATATCCCATCGTTCTAGGCTTCTAGGGTACAGGGTTACACAAATGGAACAAAGCACCCAAGACATCTAAAACACATAATATGAGAAGAAACAAAAAGGAGATACATAATGAAGCTCAAACAATACCTTGTCAAAAACAGGAATCATATGTTTGTTCACGTAGGTCAAGAACTTGCTGCTTGAGGCTCCCCTCTGTTTATAAGTAAAGTAATTAGTGAGGAAGAAACTATAGTGACAAAATGAAAACATGAATTACTATCAGCATTCTTACCATAAAAAAGGGAATAGCCAGGTGTAAGCATGCCAAAATCCTATCTATATGGTCTCCATCTGTAAGCTGCATTTCAAAGATAATAGATCATCAAGCTATTGTTGGTCAATGATACTAAAAATACCAACTAGTTATTATAAGCATTCACCAGGGATCAAACTCATCCCACCAACTTCTAGCTAGTCTATTCCAGTGATTCAATTAAAGGGAAGCACACTGGTGAAAACTTTAGGTTTATTTTCCCTGTGATCCTAGATGAAATGTTGTAATCAATATTACAATCAAGGGCATGCTGCTCACTCTTCCTCGGAGTCAAGGCCTTAACAATGAAAATGTATTGACCATCAATTTTTTACTTTTAGCTTTCTCAAACTCTGAGAAAGCTTAATAACAAACACAACCCAAAGCCAGGACAAGCAGAACCCATTAACAAACTAGAATTTAATCCATGCTATGAATCAATACAAAGTTCAGTAGGGACCAGCAAGGAAAAGAACTAGCTAGTTGGTTCATTTGAAAAATGAAAACACACTCACTTGGAGATAATCAACCATCTCAATGTATTAGGCACCAGCAGATAAAAGGAAAAGAACTAGCTAGTTGATTCATTTGAAAAATAATCAACTATCCTAATACAGCTCCTGGTTAGCACATATATAACAAAATTGAGGCCTAACACGACAGTAAACTAGATCTTCCCTAATTAACTGATGGTATTAACCACAAAAATATAGAGGACACACTGACATCCAACTGAAGGGAGTGTCAGGAAAGTATGTGCCATAACCACATGAACCATAAATGCTTCATCTATCACCAAAAATGGGTGAGGACTGGGGATGAAGAAATGGATACAGTTATATGAAAAGAACACAAGGCGGAGGATACTTTGTTGGGACTTGGAAAGACCACTGTTAGACCATCAATAGGCCACGATTGTTGTACCCAATCAGGACCTTTGTCACCATACTAGGTAAAATGTATGGGAAGTTAAAGAGTAAAACACAAAAATTCAAACACAGACACAGGAGATTAGACAAAACCAGTGGAAACCTCTCCCAAAATAATTTCACTAAGCAACTAGAATAAGGCAGTAACAACCCATCTCTCTGTTCCAAAGAAGGCACTGGCCTGAGAAAAAGATGACAGAATACCTAGATGACATCACTAACGTGACTTGAGCATAATTCTATCACGGCCTAACTTACTTCCATACTTCAAAAAGTCAATGCTCTAAAAGACGCTTGGTGGTTCAGAGGTGCCTAGACAGATTAGGATTGGCATTGGTTATTTCATAAAAGCCATACACTAATTGATACTCCCTCCGTTCTTCAATACTCGTCTTTCTAACAACTTTGACACTTTTTAAGAAGATAATCAAATATACTCCATTTTAGCCTCAATTATTGCTATCCACATTTTCACTTTACTGAAAACCCCCATTAACAATCTTCCATTCATTATAAGGACAAATTTGTAAAGTAAATACAAAAAGTCCTACAAAGACAAACACTGTGGAAAAACAATAAGACTAAAAAGACATCTATTGAGAAACGGAGGGAATATAATCTATTCTTCAATCTCGTCAATTTCATAGTCTTCACCATCATGCTACTTGTCCAACTGGAACTAAAATTCTTCATCATCTCCTTCATCTCAATCCAGAGAGAGAGATGTTTAGGGTTTTCTATACCTAGCCCAAACCATTCAAGATTCAAATCCACCTAGGACAACCGCCTAGCCCCAAAATGCGTCACAACCCCCCCACCCAAAAAAAAAAAGGCCCAACACAATACAATTTGACTTAGCCTGCAACAATTTGATTTTTGGCCATAAGAAAATGCCGTGAACAGATGAGTAAAAAAAAAACTCAATAAAGTAACATTTAAAAATGCTAGTTCAACAATATAGCCATAAAACCCAGTGTGATGGTGACATGTTAGAGACTCACTTTGAACTCCACATACAAATCTGCTTGACTTTCCACAAGATCCAGCAATTCTTGGACACGCTCTGGAGGAGCTTTTTCTCCAAAAAGGTTCAAACTTTGTAAGAAGTCCATGAACATCTTAAATTCAGAACCGTTGACATCATGCAAACTCTGAAAGTTGATCAGCAAATAATAGAATAAATAATTCCATGATAAGTAGTAACACTTAGAGGAAGGAATGACTAGAAAGCGCATCAGATCACAAGCTCAGAGCTCCTGTATTACCACAGGAGATCAAAAGTTTGATTCTGGACGAAAGCAACAACAAGATGGTAAAGAATTAAGATCACACTAAATACCTTCTTTATCAAATCAGTTATATGTCTCTCTATTTGATCCTGAGGCTTTAGGAGCTCAGATTTAAGGGGGAAAACCTGCACACAAATGTTAATTCCATAAACATACAGGAGTTTTAAGCTGTTCAACCACATGCAATAAAAGTACAGTTCAGTATGCAGAAACAAAATATAGAAAGGATGTAGGCTCACCTTATCCCTAATAAAGGCTAAAACCTTTTCCCGAACATTTTCATCCGTGCTCTCATCAATGCACTCTACATGCTTGAATAAGGCTGTCAAAGATGCTGTAACATAGAATTGTGGCCATAATTACTTTTCCCATTAAATAATAAACACATGATGTTTGATTCACCAAAATAATGTAGATCCTTATTTCCCAAGAACTAATATGCTATTGTGTGTATACTTCTTTAAAAAATTGATGAAAGCCTCTGAATGCATTGTTGTTCATTAAGTTCAAAGTTTTTCTAATACTAGACACAAGGTTTGAACTAACAATAGATTAACCATCTGAAATTTGGCATTAATAATCATATGGAAGGCCTAATGTGAAATAATTCATACATGACCAAAGACTCCTGTGAATCCCGTTTAATCAATTCGAAATAAAATATGTATAAACAAGAAACTTGTCTACTTATGTACATTTGTGATTTGGCAATGACAAATTGTCCCTAAACAAATTTATGTGTATAATTCATCACTTGCATAGTTGCATCTACACCATCCACACACTGTATTATCAGGAACAACTTCCAGTTTGCAGTGTGCATTCAGTACACCATCATTGAAGCAAAGTAGGCATACACAGTGAGCTAGGCAAATTTACTTGAGAATAACTCGACTTACCTTTTACATCCTGTCTCAACAAAGACATTAAGGCCTTTTGCACAGCATCACGCTCTACATTTTCCTCTGAATCACAAGAAACCATGATTAGATTCATGGAGCAATAGGCAGCTTGACACAAAACTATGGAATCTATATAAACTGTATTTTACCAGCTATAAGCAATTGAGCTAAAATGTCAATAATTTTAGAAACAGGTTCTGTAGTATCCTTGCACAGAAGAGGAAGACCTCGAATTGCCTGAACTCGTACCTGCTTGAGAAAAGCTCAGAAGTTAAGCCTCAAATCAGCATTGTATTACATAAAACACACATAGAATAAAAAAATAAAAACTTCCATCAGATTTTGTACTAAGGATCCAACTTCCATCAGATTTAAGTTTTAAATTCATGTAGCATTTCATTAAAATTTTGAAGTCATACTAAATAGGGATTGAACAAACAGTTAACAGCTCCAATTGCTATACCCATGGGAAACGGAGAGCCCTAAGCAACAAAGAGCGGTGAAAACATTCATGGGCATGCAAATTCCATTACTTAACCAAACAATTTGTTGCTGGAGGATTCAAACCTCATTTGTCCAATTTACTGCTTAAGTAATGTTACATCAATCCAAAAACTTAAATAAGTACAGATCAATTAATACTTCATGTGTCTAAATTACATTCCACCTATTCAAATAAACCGGGTAAGATAGTACATAAATTACATATGTCCAGGTCAGAAACTCCATATTATTGCTGACTGCCAATCAATACGGCTAATTAAGTTGGACAATTGGAAAGTTTGGAAGGCAATGGGGGAAATCACACAAGTCTTTTGGATAAAAAGCACAAGGCTTTGAACATGGGAGTAAGAAAATTTAAACTGGGGCCAGGAAAAGAAAGAGATGTTCTAACCCCGAGTTCTTCGTGTTCACATAAATCAAAGAGCGCCTCGATTGCCTGGTTCCAGAGGTGAGGGAAGTACTTGAAGAACCTAGGAATGAGCTGGGCAGCCAATTGCTTAGCCTTGATACTACCTTGAGCTGCATTTATGATGCCCTCGTAGTCGGAACCGTGCTGTAAAACCAACAATTTAAACCAAAAGCAACCAACATCAAGGATGAACAACACATAGAAACACAAAGAGAAACCCTAAAATGAGAAAAATTGGGGGAAGAAAAGAAGGTGAAGGAAAACCCTAGGAGAAGAAAAAAGGAAGAACCTGGGACTTGTCCTTGGCTTCATTAAGACGCTCGCCGAACTCGTAGAGCTTCTCGATGTCCTTGGCGTCGTCGGAAGCGTCAGCCATAAGGAAGTCGTTGTAGTGAACTGAGAGAGTCGAACGAAACAAACAAGATGAGAAACTGCTGGAGATTATTAGAACGACACTGAATAGAACAAGTGGAGAGCATTCCGATTCGCAGCATAAGACTTTCGAGATGAGAGCGAGGATGGAGGGAGAAAGTTCTTACAGAGGTTGAAGAAGATGAAGATGGAGATGGAGGAGTGAGAGAAGGTTTTAGGGGTAACGATGGAGAGAGCGCGTCTCCAGATGCAAAACAGAGCGATGCTGTTTTAGGTTTGGAATTTGGAGGCGTTGGGGTGATTTGGGTCACAGGCCAGGCTCATCTAGGCCTATGCTTTAACATTTTACTTGTAAAATGTAGTAGAAGAATAAAAATTTGGAAATTTTGGGGAAAAAAAATTTGGTTTTTTAAGGGTGTTTAGGATCATCAATTTTAAAATTTTTCGATTGATCAAACCTATGATTTTAGATTCGATTTTACGTTCATCAATTTTAAAATTTTCATTTTCGGTTCAGTTCGATTCGGTTCAATTAGGGTTGGTCCGCCATGAATTGATTGAGGAATTGGACGTATAAGAGATATAAGATGAAACTTGCAACTTAAAAAATGGATCTCATATCCATACATACCTAATTGTTGCTTCCGATTTGCAAAATGGCACAACTCCGATACGAGGTCACGACCTCATATTCGGGTTCAGCGGGCCTTTTTTTATTGGGAAAGATTTCGTAGAGGAGATCCCTACCCGATAGCATCCTTGCGGATGAGGTCACAGAGACCTAAATCTTTGATAATGTCTTGTCCCGTAGTAGAGTGGCTAAGGTGTGCAACCTTATCCGCCACTGTGTTGCTATGTCGGGGCACCTAAAGAAACAAAATGTTCCTCATGTTCGTTGTGAGAAGTTTAATATCTGCCATTAGGAGCTCTATCTCCCGAGGGCAAACCGTTTTCCGTTGATGGTGTTAATGATTATTTGTGAATCTCCCTCAATTTGTAGGATCTATATCTGTAGGTGGATCCAACTCCAATGAACAACAAATTAAGTTGTCAACAAAGGAGGCAAAGAGATAAACCATGAATTTGTCGAACTCCGGATCACCTCCGATAAACAACAAAGTTTTTTTTCTTTTAACACATTTACTAACTATATATATATATATTCTATATATATTATTAAAATACCAAAGCTACAATTATATTATTATTTTTTACTAACCAATAAAAGTGATTTAAATTATCTATATCTAAATATGCTAATTTAAATGAGACTTAAAAAAAATTATGAAATTATTTCTAAGATATGCATTTATGGTAATGATTTTTATTATAACTTTATTAATATTTTATAACATTAATTTGTTATATTATTCAGATTAGATTTTTAAAAAACCGTGTCATGACCCAGGAATTGTATTAGTTGATTTTAATTGTACTTATTCTTAACTTATTTTTATAATTACTTGAAAATTTCTATAAAAAGATCACAGTTAAAATATTTTAAGTTTTTAACATTTATTCCATAATTTAATAATTTAACAAAGGTAAAAAGAGTCGAAAACAAAGATAGTATATGTGATGAATCTCAAGGGCGGAAGCTTGTGTTTAATTTCTTCCCATTGCCAAACAAATACAAAAGTTGTTTCCTGTGGCAAGTTAAGACTTACACTTAATTTAAGTGTATGGAAACGGGTTCCATCTCAAAACCAATTGGCAATGAGAGGAGTAGCCCTTCAACCTTATATGTTGTTTAAGTATTTTTTATATAACCGATGTGGGACAACTACATTCCAACAAATTAACAGTGCATTAATTGATTATAAAAGAGTTGTTGATCGAACTATATATATAATCCTATGAAATTACACGGATGATGTACTTTTTCCATGCTTGGATTTACTGTGTTGATGATCAACAAAGCACTGGTAGGCATAAGAAACGAACCCCCAAATCGCCAAGACCAAGGCGATAGCCTTGACACCATCCATCTTGTCGCGGAAAAGGAAGACCGCAAGCACCGGAACCACTGGCAATCCAAGAGTGCTTATGACATTGGAGAAGAGCGACGAAACCTCGGTAATCAGCTTCAAGGATCCGATCGAGAAGATCTGCCACGACAAAGCTATCCAACTCAATGTCATCACGTATGACACTCTCCCGAGCTTGTACTCCTTCATCTCTCCATTAAGTGTCCTCCACTCCCCACTCACAAACAGCCCAACCAATATGGCACATGTCGCGGCAAGGTACTCGTAGACTAGCATGTCCAGGATTGCCTGGAAGTCGTGTCTCTTTACGACCTTCTGGAAGGTGTGTTGGGTGAGTGGAAGTATGAGGCCATAGAGCGCCGATGCACCAAGAGTGCAAATGAAGCCT
Organism: Persicaria maculosa; assembly: GCA_963922045.1. Classification (NCBI taxonomy): domain Eukaryota; kingdom Viridiplantae; phylum Streptophyta; class Magnoliopsida; order Caryophyllales; family Polygonaceae; genus Persicaria; species Persicaria maculosa. The sequence continues at coordinate 19,805,710 of OY998258.1, forward strand.
AGTATATACTTTGGCTTGGAAACAGGATTGCCATTTGTGGTTGAGGTTTCATTTTGAAAGACTAGGAGGGTGGATGAGACTGTGAGAACCACGACGGAGTTGACAATGTAAGGAGTGAACTTTTGGGTACGGAGAAGGAAGGTGAAGAGGACGTTGAAGGCGAGTTGGGAGGCGCATATGACGGAGTAGGTGGAGACTGGGAGATAGAGGAGGCCTATTGAGTACAGCCATGAGTCTAAGGCGATTAGAAGTCCGAGCGAGGTGTATACACCACAGAGTTTGAGTTTCGAGATTGGTGTTGTTGTTGTTGATGATTTGGATGGTGGGATTGGGAGGATGTAGTAGAAAGGAAGGAGTGCAGGGAAGCCGGCGACTTGAACCAGAGTCGACATCCAAGTGCTTTTCCCGCCTTGATCGAAGTAGAGTCTTCCAAGGAGCACAGCTGCTGACTGGCCTGCAAGGATGAGGAAGGTGTATACCAAGATCTCAGCCCACCATTTCCATTTGAATGGGTTCTGCGCGGTTGCGGTTGCGGTTGGCTCACAATCCTCCGTGATTGTGGCACCGGAACCACCTTTAAATCCAATCAAATATATTGAAACAGATTCAATTGATATGGTATAGTTATAATCATAATCCAATATAATTAATTAATGCTTACCACTACCTGCAGCCATCAAGTTGAGCTGAATCTGAGGTTCAGCCATGGGTATCGATCTGTTGATGGTGGGACAATTTTGTATCCAAATGAAGAGGGTATAAATAAAGTTGCGTATGGCCGTGTACTGGGAAGATGCTAAGTTACACAAACTAGTCGATCGTAATGATAAGATTAAGGTGGTAGCTGATAACAACCTATATACTTGAAGAAGATGAACAAAAAAACTGGCGGTAATTAGAAATTAAGAATGAGTGTTACCCAGCAATACCTACTAGCAAGTGGGAAATTGGAATGCGATGTTAAATGGTCATCCAATTGTACTACTGGTAGTTGACTAGTTGTGTAGCCGCTCTAAGTAGACGAATTCGAATTTTATTCTTGTTTTCATAATTCATAAATGTTGCTTTTTTCTTTGGTCAGCAAGATGATTGATAAATGCTGCTATGAAATTGAAAGCCCTCTTTGTAGACTATGAGAGCCCTATGTGATGTGGCAGGGGCGGAGCCACTAATATGGTTCCTATGGCATGGGGTTAATAAACTGACTAAAATTATAAACAGGATAAAAATTTATAAACTGTTGGTAAAAGTAGTTAAAATTTTATGAAAAAATATAAACTCCGTATGGGACGAAAAACAGTTTATTTGTAAAAAGTGGAGTTTATTTGGTTGTTATTAGGGGTATTGTGGTACTTTCAAACCAAATAAATAAAATAAACCCCAAATAAGCTCCCTCAAGTAGTTTTTTTTAACTCATAATTTTAACTGTTTTAGGCTTCTTTTGGGTTCTCATACCCACTTTTTAACTGTTTAATTTTTTAACAGCTAAAATGTAATAATTTTAACAGTTAAAATTAGTAACCATACACACCCTATGTCTAGGAGCTCAAATTTTTTTCCACTAGTTTATGAAAAATTGCAATAGATGGCTTCTTAGATTGTGTAATAAACTTATCCATAATCCTAAAAATAAAAGACCACAAAGCACAAATTTAATTCATACATCAAAGTGCATACCATATTAGAGCAAAAACCCAAATTCAAAAGGGGAAATGAAAATTAAAAGGGGAAATGAAAATTTTTTTAAAAAAAAAGAGGCGAACAAAGGGTTTAGAAGAAGGTTAAAAAAAATTCATACATCAAAGTTCATACCATATTAGAGCAAAAACCCAAATTCAAAAAGGGAAATGAAAATTAAAAAAAAAAAGAAGAAAAAAGAGGTGAACAGAGGGTTTAGAAGAAGGTTAAAAAAAAACTCATACATATCAAGCCTTACTAGCTTAGCTAGTAAGGATGACATGTAGTGACCAATAAGTCACGAGTTCGAACCCCCCTCTTCCAATATTGCAATGGCCTAAGTGCTTACCTTAAAAAAAAAACTCATACATCAAAGTTCATACTATATTAGAGCAAAAAGCCCAAATTCAAAAGGGGAAATGAAAATTAAAAAAAAAAAGAAAAAAAAAAGGCGAACAGAGGGTTTAGAAGGAGGTTTAAAATAAACTGAGGGTTTAGAAAAAGAGGCGAACAGAGGGTTTAGAAGGAGGTTTAAAATCAAACTCCAGATCTTTACTCTCCCCGTACACACCTCCAACCAATTGTGCCGGTGTGCTGCAATGTACTTATGTCACCTCCTATACTATATATACATATACATTTTTTTTCTAGGGGGGCTCGAGCCACCGCATGCCCCTCCCTCCCTCCCTTCGCCCTTGCTTCGTGGATGAAATTTGATATATATATTCATATAAACAATAATTTATATTACTCGTATTAATGTATATAGTTTCAATCTTGTAGTTTTAATGGTTTATTTCATTAGTAACTCACATGGAGTACTTGTTACAGGAAGCAAATTTGAAAAATATGTTTTATTTTTTCTTAGATAAATAAATATAATTATTTTATATTTTTATCCATTGCTATCATATTTTTACAAATAAATAAAATTAATCTACATTTATCCATTTGTCATATACCTAAGTAATATTTACTCCAATTATTATATTTTTATAAAATATAAATAATATTATTTAATTCTTTTAATTTTCTTCTTTTATTTACATTACTCAATTAATTTTTCAAATAAGTTTCTTCAAAAATTATTTCTAGCTAGTTTTTTTATAGGATTTTTAGCTAAGTGTCTATTTTTAACAAGGTATTTTACAAAATGTCCACTTTTATATTCTCTTTAGCAAAATGTCCTAATATGACACTTTTACCCCTAGCTCCTTCCCATTTTTATTTGACTCCCTTCCTTTCTTGAAGTTTCTTCCCATTTTTATTTTGACCATTGACCGCTCAAAGTCAATGAATTTAGTGACACAACTTTGGTGACACATGTAGGATGATAAAAAAAAAATTGGTGACAAGTTTTTTTTTACGAGATTAGTTTCACCACCTTTATAAGTGGTGACATCGGTCAATATGATGATAAACAAATTTTTTGGTGACAGTTTTTTTTACGAGATTAGTGTCACTGCCCTATCGCTGTCACCACCACCCCTATCATTATCACCACCACCCATATCGCTATCACCACCCTTATTGCAGTCACCACCTTTATCGTTGTCACCGCCCTATCACTGTCACCACTCATATCGCTGTCACCACCACTCCTATCGATGTCACCACCACCCCTATCACTGTCACCACCACCCATACTGCTGTCACCACCACCCATATTGTTGTCACCACCCTTATTGATGTTACCATCTCTATCGCCGTCACCGCCCTATCGCTGTCACCACTACTCCTATCGCTATCACCACCACCCCTATCACTGTCACCACCACCGATATTGCTGTCACCATCACCCATATTGTTGTCACCACCCTTACTGTTGTCACCACTTCTATAGCTGTCACCGCCCTATCATTGTCATTACTCCTATCGCTGTCACCACCACTCCTATCGTTGTCACCATTACCCCTATCACTGTCACCACCCATATCGTTGTTACCACCCATATCGATGTCACCATCCCTATCGCTGTCACCACCCCTATCATTGTCACCGCCCCTATCGCTGTCACCACCCCTATCGTTGTCACCACCACCCATATCGTTGTCACCACCCCTATCGTTGTCACCATCCTTATCGCTATCACCACCCGTATTGCTGTCACCACCCGTATTGTTGTCACCACCCGTATCGCTATCACCACCCTTATTGCTGTCACCATCTCTATCACTGTCACCGCTCATATCGCTGTCACCATCACTCCTATCGTTGTCACCACCACCCCTAACACTGTCACCACCACCCATATCGATGTCACCACCCTTATTGTTGTCACCACCTCTATCGATGTCACCGCCCTATCGTTATCACCACTCCTATCATTGTCACCACCACCCTTAACGTTTTCACCACCCTATCACTGTCACCATTCTATCGCTATCACCACCACCCCTATCGCTGTCACCACCGCTATTGTTGACAACTTCTTTTGGTGACAACTTTGTTTTTAGATTTATTTTTATTTTTTTACGGGATCACTATCACCGCCGTTATTAAAAAGAACATATAATATCACTTGAAATAGTGTCATCGATAAATTTTAAACATTCAATAGTACATAAGATTAAAAAAGAACATATAATATCACCGAAAAATATAATGCAATCAAACATAATATGAACAAATAAAAAAGAACATATAATATCACCAAAACGGTTCCGTATCGGATACTTGTGTAACACGATGCGAATCATTAAATTGAATTGAAGGCTGATTTTTTTTTAAGGTTGAGTTAAACTGAAAATTGGAGATTGTGTATAATATGTATAAGTATATAATATACATAATATATAAAAAACGGAAATTTCGCGAGGTGCCCCTGAGATATTGCAATTTTCGCGAGGTATACAACTCTTTTACATATTTCGCGTGGTACCCCTGAAGTTTTGAATCTTTTCGCCCCGTACCCTTTCTCGTTAAATTTAACAATCTGGGTATACTCCGTTACTTTTCAATTAAAAAAAAAAGGAAAGAAAGAACGAAGGGAAGAAAGAGCGAAGGAGAAGACAATCACAGATGCTGAAATCAAATCGGCAGAATTCGACGCAGAATCACCAATTCTGCCTCGCCGAGACCACGAGGATCGGAGGCACAATCGGCTACCTCCCACCGAAGAGCTTCCAGAGAAGATACATAGCCACTGCGAAATCCGACGTGTTTAGCTTCGGGATTGTGGCTTTAGAGGTCACTTCGGGTAGGCGATCTCCCCTGCTTCAAATCGCAGCTCTGACCTCCGCAACGAGCGATTTGCCTCCCACTTCATAGTCCTCTACGATCAAGCAGGTATGATCCAGGACGCCGTATCTACTTTCGAGAATTTGGGGGATTTAGGGGTTGATAGGTCCGTCAAAACCCTAAATTCATTGCTTTTCGCTTGTATCCTGGCTAAATCCTACGACGAGGCTCGAAGGATTTTCGTCGATTTCCCTAAAAGGTACCAGATTTCACCGGATCTCGATACTTACAATTTCGCGATCAAGGCATTTTGCGAATCCGGATCGTCGAATTTGGGGTACTCGGTGGTGGCGGAGATGGAGAGGGCGGGTTGCAAGCCGAATTCAACCACATTTGGGACTTTGATCAAAGGGTTCCACCAGGAGAACAAACTCGAGGATGTGAACAAAGTGTTGAAGATGATGGAGAAACGTCAGATCAAGCCCCGGTGGAGACAGAGGAGGAGTGGATCGGAGGAGGAGGAAGGAGATGCAGACTCTGAGGAGAATTGGAACATCTGGGATTCGATATGATTTCAACATCTGTGATTCGAGTCTCTTCTCCTTCGCTTCGTTCTTTCTTTCCTTTTTTTTAATTGAAAAGTAACGGAGTATGCCTAGACTGTTAAATTTAACGAGGAAGGGTACGAGGCGAAAAGATTCAAAACTTCAAGGGCACCACGCGAAATATGTAAAAGAGTTATATACCTCGCGAAAATTGCAATACCTCAGGGGTACCTCGCGAAATTTCCGGAAAAAAAAAGAAGAGAGAATGCAAAACAGATTGTCAATATATACTTATAATTCAAGGATTAAATAAGCAACAACAAAACAAGCAACAGTAGCAAATTCACAAGTAGCAGCAGCAAAACTGAGTACCACTACCAGTAGCAGCAAACCAAAGATCTGGCCAACAAATACAGCTGAACGAACAATCCAACTGATCGAATTTGCATCACACTTGAGGAATTTAATATAACTAATTGGGAATGTGCATTCGCAGTCAGAAGTTGTTGCTAAACATGCTGGATAACCACTGCATCCACTGCAACGAGCAAGGCTCCGGCGAGTCCTCCTACGACTTCATCTACCTCCCAATCGATTTCAAGTACGATCGATCGATCCATCTCAATACCTTTAATTACTGTACATATATGAAATGTATAATTGAAATTGACAAGGACAATACCTGGAGATGAAACAACGAGATCGAGATGGGAAAACTATCAAAAACAGCTCTTCACAACGGAAAGTGCAGGTGCCGATGTGGATATAACTTTTGTGGAAACAGATCTAAGAGAAGAGGCGCATAGCTTCAAGTCTTCAACTATATCAATGATTGTCAGCCCTACGAAGAAGAGGAAGACGAAGATGAGGACGAGGAGGGCCGTTCCGTTATATTTTGAGGCCTTGTGCAACTTACATGTTGAGGCCTTTTTTTTTTACTAATTCAAAGGGAAAAAATAATCCACCAAATCCACTAACGTACAAAAAATATGTTATAGATGTAAAGTACTAAAGTCATTACAAAAAATCATTAACTAAAACTAAACTTTTACCAAAGGGCGTGATAATCTGTCTAATGCAATGCTACTACTTTTGAAATACTGATCTTCTAGCACTCTTAGATGCAAAATCATCTATTAAACTCTCGTAGTCAAGATTTTCTAAAGACTCATGTTCAATTGAAATCAAAGGCAAAAGTAAGATTTCAATATTTTGAGTTTTGAAAAGTTTCTTTGTGCTTCTTTCTATCTTTTAAATCCTAACTTAGTGATTTATAAGGTAGAAAGGTTCAAAACAATAACAAAAATAATAATAATTATGATCATCTAATAAATTAAAATGTGAAACTAACAAAAGAATATAGTTAAAATTTGAGACTACCTATCGAAATCCTTAAAATTGCAATGGTTGAATAAGTTGAATTGATTTTCCTATATTAGGGTTTCTTTTCTTTTCTCTATTTTTTTTTTTTTGAGTTTGTGAATTATGACGGCAAAAAAAAAGAAAATAAAAACCGAACAGCTGTTGTAATTTTTTAGGGAAGGGAAATTGGAATGGGCTGTTGGTGGGCCTAAGAAAATCGAAATGGGATGTCTTTGTCCCTGATTATTGTTTTTAGAAAAAAATTCGAATTTGCTGCTATGGAGAATCGAACTCCCCCCAATCTGGTACATGCGTCGTCCCTTTACCAGCTTCTCTAACGCACCATCTTGATTCCCATTGCAATTTATGCACACATATATACACATATACATTACAATATCAATACGAGGCCCCCAAAATTTTGAGGCCCTGTGCGATTGCACTATTCGCACAGCCCATGGGCCGGCCCTGACGAGGACAGGGCATTCTGGTGTTGCGGATGACAGCGGCAGGGCGAAGTGGAGGAGGCAGAGGGCGGAGGAGAGGGACATGGAAGAGAAGATCCATCGGCGGAGGAGCCAGGGCTTGGGAGAGGCGGTCCTCGACGTCTCCGGAGAAGTCGCCGGGCTTCAATGTGGATCTTTCCCTGAGGCTGAGGCCGAGGCCGCCGACGCCTACGTTCCCCTTCGATCGCTCCACGTCGGCGGTGGAGAATCGGTGGAGTGAGAGAGATTTGAAGCAGCAATTATAATGTCAATCGATCGATCTCACGTGAAGAATTGAAAGAGGAACAAAACGGGGAAGGAAGGGTTTGATTCCAATGGAGGAACGGAACAAATGGCAGGTTTTCATAAGGTAGGGGTAAAAGGGGATTTTCATAAAATTTGTGGACATTTAACAAAATGGTAGTTTAGGTGGACAATTAGCAAAAGTGATATGCAAAAGTGGACATTTAGCCAAATAACTTCTTTTTTATATGGTTTACTTATTATTTTATTCTTATAAATTTGTTCTTTGATTTACATTACTCAATTGATTATTCGGATAACTTACTCAAAATTTCATTAAATTAATATTTTTAAATAATAAAAAAAATTGTATATCTTTGTAAATATAAATATTTTTTATGCTCATTAATTAGTTTTTTTTATCTCCTTTTATAATTTGCGATTAATTAAAACTTTATGTATATACTAATAAAATATTTTTTCTAGAAATAGAACATTAATATTTTGTCATTTTCATTAATTAAACTTTTTATCTTGTAAAAAAAATTTATACTAAAACATTTTTTAGAAACAGTATTAATCTTTTATTGTTTTTATTAATGAGACTTTTTGTCTTCTAAATGTGCATTAATACTCCAAAAAAACTAACGTTACTAAAGAGAAAATTTATGTATATACTACTAAAATATTTTTTTTAGAAATAGTACATTAATATTTTATCATTTTCATTAATTAGACATTTTATCTTATAAAAAAATTATACTAAAACGCTTTTTTAGAAATAGTATTAATATTTTATTGTTTTTATTACTTTTTGTCTTCTAAATGTGCATTAATACTCCAAAAAAGCCAACTTTACTGAAAAGAAAGAAAGACTTAACCAACTGAGTCGATAACTAATCACAAATTGACACAATGGTTTGTAGGGCTACATATCATTTCAAAAAGTTTAAAGTTCGAATCATCTTGAAAACATAGAATTGTTTGTGAGTAATTGAATCCTTAAATGGATAACACAATACTCGATATATACTCGATCCAAATGTAGAATGACTGAGCCCGCCCAAAACTAGACTAAAACAAAGAATGTTAATTCCATATTTTTTAAAGGATTGAGTAAATTTTTATTCTTTTCATACGGTTAATTACCATTTTTCTCTGTCGTCCTAGCAGATGAAACACTACTGTATGTCAATTAATCTCCTAACTTGGGTAAAATATTATCTGAGTATATATATTTCTATATTGATTTAATGGAATTGGATAAAAAAAAAATCTTATCTTTTGTATATATATTGCTATATTGTATAGTATTAATTAATGAGGAAAATGTAATTGGTTAAAATACTAATTAAGTAGAAGCCGACACATGTTATAAACAACGTACTTCTCCTTTACAAATATATATATATAATAATAATAATAATAATGGATAATTGATGTATACACTTGTGTTTTATGTGGTTTTAGGTAATTTTGAATTTGTTCGATGTCATTTTGGAATCATGAAGGAATAAGATTCATTAAAGCCAAGTTCCAGATGTTCATGGACACTAGAAAACCCTTACATAGCGATATCATGTGCTAAGAATCAAGGTAAGAAGAGGTTATTGTCGAGTCGATAGTTTCCGGACAGTTCCTACTTGGTGATAACTCGGTACAATGAGTCGTTTAAACTCCACAAAATTCGGATCAAGTCGTTATACAGCTGGTTGAAAAGCTTATATATTCAAATATCTACAACTTTTTTGTTGAACATTTGCAAAATTGCATAAAATCACCCTTTAAATATGGTGTTTTGCAGGAAACCACCATTTAAAACTAAAATTGCAGAAAACCGCTTGTTAAAACCATTTTCTTTGCAAAGTCACACTCATCACCAATTTCCATTTATTGAATCTTAAAGTGTGTAAAAATTCAATTATATCCCTTATTTTTATTATTATTTTACTATATCCAATCGAGATTAATTACTTTTTTTTTCAACTTTTTAACATATTTTTCAAAAGTAAAAAACTCTATAAAATATCATTATATATATATGGGTAAATTACATCAATGGTCCCTAAACTTTACATGTTTTTCCTTGTTGGTCCCTAAACTTTAAGTCATTCTAATAAAGTCCCTAAATTATTAAAATGATTGCACCATCCATCCTTCCAACCATAAATCTCCACCAAATTTTATGCTAATTACAAAAAATCACCAATAAATTTGTCAATGTTTACAAAAACACTCATAAATTAAAATTTTGAAATAAAATAAAATATTTTGGAGTTTTGTTTTCAATCAACCACCCAAAATCTTTACAATATTTAGAAATAATTTTATTAGGTTCATAAAATAATGTCCAAATTATACAAAAATATCGATAAACTAGGAAGTTTTCACAAAACCACTTGTAAATTCAATTTTATTTTTTTTTACAAATAACTCAACTAAAGAACCACCATAAAATTTCAATGTAAAAACAAAAATGCTACATTATCACTTAATATCTCAAAGTCTAGAAAAATGTTTAATCAACATTGTTTATTTTATTTGACCTTTTTCTGAAAAATTCAATGCTTTTCAAACAATTATTAAATGATATGGATTGTGTGGTTCTTTAAACCTAGATTGAATAGTTTTTTTTTTATATATTTTTCTAGTTATAGGCCAGTAAAAAAAATATAGGTAGGAGTGTTTTTGTGTAATTTATTTATTATCTTATTCAACGAATTTAATCATTGCTAACATTGAAAAGGGTTTAGTGTTTTTCTTATTCAACTAATTTTTGGCAGTTTTGTATACTTTCATTATTTATGGGCCATTTTTTTAATTTCTTCGCTTTCTTACGAGTCAATTTAGTCATTTTGAAATATTAGATGGGGGGTAAGTGTGATATCTCAAAACTAAAAATCTCAAAGTTGGGGGATTTCCTATATTTTTCCAATTCATGGGTAGTTTGTGAAAACTCTCCTAATTTAAGGCAATTTTGTGTAATTTATTCATAATATTTAATGGAGATCCGACTGTTTTTTTATGGAAGGGCTAATGGTGCAATCATTTTAATAGTTTAGGGATCTAACTGGAAAGACTTAAAGTTTAGGGACTAATAAGGAAAAGCTTGCAAACTTTAGGGATCGTTAGTGTAATTGACCCTATATATATATATAATTTCAGACTTGTTAGTAAAAACACTCTATAAAAAGTAGATATAATTGATATTTTATATATTTTTAAAAAGTGCATATTAATAAATGACTACTTGAAGAAAATAATTTTTTTAAAAATGATATTTCATATATTTTCATTATTATAAAATATGTTCACTATTCCACACACATTTTTAGAATAATAAAACTATATGAAACAGTTTAAAAAAAAATTATTTTCTTCAATTAGCCCTTTAGTAATACAAAATTTTTTAAATGTATAAAACACAAATTAAATATCAATTTTTATAGAGTTTTTTTTGTAAGTATGAAATTATTTTTAAAAAAATAATATTTTTTTTATTTTTTATAGAGTTTTTTACTTTTGAAAAACAAGTCAAAAGGTTAAACATCAACTAATATCAATTGAATGGAGTGAGAGACCCACGGCTGGAAGGAATCAACCTAAGTCAATACCAAAATTTGGAAAATCAAAACCTCAGAGTATCCCAGTTAATAAACGATCAGAAACAATGGAATCTAACAATACTGCAACAATTGTTCCCAACACACATCGTTGATCAGATTATACAAATTCAGATTCCCAACTGGGATACCACCGACAAATTAATTTGGAAACTTGAAATGGATGGTAGATTTTCAACCAAATCAACTCCCCGACTCAATCAAAATACTAATAATAGAAATATGGAAGATTGTAAATGGATATGGAAACTTGATATACCTCCAAGGATAAAAAACCTACTATGGAAGATAATGGTAGATGGATTGCCAACCACCCAGAGACTAAACAAGCATTACAACAAGGTGCCAGCACAATGCTCACTATGTAATGCTGCAGATGAGAATGCTACCCACCTATTCATCAATTGCGATTTTACTAGGCAACTCATCCAAAACTACGAAAGAAGAAGCGGGAAAAATCTCCTTCTTAAAGAAGATTACGACGAAGATATTAAGGATATCCTTCAATATAAAAAAAGTTGTAACAAATCAACAATAAAAGAGTTGGCCTTTATTTGGCAAACAATCTGGGACACCAGAAACAATTACATTTTCAAAAATAAAAACCCAAATGCAACAATTAATCTAGCATTTGAGATTATCTCAAACATAAGTCTATGGAACTCGCAAATAGAATCGGAAAACAAGTCGAACCCTCGGAGTACTAACAGACTTAAGGCTAGGTGGACCAAACCACCGAGCAGTATCTATAAAATTAATATAGATGGCTCGGTTAAGCCCACGGGTGCTTGCCAAGTGGGAGGAGTCATTCGTGACTCGGAGAGCGGTTTATTAGATGTATTCTTTCAAAATACATCTTGAGGTACGATTTTACAGACAGAGGCAGAAGCTATCATTGTAGGCATCCAGCATGCAAGAAGTAAAGGGATCCGGAGGGCTATCATTGAAAGTGACAACGAGACTATCATTAAAGCAATAAGCAATGAGATCATTACTCCATGGGAAGTCATCTATCAAGTTGAGAAGATCAGCATTATGGCTAAAGATTTCGAGTTTATACAATTTAAACACTGTTATAGAGAAGCTAACTATGTAGCCGACTTCATAGCTAGAAAGGGTATCGATTGTACTAGACCTACATCTTCTCTTACTAATGAGTTGTATTCCATCATCCTAAGGGATGATCCTGGTTGCTTGTTACATTTTACGTGACAAGCTCCAACTGTTTGCATACTGTAAAAAAAAAATTGAATGGAGTGAGAGAAACTCCCCATGTGTATCTTCAACCTCTACCCTTTCCTTGTCCATCCTTCATACCCTCTTCTTCTTGGTTGATTAATCAATCAATTAGTCACAAAGAATCCCTCCCGATGAAGCCTTGAAAATTTGAGTTTCAAGCGCATAAAACCCCCAATTGACAACCCTAAATCTGCACCATCGTCCCCAAATTGAATCTCCTTCTCTTGGATCTATGGTCGCCGGTGTGTTCTCGTCCTCCTTCTCGGCGGTTTCGGCCTTCGTTTTCGGGGTCCGGCTCCTCCGCGACTTCGATTAGTGCTCTGCCTCCGATCATCGCCTATTGGGTGTTGTAGGGAGGAAATCGAGTTCAAAATATAATAGAATAGATCAAACCAGATTCGTGCCCACGCAAATGATTACAAGACTTCCTCCTGATGTAGAAGTGGGAAGTCAGGATTGATCCTAGAGGAAGCTGGTCAGTGGATCTCAGGTAGCGGAGGAATCTCACAGGCAGAAAATCAACCAGACAAACAGAAATAACAGAGAAACGCAGAAAAGAAAGCAAAGCAGCAAATTTCTGGTCGATATCGACTACAAGTACTCGATATCGAGTAAGTAAATCGATAGAAGACAACTCGAAATCGGCTAGACAGAAACTTAAAAACTCGGAACTTTGTGAAATAAATCAATGAAATAAAATACTTCCAAGATCAGGGTTTCAACACCACAACGATAACCATGTAAAATAACACATAAAGGCATAAAAGATCATGCTTTTCGTCAAATAACTTTCGTTATTAACAAATAGGAATATAGAGGCTTTCGCATAAACCCTAATTGTTACTAACCATTTTCACATAATTAACCCAAGTTGTATTAATATCACTTTCACTTCAATAACACAAACAAGGATCACCTTCAACTTTCGCAAAAGAATCATGCTTGCAGGGATAGAAGACGAATTGCATAAAAAACTTGTACCTTTACCGCATCATTTCACATGGCTACCGTCGGGCTCGCCCTGACCCTAGAAGTTGGGTGACTACTCGCTCTTCATCATGAATAAAGACATCAATAATAAAAGGAAATAACTTTGCATTAAATAAACTAAAAGAAAGCTTACAACCGAACAAAAGCCAAATCCGCTCTCGCCTTTCCACCTTGCTCTTGCCACAAGCTCTCTCTTTCTCTACTCACTACCTCTTCTCCTTCTCTAGAATTGAATGCTTAGAAATCAGCCCCTAAGGCTCTATTTATAGGCTTCATTCCCTAGATAATTAGGAAAGAATTACCTATCTATATCTATATCTATTTATCTACTTTATTAAGATAAAAACATGGAAGAAATAAAGAAAATAAATCAACAAAGGAATTATATCTAATGTAGGTAAATATCTTCTCCTCTTGATAGCACTTGATAGATCTTGATGGAATTTGCTCTCGAAAATATCTCCATCGGATTCGGGATAGAAACTTAACAAGAAGTCGGTTAAGCTCGGAATCGGCCACTTTGGTCCACTCGATATCGAGTAAGGTCACTCGATATTGACCTGTGCTTTCTCGGTTTCTCTTCAGATGCTCGATATTGACTCTAGAGATGAAAATCGAGTTCGTTGTTACTCGATATCGAGTAGATTAACTCGATATCGACTTCCATCTCTTCTTGCTTAGCTTCTTGGGCCGACTTCTGGAATCTTGACTCGATATGGGTACTCGATATCGACTAAGGCATATCGATATCGTTCTTTGCTTTTCTTCCTTAGCCGATTTTTGGATTTTTGGGTGGGAATCGAGTAGATGACTCGATATCGAGTGAGTGTACTCGATATCGACCTGTGATTTTCGACTCGATTTTCTTTCTTCCAGCTTGATTTGCCCTTATTCCGCTACTCCTTGATCTCGGACTTTCTGTAGTTGAATTTGAGCTTTTCCTCCTTTCTCTGAATTGCTGTAAATTGCCTTGATTTCTGCGAAATTAAATAGAAACTAGTGTAGATTCCATAATTTGGCAAATAAACATAAACTACATAGATTCTGTATTATTCTAGCCCAAATGTATAAAATGCATGCAGAAAACGATATAAAAGTAACTATAAAACATGGAAAATTAGGCTCACAACAAACATCCCATACTTAAGCTTGCTTGTCCTCAAGCAATACTTGGATAGTCATTCAGGGGAAGAAATCAAAACTCTCAACATATTAGATTCATTCTTATATATCTCTGTAATCAATTACCATCATCGAAAAGGTACTAATGTCACAAATCTATGCATGTGCAATAAAAAGCAACATCTACTCACAAAAGAAGGGTTATGCAAAATATTCATAAGTGACAAAGCATTAATAATCAAGAGGACTTTAATTTGGCTCAATAAGGAGTAAATTTGGTAAAAAGGCTAAAAGGTGGGCAATTTTTGGCCATGTGGTGCTAATGATCCGGGGAAATGGAGTATTTCCAAACTGATACGTTTGGGATACCCGATCCTTCGCCTGTGGGCTTCAGATCAAGAACCACGCCGTATATTTGCTAAGATCTTGCAATGCTCTTCCGATATCTCCTGATTAACAATTGAATTAAACTAATTAAAACCAACAATTCTTAACTTAAGAAATTTATAAACTAAAACTATAGATGGACTAAACTAATTATTTCTAAACTAATTAAACTCAACTAAAAGCTACGGTAAATAACTAATGAAATCTAAACTAACAAATTACTAATTAAGAGCAACAGTTAACTTAAACAATTCCTAAACTAGCGAAATATCGGTGGAATGAATTAATTTAACTAAACCTAAGCTAATGAAGTAACAGTAGAAGATAACAAAGAAGCGACGGAGAGAAAGGGTGTGCGCGAGGACGAGGGCGCCGAAGACAGAGGGACCGGTGCGCGCGGACTAGGGCTTTGCTGGAAGCAGCGCCGAGCACACAGGAGCGGATCTCCTCAGGGTGTGCGGCCGTCAAGCCTCAGCAACGATCGCTGGTGGCGAGGGCTGATGCGAGCTCGATCGAGAGCGCGAAGCCGCGGAGCAAGGTGCTGGGCGAGAGCAGGCCTGTGAACGAGACCGTCGGCGAAGAGCGCGCGAGAGCGAGGCAGCGAGACAGCGAGGGTGCGCGAGCGGCGGGGCGCGCACGAACGCAAGGGCGCGAGCGCCTAGCGCTGGAGACGGGTCGCGCTGCCACCAAGCGGCTGAGTTCCTTGTAGCGGCGGCTTGAGTTCAAGAATGGTGTTGGGCTTGCTGTTGAAGAACACGGATGATGGTGATGATGATTGTGAAGTGCCGAGGTAACAATAACATAAGAGCTGGATACTTGGATTGATACGAAACGGTTTGGATTGATAATCGAGAACCCTTTAATCCATAAAGGGGTTCTCAATTCTATTTCAATCTGATTTAATTCAATAGAACTACAATGTTTAAATAGAAAGCTAAGAACCAAATCTACCGTGCAAGATAGAATTTAGTTTGATAAAGATAGATTAAAATAACTTAAAGATAAAAATAAACCTAAGAAGATATAATTCTAAAACTTAGGGAACAAGATATATCTACAGGAGATATAATCTTGTACATTATTAATCTAATTGCATAAAATAATAATTAATAAAATAATAAACTAATTTGAAGACTAGAACCGGCCCACACATTCAAGCTACTCGACATGGCCTCAAGAGCACTCGACATGGGCCAAGGCCCACTCGATATACATCTTGAATCTTTTTCCATGGTGGCGCCTTCTTCTTCCTCTTGAGGACGAGACTCTTTGCCATCAGTGGCCCTCGAATCGGTCTTGAGAGCTCGCCTGGATCAAGATCATTGTTGGACCCACAGAAGGTCATCTTGATCCGCATCACAAACTTTCATACCACATTTCTTCTTTATAAGAATCATCACCTTTCTCTCATTGCTCAATGCTTTTTTTCAATATAATGCTTTTACCTCTCTAACCTCAGCACTGCCTTCTCGCGAGTCGCAAACATGGGTGTCATGAATGGCCCTGGATACTTAGTGCTTTGGACTCCTCACATTGTGTCCCATCTCGCCAAACTATTATCTCAACGAGCAGAGTCGATCTACCTTTATCTTCTAAGGTGACCGGATTTATTTTCACTCATTAAATTTTCCATATATTTCAAACAATTTTCCACCATACTCCAATAATAATAACAACACAACAACCATATAGTAATCTCCATAATGTAACACCATTCTCAACATAATCCCCGGATAAGGTAAAGAATGGGCAATATTTGGAACATGTGGAGCAAAATATGAAATAAGGCTCAATATGGCTTTTGTGATGCATAAGCATAGGTAAGGCTAAGGAATATAAACATATGAGCATTATATGAAAATATAAAGTCCTCCATCCTCTTATCATGCAACAAATCAAAAGCAACATCAATTTTACCTCCTTTCATGGTTTTCATAAAAAATATGCACTTCATTGTGACTTCCCTTTACTAGGCAATTTCATGCTATATCTCTAATGAATCCAATTTTGCATCGTCGAGTTCAATAAAGCTTCCATGACACTTGATCAAAAATTTTCAATGGGGGTCATTTTTTCAAACTTTGGAAATCATGCACATAAGCCCATAAATCAAATATGAATTCCAAAATAGCCATGTCTAAGCAATTCAAGAAATAATGCACAAATAATGTCAAATATGTCAAATGTGCACAAAGTAAGCCCTTCCCCCACCCCATACTTAAACATTACAATGTCCTCACTGTATAAAAAATAAGGGTAAAGAAAGAAACTCACTAGACAGATGTGTAGGGCTTCAAAATATCGAGTGAAATGCTGCTGGCCCCTGGTCGATTTCGGCTGCTTCTATCCTCCATGGACTTGAAAAATTTAGAAGAGAAATACCCATAATAGAAAATAATGTCCAAAACCAAAAACAAAAGCAACAATGTCCAAAAAAATCCCAAAAAGTAATTGTCTATTTACAAGCTCTAGATTTTATAGTCGCTAGGCCGACTTCTCCATTAAGCTCAAGGTGGAATTTGCAGGGCCCATGTAGCTTGGGCTTCAAATAGAACTCCATTCTTGTCCATCAGCTGCAGTCCTCCTGAATGGATCTTGTTTACAATGAAAGGCCCCATCTTTTTCTTGTTGAATTTGCTGGGAAACCAATGATCCTTTGATTTGGAAACATAGAGCTTGTCTCCAACTTCATACTCCTTGGGCTCATCATTGGAAATCCTACATAAGTGCACATACCAAGGCAAACCTCTCCCATGTATAGACAGATCTTTAATTGAAATAGGAGAAGAAAGATTCATACCTTGGCTTACCTTTGCAGAATCAGATGTCGGAAGCTCCTGAGAGTCTGTTCGATTTCGAGTTAGGTTGCTCGATTTCGAAGAGTTCGGCTCTTCTTGTGGAATCTCAGTCAATATGGAGGGAGATGGGTCGATTTTTTCAGGTCGATATCGAGTAGAGCTACTCGATATCGAGTGCTTCTGCTCCAAATCGGCTTGGCTCGGCTCAATATAGGGAATCGGCTCGATGTGTGGAGGTCGATATCGACCACAGTGAGTCGATATCGAGTTGGTTGAGTCGATTTTCTCCTGCTCGACTTCTGGTGGGGTCAGCTCGTCATGGGTAGGTCGATATCGACTTGTGGTGGTCGATATCGAGTTGTTTTCTGGGCCCGTCGATTTCTCCTGGTCGATATTGACCCCATACTTAAGGCCTGGGAAGGCATCTGAAAAATAGTTAGTCCAAATCGACATACTTGGGTCTATGTCGATTGGATTTTCTGCTTCTTTGTTCAGGATGGCCATGATCTATTCCACCTGGCTTCCATATCCCTCTTTTCTAGCTCTTCGGGAGTCATATTTCTTACCTTAGGCTCCCCGCAAGTAATATAACCAGCTGATATAGACTTTACCTCTTCCATAGGACCTGTATGCCTTTCAGTTTTATTAAAGGAATACTCAATTACCTCATCGCTGATGTTGAAAGTGAGCACTCCCTTCCTTACACTTATGTTGGCATCCATGGTCGCCAAGAAGGGCCTTCCTAGAATAATTGGACAAGCAGGGTCCTCCGCCATATCAATAACTAAGAAATCAGCAAGGACGAAGAACTTACCTACTTGTACTGGCACATTGTCCACCATGCCTGTTGGGATGACCACCGTGTTGTTTGCCATGTATAGCTTTGCATCCACAGGCTCTAAGGCACCTATCTTAATCTTGCACCATATTGATAGAGGCATTATACTTACACTAGCTCCAAGATCACATAAAGCATTAAATTTGTATTGACCAAATCCAATGGTTATAGTAAACTTACCTGGATCTGGCCTTTTCTCAAGTACGTCCATCTGGCTGCACTCCTCTGCGATCTCATCCATTGATCGCTTTTTGCTTAGGATATCCTTGAGGAACTTGACATACGATGGCATTTCATTAAGAGCTTTTGTGAAGGGTATGGTGACATTGAGCCTCTGAAGCATCTTGATGAAGCGCTAGAATTTCTTCTCTGCTGGATCCTTTGGAGATTTTGTTAGGAAATGCAACTTTTTCTTTGTCGAAGGTGCTGAAGGCTGGTCGACGTTGAGTACAGGTTGGTCGACATCAAGTTGATGCTGGTCGATATCGACTACAGTGGTCGACTTCGGCTTTGGTGCAGAGTTCTGGTCAACGTCGAGGAGGGACTAGTCGATGTCGAGTAAGTTTTAGTCGATGTCGAGTGGTCTGCTGCATCCTTCTCCTCTGTATTCTGATCGGCTGTTTGCATCTATCGCCCACTCCTTAGATTCATTGCTGCTACTTGCCCCGCATATTTGCCCTTAGGATTGGGCTCAGAAGATCCAGGGAGCGTACCTGACTGTTTGGGGACGCCTGCTGCTAGCTGGCCAATTTGTGTGTCAATCGATTTCCTCCAGATATTGATTTCTCCAAGCCTAGCGTTGACACCATGTATCTGAGTGTAGACGGAATTGAAGGACTGCTTGGTGTCTGAATGGTTCCTCCGCATTTCCTCCAGGATGGTCTGTAAGTCATCCTTCTTCTGGTCCCTTTCCGGATGTCCTGGAGCTCGGTATGGCGGGGGGTTCCTAGGGGCACCTTGGTTCCATTGTGGTTGATAGAACCTTTGGTCCCCCATATAGCGATTTGGACCCCCTGCGTAAGCCACCTCTTCGTGGGTTTCTACCGTCCTGACTTGCTCTGTGTGTGGGCACTCAGTAGTGGTGTGCCGCTGTGAGCCACATTCGATGCAGGGCTGGTTGACAGAAAGATACTTGACTTGCTTGAGGAGCTTGCGATTCTGATCTCTGTAGTACTGCTCCTTGACATCTGGGTCAATCTCCTTAGAAGGCTCATAGAGGGGTATGGATGGGGCTGGCCTGGCATAGACATTCTCATCATAGTTTGTCGGAGTCCCATACTTATTGTCGTAGTTGGTAAGCTTGTCAAGGGTAGCCCATGCGCCAGATGGTGGCATCGTTAGATACTCATAATGAGTATACTGGTTAATCCTATACTTAGCGGCCAGATCAAGAGAATTGAAGAAGATCTCCTGAACGACATAGGGTGGATGTCCATGTGTAGGGCAGGATCGCAGTAGATCCTTATATCGTTCCCATGCTTTTGCTAGCGGCTCCCCAGGCTTCTGTTGGAAAGTTGTAATCTTCTGGAGGAGGAGCGCTGTCTTGGCAGGAGGAAAGAATTTGTTGAGAAATTCCTGCCTTACTTCAGCCCATGTTGTGAGGGATCGTGGAGTGAGACCTTCAAGCCACTTCAATGCTGGACCGGCCAGAGACCATCGAAAAGCCTTCATCTTGACATATTCCAGAGTAGTACCTTCAGCAAGAGTATGACACATGTCAAAAAAATTGGTAATATGTTCAAGAGGGCATTCATTAAATCTTCCATAAAAGGCATTATTTTTAATCTCAATCAGGAAAGGAGTGCGAATTTTAAAATTATTTTCAGGGATTAGAATGGCCGATTCATGCACGACAAGAGTCGGGTGCATGTAATCCTCTGCAGTGGTAGGGTATTGGGCAAGCTCAGCTTCCACCTGCCTCCTTCGCTCTGCTTCATGCGAAGGAGTATCCTTGGCTTGTAACTCAGTGGCGAGAGCAGTATCCTTGGCTTCTAACTCAGCTCGAAGCCTCTCTATCAGCTGAGCTTGTGTTTCTGCGGCCGCCATTGCTCTCTTTAGTCTAGAGTGGACGTGTATAAGGCGTTCCGGATCGTCTAAGCCGTCAAACTCAGGTGGTTGACCAGAACGGCACATACACCTGCAAAGTAACTTAAAGCAAACGTGAGATCTAACTACCTAAGGTGCGAATGATTGCTTCCCCGGCAACGGCGCCAATTTGTTGTAGGGAGGAAATCGAGTTCAAAATATAATAGAATAGATCAAACCAGATTCATGCCCACGCAACGCTAAAAAATTGAATGAAATCGAGTGGAATTTTTCCCGTATTGAAATTGGTTTAATGTGAAATAGTATGTGTATCTTTTAGTGGTTTTCAACGTTTGTACGTATTAATTAATATTGGTTCATGACTTATAGTTCGTATTATTTTTTGGTCATTTTTTTCTAATTTCTATTATTTGTTTGATTTAATCCATGTGTGCTTAATATGATTGATTTCGTGTTGATTGGAAACCTTTTGATGTTCAACATGCGACAACTGCAAATTGAGATTGGATAAATAGATAAAGTTTGTAACTTAATTTATTGGAAAATATGGATTAAACTTGAGAATATTGAGGATGAATAAACTATCGTAGACAACCTTGGTTTGAATTGGTTCATCAAATGCAACAACGAATGTTTTTATCAACTTTATTCACTAGAGCCTAAGAGCTTCAAGATCGAAATTGATTAGATCTGCAACATATGATAGCCGAGTAGTAAGTAACTGAAATAAACATATTTAGAGTTAGGCTATTGGCAAGATCCCGAAACAACTATTAACAAGACCATCTCTAATTGCACAACTAGTCCCTTTCAATTTTAGAAAATATTTACGAATCGAACCGAGAGCGAAAAGAAAAATCCTTGTTCCGAGATGGCCGAAATCACCCCGAATCACTTGAATCTCCTCGATTATCGGATTTTCGAGACATACAAGTATTACGTCGTTGATTTTTATCAGGGGGTGTTGCATCAAGAGGGTGATCGGTCTTTGGAATTATGTGGCGGAGGACGAATTCATCGTGCCCTCTCTACCTTGGCTAGTAGGGACAAGGGTGCTTCGTATCCTCAGCTAATAGCGACAAGGGTCCTTCGTATCCTTGGCAACGATGAGGGTCCTTCATATCCTCGGCCAAAAACGACGAGGGTCCTTCATATCCTTGGCCAGAAATGATGAAGTGCCTTAGTTGCCCCGTCAAATCCGTTCGAGCACCACTAAGAGTAAACGCTATTCGAACAACCCAAAATCACTTTGATTCCAAGATAAACCGACAATTATCGTTGCTTCACAGTTGAATCACTCTGGGATAATTCAGAATTACTTGGTGGAAAGCGAGTCAGATTTATTCGTGGTGTTGGAGATCAGTCCGCAGACTCTCGATTTCTATTACGAATATCCAAGGAATGTAGAAATTGACGACAAGAGCTCAGTCGATGCAGACAACTTCAGACTGATGTTGAATAAACTCGACAAGTGCAATGTCAAGTGGTGCCATGTTGGAGGCTTGAGGGATAAGGCTTTCACATTGCCTATCGGTACATATCCATATATAAGGCTTTCGCATGGTGCATATCAAACTGTGTTTATCTGGCCGACTATGGTTACTTGTGTTTTGTCATTATGTTTTGACTCTAGTTGGGATAGAACAGGTACCGATAGCGGATAGGCAGTGACGGATCCTGAAACTGTTGATTGAGAGGGCAGAAATTTTTTTTAATGTAAAATAAAACCCTAATTTTTCTTTTTAAAAAAACCATCAATATTATGGATATGTAACTAAAATAAAAACATAAATCATGATGTTTTATTTCATTGTTTTCAAATATTTCAATATAACCTCCTAGTTTAAAGTTTCTGGGTATAATTATATTATTAAGGCATAAAGTTTAACAAATGATAATTACGATAAAAGTTTATCAGTTTTGTAAATGATTTAAGAAATAATTTACATATGTTCGGTCATGAAAATTGAAATGCTTATAACTTTTTGCTCAGATATCGGATTTGAACTTATAATATGTCAAATCGAAGATATCGACGAGATGAATATGTATGTTAAATTTTATTTTTGATTGGGGGGGAGACTGCCACTCCTGGCCCTAAAGAGGATCTGCCTCTGCTGGTAGCGAAAACACGGGTAGCTAACACTCGATTTCGTGTTCGACTCGGATGGACAAACTCTTCTTACAAATGAGACTTTGTATTAATGTACAAATTTATTTTTTACAACTCTCAAAATACAAGACTCTTACTAACACAACACTCTAGACCAAGTCACGATAATACGCAAACTCACACACTCGGACTAGTGGAGACACTCACACTCACCCTTGCACTCACATCACTCCTTCACTCATTACACACAGCACTTGCTTCCCACATACACACCACACCAACTACCTAAACCCATATATATACTGCCCTATGTCGGTTAAAGATTTCACTCACCTATTTTAGAATAATCATGCAATACCTTTCATGAATTACAATGCTTATAGACTCTAGAATTCTCTAGCTTATTAGACACTAATCAAAAGACTCTATTAACCAGCCTTCTCTCAAAATTTCTAGCACCACCCCCACATTTGGGCTTTATGGATTAATTAAGATAAAGTCCAAATAAAGCCCAACACCTTGTTTGGAAATAGAAATTAACTCCAACATCATGCTCAACTCGAACACTTCAAACTCTGGGACCGCCATTGAATTACATTGAGCTTTTCTTAGCTCTTGACAAATCATTGCCTTATTAGGTGTAGGCCTAGTATAGGTAGCTTGCTACGCAAAAACATTTCATTGAAGTCTAAAATTTGACATAAAATATACACACACATACAAAATTTATTTATATGACCACACAAATTAACAAGAAAGTAACAAAATACACATGCCATACAATTTCAGAGATCCAAACATAATTATTGAAAGTGCACCAAATACACCCATAATCTTTTGAGTATATATACCCTTCCAAAACAAATCACAATCTTTTCAATGTTCCAAGTATGTATATAAGTTGCATAACTATATATAGACATAAAGTGATCAAGACAACCGAACTTCAAACAGATCAATATATATGGCAACTTCAATATGGTGTATATTAAGGACCTTACTTATAGCCTGCAATTTTGATATCCAATTCTTCCAAAAATCTCCTTATAGTAATCAACAATGAAGACCGTTGCTCCATCTTCTTTTGAGCAAACTGAGAATGAGTCACATCTTGAAGATTCATGAAATGAGTGAACTCAATGCTGATCTTGATATTTGTTGTAATCTCTTTCACCATCACTTGATGAGACTTGTCATATAGATTGCACTGAGCATCATTGTCCAAGAAGCTGCGACATGAAATTAAAAGGGTTATAGGGATTGATATTAGCTTGGTAAGGAGAACCGAAAGAGTAAGTCTCACCTTTCTATCTTTTTCTTCAAAGCAAATATCTGTGACTCTGTGGTATAAGAATCCAAAAATAACTCGATCAAATCTTTTGGTCTCAGTATGCTTTCCAAGTTTGCGATCTGTTTGTTGGTTAAATTTGAGTTTGGGTAGGAGATTTTCTCTTTTGTTCCAATTTTTATAAATGTTGTTGTTAGGATGCCTATGTTTTTAACCTCCAATTGCATATAGAAAAAACATTATGTATATTTGCCAATATTTTGAAAACAAATATTCCATACCCCAAATTTTATATTTGGTTTGAAAAATAATAATAGTAATCTCAATTTGCTTGTATTTGTTGTTTACTACTAATGCATATACAAATTTTAATGATGATAAAACTATGTAACATTGATATTTTATTAAGGTTTTTCCTTCTTAAAAAATGTATTTAAGTAGTATAAACAACAAATAAAAGTGAACAAATGAGAGAGTAAATAGGGATTGGATTATTACCTGAAGGTCATCAATAATACAGTGGTCACCAACATCAAAAGTATTCCTTAAAAATGAAAATATGACACCTTGAAAGAAGGCCTTGCAAGTGTCTCCAAACACAAAGGTAGTAGCAAGAAATGGTGATGCGATCAAGACAATAACATTTGTCCTTGCAAGATTTATGATAATTGACCACATAATGATGACAATAACTACTAAAGAAAATGTCAGCACTTTATTTAAGCTGCTTAACATTGCTTTGACATCGAGCAATGTGTCTCCAAGTAATGTACAACTTATATGTGCATCTACCTGCTCATCAATATATCAAAAATGAACTCAACAAGCAATCATTTTATTTTTCAATATGGAATACACAATTCCTTTAAAATAACATATAACAACAACAACAATAACAATAATAATAATATGATTGAAAGTTATGTAACAATTATTTAAAAGGGAAAACTAATTAAAATACCCCCACCTTTGGGGGTATGGTAAAAATATATCCTAAACTTTCAAATGTAATAAAAATATCTCGACCTTTGAGTATAGTGGTAATATATGGGAAAACTAATTAAAATACCCCCATCTTTGGGGGTATGGTAAAAATATATCCTCAACTTTCAAATGTAATAAAAATATCCCGACCTTTGAGAGTGGTGGTAATATATTACCCTATGTTTTCTCACGGGTCAAAAATGTTGAAAAGGTAGCCTACGTGGATTTTTTTTAAAGACGGCATACATGGAAGCCTTTTTTTTACAAATTGAACAGTTTCCTTAGAAAAAAATAAAACGATAACAAATGAAACCCCCAAAACAAAATTGATTCAACCAAGCAACTAATCCGGTCAAAATTGCCTCAAATTAACACAACACGACTATTCATAACACCAAACCAACAACAAAACTAAACGAACAACAACAACAACAACAACGAAGAGGGAAAAAAATAAAACTTACCCAACCAAGTCCGTGAACGAATCAAAGGGGAAGAAGATGTGAGAGAGATAGCTCAAGACAGTCGATCACGAGGGAGGAAGATTGACATTGAAGATGAACCATGAGCTACTTGGAAGACCTGAAAGACGATTGAAGAGGCAACCACGGAAGAAGATATGAGGGAGGAAAAGGCGTTGGGTATGAACCTGATCCAGCTCTTTTTTTTTCTAAGAACACTGTTTAAGAAAACTCTTGTAAAAAAAAATCCACTTAAGCTGTCTTGTCAACATTTTTGACTCGTGAAAAAACTTGTGGTAATATATTACCACTATCCTCAAAAGTCGGGATATTTTTATTACTTTTTAAAGTTGAGGATATATTTCTACCATACCCCCAAAGGTGGGGGTATTTTAATTAGTTTTCCCGTAATATATTACCATATGTTTTTTCACTGGTAAAAATGCTGACAAGGCAGCCTACGTGGATTTTTTTACAAGGGTTTCCTTGAACAGTGTCATTAGGAAAAAAAATTAAAAGTTAGACCGGGTTCATACCCCATGTCTTTTCCTCCCTCATATATTCTTCCGTGGTCGCCTCTTGAATTGTCTTCCAAGTCTTCCAAGTAGCTTAGGGTTCCTTTTCAATGTCAGACTTCCTCCCTCATGGTCGACTATCTTGAGTTGTCTCTCTCACATCTTCTTCCCCTTTGATTCGTTCACGGAGTTGGTTGGGTACGTTTTATGTTTTTCCCCTCTTTGTTGTTGTCGTCGTCGTCGGTTCGGTGTTAGGAATAGTCGT
This sequence comes from Persicaria maculosa, assembly GCA_963922045.1. Lineage (NCBI taxonomy): Eukaryota > Viridiplantae > Streptophyta > Magnoliopsida > Caryophyllales > Polygonaceae > Persicaria > Persicaria maculosa. The sequence goes on from OY998258.1 coordinate 19,831,871, forward strand.
GTTGTGTTAATTTGAGGCAATTTTGACTGGATTAGTTGGTTGGTTGAATCAATTTCATTTTTTGGGTTTATGTTGTCAGTGTCAGTAGTGGTAATATATTACCTTACAAGGTAATATATTACCTTACAAGGTAATATATTACCACTACCCTCAAAGGTCGGGATATTTTTATTACATTTGAAAGTTAAGGATATTTTTTTACCATACCCCCAAAGGTAGGGATATTTTAATTAGTTTTCCCTATTTAAAAATTACCTAATTTTGGAGATTTGTGTACAATCTTATGAAAGTAAATATAAATATGTGGCTAAATATATAATTTTCATCATTTATTGATGCGTCATCTTTTCCCTATTTCTAGGTCTTATGTGATAAATTTTCATTTAACCAATCCTATGTGTAATTTTCATTAAATATAGGTCTACCTTAATTAATTCTTTTTCTATTAATTACTTATATATTAAAAATTTATATAAAGGAAGCTGCCAAACTTGATATTTATCACTAATTCCATAACTATATTTATATATATAATCTTTTTGTTTACCTCTTTTTTTTATATGCAAATATTTTCTTCTATTAAAAATACTAGGTGCTTAACCGCGCGCAAATGCGCGCGGTGTTGTCATCTTTTATAATCCGAATGAAATTTTAACTAATCTAAAACAACTTTGTAAATTTAACAAGAAAATATGTACAATATTGTCTCGCTTAAAGTAATTAATAAAAAAAATACAGCTGCCTAGAATATTTGCAACTTCACATGCTATCTTGAAATCTTGTAGCTAGTAAACAAAAGATTCATTATGAAACAACGCCAAGCTCTTTAGTCTCACCTTCATCCATCCATATCATTCAACTGAACCTTGTTTTGTTCCATTGATTTCAATACAGTACAAAACATAGATCAACCAAACAAATAAATGAGGAAGGATTAGCAGAAATTTCATTACAAAATAACGTAATTGCATGCAGTGACATTCGGAAAGATAGAGATAACAATGGGTTAGGTGGCGGGTGGGTTATAATGACATTCCGAAAGATTGGGATGGTATGGCAATGGCAAGATGTGTTTTGAAAAGAAAAAAAATGGAGCAAGGGTGATTAACTATAAGACTAAAAAAACTTAATTGTCAGGTGACAGAGCGATTCCAAGTAAGTTTGGATTACCTTATCCTATGAAAAATCAGTGAAGTAACCTTTCCCAACACTCACCTGTTCCTTTCCGGCAACACTCTCCTTTTCACTCTGCACTTGATCCCTTCCAATCACACTCGGTTCGAGCAAGTTACAAGCCACCTCAATAACACCATCCCCATGGGCGAGTGCCATGGCTTGGACAGATACGAGACTCCCCCCTCGCTCGCTCATCCGCTTTGCAACCAACAAGCAAGAGCTATGTTTGTGGTTAGGATCGGGATGTTGTAGCTGTCGACCCATTTTGTTGCTCTGATCACAATGATGCCTTTTGTTTGATCCATGTCCGTCGGTCCTTCGTCCGGCTGAAGGGGCAATGATCGCGCGTGTGGGCCCCCGACCTAGAGATTTCCTTGGATGTTCGACTGGCATTCGCAAAATATCTCAGCCCTTTTGCTGTTTATATCGATGACATCAAGATCATGGAGGGAACTGATGTTCATAAATCTCACCTATCATCCGCGAGCCCGGGAACAGCAGATAAATGTCGAAAGTTTGATACCAACTCGAGAAGGCAGGCCCCCCATTGATTAATGCCTTTTGCTTTGTTTGAATCATGTAAGCTAGTCATTCTCATCACCAAATCAGAGTTGAAACGTCCTCGTATATACATGTTTCTTAATATACGTCTCAATCTTACTTCAAGCTGCTTGATTTGAGCTTTTCCTGTTGGTGATATCAGCAATTTTGCTCTCGATCACAGCGAGCAGTTTAACATTAATTGCTACCCATGATTTTTTACCATAAGCTTCACAGAATGTTCTTCCATTAGAGTCCTACAAGCAAACTGCTGAAATACTTCTTTCAGAATTTGGTAGCCACTGCTTAGACCTCCAATTTTTGGATCTATGCTCTACAGTGATCACATCTTACTAAAAATAAAATGGTTTTTTCATCAAGAAGTTTCTAGTCCACAAATTGAATTAGCTCAAACCACAAAATACACCAAGCTTGAAATATCTTAAAACTGTCAAACTTCTGTAGAAGGTTAGTGTTTTCCAAAAAACAACATAAAAATGAACTCGACTCTTAGAATATGATGGAATAGGAAGGAAGAGAAACCATACCCCAAACACAACATGCTTGTTGTCAAGCCACTCACATTTTGCACACGTAATGAAAAACTGCAACCAAAGTGAGAAAGGTACTGAGATAGTGAGATCAATATAATTATTAATAAGACAATTTTTTATCCTTTTGGATCATACAAGTCCATAGTCACTTGCTTGCCATATATGTTTGAAGTTTCACAACAATATCTTTGAGTGGGTTAAGACTTAAGTTCCACAACACCTTTCTTTTTGTACATTGCAACAAGCAAGCTACTTATCAAGTAGTTCAACAAGTCAGCAAAAAGTTCATCAACTTCACCAAGCAAGAAAATAACCTAGCAAACTATATGAAAAATTAAAGGCTAGAAAAGACTATTATAGAGCCATTCATCACCTGGCATCCATTAGTACCCGGTCCACTGTTTGCCTGTAATTAAAACAAAAACAATCAATGAGATAAAGGATGTTAAGAATGTTTTGAATTCCCATCCTAGTTCTAGTTATTAGATGCACTGAGATGGTACCATGGACAGAAGGCTAGGGCCAGTATGTTTGACAATGAAATTTTCATCTTCAAACTTAGTTCCATATATGAAAACACATCCACTTCCATCGCCCTACAAAATGAAGAATGCAGTGAGATTTTTACGAGAGAAATAGCTTCTTTAAACATCAACCACTAATGACATAAATCACAAACAAATAATTGGAATAAACTCAGTAGCCTAAAATGATTTTCCCTCTGAAAGAATAGAATTATGTAGACCAAATGCATCTTTATTCAGAAATCAACCAACCTAGACACAACAAAAGAGCCAACAGTTCGATACACATCTAACAAAGCCAGATATGGAATGGACGATTGATTTTTTATTTTCTTTAAGGACAAACCTGATTATTCAAGCACTTGAATACATGAGTTCAAATTAAAGGTCTATCTATCGAAGGGGGTTTGAAAAAGATATAAGGAGATTTCAATCAGTGCACAAATAAAAAATGTGCAGCCAACATATGCTCAACACTTGTGGAATAAAGGATACAAACCAACAGAAAACAAGTTGCAACAAGGATGCCAACACTGAAGGATTTTTTTGTAGTCTACAAAGTGCTATAGTTCACACCAAGGGAAGAAGACAACGGAAAGCTCAAATATAACATAAGCCAACATCTAAACAATAAAAATGCAAATATTTTTACCAATCAGATTCCATCTTCATTCATGTTGTAAGGCATTTGCCCAATTCTTACTGATATAAGGATGCACTAATTTCAGTGTAAACCTTTTAGGACTGCACTCGTTCTCAAAGCAAAGAACTACATCACATTAACTATGATCAAGGATTCCAAAATGTTTATCAAGCCTTAAAGAAATATTTATCATCTCAAAAAACCTTTAACACTTATGTTCAAATCAAGGGCCAATTATCTCAAACCTATTATAGAATCTCCAGCTTCACAATCAATCAGCCAACTGATTGGGTTGTCAAATGGATCACATAACCCACAAGAGCTACTGCCATTTAATTTTCTAGGTTTCAGCTTAGATAACTAATGCTGGATTCAATTTCTACAAGGCAGATATTAAATGAACAATTTGAAACTCATAGATGGAAAAATTAAGGGAAAAGTTACATACTTGACAATGGAACATAGAGAAAGAAAAACAAACCTTCAATAAGGATAACCATAAGAAGGGATTCAGTCCCAGTATTGGTGTACTTGAGCTTCCTAGCTTCCAATTCACCCATTGCAAATGCCTTTATTCCCCTCGCTGACCATCTGCCCACATCACATTCACTCCCCAATCATAAAAAATTGGCCCAAATCCCATTCCCCATTCCACAATTCGTCTGAAACACACAACCATGAAAGCAAAATTATGAATTAAAAGTTAAAACCACTCACTTGGGCAATTTCCCGTCCTTAACCTTCTCCGGATTCCTGTAAAAAGAAAAACTCAAAACTCAAAATTGGGCAAAAAAATCCATGGAAATTAGGGCAATCCCAGATCATTAAAAAGCAGCAAAATGCAGAATCAGAAGCAAAACCACATAAAAATGAAAAACAAGAAGCGAATAAAGGAAACGAAGGACCGAATGGTCTCGCTCCTACAAACAGAAATAAAATGGTCAGTCTATAGCTTGCTGACAAAGTAGGAGAGAACTAACAACGATTGAAACTAACCAAGGCCTCTATAAATATTTTAAATCTGTGAGGTTTTAAATGAAGCTTTGAGGCTTTGCAGCTATACTTCTCCAATAAAGACCACCTGAAACATTCAAGTGATTCAATTAAGAAATCGATACCATGGAAACTAAAATTTATTATATGCTCAAGCTAACTCTAAAAGGAGATAAAATTTTCAAGAAACTAAGGTTTCCTCAATCAACAGGTGACTAATTTTGTTGATACATAACCATAATGGGGAGCTGCTAGAAAATGTCAAAATGCTACCCATGTCAACTTATTCCATTGAGAAGTCATTTGCAACTCAGAAATGTAACAAGTTGTTTCAATATATGGTCAAACTAAGCAAATAAACAATATCTAAGACTATATCTATTAGTGACGTCACCTGTAACATAGTTATGCTTTCAATTTGTATAACAAAATATTTGATCTTCCTTTAATTGCATATTAGTTAAAGTAGAAATTACAGACAGATTGCTCACCAAAATTGGTGAACCGATGATGCTTTCCAACACCAGTGACTTCCCATAACTCTATAGTTTCGCCAAACAAATCAATAGATCAACAAGAATCGGAAAACTCTAATCATTTCCGATAGCTGAGACAAAGGTAGCAGGCAACTTTCAAAGATGAAACAAAAGAGAAATCACAAAAGTGCTTACCTGGCTGCCGACATCAGCGACAATGGGAAGAGCTTCTCAGAAGTTGAAGAGTATGGAGATTTAGAGAAACCGAGGCTCTTCGGAGGGATCAATGGCAGCAGATTCGGGATCGCCGTCCTTAGAATTAGGGTTTTCATTCTCCCCATTGTTGGGATTATCTTTGCCGCTCTTGGAAATCGGGGCTCGTCTGAAAAGCACGAGGCGCGAGGAGGTGTTACCAGCGCCGTTAGTGAGAGAGGGGGAGGAGGACTGGTGGTTGGCGGCGGCGTTTTGGTGGTTGGAGCGGGGAGGAGGACCGGCGAGAGGAGATCTCCGGAGAGGTCCGACCCAGTAGAAAGGGAGATTGGAGAGGCAAACAGTGGACGTAAAGAAGAAAGGGCAAATGAAAGTTACAAATCTAACCCTAAACCTTGTGAACATTGAGAAAATAAAATAAGGGCAAAACTGTAATCAGCATTGATGAACAGTAAATGTGGAGTTGAGCTTTTATATAAGGGCAAAACTGTAATCAGCATTGATGAACAGTAAATGTGGAGTTGAGCTTTTATATAGTAAGATATGGTTGACTGCGCATAAGTAATTAATAAAATAATTTGATTCATAATATATCATAATCTTATATATACCTGTCAAACGGGTCATTCGGGTTGGGTTCGGGTCGGGTCACTTCGGGTTTCGGGTAAAACGGATCTCGGGTAAAATGGGTTTCGGGTTTTTCGGGTTGACTCGAACCCGGGTTTGACCGGGTTTCGGGTCATTTCGGGTCGATTTCGGGTTTGTCAATTTTTTCCTTTTTAAATTAAAAAAATCATGATTTGATAATTTTGTGATAAATTTTAATTATATATAAAAAAAAATTTCATTATATATAATTATAAATCAACCGGGTCAATCGGGTAAATCGGGTCAAAATTACCGGGTCAATCGGGTCACCGGGTCGAAAAAAAATTTCGGGTCAAAATTTCCAAATTCGGGTTGGAAATTTTTCGGGTCGTTCGGGTCGAGTCACCGGGTCTGGTTGTGTTTTGACAGGTCTAATCTTATACCTATTTTTTCATCATATAGTTGATTTCTTAGATGTTATAGATTATAGTCTATACAATATATATAAGCTATATAATATAATATAATTTTTTTTTGGGTTATGTGTATAATATAACTAGGTAAGTAGTGCGCGCGGCGTTGTCATGTTTTTGTAGTATGTATGAAATATCAGTTCAAAGAGAGACGATAAGGAGAGCAAGATGGGCAATGAATCGTACCCAAGATGGACAACAAATCATGCCTAAACTACATGTATGCACAAATTGCTGTCACTACAAGAAAAATCTCTTTTGGGGCGTGCATCAATACTGAAACTCTCCGACCGGTAGGACAATGGACATTAGAATAGAAATGTAAACAAATGTTCTTAATGTTTGAACAAAAATAAAACAGTGAAAAATCAAATTTCCTGAAGCTTTTATTACTTGTCAGAAGGTAATAAGGAAGATGTAAGATATCTTGTGAAAATATATTCTTGCATAATATGTATTGACCACTCTTTCTCTAATTTTCACCATATTTACCTGACATTAGAATAAAGACAAAGAAAACAGGATAAGATTAGACTAAAGAGAACCATAATATTGTTTTTATCCTAAACTTTTTTAGAGATGCTCTATTCTCATCCTAAAAAACACAATATTATTCATCCCAACGATTCAATCTCCACGCTCGGCTTACAACAAAAAATGCAGTAAGAAGAAGAAATTGACCAACAATATCGAGATAGCGCAGGAAAGAGACGGAAATAGAGATGCGACCTTCGAAGATGTATTTGTAGATCTCTCTCCCGTTCTTCTCTAAAATGATCTACCAAGAAAAATTGAGACAAGCATGAGATTCAAAGACACACACACACAGAGAGAGAGAGAGAGAGAGAGAGAGAGAGAGAGAGAGAGAGAGAGAGAGAGAGACTATTGTCTCAAACCGGCACCCGATCCAAATCCAAATCGCTCAACAGATGTCAGTTCAAACTTTAGCAATGAGCTTTTATCATCATCCCATAGATGAACTACATGGTGAGATGTTTGTTATAGGCATTTCATCAAACACATTGAGTGCATTTTTAAATCATAAAGATAACCCTCTATCAATCAATAAAAACTCTCTAAGACATTTCATCGAGAACATTTAAATCCTAAATTTCAAGATTTTTGAATCTAAAAAATTTCCAAGACTATCAGATAGCCATTTTCCAACCAAGCAACTAAGATTAAACTTCTACAAAAATGAAATATGGACAAAATCTTTAAGCCGTGGTTTTTTTTAGTGCCTCGGAAAAGAAATGTATAAAAGACCTCGCACTCGCAGTTTAGCAATGAATCTTTTATGAACCGATATTGACAGCACGAAGATGCTCATCTTCAACGTCATGTCAATTGTGGTAAGAGGAATTCAGTAAGTTAACACTAAATCACATAAAAACTCCTTTCCTTGAATAGGTAAATACAGAGCGGCCATTTCATGGTTCGAACCGGGGACCTATGGGTACTACCCACAAGTCCTTTCCGGTGAGCCATTCCGGAATGGTTATAAAAACTTCTTTCCACTTTAGCAGAACATACAAAAGATGCAATTTAAACAAGCAAGAACTCACAAAAAAGGTCAATATTTGCAAAGTTAATTTCTTTCGTTCTCTGTTCTCAATTTCGGGCTTACAATTTCGGCTAGAATCAACTCCAAACGAAATAGATAAAGAAATCAGATTGACTGTGATATTCACTTTTCCAATTCCTAATGTGCATAATTTCAAAAGAGTTCATGTTTTGCACCATTTACAAAGAACGAAGTCAAAAATTAGGGCTTTTGGAAAAAAAAGTACCGATTTCAAGAAAGTGAGCAAGTGAAGGTTGTGAATGCAGTTCCAGTGCTTTTCAGAGACTGGATGTAGGAAAAAAATGAGCCACAGCAAGTGAGCATCTTCTATTAAGAGCTTGTTTAACAAACTTTTTTCTTTCTCGGCACAACTGCAACACCTTGTCCTCTTCTATTTTAGAGCCAGACGCTCCCATGTTCAAAGATGTCGAACTATGATGCAATTCTCATAAAGAACAACTAAGAGCAAAGCTGCTTTCCTGAAAGACCATTGATATAGAAAAAAATTAGAAGACCAACACAAAATACAATGACTTTAAAAAGAGATGATATATCCTGCACTCTCATATTTGACCACCCACTGGATTCAAAAAACAAATGATGGATGCAAATTAGATAACTATAAAATGCAAAACAGAACGGAAACATGAATCCATTATAGATGAGCAGATGACCCATATGAAGTATGAACTGCATTGACCCAAAAAACAATATTGATGCCAATCTTACAAAAATAATGTTCCTTGATTAAAAGCCTATCTATCAAGTTTAGAAAGCTACTGTAGGAAACATAGGAATTAAAAAACGAATCAAAACATCGCAAACAAGAATTAAAAGTTACAAAACCCTAAAGAAATAATCCGTGCAATGGTATATTGATATTAAGCAGCAAGTGGTTTCCGATTTCAAAACCATTTTCATGGCTCTCTCAGCCCTCTCTCCAGTCCTTTACTCTACAAAAACTCCAAACAATTTATAGAGAATAACAGCTGGATGTTATCCTCTTCCATTCAATTTCAAAAATAAAACTTAAAAAGCTGAGAAATTGAAAATGGAACCTCAGGAGAAGAAAACCTAGAAATCAAAAGTGATACAGATGTGCTGAATATTCAACGTACAACCTATAAACAAAATTAAACAATCTTAACTCTTTTTCGCGCAAAGAAAGCCCAACTTTTTTGCAGATTGGATGGGAATCAGCTTCAATTTAACAACAGAGAGTGCGAAAGGGAGACACCTGCAACAACAAAATCCACTTCACAAAAGCCAAACCTTTCCGATGAGTAAGGCGAGAGCAAACCACCAAAATCGAGCAACAAAAACAAAACCAAGAGAACTCTGCAATCGACAAATGAAGAAGCATAAAATTAGGGAACAAAATATGAAGATAACAGTTTCAATTGAAGCAAGGTCTCCTCCGGTTTCATTGAAATCACTCATCTCACGGGAAATTGAACAGCAAACCACCAATTCTGACTAATCCGAGTCTAATCAAGCACGCAAGAGGAATTGAATTCTCCTGGATCGAAAAAAGGAGAAGCTCAAATCCCCCCTAAATCGAAATAGAAAAAGGAAGATTCTATTCGGTGGCAATTTTACCAAATATGTTAAGCTAATCGATGAGCCATGTGCTTGCCATTTCGGACAAAACGCATAGAGAAAGTAAATCAAACTGAGAGAGAGAGAGAGAGATTCCATGCAAAAAGCACAAGAGAAAGCTAGACGAAACATATTTGTTGACATTATAAGCTTCTCTAAACAAATTCTTTATAAACTAAACTTACAGGTAGCTGAAGTTGTACCACAAAGAGCATAAGGTGAGAGCTCCTTTAAAATCCATCCACAAGAAAATTCTGTGACGCTAGATTGCACTCAATCTCTCTGTAGTTACAAGTTTTCAACTGGCTCAATACACCCTTGATGAGCCCTCAAGAATTCAGATAACCTCTTTTTTTTTTCTCCAATTTTTATCAATACTCTCTCAATTGATACATTTGGGATTGTTATTGTAGTTTATTCATAAAAATCAGCATGCTCAATTTGATAAACAACTTAACAAACCAGAAAGAGTAAACTGGGATGAACATCTTATTATCGCAAATAAAGCTATTTCATAGTCTGGTCTACAGTTGACCAATGTAATGCAAACCAAAGTAATTTGGTCAGATTGCATGAATCAGAAGTTCAGAACTAAACATAGCAAACACAATTCCCCCCCCAGTGCGGTACGAAGCACTTCTCAAGTTCTCAAGCAACCAAATATCATCCCTAAAGACTAATTGCCAATGTAGTAATGCCTCAGCAAGCAGGCTCAACTAAAATTCTTTCCAGAAACAATAGTGCCTACTCGTATCATAAACAGTTCAATTGAAAGCCTTAGGTTTCAGAGCTTAGGTCAGATCACCCCAAAATTCGGCTGAAATAGAGAAAGGGCTTTACCTTTTTCTTCTGCTTTTGAGGCATAATATTGGCACGAACAGCTTTAGCCGCCGAAATTGTATCGAGTGTTCCCCTCTTCGACTTCTTATCCGCCGCCGGCTTCCCCAACACTGAGGGAGCTTGCATCGACGAGGAAGACGGCGCCATCTCCAAAGAAGACGACAACAGTGGCGCAGACGACGCGGAAGAAGAAGAGGACGCCGGAGGAATCGCTAACAGGTCAGACGTTATCAGATCCATCAGCGTCGTCCCTGACGAATCACTTGAATTGAAGGGCCTCCTCAAAACCTTCTGAATTAAGAAAAGGAATTAATGAAAAAAGAAAAGAAAAGGGAATTTTAAAAAGGCTGCATAGAAAAGCAAATACAGTACCAAATAAACCATCTTAAACACCGTAGAAAAGGGGTAATTTAGTAAATCAACTTGATGAACAGTAAATTCCAACTTGTACTTTTATATAGTAAGATATAATACAACAACTACTACTACCACTAAGTTAAATGTCCCATTCTCCATGTTTTGAGGTCTTGCGCGACATTCTCTCATTCAAGTTATCCTATATGCCATTTTGTCAAAAATCGTGGACCCACCAATTTAATTTAGTTAAGATTAATATGTTTAATCATATTTTAAACACTCCAAAGTTTTTCTTTTGTGGTATTAAATTAGTTATTTATAAAAGATTTTTTAATTATTATTACCAAGATTGATTAAATCAAATCAATATGATTTTATCCAATAAAAAAATTGAACTTTTTATGAATCCAAAGTAGGTTGATCTATTTTGCAAAACAAATTATCCTTGACAAGCTGCGAGTTAATCCAAAAATTGTTATCATAATAACAAATTAATAAATAAAAATTCAAGATATAGATGAATATCAACCAATGACCGCTACCACCTCCGTTGTTGGTAGTTACATCTCTTCAAACAACCATCCATCATACCTGCTCTGTGTGAAGGGCGACATCACTTGGAGGGATCAAGCTCGAGATAATCTCAAATGTTTTTCTTTTCACTTACAATCAAGATTTTTAAGTTAAATTATTTTTTTGTTTCGTTTTTAAAAGTTTGAATCACACATGAGTTGGGTTTGATGTGATCTTTTGGTCAATTTTGTGAAAATTTTCAAATGTGATTTATGTTTTTTTTTTATTAGGGGCTCGTTTGGTTAACTTGGGAAGTATAGTTCCCGGGAAGTTAACTTCCTAGGAATTCAATTCCCGTAAATTGAAAATCATGGGAATTGAGGAATTGTGTTTGGTTATGTATTTTGGATTAAAGGAATTGAAATAAGAGAATAAGACTTTCCTATTAAAAAGGGTGGAATTTGAACTTACCTAGGGAGGACTAGGTAAGTGCACTTCCTCCAAAATGGGGGAATTTAAATTCCCGGGAATTCAACTTCCTGGGTTTTTCTTTAACAAAAAAATCAACCAAACACTGGTATTATCTCCAATTCCTGGGAATTTCAACTTCCTGGGTTTTTGGAATGTCAACCAAACGAACTCTAGGAAAGAATTCGGGTGAGAGAACTCTACTCGGAAGCATCCTTACGGATGAGGTCTGAAAGACTTGAATCGTTGTAAATATCGACACCCCGAGCAGAGTGGCAAATGTGTACAACCTTATCAGCCACTCTATTAACATCTGATAAATCGAGCTCAATTTCCCAAGGGCATTTAGTGTTATTGTTGAAATGATTTATTATTATGCTAGAGTCACCTTCGATGTGGATTTTATCAATGCCTAGTTGAATAGTTTCTTGAATTCCCATTTTTAGAGCAAGCGCTTATGCTTTTATAGGGGTTTGTTTACCCAATTTTTGGTAAGAGATGCGGATTGGTCGGCCATCTCAGTCTCGAATAACAGCTATGGCCGAGCTGTCATTGCTTAATACTCCCTCCGTTCCATAATACATGTCCCTTTGCTTTTTGGCAAGCTTTTTAATGAGCGAAAAACTCTATAAAATATTATTTTTTTAATTAATTTTTTTATACAATATGATATAAGTATCATATTGTATAAAAAAAAATTAATTAAAAAATTAATATTTTATAGAGTTTTTCACTCATTAAAAAATGTGTCAAAAAGCAAAAGGGCATGTATTATGAAACGTAGGGAGTAGTGTAGAGCCGTCGAAATTTAGCTTAAAAGTACCCTTAGGGGATTTACGCCATTTAATATTTCCGTCTTTATTTTTCTTATCTGGGTGGGTGGATTTTTGTATGAGTGGGGGGGGGGGGGGGGGGTTCTTCATCTAACTCATCCTCAAAATGAGATGTTTTATTCTAGTTGTGCATGTGAATTTTAATTATTCGTTTTGAAGTATCTCTCAGAGATATGGGAACCTGCCTAAAAACATATTGATTTCGAGTGTACCAAATTGACCACCAGGTAAAAGCCAGCTCCACCTTTGCAGCTGAATTAAAATTATTCCCTAATACATGTCCCGAATAACGGCTCTGGCCGAGCTGTCATTGCTTAATACTAGTGTAGAGTCGTCGAAATTTACCTTAAAAGTACCCTTAGGGGGTTTACACCATTTAATATTTCCGTCTTGTTATAATCTTAGTGGTAAACAAAAGAACCAGCTGGTTTGTACTTGTAATCGCACTTAATTTATCTGATTTCTTGCTTGATTTACAACAATCCAGATCCCCCTTTTATAATGGAGGGCCCACCCAATAACCACAAAAATATCCCTGATTTTGGAGGATATTTTACCATAAGGTGAAATATTCACCACATAATAAAATATTACAATACTCCCCCTTGAATATTCACCTTATATCATGAATCTAGGGGATTTTACACAAGTGTAATCTTGTTATACGCAATGATGGTGCTGCCTAATTAAAAACCTTGTCAGAAAAAACCCAGTGGGATAAAAACCTGATCGAAGGAAAAAAGAGTGCAATGCGTATAATCCTCCCCCTGGTTTTGACATGCTTAATGAGCTTCTCGAAGCTGACACATTCCGATCTTGCGTACAAGTTGCTCGAACTTCTTGGGAGGTAATGACTTGGTGAACAAGTTGGCGAGGTTCTCATCTGATCAGATTTGTTGGACTTCAATTTTCCCTTTCTTCTCAAGTTCATGAGTAGAGAAGAATTTCGGTGATATGTGCTTAGTCTGACCCCCTTTGATATAACCTTCCTTCACTTGAGTGACAGATGCAGAGTTGTCTTCATATATCACGGTTGGGCTACCTTTGATGGACTTGGTTCCAGTTTCCTTCTGTATATATATTTTATCACCGATCTTACCCACACACACACTCTCTTCCTGCTTCGTACAATGCTATCAATTCGACATGGTTTGATGATGTAGCACTCAGAGTTTGCTTTGTGGATTTCCATGATATGGTTGTATCCCCATAAGTGAAGACATATCCATTTTGAGATTTAGCCTTGTGTGGGTCCGATAGATATCCTGCATCTGCATAACCAACAAGAGTTGCATTTGGACAGTTTTGATAAAATAAACCAAGATCATGTGTACCTCTAAGGTAACGGAACAAATTTTTAATTCCGTTCCAATGCCTCCTTGTTAGAGCTGAGTTGTATCTTGACAACAAGTTTACAACGAAGGCAATATCAGGCCTTGTATTGTTGGCTAGGTACATCAAGGCACCAATAGCACTTACGTATGCCGTTTCTGGGTCAAGTATTTCCTCATCATCTTCTCGAGGACGGAATGGGTCATCGTATATTTAGATAGCGAACGACCATGGGTGAGTTCAAAAGGTGAGCTTTATCCATGTTGAATCTCTTCATAATTTTCTCGGTATAATTAGATTGATGGACAAAAATTCCATCTCGTACATGTTCAATTTGTAAACCGAGACAAAACTTGGTTTTCCCAAGATCTTTCATCTCAAATTCTTTCATCAAGTACTTAGTTGTACTTGCGATCTCATTCAGGGTTCCAACAATGTTTAGATCATCAACATATACCGCAATGATGGCAAACCCTGATTCATATCTTTTGATAAAGATACATGGACACCTTGAGTCGTTCTTATATCCTTCCTTTTGAAGGTAGTCACTAAGACGATTGTACCACATTCTCTCAAATTGTTTCAGTCCATATGAAGATCTCCTCAACTTTATGGAGAACATTTCTCGAGGCTTCGATTTGCAAGATTCAGGCATCTTTAGTCCTTCAGGGACCTTCATGTATATATCGGTGTCAAGTGACCCATACAAATATGCAGTCACGACATCCATTAATCGCATTTGTAGCTTTTCAGCCACTGCCAGGCTAATTAAAAATCTCAAGGTAGTTGCATCAACTACCGGTGAATATGTATCTTCATAATCAATTCCTGGCATTTCTGAAAAACCTTGTGCTACAAGCCTTGCCTTATATCTTGCTACCTCATTTTTCTCATTTCGTTTTATCACAAAGACCCATTTGTAGCCAACCGGCCTAACATCTTTTGGGGTCTCGGCCACAGGACTGAAAACTTAACGCTTTTCAAGCGATTTTAATTCTGCTTGAATTGCATCTCGCCATTTAGGCCAATCTTTTCTATGACGACACTCTTCAACCGTTTTAGGTTCAATATCGTCGTCTTCAACCATCACTTCAACTGCTACTGAAAAGGCAAATATTTCATCGACAATGACATCTTTTCTGTTCCATTGCATCCTAGTGGATACATAGTTTATGGAAATCTCATAATTGTCGATTTTTCTATCTTCTTCAAGAAGACTCTCTTTTTCATCTTCTTTAACAAGATTCTCCTCTTCTGAGGAGTTTCCTTCGCCTCTCAGGCTATCCTCATTATAGATTTCTTTGCCTTTATCATTATCTTCATATGGTTGAATTGTTGTGAGATTACCAATATTACCCTTTTGTCTCCTCGTTTGTCTTGGTTTCAGATCTTTGGAACCAAGTGGTCTACCTCGCTTTCTATGTATAGTATATTCATTAGCAATGGATTTATTAGGTAGATCAATAAGTACTTCAATTCTTGCAGGGGCATTTACAGCAGGTATATGTGACTTTGCCACTTTTGCTATATCAGTAAATGCATCAGGCAACTGATTAGCTATGCCTTGTAAATGAATTATCTTTTGTACCTCTTGTTCAGATACTTTCGTTCGAGGATCAAGGTATGATAAAGACATGGCATCCCATGTGATCTCACCTTTATTAGGGTCCATTTTATTCTTTTCTCCCCCTAGAGTTGGGAATGTATTTTCATTGAAGTGACGACCAGCAAGCCTTGTTGTAAATAAGTCACCTGTTGTTGGCTCGAGATATTTAATAATCGAGGGGGATTCAAAGCCAACATATATTCTCAATCTTCTTCGAGGACCCATCTTTGTTCGTTGTGGTGGAGCAATTGGAACATACACTGCACATCCAAAAACCTTCAAATGTGAAATATTTGGTTATTTATCGGACACAAGTTGCATTGGGGATTATTTATGGTATGCAGTTGGTCTCAACTGAATCAGTGCTGCAGCATGTAATACAACATGTCCCCAAGCTCATGATGGTAACTTAGATTTCATCAGCAATGATATGGCAATTAATTGTAATCGTTTGATTAACGATTCTACGAGACCATTTTGTGTATGTACATGTGCTACTAGGTGCTCCACTGTAATTCAAATTGACATACAATATTCATTAAATGCTTGGGATGTGAATTCTCCTGCATTATCTAGTCGGATTTTCTTTATTGCATAATTCGGAAATTGTGCTCTTAATCGTATGATTTGAGCAAGGAGCTTAGCAAATGCGACATTTCTTGTCGATAATAAGCTTACATGTGACAAGCGTGTTGATGCGTCTATTAGCACCATAAAGTAGTGAAATGGTCCACATGGTGGTGCAATTGGCCCACATATATCTCCTTGAATTCTTTCTAAAAATATAGGAGCTTCGACTGCTATTTTATTTTTCGAGGGCCTAATGATCAATTTGCCCAACGAACAAGCAGTACAATTGAGATCACTTATCTATAGGCTCCTCTTGTCCTTTAATGCATGACCAAGTGAATTCTCAATAATTTTGTGCATCATTGTTATACCTGGATGACCCAATCGATCATGCCACAGGTTAAACATTTTATGGTCGTTTGGACTTCTCCTAGACACCATATTGATCGCAAATGGACTTATATGAGTAAAATATAGTCCAGAGGAATAAGCTGGTAGCTTTTCTACCACTTTCCTTTTTCCATATACATGCGCAGTCAAGCACAAGTACTCATTTTCATTTTCATTCATGGTTTCAATATGAAACCCATTTTGACGCACATCTTTGAAGCTTAACAGATTTCTTTGTGACTTCCTCGAGTATAGTGCATCTTTTATTATGAGCTTTGTCCCTCTTGGAAGCAAGAGGCAAGCTTTTCCTGATCTTCCGATCAACTTTGCCACACCTGATATTGTGTTGACATTTTCTTCATAGACTGTCAACTGAGTGAAGTACTCTCTGTTTTTCAGGATGGTGTGGGTTGTGGCACTGTCCACTAGACATTGCTCTTTATGATCATGATTAACTCCAGATGAATTCATAACTTCAGAAATTAAGAAAACACACAGAGTTAATACAAGCATTATATTACATGGTCAATTGAGATTAAAGTTACACTAATATCATACGATTCATACAAGGACACTTCATGGGACTCGGTCAAGGAAATTGAAAGTTACACTAATATTATAAAAGGACACTTCATAAGACGTAGGCAAATAAACATTCAACTTGTTAGAGACATAGAAACTTAGAAACTAGTGCCTTCATCGTAGGGAAATTCATCACCAGTCTCGACATTGTTTGCAAACATGTCTTCGAGATCAAGAGTGGGAATTTGTGGAGCATTTTCAGTAGCAAAGTTTGCTTCCACATCCTTTCCCCTTTCTTTCTGGGAAGCTTGATACAACTCACATAAGTGTTTAGCTATACGACATACTTTAGCCCAATGGTCAAACATCCCACAACGATAACATTGAGACTTGAGTTTGTTTGGGGTTCCTGTTGGACCCCTCTGGACCTTTTGCTTCATCCTCTTGGAGGAGGAATCTCCAGGATGGCCATGTTTTTTTGGAGAAGTTACCTTTCCCATAGCCTTGTATGCAATCATTGCCACGACCTTTCCATTTCTTGTAACCCCGCGAATTTTTACGGCCATCCCCCTTTTTGCGTTGGCATTCATAGCATTCACATCATTTGCTTCAGGGTATGGTGACGCACCTGGAGGCCTCATGTTGTGATTCCTCGTCAGGAGTTCATTATTCTTCTCCGCCACAAGCGTCATATTTATCAGGTCAGAGTACTTTTTAAAGCCACACTGCCTGTATTGCTGCTGTAACAGCACATTAGATGCATGCATTGTTGAGAATGTCTTCTCCATCATTTGCTCCTCGGTAATTTCATGGCCACATAATTTCAGTTTCGATGTGATTCGAAACACAGCGGAGTTATACTCCCTGATATTTTTAAAATCTTGAACCCGTAAAGAGTTCCATTCATATATGGCCATTGGGAGTAATATATTCACTTGATTGTCATACCGTTCAGCTAAATTCTCCCATAATTCTTTCGGATCATCCACCAATAAATATTCAGACTTTAAGCTTTCATATATATGGTGGCGAAGGAAGACAATGGCCTTGGCCTTTTCTTGTGGCGTGGTGGTGTTATTTTCCACTACTAGAATTCTGTTATTTAACATCGGATCATTAACATCAGTCAGAAAAACCTGCCATGTTAAACCGTTTTTTAACATCGGTTTCTAAATTTGAGATGTAAAAAATAACATAGACATCATCCTATATTTTAAACCGATGTTAAATATTTTTTTTGAAATTTTTTACAAAAGACGCGGAATTAATTTTAAACACCCGCCCAATGAGATTTCCCGACTAGAACCCTAAACACCGCCACTTCTCTTTCCCTCTTGTTCCCAGTTCCTTCTCCTCCTGAACACCGCTCTTCACTCTCATCTCTCTCAATATCGCTGCCATTGCTCTCTTGAATCCTACTATTCATCTTCTTCTCTCTCGCTTGCTTCTCTAAATCTCTTCTCATCCATCTGTTTCTTGACCCTCAGATCCATCCATGGCCGACCTTGGGGGCGATTGGCTAGTCGCGACTCTGTTCGTGGAAGGAGAGGATTCGTGGCTAGTTCTCGTGTGCTAGGGTTCGGGATCAGTGTAGAGCGAGGCAGGTAAAGCGAGAACAGATCGATCTAAGAGAGATGGACGGGTGCTAGGGTTCCTGTGTCCTCAAGATCCTTCGACAATGGCTGAGTTCAGACAAGAGGAGTCGAGAGGCAGATTGAGCAGGTGATTTCATTTCTTTCTCCCTTTTCATACACTAGGGCTGTGTTTTCCCCAAAATTTCATTTAGGGCGTGTTTGGCTCGGGGTGGGAAGGGTGGGGGAGATACGAAAATTCGCCTAGGGAAGCGAGCCGGAGTGTTTGGCGGGAGGTGGCGGGGGTGGCGGAAATGGAGGTGGAGGGGATGGCGAGGGTGGATTTTGGCCAGATTTTGGTACCTTCGTTTTTGGAGTGGCCGGGGGTGGAAGAATTTTGGTACCCCGTAACGCCCTTTTTTGCCCCTGGATCCCGACTCCTTGGCTTCTGATAGAAGAGCCATATATATCTCATTGTCTTCTCATCGCCTCTCCAACTTCTCGAACTCCATTGCTCTCGAAGGAACTCGCCGGCGACAGGTAGCCCCTCTTCGCTCCTCCTTCCTCCCTTTTGTCCTCCATTGCAGTCCTCCATCGAAGGCAACTACTAATCTCTCCTCTTCTTCTTTTCGCAGGTTGTCGGAATCTCAGCTCTCGAAGAAGGTCGACGCTTTCATCCACCACTCAATGTAATACTAATCTCTCTTCTTCTTCTTTTGATTCAAAAAAACCTGTGAATGTTCCCTAATCCCCATCTGTGAGAAGTCCCTCTTCCCCTAAAACCCCAAAATCGGGCATTAATGAGTCCCAATGCCGAATCCTTGTTCAAATGGAATAATGAAAGGTGGTCTCTTGGTTTTCTTGTTGCTATGCGAATGTCAGACCATATATGGTGTGGGTTTTGTCTTCTTCTGCTCTGATATGGAATTGTTTGCAACTGTCATACTGGTTTTGTCATAGTTTTCATTGCCGATTTTGTGTGCTTTTGTGTCCAGGTTGTCCGTATATCACATGCTTTTGTTTATGCTTTGTCTGTATGCAAGGGTTTGTAGTCTTCTGCTTTTCTTTTTCATGGTTTTGTTTATGGTTTTCTTTTTCATGGTTTTGTTTATGGTTTTGTTTTTCTCAGTCTTATTCTGCATTGGTTCTGTTTTTCTCTCAAACAATGATTTGTTCAAGGATTAGTTCTCCTCAAAACTGACTTTTTCTCTCATTTACTCTATAATTATAGCTCTTCATCAATAGAGTTCTTATTAACAACATTTAAAATGAAAACATAGATGTCAAAAGAAAAAGGATTTAACTTTCTTATCAAGTGTTCTATTTAGATTAAAGAACAACTGAAAAATTACATGAGGAGTTTAGAAAAAAAGAAATGAAGTTACATTTTCATTCTCTGATAGCAATGCAGGATACAAGCACAAGGCACTAAATTAAGGTTGTTTAACCAAAAAGAGAGAAAAACAAAAAAAACTCTTCATACTACCATTTATACAACATTTGATCAATGTAGACAAATAAGGTTGTAAATGGGTTCCAATAAGAACCAAAGATGACTTCATTAACAACCAAATCTTGGTCATAAAATTACCCATCAAAAGTTATGCTTCAAAATCAGCTTCTCCTGCATTACACCACCATTATGTTGTGATTTGTTAGTATAGTTTGTATTTCTGTCTTGCAGCTTCCTTATCATATGCATTCACGTCTCATGTTTTTTTCATCACTGCATTGTACAATGATTGTTTTGATGTTATTCATTTCAAATTCTATGATCATCTACAAGATATATTATGATCAAACTTAGCATTGAAAACCATGCATTAACTCTCCTCTTTGTTTATGCACCTTCTGTTGAACATGAAAAAGACCAATTTTCGAATGAAATCTATACTATTGTTCACAAACACCACCTATCTGTCCTTATTATTGGATAGCACATAGACTGAAATTTGTGTTTGGTATTTTGTAGGCACCACCTATATGTTCATGTCTCCCCACTTGTCTTTGCTTTGATGTTGTTCATTTGAAATTCATATTCTTGATAGCACATACAATGAAATTTGTGTTTGGTTTCTTCATAGTTGTAGCCATCATGTTCACGTCTCCCCACTTGTCTTTGCTTTCATGTTCTTCATTTGAAATTCATATGTTCGATCATGTTCACCTTCTTACCTTTTCGATTGCTATTGACTTTCTCATGTACTTGGTGATCCTCGGATATGGTGGGAATATGTTGTTGTTTGTCTCATCCCTTTCTTATTAATATTGTCTCTAACACGTTTCTTTTCCCTCAAAGCATGTACCCTTACTCCGACACGGACCCGGACTCTGATGCCAGCTATCAGTCGGGCGACCCCGACAAATATTGGTGGATAAGGGGGGATTACCCTTATGGAGACCCGTGGGCAGACTACGAGGCGGAAGTCACTGACGAGGATGAGGTGCAGTCTGAAGCCCAAGTAGTCCCTGATCTGAATGAAGAGGTGGACGAGTACCGCGAGCTTGTCAACGATCTCGAAGCTGATATCGTGGAGCTCCGCGCACAGGTTGCCACACTCCGGGAGCGTGACATTGCCCGAGAGGCTCTTCTCCATATCCACCAGCAGGAACTCCACAGGGCTGATGAGGAGTTAGCCATCACCGAGGCGTCCAAGCTCGAGCTTGCTGAGAAGCTGACCAGGGCTGAGGCCGAGTTGGCCATCTCTGAGACGTCCAAGAAGGACCTTGCTCAGAGGGTGTCAGAACTTGCTGCCTTCCTGTGCGGGACGTGGGCTAATCATGCTTCCGACACCGTTCCCATCAAGCAGCTGCTGCGCGAGAGAGGCATCAATCGCTGGATCATCGTCCTCCTCATGGGTGTCATTGCCAGGCTCGCTGGAGGTAAGTAGGCACGTGTGGTTGTAACCCTTGTTCTTCTAGACTTGTTGCTTGGTTGACGAAACTGTTATCGTGCGCCCCATTTTGTATTTTGCGTGGTGTGGTGACACGACTATATATATGACTGCATTATGATCCCCATCGAGCACCTGGGCAGTATAGGTTGTTTTTTTGGGTCGCCAGGTGCTCCGTTGAACCATGTTTATGTAATCGTTGTTGGACCCTGACAATGGTGCTATCAAGCACCCCTTGTATGTAGCATCCACTACTCGGGTGCAGGTAGAAGACTCTAAGCTTGTATTGCATCTATCAATGTGCATGATGCGTGTTTTTAATTATCATTTGTTTGTGTTATAAATTCAAATAGAGTCGATGAACAGCAATGACAACCATGTTGTCTGAACATTGGAGGATCACACACACAAACACTTCATTACTGAATTGAACCACACTCACGTACTCGAAACACATGAGCAACTTCTCGACGCCACTGTCGTCCACTCTCCCATTGAAAACAGTCCAGCAACATGTGCTGAATGCAACCAACTTAACTAACATTTCCCTTGACTTTAAACTTAAACAAAAGCTTGATCACACAATACATTTAACAAACCATAAGAGTCACATCTGCTAAGCACCCATCATGTACAAAACCAAATTGCATCCTACTAGTTTCATGCTTGCACCCATCATGTACAAAAAAAGGTTGCATCCTAATAGTTTCGCGCATTCGTCGAACACATAAGGTCATTTGTCACATACAGTTGGAAATAGAAAGTAAACAACAACGCATACGCACTAATGCACTTATGAGGACGGGAAAATGAAATGCAAATGTAGGCTTCGACGTAGTTGGAAATCCTCCACCAGGGAGCGGAATAGACCTAAGGACGGCCGCCATTGAGATCATACAACCACTGCAACCACCTCACTCTCCTATCGTTGTGCTTGATACCGACGAACAGGTCTCTGCGCTCAGGGTCCCGCATCAGCTCGACAGTGAAGCACCAGAGAGGGTCAGCGACATCAATCAAACCTTGTTGGACGAGCTCCTCAACAATGTCCAGAGCTTGGTTGGTTGTGTTCACTGGTTTGCTAGTGGAGACCTCCTCCCGGGCGAGATAAGCCTTGAGCGCACCGCTTGTCTCCTTCACCGCGTCAATGTGTTCATGGTACAGCCGTGACGCCTCTGACTTCCTGGAGGACCTCTTCGCTGGTGGTTGTCCCAATGCAGAAGCGGAGTTAGCCATTCTTCGCTTGTTCATGTCAACGGGAGGTGACGACAAACCTGTTGCTGCAGCCCCGTTGGTGCTGGGCACACCCCCGCAAATCCCATTGAGAACCTCCTGCATTGAAGGAGGCTGCCCAGATTGCAGTTGGCTCGCGAACATCTCGTCTAGCTCCATGTCGAGTGTCCCGTATTCGGTCTCTTGTGTTGGCACACCACCTCGGCCATCGTCGTTGCCTCCATCGAGGTTGATATAGTCCATCTCATTATGATCGTCGCCTTCAGCTACAGCCACCTGGGGAGCTGTTTCCCGTTGGCTGGGCTCCATCGAGGGGGCAACACAGTACTTCCCGGTTGCCACAGTTCCCCCATACAGTTGATCCCAAAGGTCCTCCAACTCGGGCTGAATACCTTTCTTCCTATACTTCCTGAAGTCGGAGTTCTCCTAAACATATGACCCCAAGTTATGTAAAATTGAAGACGCGAATAAATGTCAAAAACCAACAGGTAGATGAGGGCACTAACCGCGATCTTCTTCTCCCACCACTCATCGGATGCCTTGATCGTGCCCTTCTCGGCATCCCATCCCAATCCGGTCTCAGAATTCTTTAACGATTTCCATTCGTTGTAGTATTTCTTCATGTCACGATTGCGGTTCTTCAATGTGTACATGTTCGGCTTCTTCCCCGACAGCTCCTGGAATTCTGGGGTGAGCGCACCCCAGGGGAAAGGCTGGTCTCTCCCGACAACCCGCTGGTGGCGAAAGAGAACCTCAACAAACAATTTCGTATGCTCATATGACCAGTAAAAGGGAGGGGGTGTTGGCTCATCATCGCCTCCTTGCGTCTGCTTCCTCTTCCCCTTCCCCTTAGCCTTCCCCCTACCCTTACCCCTTCCATTTCCGTTTGCGTTGCCGTTTCCGTTCGAAGCCATACGCACTTGTGGGCTAACAACGACGACACGAATGCATTGTCATCCCACACACCCGCGAAAAATAAATTCAATCACAAATTAGAAGTTCGAATAGAGAGTAATTGTCAAAATGTTCAAAAATTTGGTCCCAATAGAAGCCGACGGGAGGAAGCCAAAACCCTAGCCGTGCGAACAACAAGTTTGGGCAACAAACATACGAATGAAACACTCAATTCAGGCATCGGAGAACCGGAATTAGGATTCCGTTCAACAAACAATTGGAACAAAGTAAGCAATTTCAACCACACGAAGACCGACCACAAAAAGGAGATACAAGTACGGGAACTCACATGGTGAGAAGACGATGTGGGTTTGCGGCCTCCGGGGGGAGCTTGCTTGCTTGCGGCTGATCTTCCCTTTCAAACGCCGGCGGATACCACGGCCGTCTTCACCGACAGTTGGAGTCCAGGTCGCAGCTGTTCTTCCTCCTCTCGACACTGGGATGGATGTTGGGAAGCTCCTGGTTGTTAGGTCGAAGTAAAAAGAAGGCCAAGGGTAAATTGAGGGGCAAAATGGTCTTTTACCATCGAACAGTAAGGTCATTCTTGTAATTTGCAATATGCCCATTTCCCCGCCCATCCCCGACCTACCAAACACGCAGGAGCTTTTTTTCCAAAAAGTATCTCCATCTCATCCACCCCCAAAAAGTATTTCCATCCCCTCCACCCTCAAAAAGTATCTCCACCCCCTAAAAAATTTCCCCCAGCCAAACACGCCCTTAAGGGATGGAGGAGATCTCCACCCCCTCCACCTCCTCTACCTACCCCCCTCAAGGTAGGAAAAATGCCCCTATCTCCACCCCCTTCCACCCCTTCCACCTCCTCCACCTCCTAAAAATTGCTTGAGGAAAACAGGGCCTAGATCTTACCTTTTTTGGAATTTCGTTCCTGGATTTGATTTAGCTCTAGTTTTGAACTCTACGACTTCGGTTTTTGAAGGTTTCGGATCTTCACTCTATTTAGTGGGAGTAATCTAGGAAAGTGAACAGATTATATCATTGATTTCGCTCTGGATTTGAACCCTACGCTGCCTCTGATTGTGAGTTATGACATTAGCACCAATGGAAAAACTTCCACAAATATTTGTTTATCATTCATATTAATCTTCTTTGGATTTGTTCAGCCTTTTTGGTTTACCTTTTTATATATTTGTGCAGGTGACAGAAGTATTCAGCATGATTTAATGACAGAAGATATATATACATCCTAGATTGCTGCACTGGTATTTATGTCTGGGTAGGAAACCAAGTGGAAATCAAGACGAAATCAAAGGCTTTAAGTTTTGGGGAGGTATAAACTATTAAATCATGTGGAAAGAATCCTCACCTTCAATTTAACAATCAGCATCATTGCCAAAACTTGAAATGTTTCAGTGTCGTGGATATGCTAGTATATCAATTTATGCTATGTTCTACTTGATGTAAAAATCTTCGAGATTGCTAACAAAGTTCTTTAGTGTTCCCTTTATAAATACCTTTTTCATGGCAAGTTGCATAAAAAAAACATCTTTTCCTTTACCAGATTTATATGTGAATATAATTTTTTTCTTTTGGAGAAGCTCTCTCTTCAAGCTCCAATATATGTTGTCATGGAGGGAAGTGAACCTCCTTTCTTCGCCCGCTTCTTCACTTGGGACGCCACTAAATCTATGGCAAGTTGTATTGTATTATTACTTATTGTTCTTTTAAACTTCAATTGATGGGTTTCATTAGAACTCTGTATTGGATCTAATGGGATTGATGCCTCTTCAGATGCATGGAAACTTGTTCCAAAGAAAACTAGCAATAGTAAAACATGGACAGATGCCAATTCTTGATGTAAGTCTTCTATTATGCTCAGACATTTCCCTGATGCTTTTTTTTTTGTCAAAGCCAAAAGTGGCTTCTTAATCTTTTATGTCCCGGTAAAAAGTCTTGTCATGATCATATATTGTCTTGCTGTTAGTGTTTTTTGCCTGACCTGTAAATAGAGGGACTTTATTGCCATTCAAGGAAAGTGTAGTAGATCTCAGAATTAAACAAGTTTCATTTGTGCTTTAGCCTAAGCTCATACCTCTATTATTTGGTCAGAAGAAATTGTTAAGATTATAGGTTTGTTGTTAGGACTTGCCTTGTTGTAGTAGTTGTTTAGCCATGCTTACCTTTCTGTGGACACATTTCTTCTTTTAAGAGGAGGTATTAATCCACTATTCTTCTGATGCCTTTTCTTTTAATTTTTCAGGTTTCTAATGATCAAGGTGATTATGGTGCATCATCGATACAATAGCAGCCAGTGCTAGGATTACTTGGTCAACTTCTCAATACAGTGACGGGAGCTCTTGAAAGTAGTATTCATGAGAAGTCATCCTTACTCAACAAGGTAAGGCTCGGTTATTGAGTTGTCATTCACAATACTTGACTTTCTTAGCCCTCTTATCCCTGCCCCCTAGTATTGTTGAAAATTGGATGAAGAATTGCAGGGTCCTGTTTGTTTAAGTACAGAATAAACTAGATGAAGTAGTGGAACAATATATAGCTAGATGATTCATGGTAGCAGAACAAGTTGGATAATCTAGCTAGATGGTTCATACATTTTTGCATGTTTATCTACAAATCTTGTTTTCCTCTTTAGTAACTCACTCGCGCTTAAGAGCGGGATAATACGTTTTTATGATCTCTTGAGTTTGCTTTCTAATTGATGGTTTGATAAATATGAGTCACTTGTTGATGCTACTATAGTTCAGTTTCTTGAGAGAATTAATACTTTGGTACAACACTTTGTGTCGCAAGGGTGTCCTATTGCGTCCTTAGGTGACTCTTACTTCACAAAGTAGATCAATAGCTGATTTAGGAAAATGCTTGTTTTTCTGTTATTGAATAATATTTCACCCTTGATTTATTTATTTCCACCATCCTTTTTTTTGGCTTATATTTGCAATAAGTGAACTTACACATCTAAATGGTATGAATCTTGTTAGTGTGTTCAATTACTAATTGAGATGTGAATCATTATGTATATAGATTCTTAATGTAATATGCAACTTATGTATTATTTTGATCAGGAAAATGATGAGCAGGTCAACTAGAGTTGAACAATCCTTTCTAGTTTCTAAGTGTAATCCTGTTCAAAATGTCTTCCTGTGGACCTGTGTGTAAATGGTAATTGTGAAATAATTATATATAAATCAAGGAATTTGGAGGAGTGGCAAGCCTTTATGTTTAATTTGATTATAATATCAACATGGTTTTCATGTTTGCTCTTTCCAAGGTTTTTATTCATCTTTTCCTTCAACACATGAATTTAGTCTAGGAAAATATGAAAATTAATTGATGCATATTTGACAGGTGAAACAACTTAAAGAGTAAAATAAGACTTGTATGCAAGTGCTCGCTGTTATCTGCCTGGAAACCCGCCTTTATTGCTGGAATATCACTTCACTGACGTAATGATCATCATTTACATCTTGCTGAGATTTAGAGGTAGAATTTTATAACTTCATGGCTGGCTCCATCATGATTTTTGGGTCCTTTCACTCTGTTGCTTATCAGTTTTTCTATTTGATGTAATGTTTTGATATACTTGAGCACAAAGAAGTGAAACGTCGATGTTTTTTATTTCTTACTTGGTGAACATTGTGTCCGATTTAAATCCCCCAGGAGGCCATCAACACTTAAGGACCAAGGAAGGGACATTGATGATTTTTCTCATTTATACCAATGCCATGGAAGAGGTGTTTGTTTCTACGCTCATTTTCCTCATCACGTCTCCAACTTGAGAAGCAACTAAGGGTAATGTTTTAGGATCTATTGCATATTCATTCATTCTAACAAGATTTAAATTACAACTAAGCCTTGTATGACCTAAACTCTTCATATTGCTTGCCTAATATATATTGAGAGAGCTTTTTCTGTGTATTGCATGAACAAATTAATCACTTACCTATTTATTGCCTAAATGCCTTAATTTAGTAAATTTGTCCCCTTTCATGAAAAATTGCTTGAAATATTTTGTTTTCTTAATATACAATGCAAGGTTGTCAATTAAATGATAATGAATATGTGGGTTTTTTTTTTTTCATTTCACCAGCATACTTCTTTAGATACTGAGATGTTGTCTTTGTTATGTATCATATGCATTTGAAGGTCTATTATGGGAATAGATGTGTGATGCTAGTGGTAAACTTTTGTGCTAAAATGGAGGGGATAATTTTCTGAAAAGGAACTAAATTCAGATAGCCAAATTTTGGGATTATCAAGTAGGTGATAAATTCTATCTTATTGATGTTGAGCTTTCTCTCAAGGAAGAGCTCAACCACTTGAGAAAGACCAAATCAGAGGAAAGAGCTTTCACTTCTTATTGAGAAATTCTGGTATTTTTACTGATGGAATTGAACAAGATTCTATTTCATTGATATTTATGCTTTGAATTAGATGATTATTGCCTTGGAGTTCTTGGATTTTGGATCTGCATCCCGAATCAAGTAATTTTTGTATCTTACTTTCATTTTTGGATCTTGCTATTGTCATGGGGCTTAGATATTAGGCTTTTGGTGATGTTTTGGCTACATTTAGAGGCAGTTGGTTGACTGATTTAGGACTGTTCTGGAGCTTAGGTTGGTAGCTAGATTGGCATCCAATTTGTGGATTATTTAAGTTTCAAATGCTCTTTTTGCTATTATATATGTAAGAACATTCTGTTTAATTTAAAGCCTATTAGCTCAAATGGTAGAGCATTGCGTTCAAACGCAAAGATGCGGGTTCAAATCCCGCATAGGCTACGATAATTAAAAAAAAACTCAAATATGTCATTTCACATCGGGTAATAGCCGATGTCTTTCAACAAAAAAAATCAATGTCTATGTGGGGATGTAAAAACTCAAAACTTTTTAACATCGGGTAATAGCCGATATCTTTGTATGTTATAACATCGGTTATATTTTATAATCGATGTTATAGGATAACAAAGACATCGGATTTAAAAATATAAACGATGTTATAACATACAAAGACATCAGGTTCTGGCCGATGTGAAAAACTTTTGACTTTTTACATCCCCCACATAGACATCGATTTTTTTTTTTGAAAGACATCGGCTATTACCCGATGTTAAATAACAAATTTCTAGTAGTGTCTTTGACGGTCTCTTCCAGACCATTAGCCTTCAAATGCGTTAAGGCATCCACCCTCCATTCGAGGTACTTGTCTCCTGACAGGTCCAGAATATCGAATTCCTTTTTGGTGATATTTGCCATAATAGCACTACACATAAAATTTTGTTAATTAATATCACATAATTAATTAATGTGCAAAAATAAGATGTGTGTTAATACATCATGAATGAATGAGTATTATGTGATACACATACACACACATACAAACATCAAATACATACATGTAATGCAATTTCAAATAATGCATAGTATTAATAGTGTAGTAGATGCAATATAGTGATATGTGATGTTTCAATGGTGATAGGATTAGAATAATATGTTTCTTATCATGTTGAATACCAATAGGCAATAGTAACCACTAACCATGAACAATGAACCTTAATAGTAACCAGCTAACTTACCTTTTGGCGTATGAAATGAGAAAGAAGAGTAAATACTACACATATGTAAATAATGTAATCATAAATCCAACATCAAAATAATTCCATCCGTTTGAAAACACTCTCTTTTGCAAAAACTTCAAAAAAAGCATTTGAAAAACGTACTCTTCTTCTTTTCCAATATGAGATTTATCAAAGGAAAAATAAAGGTATTCGAGAATTATTTCTTAAGAGGTAATTATCAATGAGAGACTATCTTCCAAATTTTATATCCTCCTCATTTGTCTGCCCTATCCTCTAATTATTATCCTCTAATTATCGGTATAATTTCTATCTACCTCTTTCACTTTTTCCCTTTATATACTCCCTTATCCTACCACTTTCATCCACCACCACTCACATTCATCCTCCTCGTCTCCCTCTCGTCGATCTCCCCAATTTTCCGGCACCGCTTCCATTTTTCGATCTGGAAAAATGACCGATACCGACCGATTTTTACTAAAAATCTTGGCTAGTGGAATGGCGATAGCAGTTTTGGTGGTTTCCTTTGTTGTGTGGGTGGTTAAAAACTATCGGTGCTCCTAAGAGCTCCGACGAAGGTTCCGGTGAGGCGAGGCTCGAAGACGAAGTTAAAAATGGTATTGTATTATGTAATTTCTTAGCAAATCTCTTGTAATAAGTTTAGATCTACTAATTTTGTTTTTAAGTGAAGGGTTTTAAAACTCAATGATGAAACTTCCCGTATTTTGTTTCCGAAAATTTTCGGTTTTGTATAAAAACTCATGAAACCGTGTTGAGCCTTTTATGTGTTCCATGTTTTATGAGTTTTGAAAACGGATCTGAAAAAAATGATGTAAAATGGGAACATCTGAGAGTTTTTATGAGTTTCTGGTGTAGAAGATCACAATTTGGGCAACTACAGAGCATACTCCTCTAAAAACCGATTTTGGTAAAAACACTTTTCATAATTAAAGAGTTTGGATAAGAGGGTTTTACCTTCAGATCTGAAAAACTTGGTTGGTTTTTAAATCTCGTGCTGATAACGTGTCATAATCTTAGTGGTAAACAAGAGAACCGGATGGTTTGTACTTGTAATCATACTTAATTTATCTAATTTCTTGCTTGATTTACAACAATCCAGATCCCTCTTTTATAGTGAAGGGCCAACCCCATAACCACAAAAATATCTCTAATTTTGGGGATATTTTACCATAAGGTGAAATATTCACCACATAATAAAATATTACAACACGTCTTTATTTTTCTTATGTGGGTGGGTGGATTTTTGTATGAGTGAGAGGGGGTCCTCATCTAACTCATCTTCAAAATGAGATATTTTATGAGACAGTTTGAAAAATATACAAATTGGTTGGCCAAATTAGGAAAATATACAAGTTTTGGTAAAAATCAGAAAACTATACATCCCTTGTACCCCCTCCCCTTCTGCGTGCCCCCCTCTGCGTCAGCAGTTTTTTTTTAATTTCGCGCGTCAGTGCTGACGTCAGCATTGCTGATGCCGTTTACAGGAATGCTGACGCCAACGTTGGAATTTTTTTTTCACACGTCAGTACTGACGCCGACGTTGGGAATACTGACGTTAGCAGTGCTGACACCGTTTACAGGGATGCTGGCGGCCTGGCGCCAACGTCGGAATATTTTTTTTCCGCGAGTGAGTGCTGACGCCGATGTCGGGAATGCTGACGCCGTTGTTGTGGACGTCATTAACGCTGACGTCGACACCGCTGATATCGTTACATCGAATTTGCTGACGCCGATGTCAGGGATGCCGACGTCGGAGATGCTGACGCCGACACCGGGGACTCCGACAATGTTGACCCGGGAGACGTCGACTATGCTAACACCGGGGATGTCGACGATGTTGACGTCGGAGATGCTTACACCAACTATGTTGGCGTCGATGTCGGAGAAAATAATTGCTGACGAGAAACTTTCAAAGAAAAAATATATACGATTGCTGACGTGAATTGTAACAATTTAACATAATAGAAACCACAAATATAAACACAAATGTTTAATAAATAAAGAAGTTGGACAAAAGACGTGTAATTAAATAAAATTTCAAAATCATTGTACATCTTCCTCCTAGCTCCACTGACAGTGATATTGGAGGCTCCTCCGCTGACGCCCGCCGATGCCACCGAATCGCTCAAAATCACTCTACATCCTTCCTTCTCCATTACTTATATTGCAAAAGCGATGTCAGCACATATATAACTACATAAAAATACGCATAAAAACGATGTCAGTAGTAAATAATACGCATAAAAACTATGTTAGCACTAAAAAAATACGCATAAAAACAATGTCAGCAGCTAGAAGCTTATAAAACAAAATCAATTTCAGCTTACAAAACAAAATCAATGGGGGCAATGGTTTGAGAAGCTAGAAGCTTAAACATATAGAGTTTCATCGAGAGATGCTGTATGATATCTACATAAACAGTTGGTAGAGAAACAGATTCCTCAAGGAAGACTATATTTTCAACACAAACATTTCAAAGGCAGCCTAGATCGGAGCACATCCAAGAGTCTATAGTAAGTAACTCAAACAATAATAGTAGAAAGAAGTTCTACACCTAACATATCAAGATATAACACAAGTGCATCAATGTCAATCATCCAAAAACTATCATCAATCACAAAGAGTACTGCAAATGCTATCAATCAAATACCATACTCAAATTAGAGGAAGCCAATTCAAATTTGAGATAGAGAACATACAGGTTGTTCCAATCAGTAGTATCGTCATTAACAAGGTGAGTCCATTTTACATAAACATATATATTTATATAATTTGAAGAATAAAAAGCACTCATGCAAAACATCAACAAATTAAACGAGTCCACAACACTGGACAACGGAATCAAACAGATCGAAGAAATTGAATGGTGATCGAAGGAAATCTGGAACGGATGATGAGAAAATGCGAGGCGAGAGTACTGACCTTTTGATGAATTTCTCGCTCCCCTTCTTGTATCATCACCTCGTCAGAATCAACTACGTGGACGTCGCGGATGCTCGAAAAAGAGAACTTGAACCACTACACGCAGTGGAAGTCGCTCGTTCTGAGCAGCGTGCGTGCACGCCTTCAATGTGAGCTTCTAGCAGTCCATTACCCTGTAAATCCTCTCCCTCTCCGAATATGAAACCTGAGGATGTTACCCTTGACCATCTCTCTCGCATATCTGGACCAATCTCTCCTCGATCTTGTGTTCCATGGATCTGGACTACTCTCTCCATCTCGATCTTTAATCTCCCTCTCCCTCGGTTCACCGTCTCCTGAGGATCTCCTCCATTGAAGACCGAAATCCCTTCCGACCTCGAATCGCTGCAACTAAAGGACATATCTGAGATTTAGGAGGAGGAAAATGGAGGATGAGGAAGAGCGAACGCCGAGCATCGAATCCATCTGCGATTCCTGAGCCAAGGCTAGGTTTGGATCCCTCTCCAGATCTACTCCTCCATAGCCGTCTGAGATGTTTCCGCTGCGACGGTACGCGAAGGCGCGCGACCGCAGATCGGGGCAGCGCCATATGCGACGACGGAGGAACGTGCGTCGATGGAGAGCGAGAAGAAGGAGAGCGGGAAGAAGGTGAGCGGGAAGGAGGTGAGGAAGGAAATCGTCGATGGAAATCGCCTTTGATCTCAGGCGGTCGAGCGAGAGAGAGAGGTGAGGAAGGAAATACAGATAAGATTAGGTTTATTACTATGTACAATTTCCTAAATATTTCAAAACGTGCATAGTTTCCTAATTTTTACCAAAACGTGTATAGTTTTCTAATTTGGTCGAAATTTTGTGCTGTTTTATTCCAGTTCCACATGTGAATTTTAATTATTCATTTTGAAGCCAGCTCCACCTTTGCAGCTGAATTAAGATTATTTCCTAATACAAAAATGATAGCTTTTATACTCCGAGACTAATGTATCATGCTGGAAATAGTGGAGTCTATACGTGGGGTAAATCGGTAAAAAGAGCGCACATAGGGACATTCAAACAAGAGATGAACATCATCTTCAGTCGCACCGTCACATAGACTGCAGTAGGAAGGAACTGAAACTCCACGAAAGGCAAGTCTGACGGCCGTAGGAAAAAGAATCAAAGAAGAATTGCGTAGCGTAAACCACCAAGGGGCACGCTAAAGCTAAATTTTGATGGATCAATGTTAATAAACAATGACAGTACAGCGGACGCCATAATCCGGGACTGGAAAGGTCAACCAATACGACTCTGTTATCAAAAGCTTGACAAACAAAACCCTCTCAAAGCGGAAGCTCTTGCTCTTAAAATGGGAATCCAACACGTCCTTCAACTACATATTGACAAAATCCACATCGAATGCGACTCTAGTATAATCATTGATCACTTAAACAGAAAAGCTAAATGACCTTGGAAAATTGAACTAATTTTATCTGATGTACAACTTCTTCTATCGATTTTGAAAGAAGTTTGTTTCTTTCACGTGCCTCGTTTGGGTAATAGAGTGGCTAATAAGGTTGCACACCTTTGCCACTCTGTCCGGGGAGTCGATATTCACAACGATTCAGGTCTTCTAGACCTCATCTGCAAGGATGCTGCCGGGTAGAGCCTCCTCGCCCGAATCCTTTCCTAATAAAAAAAAAATCATATACAATCCTCTAGTTTTGAAACCCAAATATCCTTAATACAAACACAAGAGAAACCATGGCACATCCACTTTTTATGGAAATAAACATTGCTCTAGAGTTTTGGTATTATTCTTCTCTTCTCTTCTGACTTCTATGTCTCAAACTTCTTTATACCATTATCTATTAAAAATACATTTTCTAACATTTGACTTCGTACCACTTAAATATTTAGTCACACACTTAACAGAAAACCCAAAAAGTCAATGGGGTGATTTGGTGATCGATTGATATAGACTCTTCTTGGGTGCAACCATAAAGAAAAAGTACATTGCCAGAGATCCCCTTGAAGCCATAATCCATTTTCCTTGATACCTAACATAACGCAGAAAAGGATCCTTGACAAGCAATGAAGAGCTTCATCCTTGATCTTCAGTTCTAAAGTCCAAACTCAAGGATAGCTCAAATATTGTGGAATATCAGATCCCATCATCCTCTCTCCATGTTCCCCCCCACCATTCATTCTCATTCCTCCAATCATTCATAGGAGGTAAAAGTTCATAAAAACCATCAACATTTCCATTCATATACATGACACAACTTTCAAACACATAACTAGTTAAACTTACATGTCTTCCTCGGGAACTTCAGTTTGGAACAACTTGATAATAGTGACACTGGTTCAGTTTCTCTTTGACCAATCCAAGGAAACCTCGTAAAACTCCTTCCTAGACGGTCAGACATATGACCTCGGCTGCTTGAGCTTTGTGCAAAGGTATCAGCTAGCTGCAGAGAACTTTGGTACAAAACTGAATCACTAACAATAACTCCCAATTGATTGCTAATAATATGAAGTTTATCAACAAATTCAGACAAGTTTAGTATAATATGAGATAATATGAATTTTTTCATGAGTTCTCCATAAGTTAATAATATGGAACTTCAATCCGTCACTAATCCTACTAATCAAAGCTGCGAACTTGTGATTCTGAGTAGGTGGAACCCAGTAGAAGATGCTTGAGCTCCAATTTTATTTGATGAATCGTTGAATAGCCCATCATTTGAACTAAGAAGCCGAAGATTCTAGGATGGGTACGAAGACGTCGCCGATGGTAGAGAGGATGTGAGTGCAGTGATTATTCTGATGAGGCAGGAGGCACAAAACACGCAACATAAACATCTCACCCAAAATTCAAAAGCTGAAGTTTTAGAACAAAAAAGGAGCAAAATGGCCCATAGTTAAGGCCAAAAGACAGCAAGATTAGCTGCAAGAAACACCAACAAAACAACAGATGCGAATTCATTTTAAAGGCCAGTGAATTGACCCACGAGTATAAAGGATCAATATTTTACACCCATCTTCAAGATTTTATACTTGAGTTCAAGATTTTCCAATACAAGGTTCAAGATTTTATAACGTAAAGGGTCAAGGTTTTATAACTACAGGGTAAAGATTCAAGGTTTAGATGGAATGGAGGTGCCAAATTATATTTTGACTTCAAAAAAGACTCTCCTGTTTTGCCAAATTATATTTTGCTGATCATAAAACAACATATTTATGATCGGAGGGAGTATCACTTAATTCACGCCTTGGTTAATAGAGGGAACATGTAGTTCAATCCACCAGGACAAGGCCTTCATGTAGACATGCTTATGAAGACAATTGTTGCAGAGAAGTTTGAAGTTCAAGGGGCAGCTGAAAAGTACCGCAGCATTAGTTCAAAAATTTCTCTTGTAATATCAAATTGTCTATATCTGATAGCAATTACTGCCCTCCATTAAATCAAATTTGTAATATGTAGCCCCCAGATGAGAATTTAGGATAACTAACAGTCTATATGAACTACTAGATTTGTGACCCACATGAGCCTGGCCAGGGATGGAGCCAAAAATTTATCGAAGTGGGGCGGAGTTTTATACAAGTTGTTGATTCACTCTTCGATATATTTTTTTATAGTACTTTTAGCGAACCAAAACTATGGTATTTTAGATTAAACAATGATATTTTAGTTTAAACAAAGTTTTTTAGTTCAAAACACAATGTTTTTTAGTTCAAAACAACGGTGTTTAAATTTAAACTTGTGTCAGTAGTTGTTATATATTTTTTCTCTTTAAACGAAAAAATGATGTCGTTTTAATCAATAGCAATTTTTTTTTCGTCTAAAAATATATTATTTGAAACCTACAAAGTCAATATGCAACTTGTTATTCTGTTAGCATGTAATAACCTGTAACAAGATATACAAACTTTAAACTTGCCTAATTTCTTATATAATTATCGAATTTAATAATTTAACCTCTTGTTTCGAAATTCTTTGGTTGAATTATATTGCCGAAATATCAAATTAAGTAAATTATAAAAGAATTGTGCTTTATTAAAAGACATTTGAAATAATTAAACTGCTTTTAACTTTCAAATGGTCGTAACTTTTTACCCGTTTATCGGATTCAGGCTTATAATATATCAAAACGAAGCTATCGACACGTAGAACAAATATAGGTAATTCGTCGGATGAAAGGGGGGGCGTATGCTCCCACTTGCCCCCGCCTAAATCCGTCTATGAGCCTGGCCTTGTCAGATTCAGCATCAGATCAGCTAAAAGCAACGCCTCCAAAAAAAACTCTCCAGTTTAGCCATTTCCATTATTCCTCCATTTTAACCAATGGATCTCACAACTACATTAAGATTTAAGAAGGCAACTGAAGCAAAAGGCAACCAAAATTCAACTGTATAAGAGATAGAAAAATCTATATCTATATCTATATAATTACTTAATTCCGAATACTTTCCGCTGACGTGGCAGCCTCTCCGCAATTCTCTCCTTTTCGTCCAATCAAATTTTTTTATTTTTTTTCTTTTTTTTTTCATGTACCCATCTTGCTTAGGTTAGACGCTTCTTGCCTCCTTCCTTCCAGAATCCTAATTCATCTCCATTCCGGCGATTTCATCTCTTCCTCCTCCGCTCTACCGGTTCCAAACCAAAATCCTAATTCCTCTCCTTCCTCCTCAGTACTCACTTGTCCTTCTTCTCCCTCCTCGCTCTAATAATCCTTTGCGAATCAGCACTCCTCCTTCCTCCAGACGCTTCCTTCCTCCTACCTCTGGCGATTTCGATTCCACAAGAGTCCTCCGTCGATTTGAGCTCTTATTCCTTGCATCTACCGATTCAATGACACTGGACTTCGTCTTCCTCCTCTGCCGAGGTTCTACCAGAGGTTCGTTCATCTTCCTCCTTCGATAATGGCGTCCTTTGCGCCTCAGGCCTTTGTCTTCCTCCTCCGCCGAAGTTATCCCTCTCAAGACTGTCTTCTTCCTCCTCCAAGGTTAGATCGCCTGCCCATCTCCATCCTCCTCTGCTGAATTTCAATTTCATTACTTATTCTCACCCATATTTTTCTATGTTTTAATTCCCCCCCCCCCCTTTCATCAGGCCATGGCGATCGATTGGTGTTGTTCTCCGATTTACCCCAATCAGGTTTCTTCAATTCTCTGTGGCATCATATAGACCCTGTTTGGATGGTGGGATTTGAGGTGATTTTTAGGAAGGGAAGTCATTGGAAAATAATCTTGGTGTTTGGCTGGATAATTAAGGGGAAGAGAAGGAATCTCAAATTAAAATAACTGCTCAATAACCGCTCAATTGGATGGATTTCACACTCTATCAAAAGGGTGGAATTTGACGGGAAAGTGAAATCTTTCCCCTTCTCTTCCCTTCCTTTCTCTTTCTCAAATTCCCACCCCTTCCTATCCCTTAAAAACAAGTTGCCAAACAAAGAAATAGTGTTCTTCCGGATTAAATCGACTTCAATATCTCTTTCAATTCTTCAATTTCAACCAAATCAACCCTAATTCAGTTTATTACTTCCTGTGTACATAGTGCTTATCCAATTTCTCTTAGGATTTGTTTTTTTTTTTACTGTTTTCCCTATCTTTGATCTTTTGTTACAGGTTGATCTTTTGTTACAGGTTGTTGTTCACCTTTTACTATTACTTCGCTATGCATTTTTAGATGCTATGCATCATATTTAACTAATGATTATTTTTTAACCTTTCAGCCACCTTCAAATTTTACAGGATCCATTCATGTGGTTGTTAGTGCT
Organism: Persicaria maculosa; assembly: GCA_963922045.1. Classification (NCBI taxonomy): domain Eukaryota; kingdom Viridiplantae; phylum Streptophyta; class Magnoliopsida; order Caryophyllales; family Polygonaceae; genus Persicaria; species Persicaria maculosa. The sequence goes on from OY998258.1 coordinate 19,869,544, forward strand.
CCAAATATTCAAGAGTTTGCACCCTGTGCTGGATTCCTTCTTTGACATGGTAAATTTAGCGTATGCTTGTGCAGTGCAAGCTTTTGGTGGTTTAGCTGATTCTAATTAACACAAGAAAGCCTGAATCGTGATGTTATTTTAGACAGTTTTGTCCATGTTATGCTTACTCAAGCGGAAGGTTAAGTTGAGAGAGGAATGTAGGTTGCATGCGAAAGGTTCAGCAGGTTTGTCCATGTTATGCTTAACTCCCTTTTATTTATTGGTGCATCTACATGTTCTAATTTCTTTCTAAATTTGTGGATTGCAGATCGAGGAGAAGGTTCAGTTAAGAGGGGAATGCATGTTGCAGGCGGAAGGTTCAACTCAGAATCAATTGGCAAGAGGTCAACGATTACGTGAATTGCTCAAACAATCCCAGGCTTCCCCCCTGGCGGTGGAAGAACAGATACTGACTATTTATACTGGAACGAATGGTTATCTTGATTCATTAGAAATTGGACAGGTAAGTTCATTTCTTGATGAATTACGTAAGTATGTCAAAACGAATAAACCACAGTTCCAAGAAATTATATCTTCTAGCAAGATATTCACTGAGGAACTGGTTTATCCATGTTATGCTTACTCCATTTTCTTTAGTGGTGCTTCAACATGCTATAATTGCTTACTGAATTTGTAGATTACATGGCAATGCAGGTTGTAGGTGACCTTTTGAAATACTACATGGAGAAGTTCCGAGGAGGATCCTTAGCAATTACATTACATGGATTATATGGCAATACTTTCTTAAGGGCAGATTTCCAGTGAGATTGAAGCTGAGCGAGGTGGATTTTCATGGTACAAATTAACTCAAATGAATTGACATTCACATGTATAGTGCTGCACTTTTAATGTTTAATCTAATATAGATATGAATATCAGTTAGAAGATGACAAATTCTATATTTTCATAGAATTTAAACAGTTGAGCATCTACTGATGGTATTTTGCAAGTTTGAGTATCTAATAATGGCATTTTGCAATTTTCTATAGATATGAATATCTACTTCTTTTACTGTTGTATGTAGTTTGTAGTTTTGGTAGCAGCTAGCTGATATTTTAATTGTTTGACTTTTCAGGATAAGGAATTGCTTTACATTTTCATTTATAACCATTTTCCAAGTTTTGAAGTGGAGGTAATTTGTTTCATTTGCTTTTCTATTTTTTTATTTTAATTCTATTTGATGTTGCTTATTTGTTATATCATAACTGCCTTTGGTAAATGCATATTGTTTGAAAACTGGCTTTTGGTTGTAAAGGACCAAGGATCATCACTTGGATTGATAGGTGAACTTTCTATAGTTGCTATATTTGCCAAATGCAACTGAATTTAGTGAGATTTTTTTGGATCAAAAGTTAGGTTTATCCTCATTTTTGTTCTTTGAGATGGAATCATGGATATGATTTTGTGTTTTTTGGTATTTTATAGTTGACCTGTAAAAAAACAACTTTCTATGATATTTAATTAAGTAATTTGGAGTTGGAACAATTCTAGCTAGGTGTTCTTTCAGCTGATTCAGGAATTATAGTATTTGCTGAACCATAGGCGTTTGCATGATCTTTCAGCTTGAGGAGTGTTCTTTCAGTTTGAATTACAGTATCTGTTGGCTAGGTGTTCTTAAATTGGAAATTTGAAGTTCCAACAGAGCTTCAGGAGTGTTATTTAAGCTGATTCAGGAAATGTCTTTTGAAGGGTTGGGGATGGAGGTAAAAGTTGGGGTTTGCATTAATATAATTAACCTGAGAGGAAGTCGCTGCTGAACCATATATTTTAGTCTGTAGGAAAATAACAATAGAGTGATCATTTTTTTTCCCATAACAGAACAAGAGGAATTGTAAATCACCATAAGCAAACCATAGAAAATAATGCAAACAACTTAACTGGAACAAATATTATGAAGTAAAAGATAATTATATAATTGCGGCATTGTCACTCCATCTTAATGATTAATAGTATATGTAAGACCCGGGGTCTTAAGAGACGCAAGCCCATGCCACCTAGCCCTCTCAGGTCCGTTGTCCTCACTTAGAGCCTGAAAAGGAAGAGCTCTTGTGACATAGGTAGGGCTTGAATCACTTATAAATCACTCCCAACATCCTTATGATATCCGATGTGGGACGGGGGTGTTACAATCTCCCCCGCTTAAAGCACTGACGACCCCGTCAGGCCCAAAGGACTGCCCTCCGGGAGGAGCGTACCCGAGCATACTGTCGGCGCACCTCCGAGCCCGGAGTCGGATCTGATACCACCTTCTGTAACACCCCTTTTTAGATCCCAAAGGAGTGTTGCAACGCCAGTGAATCCGCAGACTTTAATGTCTTTGAATTCACCTGAGGCTTATAGGGACATGCAACCATGCTCCCATAAACAAGATGATAATTTAAGCAATTAAAATAAGATATGCGAAAGTCAATTAAATATCCTTGTTTAAAATATCTGATCACAATAACATAAAAATATCAAAACCATAAAGTATGAATAACTCCAAAATAGCTGAAACTAAAGTAGTAATGTGGAAACTTTAGGGGTTCAAAAACTTGTAGTAAAAGATTCAATAAATGATAGTCTGCTCTTCAACTCTCTCCTGCTCCATTGCTTGCACTAGACCTGTAGAATATGGTCTGGTGTTTCGTGAGAACGAAGGACACCAGCCATCCAATAAATAGGATGGTTAGTACAATAAAGACTAGCAAATGATAGGGAAAATGTTCAGACTTTAACCTTACAGTGACCATAAAACGGTATGTCTCAGGTTAAGAGAATGACACGAATATTTATAGTAGAAACTGAATTAAACGGGTAAAAATTCACACATGACTCGGATGATCATAACGATCGATTATAAGATAAGAAATGGAATTATACTCGAGGCAGATAAGTATAATAGCTGAAATGATCACCTATTTAACAGTCGATAATAATTACGATAATAATAACAATAATAATAATACGTGGTATCGGTCGGGCCTTTAACAAGGACCACGACCTACATCATATCGTTGTTTTACCACCCCACATAGAATGCATTCCGGGATGGTGTTTTATGAAACCTTATAAGGCGGTGGCTTAACGAACCACAACCTGCAAGTCAGTCTACTGCATAACTTGCCAAAGGCATATAGCCATTCGCATCACGTGGTGTGCATTTTAACATATCACCTAAGCATCACGTGGTGCCTATCTTAACTTATCATACATACTAGTTTATACTAGGTGATCATAATAACGACATTAAATCAAACAGGGACAAGCATGGATAATTCAAATGATCTTACTATCACATGCCACTAGTTTGCATGAAAGAAACAAGCAGGCTATCATGCAATTTAGGAATAAGAAAATGGGCAACTTTCACTTAATTCGAGTTATAAACAAACAATCATATTTAATACGCACATCACTATAATTCATTTAATAATTGCCCATTAATTTAACTCATGCCAATTTATGATTAAAAAGATAAATTACATCAAGCAGACGGGTATGCAATTTATCGAAATTGGCAAGGAAATTGGCCACAAGGCCGCATTCGACACGGAAGAATTTAAAAGGCACAACAAAAGAATCACGAAACACGCAAAGGGCGTTTGAACGAAATCACTTGCCTTAACCTTCGACGATCGGTTGACGACAACAAGACGAGATTTTATCACCTATTGAATCCAATGGAAAATGAATATTTAATATTGATATTTATACAATTAACTTTACTTAATTCAATTTGAAATTGAATTAATTCTATAAAGTTAAGAATCTATACCAATATGAATTCCTCGGGGAGCAGGATCCGACGTGGGTGCTTCGAGATTTCTTGGTGTCGCTGAAACGGGCAAGAATTGAATAGTTTAGAAATATTGGTCACTTAACTTAACAAATAATTAACTGAGGGCCAGAAATGGAAATAATATAAAAATAAGGGACGTTTATTTGATTTCATCAAAAGAGATCAAAATCAGTGTTTTGATTTCACGGCTCACGTACAGCGACGAAGAAGAAGATCTTCCCTCGGCGACAATGGCTCACGGCAAGGCGAGGCTCGGCGCGACGATTGGCGGCGGCAGTCGACGGCGGAGGCTGGCGGCAACAATCGAAGACGATGGCTGCGGCAATCGGAGAAAATTGCAGCGAGGGCGAGGGGGCGACGGCACGGCAATCGGCGTTCTCTGGGGCGGTCTCAACCTGGGCGGTGGTTGGCGACGATCGGACGACGAATGCAGCGATGGCTCGGCCTTGGCGTTCTCCGGCCAAGGCTGTGGTTGTGGTGGCCTCGGGCTCAGGTCACCGGCGTTTCTCTGTTCGCAATCGATTTGAGAGAGGACGAGGCGGTGCGGTGGTCCGACGGTGGTTGGGCTCGACTGTTCACGGGAGAATTGCAAGGGAATAAGAGGACGGTGATGGGTGACGGTGATGTTGAGAGGCGGTGAGGGTGAGCGGTTTTGGTTTGTGGAAAACCCTAAAATTTGACGAGTATAAGCGGATAAAGACAGGGATAGAAGAAAGGTTAACGTTTCTCCCATTTAGCCTGATGAATATTATTTAATTTAACTTTATAAATTAAATAATAAGAGTATATAGATGATTTATGTAATTAAATCCATCGTATATTATTACCTTTAGAATAATTTAATTATTCTAATTCATAGTTATATCGTAGATGAATTTATTAAACGACCAAATTCACAAGATATACTATAGTATAATATAATATAGATTTATTTAATTAAAAAAAATTAAGAAATAGCCCAAAAATAATTTGGGGTATTTCAGTATAAATGACAAGCATATAAGATAAATAAGGTTTCTTCTCTGCCAATGTTATTTCATCTTTCAAGACCTTACCTGCTGTGGATTATAATTGCTGATCATAAGTATAATTGTCATTCCTTTTTGCGTAATAATAATAAGTATATATTTTTTACAACAGATTAATATAAACCCATCATCATAGGTATTATTATTATTATTATTATTATTATTATTATTATTATTATTATTATTATTATTATTATAACAAATTAATATAAACCCATCATCATACTTTATACATGCTGATTTTTTGTATCAAACCGGCTTATATGTTTTGTTTTTTGTGTCGTGAGTAAAAAAAATGAGACATTTAAGGATTATAAGTTGCTTCTTGCATCGAATATACAAAATTGGTTCTTCCAGCAATTTTCCTATTTGCATAATTAAACTTATGTTTGTGTTGAATAAAGGCTTATTAAATTAGTTATATACTTTGGTTCATTATTCAACCTTTTATATTTACTGTATGGCGATTATATTCCTAACCTATAAATGATATCCATTAAACTCATTCATTCCTTCATATTAATCAAAAAAATTTGTCTCCAGGATTTGCGTGGAGAAAGCCTTAAACAACACCTTTGGGAGTTGCTCCCTCTTCCTCCTCCTTTCCTCCCTCATTGTGCTCTTGGGTTTGAGCTTGTTCTTTATTGATCGATCTGGATGGAGCAATCTTGGATTGTCTCTTGATAGATCTGATCTTACCAAACACATATATGTAAATACAAATCTCTACCTCAACATTCCAAACCAAATCCTTTTAAAAATTGGAAACCCAAAATTTCTGCAGACTTCCCCACTTCCAAGAAGACCCCCATATGCTTATCCTTCCATGGCGATCTCGTGGGTGAGGTTTTGCAGATCTCAAAATCCAACCTTTTTGAGCAACAAATTCAGCCCGATTCATCAAAAATCTGAGAGGGGAAGTCTTTACTCCTTCCTCGCTCAACCCAACAAATCAACAACCAAAACTTTCATCACAACCAAGAGAGGTTTTCCCCTAACAATTAACCCATCCATGGATGTATTGATTGCAGCTGCAGGCCAAATTACGAGCATACAAAATCTAGGAGTGGTCAGTTGGGGTTGTTTAGGGCGGCTGCATGCCCTCCTCCTCACTACCCTCTCCTTGATTTTGAAAACCCTAGATCCGACCGACGAGCCATCGAAAGCTTCAGGCACACCCTCCAGCGTTCAAGAGGAAAATTGGCAGATTCGAGTCTCAGCAGGCGACTTCGTTAATCAGAGTAGCGGTCCAAATCTAGCCCTATTGCTGACCTTTGGTATCAATTCGGGCCTCAATCCAGGCAAAATCTTACCTATGGCAGATAAGTTTCATCATAAACCTTCCCTCCCGCTAAGTACTGATATTCATAAAACTAGTTATACTCTTAGTATATGTCTGATCCTTTTACATGTGAATGGATTCCTAGCTCCTCTTGACTGCTATTGTCATGTTCATTTTACTGTGCTTAGCAAGGAGTATAGATTGACAAAAGCCCCCTATGAAATCAAGTTTTGCATGCTTAACAATATCCATTACTTTGAAATTGTAATGGCTGTGAAATATATATCTAGTGGCTATTATTGGAGAGACCTGCCTACTCATACTAATGTATATAGGATTCACAAGTACATGTACTATCACTCACAATTGCTTGCCTTGATGCTGGGAGGCCGGGTCTGCTGGATGGCTCTCGATTTGGAAATCTATATTTTGTTGCATACTTGTCTAGCTTCATTGTTGCCCATCAAAACTGCAACCACCAAATCGCACAAGATGATGATCAAGCCGGGGACAGAACCGAAGCTACAATCTTCCTGGAAAGAGGTGTTTACTCAGGTCTCTGGTGCCTTGGGGCATGAAAGCAATATAGTGCAGTTTGAAGTTCACCTGCTCTGGTGGATGACTCTCGAAAATCTGGACCCAAGCAGCAAGCTTACACACTACCAGTATCTAGGTATGTTTCCATCTCTTTTCTTCAGAACAAGCCAGCGGATCCCCATCGATGTTCTTTTGCGAACTGGTGTGGGGAGATGCACAACCAACCTTTATACTAACAACAATTTTCATAACAACCATTATAACCATTCAAAAAATATTCTTGCTACAAGCAAAAACTGCAGTTCTATGAGTATGAATGAAAGCAAAAATTGGATTTGGTGCAAAAGCATGTACAAGCTCAACATTCCCGGGAATACAATCAGAAGCATCTGGACAGGTAAGCATTGTCCCTTGCTGATTCAATTACATCACAAAAACAAAAATAGTATGTATTCTTATGCTATCAATTATCAACATTATAACTATTACGACTGCCCTGGAGAACATATCAATGAGCTACCTAGCATAGCTCCCCACAAGATTACATGATTAATATAGGCTATTGGAACATAAGGGGCTCTAGGAAGCCTCTCCTTTGGCAAGAACTAAATCATGTTAGGCATAGCAACAATCTTGATATCTTAACTCTAGCTGAAACCAAAGCTACTGAACCACCAACTGATAGCCAACTCCGCTCAGCTGGGTTCCAAAAGAATATTTTCATCACGTTAGTAGGTGCTAAAGGGGGCCTCTGGATCCTGATTAAAAATTCAAAGGCCAACCAAAACACTACAATTCTAGAACAGAGTAGCAGATTTTGTATGCTAAAAGCCACCATAGACTGTCTAGATATTGCAATCCTTTTTGTCTATGCTCCTTCGATTGAGCAAGAAAAGACCAGATTCTGGAACAACATAATAGAAATAGCAAACAAACATTCTCTACCGGTTCTCATCATGGGAGATTTAAATGATATAGAGAATGATACTGAAAAAGTGGGTGGCAACACCCCAACTCTTGCTAGATTTCGTAGAATTAGACACCTTAAGGAGGAACTCAACCTTCATACCCTTCCTCATGCCGGATCCCCTTTTACTTGGAGAAAACACAGTGGCGATAGAAATAATACCTATGAACGACTTGATAGAGCTCTTGCTCATCAGGATATCATCACAACTTTCATGAACCTTCATGTCCAACATCATCCTTTCTCTTTATCAGATCATTGCCCAATTACACTACAAATAGGTAACAGAAACGATCATAAAGGTGCCCCTTTCCGCTTTGAGATGGCATGGACCACTAATCCTATCTATGAGACTATGGTGAAGCAAGTTTGGGGAAACAAGTTCACAGGCTCCCAGGCGTACAAACTCATGAAAAAACAAAAACTACTCAAGAACAACACAAAAAACTGGTGCAAAACTCAAACTAACAACATCTTAAGACAACTCTCAGAGGTGGATAAAAGAATCTCAACTCTTCAAGCTAAACTTCCCTGGGGTAGCCTCTCTAGCTGGGATAACAGTAAGCTTTTGAATCTACAAAAGAAGAAATTAGCTCTCCTTGATTACAACTACAAATTTTGGAAGCAGCGAGCTAAGACCAAGCACCTACAACTAGGTGACAAGAATACTAACTACTATCAGACAGTAGTGAAGATTAAAAACTTTAAAAACTATACCTCTTCTTTCACCTCTAAGGATGGGGAGATCTTAACAAATCCAAGGGATATAGCCAACAGAATAGCCTTGGAAATGGCTGAGCGATTTGTTAAGCCAGTTTCCCCATCCATAACCCCTGAACAGCTCTCTCATGACCTCCCAAGAATCACTGATGAAGAAAACAACACCTTACTTGCAACACCCTCAAATCAGGAAATAAAAAATATAGTCACCAGCATGGCTACGGACAAAACACCTGGTCCTGATGGCTATCCACCAGAGTTCTATAGCAAATATTGGTATATAGTTGGACAATCTGTCTGCCGAACTGTCAAAGCCTTTTTTCATTCTGGGACTCTCCTCTCAGAAATTAATCAAACCTTCATAGCTCTCATACCTAAAATAGATAACCCAGAAAATATAAATCATTATAGACCAATTAGCTTGTGCAATACCATTTATAAGATTATCTCTAAACTAATAGCAAACAGAATGAAAAACATTCTACCGAGACTCATCAATCCTTTCCAGGGAGCTTTTGTAGAAGGACGATCTATTCAGGATAATACTCTAATTGCACATGAAATATTTCACAGTTTCCATAGACAGAAAGGAGCAAAATGATGGATGGCACTAAAGCTCGATATGGAAAAAGCTTATGACAAGATCAGTTGGGACTATATTAAAGCTACACTTGTTAAATTTGGATTTGATTCACGTTGGATTAGATGGGTCATGAGCTGCTTAACCACTACAACCTTTTCAGTTCTGGTAAATAATCGACCAAGTCCTCAATTTAATCCTGAGAGGGGCATTAGACAAGGTGATCCTCTAGCACCTTATATATTCATCCTAGTGATGGAAAACCTAGCAGCAGAACTTCAGGAGGAAGCAAGATTAGACGATGCGTTAATAGGTATTAAGATAACGAAACAAGGTACATCTATTCCCTTCTTAACTTTTGCCGATGATACTATAATATTTGCACCAGCTTCACACAAGAGTATCCATACTATCCGGAACATGCTCAATAAATTTTCTAATCTCTCTGGCCTCACAATAAACTACAACAAAAGCTCTCTTCAAGTCTCTGAGAACATCAGTCCCTCATTAGCAAATTCTCTAGCAAATGAAATGCATATTCCAGTTTCTAGAACTATGGAAAAATATCTGGGCATTCCTCTACTACGTGGTCGTATTAAGAATGAGATGTTCCAAGATGCTATACAGAATCTTAAAAAACAACTAACTAAGTGGAAAGCCTCGTCCTTAACACAGGCTGGACGTGTCACCCTAATTACGGCAAATCTTAGCTCAAAAACAAATTACCTCATGCAAAATTTCCTTCTTCCCAAAGGGGTTCTCCATCAGATTGATCAAGTTAATAAGAATTTCTTCTGGAACAAATTAGAATCGCAAAGATACAACCCCCTAATTAGTTGGGAAAAAATCTGTAAACCGAAAGACCAAGGTGGACTAGGCATAAGACTAGCTGAAGACTTTAACATTAGCCTTCAAATGAAACTTTTATGGAAACTATATACCGATGATAACAATATATGGGTTAAACTAATCAAAGAAAAATATTTTAAAGACCAAAATGTAATGGAAGCAATCCCTACAAATCCCTCATGGCAATTTGGTCGCCTTCTACAACTCCGTGACAAATTTCAGCAAGGTTTACATTGGATAGTTGGAAATGGGGAGACCATAAACGTTTGGAGAGATCCTTGGGTTATAGGATTAAACCTTAAACAATATCAACTCTCACATGATCCTAATTTGAAAGTAAATCAACTCATTAACCAAAATAAACAATGGGACATACAAATCCTTCAAATTCTATTCCCTAGTAGTATTGTTGATCAGATCATAAAGATCAAAATACCCTACTGGGGGGCATGTGATAGGCTCATCTGGAAGCTAAACGCTGACGGTCATTTTACAACCAAATCAGTCAAACATATTAGAAACAACCACGACCGATATGAGGAAAAAGGTAAGTGGATCTGGAATCTTAATCTCCCACCCCGAATTAAGAATCTCATTTGGAAAATAGCACAAGATGGACTCGCCACAAAGGAAAGACTTAACCGTTACTTTAATCGAGTTCCATCCCAATGTTGTCTTTGCAATGACAAAGATGAAGATGATGATCATCTTTTTCAACATTGCACTATTACCAAAAGAATTATCGCAGCTTATGAGCAACTAACAGGTAAAACAATAAGCTACAATAATAACCAGAACACAAGTATCACAGAAATACTACAATCTAAACCGATTATCCCGAATTTTGAAGACCTTTGTTTCATTTGGCAATCAATTTGGGAATCTAGAAATAACAAAATTTTCAAAAATAAAAACCTTGACTCTATCTTACAAATTGCGGCTCGGTCTTATTTGCAGGTTAGAGATTGGTTGTGTGCCAATCCCAACAAAAGTCCGACACAAAACACACGGAGACATACGATCAAATGGAAAAAACCTCCCAGAGCCACCTACAAAGTTAATGTAGATGGCTCAACTAAATCTATCGGTTTTTGCCAGGTAGGTGGGATCCTTAGGGATTGTGAGGGAATTGTGATGGATACTGTTCAGCAGCAGGTAGATAGCGGTTCTGCTATCCAAACCGAAGCAGCTGCATTTTGTGCAGGTACAAAACTAGCGTTGGAAAGAGGATTACGAAGAGTTGTAATAGAAGGTGACTGTTTAGAGGTAGTCAAGGCCATAAATGATAATGTAAGGCCAAGATGGGAGATTTGGTGGCAAATTGAGCAAATCAAGAAGATGCAACCCGAATTCGAGCATATAGAGTTCAGACATTGCTTTCGTGAAGCTAATGGTGCAGCCGACTTCATAGCTAGAACTAATGATATTTGTAATATGTATACTCTCCCTTTGAATAGGGAATTCTGTAACATCATCCGCAAGGATGATCAGGGTTGTGTTCTGTCTTAAGAACCGCCCCCTTTTTGCCTACTAAAAAAAAAAACACCTTTGTGCCTTTTGTGGGACCATCTATGTCATCCCTGGACATTATTATTGTATTAAACTTTCCAAACATTGTTATTTGGTTATTTCTTAATATTTTATATTTGTATTCTTTTTTCTTTTTTATTCTCTTGGCAAATGGGAATTCCACTAGTATCATTATAAAACCACTCGGCTTTATATTTTAATTTCATTAGCTTGAATCAAATAACTTGAAACTAGGGCTTCGTTTGGATGTTTAATGATTTAATTATAATGCCTTATTATATATTATAAAAAGGAGTATTTATAAAAGGTGTTTGGGATGAAAAAATAATTAAAACAAATTTTCTGCTTTTATCTCCCGTACATTCTAGACTATGTCATCAACAGAGAAAAGGAAACTAGATCAGATCGAAGAGAAGCAAAAGAAGGGCACCGCTGCTATTGTCGCTGATCGAAAGGTCACTAGCTCGATCACCGCCCTTCCCTGCTCACCTTCTTTTCGGATCTAGACTGAGAGGGAGAGGAAGGGGTGTCATGATGGTTCACCTTCGACAGCATGCCTTCATTATCATCCATCGCACTTCGATAGACGATGCATAGAGAAAGGAAAAAATAGAGAACATGGTCGGTCAAACATGGAGATGGATTTGATTCCCCCTCTGTTTCAATTAGTCTAACCCCTAAGTGCTAAATTAATTTCCCCCCTTTCCACCATTTGATTTGGATGAAGCTTAGATCTATGTAATTGGAATTGAATTCCTTCCTTTTAATTTGAATAGGACAATTGTGATGGTGATGGTAGATGAAGGCAAGTTACAGTAAAATTAGGAGATAATGAAGGAGGAGAAGGGGAAGATGAACCGTCATTTTTATTTTTATTTTAATTTATGTTTCATAAATAATCACTTATCATTCTAATAATGCTTTTCGAAAAATAAACACCAATAATGCATAATGTCATTATAATGACGGCTATCCAAACGAAGCCTAGCAATCTGAAATCAGTCCAACTAGCAAGGAGGTTCGTCAGGAGAGGAATACCTGAACGTGGGCTGGAGGCAGCGAGCGAGAGCCACGAGGACTAGAGGCTGCGAGCGAGGGCGACTACGACGGGAGGACGATTCAAGTCATTGATAGGCGAAGCGAGGCATGGCGATTGGAGGCGAGAGGCGAGGCGTGGCGTGGCGGAGGCGAGGCAAGGTCGAGAAGAGAGGGATGAAGTCGGACAGAGGCGACACTGCGAGGCAAGGTCGACACTGGAAAAGACAAAAATACCCCTTTATTTGTTGACAGCCAGCCTTATAGGGAAAAAGAAGGCGCCGCACTGCATATTCCCCACCTCAAAGTTTCGTCCACTGTCTGTCTACCTTCCCCGCGCTGTGCCCTACAAAACTCCATACCCAAACCTCCTACTGCTTCTTTACCCTCTCGCCCACTCTTTGTTGAGCAAGAAAGCTAGTAGAGATAGTAGAGGATGAAGATAGAAGAGGTTCAGTCAACCACTAAGAAGCAGAGAATCGCCACCCACACCCACATCAAAGGTCTCGGTCTCGACGTATGCTCTCTCACCTTTCTCCCAAACCCTAGTTTTTGGAGTAGAAATTGATGCCCTTGTTTTTGTTCCATTTGGTCATTTCTTCCGGGTTTTAGGGTTTAGGGTTCTTCTTTTCGATTATTATTATTATTATTATTATTATTATTATGTGATTTCCCACCTAAATTGTTGAGTGAGTATCCTTGTTCTCCGCAAGTGATACCACGTGCTCTGTGATGCAATTGAATGTGATGATTCGTTTTGTTTGGTAAGAATTACGAGGAATTGAAACTTAAAAAGATACTCTTACGAGAGTTGCGAGGGTTAAAGACTGTATATTGAATCAATTGAGTTCTTCCATGTGCAGGCCAATGGGAATGCAATTCCTCTTGCTGCTGGATTTGTGGGACAGACGCAAGCAAGAGAAGCAGGTGGTCTCGTAGTTGACATGATAAGGCAGAAAAAGATGGCAGGCCGTGCACTTCTTTTTGCCGGTCCTCCTGGTACTGGAAAGACTGCTCTGGCTCTCGGCATTTCGCAGGAGCTTGGTAGCAAGGTGAAGATTGTCACTAATCTTTAATTTCTTTGTGCACTTGTATTGCAGTTTATAGGTTCACATTTATTAGACCTGTATTTGAGTTGCTTTGCTAAGATTATGTTGTGGATGTTTAATTATTGCAGGTTCCTTTCTGCCCTATGGTTGGTTCAGAAGTATACTCTTCTGAAGTAAAGAAAACTGAAGTATTGATGGAAAATTTCCGTAGGGCTATTGGCTTGCGTATCAAAGAAAATAAGGAGGTTTATGAAGGCGAGGCAAGTACTTTGTGAATTTTTTTCTTGTGGATTGCTTATCCTCAACTCAATCTAGTCTATTTTCTGTGCTTTATTGATGAAGAAGAGTGGTCAAATGTGTATTTCTCTTGCACTTGAATCCAGCTGGGGTTTTAGGTGCCATATGCAATTTTTCCACTTCTTTTGCAAATTTTTGTGTCTTGTTGCTCATTTGGGAATTGTGATGTATTTATAGCATGCTTATGAAATTTATGGCTCAGTCATTGATCGGGTCAAGCCCTACTGTCATCTATGTATAGGGAGAAGTTCTAAGGGTTCTTGTGTAATTGCTTATGTGTACTCTCTTGCGTTTTTATAAGCACTGAGGCTTCTCAAAAGTCTATCTTCATTCTTCAGCTTACTTTCCCCGGTTTGTTGACATTTTGTTTTTGTTATTTAGGTAACTGAACTTACACCCGAAGAAACAGAAAGTGTGACAGGAGGCTATGGCAAAGCCATTAGTCATGTTATAATTGGTCTCAAAACTGTCAAAGGAACGAAGCAATTGAAGTTAGATCCTACTATATATGATGCATTGATAAAAGAAAAGGTAAGCCTCTTACGTCCTGATATATTCCTACAAGTCTACGAGTATACAGTTTCAGTGTGATGATTTTATATTGCACTAGTGTAAGTCCGGTTCCCGTGCACTTGAAATATATTAATACAATATTCTAAAATTAAGTCAGTTATTATCTATTTAAAACAGATTAAAAATATGACAATAAACACTGTTAATATATTCTACAATGCGATAAGTATACTAATAACAATCAATTACTTATATAGTTTTTTTTAAGTTGTTACAATTACTATTTTTGCTATTGGCAAAGTTCAAATTATTCTATTTCCATTGCTTTCAAAGATATAGGTAATCAAGCACATGTAGATGTGCAAAACAATCATGCATGTTGAAACCAAAGCTTTGTAAATTACTCTGTATGATATAATTAAGCGAGTAAAGTGAGTTAATAATATTAAAGCTTTGTTCTTTGTAGATTAGAAGGTTTTGTCTTTTGATTGAAGGATAAGGTCTGTAAAAAAGTAGAACAAAATAGAAGTATTAAATTTAAAATAATTTTACTACTTAATTATTTCACAATTCAAAGGAGATATTGAGGGGGTTTACTAATTAGTCAAATTTGTCATCAAATTCAATGGAAGAGCGATTGATCCAATAAGAGATCAAAAGTTGTAGTATATCGAAGAGACAATATTTTTTGGTATATGTAGTATTACAAAGCTTTCAAAAGTTATATTTTATTTATTTAGATAGATTTATTTATAAGCTAATAATATTCCTTTTGGTAGAGGCAAAAGTTGTAGTATATAATGTTATATGTATAATATATGTTTAATATATAATAAAATATAATGATTTTGGGTAGCCAGTATTGTTGGAGAATTCACAATAATCTATTTATTAATTTCATAATAGAAGACAAATTTGAAAAATATAGTTATTACTATTATCTCATATTGCTAACTTGTCACAGGCATGTTCTTACGGCGGCATATTTTGTTCAATAGATTAGATTGATATAATCATTGCATATGCTGTATATCTTGGCAAGTTGCCTTTTGACACTTGCTGAATAATAATATTAATTATTACATAATGTCGAGTAATATTTAATCCTTTTATATGAAATTGCATCTATCTAATTATATGAGCCAAGATATCTTCATGTAGTCTTTCTTTATATAATACTCCCTCCGTCTAAAAATACATGGACTTTTACTATTCATGCACGCTTTTTTAGGAGTTAAAAACTATATAAAATATTAACTTTTTTATTAATTTTTTTTAATAATTACAAACTTATTATCAATAAGTGATAATAAGTTTGTAATTATTAAAAAAAATTAATAAAAAAGTTAATATTTTATATAGTTTTTACCTTCTTAAAAAATGTGCGTGAATAGTAAAGGCAATGTATTTTTGGACGGAGGTAGTATTTAATCTTTTTTTAAAAGATATTGAATCTAGCTTTTTTCTCTGAGGTTGTATTTGTTTACTCTTGTTCATTGCACTCGTTTGTTAGTATTTCTAATTTCCATTACATATTGAAGGTGGCTGTTGGAGATGTCATATACATTGAAGCCAATAGTGGTGCAGTGAAGCGAGTGGGTAGAAGTGATGCTTTCGCTACAGAGTTTGATCTTGAGGCCGAAGAATATGTCCCACTTCCTAAGGGAGAGGTTCACAAGAAAAAGGAGATAGTACAGGTATGAATGACATGATTATTTTTACCACAATCACCCAATGTGGTAAACTCAACAAGCTGTCAGATTCATAAATCTAAAGTTTATAGCTGTGTTGAGATCACTAGTGTGTACTTGCTTTATGTCTTGTAGTTCCATTGAATTTGTATATTTAACTTCTGATTGATATGTCCATTTGATGCACTGTGTTGTGTTTGCTCATTTGTTTTGATTCCTTTGCTTCAGGACGTGACATTACATGATCTGGATGCTGCAAATGCAAGGCCTCAAGGTGGACAGGATATATTGTCCCTAATGGGTCAGATGATGAAGCCACGGAAAACTGAAATTACAGATAAATTACGACAGGAAATCAACAAGGTATTTTTATCAGAACCTATATGAAGCTGTGCAGAGGCATTGTGTTTCTTATTGGATAAGCAAACTGTTGTTTTATGAGATTTGCATGTATGCACGATTTTATTTTCTTAAACACGTTATATTCACTTACTGTCTGACACAATGACTCTACAACCCAAGTAAATCATTGCTTTATGGCAGACTGCAAGTTGAACATAATAATATGGGTTGAATACATAGATTTTAGGCACTTTTAAGTTGATGTCATTGTTGGCTTTGGATGGCATGTGTTGGATATCAGACTTGGGATTCTATATGTTTCAACCCCATAGTTCTGCTGTTGCAGGTAGTTAATCGTTACATTGATGAAGGTGTGGCAGAGCTTGTGCCTGGGGTATTATTCATTGATGAGGTACTTTTGGAGATTTGCTTTTTGTTTTGCCCTGTTTTTTGTCTCTTTAATGAATTCACCTTGTGTGTGTCCTGAATAGGTACATATGCTGGACATTGAATGCTTTTCATACTTGAATCGTGCTTTAGAAAGCCCACTCTCTCCTATTGTGATCTTTGCAACAAACAGAGGTGTCTGTGATGTAAGGTATGTCTATTTGTTGACATTAAGATTGAATTTCTCTCTGTAGCAAACTATGTAAAAATCATGGACTGATTTCTTCACGCCAATCTTATTGCACTGATATATCAAAAAGAGAAAAAAAGACAGTCATCTGATCATGGAATTTAGTAGATTTGTTATAAATTGCTCAAAATGACCTTTAATATGATGCACATGCTCTTTATTGGTGTACATTTGTGACTCTGTACTTCTAGTTGCAGAATATTGAACATATATATAGCTTGGGAAATTTTGCCTTTTCTTGGAGGGAGTTGTGAACCTTAATCTTTGCAGGGGAACTACAATGAAGAGCCCCCATGGCATACCAGTTGACTTGTTGGACCGTTTAGTGATTATTCGAACCGATACATATGGACCAGCAGAGATGATACAGGTCCTACCCTTTGCCATTTAGTGATTATCTTTATTTCTGTTAGGTATATATGCCCAAGTGCACTGAAGCCTTCTCTACTGGTATGCCACTAGATCTTAGCAATCCGTGCTCAGGTGGAGGAACTGGTCGTAGATGAAGAGGCTCTTGCTTATTTTGGAGAGATTGGACAACGAGCATCCCTGAGGTTTGCAATTTATTTGATAACTCGCCATATTATGACTCATTAAAATTGCTTTCTAGCTTGATTACACTTTAAGACCTGTTAATGTCGATTCGGCTGGTTGGATCCATATCTGATAGTCTTTTTCATGCCTAATCATTCTAAAGCTGTATAGTTTTGAGCTACGAGTGGTATATTGTTCAATCTTGGTGAGAATTTTGGGATGAGCAGGTTGAGTTGGTGGGCTTTCAGGTTTTGCAGATCCAATTCCTAGTTATTTTTTCTGTTGGGTGATTTTAGGTTGGCTGGGTTATTTTGGACTTGGATTGGACCATTTACATCTTTGAACTCTGAACCCTGACTTTCTCGTCGAATTGGCTAGTTGGAATCTTGTGTCATGTCAAATTTTGAGAGTTCTAAAATGACCCCCGGTTCATAATGGGTCTCCTCTTTCAACAGGCATGCAGTTCAACTTTTGTCACCCTCCAGCGTCATTTCTCGGATGAATGGACGAGATAACATCTGCAAGGTAATCAAAATAGATCTAGACTGTTTCCTTGTCTCGTCTGAATTTGCTTAGTCTTGTAATGCTGATTGATGGAATTGTATTAGGCTGACATAGAGGAAGCGAGTTCTCTATACCTGGATGCAAAGTCCTCTGCAAGGCTACTTCAGCTGCAGCAGGACAGATACATATCGTGATTGGATTCGTTATCTTGAGGCCCCAAGGCCGTGTTGGGGCAGTGTGTGCTCAGACCAGTCCGTTGCAATTTTCCAGCTTTGCTCGCGGCTAATATATATGGTTCCAGTAGTCCTTGTTACAGTGGTTGAATGTATGATGCACGAATTCGGAGTTTGTAGATCAGGTCTTGATTGACAAGTAGATTTATGAGGACCTGGATTTTAATCAATGTAGAACCAACATTCCCATTTTAAAATTTGGCAAAATTTCAAAGCTTTCCAACTATGCGAAGGGCAGTCCATTGGATTTGGTTTGATTGGGTGTGGTGTGAGCATTGTCGCAAGTCTAATTTGCCCTTCAGGAGAAAGTGGCGTTCTCTCACCCCAAAAACTGTGTTGCTATTCTTGCCAACCATACCTCTAAATCTAATTTTAGACGTAAGAGTGTAAGACCATTATTACTAAGGGGAATTTTTTTTATATACTATCTCCGTTCAGAAATAAGTGACGTTTGACTTTTTGGTACGCTTTTTAAGGAGTTAAAAACTATATAAAATATAATGTTTTTAATTGATTTTTTTTTATAATTTTATACATATTAGTTATAAGTTTAAAATTATTTTAAAAAATTAATAAAAAAGTTAATATTTTATATAGTTTTTAGGTCCTTAAAAAACGTGTCAAAAAGTCAAACGACACTTATTAATGAACGGAGGGAGTATATAAATACTCAAGTGGAAATCATTTTCACTTAATTAAAAGATGGAAAAAATTGGTTTTGGGATAGACGACTCTTTTCCTTTGTTAAGGTTTTTTATTTTTTATCTTCGGAGACATCTGATTAATTAAATCCATACCACAAATAAACATAAACCCCCTAAATCGTTCTATCCATGTGCTCAAGATCCCTCTCAACCGACATCTCCCATCTACAATCATGACAACTTACATGAATCCTTTTTTGAACCCTCCTAGCCGAAGTCATCGTACAGAGAGAGCCTAGAAGGTGGGAGAACGGTTTAGGGTGTTTAGTATTATTCTTGGTACGATTTTAATTGGTTTGACACAAAACCGGTTGGTAAAAAAAGCGGATAATAATGGGTGAACCCGACTTCGACAAGGGAAAATGAGTCGTCTAATAACTTTTATATACCAGTTTGTCATTCTTACCTTTCAATATGTCTCAGAGACAGGGGCGGCCATAGGGGGTGGGCGGCCGCCCCCTCCTCCGGCGACGAAATTTCGTACTATTTTTTAAAAAATAAGGTAAAAAAATAAAAAAAATGTGAAAAAAACACATAGATTGTCTAGTTTGGTTGGTAAAAGGAGAAAATGACGTATAAGGGAAGCAAGGGGTCCTGGGTTCAAATCTTACCTTTTTGCACTTCTTTTATTCCTTACCTTTTTTTATTATAAATTTTTTTTACATATAATGTATTTTATGAATTTTTGTAATAAAATATCATATTTATGGTTTTTTTCAATATATTTTTTAAAAATCTCTTTATTATATATATCGAGGAAAAAAAAATTTCCCAACCAAAAATTACGCCCCCCTCTAGGAAGTTCTGCGGCCGCCACTGCTCAGAGATATTTAAATATACCAATGACCTCTTGACCTCACCCAAAGGAGAGGTCCGGGTTCGAATCTTTCATGTTGCACTTGTTCCATACGGCCCATATTTAATTCCCACAAGTGTGTACGACCAAGCCGAAGTGGTGGACCTCCGTGGAGGTAGGTGAGGTGAGACCGTGGATCGTACTTTGTGAAAGTGGTATTGAACCTTCTCAAAAAAAACCTGCAATGGGTTTCTGGGGTATGGGGCCGCGAAGTTTACCCTACCAAAGTTTATTGCCTTGCTCCCTACTATTGGATCAAGTCAGCCGACACAAGTCGATTTACACGATATGTGACTCTTGTCGGTTGTGTCACGTGCTTAGGGTTTACCACCGAAGGTGTTCCTGGTCATTAAAAAAAAAAAACTACGGAGTAGTTGTTTGGATGACGAGGAGTTGATGCGGAGGAAATGAGATGAGAGAGGATTGGGGGTATATGTGTAATTAATTGTAATTCCAGGAGTAAATTTGTCATATTTTAAACAGCAATTTTACGTACCTTCGCCCAATTTGCTCTTTCTGAATTCTGATAGGGTTCAAGGGTTTAGGGTTTATACTCTGATTGAGATATTTGCAGATTGCGATTGATTTCTTCCATTATCAAAGTAGCAAAATGGGGCGATTGACCTCCGAAGACGTTCTCAAGGACAACCAAACTCGTGATCCTGACTCTATAGTTTCACTCTCTCTCACCCACAAGGCTCTCTCTGATGTTTGTTCCCTTTACCTTTCTCGCCACCAAGTGCAAACTCGCTCCTAGAACCCTAATTTTCCTCTTCCCTCTTTTGTTGGCAGGTTTCATGTCTGAAAGATTTCAAGAATTTGGAAAGGCTTGACCTCGGCTTCAACAGTCTGACTTCTCTCGAGGTGCTTTACGGACTCAAATATGTCATCCTTATTGATGCGATTTTGTAATTAGTATCTTCGTTTTCTACCGAGTCATATTTGATTTGGTTTCGTGGATGCTTTCAGGATTTGGGAGAATGCGTGAATTTGAAGTGGTTATCAGTTGTTCAGAACAAGCTTCAGAGCTTGAAGGGGGTTGAAGGGCTCCATAAACTCACAGTAACCTGCATTTAATTCTTCCTTACTAAAACTGCATTTGATAGATGTTCTCTGTCCAAACTTCTGTGTTTAAATATGCATGAGGGAACTTCATGTACCTCATCTGTTAATTGTTTGAAGGTTTAGCTTGAAGATTACTTCATTGATTCAATAGAAAAGAAAAAGAGACTTGCTTTCCTCTTTCATTCCAGTGAGTTGAACTCGTGATCTGATTGCAAGATTAGACATGTTGAGTGAGCAGTTTTTAGATTTAAGGAAATGAAATGAAAATTTCATTCTCGGAAGGCCATGCCAAAATAATATTCTAGAATGATGATTCATAGGTTGGTGTTTGATAAAGATGAAATTGGAATTCACACACAAAACACTAGAACACTGTATATTGAACATAAAAAGGGTTTAGAACCCTAGAATAACACACGCACACTACTTAAGGAGCTAACTCCACTAGTTCCTACCAAGAGAGGCAACCTGTCTTGCTTAAGGCAAATGCCTTTTAAATGCGATCACTCTGTATGCCCAAATGTAGGGGCTATTCCCCTCATTTACACTACTTACTCTTAGGTACATGCTCAGTAAGTCATTCTAGAAACTTTCCATCCCGATCTTAACCGGCTATCTTTTCTGGCACCCACAACCTTAACAATATGCCTAAACTTTCCCACATTACCCTTATACCATAGTAATCAATTTGATTATCTAACTGTGTTTGACGCAAGATATTATTTTGTTCCAATACTTCTGCATGCACACAAGCATACATGTGCTAAATTGCTGATGTGCAACCTTTGCATGTGCTGAGACTCAAATCCACAAACACCAACCTATCATATAGCTGTCAACTTATGTTGAGTGGTTGGTGTTTCCACTCTGCAACCATATTAGGAGATTAAGTAAAGATGGTTGACCACCTTGATGAGTGGCGGTATACTTGTATGATATCAAATACCAAGTTTTCACTCTTCCAATTGAACTACATGGACATTATGTCTAGTTTATGTGATGACAACTAAACTTTTCATTTTTTTTATGGATCTTTTTTTATGGATCTTTTTTTAAGTAGATTTATATTGGAAAAAAAATCCATAGTTTGTTAAATATTGATTTGATTCCTTTGTGGACTCTTTCTTGGTGAGTTTTTTGTTGTTTACTATATTTAGTGATATACAACTATACAATGGGCATTCTTGTTGGATACAAAGAGGTAGTTAAATCCTCTTATATGTATTAGCCTTGTGTGCATCTAGGCGGGTCATAGGCAGTGTGGGCCTAACTCTAGGTTTGGGGGGTGCACAGCGCCTAGGCAGGCTGATTTTTAGAACACTAACTTGCATATCTGGATGTAAACTCTTGGTTCCTCCAAAACTAGTTCGGAACTTCATTTTTTTGTTTATTGACGATGACATTTGGTTACCTTAATGCTGGAACTTTTGTAGAGAGTAGATCATAGCCTGGACTGCTAAATATTGTATCTTTGTTTAGAAGTATGATGCTAATAATGCTTTTCCCTTTCTTGTTAGGTGCTAAATGCAGGGAAAAATAAGATCAGATCATTGGATGAAGTACAGAAGTTGGTAAGCTTACGTGCACTAATTATGAATGGTTAGTTGAAGCTCCTTTCACCATTAAAAAGTTGGTTGACTTTAAATCCGTTGTTTAGTGCAGTCAATACTCTGTTTCTATTACAGTTTTACTAAATGGTGTGCTTTCTGTTTGATGCAGATAATGAAATTGTATCAATGTGCAAGCTCGATGAATTGAAGTATCTGAATACTATTGGTATGGTTTCAAATTGCAATAATATAATTTTCATCTCATTTCACAAAGAACTAATGATGTACTCGTCTCCCTGTACCTGTATTATTTTAAGCCTTTTACTATCTACAAATTTTTAATGTGTTGTTC
Organism: Persicaria maculosa; assembly: GCA_963922045.1. NCBI lineage: Eukaryota > Viridiplantae > Streptophyta > Magnoliopsida > Caryophyllales > Polygonaceae > Persicaria > Persicaria maculosa. The sequence continues at coordinate 19,892,219 of OY998258.1, forward strand.
ATAAATTATGTGTGGTAAAAGGTTTTAGTAAAACTTCCAATGCTTTGTGAAGTATAATGTAATATTTCAAGAAATGCATTAGTTAACCTACATTCTATTTAAATTTATTGAACTTTCACTTATCTTTGAATCCAAATCCTCTGTCCCCGTATCCCATCCCTTCTCTTATCCTCCCCCCCCCCCCCCCAAACATTTCTTTTTCTCTTAATCTATTATTTTTGTTGTAATTTGTTTTTTGAAAATAGGGGCTTGCTAGGATTTGGTTTGCTGATCTTCAGATTTTGAAAATAACCACCTGTTTATAATTTGTCTTTGTTTTTTTTTCCTCCCCATCTTATGTGCAGTTCTTTCTAGAAATCCACTTCGTAAAATGTCTTTGGACAAATTGAAGTTATTGTCAAAGGTGAGTAGATCTTAAAAGCTCTGGTTCTATTTGAAACCTGTTTCCTGTAGCTCTCATTCAAAAAAATGGCATATTGATGCTTCATGCTTCATTTTCACGGCAGCTTTCTCTCTCAACCTGCCAACTAGAAGCTATTGACTCTTCGATCAAGGCTTGCGCTGAACTGAAAGAGCTTCGTTTAGCTCATAATGATATCAAGGTATTTGGTACTTTATTACTTGCTTAATGATCAAATGTTTGCTTCAAAGTTGATAGTAAGAAAGGAAATTGCTGCTTCCTTAAAATATATGTGCTCCTTATCTCTTAAAGACGCTTCCTGCCGAGCTTGCACACAACAAGAAAATTCAGAATCTGGATCTTGGAAATAATTTGATCTCAAGGTGGTCAGATTTGAAGGTACATAATGATCAGCCAGATTCTTGGTTTGTTCATTGCTTTTATTGGAGTTGAAAGTATATTTTATTGGTTTTGCAGGTACTCTCATCTCTACAGCTTCTGAAAAACCTAAATCTTCAAGGCAATCCGATAGCTGAGAATGATAAATTAGTGAAGAAGGTCATTCCTTGATTTCTCTTCCATTTGATCATATTATATTATCCTTCACATTGCCTTGACATGACTGGCTTGTGAAACCTCTATCGATGCAGATAAAGAAATTAGTGCCAAGCATACTGATTTTCAATTCGAAACCAATCGAGAAGCACACGAAGAATGATCAGGATGTAATTGTTGAGGATTCTTCCATCAGCAATGCCCATGATCTTGAGAAAAGAAAAGACTTGAAAGAGTTCACATCAGGTGAGTTTGGAACAGCAGGTGATCATGAAGATGAAAAGAATGGCAAGAAGAAGAGAAAGAAAGAGAAAAAGAAGAGGGCGAAAGAAGATTTGGAGAAAGAGCCTTTGACCCAAGATTCCGACAACGCAATCAGTGGAAAGAAACCGAAGAGCAAGGCAGTTATAGAAATTATAGATGATCGAGACACTCCATTTATGGAGCTCCTTTCAGCTGATACAGCAGCCAATAATGAACACGATGAATCTTCTCCGGGGCTCAATTCTCTTAGCAGTCTTGTTATTGTGCCGGCAAAGAAGAAGATAAAGAGGAGCACAGCTGCAGGATCATTGGATCTTCAGGCAGTGTCCGAAGCTACTGAAATTGGGTTGGGCGGACCATCTGCTTGGGATGGTGAGTGAGGCATGGAGCTCCTCTATATTTTGGAAGGTGATTTTTGAACCAATTTGCTATACGCACGGTTCGATTTTGTCAACCCTTACAGTGTTGTCACCAATTTTTGATGCCGGCAAAGTTCTTTTTGCCTGAAAAAATTTTACCAACATTGGTTTTCGTGTTGGCAAAATATGTGTCAATTTTGTCGACACAAGAAGTCGGTGTTGCGCGGATTTTTTTCAGGTAAAAAAGCTTTGTTAGCACCGAAAGTCGGTGACTTTGGTGAATTTGTGTCAATATGACCCTTTTTAAAAACTAATTCAAACATTTCATCAGTTGATTTTGCTTTCGGTTGTCGTCCTTTGTTTTTGGTATATTTACAATAGTTCTGCCCCTCGATTTGATCAGATTCAGGCTATATATCCTCATCATCCGGGCTAGTCTTGAATTCGTCTGTCTCCCCCTTTCAACAGACACCCAATATCCGATGGCTTGACCTGACACCTTATTGAACTGAACGTTTTGGGAAACGGCCGGTATGGGTAGGAGTGGTGACGTGGTCGAAGGCCTTTCAGGATCCAAAATGGATTCAGATTCTCTCCTAATCACTCCTTGCCTAATATTTTCCTAATAGCCTAATCACAACCGTTCAAGTATATGAATGGTCAAGATTAATTCCCTTATAAATAAATTTAATTAAGTGAATTAATTAATTAAAAAACTAATCGATCAAGCAATTTCACCGATCACCGATCAGTAAACCCTACTTCAACACCGAGTCATCACGGTTACTGTCCAGTACGTCGACCACTGTTGCCTTCAACCTTGAGAGCGGAGTGATCATCACGGTTACTGTCGACCACCATTGCCTTCAACCTTGAAAGCCGAGTCATCACGGTTACGGTCCAGCACGTCGACCACCATACCATTGCCTTCCACCTTGAAAGCTTTGGTTAAAGTTGCAGGGCAAGGTACGTATTTGTTCTGTGATGCATTGCAATTTTTGTTAAATTAGTTGAATTAGAAACACAGCTCTACAACCTTCTAGCCTAGACTTCAATTAATAGTGTATATACGAGAAACTCATTCCTTTCTTTTTTGCTTCATTGATTAAGATCAAATTAATTAGTGTAAAGTTAAATTAATTGACGTAAAGAAGTTACTGTAAAGTCAAATGCTTAAGCTTATTTAGTTTATTAGTGAATGATTAAGATAGTAAAAATAAACATGAAAACACGAAACCAATAAAGTATAGATGATTGTTCAATTATTCTATGCTCACAGCCTCACACTTCTTCCATTTTTTTTTATTTTGATTGTTCAATTCAGATTTTGAGAATGGAAAAAACAGTAGAAGAAAGTATCGATCATTTGGAACAATCAAAAGAATCGGCGAAACCTAGAATTGATATGACCTTCGAATCTGAGGCTGCTGCATACCAATTTTATAATGCGTACGGATGCAATGAGGGGTTTAGTATTAGAAGAGAAGCCGGTCCTAAGGATAAACAAGGTGTATTGACTTCCAGAACTTTTGTATGTTGTAAGGAAGGTTTTCGAAAGCATGATAAGAGAGATGATTTAACAAAAAATCCAAGAGCACATACAAGGACGGGATGTGGAGCACATATGGGGATTAAGCTAGATAGGCGCACTGGTAAGTATCATGTTTATCGTTTTACTGAAGAGCATAATCATCCTCCTGTCGGTGAAGATGTTGTGCATATGATGCCATCTCAACGACTTGTGAAAACTACAGATAGTGCATTTATAGACCTTACTGCAAATTCTGGACTCCCTCCAAAATGTGCATTTGAGTTAATGGGTCAACAGGCTGGTGGAAGGGAGTCATTGGGATTTACAAAGCAAGACCATAAGAATTATCTTAGAAGTGTTCGGCAAAAGAAGTTGAAATTCGGAGAGGCTGGTTTTCTAATGGAATATTTCTCAAAGCAAATGTTGGAAAACCCATCGTTTTTCTATGAGATGCAGCTGGATACCGAGGAGCATATCACCAACATTTTCTGGGCCGATGCAAAAATGATTATGGACTATAGCTTATTTGGGGATGTGGTAAGTTTTGATACTACGTACAAACTGAATGAAGCAAATCGGCCATTTGCAGCGTTTGTTGGACTAAATCATCACAAGGAGACTGTTATATTTGGAGCTGCTCTAATGTATGATGAGACTGCTGCATCCTTTATATGGTTGTTTGAGACCTTTTTTAAGGCAATGAGTGGGAAGCCTCCACAAACTATTTTTACTGATCAAGATGCGGCAATAGCTAAGGCTGTGTTACATGTGATGCCTGATACTTACCATCGTCTTTGTATATGGCATTTGATGCAAAATGCTCTAAAGAAAGTAGGTTTTCTATTTCGGGACCACCGTGAGCATGAAGCTAATGTGTTCAGCAAATTTGTTTATGAGATTGAAGAAGAGGATGAGTTTGTGAGTGCTTGGCAGTCCATGCTTGACGAGTATGATGTACATGATGATCCTTGGTTGGATGCAACATATGCAATAAGAAAAAAATGGGCGCATGCATATGTCAAGTGGACATGGTCCGCAGGAATGCAAACTACACAACTTAGTGAAAGCCTTAATGCTACTTTGAAGGGGTATTTGAAATCAGACCTGCAATTGCCCGAGTTTTTTGCTCACTTTGAAAGAGTGTTATATGATAGGCGCTATAAAGAACTGGAAGCTGAGTATGATCTAGTTTTCCGCACTGTTCACTGCAAAATGGAGGTAAGCTTATTGATACATGCACGAGAAATTTACACTAAAGTGATATTCAAAGTCTTTCAGGCTCAGTTTGAAGATTCTTTGAAGTCTTCTATTACGAAGTGTGTGTCTAGTGGTGAGAAATTTATCTTCACTGTTGTGAGAGATGGGTTCACTAAGGAGCGAGTAGTAATAAGAGAAGGGGAGTTTACTGTATCTTGCAGTTGTAGGATGTTTGAGATTGTAGGTGTCTTGTGTAGGCATTGTATTAAAGTCATGGCAGAAGGAAGAGAGACTGCACTAATAAAAAGGATACCTGAGCAATATATCTTGAAGAGGTGGACAAAAAATGCAAGGGTTGATAGTGTTGTGAAAGATATGCATGGACAGGAGATTGTATCAAATCCAAGAATGAAACAGACATCTCGATATAGAAGTCTATGTTCTAAACTGGTTCGCATAGCATCTAGAGCATCAGAAAGTGAGAAGGCATATCAGCTAGCTAGTATTGAGGTTGATAAGTTATCAAAGATGGTTGAAGATGTGTTACGTTTACAAATAAACGGTGACAAAGTCGTGGAAGATCAATACCAGCAGTGTTTGTTGGTTGATTCATCTAATGATCCTCTAACTTTGAATGCAAAAGGATTTAAGAAGAGAGAAGTAACTCATCGTGGGAAGCGTAGACCAAAGGGAGTGTTTGAAACTAAGTTAAACAAAAGCAAAAAGAAGACTGCAAAGGTAATGAGTTGAAAACCTTCTTTACCTTTTGCTAAATATGTATTATTTACTGAATCAATACTCTAATTCTGTATAATTATAGGGACATGGAGTTCCAAAAAATAATGTCGATGTGAACCAATCTCTTATACCTTCTTCACCTCAACCTCAAGTTGCTACGGGTGGTGGATATATGTCAATGCTCCTTCCTTCATACAATGTGAGTGTGTGTGATTAAATGTTTTAGTTTTGTCATCCTCTATTTGTTCCTTATTGGTATTTTGACAGATGCATCCACATGAGTTGAACATGATGAACCAAATGCCTTGGTTACCTCATCAAGAATTCTTTGGGCCAAGTTCACAAGCATCTACTCAATCAAATAGCATACAACCTCCTTCTGCAGGCCAAGGATCTACAAATAATGAGGAAAACTAGTCTACGGATATATTTTTAGTTTTCGGTGTCATTTTCAAATAATACTATGTAGGAAATTTTGCATTGATTCAACCAGTCTGAACATTAGTTTGTTGGTGTCCTGTTGGTAAAACAATTTTATGTTCCTGCTTGTTGATCTTCTTATGGGCTCGATTTGCTGATGTGCCTGTTGTTGATTGTTGTTGTTGCACACTGAATCTTCAGCTTCATTATCTGTTGGTAACTGTACCTGTGAGGATTCAGCTTGCTGCACATTTTCAAAAAATTCATGTACTGTATTGTTGTTGTCAGCATCAGGCACATTTTCATGAATATGCATGTCACTTTACATTAGTTTGACAAAGAGAATATATTAGCCTTTGTGGGAGTTGAACCCACATCTTTGTGTGCAAACACAATGCTCTACCAATTGAGCTAATAGGCTACTTGTTAATATAAAAACCGAACAAAGCATACAAATTGCAAATTGGGAAAACAAAATTGGTGTTGCTTTACTGTCATATCCGGTGGGAAAACAAAATTGGTGTTGCTTTACTGTCATATCTTCTGAGCTAATAATAGTTCTGCAGCTTCTTCACTTTCACAAACTTCTGATCACAGTAAAAAGAAGAAGATATGAATAAGAATTGGACATGGGAAAGGCAAATGGGAGACACAGTAAAAAGAACCTGATTGCTTGCTACCTATCCTTTTGTTTTTTCTATCCGAATTACCCAGTTTAGCTAGAACATCATCCTCTACTCTGATTCCCTGAGCCATCGCCAACGTTAATGGTGGTCCCTTGACCTGGGAGGTTTCCGGCAGCTTCTTGGGCTGCCAATGCTTTCTTACTAACTATGTGATAGATCTCTGTCATAATTGTTTGAAATGCCTTGTCAACGTTAACTGCTTCCAGCGCAGACGTCTCAAGAAACGAGAGGCCCTCCTTCTCAGCCAAGGATTGACCATCCTCCTCTGAGACAGCTCTAAGATGCTTTAGATCGGACTTGTTTCCAGCCATCATAATGACAATGTTAGAGTCTGTGTGGTCCCTCAGCTCACGCAACCACCTCTGGACATTATCAAATGTTGGCCGCTTGGTTATGTCATAGACAAGGAGAGCACCCACAGCACCCCTGTAGTAAGCACTTGTGATAGCTCGATATCTCTCTTGGCCTGCAGTGTCCCATATCTGTGCTTTGACAGTCTTTCCCTCAACCTGTTGCGAAAGAAACAAGGCAATATTAGGAAACAAAATGCCACGAACAGAATCAACAAAATATGCAGGCAATATTAGGAAACTATTTAAACATTCACCCACACTTGCAGAGTTGCAGTTCTAGTCTTGAGGCATACACATACTTAAGTTCCGTAATCGTCAAATGACGCATCACTAAAGAGTAACCATAAGAGTTCATGTCAAGTTATCCACTCAATGATGCAGTGACTCTAGTTAGTGATAAACTGATAACCTTAGTATGATATATAGTTTATTTTTCTCATCCAAGGAGACAACGGGCATATTTGGGCATGTAAGAAAGGGTTTCCAAGCCAATACATAAACCATTATAAGAAATAACAAGTGACAAAAGAGGCAACTTTAAAGTTTATCATGTTAGAGGTATCGTTTGCTACGCAATGAAACTTTCGGAATAAGCAACAATCAACATCAGATTATACTGCCGTGGGTGGCATTGTGGGTCAAAATTTGCTGCATTAGTTTATACTCATCAAGTCATCAACTAACCACATTGATTCTGGTGACCTATCAAAGTTAGCAATGCTCAACAGTCAACACTCATTTCTTAAGTATTGCCCCAAATTCTTTACTATGCTACCAAAAGTCAACTCAATATCCATAAGCTACAAATCAAGAATCAAGAAAAAACCAATTCTTTACTATGCTACCATCAATGAAGATGCAATATATGCCAGCTTCAAAAAATGATTGGATCCCATTGAGACAAAATTAGGATTTAATATAAAGTGGAAGGGTGGTGATACAAGATAACTTTGCAATACAAGTTCAAAGAGATAACTTTGCAATACAAGTTCAAAATTAGGTTTGTGTACTGACATACAAACAGTATACCAAACTACAAACTATGGAGAACAAACACACCAAATTTGTGGTCTAAGCATTGACAATTGACATTGGCTTTGTTTTCGAGATATGGAGCAAACATGGAGAACAAAAACACCAAATTTGAAGTGCAATTACACAACTTAAACAAAAAGATGATCGTACCTGCGCACGAGACTATGACAGCGATTGATTGCTGCCAGCAACTGTGGTATCCTCATCCTCAAATCGGATGGAGAGGCTAGTTCAACAACTCCTCTCTTCATCTCCCGTCGAACTCCCCCTGATCCTTCGTCAATCTGAGCGGAAAATCGGATGAAGAGGAAACAAAAATGCGAGGATTGGGAGACACTGCGCAACGACGGCACTTATGAATTCGAGAGAAAGGAAAAGAAACCATTAGAGAAGCTGTAATTGAGATACATCGATGGAGAGAGCGAGAGGATTGTGACTTTGTGAGGGCCAAGAGCAAGCGCCTGACGGCCGACGGGGGAGCATCCAGATCCAAGAGCAAGAGGCGTCGTGGCTGACGGTTTGATGAGAGATGGTTTTGAGAATTTGGGGTTAATTAAAATATGTAATCTTAGCCGTTCGTTTTTTTGAACGGTTGAGATCAAAGCATTAGGTAAATATTAGGAAGATTAGCTTAGGAGAGAATCCGGATACCCCACTCTCCACCGACGATCGCACCGCCTCGTCATCCTCGGAAGCCTAGCCCACCTCTCCGCCGTACAGATTCACCAGTTCCCTTCCCGCCATCGCCCAGCTACTCCCGATCGGCCGCGATTCCTCCTTCTCTCGACCTCGACTCCCGTAGAAGTAAAAGTAACTGGTTCGGCATTGCTTACTTTCTTCTCCCTTGTGTTGAAGTGGTGAATTGCCATTATTTTCTGAAATGGGTGAAATCTGTACTGAATTTGTGACTTGTTGAACTTGATCGGGTTATTGGTTGGTATTGCTTGAGTTCAAGCTTGCTTGTTTACGACGTTAACTGCTGTCTCATGTTGATAATATTGAGTTCCAGTAGTGTCTTGCTCAAGTTGCTGAACTAGTTTTCTGCTATAATCTGGTTCTTTATCGAGTGATGCTATTTTCTGAACAAGTTAACAGAATTTGGTTTGATTTGGGGCCATGATTTTTGTAATTGTTTTTTAAACAACTCTCTTCCTGAGTTCCTGATTAGGAACCCCGAACCTGAGTTATATCAATTTTGTGTTCTGTTGACATTGCCTTGGCTGTTTTGGAATGGATTTTCTGCTACGTTCGTGGCTGTTGCATAGCAGATACTTTCGTGACCTTGCTACTGCTGACCTGATTTTATGGGATTATTGTTAATTTTGTTTTAACTAGGATTGTGAGACTTTGTTATGCTTGAACTCCCTTAGCTGATTGAAATTTCCTTGTTATTTTTAGTGTCCAAAGTTTTTTGGAAATCTAATGGTCTGTGTTATGATCCTCATTTGCCATACGTACTCTTGCTAGCCTATACTTTTGGATTGAATTTGGAGATGGAATTTGACTGATTTTTGTTGCTGAAATTGGTCACTTTGGCTCTCAAAATTTAGTCATTGATTACACTTTACTTATTGAAGTGTTAGCCTCTTGCTTTGTTGATGATTTAAGTTTGGCAGTGATTCCTATGATTGCCAAACACATATCATAGGAATCACTGCCCAAGCTTGATCCTCTTCCTGCTTGCCTCATGCTCCCTGTGTCCAATGGGTTTTTCATTATTTTACTCTGCAAAATATGGATGAGTACTAACTGCTGGGCTGATTTCTATGTTTACTGGTCTTTGTTCTTTAATCATTATTCTTGGATGATATTATTTTGACTGGATGGTTGGAACATGTTTGTTTTTGTGTGTTCTCTTTGTGTTGTAGCTTGGCCAGGCCCAACAGAAAAGTGGGATGGTGCCTATATTTCTCCAACTCCAAGAAATTTCACAAATGCAAATCACATTCAAGACATTTTCCACTGGTTTTTTATTATTAGTTCTGCTAGTAGCTAATTTAGGTGCTTTTTTTTTAAAATTTTTGGTAAGCAATTTAGGTGCTTTTTGATGTCACTTGTTTTGGTGATCTGGCTTGAATAGGAATTGCTAGTGCTAGGGGCTTTAATTTGTGAAGTCATATGCTTGCTATTGAGCTATTGCCAAATGAAACTTTGAAGGTTGCTGATGTTTGATGGTTGTGCAGTAACTATTAACTGCAGCTATTTGATTGTTGTTGCTTTGAACTGAATACTGTGTTTCATACTATATAGAAACCGAGGGAAACCGCTCCATTCTGGGATTGAATTTTCTGTTTCATACTGCGCAATGTTTATTCTCAAGGTAACCATTTCTTTTACTCAATTTCAGCCCACTAATCTTTATCAATTGCTTTTGGACTTATTTTTCTCATCTATTTATTTTTATACATTGTTTTTTCTTGATTTTTTTTTTCATTATTTTTTGTCTTCTCAGGCATGGAGAACAACAGCTTTTGGTGCTTATGGGTACCTGAATTTCACCAAGGCTGGTTTTATGTAAGTTGAGCAAGCTCCAGGGTTCTGAAATTCTCCAATGTAATTTGCCATTGCGAATTGCAACGCCTATCTGATCTGCTTTTCTAAAAATTGTAGCCAAAGAAGTACTTATTGTTCAAAGATTATCTAGAAATTGAAGTAGAATTTACTATTAGGTTAATTAAGTTTTCTTTTTCATTTTGACAATCTGATTAGGTCTTGTTCATCCATAATTCTGGGAATTTTCTTTGTTCTAGTAGCTCAACCTAGGTCCAAATGTGGGTGCAAGCTTTTTCCGTGGTTTTGCCTCGTCGCTCTTTGTTTGTGTTTTCCCCACAATATCCCTTTTCTTTCACAAACCTTGAATTACTGTGTTCAAATGATTCTTTAAGAAAAATAACGCAGTTAAAAGAACTAGTTTGCTTACCTTATCATTACAGATTAGAAATCTTGAAATGAAAAGTGCCATTTTTCAAAACTAGTCCCATTTCTGGACATCGATTTTTAAAAAAAAAATCTAAACTGTACATATGGCGTTTAGGAACTCCCTAAGTGCCTCCCCCCAATGAAAGAGGTAAACGATGGAATTATTCTGTCATTATCTCCTTACTGCTACAAACTGTTGTAGTCAATATCAGCGTGAGGATTAATGGGTTATCGATTTCTAACTCTTTCTTCTTTAATGTTTTGTCATGCTTAAGTTGTTTAACCCATTATATGTTAATATATAGGGAACATTCAAAAAAGTTTAATGAAGAAGATATGCAAGGAAGGTTGGATGGGAAGAACTGCATTGTTACAGGAGCAAATTCTGGTGTTGGATTTGCTGTAGCCGAGGGTCTTGCTTCAAGGTCATATTTGTATGCAAAATTGGGCTAATGTTGGATATGTAGTTGAAACAAAGTAACAAATGAAGGATAGTTTTCTGGAAATTCATTATATACTGGGTACTTTCAGGGGTGCATCTGTTTACATGGTATGCCGTAGTAAGGAGAGGGGAGAAGTTGCTCTTTCTAAAATTCAATCAGCAACTGCAAATCAAAATGTCTTCTTGGAGGTGTATTTCATTGGTTTCCTGAACCTAAGATCTTCCATATTTAATTTATTGACTCTTGGACGTGGGTCAATATTTTGGACTGATGGACACTTTGTGGACAAATATCTGTTATGAACTTAACCATTTTACCTTCTTTGGCTTATTCTATTCTTGGTGCAGGTTTGTGACTTGTCATCTGGATCTGATATCAAGTCATTTGCATCTAGATTTTCTTCAAAGAACTTGCCTGTGCATGTTTTGGTAAGAATTTTGAGAAAAACACAATTCCTTCTTCCATTTAAAATACTTAAATGTGTTTATGAATGAGACAGGGTTGATGATCATGTTTTGTGGGGCCACATGCAACACATACCAACTGGTCGGTAGCCGTGGAACGTAAATGTGGAGTTTATTTTAATAGTTCAAAACATTTTCCTCTGATTTTCATTAATTTGATGGTAAATATTTCCAGGAGGGTTCCTCCCTTTTTTACAAATCAGAAGGGACATGGTTTTTAAATGAGAACATTTTATTCCAATAAAACTAGCTTTACAAAGATAAAAATTGAAAGGAAGAGGATGAAAAGGGTTAGAGCTTGGAAATTAGAAGAATTAGAATTTAAGATAGCTAAGGAATTGGTGCGAAATCTTATTTTTGATATGTAAGAGGAGAGAAGAGAAACTATTCATGGCATCATTCATTAATTAAAGAGGCTCTTGATTTCATTAGTATTTCATATATTACCGGGTAATTATATAGAATTTGTATGTTAACATGAAGAATTTCGTAATGACAAAATGTCGCTTGGTAAAAAAAATTCTTTGTAAACTAGTTGCAAGGTTATTTTCAAAAAGATATTTAAGTATCCAACAGCATCACTAGTACTAACATTTATTTCCTCAACTACTTCATACAGTAAGTGGTACATGAATGAAATATCCAACAGTGAAAGATAATTTTCTTTGTTTTGCTCATTAGGTCAACAATGCTGGTTTGCTTGAGACTAAACGTATTTTGACTTCAGAAGGGCAAGTCTCTGAACTCCTATTCATATATTGTTTTCAACATATGTCAAACATTGTTTATCAATTGTCACTGTTATAACTAAGCTCTTTGCACTTTCAGATTCGAGATGAACTTTGCTGTAAATGTATTGGGTGCTTATGCCATGACAGAATTGATGTTGCCGGTGCTGGAGAAGGCAGCACCTGATGCTCGAGTCATAACTGTTTCCTCGGGTGGAATGTACACACAGCAATTAACAACAGATTTGCAAGTAAGCCCTTAGCCATTCTATTTTATTAGACAATAATGAATTTAACAAATACCTTCCTTTACTGATGTCTGAGTAATGGTGTTTTGAAGTTCAGTGAAGGCAATTTTGATGGAACTGTACAGTATGCTCGAAACAAGCGAATTCAGGTATAAAAATAAAATAAAATCCAACCTTACTACCCATAATTCAACCTTACTACAAATGATAAAATTAGGCCTTGATCTCTTGCCAATTTGAGTGCAACGTCTTGTATATCCTTGGTCAAAGGTCAATAGTGTATAGTTTCAATATAATTTAGTGATCAAAGGTCAATGTTGTAGAGTTTCAAATATTTTATTGTTCAACCAAAAAAAGTACTCCGTATATTTTACTGTTTTATCTATACGCAACAGCATTCCGAATTTGTGCTAAAAGAGTGTTTTTCTTGAACAATATTTTCTTTCCCTTCCCTTCCTACATTTTATCCTGTGGTGTCCGATTTGTACCCGAAAATGTGTGTTTTCATAGAGCACTTTGTAAATTTCAGGTTGCCTTGACAGAAAAATGGGCCGAGATGTACAAGAATAAAGGGATTGGGTTCTACTCCATGCATCCAGGATGGGCAGAGACACCAGGAGTCACCAAGAGTTTACCTGAATTTTCAGAGAAGTAAGGATCTATCTTAGTTATTTGTTTCCATGTTTGTGAGTTAATTTATTTATTTGGTAAAAGGATTATGCTTTGAAAGTATAGTTAAAAGTAATTTCATGTTAAATTTTTTAAAGAAATTTAAGAGATTTGAAGTCATAGATATCAATGGTTGAATGTATAGGAAAAATTTCATTAGGTGCATTGAGGTTTGGCTAAATAGCATTTGGTTATCTTGTTTGGGGAAATCTCGTTTAGGTTATGTGAGTGACAAAAAATGTCATGATTCTATGCAACAAAACAACAACAACAACAACAACCCAGTTGATCCCGCATTAAAGCGGGGTCTGGGGGGTCAGGATGTACGCACTCTTTCCCCGAACAAGTCGAGAGAGTGTCATGATTCTATGCGAGTGACAAAAAACGTCGTGATTCTTACTGTTTCAAAAACTGATACTTGTAGTCAAATAAAGTAAATTGCAAGGTCATTACAGAAAGCCAATAACTCTACTCGAGTGTTAAATATACCTCATATACTTTGCTCAAATTATTTAACGTGACTATAAACTCATGTCGATTGGTTGTCACTTAGTGAGACAAGATTGTAACCTCACGTCACTTGAATGAGATTTTCCATACCTCTTGTATCATATGTGAGTTATTGTCAAATCTCATGGCACCTGAGCGAAAATTTTTCCTATTAGCATCCAAGTGAGATTTCCTAATGTGTAAGCTATGGTTGCACAAAATCACTGGAAGAGTACCTAATTAGAGAATAGATTATTCTATGTCTCCATTTTGTGAGTTGCTTGCTACTGTCATTCCCCGGTTATTTATAACGTACTGAAGACCAAATCACATACTCTGTAATTTTTAGTTGTCAATGTCACCTCATTATGAGAATCCATGTTTTTCCTTGTTTCTTGGACTATAATTTCCTTGAATTCAGAATTAAGAATGAGCATTGTGAAGTTGTGATATCTTTTCTTATCATATTTTATTAGAATGTCTGGTAAGCTACGGAGTAGCGAGGAAGGTGCCGACACAATCATATGGCTGGCTTTACAGCCAAAAGAGAAGCTCGTTTCTGGAGCATTTTACTTTGACAGAGCTGAAGCACCAAAACACCTGTTGTTGGCAGGCACCAGTGGATCTCACAAGTTGATAGACGCCATCATCAGTACCCTCCGTGAGGTCTCCAGTATCCCATCCTAACTTCTTAGCAGAGGCGAGACGAGGTGAACTCATTTTAACTGCCAGTGTGTCTTCAAACTAGCTAGAACTAAAATGTGTTGTTTATTTATTGCCTTTGTGTTGATCACTTGATCGCATTTGTTGGGTATTGTAATGGAGTTCCTCTTACAAGTTACTATATTTATATGCAGGTCGACCTAATCATACTCCATTGCTGGGAACAAAACAAGCACCCAAAAAACTAGTAGGAAAGTATTTCTCCAACTTCACAAATATTTTTGAATAATTTCAAAGTTACAACGAAATATATATACACTTTATTCAAATTGAGATACATCAATAAATATATGGAAACCATTATATTTTTACAAACCGATCAACAAAATGCATAAACCAATAAATCAGTAAAAAAAAATTGAAATTTTCACAACAATGCAGCCAGAGATCCACCCTTCATTTTGTTAAATGTACTGAACCCATCATTTTTTTTAATAAAAAGAATTACTAATGTATGAGCAAAGTAATTCTGAAAAAGTCTTCGAAACTTCACCTGCTGTTTCCAAGTGGTTGGTTCAGGCAACCATCTGTTGTTGATCCAAGTAGAACTGCTCCCCCCAAGAAGGTGTCCTCTCGGACCCTCCATGGTTGATGAGATAAGATTGCTTCCGCTGCTTCAACTCCTCGTCGAAACCAAACTGCGCAGGATTAGCCTCAGGAGCAGCCCCGGGAGGATGAGTGTTGTTGACACAGCTCCTGATCCCAAAAGATGTAGATTTCCTCAGCTTGTTGAGCTCTTCTCCCTGGATCCCCCAGTCCAATTTGCCGTTGGGTGATCCCCAAGGGGAGAGGTGAGAGGGTGTCGTCGTTGGAGAGGACGGAGCTGGGGAAGACAGCCCAGAGAGACGGTTTGCTGCGCTGCTGCGATCAATGAAGCTCAGACTCTTCCCTGCAAACGCAGCTGGCCTAGAGGAGTAATTTGGGGATTGAGGCAAACCCAAAACATCATCTATGTTACCATAGGGCGAGACTGGCGAGTTGTATCCAGAATTGGAAGACAGACCTGCCAACTCTTCCAACAACTGCTGCCTTCGGAATTGCTTTACTCGGTCAAGCAACTCGGCTTCCACACCCATATCTCGTGCATTCAACGCCGTCTTCAGCCGGCTACCCTGCAGCTGCAACACCGGTGGTGCGCCCATGTTGATCTGGCTCTGCCACATAGGCGAGGAGGAGCCGCTGCTCGGTGATCCGAGTGAAATTGGGCTAAGAGAAGCCATTGATCTCGGGGAATGGAATTCAATAGCTGAACCAGTTGCAGCATACACAGGCCTGAGATCCTCAGGCCTGTGCGCGAAGAAGCACACCCGCCTCGTGCAATTGCTCTCATCCTTACAGAGACGGGTTCGGTACTGAGCGGGATGCAGCCAGCACTCGAATATACCGTGTGCATAGTCACAAGCATTCCCTTTGCTACACGAACCCTTCCGAAACTCCGGGCACGGGACACAGCTATAAAGATACTTCCTTGGATCCCGCCTCCTTGCGTTCTCTCCTGGATGCACAAACGGACACTCCGTCCAGTCATGGGAGTAAGCCCTCGAACAAGGCCTCACCTTGAATGTGTACATCCTGAACTCATCTGTGCTGTAAACCCCGTTCTGTATGTCAGGGAGAGTCGGATCAATCGGATACTCCTTTTTCGCCGGAATCGGAATCTCCGGCGGATCAGCTGCATCTGCACCTTTCAGTATGATTTCTAGGGTTTTCTTTCTCGATTTGGAGAATGAATTAGGGCAGTGAGCGATTAAATCAGCGGGACGATTTCCTTCGGCATCGACGCAATTGATGTCCGCAGACGCGGCAATCAAGAGCTTGACGATCTCAAGGGAGCGGCAAGAGCCGCTGGCAGCGGCACAGTGGAGTGCAGTGGCACCATCTGACCCGCAAGCGCGATTGGGATCTACACGGCCGGTTTGGATGATGTAGGTGAGCACATCCTCGCTCCCGAACATGGCGGCAACCATAAGAGGGGTTCTCTCCTCGAACCCCATCTTCTTGGACCCGATTCTTCTCCCATACCACAAGCTCGGTTCATTCAAACCGCGACCTTCTTCCTCGACCGCTCTCTTGAAGTTCGCCAAGTCATCAATGGCGGATAGTTCAAGCAAATTAGAGAACTTTCCACACGCCCCGTATAGCTGCTTGTGAGTTTCAAAGTCATCCTCCATGAAAAAAAAAATCCCCTTTTTCTCCCCTCTTGCTACCTACAAGGTGACCAAAAGGGTTTGTTTTGAGAATTGAGATCACAGGCATTGCATCGTATTATAAAGACAGACAGTATACAATAATTTTGCATAATTATGATCAATTATTAGAATAATTTGAATTTCAGGTGAACAAATCAATCAGTGGAATCCACCAAATCTGGATTCAATTTTGAGCAGCTGATGCAATAATCGCATAAGAGAGCAGGTTCAACCAGACCCACTAAGAACTGATTGAAGTTTCAACAAGAACCCATTAAAATTAAACACTCAACAAAGCTTAAAACACTCATCTTTTTTTAATCTCCATTTTTCGCCAGTTGTTTTTTTAAAATGGGTGCCTCAACAAACCCATAAAAAAGGAGGGAGGAGGAGATACCTTGAATTGAAACAGCTCTGTAGTGGGTAATTCAAACTCCAATGGAATTAGGGGATATGACAAAAGTTCAACGATCTGAATGGGGAATAAAACCCACCACCGAGTTGCAGAAGAAAACGGAGCTCCTGCCCCTTTTTAAAGTCCTCTGGAGCGGCAACGACCCAGCAAACGAGAATGACATCTGGAGTGAGAAACTAAAATTTTATTACAGATGAAAATGAAAATAATGAGAAGAAAAGACTTTTCCTTTTTGGTTCGGTCAAAGGAGATAAGAAGGGGTGCAACCGAAGAAACGGTAATGCGGCCTGCTAAATGCATTTTCAAATTCAAACTAGTACTCATTTGTTTAGAATTTGATAGGGGTTATTGATAACAACAACAACCCAGTTAATCTCGTTATAAAACGGGGTCTGGGGGTCAGGATGTACGCACTCATATCCCGAACAGGTCGATAAAGTGTTTCCGATAGACCCAGAACAGTAGGACAATAGAGCCACATAGTAATAGAACACAGAGTAGGGAGCAGGGAATAAGGAAGGCGCAAGGGAGTAGGATGGAAGTAAACAAAGGCACGAGAACACAGCTCAAATCAAAACTATAATATATGACACTAAACATCAACAGCTCGAATGCTCCGCCCCCAGTGGTCTCTGTCCGAAGTCATATCCTCCGATAGGGGTTATTGATAAGATATCAAAATGACTATTAATTGTACAACAAGTTCTTCCCATTTCTAAAAAAAAAATTATGGAGTATAATTTATTTGAGAGTTTGGTTAAAGGGGATTCAATACATCTTGTTCTCTCTTCTTTCATTCATCACTTTTGAGTCCTAGTTCACAAAGATAATTGGAGCGATTTCAACTGATTTTGGTGGATTTGTGCAAATTTTCATCCGCTCTATCAAAGGGAAAATTTTGACATTTAGATTGGTTTTGATTTAGGTATATATGATTGAAATTAAGGGTTTTATGATTTTTGAAAATGATATTGAAATGGGTTGATGTTTATGGTTGATTTTTGTGTTTGCTGTTGGTAGAAGTTTGTTATGGGTGTTATAGTTGAATAGAAATTGACGCTTTAATCTCTATCATGTCGAATTTTCAGATATTGATTTCATAATCTGTTGGGGGTGTACTCGCTATTGTTAGCCGAGCATTGTTGATAGGAGGAAATCGAGTATGCAAATTAAAATATAAATAAATTACAGCAAACCAGATTCCGTCCCTTGCAAATAATTACAAGACCTCCTCCTGATGCAGCAGCGGGAAGTCAGGATCGATCCACGAGGAAGCGTGTCAGCGGATCCTAGGCAGCGGAGAAATCTCACGGAAGTCGACAACAGTGGTCCTAGATCTCGAGTACAGCAACTCGACAGAAGATCGGACAGTCGAACACAGCGCAGCAGCAAGCACAGGGTGGTGGTCGATCTCGACTAAGGCTTCCTCGAGATCGAGTAAAGCTTTGTTGACGTCGAGTTGGGTCTTGTCGAGCACCTGCACACAGAAGCTACAGCGACCTGGGTCGAAGATCAGTAACTCGATATCGAGGAGTGCTATTCGATATCGAGGAAGACAGAAAACTAAAACGAGATAAAGTAAAAACAAATGCTTTGGGTTTCGAAAACTATGTATGAAAGACTTCCAAGATTGGGGTTTGCGACAACGATAACCAAGCATGCATAAGGCAAGAATAAAACAGATAATCATATAATTTGCATCGAAGGACTAAGCTTTCGACTTTTCCAACAATTAGACAACTCTCTCAAGAAACCCTAATTGTCTCTACTGATTTTATGTTTACAATCCAAGTTGTTAGCATGGACCTCCATTAGATGGGTAATAAACACATAACAAGTAGTAGATGCTCAAAACATGATAAAAGTCAGATCTTTACCTCAAACACGCAGGGTTATCGTCGGGCTCGCCCCAACCCTAGAAGTGGGTGGACTACTCGCGCTTCATCGCAACCTCAGACATCGATTGAAAGGAAACAACTTGCATTAATTTAAACAGAGTTTACAACCAAAGGAAGCCAATTCCACTCTCGCTTCACCAACTCCTATTGGCCACTCACTCTCTCTCTCTCTCCTACTACTAATTGCTGTGTGATTGAATGAATAGAAATCAGCCCCCTAAGGCTTTATTTATAGGCTTCTAATCCTTGCTATTCAAGGATAGAACATCTATCTATATCTAAAACCATATCTAAAAAGCTTAATGATAAATAAAAGCAACAACATAATTAAATCTAATAAAGGAAATTATATCTAAAGTCTTCAAGTGGATAAATCTCCTTCTCCATGATGTAACTTGATAGAATTGGATAGAACTCGGCAATCTTCGGCCCTTAGTAATCCCAATTCGAGTAGGACAGCTCACAACGCGTTACGCGACTTCTGGAAGGTTCCTCGATCTCGAGTAAGTCTCCTCGATCTCGAGTAGAAGTGACGTCGACTTGGCTGGCTCGGCGTCTCGGGTTGCTGGTCCTCGATAGGGCTCGGATAGGTGACTGGGGTGTCCTCGATCTCGAGGAATTCTCCTCGATCTCGAGTTGGATGGCTCATCAACTTGTGTGCTCGGCAGTGTCGGGTAGATCTTCTCGACATGCTCGGACATGGCTTCTGGCTTTGTCGACATCGAAGAAAGTCCTCGATCTCGAGGAAGGTGTCCGGGCGCCAGGTCGGGTAACTTCTTGTCGACATCCTCGGTCAGGTTGTCTTCGACTCCGGGCATGATCTTCGGGGATGTTGTCGATCTCGAGTTAGCAACTCGATCTCGAGTAAGTGTCCTAGAGTCGGGTTGTTCATCTTCAGCTTCTCGACATGTGCTCCTTGACTAGGGTGTGTCCAGGCATGATTTGTCGATATCGACTAAGGCTTGTCGATGTCGAGTAACTTTGAGCTCCGGTTCTTGCTTCTTGATTTTCTCCCGAAATGGTTCCATATTCTGCAATATTAAACAGAAACTTATGTAGATCTCCATTTCTGACAAATTAACATAAACTACATAAATTCGACATATTCCCAACCCTGCAAAATGTATGGAATATGGAATTAAAATATGCATAAAAACATGGCTACTTTAGAGACATCAAGCATCACAAATGAGCTCGGCAAAATAGCTAGAGCATCACAAAGGAGCTCGTTGGAATTGGTTGAGCTTCATAAATGCGCTCATCCGAAATGCTTGAACTTCATGAAGTATCTCCTTAGAATCGAACGAGCTCAGCAATAAAGGAGCTCGTTGATTTTTTCATTGTGGTTTTTTTTTTCGCAAATATGAGTAACATCCTAACATTGTAAGAGCATTCCCGATGGTGAACCTGTGGGTTCATTGCCCAGCCGGGTGGAAAAAATCTTGGGGGAAAAAAAAAAGAAAAGTCCATGAATCCGGATGCAAGGATTCATCTGCAAGAATCCAAAAAAGAGGGGTGCATGAGCAGCAATTTCGAGGGCACGTAGATGGGGCATGAGCGCGCCTGGATGAGTGGACAAAAAACGACGTCGTTCCGCTCTGAAATGGCCACAAACGCAGCATTCAAAGCTGCCCAAGTACCCAGGTGGAAAAAAAATTTGGTTAGCGTGTTTTTTAATTCAATTTCAGCCATTTTAACATTATAAAAAATAATAAAAATTATATTTTTGAATTCAATTTAATTTTCTCTACATATAGACATCCACTTTGCATATGTTTCGATAGAAAACAAAATTCATGATATTACCGTATTTTGTCGAACACCTGTGTAATTTATTATGTAGTTGTGTATTGAATTTATTTAATAATAATAATAAATAATAAGCAATAATTTAATATTTAATAATAATAAATAATCATGAATATTAGGAGTTTAATATATAGAGATTTGATTTAATAAAAAATATAAATAAAGAAAAGTAAGTTATGAGTCCAATGTCGGGGTTCATGAATGAGAGGTGAAAAAATAATAATCTGAAATGGGGCACTTAAGCTGATGTGACACTGAAAAAGTAAGTTATGAGTCTGGGAAGGGATTCACTAATGCAGATGGTCTAATGCCCACTTTGTTTTCCTAGGGGAATTATAACGTCGATTTAGATGTTAAAACATTATGTTCATTTGAATGTTGCCTCAGCCCGCAGCGTCGGAAAACACGTCCATATCCTACCCGGACCCAAACTAAGCCCATTAGACTTCCTAGAGTAACATTGAATTGGACGTTGTAATCATCAAATTAGACATTTTTGTAAACGTTAAATTGGACGTTTATATAATGTCGATTATAAAAATTTAACGTTTATATAATGTCGATTATAAAGCAACATATATCTAAGGCTTACCTAACACTGTTAAACGATAATTTACTGTATATATAGTCTCCACAAATCAAAATTCCATAATCACTCCATTTTGAAAGGATCCGGATTCTCTCCTAAGCTAATCTTCCTAATATTTACCTAATGCTTTGATCTCAACCGTTCAAAAAAACGAACGGCTAAGATTACATATTTTAATTAACCCCAAATTCTCAAAACCATCTCTCATCAAACCGTCAGCCACGACGCCTCTTGCTCTTGGATCTGGATGCTCCCCCGTCGGCCGTCAGGCGCTTGCTCTTGGCCCTCACAAAGTCACAATCCTCTCGCTCTCTCCATCGATGTATCTCAATTACAGCTTCTCTAATGGTTTCTTTTCCTTTCTCTCGAATTCATAAGTGCCGTCGTTGCGCAGTGTCTCCCAATCCTCGCATTTTTGTTTCCTCTTCATCCGATTTTCCGCTCAGATTGACGAAGGATCAGGGGGAGTTCGACGGGAGATGAAGAGAGGAGTTGTTGAACTAGCCTCTCCATCCGATTTGAGGATGAGGATACCACAGTTGCTGGCAGCAATCAATCGCTGTCATAGTCTCGTGCGCAGGTACGATCATCTTTTTGTTTAAGTTGTGTAATTGCACTTCAAATTTGGTGTTTTTGTTCTCCATGTTTGCTCCATATCTCGAAAACAAAGCCAATGTCAATTGTCAATGCTTAGACCACAAATTTGGTGTGTTTGTTCTCCATAGTTTGTAGTTTGGTATACTGTTTGTATGTCAGTACACAAACCTAATTTTGAACTTGTATTGCAAAGTTATCTCTTTGAACTTGTATTGCAAAGTTATCTTGTATCACCACCCTTCCACTTTATATTAAATCCTAATTTTGTCTCAATGGGATCCAATCATTTTTTGAAGCTGGCATATATTGCATCTTCATTGATGGTAGCATAGTAAAGAATTGGTTTTTTCTTGATTCTTGATTTGTAGCTTATGGATATTGAGTTGACTTTTGGTAGCATAGTAAAGAATTTGGGGCAATACTTAAGAAATGAGTGTTGACTGTTGAGCATTGCTAACTTTGATAGGTCACCAGAATCAATGTGGTTAGTTGATGACTTGATGAGTATAAACTAATGCAGCAAATTTTGACCCACAATGCCACCCACGGCAGTATAATCTGATGTTGATTGTTGCTTATTCCGAAAGTTTCATTGCGTAGCAAACGATACCTCTAACATGATAAACTTTAAAGTTGCCTCTTTTGTCACTTGTTATTTCTTATAATGGTTTATGTATTGGCTTGGAAACCCTTTCTTACATGCCCAAATATGCCCGTTGTCTCCTTGGATGAGAAAAATAAACTATATATCATACTAAGGTTATCAGTTTATCACTAACTAGAGTCACTGCATCATTGAGTGGATAACTTGACATGAACTCTTATGGTTACTCTTTAGTGATGCGTCATTTGACGATTACGGAACTTAAGTATGTGTATGCCTCAAGACTAGAACTGCAACTCTGCAAGTGTGGGTGAATGTTTAAATAGTTTCCTAATATTGCCTGCATATTTTGTTGATTCTGTTCGTGGCATTTTGTTTCCTAATATTGCCTTGTTTCTTTCGCAACAGGTTGAGGGAAAGACTGTCAAAGCACAGATATGGGACACTGCAGGCCAAGAGAGATATCGAGCTATCACAAGTGCTTACTACAGGGGTGCTGTGGGTGCTCTCCTTGTCTATGACATAACCAAGCGGCCAACATTTGATAATGTCCAGAGGTGGTTGCGTGAGCTGAGGGACCACACA
This sequence comes from Persicaria maculosa, assembly GCA_963922045.1. Taxonomy (NCBI): domain Eukaryota; kingdom Viridiplantae; phylum Streptophyta; class Magnoliopsida; order Caryophyllales; family Polygonaceae; genus Persicaria; species Persicaria maculosa. The sequence continues at coordinate 19,915,126 of OY998258.1, forward strand.
GACTCTAACATTGTCATTATGATGGCTGGAAACAAGTCCGATCTAAAGCATCTTAGAGCTGTCTCAGAGGAGGATGGTCAATCCTTGGCTGAGAAGGAGGGCCTCTCGTTTCTTGAGACGTCTGCGCTGGAAGCAGTTAACGTTGACAAGGCATTTCAAACAATTATGACAGAGATCTATCACATAGTTAGTAAGAAAGCATTGGCAGCCCAAGAAGCTGCCGGAAACCTCCCAGGTCAAGGGACCACCATTAACGTTGGCGATGGCTCAGGGAATCAGAGTAGAGGATGATGTTCTAGCTAAACTGGGTAATTCGGATAGAAAAAACAAAAGGATAGGTAGCAAGCAATCAGGTTCTTTTTACTGTGTCTCCCATTTGCCTTTCCCATGTCCAATTCTTATTCATATCTTCTTCTTTTTACTGTGATCAGAAGTTTGTGAAAGTGAAGAAGCTGCAGAACTATTATTAGCTCAGAAGATATGACAGTAAAGCAACACCAATTTTGTTTTCCCACCGGATATGACAGTAAAGCAACACCAATTTTGTTTTCCCAATTTGCAATTTGTATGCTTTGTTCGGTTTTTATATTAACAAGTAGCCTATTAGCTCAATTGGTAGAGCATTGTGTTTGCACACAAAGATGTGGGTTCAACTCCCACAAAGGCTAATATATTCTCTTTGTCAAACTAATGTAAAGTGACATGCATATTCATGAAAATGTGCCTGATGCTGACAACAACAATACAGTACATGAATTTTTTGAAAATGTGCAGCAAGCTGAATCCTCACAGGTACAGTCACCAACAGATAATGAAGCTGAAGATTCAGTGTGCAACAACAACAATCAACAACAGGCACATCAGCAAATCGAGCCCATAAGAAGATCAACAAGCAGGAACATAAAATTGTTTTACCAACAGGACACCAACAAACTAATGTTCAGACTGGTTGAATCAATGCAAAATTTCCTACATAGTATTATTTGAAAATGACACCGAAAACTAAAAATATATCCGTAGACTAGTTTTCCTCATTATTTGTAGATCCTTGGCCTGCAGAAGGAGGTTGTATGCTATTTGATTGAGTAGATGCTTGTGAACTTGGCCCAAAGAATTCTTGATGAGGTAACCAAGGCATTTGGTTCATCATGTTCAACTCATGTGGATGCATCTGTCAAAATACCAATAAGGAACAAATAGAGGATGACAAAACTAAAACATTTAATCACACACACTCACATTGTATGAAGGAAGGAGCATTGACATATATCCACCACCCGTAGCAACTTGAGGTTGAGGTGAAGAAGGTATAAGAGATTGGTTCACATCGACATTATTTTTTGGAACTCCATGTCCCTATAATTATACAGAATTAGAGTATTGATTCAGTAAATAATACATATTTAGCAAAAGGTAAAGAAGGTTTTCAACTCATTACCTTTGCAGTCTTCTTTTTGCTTTTGTTTAACTTAGTTTCAAACTCTCCCTTTGGTCTACGCTTCCCACGATGAGTTACTTCTCTCTTCTTAAATCCTTTTGCATTCAAAGTTAGAGGATCATTAGATGAATCAACCAACAAACACTGCTGGTATTGATCTTCCACGACTTTGTCACCGTTTATTTGTAAACGTAACACATCTTCAACCATCTTTGATAACTTATCAACCTCAATACTAGCTAGCTGATATGCCTTCTCACTTTCTGATGCTCTAGATGCTATGCGAACCAGTTTAGAACATAGACTTCTATATCGAGATGTCTGTTTCATTCTTGGATTTGATACAATCTCCTGTCCATGCATATCTTTCACAACACTATCAACCCTTGCATTTTTTGTCCACCTCTTCAAGATATATTGCTCAGGTATCCTTTTTATTAGTGCAGTCTCTCTTCCTTCTGCCATGACTTTAATACAATGCCTACACAAGACACCTACAATCTCAAACATCCTACAACTGCAAGATACAGTAAACTCCCCTTCTCTTATTACTACTCGCTCCTTAGTGAACCCATCTCTCACAACAGTGAAGATAAATTTCTCACCACTAGACACACACTTCGTAATAGAAGACTTCAAAGAATCTTCAAACTGAGCCTGAAAGACTTTGAATATCACTTTAGTGTAAATTTCTCGTGCATGTATCAATAAGCTTACCTCCATTTTGCAGTGAACAGTGCGGAAAACTAGATCATACTCAGCTTCCAGTTCTTTATAGCGCCTATCATATAACACTCTTTCAAAGTGAGCAAAAAACTCGGGCAATTGCAGGTCTGATTTCAAATACCCCTTCAAAGTAGCATTAAGGCTTTCACTAAGTTGTGTAGTTTGCATTCCTGCGGACCATGTCCACTTGACATATGCATGCGCCCATTTTTTTCTTATTGCATATGTTGCATCCAACCAAGGATCATCATGTACATCATACTCGTCAAGCATGGACTGCCAAGCACTCACAAACTCATCCTCTTCTTCAATCTCATAAACAAATTTGCTGAACACATTAGCTTCATGCTCACGGTGGTCCCGAAATAGAAAACCTACTTTCTTTAGAGCATTTTGCATCAAATGCCATATACAAAGACGATGGTAAGTATCAGGCATCACATGTAACACAGCCTTAGCTATTGCCGCATCTTGATCAGTAAAAATAGTTTGTGGAGGCTTCCCACTCATTGCCTTAAAAAAGGTCTCAAACAACCATATAAAGGATGCAGCAGTCTCATCATACATTAGAGCAGCTCCAAATATAACAGTCTCCTTGTGATGATTTAGTCCAACAAACGCTGCAAATGGCCGATTTGCTTCATTCAGTTTGTACGTAGTATCAAAACTTACCACATCCCCAAATAAGCTATAGTCCATAATCATTTTTGCATCGGCCCAGAAAATGTTGGTGATATGCTCCTCGGTATCCAGCTGCATCTCATAGAAAAACGATGGGTTTTCCAACATTTGCTTTGAGAAATATTCCATTAGAAAACCAGCCTCTCCGAATTTCAACTTCTTTTGCCGAACACTTCTAAGATAATTCTTATGGTCTTGCTTTGTAAATCCCAATGACTCCCTTCCACCAGCCTGTTGACCCATTAACTCAAATGCACATTTTGGAGGGAGTCCAGAATTTGCAGTAAGGTCTATAAATGCACTATCTGTAGTTTTCACAAGTCGTTGAGATGGCATCATATGCACAACATCTTCACCGACAGGAGGATGATTATGCTCTTCAGTAAAACGATAAACATGATACTTACCAGTGCGCCTATCTAGCTTAATCCCCATATGTGCTCCACATCCCGTCCTTGTATGTGCTCTTGGATTTTTTGTTAAATCATCTCTCTTATCATGCTTTCGAAAACCTTCCTTACAACATACAAAAGTTCTGGAAGTCAATACACCTTGTTTATCCTTAGGACCGGCTTCTCTTCTAATACTAAACCCCTCATTGCATCCGTACGCATTATAAAATTGGTATGCAGCAGCCTCAGATTCGAAGGTCATATCAATTCTAGGTTTCGCCGATTCTTTTGATTGTTCCAAATGATCGATACTTTCTTCTACTGTTTTTTCCATTCTCAAAATCTGAATTGAACAATCAAAATAAAAAAAAATGGAAGAAGTGTGAGGCTGTGAGCATAGAATAATTGAACAATCATCTATACTTTATTGGTTTCGTGTTTTCATGTTTATTTTTACTATCTTAATCATTCACTAATAAACTAAATAAGCTTAAGCATTTGACTTTACAGTAACTTCTTTACGTCAATTAATTTAACTTTACACTAATTAATTTGATCTTAATCAATGAAGCAAAAAAGAAAGGAATGAGTTTCTCGTATATACACTATTAATTGAAGTCTAGGCTAGAAGGTTGTAGAGCTGTGTTTCTAATTCAACTAATTTAACAAAAATTGCAATGCATCACAGAACAAATACGTACCTTGCCCTGCAACTTTAACCAAAGCTTTCAAGGTGGAAGGCAATGGTATGGTGGTCGACGTGCTGGACCGTAACCGTGATGACTCGGCTTTCAAGGTTGAAGGCAATGGTGGTCGACAGTAACCGTGATGATCACTCCGCTCTCAAGGTTGAAGGCAACAGTGGTCGACGTACTGGACAGTAACCGTGATGACTCGGTGTTGAAGTAGGGTTTACTGATCGGTGATCGGTGAAATTGCTTGATCGATTAGTTTTTTAATTAATTAATTCACTTAATTAAATTTATTTATAAGGGAATTAATCTTGACCATTCATATACTTGAACGGTTGTGATTAGGCTATTAGGAAAATATTAGGCAAGGGGTGATTAGGAGAGAATCTGATCGGATTACGAAATTTATGTTTCAATGCGACGATTAGTCTTGAGTCTCGATTTCTAATCTTTGTGGCTCACTCGTTCCCATTTGTTTTATGGATTTCAATCAGCGTTGGTGAATCCGATCAACAATTGGGATGACTTCAGTGCAGGACTACAGGCGCATGCGGAGGAAATACAAGGCTGACGAGCTCACACGTACACAGCCATCACCTTTATAGTCCATTTTACGGTTTACTTGCCATAATTGGTGAATCCTAAACAATACTAAAGCAGGATCGGTTTAAGACACGTGACAACTCCTGGTGAAAAATTTTCCCGCTTCAAATGTGTAGCTAATAACACAATCTTCTTCTTTCTTTCTTTTTTCTTGGCAAGAATATCAATATTGTAATTTCCCCCCTAAATATGTGGCATTCGCATGATTTTTTTTTTCAACTAACATCCTAATTAGCTTTGTAACACATTTTTTAATCCTTCGTTTTTCAATAATAAAATGTAACATATATATAGTTATGTGTATCTTATTTTATACAATCATATACTCCGTATAATATTAAATAGAAATACTTCTGGTGTAAAATTTTCCTGCTCAAATATTTAGCAATTATATAATATTTTATATTAATGCCAAATGTATATTACTACATAATGTTAGTTTTTTTTTAACAGATAGTCTGCTTATTTTTTGGCAAGAGTATCAATATTATAATTTTTGTTCCTAAAATATGTAGCATTTGATTGATTTCTTCCCAATAACATTCCTAACCTAGCTAACTCATTTTTTAATCTTTTTTCCTCAATAATCTAATATATTATATTCTGATCCTTTTCTTTGAATTAGAACAAATTGTATAATACTTATACTCATAGTCATATACATCTTATCTCATATACAATAGTAACAATACCAACTTCTTCCACATGTCGCTACCTAGACATGTTAATATCAGATCATTCGGATTGGATTTAGATCAGATCATTTCGAGTTTTGGGTAAAATGTGTCTTGCATATATCCGGGTTGACTCGAACCCGGGTTTCACTTTGTTTTGGGTCAAATTAGGTCCATTTTGGGTTTGTCAAATTTTTTTCAAGTATATTAAAATAATTTAACTATAGGAGTGATTTTAATATATTCTAATTTTTTTTCAATTAATTAGTACTTCGTATTTTCTTAAGTTTTGTATATAGGTAAGTCACATTTTAATCTATATTTTTTTTTCTCCACTTAAAAGTATAATTATGAATTAATATGTTTGATTACATACTGTTATGCTTTTTTACTCTATTTGAACGGTCTTTTAATTTTTACTCTATTTGTATCAGAACACTTAACATTCTAAATATATTTAATGTCTAAACATTCTAAATTTTTTTCCATTTTTCTATATATTAGTTTTTATTTCCAACAATGTCTTATTAATTCTCCAACTTCTAATATCTTTCTACGTTGTTCATTGGCAAGGTTGATTTTTACCTTATTAATTTGTTGTATTGAAAAAAAAATTGCTAAAAAGATAAGTATGATTAGAAGAACAAGTATTGTGAATTTGTGATACTAGAAAGAAGTATCGTTTTTATGTAATTTTTAAATTAAACATGATTAAAAAAAACTATGATTAAGTCAAAGATATTAAATTTCAAAGATGATTGGATTAAAATAGTTTTAATTGAAAATTATAACATACCTCTTCATAAAAAAAAATTAGGTGTTTCTTTATCAAAGTACAAAAAGGGCAATGACCTCTTGATTCACATTTGTTTGACTTTAAATATTTTGAAATAAGTTTTTATGATAAATAAAATTCTACTTATTAAGTTCATATTTTTGTTCAAATTTAAAATGGTGTATTAAAGACAAATATATTTAAGTTATAAATGAAGATCTTTTATGAGAATTTGAGACAAAATTAACACATTTTATATTCAAACTAATTTTAGAGATTCTTTCATATATGGAAGATATTTATCTTTAATAGCACATTATTTTTTTTATAAAAAAATAACATATCCTAAACAATACTAAAGTAGGAGGTGCTTAGGACACGTATGAAAAATTTCCCGCCTTTTTTTTCCTTCTATTATTGTGCCACGTATGAAAAATTTACCACCTATTTTTTTATTTCTTTTGATAATAAATTATTATATTTTGAATATAAAATGTGGATGACCGTTCATATATACACCAAATATCTTATAAACTTATTTTAATTTTGATTAAAAAGAAGTCTATAAGATATTTGTAAAACTCATAACCATTTTTAGGAATAAAATAGGAGAATGTGTTCATATATACACCAAGTTTTTTAAATAATATTTTTTTAAAATTTTGGTAAAATATATTTTTTAAATTTATTTGAGATTCTAATTCAAATAAAGCGTAAAATATTATAATATCATATATATTTTACATAATCCTAATAGAAGTTGACAATATGTGGTGATTTGTTAATAAAAAAACATTTAATGGGTGGTTTTCTCTAATTTGGTTCCTAACAGGTGGTTAAGTGTAAAAGTCTATATTTAACTGGTGGTTTTCTGAATTTCCCTAAAAAATATCTTTCTCATTAACGCAGTGGGTACCTTGCTTGATTTTTCATAACATTAATTTTTAAAAATTTAAATAAGTGTGTATTAGAAATTGTTAAGTACATGTTAAACTCTGAAACTGTAACTAATGAAATTTTAGGTTGATTCGGGGTGGTGGTTGGCATGAATATATATGTCATTTGTAGAACTGAGCCCGTTCTTTTTATTGATTTTTTTAATTTCAAATCGGTTCAGAATCATTTAATATTGGATATGATTATTATTGGCACAAGGGAGGTTAGATATCATGAAAATTAAATTTATATAAGTTTTTTTTTTTTTTTACAGTAGGCAAACATTCGGAGCTATTACAAAGAAAGTAAACGCGCTCCTGGATCATCCTGACGGATGATGGTACAAAGTTCCCTATTAAAAGGGATTGTAGATCTATCACTAATGATACCTCTAGTGGCTATATAATCTGCAACTTTGTTCGCTTCTCTGTAGATGTGATTGAATTCAACCTTTTCAAAATCCGCTTTCATGATCTTGATTTCTTCTGTTTGTCGCATAATCTCCCATCTGTTGTCTCCTCCTTTAGATAGAATTCTCATCAGCTCTTGGTTGTCTCCTTCTACAACGATCTTGTTCAAGCCTAATCTTCGAGCTACCTTCATCCCTATAAGCACTGCTGCTGCTTCAATTTGAATAACTGTACCTTGATCTACTTCTTGGTAGAAGATCTCAGCTACATGGCCCGTAGAATCACGAATGATTCCTCCCACCTGGCTAATGCCGGTGGGTTTGACAGAGCCATCTACATTAATTTTGTAGATGCACCCTGCTGGTCTAGTCCATAAAGATCTAGACCTTTTTCTCCTTTTTTTGATATCTTTATTAATACTCTTGGAATTTGTTTCTCTCCAATCTTGGATATTATTATTAATTCGCTTAATCATGTTACCAAAGGTGTCAGGGCTTGTATGTTTAAATATTAATTTGTTTCTAGTTTCCCATATCATTTCCCAAATAACCACTAGGTCTTCAAAAAACTGATTTGTTTGTTTGATTTGGCTAATGTTGTCGCACAAGGAACCTTGTAAGGAGAGGTTGTGAAAGAGCTTACCTGTTGCCTGTTCAAAATGGGCTATTAGTTCCTTTGCAAAGGAGCACTCCGTAAAGAGATGAGTGGCATCCTCATTTCTGAGGTTACAAAGGGAACAGGTGTTTGGTACTCTGTTGATGTATCTATTAAGCCTGCTGGTCGTGGGTAGAGCATCTATTTTAATTTTCCATACTAGGTTTTTAAGGCGAGGAGGGAGGTTTAGATTCCAAATCCAGTTATGGTTTTCTATGTTGTGGTTAAGGGTGTTTGTAATTTTCTTAGCAGATTTGGTGGTAAACTTTCCTGTGGGATTAGGCACCCAGATTAGCTTATCTTGGGTTTGCCATGATGGGATGTTGAGGGATAGAATACCATTAGCTACATTTTGAGGGAAAAGACTATGTATGAGAGTCTTATTCCAGAGCTTTTGAGGGGTAAAGAGATTGTTGACTTTCATGTTCGGGTCATTGTTACCCATGAAGGTTTGGAGATTTGTATTGGGAACCCAAGGGTCATTCCAAATATTTATGAGGTTACCGTCTCCTATAACCCAAAGGAGGCCTTTCTCGAATTTTTCTCTAAGAGATAATAGTCTGCCAAATTGCCAAGAGGTGGCCTGATTTGGTTTGTCCCTGGTGTTGCTATTAGGAAAATATTTTTCTTTGATGACTCTAACCCAAATATTATCTTCATTAGTATAAAGTTTCCAAAGTAATTTAAACTGGAGGTTTATATTTAGGTCTTCGGCTTTTCTAATACCCAATCCACCTTGGGCTTTACTCTTACAGATGTTATCCCAGCTTACTAAAGGGGTATATCTCTCCGAGTGAAGTTTATTCCAGAAGAAATTTTTGTTTATTTGGTCTATTTGATTAAGAATTCCTTTAGGGAGCAAAAAATTTTGCATCAGATAATTAGTTTTGGAACTTAGATTGGCTTGAATTAAGATGGCTCTGCCTGCTTGAGACAGATTTGAGGCTTTCCATTTGGACAGTTGCTTTTTCAAATTTTGGATAGCTTCCTCAAAAACCGAGTTTTTAATTCGGCCGTTGAGCATCGGAATACCTAGATATTTTTCAAGAGTACTCGAGATTGGTATTCCCATACTCTGAGCAAGGTCTCTCGCTAGGTTTTGGTTCACATTTTTAGAGCATTGGAGAGAACTTTTACTATAATTAATAGTGAGACCCGAGAGGTTGGAGAAGTTGTTTATCATATTCTGAATGGTATTTAGGCTAGTATGCGCAGCTTTGGCAAAAATAATCGTGTCATCTACAAAAGTAAGGAAAGGTATAGGGTTACCATTTTTGGTGAGTTTGATTCCGATTAACGCATCCTCTTGCAAAGCTTCCTTGTGCATTTCTCTCGCTAGGCCTTCCATTACTAACACAAAGATGTAGGGTGCAAGTGGGTCTCCTTGACGAATTCCCCTGTTAGGCTTAAACTGTTTACCTGGACAATTGTTTACTAGAGTTGAGAAGGAGGATGTTGTAAGACACGTCATAACCCAGTTGATCCATAAAGGATGGAAATCAAACTTATGAAGAACCGCTTTGATGTAGCTCCAGTTGATTTTATCGTAGGCTCTTTCCATGTCGAGTTTTAATACCATCCAACCAGTTCTTCCTTTTCTCTTATGGAAGCTATGGAATATTTCATGAGCTATTAAGGTATTATCCTGAATGGATCTACCTTCTACGAATGCTCCTTGAAAAGGGTTGATGAGCTTTGGGAGAATAGGTTTAAGCCTGTTTACCAGAATCTTAGTGATTACTTTGTAAATGGTGTTACATAAACTGATCGGCCTGTAGTGGTTGATTGTGGTAGGGTTCTCAGTTTTGGGAATTAGAGCAATAAATGTTTTGTTTATCTCTGACAATAAATGTCCTGAGTGGAAGAATGCTTTGACTGCTTTACAACAAGAGGGTCCTACTATATGCCAGTATTTTTTATAAAATTCTGGGGGAAAACCATCAGGACCGGGAGATTTATCTTCTGCCATTTCAAATATCGTGGTTTTGATTTCAGCTGTAGTCAGTTGAGAGATTAGATTTCGGTTTTCCACTGACGTTATTTGAGGTTGAATGTTCCAAACATCCCCTGGGTTAACTTGATATTGATGAGAACCTATAAATCTTTCCGATAGCTCATTTGTGATTTGATCAGAGATGGTGTCATTGTCATAAATGATATTGCCCTGTTTTGTTGTAAAGGATTTAATTGGTCTTTTTGAACTTTTAACTCTAGCTGTTATTTGAAAGTATTTCGTGTTCCTGTCTGAAAATTGAAGGTGATTTGATTTGGCCCTTTGTTTCCAGAACTTATGGTTGCATTCTAAGAGTCTGTATCTCTTGAGTTCTAATCTCGCTAACTTTTCTTCATCTTGTTTACTGATGTTACCCCAAGGTAAACGATTTTGCAAATTCATAATTTGACTCTCGACTTGAGTAAGTTGTCTAGCGGTATTACTGGTTTGAGATTTACACCAGTTTTTGGTATTTCGTTTGAGCAGTTTTTGTTTCTGTATTAGTTTAAAGCTTTGGGATCCATTAAAATTATTACGCCAAACTTGTCGAACCATAGATTCATATATAGGATTTGTCGTCCATGCCATTTCAAATCTAAATGGAGCGCCTTTAGTAGGATTTCGAGATCCTATTTCTAGAGAAATTGGGCAGTGGTCAGAATCAGAGAAGGCATGATGTTTTGTATGAATCTTTGGAAACCAATTGAAGATTTGTTGACTTGCCAGAATTCTATCCAAACGTTCATATGTATTGTTAAAGTTTGATTTGTTTTTTCTCCAAGTAAAGGGAGAACCAGTGTAGGGAACAGTTTGGAGATCAAGTTCATACTTGACAAATTGTAATCGTCTAAATCTAGATATGGATGGAGTAACACCCCCTATTTTTTCTGTGTCGTTTTCTATATCGTTTAAATCACCTATAATGAGAACTGGAAGGGAGTGTTTGTGGGTTATCGAAAAAATTTCTTCCCAAAAAGGGGTTTTTTCTGATTCAACAGATGGAGCATAGACCAACAATAAAGCAAAATCATGCTTGTCCACCGTTGTTTTGATCATGAGATATCTGTCTGATTGTTCCAGAACTATACTTGAGTCTTCGAATTTTGATTTGTAGAGAAAATAGATGCCACCTTTGTGACCCTTAGCACTGATGCTGAAAGCTTTATGAAAGCCCGAGGCTTTGATCATCTGATCTGTCGGGGCTTCAGAGGCTTTAGTTTCAGTAAGCATAAGGGCATCAAGATGATTTGTAGCTCTAAGGTGGTTTATTTCTTGCCAAAAGAGAGGCCTTCTAGAACCTCTAACATTCCAGTATGCGACTTTAATCATAAAAAATTCCATTTAAGAAGAGCTTTTAGCATATTAAAGTGTAAGATGGTGCAAGATTTTTCATTACATCGTTTAAGATCTACATTTGGAGAGTTGCTGTTTTTGTTTAAATATTCAGAAAGTTTGAAACCGATCCAAGCTTCCCTCACGTAAATCCTGCTGGTTTGAAGGTGCTCGTGCCAGCTTCTTTGATCAGTTTTAGTCCACCAGTGGATTTGAGACCTGCATTGAAATTTAAGTGTATGTCTTGCACTTGTTGCTAGGAGCTTTGTTGAAACTTTTGTTTGTAGAGGTTTGGTAATGAGGTTTATGCAGCATGCCACCACCAAGTCCCTAACGAGACTGGTGTGGCAATGCTTGAAGTTTGTCTCATAAGATTTTTTAGAAAGTTTGATAGTAAGTTTGAGATAAAGTTTGTTTCTGAAGTGTTGGTGCGGCCTTCCACCACACAGAGTAGGGAAACTCTGATGGGGAAACAACCAAGTGTTGGAGGAAAGAGTTGTGATGGGCATCTTACCATATCTGCTAACACAGACAGCCAGCATCAAACTTGATGCTTCAACATCCTTGAACCTGCAAAGAAAACTTACACCACCATAGCCCCAAACTCCATGGGAGCCATGGATAATTCCCTGGGCTTGATACCAAATCTTATGCTTTTCCAACTTATAATTGAAGAGCTGGCAAATCAAAATACTACGGCTAACATGCATAAAACTCAACCATTCAAAGTTAAATAGGAGATAGTTGTAACCCTTATTATCACAATAACAAAAGTCAGGGTCAGCAATCCAGTTTCTACTCACATCTTTTTGGGAGAGATGAATTCGATTATATCTAAAAAGCAATATGGATCTAACCAAAGCAAGAACATTCATGGAAAAGTGGACTAATGAATACAATTGGGACAACATGTAATGCATGCAACCTAATTTGTACTCACAGATCATAAAAGGAGGGATAGAGTTATCAACCAACACAGAGGGAACCTGATAATGACTAGAAGGGGATTTTATAGGAGTGCGGAAATGCTCTAGAAATATTAGAAGGGGAATAATAGGTTCATAGAGGAACTTAACTGGTATGAGGTAGCGAGACTTCTTGGCCAATACCCACCGCCAGACGTTCATCCTGATTGCAGCATGCAGAGGTGGTGCTAACCTTGGGTTGCTGCGCAGAGCATTCCGGTTGCATGCAATGATTCGGGCCTGAAAAAAGGTAATCTTAAGATCAAGAGTTTTGAGATAAAACATAAGAAAGCTAAAGGTTTTGTGCTGAGATTTTGGTGTAAAAGGTTTGGGTTTAAAGGTTTTGATTTTTGAATATGTTAATAAGCTGGGAAGAGTCTGATAGTTAGAGGTATCTTCAGATCTTATTTGCCGACCACCCGGGGAGGCAAGCGCCCACCAAGGCAACCGGGAAAAGGGACCAGGAGGCCACCAAGGAAGCGTCTTATTCAGCCGCTGGGGACAGAGCCGTCGTCTAAGGCGAGGAAGAGCACCCTCACACCTCAGAAGAAGGATTTGAGCAGAGCGAGTACAGGAAGGAGGATAGGATGGCCGGATGGCCATGAAAAGTCGTCGGCGCAGGCCACCCGAACCTGAAGGACCCAGCCGCCAGCAACCAACACAGCCCAGAATCCGCCCGGTGACGACGATCTTGCAGCCACCAGACCTCCGGCGTCCAGCGAGGGCCGCGACAGGAAGGGCCACCGCTCTTCGAACTCTCTCTTTCCATCTGATTTTCCATTTTTTGCCTCTTTTTTTGACAGATTTTTTGGGTTTTTTTTGGATGAAACTCAAATCTCCTTCCTCTCTTGGAGAAATTGGGTGTTTGATTGTGTGATTTTGTTTAGAAGGAGGCTGAATCTGGAACTGGTCTTTGAGATTAGGCTGAGTTTTTGAGTTGTGGAGGCTAGTTTTTGGCTTAGGGTTTTCTTGGAGAGAGCTTTTCATTTCTCAAAATGTTCCCACGTCCATTATCATATCCTCTTGATAAATTTATATAAGTTGTAAGTACAAATTCGGTCAATAGATTTTTTAAAATATTTTTCTATTAAAATAGGTTAATAAAAATTATTGTATTTTAATTTATTTATTAACCAAAACTTATATAATATTTTTGTAATCTACAACCCGTGCGATAATGAACTAGTAATAGCTAAAATATTCGCACCGTGATTTTTTTAAATAAAATCTTGATATTATAAAATATTATATTAATAAAAGTTAAGATACAATTAATAAAACTCTTTACAATAAATGTATCTTATAAATATCTCAAAAATTATTTTTAAAAAAATCTCAAATAAAAGTATAATACATAAATATAGATATTTAAATCACTTAGTAAAAATAGCAATAATAATAATAATAATAATAATAATAATAATAATAATGTCATTGTAGCTTCGAGTCGCTGCCTTGGTGTGGTTGCGTTTGGTTTCGAGTTGGGTTGCAGTACGTATCGGGCGTCCTGTATGATCGAGAGGATCGTGGTTGTGTTCATGGTCTTCGAAGATCCCTCATTAAGGTGGGGGCAACGTCGGTGGTCCGCACATCCCAATGATTCGCCCTTTTCCGATGGTGGATTACTGTTTTCCGTCTTCTTGGCGTCGAGACGTCGTCTGAGTCGTCGCACTCGCCCGTGTTCTCGGCATTCGTAGCTCGTCTTTGATCTTCATCGACTCCTCCGCTGACTGACGTCTTTTATAAGTTGTTAGGGTTTTTCTTTCTTCTTTGCTGATTTGTGTTGCTTATGGTTGTATGTTGACGATTAGTTCGTCTGCCGATTCGTCGGCCTCTCGAGCTTTAGGCTTGTCTGAGCTCGAATTTTCACCTAATAAAAAAATGTGGTGTGACATAACTTAGGCTTTTTTATTAGGTAATAATTCGAGGACCAAACAAACCTGGCTCCTCGAGAGGCCGACAACGTCGGCAGACGACAAACCGTCAAACATACAACGAAAATAAAACACGGTGCAATAAAAAAAAGGCAAACAAGCACCCTAGTCGAACAAACAAGCCTAACCAAAAAAAGTCGAAGAACCCATAAACTAAACCGGGAGCCAAGCGTTATGAAGCGATGAGCCGATGACACCGCTGGTCAACGGTACATCAGGAGTCGATGCACATTGCCTCAACCCCAGTCAGACCTGACACCGGACGCCAGAGCCCCAACTCAGACTGGGACCGCCAATAAACTACCGAAAACGCATCAGAGAACCAACCTTGTACAAACACACCAAAAAACTCTTTCGGAATTTTATCAAGACCCTTACGGGATTTTTCCAAGCCCTTTTGGGATTTTGTGAAATTCTACTTTGATTATTAAAAAATAAAAACAGATTTTTTGTCTGGTAACCCTGAGGTCTTGCATATTTCGCGTGCTACCTAACTTTTTTACATATTTCTCCAAATAACCCTGAGGTTTTTATTTTTTTCGCCAAATAACCCTGTCTCCCAAATTCACTTTTTTTTTGGTTTTTTTTTAATAATTCCTTTGTTAAATAATATTTAAAAAAAAAAGAAAATAAATATTGTCCGGCAAAGGAAGAAAGAGAAGAAGAAAACAAACAATGAAGAACAACTCCAAGATGTGATGTGCTCAGCTCCATGTAATCCGGGAAGTCAATAGTCGTTCATATCATGGGTGCCTTTCTTATGTTAAGGCTGAGATTTGGATTATTTTCTTTTGACTTGGTTGTGTTTTTCTTATGTTAAGGCTGATTTGGATTGCCTTCTTTTGACTTGGCTGTGTGGATTTAACTAAATATTGTCCGACATTAGCCCATTTTGCAGCGGATGGTTGATTTCTTATTGCTTTAAGATGTTGAGAAACCATTTCTTCTGTTTACTTCTAATTATGCAAGTTTTCTTATTGCTTGCTAGAATGAAAACACATTCAAATGGTAGGTTTTGAAGTTTGATGGATGTAAGATTCCTTTTTTTACAAAGTGGACGCATTTGATACAACAAATACATAAGCTAAAATCATCAAATAAGTCGTGTAACAAGAACTACAACTAAAACAAACACCACCACCCAAGAATACAGTACAAATCCGGATTTGTTGTTTTTTTTTTCAATTTGTACTCGTTCTTGTCATGGTCAATCTCCCAAAATCACTAACTAGGTAGTTTTATTTTCTTTCTTTTTTAAATGTTATTTAACAAAGTAATTATTAAAAAAACAAAACAAAACGTGAATTTGGGATACAAGGTTTTTTGGCAAAAAAGATAAAACCTCAGGGTTATTTGGCGAAAAAAATAAAACCTCGGGTTTATTTGGCGAAATACGTAAAAAATTTGGGTACCACGCGAAATATGCAAGACCTCAAGGTTACCAGGTGAAAAATCCGAAATAAAAAAGCGGATTTTTTTTCTTGACGTGAGAGGCAAAAATTAAGCCTTGCACTCCAAGCTCTTTTCTGCTGACAATCAATACGCCAACCACGTCAAAAGAAATGGCGACGATCGGCTCCGGCGAACCATCGGAAGAACTAGGCCCCTGTAAAGGCTCCGATTTTTAAATCCTAATTTCTCGGTAAAAGAAAATCAAAATGAACTTAAAAGCGGAATTTGAAGGAAAACTCGTTAAATCGGATTTTAGAACTCATGGAACGGATTTCCGACCTCGAATAAAATTCTAGAAACTAACTCAACATGACGACATCATCCTGGAAATTTCAAAAATATAATTGATCGAGAGAGCTGGACTCGAGAGATCAATCGTCGAAAATTCAAAATTATGACTCGGAACCACAAATTTTGTCATCTTTCACCAATTATTATCTAATTTCAATCTCCATCTCACTATTTTCAATTTGGGTAAAATCTTATCCTCTCATCCGGAAGTTTCAAAAGCCAGCTTGATTTCCCTTTGTTTTGGGACTAGTAGCAATCCACACCTTTCCCTTCCTTACAGTTGTTGTTCCCCCATTTTGGCAATCTATAGCCCTCACGCCAACCCTCCCCTCCTTGATAGTTGATTCAAATGGTTTCAAACACACAAACCCTTTTTTTTTAATATCCATGTTCTCACCAAACCAAACAACACCTTTCATTTTCTGAATTGGTCAAACACTCTGCCTACCTGCTTCATCTCTTCAAAGAAAAAGGCAGAACTTTGCTCATTCCCCCCACATTTCATTTTCAACCCAAAAACCAAACTCCCCCCTTCTCCCCCCTTTTTAGTTACTGAGGGACAAATCAACCCATCCCCCTCCTCCTTGTTGATTGCCGCCCCCACCACATCGTCACCACCACAAACAGCGTCACCTCCATCGTCGGCCACCAAACGCAGCGACACCCCCCACCCTATTTCGGAAACCACCCCAGATCCGCCCGAGCGCCAAGCACCTCGGATCCTCTTCCCGTCCGTTCACTGCTAGCAGCACCCGCCTCCTTCTTCCAGCACCGGCGAAGCCGCAACCCAACACCTCCGAGCGCCTCTGAGCACCGGCTGAGCATCCCCGAGGACCCACTGAGCATACCCTGTCCGAACGCCCGCCTCTGCTTCCCGAGCCCCAGTCGGGCGCCTCCCGAGCGCCGCCGAGCCGCCACTTTGCCTCCTCGCCCTGTTTCCCTTCGAAAACAACGGTAAGGGCTATCTCCTCCCTTTTCCGATCGAATCCGTATAAAAGCTTCGACTTTATGGCTAACTACTTCCGATCCAGGCCCCCGGAGCCTTCCCACGCTTTCCGACGAGCTTGAACGAGCCCCGGTGAACCCGAACGAAGCTCTCCGAGAACCTTCTCCGGCGAAGCCGCACCTCGGTGAGAACCTCTCTTCCTCCCCTTTAATTATCCGATTCCATGTTCCTTGGTGCCGGGTAGGTGGTCGGAGCAGGCTGTCGTCGCCGGCAAGCTCCTCCCCTTCCCTTTCCTTCCCGTCGATTTCGAACAGAAGCTTCCAACGAGGAAGATGAACAGCGTCTTCATTAAACCGGGTTCTGTTTTAAAATGTGGGTCCGGTTCAGCCATTTTTTTTATGAATATCAGTGAACCGGGTTCTTTTAAGAGAGAGTTGGGTTGTGGGTTATTTGGATCCGAAATTTAGGGGAGATTGGGCTTTTCCTCTTGGGCCTAATTCATGTTGGAATGTGTTTAAATGGGAATAAAAGGATTTCTAAGACTTATAAATATGTTTTATGAAAATATTAAACAAATGGGATGTAATATATTAAATATTATTATTGAGATTTAAAGATATAATATTATGGTGATTTAAAAATATAATATTATTGGACGTGAATTTTAGATGAGAAAAGAATTTGGAAAAGGATGGAAATTGGTTTTACAAAATAAAAAGAGGAACTTTGGAAATACCTTAACACTGATCGGATTTGTTTTGATAAAATAATAAAATAAGCTGGTCTAAAGATGTTTTTGGAAAATATCCTAAGTTGTTGAGTTGTTTTGGAATAATCGTCTTGAAAACTGAACCTTGGTTTTCATAAAGGAATTTGAAACGGTTTTCGGGACTAACTCGGAAATTATGCGATCGGTGACTAATTAGCATGATTAATGTGAATGGTTGACTAATATCATGATTGGTGTGAACTAATGACATGATTGATTGACTAATGGCGTGATGAAGTGTTAGACTTATGTATAGTTCACTTACGCTTTCGAGATGTGATGAATATGGTGAACTTGATATATGTGATATGCGGATTATTATTGCGGATATATTGTGGCGAATACATGAATGTGGCTGAATGGAATGATGAGAATAATATGGTATTGTGCAATGTGGCAATATGGTGAATGGTTGAACTTGATAGAATGATGTTTGCGATATGGTTTTTATTCTCGTTGAATGATGTATGCTTTGAGTGCTTGGATGATTAGACGTAGACTTATATATGTGTTCTGCTATG
Source organism: Persicaria maculosa (assembly GCA_963922045.1). NCBI lineage: Eukaryota > Viridiplantae > Streptophyta > Magnoliopsida > Caryophyllales > Polygonaceae > Persicaria > Persicaria maculosa. The sequence goes on from OY998258.1 coordinate 19,933,310, forward strand.
TATCTAGGTGATACTTTGTGATTATGATCAATGTGTGCCAGACCTTCTATTATGCTGTTCTGCATAGCCAGGTGAGTTCCTATATGAGCTCACTCAGATTCGAAAAGAGACCTCCCTGCTTGTAGCCATGTGCATACTAGGTGCTTGCATTCATAATAAAGCATGCCATGTAGTATCCTGCTAGGATTGCACTCATGATTGAGCATTCGTTTACTCATTGCTTTTGTAAACAGAACGGCCGTTATCTGTGAAGTAACTAGAGTCTTTGCTAGGGTTATAGGATGGCCCAGTCTCATCGGGTCCCGTCCTGAGTCAATCGAGTCATGAACTTCCTTATATTATGAGATGCCTGCGGGCTATTGTGGAGCGGGTTGGGCATGCGTGCCGCCCGATTATGATGGAATGCATTCACGAGCTGGCCAGTCTCCACCCTATCGGAAGGGGGTGGAGGTAGGAGAGGGATATACCACTTGGTATTCGGTGCAAGGCCTTATTATATTTACGCACTTGATCTTAGGAGCATGTTAGTGTGTTAATATTCCGCCTTGCATCTAGAAGCATCTTTATTAGGACTAGCGTGTGCATGTGTCTGCTTGTTTGGGATTATATTGCGTAGGGCTTCGATCTGACACCGCCCCGCATACATATTTTTTTTAGGTTTGCTTTGCATCATGATTGTTTATTGCTTCCGTGACGTGGGAACTCTCTTGGGCGATTGCAAAGAAATGGTCTAACCTCACTAACATTGCCTATTAGATTTTGATAAATACTCTTATTTATTTGGTTTGACCCGGCTCTGCCGTGGCACCCTCTTGTATTACACCTTGATTCTACTATTTGCCTGACTGTTGGTTTTCCACGCTTAGACTTATGACAGGTACAGGGGACTTCCCCGTGGATTCCAACGATCCCTTCGAATTTTGGGTATGAAATCCCACTTCTAAATGTTAAGATAGAATTTCAAACCTTCAACCTGTACTCGGGGCGCAAGATCCTAACGAGGGGTTTCATCCCTCGAAACGTAACCCGAGAATCATAATCCCGGGCCGTTACAAAGATGGTATCAGAGCGAGGTTATGCAAACCGAGTATGATAGGTTGAAGTGATTTTGAAAATGGCCCAAGGTTTTCAAATGGTTTTTCAAAATGTTTTAGAAAGGGCAAAATGAATTTAATATGGCTAACTCAAATGGACAAAATATGAACTTGACTCAATAAACTCGATAATCAAACAACGGGAAACGATGGGGTAGTAAAGACGCTAGACCATCCCTATTGGATTTAGTTGGGAACGGGTAGGCAAAATGCTAGCTTTCTTTTACAGACGGGGTTGAAGACTCCAAGAAACCCGAAGCCTGGAGTGACATGGGTTAGGAGGCCGTGAGGTAATTGCCCCTCCGACCGGCCGTCCCTTGAAGGACGGCATAAATCATTTCTGTAATTGTATGCATTATATCCAATTGGGCCCGAGGGCGATCTTCCTCGAAGGGGATCATATTAATCTCGTTGATTGCTTCCATGCCGAGTGCTATTGTGCTTAGGATAGAGAACTAATCAGTATGTCTTAACTTGAATGTGTGAACGGGATAGCGGGAGGAAACCTTGTCCTTATGTCGTCGGAATTCCCGTCTTGTCAGGATAACCCTTCCCTGATTCCAGCCCCTTGATGCTTCTGACTCCGTCATATGCCCCACCAAAATATTTAGGCATGTTAGCAAGGGTTGAGGAGCGTCCGCTCTCCCTGTTCGAGTCTTGTACTTTGATGCCCCACCATTTATGCTTCTATCGAGTCTCGTACCCAAGGGTGGTGCATTCCACGGGAAATTTGGGTCGGTCAATTAAATATCTTCGGAAATCGTGTCGGATGGGAGGATTACTTGAGTATGTTAGTAGGGGTGATGATCGTAGTAGTTCGAGTTAGAAGTGAGCTACCTCATGGGTTCATCCCTTTTGATCCTTGTATTGGCCATCGTGTCTTCTTACCGCGAGAGTCTAAACACAAATTATACCCTCTCATCTCGAAAACAGTGTGAATGTCCTTGTGTCATACTGAGCGAGTCATACTAGCGTCCCACGGGGAAACATGGTGATGAGACGGTGATTACCCTTAGAGAATTCTATCTGGTTATAATAGTGGGCCCCCTCTTGTGATTGTATGACATGGTGTGTTGGTATATTTCAGCATGACTTGTGTGATAACTTGCATGATTGCACTTATGAACGAATATATATGTGTCGAATCTATGAATTCCCATCATTGTTACTCTCCCTTGAATTAGGTCCATGATAGCGTGGTCAACCCTCTTTGTATGAGTGCTATGTGAAATGAATTTCTGAGCATGTTAAGTTAATCAAATTGAAACTCATTGACTATGTATTTTCTTAATGAGTGTTGGTAGCATCATGTAGGATATACATCTCCTAATTATGGACCATCATGCATCTATGTGCCATACTTTTCATACTACACGTACATGGTTATATTGGATGTGATAGTTGTTATGCCCAAATGACTTAACCATACCCCTTGACACGATTATTAGAGTGCATCTTAACATGCTTACCTGCAACCCACATTGTTTTGACCTACTTATGTGTACACTAAGTGAGTAATGAATCATACATGTGATATTATATAATGCTCGCTATGTCATATATAACTTATGCCGCATATGTCTATTTTCGGTTGTGCATACATGATATTAATATGTCAAGCATGATTAGTGCATGAGATGATAAGTTCTAGCCTGTCCCGTGTGTATGTAAAGTTGATTATGTGAAATGTTATGGATGCATAGGACGCTGTTCCTTTTAATAGGTACATGATAGTGTGGAATGATATGATTGAGATATTTTGTGATTGCTACATGTTTGCTTCCCGCACTTGTAACCTCATAGAATACCCTAAGGGCATTGTTGTAACTCTCGAGTTCGCGTCTTGTCTTGAGTCTCGGCATCTCTAGTCCTGGTCTATGTCTGAATCCTTAAGGAAATCGTGTTGTCCTCCCTTGCCCTCCCCTATCTCCGTGACTTCTAACCCCTCGCAATCCCCTTGATGGACATCGACATAGAAGAGAAAACAAGCGATCGAATGGCATCAGAGTGGCGCAACGGAAGCGTGGTGGGCCCATGTACCCTAAAATCGACGTCACCAAAGGACGAGCGCCTTTCGAAGATGGCGGTTGCAGACGTAATCCTCCTAGATGACTCAAAAAGTGACGTTATCTCCTATGCGAATTGGAATTGGTGTCGTGCGATAGGCTTGGAACTGACTAAATGAATGTGTGATGACTGATATGCTGAGCTGGTAGTGAATAATTGTCTGACTAACTTGTGTCTGTGATGATGTGCCTTTATGCTTACGTGCACTGACCTGCTAGTAAATCGGTTATGAGTTATATAGGTGGTGGTGTTTCTTTCTTGTGCATGAGTCGAGTGATTCCTTGGTGAGACGGATCGGGAAATGGCAGGTAGATTGAGATCTTCGAGTTGGTCATTGGTTGTGCGAGATGGAGTGCATGAAGGATGTGTTAGCTTGGGTAGAGTCGAGTGAGTTATGACTTGTCGGAGATAGTGGTCAATGAGTATATTTGAGCTTCTAGGTAGGTCTTAGGTGAAGAGTGGAGTTAGCATGGCGAGATTTCGAGGGATAGGTCCTAGCAAGATGTGTCGGTAGGTCGTGGGTGTGTGGTGTGAGCACGTGGCATAGAAGGGTGGTTGGCTGAGGTCTAGACTAGTTCATTTGGGTGACCTTGAGAGTGGGTGTGAGTATAGGTAGTCAGTGTAGTTCTATAGGTGGGCAGCGTTGAGGATGATCGGTTAAGGAATGTCTAATGAATCGTGGAAATTGGGACTAGGTTGCATGTGTGGCGATTGGGAGCGATCTTGGTAAAGGCTGAGGTTGAGGAATCGCTAAGGAAGAGTAGTATAAGGTTGTTTGGGAAATTATCGATCTTGGGTATTAGGTTGTTCATATCAAGGATGTACGCGTGATGAGTATTTGAGGATTTTTTCGATACGATTGGTAGTGCTTGGAGAATTCGTTAGTGAAAGAATTTCTAGATGCGTTGTTGGAGGATTTTAGGATATGGAATGAATCGAGAGTTATGAGTGGATGTTATTGTGGCTATTGAGGTATTTGAGGGCGTGAGATGAATCTCGAGGAAGGGTTGGTAGTTAGGCAAGAATGTCGTTGAGATTTCTCGTAAGATTGTGGGTTTGAGGTCGAGATAGGGAGATTTTGAGCATGAAATTGGGAAATCAGCAAATCATAAAAGTATTGAGAACACTAGGGGAAGAATGTTTTAGAGAGTTGGCTAAGTTGCGATAATTGGGAAACTCGGATGAGGATGATATTCTAGGAACTCTACGGAAATGATGATCGGTAAAAGAGGGCTTGGGACGGTAAGGTGGAATGGTTAAGAAGTAGGAGCTTGAGGCAACTTAGGAATATGAAGAGATGAGAAACTGGAGTAGGACGACTTGATGATTTCGAAAGGTTAAGGTATCAAGATTTAGGATGAGGAAATTTGGGAATATGCTGAGACGAGAATCTAGAATAGGTCGGCTGAGGAGTCATGGATGTTTAAGGTTCGTGAGATTCGGTATGGGACAAGTACGTAGATAGAATCAGTGGTTGGTCATTGAGGATAGGTGCGGGTGATGAGGGCCTTGGAGATTCGTGGTTGGGAGTAGCACTAGATGGGTTTCCGTGTGAGAGTTGGTCGGGAGTATCATGTGTGAGATGATATGTATGAGTTGGGTTCTTAGAGGTGGATGGCTAGTGAGAGTGATTAGTGGTGCGGAAAGTGTGATCAGGTTAGCGAGGTGATTGGAGATGTCTCTTTAGGGAGATTATGGTCAGGCAGAGGCTTGAGAGCCTATGAAGAGTAAGCGAGATTTTAAGAGGCGTCTAGATTGATCGTGAGAGCGGTTCAATAGAGGACTTGAGATTTCTCTTAGAAGGTGAAGATTAGGACTTGAGATTGGGGCATTGAAGCAGATTGATCCTTAGATGGCTTGATGGCATGAGGGTTGAGATACCTAGTAGTTGGATTGGATAATTGGCCTTGATTGCGGATTGTTGGGAGGCTAGAGGGTCTGTGTATGAGCGGGATGCAATGATAGTTAAAACTGGTATTGGATTGAGTTAGTGGACCTAGGTGAAGTCGATCTTAATGCAACGGATAATGGGTAGTGGTTGTGTCTTGTCATGATTGGTAGTTATAGACAGATTCTATTGAGGATGTGATCTAATGTGTGCTTTACTTGGGGGCCGAGTTTGGTGCGAGTTTTATGCTATAGACGATGATAATTCCTTGAAGTATCGTCATAGACAATAGTTAGCTGTTAGTACTAACAATAGTTATCCCTGAGCTTGATGAAATGCTAGTGGGTGGAAATACCTGTTTGCCTCTAATGTGATGATGTCTGGTAGTTAGCGTAAGTACGATATGCTTATCTGATTGATATGAGGTGCTACTTTTGGTGATATGATATGATGAATCCTACTATGTACGAAGCTATGCTAGATCTGTTATTATATCTGACTATCCTTGACATGAATGTGATCTGTTTATGAACGCGTGATATGATTGCTATGTTATACGATTGATATGTTATATGATGCCTTGAATTGGAATTGCTAGTATGATAGAACAGAATTGATGAATCTGATTCAGACTTGGAACCTAGGAAGGAAATTGGGATTAGCCTTAGAGGTGGATGATTTCACCTCTTGAAATTTAAAGCTTGCTTGATTAACATCGGGTTAAGGGATTTTGAATGATGTCAAAAGGAACTAACTTGGATTTTGGAAGACCGAACACGATCAAGAATTTCAACGATTTTGAGGCCCATCCTTTTTCAATTTCGGAATCCCCTTTAAAACTTTTCAAACCCGGGCAACTCTATGATAATTCACGAAGTGGATACAAGCATTTTATGAGGGCGCCTGTAGGGTGCTTGCTAAGACCTAGTGATGGTATTGTGGAACTTTTAGAGTTGTGGTACTTCCGAAAAGTCGAAGCGAGGATGTGATAGGGGCGCTTATTGCATACTTGTCAAGGCCAATTGGAGATGTCACGACTGTGACTAGGATGTTGTGAGAATCCCGGAAGACGCAACCGAGGTGATTACAAGATCTTTGGACATGGTCCTTGGACTCATCAATTTCAAACCTCATCCCCTACTTTATTTTGGTTTTAGTCTCGGGGACGAGACTTATTTTTAGAGGTGGATGATGTAAAGGCTCCGATTTTTAAATCCTAATTTCTCGGTAAAAGAAAACCAAAATGAACTTAAAAACGGAATTTGAAGGAAAACTCGTTAAATCGGATTTTAGAACTCATGGAACGGATTTCCGACCTCGAATAAAATTCTAGAAACTAACTAAACATGACGACATCATCCTCGAAATTTCGAAAATATAATTGATCGAGAGAGCTGGACTCGAGAGACCAATCGTCGAAAATTCAAAATTCTGACTCGGAACCACAAATTTTGTCATCTTTCACCAATTATTATCTAATTTCAATCTCCATCTCACTCTTTTCAATTTGGGTAAAATCTTATCCTCTCATCCGGAAGTTTCAAAAGCCAGCTTGATTTCCCTTTGTTTTGGGACTAGTAGCAATCCACACCTTTCCCTTCCTTACAGCTGTTGTTCCCCCATTTTGGCAATCTACAGCCCTCACGCCAACCCTCCCCTCCTTGACAGTTGATTCAAATGGTTTCAAACACACAAACCCTTTTTTTTTTAATATCCATGTTCTCACCAAACCAAACAACACCTTTCATTTTCTGAATTGGTCAAACACTCTGCCTACCTGCTTCATCTCTTCAAAGAAAAAGGCAGAACTTTGCTCATTCCCCCCACATTTCATTTTCAACCCAAAAACCAAACTCCCCCCTTCTCCCCCCTTTTTAGTTACTGAGGGACAAATCAACCCATCCCCCTCCTCCTTGTTGATTGCCGCCCCCACCACACCGTCACCACCACAAACAGCGTCACCTCCATCGTCGGCCACCAAACGCAGCGACACCCCCCACCCTATTTCGGAAATCACCCCAGATCCGCCCGAGCGCCAAGCACCTCGGATCCTCTTCCCGTCCGTTCACTGCGAGCAGCACCCGCCTCCTTCTTCCAGCACCGGCGAAGCCGCAACCCAACACCTCCGAGCGCCTCTGAGAACCGGCCGAGCATCCCTGAGGACCCACTGAGCATACCCTGTCCGAACGCCCGCCTCTGCTTCCCGAGCCCCAGTCGGGTGCCTCCCGAGCGCCGCCGAGCCGCCACTTTGCCTCCTCGCCCTGTTTCCCTTCGAAAACAACGGTAAGGGCTATCTCCTCCCTTTTCCGATCGAATCCGTACAAAAGCTTCGACTTTATGGCTAACTACTTCCGATCCAGGCCCCCGGAGCCTTCCCACGCTTTCTGACGAGCTTGAACGAGCCCCGGTGAACCCGAACGAAGCTCTCCGAGAACCTTCTCCGGCGAAGCCGCACCTCGGTGAGAACCTCTCTTCCTCCCCTTTAATTATCCGATTCCATGTTCCTTGGTGCCGGGTAGGTGGTCGGAGCAGGCTGTCGTCGCCGGCAAGCTCCTCCCCTTCCCTTTCCTTCCCGTCGATTTCGAACAGAAGCTTCCAACGAGGAAGATGAACAGCGTCTTCATTAAACCGGGTTCTGTTTTAAAATGTGGGTCCGGTTCAGCCATTTTTTTTATGAAAATCAGTGAACCGGGTTCTTTTAAGAGAGAGTTGGGTTGTGGGTTATTTGGATCCGAAATTTAGGGGAGATTGGGCTTTTCCTCTTGGGCCTAATTCATGTTGGAATGTGTTTAAATGGGAATAAAAGGATTTCTAAGACTTATAAATATGTTTTATGAAAATATTAAACAAATGGGATGTAATATATTAAATATTATTATTGAGATTTAAAGATATAATATTATGGTGATTTAAAAATATAATATTATTGGACGTGAATTTTAGATGAGAAAAGAATTTGGAAAAGGATGGAAATTGGTTTTACAAAATAAAAAGAGGAACTTTGGAAATACCTTAACACTGATCGGATTTGTTTTGATAAAATAATAAAATAAGCTGGTCTAAAGATGTTTTTGGAAAATATCCTAAGTTGTTGAGTTGTTTTGGAATAATCGTCTTGAAAACTGAAGCTTGGTTTTCATAAAGGAATTTGAAACGGTTTTCGGGACTAACCCGGAAATTATGCGATCGGTGACTAATTAGCATGATTAATGTGAATGGTTGACTAATATCATGATTGGTGTGAACTAATAACATTATTGATTGACTGATGGCGTGATGAAGTGTTAGACTTATGTATAGTTCACTTACGCTTTCGAGATGTGATGAATATGGTGAACTTGATATATGTGATATGCGGATTATTATTGCGGATATATTGTGGCGAATACATGAATGTGGCTGAATGGAATGATGAGAATAATATGGTATTGTGCAATGTGGCAATATGGTGAATGGTTGAACTTGATAGAATGATGTTTGCGATATGGTTTTTATTCTCGTTGAAAGATGTATGCTTTGAGTGCTTGGATGATTAGACGTAGACTTATATATGTGTTCTGCTATGTATCTAGGTGATACTTTGTGATTATGATCAATGTGTGCCAGACCTTCTATTATGCTGTTCTGCATAGCCAGGTGAGTTCCTATATGAGCTCACTCAGATTCGAAAAGAGACCTCCCTGCTTGTAGCCATGTGCATACTAGGTGCTTGCATTCATAATAAAGCATGCCATGTAGTATCCTGCTAGGATTGCACTCATGATTGAGCATTCGTTTACTCATTGCTTTTGTAAACAGAACGGCCGTTATCTGTGAAGTAACTAGAGTCTTTGCTAGGGTTATAGGATGGCCCAGTCTCATCGGGTCCCGTCCTGAGTCAATCGAGTCATGAACTTCCTTATATTATGAGATGCCTGCGGGCTATTGTGGAGCGGGTTGGGCATGCGTGCCGCCCGATTATGATGGAATGCATTCACGAGCTGGCCAGTCTCCGCCCTATCGGAAGGGGGTGGAGGTAGGAGAGGGATATACCACTTGGTATTCGGTGCAAGGCCTTATTATATTTACGCACTTGATCTTAGGAGCATGTTAGTGTGTTAATATTCCGCCTTGCATCTAGAAGCATCTTTATTAGGACTAGCGTGTGCATGTGTCTGCTTGTTTGGGATTATATTGCGTAGGGCTTCGATCTGACACCGCCCCGCATACATATTTTTTTTAGGTTTGCTTTGCATCATGATTGTTTATTGCTTCCGTGACGTGGGAACTCTCTTGGGCGATTGCAAAGAAATGGTCTAACCTCACTAACATTGCCTATTAGATTTTGATAAATACTCTTATTTATTTGGTTTGACCCGGCTCTGCCGTGGCACCCTCTTGTATTACACCTTGATTCTACTATTTGCCTGACTGTTGGTTTTCCACGCTTAGACTTATGACAGGTACAGGGGACTTCCCCGTGGATTCCAACGATCCCTTCGAATTTTGGGTATGAAATCCCACTTCTAAATGTTAAGATAGAATTTCAAACCTTCAACCTGTACTCGGGGCGCAAGATCCTAACGAGGGGTTTCATCCCTCGAAACGTAACCCGAGAATCATAATCCCGGGCCGTTAGGCGACGGCGAGGCCAAAGGCCGACGACACCGAACCCAGACGAGAAGGGGAGGACAAGAGTGTGAAAGAACTCCCAACCCAACACAATACCACCAATCAAAAGGGGTGACCCAACACTCTCACCCCGGACCGAAAGAAAGACAGAGGAGACTTGGAGCCCAACGGGACAACAAGGATCGACAAAATCGCGTCTAAATAGAAGCAATTGGAGAGAGATTAAGATTCAATTAGGGAATTTCATATTTGGAGATTTACGTGTTCGATTGATCAAAACGGGGCGAAACTCATCGTAGAAGGAATAGCTAATTCAAGAAGAAGGGTTGATTCAAGCTCCAACGCCAACGACATTGGAAGAGGGAAGGATAGGCTGACATTCAAAACTCGAAGGCTAGAAAGCGAAGATGCTCCAGCAGTTACCGAAGAGGTACAATGGAGGAGCGGTGCACAGAACCACCGGCTGAGTGGGGCAAGCGATCTGAGAACACATGGCACCAGGAACTCACTGGAAGAGGATGCCAAAGGAAGATGTGGGCAAAAAATAAGCTGATCTTGACCAACGATAGGCATTCGAGATCCCTGGAGGAGTGGGTTGGGGCTTCTGAAGGAGAGTTGTGGCTCCCGGAGGAGGTTTTGTGGTTCCCAAAGGAGGGATGTGGCTCCCGGAATATGTTTTGGGGCTCCCTCAAAAGAGAGCTTTTTGGCATTACTTAGGCCGTGTTTATCAAGAGATACTAGAAATAGATAATATTTTATTCGTCTCTTTCTGCCACATCAGTCTACCATCTCGTTCTTACTTTTTCAACTTTATCAATAGCATCCCCATCGTCCCCAAACCCATTATTTTCTACCAATTCAATTTACAAATATACTGCTCTCCAATAATTATTTTCATTATCGATTATATTATTATATTCATTTTTAATTATTAAAATAATATTTTTTGTAAACTAAATAAAGCTAAATATATATAGGATAGGTATTTTGTAAACACTGTTTCGTGTAAGCTGTTAACGAATCTATACCACTCAATGGGAAGGAATGGAGGGTTGTGATTAAAACATTTTTAGTAGTTTTTTTATTAAAAAAATACGTGGAACCCACTCTTTTATAACCTACTCACTTAATAGGTGTGTGTAATCCAATCTCTCCCACATTTTGCTCGGCTTCTGTGAATGTCAATTAGGTGGGGCCCATGTGATTTTTTTTTTCAAAATGAAAATTGTTAGAATTATAGATATTTTTACATATATAAAAGTCTATAGTGTATTATAAGCTCTTAATATAATTATTAAAGTTTATTTTTAGGAATAATTGTGTATATTTTTTGGGGTAATCCAATATATATGGGTTATTCGTACGAATAATTTAGTTATTCCGACGAATATAATGGGTTATTCGGACGAATATAATGGGTTATTTGGAAGAATATAATGGGTTATTCGGATGAATACATTTGGTTATTTCAACGAATATAATGGGTTATTCGAACAAATATATTGAGTTATTCGGACGAATATAATGGTTACTCAGACGAATAATTTAGTTATTCGAACGGAAATAATGGTTTATTTGGACGAATAATTCAGACATTTGAACAAACATAATGAGTTATTCGGATGAATAACTTAGTTATTCGGGTGAATAACTTAGTTATTCGTAGTTATTCGGGTGAATAATTTAGTTATTCTGACTAATATAATGGGTTATTCGAACGAATAATTTAATTATTTGTATGAATAATTTAGTTATTCGTGTGAATAAACAAATTAGTCATAACAAGATTATTTGTGTAGTCAAAATTATTAAAATATACACCCATCTTTAAAAAATGATGTAATTAAAGTTGTACAACAAAAACTTAAAATATATGCAAAAATATTCCAGAACAATGTATTGTGTGGCGGGGGCAAAAAAAATTCATTTAGTTTTCCAGAAAAATGTACAAGAGAGAAAGAGTGTCTTTTACACGCCTAATCCGAGAGTGGAAGATTGTGTGGTAGGGCTGCAAGTCTTTTTATTTTTAAAAAATCTAAAAATCACAATTAATCTACACCTTTAATTCCATTCAATTTAAAGATCTAGATTCGTTCACAATTTACACCATAAGCATTGTTCACACCTTAGCCGCTTTGCCAATGGACGAGAGGTTTTCAACGATCCAGGGCTCCAAGACCTCATCCGACATGATGCTATCGGGTAGACTCGTTCTATCCGAAATCTTACCTAATAAAAAAAAAAAGCATTGTTCACACCGGAACCACCCTCTATACGAATTGACTCTGGTGAAAACTTCAAATTGTGGTAAAAACCGTGATGACTACTTTATAGCCTGGTTTATTTGAAATATGTGCTAAAACCTCAATCACACAGTGACTTTACAACTCGGTTCAACCTAAAAACCGTGCTAAAAACTCCAGTTTTAAAATAATACATGACTTGATAGTTCGATTAAGCCTAAAAACCATGCTAAAACACATGTTTTAAAATTACACAGTGACTTTATAGCTCGATTTTATTCAGAATCAGGCTAAAATCAGTGACTTTATAGATCGGTTCTATTCAGAACCGGGCTATAAAGCTAATGAATCGGGCTAAAAATATGGTCCTCGCAGGTTTTTACAATTTTGGTTTTCACCTAAGCGCACCCCTATATATATAACCCGATTTTTTTTAAAGTCAAACTTCATTGATTAATTAAAATGACATTGCGACAAAGATAATATATAAACTTAAATCACAACTTAACAAACATATTATGAAATGAAACAACAAATAATATATGATGCGAAATGAAATATACTTCAAACATAACACACTCAACACAACACAGTTGAGGGATCGACAATTCTACAAACCATTTCTATCACATTTGCGAACGAATCATACACATCATATTAACAATTTTCAAATATTAAATAATATTTTATTCTAAAAAATAAAATAAATTCTTACATTATTTATTCTTACTATTTAAAAATAATTAACATTATTTTTTTTGGATATTATTATACATAGTTGTATTTAAAGAAACATATTTTTTTCAAAATATGTTCAAACATATTCAAAATTGATGTCTTTATGTAGAGAAAAATAAATCTAGTATAGTGATAATTTTTTTAATTTTTTTGTTAACATTTTCAATGTCGAAAATTAGATTTTCGACATTTTAATTGTATTAGATAGGGCGAATCATGGCCGTCTAAATTGGTCTGCATGTCCATCATCTAGCCCCCCAAATAATGAAGCCATGACACGTGGTCTGCACTCAGCACCTAGTTGCTGCCCTTGAAAGCCTTGGAATGCAGCATTTGGTGACATGAACTTGCAAAGTGACGCTGTTTTAATACCCAGTCCGGATTAAAAAAAAATGTTGACACAACACTATTGACATTTAATGCAAGAGATGCTTGGATGAATACTAGCGATAATATTGCAATAGGGTGACTATATGCACCCATGGTAGGTACTATACACTCCATAGGACGGATCTATGATCCGTCCGTTGCAAAATTATTTAAAAATATACTAACGGATTTATGATCCGTCTGTTATAAAAAATATAAAAATTACATAGAACGGATCCTATATCCGTCCTATGTAAAGTAAAAAAAAGGGGAAAAATATAAAAATTACATAGAACGGATCCTAAATCCGTCAAATGTAAAGTAAAAAGGAGGGGGGGGGGGAGAAGGATAGAAAAAGCTGTTTTGCAGCTTTTTCTTTTGTTTTTTTTGGCTCAAGGGCAGATCTCCTATCCACCCTTGATTTTTTTTAAGTTGACGCATGTGCAACTTTTTGTTTGTTTTTTATTTTATTTGTCTTTTATTTTATATGGAACGGATCCTAGATCCGTCATTTGTAAAAAATTTTATTTTTTTTACAACAGACGGATCTTAGATCCGTCCGTGTATTTTTTTAAAAACTTATAATAATTATTGGACAAGTGTCGTGTTGTAGATGCAACAGGTCCTAGATCCGTCCGTTGGAGCGCATATATCTGATGCATATAGCACTATCCTATCGCAGTTGTTTGATACTTGCCCCCTTTCTATTATTTTATCATATTTTTATATTATCAATACTAGAAATAATGCCGATAACATGCCCTTATATCTCATAAATGCTTATATATATTAAGTAGTATATATAGATTAGATATTTATATATAATATATAAAGATTTACATGTAGATTAATAGTAAACATTATATAATATTAAATTCAATGTTTTAAGTTAAGACTAATAGTTAATAAATATATTAAAACTAAAAGAAAGAAATAATGTGATTGGTTGAAAAGTGTGGGAAATGTAAGAATGGAATAAGTAAAGTGGGAGTCATGGGATAATGGGATACATATATATAACTTCATGCCTTCTCATTATAACTCTTTATTTTCAATGTGGGAGGAACTGAGGAAGTCCTTGTCTCACGTTGGAAATGAAGGAATACAAGGTAGACTTCCAAGTCTATAAAAAATTAAAAATAGAAGAATAAGGGTGTCTTTAGCCCACATTGCATATTACATATTGGTTTATGTATTATGATGAATGTATTATAGTTTATGTATTATTATGAATGTATTATTATGAATTATTCTAAAAATAATATACATAATAATTAAAATTTTTTAAAAATTATTTTTTCAAATAGGTATGGATCGACTTGGTGACCGAGTTGACCTGTTGGGTCAACGGGTTGGGGGGTCTCGACCCTAACTCGAACTACATACCTGACCTACCCGCCAATGTTGACCCAGACCTGGTGGGTCACCTACCCAGCGGCTCATCGACCCGTGGCAACTCGGCGGGTTTGGGTTAACCCGTGCCCCATGACCATGCATGTCTAGGTGGAAGAGAGAGGATTAAGGAAATGTTGACACATAAGCCTTAAGTATTCTAAATTAAGAGTATCTATACATATATAGATATTACTACGTAGTACTAAACAATTTTAATTCTACCAATTATAGTAGAGGACCATAAAATGGACTACGAAAGTCGACTAGAGAATCCTTCATGCCTATTTTAGGACAATACTGTAGGTTTTTTAAGGTTTAAATAATTTCTAGAATACCCAAGGCTTATAGATCAACTTTTAATTAATCCTCTCATTTTCACCAATCAAATTTTTTTTCTTCCATTTTCCATTATTTATTTTCTTTAATTATAATTTTTTATTCTTCCCTCTATGGTTTTATTTCTTTAAATCAAACCAATCACATTTTTTCTTTTATTCTTATTATATTTAATAACTATTGGGCTTAATTCAAAACATTGAATTTAATCTAATATAACTACCACGCTTAACTCAAATTTATTTACTAACTATTGGGTTTAATTCAAAACATTGAATATAACTATTGGTTTTATGACACATCACATTTTAAAAAAGTTAAAGTGATACTACTACTACTACTAAAATGTGATGTGTCATAACCAGCAGCAACAATAGTAGTAGTAGGAATAGCAGTAGTAGCAGGAGCAACAGACTAGCAGGAGCAGTAGCAACAGACTAGCAGGAGCAGCAACAGTAGTAGCAGTACCAGCAGAAGTAGCATCAGCAACAATAGTAGTAGTAGCAACAGCAGTAGTAGTATTACTAAGTGATTTAAAATATTTATATTCAATGTTTTAAAAAATGCTTGGTGGGTACTGGGTGGGAAAGGTCAAGAGTCCAAGCGGGGTCTAGACGGATTTCATGGCAGATTTTTGCAGTCTATGCGTATTTTGGTGACCTTGATGGCAATGCGAGATCAAGGGTTTAGGCGGGCCTTGAATGGTCAAAAGTCCTGCGGGGGGGGGGGGGGGGGGGAGGCTATGAGCCTGGGGAATGAGCTCACGTGCAAGAGTCCGAAAAATAGGAGCTCGTAGTGCATGGATCGAGACCACGTGGAGGGGGTATGCACGCCAGCGTGTACAATCCAGCCAAATGAGGTTGTTTCATCTGAAGGGTGGACCAAGCGTTTCTTTTTGAAGCTTCCCCGAGTGAAAACAAAAAGTAGCTGGCACGGTGCTGCCATGCGACCCAATAGTTGGTCGCCACATGGCAATACTTGTAAATAAAAAAATGTGCTTTTTTTTGGGCTTTTTTCTGTAACTAAAAAAATTATATTCAAGTGTACATTAATTTTATATACCCTTAAACACTCATTTTGCATATATATTTTTTAAATCATGCAAATAATACTCATATTTATTTTGACAAAATAAAGAGTTATTTTTTCACCCATTTTGCCTATAAATAAGGTGTGATCTCTCTTTCATATCATACATCTATTTCTACTATCTTCTCTCCATTTGTGAAATGGATCCCAACTAGAATATTACTCATCTCCTTAAGCATATTAATCCAATCCATATGGAGTTATTAATCCCAATGAAATTGTTCATCCCACTCTCTTCCCAGTCTTTCCCGCATCCCAATCATGTTCCATCTATCCAATATTTTCCCTTTCCCAACCACTTTCCTTCTTCCCAATCTTTTCCTCTTCTTTCCTATCACATCTCTTCCACATATCTTCCCTTACTGTCTATACTCTACACTTCCACCATAAATCATCGCGCAACTTCCCATCAATCTCTTTGAATAGGTAAATAAAGAGCGGTCATTCCGGGGTTCGAACCGGGGACCTATGGGTACTACCCACAAGTCCTTTCCGGTGAGCCATTCCGGAATGGTTTTCCCATCAATCTCTATATACATAAAAAATACAACGTATACCACACTAAACACGTTATCTTCTAACTTTTCTTCATCTTTGAGTTCATCACTTGAAGATATCATATTCCCACCTCCCAGAGTTATAGACACTGAAGCATGTGATAAAATCAACGACACGTCATCCATCTATCAAGACCTATGAGAGCATCCAACTCTAGACCTTGACGACAATGAGCTTACGTAGAAAGGGATCATGAAGGTGGACATGAACGTTTGTTGAACGACTACTTTACCGAGAACCTGACCTACAATGATTCCCTCTTTCGACATCGATTTTGAATGAGACAACATGTATTCCTTCGTAATACAAATTCACTATGTAATGCGTTTGAGTACTTTCGCAAATGACCAGATGCGACTGGTAGGCCAGCTTTTGTTGATGAGAAATTAAGTATTGCGTGCTCATTGGATGCTTGCTTGATACTCCTTCCGTCCCACAATGGTTGTCTTTTGACTATTTATGCACGTTTTTTAAGGAGCTAAAAACTATACAAAATATCCATTTTTTAGTTAATTTTTTAAAATAATTCTATACTTATTAGTAATATGTCTGATATCCTCCAAAGAGGAGTTGAAATCCTCCAAAGAGGGTGTTATGAGTCTCTGACGAGGCGAACGTCAGTCGAGAGGAGACCCGGCCTCCGAAGAGGAGTTGAAATCCTCCAAAGAGGGATTGATTGCCTCCGAAGAGGGGTTAAGAGCCTCCGAAGAGGGTTTGATTGCCTCCAAATAGGGGTTATGAGGCTCCGACAAAGGAACACCAGTTCCGTCGACGAGAGCTTCCGAGGACTCTCTCTCTAGGAATTTAGTGAGAGAGGAGAGAGCTTTGCAAATTAGACCCTCTCTTTCATAGTTTTTCCTCTATTTGTTACTAGTACCGATGGCGAAGGTCCCATATGATGTTTTTAATAAATAAAAAAAACAAGGCAAAGATTTGGGTGTCACCCACCACCCAATAGCGTCCTTTCAGGCAATGGAAAGGAGCTCCATAGTCCATATCATGTCTGAGTTGAACCACCTTGTCTGCAACCTAGTTGACCTTGCGAAACACATGAGAACAAGTTACCCCTTCAAATTATTGGAGGAGAAACTGGATCTTCGTAATAATCATCTCAATCTCCCAAGGACATTGCCAAACACCGGAGATTACATTGATGACAGTGAAACCGACACCCTCAATCTCAACCCCGTTGAAGGCCTAAGGCTCTAGCCGCAACAATGTCCGAGTGGAGTGCCATCGGCCATTAGCGAAGAGACGGAGCCGCATTGTGAATAGCCTAAAGACGTAACTAATCTAGTATGGTTACGAATCACAAAGTTTTTAGTTGCATGTCCTGACAGAAGCCTAGATCCATCATAATTGATTTTGAAGTGGTTTTTAGCCGGTTTCTTCCATCTAAGATTTTTCTTTCATTTGGGTGTATGTTGTTGTTTTACTACATTAGTTCCCCACATGATTGTATTTATACTTCCATGAACTTGTGGACTATATCGATAAACTTAGCGAAGGAACGGAAGGAGAAAATAGTTAACTTTATTGATTGCACCATACTTTATTGCATAGAAGCAATGGAAAAGGGACATCAGATTGACACGACTCTCCCTCGTTTATCTCATTCTCTTTCCTTTTATACCTTTTCCTTTCTTTTTTCCATCCATGGTTTGACTTTTGTAAACCTCTTAATTAAGTTTGATATGAAAGACAATAACTACCTAGTACCTATAACATGTCAGTTAAGAATCGTTTTTTTTATTAATTTTTTTTATGAGAACTTTTTTATTTAAATGGAAAACCTCTTTTATCAAGTCATCAACCGATAATTTATTATTTTTTTTACCAAATTTCATGAGGGATTTATTTTACAAATATGAAGAGGGTTGTAATTTCTTTCTATTTTTGTGCCATTTTTTTTTGAGCAAATATTTTTGTGCCATTCAGTATCACTAAAAGAAGTATTTCGATGCCAAGTACAGAAGTACTGGAAATTATTAGACCCAATAAAAAAAAAAGAAATTAAATTAAGCTAGGCATTTCTGAGTGCTTCCCTCCATCAATATCCGAACCAAATTCCCTCCTTCCCTCGTCTTCTTCCCCTTCTATCTCTCTCTCTCTCTCTCTCTCTTCCCTTTTTCCCACCACCGCCACCACGACCACCACCGCGCCACCGGATCTTCTCCTCCCCGATCCCCTTCCTCCCTCGCTCCTTATCCTCTCCTCAATTTCCCTCCCACTTTCCACCTTCCAAAAGACCAGAAAACCTCTCGATCCCCAAGAAACCCTCACGGATACTTCCATAACACAGCGATCGATCCAATTTCTCCTATCTACAGCCTTTTCCTGTAGCCTATTCTTCGATGTCGACTTCTGATTCTGCCAATCAGCAATTGGAGCAACAACAGCACCAGCAGCAACCACCACCACCACAGCAGCCGCCTTTGAAGCGCCAGCTCCCTTTCACGTCGATGAAGCCTCCATTTGCACCATCAGTGGATTACCATTGCTTCGCTTCTCCCGCCGCTCCTTCCGTAGGCAATTGCCCACCTGAGCCCGACGAAGCTATAGTTGTCAAGTCTCCCGTGAGCTTCTCTCGAATTCTTTAAAATTGAAGCTGGTTTGAGGGTTTCTGTTTGCATTTGCATAGTTTTTGTTGTGTGGTCACCTACTTGCTCCGAATATCATGCCTCAGGATCTGCTTTGTTGTGTTTGCGATTTCAGTTCGAGGGCTTTATTTATTGTTGTAGAGAGGGAGTAATATTGATCTGAAATTTAGTCTCATGTTTATGTTTGTTGGCCATTTCTTCGTCAGGTTAGCTGATTTTACCAATGTAGAGCAGTAGAGGTACTTGGTTAGCTGGTTTAACAGTTCAACTAATTTCCTTGGTTTGGCTATAAGTTTGTTTAGGGCATCCATATCCCTCAATATCAGCTCCCTTAGCACAAATAAGCACCTTGTCAACACCTTGTATCCAATCAACACATTGCGCCAAAAGAACCCTAATTTCCTAGCCGATCTTTTGTTTGTGAATATGATTATATGGGAAATAGGGTTGGTGATGTTTGATAGAATTGCATCCTATTGATACCATCCTTGAAAAATTCACTCCAAGCTTTGATTCTTGAAATTGATTCCTTGTTGCCCATGTTTGTCTACCATATTGCTTTATTGCTCTTCAAGGTGGGTCTATGGCATTAAATTACTTATAATGAGGGTGCCTATATATTTATTTAAATTATCGTTATTACGTTGTTTCTTTAGTGATTCTGAGAAGTATAACCTTTGTGTTACCTTTCCCTGTTCCACTGTACTGAGAATAGGTACACAACATTTATGATGGCTGTGGATGGTATACATAGATGAATATGGATAAAGTTCTAAACTTTTAACCGTTGTGGCAATTTTGCTACTTACATTAACATTATTCCATCTCTATTACAGCTGCTTAAAAGCTCTATGGATGACTAAAACTTCAATGCTAAGAGAACCCCTGTCTTGGATTCTCATGGGCTTGGCAAGGTCCTTAATGTTCTGTATATTCAATTTGACATTGCATTATTCTATAAGCTGCTTGAAAGCCCTAGGGATGACTTAAACTTCCATGCTAACAGAATCCCTGTCTTGGACTCTCATGGGCTTCCGCAAGGTCCTTAATGTTGATATTGGGATTTTTTTTAATAGGGATCAAGGTTTACTGCTTCTATTGTTACCTATAGCCTTCATAACTTCTTTATTTCGAACAAATCCATAAGGATATAGTGTCTTATTGTTATTTTTAAGGCACACCATAAATAAATACTTGCATATTTTCTTTTGCACCGATGGACTTTGTGATGGCTATTTCTTTCCTTTAGTGCTCATGATCGAAGTTATTTGAAAATACATGTTCCACTAGGAGTTTCTAGCAACTGGTATGTTCAATCCCGGATAACATCTTTGCACTCTTAGATATTAGGATATTGTTGGCCCTTATTATCATTATATAAAGAAGCAGGCTAGGCTAAGTAGAAACTAGCAGTCCTTTTGATTTGAGCTGTCCAGACAATCGTATAGTGCAGCATATGAACATGTCTTGTATGTTTGAGGAAATTCTATTATTATTTGGCATTGTATTTTACATAGATATATATTATTGGATTGCTGATTCAGATTAGGTACTGCTCATACTGATCTGTCAATTCTCAGAATCAGCTATTACGATTTAGTGAGAAGGATTGCGGGTTTTCCTTATTGGTTTTTAGTATAATGGTCAATTACTCCCAAATTTAATACGTTTGTTCAAGACATCTAGATAACAGATCTCCAATTTATTTAGTTTTTCTCTCCACACCTTCATGAAACTATATTGACCTTTCCATTCATGTTCCGCCTTCTACTAACTCTATATTGAAAATGTTCCTATGTTTTGCCAGCCAATGAAGCGAAAGTGTGAAGCACCTGAATATGACGCTGAGTCCATGGCATTGACTGCTCATGCAGGACATTCTGAAGTTGTTAATAGTCCTCTCCAAACACCAGTGTCAGGAAAAGCGGGTAAAGGACAACGGGCATCTAGGGTTGCAAAAGCTAGATCTGTGCCTCAAACTCCAATTTCTAATGTTGGTGAGTATTGTACTCTATTGTATTTATTTTGTTTTGTTTGCAGAGGTGAATGATGGATTGTTTTGTTTAGCAAAATGGTTCATTTAGGCAGATCTTTCATCTTATAAACATTTCTTGGAAATATGAAAAAGTTTGTTACTTTTCTTTTTGGTAATTTTTTGAGCTCTGATAGAAAGTTTCTGTTTGCAGGTTCTCCTGGCAATAATCTTACCCCAGTTGGTCCATGTCGCTATGATAGCTCCCTTAGTAATTGCTTTCCTTCAATTGTCATCTTACCATACTTTATATTCCACTTCTCTATTTAGAAAATATTAGTCAGAAGGCTCATAGCTTTTCCTTTTCTGGGATGTCGGTTAACTTAGGTCCATGTCGCTATGATAGCTCCCTTAGTAATTGCTTTCCTTCAATTGTCATCTTACCATACTTTATATTCCACTTCTCTATTTAGAAAATATTAGTCAGAAGGCTCATAGCTTTTCCTTTTCTGGGATGTCGGTTAACTTAGGTCTTTTGACAAAGAAGTTCATTAACTTGATAAAGCATGCCGAAGATGGTATGCTTGATTTAAACAGAGCTGCTGATACTTTACAGGTGATTGGTTCTGCAGTTTAAACTGTAAGATGCATCTTTACTTCGACCTGATCTAATGTGTTTGCCTTTGTGAATTCCAGGTACAGAAGAGGCGGATTTATGACATTACAAATGTTCTAGAAGGGATTGGACTGATAGAGAAAAAACTGAAAAATAGGATCCAGTGGAAGTACGTATATATGATTATGAAAAATCAAATGCTACTGATGTATCTATTCCTGTAAAACAATTTAATTCACTGGTTACCTTGGAAATTTAAACAAAAGTATAAAATATTTATTGCTGATTAATCAGAGGTCTCGATGGAGCAAGGCCAGGAGAAGTGGATTGCAGTATTGTTAGCTTGCAGGTATGGTATTTTGGAAGGATCTTTACCATTGTATTTATGCATTTGACAGCCAGCTATATGCATACTTCTTTTTTTTAGTTGTTTCTCATACACAAATATGTAAAATTTTCAAGGCAAATGCGTGTATTTCTCCAAGTTATATATTATAAATGTTGTACCTGCTGTTATACAAGGAATTTAGATATATTTCATTTGTATCAATTACGTCTTGTTATGACATGATTGATCAAGAAAATAATAAAGGTACAGTTGTCTCACACTCCAACAATCTTTCATGATTAAGATCTAAGTGGCTCGGACAAAGGTTTTGCATATCAGCCGGACAACCCAGGCCCAAAACACCAAAAAACTAGTCTCTAGTTGGTTTATTGTCAGTCTTAGATGTTTTCTCTGAACTCTTGCAGACAGAAGTTGAGAACCTGTCAATGGAAGAACATAGATTGGATGAAGAGATAAGGTGACTGACCAATGAGGACAATGATTTTGAAGGCTTCCAGTGCTAATTTATACATTCTCTAATTTAGATATTGATTTGGTTGTTGCAGAATCATGCAAGAAAGATTAAGGGAATTGAGTGAAGATGAAAACAATCGGAAGTAGGCTTTTGACTTTGTCATCTGACTGAGTATAAAGCTACTGTATTATTTCCAGGCTGGTAACTTTATTCTTTTATCTTGACATTATTTAGGTGGCTGTTTGTGACAGAAGAAGACATTAAGAGCTTACCGTGTTTTCTGGTTTGTTCTTCTTCAATCAACTGATTTTCATGATTCGCTCTCATGCTGATGCCTTTGCTTTCTGTGATAACCTTCACCAAGCATGTTAATTGGCTTATCACAGAATGAAACCTTGATAGCAATTAAAGCTCCACATGGGACGACCATGGAGGTTCCAGATCCAGACGAGGCAAGTTGTAACTCAGAATCTACATGCATATTTGATGAACTTGCTATTTATTACTTCTGCTTCTATTTCTCAATTTTCGATTTGTATTTTTTTTTTCTGTGTTTAGGCTGGTTATCCCCAACGGAGATACCGGGTCGTCCTTCGAAGTACCATGGGCCCAATAGATGTCTACCTTGTTAGGTATTTTCTTTGATGTGTTGGCTGATTTAAGTCCTTTGAAGTTCTGCTTGAACAAACAATTATTTTTACAGATGAGGATTTGACCTTTTGTTAGTAAAGAGGTGCAATGCAGTTTTGAGGTAGTTCACGCTATAATTAACATCTGGGTTTGAAGGCAGGGTCTCAGAAGAAATCTGTATTACTGTAATGTAGAATTAGAACAACTGTTTGAGGACAAACCACACAAACAGAGACAATAACATAAATGGAACTAAACCAGAGGGTATATCCCTCGCTCAAACACATCTCCACAAGAGAAGAGAACTCTCTATGGGCCGAAGTAGGCTAAACTGTATAATCTCAGGGTACCCTAATATGGTGCATAATGCCCTTGTTTATTGTGAAAACTCCTAAGTTACCTACACTGGCTCTAAATAACCTTTCTTAACCCAACTAATCAGAATCCCTCAACACATGGTAACCCCCCTTTGTGCCAATCCTCACCCTCTTCCCTTGTTACACTTAACCAACAATTCCGTGCCCTTACATTCCATCCCAATGGAACAAGCCTTGTTGTCTGAACAGTCCACCCTGATGGAGCAAGCCTTTCCCTAATGCTTTTGTTGCAGTGCTGATTTTTCTTTGGAGAGACATTGCTGAAATTTAGATTCCTTACATAATTATGCAGCTTCTATCTTGACTCCCAGCTCCTTGAGAACAGCATGGGCACTATCCAACATGCACGTAATTTAATAATCATTCACCATTCCTTGACTCATTTATTTAAGGAATTCCCAAATTCTTTTGTTGCAAGCTTGCTACTGTTGAAAAGCTTCAATTGAGTGATACAAAGGCCATTTCCATTGCAGCGTCACCAAACCTGTATCCTTGGAAAATCTGTGATCAACATGGCTTAAAAGCTTAATCAACCATCACTTGCCTAATGTAAAAAACAACAACAACCCAGTTTATCCCGCTATAAAGCAGGGTCTGGGGGGTCAGGACGTACGCACTCATACCCCGAACATGCCGAGAGAGTGTTTCCGATAGACCCAGAACAATAGGACAATAGAACCACATAGTAATAGGACTCAGAGAAGAGAGCAAAGACACCAAGGAATAAGAAAAGGGAAGGCGCAGGGAAGAAGCATGGAAGTAAACAATGGCACGAGGACACAACTCAAATCAAAACCATAACATATCATCACTTGCCTAATGTAATAACTAATAAGTCCTGATATCAAATGGACTCCACACAGAGCCAAGGAATGGCAGTCCATTTTATAAAGGGTAGTTCCTGCTGAACACTTGCCCCCTGACAGACCCTGTGAACACCCATATGATCTCCAGTCCCAAGTATGCCTGCAGTGAGGGAACAGATTCCACCTCCAGTTTATCTTCTTCAATCAGCTTGGAGGCAATGAAGTTGTGGCTCAGACAACTATCAATCATCAGTCATCATCTAACTAATGAACTCTACAAGAGTTGCTCCCGACTCTACAATTTTGAAACTAACCAGCTTTTCATTTGAGACCACTCATCTTCATCCAGTTGAGCTTCATTTGTGCCTTGCTTGTCTCCAGTGACCAATTTCTCCTATTCTTCAGGTTGGACCGTTACTTGGTCTCCTCTGGATTATCCATTTATCCCCATTCTCCACTTCATAAATGCAATTGACCTCTTTTGGCACTTCCGTAAACAAGTAAAAGGTTGTTTACACCCATAGCACAACCCCATCGCCCTCAGATCTCCTTTCTCTGAATTCCCTTGCCAGCTTGTTGACTCTTTTGTTGTTGTGTGCCGTAGCTGAGTTCTCAAGAAAGACAACCCAGAAGAAGAGAATAACTGGCCCTGCAGCCCACTCCAACATTATTCCCGTTGGGTTGTCCCGCAAGGCTAGCATCTCCTGCGAGCCTACGGCCCATTTTGCTATCCTGTTACACCCTGAATCACCTCTTGTGCATAAAGAGTAGCAGTCCTATGCGGAATAATTCATTGTCCCAACAACTAAACACTCATTGTAAAGGAAACTAAAAAAAAGAGAGAACAATTTTTGACTTGTTATAAACATGGGAAAATTGCATTCAGATTCTTCATGTTATAAAGATCTGCATATTGTTCTTTGAACAGCCTCAGTTTTTGTCGAACAACCAAGCAATTAAAGAGAGTGGAGATATCTTTTCTGATCCAACATTTTCGTTTGATCGTTGAATCTCAGAGCTTGTCTGGTGGTTCTGATTCCAACATAATTTATTGCCTTTGTTTCAGTCAATTTGAAGAGAAGTTTGAGGAGATCAGTGGTGTTGAGGCACCTCTTAATGTCACCGCAAATTCTTTATCTAATGATAACACAACAGCAGTGGTCACAACAGATAACAGAGAGAGAAAAAATGAAGTGCCAGCACAAGAAGCTGATAGGACATGTTCAGATGCTGCTGCTTCTCAGGACTTTGTGAGTGGCATCTTGAAGATTGTTCCCGACGTTGATGTAAGTTTAAATTTTTTTACTCTTGAATCGTTACTTGATAATAATGGCTCAAGAGTTTTAAATGGGAGGATTAGGGGTGCTGCTGCTTTTTCAGTTTCGATAGCATGAGTTAATTTGAGGTATAGAGTGCACGAGCATGAAGTTTGCTTATTAAATATCGAAAGTAGCTGTCACTTACATTGTCTTTCAGTTTGCTGGAATTTCTAGTCCACAAGTATTTTTTGTAATTTTGGAAGACCTCTTTGTCATCCCTCTTTTGCAGAGTGAAGCAGATTACTGGCTGCAATCGGATGCCGACTTCAGCATTACTGACATGTGGAGGACAGAATGTATCCTTCCTAAGTTTCAAGGAGATTTTACAAATCATGTTTATGTGCACCTCACACCCCATTTCCTCTCAATAAAAATAAAAAATAATTAGAACAACAAAACTCTAAAGAAACAGTGTGATCCTTGACACGAATGTAGCTGGTATTACATGGAATGAAATTAGTACAATTGATGAAGGCTATACTGTGGTCGGTGTCAGCTCACCACAGCCGCAAACTCCTCCACCTGCGGGAGCAGAAGTGGCACAGCCTAACACTCAAGGGAGCTGAACTTTGCCAGGTGATGATTTGATTGGGAACATTCCTGATCCGAATCAAGCGACTTTAGCTAGCCTCCATACTTGCCATGGCCATATCCAGTCCTAGAGGTTGATTCAAGCTCCGAGCTTCACCAGACATTGCTCCATGATGGCACGTTGGCTCTCGTTGAACTGAAACAGCAATACGAAGGTGACTGCTTATCCCTTGTACAGTAGAATTGTCTGTATCCATGATAGATAGTATCTGACCTTGTAGTGAATAAGCAGGGTACTCCAGCTAGGTAGCTGTATAGACAGTATAGTGTGTTTGGTTTCTGGGTTGCTTGTTTTTAGGCTGACTTATAAAAGATTGCGTAACAAGGATTCTTATTTTCAGCGATGGATGGTAGATTGTAATAATAATGGTGGGTAGTGCAGGAGTTAGATGCATAGTTGGGAATGAACTCTTCAAGGATGAAGGGCTGCAAGTTCTGGAGATGATTGTTTTCCAGTTTTCTTCTTCTTCTTCTAGGACTGGAACATATAACTACTACTTTTACTTTTACATGTTAATGCTCAGTATGGTTTCTTTCTTCGAGTTCAGTATTAGGTCTTTTTTGGGTAGGATTAGGTCAGTATATGTATCTTCATCCCTGATTGAAATTCAGCACAAAATCTGTTACTCATGTAATCAGTTGAACTTGAATTTGAATTTCAATTGAATATCAATCAAAGATGGATAAAGGTTTGGAATCCCAAACTAGGATCATATAATATACAGTACAGCATGTCCACAAAAGAATCAGTTAAAATGGTATTCACAATTATTTGTGAAGCAACGGCAGTAATGTCGTCGTGGTCAGAACGCCTCTAACCCGTACAATACGCCGGCGTACTTCTCCGGGCCGTCGTGAAGGAAATAAATCTGCGTAATCCGGTGAAACGCCTGCCACGTAAGCAGGCTATCGGAGCCGGCCTGATGGCACTTGCCGACCGCCCGGTCCAGCGACAGCGTCTGGGCGAGGCGGTCGAGGCCGCCGTAGAGGCTGTTGCAGTGCCTCATCAGGTGCTTGACGTCGTAGACGCTGTCGCCGAAGAAGGTCCTCATCAGGCCCAGGAAGTCCGGCAGCCGCCCCGGCAGCTTGCGTCGGGTCAGGATCTTCACCAGGTACCCGAAGTCGTAGGCGCTGTGGAAAGTCACCCAGCTGACCCCCCGGTTGCAGACCAGCCCGGACGCAACCATGAGCTCGGCGAAGCGGCGCAAGTCGGCGCCTTGGGAGCGGTTGCGGGCGAAGTCGATCCCCTGGCGGCGGAGCAGGGCGATGGAGTCGGGGGCGTGAGGGTGGCGGGCGACGTCGAAGTCCCTGAAGTTGAACTCCCAGATGTAGCGGCAGCCGGTGCCGAGGTCGGGGAGGTTGCCGTGGGAGTCGGAGAGGGTGAGGCCGACCTGGATGAGGCTGAGGACGTCGACGTTGGACTTGAGGATGCGGTAGAGATCGTAGGGGCGGGTGTGGGCGGCAGGGTCGGCGGCCTTGTAGATGAC
This sequence comes from Persicaria maculosa, assembly GCA_963922045.1. Taxonomy (NCBI): domain Eukaryota; kingdom Viridiplantae; phylum Streptophyta; class Magnoliopsida; order Caryophyllales; family Polygonaceae; genus Persicaria; species Persicaria maculosa. The sequence goes on from OY998258.1 coordinate 19,960,899, forward strand.
GCCAGGGAACTCGGTGTCCATGGAAATGAAGGGGAAGGAGTGGATGAGGCGGCTGATGAGGAGGAACTCCGACTCCAAATTGGAGGCCCACACCTCCCGGATCTTGATGGGCTTGGCTTCGGGTTCAGTCCCCATGGTTTTGGTGTGGATTCAATTAGTCAAGACTCAGAGAGCGTGGGATGATGTTGTTTGTTTTGGAGGGAAGATTGACTGGGGAGTGGGGGGGTTATATATGAATGAATTGACGAGGGTGAGAGCCGGCGAGGGTGAGGAGGGGATGGTGCTTGGAAGGAGTGGAACAGATACAACGCGGTTGACCTCACTCCCGGGAGAGACGTAGAAAGAGAGATTGCGTTTCAACTATTCAAGTAAGAAAAGGTCCAAGTCCAATCTGGTCCAATCCATTCCGGCTGCTATGATTTCAAGTTACACAAGTTTTATAGGATATTATTTAATAATTAAATCACATGGTAGTTGCTTAGTGGTTTAAAAGTCCGTTTTGTTGTTGCGACCATTAATTATAATTTATAATTACGTTTAAATGGACTCTATGTCTTCTATAACCTTTTACAATTACATTTAAAATCTTGCTCCAAATGTAACCAATGTGACTAGTTGAGTCAAAATCTAGTTTACTATTGTGATCTGAAGGATATTTGTCCACATCGAAAAATATGATAAACTAATCCTTGTATATAAGTTAATGGACCTACTTTTCTTATTGTCAATTAGTTTTAGAATAGAAACTTACCGATCCTCGACTTAACTGTGCATGATGCACTTGGATGTATGGACCACCCATATGACCCACTAGTATCACTTATACAGTTATAATTGATTAATTCGAGATCAGGGGCGATTCCATCTAATTGAATTCACAATGTTCGATTATTATTATAATTATTTCTAACTTTGTTTATGCTATGTACTACAACAAAAATTAAAAATCTATTAATTCAATTATTTATTATTTATTTTACAAAATCATCCGATTGTCAAAAGCCTTCTTAATCATATTTATAATGACATGTTAAAATAAGAGATCCCATTCAATGCAACAGGCTTAAGGAACAAAGCCAACAGTCATTATATAAATAACCCTTCCACAACTTGCATGGTCATCATCAGGCATAGCTATGTACCAAAACATACCACAAGTTTCCAGTCATATGCTTGTTTTTTCTTTTTGTTTTGAGAATTTTGAAATTGGATACAATCACAGCAAATGACAGAGTGGCTAGAAATAGGTCCCTTCCGGAGGCTGGACGAGCTTTCGGTTGTGAGGGGAAGCCATTTCTTTCCTCAGCTGTGTCAGGATGCCTTCCATTGTGTAATCCCGTTGCCAATTTGCAAGCATCCCAAACTTCCTTGGTTCAACCTGTTTCAGATTTAAACTCTTGTTCAGTTATTGGATCTAACCCACCCATATTTCATACTCCATATTAGTTAGATATTAAGTGCTAAAATGAAAAACAAATATATAAAACATAAATAATTACCACTCCAGTCTCAGGATTGACACAAGTCATATTCATCCGTGTATGGAAACGAACGGTGGGAGGTTTCTCAGGATAATCCTTGTCAGAGAAGAGTTTTAATTGATAAATGCGACCATCATGAACAGTCTGCCAAATAAGAGATCACAACATAGATAGGAAGTTCATAAAAGAAATAGGGCATTTTGCATAGATAGACCATTTTTAAAAAGAGTTTGCATAGATAGACCATGTTTTGAAAAAATGTAAAAGTGTGCTAGGGGTTTATTTGTGCAAATAAAAATTGTGACCCAAAGGGTCGGTAGCAGGTTTGCAAAAAAGAGGAAACACGTGAGGGGGAGGAGAAGAAAGTGAGGGTGGGGGTTTTGACTCCAAAATATGAAGAGAGAGGGTGAGGTGATGGCCTGATGGGTGATGTGATGTTTTGGTTCATGTTAGAATTATTTGATATAATTCGGACATAATTAAATATACGCCCAAAAGATAAATAACATAATTTCTGTAATTAGGGAGTTAATTCTTATACGTTAAGAATTAATTCATATTAGGATAAATAATATATATTCGTTATATATTTATTTATCTAATAAATAAAAGAGATAAATAGGAGAGACTCTTCTCCCCCTAATCTCTAATTGAAACCCTAGAGTCTGTTCGTCAGACGTTCCTCTCAGGAAAGAAAGTCCACAGAGAACTCTCCTCCGTGGAGAGAGTCTCCTTCCTCTCCAACGCTTTCCCATGGTGTGTAGGCTGTGAATTGTAGGTTCTCCACTGCTCCCGAATCTCTAACGAGATTTAGGGCTATGGAGATCTACCCGGTGATCAAATTCGAAGGCAAGACAATCTAGATTCCGCTTCCACTATTCGAGGTAATCCGTATATCTCTCAAATTCTAACATTGATATTAGAGCTTTAGGCTCAAATTGCCTTTGAATTTGTTTAATCGGATTGAATAACATCATGAATTAGGTTCCTAGAACTAGATTCAATTTGATGGTCCAATTTTTGCCGTGTTCATTGATGAAAAGTAGGTTACTGCAATTCTTGCTTTTCTGTGAACAATTATATGCTTTTAATTCTTTTGATGGAAATTATATGCTCGTACTTGTTTGTCAAGCCATACCTCCATTAGCCCAGTTTTGTGAAGTAGTCTTCATCCACCAGATTTCTATTCTCCGTTTTTCCATCAAATTGCTCATATAAATTTCATGCTTGGTTTGGATTTCAATTGGGTAGAAATTCTATGATCTATGCGTGCTTGGTGTTCGAATCTATGGCATGAATTTTGGAATCTTCGTTCCTTTTGAATTCGAGCTTAGGGTTCAACTGTTTTGAGCAATTTTAGCGATCAAATCGGACAAATTGGGGCTCGATTCGTTCTTACCTGGATGAGTTCGAGATCTGTGATGCGCCGATTGCATTCGTTGCGGTAGTTTATGATGGATCTGATTTGGGGTTTAGTGTTCGTGTTCTTCGTGAGCAAACACAGATCTGAGGAGTTCACCCTAAATCCGCATTCGTTGTGGAGATTGGCAGGTTTGGGGACCTAGGCTTGGCAGCGTCGATCGATCTCGCCACTGTGCTTCTTGCTGGAGCACTTGGAGGCGGCTGCGCCACCGCAAGAGACGGTACGGGGGAGAAGATGCTCGGGCCACGTGCTAGGGCTCCTCCTCCTCTTGCATTGTTCTCAGAAGCCGGTTTTGGGGCATCAGATTTCTCAGATGGATGCCCTCGCCAGATTCATAGGCTTGGAGGTGCCACTGCCACCGTGCTCCTCGACGGAGCACTTGGAGGCGGCAGTGCCACCGCCTGTGTGATCGACGGCGGGGATGCAGTGGGAGACGGATGGGGCTTCAAGCTCGCTGCCATGGCGGCGGAGTTCCTTTGAGGTCGCTGTCGGCCAAAAGCTTGGCGGCGCTTGGTCTTGCTCACCCTTCGTGGGTGCTGGCGGCGCCAGGGGCCACTTCTTGCGGTCGTCGACGACGATCTTCGAACACTACCAGGGAGGAGGACAGCGGCGCTAGGAGTTTTCGCAAGATACGGGTCACCACGGGCTTGGATTCGGGCCAAGCCGGGCTGCTGGTGACCTAGTGTCACAGGCTTCAGCGGGCCTTCGGGTCGCGCCTGAGCTTGGCTCCTAATGTGGTGAGGTGGGCCTAATTCGTTTGGGCCTACCTAATTTTTTTTGTAAAAAGGGCCGAGCATATATATTTGGACATGTTGTTATATGTTGAACGCGACTAGTTGTCCAGATTCGTTTTGGACTTAGACTTGTCAAGTTTGACTGAGCATTGGAGTTGTCTTGGTCGGGTTCGGACTTAGTGGGTTGCGATTGATGAGTTGGGCTTAGCCCGATTCGGTTTGAACGCAAATCATCGCTTTTATATGACCAAGCTGTGACTAAGTTATGTGAAGTAGGTCCGTTGAAACAACTTTTCGGTTATTTTTGCTCTCAAAAATTTGATCGGACTATGTGTCTGATTGAATATTTGATAGAAGCGAACAAACTTGAAAGTTATATGATATATCGACCTACGTGGCCCTTTTATCTAATAACGAGCGATGATGAGTCCTAAGTTATGTTGATACGTTCACATAAGGACTGAGCTCTCTAAAATTCTTTTTCTAAGAATTTATTTTTCAAGGATGTTTAACTTTGGTTAAATATCATTTAACTTGAAAATTGAGCGGATTTAAATAATTCAACTGTGAGTTGTTTAAAATTATTTTGAGTTAATGGATAGTTATTGCATATAACTTATTAACTTAAAATGGAAAATTGACTTTATGTAAGTTGATTAAAATCTGAGAAATAAATCTTTTATGTAAAGATTGTATAAGAGATAGGCATTAGGAATGCATCTCTGAACCTTGTGAATAATTTCTTGTTTTTACTACTAACGTGGTGATGTACTTGAAATTATGAAAACATACTTGATTTGTTTGAGTGTGATTGCAAGGTAATCGAGTAAGTAATTCATTTGTTAAATGGATGAAATATGTTCAGTAATTTTGAATAGCGTTTTTAAGCGTAGTTCCAAAAATTCTGAATAAATCCTTAAGGGACAGGGACCTATATGTCTAGGATCCTGAAAGTCGATGGTCCTAATGAAGACATGTTATCTGACTTTGCTCGATTATACTAGATTTGTTCTAGTGTATATCCATACGTTGGACATACAAATAAAGTGAGTTGATGTTGAGTACTTCGGGTACGTCAACAGTAATGTAGTTCCCTTGAAAATTAGAAAATGAGCAGGTGGACTTGACGAGAGTTCAACTCTTGAGCCCTAGAGTTTAAAAATTATTTTCTAATTTGTAAAGCTCACTTTGGATATTCTCGGATTAAAAGAGTTGTAAAACTGAATTGCATGGTTCTAAGGCATTCTCATGCTAAGGAAGATTGTCATTTAGTATACTCTGTTTAACTTAAGGACATGGTCCTAGTGGGAGCAAATATTTAGACTGACTCGCACAGTTCAAAAGATAACCTTAAACATACGTTGTTTGAAACTCGTCAGACGGACGATTATGTCATCATGAATATGTGTTCTAACGGAGTTGATTGCATGCTATAAGTATGTTTTTGCTTCGAAGGTCATGGTAAATGATGATATGTGTTGGTTTGTGCTTCGTGCACAAATGGTAACATGTTTCTGGTCAATGGTGATAGACGGGTAATATACTCATTTCACTGATCTGAATCAGAAGTTAGTAGAACTAAGGTTACATCGATTTATATTGTAGTAATAAAAGTTTAGCTTTCCTGAAAGTGTCAGGGGCTTCTGAAGTTTCCTTATAAAGACCATGTGAAGTCATGATGCTAGTAATGGAACATACCTTGAGATCTTATTGGATTTCGGTTCCAATGTTATGATCATAAGTTTGCTGATTTTGTTTTAGTAAGAAGAGGTTAAATTTGTCACTTTTGTGATAATGGTTGCAAATATGATTTGTAACTTATGCATAATCTGATCATTAGGAGTAAGCAAGTCATTGCTAGGTCCAAATGATGAAGTTGAGATCTACTTGGTTCAAGTTGATCACTAGGCAACTAGATCAGATGATACCCAAGGATTGGTGCTGAACTTCGAAGTTTAGCTGAAGCTAATCGTATAAGATGATGTCAAATTCATATCTTGACATTTTCTAATCCTCACTCACTGAATTGTTGTAATTCATGAGAAGTGTCACTATGGAAGCATAGTTTAACCACTTTGCAAAGTGATAAAAGGTAGATGAAGTGCATCCTCAAAAAAGGTATTCTACTAGCGAGTGGGAGAATAGGTTCAACGGAACATGAGAAAAGACAGAGTTTCCAGTAGAGGATGTTTTCTTATCTGAAAATGATGTGACACACCTTGGGATATGTCCAGGATGATCATGACGGGATTGTCCAAAGAGATTAGATGCTTATTGCGTTAAGCACTTCTCTTGAGGCTTCGAGGGTAATCTGTTACTTGTAACAGATCACTACATTTTTTATAGATTGCGTTCTACAAAATTTAGAAGCTTAAAGCACAAATTCTATTGTGCTGTTTGGATTTCATTATCTTCTACGATCAATATGGATCTAAGGGTGTATAAATGGATGTTGATATACAAGGTGAGCTTGTTGGTTAACAGAAATCCATGCTTTCTCTCACATTGAGTGATGAAGAAATCAGATGAAATTCAAAAAAGGTTTTCTGTCTTAAATTCTTCTGTTGACTGAAGTTGCACGAAATGGTCAAATCCAGACACCAAGCATTGGTTTCTGCTGAGTGCGTATTGTGCTGATTTGTGGAGTAATTCATTTGTTGGACAATCCTTGGTCAGTTACTTCCTGGAGATGGCACAAGTGTCATGTTAAAGGCTAAAGACATAAGATGATCTCTGGGAGATCTACTTATGATTAAGAGTCACTTGGTGAACCTTAAAATATAGAATAAGATTAACAGCTAGTTCTTGAAAATTTTAGCCTTATCTGTTTAGCTGCATCAAATCCATTTGGATAAAAGGTAACACGTAGAATGTGTGTACTAGGCATGAGGCTAGGTACATGATCACATTCTTAAATCATCTTGGAAATGTGAACATCTAAGATTGATGAGAGCAATCTGATAAGGAAAATGAGTTTTCGTAGCTCAGGGATCCTTAATCATGATTGGGAGACAGTTGTTAAGACAACTTAGGATGAGTTTTGATTGATGAAACCACATCATACCATCTGGTAGTTCAATTATTACATCCTCCTATGATAGTTGTAATACAAGTCTAGCCACATTAACATTCAGGATATTCTGGATCAGTCATGATCTAGTATTCCTGAGAATGTTCAGAGCTAAAGAATGTTCTTGAGAATGTTCAGAGCTAAAGAAGTTATGCAGATTCTACAGAAAACGAAGATGTGCAAATGAATGACATCTTTCCCCATCCAATTCGAAACCCATGTCACCCAGTTTCTCTTTCAAACAAAAAAATTTCAAATCAAACACGACTCAAACCTCAATCGTTCTTATTCAATCACCCACCAAAACATCCTCATATCCCAATTTCAAGTCCCACCATTGCCACCCTCTTCGACATTCCTAAACCCTAACCGCCGATTTGCCCTAACCATACCCGAAAACCGCCCTCCTCGTCCTTCAATCGCACCCACCATTGTCACCCCTCCACAACCCATCACTCAACCCACCATTGACATTCAACCCACCATTGACATTCAATCCCTCAACCCATCACTCAACCCACCATTGACATTCAATCCCTAAACCCCATAGTAGGTGCCTTCACCCATACACCCTACACCCTACGTTCGCACAAAACGGAGAAGAGAAGTGAAATGGAGAGGGAGGCGTACCTTTACACTGGGTGGCCGGTGTTCTTCGCTTCTCCTCGACACTCCGACATCGGCGGGATCTTTCGGCCTTCTCCCATTCCAAATCGCCGGCGTCTTGTTCCTTTCCCTTCTTACAGTTTCTTTTTGAAATGAAGAGAGACAACTAATGGAGAGAGAATGTGTGATGATGATAAAGTAGCCTTCTCTCCCCCCCTTTTTTTTTGGTTCCCACCCTATCTCACATCAAGACATTTAATGCCTCTGAAAATTCCCCCATTTTTCCTTTATTTTTTGTCCCATTTTCCACATTTCTTTTTTTTTTTTTTTTTTCAGCGCCTAAATCGCGTATACAAGGTTGGGTGATGGGCACTTTTGTGCAAAATTTTGGAAAAAGGTCTATTTTTGCAAATTTTCAAGGGTGTGTGCTATTTGTGCAAGTTTTGACAAAAAATGGTTTATCTATGACCATTCTCTCGAAGAAATAAATATAAAACAACAAATATTTATATATTAAAAAAATAGTTTTATCAATATAATCAACCCCACATCAGATATGATTTTGTTTTGTTCCAATAACCACCAAAAGAACCTCTGGAAACAATAAGCCAGTCTTAGGGCGAGTTTGGCAATGGGTTATTTTTTAAGGGGTGGAGATTATTTTTAAGGGATTATATGTGACGCGATCATGGAATTTCACCTGTACTTATTACCTCATCATGATGACAAAATGTCTTAAAATACCTGCAAGCCTTAACCGTGAGAGGTGATGATCAGATTATGCATTTATTAGTCCAAGCGATGAGGGTGGTCTATTTGGCTCGCGAGGATTTGAGCTGTTCAATCGTCGTCTTTAGAGGAAGTCAGGCGATGTTCTTATTCCAAGAACGTTCTTCTCTGATCAAAGACCTTAAGAACTCAACTCCGGGGGCTTTAGGTCCGGGAGATAATCAGAGCTCTTCTACTTTCTCTCTTGAATCGAATCCTCATCTTTGGGGTCGGAGGGGGGTATTTATAGGGAAACCAAGCGAGCAGCTGGTTGGCGACCTCGTGGTTTAACATAGGACACGTGTAATGCATGCCCTCACGCTAGGGACCTAGGCAATACACGTGGCGCTATTAGAGGTGAGGTGCTTGAGCCAGCGAGCTGCTTGCTAGGATCCTGGAGAGCCACGAGGTACTTGTGGGACCTGCCCTGGCTTTTACGCGGGCTTATACTAAGATCTAAGTTGCGAGGAAATATGGACCGAGGATTTTGAGGGTGTTGGGTTTGGTCAGGGCTTGACCGAGTACCTTACTCGCGATGAATCTTACAGTGGGGCCAGATGTCTTTTGCGTTGGGTGGCCTATTTATGACGTTATACACTTGTTAATTAATAAACCTATTTTCTATGGCATTGTCATATCTCCTCGTAATCGGATCGCGAGCAATATGTCATTCGCGATTAGGTTTCGACAAAAACGTTGCTTCCCGCCAAAAAGCTGGCTTATTGGATGGGCCGGGATTGGGCCTAACGTGTTTTGGGCCCATTTGAGGGGGTGACCCCATAAAGACCTATAAGTGAGGTTCTCGCTTTGGTCTCTTCATTTCATATTTCCGAACACAGGAAGAGAGAGAGAGAGAATCTAAGGGTTTTTTGCTTCTAGAGAAACGAGATCGGAGTTAGGTGGTGGTTCATTCTCTAGTCTTCCAAGCTCGCCGGCGTTTCTCTTCCACTCTTCTCAAGTAAGTGTTCCCTAATCTTTCTTATGCCCAGTCCAACTTACATTATGATGACCAATAATTGTACCAGTCCAGGCCCGCATGTAAATATCATCTCCGTCATTCATCCCATAGCTAACACTGCCATCTCCAATTCCCTTTTCCCCACGCTCAAGTTCCTCCAGCAACCTGAAATTTCTAGGGATTGCAACAAAGCCTGTGAATAGATAGATAGAGGAGCGGGTTTCGATAAAATGATATTTGTTACCCACTTGTGTTAGGTTTGGGTCTTGAGTAAGTTAAGCCTAGGCCCATTGAGCCCATGAAAGCCTATAAATAGGGGGAACGGTGCTTCTGAGGCTTCTCACTTACACCTCTTGAGAAAGTGCAAAAAGAGAGAGAAGAAACTGAAGAGACTCCGATGTGGAAAGCACAATAAAAGAAGGGGAATAGACCATTTTTGTTGCTCAGAAGTCTATTTAAGAGTATTGGTTTCGATTTCTATGGGTTCTTAACTATCCTTTATCACTTTCTCTCCTTAAAAGATCCAACTATATTTTCAACCCATATTCATACAACCCATTTTAATACTATATATATATATATATATTTAATTTAACAATTAAATTAATTGAATACCCCACCAGTTTTTCTTCTCTCTCATCTTCTCATTACCCACAATCACCCCTTGAGTTTCTTGAGTTTATTATTGAGTTGCTAGGTAAGAAACCATCAACATCATTTCTTAAACTATTAATCCCTCCTCCCTTTATTTAATTATTTTTTTTGTCTTAAAAACCTTTATAAAACCCCCAATGTCGATGGTCTAAGAGCATCCGCATCAATAAATCCGGGGTTCATAAAGGCGCCAGGTGGAAAAAACGTGGGGAAAAAAAAGAAAAATCCATGAATCCGAAAGTGTCCTAAAAAGTGGGATTAATGGGCGCGAAAACCAAGGCCACGTGATTTTGCCAGAGAAGGAAGACCAAAATGATACCGTTTGGATTCAAAAAATAACAAGGTGATGAGTTTTGGTGGAAATGCATGACCTAGGCAAAATTCTGGCGCTGCCACGTGGCCCATTCATGGGTGACACATGGCAGCAAGTAATTATAATTTTAAAATGATTTTTTTAGCCATTTTGACATTGTAAAAAAAATTATATTTTTTAATTTAATTTATTTTTCTCTACGTATAGACATCTACTTTGCATATGTTTCGAGGAAAAAAATTCATGATATTACCCTATTTCGTATGACCCGTATGTAATTTATTATCCGTCATTTATAGTAATTATAATATTTAATATTTAATAATAATAAAATTATTAATAATAACAAACTTAAACAATTAATAATATTTAATAATAACAAAAAAATATTATTATTAAATTTAATTATAATATTTCATATTGACTAATAAACAAATACGTCAATTATACTGATAATAATGTTTAAATAATTAATAATTAATACTGTTTACTATTTCATAATAAAAATTTATTATTGATAAACTTAATGAAAATGGATTATATTATGAGTTTAATATAAGAAAGTTTCATTTAATGAAAAAGGAAAATAAAGAAAAGTAAGTTATGAGTTCAATGTTGTGGTTCATGAATGGGAGGTGAAAAAATAAAAATTTGAAATGAGGCTCATAAGCTGATGTGGCACTAAAAAAATAAGTAATGAGTTCCGGTAGGGATTCATGAATGCAGATGGTCTAACAGATTTCCAGGTGACACCCCTTGCTTTCTCTTTCCCTTTTTCTTTTCGTTCTTCTTTCTTTCTCATGTTGGGGATCGGAGAGAGCGGTGGTCAGCGGTGGCGATTTCTGGATGCGCCACCGACCACACTGACTATGAGGGTTCTTTCGGGGTTGATTTTTTAAAGGCACTGGTGGCATGGTGGTTTTCTTTTTTGTTTGGGGTGACGAGTGATGGTTGTTATTCGGGGGTGTAACCGCCTCTCGAGTCGGTTTCGTGGTGGCGAAGCTTTAGGGAGAGCCACGAGAAACCATTGCTTTTGTTTGTGTGTGGGGGGGGGGGGGGGAGGAGGGAGATGAAGGGGTGCCACGTCCTTTCCCGAGGTCATCCGTCCCTTCATTGTTTGCGATCCGGGGGGCACGAGGTAGCAAAAAGGGGTTTTCAACCTGATTTTAGTACCTTTTTTTTATGAGATCGCGAATAGATGATATCGATCTATAATTTCTATACTCCGCGTATATTGTCAGGATCTTTCTAGGGATTTTCTTGAGTCATCATGTCGAGGTCGATAAGTGATAGTCAAAATGCGAGTGCTACATTTGCGGATGATAAGAGTAGCTTAGTGGATGCCGCGAATCTAGTTATAGTGAAGGATTCAAGTGACACGGTGTCCTCCACGCAACCGCTTCAGGCTAGGGCCCTTGACCGCAGAAAAGACTAAGCTTCATCATCTGATGCATACAAGAAAATAAAAACAAATCCAAAACAAAACAAACACAAAATTTAAAACACTCTAAACTATGTAAGACTTGATTCTCTTATAAGCAGTGGCGAAGCCAGCCCGTAATATAGGGTTGGGCGAGATTTAGGCTAAAGATTAAGTAATAATGAAACGAGTTCTGCTAAACTTTAAATAAATTTAATTGTGAAGGGTTATGTAAAAAAATTTAACAATACTAATTGAAATTAATTATTCTCAATTTAAAAAGATATTTGAACTTATATACAAAAAGATATTTAAAAATAAGTGAATAAAAAAAACGCCTTTTGAGGCGATGTTTACCAAAAAAAAAATAAGTGAATAAAATGTAAAAAGTGGGAATTGAACTTGAGCTCTAATAAAGAAGAAAAAGTTCTCCATCTATACTTTACCAACTAGGCAAGGTAAGTTTTATAATCCATTTTCACTTCTAAATTAATTTAGACATTTTTATTTTTTATTTTTTTAATTTTTTAATTTTTTTTTATAGTTAACCTTTTGTATTTTTTTCCGGGATTGGGGTGGGCTCGCGCTCATAGGAGCCTACCCCTAAATCCGCCAGTGCTTATAAGAGATACGTACACAACTCGCTAAAATTCGGGCGCATCCAAAATCACTTAAACTTCGCAAATCTTGGTACTGATGTGAATTCGAATCAAGATAATAATCTAAAGGTTCGAACTCAAATATTAAATAAAATAAAATATGTTTTACAATAATTTGCGCATTTTTGTTCAACGGAAACATAATTCCAAATCGGACTCTTATCCCAGCGACCCATCCCCAATATATAAAAACTAACGATCTATTATTTATCGAATTGACGAATTGGATCGGTCTATTTAAAAAAAAAACTCGTACCGGTCTAGGTCGAGCGTTGGTTTCAGTTTTGTTCTCAATCTTGCCACAAACGAGGCAAAAGCCCTATTGTCTTCGATAAATCTCATTTTTCTCCTCTGAGTACAATGACACCACCCTCTTTCTCTAATCATTAATGGTGACGTAAAAAGTTCGTTAAATTGGAGGTCATAGAGAAGATTTTGATTCTCTCAATGTTCTTAGAAAGTAGAAAAACAATCTCAAATTGATTCTCTTGCTGAATTTTTGATGCTAGGTGTGAAGAGATTGTTGATGTCAGTCTCGTAAGAGATAAGGCATCTGGAAAATCAAAAGGATTTGCGTTCATTGCATACCAGGATCAAAGGAGTACAAATCTCGTCGTAGATAATTAACCTAAATGTTTCTCAGACTCTGGGCCGAACTATAAGAGTGGATCATGTAAGCAAGTATAAGAAGAAAGAAGAAGAAGATGAGGAAATGGGTGTCTGTCGCGCCTTCTAGAGAGGTGAATGTACTCGTGGAACTGGATGCAAGTTCTTCCATGACGAACATGTGAGATCTTCTACCTTTTGATTAAGTGCATTCGAAAGTTTTTTTGATTTCAGTTTATAGTTTTACTTAATGCCACGACCCTTATTTGAATGTAGAGATATGCAAATGCGGATGGGGGTAGGAAGAGGATATGCAGTCGAAATGGGGACATGATAAGTTTCAAAGTGGCGGTAACCTTGAAAAGAAACCAGTTGACATTCCTTCATACCATGATTGAGAACATGGTAATTCAATAAGGCGTAAAGTTGGTTATCTTGAAAATAGAAAACATTATAAATAGAGAACAAATAAGAAATGTTTGTAAGACCCGGGGTCTTATGAGGCACCAGCCCATGCTACCTAACCCACTCAAACTCGTTGTCCTCACTTGCAACCTGAAAAGGATGAGCTCTTATGACATGAGTAACACTTGCACCACTTATAAACTACTGATCACAACATCCTTATTATATCCGATATGGGATGTGGGTGTTACAATCCTCTCACTTAAAGCACTGATGACCCTATTAGGCCCAATGAATTGCCCCCAGGTGGAGCGTACCCAAGCATACTATCAAAGTCGACTCCTGACATTGAAGTATAAAATATGGAATCAAAACAGTGCAACCTGCTATCTATCGATAGGCAAGAACAAACTGTTATTCTATTATGGCCGGCTTGGAGACATCAGAGGAAGACCATCATCTCTATCCGGGTACGATCATAGCTTCATTCATTCGTTGAACCTTGGGGATAACCATTAACATTGAGGTAAATTACCACAACACCTCTATCATACATACAAAATTACACAATGCGAGAGTGCATGGTCAACACAACACAAACCTAAAGCGCCTACATTCTGCTTGTAGCCAATACAACCACCACAACCTAACTTGCACAAGATTCAACAACCGAAGCTACTAGTAGTCCCGAGGGGACAACATCATCCAATAATAATAGTTAGAAGTACTGAACAAGTGAGTCATCGGTCCAGGGAAAGAGAAGGACCGCCTTTGAAAAAAAAAAGGAACATGCTTTAACCTAACGGTTACAATCGGAACAAAGGTTCTTCTTTTCATGCTTCAGACAATCTGGCTAATTCTATATACTTCTATCTAATTATAGATTAGAAAGGCGAATCTATAGGCCTGTTTTAGCGCCCATCCAATGCACTTAGGTTTACTTTTGAAAGGCTACTAAAGACCGGGTGAAAAATGAAAAACGTTCGCTAACGCCCACGGGATAAGATCTTTTTTAGATCAGCAACAAATGTCTTGTATCTATGAAGAAAGATTTCTCCCCGGCCCTGAATGCCATACCTTGCTGAAGGCGATTCACGAGATAATCGCGCACTGTTCCGCAAGACGTGAATGCCCGTGATCTGCTCGGTATAGTGATGGATTTCATTGGCAGTTTGGTCTGCTCTTTCCTTTCTTATTTCACAATACCGAACAAGATCTTCTACATGTGGTTAATCGAATGAGTCAAGGGTTCTTGGCCTAGGGGGCAGGAAGAGAAGCACTGGTCTTTTAAGGGACCTGTCAACAAGTAGTGCCCGACAAGATGACATCTGGATGAACAAAGATAAGGAGGATACCGTGCTTCCTAACAACTCATACTTTTTAGGAGAATCAGAGATTAGTAAACTAACCTCACTTTCCACAATGATAGACCGGAAATCGAGATCTAATATATAGTCAGTGGTTCGTCAGAAAAAGGTAAAAATGGTGATTCTTCTTGCTCCAACCTTAGTCGGATTATAAGAGAAAATAAGTACGTTTCGGGGGTTCAAATTCTCAAGGCAAAGTAACTGTCCAAACGAGGAACAACACCAAGATGCACAAAACCAAGATGCAAAACACCATAATTCCTATCACGGTATTACAAAGCCATCAAAAGTCAAACTCTAGATTACCACACTCACACCCACAAGGCCACAAAGATAAAATACACCACTCCTGCATAATTCTAACTCAAAAGACTACCACACACATGTTGTACCACACAAGCCACCACCAGACTACAAGCATAATCAATTCAGGAGGACACAGAGCACTCGACCCGCGTTTAACCCACTCCAAGCAAGCATAATTATTGAGATATATTAGGATATTTTATTAGATATATCTTTCCTTATATCTTTATTATACATTATCTAATTAGGATAGAATTTCTCCTCTACTTGTATCTATTTAAATCAAATTCAATCAATGAGAAAATCAATCTTTTAGCCTTAAACAATTCTTCATGGTATCAGGCTTAACAACGATCCTCTAAACCCTAACCCTACCGACGGCTCAATCCGCCGCCGCCGCCACCCTCTTCCGCCAACACCACCGCCGAACTCATGGCTCAACCGCCAGCGGCTCTTACTCCCGCCTCTCCCTATTACCTTCATCCCTCGGATCATCCGGGTCTCTCTATTTGCCCGGTGATTCTCAAAGGGGACAACTATCAAGAATGGACCGTCGCCATGAAAAACGCCTTCTCTGCAAAACGCAAAGATGGTTTCATCGACGGATCCATTACCCAGCCGGCCGCCACCTCCTCTGATCATCAATATTGGAGGCCTGTCAATGCAATGCTGATTGGATGGATTGCTCAGTCCATTGAGCCCTCTCTTCGATCTACTGTCACCTATTTCTCAACCGTCAAGGAGCTCTGGGATGATCTCTCTCAACGTTTCTCTATCGGCAACGGCCCTCGAATTCTACAGTTAAGATCTGAAATCGCTCGCTGCAGACAAGATGGTCAGTCGGTCTCGGCCTACTTCGGCCGTCTTACCAAACTATGGAAGGAACTTGATTCTCACCTGGCTCCTCGCGCTTGTACCTGCGGCAACCATGTCAAAGAATGGGATGAAGAGCGGACTCATCAGTTTCTCATGGGACTTGATGATCTCGGCTACGGCACTCTTCGCTCCACCGTTGTCGCTCAAGATACTCTACCCGGCCTCAACAAAGTGCATTCACTCGCCGTTCAAGAAGAGCGGATGCTGTCTATGCGAACCACTCAGCAGCCGACTCCAGACGCTCTCGCCTTCGCTGCCCAGCGTCGTCCGTCTCGCCCGTCCTCCGCCCCAATCGACAAAAGCTCCCTGTTTTGTGTTCACTGCAACAAAACCGGTCATGACTCCGCCTCCTGCTTCAAAATTGTGGGATACCCGGACTGGTGGAACAACGGTCGCGGCGTTGCTGATCCGGCTACAGGCGCGCCTCCGCCTAAACCAAAGCCCTCTGCAGCGGCTTCTGATTCTGGCACTGGACGGGGTCGTGGGAAGGCTGCCAACGTCAACTCCATTCTCACGCCTTCTCCGTCATCTTCTGGCTCTCACAATCTCACGGCTTCTGATCGAGCCGGCATCACCCTCACCAACGACCAATGGGACCGCATGCTCTCCATGTTTCAGCAGTTCAATACTAAGTCCGGGAATGACACTCTAGCAGGTATTGCCTCTACCCCTTGGATTCTTGACAATGGAGCCTCGATTCATATGACTGGTGATCGCCGGTTGCTCCGGGATCTCCACACCGTCGATGAATGGCAAGTCAAGTATCCAGACGGCGACACTATTTCCGTCAATCAGGCTGGCTTAATCACTCTCTGCGATTCTTTTGATATCACTGCTCTTTATGTTCCCGGCCTTCAATGTCATCTTATCTCTCTTGGTTGTTTGACTGCTGATTTGCGGTGTGTTGTCACATTAACTGACAAGCTTTGTGTGATTCAGGACCGCACTTTGAAGACGCTGATTGGAGCGGGTGAATGTCGAAATAGGATCTATTGGCTCTGCTGGGCTTCGTCGATCAACCATCTTGGCGTCAGCAGCCCCGCTTGCCACACTACCCAGGCCGAATCCCTCTCCCTCTGGCATCGAAGACTCGGACACCCTTCTTTTTCATTGCTTTCTTCATTTTCAACACATTCTAGTCATAGTCTGCAAAACAATACTTTACCTTGTGATGTCTGCTACAAAGCAAAACAAACTCGCCTTTCCTTTCCTATTAGTATGTCAAATGCTTCGGCATCTTTTGATTTAATTCACTGCGATATTTGGGGTCCTTATCGTGTTCCCTCTTCATCTGGCGCCTCTTACTTCCTCACTATTGTTGATGATTTCTCTCGCGCCACTTGGGTCTATCTTATGACTCACAAATCAGAGGTTTCCCATTTATTAAAGCAATTTTGCAGCTTCACAACCACCCAATTTCACAAAACCATAAAGTGTATTCGCAGTGATAACGGGTCTGAGTTTCTTGCCCTTCGTCCCTACCTTGCCGATCATGGAATTCTCTTTGAGTCCTCCTGTATCGCCACACCTCAGCAGAATGGTCGTGTCGAGCGCAAACACCGTCATATCCTCAATGTGGCTCGCGCTCTCATGTTTCAAGCCCACCTTCCGGTTCAGTTTTGGGGGGAGTGCACACTCACTGCTTGCTATCTCATCAACCGCACCCCATCCTCTGTTCTGAAAGGTAAAACACCCTATGAATGTCTCTTCAATAAACCACCTCCTTACACTCACCTTCGGGTTTTCGGATGTCTCTGCTATGCATCTGTCATCCCTCGCTCCACAAACAAATTCTCTCCCCGCAGTCGTAAATGTCTGTTCATCGGTTATCCCTTTGGTCAGAAGGGTTGGCGCCTCTATGATCTCACTACCCATCAGACTTTTGTCTCGCGGGATGTGTCCTTTCATGAGGACATATTCCCATACGCAAATCTTGAGTCACCTGACCCTGCGCCACCCATCCACCCGTCCCCTGCTACCTATGACGAGGTTCTGCAGCCTCCAGACACTCAACCTGCAGCCCCTCAACAGCCCCCACCTCGTCGCTCTACTCGCCCCCATACCCCTTCGGTGCTGCTGCGTGATTATGTCTGCCATACTCTTCGCAAGGTTGATCCTATTTCGGCCTCATCAGCTTCCGTCACGCCGTCAGGTACTCCTTATCCCTTAGCTCATTATGTCAATACACATTCTGTTACTCCTCAGCACATCCACTTCTTAGCTGCCATTGCTGCCACTCCAGAACCATCTTCCTTTCAGGAGGCATTCCGTCATCAGCATTGGCGGGATGCTATGCGCTCTGAAATTGACGCTCTTCATCGCAATGGAACTTGGGAGGTCACTGACTTACCTCCTCACAAGAAGGCTGTCGGCTGTAAGTGGGTGTTTCGGGTGAAGTACAATTCAGACGGCAGTATTGAGCGCCACAAAGCTCGCCTTGTGGTTCTTGGAAACAGACAGATTGAGGGCACTGATTTCTCTGAGACATTCGCTCCGGTTGCTAAATTGGTGTCTGTTAAAGTTGTTCTTGCAGTAGCTTCTATTCAGAACTGGGAGCTCCATCAGATGGACGTTCACAATGCCTTTCTTCATGGTGATCTTCATGAAGAGGCATACATGTCCTTCCCCCCTGGATTTTCTGCCGCCGGCTCATCTAAGGTCTGTAGGCTCCGAAAATCGCTCTATGGCCTTCGGCAGGCACCTCGGAACTGGTTCGCCAAGCTGGCCTCTGCTCTTCGTCAGGCAGGTTTTTCTCAGTCCTACGCTGACTACTCTCTATTCTCCTATGCTCGGTCTGGTGTGATTCTGCATGTGCTCATCTATGTTGATGACTTGATTATTACGGGAAACAACTCTGCCTCTATCACTCGGTTCAAGACCTATCTTCACTCTTGCTTTGACATGAAAGATCTTGGTCATCTGAAGTACTTCCTTGGCATAGAGGTCTCTCGAACGTCTGCTGGCATTGTTCTGTCTCAGCGCAAGTATATTCTGGACATCTTGGGTGAGGTCGGCCTCCTTGGATCCAAACCGGCAGCCTTTCCTATGGAACAGAACCACACGCTCGCTCTAGACAACAGTCCCCTTCTTCCGAAGCCGGATCAGTATCGCCGGGTTATTGGTCGTCTCATCTACCTCACGATCACCAGACCTGATCTGTCTTACTCAGTTCATACTCTGGCTCAATTCATGCAGCAACCCCGCCAGGCTCATTGGACGGCTGCCGTGCGTGTCCTACGCTATCTCAAGGGTCGGCCAGATCAGGGACTCTTTCTCTCTCGACACAGTGATCTTCGCTTGATTGCTTATTGCGACTCTGACTATGCCACATGTCCATTGACCCGTAGATCGCTCACTGGCTATATTGTCAAGATAGGTGAATCCCCAGTTTCCTGGAAAACCAAGAAACAGACTACAGTCTCTCGCTCCTCTGCTGAAGCCGAGTACAGAGCCATGGCAACCACCACTTGTGAGCTCATTTGGCTCAAAGCTCTTCTCCACTCACTCGGTTTTGCCCATCGGACTCCTATGCGACTATGGTGTGACAATCAATCAACAATCCACATCGCCTCCAACCCCGTCTTTCATGAGCGCATGAAGCATATTGAAGTGGATTGTCACATTATTCGAGATCAGGTTCAGTTAGGCAACATCGCCCTATCTCACATCCGTTCTTCCAATCAGCTGGCCGACATCTTCACCAAGGCACTGGGAGAGCAGCAATTTCATCTTCTTTTGTCCAAGTTGGGCATTCATCTTCACCATGCTCCAACTTGAGGGGGAGTATTGAGATATATTAGGATATTTTATTAGATATATCTTTCCTTATATCTTTATTATACATTATCTAATTAGGATAGAATTTCTCCTCTACTTGTATCTATTTAAATCAAATTCAATCAATGAGAAAATCAATCTTTTAGCCTTAAA
This sequence comes from Persicaria maculosa, assembly GCA_963922045.1. Taxonomy (NCBI): domain Eukaryota; kingdom Viridiplantae; phylum Streptophyta; class Magnoliopsida; order Caryophyllales; family Polygonaceae; genus Persicaria; species Persicaria maculosa. The sequence goes on from OY998258.1 coordinate 19,980,475, forward strand.
CAATTCTTCAATAATCAATTCAACGCGTCGCCCGCGTTTAACCCCGCCGACGACACCAATGTAACCCTCAATCGACACCATGTCGCCAACACACACAACACCCTGCCAATGCACATCAACCATCCGCACTCCCTGGTGAGGATCGAAAGGCCAACAGTCCGTCCACAAGCAAATGAAGCTCAACCTCCAATCATAAGGCTAAAGGATGATCAATCCGGAGAAAGAGCCCAAACCAAGGCAACCGGATCCAGCTACAATACACATCAGCTACACCCGAAGGTCCCGAACCCTTCAAAACAACATCAACAAGCAGCCCTTGACACCTCTCAGCTCAAGCCAATGCAACTCGGTGAAGCCAAGGCCCCTCGAAACCACCCACTTACACAAACCCAGCCCCGAAATCGAGCCACACACCACAAAATGTCATAAATCTGATACAAGAGAAGATTGAACAAACTAGCATTACAAAAGCTTTAGTATGTATTCTATATCATCAAGGGTTAAGTGCATTATCAATGAAAATGGCATTCAAATTACAACTTTTTAACTGGCTATTAGTCTGTAGCAGCACCAAATCTACTATCCGGAATCAAATCTGTATACCTGATTGGTAACAACCTTTGACATGCGACGAAACTCCTTAGCCATAACAGAGTTATTCTGCCAAGTTGCAGGTTTGTTCTGCCTTCTTGTCTTTATTGTAGCAAGAAGTACTGCAATGTCTTTACCCGTTGGCTGGATGGTGACAATCTTGTTGTTTGCCAAATCTGCACTCCATACATAACCAAGGAAATCCAAATTTGCCTTCTTGATGCACATCACTTGATCATTAGATACCATGGAATGAGTGAAAAGCTCTACCACCTATTTGATTCATGACTACAACTGAGTTAATAACTCATTCATCGTCACAAATAGAAAAAATTAGAAACCTAGTCACAATTATTAGGAATGTAAAATTCCTTACAAGCAGTGAGAAAGGTAGAAACAATCTTTGCATATACAAATAAAACAATAATGTGTATTTTTTTGGAATAAAAAACTTTGAACTTATGAATTAATTTAGAGAAAATTGCAAAAAATAGCCCTACCTTTAGGGGTTGTTGGGTTGTTGCGTTTAATAGCCTGAACTATAAAAAAATGCAGAAAATAGCCTCAAGTATTTACTTGGTTGTAGAAAATAGCCTCAAGCTACATTCCAATTCAAATAATTATAAAAGAATAGTCTTAGGTTACCTTTCAATTAAAATTAAATAAAAAACTTCTCCAAAACAATTTTTATTTAAAAAAATCATCACTTCTTATATAAAAAATAGCCTAAATAATTTTTATTCTCAAAATCTACCACTTCTCATAGTTTTTTTTTATCATAATTAAGTCATTATTAGCTAAATTTATCATTGAAGCAATTATAAAAACTACCTTATACCATACAACTTTTATAAATAATTTTTTTTAAAAAAAAGGCTACTAAAAAATATCACGAGATCTTTATTTTTCTTAATAAAACATTAATTATCTTCATCCCACAATTTATTCATTAATGCTCAAATAAAAATCATTGTTGGGTGAATAATGTATGCACACTTTTTTTCTTCAATAGATAACAAATTACACTAATTGTTAGGTTAAAAACAATATATAATGCATGCTTAACTACATTTTTGTGCTAGTTTTGCTCAGAAAATCACCCTAAATCGCTTATTAAATCAATTGCGAGTGGAAACTTAAGTATTTATTCACTTTTAATGATATTTAAATAATCTAATTAATTTTTTAAATATTAAATTTAAGTTATATTTATATGGTTTGAGATCATTTTTATAATTAATTCAGTTATGAGTTTATATAGCAACAATTAATTGTAACATTTTTTTTAGAAGTGATGATTTTTTAAATAAAAATTATTTTGGAGAGGTTTTGTAATTAATTTGAATTTAAAGACAACCTAAGGCTATTTTTTTGTAATTAATTTTAATTTGAAGGTAATTATTTAAATTTGAATATAGCTTGAGTCTATTTTCTACAACCAAGTAAATACTTGAGGCTATTTTCTGCATTTTTTATAGTTCAGGCTATTAAGTGCAACAACCCCTAAAGGTTAGGCTATTTTTTGCAATTTTCCCATTAATTTAAAGTTATATAATCAGATTTACTATACTATTACAAGCATGTAGAAGGCAAACATGCAATATTTGGTGAGTACAAGCATGTAGACTGGGAAGAGGATTATAAAGGAAATATAATACTCTGGATATATTAAATAAAATATGGAAGTGATGAAGAGGATGATGAAAATCAAGACAGGAATGAGGAATGACTATCAATCGAAACAATTATGATTAAAAATCTAGATATGAAAATAGATTGCATAAAAATACTAAATTACTTAATCTCATATAATATTTTCTGAATTCAACAAATTTTATAAATTTATGTCAAAAGATCACAAGTTAGAAAAACCAATTATATCATATACATATTGATTACAATGTGTTCATATACTCCCGTGCCTCGGGCACGGGTACTGTACTTGTACATATACTAAAACCGATGCATATCGTTCTATATGGTGTGTTGTGGTTGATCTTAGGGGAAAAAAATCATATGTGGCGCGTTGTGGTTGATCCTAGGGGGGGAAATCCTATGTGGCGCGTTGTGATTGATCTTAGGAAAAAAATTAATAAAATAATATGTTGTCATTGTTTATAGAAAGTTATAAAAGTCATAATCTATTTCTATATATTTTAGTTAATTGACAAAAATATAAATAAAAAATATGCCATAGTCATACTTACCAAAAATATTAATAGATAAATATGTAGTATATTTGAATATTTGATATGTGCTATTTTATTTATATCTAGATTATTTTTTGGTGGATATTATTATTTATATCAAAATTAATTATTTGATAATTGTTATTTTATTTATATCTACAAATTGGTTCAATTTTAATCTATATACATATACTAAAACCGATGCATTGGTGCCTGCGTGGCGGCGTGTGAGTGAATCTGCCTACGTGACGGCGCGTGGGTGCGTCTTGCAAAACTTTCTCCCGTCAAAAAGAAAATCTAATAAAAAATAATTTGAATAATTGTATAATTAGATAGTTCAATTGTATAATTAGATAGTTCTAATATATAATTGGATAGATGGAATATCCTATAAAAGAGTATATAGTATATAAGGAAAAAACTTTATCAATATAATTAAACGTAGTAGTAGTAATAATAATAATAATAAATCTCTCACCCAAAGAAAAATATTCAAGGAGAATACCATATATACAAATTATAATTCAAGGAGAATACCATATATACAAATTATATTTTTTACCGTATGTACGTATATACAAGGTTCACCCAATTTCCATATATACAAATTATATTATGTTCACCTTAATCTATCCAATTCAAGGAGGTGCCAACCAAAAAAAAAAATTCTATCCAAAGAGGTCACCGTACATGGACATATTTAAATTATTTAATATATTAAATTCAATACTACCTCCATCCCTTCCCAAATTACATATGGTTACTGCGCCATATATACAAATTATATTATGTTTACCCAATTGTCGTATATACAAATTATATTATGTTCACCAAATTCCCATCCCAAATTACATTGACATATTTGATGTATTAAATAAAAATAATTATTTAGATTATTTTAGTTCGGCATAGATTTTCTTAATTAACAACTTTGTAGTTGATATAAAAATAATACATATGATAATTGGAGAAATCACTAACTCTTCCATTGAATCCTACAAGAATATTACAATAGTTTTAAAAATCAGTTATCTGTTAAATTACATGAGATTCAATTAATGGTAGATTAGAAGAAACAATCTTTCACCTTACAAATGTGAATTTTATTTATTTTTTGAGAGAATATAAATAAAAGATTATTTATATTTAGATTATTATTTTTTAAATATAATCTGTCGAACTAATTTTACTTATATCTATATTATTTTTTGGTGAAAAAATTATTTATATTTAGATTATTATTTTTTAATTTATTGGAATCTATCTAAATTACTTATAATATTGTATTAATGTACTATCCATGCATGGGACGGGGCCTACACTAGTTATCATATAAATAAAAAAGGGGCAATTTGTGAAATAGCCACGAAATAGGGACAAATTGGTGAAATGTCCACGTTTTGGGACAAATTTGTGAAATGTCCTAAATATAAACCTCCTCCCTTCTCCCACGCACGTTTCTCTCTCCTCCGGATCTCCCTCTCCGGACGCTCTCTCTTTCTCTCTCGCGGACTGCTCAACTGCGATTCCACGGATTTAAGGCCGATCATCTCCCCTTATGCCAGATCTGGTTGTATTGCCATGGATTCGACTGCCTCCAATGGAAACAAATTTCGACGACGATGTTGTTGGAAGAGGCCTCGCCATTGGAGGCGCAGTTGGACGAAGACGACGATGTTTCTCCAACGCCGGAGGCGGTGGCGAGCGAGCGGCAGAGTGAATGAGGGAGCGAGCGCCGGAGGCCGGAGCGAGCGCCGGATGCGGCCGTCCGAGATCTGGAGCGAGAGGCCGGATCTGGTCGAGCGAGCGCCGGAGCGAGGTCGAGCAACCGTCGAGATCTGGATTTTGTTCGTTCCCTCTTTTTCTAATAGTTTCGCCTGAAGCAGACGCTTTCCCCCTCTTTCTCCTTTGATTTTCTATGTACGCGGTCTTCTATAGTCTTGTATAATGGAATATGTGAAACTATACATCAGATTTAGGTATGGTTGTGCCGATTTGGTGTTTGATTCCTAAAATCGAACACTAGGTTCATTAGTTCAGGGTTTGTTATGCATGATTCATGGCCAATTGGTCACAAGTTGCTGGAAGGGGATCAATGTTTGTGTCATCTACCTGTTCTATATGTGGTCTTCGATATTACTTTGATTTCCTTATCAATCGATCTTTGCTTCATTGTAGCTATATGGATTTGAGTAATTTTAATTTGTTTGTTTAAATCTATTTTAGTGCAGGTGTCAAGTTCATCCATGAAAATGAGTGATGGTTGAATTTTGAAAATATATTTTAGTTGAACTTTGTTTGATCTGTTACTGATTTGTTTGAAGTTTGATGGGTGTTTTGATGTTGTAAAGGTTGACTGTGTTTTGATGCGAGGGGTGTTTGAAGTTTGATGGGTGCTTTCTTTACCTCCGGTCTTGCTCATTATGAGTTAATCTTTTCCTTGCTCCTGATTGTATTTGTATGGTGCTTTCTGTAAATAAGCAGTCTTCTTCGCTTAGTTATGATTGTTACACTTATAATCTTCATTCAATCATATTTTTCAGTGCCTCTTTTACTTGTGGCTTTCATCTCTGTGACGAAACCAGTAGCAAAAGCTCCTCCAACAACAATAAGCACAACCTCACTTCTAATGAATGAAGCAGCAAGCGAGAGCAACCGAAAAGACTGGACTTTCTGATATGTAGGATGATTGGCTGTGGATGGTTTGAGATTCATATGATTCTCCAATGATGACTGATGCTTATGATCTAGGCAAATTGTATCTTATGAAAGTGCATTTTACTCTTCTTATAGGACCTACTATTTATGAAATCATAGTTTCATTAAGTATGGCCAAGTTATGGATTGAATTAGATTCTGATTTGTGAAATTAACATGGTTTTCAGAGAGAGAACGGAGGAAAGTGGCAACATGATGCGCCTGAGATTGTCTCGATGGAGCATTTTCCCGCTGAGAGTTCTCCTGATGGAACTAATAGAGAGAGTGCTGCAGACTGCAGTTTCATCGCCTATCACGGAGGAGCAGAATCATGTATGTGCTTTTTTCTAAACTATTACGATAATCCTTTTTAAAACATGATACATGATACGGGTTTAGCCGCAGGATGGCCCGATCTTCGACAATCAAACAAGAAACTAAAGAAATAGACAAGACTCGAACAAGAACTCAAGAAACGCAGCAAGAAACAATAAAGGAGACGCAAGAACTCGATCAAGATGATCAAGATCTTCCAAGACTCGATGAACAATAACAAAGACTCGAAATTGATAGCAAAGACACGACCGATAAGGACTGAGTCGATCTATATAGAACAAGATAAAGACCCCATGCCTCCGTAGAGGGTAGGAACCAATACCAATGACTATATAACCCGCCTCTACAACCCTACACAACCAAGCGGATAACTTGGAGGCACAAGGAGGGGGCTCGTGGATACTAGGATCACCAAGTCTTGCGAAGTTGATGAACACAAAGCAAACCAAGCTAAAATAGTACCAATAGTTGCAATCGATGAGTCATGCTTCGAATCGATTGACTTTCACTCAATTGTGTTTCACACAAACTGAAATTTCATTCATGATGGAAGACGTAAGTTCTCTACAATGATCAGCCGTCAATATATAGAAAACCTAGGGCTGATTTTAGATAAAATAATAAATAAAAGACTAATTAAAATAAACTCCTAAAATTACCTAAAATAACTTAACTAAAAGAGATACTAAAAATAAAAATGAAAACTAGGGTTCCAACCTAAAGAGAATTTAGCCCATATAGGAAATAGGCTTCTCAATTTCGGCCCATATGAAATCTAGGCGTCAGGGTCTCGACGCCGAGGGTCTGGTGTCGGCGTCGATACCAACAGTAAGCAAATATCATCTTCAGGTCTCGGCGTCGATGCCTCTGGTGTTGGCGCCGAGGCCATCAGCATGTCCTATGCACCTTTGGACCTTCTCCCATGGTGGAGCCTTCTTCATCCTCTTGAGGATGACATGAATCATTCTCACGAGCTCGAATCATAGGTCCATCCCCAAGTATAGATGTGTCCGAAGGTGTCTTGGATGGTCCCGCATCAATCTCCATTTCTTGAAAAGGATTCGTCCTCGAATCCAAGGTCGCATATGATTCTGCAAAGGAATCCACATGAGCTCCTGGATTGAAAACCTCATGCCCATGGAAACTCGTCGCAAGACCGATTGATGTAGGGATTGACCACTCCTCGATGGTGTTTGTCTCAGCTTCGTCAACTTGTAGGCACTAGTACAGAAAGCCGGTTTTACCTCGGTTCCGTGTGCAAGCTTTACCACGGTTCTGAACCGAGGTAAAAGTGGCTATGGTAAATCTGTTTACCACGTGGACAGAACCGCGGTAAAACAACCCACCCGTGGTAAATCTGGTCGTAGTGGTAGGCTTGGCGAACCGTGGTAAATGTGGAACCGTGGTAAATAGGCCACGTGGTAAATGTTTTGAACCGAGGTAATTTTGTGAACCGAAGTAAAAATGTATTGTGGTAATTGTGTGTTGAACCGAAGTAAATATATATGTATTGTGGTAATTGTTTCCAGATTATTATAGTAGCCTATGCGGGATTTGAACCCACATCTTTGTGTATATACACATCGCTCTACCATTTGAGCTAATAGGCTTAAATAAAATAATAGTATAATTTTCTACCCCTTGCAAAGGATACTAACACATACATTGATGGGTGATAACTGCTAATACATATATAGCTTCCTGAAAATAAAATTAATTTCTAATAAACCTTTGAATAATGATGAGAAAGGTTATGACTGGAAGCTTGTTTCTCGAAATAATGTTAAGTAAAACTGAAATTGTTGTGACAAAGATAATATATTTACCTTTCATAAAAGAGTGCTCCCTCGCTTGATTTTACTCTTATCTCCTTCTTCACTTGAATGTTGTAGGTTGAATTTGCACTTAAGGAGGCCATGATCTTGGAATTTTATTTTAATCTAATTAAAGAAAATATACCACTGCAAGACATCAACACTAGATGGTACTAGATTAATGCTGGTAGATTAAAAAAAACATTCGAGCTATCATTTGCATAGTTAGCAAATAAAAACTGGATACAATGCAGCATATAGTAAAACTCTGTGAAAGCAACATACCGCAAGACATGAACCTTTCAGTTTCCTAGGTGCTCTTCTTGGGCTCAGAGTTGCTCTGTTTTAGAACAGGCTGGATCCTCATGTACGACTGTCTATTCAACGTCTCCCCTCTTAGTGCGGCGATGTATTTGTCTTTCGTGTCTTCCTTGCACTGAAGCTCTCTGAGGTACTCAGCAAGCCTCTCTTGGTTGACTCTGCCCATCATCTGTCATAAAGTAGTAAAAACCGTGAAGATGCGATGAATCTCTACATACCTAGAACATAGAATTCGAGGAATGCAGAGCAAAGCAATAAGATTTGGGTATTGTTTAAAAAAAGATTTTTTTTTGCCATGTTAGCCTCCTCCAGTACCATGCTTACGTAGCTTAGGATAGCCCCAAGCATACGCATTTAGCAGTTGGCATTCCACGACCCAAACTTTGAGCTGATACCTTTTTTTTTTTAATTTTCATTGTGTTTTGGCAAGGAAACAATTAACATCCAGAATACATTGCAGTCTGAATAGCCTAAAGGATGCCTAGCACGTCTGCATTCAGCTAATGGTACGTATAATATCATTCAAAAAGAGATTAACTACAACTGAATGCAGAGAAAGAAAACTGAATCATCATTGAGTTATCAATTAAAACCACCACACACATGCGGAGAGTTAACTAGAATAGATCCAAAATAGAGGGCGACCCATCTTTTGTGTTCAATTTTTTCATAATACTTATTCATGACAAAACTACAAGGCAACCTCTTCGCCCAATTTCACACTATAATATGCTTTTAAATCAAGGATCATCATAAGAGGACATAAATAGTGAAATACGCCTTATGCAAATTACAACATATGGCTTCACGTTATACAAACAAAGTCAAAAAGACAAATTTTTATCTGAAATACCACATTCAATAGATTTGCATTTAAAACTTGAAAGAACTTTGGTGATATTAAGGTGTTCAAAAAGCAAAGTTCTAGCTCACAAAATAGCTGTATTTTCTCATTTCAGTTGAACTAATTTAGTTAAGAATCAAGCTATAAAACTAAGCTGTGGACAAAATGGGAGCATCAATCCAAACTATCATTAGAAAATTAGCCTACTGGTCTGTCATAGTTTTCTTCTTCAATAAAACATAAACTTATGTCACCTAATCCTTTCTAACTACCAATCTGTTCAGAAAGTTGCACTTTCTAATACTGATTTTTCATTTTCACCAAATAAACATAGATATATAGGCTGTTGCAACACAAAGTCATCATCACAAAATAGAAAAGAATGTAGGACTTGAACAAACATAGTTGAAGAATAATTAGACATACTAACCGAAATTATAATTTAAATTGGTGCAGACTACCAACTCTATATGTAGTTCAAAATTCTTCATAGGATAATAAAAAAACAGATTTGTTTCTTTTACAAAAGAAAACATTCATTACCACGGTTTCAGGACGACCATTTTTTCAGAGATGGGCTTCGAGCTGCTCATTTTGGGATCTGGTGACCTGCATAACACAATAACCAATGACGCCACATAACAGTAGCGAAGGCAAAGAAGAAGGGCTTTGCCAAGAAGAGAAAGGTTAAGTATGTGCCAAAAGGAAGTGTTAGCACAAGATTGGGACTGCTAAAAAAATGAATAAATACTACAACTTATAATCAACTACTTCAATTCTATTCATAATAGTGACAAAATTGAACGAAATCCAATCAGCCAAAGACGTATTGAACTAACTCGAACAAAACCACTGGATTCGCCAATTTAGAGTGCGAAATTCGACCAATTTCCCAAATGTTGGACAAACTGGAAACCAAATCATTATTTTTCAATGGTGGTTGAAAATGGGGCTCGGATTTAGATATTGAACACTCGATGAACCCTAACGTACCGGAATTGAGCACTGGATTCGCCGAGGCTGAAATTGGGGGCTGGCCGAATTCGGAGATTAAAGACTTGATGAACCCTAAGGACTAGAATTGAGCACCGGATTCGCCAATTCCAAGATGAAGCGGTTGTTTTTCAAAATGTGTTGAAGCAAATTGGATGAGCGAAAAGTTGTTTTTTGGTCGAAGGATGAGCGAAAAGTTTCTCGCGTGCTAGGTTAACTGCTAGGGTTGCCGATTTATCAATCAAATAAAGAATTTCTTCCTTCAAAGTTTTAAGTTAATTTAAGTTGGTTCTCAAAAAGTGATTTTTTTTTCTCGTGCTAAAATACCACGGGTTCTAATAGAAATGTGGTAATTGGTCAACCTTGAAGATTTACCGCGCTAAGGCATGGCATCGTAGTAATTTTTTACGCTAATATACCACGGTTCTTAAGAGACCCGTGGTAAATTTACAAAATTGTAAATTTACCCCGCTATGACACGGAACCGTGGTAATTCCACCGTCGCCAAAGCCCATTTCTCTACTAGTGAGGCCATTAGAGCTCACTATAAAATCAAGAAAAGAAACTTTATGAGTGCATAATTCAAATTTCATATCAACGTCATGATGTTCTAACTTAATATGCACTTTAGCTTGGTCATTGATCCCTAAGTTTCCATCCAATGCTAGCAAGTTTTCATCCTTTTTCAAGGTTGGATTTTCAAGAAATTCAAGGCTAACAATGTGAGAACAATTTCTATCATCCATGATCATATTAGAAACATTGCCATTTTCTAAGCATGTAGTATGACACAAATCTTCTCTTTGATTATCATCACAAGGCATATGTTGGAGTCTCAAAACTTTACTAACAATCAAAGAATCTTCATGCTCATATTCAATGCAATCTTCATGATCAGAGACAAGTAAATTAAGATCGTGATCATTATTATCAACATGCTCTACATTTTCACCAATAAGAAAATTATCTATGCTAGAAGAAACATTATGCTGATTAGCATTATTGGGAGAAATAGGATGAGTTTCTTCCCTTTCAATTGGTGGCACTGCATCTCTAGGGGTAACTTCCCAACCTAGTGCCGCCACCCTTTTATTCATCCTTACCACGTCCTCATTGAACTTTACCAACATCTCATTCATGGCGTTCATGGTGTTCATCATGGTGTTGAACATCTCGGGAGTCATGGTGGTGCTAGAATTGGCGTTGTTGCTATTGTTGGCATCGTAAAAGAAAAGACAAACACGGAACTATGTAAAATATTAGTAAAATATAAACAACCTCACAATGTGTTTCGCTCACACACTCTCTCTAATTGGTATGTCACGCTTGTTGGGGCAATCCGCCTTGGGCAAATCAACACTCAAGAAAAAACCTAACAATCAAAGTATATATATGTGAGAGTATGAAGGAGAAACAAAGCAAAGAGAACTCAACAAGGGCTACAGAGAACGACGCCGAGGGTCTGGTGTCGGTGTCGATACCAACAGTAAGCAAATATCATCTTTAGGTCTCGACGTCGATGCCTCTTGTGTTGGCGCCGAGGCCATCAGCATGTCCTATGTACCTTTGGACCTTCTCCCATGGTGGAGCCTTCTTCTTCCTCTTGAGGATGACATCATTCTCACGAGCTCGAATCATAGGTCCATCCCCAAGTATAGATGTGTCCGAAGGTGTCTTTGATGGTCCCGCATCAATACACTTTCAGTTTTAAAATTTGATTATGTGCTTTTTTCTAAACTAAGCATTACTTGTTTTGTTTTTGTGTTCAGATTTGCCCCGTTTGTGGATATATGGTGGGAATGAATTTGATTGATCACGTAGCAATGGAGCATGACTATATTCATAGAATATCCTTTTCTCAGGTAAATTTGTCTTCATATTGGCATGACTGTGTGATACCAATGCTCAGCTGGTGATAGCATAATAGATCAATCATATAAATTTTTGGTGTTTGTTAAATTCCTTGCAATCATGCATGCCACTAATACCTCTATTTGCTACTATTGTCAAGACAAATATTTCACAAAGATATAATTATTGATTTCTCTATTTTCTCACTGTAGTAGATTTCTTCCTTTCATTTTAGGGTCTGTTTGATCAGAATATGGTTGTGTTGGATTTTACATTTGTGCGAGTTCTCTATTCCTAATCAGATTTGGATTTATTTGTTTTATTTCTGTTGGCTCATACTCCAGTTAGTCATATCTGTGGGTATATCCACAGTTGGAATTAGTCACGAACATGTATCTCTCAAGCACCATTGCTGACGCCGATAACATGGAACTCATCTGTCCGAGTAGTTACTGATGCTTGCCTAGTGTGCTGACATGATCATGTTCGAGAGATGGTTCCTCAATGTAGCTGCCATACTCCTGTTTCAGGTAGCATCTTACTGATTTGACTGCTGGAAGGCTTAAACTGACAACATGGGTGGAGGTATGTAGTGTGCTGACATGGTCTTTAGTATTCACTAGCCGCGGCTTTTTACCCATATATAAGGTCACATAACTCATTCATTAGCTGGTTTGAATGTGTTGAAGTTGATCATCTGTTGCGGTATATCACTGATGTTTTTCGCGGGACTTGTAGTCAACTGACGGATCTTAGCTATGATCGGTAAACTTTACTTCCTTCAAGTCTTATTTGTACCTCAAGAGTGAACACTTAGAATATGTAATGAATTTTTGTTATCACATTTTCAGCCACTGTTCCTTGCATAGTTCAGATTTTGAGTCTCCCTTTCATCCCGGAGTCTCCTAGATGGTTGGTAAGTGTTATACCGAAATCAAGATTTGGTCACAACATGAATATATCCACACAAGGTTGTTTTTGAGATAAGCATATGATAAATTGCAGGTGAAGGTTAGCCGGGAAAAGGACTATGAAGCATCCCTGTAGCGTCTTAGGGGACACAACACAGATATATCAATAGAGGTAGTTGAGATCAAGGTGCATTGGCTGTTATATCTTCCATTGAATTCCCATTCAAATGTTACATGAGGAGCAAATAAACTCAGTGGTTGGGTTCTTGTATTGCAGGAGTACACGAAAGCCATTCAAAATCTGCAGGAGTCGTCTAACTTCTTAGCGTTGTTCCAACGCAAATACGCATATGCACTCACTGTGAGCCTTAAAACGCACTCAAAAACTCGCTTTATGTGTCACCAAAATGCCATATTAACACACTACTTTATGTGGATTATGTTGGTGTATATAGCTTGGACTTGGCTTGATGGCCTTGGGTCAGTTTGGCGGGACAATGGGGATCATATATTACGTGAGTCAGCTCTTCGAATTAGCAGGTTTCTCGAACACATTAGGGGTCATAGGAATCGCTATTGCTCAGGTTCCAGTCACCGGCATGGGTGTACTTCTGACGGACAAATTGGGAAGGAAGCCACTACTCATTGTAAAAATAGAGCACATATCACTTTCATAACTTCATGTGTTGCCTAAAAAATAGCATTCATACTGCCATACTCCTGTCTCTTCTGTCCTCTCACGCGGATTAACTCTGGGGCATGACTCTGTGTTTCAGGTTTCCCTAAAAGACACCAAAACTACAGAGCTCAAGAGCAGCATGTTTGGATTGGAGTGGTCCGAGCCACTAATCACCTTTGCATTGTCATGCGGAAGCTGGTCATCTCCTGCTGTAAGTACATTCACTTAGTTTGAATCGTGTCATACCAAACACACACTCGTAACAGTGCAATGCAACTCTTGTACAGATGAGGGTGTACACAACATCTCAAGTGGAGAGTGAGTTGATAGCAGCAAAGAGAGATTACCTGCAGGCGGCAAATATAGGTGTCTCAAGGGCCGGGAACAAGCTAATAATCCCGAAGCTGTTGGATTGGTACCTGCTCAACTTTGCCAAAGACTTTCAGTCGTTTATCGATTGGGTCTGCCTCCAACTGATTGATCAGCAACGCAAGGGACCGCTCAAGTTCCTCGAGGAAAGCGGGAGAGTGCCTCTATCCCAGCTGGTACAAGTGATGCCATACGACTTCACTTTTAGGTACCTTTTGTGCCCTTAAGAGCTGTAAATGACATGACACGGATACGGAAAATAGTACATAGGCTTATGGTTATGGTGGTCTGCAGTGAACCACTACTGATCTATTGTGTTTAAAATTAAACATACACCGCGTGAATGTGTTCTTTGCCATGACCGTGAATGGTTATGGTGGTCTGTATTGAACCCACTGCTAATTCAGTTACCTGTGTGAATGTTTTACAATTTACCGTAAGCTTATCGTTTATTTGGCATCAACTCAATTTTTCCTTGTAAGGTGCACTTTTTTCATTATAATGCATTATTGGAAATAATCTGTTAAGTCACCCTCAAAGTGCATTATTGTATGATGTTTACAATTACATTAAGCCTATTTTTTCCATCTTGCTCAAGATGATTTGGTTTCTTAAGGGCATCTATTGAGCAACTATAAAATAATATTGAGAAACAATAAGTTCATGTTGAGCACAATTTCACAAATATCAATTGTTGTGCAAATATAATCTCAATAATTTCTCAAGTATCAATTGTTGTGCAAATATAATCTACTGTTGAGCAAAAATAAGATCATGTTGAGTATAATTTTACCAATCCCCCATGTTGTGCAATAATAATCTATTGATGAGCAAAAATAAGATCATATTGTGCAATAATCTATTAAGCAAGTATAAGATAATATTGAGAAAAAATAAGATCATGTTGAGCACAATTTCACAAGTATCAATTGTTATGCAGATATAATCTATTGTTGAGGAAAAATAAGATCATGTTGAGCATAATTCCACTAATCCCCCATTTTGTGCAATAATAGTCTATTGATGAGCAAAAATAAGATCATATTGTGCAATAATCTATTAAGCAAGTATAAGATAATATTGAGAAAAAATAAGATCATGTTGAGCACAATTGCACAAGTCTCAATAGTTGTGCAAAAATAATCTATTGTTGAGCAAAAATAAGATCACGTTGAGCAAATTTCCATCAATCGCGCATGTTGTGCAGTTATAGTCTATTGATGAGCAAAAAATAAGACCATGTTGTGCAATAATCTATTGAGCAAGTATAAAATAATATTGAGAAAAAAATAAGATCATGTTGAGCACAATTTCACAAGTCTCAATAGTTGTGCAAAAATAATCTATTGTTGAGCAAAAATAAGATCACGTGGAGCAAATTTGCACATCTATTGTTGAGCAAAAATAAGATCACGTTGAGCAAATTTCCACCAATTCCCCATGTTGTGCAAACATAGTCTATTGATGAGCAAAAATAAGACCATGTTGTGTAATAATCTATTGAGCAAGTATAAAATAATATTGAGAAAAAATAAGATCATGTTGAGCACAACCATAGTTTAGAGTTGCACAACCGTAGTTTAGAGTTGAACAACTGTAGTGTCAGCATCTTTTCTATTTTGTTAATCAGAGAAAACAACTAGTGTCAACGGTTTGCAATTTTAGAGATGAAAATGTATTGATCAATTTTATTTCTTTATAACTCTGTCAGCACTAAAATTGCGAACACCACTGACACAACCCTTAATTTCTGAAAAGATGTTGACACAACCCTTAATTACAGTTGCACAACTGCACCTTAAAGTTGCACGACAACACCTTAAAGTTGCACGATTGCGCCTTAAATTTGCAAGATTGCACCTTAAAGTTGCACGAATGCACCTTAAAATTAGGTGCAGTAGTGTATTTTCTTCCTTGGTCGTCCGCTTGGCCTCTTGGATAGTGTATTTTCTTCTTTCTCCCCATTTCTCCTTCGATATCTGGGACATGGTTTTCGTACAAAATACATATTTTTCTCTTTCACTATATGGTTTACTACTGATCATGCACATTTAGGTAGTGTTAATATAGGCATTTAGATGTGTTTAAGTAGGATAAAATGCATGAGTTAGAGTAGTTTTCATGTTTTCATTATATTTCAATTAGAGTTGGAATCTACAAGATTTATGCATGATTTCAGGTGATTGTAAGGAGATGAGGCTAAGATCGAGTCAATGTTGGAAGATTGGACGAGAATAGAAGAGCACGAGAGTCGGGGAGAGGAGCTAAACATGTAAAGGATTGGAGCTGTCCAAGCTGGCGACGCTGTACTAAAACGAGTCGTTTGAAGGCTGTATTTATCGGATCGGGGAGTACTTATACTTGTTGGAAAGAGGATTCGAAGACCTACAACTTTCATGTGTACGACTTTTCCAATTTCGGCCTTGACAACAGAGAAATATGGACGTCAAGATTGCTGCAGACAAATAACTCGGGTGGAGCAAGAACAAACTCGGCCGAGTTGTGCTATGGTGCACCCGAGTTTTGTGCAAGAAACAACTGTTACGTTACGTTAATTTATTTTAATTGTAATTTCAAAGAGGAGGAGTTGAAACGTTGAACAGAGAACACGAGGAAGTTTGTTTTTAGTTTCAATGGAAGGAGGGGACGAACAGTACGAGGCAACCATTGGAACATCTTTTGTGATTTCTCAAGTATGAACAACTAGTCTTCTTTGCTTGGGAAAATTAATTGAAGCTTCAGGTTTGCAATTTTATTGTGAGATTTCTCTATTTTAATACTCCTCTTTGAATATTATCAATTCTTTGCATCGAATGTTTAGGGTTTTCGTGAATTTTCATTAGCTTGATCAACTGATGCCTCTTCATGATAATCTATAGCTAGATATAGGTAATTTCTGGTTGAATTATCTATATTCTTGAGTAGCAAAGTATGAATCTCTGAAACTGGTTGATTTAGGGATTTATATAAAGAATTGATTTGCAATTGATGCAATAACTAGTTGTGCGTGTCGATTGTCTTTGTTGATTTCCTTTAAGCTTAATCGATTATTGAATTAAATCTTGATAGTTTCAAGATTGTTTGATAATTAGGGTTTTCAGGGTCTGGTTGTCCAGTTAACTAATTTCGATAAGGAATTGGATTCAAAAGACATAGTCTTTCCACAACAAAGTGTTCAAGAGGAAGTTATCTATTCGATTTCGATGATCAATGAACAAACCTGCTTGCTGAGATTGGTTGACCTAAGCTATTTATCTCATTTTCATTCATTCAAGTTGTTTAGTTTACTAGTTTTGCTTACTTTTGCATTCTTAGTTAGTTTAAACCATCAAAATCCCCCTTCTTTGTGTCTTTAGTTCTTATTAGCACACTCTGACTTGCATACAAATCATTGACTCCCTGTGGGATCGACCCGTACTTGCCAAACTACATTAGTTAGGTTAGTCGGATATATTTGATAGGATTTAAGGCGACTAAAAATTCTCTGTCAAATTTGGCGCCGTTGTCGGTGAGTCAAGTTGTTATTTGTGTGTTTGTCTTGTGTACTAATTTAGCTACTAACTTTTTTTTTTGTGAACCTATCTTACGGTTCACAGTACATATTCTACTAAGAGTTTAAGATGTTGAGATTATTGCAGTTCGAAGGTGAAAATTTTCACCTATATCTCACTAGGTTGCAGAGGTGTGTGGACATCCGCAATGTGCGGGGTTTCCACGATAGTTTGCGAGATATGGTTGTCTGCGTTATAGAGGGGATGACTGCTGAGACAAAGGCGCGTGCTATATACATGAGCAGTGGAAGTCTAGCAAGGTTAGGTTTGGCGGGAATTTGGGATCTTATCTGCTACATGGGTCATCAGGCCTTGCAGGAAGTGTCCTTTGCCCAAGAACCTCAACCAATGGAGGACTTCGATGCACCTTTGGAGGATCTGTCAAAGGCCTCCTACGAGGAGTATGAGCAATTGTGTCAGCAGATCGTGGAACTAGATGAACGAGTGCACCGAATGGTCCAAGTGGGGAATGATATTCTAGCACATGAAGCGGGTGAACTACCGTCTCAACCGGTGATTAACCCGATAGAGAGTCTCACCACGAACACCCTAGGGAGTGGCAAGGACCTGTTTGTCACACCCGAGGGAAGTTCAGAAAGTCATGAAGATGAAGGTGAGTGTGTGCTTCCTATTCCCCCCTCATTGAGTTCATCTGAGTCTACTCCGCTACATCCCCGACCCTTGAGCTATGAGCATGATAATGTTTTGGCGGAGGAGGACATGTTCGCAGATGATGACAGTTTCTTCAGCGATGAAGAGGAGAGTACACTACTTCCTGACATGGAGTGTCATGAGTCGACGCATGAGATCCCATGTGATTTATTATCTCCTTCATTCGATGAGATTGTCTCGAGCTCGCCTATCAAGGAACCAAGTCTAGAGCTAATTTCTGTGGCTCATGAGCAAAGAATTGATATCTTCTGCAATGGTGAGAAGTTCGGTGATTATGTCGATCCTTGGGCTCATTATTTTGACATACCACCAATGGAACTGAATTGGTGGTTCTACATACCCACAGCGGAGAGTCACGCTCGGGCATATGAGGAGTTGAAGACATACTTTGTCTTAAACTTATTCGTATGTAGTGCCCGCTTACCTAGATGGTGTGCACAAGAGTTTGATTTGCTGCTAAGGGCACTGACGATGTCCGAGTGAGTCTTAAATGGACAACCAAAACGTCGAGTCTATGACGTTAACCAATGACACTTCTTGGGAGGTAACCCAAGGTTAGTATTTCATATTATCATTTTTTCATAATTTTATTAGGTAGTTGTTATTATTTTTAAGTTATTTTTCTAGTATTTTTTCAAAAAAAAAAAAAAAGTTCGTCAAAAAGGGCCAAAAAGCAAGAGATTTACAGTAGGAAACTCGGGTAAAAAACTCGGCCGAGTTCATGGGCCAGCCCGAGTGATGAACAGGTTTCTGAGATGGAACTCGGGTGGGACAATATAACTCGGTCGAATTTTTTAAACCACACCCGAGTTATATAGGGTCTTAAAAAAAAAAGGAAAGGAAGAAAGAGGGCGCGCTGTGCTCACCCGAGTCTTCCCCAGCGAGCCCATCGCAGGCCAACACTAGGCGCGCCGGCACCGAGCATCTCCGAGCAGCAGCCTTCCCGGCGAGTCATGGAGCCCCAGCCTCCGATCCCGATCTGATTCCGGCCTTTCCCCCAGAAGCAGCGCCCCGCCTCCTCTCCTGTTCCCAGCACCTCCGCCCAGTCACAGCCGCCATGCCCAAGTTACCGCCGGAGCTTTCAGGTTGCCTCCGCCAACGCGAAGCTACCTCCGACTCCGGCCATCAGTCTCCAGGCAGCCATCTCTGTCCTTCTCTCCTCCATTGAGGTGTTGAGGTGAGTTTTCAAAAATCCCCAAATTCTAGGTTTTTACAAATTTGTTAATTTGTGGAATTTAGAAGTTGTTTTGATGAGATTAAAGCATATTTGCATTGAATTTGTTGGTGGATTTAGATTGATTGAGAGGTTTTGGCTTGGATTGAGATTCTTATGCTTAATTGTGAAATTGCAAATTTGGGAATTATGAGTCGAGCATTTGAATTGATCTTGCTTTTTGATATTGAACTTGATAAGAGTTTCTTGTTGAGTTTTGATTAATTTATGCTCAATTGTTATTGATTTGCAAATTGTTGATGCTTGTGGTTTTGTTGTGTGTTGTTGTGAGTGGTTTAACACCATCGATCATTATTGTGAGTTGTCCTTGTCGGGACAACAAAGATTTCGTTGTTGGTGTTGTGTTGTCTCTTGTTTGTAGAGATTAGTTGTGGTGCCTCCTTGGGGTTGAGAAGAGAAAGAATGTTGGCTCACCTTACTCGATCTTGTGCTTGAATTCATCATCTCCGCATCATATGTAGATGACTCCGTCAGTGTTTTCTTCTCTTCTATTTTATTTTTCACATTGAGGACAATGTGTGAATTAAGTGTGGGGGAGGGAACATTTACATGTTTGCATTTAGATTGCATTGTATATATTTCTTTCTTTGCATTTCATGTTTATTATTCTTAGTCTTACATATAAAAAAAGAAAAAGAAAAAGAAAAAAAAAACAGAAAAATCATATGAAAAGAAAAAAATTCAGCAAGCATGACATTCTAGATAACCCCATCTGTACCAATTGTTTTCTTAATCTAATTATAAGTCCCATGATATGCTTGAATTGTTGATCCTCGTCTAGTTTATTTGATCTATTGGAGCATGAGATAATGGATTGATTGAGCATGTATAACTCTTACATTTTAGGTGGCATTGAAATCCAACAAAAATTTACCTTGTGAGTTTTTGTTAGCCTCGTTGGGACTATGCTTTATGGATGTCCTCGTTGCTTATTGTGTGTGATACTCTCCAATGTGATTACCTCTGAGAATTGGGATTGATATCTATGTCAAGGCTGGATATGTTGCTCATTACTTGTGATTTTCGCATGATTGTTACTGAGCCATAATATTCCCTATCTTCCCTTGCATATCATCCATTGTTTGAAGCCAAACTGAGCCTATTAGCCTATCTTTGTAGCTCCACAAAAAATATCCTTAGTCAATTGTAGCCTAACCCATCCGGGAATTAGGATTAGAATTGGTGAAATGATGATTTGAGTTGAGTGAGTGCTTTGAGAATGAGATTATGTATTGTGTTGATTCATTTGGCGCTTATTATGAGTATTGGTTCTATGAATTTATGTATATATATGTATACTCGGGGCCTAAGGAGGATAAAATTCACTTAGGAGTAAAAGTCGAGAAAGAAAAAAACAACAGACAAAAAAAAAAAAGAAAAAAAAAAGAAGAAGTTGAAATAAAAAGAACCATCCTTCATCACATTTAGAAATGATTTGGGAGTATTGTTTGGTCTAAAGAAAGTTCTTGTATTGTGTTGTGCTTGAGGCTTGAGTTTGATGGTTTGTGATAAGTTTTGGTTGAGCTTGTAATTGGTTACTAGGAACTTAGTTCCCGGATTATGAGTATCACAAGCCAAAAACATTCTCTACCTTAATTTTCTCACCAAGCCCCATTACAACCCTTACAAGACCTCATGATGACTATTGCTTGTAATGTCACTCACGGTGGAAATTTTGATGTGGGTTTCAATTTTCATGGAGCTTAGTTGCATTGGATTGAGTTTGAGCGGAATTGAACTAACCTAAACACAAGAGCGATGAGTGAAACACTTTATGTACCCGGTGAGGTTGGATTGAAATGTGCCTAAGCCTTTGAGTTGCTCAAATACATGTGAGAATGTTGATTTTTGTCTTGTGCTTCCTATTTGGTTTGGATTGTGTTTTGACGAGGTGAATGCATGAAGGGTGTGTTTGTGGGATGTTTGATTGGATTGGTTTTGTTTTCTTGAGGACAAGAAAGGTTCAAGTGTGGGGGAGTTTGATCATGCACATTTAGGTAGTGTTAATATAGGCATTTAGATGTGTTTAAGTAGGATAAAATGCATGAGTTAGAGTAGTTTTCATGTTTTCATTATATTTCAATTAGAGTCGGAATGTACAAGATTTATGCATGATTTCAGGTGATTGTAAGGAGATGAGGCTAAGATCAAGTCAATGTTGGAAGATTGGACAAGAATAGAAGAGCACGAGAGTCGGGGAGAGGAGCTAAACATGTAAAGGATTGGAGCTGTCCAAGCTGGCGACGCTGTACTAAAACGAGTCGTTTGAAGGCTGTATTTATCGGATCGGGGCGTACTTATACTTGTTGGAAAGAGGATTCAAAGACCTACAACTTTCATGTTTACGACTTTTCCAATTTCAGCCTTGAAAACAGCGAAATCTGGACGTCAAGATTGCTGCAGACAAATAACTCGGGTGGAGCAAGAACAAACTCGGCCGAGTTGTGCTATGGTGCACCCGAGTTTTGTGCAAGAAACAACTGTTACGTTACGTTAATTTATTTTAATTGTAATTTCAAAGAGGAGGAGTTGAAACGTTGAACAGAGAACACGAGGAAGTTTGTTTTTAGTTTCAATGGAAGGAGGGGACGAACAGTACGAGGCAACCATTGGAACATCTTTTGTGATTTCTCAAGTATGAACAACTAGTCTTCTTTGCTTGGGAAAATTAATCGAAGCTTCAGGTTTGCAATTTTATTGTGAGATTTCTCTATTTTAATACTCCTCTTTGAATATTATCAATTCTTTGCATCGAATGTTTAGGATTTTCGTGAATTTTCATTAGCTTGATCAACTGATGCCTCTTCATGATAATCTATAGCTAGATATAGGTAATTTCTGGTTGAATTATCTATATTCTTGAGTAGCAAAGTATGAATCTCTGAAACTGGTTGATTTAGGGATTTATATAAAGAATTGATTTGCAATTGATGCAATAACTGGTTGTGCGTGTCGATTGTCTTTGTTGATTTCCTTTAAGCTTAATCGATTATTGAATTGAATATTGATAGTTTCAAGATTGTTTGATAATTAGGGTTTTCAGGGTCTGGTTGTCCAGTTAACTAATTTCGATAAGGAATTGGATTCAAAAGACATAGTCTTTCCACAACAAAGTGTTCAAGAGGAAGTTATCTATTCGATTTCGATGATCAATGAACAAACCTGCTTGCTGAGATTGGTTGACCTAAGCTATTTATCTCATTTTCATTCATTCAAGTTGTTTAGTTTGCTAGTTTTGCTTACTTTTGCATTCTTAGTTAGTTTAAACCATCAAAATCCCCCTTCTTTGTGTCTTTAGTTCTTATTAGCACACTCTGACTTGCATACAAATCATTGACTCCCTGTGTGATCGACCCGTACTTGCCAAACTACATTAGTTAGGTTAGTCGGATATATTTGATAGGATTTAAGGCGACTAAAAATTCTCTGTCAACTACACACCAAATCTGAACTATACCCTGGCCGATTAGCCGATCACCTAGCTTGTGATATGCTGAATCAGGGGGATGGGCTGAAACGACAATGAACTGAATAATAGGAACGCTGGAGGTTATATTACAAATAAGATGAGAAGAAGTATCAAAGTCTGGATAGTATTAGATATCAAATCCCAAAGAAGAAACTCAATTCTAAAACTAAGTTCAATAGCAAAGAGACTGGTCACGAGGAATGGAACATATTTTTGGCATTAAATATTTTTTTGTCTTCATTATGAAAAACGATCTTCTAGTGGATTTATATTTTTCTTCTAAAATGAGAATAAGTATTTAATTCGAATAACTGAATCACAATTACATAACTTTATAGATAGTGCAAAAAAGCGAAAAAAATCTGTAACTATTTGATACGGGATTAGCCGTAGGATGGCCCGATCTTCGACAATCAACAAGAAATAATAAGAACAGAAGAAAACGACTCAAGAATATCAAGACTATGCTCGGTATCGACCAAAACAAAACAAACGCAGCAACTTGACTCGACAAATACTGACTCGAAATCGATTAAGCAAGAATGAACAAGACTCGATTCAACAGTGATAATAAAGACACGAAATTGAAAGAACAAGACCGATAGATTGGGTGATTCGAACTAAAATAGAACGAGATAAAGACCACAGGCCTCCTAAGAGGGTAGGAACCAAATATCAACGACTATAAAGCCCGCCTCTACAACCTTACACAACCAAGCGGACAACTTGGAGGCACAAGAAGGGGACTTGTGATTACCAGGATCACCAAGCTCTCGCGAGGTTGATGAACACAAATCAAACCAACCAAGATCAATTACCAATTTGCAATCGATGAGCAATGCTTTGAATCGATTGACTTTCTCACAGATGTGTTTCACACAAGAACTGTATTTCTGAATAATGGAAGACGTCTGTTTGACAATGGAAGAATCGGCCTCTTATAACCCTAAGGAGGCTGATTTCTAATAAAAATAATAAATAAAAGGAATTAATTAAAATACCCCTAAATTACTTAAAATAACTTAAGTAAAGAAGGTCTCTAAAAATAGTAATAAAAAGAGTTCCAACATTTAAGAATTTCCGTCTAAAACAGTTACAGCTGCAAAGAATGTGATTTTCGGCCAATTTCTAGGTCGAATCTGGAAAAACCTTCAACGACAAAGTTGTAGATCTCTTCGTCCTCGTTCCAACATAGTATGACACGATCCAATCCGATTAATATTGACTCCGTACGACTCATTTTACTGAGACGTTAAAAAGCTGCCAAACTGCTGAACTAATCTAAAAACGAACGACCCATTAAACTTGCACCACTAGACCTTCTCCCATGGGGGAGCCTTCTTCTTCCTCTTGAGGTGTCTTGGATGGTCCCGCATCACTATTGAACAAGCATGACAAGAAAGATCTAATGCAATATAACCACTAAAAAAAAAGAAATAAAAGAGCACAATGCAATCACCTCACAGCTTAATAGAGAGTCAGACTTCATATCTGGCCTCGGACACCAATCCAAAACCCCAAACACAACCACCAGCTAAATGACCGAATTTCTATTTTAGAATTGTAATTTGTAAGCTGGATGTAAGTTCTAGAATTGCAATTTCTGTTTTAGAGAGTCAGGAGCTTTGTGTCAGCACTTTTTTTAAAGTTGTACAACTGCAGTTTAAAGATGCACAATTGCACTTTAAAGTTGCACAACTGCACTTTACAATTTTATTTTTCCACCTTATACTCTTATTCATGAAGAGAAACATAATAAGAGATACTACATAGATAGCCTATACGGGATTTGAACCCACATCATTGTGCGTAGGCACATTGCTCTACCATTTTGAGCTAATAGGCTTTAGTTGCACAACTATATTTCAGAGTTGCACAACTTTAGTTTAGAGTTGCACAACTGTATTTTATAATTGCACAATTGTAGAAATTTCAGAAGCTTCTCATAAAAGAAATTAAAATAAAAACAGTTGATAGGCCATATTACCCAAAATTCAACAAGACAAGTATAAACACATCAAAATTTATCTACTATCAACAACAAGGAACTAGAATGAACATCAACAATTACAAAAACTAGAATGAACAACAACAAGGATTTTGGAATGGAGAGCTTGCCTGATTGAGGATATTTTGGAATAAATTAGACTTGAGATAGTCATTAAAAAAGCACCACCCACCTATGATAATTCGTTACAGTCATGAAGCTTTGTACATGGCCCTAATGGAATCAAGGATTGGGTGGTTCTATGTTATTTTGGTACATTTAGCACAAACAATTCAGCACAAGAAAGAACAATAGTGACACACCATAAGCAAACTATGTCAAAATTCAGCATCAGAGAAGCAATAATGTGGAAAAACGTAACAATGTCAGAATGAAAACCAACTATCGAACTCATTCTAATTGAAGACTGGTTTCTCAATAAGAAACTCACCAAACAGCAATACCTTTCATGCTAATCAATATTTACACAAGACAGCAATAAGAAACTCACCAGACATTGATACCAAATCCACAGATTCCAATCCAACAGAAACAACAACAGTAGTAGTAGAGTAGCAAAAAATACTTGAGCATCAATGTAAACTTCAGCAATAGAAGAGCACCAATAGACAGACCTTGAGATTGAGCGATTGGAATCGAAGAGAGACGAAATTGAAACCGCCGACTAGAGGCACAAGAGGAGAAGAGACTTAGGGTGTGTTTGGTAATGATATCTAGATATCAGAGATCAGATATCAGCCCCGATATTTGATATCTAGTGTTTGGTAGGGCTAGATATCGATATCACTTTAACTGATATCGATATCCAGTGTTTGGTATGCATAATATATCACTTGATATCAAGTCATATCTGATATCTGTGTTTGGTAAGAGTCAGATATCGATATCAGTTGATATCTAGATATCAAATTTGGGCTATTTTGATATACCCATTTTTTGGGAGGTATCACTTGATATCGATATCACCCGATATCGATATGTTGATACTGATATCGATATCTTGATATCAAGATATCAAAGATATCACCCGATATCGATATCTTGATATCGATACCGATATCGATATCGATATCTTGATATCTAGATATCGTTACCAAACACACCCTTAAAATCAAAGAATTGAGCAGTCCTTCACTTGCAAAGGAGAAGGAGGCAGAGGCACGCTCCTCCTGCTTTCTTCATGCTCCTCATCGTCGGTGGTGCCGTCCTTGGACACAAACACCACCAAATCGCCGGTTAGGGATATCGGGAGGCAGAACTGCCACAAATCGAGCTAGAACTCGAATTCATCAGAAGAGATCCGATTCTTCATCTTATGTCGCTCAATTTTTTGCACGCCGAGATCCGCTTCATCTTCTGTCTCTCAATTTTTTGCACGCCGAGATCCGCTTCTTCATGTACCGTCGTCCTCCCCATATGGTTATATTTGCACGCCAGATTCCGACGTCGATCAACAGATGAAGAGACATCAAGACAGAAAACTGAGCGACAGATGAAGACTGAGCGACGGCGAGCAAGAGAGGTGAGCGAGCGAGAGAGATCCGAAGAGGAGAGCCGAGATCTGAGCGAGAAAGAAGATCTGAGCGAGCGGAGGTGAGCGACATGCTTCCTCTTGGATACCAGAGCCACGGACAGGGGAGCGGCGGCAGCGGCAGGTGGACGGCGGGATGAGGCGGAGGAGGATTGGAACTGGAGCAGTTGGAGGGAGGGAGGACATCGATGGAGACAACGAGAGAGAGGGAGCAAGGGAGGTTAGAGCGAGAGATCTCACATTGAATTAGGGTTATATAGCGGACATTTTGCTAATTTGTCCAAAAAGGTGGACATTTCACAAATTTGTTCAAAAAAAGTGCATGTTTGGCAAATTTTTTCAATAAAAAATTCATAATAATATATTGATTCGATCAGCAAATGAAATCATAAATTCAAAATGCATAATTTTTTAAAAATTTTGAGATATGATTGATGGATCAAAACACTACAATTACATGCAAATATATCTATATACATATACTAAAACCGATGCGTATCGTCTTATGTGGCACATTGCGATTGATTCTAAGAAGAAAAAAAATCCTATGTGGCGCGTCGTAGTTGATTCTAAGAAAAAAAATTTAATAAAATAATATGTTATCATAGTTTATAGAAAGTTATATATAAGTCACACTCTATCTATCTATCTATCTATCTATCTATCTATCTATCTATCTATATATATATATATATATATATATATATATATATATATATATATATATATATATATAAAAGTTAGTTGACATAAATATAAATAAAAAATATTTCATAGTCATACTTACCAAAAATATT
Organism: Persicaria maculosa; assembly: GCA_963922045.1. Taxonomy (NCBI): domain Eukaryota; kingdom Viridiplantae; phylum Streptophyta; class Magnoliopsida; order Caryophyllales; family Polygonaceae; genus Persicaria; species Persicaria maculosa. The sequence continues at coordinate 20,007,332 of OY998258.1, forward strand.
AATATATAAATATGTAGTATTTGATAAGTGTTATTTTACTTATATCTATATTATTTTTGGGTGGAAAAATGATTTATATTATTATTTTATTATTTATTGGAATCTATCTAAATTGTTTATAGAGAAAATTGTTGCCAATATTATTATTTTATTATCGGGGCGGTCCAGGAAGATTGCGGTACGAGAGGTAGACGTTGAGGCAAGCTTTTAAAAAAAATAAAAAATGGGTGAATGTGCACTCTTTCATCTTCTTCTAATTGCATCTTTGTTTGAACACTTACTCATTTCTTTGTTTATGTAAATGTTGTGTGAAGTTTATGAGATTAATAATAACTGACAGGGCTTAGTCTTCGATTGGCTGAGACATCGGTTTTATTGGCTAGACAACATGAGTTATTGGCTAGTAAGCGTAAATCGCATATATTTAGGGTTTGCATCTCAGGCAACCAAGACGGAACCATATACTGTAACTGACGTACATATATGCAAAATAACAAAACCAACCTTCGACAACTCAAAGAATATCATCTATCCTAGCTATCCTTGAGGTGGTAAGTTTCTGAGGTAGATGAGACCCGACAAGGGTTATTCTTATATTGGCTAAAAGATCGTGGCCACTAGCTAGGCAACAGTAGTTACTGGCTAGTAAGCGTAAATCGCAACTTCTTTTTTTTTTTAGGCCAAGTGAAACCATGTATAGGGTTAAATGGAATTTTTTTTTGTGTTTCAGCACCTAGTTAGTATTTCCCCCTCCTCCATGTCCACGACAGCTTTGCCTTTCATCTCCGGAGCAACGATTATCGGATGTGCCCAGGTTTTCTAGTTTATCTTGCCACTTGTGTGAATTTCTGTACCAGCTGAATTGTTGTCTTTGCCATCTAAATGGTTATCCATGCCATACTCCAAATTGAGATCAAGATACGATGTAGACCCAAGTTTACTTTGAAATATTTTTTTTCATAAACATATATAAAGTGGGTGTCTATAGATAGATAAAATTAAATTAAGTTCAAAAATAATTTAATTTTTTAATTTTAACAAATAAAAATGGCCAAAAATTAATTTAAAACAATTAAAGTGGGTCTCCCTCTCTCCCCCTTGGTTACCTTCAACCTGTCGGGAAGGTGTCCAAATTTTTTGCAAAAATGACATTTTGTCATTCATATGCAAATAATCCCTTCCATGGTTCTTTTTGCAAAGTTGGATGTGAATTGGTATATTGGAGCAAATCATCCTTGTTTATAATATTGTATTAATTAATATATTCTCGGGACCTAGTAATTACCTAATTAAGATTTTTAAAAGATAAATTACACCAAATTTCCTCTAAATTTTTAAATACAATTTAATTTTTCAATATATTGTTTAATTAATACTGTATGTCCATAGATTGATAAAAAAATAATATTTTTAAAAAATATATCCATACTAGGGAGGAAAAAATATACTACTATATCTTCTAAAAATTCAATTGATATAATACTGTAGTATTTAAAGGGGATTAAAACCCTATTCGTTCGAATTTTTTTATACTGTATATTCAGACTCAGCCAGGCAGAGACAGTCGAACGCGGAAGAGAAGCCTAACGATGAATCCATTGACGCTGGTGAAGCGAATTCAGAAATTGAACTCAAGAGAAGCCGATTTAGGCATCTCAGAGGATGCTTCTTGGCACGCCAAGTACAGGGACTCCGCCTACGTCTTCGTCGGCGGCATACCCTACGATCTCACCGAAGGCGATCTTCTCGCCATCTTCGCTCAGTGAGTCTCTCTCCGCCTTTCTATTGATTTATCAGTGGTCATAGATTTCTGTTTCTGAATGCTAAATTTCTGGCTGAATTTATGACTGGAAGTCTCTTTCCGCTTTTCTATAGATTTCTGTTTCTGAATGCAAAATTTCTATCTGAATTTATGATTGTAAGATTTTGATGGTTTATGCTGCTAAATTTCTGTCTGAATTTATGATTGGAAGATTTTTGATGGTTTATGCTCAGCACAATTATTGTCCATTGCTGTAGACTGATTGATTCTGGTTGAATTTCGATACTAGGTGTGGACTGATTGATTCTGGTTGAATTTCAATATTAGGTGTCACTTTTCTATAGATTTCTGTTTCTGAATGCTAAATTTCTATCTGAATTTATGATTGGAAGATTTTGATGGTTTATGCTGCTAAATTTCTGAATTTATGATTGGAAGATTTTTGATGGTTTATGCTCAGCACAATTATTGTCCATTGCTGTAGACTGATTGATTCTGGTTGAATTTCTATATTAGGTGTGGACTGATTGATTCTGGTTGAATTTCGATATTAGGTGTCACTTTTCTATAGATTTCTGTTTCTGAATGCTAAATTTCTATCTGAATTTATGATTGTAAGATTTTGATGGTTTATGCTGCTAAATTTCCGTCTGAATTTATGATTGGAAGATTTTTGATGGTTTATGCTCCGCACAATTATTGTCCATTGCTGTAGACTGATTGATTCTGGTTGGATTTCGACACTAAGGTGTGGACTGATTGATTCTGCTTGAATTTCAATATTAGGTGTGGAGAGGTGGTTGATCTCAATCTAGTGAGAGACAAGGCAACAGGAAAATCAAGAGGGTTTGCCTTCATTGCATACGAGGATCAGAGGAGTGCAAACGTCGCTGTAGATAACCTGAATGCTGCCCAGATTCTTGGTCGAATTATAAGGGTGGATCACGTACCGCGCTATAGGAAGAAGTAGGGGTGTCAAAAAGTGTTTTATGTGTGTCGAAAGTGATTTTGTTTCTATGGTAGAGGACCAGAGGTAGCTGTATCGAATACATCAGTCAGTAACTTGGAGTTGGTTACCATTTTGGTTTTGTTATTAGTATCGAAGTGTAAAATGGTTTTCACAGAATAGCTATCCTTAAACATTCAAGTTTTATGCTTTGGAAGGCTGGATTAAAGCAATGACAATGTGTCAATGCAATGGTCTTATCATGGATCAAAAGTTCTTGGTTGTTTATTACCGAAGTCAACAGGTACAAAAATGAACCAAATCCTAGAAATTAATAACTATGTGGCTTAAAAAATGCATCAACCCTAGTTTTGTCGATCCCTGCAGTTGGAATACATAAATCAAGTAAAGATAGCCAATTTCATGAGATCAAATCGCAAAAATCAACACATCAGATCGAAATTCAATTCGATAAAGTGCATAACCACAAAGAAAAATCCAATTGTATATATTCGATCTATGACATGACACAAAAAAGCATTCGACCTTCGATATTTATGCATTCCGATGGACGGAGAGGCAAATTTGGAAAAGAAATTACTTGCGAAATCATCCCCGTCGGCTATCGTAGTCGACGATGGATCGGATTAAGAAGCTACGAATAAAAGACAATCTACACGCTAAAAGGTGTGCGCTTCAATAGAACATGAGCCAAAACTTGTCGATTTGCACCTATCTATGCCAAATCCGCAGCGTCTTGATCATCCTAAAAGGTTGAGTTGGAACTGGAACTAGGCCCCAATCATGTCTTTCATTAGTGCATATTCTGAACATGACCGAACTCTGCATCATCATCAACTATGAAACAACGCTCACCTATTCATCAACTTGATCGATCACGAGGAAGAGGGTGGCATTTGTTGTGTGTCAAATTGACAGAAAAAATGAAGATTCAAATGGAAGTGAGCGTCCTCCTCCTGGTTTTGGGAGAGCTTTGCCGTGTCTTCCTGATGCTGTTTCAACAAGTGATAGAGCAAGGCACCCTCACCGCGACATTTACTCTTCAGTTGTGTAAGAAACCTGATACCTAAAAGAGATATAGGAGATCTGAAACAAGCTCTCCTCCTTATCGGATGTCACCCATGTCTTCTGGGTCACCTGGTCACCCCGATTCCCCATCGAAAGCTCAGAGTGCTATGAGCAAAACAAGTCCATATTACATTATCCGGTCTATAATTGTAATATTGTGTTCACACATGTAATCTCCTATATATTAGCAATCAATGAAATGAGGAAGGCAAGGAGAATTTATCATAATCTCACATGGTATCAGAGGGTGCATGAGTAGTGGTAGACGACTTATCAAAAGGAAGCCAATGATGTTTTCCTAATTGGCAAATGGGAAGATCATTCTCCTTATTAAAAGTAAACTGACAATGTTTTTGAAGATGATCCAGAGCAGGCTTTCCCGGGTGACCAAGACGGGCATGCCAAAGGCCGGACGACACACCAGAAAGAGCGTGAGGCGGAGTGCGAGGTGAGGACGACGGACCGATGGATGATGTGGAAGTGATTGGATAGAGTTCTCCCGTAGTCATATCCTTTACAGAGAAACCAAATGGGTCAAAGTTAACAGAGACTCAGTTATCGGTGGCAAAACGTCGAACAGAGACAAGGTTTTTAACTATTGCTGGTGTGATGAGGACATCGGATAGGTGTAAGGGTCGATTTTTTGTGGGTATGATAGTGTTTTCTATATCAGTGGATGGAATTTTCATACCGTTTCCAACAATAACGGAATTATAAGTACCTTTATTAGAAATGGACAAGAGGTTACCTGATCCGTTGGTCATGTGAGCAGTGGCCCCGGTGTCCATGTACCACTAAATTGTCTGGCGGGTTGAGGGTCATTGTGGAAAAAGCTTGATCCACATTAGTGTAAGTTGGATATCCGGTTGATTGACTATAATGGGCCTGATTATGTGAGCTTCGTGGATTTGGGCCCAAAAGTCCCTGATCATATCTTCCACTTGAGGGATACGGAGTCGGCGGCACAGACCTGAGGGATTCCTATTCTGAGGAGGCGGCGACAGTGAGGAGAAAGCTGGAATCCACCCATAGGGAGGCCGAAACACAAAGCTTGTAGGCCCCGACTACTGATTTGGGGATCCACGGCCACGACCTCTGCGCCCACGTCCCCTGCCCTTTCCGCGTCCTCGGCCTCGATTGGTGGATGAGTGAGGAGAGTTGCCGGCGTCACTTGCAGGCTTGTCGGACTCGGAGGGTGTGTCCGCCGGCAGAGAGACCATGGCCTGCTTGGCGGCAGATGTGGCGACAAGTTTGTTGATTCGGGTTTCTTCGAGCCGAAGCTGTGACTTGGCTTTGTCGAAGGAAGCAAGGGGCTCAGTTTGTTGGATGTGGGTCACAACAACATTGTATTCTTCCGGTAGACCCACAAGGATCTGTAGCACAAGCCGAGTAGCGCCAGGGGCGGATCTGACGACGGTCAGTTGATCCGAGAGGCTCTTGACATGGAGGCAGTAACAGAGGGAAAAGACCCGCAAGGATCTATCATTTAGTAGGTAGACTTTTGCCATGACAACTATCTAAAGTTATCAAGTTCATCGATCAATAAGAACTAAATCTAAGGGTGGTTTGTGTTAGATCCAAGAAAAGGTGACTTAGAGAATAGCCACATTGATTATGGAGGCTTGAGAAATATCCTTGACGCTAGAGACATTACTTATTGTTCTTGTAATCACCATTGTGAACCAAAGTGGTATATACGAATTGATGGGAGGATGGGGAGTGTATTAATAAGGGATTAGTATTTATAAAAGTGGAGGGAAAATGGATAACAACGTATCATAATTTAAGGTTTTTCCAGAAATATGAATAAATTAAAAAAAATAGCAAACCAGTAATGTGATAAAAAAAAAAGGTGTTGATAATGTTGGACCATAAAATTTTATAAATGAAATAAAAATAATCATGCTACATGGTAGTTCTTTCTTTCCTTTTCTTTGGGAAGAAATTTTCTTTTGAGGGTCCATCTGTAAATGTTTATAAATCAGCCCAGCCCACACAAAATAACCCATCACATAAAAAATGAAAGAGGATCCAAAACTACTTAATATGGCAGTTGAGTTAGAGATTTCAACTGCTCCCCCATCACCTACGTGGAAGTTATTCCCATCTTTCTCTCAAAAAAAAAAAAGAAAAAAAAAGGGAGAAATAGAATAGTGGGTAGTTATCAATAGATAGGTAACTGCTGCTGCTCCTACACCCTATAAAAGGAGGCTCCTAGAGGCAGAGAAGGTCTTAGCCGAGAGTTAGCTGCAAAAAATCAAAGAGAGAGAGAGCATTCTGAGAGAAAAGAAGAAAGAAAAGGAACACCCTTTGGATTCTTTTGTCAAGGTTCAGTGTCGGGAAAGTTGAAATAGGTATAGCTTTATACCTACAACTTTTCTGGTTTATTTTTGCAGGTACATGGAGAGGAAGCAAGGAAGATCAATGGCTTGGACACCAGTACTCTCTCGTAGACGGCTCGAAATTTATTTCCGCCGCTACACTCGATCCCGGCGTGGATCGATTTACAAGAGCGAAATGCTGTCGAAATGGAAGCAGGAGCAAAGGGTGGCAAGGCAATGATAAAAGATGGAATAAAACTGTCTGTTAAAAAAAACTACTGGATTCTCACTTGAGACTCTAATTAATGGGTTTTCTTTACAAAAGGAGTATTACTAAAATTTGACACTAAGGTTTAATGCCTCTGCTATGACAGTTGCTCCTCAAATGGCACAAGTTCTCCTAAGCCTTGCCGGTTCTCCTTTGTATGATTTCCAGAAGAAAAAAGCTTAAGTACCCTTACTTAACCCAAACCCAAATCAAGATAAATTGCAAATCAAACTACTGCAGTCCTAAACAAACAAAAATGGACTGAATTACACTCTGAGCAGGTTTACAACAATAGCAAAAGAGCAGCCAGTTCACAATTGAGTGTAACAAATTAGAGATGTAAATTAAACCTATCATCTCAGTGTATCAGACTGCCTATGCTCCTAAATAAATTCAGTACAAAGGATTGAGAGCAGATCCTAATCAAAGAAAGTGTGCTGACTCTCCAACAAGTGAGGCAAGATCAGTAACACAGCCTCAAATTACAAAATTTTGAGGCAAACGAAAAAAAACTAAACTAAAGCTTAAACAAACCTGGGGAATTTGGTTCATGATTTCTTCAACTGCCGTTTGGCGATTGCTCTTGGTCCAAGAGTCCCCGTTTAACAGTTGGCAGGCCAAATGCGCGAGTCGCAAACCCCCCAATGCAGTTGGCGACAGCTGCGGGTACAAGTTAAACAACCACCATCATATCCCCTTGAGCCCTGGTTGAAATTAGCCGTAATATGTCTTGTTCCAAGCACACCAAATTCGAGTCTGACCAAAATTAAACCAAATGTGTCCCAGATTTGAATGCCATAGCAAATTCGAAAGGAGGGGAGAAGAGAGCTAGTTCAACAAACAAATGGCAAGCCTTGATTTGGGGCAAAAAAAATAAAAAATTGAAATCGACGGGGTTTCAAAGCAAACCTTAATTGCCCTTGCCATGGATGTCCTCGACTCCTTCTCAGTGCTCTCGAACATCTTCCTCTCCTCCGGGTGGTAGCGGACACACCAGATCTGAGCTCGCCAGCCCTGAGCGGGTGTAGATGAAATTCGTCCGGGCTTGGCTCCTGCTAATTGGGTTTGATTCGGGCTCCCACCATCAAAATCGCTCACCAGAATTTCACTCGGTTATAAATGTGGGGAGTATTTGCCTTTGAATTAAATCGGGATCCCCTCAAGTTCACATAGCATATTTGAGCTTGGGCTATGGCGTTCTACTGTTAAACGAAAGAAAGAGGAAACCAAATCTGATGTTGCTGAGCAAAGGCAACAGTAAAGACGTCTGCAAAAGGAGGAAAAGTAAAGCAACAGTAAAAAAAAAGACAAAAATGTAAAACCATCCAAATCTCCCAGCTAGCACACAAAGGAAAAATTAATATAAAAAGAAAATTTGAGTTTTTAGTTTCGGTTTACAAATGTAAAACCAAATATACATATGTATATGTATATACGCCCAAGCTCCTCAAATATGTATTTAATTACACAACTCACCCACTAAAGTATACAAATTATAATTGACACAAATTATAAATCGGGTTTAACAAAAATCATAAAGTTAAACTCGTAAAATTTCATTGTCATTTTATTCTAGTGGGTCAAGTCTCAAGTCGGCTCCTAAATAACAATAACGGAGTCAAAAGCTTAGACCGAATTTTCCTAAATTAAAATCGGTTTAGGTAGAACTACGTAAAGACTTGACGCCGAAAAAACGGCTACGTAGGTAACCCGATATTAAATCTCAAGAATATGTCGGGTACAGTCGCTGACCTCTAAATTCACTTAAAAAATGAAAACGGGGTTAAAATTAAATTTAAATTAAACAAACATGATTTTCCGTGTAAGTGATAGCCGTTGAGTTGGGAAACCCTTCCGAGAAGGTGTGCTCAATTTATTCGGGTGATACACGAGAAAATATCATGCATATGATAGTGTGATTTATGTTAGGGCTACCCTTCCGAGAAGGTGGGTCCTAATACGATCCAATGATGCATGAAAATCTTTAAGATGTTAAAACCCACAAACTTAAATACTCGGAACTACGTGAGGCTTGATTCTCTTCCAAGAGATACGTAGGCAACCCGTTAAAATTCGGGTGCAGCCCAAATCACCAAAACTACTCAAATCTTGGTATCGATACGACTTCGAATCAAGAGGATAACCAAAAGGGGTCGAACTCAAATATTAAAAATCAAATAAAATGTGTTGTACGATTATTGCGCATTTTTGTTCAACAGATAAATACACCGCAAATAGCGATTAAGAATTTGCACGCCCTTAAGGACGTGCAAGTGTGGAACTATGCACGTCCACTAGCAAACCCTTTGCACGTTGTTAAGGACGTGCAAACCCTAGTTACGGTTTCGCGTTTAGGGTTTAGGGTATAGGGTTTAGGATTTCCAAGGGTTTTTTATTGTTAATTGAAAAATTAAAGTGTTTAGCTAGTGGAGTTGAAGGATTTAGGGTCTAATTAAATGGAAAGCAATAATTGTTACGGTTTTCATTCGGATAATATGCGAATAATGTTACAAGGAACGGAAAAAAAAAGTTTACATCCATAATTTTAATAAACTGGTGGAATAAAATCTAGGAAAAGTGTAAAGGGCGACCGGACTCGACACGTAAGGCTCGAAATCTCTCAAACTGAGCTTGAAACGGAGCATCCCATCCTTCGACGCTCGGTTGATGATGTGCGACCCATTCTGGCGGAGGCGGCGGAATAGGAGCGTTAGGACGCAACTAGATCTATGAGAACGGAAAATTAGAGTTAGAGTATTGACATATATATGAAAAGCAAGAATAGGTAATAAAAAAAGACGTTTGAAGTCGTACTGCGGAAAAATGGTCTTGGTTTTCGATGCAGGCTAAACCAAGGGTTGCTGATTGAGGGTTGTTAGTAGGTGTCGGCGAGGTCATGGGGAGACATGTGAACGGATGATGCCAAGCTAGGACGACGAGAGGAATCTGATATACCGTTGCAAATACTAAACCCATTATGGGTAGCTCTATCCACCGTCTCCTATCACCATGCACAAGTCCCGCCCATCTCTGGTAGTCGACGAACTGCTGGAATGGGTACCCTCTCATATAACAATCGGCGTAGAGATCGGCGTGATCCTCGAAGTGATTGCATAATAACATTTTGAGTTCCGGGAAAGCAGACTCGCCGATCGGAGATGTCAATGTCGCCAAAGCATGGTAGCCACAATGACCATCTCCAACAGTGTCCCTCACAGCCTCAATATGACCGAGCATGAAGGGATCAACGTTGTTTCGACCCCAGTTGAACCCTCCGAACACATCATCACGTCCACATTGAGCTGAGGTCGCTTGTGGACGATGTCGAGCAGCATGTGCTTCTTCTCTCTCAAATCTTTCCCTTAACTCCTCGTATGGCAACGGGTTGGTTCTGCAGGCATTCCTCGACCCCCGAGGCCTCCCTTTCCTTCGGACGCTTGCAGATGAGGGTGGGGGGAGCTCATCGTCGCATACATCGTTGGAAGCCGTGTATGAAGATGACAGCTCATACGGCAGTGGGGTGTCGTCGATGTCAGTCCATGACAAATCCATCCAGAACGGGTGGATGTCCTCGGCGGGTATCGGAGTACCGGAGTTGATGTATGCCTGAATCTCATGGACACAAGGGATCCCGTAACAAACCCTCCAATGTCGGTCTGTGTATTCCAGAGGAATGTTTTAGTTCACGACATCCTGCCACATCTTGTACAAATAATCGAAGCACTTTTTGGAGATTAAAGTCTTTACCTCATCAAAAAGGTTGACTTTATGCGCCGCTGTTGGCCATTTGAAGCGGTCGATCTCCAAAGCAGTCTGCAGCTCATGCAGTTGACAATCGTTGACTCTATGGATTGCATCGATCACGATGCGAAAGTCACCAGTCGATGAGTGCAGTGCCTCCTTCAGAACCTTATGTTGACCCTCAACTCTGTACACATTGAAGTGCATACCACTAAATATTTGATGTCATATCATATTCTAATGGGAGATATGAAGTAAGGTGTACCTGTTTGTCGTACGGGTGCCGAGATGGAAGACATTATCTACGTAGCATCGTACGATGTTCTTGCTGTACGGAAGTCACACCACCTCTAAATACGCCACCACACCTGGGAATGGGTGCCATGTAGCGTGTAGCGCCCGACGACGGCGGTTGAATGATTCCTCCGACCTCGATTGGAACAACCCCCAACAGTTGCCCTTGAAGGTGCCAGCGTGGTTTAAATTCTTTGTGATCTTCAGAGCGGCTTCCTCGCATCTCTCGTCACGTGTAACCAGCAAAGGAGATGCTGGACGTTTGGGAAGACAACATTTGGCGCTGCCAAGAGACCTAGCTCCCGATCTGTCATAATAGCTTGAGGTTGAACCGTCCCAAGCAAGATCTGAAGCTGACGCAACACCCAGGTGTATGTGTCTTCGTTCTCGTGCGACATGAAGGCATAGGCGATGCAGTAAGTCTTGCCCGAGGGTGTGAACCCGACCACCTCGCACAATATATGGAATCCCATATCTGCAAGTGTAAATATGTTACATGTACAATACTTTATAATTAGCTATATGTACAATAATGTAATCGTAATTAAGTAACTTACGCATTTGTTTTGTACGTGCTGTCCAATACGATGACCTAATGGAACCTTCGGATTAGCCGTATCCCGTCAGGATGCGCTAGGAAGAGGTCGCTCAAGACGTTGTCGTCATCTGGATGTCGTCTGAACTCGTAGTAGTACCTTCTTTCCCGCAGATGATGCAGGGTATCTTGGGTGTCGTCGATGTCAGTTCATGACAAAACGCAAGGCATACGAAATATATTCACTATACGAAACGTATCCATACCTGGCAAACTTGGAGACGACGATTGCTTTGCGACTCGGCCATAGCGATTCTAACGGTGAAGGAATATATCGAACGAAGTCGGACTTTGTTTTAGAGTGCGGAATCAAGCTATCCCCCTTCACTTCAAATAGGCAGTTTTACGTTAAAGGTACGCGGAGATGCACGTCCAACAGAACGTGCATGCACGTGGTCAACGACGTGCATTTTCGTTCCCTAACCCTAAACCCTAACCCTAAACCCTAACTATCCTAGCCAAACCCTAAACCCTAACCCTAAACCCTAACTACCCTTCCCTAACCTTCCCTAACGTTTTCGTTCTTGACGTTTTCGTTTTCGTTCTTGACGTTTTCGTTTAATATGACTCAGAAGAAATGAGAGGTGTCTACTCGAGATAGAAAAATAGAAATAAATACGAAAGTCGTAACATAAAAGTATAATATAAAGATAGATACTGCAAAAGCGAAAGTATAAATGTACATCAATGTCGAGGTGGATGGCGTACAACCTCATCCAAAATCTCCGTCACCTCGTCTAAAAGCTGATCAATGCGAGGGTCGGTAGCCAGGGCCCTCCAATAGCCCTCTAGCTCATGCAAGCGGGCCGCTACCGCCGGAGGGATAACAGGGGGATGAGGCAGGTCCACCAATGGATCTAAGCTGATCGAGTGGACGGGCGCCGGAGGGTCCGGATGGGGTGGCGTGGTGGGCAGCATGCACGACCGGCTCTGCGACGCGTACCAAGCCAGGTAAAAACTATATACGATCAAACCATAAAAACTATATACTATCAATTATAATCTATCAAATTATATTATAAATCATAACAACTATATACTATCAATTATAATCATGCATGTTATATTATAAAACTATATTATAATCTATAAAACTACATTATAAAACTATAAAACTTAATCAAATAAAATAAATAATTCAAATAACATACCGGTGGGGTCAGGACAGGAGACACCTCTGTAGACCGCCGCTTCCGCGGCGGTAATAGGGACTCCACCACCGGAACCATTGCCGCCTCCGCCATCGGGACCGCCGCCGCCGCCACACCCTCCATCGGCACCGCCTGTTAGTGATTTGTGAAAAGTCATCAATCCATTTGTCTGAAATCATAAATGTTAAGTGTGAGAATTACTAAGAGCATCACTCGGGCTTAGGGTGTGCGGGAGGCACGGCCCATGTGATCGGCCCTAAGTAATTCTAAGATTTTAAGGGGAAAGGAAATCATGAGGAAAGACCCATGCAATGATATCCACATTGAGAAAATCGGTCTTGAGCTTGTTTGGATGTTTTCCATAAAAGTGAGCAATAGAGATATGTTCGGTATTCGATCTAATATGGTTATGATCGAGTTTTGTTCACTTATAGTAAGTTAAATTACCGTCTCATGATTTGTAAAGGAAGATATTAAGCTCTAAAGTCTTGGTGCAAAATTTGAGAGCTAGCCAAGCTTCGGAACTCCAAAAATGACCTAGCTCTAATTTTGAGCTTGATTAGGGTTTTAGCTTCATTGAAGCTTTAGCTTAGTCATTTTAGCTGCATGGTAGCTACACCCAGCTTCGTATAAATGTCAAGCACATTTTATATTTTATGAGTGACCTAGCTCCGTCATGCTAGCTTGTCCTTAATTGGGCTGGTTCTTATTGGGCCTTTATTGGGCCGGCGGTTGGGGGTAGTTATTGGGGGGTAACCGCCCAACCACCAAAAAATACCCATAACCACCAATAACTACCAATAACTACCCATAACCACCCAAAAACTTCCACCCCATTTTGCCTATAAAAGGCCTTTGCCATCCACTTGGAAAGGCATGAGTTTTTCCGATATCTCTCTCAATCGGAAGAACAAACACTTAAAACACAAACAAGGTATGTATATATGCAATAATGAAATGGGATGCCACCCTTTTATTGTATAGGAAACATTTTATCCCACAACGTTATTGTAGTACAACCCTTTGGCATATAGGGGCAATAAACATTGAAGGAAAACTCGATTTATTTGAGTGACTCGTTTGTCATTATCCAAGCCATTTTATATATCTTTTCTAAAGGGCTTAAACGCTTAGTTTTGTCGCCTAAAAGAATTCGGTGGAGATTGCCTTTTTGGCCTACTCCCTCGGGATTACCTTTCGAGGTCTACCCATGAGATTACCCTTTTTGGGTCTACTCAAATTGTCTTGATTATCCGAAAGGATCTACATGAACCGAATTTACCTTCAACCTATTAAAACAACATTACCTTTAAACCTAACAATCTTCAACGTTTATTGATTGTTTGGTTTTGTTGTTTTGGAACAAGGTTGGAATGGCAAGAACGAAGGAGTTACCGATGGCGGAGATAGCATCCAAATTCGCGAAACTCGAGAAGTTTGAAGGGCAAGACTTTCGTCGATGGCAAAAGAAGATGCACTTCATGCTTACTTCATTTAAGGTGGCGTACGTGCTCTCAACGCCATGTCCCGAAGAGCCACCTTCGATTCCGGAAAAAGTCGACGGAGAGACCGAGGCTCAAATCGCCGAAAGGGAGGCTATAATGCTTCAACATAGGCGTGTTGGGAAGTGGGAGAACGACGACTACATTTGTCGTGGGCACATCCTCAATGGCATGGCTGACTCTCTATTCGATGTGTATCAAAATCATGAGACATCTCGGATTTTGTGGGAAGCACTCGAAGCCAAGTACTTGGCGTAAGATGCCTCTTCAAAGAAGTTTCTCGTGTCTAACTTCAACAACTACAAGATGGTTGAAAATAGACCAGTAATGGAGCAATACCACGAATTGCTCCGAGTATTGGGTCAACTAACCCAACATGGGATCACCTTGGATGAGAACTTCGCCGTTTCATCCATAATCGATAAGTTACCTCACTCGTGGAAGGAGGCAAAACATCTCTTGAAGCATTCGAAGGAGGACATGGACCTTGTCCAATTGGGTTCCCATCTACGTATAGAGGAGGAATTCAAGGCGAATGACAAGGGAAAGAAAGGCGAAGACAAATCAGCCCACTCAATAAACACAATGGAGGCGGGCAACGGCAAACGCACCGTGGGCGCTAAGGGCTCCAAGCGCCCCAAATCAGAAAACAGTAGTAAGCAAGGATCTAACAAGAAGGCTAAGGCCAAGGGAACTTGTTGGAAGTGTGGAAAGACAGGCCACATAAAGAGGGACTGCAGGTCCAAGGGGTCAAAGGACAAAGGTGTCATGACACCGGCGTCGGGCTCGGGCACAAGCCCCGGGCAAGGTAAGGGCACTTCGGTGTCTTTAGTTACAAATGAGTCATTATTCTTTGTATCTAACATTGATCAATGTCTTGTTATGAAGGATGAAAAACTCCTTTGGTGGCTCGACTCGGGTGCCACCACCCACGTGTGCATGGAAAGGAAATGGTTCAAGCACATGAAGGATGTAGAGGACGGTTTAGTGCTTTACATGGGAAACGAGTCAACAACCCCAGTCCTAGGTAAAGGGGACGTACATCTAAACTTTACTAGTGGGAAGGAACTTGTATTACATAATGTATTGTATGCATCCGCCATCCGCAAAAATGTTGTAAGTGGTGGTGTGCTTAACAAGTTAGGTCATCGATTGGTTTTCGAAGCCGATCGATTAGTAATAAGTAGGGCAGGAGTATTTGTAGGCTTCAGCCATTATAAAAACAATATGTTCCTACTCAATGTTATCAATAATAATAAAGTATTATTTGATTACATGGTCGTGTCTAATGATTCTTTATATGATCTTTGGCATGCAAGGTTGGGACATGTACATATGAAGCGTGTGTTAGATATGGCTAAGGAAAATATAATTCCCGCCTTTGAACCAACAAATGAAAAGTGTAAAACTTGCTTGTTAACAAAAATAACAAGGCTTCCTTTTAAGGCAATTAAAAGAGAGGAAGGGGTCCTAGGCCTAGTCCATTCGGACCTAGGGGACCTACATGCAACGCCATCATTGGGTCAAAAACGTTACTACATAACGTTCATCGATGATGTAACAAGGTTTTGCTATGTCTATTTAGTTCACTCGAAGAGTGAGACACTAGATAGGTTTAAAGCATACAAGACCGAAGTTGAATTGCAAACGGGAAATAAAATTAAAAGGCTACGAACCGATCGTGGTGGTGAATACATGGATGTGGAGTATTTCGAGTCTTGTGGCATAATTCATGAGTCGACGGCTCCATATACCCCACAACAAAATGGGGTGGCGGAGCGAAAGAATCGTGTTCTTAAGGACGGTTAATGCCATGTTGTCATACTCCGGGTTAAAGAACTCGTTTTGGGGTGAGGCGATGCTAACAACCAACTATATCTTAAATAGGGTGCCAAGCAAGAGAAATCGTCAATCACCATACGAGCTTTGGTTTAAAAGAAAACCAAATCTCCATTATCTTCGTATATGGGGTTGTCGTGCGGTTGTTAGACTAACGGACCCTAAGCGTAAAACCTTAGGAGATAGAGGTATTGAGTGCATATTCATTGGATATGCACATAACTCTAAGGCCTATAGGTTCTTCGTCATATAACCAAATCACGCTATCTCGGTTAACACCGTGATAGAATCATGTGATGCCATATTCGATGAGACTAGGTTCACATCGAGCCCTAGGCCGAGGGAGATAGACCAAGAGGATGTCGACCCATCATCGGATCCAATGGAAACCGAGGAGCCGACGCCTGTACTTGGACCTAGGGTCACTAGGTCTATGACGCGCGCTAGCTTGCTGCAAGCACCAAGCATCGATGTCGCTGACCCAAAGCCACTACTCGACAAAGACTCCCCAGCTACAGGGCCAAGGGCGCTAAAGCGCATGGCCATGGGCGTACCTGGGGAAGACATTAGCGACGGTAGCGATGGTGAAAACATGCACTCGACGCATGCGAGCGATGATGAGGCCGAAGCTCCTACTTCGACGTCCCACACACCCATGCGACAACGAGTGCACTCCGCACTCTTAGTAGGACATACGTATCCTGAACCAATATTTCAAGTCTTCTTGATGGAGGGTTCTAGGAATAAAGAAGGTCAAATCATCTCATATCTACATATGGATGAGGATCCTAAGACCTTCAGCGAGGCAATGAGTTCTCATGATGTCGCATTTTGGAAAGAAGCAATCCAAGATGGGATGGACTCTATTGTTGGCAACAACACTTGGGAGTTGTCAGACCTTCCAACCGGGTGCAAACCTCTAGGTTGTAAATGGATCTTCAAAAGGAAGATGAAGGCCGATGGGTCTATTGACAAATTTAAAGCCCGATTGGTAATCCAAGGTTTTAAACAAAGAGAAGGAGTCGATTATTTCGACACCTATGCTCCCGTGGCTAGAATCACCACTATAAGACTTTTAATTGCCTTAGCAAGCATTCATGGTCTTGTCATCCATCAAATGGACGTAAAAACGGCATTCCTCAATGGAGATTTGGATGAAGAGGTTTACATGAAGCAACCCGAAGGCTTCAAAAGTTTGATGAAGTGATTTTAGGTGATGGCTTCAAACAAGCGTCAAAACAGTGGCTTCAGGAACAGAAAGTGTGTCGATTGATCAAGTCCCTCTATGGACTTAAACAAGCGTCAAAACAGTGGCATCAAAAGTTTGATGAAGTGATTTTAGGTGATGGCTTCAAAATCAATCAAGCTGATAAGTGTCTATATAGTAAGTTTAATAATTCCGGTCAAGGAGTTATAATATGTCTATATGTAGATGACATGCTTATATTTGGCACAAACCAAATAGAAGTGGACAAAACTAAGGAGTTCTTGGGAATTAAGATCAAGCGGGAAGGAAAGGGTTTAACCCTAACACAATCCCATTACATTGAAAAGGTGGTAAAACGTTTCCAATGTGATAAATCCACCCCGGTTAGTACACCTATGGATCCAAGTGAGAAACTTCTCCCTAACTTAGGAGAATCAATCTCACAACTTGAGTATTCTCAAGTAATAGGATGTCTAATGTATGCCATGACAAGTACTCGCCCCGACATAGCATTTGCCGTGGGTAAGTTAAGTCGATATACAAGTCGACCAAGCTCAAGTCATTGGAAGGCCCTTAGAAGAGTACTTAGGTACTTGAAAGGGACAATGACCTATAGAATTGCATATGTGGGTTCTCCCTCCACTTTGGAAGGATACACCGATGCAAGCTGGATCACCAATATGGAAGATCACTCTTCAACGAGTGGCTGGGTATTCCTATTAGGTGGTGGTGCGATTTCTTGGGCATCTAAGAAGCAATCATGCATAACAACCTCGACGATGGAGTCGGAGTTTGTTGCACTTGTCGCGGCCGGCAAGGAAGCGGAATGGCTTAGGAATCTCATACATGAGATACCTTTGTGGCCAAAACCAATATCCCCTATTGGTATCTTTTGTGATAGCCAAAGTACTTTGGCAAAGGCCTATAGCCAAGTATATAACGGGAAGTCACAACATCTAGGTGTGAGGCATAGTTCCATCCGAGAACTAATCACACATGGAGTCATATCGGTTGTCTTTGTGCGAACACACAACAATCTTGCCGATCACTTAACCAAGAGTTTGGCAAAAGAGTTTGTGTACAAAGCATCTCGAGGGATGGGGTTAAAATCCTAAATGAACCTATGACTTGGACGCCCAATTCCCCCTTACCGAAAGGTGTAGGGTAGAATTCAATGTGGTAGGCCAAGGACGTAGAGTTTTGGAGCAATTAAAAACCCATCAAGGTAATCTGCTCTAGTCTACATGAAAAGAAAAGTTGAAACATAGTTTCTTAATGAATTTTGGAAAATGCATTTTGTAGGTGCAAATTAGAAATTCAACTAAGCATATGTGGAAGTGCAAGGCTTCTTCCAAGAGAGTTCAAGGATGACTCGTCTCGAAGCATATGTGAAGGATAAGGGACGTAAAGCCTCAAAACGTCAAAGTTTAGTGTATATACATTATGTAACTCATGTTGTAATTTTTATTACGTGTGCTTAGACAAGTTGATGTGGTTCAAGTCTTAGAACACCACGATTCTTTAGTACATGATTGTAATTTTTACAAGATATAAATTCAAATCCAATGGATATTTATGTCTATACAAAGAGTTTGTAAATTGTTCAAGGATTTATGACATTGCTCAAATGGGGGAGGAATGTTGGTAATTTGTGAAAAGTCATCAATCCATTTGTCTGAAATCATAAATGTTAAGTGTGAGAATTACTAAGAGCGTCACTCGGGCTTAGGGTGTGCGGGAGGCACGGCCCATGTGATCGGCCCTAAGTAATTCTAAGATTTTAAGGGGAAAGGAAATCATGAGGAAAGACCCATGCAATGATATCCACATTGAGAAAATCGGTCTTGAGCTTGTTTGGATGTTTTCCATAAAAGTGAGCAATAGAGATATGTTCGGTATTCGATCTAATATGGTTATGATCGAGTTTTGTTCACTTATAGTAAGTTAAATTACCGTCTCATGATTTGTAAAGGAAGATATTAAGCTCTAAAGTCTTGGTGCAAAATTTGAGAGCTAGCCAAGCTTCGGAACTCCAAAAATGACCTAGCTCTAATTTTGAGCTTGATTAGGGTTTTAGCTTCATTGAAGCTTTAGCTTAGTCATTTTAGCTGCCTGGTAGCTACACCCAGCTTCGTATAAATGTCATGCACATTTTATATTTTATGAGTGACCTAGATCCACCATGCTAGCTCCGTCATGCTAGCTTGTCCTTAATTGGGCTGGTTCTTATTGGGCCTTTATTGGCCCGGCGGTTGGGGGTAGTTATTGGGGGGTAACCGCCCAACCACCATAACTACCCATAACCACCAATAACTACCAATAACTACCCATAACCACCCAAAAACTTCCACCCCATTTTGCCTATAAAAGGCCTTTGCCATCCACTTGGAAAGCCATGAGTTTTTCCGATATCTCTCTCAATCGGAAGAACAAACACTTAAAACACAAACAAGGTATGTATATATGCAATAATGAAATGGGATGCCACCCTTTTATTGTATAGGAAACGTTTTATCCCACAACGTTATTGTAGTACAACCCTTTGGCATATAGGGGCAATAAACGTTGAAGGAAAACTCGATTTATTTGAGTGACTCGTTTGCCATTATCCAAGCCATTTTATATATCTTTTCTAAAGGGCTTAAACACTTAGTTTTGTCGCCTAAAAGAATTCGGTGGAGATTGCCTTTTTGGCCTACTCCCTCGGGATTACCTTTCGAGGTCTACCCATGAGATTACCCTTTTTGGGTCTACTCAAATTGTCTTGATTATTCGAAAGGATCTACAAGAACCGAATTTACCTTCAACCTATTAAAACAACATTACCTTTAAACCTAACACCGCCTCCTCCATCGACACCGCCAATGCTCCACCACCTACTCCACCCTCCGCCGTCTCCGGATGCGCACCACCACCATCGGCCTCAATGGACGCCACCACCTCCGCCTCCATCGTCGTCGTCTCCGCCTCCATCTCTCTCTCCGGCTCCATCGGCTGCGCACCACCACCACCGGCCTCCATGGGCGCCACCACCTCCGCCTCCATCGCCGCCGCCTCCGCCTCCATCTCTCTCTCCGACTCCATCACTCTCTTTGTGTTTATCTCTCTCTCTCTCTCGGCGTCTCTCTCTCTCGGTCTCTCGGTCTCTCTCTCTCTCTCGGTGTCTCTCTCTCTGTCTCGAGCTCTCTCTCTCGGTCTCTCTCTCTCTCTGTCTCGTCGCTGGCGCTCTCTCTTTCTCTCTATCGATTTGGAATTGGGAACGACGAAGCACGTCCGCTTCGTATTTAGAAGACGAGCTTGCACGTCCGGGCTCGGGTGGCTGCACACCCACCTGCACGTCCTTAAGGACGTGCATGCACGTTTCTTTCGACGTGCATGTACGTCCTTAACAACGTGTGGATTTGCGGTGTATATAGCCGAAACGTAAAAAAAAAAAGAGATAATTAGTTATATATCCTTCTAAACTTTCTCAATTAGTTATATATTCCTCAAATATTTATAATAGCTTATTTATCCCTTAAATAATAAACTAATTATTTATAAACCCAAATGGTATATCCTTTTATTGAATTTAAGTTAATCTATAATTAAGTTGAGAATATTTAAAGGTATAATCTCTAATTAATCAAAACTCAACAATCTCCCCTGGCTAGCTACAACCACGAGATCCGCCAACATCCGTCCACAACCGAGCCGCCCCTAGCCCGCACTATTTGATCTCGCAATTCTGCTCCTCTCACCTCTCCCCAAGCACTGTTGTCGTTCATTCAAGCAACATCGAAGACCGATTTGCGCAAGGAAGTCCACCACCGCAACCACCAGGCCTCCGCTGCAGCCGACCAAATGTCTCCGATGGTCTTCAAGAAGTGGAAGACCGCGCGGTTCTGCTACCAGCCGGCGTCAATGCCTTCGTTCGTCGTTGTGGATGGATTTAGGAAGTAAAATCGATTTAGGATCTATCTTCTAACTATTGGAATATGATCTAGGTATTTTCTGGTACAATTCCTCTGCATAATTAAGGATTTTGGATCTGTTAATACAATTTTATTTTATTTTTTGAAATCTCTCTTGCTCGTATGATTTGATTATGTGAATTCTTACAAAGATTAGTTTATTGATGGGATTTACGAATGGATGAGTGAATAAGTGAATTGAAGAAAGGTAATTAGAGTGTTATAATCAAGATCTATATATCTATACTAGTGTATGCCCCGTCCCCTGCACGGGAATATGTTAACACAATATTATAAAATTACATTTATTATCTAAAAAAAATCCTATTATAAATATGAAAATAAATAAATAAATATGAATTACATTATGCTAATTAAACTAATAACTAAAAATATAAGATTAAAATTAATCTAGATCTAAATAACTCATTCTCCTGAAAAATAATATAGATATAAATAAAATAATTATGAAATAATTAATTTTGATATAAATAATTATTTCCACCAAAAATAATCGATAACACCTATCAAATATTTACTACTATGTATCTATTAATATTTTTATTATATTTCTTTTTGACGTGAGAAAGCTTTGCGAGAAGCACTCACATGCCGCCACGTAGGCAGATTCACTCACACGCCGCCACGCAAGCAACAATGCATCGGTTTTAGTATATGTATATAGATATCTATATCTATATATCTATATAATACTTTAAATCAGAAGACTTTTGTCTACGTGTCTTCCCCACCTTTATTTTAGTTATTTCAACCAATAACAATTTTTTTCCTTCTATCTCCTTGGATTTGGCTCCCCTCAAGTACTGTAGGGTGAAGTTCAACAAATCCTAACCATTCAAAAATTGGTGTGTGGTAAAGATTGCCCCCTCCTATGGGCCCCACCCCCAGCCTAATTAAATTTTTATTTTTCTAAAATTAAAATTTGTGAGGAGAAAACCAAATTGATGGTACAGTACTGCACCGAAATCAAACCCTCTCCTCTTAATTTTAGTTCCAATTTCTAAAAACAATCTTCTCTTCCCGGTATTTTAGAGTTACTCTACTTACCTCCTTCTATTTGCAATGGAACTTGATTCACATCCTCTTGTAACTACTTCAATTCAATCCCTTTCCTCTATCAATTAGTTTCTTCATCGATCGATCAATTAAAACGCGCATTGCTTGATTCTGTTTCAGGTGTTGGGCGCCGCCGGCGAAGGACACTGATCGCGACGGCTTACCAGTGGCGCTACAGAAGGCTGCGGAGGGGAACAACAAGACGGTGATGATCGCATCATCAACAAAGCCTACGTGGAGCGGATCGACGACGATCAGCCATTGAACATGCTCGATCTCTTCCTCGAGAGCTTCTGGCTCGGCGAGGGGACTCGGCCACTGATCAACCACCTGCTCATAATCGCCGCCGATCGGACGGCGTACGAGCGGTGCGTTTTCCGAGGTCTCCACTGCCACTTACTGGAGGCGAAATCAGACGGTCCGAGTTCGCGGGCGGGAGAGCAGGTGTATATGTCGAAGGGCTTTATATTGACATCATGTGGAGTCAGACTTCGTTTCTTCTTGCGGTTCTCCGGGAGGGTTGCAGCTTCATCTTCATAGTACGAACGGTGCTTCGTCTCTTTGTTTTTATTTTTTATTTATTTTCCGTAATTTTCGCAAAAAATAACTAAGTCTATTTTGATTTTTGGTTAAGTTGAATATAATTATCTTATTATTTCGTATTTTTTGATAATGGTACAGTTTTCTTCTAGATACGATTTAGTGAAGTGGTAAATCATATTTAAATCTACTAAGGTAATAATATAACTGCCATTCTTGATAATTTTAATCCTTACACTACTAAAAGTTAGTACGATAATAGTATAACTAATATTCTAATTCACATATTAATAATTTAATAAGCCGAGTTAATTACCATATAACCCATCAAATAAACATTTTTACCAAGCAAACCTTACTCCTCTTCTATAGGAGTATTCTATATCTATATATCTACATAATTTATAAAGAAGTAATTTGGTCCAAAGGCCTGTCCTAAAAACTTTACTTTGCTAGTAAATGACCAAAAATTTTTCATAATACCCTAAATACCCCTATTCTAAACCCCAATTAATTTGCATGTTGGAAACCTTCCCTGATTTCTACCGCCTCCCTCCGTCTCTTCTCGATGTGGCTTCGCTCTTCACCATTGTTCCCGATTCTGGCTCGCTCCTACTCCTCCCCGGTGGCCGCCGCCCGCGCCTACGACACCGCCATCTTCTCCGACCGCTCGCCCTTGCCAAGTCCCTCTTCTGCCGACTGCTCTTACACCGATCTCATCGTCTCCATCTCCGACGGCGAGGCTAATGTCTGCTTTTACAACATTGCCACTAATTCTCCTCTCGTCGCCTCCCTCGAGCTCATCCATATCGACACAGACGGGGGAGCCGAGGTCATCCAGATCCATATCGACACAGACAGGATCATCCAGATCCATCGATTCTCACTCGCATATTATTTGCTGGACTTGGAATTCGGGTAAATTTGAAAGATTTGGACAAGGAACTTGGTGACGGCGTTTGTTGTTTGACGAAGCTTTCGATTGAATCTCCAAGCGGCGAGCTGCTTGTGATGATTGGTTTCAAAGAAGGTTGAGTTTGTTAAAATTATTATATTATTCATTTTTAATTGGATTTTTATGTGTAAATGAAGGATGTGGATGGCTTGAGTCTAAAACATTTTTTTAATTTTACTTTTTGGCATATTTGGTATATTTAGATGATTGATTACGTGTGAGGGGTGTTGATTGCTTTTTTGTGTTGATGTTTCATACTGTGTGAATATTCAACATTGTCTTATTGTTGGGTGTGATTATAATAGATGCTTGGGCATTCGACATCGTCGATTTGCTTTGCGCTATAAAAAAATTCCTTTGATTACAGTGTCTATCACTCTGTTTTTATAGTGATGACAGTGTCTATAACTCCGTTTTAATATTGGTGACAACGTCTATATGATTTTCCTCTGGTTACAGTATCTATGACCTTGTTTTTTTTAGTGGTGACAATGTCTATTGCCATGTTTTTATTTTGGTTACAGCGTATATGACCCTCTTACCCGTTCATATATTAGAGAAGAACTGTCACTACATGTATTTTCGCTTCTCATTAGCCCCTATAGGATTTGTGCCTCCCTTGTCGTAGGGTTTTCCTTTGATTACAGTGTCTTTGACATTTTTTTCATAGTGGTGACAGTGTCTATAACCCTGTTTTTATTTTGATTACAACGTCTATAGGGTTTCCTTTGATTACAGTGTCTATTACCTTTTTTCATAGTGGTGACAATGTCTATGACTCTCTTACTCATTCATATATTGAAGGAGAACTGTCGACCTAATGTCTTTTGGCTTCTCATTACCCCCTTTAGGGTTTGTGCTTACCTTGTCCTAGGGTTTTCCATTTGGTGACAACAATCATCTCTTAATGACGTACTGTACTTAACATTTTAGGGTTTAGGGTTTATGGCCTTGGCCCTAAACCCTAAAGACTTAACCCTAAACCCTAAACCATACTGTACATCACATGTTCTTTTGGCTTCTCTTTAGTCCCTTTAGGATTTATGCTTTCCTTTTCCAAGGGTTTTTCTTTGATTTCAGTGTCGATGAACCTTTTTTCATAATGGTGACAGTGTCTATAAAGCTGTTTTTATTTTTTTTACAGCGTCCATAGGGTTTTCCTTTTGACTACAGTGTCTATGACTTTGTTTTTATAGTGGTGACAGTGGCTATAACACTGTTTTTATTTTGATTGCAGTGTCTATGACCCTCTTACCCATTCATGTATTAATTAGAGGATAACTGTCATCACATTTATTTTGGCTTCTCATTAGTCCCTATAAGGTTTGTTCTTCCTTTATGATATGATTTTCCTTTGATTACAGTGTCTATGACCATGTTTTTATAGTGGTGACAGTATCTATGACTTTATTTTTTTATAGTGGTTACAATAGTATTTACATTTTTATTTTTTTTATTGTGGTGACACTACTTTAAAAAAATCTAAGAAACTAGAAATTAGAAATTAGAGAAGAACTGTCACCACATGTATTTTGGCTTCTTATTAGCCCCTATAGGATTTGTGCTTCCCTTTTCTTAGGGTTTTCCTTTGATTACAGTGTCTATGAACCTTTTTTCATAGTGGAGACAATGTCTATAGGGTTTTCCTTTTGATTACAGTGTCTATGACCCTGTTTTTACAGTGGTGACAGTGTCTATGACCCTATTTTTATTTTGCTTACAGTGTCTATGACCCTCTTAGCCATTCATGTATTAGAGGAGAACTTTCACCACATTAATTTTGGCTTCTCATTAGTCCCTATAGGGTTTGTTCTTCCTTTATGAAATGATTTCTATTTGATTACAGTGTCTATGACCATGTTTTTATAGTGGTGACAGTATCTATGACTTAATTTTTTTTATAGTGGTTACAATAGTAGTTACATTTTTAATTTTTTTTTATTGTGGTGACACTACTTTTAAAAAATCTAGAAATTATAAATTAGAGAAGAATTGTAATCACATGTATTTTGGCTTTCATTAGCCCCTATAGTGTTTGTGATTCCCTTTGTCCTAGGGTTTTTCTTTGATTACAGTGTCTATGACCATGTTTTTATTTAGGTTACATCGTCTATATGGTTTTCCTTTTG
Organism: Persicaria maculosa; assembly: GCA_963922045.1. Classification (NCBI taxonomy): domain Eukaryota; kingdom Viridiplantae; phylum Streptophyta; class Magnoliopsida; order Caryophyllales; family Polygonaceae; genus Persicaria; species Persicaria maculosa. The sequence goes on from OY998258.1 coordinate 20,032,701, forward strand.
ATTACAGTGTCTATGACTTTGTTTTTATAGTGGTTACAGTGTCTATGACCCTGTTTTTATGTTGATTACAGCGTCTATATATACGGCCTTATAAAATCATAAGAGATATATATTTAAATCATAAGAAAGAGATATATTTAAGTGATATATTAAAATCATAAGAGAGATAGGTAAGGGGATTTGTGATTTCATTTTCATGCCCGAATTAGTTACACATGCCTCAATGGAATCATAAGAGAGATGTGGGCCTTTAGCCCGATATGTAATAATCAGCCCATTCCATTGCAAATAAAATAGGGAAGGATGGTTACATGAACTTTTTCATTTGGTTACAGTGTCTATGATCCTGTTTTTATAGTGGTTACAGTGTTTATGACCCTATTTTTATAGTGGTGACAGTGTCACCACATGTATTTTGACTTCTCATTAGCCTCTATATGGTTTTTGCTTTCCTTGTCATAGGGTTTTCCTTTGATTACAGTGTCTACGACCCTGAATTTATAGTGATGACAGTGTCTATCACCTTATTTTTATTTTGGTTACAGCTTCTATTAATGGGTACGAGGGATGGAGTATACTAAAAATTATAAATTAGAGAAGAATTGTCATCACATGTATTTTGGCTTCTCATTAGCCCCTATAGAGGTTGTGCCTTCCTTATCATATGATTTCCCTTTGATTACAGTGTCTATGACCACGTTTTTATAGTGGTGACAGTATCTACGACCCTTTTTTTTTATAGTGGTGACACTGTCTATTACACTATTTTTATAGTTGTGACAATGTCTATAACCCTTGTAAATATTTAGTTATAAAACGATTGACTTGAATTTGAATTTTTATAAATATTTTGATATAAAACGATTGAATTGAATTCAACTAAGCTAAAAGGGAAAAAAATCAAATGAGAGGTATATGTACATCCACGTATAACTAGCATTTTAATGTCTACTTGCACCAAAAAAAAAGATGAAAAACCCATTTTAATGTCTCCTATATTATGAATTAAAAGAGGCTTCGTTGCCTCCTCTTTCTATCTCCCTGTATCTGCAATTCCTTTCTACGTAGTATTTGTTAATCAAATTCATCTTCTCCACCTAGCAAATTAAGTTGTCACCCTAATCACTCGAATCCATGGCCAAGCTCCATTCTCAACCACTTCAACACCTAGATTCTCCCTCTTGGCTCCCCGATCAACCTCGTAGACTCTGGATCGATATCGGAGCAAGCGCCCTCGTTCGGCCGCCACTGGACGTGCTTCTCAGTAGACGAGTACAAGCCTATCATTCCACAAATGGAGTCACAAGCCCCGCCATGTCTCCAGCCTGCCGGAGTCCTCGCCGGAGTTGCCGGTGAACAACGCCACTGTAATTGCCGTCGCACCTGCTCCGTTTCTGATTCCGCCGCCAAGGAACCAGTCCTCGTCGACCGAAAATCCATTCCCGAGGAAGAGGCACGACGGAGATTGTCGACATCAAGTGCACGACGAATCAGAGAATTCCAGATCGGAGTCGGAGACAGAACGTTGCGGGTGACAGCAGGGGCTCAATTAGAAGAAGCACACCTTCCTTCAAATCCGAGATTCGATTCTGCCATCGACGAAGCCGAGTAACCACATCTTCTTCCTGATCTTCACCATGGAATTCGCTCCCATCTCGCTCCACCAGATCTCGCTTCCATCTTCTTCCTCAATTCCGTCAGATCTCGCTCCACCGCTGCTTCATCTTGTTTTAAATTGGGGAAGGGGAAGAAAGGAGGGTAGGGGTAAAATTGAAAAAATTGGAGACTCACCTAATATTGTAACCCTTTTGTCGTAGGGCTTAAATTTTGGGCACCAAAAGTCCACTTAGCAAAAAACCCCATCTATAAATTACATAAATTAATATCTCACCTTTTAAAGATCTTGCAATCTTTTCTAACCAATTTTTAATTTTTAATTTTTAATTTTTAATTTTTAATTTTTAATTTTTAATTTTTAATTTTTAATTTTTAATTTTTAATTTTTAATTTTTAATTTTTAATTTTTAATTTTTAATTTTTAATTTTTAATTTTTAATTTTTAATTTTTAATTTTTAATTTTTTTCCTATATCTTATCTCTTTATCTTCTAATTAAAATTATTTTAGAGATATATAAAATAAGATTTAATAAGATTTTTTTTATCATCTACAAAAAGACCCATGGCGATCGCGGGAAAGATTGCAAGATCTATAAATTTTGATTTTGATTTTTTATTTTTTCCTATATCTTATCATATCTTATCTTTTTATCTGATTTTATCATTTTTATTTATTTTTTCCCCTATGACAAGAAAAGATTAATCAAACTTTAAATTAAAATTTAGATACAATTATTGTAGAGATATATAAAATTTTTATCTTTTGTAAATAATAAAAAACATCTTATCTAGCATGACAATTTCACATTATTTTATAAAAAACCGATTTTATCTTTAATTTTTATATTTTTGATTTTTTCAATAATTGACTTATTTTTAATTTATTGCAAAACATTGATATTTTTTTCATACTCCCGATATCAGGATCGAACATTAAGAATCCAGAATTAACAATATAACTTACCTACTATATATAATTATTTTTATTTATTTTTTATATTATCGCGTCATGGCGCGGGGATTATACTAGTTATAATTAATAAACAAGATTAATGGGTTATTTTAATGAGATAATTTGGTGAAATATACCTTTTAGAAAATTGCATTAGGTAATTAGGCCCCACAAAAGAAAAAATTTAGCCGCCCCAGGTTCCATCAAAAAAAATTTAGCAGGTTGTACCCCTATTGTTCACGGTCTCGCTCTCCGTTTCTCTTTCTCTGTCTCTCGCTCTCACTTCCGCTTCCTCTGCGCGCGTCAACCAACCTCTCAGGCTCCCATGGCAACTCTCTGATCTCCTCCTCCATCTCTCGGCTTTCATATGCTCTCTCTTCCTTTTAATTTCGGTTCTCCTAATCGATCTCCGCTGCCCCGATCGACTTTGTTCGATCCTCGACCTCATCGATGGTGGTTTGATCTATTGACATCATCTCTTCTCTATTGTCATCTCTGACCCCTTTCTATGACAATTTTTGTTGCTTTCATTGATTTTGTTCAGTATAATCAATTGTTTTTTATTTATTTCAATTCTGATTGAGTAATTTATCCTAAATTAGGGTTTTGATTGAGCAGTTTTGCTTGTTCAATTCTGATTGAGTAATTTAACAATTGAAAAGGTTCATATAACACAAGGAGATGTAGAAGGGAGTGCAGTGATCGTGCCATGGACCACTCCAGACAATCCGGGATGGCTACATTATACCTGTTAGTTTGCTCCTATATGAAGGGGTTAATGCTTCTTGCTGAGATAAAAAAAAAACCAATTCTATTTCTGGATATGTTGGTGGTGGATTTCATTCTTCTGAATTCCATATGTTCCTTGCAATTATGAAAGGTTATGTTTTTTTTAATAGATTATAAGCCCAACTTTTAGTATATTTGTGGAAAATAGCCTACATTTTCAAGATTACACTCTCATTTTGGACACATTATTTACTAACTATAATACAACAATATATCCAATAACGGATTAGTGGATGTACCTAAAGTTGCAAAGACTTAAAATATAAAATGGCTTCCAACTCCTAAATGTAAAGACTTAAAATATAACAGGTCCCAAGCCCAGAAAAAGGAAGAGGGGAGATATGTTACGTGATATTTCATATTATTAGATTCTTAGATGTCATCATAAATGCGTCATCAATGAAGTATAATCATATTTTATACTCATATGTTATCAACTGTATAATACAAATGTCATCAACAAACAATGTCATCACAAATGATTGAGATTAATGAGGTGTAATCACAAATGTCATCAATGAATAAAAATCATCATTAAAAAGATGTCATCAATGAATTTACAGTGATCTGCATTACAATTATCCCTGAATTTTGAGGTTTTAGGATTCGAATTTTAGGGAAAATTGATGAAATTGATTCAATTTTACAATTCAAATTGAATCAAATGTTCCTCCATTCATCGAATTCATGAGAATTTATGTGCTGCTAGACACAGTAGGTTGAATTGAATATGTATTATTTCCTGTTTGCACTAGATTTCAGTTGCAATTGGATTCGATGCCGAAGTGTTCTCCTGCCTCGAGTATTTAGAAGCTGCACCGTGGGCGGAGGATGAGGAAGAAAGAATCACTTCTCTATTAACAAACCTCCACTTCGAAAATTCTGGTGCAGGTGAAGTGCTTAAGAGGGTCTTTACTGACTATAGTTCTTCGACTGTCGTTAATGGCATCAGCATTCATTCGATTTGAACGAGAAAGCGGGTTATTGATACTAATGGGATGAATATGATATGTAGAGCCTGTGAGGAGGACGATTAAATATGTCCTTGTTGCTGCATCTTTTTAGTTGACCTCACTCTTTACAACAATTAGATAATTGCCTACATTTGTTTTTACTTTGCTCTTAAGAGCTTTTTGGGTTGTTAGCAACTACTTTCATGTTTGAAGAAGAGTTCTGTTGTTAGCAACTACTTTGATGCCACTTTTGAGAAGGTGGAATCTTTAGAAATGTTGTATATAATTCTTGGATGGTTGTCACCTTGTATTGATTTTATTGATTCCACATTATATTACTTACATTGATGCATTTTTTTAGTTGATGACATGTTATAATAGGTGTTTTTACATATACAACCAATATTAATGACGTAGTTTCAAAAGACTTTGTATTTTTATATGTGGAATAAGATGACAATATTTTGATTCCACGCTTTAAGCTCTTATGTCATCAATTATATAAAATTGTCACCATAAACAATTGTGAATAATGAAGCGTAATAACAAATGTCATCCATGAATAAAAATTTAATGAACATGTCACCACAAGTGATTGCATCAATGAAGTGTAATCACAAACGTGTCATTAGTGAATGAAAGTATAATCGATGAAAATAAATCGATATACAATTGATTAAATTAAAAACATGTGGCATCAGTCGATTTGACTAAAAAAGTGGCACCAAATAATTACATTATAAAAATGACATCAAAACACCATTTTGAAAAAGTTGTATCACATTAAAGAAAATAATGTCATCAAAATACTACTTTGAAAAAATATCATCAAAATACTACTTTTGAAAAAATATCATCAAAAATATGGCATCACGGTAAAAAAATATCATCAAAAAATTGACATAAAAAAAAGTGGAATCAGTTGTTAACAGTAAAAAAAAATGACATCAATGGTCAACGTGACATTACAGTAAACAAAAAATGTCATCAATGTTTAAAAAAAGTGGCATCAAAAAGTGTCATACAATCATTTCATTAGAAAAGTGGCATCAGAGTGAAAATAAAATATAATAAAATTTTGGCATCAAAACAGTAAAATATGACATCACCTAAAAAAATCAAAATGGATTGGTCAACATTGGGTCAATGTTGACCGGTCAATGGTCAACTAGTTGACCATTAACCACTATTTGGATGAGGTCTACCAAAACTAATTAAATTAGTTTGGGGTCTAAGTACCCAATTAAACATTTAAAAAGGTCTATCTACCAAAATCACCCTATTTTAATTGCGGTTCATGGAAGTAAATGCATGCCATTTGGGTTTATAAATAATTATCTTATTATTTGAGGGATAAATAACTTATTTTAAAGATTTGAAGGATATATAACTAATTGAGAAAATTTAGAGGGATATATAACCAATTGTCCCTAAAAAGGAATCATTACTACGTAATATATAAGATACCTTAACAAAATGATTTACAAATGTTAGATCAAAAAAATTAAAATCCAATTAGATATTAAGATTTTGACAGAAAATAGGAAGATTTTTTATTTTTTTTTAAATAACAAACCTATATCAGTCCTTTCTATATACAAAACTAGTCCGTATCAACAGAAGCATGCCATTGCAACTCATAAGAACTTACAGAAAGAACTTACAGAAACACAACATTGTTTCGTTTGCGGATTGAAGCTTTAGTTCGATAAAAGTGTGAGATTTATATTCTTGTTTTATCCATATTGATTCTTATTAATTCTTTTGCGAATATTATTGAGTTTTTCTAATCCGCGCAACTAGTTGATGATTATTTTTAGGATTTTGTAGATTTCTCGTAGCGAACCTTAATCCATAGTAGCAAGCATGTCTTTTTAGGACTCGTGGGACTAACTTGGTGTGTAGAGAATTAATTATGTGTTAAATACTGACTCGTAGTTTAGTGTTGCATGTATCTTGGTTAGTTCTTAATCTTAATGCTACTATTAGGTTGAATATTGACCGTGTTAGGGTTGCCTAATTCGTAAGGGTTACTAGGGCTCTTAATGCTACTATATATTAGGTTGAATCTTGACTGTGTTAGGGTTGCCTAATTCTGATACGGGGTCAGCCGTAGGATGTCTCGATCTTCGACAACAAGACTCAAAATCAAGAAAATAAACAAGAACGATGCAAGGACTCAAGAAATTGATGCCAGATTATGCAAGAACAAGAACAAGTAAGGTGTGGTTGTAATGGACTCACAGAAGACTCGAAATTTAAAGACTCGGTAGAGGGTGAGGTGATTTATATGGAACAAGATAAAGACCCTTGATTCAAAGACCAAGAACCAATACCAATAACCATATAACCCAAATCTACTACCTTACACAACCAAGGGGACTACTTGGAGTCACAGGAATGGGGCTTGTGGATACTCGATAGTGCTGGTCCGACGACTCGGATCGACACACATCAATGCATGATGGATATCACCAATCCTTCAACGAGGATGACACACACCAAACATAGCACCAACTCTTCAACGAGGAGCGACACACACAAGACAAACTAAGCTAAGAACAAACAATCGAAATCTATCCCACGCAATGGAACTCGATTCCTCTCTTAGGAGAACCCTCCAAATCTGATTTTTCTTTTCAAATAATCCTATTCTTTCCTTTATTCATCTACTTAATGGGATATTTTTAATAATTGAAACCCTAGAAATCCTAGAGAGTGGCCATCCCATATCTTATGCAAATGATAAATTTGGCTGAATAAACTAGTATAAATAAGGAATTAAAATCCTATCTAAAAGATATGACGGAAATAAATCTACTTGGTGAGCAAGAAAATCTAAAAGATAGAATTTCCTTAATCACCTTATTTATTATAGCAAATAAAGATAAAAACTAATTAGATATAATACCAATTAATTGAAAAGTCAACTAATAGATATTATTCTAATTTACATTATTCCTAAATAAATATAAGAATAAAATTATAAACTAAATATGCAAAGATAAATATTTTCGTCAAAACAGTGAACAACTGCAAATATAATGACTTTCGGCCATGTTTTCGGTGAATTCTGGAAAACCCTTCAGTAACAAAGTTGTAGATCTTTTTGTCCTCGTTCCAACAAGGTATCGCACGATCCAATCCGATCAATATGGACTCCGAACGACCCATTTTACTGAGACGTTGAAAAGTTGTCAAATATGTCTGAACAATCCAAACTTGTTTCTAACTTCTAAGCACCACTTGTTTGACCCTTCATCAAATTCATAAGGGTTACTAGGGTTCGTAGGACTAGTAACTTATACAAGATCAAGACATGCATATTAATAAGATGAAAAGAGAACTTAAAGAAGAATCGATGATCAACTAACCAAACTAAAAGGGTTATTTGTAGACGAAACTATTTTCTTAATTGTTATTTACAATAATTGTGTTTATAATTTATTTTGTTTTCTTTCTAATTTCATCATACAAAAACCCCCGTTCTCTCTTAATTGGTAAATAAATTTTATTTATGAATAACTTGATTCTCCGTGGGATCGAATCATGCTTACCACACTACATTAGTTAGGTAGGTTCGAATTTATTTTGATACTATTTACGCGACTAAAAAGTTGTTCATCACAAGGCATCATGAAAATCAAAAGGTTTTGCATTCATTGCATATGAGGATCATAGAAGTACAAATCTCGTCGTAGATAATTAACCTAAATGTTGCTCAAATTCTGGGCCGAACTATAAGAGTGGATCATGTAAGCAAGTATAAGAAGAAGATGAGGAGACTAAGAGGCAAATGAGGGAGGAAAGGGGTGTGTATCGCGCCTTCTAGAGAGGTAAATGCACTTGTGGAGCTGGATGCAAGTTCTCCCGTGATGAACATGTGAGATCTTCTACCTTTCGATTAAGTGCATTCGAAATTTTCTATGAGTTCAGTTTATAGTTTCACTTAATGTCACAACCCTTATTTGAATGTAGAGAGCTGCGAATACTGTGTAACATCCCATCACATATCGGATATAATAGGAATGTTCGGAGTGATTTATAAGTGATTTAAGCCCTACTCAACTCACAAGAGGTCTTTCTTTTCAGGCTCTAAGTGAGGACAATGAACTTGAGATGATTGGGTGGTATGATATGGCGCCTCGATCTTAAGACCACAGATATTACAGATGGTACTAGAGCCGACTTTGGGCACGCAGTTACTCTGACAATGTACTCAAGTACGCTCCTCCTTGAGGGCTGACCCTAAGGCTGACATGATTGTCAACTCTTAAAGTGTGGGAAATTGTAATACCTTATCCCATATCTGATAAAAAAATTCAGAGTGATTTATAAATGTTTCAAGACCTACCTAACTAATAATGTAGCTTTCTTTTCAGGTTATAAGTAAGGAGAACAAACCTAAGAGGGCTGGGTGGCATGGACTGATGTCTTTTAAGAATTTTAGTCTTACATATGATATTAGAGTCAACTCTTGACATGGAGGTATTCCGACAGTATGTTCGAATATGCTCCATCTAGAAGACTAACCCTTGGGTCTGACGGAGTTGTTAGTTATTTAAATGTGGGAGATTGTAACACCCAATCCCACGTCGGATAATAAGAATGTTCAGAGTGATTTATAAGTGATTCAAGTCCTATCAAACTCACAAGATCTCTTCCTTTTTAGGCTCTATGTGAGGATAACGAACCTAATAGGGCTGAGTGGTATGGGCTGATAGATCTAATCGAATATTTACATATTTGATGGGGTACGAAGAGGATAGGCGGTTGAAATGTGGGCATGATAAGTTTCAATCTTATGGTAAATGTGTTTATAATTTATTTTGTTTTCTTTCTAATTTCATCATACAAAAATCCTCGTTCTCTCTTAATTGTTAAATAATTTTTACTTATAAATAACTTGATTCTCTTTGGGATCGATTCACGCTTACCGCACTACATTAGTTAGGTAGGTTCGAATTTATTTTGGTACTATTTACGCGACTAAAAAGTCGTTCATCACAAGGCATCATGAAAATCAAAAGGTTTTGCGTTCATTGCATTTGAGGATCATAGGAGTACAAATCTCGTCATAGATAATTAACCTAAATGTTGCTCAAATTCTGGATCGAACTATAAGAGTGGATCATGTAAGCAAGTATAAAAAGAAGAAGAATAAGATGAGGAGACTATGTGGCTAATGAGAGAGGAAAGGGGTGTCTATCGCGCCTTCTAGAGGTGTAAATGCACTTGTGGTGCTAGATGCATGTTCTCTCATGATGAACATGTGAGATCTTCTACCTTTCGATTAAGTGCATTCGAAGTTTTCAATGAGTTCAGTTTATAGTATTACTTAATGCAACGACCCTTATCTGAATGTAGAGAGCTTCAAATACTGTGTAACATCCCATCACACATCGGATATAATAAAAATGTTCGGAGTGATTTATAAGTGATTCAAGCCCTACCCAACCCACAAGAGGTCTTCCTTTTGAAGCTCCAAGTGAGGACAATGAACTTGAGAGGATTGGGTGGTATGAGATGGTGCCTCTTAAGACCGCGGATATTACAAATGGTATTAGAGCCGACTTTGGGCACGCAGTTACTCTAACAATGTACTCGGGTACGCTTCTCCTGGAGGGCTGACCCTTAGGCCTGATAGGATTGTCAACTCTTTAAGTGGGGAAAATTGTAACACCTCATTCCATATCGGATAAAAAAAATTTGTAGTGATTTATAAGTACTTCAAGACCTACCCAACTCATAATGTATCTTTCTTAAGGTTCAAAATAAGGAGAACGAATCTGAGAGGGCTGAGTGGCATGGGCTGATGTCTTTTAAAAATTTCAGTCTTACATATGATATTAGAGTCAACTCTTGGCATAGAGGTACTCCGACAGTATGCTCGGGTATTCTCCACCTAGAGGACTTATCCTTGGGTCTGACGGAGTTGTTATTCTTTAACTGTGGGATTCAAGTTCTACCCAACTCACAAAATCTCTTTCTTTTTAGGCTCTATGGGAGGACAACGAACCTAATAGGGGTGAGTGGTATGGGTTGATAGATCCCACCGGATCTTTAAATACCTGATGGGGTACGAAGAGGATAGGCGGTTGAAATGGGGGAATGAGTTTCAAGCTTATGGTAAACATGAAAAGAAACCAGTTGACATTCCTTCAGGATGTGATCGAGAACCTGGCGCTTCAATAAGGCGTAAAGCTATTGATCTTGAAAACAGAAAACCTTACAATAGAAAACAAATAGGAAATGTCTGTAAGACTCGGGGTCTTAAGAAGCGACATCCAACACATGCCACGCAGCCCTCTCAAATCCGTTGTCCTCACTTAGCCCTCTTATAAATAATTTTTACAAAATAGTACTCCACTTTACTCAACCATTTGATTTACCCAACTCTCACGTAAAATGAACTTAGGCTCTGTAACAAAATTATGCATTCTTATCTTGACTTTTACCTCTAAGAGAATTTTATCCTCTTTAGGTACCAAGTTATCTTGACTCATAGTTTTCTCAATAACACTTTTCTTCTTCCACTCAACTCGGTCAATCCACAACCAACTATAATCATAAATTCATAATTCCCAGATATAGTGTAAGGCTAGTCAATGACTAGGGTAAAATTTTGCGAAGCTTAAAAAAAAAAGACAAAAGACTCAAAATTAGTTACAAGCAACGAATATAATACAAGGTGGATATGAATAAAACATGGCTAAGAAAATAATTGCCTATATCACTTGAAATTCATAAGCAATGAACATATAAAAGCGGTCTTGAAAATAGATAACCATGTCAATACTCGGAGGTGAATGCATAATGAGAGTAGCTAGTATAGCCATAAGTGCGGGAACGAACCCACAAAGGGATCTATGATTTGCAATGTAATTTAAACGCCACAAAGTAACAAAAAGCGGGGAAAGTTTGAATCTTTAGTTTGAAAGAAAATAAAATAGCAAAATTTGAAAGCTATAGAAGTAAATCAAGAGAGAGAAACGTTTGCATTCATCGACATTGGTTGGCTGATTGGTCCTCAAATTAAACTCAAGTTGTTATTTTTCCTAACATATTCCTCCCATCATAGTTTGAATAGATTAAAGCACAACGAGCACAATTAAACCCTTATACCTCTGTGCAATCAAAACACGATTGAGATTTAACATACAGATAGCACAAAGTCCTAAGAATTCGGGCACATGAATAACACCTATTTCAAAGTTTAAGAGATATACTTACTACTTAGTCATATTTTAACGAAGGTCTTCACAATCCAAAACATGCCACTGCGGATTTTATAAAAAATTCGATAGAATAAAACCCTAGCAAGAAATAGATGAAATCAAGCTGATCAAGCTGATCAAGCATGAGAGCATCAACAACATAGAATAAGCACAAGGAAGTGGAAGAAAATAGAGGAAAATAACTTAATTTAAAACTAACAATTCAACAACCAATTGTCTCTGAAAACATAAGCGAAATAAATGGAAAATTGGTCACTCATGGCTTATCTAGATCTTCTTCTCCTGGGTGATTGCTCCTAAAATCTCAATTGAAATCTAAATTAGGAATGTCCTCAATGCAAATCAGCCTAGGGCTTTAAGATTGGTCCAAAAAACCCTAGTTGACCATAAATAGATAAGATTAAAAAAAAACCTAATTTATAAACTAAAATCTTCTCAATTTCTCCCAAATGGATTAATTATAGCCTAAAGGATAGACTATAATCTGATGCAAATAAATTCTTCCCAATCTTGATAGAGTTTTCAAACCGAAAAGAGAAGATTTTCTTCTTTAGAAAGATCTTTGTAGGTCTCGCTACGACAAATATTGCATTTTGCACACGGTGCGAGTACTGAACTAGTTTATTTGTGTAAAACAAAACAGCAGAGGAAGTTAGGCAAAAAAGAGCAGGAAGTCGAGAGTCAATAACATCTAGAAGTAGAAACCAAGTCAAAGAAGGCCTCAATCATATACTTGGCTGGTCAGAAGCCTTCGTAATCATATTTATAATGACAAGTTAAAATAAGAAATCCCATTCAATCCAACAGGCTTAAGGAACAAAGCCAGCAGTCATTATATAAATAACCCTTCCAACACTTGCATGGTCATCATCAGGCATAGCTATGTACCAAAACATACCACAAGTTTCCAGTCATATGCTTGTTTTTTCTTTTTGTTTTGAGAATTTTGAAATTGGATACAATCACAGCAAATGACAGAGTGGCTAGAAATAGGTCCCTTCTGGAGGCTGGACGAGCTTTCGGTTGTGAGGGGAAGCCATTTCTTTCCTCAACTGTGTCAGGATGTCTTCCATTGTGTAATCCCGTTGCCAATTTGCAAGCATCCCAAACTTCCTTGGTTCAACCTGTTTCAGATTTAAATTCTTGTTCAGTTATTGGATCTAACCTGCCCGGAGATGTCATTTAGTTCACATCAGGAATCCAATCAGGTAAGCAATATACAAGTCACTTTATAATCATTATGTTAAAGAGTAACATATTCCAGATGCAAAAAATAGATACCCTCTGCGAATTCAGCTCACTGAGTGAACCTATCTATCCCCTTCCATCAGTCATGGTAACCTCATATTTCATATTCCATATTAGTTAGATATTAAGTGCTAAAATGAAAAACAAATATATAAAACATAATTACCACTCCAGTCTCAGGATTGACACAAGTCATATTCACCCGTGTATGGAAACGAACGGTGGGAGGTTTCTCAGGATAATCCTTGTCACAGAAGAGTTTCAACTGATAAATGCGACCATCATGAACAGTCTGCCAAATAGGAGATCACAACATAGATCAGAAGTTTACAAAAGAAATTAGTATAAAACAGACAACATTTATATATTAAAAAAATAGTGATATCAATATAATCATCCCCATATCAGATACTCCCTCCGATCCACTATATTTGACGTTTTAACCAAAAGCACAAGAGTTAAGAAATGATTGATAAGTAATTAATCCCCATGAAAGAGGGAGTATTACCGATGACTAATTACTCATCAAATTAATGTTGGGCCACAAAATAAAATTTACATGCATGTTCACACTTGAAATAAGAATTAATTAGTCATCAAACATTAATTGCTATGTACTCCAGAAGCCACACTTATCAAATTACGGAGGGAATTGCAGCAACATTTAATTGGTAATGGAATGCTAAAAGCCTTCCAATTAAATGAGATAGGAATGAATTATAGCAACACATTTAACTCTCTTGTAAAAACGTCATATAATTTGGATCAAATTAGTAATGCTAAAACGTCAATGTTTATGGATCGGAGGGAGTATGATATTTGTTTTGTTCCAATAACCACCAGAAGAACCTCTGCAAACAAAAAGACAGCATTCGCCAACAGAATACAGTCCATGGCAGTAGGCCAAAATTGCAAAAAGCAATTTAAATCACTCAATAATCCAGTCTTAAGCGTTACCAACTGTTAATATTCCCAGAATCACTTTCATATATTCAAGTGATTGCTATATACAGTAAGCATATATTCCACATAGACATATTACAAGTATTCAAACATAGTAAACAGGATGCTAAAACTAAAGCTATAAATTCTAACTTTTGTTGCTTTTACTTTACTCATTGCTTGTGTTGGTCAAAATCTCACCAAAAAATATTTAACAGGCAATAGCCGAACCTGTTATCATAAGTAACAAGTGTATCACCCTCAATTTCACTATCAATCAAATCCAAGCAAGCATGATAAGTTCATTATATAGGTTAACCATGAACAGGTTACATACATAAACTACTTACAAGAGAAATCCAACAAATCAAACCTGTGTCATCCTTGTCAGGCCATTAATGAGATGCTATTTTAAATAGCAAACAATATATTCCAATTCAATAAGGTCAGAGTAGGCTTGTCAGAAAATTAGAACAACAGAAACAGCTACAAACTTTTTACTTGGGAATCTTTTACCCAACTTTACAAGCTCCAAAAAATAAATTAACCAGAGAAGTAGGACCAAGTCAAAGTTAAAAACCCCATTTATAATAAAAGGACAACATCATTGGTGGCATACAAGTTACTGCCTAAACTCCTTACACAACGACATCCAATGACTAGTAGAAAAATCATGATAAAATAACAGTGCAAAGAACCTGGCTATATAAAATAGGCTTCTTGGAGTAATATTCAAATCAAGGTCAAAGAGTCACAATTTAACAGCAACTTACATTATGATGACCAATTATTGTACCAGTCCAGGCACGCATGTAAATATCATCTCCATCATCCATTCCATAGCTAACACTGCCATCTCCAATTCCCTTTTCCCCACGCTCAAGTTCCTCCAGCAACCTGAAATTTCTAGGGACTGCAACAAGATATAGAAAGCAATTACAAGTTAAAACTGACAATTTGACCAATTAAGCAGCCATCCTATTTGTAGTCACTCATCCACAACGAACAACAAACTGTAGGCAGAGGGGGAAAATTATGTAAGAAAGCAAATCCAATTTGCAGAAACTGTCCAACAAATCGGTGTAGATTGGAAGAAGAGAAGTAAGAGCATGTGAAGAAAAGATGCAATGGTGCAACTAAAATAATGTAAAATGACCTTTCAAAACGAAGAAGCCCTGTTAAAGCCTTTCTTCTTGATTCTATTTTTAGTTGATGCTAAAACTAATTTATATCTGGATATCTTATTGAAACCAAAGGTTATTTTTAGGCCCTAAAGATTTAAAATTATTTCCATAAGGCATGATCAAAACACAATTCAGGTAGATGAGAACTTCAGCAAGAAGTTGAAAGTTTTCCTGAGAGAGGTGCAAAGGGAAATAACAACCACAAATATGTACCCTCTTTCTAAATTATGCTTGTTCGACGCTCAACAACAATTTTTCTATCATTCCTAAACTAAGAAGTTGCCTCGCAAGCAACAAAAATAATATGCCAGTGCATGAGGTTTTTACAAGATACTAAACACATGAAGAAGACCAATATAACCTACAAACTAAGCCGTTTTCATAACCTAACAACTCTGAGAGTCCATCTGCCATCCAAATCACCGAACATGACTATCTCCAAAATGTAGTTCAATGTAAATATAAACATTTCAAGCTTAAAACACCGATAGTTTGAAGCATGTGGTGTATCTTGACTATTACCTCAAATATGTTGATTGTTAATGGACAAAAAGCAAATCTAAATATAAATCAACAGTTCCGAGAAACTATATTGAATTGACAAGATATCCTAGCTTCAAATAGAAGGAAAGGGAAACACATTTTTAGAAATTCCCTGCAAATTAGGGGGTCCTACGCAGGCAGCATGTAACAGCAGAATACTACTTACAAAACATCAAAAAGAAAGCTAAATTAATGGCAGAAAACCCATAAATATCCTGAAAATTTTGCTTTAAAGAAACAAATATCCAGAAAAATGCTCCCAAAAAACCTGTAAGCACGACAATTCCAATTCCTAGAGAAGAGATCAAAAATTACATAGGAGTACAAAAAACAGCCATAAATCAAAGTATCGAAAAAACAAAATTACTCCCGATTTGGGAAAACGGGTCTTCAAATTAAAACACCAGATTAAAGTACGTACAAAGAGGGGATTCAGAGAGAGCGGAAAAAAAAGAGAGCAATACCGACAACACTAGATCCTGCTGAACCAATCGTCATGATCGGAGAAAAAGTAAGCTGGATGGAGGAGATTAGGGTTTAGAAGTAAGGTGGGGAATTGCGTAGAGATAGAGGACGAGCGAGAATACCACCAGTTTTGTGATGCACCCAAATGAGGAGGCCTTTCATAGAATAAAGGGTAAATTACATAAAACCACCCCCTAAATTTTTTTTTTCAATTAACCACCCGTTAAATTTAAAATTACACAAAACTGCCCGTTAAATAAGATGTGTTAACAAATCACCACCCAACCAAAAACATTGTCAAAACATTAATAAAAATGACTAATTTACCCCCGATTTTTAAACAAATTTTCTTTTCATATCCATTGAAATACCTCAAACTTTTAATTTATCAAAAATAAAAAAGTATTTATTTATATCACCATCATAATACACCAATAAGACAATGTATTTGCAAAATTTCAATAAATATGCATCTAGTATGTAAAAATGCGGATGTTCAATCCCTCAAAAAGGGTATATTGGTCGTTTATAATATTTTTCAAAAAAAATTGACATAATTTTATCATGGGTGTGATTTGTTAACAAATTATATTTAATGGGTGGTTTTGTGTGATTTCTAATTTAACGGGTGGTTAAGTGAAAAAATTCATATTTAATACGTGGCTTTATGTAATTTAACCCTAAAATAAAATGAAAAATAAAATGGGGAGATCCAATCGAGGTTGACCGGGTGGTCTTCGGCTACAAAGTAGGAGTTGTTATAATATTTTAATATATGGTGGTTGTCAAGTTGAAAATATCCCCAAATCGAGAGAGATTTTATTAATTATAATGAGAAATAAAATTGTGTAATCCAAATGAGAAATAAAAAAAAAATACAAAACACAAATCCTTTATACGGAGTTCTTATAGTTGCCAAATTGAGATCCTTTATATTAAATGATGTTTAACTATATTTTTAAATTGTGAAAAAAAATTAAAATAATTAAGATTTTATATAGTTTTTAGCTCCTAAAACTACGTGCTCAAGAGTCAAACATCGTTTATTTCTGACCAGAATGAGTATAAACTTATAAAACTCTCATATTTTCCTATTTTACATCATGTATACTCATATTCATTTTCAAGACACATATATAAAACATAGAACACATAATAGGCTTAATACGATTTCATGAGTTTTTATACAAAGCTAAATAACTTTGAAAATGAAATACAAGAAATTTTATCATCAATTTTTGTCAAACCCTTCAATTTAAAACAAAATTTGTAGATCTTGATTTATAACAACGGAAATGTTAAGAATTTACCTAATATCATACTCCATCCGTCTCAAAATTTAAGTCGTTTTATAATTTTGACAAGTTTTAATAAAACACTTTACCTCATCTCCATTTCTATCTCCTGCATATATATATTGCAACCCTGCACACATTCACACGAATCTACAATTTCTTCAATTTGTCGATGTTGTGAATTTGTAATGGCAGATCAATCTCCATATGAAGAGGGGTGATTTTCTCCGAGATTATATATATATATATATATATATATATATATATATATATATATATATATATATATATATATATATATATATGTTCACGCCCGGCTATTTGAAAGTATAATTTTATTATAACTTGCGCGCAGAACTTAAAACTAACATGAAGCTAGATCTCTAGTCGCAAAAACTACAATATATATATGTAGATGGTGCTGCCTAAGTGGCTAGTCATGATCCGATGATCGATCATACAGAGGATAGATGGGTTAATCGTGGGAGGATGGTGTGGTTGAGCATCCACCCGGACACATATTCGTACAGTTGTTGCGTGAAGTGGAGGCCGTCCCAGTGTATTCTTTCCTTTGGGTTGGGGCACACCAGAACCCCCATGTCCCCACACATCTCGCTTGAATCGTAATTGTATGGATTGTTCCCTCCCCCGCAACATGCTGTCAGCCGCTTTTCTTTGTCGAATCCTATACACATATATCCATATGTTTAGTCAATGTATATATGAACATAGACAACGGTTAATGCATCGCTTCAAGAACAATATAGTAACGATATATAGCTAACTAACCAAGGGCAGCCGCATTTCGAATGACCAGCATGATGGCGGAGTAATAGTCAGCGTAGATAAGGGTGACGTTAATTAGGGTATAGGATTTGAAGTTGGTTGGTGGCGTTGAGCAGTTGGTGATTGTGGAACTCGGAGAACTGGTTATAGCTCTTAAGGCAGCCGAGTTGGTCGTAGAGGGATGGATCTGTAGAGGTGACTGATGCCAAGTAATTTGGCATACACCCGAATGGAATTATTGTTGGGACCACAATATACGTTGCCCCTAGAAGGATCATTTCCTGCCCATATATACACGTACATTATTATGAGAGCCACTGCAGAACGGTCATCTATGTCTCTTAGAGCATCCCAATGGTGGGGTGCCCCAACATTTCTCTCCCCTTTTCTTATTCGTCCACATCATATTGCACTAACTTTATTCTCAACCCTCCCCAATTTATTTCATACCCTTCACAATGGTCAGGTTCCCCAATAAATTTATCTCATCACTTTTTCCATACCCATACTATATTTTCTCTATAATTTCAAATATTAAAATAGTTAATTTGATTTTCTAATTATATTTCATAATTAATTTTAGTAATTAATTTTTTTTAACGAACTAGTGAATACATTCGACAATTAAAAATTATCAATTAAATAACTTTAATCACAAATTTTATTCAATATAGTAAAAATCTTATATGAATTCAAATTAATTTAAACTAGTATTTCTTACACTAGTGATATTAAATATTATAAAAATTACATTAGCCATACATTGTCATTGAAAAATAATGAAAATTACATGATCTATATGCTAGCTGGAAGTTAAAAAAAAAAAGATGGAAGTTGAAAAAAAAAATTAAAAGGGGTGAATGTTAAAAAAAAATGAAAATGGCTGGGAAGTTAAAAATAAATTAAGGTTGAAGTTTAAAAAAAATGAAAAGCTAGAAGTTTAAAAAAACAATGAAAAGATAAAAGGTTAAAAAAATGATTTATTTTATGGACACGTGGCATAATTCGATTGGTTTCGGATTTGGGAAGGTTCCCAATATATTGAGGCACCCCAAAAATCGGGAGGTTGTCCACAATAGTCGGGTTGCCCAAAACCCTTCAAAAAGCAAAATGGGGAGGTAACCTCCCCACCAATGCTGATGCTCTTATACACACAGACAGGTAGCTAGCTAGTTATGACTGATGAACTGAACTCTCACCTTGACACCGTCAGTGATGGCTTGAATGACGTAAGGGACCAAATCATAGACGACTTGGAAGGACTTGTCGTCTCCAAAAGCGTAGTTGTAATCGTTCCCTCCCATGGCTTCCATTAGAAACAAGCTCTTTCCCATCTTATTTCTGCACTCTATATATATCATTCACCATATATGTTGGTTAGTATTTATGTATACAATTAAGAGTACTGTACGTTCACAGATGGATGGACCACAAATTAATTAAAAATCCAAAGGTACCCAGTTCGAACCCCGGATATGGCCGCTCTTTATTTATAAATTCAAAGACTTCAAATTAATTAATTACAGAAATTACAAATTAAATACCTAGTGCAGAGGAGCAGATGGATTTGAGATGGGACTTAAACCAACCAAGTTGGAGGGCCATTGAACTGTTGGTACCTCCTGCTGTGATCCCTTTGGATTCGAGGAATTCTACGTTCAGTGCGGATGCCCCTGCTGCCGAGAAATCTGCTCCGTTACTGAAGTTTGCATTCCAATCCAGATACGGATTCAAAAATGGAAGCCCCATTGCTTTCGCTGCCACCAACTCCATCGCATTAGTTTGGATCCGTTATAACACTTTTTGTTTTACATCCGGTGTTATATGTTTCAAGTAAATTCACGTACATTTAAAATTATATTTATACGTACTCTATATATTAACATGTTTATAAACTTTTAATTTGAAAATATATGTTTTAGAAAAGTTTTTAAAAAAATCTAAAATAATCAATCTTTTAATAATCCATAATTTTTCATAAGAAAATTTTATAAACATGTTAAGATAATTACAAATTACACGGTGTTACAAGATCAGATATATATTAATTACAAATTACGCGCATTTAAGTTCAGAATTTATATCTTAGATTATTCAACTTAACTAACCACCTATTTCTAGTAATCATCATATCAAATTAAAGGTATGGTCATCTGCAAATTTATTTACTCCAATCAATGCTTTCATGGGATTAATCAGTTATGTTGTGCTACTAATCCAATTAACTTGCAACGGTTAATCAAACCTTTAGCAGGAAAGCAAATTTCATCAAGGTGGCCAATCAAGAGGGAATACATGCAATCAATCAATAACAAACAAAGACATTGAATAAACCAAACTCAGAATAGATAGAAATTAAGTCTCACAAATCATATAACCATGTCTCTAAATTGCAGGCGAAGCAAAAGAGGTTTAGTTCCTCATGGGAGTTCTTCCTCTCAATATCTCCATAGGAGTTCTCTCTCAAAAGGTTTCTGAAGAGTCTATAAGGCGATGAATAATACTCTAGAAGGGGGGGGGGGGGGGGATGAATAGAGTATGGACGATTTTCGCAACAATAGAAATTTAGTGCAACTTGTCAAGCCCTTGATATAGGCTATCAGGACTTGACAAAGTAAAATCGAATATGACAATGTAAATGCGGAATATAAAAGATGAACACACGAATTGTTAACGAGGTTCGGCACCAACTGGCCTACGTCCCCGCCTAGGATTATCCAATCCGTAGGATTCAAACACTTCTTATTTCACTTCTCTTTGAGCCTAGAACTTCCTAGAGAAACTTCCCTTTCTCTATACAAAGCCTCACCGCTTCTATTCTAGCTCTCAACCTTACAAGTGAAATAAAAGCTCACACCACACACTAAGTGTGCTTTGATCGAGTATGAAAACTCTAAGCGTAAAATGAATGACTTGTACAATAAGTGCTAGTGTTTCTCTCAACTCTTAAACAATGATCACCAACTAGGATTTAGGAGAATGTAAGAGAAACTTGACGAATGCTTTAGGATGCTATGAGTGCTTGAGTGCTTGCTTGGTTAGTCTCCATCCTTCTTAGCCTTCGTCTTTTTATAGTAGGAACACTTGTAGAGTTTCTTGGATGGAGAACCGTTTGAATTTCAAATTCTTTCCAAGACATTTGAATTCTTTCCAAAACTGATTCTTTGTGTGCCTTCCAAGATGTTCCTTCGACTTTCTTCATGATCAAGTATGATCAACTATGA
Source organism: Persicaria maculosa (assembly GCA_963922045.1). Lineage (NCBI taxonomy): Eukaryota > Viridiplantae > Streptophyta > Magnoliopsida > Caryophyllales > Polygonaceae > Persicaria > Persicaria maculosa. Next base: position 20,053,938 of record OY998258.1, read on the forward strand.
ATAGATTCTTTCCTTGTATGAAAAGTGAAATCCTGAAAGAACTTCTATAATGTATCTAGTACATAAAGTGGGTTAGATGAGAAACTCATGTATAAATCGATAAAGCTCAAATCACATCTCATAGCCCAATATAAAGCCCATTATAATTTAGGCCCAAAAAAGTTGGCCTCAGATTCTTTCTTGTAAGAGAACAAGTCAAAATAGAGAAATGCATAAGTGATCAAACATTTTAGTCTGGGTTTCAAGACCTTGAAACCCAGCCTTTTGTCTTTCATCATCCTTTAGATCACCTGCACGTTAGGTCTCAAGATCTTACAATCAAGGTGGAGTCTTCAGTTTCAACAAGTAAAAAGAGGTCTCGGCCAAAAATCGTCCGAAATTGTAATAAATACTTAACCCTAATAGGTTTCCAAAAGACGGAATAGAAATCCCGTATCGATACGGGCGGCGGGCGCCGTGCTTTAGGCGGCGGGCGCCGTTTCATCGGTAGGCTTATTCTTCAATTTGTGCATTCCAATCCAAGCCAACTTCCTTCCACGCCTCTTTCTAGCCTTCTTCACATCTTTCCTCAGGTTTCTAACTCTACAAACTCATCCTTGGCAAGCCATAGATGTGTCCTTCCAGCGTATCAGTCACGCACGTCCGAGCGCACCATGCGCTAACCAAGCCGAGCATACAAGCCGAGTGAGATTCCATCGTAAAACCAATTGGCTGGCATTAGGTGGGGTAGCCCACCAACTTATATGCAAGGCTTGGATTATCATTTTATCAAGGGGGATTTTGCAAAATAGCCACGAAAATGGGCTTAATTTGCGAAATGTCCACGTTTTGGGACAATTTTGTATAATGTCCTAAATAAAAGTCTCCTCCCTCTCTCCCACGCGCCTTTCTCTCTCCTCCAGCTCTCCCTCCCCTCACGCTCTCTCCTCCGCGCTTCTCCTCCTTCGATCTCCGTCTTCCTCTTCCCGTTCCTCAAATCCGTGCCTTCCTCGGAGATCCGAGAGCGAACGATCGATGGAGCGGAGCAAGAAGCAATTTGACGGATCTATGGCTTCGGATCTATTGCGCGGGGCGAGATATGAAGAGGAGGTTGAGATCTATGGCTGCAGCGCCGAATCTGTAGCAATTCCGTCCATCTTTCTCCTTTCCTCCTTATCAATCGATCGAAGATCGATTGATAAGAAACTCGAACTGGTGAGCTTCCTAGGGTTTCAAAATCTCATCTGTTTTCCCGGCATCGTCGACCATTGGTGAGCAAGCGAGCGACGCTCAGCGAGGGAGCGGGAGCATCGCCGAGATTTTCGAGTTCTTTAGTAATCTATCAATCGATCTTCGATCGATTGATAGATTGATAGATTGCTTCCCTACTGCCTTCGATTTTGTCTGTGATTTGCCTTACTGCCTTGCTTCTAGTTTGCTTCTGACTGATTTGGCGTTGAACGCTCTTACCGCTGTTCTTGCTCTTACCGCTGCAAATTTGAGGTTTGTTGATCAGTTGTTTGCTTCAACCTCTGGCCATCGATTCTAATCCCGATTACGTCGGAATTTGCCGGCTTCTTCTTTACCGGAAGGCGGCCACTGGAGCCAATCGGCGAAAGGTGCACCTTGCGCTTTCTTTGTTTCTTCGGATTATTCAAATTGGATTCCGTTCATATGTCGCCTTGCATTCAATTTCACCATCGCAATTTGATTTTCCTTTGTAATTCTTACGCCTATTCGAATTGCTGGGTGATTTCATCTTCAATTCTCTGTTTACGATAAAATAATGTGCTGATTGATTTTGATTTCGTAGTTGAGGATCAATTCTAAACGCGCAATCTCCATAATCGTAGTTTTAGTTAACTAGAATTTGGAACTCTTACAATGAAGGTGTCCATTCGTTTGCTATGTGAACACCTTTTCATATACTAACTAATCTATTCCTGTGGATTCTATTTTTTTCTTCTACCTTTAGTTGCTTGACTAGGTGACTTGGCTCCTCTACTTCATTTATAATTCTCTATGAACTTCAATGCACTGAAAATCTAGGTCACATAGACAATCTATGAAAGTATAATACATGTTTGTACAAATTATCTGAATTGTATACAGTTTTCCATAAATTGACACATTTTTAGTAGTGCTTTGACAGTGTAGTATATAGATTCTTGTGTTTGTGTAGGATTGGAGGTGCAATGGGAAAGGTTATGTCACATTCCGCAATTACATAGACAGACCACTTAATTGGGAAAGCTTGTATACACGGAGCCTTGCGAGCACTCCTAACCAAAGGTAGCTGATAATTTTAAGTGAAACCTCATTTATATTAGAAGCAATGTAACATCAAGTTATAGCAACATCTTATTAACAATGTAGGTTGCAAACCAAGATTCCTCTATTCAGATTTATAGAAATGTTCTTGGTTTAAAGTCTTTGAGTTTGAGTTGATGTTTTCGTTTAAAGTCTGTCATAAACATGGGTTACTGGTTTATTTATAGTGAACGATGGATGTCATCTCCTGCACAGCTCTCTTTTTTGCTTGACATGGATAGCTTGTGTTCAAGTCGGGTATGTCAATACATTCTCTACTGTGATTTATTCTTGGACTTTCATAAATTTGAAATCAGTTGAGGCATTCCCATAGCTCTTAGACATCACACTGATTTTCGGCGTCTCTTTTAATCCTGAACATTCAGATTAAAGGAATTTGTCAACTTAGAGTTTTGAACTTAGAAGACCTTGATATATGCATGTAGCAATGCCACCCCTTATGAATTTATGAGACTCATGCTTGTAACCTCAACTAAATAAGCCTGAACTTTTGATTCAGTGATTGATCCCTTGCTTTATTTCTTTGATTGGAGCATCTGATTCATGTTCAGTGGTGCTACTGTAGCCGCCATGGTAGATTGTTCACAACTTTTCCTCATGAAAATGAGTTGAAAAAATTCTAATTTTGTTAACTTGTTGCACTTGCTTCACATTCTTGTCTATAGGAGCTTAGCAGAAGTAACCAAGCCAGAACGAGTTTTAGCTCAAGTGCAAGTGAAAGAGAGAGGTTTGATAAGTTTCATAGTAAAGTGGAACCTACGTATTCCTTTGTCGGAATGCACTGCATCTTTGATCAGTGCAAAGTTTCAGGTAAAATTTTTATTTGGTTTAATATAAGGATTCCCATCGAGCTCAAATCATTTCTTTGGAAAATTTTCACTCAGGGCTCTAGGGAGCTAACTGATCAACTTTACATGCAGTCACCGTTATTTGCTACACAAGGTAATCTCCCAACCAACTCACTACTGATTTATGTACTGTCAAGTGAATGTAGCTTAACCTTTGTGATGAGTGCAGTTCCCATTGCTGTCGAAATGCTCCCGGCTTCAGAAGTTGTGCAACGAGTCACTGCAACAGGAAATGGTGGAGATCCCTGAGTTCCCATGTAGTGTGGAGGCATTTGAGGTGTGTGCTAACTGCTAAGTTCTGCTATGTACTACTAGAAATATTCAATTAGACATTTGTTATCAACAAATGTCTTTCAAAAAAATTTCTGATCTCTTTGTACGTGTAGTAAAAGATCAAACTTTTTCACATCTGTTTTAAGCTGATGTCTTTTCTTAGTTAAAACATCTGTTTTATTTCGAATATTGACATAAATCAACCCCTCGATTTTGTTTATGACATATTCACTTGTTGTTAGACCCTCATTAATTTTCATTTAAAAGCTTATGAAGATACCCACACCAAGCCAAAATTTAACATTTACATCACTATTTTTGAAATAACCCATGTATTTCCTAGGGCCATCAAACCTCCAAGGAGACGCACACATCACTAATTTTCAAAATGCTTTGCTCCAAATTATGATGGCGGACAATACATTTCATGCCAAAAAAGTGCTGGCATTGGGGAAAAAAAGGAAGGAAAAAAAGGGATTTTATCTCTAATGGCAGACAATAAATTTCATACCCATGACGTAGTTTCATAAGAAGAAAAAAGAAGGAATATTGCTGCCAAAGTAATTCAATGAAGAAAAGCACAAAAAAAATCATTGAATAATATATTATTCAGTAATTTTTCAACTCAAGTAGCTAAAAGAGAATCTACCTTTGTCAACTCAATTCAATACCATGATGTAATTCACAAAAAAAAAAAATCAACAACAAGTCTTTCCCGCTCAGAACAAGATATGAGGGAACAAAATGTAAGCACCCTTTCCCAACTACATCGAGAGGGTATTTTTGAAAGACACAAAGTTGACAAGAATAAGAGGACAATAACAAACTAGCTGAACATAAACACTCAAGACCAAACATAAATTTACCTGCCAAGAGCTTGAGCATCTTGATAACACCGTATATTGTCTGAATCTTGGGCACACAGAGAGAACTACAATGTGGAAAAGTTCATCTGTGCACAAGATTAAACAAAATTAGCAAAAACAAAATCCACATTGTTAAGGTTTCTGGAAACAATTGGGAAAGTTGAAAGCAAACCAAAAAGCTTCATAGATCCATCTACTCGACTAACTATCAAAATGTTACAGTGACACCATCTGTAGGCTCAATCAGATACTGATCTGGGAGCTCCTACAGCCTCATCCTGGCATACAGCTTTTGCCCAACCTTTTTGTTCTCCGTCTCCACCTCTATCCCTATATTGAAATCAACCTCCCTACAAATTTAAATTAAAAGAAAGTCAGCACATTCGAATATCCTTAATCAGTTGCCTGGTTAGATACGAGGGATTTTAACGACACTTCATTTGAAATCCCAATTAAATGAAAAGGGATCGCAATTGGGGAATAAGTTCTGGAGAATTCCTGTGACTGAGTTGTTGCTTTCCATTGACCCCAAATATATAAAATAAAAAAAGAGGATAGCTAGAATGATGGTCTTAATTATAATATGAGCTAATCAACACACATGTAGCCGCAAAACCATTCCAAACCCACACAAATCTGCAATTATACTATGAAAAACCAGTTGTAAATCCACATGAATACTCCAAAAAAATCAGCAATTACACTATGATGGCTACGTGCACTAGTTTTTGTCTTTCCTTCTTTCTCCGTATCGATTCAAGCTCATATGTATCCATTTCTATTTATGAAAAATCAAAATAAAACACAAATTTCAGAACAAATAAACGAAAGATATCCAACCAAAGCTAGAGAACTGCAAACAAAGTCGTATAACAAAAAAAATATCATATTATACAAATTTCATATTTTTGACCACGGAAACAGCATGATCAATCTCTAAATTAAGATATTAAAAAAAAGAGCAACATATAATTGATGCGGGACCATCTTCTACAACTCCGGACACACCCATTATTCTTGGAGAAGGACCAATGACTCGAGCTCGTGCTAAGAAGCTTCAGAGAGACTCATTCAACTTTGTGAGTCATGCTTTGTTCTCGAGCAAGGTTCAACTCCCCGAGCCTACATTGAAGACCTATATGTGCATAGGGATTCAAGAAGAAGAGCCCCCTTGAGCTTGAGAGCTGCCGAGTACAACTTAGCCTTGGGGCTCCAACATATTGCTATTTTTAGTATTAATTTTACTTAAACTATTTTAGGAAACTTTAGAGGTAATTTCTATTATTTTCTTAAGTAGAGTTTTTATCTTCTTTTATCTATTTTAACCTAGATAAAACCGGCCCAGCAGCCTTGTAGGCTATATATGCCGTTTCCTTTCATTAGAATCAGTTGGAACATTATTGAATGAAATTGCTTTCTCTTAAACGTGTGAAACACTTAGAGAGTTGTCGATTGAATAGAGCAACGCTCTTCAATTGTCGAATTGATAATCTCAGCTTGGTTTGCTTTGTCGTTCATCAACTTCGCAAGACTTGGTGATCCGAGTATCCACAAGCCCCCTCCTTGTGCCTCCAAGTTGTCCTCTTGGTTGTGTAGGGTTGCAGAGGCGGGTTGTATAGTCATTGATATTGGTTCCTACCTTTTACGGAAGCCTGAGGTCTCTATCTTATTCTATATAGATCGCATCAGTCCATATCAGGTCGTGTCTTTCAATTCTTGTCATTAAATTTCGAGTCTTTAACATTCTTGATCGAGTCTTGCATCATCTTGTTGAGTCTTGCTAGTGTCGACATCCAACAGCCTTGGGTTCTTGGTGTTTCTTGCGTTTCTTGCTTTGTTTCTTGCTGCATTCTTGTTTCTTGAGTCTTTCTTTGAGTTTCTTGCTTGTTGTCGAAGATCGGACCATCACACGACTAACCCCGTATCAATAATGAAACAAAAAAATAGGTAATAAACCTTGCTTAGATGGATATGCCCAACAAGTCCGTTATCTAACTCCTAACTTTCAGCAGAAACCATTGGACTGTTGTACCTGTTAGCAGATTAACCAAGGACATTACATTCTAAGACAGGTATCATAAAAGATCCGAATAAGGAAGCAGTAGAGAAGAAAAAATTCAAATTTTCAAAGAAATACTTGATGGACAGGTTCATAATAGTCTATAATATGATTTCCATTAAAAAAAACTTATGAATTATATAAAAACATAGGATGTATTATACGCTTATAGGATTTATATACAATGGTTAATCTCAAACGAATCGATCAATCAGAATTGAAGTTGGTGAAATTTCAGACATTTTAGATCTATACTTTACAAGATCCCGAATCAGACACTTAACTTCTCTTTTCTCAAAACACAAACAACATAACTAAAAATCTACTTTACAACATCCCAAATAAGATCTATACTTTACATATTTTAATCTAAAGAAGGGGAAGGAATAAAAGTGAGCACCACCGTTTAGAATCTAGGAATATGACAAGGATTTACAATTCAAGTTCTACATAAATGACACAAATTCTTACCAGGACAAAAATTGGAACCATATCGCATTCATGTGAAACAAATTACAGAAATTCACATCAAAGGGTCACAAATCAAAATCCAACATTTCTGGAGAAAAAAAAGGTCAACAAATCTAGAAAACACAAATGTCAGATCTACTTCTTTTGAGTTAAAAACACATAAACCTCGGTCAACAAATTTTTGATCTAGCTAGCGGCTTTCATAAACAACCCTAAATAAGAAACCAAACAACTAAACAGGCAATCAGATGAATAGAAACATATTTAAGCAAGAATCAAGCAAAATTACAAATAGATCTAGCGAAATAGGAGCAATCGCAGATGGTATGAGATAAAGAGAGTAAATGGAAGAGAGATCTGACCGGCAAAATTGTAGAGATAAGAGCTTCTTGATGTAGATCCCAGCACAAAATCGCACAATATCAGATGCATCCCACCACAAATGAGAAGCAACCAGCAACAAACCCTAGATCTAAAAAAAGAAAAAAAAAACACAACCCAACAATCCTCAATTTACAAATCGGATTAGCCATACATTCCAACAAGTGAAGCAAAGAAAGAGCAGAAAAGAGAAGGGAAGAAGGAGAGCATACCTACTGTAGAGAGAGCGAAGAACGCTATCTGCCATCGCCGGGAGCGAGAGTAGGGAGAACCAGAACGAAGGAGAGAGGACGAGGGCGGGGGACTTGGCGAGAGGGTGGGAAGATCTGGTGGTGGCAAAGATCCCGACGATGGAGAAGGAGGAGGAGATGGTGCTCTGGAGAGGAAGAGTGAGGTCGGGGTCGGGATGGAGTTGAAGAAGACAACAAAAGGATGCAGTGAGCGGGTGAGGAGGCTGGAGCAGAGAGGAGAGGAGGAGGTCGTATCTGGAGGAAGGTCGCCGGAGATGGAGGACGGTGGAGGACTGGAGGTGATTGAGAAAGAGATCGTGCCGAATGGGAGAGAGAAGTCGAAATAGAAGCGGTGAAGTGGAGAGAGTAAATTTAGTAAGTGTTATAATTTTCCTCCCAAATTTGAAACCCTTCATAATTTTTCTAAGTGATGCATGCAATCTCGCTCCTTTCAACTTAGAAAATTCAAACCCGCGCCCATTTTAATTTTTTTTAGAAAAAACAGTTTGACATCTGTCCAAAAAATTGACAGTGGTATAAATGTTTTTTAATATCACAAATTTAATAATTGATATAATAAACTAATTTAGCGTCAGGTGTTTTCTTAACAGACTTAAAACACGTGATGTCTAATTGCATAATTCTAGTAGTGATGGCATCACTATCACGCTGAGTGCTTACAACCTTGTGGTGGCATGGTGTGCAGCTGAGTACCTGCAGATGACTGAGGACGCCGAAAAAGGGAACTTGATCTGCAAGATTGAGGTGTTCTTCAACTCATGTATCCTCCATGGATGGAAGGACTCAATTGTGGCCCTCCAAAGCACAAAGGGGTTGCACATATGGTCAGAGGAAGCCGGGATCACCAGCCGGTGCATTGAGGCCATCGCTGCGAGAGTCATGAGTCGCCCTTGCAAGGCGAGTGACAATGGCAATGGGAATGTTGAGAAGCAAGGTAAGAGTTGGTGGGGTGAGTTTCTTCTAAGGATTTTAGATGCTTAATGGCTGCTAGTTATTACCAATGTTCCACATTTGTTACTTTTATGGATGTTAATGGGGTTCAACTGGAAAGGTTTAAATGTTGACTTCCTTAGTATTGTATTTCACAAAGATACGGTAGAGCGTTGGATGATTGAGTGGAAAGAAATGTTGGATGATTGCAAATTTATGCATATGTGTGAAGCCTATTAGCTCAAATCGGTAGAGCGTTGTGTACAAACACAAAGATACAGGTTCAAATCCCGTATAGGCTATCATGTTGTTGGTTGTGTAAACTTTGGTTGAAGCACTGAGCCACTTGAATTGGAGACAAATAGAATGAAAAGTGTTTCTTGGAGGTGCTGACACGAATAAAATACAGTTGTGCAACTCTAAACTAAAGTTGTGCAACTCTAAAATACGGTTGTACAACTCTAAAAAATGTGCTGACATGAAGAAAAAAAAAGTGGTGACACGGAAAAAATATATACCGAACTACAAAGTTATTACTTAGGAAGATGACACTACCAAAAACACAGGAAATAGCCACGGTCAAATAGTCACGGATAGGCCACGAATGATCGTGGCTAAACGGTTTAGCGACGGGCATAGCCACGAATTTTACGTTTGTCGCCATTCGTGGTTGTATGCCTCGTCGCTAATTGCCAAATTTCCAGCATCCGTGGCTAATAGCCACGATCTGACAAGTCCGTGGCTATGTTCGTGGCCGGGTCATACCCAAGGAATTCGTGGCTATAGCCACGACATTAGCCACGGTCTGCTCATGGCTGATGTCGTGGCCTCGCACGTGGGAGTCTCCATTGAGGCACAACGACTGTCGTGGCTATGCCCGTGGCTATGGTCGTGGCTACAATATATGCTCGTAGCTGTTGTCTGTGGCTAATGCCGGTGGCTAATATCATTGCCACAACTTATTTAAATCTTTAAATATAATATAATTATTTAATAATGATGGGCACATAAATATACTAAAGTTCCCCACAAACTCTATTTATCAATATAGACTACATCAGCAAATAACTTGTTTCAACAATGGTACAACATACAAGAGAAGGCACCAACACATCTTAAGAATCTAATCTAAACACTAGTTTGAGAGTTTATGCCTTATTCTTGCACACAATGCTTCACACTGGACGAGATAGGGATTGAACTGCAATGAGAGCAAGGTTCAATTTTGTCTGCCCAAGTATGAAATTAAATGGCCTGTTCAATTACAAAAACATAATACAAATCAAATAATAAATTTCATAAATAGCAAATTGAATAACTAAAAATAAAAACAATTTTAAAAACAACAAGATCATAAACAAAGACATCAAGGCATCGATTCAAAATAAACCAAATCCAACCTCAATTAGGCCAAATTCACAACCTACGAGCCTTAAAGTACAAAATCAGTACAAAAATCCCAACTTTTTTGTATAAAATTGTACTCTTTGATTTCGTATAGTATATCATTCCAACAAGAGAAAGACAAGCCAGATGGAGAGAGAAAAAGAGCGAGAGATCGAGAGCATAAAACTTAACCTCTTCCTAGGCTGCTCACTTGCAGATTCGAAGGATCTTGTCTCGTTCTCCTTCATGCCGCATCCTCCAATCTGACGCTGATGCCGCCTCTTCCTAGGCTGCCTGCGGCTTCGGTGTGAGTTCGAAAGCTATGGCTTCTTGTCGATCTGTGAGTCCGAATAGGTTAGAAAAGGGTGGATTTGTTGAGCATTTGGCTCGAGGGACGGGTTCGATTCGAGTGGAGGAAAGAAATTCATTCGCTAGTTTATTCAAGAACAAGAGACAATGAGAGGAGGAGGAGAAGAAGAAAACATACCTGGAAAGAAGAGGAGGGAGCTTGTTGGAAGCGATTTTCAACCCTGGAAAGGGAAGCTTGCAAGAGAGGCGTTTTGGAACATTCGTTCTCCAGGAAACAAAAGCAGTCGATCAAAACCATCAACTTTGGGGCAAATGGGATGGAGAGGCGAGAGAAAGAGGCGACAATGGAGGTAGAGGCAAGAGGCAACATGGATATAGAGAGTGTGCAGTTGAAAGGGAGAGGCGACATGGATCTGTACAGAGTGCAGGAGAGGCGAGTTGAACAGTTGAAGACGGAGAGGCGGTGAAGAGGAATGAATTAGGGTTAGAAAGTGAAAAGTTCCTTTTTATACCCACACTGGGCCAACTATCCGAAAATCCAAAAATTCAAAGCCCGGGAAGTATACCGCTAAAAAATACATCACCGCCCAAAAAAATGTCTATTCAACGCCTAACGAAATTCAAAAGATGTTTGAAATATTATGTTGTACATTGACTTTAATCCACTTTATCTTCATCACTCGTACTTGGAAATACAAAAATTATATACGGGAACAAAATTTGTTTAACCATAGATATAGGCCACAACATTTAAATAATGAAAATAAAAATTATTGGTAATTACCTATCGATTTTCTATGTGATTAAATTCTTTCAAAATTATATTATATTCATATCTAAAATAATTGGGGAAAATATATTAATAAAAATTAAATTCCATGACTTGATAATTTTTACACGATTAAGTATTATTTTAATTTACACAAAACTTTTTATCTTCATTATATTGATAAAGTTATTGATAAAATTATTTAATTAGTATGACCATGCTAAATATTATTTCTATTTCGTCAAAACTTTTTATCATTTAAAAATATGTTCATATTGATTAAGTTATTGATAAAATTATTTAATTAGTATGATCATGTAATATATTGATAAAGTTATTATCTTCTAAAAATATGCTCCTATATAGCGAAAATAGGTAACATTTTATCTTGTCCAATAGTCTTTAAAATTAATTAATATCGATCTTTTAAAAATATATCCATATCTAATCAAATTGGGTCAAATTTTATCTTATACATATATAGATATATTGATTGAATAGAGTTAGAATAAGAATTTATTAGTCAATATAAGGTTTTATTAAACATTTGTTAGTTACTTAGATGAGTTTTCCTCAAAACATACTCTTATATTATTCTAATAAGAATTTATTAGTCAATATAAGGTTTTATTAAACATTTGTTAGTTATTATATGAGTTTTCCTCAAAACACACTTTTATAGTATTCTAATAAGAATTTATTAGTCAATATAAGGTTTTATTAAACATTTATTCGGTACTTATATGAGTTTTTCTCAAAACACACTTTTATAGTATTCTAGTAAGAAATTATTAGTCAATATAAGGTTTGATTAAACATTTATTCGTTACTTATATGAGTTTTCCTCAAAACACACTCTTATAGTATTCTAATAAAAATTTATTAGTCAATATAAGGTTTTATTAAACATTTATTCGTTACTTATACGAGTTTTCCTCAAAACACACTCTTATAGTATTCTAATAAGAATTCATTAGTCAATATAAGGTTTTATTAAACATTTATTCGTAACTTATATGAGTTTTTTTTTCTCAAAACATACTCGTATAGTATTCTAATAAGAATTTAGTAGCTAGTATAAAGTTTTATTAAACATTTGTTAGTGACTTATAAGAGTTTTCCTCAAAACACACTCTTATAGTATTCTAATAAGAATTTAGTAGTTAGTATAAGGTTTTATTCAACATTTGTTAGTTACTTACAAGAGTTTTCCTCAAAACATACATTTATAGTATTCTAATAAGAATTTATTAGTAAATATAAGGTTTTATTAAAGATTTATTCGTTACTTATATGAGTTTTCCTCAAAACATACTCTTACAGTATTCTAAGAAGTATTTATTAGTCAATATAAGGTTTTATTAAACATTTATTCGTTACTTATATGAGTTTTGCACAAAACACACTCTTATAGTATTCTAATAAGAATTTATTAGTCAATATAAGGTTTTATTAAACATTTATTCGTAACTTATATGAGTTTTTTTTTCTCAAAACATACTCTTATAATATTCTAATAAGAATTTAGTAGCTAGTATAAGGTTTTATTAAACATTTGTTAGTTACTTATAAGAGTTTTCCTCAAAACATACTCTTATAATATTCTAATAAGAATTTAGTAGTTAGTTTATGGTTTTATTAAACATTTGTTAGTTACTTACAAGAGTTTTCCTCAAAACATATTCTTATAGTATTCTAATAAGAATTTATTAGTCAATATAAGATTTTATTAAATATTTATTAGTTACTTATATGAGTTTACCACAAAACACACTCTTATAGTATTCTAATAAGAATTGATTAGTCAATATAAGGTTTTATTAAACATTTGTTAGTTACTTATATGAGTTTTCCACAAAACACACTTATATAGTATTCTAATAAGAATTTATTAGTCAATATAAGGTTTTATTAAACATTTATTCGTTACTTATATGAGTTTTTTTTCTCAAAACATACTCTTATAGTATTCTAATAAGAATTTAGTAGCTAGTATAAGGTTTTATTAAACATTTGTTAGTTACTTATAAGAGTTTTCCTCAAAACATACTCTTATAGTATTCTAATAAGAATTTAGTAGTTAGTATAAGGTTTTATTAGACATTTGTTAGTTACTTATAAGAGTTTTCCTCAAAACATATTCTTATAGTATTCTAATAAAAATTTATTAGTTAATATAAGATTTTATCAAAGATTTATTCGTTACTTATATGAGTTTTCCACAAAACACACTCCTATAGTATTCTAATAAGAATTTATTAGTCAATATAAGGTTTTATCAAACATTTATTCGTTACTTATATGAGTTTTCCACAAAACACACTCTTATAGTATTCTAATAAGAATTTATTAGTCAATGTAAGGTTTTATTAAACATTTATTCCACAATCATTGACAACTTATATGATTTTCCCTTAAAACACACACTTAGGCCCCGTTTGGTATGAGTGCTGGAATCGGAATGGTAATCGGAATCGGAATGGAATCAGAAAATGGTAATCACTCATTACTGGAGCTGGTTGCTTGGTATGCTATCGGAATGAACCATTCCTGAAATAATAATAATAATAATAATAATAATAATAATAATAATAATAAAATTAAAAAGTGATACAAGTATTTATATTAATATATTATTTTTATTTTTATTATTAAAATAAAAATAAAAATATAATATAATATATATTAAATAATAAAATATTGATAATAATAATATAATTATAAATATAACATAATATAATATAATAAAACTAATATATATAAAATAATAAAATTTTGATAAAAAATAAAGTATTGATATTAATAATAATATAAGTATAAATATAATAAAATACTGATAAAAATAAAAATAAAAATATATTATTATTATTATTATTAAAAATAAAAATATAATATAATATATCAAATAATAAAATATTTATAAAAAACAATAATATTAATAGAAATATATTATTATTGTTAAAATAAAAATATAATATAATATATATTAAATAATAAAGTATTGATAATAATAATATAAGTATAAATATAATAAAATTCTGATAAATATAATAATATTAATAGAAATATATTATTATTATTATTAAAAATAAAAAATAATATTATATATTAAATAATAAAATATTGATAATAATGAAAAAAAAGTATAAATATAATATAATATAATAATAATATAGAATAATAAAATGTAGATAAAAATAATATTATTAATAGAAATATATTATTATTATTAAAAATAATAATATAATATATTAAATAATAAAGTATTTATAATAATAATGTAAGTATAAATATAACATAATATAATTAATAATAATAATAATAATAATAATAATAATAATAATAATAATTGCAATAATATAACAATAATATAAGGTTGTGGGAAATTAGGAAATTGGGAATGAACCATTCCCTAACTTTTGGAGAGGAATGAAATCAACCATGAAAAGGGTAATGGTTGATTACCGGTAATCATTCCGATTACCAATTTTCAGCATACCAAACAAGAAAAGTGGGAATCATCCATTTCCATTACCCTTTTTGATTACCAGTAATGCATACCAAACAAGCCCTTATAGTATTCTTATAACATTTTATTAGAAATATAAGGTTTTATTCCACAATCATTAGCTACTTATATGATTTTTCCTAAAAATAAACTCTCCTAATATTCTCATATAAATTTATTAGTTAATATAAGGTTTTATTCAACGATTATTAGTTACTCATATTATTTTTTCTCTCAAAACACATTTTATTCAACAATTATTAGTTTTCTTTATGTTCGAATATTTATTTACATATAAGGACATATACCATTAATGGACCCATTGGCGGAAAATATAGTCATATTTGAAGCCATAATAAATTAAAGCCCATTAGAAATTGAAGTGTTTCATTTGAGGTTAACTGTAAATAGCCACGGCATTAGCCACGGATAAGACTGTGGCTATTAATTGGACTCCTTAATACGTCGAAAGCTAATAATTGGGTTTCTATTTTCATTGGGCTTTGACTACCACTAACGGGTTGACCATCTTTGGGCTTTCACTATATATGATATTGGGCTTGACTGCATTTGGGCTCAATTTTTTTTTGGATGAGATTTTGGGCTTTAAAATTTTATTTGCTTTAATTACCCAAATTCAAATACAACACCGAACAATGGGCACTGCCATATTAGCATCGAATCTAGCCACGGATATTCCAATAGTGGCTAAATTCATGGCTATTTGCCACTAAATCATGTCATGATTGTCAATTGTCACTTCTTCTTAGCCACTGATTGGTGTCGAAATCAGCCACTGATATTTCAATAGTGGCTAGAGTCGTGGCTAACAGCCATGAATTTAGCTATGAGTTTCATGATCGTGGCTAATAGTCACGACATTTTGGACACGAATTTATGTCATCACCCCCAGCCACGGATTTAGCCACGAAAATTTTCACTAGGTGCTTATTTAGCGACGATATGTCAGGTCGTGGCTACGCTGCTTAAAAATATGACGTTGCTAAAAAAATCCGTGGCTATTTCCTGCTTTTTTGGTAGTGTGACTCGATTGTAACTAATATCAGTGTCAACACTAATTGTAACTAATATCAGTGTCACCACTAATTGTAACTAATATCAGTGTCAGCACTAATTGTAACTAATATCAGTGTCAGCACTAATTTTCACCACTAGTTGTGCAAATACAAAGTATTGATGAGCAAAAATAAGAGCATGTCGTGCAGTAATTTATTGAGAAAGTATGAAATTATATTGAGAGAAAATAAGATCATGTTGAAAACAAATTCACAAGTTTCGATTGTTGTGCAAAAATAACCTATAGTTGAGCAAAAATAAGATGATATTGAGCAAAATTTCAGCAATCTCCCATGTTGTGCAATTATTATCTATTGATGAGCAAAAATAAGACCATGTTGTGCAATAATCTATTAAAAAAGTATAAAATTATATTTACAAAAAGTAAGATCATGTTGAGACACAATTTCACAAGTCTCGAATGTTGTGCAAAAATAAAGTATTGATGAGCAAAAATAAGAGCATGTTGTGCAATAATTTATTGAGAAAGTATGAAATTATATTGAGAGAAAATAAGATCATGTTGAAAACAAATTCACAAGTCTCGATTGTTGTGCAAAAATAACCTATAGTTGAGCAAAAATAAGATGATGTTGAACAAAATTTCACCAATCTCCAATGTTGTGCAATTATTGTCTATCGATGAGTAAAAATAAGATCATGTTGTGCAATAATCTGTCAAAAAAATATAAAATTATATTAACAAAAAGTAAGATCATGTTGAGCAAATTTCCATCAATCCCCATGTTGTGCAAAAATAAAGTATTGATGAGCAAAAATAAGAACATGTTGTGCAATAATAAGAGGCGTGCAACTCTTCAAACAGCTAGAGTCATGCAACTCTTCCAACAGAGGCGTGCAACTCTTAAAATAGAGTTGTGCAACTCTTACAACAGAGGCGTGCAACTCTTAAAACAGAGTCGTGCAACTCTTACAACAGAGTCGTGCAACTCTTACAACAGAGTCGTGCAACTCTTACAACAGAGTCGTGCAACTCTTACAACAGAGTCGTGCAACTCTTAAAACAGAGTCGTGCAACTCTTAAAACAGAGTCGTGCAACTCTTACAATAGAGTCGTGCAACTCTATAAATCTAAATTATTATTCTTGCACCGTCATTTTATTATTATGATGCCCAAATAAAGGATCATTTTCAAACGTTTCTTTCACAGGAGTTCACACAGAAGTTGCAAAGAGGCACCGGTTTCCGTGTACATTATTGATGGGGATATTTAATCAAAGATCGAATCTCAAAGTTGCCCAGAGATGAGAGATGTTCCAAGATAACGTTGCAGTCGAGTTGGAGCCAACCTTGCTCTAATTCAAAAAGGAAGTGTATGTTGTGTACCGAATTCCTAGTAGTAGTAGCATACCATGTGCATTTGTTTACAGCATGCTCTTCAATTGATCATTTGACAAAATGAATCTACTTGCACTGTAAATAATTGAACATAATTGATGGTTCATATATCGATTATATTCTCGTCGTCGGATTCTAATCACAAGTACAAACAATCAACATCAACTCGGTAAGATACTTTGTTCCCTTCAACCTGTAGAAGGGAAGTGCCTAGCTAAAATGTTAAACGAAACTTGCACATCTGCCTAAATACAAAGCATGAAAATTACACCCAACTTCCACTTCGTGGATTTCACTTCATAGAAATAAAATTTTGATAACTTAAAAATAGCTATGGAGCCATATCCCTCCTTTACCCGATCAAGCTCATCAACAAGAGATCATGAAGTAAGTAAGGTGATCTCAGAGAGGTATGGATACCGACAAGGGATGGTAGAACTTGCTCTTTGAAATTCTGCTGCAAAACATGAACATTAACAGCACACACGATAGCATAAATAGTCTGAAGTACGTTCGTATCTCCATCATTCCAACCTCCAGCACCTCCAGCTTCTTTCCATATCTATTTCTCCTCCCCATCAAGTAACCTTCCAGGTATTCGTCGATGGATACCATCTTATTCGCCTCAGATTTGATCTTCTCAATCATTTCACCCAGCTCCCACGGACCTTCCCTTCCAAATTACAAAGAAAGCACAAACAAAGTATAGCTCAATAGCATGCATTGCAAGTGTATGTAACTCAACCTAGGCATCCAATATCACAACTCTGTCTTAGAGTTGCACGACTCTGTCTTAGAGTTGTGCAGTTGCACAACTCTGTCTTAGAGTTGCACAACTCTAATCTTGAAGTGACATTGGGCATCTAAAAACTGTAATAACAGTGAACCTACATAAATTTCTAAATACATACACATACATGACTCAAATCACAAATTCAAAACTAATAAGATAATAAAGTTATCACAATGTTCCCTATATTTAAGCCACAATACCTTCTCCTGGGTGCCTTCGAAGCATAAAAGCACTGGAAGATGGACCCAAACAACTGGGATTTTCCTGAATGAAAAGAAAGATTAGAGCTACATAATAAATAAATAAAACAAATGCACAAAAGTTACAAAACGTACACAAGGGAAAAGGACCACATCTGCACATAGATAAAATTTAAGCAAGGGCAAGGTGTCGTATTAAGATCATGACTGATTAAAAAATGAATAGAAACTGAATCATAACCAAATACAGACAAAAGGCCCTTGTGCTTTATGAAGAAGTGTAATAGTTTAGTAACTAACATCCTTCATTTTACACTAGTCACAATTATAAATCAACACAACAATCACAAAACATTAAGTATTTATACAAAGGTCATAACTCATGGAACTGAACATATGATTGAACTTTGTGATGACCATTATCAAGAATGTTTACAAGGGAAGAAAAGCACCCTCGGCCAGTTGTAAAGAGCACAGAAAAGAACATTACATTAGAAAGAATGGTAAAGAGCTGACAAAGTTGAAATACAGAAGCACGAAATGGGCGAGGTTATCCCTACAATTGTTGGACAAATAGCTGAAGAACTGAAGAAGAATGGACATTGTATTAGTACCTTGCGGGGTTTAGCTGTCATAACCATCTCTTCTACTTGCAGAGACCGGAAGTAGGCCATGACTGAACAAATAACAAGTGATAACAGCAGCACACAAAGGCCATGACTGAACAAATAACAAGTAATAAATATTTACGTTCATCAGGTGTTTCGGCTGAATAGCCAACTGTTAGCATCAAAATTAGAATGAGACAGTGAATTGCCATCTTCATCCCAATCTTACAGTCTGAAGGAGATCCGAATGGATAGTTGCAGTTGACAACTGAAAAAGTATGAAAAAGATATCATCGTATCAGCTATCTTGCTCAACCAAGTAAAAGAGAGGTTCAAGCTACACACAGTGATAAAAAAAAAACACCATGAGTATATATAGTTATGGATTTCGACATAAAATAATCAAAGAACATAGAGTGAACCAAACATCAATGAGCACTGAAAACACTCATACATGATCAATTTGACATGGAATTCTACACATTTTTTGAAGTAGCTGAGCTGACAACCTCAAGAAGGCCGTTAAGGAATAATAATTCCTATCAATAATTATGGCTGATTCCGTTGCTTCTACATATCCATCGATGATACTCGTGTGCTTGCATAATTTCTTCATCAAAACCTTTCCAGATTTTTGTAATCAATCAGAAATAGGTTCTCAATATATTTAGAATTCAGATACTGTATTAAGACCGATGAAGAAATTTGTTCAGAGAAACAGAAATTGCCTGGATTATCACTTTCATCAACAAGCGAAAAGAAGCACAAAGAATCGATCAGTTGATGTGGAACAGGACGAATGAATCAAAGAAGAAAGAAGAAGAAAAGGTTAGTTTTAAGAAAATTAAGATCAACCAAATCGATTGACTGAACCTTTCCCCAATCCAAATCCAGTGAAAAAACCTAACTCAATCCCGAATCGATCAATCAATTAGCTAAGCTGATACTCGATTTGGTGTGGATCGATTGAATCGAATCGAATCAGATGCGCGCAGAGATGGTGAGAGGCAAGATAGAAATCAAGGAATTGCAAGAAGAGAACACGTACTTTTCCACAGGAGATTCATAGCAAGATCTCGAAATCTTCACCGTCGCCGTCACAGGGATTCGACGCAGGCAAATCTGCCGCTTCTCGAAATCTTCACCGTCGCCGTCACGGGGACTCGACGCAGGCGAATCTGCCGCTCGCTCGCTCGGCTTTCCTCGCTCCCTCGCTCGGCCTCGCTCGCTCCGAGGAGATGAGAAGATCCGAGATCTGGCGGAGGCGATCCGGCGATGCTCCCGCTCCCTCGCTTCCTCGCTCCCCTCGCTCGAGGAGATCTCGGATCCGCCGCTCGCTCGATCGACCTCGCACTGGCCTCCGCCGCTCGCTCCGCCGCTCGCTCGCAACTAGACAGCGGCTCTGGCGCCGGATCGAGAGCTCCATCACCTTCAATGGCGAGCGGAGAGAGAGATTGAAGAGACGATGGGATTAGGGCAACGATCAGAAAAAAAAAAATTGAGAATTAGTATATAGTGGGCATTTTGCTAAATTGTCCAAAAACATAGACATTTTGCAAATTTGTCCAAAAAAAGTGTTTTTTTTGCAAAAAATTTCTTTTATCAATGTGGATGTGATTTCACATCTTTCCACAAGATCTGAGGCGAAGACGATGGTGTCTTCTTGTCCGCTTGAAGTTTCAGTCGGTCAGCGAACTCCTTTGCCACCTCCACCTCGGGCTCATTGTGCAGATCGCTCATTCTCTCTCTGGAATTTCTCAATTTTCATCAGCTCCGTTGCTCGCTATTGAACAACCGATTGATTTACAGAGGTATGTTGATTGCTCTGTCCATCACAATTCCTTAATTTCTCCTCCCTCTTTGATTCCTCTGTCTCCTCTATCCAGTATGTTAATTGCTATCTCAATCTCTCTATCAATTTACGGGGTATAGTTGTGGCCTGTGTAGGTTTCAACAAGCTAACAACAGGCACGGATCCAAGTGATCCCACGTTAAGGGTTCCGGTGTACTGAACCCTTAACGTGTATCATGTACTCAGAAATTATTCGTCTATTTATTCATGATTATTCGTCTGTTTTCACATAATTATTCATCTGTAAAAAGAGTGTAAGAAGGTAAATTTTATTCTAACGAATAATCGTCCAATACCACCGAATAATTTCATTTCACTAAATAATCTCCCAATACCATCAAATAATCAGAAGTTACTTTTAATCTCATTCGTTGATCTTCTTAATTCAATGGCCCAGATTTGTTCATAGGATACACGTTAAGGACTGAGTACATATGATCTATCCTATATATATATATATATATATATATATATATATATATATATATATATATATATATATATATATATATATATATATATTCTCTAAACCAATATTTTGATTAATAACAATGAAAAATAGTTATGGCTCGCACCTACAATTGCTTAAATAGAAGAAAAACAGTTTCCTATTTTAATTTAACTAAAAGATAAAATTTAACTCCTACGGCATAGAATTAAGCTCCTGCGTCATAGCCTGAAAAAACCCAAAAATTGGGCAAATGAATAAACCACCGCCTACCACCACTTCTTGGGTGAAAAAACGCACTCGACGACTTGTGAAGGAACAATTCGTTTTCTTCTGAATTTTTCTACACTTCATCGACAACCACAATTCCGTCTCCGGTAAAAGAAAAAGCTCTCTTTTGAGGGCAAACTAAACCTCCTTCGGGAGCCCTAAATCTCCTCCGGGAGCCCCAATTCACCCCTTCGGGGAATGCTACTGTTTTCCTCTAACCCGCTGCCTCCGTTCTGGTTTATCGTCGGCGCGAGCTTTTCGCTCTCTATCCGCCCTAGCAAGCCGGCTTATGCAGCCGTGGTGGTTCGGTTTTGGCCTAATGTCTCCTTATTAGGCTCGCCTCCGACACCACTCTCCACCTGGCTCTTGGCGGTGCTTTTGGTGTCGAAGCCGCTTGGGGTTCTTGGTGCCCTTCGGCTTCGTCTCCCCGTCATCGTCCTTCGATATGCCTAATCCCCCATCAATCCTTCGATTGATGCAGCCACGACCCCTCCCATGCCGGATCTGGGTGTTGTGGTCCTCTAATTAAGGGGGTTGAGTCCATCGGCTTGGGTGTTGTCTACCCCCTCGGCCCTCCCAATCGCTGCTGTCCTGGGTTATCGCCGTCTTGGGGTTCTCCTCCCGTCATCGTCTTCTTTCCCAGTTCAAAGCGCCATTAATTTCCCGTGATTCATCGCCGGACCCTTGTTCACTGGTTCCCAAATTTTCGATCGAGGGTGGGGTTTGTTCGGAGTGGGGTGCGCCCGTCGTCCTCCTCCGGCCATCCTCCTTCTCCTCCATCGCTTGTTTCCTCCAGTGCCTTGGTTCTGCCGTGTCCGGTGCCCGTCCTCCTTCCCTCGAGCGTTGTGGTTTGTCGGCAGCGTTTGCCTCGTCTCCTGGTTGGCAGCGCTGGTTCTCCTGCCTGTTGCCCTTGGCCCGACATTGTCCTTTGGGCCCAAGGCAAAGCCTTGGGCCCAAAGCTGGCCCGGGGAGGAAAACCCATAAAAGAAATAAATATATAAATAATAACACAAAAATAAATATATATCCGTAAATTGAAATATTTATCTATAAATAAATTCCGGAATCCTCTTGCGCTCTTTGCCCTCTCGCGATCGTGCTTTATTTTCTCGAGTTGGTTGGAGTTCTGTTTGTTGGTTCGTGGTTAGTTTCGATTGAGGAGCAGTTCTGCGGCCCTGGTTGATCGAAGTGATCGTGTTGGTGGTGTTCCTGGTCTCCGAAGATCCTTCATCTAGGTGGAGGGAACGTCGTGTGATCCACACTTCCCCAAGTGTCGTCTTTGCCCTTCGTGGATTTCTGCTTTCCGTCTTTCCGGCGGCGAGTCATCGTGTCAGTTGTGCTGTCCCATGCGCTCACTATCCACTTCACCACGTCGGGTCTCCATCTTCTCGTTGCTTTGTCCGCCTGTTTGCATAGGGTTTGGGGTTTTCCGGGTTTGTTTCGTGTAGTTCTTTTGTTGTATTAGGTAATTGTTTTCTGTTGTATTTCTTTTGCTATGTTGTATGTTTAGACGGCTTGCCGTCTGCCGACTTTGTCGGCCTCTCGAGGTCCGGGTTTGTCCGGTCTCGAATTATTTCCTTATCAAAAAAAAAAAGGAGAGATAAAGGTTGGGTGATAGGTGATAACCTCGTAGAGCTTCCTCTTCATCTTTGGTTGTAGTCGGCGTATGGTATGACTTCTATGATTGTATACCATCAACTCCTCCCGATGTACATCCACTAAAACCTCCTCATCATTCATCGACATCAAAGGCGACACATAACGCAATTTGTTCACAATCACAAACATCCTACTCCAAGATTCAGGGTTGGCGGAATCCCTCAACACCCACACCTCGAACCCTCCAAGACATCTCGAGTTACAATCGTTGTTACTAACCGCAACCGTTAGCTTTCCACTCAAATCCCCCGGGCCACAAAGCCTCTTCCCTTGCCATTCTTTCGGTGTTGGCATCTCCCGGAACTCCTCTTCGCAGTGATCGAAGAACCAAAGTTGTTGTTGAGGTTGAGACACAATCCAATGTGGAGCTCCGTTGACAGTTATCCCCGTGTTGTCATTTGGCCACGAGTCCATATGATCAACCAATAGATCTATCACCTTCCATTCATCGTGCTTGAAGCTCACCACATATAAATCGACCGTAGGGATATGAGACCAAACAAATACCATCAAAATTGCCTTGTATTCGCGGCTGGAAGGATCATAACTGAGGCCACAGAGATGTCTGTGCCATCTTTCATCTTGATTTAGCCCTATATGGACCGTCTTTACCTCTCCGGTACATGGATTCAAGAGAGTCACATCTCCATGATGATTATGTACCGCAACCAAACCATTCCAAGAACCCATGATTGTGAAACTAGGGTTTTCCTTGTTGTTTCCGGGAAGAGGCTGGTGGCAGGATACCAGACGATTGTCGGATTCTTCGACATTGATTTCGTATCTCAAGGCGGACTTGGCTCTTGCTAGATTGCGCGGTTTTGGGATCATCATCAAATGTAGGGGGTGGTTCAGAATGGAGGTGGGATCGTAGTTTGATTTGAAGAAAGGGTCAGAGATAAGAGAGCACCATTCCTTGCAAACAAGCATGGATTGCAACAAGGACCGGATTGGAAGTTTATGAAAGATTAGGATCAATGCATCGGATTGTAGAGTAGGCAAAGGTGCTTCTTCCATTTTACTACACCTTGATTAATTTGTGTGGTGCGAATTTGTGTGTTATAGTGTTTTATATTTATATAAGGAGGCCAGGTAACATTTTCCAAACTTTTATTGTATACATGGTTTTTGGCTGATAGTA
Organism: Persicaria maculosa; assembly: GCA_963922045.1. Classification (NCBI taxonomy): domain Eukaryota; kingdom Viridiplantae; phylum Streptophyta; class Magnoliopsida; order Caryophyllales; family Polygonaceae; genus Persicaria; species Persicaria maculosa. Next base: position 20,077,706 of record OY998258.1, read on the forward strand.
ACTAAAATTTAATTTATTTTCCCAAGTGGAGACTTGTTGGCCAAGGATCTAATTAATAATTGGGGAATATAGGTTGGGGATTTCTTACGCTTGGCTGCCAAGGAATTGACCTACTTAATTAATCATATCTATGTTACATTTATTTTACATATACTAAAAAATTTGAGTTTTGTCCTAGCTTTTGTAAAATTTAGTAGAGTGTCCACTTTTATAAATTCGGCTGGCTATTTGACGATTTTGTCCTTCCCTCTTCTTTTACCGTAGTTCGACGTTTGACGAGTGGAAACTGTCCCGGCGAAGCCCTCTGCGATACGGCTGTCAAATTTCGACTGAATCATCTTCAAAGGAGTGATTTTTGCTGTCGATTATTGCATTTTCTTACTATAATTGCTCATATGGCGGAAGTCGGTGGTAGTTCAGGTACTGATTTTGCTTGATCGTTTTTCCTGTTGGTTAGGGTTTTCTTTTCCCTGCGTTTTATGTAGGTTTTTGTTCTACTTGTGCGGGATTTTTGTTGGTTTAGTGTTGGGTGGTGTTGATGTCGTGCAATTATCGATGGCTCTTGATGACATTGAGGACAACATGAAGGTTCCATTTGATGGTCCTATCACTCGTGCAAGGGCCAAGAAGATTCAAACTGCAACTAAGGCCTTTCTTGTCCGTCACCATGGAACTTTAGAGCAAGGGTTCAGGCCACCCTGGATCACTTGGCTCAAGGTTACACCGCCAGCACAAGAAGTGAGCCTGCGTCCACACACGGAGCTCATGAAGACTCGTCAGCACCCTCCTTGACCCAACCAAACTCGGCACCAACATGGACCATTCGAGACCATCACATATCGAGTGGGCCAAGAAGATGTAGAGTAATGTGGAGGCCCATGTCGAGTACACTAGTTGTGTTGGGCCGAGTTACCTTAGTTAAATAATTACATTATTATTTTATGCAATTTAGATAAATAAGGTGGAATTAATTATATCTCTTCTAGATATAATTCTTGGCCACCAAGTTATTAAATATCTATCTTATTAGGATTTATTTATCTTAGATCTATTTCATTTATCTTTAGATAGAATAAATCTATCCAAACCCCTTTCCTTTGCAAGGAAGGATTGGTTAGATTTCTCATAAGTTTTCTATATATTCATGTTATGCAACTTTGAATTAATTAGATTGAAATAGAATTGAGAACCCCTTTATGGATTAAAGGGTTCTTGGTTATCAATCCCAAAAGCTATCATTGTTCTATGCTCTTGAGAATTTTTGGCCTTCACAAAACACCAACCCTCACCTTGTTCTTGTCGAGATCGAGGAATCCAGGCGCCCTACCCTAATCGACACGCAGCGCATCCGAGAACCCCCAACGCTTGGCGTCGCTCGCTAGCAACCCGCTCCCAGCGAGCGCGGAGCCCAGGCGCCTCGCTCTCGCTCCCGACCCGCGTGCTCCCAGGTGCGCCCTCTCCCGCTCTCGCTCGCCATCACCTTCGCTCCCAGTGAAAAGGCTTCCGCACATCCATCCGCGCACACCCTGAGGACTCCAGTCCTGTGTGCCGAGACCCAGCTCCTGCGCTCCCGAGATCTTCGCGCACCCAGTCCCTCGCTTTCCTCTTTCTGTCGCTATTTCTCAGTTTCAATTCTGAAATTTACTAAGTGTAAAATTGTCGCTATTTCAGAATTTTAATTACCTGTTTAATTTGTTCCGAATCAGGAGATATCAAAGAGCATTGCAAGATCGGGCAAATATACGGCGTGGTTCTTGATCTTGAGCCCACATGCGAAGGATCGGGTATCCCAAACGTATCAAGTGGTATCGGATTTTAGGTTAATGCGAGTTCTTTACTCTCTTGATTTCTTATTTGAGTGATTTATTTTTCGTGCCTATTTTTCACCATAACCGCTGCATAAAAGTTAAATCTTTATTATTTCACCCATCAAAATTGGCACTTTATTTTTGTTATTCTTTGTTTGGATCTTTAATTTCGAAGATATTGAGTTCTTGACTGCAAGTTGTGATCTTTTATTCCTAGTTGCTACATATCATGCCTATGACTGTGATTCTTGGATTAAAAGCATTATATGAACTTGCACCACTAAAGAACCCTAATTTCTCCAGTTTCTAGCATATTTTCCCTATTTCCGTTATTTTTGCTTACTTTTAGATCATCGTAGCTTGTTATTTTATTTTTTCTTCATTATTTTCAGTTTCTGCATCCCTATACAGCAGCTATTCCATAGCCAAAAAAAAAAAAAAAACAGAAAAGCCGAGAGCAAATTCAAAAAAAAAAAAAAAAGGAGGAGAAAGAAAGAAAAGTTTAGCATACATTACATTGTTGAGTTAGTAACTCTTCATTTGTTCATTCTTTTCTTGCTACTTGTTAGATGATCTAATCGGTTTTAAGCATTACAAAAGAACCCTACTTGTGTGATTTTGTGCTGTGCCGACACTGGAGCCTTGGTCACACCCCTCTTTCTCTGAACCGTGTTGCAACCGTCAGATAATAGTTGACGGAGTGTGTGCACTTGATTGCCCTTGTGATTGCTATTGTCGATTATTACACTTTCTTTTTATTACAGCATCACATTGTAGCTCTTATTCTTCCACAATAAGCCGCTTGTTTATACTTGCTATCCTTGATATCCGACTTGTGGTTGATTTAATTTGCAATTTTGATTATTACTTGCTGTCTTCAATATTGCAAAATTCTGTGTCCAGGGGAATTGCTTGAATATTGTGCCTTGTTTTCTCGCTCTTTGGTTTCTAAAAACTTGAATCACTCTTAGGAATCACTAGAGCTTGCATTACTTGGTTTCTGGTCTTTGCTTCGGTTACTTGTTGCTCTTCTGATATTGTAGGAACATGGCAGCCGAAGGAACTTCCCCTACTACCCCTATCCCTATTTCTGATGAGGCCTTGGACCGTATTATTCAGGCCGCTACTAAAGCTTCTAGGGATGAACATAAGAAAGAACTCGAAGCCGCTAAGGCCGAACATAGGAAAGAACTCGAAGCTGTTGAGGAGCGTTGGAACAAGCGCTTCCATGATCAACTAGCCCAACAAGCTAACCTGGTTACTACTTGGTCTATAAATGGTGTTTTGCGACACCTGGAGGAGAGGAAACAACAGGAGGCTTCTGGTTCTACACCCCAAGGTGGTATGCCGCCTCCTGCCGGCCCTACACCTCCAATCGACCCTACTCCACCTTCAGGTAATCTTCCCCCTGCAGGTAACACTTCTTATACTGCTAAACCCCCCCTTCTGGTCAATTATATATACCGCTTAAGTCTGCTACTCCTAACCCTTTCACTGGAGAGAATGACAACGATCATCTAGCGGGCTTCAATGGTAACCAAGATCGTCGTGAGTACACACCACCTCAACATCAACAGCAAGGGAGGTTCAATCAGCATCACCAGCAACCGCTGCATGGCCGTGTTAACTGGGATGACAGCCGCAACAATAATGATCTTTATGAGACGCCGCATTTGGAGGATGCTTACCATGAGGTAAATCCTAACTTTGATGATTTACCCCCTCCTAATTTTGGTCATCCTAGATTTGATAATGCTCAAGCTATACAGAGACGAGATGTTAAGCTTAAATTAGAAATCTTTGATGGTAACACTAATCCTGAAGCTTATCTTGTTTGGGAAAATCATACTGACTATATGCTTGAACATTTACGCTATGAGGAAACGGAGAAGTTGGAAGTTGTTATATTACATTTAGTAGGTAAAGCTCGCACCTGGTGGTTCCGCACTCGTGAGATGCGCCGTCGTCAGGACAAGCAACCTGTTGAAACATGGCCACAACTTCGCTATCTCCTGAAGAAGAGACATGTGTCTGAGGAATACACGGAGTCCATGAGGATGCAACTGGTGACCTGCCGCCAAGGAACTCGCTCTCCTAATGACTACAGGGATGAGCTGGAACGACTCTCCCATCAGGCTAATGTTTAACTTACTGAACGTGCTTTGTGTACTCAATTTCTTGCTGGTCTTAATATTTCTATTAAAAATCCTTTATCTATCCATTCCATTAGAGATATTAACACTTTGACTCATAAAGCACAACTTCTGTATGAACAACACCAGCAGCAGCTTCGGCAACAGAGGAGTCGATTTTACCAGACCTCTCAAGGTCGCAGGTTTGTTCCCTTTAACCCTTCTAGTCAATCTAAGCCTTCTACTTCTAACCCTTCTATGCAGCAAAAGGGAGTTTCCAACTCACCTCAACAGGGTTATCATGTTGAAACTAGAAGAGTTGCTGCACCTTCTACAGATCACAACAAAGACATCCGCTATTTCACTTGTGGTGGTTCTGGGCATGTCTCTCGCAATTGCCCTCAGAAAAGGAAGGTTCTTCTCAATGAGGACCATGTAATTTCGAGTGAAGTGGAGGAAGACCAGCCGTCTGAACCTATTGAGGAGATCGATAGTTCAGAGTATGACAACTTGTTGTGCATTATCAACCGACGGGTCCTACACATTCAGGAATCTCCCATGACTGATCAAAGGGAGAACATATTCCATGCTAGGTGCTTAGTTCGAGAGGCTACCCTAAGCCTCATCATCGATGGTGGGAGTTGCTGCAATCTCATCAGTGAAAAGGTAGTGGATTTCCTCCATTTAACTACTACTCCTAGAGCTACTCACTATGGTTTAAATGGCATTACTGATGATGGTTCTGATATATTGGTCACCAAACAATGTTTAGTTTCCCTTTCTATTGGAACATATCATGATAAAATATTATGTGATGTTGCTCGCATGGATTGTAGTCATATATTATTAGGACGTCCTTGGTTATATGATCGTTCTGTCCTTCATGATGGTCGTGCAAATACATATGCTTTCACCTATGACGGGAGGAGAGTTACTCTCCTACCCCTTTCGCCACACACTATTCTGAAGGACCAGGTTCGCAAGAAGCAACAACAGGACGCCCAGAGAGAAGCTGAGAGGATGGAGAAGCTCAAAGGGAGCTCGGCACAACAGGCCACCCCCGCGGCCCAGCCTGCCGCGCCCGCGGCCCCACCAGCAGCGCCCGCGACCACTCTTGCCGCCCCTGCAGCCCCTTCGGCACCCCCTCCTCCCCACTCGACGTCGACTAAGCCCTCTTCTGCATCACTTAAGGGCTCTGTAGAACGTCGATCATTGGTCTCTCACCCTCAGAAAGGGACCATCACCTGGAATGCTCATCGACCTCATATTCTTCTGGTAATGAAACAGGTATTACTTAATGTTGAATTGAGTCATATTCCTGCACCTATTGCTGCACTTCTGCAGGATTATCTAGATGTGCTTCCAGCTGAACTACCCCAAGGCTTGCCTCCTATTAGAGGTATTGAGCACCAGATTGACTTTGTGCCTGGGGCAGCCTTGCCTAATCGCGCCGCTTATAGAGCTAGTCCTGAGGAAACAAAGGAGCTACAACGCCAAGTCACAGAATTGATGGATAAGGGCTTTGTTCGAGAAAGCCTGTCTCCCTGTGCTGTGCCTGTCATTTTGGTTCCAAAGAAGGATGGCTCCTAGCGCATGTGTGTTGATTGTCGCGCAATCAACCAAATAACGGTTAAGTATCGCCACCCTATTCCTCGTTTAGATGATATGCTTGATGAACTTCATGGTACTGCTATTTTCTCTAAAATTGACCTTAGAAGTGGATATCATCAAATTAGGATGAAACAGGGTGATGAATGGAAAACGGCTTTTAAAACTAAGTATGGCTTATATGAATGGTTAGTAATGCCTTTTGGTTTGACAAATGCACCTTCTACCTTTATGAGGCTTATGAACCATGTGCTAAGAAGACACTTAGGAAAATTTGTCGTTGTCTATTTTGACGATATCTTAATCTATAGTAAGAATATGCATGATCATTTAAGTCACTTAAAATTGGTTTTTGATTGTCTTCGGAAAGAGAAATTATATGCCAATTTAAAGAAGTGTTCTTTTGCATCCGAGTCTACCATTTTTCTTGGTTTTGTAGTGACTGCATCTGGATTGAAGGTAGATGAGGAGAAGATTCGTGCTATTCAGGAGTGGGCCAGGCCGACAACACCTACTCATGTCTGCTCATTTTTGGGCCTTGCTGGCTTCTATCGACGTTTTGTCAAAGACTTCAGCCTGATTGCCGCCCCCCTACATGAGCTGACAAAGAAAGATGTGACATTTCGGTGGTCTGACTCACATCAAAAGGCTTTCGACGCCCTCAAGGATCGCCTGACACACGCCCCAGTGCTGCAGTTACCTGACTTTGCTCAACCTTTTGAGCTCGAGTGTGACGCTTCTGGCACTGGCATTGGAGGGGTCCTGCTGCAGAACAAGCGTCCCATCGCATACTTCAGCGAAAAGTTGGGCACCGCTGAGCTCAACTATTCTACCTACGACAAGGAGCTATTTGCACTGGTTCGCTGCTTACAGACTTGGAAACATTATCTCTGGCCTAAGGAGTTTGTGATTCATTCGGATCATGAAGCTCTAAAGTACCTCAAAGGACAAGCAGTGCTCAGCAGGCGACTTGCTCGATGGGTGGAGTTTATAGAGACCTTTTCCTATGTGGTTCACCACAAAAAGGGAAAGGATAATGTGGTAGCTGATGTTAGGTTTAAAGGTAATGTTGTTTTAATAGGTTGAAGGTAAATTCGGTTCTTGTAGATCCTTTCGGATAATCAAGACAATTTGAGTAGACCCAAAAAGGGTAATCTCATGGGTAGACATCGAAAGGTAATCCTGAGGGAGTAGGCCAAAAAGGCAATCTCCTCCGAATTCTTTTAGGCGAAAAAACTAAGTGTTTAAGCCCTTTAGAAAAGATATATAAAATGGCTTGGATAATGGCAAACGAGTCACTCAAATAAATCGAGTTTTCCTTCAACGTTTATTGCCCCTATATGCCAAAGGGTTGCACTACAATAACGTTGTGGGATAAAACATTTCCTATACAATAAAAGGGTGGCATCCCATTTCATTATTGCATATATACATACCTTGTTTGTGTTTTAAGTGTTTGTTCTTCCGATTGAGAGAGATATCGGAAAAATTCATGGCTTTCCAAGTGGATGGCAAAGGCCTTTTATAGGCAAAATGGGGTGGAAGTTTTTGGGTGGTTATGGGTAGTTATTGGTAGTTATTGGTGGTTATGGGTAGTTATGGTGGTTGGGCGGTTACCCCCCAATAACTACCCTCAACCACCGGCCCAATAAAGGCCCAATAAGAACCAGCCCAATTAAGGACAAGCTAGCATGACGGAGCTAGCATGGTGGAGCTAGGTCACTCATAAAATATAAAATGTGCATGACATTTATACGAAGCTGGGTATAGCTACCATGCAGCTAAAATGACTAAGCTAAAGCTTCAATGAAGCTAAAACCCTAATCAAGCTCAAAATTAGAGCTAGGTCATTTTTGGAGTTCCGAAGTTCGGATAGCTCTCAAATTTTGCACCAAGACTTTAGAGCTTGATATCTTCCTTTACAAATCATGAGACGGTGATTTAACTTACTATAAGTGAACAAAACTCGATCATAACCATATTAGATCGAATACCGAACATATCCCTATTTCTCACTTTTATGGAAAACATCCAAACAAGCTCAAGACCGATTTTCTCAATGTTGATATCATTGCATGGGTCTTTCCTCATGATTTCCTTTCCCCTTAAAATCTTAGAATTACTTAGGGCCGATCACATGGGCCGTGCCTCCCGCACACCCTAAGCCCGAGTGATGCTCTTAGTAATTCTCACACTTAACATTTATGATTTCAGACAAATGGATTGATGACTTTTCACAAATCACCAACATTCCTCCCCCATTTGAGCAATGTCATAAATCCTTGAACAATTTACAAACTCTTTGTATAGACATAAATATCCATTGGATTTGAATTTATATCTTGTAAAAATTACAATCATGTACTAAAGAATCGTGGTGTTCTAAGACTTGAACCACATCAACTTGTCTAAGCACACGTAATAAAAATTACAACATGAGTTACATAATGTATATACACTAAACTTTGAAGTTTTGAGGCTTTACGTCCCTTATCCTTCACATATGCTTCGAGACGAGTCATCCTTGAACTCTCTTGGAAGAAGCCTTGCACTTCCACATATGCTTAGTTGAATTTCTAATTTGCACCTACAAAATGCATTTTCCAAAATTCATTAAGAAACTATGTTTCAACTTTTCTTTTCATGTAGACTAGAGCAGATTACCTTGATGGGTTGTTGATTGCTCCAAAACTCTACGTCCTTGGCCTACCACATTGAATTCTACCCTACACCTTTCGGTAAGGGGGAATTGGGCGTCCAAGTCATAGGTTCATTTAGGATTTTAACCCCATCCCTCGAGATGCTTTGTACACAAACTCTTTTTCCAAACTCTTGGTTAAGTGATCGGCAAGATTGTTGTGTGTTCGCACAAAGACAACCGATATGACTCCATGTGTGATTAGTTCTCGGATGGAACTATGCGTCACACCTAGATGTCGTGACTTCCCGTTATATACTTGGCTATAGGCCTTTGCCAAAGTACTTTGGCTATCACAAAAGATAGCAATAGGGGATATTGGTTTTGGCCACAAAGGTATCTCATGTATGAGATTCCTAAGCCATTCCGCTTCCTTGCCAGCCGCGGCAAGTGCAACAAACTCCGACTCCATCGTCGAGGTTGTTATACATGATTGCTTCTTAGATGCCCAAGAAATCGCACCACCACCTAATAGGAATACCCAACCACTCGTTGAAGAGTGATCTTCCATATTGGTGATCCAGCTTGCATCGGTGTATCCTTCCAAAGTGGAGGGAGAACCTACATATGCAATTCCATAGGTCATTGTCCCTTTCAAGTACCTAAGTACTCTTCTAAGGGCCTTCCAATGACTTGAGCTTGGTCGACTTGTATATCGACTTAACTTACCCACGGCAAATGCTATGTCGGGGTGAGTACTTGTCATGGCATACATTAGACATCCTATTACTTGAGAATACTCAAGTTGTGAGATTCGTTCTCCTAAGTTAGGGAGAAGTTTCTCACTTGGATCCATAGGTGTACTAACCGGGGTGGATTTATCACATTGGAAACGTTTTACCACCTTTTCAATGTAATGGGATTGTGTTAGGGTTAAACCCTTTCCTTCCCGCTTGATCTTAATTCCCAAGATCACATCAGCTTCTCCTGGATCCTTCATGGAGAACTTAGTAGACAAGAACTCCTTAGTTTTGTCCACTTCTATTTGGTTTGTGCCAAATATAAGCATGTCATCTACATATAGACATATTATAACTCCTTGACCGGAATTATTAAACTTACTATATAGACACTTATCAGCTTGATTGATTTTGAAGCCATCACCTAAAATCACTTCATCAAACTTTTGATGCCACTGTTTTGGCGCTTGTTTAAGTCCATAGAGGGACTTGATCAATCGACACACTTTCTGTTCCTGACCTTTTACTATGAAGCCTTCGGGTTGCTTCATGTAAACCTCTTCATCCAAATCTCCATTGAGGAATGCCGTTTTTACGTCCATTTGATGGATGACAAGACCATGAATGCTTGCTAAGGCAATTAAAAGTCTTATAGTGGTGATTCTAGCCACGGGAGCATAGGTGTCGAAATAATCGACTCCTTCTCTTTGTTTAAAACCTTGGATTACCAATCGGGCTTTAAATTTGTCAATGGACCCATCGGCATTCATCTTCCTTTTGAAGATCCATTTACAACCTAGAGGTTTGCACCCGGTTGGAAGGTTTGACAACTCCCAAGTGTTGTTGCCAACAATAGAGTCCATCTCATCTTGGATTGCTTCTTTCCAAAATGCGACATCTTGAGAACTCATTGCCTCAGTGAAGGTCTTAGGATCCTCATCCATATGTAGATATGAGATGATTTGACCTTCTTTATTCCTAGAACCCTCCATCAAGAAGACTTGAAATATTGGTTCAGGATACGTATGTCCTACTAAGAGTGCGGAGTGCACTCGTTGTCGCTTGGGTGTGTGGGACGTCGAAGTAGGAGCTTCGGCCTCATCATCGCTCGCATGCGTCGAGTGCATGTTTTCACCATCGCTACCATCGCTAGTGTCTTCCCCAGGTACGCCCATGGCCATGCGCTTTAGCGCCCTTGGCCCTGTAGCTGGGGAGTCTTTGTCGAGCAGTGGCTTTGGGTCAGCGACATCGATGCTTGGTGCTTGCAGCAAGCTAGCGCGCGTCATAGACCTAGTGACCCTAGGCCCAAGTACAGGCGTCGGCTCCTCGGTTTCCATTGGATCTGATGATGGGTTGACATCCTCTTGGTCTATCTCCCTAGGCCTAGGGCTCGATGTGAACCTAGTCTCATCGAATATGGCATCACGTGATTCTATCACGGTGTTAACCGAGATAGCGTGATTTGGTTCTATGACGAAGAACCTATAGGCCTTAGAGTTATGTGCATATCCAATGAATATGCACTCAATACCTCTATCTCCTAAGGTTTTACGCTTAGGGTCCGTTAGTCTAACAACCGCACGACAACCCCATATACGAAGATAATGGAGATTTGGTTTTCTTTTAAACCAAAGCTCGTATGGTGATTGACGATTTCTCTTGCTTGGCACCCTATTTAAGATATAGTTGGCTGTTAGCATCGCCTCACCCCAAAACGAGTTCTTTAACCCGGAGTATGACAACATGGCATTAACCATGTCCTTAAGAACACGATTCTTTCGCTCCGCCACCCCATTTTGTTGTGGGGTATATGGAGCCGTCGTCTCATGAATTATGCCACAAGACTCGAAATATTCCACATCCATGTATTCACCACCACGATCGGCTCGTAGCCTTTTAATTTTATTTCCCGTTTGCAATTCAACTTCGGTCTTGTATGCTTTAAACCTATCTAGTGTCTCACTCTTCGAGTGAACTAAATAGACATAGCAAAACCTTGTTACATCATCGATGAACGTTATGTAGTAATGTTTTTGACCCAATGATGGCGTTGCATGTAGGTCCCCTAGGTCCGAATGGACTAGGCCTAGGACCCCTTCCTCTCTTTTAATTGCCTTAAAAGGAAGCCTTGTTATTTTTGTTAACAAGCAAGTTTTACACTTTTCATTTGTTGGTTCAAAGGCGGGAATTATATTTTCCTTAGCCATATCTAACATACGCTTCATATGTACATGTCCCAACCTTGCATGCCAAAGATCATATAAAGAATCATTAGATACGACCATGTAATCAAATAATACTTTATTATTATTGATAACATTGAGTAGGAACATATTGTTTTTATAATGGTCGAAGCCTACAAATACTCCTGCCCTACTTATTACTAATCGATCGGCATCGAAAACCAATCGATAACCTAACTTGTTAAGCACACCACCACTTACAACATTTTTGCGGATGGCGGGTGCATACAATACATTATGTAATACAAGTTCCTTCCCACTAGTAAAGTTGAGATGTACTTCCCCTTTACCTAGGACTGGGGTTGTTGACTCGTTTCCCATGTAAAGCACTAAACCGTCCTCTACATCCTTCATGTGCTTGAATCATTTCCTTTCCATGCACACGTGGGTGGTGGCACCCGAGTCGATCCACCAAAGGAGTTTTTCATCCTTCATAACTAGACATTGATCAATGTTAGATACAAAGAATAATGACTCATTTGTAGCTAAAGACACCGAAGTGCCCTTACCTTGCCCGGGGCTTGTGCCCGAGCCCGATGCCGTTGTCATGACACCTTTGTCCTTTGACCCCTTGGACCTGCAGTCCCTCTTCATGTGGCCTGCCTTTCCAGTTTCCACACTTCCAACAAGTTCCCTTGACCTTAGCCTTCTTGTTAGATCCTTGCTTACTGTTGTTTCCTGATTTGGGGCGCTTGGAGCCCTTAGCGCCCACGGTGCGTTTGCCGTTGCCCGCCTCCATTGTGTTTATTGAGTGGGATGATTTGTATTCGCCTTTCTCTCCCTTGTCATTCGCCTTGAATTCCTCCTCTATACGTAGATGGGAACCCAATTGGACAAGGTCCATTTCCTCCTTCGAATGCTTCAAGAGATGTTTCGCCTCCTTCCACGAGTGAGGTAACTTATCGATTATGGATGAAACGGCGAAGTTCTCATCCAAGGTGATCCCATGTTGGGTTAGTTGACCCAATACTCGGAGCAATTTGTGGTATTACTCCATTACTGGTCTATTTTCAACCATCTTGTAGTTGTTGAAGTTAGACACGAGAAACTTCTTTGAAGAGGCATCTTCCGCCAAGTACTTGGCTTCGAGTGCTTCCCACAAAATTCGAGATGTCTCATGATTTTGATACACATCGAATAGAGAGTCGGCCATGCCATTGAGGATGTGCCCACGACAAATGTAGTCGTCGTTCTCCCACTTCCCAACACGCCTATGTTGAAGCATTATAGCCTCCCTTTCGGCGATTTGAGCCTCGGTCTCTCCGTCGACTTTTTCCGAAATCGAAGGTGGCTCTTCGGGATATGGCGTTGAGAGCACGTACGCCACCTTAAATGAAGTAAGCATGAAGTGCATCTTCTTTTGCCATCGACGAAAGTCTTGCCCTTCAAACTTCTCGAGTTTCGCGAATTTGGATGTTATCTCCGCCATCGGTAACTCTTTCGTTCTTGCCATTCCAACCTTGTTCCAAAACAACAAAACCAAACAATAAATAAACGTTGAAGATTGTTAGGTTTAAAGGTAATGTTGTTTTAATAGGTTGAAGGTAAATTCGGTTCTTGTAGATCCTTTTGGATAATCAAGACAATTTGAGTAGACCCAAAAAGGGTAATCTCATGGGTAGACCTCGAAAGGTAATCCCGAGGGAGTAGGCCGAAAAGGCAATCTCCGCCGAATTCTTTTAGGCGACAAAACTAAGTGTTTAAGCCCTTTAGAAAAGATATATAAAATGGCTTGGATAATGGCAAACGAGTCACTCAAATAAATCGAGTTTTCCTTCAACGTTTATTGCCCCTATATGCCAAAGGGTTGCACTACAATAACGTTGTGGGATAAAACGTTTCCTATACAATAAAAGGGTAGCATCCCATTTCATTATTGCATATATACATACCTTGTTTGTGTTTTAAGTGTTTGTTCTTCCGATTGAGAGAGATATCGGAAAAACTCATGGCTTTCCAAGTGGATGGCAAAGGCCTTTTATAGGCAAAATGGGGTGGAAGTTTTTGGGTGGTTATGGGTAGTTATTGGTAGTTATTGGTGGTTATGGGTAGTTATGGTGGTTGGGCGGTTACCCCCCAATAACTACCCCCAACCGCTGGCCCAATAAAGGCCCAATAAGAACCAGCCTAATTAAGGACAAGCTAGCATGACGGAGCTAGCATGGTGGAGCTAGGTCACTCATAAAATATAAAATGTGCATGACATTTATACGAAGCTGGGTGTAGCTACCATGCAGCTAAAATGACTAAGCTAAAGCTTCAATGAAGCTAAAACCCTAATCAAGCTCAAAATTAGAGCTAGGTCATTTTTGGAGTTCCGAAGCTCGGCTAGCTCTCAAATTTTGCACCAAGACTTTAGAGCTTGATATCTTCCTTTACAAATCATGAGACGGTGATTTAACTTACTATAAGTGAACAAAACTCGATCATAACCATATTAGATCGAATACCGAACATATCCCTATTGCTCACTTTTATGGAAAACATCCAAACAAGCTGAAGACCGATTTTCTCAATGTTGATATCATTGCATGGGTCTTTCCTCATGATTTCCTTTCCCCTTAAAATCTTAGAATTACTTAGGACCGATCACATGGGCCGTGCCTCCCGCACATCCTAAGCCCGAGTGATGCTCTTAGTAATTCTCACACTTAACATTTATGATTCCAGACAAATGGATTGATGACTTTTCACAAATCACCAACAGCTGACGCGCTATCACGCAGGTATGTCCTCTTAAACCATATGGTTGCACATGTTTTGGGTTTTGCTATGATAAAGGAACTGTATGCTTCTGATGGTTTCTTTAAAACTATATATGCTCAATGTGTGTCTAAAGGTGAAGTTGATTCATATTTTCTTGATAATGGTTATTTGTTTAAGATGGGCAAGCTTTGTATCCCATCTTCTTCTATTCGCCGATTGTTAACTCAAGAAATTCATGAATCTAGGGGACATGGTGGTTTCGAAAAAACCTTAGCTGGACTTAAGGAACATTACTTTTGGCCTAAAATGTTTAATTATGTGCTGAGATTTGTCAAAAGTTGTGTTACATGTGCTAAAGCCAAATCGAAATCTAATGCTAATGGTCTATACCAACCTTCGCCAATTGCTAATGCACCCTGGGAAGATGTTTCTATGGATTTTATTGTAGGATTGCCTAGAACTTCTAAGGGTCATGATTCCATATTTGTTGTTTTAGACAGATTTTCCAAAATGGCTCATTTTATTCCATGTCATAAAACTGATGATGCTATTCATGTTGCTCATTTATTCTTCAAAGATGTTGTTCGCTTACATGGATTGCCATTATCTATAGTTTCTGACCGTGATCCTAAATTCTTAAGCTCTTTTTGGAAAACTCTATGGTCTAAATTGGGTACAAAATTGCTATTTTCTACTTCTTGTCACCCACAAACTGATGGCCAAACTGAGGTCACAAATAGAACTCTTGGGGCTCTCCTTAGAGTCATGCTGCGAACTAACCTCCGGAGGTGGGAAGACTGCCTACCATTTGTAGAATTTGCATATAACAGGTCTAGGCACTCTGCAACAAAGCTTACCCCCTTCGAAGTGGTTTATGGCCGAAATCCTCTCACCCCAGTGGACATGCTGCCTCGGCCATACAAGGAAAAGGAGAGCGTGGATGCAGCTAAGCAAGTGGACTTCATCAAGCGCTTGCATGAGCGTACCAAAGCGCAGCTGGAAAGGAAGACTGCGCAATACAAGGCCGCCAAGGACAAGCATCGCAAGGATGTGCAGTTCAAAGTTGGTGATCTGGTCTGGCTGCATCTCAGGAAGAAAAGGTTTCTGCAACAACGGAAATCTAAGCTGGACCCCAGGGGAGATGGACCATTCAAAGTGGTTCAGAAGATGGGTCCTAATGCATACAAACTGGATCTCCCTGCCGATAAGTACATCGTCCATTCTACATTCAACATCGCCGATCTATCCTTGTTCGTGCCTGACGATGACTCTGACAACGATTTGAGGACAAATCGAAGTCAAGTGGAGGAGAATGATGCCGTGCAATTATCGATGACTCCTGGTGACATTGAGGACAACATGAAGGATCCATTTGATGGTCCTATCACTCGTGCAAGGGCCAAGAAGATTCAAACTGCAACTAAGGCCTTTCTTGTCCGTCACCATGGAACTTTAGAGCAAGGGTTCAGGCCACCCTGGATCACTTGGCTCAAGGTTACACCGCCAGCACAAGAAGTGAGCCTGCGTCCACACACGGAGCTCATGACGACTCGTCAGCGCCCTCCTTGACCCAACCAAACTCGGCACCAACATGGACCATTCGAGACCATCACATATCGAGTGGGCCAAGAAGATGTCGAGTAATGTGGAGGCCCATGTCGAGTACACTAGTTGTGTTGGGCCGAGTTACCTTAGTTAAATAATTACTTTATTATTTTATGCAATTTAGATAAATAAGTTGGAATTAATTATATCTCTTCTAGATATAATTCTTGGCCACCAAGTTATTAAACATCTATCTTATTAGGATTTATTTATCTTAGATCTATTTCATTTATCTTTAGATAGAATAAATCTATCCAAACCCCTTTCCTTTGCAAGGAAGGATTGGTTAGATTTCTCATAAGTTTTCTATATATTCATGTTATGCAACTTTGAATTAATTAGATTGAATTAGAATTGAGGAACCCCTTTATGGATTAAAGGGTTCTCGATTATCAATCCCAAAAGCCTTATTGCTCTTGTGTTTTATGTTATCCGGAACTAACACAATCATCACCATCTTCAACCCTTTACATTCTTCAACCTCCATCACCGTCACTTTGATCTTGATCAAAACCAAAACCGGACCTCACCTTCTTCACCGAACCAGCGCTTAGAAGAGAAGGCCGGACCTTGGTGACGCCTGCGGCGTCCCTCGCTCCCAGCGAGCGCGGCCTCGTTGGCTCCGCGTTTCCAGTGCTTGCTCTCTCGCCCTCTCACACACGCTCGCTCAAGCCTCGATCCCTCTCGCGCGTTCATCTTCACTCTCGATCGCGTCGTCCGCCATCGCCACCAGCGATCGTTGCTGAAGCTTCGTTCCCGCACACCCTGAGGAGTCCCGCTCCTGTGTGCTTGGCCCCACCTCCAGCAAGTGCGCCAGTCCGCGAACACCTTGTCCCGCGCTCGCACCAGCGTCTTCGTCCCTCGCATTCCTTTGCTTTCTTTCAATGTCACTTTACTAATTTGCTAGTTTAGAATTAATTATGTTATTTCCATCGTTTTAGTTTCTTAATTTTCTTAAGTTAAAACACTGTTGCTTTTGTTTAAGTTAAGTTTAGTTAGTTTAGTTGCAATTTCTTAAGTTAAGAATTATTGAATAATTAGTTTAGTTAATTTTGTTAAATCGAGAAGAAATTCAAAGAGCTTAAGCAAGATCGACGCTTTAGTTTGGTAATTGGCCGGCCTAGCCAATTGCTATACATCAGGTGTCGTGCTGGCAAATGCTAGAGTGTTGTTCGTGTTTATATTATCAAATATGCGATTTCTACTGAAGATTTCTACATGCTCCCATCGTTTTTCCTTTTCTGATTTCTATGTTTTCGTGTTTATCAGGTTCACTTACTGATTTAGTCAGATACAGAAGGCAATTTGATGTGAGTTTTTTGTTTTGATATTGATCTTTTTCCCCTGTCTGTTTATGTAGTGCTGTTTACTTATGTTGATATGCATTTATTTTTTGACATTTTTGCTTGTTTTTAAACAGAACATTTCTTATTGTATTCCTGAGGATGAGTGGTTCCATTCTAGATCAAATAGATATTCTTATCCTGATGTTTGTAAACTCATCAAAAGTCATCTGTCGGATAAACACTATGAGATATTGCGCAAGAGTTGTGTTGGGTGGGTGCTGACACAAGGAACCTGATAACTCCCTCCCTTGATGGAAATCGGAATAAATGTTTCAAAGGCCTTGACAGGATGTTTGTGTCAAAGGTCTTGGAACATTAACAGTTGATGAAATCCAAAACCTGTTCTATATGTCCGAATATTATTTAATTTTATTATATACTTCCTTTATATTATATATATGCTTGACTAATCTTTCAGGAAGTTTTTCGAATTATTTCCTTCCTTGTGACAAGTGTTGAGAAGGTTCAAATTGGAAAGATTATGGCTTCATTTGTTTCCAAGTTTAGAAGATCTTAAAGATGGCCATGATCTGGAATAGCCGTTGGAGAAGATTCTTGGCGCCGATTTGTCTCAATAAATAGAGAAGGAAGATGCAGACAGAATACACAAGTACTACATGAGCTTTCATTCATTCAAGCGAGATCTGTCTTCCAAGTGTATTCTCTGCTAGCGCTCAAGAGTTTGTTGTTTATTTCAAAGCCTTTGAGAGTCACTGTGAGCTTATAGGATATATTCATTTATAGTGTTACTCGAGAGTTTGTAACTCGGGAAGTTGCACTAGGCTATTGATTTGTGAGAGTAAGAGGATTGTACTAGATAGCTGAGAGAGGTGGGGCTCTTCTAGATTGGTCTAGGACTCCAAGGGAACGTGAGTTGACTAGATTGCAATTGTATAGGAGAGAGGCTTCTCGGTGAGCTATTAGGATCCTAAGCTAAGCGAATCAATAAAGCCTTTTGAATCCTAGGGTTGTGGAAGAACCCTAGGCGGGGACGTAGGTCGAGTTCGTGCCGAACCTCGTAAACAATTACTCGTGTCCTTTATTGCTTTACCTTATTTCCACACTTGGTTCGATTGTCTAACTTTGTGATTCAGGTTTATCTCAAAGGGTTTTATACGAGCTCCAAAAGTCTTGAGACTTTCTGCGAAAAACGGGCATACTCTATTCAACCCCCCTTCTAGAGTATTTCTTATTACATTGTTTTAAATTATCGAACCTTCGATTGGTATCAGAGCTTTACTCATTGTTTTTGATCTAACAATCTTGTGAGTTTTCGATCATGTCTGGTGAAGCAAGCGGAGGATTTGCACAGGGAAGGTCCACAAGCAGACCGCCACTCTTTGTAGGAAACAACTTTGTCCACTGGAGATCCTTGATGAAGATGTTCATCATAGACCAAGATCTAGAGCTTTGGAACATTATTGAAAATGGTCCGAAGATTCCAGAGAAAGATGGACCAAATGATACCAAAGTTGCAAAGAAGGAGTCTGAATACAACCAAGCAGACCTTGAAATCGTCTCCAAAAACTACAGGGCTATAAACTTATTTTATTGTGGTCTTAGCACTGATGAGTTTAATCGTATTTCATCTTGTAGGTCAGCTAAAGAGATTTGGGACAAATTGGTCGTCACCTATGAAGGAACGAGCCAAGTAAAAGACACCAAGATCAGCATCTTCCTTCGAAAGTACGAGCTCTTCAAGATGAAGCTTGATGAGACAATCAAGGCCATGTTCATACGATTCACAAAGATTACCAACAACCTTGACTCTCTCGGCAAGAGCTTTACCAACGTTGAGAAAGTGAGGAAGATACTGAGGTGCCTTCCAAAGGAGAAATGGGGTCCAAAAGTAACAGCTATAGAGGAAGCCCAGGAGCTCACCACTCTACCCCTTGATGACCTTCTTGGGAAGCTGATCACGCATGAGATGATCCTTAATGAAGACGATGGAGAACTTCCAGCTAGCACCAAGAACTTGGCACACAAGTCTAAGAAGGTTGAGTCCAAAGATGGATCTGAATCCGATGATGAGGATGACGATGAGGATGATCCTTTTGCTCTCATCACAAGAGGCCTTGCTCGAATTCTCAAAATGAAGAAGCAATTCAACAACAAGGATGGATCAGAGTCTTCAAAATTTCGAGGTAAGCCTCAATACAACAACTATGAAAAGAAGACTAAACCTTTGTCTTGTTTTGAATGTAGTGAAACAGATCATCTTGTGAAGGACTGCCCTCAAAAGACAAAGAGCCAGTCCAAGAAGGGTGACAAATGGAAGAAGAAAGCCATGGTGGCTACTTGGAGTGATTCCGACTCTGACTCCGACGATGAGAAGGCAAACATTTGTCTTATGGCCTCAGAAGATGAATCCCACGATGAAAAGCTTGAAGCTACTGTAAGAGAACTTATGGCAAGTCCAAAAGAGGTATTATCGGAATTCCTTTCCAATATGATTGCCAATGAAGAGAAGCTTATTGCTCAAACTAACATTCTTATTAAGAGAACTGTAGACCAAGAAAGAACTATTGAGGATCTGTCTATGAGGGTCAAAAGTCTTGAAGCTTCTTATTCAGGTCTTGACATTAAAGTCAAGACACTTGATTCGGAGAAATCTGAACTCAAGCAAGATCTCTCCTCTCTAAGAAATGAGCATCATGACTTAGAGAACGAGAAGATCTCCCTGAATAATAAGATTCAAGACCAACAGACAGCCCTCATAAGTTTTACCAAATCCAAAGGTACTCTCGATAGGATGTTGGGTGAGCAACAAAGCTCTCTAAACAAAAGTGGTATTGGTTACAATCCAAAGTTTTTAAAGAAGCAACACATTACCACTTTTGTAAAGGCAAAAGGAAGCAGAACCTCTCCTATATGTCACCATTGTGCTAGAAAGAGACAGGTAAAAGAGACCTGCCCCTATAGAAGAAAGGATCCATATATTATTCGCAATACATTTCCTGTTCATTTGAGAAAAGAACGGATAACACAAGTTTGGGTTCCAAAAGGCACTATTTTACAAAATATGGTTTACCCCAACAATGGATCCAAATTTGCTTATTGATCTAGCCACAAAGGTTGATGTTTGTCTTGCAGGAGATCACCAAGGTGAAAGAACACAAATGGATTATTGATAGTGGATGCTCGAGGCATATGAGTGGGAAGAGTTCTCTCTTTCATGATCTAAAGGAGCAATCCACGGGAACAATCACTCTTGGTGACAAAGGAAAATGCGACATCGTTGGTATTGGTAGTGTTGGAAGTGATTCCAGCCATAGTATTAAAGATGTCTATCTTGTTAATGGTTTGAAGTATAATCTGCTTAGTGTCTCTCAATTATGTGATAGTGGTAACAATGTCAGATTTAACAAGAAAAGATGTATAGTGTGCAGAGAAGATACAGGTGAAGTTATTTTGACTGCATATCGCTACAACAATATATACGCCGTAAATGCTGATCAAGTGGCACAAGGAAGCTTAACCTGTCTAAAGGCTTTGACGGATGATCCAAAGCTCTGGCACAGGAGACTCGGTCATGTGAGTCCACATACACTACAGAAGCTTGTGACCAAAGGGCTTGTAAGAGGGCTACCTGAGATGGACATCAAAGGTATTGATATGTGCAATGCATGCACACGAGGTAAACAAACACGTAGCTCTTTCAAACCCAAAAAGGTTGCAAGTTCTTCAAGACCCCTTGAACTTTTACATATGGATTTATGTGGTCCTATGCGAGTCAAATCTCCCAATGGTAAAAAGTACATGCTAGTTGTTGTTGATGATTTTTCTAGATATACTTGGGTTGCATTTTTAAAAGAAAAATCAGAGGTCTTATTTGAGTTTTCAAAACTTTGTAAGGAGTTGCAAACTTTAAGAAACGAGCCCATAGTGTCAATTCGGAGTGATCATGGTAGGGAGTTTGATCAACTTCAGTTTGATTTGTTTTGTGCTAAATATGGCATCTCCCATAACTTTTCTGCTCCTAGGACACCTCAACAAAACGGGGTTGTGGAACGCAAGAACCGCACCTTAGAGGATATGGCCAGGACTATGCTTTTAGAAAATGCATTACCTAAAACCTATTGGGCTGAAGCTGTTAACACAGCTAACTATATTTTGAATCGTTGTCTTATTCGTTCCATCTTAAAGAAAACTCCTTATGAACTTTTCAAAGGCCACAAACCACTTATATCTTATTTTAAACCCTTTGGCTGTACTTGTTTTGTTCATAACAATGGAAAAGATAACCTTGGGAAATTTGATGCGCGTAGTGATGAAGGTATATTTCTTGGCTACTCCACAAGTAGCAAAGCTTATAGAATCTTCAATAAAAGGACCCAGTTAGTTGAAGAAAGTATACATGTTATTTTTGATGAATGCAATGACGGTGCTTTGAGTGAAAGTGTTGCAGATATAGATCTTAACATCCATGAAGAGAACGAGGAAGTTGATGATGCTGCTACTAAGAACACAGAGAAGAGGAACATGCAGGAACAGATTCTTAACACTGAAGAATTGGCCCAAGGTGTTGAAGATTCGTCCAAAGCCCTTGGTGTCCAATCCAACAGTGTTGAGACGTCAGAAACTGCTGTAACTGAATCCAACAGGACCACGGAGTCAGACGTACCACAAATCAATCCTACCAGTGTGACGAATCAAGGAGCTGAGACTAGCAAAAGGAAATTCAAATACTCCTCATCACACTCATTAAAGGATATCATTTCTGACCCTACTTCTAGTGTTCAAACTCGTTCTAAACTTAAAGATCTTTGTGCTTTTCACGCGTTTGTTTCTCTTATTGAGCCAAAGAAGGTAGATGAGGCACTTAAGGAGCCAGACTGGATCATTGCCATGCAAAGTGAGCTTAACGAATTTGAAAGGAACAAAGTCTGGACCTTGAAGCCTAGGCCAAAGCATCAATTAGTCATTGGCACTCGATGGGTCTTTCGAAACAAGCTAGATGAGAATGGTAAGATCGTGAGGAACAAGGCAAGGCTTGTTGCTCAAGGCTACAATAAAGAGGAAGGTATTGACTATGAGGAGACCTTTGCTCTCGTAGCCAGGCTTGAAGCCATTCGCATTTTATTAGCATCTGCATCTTTTATGAGCATAAAGTTATATCAAATGGATGTCAAGTGTGCTTTTCTTAATGGTTTCTTAGAGGAAGAAGTATATGTGGCTCAACCCCCAGGTTTTGAAACTTTAGAATTTCCCAATCATGTTTATAAACTTGACAAAGCGTTTTATGGTTTGAAACAAGCCCCAAGAGCTTGGTATGAGCGCTGGTCAAAATATCTTTTAGAAAATGATTTTAAAAGGGGGTTGATCGACAAGACTCTTTTTATCAAAACCAAAGGAAAGGACATTTTGGTTATTCAAATTTATGTTGATGATATATTATTTGGTGCTACTAACACATCTTTGTGCAAGGAATTTTCTAACATCATGTGCAGTGAATTTGAGATGAGCTTGATGGGTGAACTCAACTTCTTTTTGGGATTACAAGTTCATCAATCCAAGAAAGGGATCTTTGTCAACCAAAGCAAGAACACTAAAGATCTCTTGAAGAAGTTCAAGATGGATCAATCCAAAGCAGCCAAGACTCCCATGAGCTCAACATTGTCTCTAGATCAAGACAAGACTGGAATAAGTGTCAATCAAAAGGAGTATCGAGGAATGATTGGATCTTTATTATATCTCACGGCTAGTAGACCTGACATCATGTTTAGTGTTTGCATGTGTGTTAGGTTTCAAGCTGATCCTAAAGAATCTCACCTCGTGGCTGTGAAGAGGATCTTTCGATATCTCAATGGCACTAAGGAGCTTGGACTATGGTACCCAAAGCAAAAGGATTTCACATTAATTGGATATTCTGATGCAGATTTTGCAGGCTATAAGGTGGATAGGAAGAGCACATCAGGATGTTGCCAATTCTTAGGAGCATCCTTGATCAGTTGGCACTCAAAGAAACAAAATTCAGTCGCTCTATCCACTGCAGAAGCCGAATACATTGCAGCTGGAGCCTGTTGCTCCCAAATCCTTTGGATAGCTCAACAAATGCGAGATCTTGGCATCAACCTCAAAGGCATTCCAATTAAGTGTGACAATACAAGTGCCATCTCCATCACTAAGAATACTGTTCAGCATTCAAGGACCAAACATATTGATATAAGGCATCATTTCATTAGAGATCATGTTGAAAAAGGTGATGTGTCCATTTCGTTTATTTCAACTGATTATCAATGGGCTGACATTTTTACTAAGCCTTTGGCAGAGGACAGGTTCACCTTCATAAGACGAGAGATTGGGATGCTTAACAAGGATGCACTTTCGTAGGGGGAGCATTCCCTTTACGAAAGATATATTCTACTTAGTGTCAAGACCCTTGAGAACTATGTCAAGGTGTGTGAACTAAATGGCGGATTACATTCATCGGATCATATATTTTTGGTTAATATCTTTTTAGATATTTAATCAATTATATTTTTATCGGATTTCAAAATTGCCTATTTATGTTATATTCTTAACCGTTAAGATATTTTTAATTTTGGAACTAAATCCCTCAGTTTTTCCGTCCGATTTTAATGGGAATATTTGAATTTTGAATTGGAAACTCTTCAAATCTTGGCAATGTTATCATTACCCTCCCTTGGAACTCTAAACCCGTCCCATCGCTCCATCATCTCTCTCTACTTATACCCACCTCTGTACCCGATTTCTTCACACTCTCAAACTGATCCAAACCCTCTCACCTTCTCCTTCTTCAACCTCTCAACCTTTTCTAAAGAAACCCTAGCCGATTTCCTCCATGGCACCCAAAACAAAGAAAGGTGTTACACCCAAAAGACTTGGCGCCACCCCCAAGGGACGTCAGGCCACTGCTACCTCTCCCACACCTGAACCCGCTCCTCAAGCCATTGTCCCAAATGTTGTCCAGAGCACCATCGCTGAGAGCACGGCCACTGTTCCTAAGAGCTCTCAAAAGCGCTCTTCTAAGAAGCCTCTCAGTGCCAAACAGAAAGGGAAGAGAAAGATTTTGGCTGAGGAAGTGGACGAGGAAGAGGAGGAAGATGACCTAGATGCCATCTTGGAAAGAGATGCTGCCAAGGAAGCCGAGGAGGAAGCCCTGAAGAAGAAAAAGGCCGATGAGGAGGCCGAGCTGGCAAGGAAACTGGCCGAGGAAGAAGCTGAGATGATTCGGAAGGAAGCCGAAGCCGAGGAGGTTCCTTCCGAGGAGGAGCCTGAGGAAGAAGAAGAAGAGCAAGAGGAATCTGGAGATGACGACGAAGCTGAAGGAGATGAAGCGGGGACCGGTGAGGACTCGGGGTCTGAGGAAGAGGAGGAAGAATCTCCCTCTCCTTCTCCTCCTCCCTCGTCTCCAAAGAAGCGGAAAGCCCCTGTTGCTGTCAAGCCTCCATCTCCCAAGCGCACCAGGAAGGGCACCCTCAGGAGTCTTGAAGCGCCTGTCAAGAGAGCTGCTCCGACAATTGCTTGCAGAAAGAATGCCGACCCACCTGCATATATCCAGGTAAATCAATCGTTGCCCTCCTCTTGGTTTGAAGATGCTGAGACTGCTGGTAAGTGGGTAGATGAGTTTCGAACTCGTAGGATTTGTTGTTCTGATTTTTTGGACTTTGAGTTCTTCGAAGCTTTGAAATTACCCTGCATTGATCTTCTAAAAAAATCCCCAGCCTGGACCGTTCTCAATCTTGAAACTGTCTACTACCCCCAGCTTACCCGTCTATTCTACATTAACCTAAAAGCCAAACACGACACCAATGGTTGGTCTTTGGAGTTTGTTGTCAAAGGGGTTAGAATCTCTCTCAACTCCAATGACTTTGCAGATTTCCTTGGCTTACCTAGCCCAGTTCCACCCTCTGAAATACACCCCTCAAAAGAAAATTGCATCATTCTTGTCCGAGCCAAGTACCTAATACCCGAAGCATCCAAAAGCACCTCAAAGCAACTCACCCACTCCTCCCTAGCCCTTGAGGCAGAAATTATTTTCAACATCATTGTTCGATGCCTCTTACCCCGTCTTAACTCTGGCTCACTCCTTACTGACAATGCCATGGTCCTGCTTTACCGTATCCTAAATGGCCTAGACCTTGATCTGGCCAACACTATCCTTGGAACCATGGCTCATGCTAGAAAAGCTAGAAAAGGCTCTCCCCTCCCCTTTGCTACCTTTTTGACCCCTCTCTTCAAAGCTTCTGGAATTGATGTCAAAAATGAAGAACAGCAGCGTCATATGGGTAAGTTCGACTCTAAGGGCCTTGAAAAGATTGGCATCACTCGGTCTCCCCAAGGGACTTTGAGTCTTGCCACTCCTTCAAAAGCCCTTCCCACTGCTCCAGCTTTCGATGAACGCATGGACAACCTAGAGTTGGGCTTGGAGGAAGTTCGCCTGGATATCAAGGAGCTGCAAAAGGAGTTTATGATGGAGATGAGCGGGATTTCCAAGATGCTACAAGGACTGTGGACGACGCTCACTGATGATGCTCCGGACGACGAAGCCTAAACCCTACCCTACCCTATCTCTATCCTTGATACATTGCTGGTTTTTTTTGGAAACATTTTCAAAACATTTGGTGACTGTTTTACCTCCTCCCTTTGTTGAAAGACAAAAAGGGGGAGATGATCTGTGGTTGTTTAGACTTTGAAAACCTCTATCTGCTTGAAGGTCTTGGAAGACCTTGGTTTTTGATTTTTGGTTTTCGGTTGGATGGCTTTTGCATGCTTTAAATTTTGATCCAACATTTGTCTAACCCATGCAGGTACTTAGTCCGATTTCTTCAATATTATTTATGCTTGACTAAGTTGCAGGGATGCACAGGTTTTGTCTTTCATCAAGGGGGAGATTGATAACTCCCTCCCTTGATGGAAATCAGAATAAATGTTTCAAAGGCCTTGACAGGATGTTTGTGTCAAAGGTCTTGGAACATTAACAGTTGATGAAATCCAAAACCTGTTCTATATGTCCGAATATTATTTAATTTTATTATATACTTCCTTTATATTATATATATGCTTGACTAATCTTTCAGGAAGTTTTTCGAATTATTTCCTTCCTTGTGACAAGTGTTGAGAAGGTTCAAATTGGAAAGATTATGGCTTCATTTGTTTCCAAGTTTAGAAGATCTTAAAGATGGCCATGATCTGGAATAGCCGTTGGAGAAGATTCTTGGCGCCGATTTGTCTCAATAAATAGAGAAGGAAGATGAAGACAGAATACACAAGTACTACACGAGCTTTCATTCATTCAAACGAGATCTGTCTTCCAAGTGTACTCTCTGCTAGCGCTCAAGAGTTTGTTGTTTATTTCAAAGCCTTTGAGAGTCACTGTGAGCTTATAGGATATATTCATTTATAGTGTTACTCGAGAGTTTGTAACTCGGGAAGTTGCACTAGGCTATTGATTTGTGAGAGTAAGAGGATTGTACTAGATAGCTGAGAGAGGTGGAGCTCTTCTAGATTGGTCTATGACTCCAGGGGAACGTGAGTTGACTAGATTGCAATTGTATAGGAGAGAGGCTTCTCGGTGAGCTATTAGGATCCTAAGCTAAGCGAATCAATAAAGCCTTTTGAATCCTAGGGTTGTGGAAGAACCCTAGGCGGGGACGTAGGCCAAGTTCGTGCCGAACCTCGTAAACAATTACTCGTGTCCTTTATTGCTTTACCTTATTTCCGCACTTGGTTCGATTGTCTAACTTTGTGATTCAGGTTTATCTCAAAGGGTTTTATACGAGCTCCAAAAGTCTTGAGACTTTCTGCGAAAAACGGGCATACTCCATTCAACCCCTCTTCTAGAGTATTTCTTATTACATTATTTTACATTATCGAACCTTCAGAACCAATATGGTTTCTAACTTTTAGCTCATGCATCAGATGATGTTGCGTCGAGTTTCCACCAAAAAGAAGATGGAGTTGTGGTTTAAGGTTGATGGATTTATGGCTCGGTTTTCTCTTGCTGAATTCCATGTTATTACTGGTCTTCCTTGTGAAGCTAATGATTGCAAACCACCCAAACATGTGTCTTCCATTGATTTTTTTGGGCAGAAGAAATGCTCTTATAAAGAGTTAGTACAGTGTTTTAAATCTGAGAGTAAATCTTCTGAGAAGAAGTTGATTCTGGCTAAGCTGCTTATTATTGAAAAGGTCCTATTATTCAGGAGATCAGAGTTTGTCAGTGAAGAAAACTTATCCCTTGCTTGCGCTGAGAATGAGTTTGAAATTTATCCCTGGGGGAGAGCTTCGTACACGAAGTTGGTGACGACATTAAAGAATATAGATCTGGCTGATCGTAATGATGATAGAGGTTGTTATGATATACATGGGTATAATCTTGCTTTTCAGGTAGTCTTTAATGTCGCATATTTATTGCTTGTTATCCTTTTTGAAGTTTGTCAGCATATTTATTGCTTGTTATCATATCTTACTCTTCTGGCTCAATATTTCAAATATTTTATGTTTATTTGCACCAGTCATGGATTATAGAAGCCTTCCCATCAGTAGCTGCAAAATTTGACTGTAATTTCAAAATGGTTTCTGGAGATCCATACTCTTTGCACTGGAAATGTCGCATTAAACACGTATATGATAGTGCTTCTGCACTTTTTGATGATGAGTTGGTAAGTTTATTATGTTTTGTAGTTGTTAGTGAATTAATTTAATATCTGTTTTAGGCACCATTGTCCACTACTTTTGGTAAATTTGTAAAAATACCAGAGACGTCAGCAGAAACTTGCAAAAACACCAGACTTGTCAGCAGAACCACATTTTTGCAAAATTTTTAATTTTTTGTATCAGGAATGATTTTTGTTTGACACTGATCATGTTTGATTTATTTTTTTATATATATCTTAACAAGTACGAACCAAATTATTGCATAAGTGTCAATATATTTTTATTTAGATCACATGTCAGCAGAGTAATAGATTGTCATTTAAATATAATTGCATAAAGAAGGTTTGGATGTGCATAGTCATTTAAATATTATTGCATAACATATAATCCTATTTTATCATTAAAAGCTAGTTGGTGCATATCTTTTATTTGGCTTAGTCATTTTATGTCAGCAGTCCCAAAGTTTTGCATAAATATTAAAGGTTATTAGCATAGGTGTTATTTTGTTGTAAATATCCGTGCTTTTAATCAGATATTTCCTCTATTTTTGTGTAGGCACCATTTTTCCCTATTTATGGTGAATTTGCAAGAACACCAGGGATGGTTTATAGTGAAGAAGTTGCTGATGAAAGAGTTGACGACATTGCTCAACCTGTTTTCCCCAAGCTGGCTGATCGTCTGTATGAAAGTCATCGATTGCGTACAAAGGCATATAATAACAGGTTCATACGCAATGATGCTTTAGCTGTTGTTGTTGGGAATGGCGGCGGCAATTTGGTCGAGAAACAGGATGTTGTAAATGATGCTGATTTAGATGATGTTGTTGGGAATGATGAAGTCAATTCGGAGGTAAAACTTGATGTTGTACATAAAGGAAAGAAGATGACATCCTTGAGAAGGGGTCGCTCCGCAGGTACCTTTCATTCCTCCCCTGTTTTGTCTTTAGAGGATAAGAAATCAAATAAGAGGAAAGTCACTAATATGCGGAAAAAGAAAGAGTCAGGTAAGAAGGTTCGGATTTTAGGTGCTGAGACAGATGTGCTAGTCAAAGAGTCTGTTATACCTGTTGTTGCTGGTGACAAGGTTGATCCAATGATTGAGTGTGAGAAGCTTGTACCTTTGAAGATTGTGTATCACAGTCTGAAGAAGAGGAAGACCGGTGATAAAGAGCCTAGGAATGTATTCTATTCAGAATGTGCTGAGAAGTCTGTATCTTTGCAAGTTGTTTCTACTACAGATATGTTGTTCCCTGATGGACTGTCTAATAAAAAGGGTGATGTGTTTGGTTCTGATCGTGATACTGGTGGGGTACATGACGATGTTGTTGACTCTGAAACTAGCGATGCTCTTGATGATGACTTTGGTGGAACCCATTCTGTTGACTCTACTGGGTCAACTGTGTCTCCTATTGGTTCTCCTCATGCCCATATTAATTCATCTGGTCCAGAGATTCAAGACATACCTTTGGGAGTTGATTCTGATGCAAAAAAACCTGGTGTTTGTGTTGATGATCCGATTGATGCTTCAATTCCTGAAGCTGAGACCTATGGCCATGTACCCGGAAATGGTTGTGGTGTGGGGTTGTTGTCTCCCAGCAAGGGTGAAATAAGGGATGAAATGGGTGATGTTCCTTTTAAATTTGATGCTAATGCCCCCGCCCCTGTTATTGATAGTTCATCTCAGCTGGTGCAAGAAATTTTTAGGCGTCTTGATAAGCTAGAACAGTTGCCTGAATGTATAAAGGAGTTGGCTGCCAGTGTAGGAGAAATTAAGACATGTATGGGGAAGTTAGATGGGATTATTAACATGTTTTCTGTTATTGGGGAGAAGTTCACTTCCCTTGAGAATAAGGTTACAATGCACGCATGTACAGGTGATGTCTCCCAGCCATTGCATTCCATACCTAATGATGATGCTGGTACAACAGTTAATAATGAAGTTTTCCCTGATATACTGGCTGATTTGCCTGTTTCTCATGGAGTTGTTTTGGATTTTAATAAAGGAGATGAAGTAGGTATCCCAAATGTTGATCTAAATTTACCCTCTAATGAAATGTCATCTGAGTTTGGTGTAATACCTGAGGCTGACATTGAAGGCAAGCGTCGCATTGAAGTTGGTGATTTCAATGATGTTCACCCCGAAGTTGATGGGGAACATTCTGATGTGAAGGAACTGAAAGTAGTTATTGAGGATGTAGTTCTGATGGATGTTGATGTCATTCCAACAGAAGGTGAATTTAGCGTGTCGCATTGTACTAACAGTGATCCATAGTGGTTAAAAATTGCATGTCCTGCCACTGAATATGATGGTGTAGGTTTTGATATGGAGGATTCGATTAAGTCTTGTGTGGGAGGTGATAAAGATGGCGATGTTATTACATTAATGGGATCGGAAGGTTGTGCTATGAAGCCTCGCCCGGATGAATCTGATGCTCTATGTCCTCCATCTACTATTGTTGATGTTAAGTTGTGTCCCTCTTCAAAAAATTTTGCTGGGGTTGTAGATAAAAATGATTGTGACATCTCTTTACCGGGGGTGGGTGTTGGAGATGCAAAGGGTGTTCCTGATGCTGACATCCATATTAATGCTGACATTTCATTGAGGGATGTGGTAGGTAATGATTATGATAGTGGAGGTTGTCAAGTTTATTCCACTAAGCAGGAATTTTATGCCGTTCAGACTTGCTTTGATTTGAAGTGGAGCGGTTAAGCTGGTGATTTGAATGAAGCTCAGAATGAAGATGTTGATGTAAAGAATGTGCAGGGAGTTATTGAGGATGCAGGTGGGATGGATGTTGATGGAAAGCAAATGAAAGGTGGATTTATTGATGCACATCGCCCTCAAGGGGATGCACATAATGAATCTCAGAATGAAGATCCTGATGTCAAGGAAGTGAAGGGAGTTAGTGAGGATGCCGGTAGCATGAATGTTGATGTGAAGCCAATTGAAGGTGGAATTATTGAAGCACAGTGCCCTCAAGGGGATGCACAGAATGAAGCTCAGAATGAAGATTCTGATGTCAAGGAAGTGAAGGGAGTTAGTGAGGATGTCGGTGGCATGAATGTTGATGTGAAGCCAATTGAAGGTGGAATTATTGATGCACAGCGCCGTCAAGGGAATGCACAGTGCTTAAAAATTGTTTGCGTTGACACTCAGGTGTCATCAGATTTTAATGTATTATCTGAGGCTGACATCGATAGCAAGTGTAGTGATGAAGTTGTTGATTTGAATGCTACCGAGTCTGAGTTTGATGTCGGAATTTCTAATGTGAAGGAACGAATTGAATTTATTGAGACTGTAAGTGGGGTTGACGTTGATGTCAGGCCATTGGATGTTGATTTTGTTGATGCACAGTGCCCTTTAGGTGATGCACAGTGTATAAAAATTGCTTCCTCTGACACTGAACATGGCGGGGGAGGTTCTGATATGCAGGATTCAATTACTGGTTGTATGGGAGGTGACGAAAAGGATGATGATATCACACTAATGGGCTTGGAAGATGTTAATACAAAGTTGCAATCAGATGATTCTGATGTTCTGCGTCCTCCATGTAACGTTGTTGCTCTTGTAATGGCTCCCCCCTCAAAAAATGTTGGAGTTGATGTTGAGAATGTTGATGACATGGGGTGTGGGGCAGCATATTCTTATCGAAAGGAATCAACGTTTGCTGGTGACGTGCAAAATTTAATGGTTGGTGATGTAAATGCAGTTGGGAATGATGCTAAATGCAGCGCAAACGCTTGTGAGTTGTCATCATCTCCATCTATTGTCATCAGTGAGGTTCTTTTGTTATTAAAAGATGTTGTTCAGGGTGGACTGTGTGATGTGAAGGGTACTGTCGTTGGTGATGCAGATGGGGTTGGTAAGGCTGCTGACATCTCGTCCACGGAAGCTGGCGATGCTTCTGTAAAGGGTTCTGCTTCTTCTATTCCTTCTGTATCAAAAAGTCTTGTTCTAGTTCCAGACGATTATGTTGCGCCTCGCTTTTTTGATTGGGATACATATGCAAAGGATCCTGCTGACATCTCAGTGCATTTTAGCATCAAATTTCATAAACCCAATACCTTAGATTTAACGTAGTCTCTATATGTCAACATCATCAATTTTTTGCATAAGTGACATAGGTTCTAGATTGATCCATTTTAATTTCTTTTAATATTGGTTTTAAATAGCAGTAACTTTATTAAATTGGATCTAAATTCTTGGCTTTTGGCACTAATTATTATTTTTAAATTAAAATGTCAGAAGAGTAACAGATCCTTATACTAATTTAATTCATTATTAGAGACAAAGCAAGGCTTTGATGTCCATAAACATGAAAACTTAGAAGCACACCATCTCAGTGCATCTTAGCATTAAAATTCACAAATATAATACCTTAGGTGTAGTGCAGTGTATATATGTCAACAGCATCAAAGTTTTGCATAAGTGCTATAGGTTTTAGTAGCATACCTACTTTTTTTTTTTCTGTTGATCACTTTTAAATTCTTTTAATTTTGGTTTTAAAGAACAGTAACTTTATTAGATTGGGTCTAAATTCGCACCTTTGGCAGTAATTATTATTTTTAAGGTAAGATGTCAGCAGAGTAACAGATTTTTATAAAATTTCAAGTCATTCTTGGAGAGAAAGCAAGGATTTCGTGTCCATAATCAGTAAAAGCTATCAGGACAACATCTCAGTGCATTCTAGTATTAAAATTCACAAATCTAATATCTTAGATGTTGTGCAGTCTTTATATGTCAGCAGCATTAAAGTTTTTATTTAGTTATATAGGGTTTCGTAGCATATCTGTGGTTTATTTCTGATTTATCTCTTTTAATTTCTTTTGAAGATTGGTTTCCAAGAGAAATAACTTTATTATTTTGAATCTACATTCGTGCTTTTGGCACAAATTCTATTTTTTTAAGTCAAATGTCAGCAGTGTGACAGATTGTTATATTAATTCAATTCATCACAAGAGACACACATTGTGTTAGTAGCATAACTATCCGAGTTTTGCGGATTGTCTAGAACTCGGGTTTGACCGGGTTTCGGGCGAGTTGGGGTCGATTTCGGGTTTTTAATTTTTTTTTTAAAGTAAAAAACCAGCATGTCAATTGTTGTGAGCTGAATCTGCCATGTTTTACAGTAACTTTTATATCGATTTCTGCATACATTGCATTCTTTTGGGTTTAGATAAAACAGAATCTGTGTAGTTAATGTTTATTTGCCAAATTATGGAATCTACACCAGTTTCTGTTTAATTCGCAGAATTCAAGGCATTTTACAGCAATTCTACAGAAGGTCAGAAAAGCTCGGAAAACAGCTACAGAAGCCCAAGGTCGAAGCAACAACGGAACCAGTCGAATCGAGTCAAGAGCCAAGGTTACTCGACCTCGAGTAAGCCCTACTCGATCTAGACAAGTATAGCCGAGCACAGCCTTGTCGACAGAGCCTGATCGAGAGCCAGACCAGCCCAGCTCCGGAAGTCTACTCGATCTCGACAAGCCCTGGTCGAGATCGACGATGCCTCAGCACCACACCCGGAGTCGACAAGGAGAAGAGCTGACCGAGAAGCCGAGGACGAGAAGCCGAGCACATCCCAACTCGATCTCGACTAAACTTGGTCGAGATCGACAAGCCACCCGAGCCAGTCCGAGGAGGAGTCCTCGACATCACCACAGGGAGCCATCTCGACCAATCCTAGTCGATCTCGAGGACTCTTAGTCGAGATCGACGAAGGCCGGAGACTAGATCCAGGCCTGTCGAAGAGATCCACCCGAGAAGACCTAGTCGGCAGAACCTCTACTCGATGTCGACAAGGGGTGGTCGAGATCGACGAGCATCGTGAACCAAGTCCGAGTCTGTCGAGCACCAGCTAGCCGAGACGACAAGTCAAGCCCAGTCGACCAAGATCCCTACTCGAGATCGACAAGAGTCTTGTCGAGATCGACCACGCTTTCAGAAGCTGTGCGACGCGGTTTGATCAACTCTACTCGGATTGGGACTTCTTGGGCGTGAAGGAACTCTAGTAGCCCGAAGATCTATCCATTTTGATCAATTCTATCCATGGAAGGGAGATCTATCAAGTCATGAAGACTTACCTAGTTTAGTTTTATCTTTTCCTTTTAAGATTTAATTCCATTAAGCTTTTATTTATCTTTTTAAGTTTTAGATGAAGTTTTAGATATAGATAGATATCTTCTTTCCTAGAATAGCTAGGGAATGAAGCCTATAAATAAAGCCCATGGAGCTCAGTTTTATTCATTCAATTTCAGAGCAAGACAAGTAGTTCCAAGGAGAAGTTTTAGGAGTTCGAAGGTTTTAGGGTTTTGGCGTTCAACGAGAGTTGGATCGCCGGGATTGTAAAATCTTTTGAATTTAGTTTAATGCAAGTTGTTTTCTTTCAATCAATGATGTCTGAGTTTGCGATGAAGCGCGAGTAGTCAACCCACTTCTAGGGTTGGGGCGAGCCCGACGATAGCCATGCATAATTGAGGTAAAGATCCGACCTTTATCATGTTTTGAGCATTTTCCTACTTGTTGATGTGTTTATTGCCCATCTAATGGAAATCCATGTTAACCACTTGGATTATAAACATAAAATCGGTAGAGACAATTAGGGTTTCTTGAGAGAGTTATCTAATTGTTGGAAAAGGCGAAAGCTTAGTCCTTTAATGCGATTCACATGATTATCTGTTTGATTCTACCTTATGCATGCTTGGTTATTGTCGTTGCAAACCCCAATCTTGGAAGTTCTTTTACATTAAAGTTTAAGTCGAAATCCCAAAAGCATTTGTTCTTTATTTTCTTTATTTCATTCGTTTTACTCCCTGCCCTCGTCGATCTCGACCACACTCTGGTCGACCTCGACCACTGATTCTTGACCTAGAGTCGCCGTAGCTTACTTGTGCAGGAATCGACGAAGACCAACTCGACCCAGACGAAGGCTACTCGATCTCGAGTAGTTCTGGTCGAGATCGACCACCCTTAGCCGAGCTGCTGCACTGTGTTCGACTACCCTAGTCGAGATCGAGGACCCTGTTGTCGACTTCTGTCCGTGAGATTACACCGCTGCCTAGGATCCGCTGACACGCTTCCTCGTGGATC
Source organism: Persicaria maculosa (assembly GCA_963922045.1). NCBI lineage: Eukaryota > Viridiplantae > Streptophyta > Magnoliopsida > Caryophyllales > Polygonaceae > Persicaria > Persicaria maculosa. Next base: position 20,112,245 of record OY998258.1, read on the forward strand.
GATCCTGACTTCCCGCTGCTACATCAGGAGGAGGTCTTGTAATTATTTGCGTGGGCAGAATCTGGTTTGATTTATTTTGTTATATTTCATACTCGATTTCCTCCTACCGTCAAATTGGCGCCGTTGCCGGGGAAGCTATCATTCGCGCCTTAGGTAGTTAAATCTCACGTCTACCTTGAGTTACTTTGCAGGTGTATGCGTCGTTCTGGTCAAACACCTGAGTTTGACGCTTTAGACGAACCGGAACGCCTATTTCACATCCGAGCTAAACTACAAAGAGCCATGGCGGCTGCTGAGACACAAGAACAGCTGATTGCGAGGCTTACCAGGGAGCTAGCCGCAAAGGATACTGCTATCGCCACAAAAGATGCTGTTATCGCCGCTGAGAAAGCAGCAAGGGAACAAGCAGAAGCTGAGCTTGCCCAATATCCAACTACAGCAGAGGATTATATGCATCCAACTCTCGTCGTGCCTGAATCGGCTATTCTAATCCCTGAAAACTCTTTTGAAATTCGCACTCAGTTTCGCTTCAAGGCCCAAAAACTTTCTTTCGGTCAGGTCGGGTTTTCGGGTTGGGTTATATTTTGACAGATCTAATAGTAGGACATTGGGTATAATTCTTAGTAATGTTATTGGGCTTCATTCATAATTTGTAAAACGAAGGCCCGGCCCACATCAAAGAAGTATGCCCACTTTCATCATCTCTACCAATTCATCCCCCCGGCGTTTCATCTCCCTCCATTTTTACCTTTATTACGGCTATCAGAGATTGTTCTTCATCCACACTCCACAGGCATTTGGAGTTTCGGCCGAGTAAACTTCATCCACAGGCGTTTGAGTTAGTCTTCTTCATCCAAAAGGGGTTAGATTGTAGTTGTTGTTTCTGTTCAGGTTTTGTATTTATTTTTTAGTTTAACTGATCCGATTATAGAGATAGTGTCTTTTGATTGTTTGTTTTGTAGGGTTTTCTTCGTGAATGGCATTGCACGCGGTTATGGAACAAGGGTTTCACCCCAGTGTTGGCCATTTTACTATAATGATCTTCCCCTTGCCGTCTGATAAGGGATTTTCAATCGCCTTAAATCCTATCAAATAAATCCGACTAACCTAACTAATGTAGTTTGGCAAGTACGGGTCGATCCCACAGAGAGTCAATGATTTGTATGCAAGTAAAGTGTGCTAAATAAGAACTAAAGAAACAAATAGGGGGGATTATGATGATTCAGACTAACTAAGTAAAAAGCAAAAGGAAGTAAACTAAACAAATTGATTGAACAAATATGAGATAAATAACTTAGGCCAATCAATCTCAGCAATCAGGTTTGTTCATTGATCATCGAAATCGAATAGATAACTTCCTCTTAAACACTTTGTTGTGGAAAGACTATGTCTTTTGAATCCAATTCCTTATCGAATCTAGTTAACAGGACAACCAGACCCTGAAAACCCTAATTATCAAACAATCTTGAAATTATCAAGATTAAATTCAATAATCGATGAAGTCTAAAGGAAATCAACAAAGACAATCGACGCGCACAACCAGTTATTGCATCAATTGCAAATCAATTCTCTATACAAATCCCTAAATCAACCAGTTTCAGAGATTTATACTTTGCTACTCAAGAACATAGATAACTCAACCAGTAATTACCTATATCTAGCAATAGATTATCATGAACAGACATCAGTTGATCAGACTAACGGAAATTCATGAAAACCCTAAATATTCAGCGCAGAGAATCAATAACATTCAAAGAGGAGTATTAAGAAATAGAAATCTCACAATAAAATTGCAAACCTGAAGCTTCGATTGATCTCCCTAAGCAAAGGAGTTTAGCGGTTCATGCTTCAAAAGAAAACCTAAAACTACTTTCAACGTGAAAACAATGTCTGATGAAATTCCGTCCTCAAACTTCCAACTCCCAAAACTTAACCTAATTTTCTCCTCCTAATAATAATAATAACATATTAATGAAATAACAAATCCAAAAAAACTACAAAAGCCCAAAGCCCAAAGCCCAACTCGTCCTTCCCTATGCTGAAAACTGCACATGCCGAATTTTGTTCAGTAGCCAGATTTGAAGTCCCGATTCCGCTGTTTTTAAGACTGAATTCGGAAAAGTCATAAACACAAAAGTTGTAGGTCTTCGAATCCTCTTTCCAGCAAGTATAAGTACGCCCCGATCCGATAATTACAGCCTTCAAACGACTCGTTTTAGTGCAGCATCGTCAACCTGGACAGCTCCAATCAATTGTATGTTTAGCTCCTCTCCTCGGCTCTCGTGCTCTTCGGTTTCCATTCAATCTTCGAGCATTGGCTCGAGCTTAGGTTCACCTCTTTACAATCACCTGAAATCATGCACAAATCTCGTAGATTCCGACTCTAATTAAAATATAATGAAAACTTGAAAACTACTCTAAACTCATGCATTTTACCCTACCTAAACACCTCTAAATGCCTATATTAACACTACCTAAATGTGCATGATCAAACTCCCACACACTTGAACCTTTCTTGTCCTCAAGGAAACAAAATCAATCCAACCAAACATCCCACAAATACACTCTTCATGGATTCACCTCGTCAAAACACAATCCAAATCAAGTAGGAAGCACAAGACAATAATCAACATCCTCACATGTATTTGAGTAACTCAAAGGCTTAGGCACATTTCAATCCAACCTCACCGGGTACATAAAGTGTTTCACCCATCGCTCTTGTGTTTAGGCTAAGTCAATTCCGCTCAAACTCAATCCAATGCAACTAAACTACATGAAAGTTGAAATTCACATCAACATGTCCACCGTGAGTGACATTACAAGCAATAATCATCATGAGGTCTTGTAAGGGTTGCAATGGGGCTTGGTGAGAAAATTAAGGTAGAGAATGTTTTTGGCTTGTGGTGCTCATAATCCGGGAACTAAGCTCCTAGTAACCAATTACAAGCTCAACCAAAACTTATCACAAACCATCAAACTTAAGCCTCAAACACAACACAATACAAGAACTTTCTTTAGACCAAACAATACTCCCAAATCATTTCTAAAGATGATGAAGAATGGTTCTTTTTATTGCAACTCTTTTTTCTTTCCTATGTTTTCTTTCTTTCTTTTTTTTTTCTTTTTTTTTCTCGACTTTTACTCCTAAGTGAATTTTATTCTCCTTAGGCCCCGAGTATACATTTATATACATAAATTCATAGAACCAATCCTCAAAATAAGCACCAAATGAATCAACACAATACACAATCACATTCTCAAAGCACTCACTCACTCAAATCATCATTTCACCAATTCTAATCCTAATTCCCGGATGGGTTAGGCTACAATTGGCTAAGGATAATTTTTATGGAGCTACAAAGATAGGCTAATAGGCTCAATTTGGCTTCAAACAATGGATGAAATGCAAGGGAAGATAGGGAATATCATGGCTCAGTAACAATCATGCCTCAATCATGCGAAAATCAAAGTAATGATCAACATATATAGCCTTGACATAGATATCAATCCCAATTCTCAGAGGTAGTCACATTGGAGAGTATCACACACAAGAAGCAAAGAGGAAATCCATAAAGCATAGTCCCAAAAAGGCTAACAAAAACTCACAAGGTAAATTTTTGTTTGATTTCAATGCCACCTAAAATGTAAGAGTTATACATGCTCAATCAATCCATTATCTCATGCTCCCCTAGATCAAACAAACTAGACGAGGATCAACCATTCAAGCATATCATGGGACTTATAATTAGATTAAGAAGACAATTGGTACAGATGGGGTTATCTAGAATGTCATGCATGCTCAATTTTTTTTTCTTTTTATATGATTTTTCTGTTTTTTTTTTTTAAAATATGCAAGACTAAGAATAATAAACATGAAATGCAAAGAAAGAAATATATACAATGCAACCTAAATGCAAACATGTAAATGTTCCCTCCCTCATACTTAATTCACACATTGTCCTCAATGTGAAAAATACAAGAGAAAGGAAGAAAGCACTTACAAAGTCATCTACATGTCAGGCGGAGGCGGAGATGGAAAATTGAAGCACAAGAGTAAGGCGAGCCAACATTTTTTCTTGTCTTGACCTCAAGGAGACACCACAATACAAACAGGAGACAAGACAACACCAACAAAGAAATATTTGTTGTCCCGGCAAAGACAACTCACAATAATAATCAATGGTGTCAAACCACTTACAATAACACACAACAAAGCAATAAACATCAACAATTTGCAAATCGATAACAATTAAGCATAAATTGATCAAAACTATAATCGATAAACTCAACAAGAAACTCTTATCAAGTTTAATATCAAAAAGCAAGATCAATTCAAATGCTCAAGACTCATAATTCCAAAATTTGCAATTCAACAATTAAGCACAAGAATCCCAATCCAAATCACAAACCCCAATCAATCTAATTCACCCCCGAATTTCTCTATCAATAAGTTCCTAATTCACCCAATTTGACATACCATCCACAAAGTCAAGACAACTTCCCTAAATCAATCCTCTTCCATCAACATATTTAGCACAAATAGGGTTGAATTTCACCCAAACAACTCCTAAATTACACAAATATTTATTCAATTTAATAAAACCTAGAAATTGGGGATTTTTGAAAACTTACCTCAACACCTTCAATGGAGGAGAGAAAGAGGCGGGAGGCTGACCGGAGGTGGTGGCCGGACACGGGGCCGGAAGTGGCTGGACGAAGTCGGCGGCGTTCTGGTGGCTCCAGGGGCGGGAAGGCGGCGCTAGCGGCTGGAAGGGAGAGCGCTGGCGAGGTCGGTTGGCTGGGACGGGGGAGCGCGGAACGCTTGGTGTTGACAGGAGAGAGGCGTGAGGGCTTCGGAACTCGTCGGGATGGCTGCTAGTCGGAGGGAGGCTCGCGCCGGCGGCTACAGTGGCGGGAGGCACGCTCGCTGCTGCAGCGCTCGGGTTGGAGACTCGGCCAAGACCGAAGACGCGCTTCCTCTTTCTTTCTTTCCCTTTTTTTTTTTGAAGACGCTATACAGCTCGGGTTGAGATTAATAACTCGACCGAGTTCTTTTCCCCACCCGAGTAGTATCTCGTAATCCCTGTTCGTTACTCGGTTTGGACTAGAAACTCGATCGAGCTCTCTACCCGAGTTTGCTACTGTCAATCCCATGGGTTAGGACGTTTTTTTTTTTTTTTTTTGAAATTGAAAGGGAATTTGAGAACCTAAAAAAAAATTATGAAATATGCAAAACTAATCTACTCACCTTGGGTTGCCTCCCAAGAAGCGCTTGGTTATGGTCATTAGCTCGGCGTTTTGGTTGTCCATTTAAGACCTATTCGGACATCGTCAGCGCCTTAAGCAGCAAATCAAACTCTTGTGAACACCATCTAGGTAGGCAGACACTACATACGAGTAAGTTGAAGTCAAAGTATGTCCTCAACTCCTCATATGTCTGAGTGTGACTCTCCACCATGGGTATGTAGAACCACCAATTCAGTTCCATTGGCGGTATGTCGAAGTAATGAGCCCAAGGGTCGACATAATCACTGAACTTCTCACAATTGTAGAGGATATCAAGTCTTTGCTCAGGAGCCACAGAAATCAGCTCCGAACTTGGTTCCTTGATAGGCGAGCTCGAGACAATCTCATTGAATGAAGGAGGCAATAAATCACACGGAATCTCACGCGTCGACTCATGACACTCCATGTCAGGAAGTAGTGTACTCTCCTCTTCATCGCTGAAGAAATTGTCATCATCTGCGAACATGTCCTCTTCCGCCAAAACATTATCATGCTCATAGCTCAAGGGTAGGGGAGGTGGCAGAGTAGACTCGGATGAACTCAATAAGGGAGGAATAGGAATCACACACTCACCTTCATCTTCATGACTTTCTGAGCTTCCCTCGGGTGTGACAAACAGATCCTTGTCACTCCCTAGTGTGTTTTTGGTGAGGCTCTCTGTCGGGTTAACCACCGGTTTAGACGGTAGTTCACTCGCTTCACAAGCTAGAATGTCATTCCCCACTTGGACCATTCGGTGCACTCGTTCATCTAATTCAATGATCTGCTGACACAATTGCTCATTCTCCTCATTAGAGGCCTTGGATAGATCCTCCAAAGGTGTGTCGAAGTAATCCATTGGTTGAGGTTCTAGCGTGAAGGACACTTCCTGCAAGGCCTGGTGACCCATGTAGCAAATAAGATCCCAAATTCCCGCCAAACCTAACCTTGCTAGACTTCCACCGCTCATGTATATAGCACGCGCCTTTGTCTCAGCAGTCATCCCCTCTATAACGCAGACAACCATATCTTGCAAACTATCGTGGAAACCCCGCACATTGCGGATGTCCACACACCTCTGGAACCTAGTGAGATATAGGTGAAAGTTTTCACCTTCGAACTGCAATAATCTCAACATCTTAAACTGTTAGTAGCATATGTGCTGTGAACCGTAAGATAGGTTCACAACAAAAGTTAGTAGCCAAATTAACACACAAGACAAACAAACAAATAACAACTTGACTCCCCGGCAACGGCGCCAAATTTGACAAGGGATTTTCAGTCGCCTTAAATCCTATCAAATAAATCCGACTAACCTAACTAATGTAGTTTGGCAAGTAAGGGTCGATCCCACAGAGAGTCAATGATTTGTATGCAAGTCAAGTGTGCTAAATAAGAACTAAAGAAACAAAGAGGGGGGATTATGATGATTCAGACTAACTAAGTAAAAAGCAAAAGGAAGCAAACTAAACAAATTGATTGAACAAATATGAGATAAATAACTTTGGTCAATCAATCTCAGCAATCAGGTTTGTTCATTGATCATCGAAATCGAATAGATAACTTCCTCTTAAACACTTTGTTGTGGAAAGACTATGTCTTTTGAATCCAATTCCTTATCGAATCTAGTTAACAGGACAACCAGACCCTGAAAACCCTAATTATCAAACAATCTTGAAATTATCAAGATTCAATTCAATAATCGATGAAGTCTAAAGGAAATCAACAAAGACAATCGACGCGCACAACCAGTTATTGCATCAATTGCAAATCAATTCTCTATACAAATCCCTAAATCAACCAGTTTCAGAGATTTATACTTTGCTACTCAAGAACATAGATAACTCAACCAGTAATTACCTATATCTAGCAATAGATTATCATGAAAAGACATCAGTTGATCAGACTAACGGAAATTCATGAAAACCCTAAATATTCAGCGCAGAGAATCAATAACATTCAAAGAGGAGAATTAAGAAATAGAAATCTCACAATAAAATTGCAAACCTGAAGCTTCGATTGATCTCCCTAAGCAAAGGAGTTTAGCGGTTCACACTTCAAAAGAAAACCTAAAACTACTTTCAACGTGAAAACAATGTCTGATGAAATTCCGTCCTCAAACTTCCAATTCCCAAAACTTAACCTAATTTTCTCCTCCTAATAATAATAATAACATATTAATGAAATAACAAATCCAAAAAAACCACAAAAGCCCAAAGCCCAAAGCCCAACTCGTCCTTCCCTATGCTGAAAACTGCACATGCCGAATTTTGTTCAGTAGCCAGATTTGAAGTCCCGATTCCGCTGTTTTTAAGACCGAATTCGGAAAAGTCATAAACACGAAAGTTGTATGTCTTCGAATCTTCTTTCCAGCAAGTGTAAGTACGCCCCGATCCGATAACTACAGCCTTCAAACGACTCGTTTTAGTGCAGCGTCGCCAACCTGGACAGCTCCAATCAATTGTATGTTTAGCTCATCTCCTCGGCTCTCGTGCTCTTCGGTTTCCATTCAATCTTCGAGCATTGGCTCGAGCTTAGGTTCACCTCTTTACAATCACCTGAAATCATGCACAAATCTCGTTGATTCCGACTCTAATTAAAATATAATGAAAACATGAAAACTACTCTAAACTCATGCATTTTACCCTACTTAAAAACCTCTAAATGCCTATATTAACACTACCTAAATGTGCATGATCACCATCTCAAGATTATGGACACAGTGAAGTTCGGGTGTCCATCCAATCCGATCACCATCGTGAGACCATTGAGCAATTTTACCTTTGGAATGGGTTGTCATGGAGTTTACAGGACTGCGATGTAAGGTTAGATGATGTGGGATTCCCAGCTGTGGTTCGACATCAGTTAGGAAATCAAATGTTAAGTGATTTCACCAGGTCATGGTTTTCTCAAGACGCTGATTTGGTCAAGTATGGGTTGTGACCTAACATCAGGTTTAATTTGTACTACACGGAAGTGCCTGAATCGGATTCTAGCTCTGACTCCGACATGGAGGTTCCTATGGAGGTTGAGTATGAGTATGAACATCATCCAGCCCCAGCATACGTTGTTGCAGCCCTTCGAGAGGTTTATGATCTTGAGCGGGATGGGGAAGAATGTACCATCTGTCGTCAGGTGATGTTGCAGTCGATGCCTGTCATAGTCCTGCCATGCTCACATTCTTTTCACCCAGATTGTATTAGAGAAAGGCTGAATATTCAAAGCTTTTGTCCCTTATGTCGATTTCCAATGTAACTGTAGTTGTAATGAATAGTCGACGCAATTAGAAGTTAGTTTTTGTGAATGTTGATTGCATAGTCGACGCACTTATAACTTGGGTTTGTTGTAGTATCGGGATTGTAGCCCTTTTTGTATAGGATCGGCATGCTAGCAAAAGACTATGTATTTTAACACTTTTGGGGTATTGGTGTAAGGGAAGTTGTAGTATCTGTTGTTAGGACTTGGGGTAAACATATTTATAAAATGAATAGAATTCTGTATTGTTCGTTTTTGTCTAAGATTTGCACTCCATTATATATGTGTTGATGGTAATGGAATTTTTAAATTACAGTTTAGGAGATTCGGAACAGTTTCTACTTGCTTTGCCCTATTTCTTTAGTTTCTCATTGGTTTGCATATAGGTCGGATTAACTAGGCCAACATGATGCATAACAGGGTAGATGTTTGAAGTACAAGGTTTGCACTGATGCATATTTGTGACAGTAAAGTTACAAAATGCATAATTGATAACTGAAGGTTCGATAATATAAAACAAGGTAATGTAGAAATACTCTAGAAGGGGGGTTGAATAGAGTATGCCCGTTTTTCGCAAAAAGTCTCAAGACTTTTGGAGCTCGTATAAAACCCTTTGAGATTGAACCTGAATCGCAAAGTTAGACAATCGAACCAAGTGCGGAAATAAGGTAAAGCAATAGATAAAGGACACAAGTAATTGTTTACGAGGTTCGGCACGAACTTGGCCTACGTCCCCGCCTAGGGTTCTTCCACAACCCTAGGATTCAAAAGGCTTTATTGATTCGCAAAGCTTAGGATCCTAATAGCTCACCGAGAAGCCTCTCTCCTATACAATTGCAATCTAGTCAACTCACGTTCCCTTGGAGTCCTAGACCAATCTAGAAGAGCCCCACCTCTCTCAGCTATCTAGTACAATCCTCTTACTCTCACAAATCAATAGCCTAGTGCTTACTTCCCGAGTTACAAACTCTCGAGTAACACTATGAATGAATATATCCTATAAGCTCACAGTGTAACTCTCAAAGGCTTTGAAATGAAATAAAAAACTCTTGAGCGCTAGCAGAGAGTACACTTGGAAGACAGATCTCGCTTGAATGAATGAAAGCTTGCGTTCAACCGGTGTGTTCTGTCTTCTTCTTCCTTTCAATTATATAGAAGCAACATGGCGCCTAAGGATCTTCAACAACGGTTAGTTCGGATCATGGCGCGCCCAAGGATCTTCTATTTTTGGACACTTCGAAGACATGATCTCTCCAATTTGGATCTCCTCAATATGCACCATAAGGAAAGAAGTAATTCGAATAATACTTCCTGAAAGGTTAGTTAGGCATATAATATAATGGAAGTATATAATATTAAATAATATTCGGACATAATAATATATAGAACAGGTTTTGTATTTCATCAATACTGTTAAAGCTCCAAGACCTTTGACACAGACAAACTGTCAAGGCCTTTGAAACTTTATTCCGATTTTCATCAAGGGAGGGAGTTATCAATCTCCCCCTTGATGAAAGACAAAACATGTGCATCCCTACAACTTAGTCAAGCATAAATAATATAAGTGAAATCGGACTAAGTACCTGCATGGGTTAGATAAATGTTGGATCAAATTTTTAAAGCATGAAAAAGCCATCCAACCGAAAACCAAAAGATCAAAAACCAAGGTCTTCCAAGACCTTCACAGCAAAAAGGTTTTCAAGTCTAAACAACCACAGATCATCTCCCCCTTTTTGTCTTTCAACAAAGGGAGGAGGTACCAGTCACCAAAAGTTTTGAGAATGTTTCCAAAAAACCAGCAATGTATCAGATTTCTGGGATGGGATAGGGTAGGGTAGGGTAGGGTTTAAGCTTCGTCGTCCGGAGCATCATCAGTGAGCCTCGTCCACAGACCTTGCAGCATCTTGGTTATCCCGCTCATCTCCGTCATAACCTCCTTGTGCAGCTCCTTGATATCCAGGCGAACTTCCTCCAAGCCCAACTCCAGGTTGTCCATGCGTTCATCAACGGCTGAAGCAGTGGGAAGAGCTTTTGAAGGAGTGGCAAGACTCAAGGTCCCTTGGGGAGACCGAGTGATGCCAATCTTTTCAAGGCTCTTGGAGTCGAACTTACCCATATGACGCTGTTGTTCTTCATTTTTGAAATCAATTCCAGAAGCTTTGAAAAGTGGGGTCAAAAGGGTAGCAAAGGGGAGGGGGTTCCTTTCCTGGCTTTTCTTGTGTGAGCCATGGATCCTAAAATGGTGTTGGCCAGATTAAGATCAAGGCCATTGAGGATACGGTAAAGGAGGACCATGGCATTGTCAGTAAGGAGCGAGCCAGAGTTAAGACGAGGTAAGAGGCATCGAACAATGATGTTAAATATGATTTTTGCCTCAAGGGTAAGGGATGAGTGGGTGAGTTGCTTCGAGGTGCTGTTAGATGCTTCGGGTAGGAGGTACTTGGCTCAAGCAAGGATGATGCAGTTTTCTTTTGAGGGGTGTATTTCAGAGGGTGGACATGGGCTAGGTAGGCCAAGGAAATCTGCAAAGTCATTGGAGTTGAAAGAGATTCTAACCCCTTTGACAACAGATTCCAAAGACCAACCATTGGCGTCGTGTTTGGCTTTTAGGTTTATGTAGAACAGGCGGGTAAGCTAGGGATAGTAAACGGTTTCAAGATTGAGAAGGGTCCAGGCTGGGGATTTTTTGAGAAGATCAATGCAGGGTAGCTTCAAAGCTTTGAAGAACTCAATATCCAAAAAATCAGAACAGCAAATCCTACGAGTTCGAAACTCATCTACCCACTTACCAGCAGTCTCAGCATTTTCAAACCAAGAGGAGGGCAAGGATTGGTTTACCTGGATGTAGGCAGGTGGATCGGCGTTCTTCCTGCGAGCAATCGTTGGAGCGGCTTTCTTGACAGACGCTTCAAGGCTTCTAAGAGTGCCCTGCCTGGTGCGCTTTGGGGATGGAGGCTTGACTGCAATTGGGGCTTTCCGCTTCTTAGGAGACGGGGGAGGAGGAGAAGGAGAGGGAGATTCTTCCTCCTCTTCCTCAGACCCCGAGTCCTCACCGAACCCCGCTTCATCTCCTTCAGCTTCCTCGTCTTCTCCAAATCCGTCTTGCTCTTCATCTTCTTCCTCAGGCTCCTCTTCAGATGGAACCTCCTCAGCTTCGGCTTCCTTCCGAATCCTCTCAGCTTCTTCCTCGGCAAGTTTCCTTGCAAGCTCGGCTTCCTCCTCGGCCTTTTTCTTCTTCACGGCTTCCTCTTCGACTTCCTTGGCAGCATCTCTTTCCAGAATAGCATTGAGATCATCTTCCTCGTCCACCTCTTCAGCTAAGATCTTCTTTTTCCCTTTCTGTTTTGCACTGAGGGGCTTCTTAGCAGAGCGTTTTTAAGAGCCCTTGGTAACAATGGCCGTGCTCTCAGCGATGGTACTCTGGACAACAGTTGGGATAATGGCTTGAGGAGTGGGTTCAAGTGTGGGAGAGGTGGTAGTGACCTGACGTCCCTTGGGGGTGGCGCCAAGTCTTTTGGATGTGGAAGCTTTCTTTGACTTGGGAGCCATGGAGGAAATCGGTTAGGGTTTTCTTAGAACAGGTTGAGAGGTTGAAGAAGAAGAAGGTGAAAGGGTTTGGAGAGGTTCAGAGTTTGTGAGGGAATCGGGTACAGAATTGGGTTTAAGTAGAGAGAGAAGATGATGGAGTGATGGGACGGGTTTAGAGTTCCAAGGGAGGGTAATGATATCATTGCCAAATTTGAAAAATTTCCAATTCAAAATTCAAACTATTCCATTAAAATAGGACTGAGTAACCGAAATATTTAGTTCCAAAATTAAGATATCTCAACGGAAAGAAAATATAATATAAATAGGCAATTTTGAAATCCGATAAAAATATAATTGATTAAATATCTAGAAAGATATTAACCAAAAATATGTGATCCGATGTATGTGATCTACCATTTAGTTCACAAACCTTGACATAATTCTCAAAGGTCTTGACACTAAGTAGATATTATCTTTCGTAAAGGGAAAGCTCCCCCTACGAAAGTGCATCCTTGTTAAGCATCCCAATCTCTCGTCTTATGAAGGTGAACCTGTCCTCTGCCAAAGGCTTAGTAAAAATGTCAGCCCATTGATAATCAGTTGAGATAAATGAAATGGACACATCACCTTTTTCAACATGGTCTCTAATGAAATGATGTCTTACATCAATATGTTTGGTCCTTGAATGCTGAACAGGATTCTTAGTGATGGAGATGACACTTGTATTGTCACACTTAAAGGGAACGCCTTTGAGATTGATGCCAAGATCTCGCATTTGTTGAGCTATCCAAAGGATTTGGGAGCAACAGGCTCCAGCTACAATGTATTCGGCTTCTGCAGTGGATAGAGCGACTGAGTTTTGTTTCTTTGAGTGCCAACTGATCAAGGATGCTCCTAAGAATTGGCAACATCCTGATGTGCTCTTCCTATCCACCCTATACCCTGCAAAATCTGCATCAGAATATCCAATTAATGTGAAATCCTTTTGCTTTGGGTACCATAGTCCAAGCTCCTTAGTGCCATTGAGATATCGAAAGATCCTCTTTACAGCCACGAGGTGAGATTCTTTAGGATCAGCTTGAAACCTAGCACACATGCAAACACTAAACATGATGTCAGGTCTACTAGCCGTGAGATATAATAAAGATCCAATCATTCATCGATACTCCTTTTGATTGACACTTTTCCCAGTCTTGTCTTGATCTAGAGATAATGTTGAGCTCATGGGAGTCTTGGCTGCTTTGGATTGATCCATCTTGAACTTCTTCAAGAGATCCTTAGTGTACTTGCTTTGGTTGACAAAGATCCCTTTCTTGGATTGGTGAACTTGTAATCCCAAAAAGAAGTTGAGTTCACCCATCAAGCTCATCTCGAATTCACTGCACATGATGTCAGAAAATTCCTTGCACAAAGATGTGTTAGTAGCACCAAATAATATATCATCAACATAAATTTGAATAACCAAAATGTCCTTTCCTTTGGTCTTGATAAAAAGAGTCTTGTCGATCAACCCCCTTTTAAAATCATTTTCTAAAAGATATTTTGACAAGCGCTCATACAAAGCTCTTGGGGCTTGTTTCAAACCATAAAGCGCTTTGTCAAGTTTATAAACATGATTGGGAAATTCCAAACTTTCAAATCCTGGGGGTTGAGCCACATATACTTCTTCCTCTAAGAAACCATTAAGAAAAGCACACTTGACATCCATTTGATATAACTTTATGCTCATAAAAGATGCAAATGCTAATAAAATGCGAATGCCTTCAAGCCTGGCTACGGGAGCAAAGGTCTCCTCGTAGTCAATACCTTCCTCTTGATTGTAGCCTTGAGCAACAAGCCTTGCCTTGTTCCTCACGATCTTACCATTCTCATCTAGCTTGTTTCGAAATACCCATCGTGTGCCAATGATTGATTGATGCTTTGGCCTTGGCTTCAAGGTCCAGACTTTGTTTCTTTCAAATTCGTTAAGCTCACTTTTGATGTCTCCAAAGTAGCCATGTCTTTATGCATGTTTTAGTTCCATATTCTCTATATTTTGCATATTTCGGGTTGGGAATATGTCGAATTTATGTAGTATATGCTTATTTGTTAGAAACGGAGATCTACATAAGTTTCTGTTTAATATTGCAGAATATGGAAACATTTCGGGAGAAAACCAAGGAGCGAAGACGGAAGCAGCAAGTCTACTCGATCTCGACTAAGGTCTCATCGAGATCGACAAGTGCCAAACCCCATTCCCCGAGCCATGTCGAGGAGATGCTGCTCGACAACACCAGGCCAGGCCATGATCTACTCGAGATCGACAAAGACCTTGTCGAGATCGAGGAAGCCCAGGAGCCTGTGTTCGAGCATGTTGTTGTGAGCTGAATCTGCCATGTTTTACAGTAACTTTTATATCGATTTCTGCATACATTGCATTCATTTGGGCTAAGATAGTACAAAACCTATGTAGTTTATGCTTATTTGTCAAATTATGGAACCTACACCAGTTTTTGTTTAAATCGCAGAAATCGAGGCATTTTACAGCAATTCTACAGAAGGTCAGAAAAGCTCGGAAAACGGCTACAGAAGTCCAAGGTCAAGGAAGCAGCGGAACAGTCAAATCAATCTGAGAGTCAAGGTTACTCGATCTCGAGTAGCTCTTACTCGACCTAGACAAGCATGTCCGAGCAGCCTTGGTCGACAGGGCCTGATCGAGAAAGCCAGACCAACCCGACTTCCGAAGTCTACTCGATCTCGACAAGCCCTAGTCGAGATCGACGAAGCCCAGACACCACATCCGAAGTCGAGGAGAGAAGCCGAGGACGAGAAGCCGAGTACACCCTACTCGATCTCGACAAACCTTGGTCGAGATCGACGAAGCCCCTGAGTCCAGATCCGAGCCAGTCGAGTAGAGCCACCCGAGGAGACCTAGTCGATGACCCATCCCTACTCGACATCGACAAGCCTTTGTCGAGGTCGACGAGCACAGTGAGCCAAGACCGAGTCTGTCGAGCACCAGCTAGCCGAGACGACGAATCCGAGCCAGCCAGTCCTACTCGATGTCGACAAGCCACTGGTCGAGATCGAGTAGACCTCCCAAGTCGAGTTACGCGGTTTTGACGAGTCCTACTCGGTTTAGCTTTACTTGGGCACAAAGGAAGACAGCTTGACCGAATTCTATCCAAGGAGCAAGATCTATCAACATCATGAAGACTTACCTAGTTTAGAATATCTTTTCCTTAAAGATTTATTTCCATTATGCAATTTATTTATCTTTTGAGCTTTAGATATAATTTTAGATATAGATAGATATCTTCTTTCCTAGATTAGCTAGGGAATGAAGGCTATAAATAAAGCCCTAGGGGCTGGTTTTTCATTCATTCCAATTCACACACAATTCAATTTCAGAGACAATTAGTTAGTTACACATAGAGTTTAGGAGTTCTAAGGTTTTTAAGGTTTTGGCTTTCTGCGAAAGTTGATTGCCAGGATTGTAAAGGCTTTGAATTTAGTTTTAATGCAAGTTTCTTTTTATACATCAATGTTTGTTATTGCGATGAGGCGTGAGTAGTCCACCCACTTCTGGGGCTGGGGTGAGCCCAACGGTGGCCATGTGAGATAACGCGGTAAAGGTCAGATTTTGTTATGCGATTTGTCTTCTATCCCTATGAGCATGATTCTTTTGCGAGAGTTGAAGGTGATCCTTGTTTGTGTTATTGAAGCGAAAGTGATCTTAATGCAACTTGGATTAATTATGTGAAAAGGGTTAGTAACAATTAGGGTTTATGCGAAAGCCTCTATATGCCTATTTGTTAATGACGAAAGTTATTTGATGGAAAGCATGATCTTTTATGCCTTTATGTGTTACTTTGCATGGTTATCGTTGTGGTGTTGAAACCCTGGCTTTGGAAGTCTTTTAATATATTGAATTTATTTCTGTCAAAAATCTGCGTTTGGGTTCGAGAATCTGCATTTTAAAGTTTCTGTTTCTTGTCGAGATAGAGGAGAAGCTCGTCGAGATCGAGTTGATTTGTCTTCGTCGAGTTGTTTTGCTTTGTTTTCTGTTTTCTGTTGTCGACCACCTTAGTCGATATAGAGGACAGCTACTCGATCTCGAGTAGCTTCTGTGTCCTCAATTTACTTTCTGCTTTGCTTTGTCTTTTCTGTCTTCGCCTTGTTTCTTGCTTTTGTTTGTTCTTTTCTGTTTTATTTCTGTTTCTTTTCTGTGTTTCTGTCTTTTCTGCTGCTGTTGTGAGAATTTACAGCTACCTGAGAACTGCTGACGTGCTTCCTCGTGGATTCGATCCTAACTTTCTCTTACTACAACGGGAGGAAGTCTTGTATTTATTTGCTGAGACAGGGAAGTCAGTCTGAACTTTATTTCATTTCATACTTGACCATCCTCCTGCAACAACACATGTCGACGAGAGTCCACTCGACAACACCAAGCTGGCCAAGTCGATGATCCGTTGTCGTCGAGATCGAGGAGCGTCATCGAAGTCGACAAGCCCACATCCGAGCATGTCGAGAAGAGTTGCTCGGAAACCTCGGAAGACCAAGTCGAGAACACATTACTCGTCGAGATAGACGAGCTCTCCTCGAGATCGAGTACGGTCAGAGTCATGACTGAGCCACATCGAGGACCTGCTAGCCGAGACGAAGAGCCAAGCCAGTCGACCATAATCCTACTCGAGATCGACTAGACTTTTGTCGAGATCGAGTAGACCTCCAGAGCCGTGTTACTCGGTTTAACCAATTCTACTCGACTTGGGGTTGCTTGGGCGCGAAGACTGCCGATTCTATCCGAATTTATCAAGATATATCATGAAGAGAGAGATTTATCCACGTGAAGACATTTAGATATATTTAGATTTAATTTCTTTGTTGCTTTTATTTATCCTTAAACATTTTAGATATAGTTTTAGATATAGATAGAGATTTCTATCCTTGACTAGCAAGGATTAGAAGGCTATAAATAAAGCCCATGGGGGCTGAGTGTTAATCATTCAATTTCAGTCAGAGACAAAGTAGTTCCAAATAGAGACGGTTTAGGAGTTCGAAGGTTTTAGGGTTTTGGCGTTCAACGAGAGTTGGATCGCCGGGATTGTAAAGTCTTTGAATTTAGTTTAATGCAAGTTATTTCCTTTCAATCGATGATGTCTGAGTTTGCAATGAAGCGCGAGTAGTCAACCCACTTCTAGGGTTGGGGCGAGCCCGACGATAGCCCTGCATAATTGAGGTAAAGATCTAACTTTTATCATGTTTTGAGCATCTCCTACTTGTTTATGTGTTTATTGCCCATCTAATGGAGATCCATGTTAACCACTTGGATTATAAACATAAAATTAGTAGAGACAATTAAGGTTTCTTGAAAGAGTTGTCTAATTGTTGGAAAAGGCGAAAGCTTATCCTTGATGCAATTCACATGATTTTCTGTTTATCTCTGCCTTATGCATGTTTGGTTATCGTTGTTGCAAACCCCAATCTTGGAAGTCCCTTTTATACAGTTTTAGTTCAAAATCCCAAAGCCTTTGCATTTATTTTCTTTCGTTTTTATCCTCTGTCTACTCGAGATCGAATAGCACTACTCGATCTCGACTACTGATTCTCGACCCAGAGTCGCCGTAGCTTATATGTGTAGGAAATCGACAAGCCAACCCGAAGTCGACAAGGACTGTACTCGATATCGAGTAGCCCCTCGTCGATATCGAGTAGCCTGTGCCGAGTTGCTGCTGCTGTGTTCGACTGTCCGATCTTCTGTCGACTACCCTAGTCGAGATCGAGGACCCTGTTGTCGACTTCTGACCGTGAGATTCCAACGCTGCCTAGGATCCGCTGACACGCTTCCTCGTGGATCGATCCTGACTTCCCACTGCTACATCAGGAGGAGGTCTTGTAATTATTTGCAAAGGGACGGAATCTGGTTTGCTGTGATTTATTTCTATTTTATTATTGCAAGTCTCGATTTCCTCCTACCAACAAATTGGCGCCGTTGCCGGGGAAGCTATCATTCGCGCCTTAGGTAGTTAAATCTCACGTCTGCTTTGAGTTACTTTACAGGTGTATACACCGTTCTGGTCAACCACCTGAGTTTGACGGCTTAGACGAACCAGAGCGCCTTCTACACATCAGAGCTAAACTACAAAGAGCCATGGCGGCCGCTGAAACACAAGAACAACTGATTGCCAGGCTTACAAGGGAGCTAGCCACAAAGGATACTACTATTTCCAATAAAGATGCTGCTATCGCCGCTGAGAAAGCAGCAAGGGAGCAAGCAGAAGCTGAGCTTGCCCAATATCCAACTACAGCAGAGGATTATATGCATCCAACTCTCGTCGTGCCTGAATCGGCGATTCTAATCCCTGAAAACTCTTTTGAAATTCGCACTCAGTTTCTTATAGAACTTAAAAACAATGCTTTTCATGGAAGATTTAATGAGTGTCCTCTTGAACATATTACCAATTTTCATGACATGTGCCGTACTCTTGTTGAAGGTACAACTCTGGAATATGTCAACATGAAAGCTTTCCGCTGGTCGCTCGCTGGACCTGCACTGAAGTGGCTAGAAGGACTGAAACCAAGATCCCTTACAACATGGGCACAAGTAGAGCAAGAATTTCTCAACAAATTCTTCCCTCCTGCCAAGACAGCATTCCTCCGCCAAAAGATCACAGCTTTCAAACAAAAGCCTGGAGAGCCGCTAGCAAAGGCATGGGAAAGGTACAAGGAACTACTGCGATCTTGCCCTACTCATGGACAGCCACCCTACGTCATTCAGGAGATCTTCTTCAACTCTCTTGACCAAGTCACTAAGGACAGGATCAATCAGTACACTCGATATGAGTACCTGACGATGCCACCAATTGACGCATGGGGTGTGCTAGACAAGCTCACGGCATATGACAACAAGTATGGGGCTTCTACAAACTATGATGAGAACGCCTATGCCAGACCAGCACAATCTATGCCACTCTATGAGCCAGCAAAGGAGATTGACCCAGATGTCAGGGAGCAGTTCTACAGGGACCAGAATCGCAAGCTCCTCAAGCAAGTCAAATATCTATTTGTCAACCAGCCTTGCATCGAATGCGAATCACAGAGGCACACCACTACTGAGTGCCCACACACTGAGCAAGTCAGAATGGCAGAGACACATGAGGAAGCAACCTACGCTGGGGGTCCAAATCGCTACATAGGAGATCAAAGGTTCTATCAACCTCAGTGGAACCACGGTCCTCCTAGGAATCCCCCACCCTACAGAGCCCCAGGACATCCAGAAAGGGATCAAAAGAAGGATGATCTGCAGCTGATCCTTGAGGAGATGCGTCAGAATCATGCACAGAACCTGCAGGCTACAAACACCATCAACAATCAGCTCCAGAACTTCAACACAAAATTTGGAGAGCTGGACATCTGGAAAACAGAGCCAAATCCTAAAGGGAAGACCGGACACGTCGCAGCTATCAAACTCAGGAGTGAGCAACAACTCGATGCAGAGCAGACCCAACTCGACCTCGAGGAGCCCGTACTCGATCTTGACAAGACCCTACTCGACACAGACCAGAAGCTGAGCTCGGATTCCACTGCGAAGCCTAGCAACTCGAGGTCGACAACCCAAGTCCAGATCGACAAGCCCCTGGTCGAGATCGAGGAGCAACACCTGGCCGACGTCGACGACTCTGCAACACCTTCGACAACTGATCTCGCTCCAAAACAGAAAAAGCCCCTGCCTTTCCCTTCAAAAGCTCAGAAAGATCCCACGGCAGGTAGGTTTACCAGGTTTGTTAATATGCTGCAAGAACTGAATGTTTCTATTCCTTTTACAGAAGCCCTGCAAGAGATGCCTGGATATGTCAAATTTCTAAAGGAAATCCTAAGCAAAAAGCGATCTATCTCAGAGATCGCAGGCGAATGCAAAGTACTCCACTTCCCTGAAAAGAGACCTGACCCTGGTAAGTTTTCTGTTACTGTGGGTTTTGGACAATATAAATAAGATTCTCTATGCGATTTAGGAGCAAGTGTGAGCATCATGCCTCTATCAATCTGGCGGAAGGTAAAAATAGGATGCATAGAACCTGTGGATGCCAAACTATACATGGCGAACAATACAGTGGTCATCCCTACAGGTATAGTTGAGAACGTCCCTGTCCAGGTTGGTAAATTCTTTGTCCCAGCAGATTTCCTTATCATTGACTGTGCTGAAGATCCTACTAGCCCTATTATTCTTGGTAGACCATTCTTAGCTACTGCAGATGCCAAAATAAGTGTCAAGAATAGATCGCTCACCTTCACCATAGGCGATGAGGTTTTAGATTTCTCTTTTGGACCTGCAAAAGAGGAAATTTCATGGCTGGAGGTGAAAAGCATCAGCAACCACGGGACCAAGAAAACAGCGGAGGAGGGTGCCAACATTGTACTCGAGATCGACAAAGTCAACTCGATCTCGACAAAGCCTCTACTCGATCTCGACAAGCCCTTGTCGATGTTGACCACCACTGCTGAGCCAGAGACTTGCCAAGAGCCTAAGTATGGGGTCCCTGTACTCGAGGTCGACCAGCTGTACTCGATCTCGACTAGCCCCAAGCCCAAAGTTTCCTGTTTTGGGTCCGAAAAGGTAAGTTCAGGTATGAATTCTACTCCCCCTCAGTCCATAAAGAAATTTTTCAATAAATTAAGGGGAGGTAAGACCCAGTGGCAAGAAAATCTGCGAAAGCTAAGGGCTGGAAGGAAGAGAAAGAAAGAGAAGAGAGATGATGCAAGCAATCACCTATCAGCTGAGCTCACATACTACCATCAGGACCTAGATGATCCAGGAGATGGGCCAAGCATGAGCAGGCCCCACAATAATGGTCCTTGAGCGCAAACGGAGAAGTCGGCCTAGCAACTCTAAAATCTAGAGCATGTATATAAACTTTATGAATTTTTGGGACTTTTGAACTTTTTAGTTTTTTGGTTTTTGTTTTTGGTTTTTTGTCTTTTAGAATAGTTCATGTGGATAGTCTTGTTTCTTGTGCAATCTAACACTTTTAGGTCGGCAAACATATGAGAATCGCGAAAAGTGGAATAGGAAGTCCCTGAAAACCAGTCTGAATCGACGAAGGCCAAGTCGATTTCGACAAGGAGGAGAAGCCCAGAAGTTACTCGATCTCGAGTAGACGTACTCGACATCGACAAGCCCAGACGCTCCTCGACTTCGGATTCCACCAGACGCTGAAAGCCTGCTCGAGATCGAGTAACATGTACTCGAGATCGACGAGCAATCTACTTGACATACACTGATTCGCCTTCCTCGATGTGTTATCCTGTGAGTTCCTTCCTTTACTCTTGTTTTTATTTGATTTTATACAGTGGGGACACTGTAAATTTTAAGTATGGGGTGGGGGAATGGCTCATTATCATTATCATATGTGTTAGTCTTGCTTTTGGTTTCACATGGGGAAATTTTAATTTTTATGTTACGCATTCATGTTTAAATTTTATGTTTTTTTTAAAAAAAATTTGTCATAATTTAGTCTTGATTTTTGCATAAAAAAAATGCATGTTTAAATTTTTGCATTATTTTAGTTTTATACCCTAACTTAGATGTCCTATGATGATAAATAATGACTAACTTGATCATATAAACCCTATGGCGTGTTTGGAAGGTTTAGCCTAAGTCCTCAAAATGGTTTTTATGTGGATTGTAAACTTGCGATGAAATTGAGCACATATGATCCTAAGCTAAAGGTTAAAATCCAACAAAAATTGTCCCAGTGAGAATTTTGGCCTTATAGGGAGAACATTAAAAATCCCTCTGCTTTCTTGAGTGTACTTACTCTTCCTATGCATCTCTAAATGTTGTGATAGTTATTCAAAACCAATGCATTTATATGTTTATGTTGATGAGAATTAAATGATGGAGGCACCTTTTAAGCCAATTTTATCCTCTCTTTACCTACCTTACATTATCCCTGCTTGAAGCCAGAACATTAGCCTGAGACTTTTATGGTAAACTCCACAAAATTATCCTTAGCCAAATTGAGCCTAACCCCCATTTGGGAATTAAGACTTAGAGTTGGTTGGAATGATGATTTGTGGAAAGAATGAGCTTATGTTGTATTTCAAGAAGGATCGTGGAAATTATTGAGATATGGGTTGGTTGTACATTTTTATCTTGCTAGGCATATTATGTAAAAGGATTTTTGGCTCACATTATAAATGCACCTCTAGTATTATTTTATATCTTCGTTTCGAAAGAAAAAAAAAATCCGAAAAATAAAAAGAGAAGAAAAACAAGTACATATGTTTATGAATAAAGTGCATGAGTCAAATTTACCTTATTTCTTTCATTATTTTGCAAGATACATATTTTGGAGAGATTTAGAAAGCTTGAAAGGTTATATACTCTATTGAGACAAATTGGAGAGTTTGGTTGATGCATATGACTGGGAAGTTATGGTTCGGTTATGTTGGAAGATTTAGGAGTCTTGATTCCCGAATTTTATTTAGCACCACATGGCCAAATAATTCCATACCTTATTATTTCTTACCATGCCCCATTACAACCCCGCCGAATGGAATCTTCTTTGAAGACTTCCATTGAGCGAAGTCCTCCTGATAATTCTTGTTGCATTTTCATAATTGGTTGCGAAGTGGATTCATGTTTAATTACAATGTTTATGAGATTGTGTATGGAATTGAGTTGAAAGTTGATCTTCATAGCCTAAACACATTTGAGAGTTGAGTATAAACACATTGTTCCTGTGAGGTTGGATTTATACTGCCTATGCCTATGGATCGCTCATATATGTGTGATGACGTTAAATTCACTTGTCTTACATTGCTACTATTTAAGATGTTGCTTTTGACAAAGGCGAAGACTTGAAGGATGTGTTGTAGGTCTTGGTTATTGTTTGGTTATTGCTTGAGGACAAGCAAGTCTAAGTATGGGGTGATTTGATGTCTCCAAAGTAGCCATGTCTTTATGCATGTTTTAGTTCCATATTCTCTATATTTTGCATATTTCGGGTTGGGAATATGTCGAATTTATGTAGTATATGCTTATTTGTTAGAAATGGAGATCTACATAAGTTTCTGTTTAATATTGCAGAATATGGAAACATTTCGGGAGAAAACCAAGGAGCGAAGACGGAAGCAGCAAGTCTACTCGATCTCGACTAAGGTCTCATCGAGATCGACAAGTGCCAAACCCCATTCCCCGAGCCATGTCGAGGAGATGCTGCTCGACAACACCAGGCCAGGCCATGATCTACTCGAGATCGACAAAGACCTTGTCGAGATCGAGGAAGCCCAGGAGCCTGTGTCCGAGCATGTCGACGAGAGTCCACTCGACAACACCAAGCTGGCCAAGTCGATGATGAGTTGTCGTCGAGATCGAGGAGCGTCATCGAAGTCGACAAGCCCACATCCGAGGATGTCGAGAAGAGTTGCTCGGCAACCTCGGAAGACCAAGTCGAGAACACATTACTCGTCGAGATAGACGAGCTCTCCTCGAGATCGAGTACGGTCAGAGTCATGACTGAGCCACATCGAGGACCTGCTAGCCGAGACGAAGAGCCAAGCCAGTCTACCATAATCCTACTCGAGATCGACTAGACTTTTGTCGAGATCGAGTAGACCTCCAGAGCCGCGTTACTCGGTTTAACCAATTCTACTCGACTTGGGGTTGCTTGGGCGCGAAGACTGCCGATTCTATCCGAATTTATCAAGATATATCATGAAGAGAGAGATTTATCCACGTGAAGACATTTAGATATATTTAGATTTAATTTCTTTGTTGCTTTTATTTATCCTTAAACATTTTAGATATAGTTTTAGATATAGATAGAGATTTCTATCCTTGACTAGCAAGGATTAGAAGGCTATAAATAAAGCCCATGGGGGCTGAGTTTTAATCATTCAATTTCAGTCAGAGACAAAGTAGTTCCAAATAGAGACGGTTTAGGAGTTCGAAGGTTTTAGGGTTTTGGCGTTCAACGAGAGTTGGATCGCCGGGATTGTAAAGTCTTTGAATTTAGTTTAATGCAAGTTATTTCCTTTCAATCGATGATGTCTGAGTTTGCAATGAAGCGCGAGTAGTCAACCCACTTCTAGGGTTGGGGCGAGCCCGACGATAGCCCTGCATAATTGAGGTAAAGATCTAACTTTTATCATGTTTTGAGCATCTCCTACTTGTTTATGTGTTTATTGCCCATCTAATGGAGATCCATGTTAACCACTTGGATTATAAACATAAAATTAGTAGAGACAATTAGGGTTTCTTGAAAGAGTTGTCTAATTGTTGGAAAAGGCGAAAGCTTGTCCTTGATGCAATTCACATGATTTTCTGTTTATCTCTGCCTTATGCATGTTTGGTTATCGTTGTTGCAAACCCCAATCTTGGAAGTCCCTTTTATACAGTTTTAGTTCAAAATCCCAAAGCCTTTGCATTTATTTTCTTTCGTTTTTATCCTCTGTCTACTCGAGATCGAATAGCACTACTCGATCTCGACTACTGATTCTCGACCCAGAGTCGCCGTAGCTTATATGTGTAGGAAATCGACAAGCCAACCCGAAGTCGACAAGGACTGTACTCGATATCGAGTAGCCCCTCGTCGATATCGAGTAGCCTGTGCCGAGTTGCTGCTGCTGTGTTCGACTGTCCGATCTTCTGTCGACTACCCTAGTCGAGATCGAGGACCCTGTTGTCGACTTCTGACCGTGAGATTCCAACGCTGCCTAGGATCCGCTGACACGCTTCCTTGTGGATCGATCCTGACTTCCCACTGCTACATCAGGAGGAGGTCTTGTAATTATTTGCAAAGGGACGGAATCTGGTTTGCTGTGATTTATTTCTATTTTATTATTGCAAGTCTCGATTTCCTCCTACCAACAGCTTTGCATAGCAATGATCCAGTCTGGCTCTTGAAGTGCCTCATCTACCTTCTTTGGTTCAATAAGAGAAACAAACGCGTGAAAAGCACAAAGATCTTTAAGTTTAGAACGAGTTTGAACACTAGAAGTAGGGTCAGAAATGATATCCTTTAATGAGTGTGATGAGGAGTATTTGAATTTCCTTTTGCTAGTCTCAGCTCCTTGATTCGTCACACCAGTAGGATTGACTTGTGGTACATCTGACTCCGTGGTCCTATTAGGTTCAGTTACAGTAGTTTCTAACGTCTCAACATTGTTGGATTGGACACCAAGGGCTTTGGACGAATCTTCAACACCTTAGAGCTC
Organism: Persicaria maculosa; assembly: GCA_963922045.1. Lineage (NCBI taxonomy): Eukaryota > Viridiplantae > Streptophyta > Magnoliopsida > Caryophyllales > Polygonaceae > Persicaria > Persicaria maculosa. The sequence continues at coordinate 20,137,493 of OY998258.1, forward strand.
GTATACCAATTGAAGGTTCGATAATATAAAACAAGGTAATATAGAAATACTCTAGAAGGGGGGTTGAATAGAGTATGCCTGTTTTTCGCAGAAAGTCTCAAGACTTTTGGAGCTCGTATAAATCCCTTTGAGATTGAACCTGAATCGCAAAGTTAGACAATCGAACCAAGTGCGGAAATAAGGTAAAGCAATAGATAAAGGACACGAGTAATTATTTACGAGGTTCGGCACGAACTTGGCCTACGTCCCCGCCTAGGGTTCTTCCACAACCCTAGGATTCAAAAGGCTTTATTGATTCGCAAAGCTTAGGATCCTAATAGCTCACCGAGAAGCCTCTCTCTTATACAATTGCAATCTAGTCAACTCACGTTCCCTTGGAGTCCTAGACCAATCTAGAAGAGCCCCACCTCTCTCAGCTATCTAGTACAATCCTCTTACTCTCACAAATCAATAGCCTAGTGCTTACTTCCCGAGTTACAAACTCTCGAGTAACACTATGAATGAATATATCCTATAAGCTCACAGTGTAACTCTCAAAGGCTTTGAAATGAAATAAAAAACTCTTGAGCGCTAGCAGAGAGTACACTTGGAAGACAGATCTCGCTTGAATGAATGAAAGCTTGTGTTCAACCGGTGTGTTCTGTCTTCTTCTTCCTTTCCTTTATATAGAAGCAACATGGCGCCTAAGGATCTTCAACAACGGCTAGTTCGGATCATGGCGCGCCCAAGGATCTTCTATTTTTGGACACTTCGAATACATGATCTCTCCAATTTGGATCTCCTCAATATGCACCATAAGGAAAGAAGTAATTCGAATAATACTTCCTGAAAGGTTAGTTAGGCATATAATATAATGGAAGTATATAATATTAAATAATATTCGGACATAATGATATATAGAACAGGTTTTGTATTTCATCAATACTGTTAAAGCTCCAAGACCTTTGACACAGACAAACTGTCAAGGCCTTTGAAACTTTATTCCGATTTTCATCAAGGGAGGGAGTTATCAATAACACACAAAATTTTGACAGAACAACAACCAACTGAAACATTATTTGTTAACAACCAATTTTGTGAGAGAAAAGTAACAAAATGCATATTTTTGAGGATGTGGTAACAATACATCAAATATACTTGATATACATGTGGATTCATACTTTAAAGAAGATTGTAGATTATTTTAGAAGAATGTAGATTTATGACAGCAAGAAGATCAGACCATATGTCCAGTTAGGAGGAAGATGGTGTGCTTATTTATTCTGGCTGGTCATATATTCAGATATAATATTCCTTCTATGTTGTGTTGTACTTGATCTTTTCCAATCTGTTTATTTTCAATCTCATCATGAAGAAGATGATAAACAAGAGCAATCTGAAACAAAACCAATTATTAACCTGGAATCTGAGATGATATGAAATCAAAGTAATCTGAAACAAAAACAAGGATCATATGGAAAACTAACAAGTTGATTAGTGCGATTGAGGTTATAGAAAGCCTATATGGGATTCGAACCCACATCATGTGTTTAATAACACATTGCTCTTCCATTGAGCTAATAGACTTTAAACAAATATTCATGAATTCATCACTGTTTCAATGAAGTAAAATATGTCAATGTGAATGTTCCTTTTGCAGAAAAAAATAGAGTCCCCAGTTCAGTCCCTTTGTTTGAAGTTTCCAAGTAGTTGTGAATGATTTAAAAAATCTGTATTTGAAGTTGTGAGCATCTGGGTTTCTCTTGTTTTTTGACAAAATGACAGAAGATGGGATTGGAGACAATGCAAATGGAGAAGGGCCTAAAATAAGTAAAAATATAACTGCTACCTGCATACTGTATTACTCTTGTATGACTAGACCACCATGTGCATTTTGCTAGGGTTCCAAAATACTCTCCAAAATCCAAACCCCCTAAGATGGAAAATTTTACACAACATTACTTGCACTATCTCAATAACAGACACCCTATTTGCATCAATGGAATGTTAGTTCTGTTTTTGTAATGTATGTGTGTTGTTTTATACATCGGTTCAAACGTATTGATTAATATAATAACATATGGAAAAAAAGATGAGTTTAATTACTTAGGGTTTTTTATGGAAAGATGGGTTTATGTAGTTTAATAATAATATATAAATTTTTATGTGTAATACATAATACTATAACATCCGCTTAATATTATTTGTGCTGCATATGGCTTTTAAAAATCCCGTGCGTCTGCGCATGGGTCACTGGCTAGTTTCAAGTTAGAAGCACACCATCTCAGTGCATTTTAGCATTAAAATTCACATATCTAATATCTTAGATGTGGTGGAGTCGTTATATATATCACATGTCAGCAGAGTAACAGATTTTTATATTAATTCAATCCATTCAAAGGTAGGAAAGCAAACTTTTAATGTGTATCATCATTACAATCTTTTAGAACATAACCCTGCATTTAAGCATTAAAAATCAGTAACTTACTATGTTAGATGTAGCTAAGTCTGTATATGTCATCAGCATCAACTTATGCATATTTTAATCTTACTTTTGCATATCAGTCATATGGGGTTGCATATCAGTAAAATATAGTTGCATATCATAATTTTACACTTGTACAAAATTAATTTCAGTTAGTCGCAGATCACCCTATGCATATTTTGGATGTGCATACTCATATCAAGCCAGTAGCAAAATATCTCAGTGCATTTTAGCATCAAATTTCATAAACCCAATACCTTAGATTTAACCTAATCTCTATATGTCAACATCATCAATTTTTTGCATAAGTGACATAGGTTCTAGATTGATCCGTTTTAATTTCTTTTAATATTGGTTTTAAATAACAGTAACTTTATTAAATTGGATCTAAATTCTTGGCTTTTGGCACTAATTATTATTTTTAAATTAAAATGTCAGCAGAGTAACAGATCCTTATACTAATTTAATTCATTATTAGAGACAAAGTAAGGCTTTGATGTCCATAAACATGACAACTTAGAAGCACACCATCTCAGTGCATCTTAGCATTAAAATTCACAAATATAATACCTTAGGTGTAGTGCAGTGTATATATGTCAGCAGCATCAAAGTTTTGCATAAGTGCTACAGGTTTTAGTAGCATACCTACTTTTTTTTTCTGTTGATCACTTTTAAATTCTTTTAATTTTGGTTTTAAAGAGCAGTAACTTTATTAGATTGGGTCTAAATTCGCACCTTTGGCAGTAATTATTATTTTGAAGGTAAGATGTCAGCAGAGTAACAGATTTTTATAAAATTTCAAGTCATTCTTGGAGAGAAAGCAAGGATTTCATGTCCATAATCATTAAAAGCTATCAGCACAACATCTCAGTGCATTCTAGTATTAAAATTCACAAATCTAATATCTTAGATGTTGTGCAGTCTTTATATGTCAGCAGCATTAAAGTTTTTATTTAGTTATATAGGGTTTCGTAGTATATCTGTGGTTTATTTCTGATTTATCTCTTTTAATTTCTTTTGAAGATTGGTTTCCAAGAGAAATAACTTTATTATTTTGAATCTACATTCGTGCTTTTGGCACAAATTCTGTTTTTTTAAGCCAGATGTCAGCAGTGTGACAGATTGTTATATTAATTCAATTCATCATAAGAGACACACATTGTGTTAGTAGCATAACTATTCATGGTTATCAATTTTATTCAACAATTGTTGTCTTTGTATTTTTTTAAAAAAGAAAAAAATTAGGGAAAACCAAATACAGTAAAAAAAGGTGATTATTAGAGGGGGGGGTGTATCTGGTGCTCTGCAAATACAAAGTAGTACACTTAATAGAAGTAATAATTACAGTTACTCTTTACCTAATAGAGATAAATTTGATCTAATTAATACAGTTATGGGGAAAGGGAAAGGTTACAATACATTAGGAAACTGCCCTCTAAAATGAGTGACATATTGTTGATGGCGGAAGTTGAATAACCGCTTCTTCCTATATAAGGAGACCCTAACCCGTCTGTTTCTATCCATCACAAAATCGCCTGACCCTTTTTCTTCTCTCTCACCATCTTCGAAAACCCCATTCCTTTCATTTCAAGTCCAAAAATGGATTATCTTTTCTACCCTCTCTCACTAATGGAGGACTACTACAAGACGTGCGACGAAGTGGATAAAGACAGATACCCAGGGTATCATATGTCCCTCCTTGAAGATGCTGCGGAGACCAACACTGCAGCCAAGAGGAAGGATCTGCTCTACGCGATTGAGCAATTCCAAGGTTGTACTTCAACATGTACCAGGAAAAATATCATATCTCCTCTCTGATCAGGCGGGCCCTTGAAGATGACGATCAGAAGACTGCTGAGGCTGTAAGTCTATTCTGTTTTACATAATATTATTTAATAAGTAGTTAAATATTTAACTTTTGCATTAAAAAATGATTGTAGAATCAAGGAAGATTACAGGAGCTTGAGAAGCAGATGCAGATGTTCAGGGTGAACGTATTTGAGACGATCGAGGAGATTTATGAAGAAGAAAAGAAGAGGCACGAGAAGATCGCAACCTTCCTTAGGAATTAGATGATTAGCTTTCCGTTCATGTTCTTTTGGTATTATGAAACAATATTTCTGTTATTTTTGGGTTTTAATGTAAGTTCTTTTGGGTATCAAACATTATAACTGTTATTGATTCTGTTTCTCTAATGTTTTATATTTTACCTCTTTTGTTTTATGTTTTTGTTATTTTACATTTCTGTTTTTTGATTTTTATATGGATTATCAGTGTTTAACTTTTATATTTTATCAGCTTCTAAAATATCTTTGTGCCAAAACAGAAATTATTCACCATATTTAAGTTAATAATGCATCATTTTAAACAAATGTTTTATGTTGTACTCCGTATGAGTTATCCATGGTTAAACTCCCAAAAAAAATTATATAAAAATGGTAATGATCATGGTAGATTCGAAAGTCTTTCTATTTTTTCAATACCCATGCATTGGAGTGTTGTTTTTTCCAAGAAGGATGGGACATCTACTTTTATCACACTCAATCACTTTTCTTGCATAAATAGTATTTGGGTTTGCATATCAATACATAATATATGCATATTTAATAGATTATGTACTGACACCCCTCTCTCACACATCTTAGACTAGCAATCATGATAATATACAAGATCCATTTGCAAATTGACACATACCCCCAGAAATAAATGTGATGGTAAAGGATAAACCAAAGGAAATTGTGTAAACTTCCTAGAAAAGCTAAAATTTCTGATCAGATCTATTCCCCTCAATCATCTTAAAGATAGGAGGGAGTATTATTAACTTTTACTGTAGTATAATTGAAATTGCAATTTTAATTAGAAAAGCATTGTTGTCTTTGTATTTTTTAAAAAGAAAAAAGAAAAAAATAGGTAAAACCAGATACATTAAAAAAAGGCTATCATTAGGGGGGGAGGGGGGGATATATCTAGTGCTCTACAAATACAGAGTACTAGTACTTAATAGAAGTAATTATTACAGTTAATCTTTAGTACTACAGTAGAGATAAATCTGATCTAATTAGTACACTTATGGGGAAAGGGAAAGGTTACAATACATTGGGAAACCGCGCCTTGAAAACGAGTGACATATTGTTGATGGGGGAAGTTGAATAACCGCTTCTTCCTATATAAGGACTCCCTCACCCGTCTGTTATTATCCATCATCAAATCGCCTGATCCTTTTTATTCTCTCTCACCATCTTCGAAACCCCATCCCTTTCATTTCAAGTCCAAAAATGGATTACCTTTTCTATCCGACCACAATGATAGAGGAGTACTATAAGATGTGCGATGATCTGGACAAAGAACGATACCCAGGGTATCATATGTCACAGCTTGAAGAGGCGACCCAAACTACCACGGCAACCAAGAGAAAGGATCTCTTTGAAACGATCGTGGTTTTCCAGGGTTTCTACTTTGAACTCTACCAGGAGAGAGATCACATCTCTTATTTGATCAAGAGGGCCCTTGAAGACGACGACCAGAAGGCTGCTGAGAAGGTAAGTCGATTCTGTTTTACATAATATTATTTAATAAGTAGTTAAATATTTAACTTTTTCATTAAAAAATGGTTGCAGAATCAAGAAATACTAGAGGAGGTGGAGGAACAGATGAAGGAGTTCAGGATTAACATATTTGAGACAATCGACGAGGTTTATGCAGAAGAAAAGAAGGGGAAGGAGAAGATCGCAGCCTTCCTTGGCAACTAGATGATTATCTATCTGTTTGTGTTATTTTACGGTTATCAAACAATATTTCTGTTATATTTTGGGTTTAGATGTATGTACTTTTGTTGCTTATCAAACATTATGCCTGCTGTTGAATCTATTACTTAATGTTTTATATTTTAACTGTTCTGTTTTATGTTTCTGCTATTTTATATTTCTATCATTTGTTACAATTATATACTCCATCTGATCATCTTTAAAAGGTGTTTTGAAGAAAGTTTTTCCAACTTCATTGCATATATAATCGTTTTCTTATTTTTCCTTTAAATCTCATATTAAATACCTTGTCATACTTTTCATAATGTTTTTCAAACTTGCCAAGGAAGTTTTCTTATTTTTCCTTTAAATCTCATATTAAATACCTTGCATTTTTAAAAAATGCAATGATTATGGTAGATTCGAAAATCTTACTTTTCTTCAATACCTATGCAATGGAGTGTTGGCTTTTTCAAGAAGGATGGGACATCTACTTTTATCCCACTCAATCAGTTTTCTTGCATAAGTAGTATTTGAATTTGCATATTAGTACATAATATATGCATATTTAATATAAAAAATTCATTTGCAAATTGACACATACCCCAAGAAATAAATGTGATGGTAAATGAAAAATAAAAGAAAATTGTGTAAACTTCTTAGAAAATCTAAGATTTCTGATCAGATCCATCCCCCTCAAACATTTTAAAGATAGGAGGGAGTATTATTAACTTTTATAATTGAAATTGCAATTTTTAATTAGAAAAGCACCTATTAAAAGGGCATTACAGATTGGGGGACGAGAAAGGGCAGATGGAAGGTGAAGGTTTAAAAGTGAATCATTATAGGCTATAAAAACATACCCTTGCCAAACATGTTGCATATCCTTTCATTTCAACTTTCCAATCAGTTTTTATCCTTCCCAAACAAACCTCTCCTCTCCTTATTGATATCAAGTTGGATTTTGTTATGTGTTTTGTTTGTTGGGAACTTACACAACCCAACTGGACGCTTGCATATCAGGCGATTATTACTGCATATGATGTTTAAACATGTGAACTTATTGAAAAAGGAAAACAGAAATTTTTTAACTGTTATACTAAAGCGATAAATATAAGATATTACTATCAGTACTTTTGCATAACATAGTAGTCGGATTGAATATCGTTGTAATATGGTTGCATATAGGCACAGTATATTTGCACATCAAAATTCTAACGATGAGGTTAAAAAAACAACAAATGAAAGGAACATAACATAGGTAAGCATTAGTAGTTATTACATAAGTCCAACCTAAAGAAACATAATGTCTTAAAAGTTATCGATAATTAGGGTTTAAAGAGTATGATCAAGACACAACCCAGCTTTGTCTTTCCATTCTAACCCAAGTTTAACCTTTGTGGTTTGACACCTTTCATTGTCAATTTTGCATGTGCTCTTGCTGCGTTTACAACTTCTCTCCTTTTTTCGTTCACATCTGAGCAAATGATTTCAGCCAAATACTTCAACCGCAGCTTTGAAATATTTTTCTCACTATTTGGCTCGAACCCGCACTTGTAGCCTTTTGCAATCCCCAAAAAAGTTTCCATTTGACGCATAATGCATATTCCTGAATGCAAAACCTTGTCCTCACCAGACCATGGAAGTTCCAGCACCTCTGTCTTGGAATATGGGATTATATTTGCCTTTGCAATTAACCCCTTTTGACGAAATACTCATTCACTAGGTCTGCCTGCAGAAGACAAGGAAAGGGAAATTAAACATAATACCAAATTAACAATCTATAAATTTTTAAAAGAAAAAGTAACTTTGAATTTCTAGATTGGCAATAATATGACAAACCAAATTGTTAACCAAAGGCGGGCAGTCGCATTTTGGTTCATAACAGCAGGGAGTTACATCCAAGATCTGTGTGATCTTGGTCTTCAAGTTGAAAACCACCATGTAGATGTAGTCTTCAGTGTAAATGTCAAATACAATCTATACAACAAATTCAAAATTATATCAGCAACTTAAATGTCAGCAGTATAAATTTTAGAGTGACAGACCAACTATATTGTATCTGAATTTACATAAAAAATAATTAGGGTTGTAGATAAAAAATCTAGGCTTTTAAAAACAACTAGAAATTAAGAAATACCTGCCATAGGTTTAAATATATCAAAAGATGGCTATCAGAAGTGTTGACATCTGTATTAATGTTGACATCTGAGTGGGTCTTTGTTATCAGTTATATAGTTACAAGATTACATTAACATATTGTATCAAAAAACAATACTTATTATTAATCTATGTATATTCATATCATATGAATACATATATGTACTATTATTTAACCCACTACATGTCATCAGTAAGCATGTCAGCAGTACATTTTTTTACAAGTAATTCTACAACTGTGTCTAAATACTTATGACATGCAAAAATAATCATTAATATAGGTATTTAAAAACAACTAGAAATCAAGAAATAACTGCCATAGGTAAAAATATATCATAAGATGTCTATCAGAAGCGATTTTTTATTATCAGTGTTGACATCTGTATTTGTGTTGACATCTGAAGTGGGTCTTTGTTATCACTTATATACTTATAAAATTATATTAACATATCGTATGAAAAAACAATACTTATTATTAATGTATGCATATTCATATCATATGAATACATATATGTATTATTCAACTCACTACATGTCATCAGTAAACATGCCAGCAGTACATTTTTTTACAGGAAGTCAACAACTGTGTTTAAATACAGCTGACATAAAAAAAAATAGGGATATAGGTATGGTATTGCATTTAAAGTTCATATAAAAAAACAAGAATTCACATTAATATACATTGTCTTTCATATTATTACAACAAAGGTCAGTATTATATATCAGAATATATGTCAGCAACTAGCATGTCAGCAGTACAAAATTGTGTTATTAACATAAATGGGAAATTAAATTAAAAAGAAAAGAAAAGAGAATTACTATGTAATTACCATGTCCAGTTTTTTCAATTTAATGTGAGGAGAAAAGGACAATGCTTTGTCAACTCGGAGACTAAACTTTTCAATCTGCTGCGCACTTTCAGATAACGATACCTCCGTTTGATATTTCTGGATGGAAAAAAATATTAGAAGAATGGCGGCAAAATGTTTTATTTTAACTTGGTAAATTTATAAAAAATACACATGAAATGGAAAATAAAATAAAAGTTGCAATCTTACAGACAAGTCAATAAACAAGAAAAGCCTTGATGGAGACAAATCACTCCTGTACTGCTCTCTATGATTTAGGATTGCTGCCCAAGCATCAATAATATTGGGACATACTTTACAATCCTCCTCCAGAGTTCTCATATCAGCCCTAACTAAGTTTAGAGCATTGTATTTAAATAAGGTTTCACTGCAATTAGATGCATGAAGAACACAAAACAAATGTGAATAAAACTAAGTTAGAGAATATAGATTAAAATCTAAAGTAAATAAATGAATGGGAATAAACATACGTGTCAGATGTTGTTCTCCTACTAACACTTGCAGCTAAAATCTTCTCAAGCTCAGACATATTATCCCCGATGTCAACAACACGAGAATAATAAGGGCTTCGCAAGGATGCAGCTGGTTTATGTTCCCTTTTCCCATCTCCATCTTTCTTCTCTACATGAACTTCTTCTTTATCACCCAAAACATTAGCACAACTGCGAGTAGATCTACGTGTTGGCATAGCAGCAGCTGGCTTGGGTTTCCTTGAATACACTGAAGTTTTTGTCAACTTTTTCAGCAGGCAGCTCTTCAACAACATCAGCTTCTTTTCTGGCATGGCCTTCCTCTTCAATATTTTTCTGTGCATCTTGTTGTTTTTTTAGAAACATGCGTCTGGGCTGCATTAATATTTTGTGGATGCACACCGTGAACATTCTCCGCAGCTGATCCAATGTGAACTGTTGCATGAACAACCTTATCCCCAACTTTCCTTGCTGCGCGAGCAGCCTTTGACGCATCACTAACACCCTTCATTGCATCTCTATCAACCTTCTCCCCTTCTTCTGCACAATGTTTTGAGGTAGGTCCTGGAGGTGTTGCGTAAGTATCATATATATCCAAATCTGGGTCTTCAGAAATTCTCACTTTCTTCTTGCCCTTTCCTTTCACATTAAAACTAGCTTCTTTCTGTGCAGGTTCTTTATTTTTTCCATCTGAGTGTGACGGAGGATTAGTTGCATCATTAACAACCTTCTCTGCACTAGTTGATAAGAAAGCAGGATCAGACCCAAACAAATCAAAAGTTGGCTCTTCAGAGAGAGGGGTTTTTCCTTTTCTCTTTCTCTTCTCATGTAAAATATCTTTTTTCTGTAAATCTGTAAGATGCACTTCTTTGTCACCAGCAGCTTGTTTTGCTGGAGGTTCAGTTATTGTAGTTGGACAAGCAACAAAAGCGAAGTCATCAACAGGACCTTCTTCAGGGAGTTTATCTTTCATTCGTTCCTTGTTCTTTGCAGCCAAATCAACCTGAGTTAGGACATCCAACAACGCTGGATCTGTCCAAAAAGGATGCTGAGAATTATTCCAGATTGTGTTGGGAGAGTCATCCATATAATTATGATGATGATCTTCAGGTGCAGCTTGACTAGGCTCATTTACCAACCCCAGAAGATTATTAGCAGCATCAACGAGAGCTTTGACCTTCTCATTATCTCGAAACTCAGATGGAACCTTTGTAGACATACTAGCAAATTCAGAGATTGCAGATGCTAGTGCAGTAGTCTTTCCAGCCAAAGCTTGTATGAACAACTAAATATAGATGAAAGTAAAACATTTTAAATAATATATCAAAATTAAGGGATGCAACAAAACAAAAATCAAATAATAAAAAAGCTACCTCAATAGGAGTTGGCTCTTTATTGGGGACAGGTTGTTCCATAGGGGGAGGAGATGTTGGAGCAGTTTCTGGATTACCAGTTTCAGAGCCAGGGATGCATTGACGAGGTTGAATTAATCCAGAACCAAAATCTCCTGCTTCAATATCATCTTTTTCACGCTGACAAAGCATTGCTGACGTCAAACCAATGAAAACTGGGATTGATCTAGTGAATCTTCTCAACATAATGCTCGAAAACAACTTCACTCTGTCAAGATAGAACAACTGCAACAGGAAAACATGATGTTAATTATATATTACAGCCAATATGATATTAAAATGTAGAATTAGATATAATATTTTAAAAATAAATACTTACGTTTAAAAACAACACAGGACCTCTGAACTGCCCTTGTTTGGTTTTCTCCCAACTTTTCTTTGAGTCAACCAAACATTCTAATAAGAATGCACACCAGTTAAACTCCTTGAAATCTTCTTGGCCAGTAAAAACTCTAACTAAACTCTGGTTTATGTGCCCACTCTGATGTGTGTCCAGCAGCAAAGAATGGAATAAAACTGCAAAGTTCAACCGGAACTGATCACCAGCATCAACATCGTTAATCATCTTTTCTATCAAAATAGAAGATTGAATCATTTCCCCGGCTAAAAGAGAAGCACGCCACTCTTTGATAACCTCAAAGTTTTCTTTACATCTTTTCTTGCATATCAACTTCCTTCCCATTGGCAGGCCCAAGGGAATGTGCACATCCAAATCACTTATCACTAACCTATCTCCATTAGGTAGAATCAAAGAGCATTTGTTTGCATCAAAATTATCAACCAACCAATAGGAAAGCGATAACGGGAGATTCTGTATTTTCAAATCAAAGAGATCTCCAAACCCACTCTTTTTAATGCACTCCTTCTGTTTACTACCGAGCCTCTCAATTGCAGAAACAAACATCTTCGGGTTGGATCTTGTCTTCAGTGTAAGGAACTTCTTACCTTTTGGAATTCTTGGCTTCTTTGACAACATAGCTCTATGAGAAGGATCGGGCTCTACATCGGATTTGTGAGTTGGAATATCAGAGGAATCAGTATGCAGATTCGGATCTTCAAGAAAGCCACCACCACTAGAAGTTTGTCTTTTACTAGGCTTTGGGCATCCACCTAAAGAGACATTGACATCAATATCCATGCCTTTGACAGTTTGTTGTTTCTGATGCATATGATCCATAACATGTTGTTGTTCTTCATTAGCATCAGTCTTCAAATCAACAGTAGGTTGGACTTCAGGAGATTCCTCTTTATCAGCCTCTTGACATCCAGCAGAAGACACTGGGACATCAGTCTGTTTTTTACTATGCATATCATCCATAACATGATCTTGTTTTTCAGCAGCAGCAGTCTCAAAATCAGATGCAGGTGGGACCTCAGGAACTTGCTGATTTGCATTTTCCTTTCCAGAATCTAATATAGTACCACCATTCACAGAAGGGAATGAATCAGAAGATATATTTTGAGGTAAATTAACACCAAGAAAAGAACCAGAGGGAACTTTATATGCTGCACCAGTTGCATTTTGAGAATCAGAATTCAGATTAACGGTACACTCAACAGACTCAAAAGGATGAGGATTCTCATTAACAGTATAATCAGCAGAAGTAACAGGATCTGTAAATCTTGGAGTCTCATCTGCTGCTGCACAAGTTGCGTTTTGAGAATCAGAAATCAGATTAACCGTGCACTCAACGGACACAAAAGCATCAGGATTCTCATTAACAGTACAATCAGCAGAATTAACCGGATCTAGATATCTTGTTGATAGAATTTCAGGACAATGTACAGGAGGATGCGAGCCTGGATCAATAGGCGTTCTACCACCAACACTCCTTCCATCTTTACAAATAATGTGTTGCTCTTCTTCAGCTTCTACTGACCCAGTAAGCTGTGATAAATCCAGAAAAACGGGAGAGTCCCTCGACAGATCAACTGCCTTCTGAGCAGGATGAGAGGCTGCAGATCTCTTAGCACGTTTCTTACTGGAGGTAGGAACAGCATTTGAACAGAAATCACCTCTAGTTCGTAATCGTTTACCTAAGAAAATACAAGTAAAAAACGACAATAAATATGCGAAAAAATCATCGAAGGGTTAGTTACCCACATCCATCTAGCTATAAGCTCTATCAATTACTCCAGTAAGCATTAATGGCAACAGAAATTCAAGAAGCAGTACACTGTAAAAACTCGCGTAAAAATTTCCGTAAAAACTTTCATAATGTTAAACCCTAACCTAAAAAACGAAGGAAATTTGAAGATAGCACAGATTTACCAGATGAATTGGAAGACATGGCAACAGAGAAGCTTAAAATTAACCGACAACGATCACTCGAACGAAGAAATCGTTGATCAACACAAAAACGATCACCCCGAACGAAGGTTATTGAAGAAGCTTGTAAAAAGTGAAACTCGTAAAGCGAGAAACCACCAAAAGTAGAAGGGCGGTGTTGTCTCTATTTATACTACCACATTTAATATTTATATTTTTAATATTTTATTTATGCCCTAAATGATTTTATATTTACATATGGGCAACTTATAGTTGCATATCACAGTCTTATATTTGCATATTATCAAACTATATTTGAATATCATCAACTTATAATTACATATCATGAATTTATATTTAGATATTATAATTGTACATTTTGCATAACATCGGTGTATCTATTTTTACCACCACAGTATTTATATTTAATAATCTTATATATGCATTAGATGATTTTATATTTGCATATCATCAACTTATATTTGCATATCATCAACTTATATTTGCATATCATCAACTAATATTTGCATATCATCAACTTATATTTGCACATCTTCAATTAAGTTTTGCATATTATAACATGCAAGAAAAATCAATGCAAGATGAAAAGAAACTACTGTTAAGACAGTAAAAAATTAAAATTATTCGAATTTAAAATATAAAAGTCATTCAATTCATATAGTAGAAGATTTTAAATTGTAATGTTTCAAACTTGTAACCCTAACAAGTGCATATGTAGTGTTGTTTACAAAATGTATCAGTTTGCTAAAAGATGGCACAGATGCTGTGTTGCTGAGACAGTTACTTTGAGTGCTTTATTCTTCTCTTGAACTCCGAAAGAGAAGGTTTTCTTTTAGACGGTGGTCTGCCTGTCCTTTTCTTTACAACGGGGGTGTAACATTTGATGAGTTTTATAGCATCAGGGAGAGCTTCCTCATCTTCACACATCACTGGATATATCGTTTCCTGATAGGTCAATGCCCAAGCTTCATTCGTGTAAAAATCTACTACAAAATCTGATATATTTGCTTTTATGTGCTTAATTGCTGCCAAAGCATCCACACAAGGTATTTGCTCAATATCAAACACCCTACATGTACAACTCCTTCTTGACAGATCAACTATTACCTCTGCTCCTTCTCCTGTGACTTCAAACTCATATTCATTAATTTTCACCACCTTGTATGCTCCAATATTCTCCTGTAAATTGCTGATCACCTTCAGTATCTCTGGGGTTATTTTGTCTTGGTTTTGCAGTGCCTTTTCTCTCCTTTCTTGAAACCAGGAAGTGAGCTTTTCTCGCACAAACTTTAATAGGGCTACAACTGGATAATTCTTCTTCCCTGTTATTACAGAGTTCAGGGTTTTAGCATTGTTTGAAGTCATCATGTTGTATCTGTTTGATCTTGCATGTACCCTAGCCCACTTATCAAAACCTGAAATCTGCTAAATATTTTGCTAGCTTGGGGAAATTCTCTTGTATGTGCCTGAATTTGATGTTGAACTCACCAATAGTGTAACAATCTGCTGCGCTCTGAAACCAGCCTGACAGATACTTTTTCTTGAAGGTCGATTTGATGTTTTGCTTTAAGTGCCAAGTACAAACGCAATGTGTAGCAGTAGGATAAATCAGGGCAACAGCTCTTGAAATGCTCGCATGCCTATCAGACACAAAGACTAAATCATTTTATTGCGGCAAAACCTTCAGCAGCTGCTTAAAAAACCACTCCCAAGAGTCATTATTTTCAGTGTCAGCAATTCCAAATGCAAAGGGGAAAATTTGCCTATTTGCATCTTGGGCAGTTGCACCAAGTAAAGTCCCTCTATACTTCCCAATTAAGAACGTGCTATCAACAACAACTACCTGGTTAAAAGAATTCAAAGCACAATTGGTTGTAATGAATCATCTAAATAAAAAAGGATGAAACCGTATCTTGACACACAACAGTACATACCTTCTTTAAAAGAGGAAAAGCACGGATGCTAGCTCCAAATGATAAGAATAGGTACTTAAATTTGTCCTCATTATCAGTTGAGATTACTGCAATAGTCCCTTCATTCTTCTCTCTCAGCATATGGCAAAATGATGGCAGATCAGCATAATTAGACTTTGAACTTTTTCCTTTGCTATTTGTGATGCTCTCCAAGCTGTCCAGTAGCTAACTGGTATTTTTTTTCATTTCTCATTGTATCGATTATCTGCTTTGGTTTGAATCCACTGTCGACACTTTATAATAATTGATATCTTAGAACAAATGAAAATAAATATGGGAGCAATTAAGTAAAATTTTATTTTGTACATAATGCGCACCTAGAGTCAATGATTCTTGCAACAACTGAGGATGGAGCTTTTTTGCAATATTTTGTTCTGGCATCCCACGTGCAAGTGTGTTCCTCGTTGTACACTGTGACTACATAACAAGTCTGAGAAACAGTCTTTAGATGCATTTTCTAGTTGCATTTAGCATCCATGCAATGCACTCTAAAATACTTCGGCTCTGATTTTGTTACTCTAAAACCAAATGTCTGAGTTAGTGACAGAATTGTCAAAGCATCCTTTGCTGCTTGTCTTGACACAAAAGTTTTTCCAACATACAGAATTTCACTCGAGTTGTTTGGTAAAACTGGATCACTGGATGTGGAAGCATCACACTCTTCCTTTAATGTGTCTCTTCCCTGCATTGAAGAGTATAGATTTCTCCAAGCCTCAGCATCTGATTCTGTTTCACTTTCAGAATATTGAGACCAATCATCCTCTTCCATGTTTTCTACTTTTACGCTCTTCATCTTCGAGTCAGACATCACTGATGTGCTATCCTTTTCAACAATATTTTGAACCAAATTCATATTATATTCAACTAACTGCAATTGTTCAGATGTAAAAGATCTCCAGCTTTCTCTGTCATCTGCGTCAACTATTGACAGAGCTAAAAACTTTTTGCTAACACACAGTTCAACAGCAAATTTCACATTGGCAAGTGTTGTCAAAGCCAAAAATTCTTGAAAATCAGCATCATAGTCAACTTTCAGCGGCGATCTCAGCAATCTGAAAGGGTGTAGGTGGTTGAATTCTAAACCAACTGCAGTATCAATATTGAACCTACTACGTACTTTTTCTTCCAGCCGCTGAAAAGTGATTGAATTATTTAATATAAAAACCTTGGAAGTTTTGTCTCCAACAAACGAAAGCCCGGTCTCAGAAAACCTCCATCCTCCACTATATACTACTGTAATCACATATGGAGCCATATATTTTCCCTACCTATGATAAAATAAGACAACACACATCAATACTACAGCTAAACACATCAACTCAATTAATTTCAGTACTATTATAAGACAGATAAAATTATGCTTTGCAATTACATCACATGTCAACACAATAACAAATTGCTATATTAATTAAATTACTGGTAAAACTAAATATCATTGGAGAGGCGCATTTTCATTACCAGCCAGTAAACACAGCATCCGAGTATGTTTTAGCATCAGAATTTCACAATTCACTAAACCAACACACCAGATTGAGTTTAACTCTTACATGTCAGCAGTACAAGAGTTTTGCATAAGTATTAATTAGTAGTAACACAACTATTGTTTATTTTATGGTGATCAATACTAATTTCTTTCAATTTTTAAACCAAATAAAAGTAACTCCCTAAATTTAAATTTAAATTTGTGCTGATGGCACAAATTTTATTTCTTACATTATATGTCAGCAGTGTAACAGATTTTCACAAAAATTCAATACATTATAATCAGATTTTTGCATAATTATTATTTAGAAGTTGCATGACTATTCTTTCCTTTAGAATAATAACTAATAATTTCTTTTTAGTTTTAATACAAAAGATTAGTAACTTCATAAATTTCAAACAGAATTTGTGCCATTTGGGACAAATTTTACTTCATTACGTAAGATGTCAGCAGTGTAACATATTTTTACAATAAATTAGTTCATTCTGACATCAAAAATCACAGTTTGGGGGTGCATAATCATTACAAACTATTTACACAACATCTAACTGCATTTTACATTAGAAACAATTCAATCAAAACGTTAGATTGAGTTCAACCATTATTTGTCAACAGCACCAGATTTTTGTATAACGATGAATTATAGTTGCACAACTATTCTTTCATTTAGAACAATCACTATTAATTTTTTTTTTAGTTTCAATACAAAAGAGTAGTAACTTCCTAATTTTTCATTCTGAATTTGTGCCTTTTGGCCCAAATTTTACTTCATTACATAAAATGTCAGCAGTGTAACAGATTTTGAGAACAATCCAGTTTGTTCTGAAATCAAAATGACAGTTTTGGTGTGCATAATCATTAAAAACTATTTACACAACATCTAACTGTATTTTACAGTAGAATCAATTCAATCAACACCTTAGATTGAGTTCAACTATTATTTGTCAACAGGACCAGATTTTTGCATAAGTATTAATTAGTAGTTGCATAACTATTCTTTCTTTTAGAATAATCACAACTAATTTGTTTTTAGTTTCAATACAAAAGACTAGTAAATTAATAAACTTCAATATGAATTTGTGCCTTTGCGAGAAATTTTACTTCAATACATAAAATGTCAGCAGTGTAACTGATTTTTACAATAATTCAGTTCATTCTAAAATCAATATCCACAATTTCAGTGTGCATAATCATTACAAGCTATTTACATAACATCTAACTGCATTTTACATCAGAATCAACTCAATCAACACTTTAGATTGAGTTAAACTATTACTTGTCAGCAGCACCGGTTATTTGCATTAGTTTCACACAGTGGTTGCATAACTATTCTTTCTTTTAGAATAATCACAACTAATTTGTTTTTAGTTTCAATACAAAATACTAGTAAATTAATAAATTTCAATATGAATTTCTGCCAAATACTTCAATACATAAAATGTCAGCAGTGTAATAGATTTTTACAATAATTAATTTCATTCTAAAATCAATATCCACAGTTTGAGTGTGCATAATCATTACAAACTATTTACACAACATCTAACTGCATTTTACATTAGAATCAACTCAATTAATACTTTAGATTGAGTTAAACTATTACTTATCAGCAGCACCAGTTATTTGCATTACTTGCACACAGTAGTAGCATAACTATTAAAAGAGCAGGTAGTTCATCAACTTCAATCTAAATGTGTGCCGAAGGCACACATTTATATATCAGATTATATGTCAGCAGAACTAGGTCTTCGAAAATTAATACTGTACTACTGTTTTTCTGTGATATTAATATCAAATACTTCGAACTGCATGAATTTCAATGAAAATTTATGTCTTCGGCGCAAATTTTGATTTCAATGATTATTTCAAGTCGATATCGTTAAATTTACACAATCAGTAAGAACATATTATCGTTAGATAGTCCCTTATTGTACGTGTTTATGAATCGTTGGTGAAAGATCATTAATTCAAAAGGCTTAATCCGATTATAGTTGCATAGTTGAGTAGGATATTGTGTGATTTCATACCTTTAATATGCGAGAAGGACGGCTGATCTGATGTACTCTTCCTTCGAGATGCACTGCAGAAGGACAGAGGATACAGGAAAGACGACGGATGAACGACAGCCGAGGAACGACGACGGAGGAATGACGACGGAGGAACGACAGCGGACGAACTACGACGGAAGAACGACGGTGGAGGAAGGGGATGGAAGAACGGTGAACAAAAGAGGAACGACGATGGAGGATTCAACGAGGAACGACAATGAATGAAAGCGATGGACAGTTTTGTAAAATATTCAAATATGTGGATACTCCTCTAATTTATGTAATATTTATGGATATTTACCTAAAGCCCCCTATACTAAAACGATATATAGCGTACTATGCAGTCTATGCGACATGTTGTGGTTGATTTTAGGGAAAAAAAATCATACCAAAAACAATACTTCATCCGTTAAGAAAAATATGTCGTTTTAGGAATAAAATCTTGTTAAGAAAAACATGTCATTTTAGATATTTTGGTGTTCACTTTTCAAAACTACTCTTGTAATGATTATGGATTTGTTAGTTGTAGTTTTCAGTAAAATGAAAAGGTAAAGAGATAATTGGGGGTATAAGTAGGGGTGTGCAGAAAAACCCGAAACCAAAAACACGACACGAAACCACGACACGAAAAAACACGAAACCGAAAAGACACGACACGATAATGACACGAACCGAAAAAGCACGGCTGTTAATGGTTCGTGTACGGTTCGGCAATATCACATTGTCGGATACCCGACACGAACCGTTTAAATTTTTTTTTTTAATTTTTAGATCTGCTGGTATAATACTTGTATAAAAAGTATCCCCTAGGTAATAGAATGCTCTGCTAGCACAGTTGGTACACGGGATGCGGGAAACCTGGGCGCTAACCAAACAGACCCGAGTTCGAGCCTTGTTGCTGCATATTTTTTATTCCCATTTTCCATACACAGCTACAGTAGCCCTCTTAAATTTTTTTGTTTTTTTTATCCTTGCATTGCGGCGCTCTCCACACAGACAGATCGATAATCTGCTGAACTCGACCCTCTCAAATCCGACCCTAACCCTAACTCAATCTCACACCCACATCGGCATTCTCAGACACCCACATCGGCATTCTCAGTTCGCATCGCACAGGCTCTCAGTTCTCACAGGCGACAGATTGAGAATCTGCTGAACTCGACCCTCTCAAATCCGGCCCTAACCCTAACTCAATCTCACACCCACGTCAGCATTCTCAGTTCTCACTTCTCACAGGCTCTCAGTTCTCACAAGCTCTCAAATTTCTGTTCGTTTTCGCCCTTCCTCTCTAAAGTCTAGTCTCGGCTCTCAGTCTCAGGCGCTCAACAGATCTGAAAAATAGACATCCCTCACCGAAACCATGGTAAGATATTCGAATCGAATTGGTTTGTTTTGCTCTTTCTTAAGCATTTCATGGCGATTTTACAGTAGGTTCTCAAACTTACAGTTTACACAAAGTACCAACAGGCAACAGTACACTGTACAGGGCTACAGTACAGGCCTCTCATGCCAGAAAAAAAAAAGAAAAGAAAAGGAAAAGGCCTTAACCGTGTCGGATCGGATAACACGGGTATCCGACACGGAACCGTATACCTAACCGTGTCGGATACCCGGTTCCTGGCGGTTCGTGTACGGTTCGGCATATTGCTCTTAAACGGTTCCGGGTATCCGACACGGTTAACGGTTCCGTGTCGGATACCCGGTAACGCACACCCCTAGGTATAAGTGTATTTTTGTTTGCTTATATTTGGTTTCTTAAAAAATGTGCAAATGTTTAAAGCGACAATTTTTATTAACGGGTGGAGTATTAAATAATATGTTTCATAATTTATAGAAAGTTATCATACGTCTCTCTCTCTCTCTCTCTCTCTCTCTCTCTCTCTCTCTCTATATATATATATATATATATATATATATATATATATATATATATATATATATATATATATATAGGGTCGGGTTCGGGTACACACACCTCCAATAATGAGAAGGAAAGAAGGCTCCTGATTGGTCCACGTGTACAAAATTGAATTAAAAATATGAGGCACGCGCAATTTCCCAATTAATTAGTGACACCCACCCAAATTAATTAGTAACACTCCCACTCTCACTGTACACGCGCCAAATCAAACACACTAATTAATTGCACGCGCCAATTAGAAAAGCTACGGAGACATGTAAAAGTGTTCAAATAAACTTTTAAAAATCATTTTTTGGCATTTTCACTTGTTAAAAAAAGTATAAAAAATATATATTTGGGTGTAATTTAATTTTATCTACACATAGACACCCACTTTGTATATGTTTTGTTGAAAAAAAAAATTGACAAGAAGTAGTTCAGCAATTTTATTCACAATGGTTCAGTAATTTTATTCACAGTGGTTCAGCAATTTTATTCACATTGGTTCAGCAATTTTATTCACAGTGGTTCAGCAATTTTATTCACAGTGGTTCATCAATTTCATTCACAGTGGTTCAGCAATTTTATTCACATTGGTTCAGCAATTTTATTCACAGTGGTTCAACAATTTTATTCACAATGGTTCAGTAATTTTATTCACAGTGGTTCGGCAATTTTATTCACAGTGAACCAATACTATTTATTTCATGAACCACTACTCTTTATTGTAAAATAAAATATTTCATGAACCAATATTATTTATTTCATGAATCAATGCTATTTATTTGATAAACCACTACTCTCTATTTGATGAACCACAACTCTCTATTTATTTAATGAATCACTTGGTATAAAAACCCTGAACCACTTCGTATAAAACCCATGAACCTTGGTATTTAAACCCTGAACCACTTGGTATTTAAACCCTTAACCACTTCGTATAAAACCCATGAACATTGATATTTAAACCCTAAACCACTTGGTATAAAAACCCTGAACCACTTGGTATTAAAACCCTGAATCACTTGTTATTAAAACCCTGAACCACTTGATATTAAAACTCTGAACCGTTTGGTATAAAACCCTAAACCACTTGGTATATAAACCCTGAACGACATGGGTTAAAAACCCTGAACCACTTGGTATCAAACTCTGGACCACTTGAGTTAAAAACCTTGAACCACTTCCGTTTTAAACTAGTGCAATAAACTAAAATACAATCAATAAAACCCATTTTAATCACACAATGAAACATTTTTTTGCTACTGTAATGAAACATTAAGACTTAAGAGGATGCATTAAGAGGATGAAACTGTCTTAATTCACGAAAAAAAAAAATATTCAAATACTAATTGAGATTCACATTCAGCAAAACAGAAGGTAAAGTAAAAAAAAATGGCTTCTTTCAGCCGCAGCCATGAACAAGCTATCGATGCCCCAAATCAGCCCCAACCCTCCACCAAATTGTAAATAAATAAATAAATTTTGAACAATTCATCAACAACAAAAAATGTTGGAAATTCGGATACAGCAACGCCTGCACCATGATGAGCGCCACCGACCCGTTCACCTTTGAGATATTCAGAGTAAAGCTCCCGGCGCTGTTAGCCTCCGTGGCGAGCGTGGGCTGGACGGGATTCACGATCGACTTGAGAGAGCCGAGCGGGTAGTATGAATGGAGGATGTGGAATTTCAGGACAAGCACCTTTAGATCTGCGGGTTATGCCTGCAATTGAACGTCTGGAGGGAGGTCGGCGAAGGGGACGCAATCGCCGTCGATGCTAAAGTCGAAGTCTTCGTCGGTGAGGACGTTGACAGAGGAAGAGGAGATCGAAGGAGGCAGCCATGGGATCGACCGGAGAGAAGAAGTTGAAAGGAGGTCGTCCAGTGCTCGCGCTGCCGAGGTCGCCGACAGAGCGGATGGCGGCGAGCCAGCCTCGCCGGGAAGATGCGCGGGAAAGCGGGAGATGGGCCACCAGCGTTAAGAGAGGAGGAGTAGGAGGAGATGACGGGGGATGGCTATAGGAGGAGGTAGGAGATGATGGGATCCAATTCAACGGAGAGGAGACCGAGGTTGAAGAAAACAGCGCGTGAGGTATTTTTTTGATAAAAAAAAACTAGATCCGTTTCCACCAATTAGGTTACTTCTTTCCTTCTCATCGAAAGATATTCTTCTCACTTGAACCCTCCCCTATATATATATATATATATATATATATATTAGTTTATTAATAAAGATATAAATCAAAACTATTTTATATCCATACTAACCAAATTATTTGCATCCAAATTAATTATTTGGCAGCTATTACTTTGTTTCTATTTATATTCTTTTTTGGTAGAATTAATTATTTATATTGAGATTAATTTTTATTTTATATTTCCCGCACACCTTGATCATTATTAGTTTAATTTTGCAATTCAAATTTATTATTTTTTCCATATTTTAATTGTTTTTTAATAGACAATAGTATAATTTTAGAAAATTGTAACAAGACAAACACTACTGAATAATATAGCTTTATATAATTTTTTTTATTTTTTCTGGATGAATTCTAAACCAATAGAATTGGTTTTGAACAATCTTCGGTTAAAGCGAAGTAGTTCAGTACTGCTGAGCTTATATCGATTCAACAATTTTGTACACTTTTTTAGTGCGACTGTAATGAACCAGAATCCTGTACTCCATAATCGCTACTCCCTCCGTTCGCAAAAAGTTGTCATTTTAGAGTTTTGATTTTGTTTAAAAAAACTTGTCACTTTAGACATTTTACCCATATATTTCTCAACTTACCCTCCTTTATTTCAAATTTAAATTACCTTGGAAAATGTGTTTGTACTTTTCATTGAGATAATTAAGACAAAAGTAAGGGTAATGTAGGTAATTTAAATATTTATTAAATATTGTGCCCGGAGCTAAAGTGACAAGTTTTCGCAAACGGATGGAGTATTAAAAATAAAAATAAAAATAAAAGGGGGGAGGGGAAGTAGCTTTGCTTCTCTGGGAAATCCTTGGACCAAATCACCACCTCACTAGTCACTATCAATGAATAACATCAGTTGAGAGTAGCAAAACATCGATTTGTTTCGTTTCCCATGAAACAGTAAGCTTCATTTGATTAGTAGGGCTCCCCATATGGAGTCACATTACCATTGCAGAAATTCAAAGCAGTTCACCTGCAACGAGAATCACCGGACATTCCTCAGCACAACTGAAACTGCACAATGACCCAAGGCACTGTCTTTCTCAATAGGAAAAGGCGTGGAATCATCAAAACACAAATGTACTCACTTGAAGTGCATCTTGACCGGGCAGAAATCCACGGTAAGATGTGCATGATCTGAGAGGGAGTAGTTCTCAGGCCACATTCCTCTCTCGGCTTCTATAGGGAACAGCTCAGCCTTCTTGACGGTGAATCCAAGCGAAACAGAAGTAGATGTGTTGTCTTCTCTTTCAGTGTTTTCTATATTACCCTGCTTGTTGCCATTCTGCTGGAAGGAGCTGCACAGGTTACGCACCCTCTACATTTGAATGAACGAAGTCACAACAGGGATACAAATGTAGGTCCGTGATGGCTGACACAACCAAGATAGATACCAAGAAGGAAAGAGGAAGACGAGCTAACCAAGTATTGTGTAACATCTGCTACTCCATCTCCATCGGAGTCTATGCAGTCCCATAAATCCTTGACATCTTGATCACTTAAGCCTCCACAAGGGTGGCCGCTGATTCCCAACTGGAAAGGAATGTGGGAAATGTAAGATTTTTAGCTTGTTGGAAGTAAACTCACATACATAAAACAGAAAAAGTGTACCTCAATAAGAGCTTGTGAGAACTCAGAGTACGTTATGCAGCTTCTTTTGAGTTTAAGAATTTCGGTCATCTCGAAATCCTCTAATGTGGAAGCTTTTTGAAGCAGGTTCTTAGGATTATACATTCAAAAGAAAACCTCAGTTTTACTGAAAAAATGGACAGGACAGGAAAATTGATGAATGTGAAAAGTGAAATACCTTCACATTTCCAAGAACTGCTTCTAGAAAGCTTTCCTTCAGAGCCCTTTGAAGCCTATGAGGATTTCGAAGCCATATAAAGTCTACACCGCATATATTTCCTCTGTGGTTCAGGTGGCTAACCCACTGCAAGTAAAAAAAAATCAGCACTTTCCGATTTTACATAGAAGCAGGATAATTATGCAACAGAGCCTTTAAATGGAAACCTTTTGACAACCATCGGTCTCGTCTGCATACTGGTGTACCATGTCATAGGTAGAAACAAAACCTTGTGACTGCAAAAACTTATAGACATGCCCGTTCTTACTTCCATTCCAATCCCTGTTCAATATCGTATTGCAATAAATAATGAAACATGAGTCTGATCCCACTTCCTATTTAAAAAAAAGAACATAACAAGCACAAAAGAATAAATTCATTAAATTGAAGCCCTCGCTGAAGATCACTCCAGTATCCAGAGTCAAGACACTGTTGCACACTGATATTTCATACATAGTCCCTCATCTGCTATATAAAATACTAAATACTCTTTTATATGCATATTGATCAAGAAATTAGTTTTATGATAACACATTTGTATTAAAAAGTTTCTTGCTTTGAAAGATGCATGCAGCCAGCTATTGGAGTTCAAGTTGAATGAAATTGTCTCTCTCATTCAGAGTTGGCATGAACATTGATTGAGAGAAGTACATGTATCAGACGATATTAAGAGATGATGTTCCAGTAAGAAGTAAAACATACCCACAGAGTATAACCGGCATGTGTGGGAGTTCCTGTTTTTCAACATATGCCTTGATGTATTGCAAAATCTTGTATACCTTCAGGAGTATCTGACAGTGTTAGATCCCTAAACTTCATTGTATTCCAATTAATGTGTGACGTTCATGTAAGAATCAAAAGGGGTACCTGCTGTAAACGGAGAAAGCAATATCTAAAGTTGTGGGGAAATATCAAGTGTGTATTTACAATTAGAGCTTCCCTGACTATACTTCTAGAAGAACTTCGAGAACTGGGACGATGCAGCTCAACATGCAGAACTTGGGCCACACGATCACCAATATCATTGAAGAACAATTCTCTGTAATTTAATACATGGAACTGGCTACGATGAAGAGCAGTTAGGAGCCCTGCAATAGTCAATTGTCACTAAAAATCTGAAGAACAGGATATATCAAATCTTACTCACAAATTTCAGGGAAATGACTTCAGAAAACTAAATATTATTAGAGCAAACAGGGTATTGTGAAATATAATACCACCAAGACCAGATGCAGAAAACAAATTATTACTCATATTTCTTTCTTTGTGATAAAAGAACATGAAAAGAGAAATGTAGATCCATAATCTACAAAGTCTCCATGCATGTCAATTCTAAGTAGCTATGGTCCAATGGACACTTTCATATCAGAAGGCTTTTGATGTTTAAAACATCTCAAGGATTATATTAAAGGATACCAGCTTGGATAACAAGCTTATAATCAACATTTCTAAATATTCACTTACAATTAGATAAAGTAAGGTGATTACAATGTTTTATATGTAACACCCCATTTAGCATCAATATCTAGATATCAAATATTAGATATCGGGGTCAATAATAGCTTAGCATTAACATTCTAGGGATCTCTAAAGGGGATAATAACAGTTTAGCTAGTCAGTTCCATGGAGATAATGCCCCATTCCCTATTCCTTAAGCGCCCCACACCAAACAGGTGGGAAAAAATGGAAGACAAAAATTCAGAGGTCTGCTGGTATAAACTTAGGAAGTTTCACCCAAACTCGCAAACCTGTGAGTTGGCCGCGTCCTGTGGCATGACACTCATAGGATGCAAGCTTCTATTGTCATTTCCTTTGTTCAACCAAGCTAAAAAGAGATTGTGATATTTGGTGAAATTGCATAGGTTAGTGGCTTAGTGCCAACAGGGCCGTCCAATCAATTTTGGAGGCCCGGGTCATAATTTTATAAATTATAAATTTTATATGTAATTTTTATTTTTTTTATATCTTAAGATGAGTATGTTAAAAGAATCTATATATCTATATAAACTCTTAATTTAGAAGAGTTTAGAATGATGTGTCAAGCATAGAGAAATTTTAGGAGTCTTGACCAATCATTTTTTTTTGCCATTTTTTTATTTTCTTTAATTCTAATTTTTTTTTCTTCTTTTTTCTTTAATTCTCTTTTTGATTTAATTTTACTAACTGTTGGGCTTAATTTAAAACATTGATCTTAGCCTAAATTATAATTTTAGTAGTTTTTTTCTAAAAAAACAATGGGATTAATTCAAAACATAAAATTAATAATAAGAAAACATAAAATTAATATTAGTAATCTATATATATATATATACTACTTTAATCGTTTTCTCAACCCATGAGTTTAATTCAAAATATTTAATTATCCGAACTTTTACAATTATGTTATAATATTAATTTAATATATTAGTAATATTTTACTTATAAAAAATCGCGCCATGGCGCAGGGATCATACTAGTTTAGATTATTTTTGTTGATATTTAAGGAAAATTATTAAAAAAAAACTCTTTAAAATAAGAATTTTTAAGAAAATCACCGATAAAATTTATATTAAAAACTTTATACCAAATGTTTTAATCCATAGTACAGATTACGTACGCAAGCCATATTTATCAATCTTTTGCTCTATAAAATTTATAGTTATACAATATTAAAAATAATTTATATACTGCACGTTTAAATTTGTGTCATTTGTTTTTTAAACACAAAACCCTAGTGTTTCTGTATATATATAATATTCTAAAACTCCTTGAAACATGTTATTTCATTCAATTCAATTAATATAAATATAGCTATGACCATGTGAATCTTTTTTTCTTGAATGTCCATGTTAATAAAACTAAAATTGTTCATGAATGACATAATTATAAAATGAAATTAAAAGATTAGATGTATTTAAATTTGGATTAATAATTTGATACTCTATGACTTTAAGAAATTTATTGAGGCCTCAGAATTAGTTACATAAATGAAGAGAAATAGGTGATTTATTGAGGCCTCAGACTTAGTTACATAAATGAAGAGAAATAGGTGGGGCGACCTAACCAATAGAAAAAAAAAGGTTAGAATGTTTAAGAGTTGTGCTAAATCTGGGAATTAGTTACATAAATGAAGAGAAATAGGTGATTTATTGAGGCCTCAGAATTAGTTACATAAATGAAGAGAAATAGGTGGGGCGACCTAACCAATAGAAAAAAAAAAGGTTAGAATGTTTAAGAGTTGTGCTAAATCTGGGATTCGAACCCGTGACTGTAAGAAAACATGCATGTCCCGTAGCAATTCAACAACTACCACGCCAACATATCTGTGTTAATTTTTAAAATGTTTTATTATATATACTAAAATTAGTAAACAATGAGGCCCCGTAAAATCGGAGGCCCGGGGCAGTCGCCCGCCTTGCCCTCCCCCATGGCCGGCCCTGAGTGCCAACAGTGCACCCTACCCTAATTTAGTATTTATGTTTGGTGATTCTCCCAGATAACAATGCAAAGCATGGAATAGGAAGCAAACAATAGAGTCATGAAATGAATGTAGTAGAGCACCATCGCCACGGTTGTTTGTTCGGGCAAGCATATAAATTTGGTAGCCAGCATCATCAAGTCGCTTCTCATACAATCCCACTAAATCTCTGTTTCCCACCCAAAATTCCTGAATCCAAAATCATAAAATATACATAGTATATTAAACTAACAATCCACCTCAAGTAAATCCAAATGAACTAGAATACACTTACTTGCAGGCATATTATTGAGGACTTCAATTGAAGTAACCGATCAAGTATGCTCTGATTTCGACTTAGCCACTGTTCCCTGAACTCACTCTCACGCCTCTGAAGAAAAGTTGTCATAAAAATCAATCCAAATTCGAAAGGAGTTCAAGAAAGAATTTTTTTTTTAAAAAAAAAAAACATACCCCGCTGTTAACCCGCTTGTAAATCGGAGCGAGGATATTGAAAGTAGTACAAGAAACAGTATCAGGGCAGTCCAAATTCAGAGACGTGGAGTCCTGCCCATCGCAGAAATCATCAGTGAAGGAATCCAGTTGTTCACCCATAAGCAGAAACAAACAAAAAGTTTGAGGGAGGAATTTCAACAAACAGGTGGTGTGCACAGAGAAGAAAACAAGCGCAGCGACGAGAGAATATATATGAACAGGCAAAATGAATCGCGGGAGTTGAATAACAAGTGCAAAGCTAAAGAGGGACTACGACTACGTCGATTGGAATAAAGAGGTTAGTGATGGAGGACACCGAAAGTTGGAGAATCAAGCAAAGTGAAAGGTGAGGTGGGGATGACATTTACAAGGAAGAGGAGTTGAAATTATTTAATTAATTAATTAATTGTGGTTTGGGATTTAGAGGAGGATCGGAACAAGTGCAAGAAGAGAGTGGTTCTGGTTGGTTGGATTAAAAAGGGCCAAATTGGCGGATGGAGAACCGTCCTTTGGCGTTCTCAAGAGAGAAGGAAGTGGGCGGTGGTGATGGAATTGGAGGGAGGTAAGGTACCCAAATCAAAACTCCATCCCTCCCTCTATCAGGATCAGATATAAGAATCAATTCCTAACTGCAACTTGTTACTGGTTCTTTGAATCTTTGCCCTCTACCATTTTACAAAAAGGACAAATTTTACACCCGCATTACAAGAGTATGTTTACCAGTGAGCCCGTTCCAACTATGGAAATGCAGTTGTGCTCAAAATGTCCGTCACTCTGCTATCCCTTCTCACAATATTTGATTTTTCTAAAAGAAAAATTATTTAAAAGAAAAAAAGAGAAATGGATAGTGTGAAGAGAGATAGGGAGGAGGGACAATGGATTTGAGTACAGCAGATCTTGACTTAGGGGTGTGCATATTTCTGTATAAATTGGAAAATCAGCCGGAGCCGAACCCGTAAAACATAATCCGATTTTCTGTTCACATTTTCAAAGAACTTCATATTTGGCCCGATTCCGGTTAAAACCGACAAATTTTCGGCTAAACCGTATTCAACCGAAACTTATCCTTTTTCTTAAGAATGTGTACTTCATATCATCACTAATATATAATCGTAAATAACTATCAGTATACATATTATATTTATTTAATCTTGACAACCTAGGTTGTATTTTCAATAAATGATTTCCACCAAAAAAAATCCAATAAATGAAAAAAAGTTAACAAGGAAAAAAGGAGTTGTAAATCACTTACTATAATTTTGATCAAGAAAAACACAAGTTGTAAATCACTATAATATATTCAATGAAGACGGGAAGGACAGGTTGGGCGATGGCCTTGGGCCCAAACAAATCTGGGGCACAATATTAAAAAAAATTCTATGTATATATGTATATATTAGAGCCCGTAATTTTTAAGCCCAATATTATTTTAGCCCATTTCTTTTAGGTGAACAAATCACAAGATTAAATGGGTCCAATTGTACATTGACATTATGATAAATTAAAGCCCGCAAGCAAAATAATGGACAACAGTTTCCTACCTTAGACCATGTGCAATGGTTGCAAGCCAAACCTTAAGGGAAGAGGTTGAAAGGGGTTACCCCTTCCCACTAAGGTAACCTCTTCCCTTTTTATTTTTATTTTTTATTTTTTTTAAACACATAAGTGGGTCATTATATGTTATTTATATTTTTTAAAACACACAAGTGGGGAACAAGGTAACCTCATGATTGCAAGGGTAACCTAAAGAAGAGGTAGAAAAGGTAGAAAATAATTTAGAGAAAAAAATATATTAGGTGTCAAATTATAATAAGGGGGTAAAAATTGAAAAGGGGAAGAGGTAACCCCATGGTTGCATATGGTCTAAAGATAATTTCTTCCCTTTTATTTTCACTTTTTTTTAAACACACAAGTGGGTCACTACATGTTATTTATATTTTTTTTAAACACACAAGTGGGGAACAAGGTAACCTCATGGTTGCAAGGGTAACCTCTAAAGAAGAGGTAGAAAAAGTAGAAAATAATTTTGAGAAAAAATATATTAGGTGGCAAATTATAATAAGAGGATAAAAATTGAAAAGGGAAAGAGGGAACCCCATGGTTGCACATGCTCTTAAACAAGAGTACACGACGCAATTCTCATAATTTATAACGTTCAATAAAACTAATTAAAAATTATTTTAAAATTTAATTAATTGTTGTGAAGATATGTTTGGCTTTTAATTTTTATTTCCTTACTCTTTTTCTTATTAACTTCGTATAATTTATAACCTAGTTGGGTATGTCATATTATTATTTGAACTAGTTTTGTTGTTGTCGTGTTTACATACTTGCTTATTGCATTGAACCTTGTTATTGTGTATTATTTATAAAAAAAAAATGATATTTTATATATTACGTAGTTTTTTTTAAAAGCGTGTTCAACTCGTAAATAACATATGTTTGTTAATGGAGTAGAATATCTATTTACAAAAGTTAGTATTATATTGTAGAAAATAAAAGATTTTTAGTGATTTAAATATGTTATGTAGTTTTTAATTTTAATAATTAATTAAATTTTAAATTATTAGGGCCCAAAAATTTTATTTGCCCCGGGCCTATATAACAGTAGGACCGGCGCTGTTCGTGAGCCCGACTATGAGCCCTTCACTCATTTTTTTCAAATATCAAATTAATACTTCCTCCGTTTCACAACACATGGGCATTTAGATGTTAATTTTTGTTTCAAAATAGATAGTCTTTTATGTTTTCTTGGTAAGGGATTGCAATTATTTGGAATGATTTGTGTGTGGTTGATTTTTTAAAAGACTGTGATTGGTTAAAATGTGTAGTGGGTATTAAAAAATACTCCCTCCGTTCCAAATTAAAAGACATTTGTCTTTTAGTGCACACTTTTTAAGGAGATAAAAACACTATAAAACATTATTTTTTTAATCAATTTTTTAAAATAATTTCATACTTGTTAGTCATAAGTATGAACTTATAAAAACAATTTCGTTAAAACGACTTTTATTATGGAACATAGGGAGTACGGAGTAATAAATTTATAAAAATTAGTGGAATGATGATTTTTTTAAAAAGTGAAGTGTTTTATTAAAATTTGTGCAAATGTCTAAAAGACTCTGTACTCCCCGTTCGCGAAAACATGTCATTTTAACTCTTTGCACAATTTTTAAGAAAGCAAATAATATATTCTTTTTTTTTACTAGTTTACCCTTATTTATTACTCTACTTTTTTACTTTGTTGAAAATCATAAACCATAACCCATCAATCAGGTCAAAGTCATTTTCGTAAAGTAGAAGCTAAAATACCCACAATGACATGTTTTTATAAACAAAATCGAACCTTTAAAATGATATGTTTTCGCGAACGGAGTAAATATTGTGGAACAGATGGAGTAATAATAATAAAAATAGCTAAGTAATTCATTAGTAATAAAATAAAATATCACAATAGAATAAAAATTCAAAATAACATGTAACAAATAAAATATGAATATTATTTGAGTGCTTTTTTTCCCTCCAAATATATGTAAAATGAGTGTCTGTGTAGATCAAATTAAATGGCATTAAAAAAATACTGTAATAATTTTTTAATAAATAAAATTCAATAAACTGCATTTTTAAATAATTACTAGATTTCACATAATTACTACAGAGTAGCTTTTAGACTATCCACAATGGTTTTACCTATAATTAGACCTGTCAAAACATAACCCGACCCGAAAACCCGACCCGACTGCCCGAATTTTTTTGGGTCAAGACCCGAAATTTTGACCCGGAAAATTTTTCCGACCCGAACCCGAAAACCCGGAAATTTTTCGGGTAATCTGGGTTTCGACCCGGTGGCCCGATTAACCCGGTAACTTTGACCCGATTTACCCGATTGACCCGGTGACCCGATTGACCCGGTTGATTTATAATTAAATATAATTAATTTTTTATATATATAATTAAAATTTATCCCAAAATTATCAAATCATGATTTTTTTTATTTAAAAAAAATTGACAAACCCGAAATCGACCCGAAATGACCCGAAACCCGGTCAAACCCGGGTTCTGGTCAACCCGAAATACCTGAAACTCGTTTTACCCGGAACCCGTTTTACCGAGACCCGAAGTGACCCGACCCGATTGACAGGTCTACCTATAATGTATACATTTGTACAAGATGTGTAAAAATACACTTTACTTTTTGGTATTTTGCTCCAATGGTCAAATGTGTATTTTTTATCACTATTCAAATATAATTAATTTAAAACAAAAAAGAAAATAAAAATCATAAAAAATACACCAATAAAATTGTCTTGTTTTTTGAAAAAGTTTTTGCACATGGAGGAGGTGATGTGTTCAAATTTGCACATTACATGCTCAAATGTACACATTTGCACAACCCTAAAACAACCAATAGAGCTAAAAAATGTCTAAAAATATACATTTAGACATTTAGAGCAAACCCAAGAGATGTGTTATAATAGAGAAAAGATGGAATTTAGAGAAAAAAACCCATTTTTTGTCCCCAACAGATTATGCAAACCAATTTGCAAAATAGAGAAAGAGATGAAAAATGGAAAAAAATCTATAAATTTGTGGGAAGAAGTTTCATCTCTATAATTGAATGTCTGCACTTCTCTCCATGGACAATTTATTGCTAGGGAGATTATTGTCCAAACCAATCTGATTTTTGTTCCAAGTTTCTCTTGCTTTTCCAAACGTAACCAATCTGATTGCTGTTCCAAACCAATCTGATTTGCTGTTCCAAACCAATCTGATTTTTTGTTCCAAGTTGTTGTTCGAAATTTTTGCTGTTAGAAATAAGTAAAAAAGATGTTAGAAATGTTTGAAGTTTTAAAAACGTTAATTAGTAATATATAATGTTATAAATAAGTAAAAAAAATGTTAGAAATGTTAGAAATTAGGTTTAAAATGTTGTTAGAAATGTGAGGCTAAATATTATAATTAAGATTAAAATAGTATTTTATAAATGTAGAATTAAATATCCTTAATAAATGCATTTATTTATTATACTGTATAATAAATGTAAAAATCTGTAAAATAGAGAAGTTGTTGGAGTTTGAGTGAATTTTTTTTTTAGAGATTTTGACATTTTTATCTGTATTTTAGAGATTTTTTAGAGAAGTTGTTGGGCTTGCTCTTACACACAACCATTGGAATTAGTCTTACTAGACCCTTCCACTGTCAAAATGGCAACACAAAATAGTACCAAATCAGCCCAAAACTAACGACCCACCAAGTCCAACCCATTATAAATGGGCTATTTGAAATATGAAATCAAGCCCCAACACAAAGTTTGAGATTCAGCCCAAGCTTAAACTGTTATCAGTCCTCGGCAATCCG
Source organism: Persicaria maculosa (assembly GCA_963922045.1). Lineage (NCBI taxonomy): Eukaryota > Viridiplantae > Streptophyta > Magnoliopsida > Caryophyllales > Polygonaceae > Persicaria > Persicaria maculosa. The sequence goes on from OY998258.1 coordinate 20,171,641, forward strand.
CACTCAACACCGGAAAGGGCTACTTTTGCAGCAGGAAGATATCCTGGTAAAAAATCGCACACCTACTACGAACACAAAATGTGAAAACTCTTGTCAAATTATGAATAGCAATTACAGTAACCATTAAAAATAGCCATCAGTACCCTTCACATAAGACAGGGACAGGTATATGAATGAAGCAGTTCCATTGAAGAACCAAACCACTCTAATCAACAAGTGCACACATCCAAATCAAACCACCCAGGACTGAGTATATGACAACTGACAACAGGAGGCACCGCCTTTCAAGTTTCAAGTTTCAACTGTAGCCTCACACTGACCCATAAGATAGGTACCACTAAAATGATCAGATGAATACCACCAAAACCTGACATCGCTGTCAATGCAATCTTGAGGCTAGTGGGATGGTAAACCCACGCCGTTCATACATCTCTAATCCACACATAACCAAATATTAGCCCCTCACTTCCTCCGCTCTTGAGCACTTGCAAATTATTTCAAGTGCATCTCATCTTTCCACTGAATGCCTTTACACATTCAATCAATTGCAATTGGAAGGAACCCAATTAACTTACAAGAAGAAAATGGCCATAGCAACTCAGTAGCAAGCAACCCAAAAGGCACAAGCTTGGTAGAAACAAAGTTTTCATTCACCATTATAATTTGCCAGTACCAACTGCTAAAGCCAGACACAATGTAAAGCAACAGTCGTTCCAACATCTACCTGACACCCACCTATAGAGACAATAACTTGAATTGAGTAATAAATTAAAGGAAGAGCAAGAAACCAGTCCCACACAAGGCCTCACCTAAAGACACCTTTATTGTTCTCCCCAAGTTCCTCTACTCGGAACGATTTGCATACCTTTCAACCTTATCATCATTGAGATTGATCCCAACCATGGCCTCACCGAGGCCACAGCTCACCTCCGCCAACAACTCCGGGTCACTGTAATGCGTGACGGCCTGAACGATTGCCCTCGCCCTCTTCGCTGGATCCCCGCTCTTGAACACGCCGGAGCCAACGAAAACCCCATCGCAACCCAGCTGCATCATCAGCGCCGCATCTGCGGGGGTTGCCACTCCACCGGCAGCGAAGTGCACCACCGGGAGCCTCCCGAGCTGCTTCGTCTGCATCACCAGATCGTAGGGGGCTCCGATGTTCTTAGCGAAAGTGAAGACCTCGTCGTCATCCATGTTCCTCAGAACCCTAATATCCCCCATCACAGACCTCACGTGACGAACGGCCTCGATTATGTTGCCGGTGCCAGCCTCCCCCTTGGTGCGGATCATCGCCGCGCCCTCGCGAATACGACGGAGCGCCTCACCGAGGTTGCGGCAGCCGCAGACGAACGGGATGCGGAAGTTGTGCTTGTTGATGTGGTTCGCATCGTCGGCGAGGGTGAGGACCTCCGATTCGTCCACGTAGTCGACGCCGATGGCCTCGAGGATCTGCGCTTCGACGAAGTGGCCAATACGAGCCTTGGCCATGACAGGAATGGTGACAGCCGCCTTGATTTCCTTGATGAGTTGAGGGTCGGACATGCGAGCGACCCCTCCCTGTGCGCGGATGTCGGCAGGAACGCGCTCGAGGGCCATGACGGCGCAGGCGCCGGCCTCCTCAGCTATGCGCGCCTGCTCAGCGTTGACGACGTCCATGATTACGCCGCCGCGAAGCATCTGAGCGAGGCCGACTTTCACAGAGAACGGCGATTTCTTGGTGGTCTCGGCGATTGTGCCGGTGCCAGTGCCGTTGCCGTAGACTGCGACAACTCCGCTGCCTGACATTTTTTATGATTTGATTCGGGAATTTAGCGAGTTTTTGAGGATTCCGGAGGGGGCTGGGATGAAACCCTAACCCTAGAGATCTCAAAGAGGGGGATACAGAGGAAACAGAGAGGCGTTTGTGTGACACCAGTTCATCGTCTCCAGTCTCAAAAAGAAGATGATATATAGAGCGTTAAACCGTCTTAACAAGGGGTAAATCTGTAATTTGCTTCTTCTTCGCCTTGTTTTGACTCGGCCATAAAATCAAGATTTGTTTTCTTTCTTTTCCTATAAATCTATAATTATGTGGAGTATTATTTTATTCTCGTTTCGGCTATATACACCGCAAATCCATACGTCCTTAAGGACGTGAAGGTGGGTTTACAGTCACTGAAGCCCGGACGTACAAGCACGTTTTTTTTTTAAAACGTGTTGCACGTCCTTAAGGACGTGCAAACTCGTCCTCTAAAATCGAAGTCGACTTGCTTTGTCGTTCCCAATTCCATCCAAATTCAGAGAGAAAGAGAGAGCGGCCGAGAGAGCGATTGCCGGGGAGAGAGAGAGAGAGAGAAATCGAGACAGAGAGAGAGACACCGAGAGAGAGAAACTGAAATACCCCAAATTATTTTTGAGCTATTTCTTATTTTTATTTAATTAAATAAGTCTATATTATATCAAACGATAGTATATCTTGTGAATTTGGTCATTTAATAAATTCACATAAGATATATATGGTATGAATTAGAATAATTAAATTGTTCTAAAGAGTAATAATATATGATGAATTTAATTACATAAATATTCTAAATACTTTTATTATTTAATTTATAAAGTTAAATTAAATAATATTATTCTGAGAAATGGGAGAAACCTATTTCTATATAATCTTTATCCGTTTGTCTATTTTTATCTAACCTAGTAGTATAGATACGCGTCAAATCTTAGGTTTTCCACACCCCAAAACCAATTCAACATCACCCGCCGTCACCGTACTCTTCTCTCTCAATTACTCCCGTGAGCCGTGACGTCATTGCCCAACCGCTCGAGGTCGCCGGCGACTTGAGCTACGAGCCATCACCGCATGACCATCGCCCTCGCCGTCGAGCCACTGCAGCCGAGCCGCCCTCCGCAGATCCTTGCCGCCGAGACCCTGTAGTCGCAGCCCCTGCCCGGAGAACGCCCAGGCCGAGCCGCGACGCCACGAACAGCCGCTCAAGCCGCCTCCGATTGCCGCTGCTGCGCCAATCACTGCCGAGCGCCGCCTCCGATTGGCGCCTGCTTTGCCGCCGCCCATCACCGTTCGAGCGCCGCCTTCGATCGCTGCTTGCGTCGCTAGCCCTCGACGCCGGAAGAAGAGTCGCGTTTCCTTCTTCTCTGTACGCACACCGCCATTGAAGCAAAGTAGAGGTTTTTAATCTCTTTTGCATAAATTACAGAAACTCTCCCTTATTTAGCCTATTCTCGTTTGTGACCCTAATTTAATTACTTATTAAATTAGGCAGTCAATATTTCTAAATTACTCGATTCTTGCCCATTTCAGCGACACCAAGAAATCTCGAAGCACCTACGCCGGATCCCGCTTCCCGAGGAATTCATATTGGTATAGATATTTAACTTTATAGAATTAATTCAATTTCAAATTGAGTTAAGTAAAGTTAATTTTATAAAATATCAATATTAAATGTTCCTTTTTCCGTTGGATTCAATAGGTGCTAAAATCTCGCCTTGTTGTCATCAGCTGATCATCGAAGGTTAAGGCAAGTGATTTCGTTCAACGCCCTTTGCGTGTTTCGTGATTCTTTTGACGTGCCTTTTTAATTCTTCCGTGTCGAATGCGGCCCTGTGGCCAATTTCCTTGCCAGTTTTGATAAATTGCATATTCGTCTGCTTGATGTAATTTATCTCCTTATTCATAAATTGGCATGAGTATAAATTAACGGGCAATTATTCATTTAATTATAGTGATATGTGTATTTAAATGTGTTATTTGTTTATAACTCGAGATAAGTAAAAATTGCCCATTTTCATCTTCCGAATTGCATGAAATTCTGCTTGTTTCTTTCATGCAAATTAATAGCATGCGATATTAAGATCCTTGAAATATCCGTGCTTGTACGTCCTTGTTGGTTTGATGTCGTTATTATGATCACCTAGTATAAACTGGTTATGTATGATAAGTTAAGATAGGCATCATGTGATGCTTAGGTATGATATGTTAAGATGTGCATCTCACGTGGTGCGGATTGACTTAAAGTCAGTTGCGAGGGTTATCTCGCAGGTTGGGAATAGTGTAAAGCCCAATCTAAAAGGTTCCATGGAATATCTAGAATTCAAACAGTCTCAGGTCGCAGGCCTAGTTGAGTCTGGACCCGTGTCCCTATTAGACTTCAAAGTCTCAGGTCGCAGGCCTAGTTGAGTCTGGACCCGTGTCCCTATTAGACTTCAAAGTCTCAGGTCTCAATCCTAGTTGAGTCTGGACCCGTGTCACTGCGTTTTATATTGTGTTATTTACATATACATTATTGTTACTATCGAGATTATTGATAGGTGACCAATTCCATATATTATACTTCACTCTTATTCGAGGTATAATTCCTTTTCTTATCTGGTAATCGATCATTATGATCATCCGAGTCATGTGTGAATTTTTACCTTCTTATCCAGTTTCCACTTTAAATATTCGTGTCTTTCCCTTAACCTATGACATACCGTTTTATGGTCAATGTAAGGTTAAAGTCTGAACATTTTCCCTATCATTTGCTAGTCTTAGTTGTACTAACCATCCTAGTTATTGGATGGATGGTGTCCTTCGTTCTCACGAAACACCAGACCATATTCCACAGGTCTAGTGCAAGCAGCGGAGCAGGAGAGAGTTGAAGAGCAGACTTTCATTTATTAAATCTTTACACTACAAAGTTTTGGACCTTAAAAGTTCCCGCAATGTTTCGTCAGTTTTAGATATTTTTGGAATTATTTATACTTTATGGTTTTGGAATCTTAATTATGTTATTGTGATTAGATATTTCAAAATATGATATTTATTGGACTTCCGCCTATTTTATTCAACTGCTTGAAGTACTGTCTTGTTTATGGGAGCATGGTTGCATGTCCCTATAAGCCTCAGGTAAATTCAAAGACATTAAAGTCTGCGGATTCACTGGCGCTGTAACACTCCCTTGGGATTAAAAAGGGGCTGTTACAGAAGATGGTATCAGAGCTGTTTTAAAATGTTTTCATTCGGATTTCAAAATGATTTCTAAAGTGAATTTCAAAAGATTTTTAGCAAAACGATGTTCTACCAATAACAAAATTATGCAGTTTTGGAAATAATTTTAAAATAATTATCCGTGTTCCTGCTCAAGCTCCTGCACCTGCCATATACTAATCTTAGATTCTTTATTCTTGTTTCCTCTAAATCTCGCTTATGTGATTATCTCGCTCGAGTACTGATTACTCATCACCCTCCTCGATAGACGTATAATGTTCGCAAGACCCCAGAACTACAGCCACGGAAAATGGCAAGGAGCTCATCTGCAAGTGGTACAAGGGACAAAATTGTGGAACTTCTCGATTCTATAGCAAGGAAAAATGCAGTAAGGGAAAAGAAAGTTATGCTAGGCCCTCTAGGCGACAATAGGAGAAAGTACCTCCAGGACCTCGTCTGAGTGTACGGTTTGGAACCATCCCAAAACCACAGTGAGGAGGAGCCAAAGAAGAGATCCTTTTTGGAAATCCTAGTTTGAAAAAAGCATACCAGGATTTACAGGCAAGAAGAGTTAGGCCGAGTCTCCGCGTGAGGGAGTTCGAGGAAACATATAAGAATAAGGAGGGGATTGTGGATGAGCTAGAGAAAACTCTGTGATCGTGCTAGGGATGAGATCAAAAAGAGATGTGTGAGCATGCTGAGTCAGAGAGAGATGCATCATCACAGAAGCATAGCTCTTAATTGGACAAACTCGTCGAGCTGTATGTCTTTTCAGAAGATGACGAGGATTAAGATCTCATCCGCATCCACAATTAAGAGATCCAAATTTATTAGATAGCCGAGCAAACTGCTGAAAGACTCGGATTAGAATATGTGACTCTAGATTATTTCTTTAATGTGAAATTCCCTAGTAGGGATAGAGTTCGAGGTAGGAAAATGTTATTCCACTTTCCCATCGCGATAGGTGGCGATGAATACATTGCCGATCTTGTTCTGCTTCCGATCCTTCCTCAGAACATCATTCTCGGTATGGATTGACTTACTCGCCATAGTGCAATCATTGATTGTGGACGGAGAATCTTGACCATTTCGTCGGACGGTAGGGTTGTGTGCAGATTTCGTGGGCGCATTCCTGAAGAGGATGACCGTGTTATTATTGTAATGCAGGCAGCCAAATTGTTACGTCAAGGTTGTGCCAGATTCTTATGCGATCTGCAGGATCAGCAGCCAAATTGTAATGCAGGCAGCCAAATTTATTGGACTTCCACCTATTTTATTCAACTGCTTGAAGTACTGTCTTGTTTATGGGAGCATGGTTGCATGTCTCTATAAGCCTCAGGTGAATTCAAAGACATTAAAGTCTGCGGATTCACTGGCGCTGTAACACTCCCTTGGGATTAAAAAGGGGGTGTTACAGAAACACATAGAGAGAGATGGAGCCGGAGAGAGAGCTGGAGGCGGAGGCGGTGGTGGTGGAGCCGACGGTGTTGATGGAGGAGACGGCGGAGGTGGTGGAGCCGGTGGCTGAGGAGGGTGGTGGTGTGGGTGGAGCATTGGGGGAGGCGGTGGTGGTGGAGCCGGTGGCTGAGGAGGGTGGTGGTGGGGGCGGTGCCGATGGAGGAGGCGCCCATGGAGGTTGAGGAGGATGGTGGTGGAGCAGCAGCGGCGGAGGCGTCTGGTGGTGGTGGTGGCGGAGTAGTGGCCGCGGCGGCATCTGGTGGTGGGTGTGGTGGAGCAGTGGCGGAGGTGGTGCCGGATCCTCTATTACCGTCGCGAAAGCGGCGGACTATTGAGGTTTCTCCGGTCCCAACCCCACCGGTATGTTATTTGAATTATTTATTTTATTTAATTTAGTTTTATAGTTTTATAATATAGTTTGATATATTATAATATAGTTTTATAATATAATTTGATAGATTATAATTAATAGTATATAGTTTTTATGATTTGTTATATGTTTATAGTATATAGTTTGATAAATAATATTATAGTATTATAATATAGTTTGATATATTATAGTATGTAGTTTGTATGGTTTGATAATATATAGTTTTTATGGTTTATAATATAATTTGAAACATGAAAAACATTAAAATACATAGAAATAAATTAAAATTGAAAGACGATAAAAAACATTAAAAGCGATTAATATATATTAAAATATATTAAAATACGTTAAAACATATTAAAATACATCAAAAGACATTAGAATAACATTCAAATACATTAAAATAAAAAACATTAAAATATATTTAAATATATTAAAATACATAGAAATAAATTAAAATTGAAAGACAATAAAAAACATTAAAAGCGATTAATATATTAAAATACGTTAACTCATATTAAAATACATCAAAAGACATTAGAATAACATTCAAATACATTAAAATAAAAAGCATTAAAATATATTTGAATATATTAAAATATATAGAAATAAATTAATAGTCAACTGGATCATAATAACAGGCAGGAAGGCTATTGAGGGGGGATGGTACCCTACCACCTATTAGGTTCGGCGACCGGGCAGCGGCCAGTCAGATGGAGGAGGAGACGGTACCCCACTCTGCCGTAGATGAGACACATACAGTAGATGATCTCCTTATGTCTGTAGAGGGCTACCATCAGTCGATGGGGACCCCCCCGGCCGACGAGGATGACATCTTCTGGGGAGATCTGCCTTCTTTCGATCCTTCTGGCGATGCGACGGAGGGGCAGCAACCGTCATTAGAGGACGCGTTTACTCTCAGCAGCTGCGTCACGGATGTAGTTGCGGGTCGACGAGCCGACATGGGTAGACCGCATGCTCGTCTATCCCCCACCATCCCCGAGGCATCTACGTCCGGCGTTCCGGAGGCTTCTACATCCGGCACCCACGACGCCAAGGCTTCTACATCCTCACAGATACCACCGGCGATTTCTTTGGCTTCGGCGGATGACAGCATCCCTGACGTCGCGGAGGAGGTCGGCGACGGGCAGGAGAGGCAGCCCGAGGGGCAGGACGTGCCACAGGAGGGGCAGGGGGTCCATGAGAGGGGGCAACCCGAGGGGCAGGACGTGCCAAAGGAGGGGCAGGGGGTCCAAGAGAGGGGGCATCCAGAGCGGGAGGGGGGGCAGTAGGAGGGTGTGCCGTGTGTGTCCCATCTGGCCTCGGGGGCGTTGATCCCCACCATCGCACAGTACTACCAGATCACCCCACGGGCCCTAACATCATACATACATGCTGGCGGCCCTCCAGTTACTTGGTTGACTGCCATGTGGATCGCGAGACACGGGCCGCTCATCGACCCCGCCCCCGCTGATGACCCAGAGGTCGCCGCTAATCCTGAGCAGATACGGCTGTGCACGCATACGGGAGGGGGGCAGTCCCAGGATGACCTTGCACAGCGTCGGTTTCTCCACATAGGGTACCTGGCCATCGCTGTCGCCGCGACTCTGTTTGTGGACAAGTCGCAGAGCCGGATCCCATGGAAGATCTTCGGCGGACAGCCACCCTTGCATGGGCTGCAGCCTGCAGGTGCCCTCGCATGTCTGTACAGGGGCCTAGGCGAGGCTACCCGAGCAGGTGCGAAGGGTATAGATAGCTGCACGCCGATTCTACAGGTACGAGACCACTGAATTAGAGTTATAGTTTACAAATATTTATATTATATGCTAACGACATTCTGTTTTGTGTCAAGGCTTGGATATGGGCGTACTTCCCCCGCTTCCGAGGTGATTTCTCTAGCGATCCAGCTAGGTGATGTCTCCAAAGTAGCCATGTCTTTATGCATGTTTTAGCTCCATATTCTTTATATTTTGCATATTTCGGGTTGGGAATATGTCGAATTTATGTAGTATATGCTTATTTGTTAGAAATGGAGATCTACATAAGTTTTTGTTTAATATTGCAGAATATAGAAATATTTCGGGAGAAAACCAAGGAGCGAAGACGGAAGCAGCAAGTCTACTCGATCTCGACTAAGGTCTCATCGAGATCGACAAGTGCCAAACCCCCATTCCCTGAGCCATGTCGAGGAGATGCTGCTCGACAACACCAGGCCAAGATCTACTCGAGATCGACAAGACCTTGTCGAGATCGAGGAAGCCCAGAAGCCTGTGTCCGAGCATATCGACAAGAGGCCACTCGACAACACCAAGCTGGCCAAGTCGATGATCCGTTGTCGTCGAGATCGAGGAGCGTCATCGAAGTCGACAAGCCCACATCCGAGCATGTCGAGAAGGGTTGCTCGGCAACCTCGAAAGACCAAGTCGAGAACACATTACTCGTCGAGATAGACGAGCTCTCCTCGAGATCGAGTACGGTCAGAGTCATGACTGAGCCACATCGAGGACCTGCTAGCCGAGACGACGAGCCAAGCCAGTCGACCATAATCCTACTCGAGATCTACTAGACTTTTGTCGAGATCGAGTAGACCTCCAGAGCCGCGTTACTCGGTTGGACCAATTCTACTCGACTTGGGATTGCTTGGGCGCGAAGACTGCCGATTCTATCCGAATTTATCAAGATATATCATGAAGAGAGAGAGTTATCCACATGAAGACATTTAGATATATTTAGATTTAATTTCTTTGTTGCTTTTATTTATCCTTAAGCATTTTAGATATAGTTTTAGATATAGATAGAGATTTCTATCCTTGACTAGCAAGGATTAGAAGGCTATAAATAAAGCCCATGGGGGCTGAGTTTTATTCATTCAATTTCAGTCAGAGACAAAGAGTTCCAAGTAGAGATTTAGGAGTTCGAAGGTTTTAGGGTTTTGGCGTTCAACGAGAGTTGGATCGCCGGGATTGTAAAGTCTTTGAATTTAGTTTAATGCAAGTTATTTCCTTTCAATCGATGATGTCTGAGTTTGCGATGAAGCGCGAGTAGTCAACCCACTTCTAGGGTTGGGGCAAGCCCGACGATAGCCTTGCATAATTGAGGTAAAGATCCGACTTTTATCATGTTTTAAGCATCTCTTACTTGTTTATGTGTTTATTGCCCATCTAATGGAGATCCATGTTAACAACTTGGATTGTAAACATAAAATTAGTAGAGACAATTAGGGTTTCTTGAAAGAGTTGTCTAATTGTTGGAAAAGGCGAAAGCTTGTCCTTGATGTGATTTACATGATTATCTGTTTTATCTCTGCCTTATGCATGCTTGGTTATCGTTGTTGTAAACCTCAATCTTGGAAGTCTTTTACATTAAGTTTAGTTCGAAATCCCAAAGCTATTGTTTTTATTTTCTTTCGTTTCGTTTTATTCTCTGTCTACTCGATCTCGACCAAGCCTGGTCGACCTCGAGTTACTAATTCTCAATCTAGCATCGTTGTAGCCTCTGTGTGCAGGTACTCGACAAGACAAGCCGAAGTCGACAAGGACCCTACTCGATATCGAGTAGCCCTGGTCGATATCGATGAGCCCCTGTGCTTGCTGCTGAGCTGTGTTCGACTGTCCGATCTCCTGTCGACTTACCCTAGTCGAGATCTAGCCCCTGTTGTCGACTTCTGACCGTGAGATTACTCCGCTGCCTAGGATCCGCTGACACGCTTCCTCGTGGATCGATCCTGACTTCCCACTGCTGCATCAGGAGGAGGTCTTGTAATTATTTGCAAAGAGACAGAATCTGGTTTGCCTTAGTTTATTTATATTTTATTGCATACTCGATTTCCTCCTATCAACAAATTGGCGCCGTTCCCGGGGAAGCTATCATTCGCGCCTTAGGTAGTTAAATCTCACGTCTGCTTTGAGTTACTTTATAGGTGTATGCGCCGTTCTGGTCAACCACCTGAGTTTGACGGCTTAGACGAACCAGAGCGCTTTCTACACATCAGAGCTAAACTACAAAGAGCCATGGCGGCCACTGAAACACAAGAACAACTTATTGCCAGGCTTACAAGGGAGCTAGCCGCAAAGGATACTGCTATTGCCACTAAAGATGCTGCTATCGCCGCTGAGAAAGCAGCAAAGGAGCAAGCAGAAGCTGAGCTTGCCCAATATCCAACTACAGCAGAGGATTATATGCATCCAACTCTCGTCGTGCCTGAATCGGCGATTCTAATCCCTGAAAACTCTTTTGAAATTCGCACTCAGTTTCTTATAGAACTTAAAAACAATGCTTTTCATGGAAGATTTAATGAGTGTCCTCTTGAACATATTACCAATTTTCATGACATGTGCCGTACTCTTGCTGAAGGTACAACTCTGGAGTATGTCAAGATGAAAGCTTTCCGCTGGTCGCTCGCTGGACCTGCACTGAAGTGGCTAGAAGGACTGAAACCAAGATCCCTTACAACATGGGCACAAGTAGAGCAAGAATTTCTCAACAAATTCTTCCCTCCTGCCAAGACAGCATTCCTCCGCCAAAAGATCACAGCTTTCAAACAAAAGCCTGGAGAGCCGCTAGCAAAGGCATGGGAAAGGTACAAGGAACTACTGCGATCTTGCCCTACTCATGGACAGCCACCCTACGTCATTCAGGAGATCTTCTTCAACTCTCTTGACCAAGTCACTAAGGACAGGATCAATCAGTACACTCGATATGAGTACCTGACGATGCCACCAATTGACGCATGGGGTGTGCTAGACAAACTCACGACATATGACAACAAGTATGGGGCTTCTACAAACTATGATGAGAACGCCTATGCCAGACCAGCACAATCTATGCCACTCTATGAGCCAGCAAAGGAGATTAACCCAGATGTCAGGGAGCAGTTCTACAGGGACCAGAATCGCAAGCTCCTCAAGCAAGTCAAATATCTATCTGTCAACCAGCCTTGCATCGAATGCGGATCACAGAGGCACACCACTACTGAGTGCCCACACACTGAGCAAGTCAGAATGGCAGAGACACATGAGGAAGCAGCCTACGCTGGGGGTCCAAATCGCTACATGGGAGATCAAAGGTTCTATCAACCTCAGTGGAACCAAGGTCCTCCTAGGAATCCCCCACCCTACAGAGCCCCAGGACATCCAGAAAGGGATCAAAAGAAGGATGATCTGCAGCTGATCCTTGAGGAGATGCGTTGGAATCATGCACAGAACCTGCAGGCTATAAACACCATCAACAATCAGCTCCAGAACTTCAACACAAAATTTGGAGAGCTGGACATCTGGAAAAGGGGAATCGAGACACAGATGGGTCAAATCGCTGCACAAGTCCCACGACAATCCGGACAACTCCCTGGGCAAACAGAGCCAAATCCTAAAGGAAAGACCGGACACGTCGCAGCTATCAAACTCAGGAGTGGGCATCAGTTACACAAGCCAGAGGTCGGGAAACAGCAAAGCAAAGCAGAGCAGCAACTCGATGCAGAGCAGACCCAACTCGACCTCGAGGAGCCCGTACTCGATCTCGACAAGACCCTACTCGACACAGACCAGAAGCTGAGCTCGGATTCCACTGCGAAGCCTAGCAACTCGAGGTCGACAACCCAAGTCGAGATCGACAAGCCTCAAGTCGAGATCGACAAGCCCCTGGTCGAGATCGAGGAGCAACACCTGGCCGACGTCGACGACTCTGCAACACCTTCGACAGCTGATCTCGCTCCAAAACAGAAAAGGCCCCTGCCTTTCCCTTCAAAAGCTCAGAAAGATCCCACGGCAGGTAGGTTTACCAGGTTTGTTAATATGCTGCAAGAACTGAATGTTTCTATTCCTTTTACAGAAGCCCTGCAAGAGATGCCTGGACATGTCAAATTTCTAAAGGAAATCCTAAGCAAAAAGCGATCTATCTCAGAGATCGCAGGCGAATGCAAAGTACTCCACTTCCCTGAAAAGAGACCTGACCCTGGTAAGTTTTCTGTTACTGTGGGTTTTGGACAATATAAATATGATTCTCTATGCGATTTAGGAGCAAGTGTGAGCATCATGCCTCTATCAATCTGGCGGAAGGTAAAAATAGGATGCATAGAACATGTGGATGCCAAACTATACATGGCGAACAATACAGTGGTCATCCCTACAGGTATAGTTGAGAACGTCCCTGTCCAGGTTGGTAAATTCTTTGTCCCAGCAGATTTCCTTATCATTGACTGTGCTGAAGATCCTACTAGCCCTATTATTCTTGGTAGACCATTCTTAGCTACTGCAGATGCCAAAATAAGTGTCAAGAATAGATCGCTCACCTTCACCATAGGCGATGAGGTTTTAGATTTCTCTTTTGGACCTGCAAAAGAGGAAATTTCATGGCTGGAGGTGAAAAGCATCAGCAACCATGGGACCAAGAAAACAGCGGAGGAGGGTGCCAACACTGTACTCGAGATCGACAAAGTCAACTCGATCTCGACAAAGCCTCTACTCGATCTCGACAAGCCCTTGTCGATGTCGACCACCACTGCTGAGCCAGAGACTTGCCAAGAGCCTAAGTATGGGGTCCCTGTACTCGAGGTCGACCAGCTGTACTCGATCTCGACTAGCCCCAAGCCCAAAGTTTCCTGTTTTGGGTCCGAAAAGGTAAGTTCAGGTATGAATTCTACTCCCCCTCAGTCCATAAAGAAATTTTTCAATAAATTAAGGGGTGGTAAGACCCAGTGGCAAGAAAATCTGCGAAAGCTAAGGGCTGGAAGGAAGAGAAAGAAAGAGAAGAGAGATGATGCAAGCAATCACCTATCAGCTGAGCTCACATACTACCATCAGGACCTAGATGATCCAGGAGATGGGCCAAGCATGAGCAGGCCCCACAATAATGGTCCTTGAGCGCAAACGGAGAAGTCGGCCTAGCGACTCTAAAATCTAGAGCATGTATATAAACTTTATGAATTTTTGGGACTTTTGAACTTTTTAGTTTTTTGGTTTTTGTTTTTGGTTTTTTGTTTTATGTCTTTTAGAATAGTTCATGTGGATAGTCTTGTTTCTTGTGCAATCTAACACTTTTAGGTCGGCAAGCATATGAGAATCGCGAAAAGTGGAATAGGAAGTCCCTGAAAACCAGTCTGAATCGACGAAGGCCAAGTCGATTTCGACAAGGAGGAGAAGCCCAGAAGTTACTCGATCTCGAGTAGACATACTCGACATCGACAAGCCCAGACGCTCCTCGACTTCAGATTCCACCAGACGCTGAAAGCCTACTCGAGATCGAGTAACATGTACTCGAGATCGACGAGCAACCTACTCGACATACACTGATTCGCCTTCCTCGATGTGTTATCCTGTGAGTTCCTTCCTTTACTCTTGTTTTTATTTGATTTTATATAGTGGGGACACTGTAAATTTTAAGTATGGGGTGGGGGAAGGGCTCATTATCATTATCATATGTGTTAGTCTTGCTTTTGGTTTCACATGGTGAAATTTTAATTTTTATGTTGTGCATTCATGTTTAAATTTTATGCCTTTTAAATCATAAAAAAAAAAATAGAAAATGTCGAAAAATGAAAAAAAAAATGCATGTTTAAATTTTTGCATTATTTTAGTTTTATACCCTGACTTAGATGTCCTATGATGATAAATAATGACTGACTTGATCATATAAACCCTATGGCGTGTTTGGAAGGTTTAGCCTAAGTCCTCAAAATGGTTTTTATGTGGATTGTAAACTTGTGATGAAATTGAGCACATATGATCCTAAGCTAAAGGTTAAAATCCAACAAAAATTGTCCCAGTGAGAATTTTGGCCTTATAGGGAGAACATTAAAAATCTCTCTGCTTTCTTGAATGTACTTACTCTTCCTATGCATCTCTAAATGTTGTGATAGTTATTCAAAGCCAATGCATTTATATGTTTATGTTAATGAGAATTAAATGATGGAGGCACCTTTTAAGCCAATTTTATCCTCTCTTTACCTACCCTACATTATCCCTTCTTGAAGCCAGAACATTAGCCTGAGACTTTTATTGTAAACTCCACAAAATTATCCTTAGCCAAATTGAGCCTGACCCCCATTTGGGAATTAAGACTTAGAGTTGGTTGGAATGATGATTTGTGGAAAGAATGAGCCTATGTTGCCTTTCAAGAAGGATCGTTGAAATTATTGAGATATGGGTTGGTTGTACATTTTTATCTTTCTAGGCATATTATGTAAAAGGATTTTTGGCTCACATTATAAATGCACCTCAGGTATTATTTTATATCTTCGTTTCGAAAAAAAAAATCCGAAAAAAAAGAAGAAGAAAAAGTACATATGTATATGAATAAAGTGCATGAGCCAAATTTACCTTATTTCTTTCATTATTTTGCAAGATACATATTTTGGAGAGATTTAGAAAGTTTGAAAGGTTATATACTCCATTGAGACAAATTGGAGAGTTTTGTTGATGGTTTAGGAGTCTTGATTTAGGAGTCTTGATTCCCGAATTTTATTTAGCACCACATGGCCAAATAATTCCATACCTTATTATTTCTTACCAGGCCCCATTTCAACCCCGCCGAATGGAATCTTCTTTGAAGACTTCTATTGAGTGAAGTCCTCCTGATAATTCTTGTTGCATTTTCATAATTGGTTGCGAAGTGGATTCATGTTTAATTGCAATGTTTATGAGGTTGTATGGAATTGAGTTGAGAGTTGATCTTCATAGCCTAAACACATTTGAGAGTTGAGTGTAAACACATTATTCCTGTGAGGTTGGATTTATACTGCCTATGCCTATGGATCGCTCATATATGTGTGATGATGTTTGATAACTCCCTCCCTTGATGGAAAATGGTATAAATGTTTCAAGGGCTTTGACAGGATGCTTGTGTCAAAGGCCTTGACGCATTAACAGTTGATGAAATACAAAACCTATATTATTTGTCCGAATATTATTTTATATTATTATATACTTCCGTTATATTATATATATGTGTTGAACTAACCTTTCAGGAAGTATAGTTGAGATTATATCCTTCCTTATACTCATTGAGGAGATCAGTTCAAAATAGATCATGGCGATCCAAAGTGTCCATATATAGAAGATTGAAGATCAAACTGATTCAAAGGAGCCGTTGGAGATCTAGTGCTGAAGATTCTCACGCTCCATGCTCTCATATAAAGGAAAGGAAGGAGAAGACAGAAGAACACAAGTGCTACACACGAGCTTTCATTCATTCAAGCGATCTGTCTTCCAAGTGTCTCTCTGCTAAGCGCTCAAAGAGTTTGTTGTTTCTTTCAAAGCCTTTGAGAGTCACTGTGAGCTTATAGGATATATTCATTTCAAGTGTTACTCGAGAGTTTATAACTCGGGAAGTTGCACTAGGCTATTGATTTGCGAGAGTTAGAGGATTGTACTAGATAGCTGAGAGAGGTGGGGCTCTTCTAGATTGGTCTAGGACTCCAAGGGAACGTGAGTTGACTAGATTGCAATTGTATAGGAGAGAGGCTTCTCGGTGAGCTATTAGGATCCTAAGCTAAGCAATCAATAAAGCCTTTGAATCCTAGGGTTGTGGAAGAACCCTAGGCGGGGACGTAGGCCAAGTTGCGCTGAACCTCGTAAACAATTACTCGTGTTCTTTACTTATTTGCTTTACCTTATTTCCGCACTTGGTTCGAATTGTTTAACATTGTGATTCAGGTTTATCTCAAAGGTTTTGGTACAAACTCCAAAAGTCTTGAGACTTTCTGCGAAAAACGGGCATACTCTATTCAACCCCCCTTCTAGAGTATTTCTTACTACATTGTTTTTTACATTATCGAACCTTCAATTGGTATCAGAGCTTTACTCACTGTTTTTGATCTAACAATCTTGTGAGTTTTCGATCATGTCTGGTGAAGCAAGCGGAGGATTTGCACAGGGAAGGTCCACAAGCAGACCGCCACTCTTTGTAGGAAACAACTTCGTCCACTGGAGATCTTTGATGAAGATGTTCATCATAGACCAAGATCTAGAGCTTTGGAACATTATAGAGAATGGTCCGAAGATCCCAGAAAAGGAAGGACCAAATGACACCAAAGTTGCAAAGAAGGAGTCTGAATACAACCAAGCAGATCTTGAAACCATCTCCAAAAACTACAAGGCTATTAACTTACTTTATTGTGGTCTAAGCACTGATGAGTTTAACCGCATTTCTTCTTGTAGGTCAGCTAAAGAGATTTGGGACAAGTTGGTCGTCACCTATGAAGGAACGAGCCAAGTGAAAGACACCAAGATCAGCATCTTCCTTCGAAAGTATGAGCTCTTTAAGATGAAGTCAGATGAGTCAATCAAAGCCATGTTCACACGATTCACAGAAATCACCAACAACCTTGACTCTCTCGGCAAGAGCTTTACCAACGTTGAGAAAGTGAGGAAGATACTGAGGTGCCTTCCAAAGGAGAAATGGGGTCCTAAAGTAACAGCTATAGAGGAAGCCCAGGACCTCACCACTCTACCCCTTGATGACCTTCTTGGAAAGCTGATCACGCATGAGATGATCCTTAATGAAGACGATGGAGAACTTCCAGCTAGCACTAAGAACTTGGCACTCAAGTCTAAGAAGGATGAGCCCAAGGATGTATCTGATTCCGAAGATGAGGATGAAGATGAGGATGATCCTTTTGCTCTTATCACAAAAGGCCTTGCTAGAATTCTCAAAATGAAGAAGCAATTCAACAACAAGGATGGATCAGAGTCTTCAAAATTTCGAGGTAAGCCTCAATACAACAAGTATGAAAAGAAGACTAAACCGTTGTCTTGTTTTGAATGTGGTGAAACAGATCATCTTGTGAAGGACTGCCCTCAAAAGACGAAGAGCCAGCCCAAGAAAGGTGACAAATGGAAGAAGAAAGCCATGGTGGCTACTTGGAGTGATTCTGACTCTGACTCCGACGATGAGAAGGCCAACATTTGTCTTATGGCCTCAGAAGATGAATCCCACGATGAAAAGCTTGAAGCTACTGTAAGAGAACTTATGGAAAGTCCAAAAGAGGTATTATCGGAATTCCTTTCAAATATGATTGCCAATGAAGAGAAGCTTATTGCCCAAACTAACATTCTTATTAAGAGAACTGTGGACCAGGAAAGAACTATTGAGGATCTGTCTATGAGGGTCAAAGGTCTTGAAGCTTCTTATTCAGGTCTTGACATTAAAGTCAAGACGCTTGACTCGGAGAAATCTGAACTCAAGCAAGATCTCTCCTCTCTAAGAAATGAGCATCAGGACTTAGAGAACGAGAAGATCTCCCTGAATAATAAGATTCTAGACCAACAGACAGCCCTCATAAATTTTACCAAATCCAAAGGCACTCTTGATAAGATGTTGGGTGAGCAACAAAGCTCTCTAAACAAAAGTGGTATTGGTTACAATCCAAAGTTTTTAAAGAAGCAACACATTACCACTTTTGTAAAGGCAAAAGGAAGCAGAACCTCTCCTATATGTCACCATTGTGCTAGAAAGGGACATGTAAAAGAGACCTGCTCCTATAGAAGAAAGGATCCTTGTATTATTCGCAATACATTTCCTGTTCATTTGAGAAAAGAACGGATAACACAAGTTTGGGTCCCAAAAGGCACTATTTTACCAAATATGGTTTACCCCAACAATGGATCCAAATTTGCTTATTGGTCTAGCCACAAAGGTTGATGTTTGTTTTGCAGAAGATCACCAAGGTGAAAGAACACAAATGGATTATTGATAGTGGATGCTCGAGGCATATGAGTGGGAAGAGTTCTCTCTTTCATGATCTAAAGGAGCAATCCACGGGAACAATCACTCTTGGTGACAAAGGAAAATATGACATCGTTGGTATTGGTAGTGTTGGAAGTGATTCCAGCCATAGTAGTAAAAATGTCTATCTTGTTAATGGTTTAAAGTATAATCTGCTTAGTGTTTCTCAATTATGTGATAGTAGTAACAATGTCAGATTTAACAAGAAAAGATGTATAGTGTGCAGAGAAGATACAGGTGAAGTTATTTTGACTGCATATCGTTACAACAACATATACGCCGTAAATGCTGATCAAGTGGCACAAGGAAGCTTAACCTGTTTAAAGGCTTTGACGGACGATCCAAAGCTTTGGCATAGGAGACTCGGTCATGTGAGTCCACATACACTACAAAAGCTTGTGTCCAAAGGGCTTGTAAGAGGGCTACCTGAGATGGACTTCAAAGGTATTGACATGTGCAATGCATGCACACGAGGTAAACAAACACGTAGCTCCTTCAAACCCAAAAAGGTTGTAAGTTCTTCTAGACCCCTTGAACTTTTACATATGGATTTATGTGGTCCTATGCGAGTCAAATCTCCCAATGGTAAAAAGTACATGCTAGTTGTTGTCGATGATTTTTCAAGATATACTTGGGTTGCATTTTTGAAAGAAAAATCAGAGGCCTTATTTGAGTTTTCAAAACTTTGTAAGGAGTTGCAAACTTTAAGAAATGAGCCCATAGTGTCTATTCGGAGTGATCATGGTAGGGAGTTTGATCAACTTCAATTTGATTTGTTTTGTGCTAAATATGGCATCTCCCATAACTTTTCTGCTCCTAGGACACCTCAACAAAACGGGGTTGTGGAACGCAAGAACCGCACCTTAGAGGATATGGCCAGGACTATGCTTTTAGAAAATGCATTACCTAAAACCTATTGGGCTGAAGCTGTTAACACAGCTAACTATATTTTGAATCGTTGTCTTATTCGTTCTATCTTAAAGAAAACTCCTTATGAACTTTCCAAAGGCCGCAAACCACTTATATCTTATTTTAAACCCTTTGGCTGTACTTGTTTTGTTCATAACAATGGAAAAGATAACCTTGGGAAATTTGATGCGCGTAGTGATGAAGGTATATTTCTTGGCTATTCCACGAGTAGCAAAGCTTATAGAATCTTCAATAAAAGGACCCAGGTTGTTGAAGAAAGTATTCATGTTATTTTTGATGAATGCAATGACGGTGCTTTGAGTGAAAGTGTTGCAGATATAGATCTTAACATCCATGAAGAGAACGAGGAAGGTGATGTTGCTGCTACCAAGAACACAGAGAAGAGGAACATGTAGGAACCGATTCTTAACACTGAAGAATTGGCCCAAGGTGTTGAAGATTCGTCCAAAGCCCTTGGTGTCCAATCCAACAGTGTTGAGACATCAGAAACTGCTGTAACTGAACCTAACAGGACCACGGAGTCAGATGCACTACAAGTCAATCCTACAAGTGTGACGAATCAAGGAGCTGAGACTAGCAAAAGGAAATTCAAATACTCCTCATCACACTCATTAAAGGATATCATTTCTGACCCTACTTCTAGTGTTCAAACTCGTTCTAAACTTAAAGATCTTTGTGCTTTTCACGCGTTTGTTTCTCTTATTGAGCCAAATAAGGTAGATGAGGCACTTCAGGAGCCAGACTGGATCATTGCTATGCAAAGTGAGCTTAACGAATTTGAAAGGAACAAAGTCTAGACCTTGAAGCCTAGGCCAAAGCATCAATCAGTCATTGGCACTCGATGGGTGTTTCGAAATAAGCTAGATGAGAATGGCAAGGTTGTGAGGAACAAGGCAAGGCTTGTTGCTCAAGGCTACAATCAAGAGGAAGGTATTGACTACGAGGAGACCTTTGCTCCCGTAGCCAGGCTTGAAGCCATTCGCATTTTATTAGCATTTGCATCTTTTATGAGCATAAAGTTATATCAAATGGATGTCAAGTGTGCTTTTCTCAATGGTTTCTTAGAGGAAGAAGTATATGTGGCTCAACCCCCAGGTTTTGAAAGTTCAGAATTTCCCAATCATGTTTATAAACTTGACAAAGCGCTTTATGGTTTGAAACAAGCCCCAAGAGCTTGGTACGAGCGCTTGTCTAAATATCTTTTAGAAAATGATTTTAAAAGGGGGTTGATCGACAAGACTCTTTTTATCAAGACCAAAGGAAAGGACATTTTGGTTATTCAAATTTATGTTGATGATATATTATTTGGTGCTACTAACACATCTTTGTGCAAGGAATTTTCTGACATCATGTGCAGTGAATTTGAGATGACCTTGATGGGTGAACTCAACTTCTTTTTGGGATTACAAGTTCATCAATCCAAGAAAGGGATCTTTGTCAACCAAAGCAAGTACACTAAGGATCTCTTGAAGAAATTCAAGATGGATCAATCCAAAGCAGCAAAGACTCCCATGAGCTCAACATTGTCTCTAGATCAAGACAAGACTGGAACAAGTGTCAATCAAAAGGAGTATCGAGGAATGATTGGATCTTTATTATATCTCACGGCTAGTAGACCTGACATCATGTTTAGTGTTTGCATGTGTGCTAGGTTTCAAGCTGATCCTAAAGAATCTCACCTCGTGGCTGTGAAGAGGATCTTTCGATATCTCAATGGCACTAAGGAGCTTGGACTATGGTACCCAAAGCAAAACGATTTCACTTTAATTGGATATTCTGATGCAGATTTTGCAGGCTATAAGGTGGATAGGAAGAGCACATCAGGATGTTGCCAATTCTTAGGAGCATCTTTGATCAGTTGGCACTCAAAGAAGCAAAACTCAGTTGCTCTATCCACTGCAGAAGCCGAATACATTGCAGCTGGAGCCTGCTGCTCCCAAATCTTTTGGATAGCTCAACAAATGCGAGATCTTGGGATTAACCTCAAAGGTATTCCAATTAAGTGTGACAATACAAGTGCCATCTCCATCACTAAGAATCCTGTTCAGCATTCAAGGACCAAGCATATTGATGTAAGGCATCATTTCATTAGAGATCATGTTGAAAAAGGTGATGTGTCCATATCTTTTATTTCTACTGATTATCAATGGGCTGACATTTTTACTAAGCCTTTGGCAGAGGACATGTTCACCTTCATAAGACGAGAGATTGGGATGCTTAACAAGGATGCACTTTCGTAGGGGGAGCTTTCCCTTTACGAAAGATAAACTCCACTCAGTGTCAAGACCTTTGAGAGTTATGTTAAGGTCTGCAAACTGAACAGTGGAGTACATATATCGGATCACACATTTTTTGGTTAATATCTTCCTAGATATTTAATCAATTATTTTTATTATTATTTCAAAAATCCGTTTTTATCCTTGAACCGCTAAAGATATTTTATTTTTGGAAATAGATTTTTTAGTTACCTTGTCCGATTTTAATGGTTATTTGAATTTGAATTTGAATTTGAAACCTTTCAAATCTTAGCAATGTAATGATTTCTTTCCTTGGAACCCTAAACCCATCCCATCAATCCGTCACCCTCTCTCTCTACTTAAACCAAATCCTGTACCCGATTTCTCCTCACCTCAGAAATTACCCAAACCCCTTTCACTTCTTCATCTTCAACCTCTCAATCGCCTCTCAAGAAACCCTTACCGATTTTCTCCATGGCACCCAAAACCAAGAAAACTGTCACACCCAAAAGACTTGGCGCCACCCCCAAGGGACGTCAGGCCACTGCTACCTCTCCCACACCTGAACCCACTCCTCAAGCTATTATCCCAACCGTTGTCCAGAGCACCATTGCTGAGAGCTCGGCCATTGTTCCCAAAGGCTCTCAAAAGCGCTCTGCGAAGAAGCCGATCAGTGCTAAACAGAAAGGAAAGAGGAAGATCTTGGCTGAGGAACCAGACGAGGAAGAGGAAGAAGACGACCTTGATGCCGCCCTGGAAAGAGACGCTGCCAGGGAAGCCGAGGAGGAGGCCCTAAGGAAGAAAAAGGCCGATGAAGAGGCCGAGCTTGCTAAGAAACTGGCCGAGGAAGAAGCTGAGCGAATTCAGAAGGAAGCTGAAGCAGAGGAGGCTCAGTCCGAGGAGGAGCCTGAGGAAGAAGAAGAGGAAGAGCAAGAGGGATCTGGAGAGGACGAGGAACCTGAAGGAGATGAAGCGGGGTCCGGTGAGGACTCGGGGTCTGAGGAAGAGGAGGAAGAATCTCCCTCTCCTTCTCCTCCTCCCCCGTCTCCGAAGAAGCGGAAAGCCCCTGCTCCAGTCAAGCCTCCATCCCCCAAGCGTACCAGGAAGGGCCCTGTCAAGAGTCTTGTAGCGCCTGTCAAGAGAGCTGCTCCAACAGTTGCGCGCAGAAAGAGCGCAGACCCCCGGCCTATATCCAGGTAAATCAATCCTTGCCCTCCTCTTGGTTTCAAGATGCTGAGACTGCTGGTAAGTGGGTAGATGAGTTTAGAACTCGTAAGGTTAGCTGTTCAGATTTTTTAGATATTGAGTTCTTTGAAGCTTTGAAGTTACCTTGCATTGAGCTCCTCAAAAAATCCCCAGCCTGGACCCTTCTTAACCTTGAGACTGTTTACTACCCCGAGCTTACCCGACTCTTCTACATTAACCTAAAAGCCAAGAACGACACTGATGGTTGGTCTTTGGAGTCTGTCGTCAAAGGGGTTAGAATCTCTCTCAACTCCAATGATTTTGCAGATTCCCTAGGCTTACCTACACCAGTTCCACCTGCTGAAATCCACCCCTCAAAAGAAAATTGCATCATCCTAGCCCGTGCCAAATATCTCCTACCCGAAGCATCCAACAGCACCTCAAAGCAACTCACCCACTCATCCCTAACCCTTGAGGAAAAAATTATCTTTAACATCATTGTTAGATGCCTCCTACCCCGTCTTAACTCTGGCTCACTCCTAACCGACAATGCCATGGTCCTGCTCTACCGCATTCTAAATGGCCTTGATCCTGATCTGGCCAACACTATCCTTGGAACCATGGCTCATGCCAGAAAAGCTAGAAAAGGCTCTCCCCTCCCCTTTGCTACCCTTTTGACCCCTATCTTCAAAGCTTCTGGAATTGATGTCAAAAATGAAGAGCAGCTGCGTCATACGGGTATGTTCGACTCTAAAGGCCTTGAAAAGATTGGCATCACTCGGTCTCCCCAAGGGACCTTGAGTCTTGCCACTCCTTCAAAAGCCTTTCCCACTGCTCCAGCTTTCGATGAACGCATGGACAACCTAGAGTTGGGCTTGGAGGAGGTTCGCCTGGATATTAAGGAGCTGCAGAAGGAGATGATGACGGAGATGAGCGGGATTTCAAAGATGCTGGAAGGACTGTGGACGAGGCTCACTGATGATGCTCCGGATGACTAAGCCTAAACCTTAACCCACCCTATCCCACCCCTAAAACTCGTTACTTTTGCTGGTTTGTTGGAAACATTTTCAAAACATTTGGTAACTTTTGGTGACTGTTTTACCTCCGCCCTTTGTTGAAAGACAAAAAGGGGGAGATGATCGTTAGACTTTGAAAACCTCTGCTTAAAGGTCTTGGAAGTCCTTGGTTTTTTGATTTATGGTTTTCGGTTGGATGTTTTCTTACTTTAAAATTTTTTGATCCAACATTTGTCTAACCCTTGCAGGTACTTAGTCCGATTTTACTTATGATATATCTGTTTGACTAAGTTGCAGGGATGCACAGGTTTTGTCTTTCATCAAGGGGGAGATTGATAACTCCCTCCCTTAATGGAAAATGGAATAAATGTTTCAAGGGCTTTGACAGGATGCTTGTGTCAAAGGCCTTGACGCATTAACAGTTGATGAAATACAAAACCTATATTATTTGTCCGAATATTATTTTATATTATTATATACTTCCGTTATATTATATATATGTGTTGAACTAACCTTTCAGGAAGTATAGTTGAGATTATATCCTTCCTTATACTCATTGAGGAGATCAGTTCAAAATAGATCATGGCGATCCAAAGTGTCCATATATAGAAGATTGAAGATCAAACTGATTCAAAGGAGCCGTTGGAGATCTGGTGCTGAAGATTCTCACGCTCCATGCTCTCATATAAAGGAAAGGAAGGAGAAGACAGAAGAACACAAGTGCTACACACGAGCTTTCATTCATTCAAGCGATCTGTCTTCCAAGTGTCTCTCTGCTAAGCGCTCAAAGAGTTTGTTGTTTCTTTCAAAGCCTTTGAGAGTCACTGTGAGCTTATAGGATATATTCATTTCAAGTGTTACTCGAGAGTTTATAACTCGGGAAGTTGCACTAGGCTATTGATTTGCGAGAGTTAGAGGATTGTACTAGATAGCTGAGAGAGGTGGGGCTCTTCTAGATTGGTCTAGGACTCCAAGGGAACGTGAGTTGACTAGATTGCAATTGTATAGGAGAGAGGCTTCTCGGTGAGCTATTAGGATCCTAAGCTAAGCAATAAATAAAGCCTTTGAATCCTAGGGTTGTGGAAGAACCCTAGGCGGGGACGTAGGCCAAGTTGCGCTGAACCTCGTAAACAATTACTCGTGTTCTTTACTTATTTGTTTTACCTTATTTCCGCACTTGGTTCGAATTGTTTAACTTTGTGATTCAGGTTTATCTCAAAGGTTTTGGTACAAGCTCCAAAAGTCTTGAGAC
The DNA here is from genome assembly GCA_963922045.1 of Persicaria maculosa. Taxonomy (NCBI): domain Eukaryota; kingdom Viridiplantae; phylum Streptophyta; class Magnoliopsida; order Caryophyllales; family Polygonaceae; genus Persicaria; species Persicaria maculosa. Next base: position 20,196,779 of record OY998258.1, read on the forward strand.
TTTCTGCGAAAAACGGGCATACTCTATTCAACCCCCCTTCTAGAGTATTTCTTACTACATTGTTTTTTACATTATCGAACCTTCAACATTAAATTCACTTGTCTTACATTGCTACTACTTAAGTGTTGCTTTTGACAAAGGCGAAGACTTGAAGGATGTGTTGTAGGTCTTGGTTATTGTTTGGTTATTGCTTGAGGACAAACAAGTCTAAGTATGGGGTGATTTGATGTCTCCAAAGTAGCCATGTCTTTATGCATGTTTTAGCTCCATATTCTTTATATTTTGCATATTTCGGGTTGGGAATATGTCGAATTTATGTAGTATATGCTTATTTGTTAGAAATGGAGATCTACATAAGTTTCTGTTTAATATTGCAGAATATAGAAACATTTCGGGAGAAAACCAAGGAGCGAAGACGGAAGCAGCAAGTCTACTCGATCTCGACTAAGGTCTCATCGAGATCGACAAGTGCCAAACCCCCATTCCCTGAGCCATGTCGAGGAGATGCTGCTCGACAACACCAGGCCAAGATCTACTCGAGATCGACAAGACCTTGTCGAGATCGAGGAAGCCCAGAAGCCTGTGTCCGAGCATATCAACAAGAGGCCACTCGACAACACCAAGCTGGCCAAGTCGATGATCCGTTGTCGTCGAGATCGAGGAGCATCATCGAAGTCGACAAGCCCACATCCGAGCATGTCGAGAAGGGTTGCTCGGCAACCTCGGAAGACCAAGTCAAGAACACATTACTCGTCGAGATAGACGAGCTCTCCTCGAGATCGAGTACGGTCAGAGTCATGACTGAGCCACATCGAGGACCTGCTAGCCGAGACGACGAGCCAAGCCAGTCGACCATAATCCTACTCGAGATCGACTAGACTTTTGTCGAGATCGAGTAGACCTCCAGAGCCGCGTTACTCGGTTGGACCAATTCTACTCGACTTGGGATTGCTTGGGCGCGAAGACTGCCGATTCTATCCGAATTTATCAAGATATATCATGAAGAGAGAGAGTTATCCACATGAAGACATTTAGATATATTTAGATTTAATTCCTTTGTTGCTTTTATTTATCCTTAAGCATTTTACATATAGTTTTAGATATAGATAGAGATTTCTATCCTTGACTAGCAAGGATTAGAAGGCTATAAATAAAGCCCATGGGGGCTGAGTTTTATTCATTCAATTTCAGTCAGAGACAAAGAGTTCCAAGTAGAGATTTAGGAGTTCGAAGGTTTTAGGGTTTTGGCGTTCAACGAGAGTTGGATCGCCGGGATTGTAAAGTCTTTGAATTTAGTTTAATGCAAGTTATTTCCTTTCAATCGATGATGTCTGAGTTTGCGATGAAGCGCGAGTAGTCAACCCACTTCTAGGGTTGGGGCGAGCCCGACGATAGCCTTACATGATTATCTGTTTTATCTCTGCCTTATGCATGCTTGGTTATCGTTGTGGTAAACCCCAATCTTGGAAGTCTTTTACATTAAGTTTAGTTCGAAATCCCAAAGCTATTGTTTTTATTTTCTTTCGTTTCGTTTTATTCTCTGTCTACTCGATCTCGACCAAGCCTGGTCGACCTCGAGTTACTAATTCTCGATCTAGCATCGCTGTAGCCTCTGTGTGCAGGTACTCGACAAGACAAGCCGAAGTCGACAAGGACCCTACTCGATATCGAGTAGCCCCTGTGCTTGCTGCTGAGCTGTGTTCGACTGTCCGATCTCCTGTCGACTTACCCTAGTCGAGATCTAGCCCCTGTTGTCGACTTCTGACCGTGAGATTACTCCGCTGCCTAGGATCCGCTGACACGCTTCCTCGTGGATCGATCCTGACTTCCCACTGCTGCATCAGGAGAAGGTCTTGTAATTATTTGCAAAGGGACGGAATCTGGTTTGCCTTAGTTTATTTATATTTTATTGCATACTCGATTTCCTCCTATCAACACTAGGAAGGAAGACACTCGCTTCTACGCGAAGTTCATCGGTCCGAAGGCGCCACAGCTCATGAAGGACGATGGGAAGCTAAAGAAGGTGAAGAAGATGCGGGACGAGGTGGACCGTCTTACCGTCGCTGATGTATGTATTCGAGACTCTAACTATATAACATATATTTCTTAACCGTGAATTACACCTGATTTTTTCAATTATAGGTGGAGTGGATGCCCTTTGGGCGTGATCTGGACTTCGACGGCCAGTACCGTCAGTCCACCTATCGGGGCACCATCACATTCGGCGGGGAGGAGGAGCCATATATGCCCGATAGGTGCATTCGGCAGTTCGGATGAGTCTAGGGGATCCCGCTGCCCGTCATTGAGCTGGCTCAGGTCGCCCACGACGCCAGCTTGAAGACGAAGTACGTCACCGTGTTTGACCGCGGCCACGACAAGTGGCAGGACTTGCAGAACGAGGGTCGCTTCTACGGGCTGGCCGAGCACAGACGAACCAACGAGGATTGTTAGGCCGGTGTCACTGCAGATTACCTGGCTTGGTACGCGTCGCAGAGCCGGCCGTACGTGCTGCCCACCACGCCACCCCATCTGGACCCTCCGGCGCCCGTCCACCCGATCGGCTTGGATCCTTGGGTGGACCTCCCTCATCCTCCAGTTATCCCTCTAGAGGTAGCGACCCGGATGCAGGAGATAGAGGGCTATATCCGGGCCCTAGCTACCGACCCTCGCATTCAACAGCTTTTAGACGAGGTGACGGAGATTTTGGATGAGGTTGTACCCCATCCAGTTGGACATTGATGTGCATTTATGTTACGGATTTTGTATCTACCTTTATATTATACTTTTATGTTACAGATTTTGTATCTATCTATCTGTATATTTCTATCTCGAGTAGACTTCTCTCATTTCTTCTAAGTCATATTAAACGTAAACGTCAAGAACGAAAACGAAAACGTCAAGAACGAAAACGAAAACGTCAAGAACAAAAACGTTAGGGTATGGTAGTTAGGTTAGGGTTTAAGGTTGTTAGGGTTTAGGGTTAGGGTTAGGTCAGGGTTTAGGGTTAGGGAATGCACGTCGTTGTCCACGTGCATTTTTGCACATCCTGTTGGACATGCACCTCCGCGTACCTTTAACGCAAAACTTCCTATTTAAAGTGAAGAGGGATAGCTTGATTCCGCACTCCACCGTTAGAATCGCTATGGCCGAGTCGCAAAGCAATCGTCGTCTTCAAGTTTGCCAGGTACGAATATGTTTCGTATAGTGAATATATTTCATATGTCTTCCGTTTTGTTCATATTTTCACTAATGTTATTACAGTTTCGAGACTTCACCTCTGAGTTCTCGGACCCAAGGGTTTGGAATGACCGTGACGAAATGGTTACGCATTTCAAGGACTTGGGTCGGAGACACTGCATGATTTTAGTAATCGAGCGGTCTTGGACGGGGGCGTCGAACCGTCCAGGCGGGGTTCTCCTTGCTTGCGAGCAGTATGGGGAGTACCAACCACGCGGGAGGAAGCTCTGAAGCACGCAATCGAAGATAAACGATTGTCCATTCTCTCTACACGGGCACGAAGCTCCGCCGGGTCACTGGGTTATGACGGTAACCCACGGTGTTCATAACCACGAGCTTCCCACGAGCTTGAAGGGTCATGCCATCGTCGGACAGATGACAGAGGGGGAAAAGAAGATGGCTAGGTGGATGAAGGAAATTGGTACCCCTCCAAAAGCTATTGGGTACGAATTGAGGCAGTTGGATGAGACCAGCGTCACGTCGTCGCCTTCCCTTAACAACACGCTCAACAAGATGGTCGTCGAAGAAAGGGTTAGTCGGACGATGACCCAAGATACCCTGCATCGTCTGCGGGAAAGAGGGTACTACTACGAGTTCAGACGAAATCCGGATGACGATAACGTCTAAAGCGACCTCTTCCTGGCGCATCCTGACGGGATCCGGCTTCTCCGAAGGTTCCATTACGTCATCGTATTGGACAGCACATATAAAACAAATGCGTAAGTTAACTATTTACGATTAAATTATTACACATATAGTCAATTATAAAGTATTGTACATGTAACACATTTACACTTGCAGATATGGGATTCCATTGTGCGAGGTGGTCGGGTTCACACCCTCGGGCAAAACTTACTGCATCGCCTATGCCTTCATGTCGCACGAGAACAAAGAGACATACGCCTGGGTGTTGCGTCAGCTTCAAGTCTTGCTTGAGACGGTTCAACCTCAAGCTATTATGACTGATCGGGAGCTAGGCCTCTTGGCGGCGCTGAATATTGCCTTCCCTAATGTCCAACATCTCTTTTGCTGGTTACACGTGACGAGAAGATGCGAGGAAGCTGCTCTGAAGATCACAAAGAATTTAAACCACGCTGGCACCTTCAAGGGCAACATTTGGGGGTTGTTCCAATCGAGGTCGGAGGAATCATTCAACCGCCGTCGTCGGGTGCTACACGCTGCATGGCACCCATTCCCAGGTGTGGTGGCGTATTTAGAGGCGGTGTGGCTTCCGTACACATCATATCTTTGTATTAGCCTATGTGGGAGTCGAATCCACGTCTTGCGCATAAGCACATGCTCTACCATTTGAGCTAATAGGCTTCAAAATAAGCTTCAAGGTAAATTTATGTCCCCTCATTTGATGTATATACAAAGACTTGATTTATTTTGCAATCAACGTACTGAAGCTTCATTGGTATCTCATGCTGATCATTATCATAAATTGAACTAGAAAGTTCACATCTTGATGCATGGTTATACTAAGCTAAAGCTTCAAGGTAAATTTATGTGCCTTCACATTGGTCATCACTCCCAAAAGATGTTCTATGAATGAAGATAGGTAAGACTCTAGAGTTTATTAAGTGTTTTAGTGATCGAAATCATACAGTATCAGTAGGTGAAACATGAAACCCTCAATCAGCCACTTCCCTCCCAACACAACCTCCAAAATTCACGAGATCAATGCAGTAAAAAATTGAAGAAATTTAAAAGAAATCAAGAATGAGGTTTAGAAACTCCAGAAGAGACATGGAAAATGGGTTCAGAAAAAGAAGGCGGCTTCCTGCTATGGAAATCAACAACATGCTGCTTACTCTTCAACTTAATGAATTCCATACATGCACACTAAAAAATTGACTATATCCTTATTGTTATTAATCTCTAAATTTTAAATCTCATGAAAAATTCACTCAAATGTAACAACTCAAAATTTCAAATCTCAAAGTAACAACTAATAAATTAATCCCCTTATTGAAATCTCTTAGCCAAATTCACTCAAATTTTTTAAGTGGGTTCATTGAAGTGTGATTTTTTATAAATTACCCAAACCCAATACTCATGGAACAAGTACTGTCATCACTCATCAACACAATATGAGAATTTGTAGTGTGGTAATGTGTGATGGTCATCTACTCATCTTCAATATACAATATAGTCAAAGTCTCATAGGTTAATAATCAAACACCCTAATTTTAAACCCTAGAATCTTAAACAACCGATCAAAATCCCCCAATTTCGATTCTAACATTTGAAACCAAATTCCTCTAATTTTCAAACCCTAGAAATCAAAGCTTTACCTGATTAGTGGTCACAACCACGAGGGTCTCCTCCCGACGGCCAACATAGAGTGCTAGGAACCGTCCTCGATACGACCACCATCAAGCACCAAGATACTAGCCGACATCGGGTTTATCTTCCACTCTGTCCTTCATTGACGTCTGTTCACTCATCGGGTTTCAGAGAGAAAAATGCAAGAGGTAAGAGAAATCATTTTGTCCTTTCTTTTTCTTTAATATCTAACGGGAGGGGCACGACGCGAAATATTTTGAGACGGGATTTCCGTTCTTCAACTCCATTGATGACCGATTGATAATTTGGGGATAGATCTCAACCTAGAAACTCAATTGATGAGTTCGAAGGTGAGTGAACTAGGTCTAGAGATTGAGGAAGAAGAATCAATCCGAAGAACACTAGAACGGATATTTGGATTTGAGAGAGTTTAGAGGTTTGGAAATTACACATGAACTGGGTACATATAGAAGACGGGTTCAACTCAAAATAGAAAATTAAATCGGTTTGACATGGACCGGGTTAAACAAAATATTAAACAAACCCATAACATATGTAAACTCAAAATCCCTGTTATAGATCTCCCTTGTTGAAAGGATCCTTGTCCTCAAGGATCGAAATTTGATCGGCTGAAACCTGCAACTTGTATCGATGACTTTATCTGCAAACTTGAGGCATTCTCCACCGGGATCGAAGACAAATGAAGTGACATCCATAGCTCGGGTACAAGCAATACCAAGAGCCCGAGGGAGCCAGAAATTAGTAGAAGTGTCTGACAGCATCACAATCAGCAGCTGGGAAGTGATTCATACCCCGGCTTCGGTTGCTTCATCTACCATATACTCTCTTCCATACTTAAGTTGTCCATCAATTCCATGTCTAGCGTCACCTGGCTCTTTGTCATACAAAACAAGAGAGAAATTCCCCTTTTTTGTAATCATCATCTCACCATCCCATGCACTTGTCATATGTGCCTCAATATGTTCTCCATCTATAAGGTGCTGGTCTCTTTTCTCCCAAGCAATAAGCAATGGATTAATAAACTCTCTCAACCAATTTGTAAGGGGCATGCCTAAAGAGATGTTAACAAACGATAATGCTCCTTTGGGATCAAAGTCAGACCGTTGAGCATCACTATTTGCAGCAGCTGTAATTGAGGCATGGAGAAGCAGTTGAACAGTGCAAGGACTAGCAATATGAGCAATAATACAGACCCTAACACCCTTCAAGTTTGCAACCAGACTGGTGGCGATAAAAATAAACAATAATAATGGATAAACAATGGGCTTTACTCACAAGTAAACTTCCTCCCGGATCGAACGCTAATAATTCAACATGCTCCGCCACATCTTGAGAGCTTTCTAGCGGCCTTGCAATACCCTCGATCACTTTATCTATACCAGTAACCATGCAAATACCTTGCCAAGAAGTATAAGCCAATAGAGTGTAGTATGCCCACATTATATTTCCTACAGCAACTCCACATTGACATATGTTCCTGTCAACCACATAAGCATGAGGCATGTCTGCCTCGTCACTCATTCTGGCATAAATATGCTGCCATTCCCTTCTTCTTGCGGAAACTATCACCAATTTATGAGAATCACCACCAACTAGCCGAGCCTCTACCCCACCTTGATCGAACACAAGCTAAACTAAATGGTTGGCTTCAGTTGAGGCAAATTCACCCATTCTAGCACTAGCATCAAATTCTTGGAGAGCAAGCAAGCGATCGAAAATAGGGAATCCACCCCGGATCGAAAATAAATTGCAGACATCCAGAATATAAGCACACATAAGTGTCCAGTAGCTTCTCCTTCCAGCCTTGCTCCCTCTTTAAGGGATCCTTGTCCTCAAGGATCATAAGAAATACAGTTGCGGTTTGCACCACACTTGGGTTTTCTGAAGCCACCATTATCGGATTAAGGAAATTCCCAACAGATTCTAACCTCACAGTCATCACCCCTCCAGGATCAAAGGGCAACTCTGGCAGCTCTGCAAGGGGGTTATCCTGAGCAAAATAATGAACACAACAACCCCCAAATCGTAGCTTATAATCATATTCATGGACCCTTGACACCCTTAAAGCATGCTTAGGCTGAACGTGATCAATTCCCTCTCGAGCGCTGTACTCCAGAATTAAGGGATCACCTGCCAACATTGTAAGTGAACATGCCTTGCCTCCCGGATCAAAAATAGGTTGAGAACCATCTTCTATCGTGTTAACAAATTTGCTCACAACCTTTATTGCGCCTCCGGGGTCAAAATTCAAGACACCTTGCTCTTCATTTGGGCACATAACACTCTCCGATAACATAATATCCTTAGAAAACGCAGCTGACAACTCAGTTCCCTTCTCTATCAATTCTGGCATTTTGTCGAACATAGACAGTTGGATGCTCTTCGCAGCAGCCATTGCCCCCCCCCTCTACCTCGGTTTGAGGTTCTTCTTCACCCTGACTGAGCTCACTTGATGCCCTGAATTCATCTACTTCTTGTTTTTGAGCTATCTCATCAGTTTGCTTTGAGATTTCAACAACCATTGATGAATATTTGTATAGTGCTATAAGATTCATCTGGATTCGAGAACTCACCCATCTCATCTTGCTTCACATCCCTATTCAGCTGAGAAACAGCAGTATCAAGCACTTCATTTAAATGAGCATTAACCTCAATATCATTACTCTTATTTTGTGCAGACATTTCGTCGAGCACTTGGTGTGCGACCCATCCTGCACATGCTTTTGTAATAGTTTGATTATCATCAATCACCTTGGGAGTATATACTACCCCATACCCCTTTAAATCATCAATCCTTTGCACATTCCAATCGGTTTCATCACTCAGAGCAGCCAATCCTAACCCCCGATTACAACTGATTACATCTGCATCCCAGCCGAATCGAGCTGACATATCAATCATATATTCCGACCATGAAGGGTATAAACCATACCTGTTTCGGATGTAGTCGTGATGCCATTGAAGTGCCTTTCCTTCGAAGTGAAGAGAGGCTTCACGAACCATCAACTCAGGAACTGTTCGGTTTAAGTAGAAAAATTCTTCACAGAGTGCGACCCACTCACGCATACGAGTTCCGTCAAATTTCGGTATCTCCATCTTCGATAACCTCGTCACGTGATTTCGGGGATAGATCCGACCTCCCTGATAGATTTCTTGTGGGCGATGGAGCACTGATCTGTCTCGCTTTCATCGGATCGGGCGGATCCGGGGTCGGTGGTGGTGATGATCTTCCTTCCTGGAAAGAACAGCTGATCTCCTGTGATTTCTTCTTTGCTAGCAACTTGAGAAGCGTCTCCTCGATTCTCTGCATACTTTGCTTGGCCTCCGAGATCTCGTTCTTCTCTGATACCATTGAGACGGGATTTCCGTTCTTCAACTCCATTGATGACCGATTGATAATTTGGGGATAGATCTCAACCTAGAAACTCAATTGATGAGTTTGAAGGTGAGTGAACTAGGTCTAGAGATTGAGGAAGAAGAATCAATCCGAAGAACACTAGAACGGATATTTGGATTTGAGAGAGTTTAAAGGTTTGAAAATTTGTTTTTTATTTGATTACTTTGCTCGACACACGAACTGGGTACATATAGAAGACGGGTTTAACTCAAAATAGAAAATTAAACCGGTTTAAGATGGACCGGGTTAAACAAAATACTTAAACAAACCCATAACATATGTAAACTCAAAATCCGTGTTACATATTTCAAAAACACAGGGGTACCATGTGAATCATGTCAAAGACTTGTACATCTCGCAAAAAACGCACTACCTCAGGGATACTACGCGAAATTTCCTTTTTTTTTTTTTTTTTTGCTGGTACAAGCTTTCTAAATTTGATTTACTAATGCTAACTTGCTATATGTTTTGAATTTCATGATTGCCGTGCAATTACAATAAAGTATTCATTACAATATTAGTTAGAACCACATGATACTATTCTTGTAACACAACACGTCATTAATTAATTGTTGCAATAAGACTTTCTTTTCCATTAAGGCTGTGTTTGGATTCCAAATGCATTATATTTATAATGCAAAGTGATAAGGGTATGTTTGGCTAACACAATTTTTAGGGTGTTTAATTTATGATTTTTTGGATTCCACGGTGTACTAATTATAAGGCAATTATTTTGTCTTGATTTTTATGTGATTATTTGGTTAAATTACGGTTTTACCTCGGTTTTTACGAGATTTTTATTTTTACCACCAAATGCTCACATAAAACAAGGTAAAATAATTGCATTATAATTAAAATGCAATGGAATCCAAACACACCCTAAGAAGTTAAAATAAATTATCCATTATAATTTAACATGGAATCACATTATACTATTTCTGGTGACAAACTACCTCATTAAAATAATATTGTTCATACTTGTTATTATTTTTTTTGGAAGCAGATAAGGATTAGGAAACACGCCAACGAGCCGGCATCTTTCCTAGCGCGTCCGAGCGGACGAGAACCCGAAGTTCTAGATCATCTGTGAAGCTATCATCGGCAGGGATAGAGTAGGCCAGACGTGCAATCCTGTCGGCCACCGCATTAGAAAGAATATAAATCGACTTTAACATCAGCCATCAACAGCTCAATTTCCCAAGGGCTAGACCAGTCCCCTAGCAGAGCCTTTATGACGACCAAGCAGTCCTCTTCGATCAGAAGTTTATTAAAACCCAAAGAATTGGCCTTGGAGACCCCATGCGAAGACCCATAGCCTCGGCAAAAACAGCGGAGCTATTATTACACTGTCCCACCCCTAAGGACCTTACTACACCTAAATGATCTCGGATCACAAAACTGCAGGTTCCGATCCCCGACTGGAAGTACGACCCATCGAAATTGAGTTTGTAGTAACCAAAAGGTGGTTTTTTCCAACTCTCCGTCCTGGAGTTCTGGCCTCTCATAGTCTTAGGCTTTTCGGTTGTGGACCTCGGGTTTCTGTTATTCTTATGAAGAGGAAGCGTATCAGAGTCCTCAATTCGAGCACACCAAGCCCTGTAAGTCGAGTTGCAGAATATAGTAATCGCTTGAACCGAGGCATTTGGTATCTGTTGAAATACCGTCTGGTTGCGAAAATACCAAATACCCCACCAAGCAAAAGCCAGCTTAGTGAGAGTATTGGTGCCTAATTTGTTGTGAATTAATATCGTTTAGCAGCCGATTGGGTTTTGTGTCTAATTCGAGATCAGCCTCTGAGGGATGGTTTATATTTAGCGATTTGGTGATCGACAACGTCATGGGGCATTGAACCAGGGTACAGAAACATGAGACCTTTGGAATCTGTCAGAGGTTGGTAGTACAACACGTGCAATTTTCCATAGGAAATGCCTTATTTTGTACGGAACGTCCAGTTTCCAAATCCAGTTACAGTCGAAATTTTTGTCGCCCCCATTATAAGGTATAAATGTATAATCTTTGTTGCCGCAGCCGTGGAGAACCAGTCATTTTTGCTAGATCCCCAAAAAAGTCTGTCAGAGAACCTGTTATGGGGAAGGTGAGTCCTGGAGATTGTTGAAATGATATCCATGTCAAGAATGCCTTGTAAGTCCGTTTGGAGCTTCTGAGTCTTCCAAGTGTTGTTGTTATTAATAAATCTGGCAACCGGCCAAGTCGCTATATCATCCGGGATTGACTGAGAAGCCATTTGAAAGAGCGGTTTTTTGCAGACCCAATTGTCATTCCAGAAATTAACGGTCTTCCCGTCTCCGATTGACCATCCGAGGTCTGATTTGAAGAGTTCTGTGAAAGAATTTAACTTAGCCCATTGCCAAGAAGTATTTCCCTTATGTTTGTAACTTAGGAGTGGAACCCCTTTTAGGTACTTGCCTGCTATCACCTTCACCCAGATATTATCTGGTTCGGCGATAACCTTCCATAACAATTTCATTTGTAGTGCTATATTCATCGTTTCGGCTTTGTAAATGCCTAGGCCCCCGTCTAAGGTATCTGAGCAAATCTTGTCCCAGCTCACCAGAGGCGTATAATTGGTGTCGTTGTTCCAAAAAAATTTCCTGTATATCTGGTCAAGTTCGTGCAGAATCGACGAAGGTAATAAGAACGCTTGCATGAGGAACAGAGGTTGGGCTGAAAGGTTGGCTTTAATTAGAACTTTCTTACCTTCGGCTAAAATAGATGAGGCTTTCCATTTGGCCAGCTGTAGCTTTGTTTTGAGGATGATATCCGTGAAGATGTTTTTGTTGACCTGACCATTGATAATGGGACATCCTAGATATTTTTCTAGATTATTTGCATGTGGGATGCCCATAGCATTTGTGATCGTGTGGATGGTTGTGGTTGAAGTGTTTGGTGACACCTGGAAACTAGATTTATGTAGGTTGACCTGTTGCCAGAGATCTGACAGAAACGTTGTATTATGTTTGAGAACTCAAAACAAGTCCATTGGTTTCCTCTGCCAAATAGCATGAAATCATCAGCGAATGCCAGGAAGGGGATCTTCACCCCACCCCTGCCGAGGGTGAACCCCAAGTCCCTCGAGATATTTGAACGTTGCTGGAGCGTTCTAGCTAAAACCTCAGTTGTAAGGATAAATAGGAAAGGCGACAGAGGGTCACCCTGTCTGAGGCCCCGTGACGGGAGAAAAACCTTCGACGGTTCATCATTTATAAGCACTGAGTACGAAACCGTCTGTACACATTCTCAGATCCACAGAACAAATTTCTAGTCGAAACCGAATTTAGTGAGTGTCGCGAAAAGGAAGGGCCATTCGACACGGTCGTATGCCTTTTCCATGTCTAATTTGACAGCCATATAGCATGTCTTAGCTTTAGTTAGTCGAAATGAGTGGAAAATTTCGTGAGGAATGAGGATATTGTCCTGGATGGACCTGCCTTTGGTGAAAGCACTTTGTAAAGGATGGATTAGTTTATCGAAAACTGCTGTTAATCATGCAGTCAGAATCTTGGAGATGATTTTGTAAACTGTGGAACAAAGGCTGATTGACCTGTAGTGACCCACGTTTTGAGGGTCGTCATTTTTCTGAATCAGCGTGATGAACGTGTGATTTATTTGTCGTAGCATTTTGCCGTTCGAAAAGAAAGCTTTGACTTTTTTTATGATGGAGGGGCCTACAATGAGCCAGTATGTTTAGTAGAAACCTGCCGGCATACCGTCAGGGCCTGGCGCCTTATCGGCTCCAATCGAAAAAAGTGCTGACTTAATTTCTGTGTTTGTGACGGGCGCTGTAAGCAGTTGATTTTGTTGATCAGAAATTTCATGGTTGATGACAGTAAGGTCCTCATCGCAGGAAACTTCGTGATTGTATGACGACTTGAATCTCTTTGAGAAACTGGCAACAAATTCGTCTCTGATTTGGTCATGGTCCGAATCAGAGGTTAGGAATTTAACCATTTTCTTGCCCCGTTTGGCTGTAGCTATTCTGTGGAAATAACTCGAATTTGTATCATTTAATCGGATAGGTTTAGCCTTAGCCCGCTGGCTCCAATAGCGACGCTGGAAGTCAAGCATTCGCTCACACTTATTGAGCAAACGCTTGTGTTTCGCGTTTAGATCCTGGGTTAGATTGGCAATCAGAGTTTGTTGTAACAGTAATAGTGCTTCATCTGTCTCAAAATTTTGTTTATGTATGTTGTTAAATGTGCATTTATGCCAACGTTTAGCTAAATTTTTGAGGAGGCTCGTTTTTTTTAACGAGTTTAAACATGTAGGATCCGTTAGGATTCAGTCTCCAAGCCCGTTTCACCAGGTTTGAGAATTCTGGTTTAGTCGTCCAAGCCATTTAAAAACGGAAAGGACTCCTGTTGATCTTATATGGTGATCGCAAATCGAGGGAGATGGGAGCGTGGTCAGAGTTGGTGAACGGATGGATTCGGACTCGGGTTCCGTCGAAGGCTGCAACAATTGCGTTTTGTGCTAGTAAGCGGTCCAATTTGGCATAGCTATTGTTCTGCATATCCGTTTTCTTTTTCTGCCAAGTATAACTACCCCATGGGTTGGTACTTCTGTTAGCTGTAGTGATTGTTTGATATCGTGAAGTCGTTTAAACCTAGCATGAGACGGGAAGATGCCCCCCAATTTGTCTTCTGGTTTTGAGATTTCATTGAGATCCCCAATAATGTAGAATGGTATGTTGAGATCAGTGTTCTAAAAATTGCGCTAGGCGGGACGGGACCTAGGAATTTTTAAGCCTAGGAGGACCTCTAGGCGGAAATTCGTCCAGGAACCGCCTAGGCGCCGCCTGGGCCCGCCTGATCCCGCCTAGGCGCCGCCTGGGCCCGCCTAGGCATCGCCTAGTCCAACGATTATTCAATTTGAGCTTCTAAGCATATGATTAGTTGACTTAAGGTTTTTTTATCCCCCATGTCGAGATGCATTTGCTTTTCAGTCGAAGTTATAGTTTTGGATTTTAGGAGGTTTAGAGTTGTTAATCAGACATGTACTTTTGCATTTATTTACTTTAGTGTTAGTTAACTACTACAAATTTGGGTTTATGAGTGATATTATGGATTATTATTACATTATATGAATTATTGACAAGTGTTATTCGTCAAAATATAAGGAAATAATCAAGTTTGTTCTATTTCTGCCTAGGCACCTGCCTAGTCGCCTAGGCGCTAGGCGGCCACCCACCGCCTAGAGGCCGCCTAGCGCCTTTTAGAACATTGGTTGAGATTGGTTGCGTAACTGGTTAGGTTATCCCAAAATTCGTCTTTTGAGCGACGGTCCGGCGGTGCATAAACCACAAGTATAGCCATTAACTTATTGATTGTTTTATCAAGATAATTAATATGGATAAGTCTGTGATTGACTGAGATGAGAGTAATATCACCCTCTGACATAGGAAGTTTCTTCCATAGTAGACATATACCCCCCGAAAAACCCCTAGCAGGGTCGAAAGCCATGTGAGCAAACCCACATTTTTTCCAGACAGCTTCTGGTGGTAATTTATTAGTTTTGGTCTCAAGCAGAGCTAGAACATTTATGTAATTGTTTTTACAGAACAGTTCCGTGTCAGTGCCGAAGTTCCTTCTCCTCACCCCCCTACAATTCCATGAACATATATTCATTTAAACCTTTTGCGATGGTTTCTATTTGGAATTTATAAACCTTAGGAAGGTGTTTGGTTTGTGACTTGTGTTTGTTAGTGTTGGTAACTGTTGTTGTCAACGTTTGATAAGTAAAGAATAACCTGCTGAGCATAGTCCAATTTGTAGATATTTTCATTGCATTAGGTAAGCCTACATGAATCATTTGGAAATGTAACGAGCTAGGTTAGCAAGGAACCTCGGTACGGTAAGTGTTTGTCAATGAAGCTTGGTCCACAAGAGTGGTACTTGAGTAATGCAATTTAAATGGGCAATTACGCCATAGAAATAGACTCGTAAGAGTCGGATGTATGGTAGTATAGTAGTATTTTTTGATCGGTATTGCCTGGTAAGGCTTATGTATCGCGCGGTTGAGCTGGTTGGAATATCACAAGTGGTATGCATTCCTATGGAGCTCCGTGGGAAATGTAGATCTAAGTTATCTTGACTCGCAGATCGGAGTTCAAGATTTTAGACCAAGGAGTGAGAAATCGAAAATGAGAAAGCAAGATAAAGGACACATTTATTTTTACGTGGTTCGGGAAGAATCCCTACGTCCACGGAGCCTCAGAAGAGGAGACTCGAGCTCATCCACTATATCAAAACAAGCTTACAAGGTTTCGAAATGTAGATCTAAGGCTTATATGGAGAATACAACCAAGAATCGCAAGTAACAAGAGAACTGGAGAGGAGAAGTAGTAGAGCGATGAAGAAACTCCCTGGATCTGGTGTCGGAGACCAGATCTACGCCTGGAAGATCGTCGGAGAAGACGAACTACGCCGGCCAAGAAGTACACGAGGGGAGTGTTGATCTTCAGAGATCGGATCAGAGGTCCCTTGAAGGGATGCGCCTCAGATCCGAGCTTGAACGCCGGGAAGGAGCTCGGAGCACCACGAAAATCCTAGCGCCGCTCTGTTCTCTCTCTCTCTTTCTTTAGGTTTTACGTGGAGCGTCGGCTGAAGTCTGAGAAACCCTAGAGACATAACGCCTTTAAATAGGCGAGCTCCAGCTCTAGGGCAAGCTTCAGCAAGAGATGGAGCAACCATTTGGGCCAGATCCGAGTAATGGGCTTTTTAGGCCCAATTCGGATGCTTATAAGAAATGTCACATATTTTAACTCTTCTACTATATATTATACATCACATATGATCACAAGTTAGGTTTAAACTTGCAATTCTAATATGTGATATATATTATATAGGAGAGTATATAATATGCTAGTATAATCCATATCAAGCCCTTAATCTATCCTATGTCTATCACAAAACCCCTAAAGATCTAGAACCATGATTAAGGTTGACATTACAATTTGCCCTCCTAATCTAGGTTCTAAACTTTTGTATGCTTGTTTCAACAATAGTGGATTTAGCTCATGTCTTCGACTCTTGTAACATCATCGGCTCTGTACCTGTTCGTCATGGAGGATCTCCAAGATGGAGATAGTCCCTGCAAAAGAGAAATTTGCTAGGGGGTACAACCTTTGTTCCGAAGTCAGCTGGATTTACATCTCCTTTGATCTTCTTGACGTCCATCTCATTTGCAGCAACCATGTTCCTTACAAAATGGAATCGCACATCGATATGTTTCGTGCGTTCGTGGTACATCGGATCCTTGCAGAGATATAAAGAACTCTGACTGTCCATGTGAAGAACAGGTTTAAAAGTTCTCTGAAGAACTTCCTTCAAGATCTCTTTTAGCCAGATAGCCTCTTTAGCAACTTCTGTAGCAGCCATATACTCAGCTTCCGTAGAAGACAGAGCTACGAATGTCTGCTGCTGAGACTTCCATGAAATACAATTTCCAGCCCAAGTGTAATAATAGGAAGTGGTGGACTTACGATTATCTTTATTACTGGCATAATCAGAATCAACAAATCCATGCAATTGATGTATAGTGCTGTGCAAACCATAATGTAAACACAGATTTTTGGTGCCAGAGAGATAACGAAGCAAGTATTTCATAGCAATCCAGTGGTCATTCCCAGGGTTAGACATAAAACGACTTAACGCACTGATAGCGAAGGCTAGGTCAGGGCGGGTGCAAAGCATGGCATACATAGCGGATCCTACTGCTACGTCGTAGGGGATCCTAGCCATTTCTTTTACCTCTTCGGGTTTGGTTGGGCAACTTTTCTTGGTGAGTTCTAGGTGCCCTTCTAAAGGTATGGAGGTAGGTTTAGAGGTGACCATATTGAATCTCTTCAAAACTTTTAACATATAGTCATCTTGAGATAACCATAATTGTTTATTGGGTCGGTCTCTAATAATGTTTATGCCAAGGATCTTCTTGGCATTACCTAGATCTTTCACGTCGAAGTATTTATTTAGATCCTTTTTAACACTATTAATGAGAATAATAGAACTACTTATAAGCAGAATATCATCAACATATAATAGCACATATAAAGGAGACTTAGAAGAAATATTCTTAAAGTAAAGACAGGTATCATAACTGCTCCTATAAAACCCAAGTTTCCTAATCACACTGTCAAACTTAAGGTTCCACTGTCTAGGGGATTGTTTCAACCCATAGATGGACCTTTTTAGTAGACATACATGATCAGGGCGGCTTTTAGCAATGAATCCTTTGGGTTGTTTCATATATATGGTTTCATCTAAAGTACCATGCAAAAAGGCAGTTTTAACATCCATCTGTTCTAGTTCCCAATCAAACACAGCACACATAGAAAACATAAGTCTCATGGTTTTATACTTAACTACGGGAGCAAAAATATCATTATAGTCTATTCCCTCAATTTGGGAGAACCCTTTGGCTACTAATCTGGCTTTAAACCTAGGGGGATCATGCGATTTAAGACCTTCCTTGAGCTTATAGATCCACTTGGAATCTATAAGCCGGGTTTTAGGAGGTCTAGGGACCAATGTCCAAGTCTGGTTGGAATACATTGACCCCATTTCTTCTTTCATAGCTTCTAACCATTGCCTAGCATGCTCACTTTTAATAGCAGATTCATATGAATTAGGAGTAGTAGGTTGTCTAACATGATCAACAGTAAGGAAAGCATACTCTACGATATAACTATACTTCTTATTAGGGATTATGGTCCTAGGTTCCCTGTCTCTAGTCAACTGATAGTCATGCAAGCTAGGAAACTCAGATGCAGATGCTAATGCAGGAGTAGTTGAAGTAGATGCATGCAAATAAGAAGAATGGGGGGAGGAGAAAACAGAGGACTCCACTGGGGAGTCAATAGAGAGGCCATTTACATCACTTAAATCAGAAGTAGAGGGGAGATAAGTAGAAGAAGTAGAAGGAAGAGGGTGAGTGAGAGACTTAGGGGAGGAGTCAGGGTCCTCTTCAGTTGCAGCCTCATCACCATCTTCGTTAGCTTCAGCGTTCTTCTCTTCAGTTGTTGCCCCTTGTAGTGTAGAGGAAGGTTGGTTTGTTGTTGTTCTGTAAACCCTACCAGTGTCGTATTCATCTTCATCAGCTTGTGAGGAGGTGGATTCTACTGGTATCCAACCATCAGCTTGTTCATTTGTACCTGCAAACTCAGAATGTGTAGTTAGTTTTTCTTTCATGGGAAATTCAGTTTCATTGAATTTAACACTTCTAGTTATGATCACCTTATAGGGTCCTGCTTGAAGCAAGAGAACCCTATAACCTTTGACACCATCAGGGTATCCTAAAAGAATACCCTTTACAGCCCTAGGTTGGAGCTTACCCTGAGAGATGTGAGGGTAAGCTGCACAACCAAAAGGTTTAAGGTAATCAAGGTTTGGTGTTTTTCCAGTCCATTTTTGTTGAGGAGTTAGGAAATTAATCACACTAGAAGGGGATCTATTTATTAAGTATGCTGCTGTCATGACAGCTTCTCCCCATAGGGTGTTTTTCAACCCAGAGGAGATGAGCATACATCTGGTTTTTTCTAATAGGGTCCTATTCATTCTTTCAGCTGTCCCATTTTGCTGTGGGGTGCTAGGGACAATTAAGTGTCTTTTTATCCCTAATTGTTGGCAATAGTCATTAAATTCTTTATTGCAAAATTCCAATCCATTATCAGTTTTAAAACATTTTAATTTGTGATCAGATTGGCTTTCAACCATAGCTTTCCACCTTTTAAAGGCTTAAAAAGCTTGGTCTTTAGTTTTCAAGAGACTTACCCATACCTTGCGTGAGAAGTGATCTATAAAACTTATGAAATATCTCATACCACTTGCAGTGGGGACTTGTGCAGGTCCCCATAAATCACAATGAACATATTCTAAAGGAACAGAGGCAATATAAGAAGATTTAGGAAATTTCAGATTTGCAGATTTTCCAAACACACAATTTTCACAGAATTTAATCTCAGCAGGTATTTTAGCAAGTAAACCATGTTTATGTAATTGAACAAGACCTTTATTGCCAATATGCCCCAGCCTATTATGCCAAGAAAGAGTCTCATCTAAGGTCATGTGCTCAGAAGATATGGCTAGGTTTAATTCAGGTTTATTAGCAAGAATGTGATATAACCTATTCTTTCTAACAGCTTTAATTATAACCCTATTGTTTCTAGTCACAGTTCTTATCCCATTTTTAGAAGCCATGTGACAGCCAAGTTCTTCTAGAGCAGACTCAGACATGAGGCTCCTTCTTAAGCTAGGCACCCATCTAACATTGGTAAAAATTCTAACTATACCATCATGCATAACAAGAGGAACATCCCCAACCCCCATGATTTTCAAAGAAGTATCATCACCAAGCATTACATCACCACAAGCAGATTTATCAAGTGTTTTAAAATAGTGCTCAGAAGGGGTAGCATCCATGGTACAACCAGAAACAAGTATCCAATTATCAGAATACTCAGCAGAAAATTCAGTACACATAAAAAGCTCAGCAGGACAATCACTCATGCATTCCAAAACAAAAGCAGACAATTCAGTATGGTTAGATTTGGCAAGTTGTTCAGATCTTTTCTTCTTTCTACAATCCTTAACCCAATGTCCCAAATTACCACAGTAGTTACACTTGGAATTTGGGTCAGTTTTCTCAGATTTATCACCTTTACCATTTTCCTTCTTATCTTTCATAGCCTTCTTGTTCTTATTACCCTTTTTGTTATTACCTTTAGTAAACATAACCTCAGGTTTGTCAGGTTTTTCAGTTCTGTCAATTTTTAAACCTTTGATTTTAAAGACTTTCATGATTTCATTTTTCTCAATAATAGCTTCAATGAGTTTGTCTTTGGTTAATTCATCTCGGCTAAATTGAATCACATCTTTATAGTTGTCAAACTGACTAGGCAAAGAATTCAACAGAAGAATGGCTTGGTGAGAATCTTTAATTTCATCATTGCATCTTTCAAGTTCTTGAGACATTTTTAGAAATTTGTCCAAGTTATCATCCAAAGTTAATTGAGTGTTCATCTTGAAAGTAAACAATCGACAAAGCAGAGAAATCCTGGAGGGCAGGGATTTAGATAGAAATAGCTCCTCCAGGGCATGCCATAGAGAGGAAGCGGATGAGTGTCTTACCACCTGACGGGCTATGCCGTCAGTAAGCCTGAGCATGATCTCGGAGTGCGCCCTCAAGTCCAGCTCCAGGTCTTCCTCAGATGGTGGAGGCACCTTAACTCCTTTTCCTTTGGAGTCTTGCGTCTCTGAGGTTCCAGAAGCGTCCTCGTCATCTTTGGTGCCTGGAGTGGTTGTAGCGACTGTGGATGCGGTTGCTGTTGACTTGACAGCCTTCCAGCATCCCTCCTTGATCAGCACGGCCCTCATTTTGACTTGCCACATGGCAAAGTCGATTATACCATCGAATGGTTTAATCTTGAGAGCGCTATCCATTGTTTAGGTACTTGAAAAAGGACAAACAAAGAAGTTAGCTACAATTTTGCGGAAGCGAAGTTGGATCGTAAACACGGAATATAAACACAGAGTTCACAATCAAAGGAAGAACCCTAAGTATTTATAAACTGTAGACAGATCTAGGTCAAGAACAGGTGACCGAATCTCAGATCTAGCAGTAACCAAAGCGTCTCGCTCTGATACCACGTTGTAGATCTAAGTTATCTTGACTCGCAGATCGGAGTTCAAGATTTTAGACCAAGGAGTGAGAAATCGAAAACGAGAAAGCAAGATAAAGGACACATCGATTTTTACGTGGTTCGGGAAGAATCCCTACGTCCACGGAGCCTCAGAAGAGGAGACTCGAGCTCATCCACTATATCAAAACAAGCTTACAAGGTTTCGAGAACGACAAGGCTAGATCTAAGGCTTATATGGAGAATACAACCAAGAATCGCAAGTAACAAGAGAACTGGAGAGGAGAAGTAGTAGAGCGATGAAGAAACTCCCTGGATCTGGTGTCGGAGACCAGATCTACGCCTGGAAGATCGTCGGAGAAGACGAACTACGCCGGCCAAGAAGTACACGAGTGGAGTGTTGATCTTCAGAGATCGGATCAGAGGTCCCTTGAAGGGATGCGCCTCAGATCCGAGCTTGAACGCCGGGAAGGAGCTCGGAACACCACGAAAACCCTAGCGCCGCTCTGTTCTCTCTCTCTCTCTCTTTCTTTAGGTTTTACCTGGAGCATCGGCTGAAGTCTGAGAAACCCTAGAGACATAACGCCTTTAAATAGGCGAGCCAGCTCTAGGGCAAGCTTCAGCAAGAGATGGAGCAACCATTTGGGCCAGATCCGAGTAATGGGCTTTTTAGGCCCAATTCGGATGCTTATAAGAAATGTCACATATTTTAACTCTTCTACTATATATTATACATCACATATGATCACAAGTTAGGTTTAAACTTGCAATTCTAATATGTGATATATATTATATAGGAGAGTATATAATATGCTAGTATAATCCATATCAAGCCCTTAATCTATCCTATGTCTATCACAAAACCCCTAAAGATCTAGAACCATGATTAAGGTTGACATTACAGGAAAAGATAGCGTTGAAGAAGAAAAATATATAAAAAGGGATAACAAGGCTATTAAGCGTCAAAGCAAGAAAGTAGTATTTATTTTGCTTGTAATGTACATGATTACAATAGGCCTTGTAGAAATTAAAAGAGTTTAATCCAAACAAGTAATGCCAAGGACCAAACTCAACGGAAGTTTGTATATGAATGAACTTGGGTAGTACAGAATGATGTTTACACCCCATTAGTTGTTTTGCAAGGGCCTTGTAGGGCTTTCAATATTCAAGGAGATCATGAGAAGAGGCTTGTGAGCCATTGTGCGAAAAAAGAAGTGTTGAAGGGATAATTGGGCATCTGCGCAGGCAAGCCAAGAAGTACACGCCGAGTCCCGGGCAACAAAACCAACTGCAAAAACCAACACCAAGGAGCATCAAAACTGGGCAGCCACAGATGCAGCAGCAAACACCAGCAGCACCATCATGACGGACGGGCCTCCTGTACACAAAAGCAGGCAAACCGCAGAGAACGCGAAATCCACTAGAGATCGAGTGAGAATAATTAAACCAAACCAAGACAAGGTTAGACTGTAATGTAGAACGAAGTAAAACCAAGTTATAAGTAGGAAATTGATAAGGCTTTGAAAAAGCATGGGGATTCAGAGCCCGAAACGCACAGGCACAACAAACAGTAGGGCACTTGGGTTCCCAATCTGCCCGAGTGGCTAACAGGAAACAACACGAAAGAAAGAACCTAAACAACCTCGTAACGGTGTTAAAATAGAGCAAGAGCAAAGCGCTACAGAGAGCAGTACCAGAGAGTGTACCAAGGCACCTCTGCCAAATGGATCTCAGTCCAGTCCATCTTCATCCATCAACAAGCCCAATGAAGAGCCTAATGAGGAGCCTACCGAAAAGCCCACTTGTGACAAAGCAAAAGGACAAAACAATTGTCACACAGCTCAGCAAGAATAGGAAGCTTCCTGATTCCTGTATTTTGCCAATATATATCATCTCTGTATTCACCATGAATTAAGCAATGAAACAGTACTATTTTGCACAATGAAAGTGCTCTCAATTCCACCTTCTCTATGGTATCAGAGCCATATAGGCTAAACGCCATCAAAACCCATTTTTTTTATCCCTCCAGAATTTCAAATCAAACCCAGATTTAATCTTGCCTTCAATGGCGACTCCTAGTATCACAGATCTTCAAACCTCCATGGCACAGGTTACTCTTTCACCATCCTTCTCTTCTTTACCCAACTTTGCTACCCTCAATACCATAAAACTCTCTCCTTCCAATTTCCCGACCTGGATTCGCCAGATTACTCCCTACTTACGCTCACAGAGATTTATGGGTTATGTTGATGGGTCCGTACCCTGTCCGACTCCCACCGGCGACAACTCCTCCGCGATTGACGATTGGGTTGCACGTGACCAGTTGGTAGTGGCGATCTTAACCGCGTCCTTGACTGAACCGGTGATGGTGCAGATTTTGGATTGTGATAACTCACGCCAAATTTGGGACCGACTTCACAATCTGTACTCAGCCAGGTCCAGCGCAAATGTTGTCCAGACCCGTATGCAGTTAGCATCCTTGAAGAAAGGAGAAGAAAGCGCTACAGATTACTTCAACAAAGCTACAGCTCTCGTTCATCAAATTCAAGGCGCTGGTCAAGGTATTTCTGATGAAGAACTCGTTGCTTATCTTTTGGCTGGTTTAGGAACTGAGTATGATGCTATGGTGACTACCCTTTCCTCTCAAACCCCTCTTCCCAAACCCCATGATGTCCTCACTTTTATGTTGTTACAAAAAGCACGTATAAATAGACAAAATGCGCTCCTCCAAGCAAATACCCAATTATCTGTCAATTCCACCACAACCACTGAATCATCTTCTCCCGAGCTTAACTTCACCTCTACACGAGGTCGAGGCCGAGGCAGAACAGACTCAAACAGGGGACGAGGAGACAGTCGGGGAGGTCGATCGTATCCACGGGGAGGCCGTTCTTACACTACCTTTTCGGGAGCGCCAGATAATCGTCCCACATGTTAGCTTTGTGAGAAGAAGGGACACGTTGCTGCTCGATGTTGGAATCGCTTCGATCACTCTTTCCAACCACCACCTCCTCCTCGCAACTTCCAGGCCAACACAACGACATCCCCGTGGTACCCCGACACCGCTGCAACTCACCACTACACCAATGATGTGGCTAACTTGCGACTTGACAGACTCCCCTACGAAGGAACAGATGTTGTCTCCCTTGGTGATGGTTCAACCATTCCCATTCAACACCACGGTTCTACAATTCTTTCTACTCCCTCTCGCAATTTTCATTTACAGCACTTACTTCATGCTCCTTCCTTAACAAAAAATCTGCTCTCAGTTCGTCGTTTTTGTGAAGATAACAATGTCTTCTTTCAGTTTCACAAAAATTGCTTTTATGTGAAGGATTCGGCGACGGAGGCGCTTCTTCTCAGGGGTCCCGTAGATGAACGTGGATTGTATGTCTTGCCTGCTCCAGCTTCGTCTTCTGCATCAAATCCCCTTTGCAATGCTGTTATGTCGGCCCCAGCTCCTTCTTTGTGGCACTCAAGGTTAGGGCATCCTTCCAACAAAATAACAAGATTGGTGGTGCAACACAATCATCTGTCTGGCCCATTTACAGTTTCCAGTTCATCCTTATGTGTTTCTTGTTCTTGGGCTAAAGCCCATGCTTTACCTCATCATGTTTCTGCTTCTAGATCCAAAAATGCTCTAGATCTTTTGTTTATGGATGTTTGGGGCCCTTCTCATATCCCATCAAAAAATGCAAATAAATACTTCCTCTCAATTGTTGATGATTTCTCCAAATTTATTTGGTTGTTTCCTTTTCAATCCAAATCTCAAGTCTCACAAATTGTTCATACCTTTATTAATCTCATCACAAACAACCTTGATCGATCTATTCGTGCTATCCAAACGGATAATGGCACCGAATTTTTACCACTAAAACCTCTCTTTCAAAAGTTGGGCATTTCACATCGACTCTCTTGCCCCTATTCACATCAACAAAATGGGACCGTGAAATCCCGTCATCGTCGCATAGTTGACATTGGACTCACGCTTCTCAAACATGCCTCCCTCCCACTCTCCTTTTGGGACCATGCCTTTCAAACGGCTTCATATCTAGCCAATCGACTTCCATCTCCGGTCACACAAAACAACAGCCCCTTTTCCCTCCTCTTTCAATCAAATCCCGATTACAACTTTTTAAAAGTGTTCGGTTGTCTTTGTTTTCCCAATTTAAGACCTTACAACCGTCACAAGCTTGCTCTTCGTTCCACACCCATGGTTTTCTTGGGCTATAGTCCGAACCACAAGGGATATATATGCTTTGATTGGGTCCATGACAAATGCTATATTTCCCGTGACGTTATTTTTCACGAGGACAAGTTCCCATTTCAATCCTCTTACTCACATCCCTCTTCCACTGACCAAAATTCAACCCATTCTCAAATACAAACACAAATCCCATTACCTATATTTCTCCCAGCAGAAATTAGGCCCACCAGCCCATTAACTCACCAATCCACAGTGACTCAGCCCACCGATGCATCAGCTCAAACACAATCCCCCTCTCCAAACGCAACCTCATTGCCAGTGCCGTCAGAAAATCAGCCTCCAGTTTCCTCCGTCCCCACTCATTCCATGGTTACAAGAGCCAGAGCACATATCTTCAGGCCACTTCAAAGGACTGATGGCACCGTTCCATGGCCATCTTACTCTCTTACCACTGTCATACCTGAGGAACCCACTTGTTACACCAAAGCCTCTAAGTTTCCGGAGTGGCGGCAGGCCATGACAAATGAGTTCAGGGCTCTCTTGGACACTAATACTTGGAGCCTTGTTTCACCCCCGCCTGGAGCAAACGTACTTGGTGTGAAATGGGTCTTTAAGACCAAACGGAAATCAGATGGATCGATTGAAAGGCGTAAGGCGCGCCTCGTGGCCAAGGGATATCATCAACTTCCCGGAATTGATTTCCATGAGACCTACAGCCCTGTTGCAAAGCCCTCAACGATCAGATTGCTATTGTCTCTAACAGCAATGTATCGATGGTCTACCAGGCAACTAGACATACAAAACGCGTTCCTCCACGGGGCTCTCTCCGAAGACGTCTTCATTGCTCAGCCACCAGGTTTTGTAAATCCTTCCTTTCCACAACATATTTGTAAATTAAACAAAGCTCTTTACGGTCTGAAACAGGCACCCCGTGCCTGGTTCGCTCAACTCACTGATTTCCTCCTATCCATTGGCTTTGAGTCTTGCCCTGCAGATACATCATTATTCACATATCGCCAAGGGAACAACATCGCCTTTGTCTTGGTTTATGTCGATGACTTGTTAGTCATAACATCTAATCCTGCACTTTCTGTGAGTTTTGTGTCCTCTCTATCCAGGAAATTCCCTGTACGCGATCTTGGTCCTGCAAATTACTTCCTGGGCGTCGAAATCATCCTTGATTCAACAGGCTTCTATCTTTCGCAAACGAAGCACATCCTCAGCATCCTACAAAACACATGCATGCTCAATTCCAGCCCCATAGCCTCCCCGATTTCGACAACATTTGACACAGCAGCGTCTTCACCAGCCTTCTCCGATGAACACATGTTTCGCAGTGTGGTAGGAAGTCTACAATATCTGAGTTTTACGAGACCTGACATAGCTTTCGCCGTCAACAAGGTCTCCCAATTTATGCACAAACCATGTGTCTCTCATTGGCAAGCTGTGAAACGAATATTGAGATACCTCAATCACACTCGTGATCTCAAATTTCACATTTCCTCAAAGCTGCAACATGATCTGTCCGCCTTCTCCGATGCGGATTGGGCAAGTGATCGTTTAGATAGACGCTCAACTGGTGCGTATTGCATCTACCATGGTGGCAATCTGATTTCTTGGAGCTCCAAAAAGCAACCGACTGTATCCCGGTCCTCAACCGAAGCTGAATACAGGGTTCTTGCCATTGCTAAATGTGAGGTCCTCTGGCTTCAAACATTGCTCTCCTCCATTGGCATTCGACTCCCTTCAGCTCCAACAATTTGGTGTGACAACTTGGGCGCGACGTACTTGGCTGTCAATCCGATTCTTCATCACCGAATGAAACATATGTCCTTAGACTACCATTTTGTTAGAGAACGTATTGCCAGCAGATCACTCAGGGTGGCCTTTATATCCTCCAAGGACCAAGTCGCTGATCTACTTACCAAGGCACAATCAACTAGTCTGTTCAATCGAAATCGCTCCCACCTGTGCCTTACACAGTTAGGATCGACGGGGAGTACCAAGGCACCTCTGCCAAATGGATCTCAGTCCAGTCCATCTTCATCCATCAACAAGCCCAATGAAGAGCCCAATGAGGAGCCTACCGAAAAGCCCACTTGTGACAAAGCAAAAGGACAAAACAATTGTCACACAGCTCAGCAAGAATAGGAAGCTTCATGATTCCTGTATTTTGCCAATATATATCATCTCTGTATTCACCATGAATTAAGCAATGAAACAGTACTATTTTGCACAATGAAAGTGCTATCAATTCCACCTTCTCTAGAGTGGTAATTTGAATTTATGAAAATCAGATTGTAGGCTGACAGTGGGGCGATATGCCCAATTGCGCCTCGTAAAGGTGCTTAGATAGAGTCGATGCTGGTGAGCATAAGGACCGTGGTTTTGTGCAAGAGGGGAGAGAGAGGAACTTAAAGAGTACAGAGATGAAGCACACCGCCAGGCACGCCAGGAAATGACCCGCGCCGTCCGGCCACCACACGCTCCCCTCAAATCTTATAAATGCCCGGTAACAGATCGAAATTGCCCTGCAAGTGGAACCAACAGTGACCGGCCGAGGCCAATCGGAGGCATTTGGTAGAGAGAGGCGTGGCCACAGTAGGGATCCAAAAGTAGGGCAATGGACAGACCCAAGGCGGTTGGGTACAAAGAGAAGGAAGCCGGGCGCTGGTGCAAGTTGGCCTGGACGGAGGGCACGAGGTAGACATGGTGGCGGTTGGAAGTCTCGGGGAGGAGATGATAGGGGCGCGTAGCCGCGCGTAGATTTAGGTTTAAGAGGGTTTTCATTTACTTGTTATTTATTGTAACACGTCAACAATTACTACTCCCTCCGTTCAAGAAAACTTGTCACTTTAGCTCCGGGCACAATATTTAAGAAATATTTAAACTACCAACATTGCCCTTACTTTTGTCTTAATTATCTCAATGAAAAGTACAAACACATTTTTCAAGGTAATTTAAATTTGAAATAAAGGAGGGTAAGTTGGGAAATATATGGGTAAAATGTCTAAAGTGACAAGTTTTTTTGAACAAAATCAAAACTTTAAAATTAAAATGACAAGTTTTCGCGAACGGAGGGAGTATAATTTATTTATTACATTAATATAAGAATATGGAATTACAATATAGTAATATACTATTTCTTGTAACACACTAATTACAATTGTTACAATAATACTTTAGTGGAGAAATCATCTAATCTTAGAACTCACCGTGCACTCTTTAATGGCGTTTTCACATGGATTTTAGGTTTAAAAAACTAATATGGAGTGTTATCGGCTAATAGTTGAATAAATATTTTACTTTTCAATTACAAAAGATAGGGTAGTTGTTAAGATATCACAATCTTGTGAAATCTAGAATTCCGACTTCTAAAGACAGCTAATGCTTTCTCTGGGAACAAACCCATGGCTGATTCACTTGAGGGCATTCCAGGACATCACCGACCTCAGCTCTAGTAGGTGTTGGGTATTCAATCATGGATCCAAGGTTCGAAGAAACTGAGAAGCAACAATGGCTGGTTTATTCAAATCTCTGCACTTTTGGACAATATTTAGTTGTTACTGATCTTTGCACCAAGATCACCCTTTGCCACCATAGCTCCATCAGCTACTTGGATGATTTTTCACCAAATGGTCGCGAGAAGGGGCGTAGATGATTTGCTGCTCGTACACTCGTACCTAGTGTGGTTGTCGATTGAGTTGAATGGTCTTATATGTCTCAAACCCATGGATAAATCCCACCAGATGTATGACCATTTGAATTCCAACTCCATCACACTTGTGCAAACCCTGCATTTAGAGAAGAAGTAACCTCAATGCAAGTTTGGTGCAATGTTTCAAGTGGTGCACCGCTAAGCTCAAACTGACCACGAGGTTCAAGAAATATGCTTTGTCTCCCTTGGCAATCACAGAAGAAAGAAAATTTGAATAAGGTAGCATTAGAATGGTTTATCTTATTAGCTTAGTTGGCTTCCTCAGCAAATGACAAATCACAAAGAACCACGGATGGAAATGTAATGAAAGTTAACAACCTCCAGCAAAAAGTACTGACAAAGTGTATAATTGATTTACTTGTTTTAATCCAAATGTTTATATATAACCTCATTAGAAGATACCTATATTGCCTTCATCTGGGGACGCTGCCGCAGGGGTCATGATCTCCATTTTAATAGCAGCTAACATTGTCTGAATTGAGGATAAAACAAAAGCATAAAAGAAGGCATGTGGAACTGGCTGTAAAATAACACAAACAACACATTCTCATAACGTACACTAATCATGAGAAATCAGTGATAAGAAAATACAAGGGATAGTGTAAGAATAGATCATTACAAGATACCTATATTGCCTTCATCTGGCGACTCTGCTGCAGGGATCATGATCTCCATTTTAATAGCAGCTAACATTGTCTGAATTGAGGATAAAACAAAAGCATAAAAGAAATGGGTAAAAAAGAACTCAATCCTTTCACAAAACTGATGAGAATGTTTACACTCAATAATAGCATTAACAAATAACAATAAGCATATTTTCACTCAGAAATGTGCCAAAAATACAAAGATAAAACATGCTTTTGGGGTATCATCACTTACAGTGGAACCAATCTTTGCAAGCGCAAAACCATAAGAAGATCCAACAGCCCCTACAGGTCAAAATTTGAACGAAAAAAAAAAACGAATTCAGAAGTATCGAATCAGAGGAAAATTTAATAATATTACACACAACAAAACACTTTCAATCAATCAAGGGCCAATGCGATGTCTTTGGCCTGATGAAGTTGTCTAGCATCAGGCCTAATGGAGTTCTTTAGAAGGCGGTCAAAGTACTGAAGGGGAAAGAGGCGTCTATAGGCCAAAAAAACTACCTCTGCCGACAAATCCCCGGAAGGACGCAGAGAAACCATCTTTCGCAATCTATATTTCTAATCTGAAAGGGAAAAACAAGCAATCATCAAACACAATAGACATTAGACAATAAGAGAGAAGCTTCAAAACCTGTTTATAGATGTAGCCAATCAGCCAGAAGGAAGGTGATAATACGCCAAAACTTAGGGGGGCGGGGTACTGAGTAGAGAGAGATATAGCCAATAAGGAGTGGGGAGGGGACCTTAGCGCTGGCGGAGGCAAAGAGAGGGCGGAGGGCACGGCTGTCGACGACAGCGTAGATAGTAGAGACTGGTGAGGTGGGGGTGAGTGGGCTAAAGCTGGGGAGAGACAACAAACTTTTGAGAGTTATTCCATTAAAGCAAGAACCTTTTGTTGGGACTTGTTTACAATTGCATTGGAACACTTTCTTAGTTCCAACACAGGGGCTACACCAACTATACACTTCTTGCTGGTTTGCAGGCCTTAGCAACTGGCTTTGGATTTGGAGTAATAGCATTAATGGGTTTTGCAACACCACTGCAAAAAGTACCAAATAAACACTTTCATTTATGCCATACTTATCTCTGAAATCTTTTTTTAAAAAAATCACTGCAAAATATCGTCCACAAGCTCAAAGTGGAAGACCTAACTGGAGATTAATGGAAATTAGACAAATAATCAAACTATGAATATGATGAAAACATGAAAATTGTGAACTAAAAGAATAAACAAACAAACAACTGCAATTAAGATACAGAAATGAAAACGTTGGACAATAACAAAATTAAGATACACAAAAAAACTCATAATAAAAATAAAAAGAATATAGAACCCAAGATCTCCACATAATATATGTTACCATCTCAAACTCCAAAAATTTCATAGAAAACATAAAAGAAATCAACAACCTCCTTCAACAGTCTCCAACACCTCATGGTTTTCCACCATGTCAAACTCCTTTTTTGCCTTTTTATGTCAGTTAGGAATACTTGAGGAAAATAAATCCCAACTCATTAAACCAATGGAGAGGAAGGCAATGAGAATTTCATAGAGAATGCATAGATTGAATAAACACGAACAAGAACCCTCAATTTTTAGATATTAACAATGAACATCATAACAGCACTTACCGATTGAGTAATACCTACATCTGAGAATGACGAAATATACCAAATAACAACCCAGCAGCAAGAAATAATGACAAAATCAGAAGAATTGATTTGAATCGAAGAAATGAACAACTACAGGAATGAGAAAATATAACTTCGCTCCCCCAAATTGGGATCAAAATAGAACTTCGCTCTTCTTCTTTTTTGGATAAAAGGTAAATTCAACTAAAATAAGCACTAAGGCCAAGATAAAATCATCTAAGTTTCACAAGCATAATCAAGCAAGCATGCAACAAAGCCTATCAAAAGTACCCCAAGCTATGTTAAGCAAAACACCAGTGATCGAGGTGAATTTTTCAGCATGGAGAAAGATAAATGATAGCAAAGAATTACGGAATTTCAACATAATGAAAGCAGATAGAACAAGCGTACCCTCTAGCCCCTAGCACCATCCAGACTATCCAGTTAAGCAGATTAACAAAAAATCTGAAAATAATTAACACAAATAGAATGATCTTGGATGTGAAAATAATAAACACAACAGTTAAGCAACTCTTAATGGCCAGGTAACATACAAAATATTCTGAAATACTATGGAAATCAGAATCTTGCACACGAGACATTACATATGAATTAGAAAATGAAGAACCCCAGCCACATCAAAACATGTTGATGGAGGGGGTGTCAATTTTTTTTAGTGAAATATATAAATAAAGCAATTAAAGATTTTTGAAGGTGTGAGTGCACATCAAAAGTAGCCTAATTTTTTGTTTAATCTTATTGAACATTCAGTGCTATAAAAATTCCAAAGAATTTAAGTTTTTGGCTCTAGAAAAGAACCACACGACTTAAATGAGATGGTAACAGAAATAGATCACAAAGCATCCATTAATCTTTCTTCTTGTTCTCCTTTCTTTTATCAGGTTAGGCAATATTACTCTTTTCCTTTTTTCTTTTAACAGGATGTCATGTATATGTGCGAACATTAGCAGGGTAGGTCCAGAAGAATTCTGTTAGATTCGGAAATAGAAAGGTATGTTTAAACATTAGCAATCCCTTTCAAAACCAAGGCAACACTATCTTTTGAAGATAGAAAACTTTCACTTGATGGAAACCAAGGTAAGGGGAATCTCACCATTAATATCAAATCGCCCATGATTTGGACAAGAGCACTAATACAACAGAAATAGATTAATGATTATGAATTTCCATTAATCAGCCAAAAGAAATTTCAGATGGAACAAAGAAAGAACAAGTCGAGGAAGAAGAAGACCAATACAAGATAAGCCAAAAAAAAAAAAGCAACAATGAAAATGAGAACAACCACAAGGAAGAATCAGGAAGGAGTAAAGCCCTTTTACCTGGACTGGATTGGCAGCAATCAACAGACCAGCAGGTACCTTGTATTGGTAAATAAAGAGCGGCCATTCCGGGGTACATACCAGCAGGTCCACCCTAGAGAACATGGG
This sequence comes from Persicaria maculosa, assembly GCA_963922045.1. Lineage (NCBI taxonomy): Eukaryota > Viridiplantae > Streptophyta > Magnoliopsida > Caryophyllales > Polygonaceae > Persicaria > Persicaria maculosa. The sequence continues at coordinate 20,229,031 of OY998258.1, forward strand.
CATTAGGGCTTGCTAAGGGGACAAAATCAACTATCGTTGCATATTTGCTGTCATAAAGGAGGAAAAACGAGAAAAACAAATGAATCTAGGAGATAAAAAAGTATTGGATGATAATCAGCAATTCACAAATCTTTCAACTTGGATAGAAGCAATGTACCATACACGATCACACTAAATATGATGTCAATTGATCATATACAAAATAGGGATATCTGAAAAGAGCTTATGCCATAAAATTTCTAATTTTCTTGAATGACCTAATCAAGGACGACCACTTGGACTCGAGGATCGAACTGCTCAACGACCCCTTGGACATTTCAACGACTTTGAATTTCCAAACAATCTAAATTTGAATAACGATAAGTCAAAGCTGAAATAGTCAAATAGAAAAACCAATGAAGATAGAGCAAAGAACAGGGCTCAATGCTTCTACCGGTAAGTATGAGCATAAAGTATTAAACATCTCAATTAATATACTTCTCAATTTTAAAATTTACAATTACGCATGCATGCTCACAGATAGATGACATGACATTCCTATATGATGAATTCCAAATAAAAAAACTTCCAATATTAAGACAAAGGCTTTGGCCCATTAACAAAATTATACAGTTTCTTACAAACAAGGTCACAGAATCTTGACATGGATTTCAAAAGGAATGAGGTTTTCTTGACTTGATGCATAAGATTTTCAATGGGATGCTTGACTAAATTTGTTTCCTCTCGAGCATGAACATGTTCAGTAGTCCCAAAAAAAAAAAACAATTCATGGGGAATTCTTTGTGTGAATATAGTGATATGCAAATATCATCAAAATTTGTATAAAACAATTAAATACAAATTGAAGAACATAGAAAGAAAAAGAATCTAGCTAAAGAATTACAAGATGATAAAACTCTACCATTGCAATCAAGAAGCATTAGATACCTTTTCCCATAAGGAGAATGAAAGTGATTAAGTTAATCAGACTTTCAAATCACTACAATCAAGCAACTTTAAGATTCAATCCATCAACCATGCATGGGGATAAGGCAATAACAACAACCACATTTTAATGGTCCCAACCCCAACGTCAATGTCCCACTATAAAGACTCCACTAAATCCACTAATCCTTTTCTGCATAATAGTTAACTTAATGCTCTTGTAAACCCTTATATACACATAATCACGGGCACATTAACATTCCTGGACTGCAGGCATAACCATTGCCACAAAAGCTTCAAACTAATACACCATGCAATTTGCAAAAGTTTATTGTCGGGTTAAATGGACATGATTTATTTTCTTATCAGTGCTAAGATTACCATTAAAACTTTGTCTCTGTTGTTTGCAAATTCTATATATTCTTATGCTGATTCCAATACCAATCTCAATAGAAAAAGAAATTATTATCATGCCTATGCCTAACGGTTGAAATCCAAATCTAGAATCAGAGTAAAATTATCGCAGATTAGGACCAGTAATTTAAATCCTAATTCTGAAACCCTAATTCCTAAATCCTAAGGACCCTAGCTAATTGAAGAGAAGAAAGCACATATCAGAGGCAACAACATACCTAATTGAAGAGCACAGACCAAAAACAAATCTAATTCAATGAATACATAATTGAAGAGAATAAAGCACACAAAACTAATTACAGTATTTATTAAAAATAGCACAGACCAAAAACGAAGATGAAGATGGATTAGAACAGAGGAAGGTGCAAACAAACCTAATTGAAGAGAACAAAGCAAAACTCAGTGCCAGAAAGAACATCCCTAGATCCATGGCCGATAAATAAATGAATAGAGGAAGCGACCAGAAGCTCAGAGAGACAAATGCGAAGATCGACAATAAGAGAAGAAGAACAAGGCAAGAATTCGTAAGGCGGCAGCGAGACAGTGATGAAGATGGACAGAGAAATAAGATTAGGGGTGGGCACAAATCCCGCAAATTCCGGGCCCGTCCCGATCCCGGTGGGATTTGGAAAAAAAATAACGAATCCCGTCCCGGTCCCGTCCCGTAAAATTTATGCGGGACGAGGATTTCTTATCCTGAAAATCCCGTCCCGTCCCGCATATATTTATTTATTTATTTATTTATATTTATATAGTGTTTACAGTATATAATATATATTTATATAGTGTATATATACTTGGTGTATATATATACACGGTATATGCCTGCTTACTTGTATAGTTTGTATTTACAGTATACTATATATGAATGTATTATGTATATTTTGTAAGTTTACAGTGTATATAGTATATAGTATACGGAGTATATGAATATGCATATATATTTTGTGTTTATATATGAATATACACACTCTGTATATGTATGTTTATATACACTGTATATTTGTGTTATATATATTAATATATATATTTTTTGTACAATTATATGGATAATGTGTTTAGTGTGTATATATATAAGAAAAATCATAAAATATAAAAAAATATTTTAAAGCTGTATGTTACGCCTTTGAAAACCGCAAAATATATTGAATTTTAATTTTTTTTTATAATGTTTTTTATTTGAGGGACAGGGTCCGTCCCGTCCCGGTCCCGTCCCGTCCCGTGAGGGACAAGGCCCGCGCGGGATTGAAAAAAAAAATAGTGAATCCCGTCCCGGTTCCCGTCCCGCAAAAATTACGCGGGACGGGACGCGGGACGACCCTCATCCCGTTCCGTCCCGTCCCGCGCCCACCCCTAAATAAGATAGAAGTTGAGGGAGAAGGATGAAGATGGACAAGCGAAAAGGGTAGGAGATGTCGATGACGATGGCGAGGGCAGTATGAAGGTGGTGTCGACGACGAACCAGGATAGGCTCTTTCTCCAACTGCTTCAGCCGTCGGATCTCCGATTTTAACAATGGGGAGTGAACGGCCAGATCAATCCAGGAAAATACTTGGATGACCCATTTTTGGGTGACCCAAGGGGTATTTATGTAACTTCCATAAAATAAATCAAATGGATAAAAGTAAATTAAAATCTGAAAAGTAGGTAATGAGTACCCTACTTCTAGCCTAGGTTAATAATGATGTTTTTTATTTTCCTTTACCTATCAATATTTGAATTACAAGCTCTCAATTTATTCAAACTCTCAATCTCCAAGTTCTCCTCACACGTTTTGCCGGAATGAAGAGTTAACTCGCCGGAATTTGTGGTGGATCGTCGGATTCAAGGTTTCCAATCGCCGAAGTCGCTGAACAGTTAAGGTTAGACATACTATTATTTATCAGTTTCAAGTCTGCATGTATTGCTTTTGAATCTGCAATTGAGGCGTTTTCATTTATTTGAATCTTCAACGAAGTCTGCATGCTGCTTTTGAATCTTGAAGGAGGTGTGTTTCACTTGATTAACCTTGATCGTCTATTAGGGTTCACGGATGTGACAAGTTGATTGAAGATTAGGGAATGAACAAACCGATTAGCCTCTTATTTTCGAAAATCGAATACCTGGGATTAGGGATTGAAGATTAGTGATCGATTAGGGTCCTCAGAAGTATAATTGTAGTGAGTAGCTAGGGTTCTAAGATGTAATCTTGCATCTGATTTGTGCCAATATAGGTAAGAAGAGCTGTTTATAAGTTGATTTGTGGCAATAAGGTATTACCTTATTTTGTTTCGAAACTAATTGTGGGAATTGCTGGATTCATTGGACAATGAGGGGCTAAATCATCTTTATGTTTGATGAGGGTTTAGGATTATGGATGTATTTATTTTAACTGAGATTATTCAACAAAACTTTATTTTATATTCTCAGAAGAAAAAATAGTATAACTGCCCGCGGCTTGCCGGCAGGCCTGCGGGCACTGGACGCGGCTTGCCGATAGGCCTGCAGGCATTGGATAAAAACACATTTAATCATACATTCATTAAGTTTTCTGTCTGTCTCGCTATAGTATTATGGGTATAACTTGGTTTCATCTTTCAATAACAGCCGGGTTCCTCCCAGCTGGGACGATTGTTTGATCATATCATCACCGATGAGTCAAGAACGAGGATTTGATCTTAACGTCGGATACGAGGACAGTGGGTCCGACAACGACTCAGGTAGCTTACTCTATCAATTAATATTCCATTAACATCGGGTGCATATGAATCAATTCCATGACATACCATTTGTTGCATGCATTTGCGAATAATACGTACAGTTGGATTGGAATCGCAAGACACCATTGTCGTGATTTCGGATGATGACGCCTTAGAGGGTACGTCAATGAGTGGACATCACGTTGACATTGCTGCAAATGAAGGAGAGGGTGTCAATGTGCCAACGTCGGATCATGGTGTTGAAGCTGATGTTAATTGTCCAAAGGTCGGGCTGATTTTGGAACACGAACATGATGTGTTCACATTCATCAATGGTTATGCTAAACGACAAGGATTTCAAACAAGAATTCGGAGTTCCACCTTGTTAAAGGATGATGAAAGAGGCACTGGGCCAGGTATGAATGATAGGCACAATATGTTGAGGATAATATGTTCTAAAGGGGGTAGGTTTAAAACGAGGTCAAGGGACCCGAGAAGGGGGCCCACGTCGGCTGTTACAGGGTGTAAGTTCGGTGTTAAGGTTGTCCGTGAGAAAGCGGGGGTGTGGAAGATAACTAGAGTTTCGCTTGAGCATAACCACGAGTGCGTCCCGACGAATTCAAGATTCCTTCCAAATTATAGGATCATCACCGAAGGGAACAAGAGACGGATCTTAGAGATGGATAGGGCGGGTGTGCCTATAGCTAAGAACTACACATCGTTTGTAATTGCAAGCGGGAACCACGAGAATGTTGCTTTCAATGAGCGGGACCTTAGAAACCTCGTTGGCAAGGCCCGAAGAAAAGACATGGATAATGGCGACTTCAATGCGATGAGGAAACATTTTGAAGATATGTGTTCAAGCAACTCGAATTTTTTCTACGCATACGATGTCGATGACAAAAACACATTGAAGAATGTGTTTTGGGCAGACGGAAGGAGTCGAGCAGCGTATGCGGAGTTTGGTGACGTCGTATCATTCGATACGACATATGTATCGAATAGATATAGGATGCCCTTTGCACCGTTCATTGGGGTTAACCACCACGGCCAGAGTTTGTTGCTAGGATGTGCTTTACTTATTGGAGAAGAAATAGAGAACTTCGTGTGGTTGTTTCGTACTTGGCTCAGGTGTATGTCCGAAAAGATGCCAACCGCAATCTTAACAGACCAATGTCAAGCCATCGGTATGTTGTACGTTCCTCCATCCAGTTATTTATAAATATCAACGTAGGCGTGTTCTTTGTTATATCAATACATTGTAGCATGTCAGTAGTTACTGTAATGTAGGCTTTTAGCTACTGTAGGCTTGTAGCAACCTTACAACTTTCATCTGTGGCGTTTGTGTGCAGGAAACGCAGTGGGGCAGGTGTTTCCGAACACTCCACATCGATGGTGCATATGGCATGTGATGCAAAATGCAAAAAAACATCTTAACAGCAATCCCCAGTGGAAGGGGGAGAAGGGCATACGCAGTGCACTCCAAGCGGCTCTAAACGATTCACTAAGTATTGCAGAATTCGAAAATGCATGGTCGGAGATGCTAGACAAGTTCGATCTGCATAACAACAAGTGGTTATGTACTATGTATGAGAAGCGAAGCCGTTGGGTTCCTATCTACTTCAAGGACACATTTTGGGCCGGAATGTCGAGCACACAAAGGAGTGAAGGTATGAATCATTTCTTCAAACAGTTTGTCAACATCAATACTACTTTGAAGCTATTTGTAGAGCAATACGGTCTTGCATTATCGAAGAGGGTTTGGGAGGAGGAGACTGCTACATTTGCATCCATCAATAGTCCAATTCGGTGTATGACCGAGCATGTGTTTGAGTACGTATTCCAGCGGTTGTACACTTCTGAGAAGTTTGCCGAGTTACAAAAGGAGGTGCAAAAGCTCGTGTACAACAATGCGGTTAAGGTTCTCGACTCCGGAGATGTGTGCGCTTACGACATCGTCGTAAAGCAACCTACATACAGTGGTACACGGTGTAAAACGTTTAAGGTGACAATGCATAAAGCCACGACGGACATAAAATGCGAGTGCAAGTGGTTTGAGTTTAAGGGGATATTGTGCACACACATTTTGCGTGTGATGAGTGAAGAGCAGATGGATTATGTACCGGAGAGATATATTCTAAACCGGTGGCGGAAGGATCTACCCCGGGAACACATAACTGTTGCGGTACCTTACTACGCCTTGCTTAAAAAGAAGCCTGACGCAATCCAGCGGTATGATAATATTCATAGGAAGGTCGATGCCATGGCTGGGTACGCGATGATCAATCAGGAATTGTACACGGAAGTTATGGCTAAGCTTACAGAAGTCGAAGATATGGTAAAGGAGGCTGCAAGGGGGACGCATGGCCTGCATTTTCACGATATCGACGGCATTGGGAGGGTGTATGGACGGCGATCGATTCACCCGCGTGAAAACCTGGCGAACGAGGAGGACGATGCGAGAGATACTGCACCAGCCCCTGTGGCAGATCCTGTTGACAAAAGGGGTAGAGGAGCCGAAAGACTTAGGAGGTTAGGGTATGACGAGAAAAGGCTCGGGAGCGTCAGCGGCAGAGAAGCATGGCAGGCAGTCCCGCCTCGAGTCATGCAGGAGCAAGCTATGTTCAAAGCCAGTACAACAGGATCTCCTTGCCCACGCACCATCCGACCCTCATGTACAATCAGGTACATGGAAGAACCGTTTCGCATTTAACATACTAGCGATTCCATGATTGTTCGGTAGCTCATACTACAACTTTCTCGATTTGATTGCTAGATGATGCATACACAAGCCTTCCAACAAAGTGGTGGAGCTCACACCGGACGCCATATTCCTTTGCGCATTACGCAGGTTAGTCGAATAGTTTATCATCGTGGGCTGACGATTATCAGAATTTCTTAACTAATGGTTCTTATGCAGGTTGCCCAAACACAACATTCGGGATCATCATCGATGCAGTCAATCCCGTATCAACCCGAACGGAAGGTCAATGTTGCAGATCAGCTTCATTAATACACCGTTGTTATCGAACTTCGTGATTTTGTGTAGAAGGACATGTACTGCATCTACAAATTAAGCAAACGGTTTATGATTTTCTTTTTCATTTTGAATTACATCACCATTGCTGTTGTCTTTGTGATTTTGTTTAGAAGGACATGTTATGCATCTACAAAGCAACAATTTATGATTTCCATTAAAGTTCCTATCCACATAAGACATAAGTTTATGATTTTATTACCATTATAATTGTGTGTACAAAATGTTATGTATTCGGCATCAAGGTGAGATCAACTGGTGGCCCATTGTGAGAAGGCCCAATCCCAACCCTATAGCCCAAGGAAAAAAGCCCAAAACCACCCTAGTGCTCCACACAATCGGCACCTTCATCCCCAACCTGCCATTCCGAGCGCCAAACAAATAAACTCATAAACTTTCCGACAACGAAGTAACTGACAAACTCTCGTCGTCTCGCCCCTGTCTCGCTGGTTTGTTCACCAAATTGGTAAGTGAAATCGTTATATTTTGCATTGTTGTTGGTAGGAGTAGTTTATGTACTCAGATAGCATTCAAACGAAGTAAATCGCCCATCTCTCTCGCTGATTTACACAAATCGATTTCATGATATCTTTTCAATTTGTGTTGTTTGTCCATTCCTCTGCCGAACTTAATATATTAACCGTTATTGTAATGCAATTGTGCCCTAAATTAGACGAGTTATTGGCAATTAGTTGTCTAGGTTCAATCGGATTTCATGTGCTTCGGGGGTGTTTCTCTGGGGGTTTTGGCGTTTAGGTTTTCTGAGACTTCTCGGTTTGTGTTGCTTTGGATGTTGATTCGAACTGGGGAATCGATTTGTTTGTCATGTGGGTTTGTGGCGTTCGTTTTGTTTTGGTTAAATTTTGCACATTCATACTGTCAGACAGTTATTTTCGATTGGGGAAAATTGTGCTGCTCTTAAGATGTTCTTTGTGATTCAAAATGCTTTCGGTTTTTACAGGGATTTAGACATCATTCCATACTGTCTGAAATGGCCCCGGATTATATGAAGTTGGTTACTCTTACTAAAGTGCAGAAGAAGAGGTGGGATTCGTTAGCCCAATTGGATATCGTGCCCACCAAATTCTTTGATGTGCCTACCCTCAAACACCTTGGCTTTTTTGATGTTACGAAGATGTTGTTGGATCAGTGCGGGTTGGGTGCTTTTTTGGAGAAAAATGCCCCAACATATGACAGATATCTGCTGGAATTTCTATCAACACTTGAGGTCCATGAGGACGAGGACAAAACGATTACCTTTAAACTGAACGATGTGGAGCGGAGCCTGACCCAACTTCAGTTGCGGGAGATCATAGGTGTTACACGTGCACCTACAAAGAATACGTTGGCGCCCGGTGATCGGCCTGGAAAAGTTTGGTGTGCGATAATAGGTTCAGCTTTTGACAGTCGGAAGGGGGAAACGAACAGCAGTTTGATTCATCCATGCTTGATTCTGGTGCACAAAGTGATTAAGATGGCTTTCATGGGTCAAAGTGAGGTCAACAAGTTCACTGTCGCAGATTTGGGATGGTTCTGGACCTTGTTCGAAAGTAGTAATGCGGTGGCTAACTGGGCTTCAATATTTCTTACAAGTTGTGTTCGAGAACAAGGGAAGCCAAACGCTAACGGGAAGTTAGCTTTAGGGGGTATGATCACATTGATTGCCAGGCATTTCGAAAATGAACCGCCCGAATGGTTTTGTCCCCATAATGGTTCGTGTTTGTTTGATGTCAAGAGTCTGAACACAGCCACTGTACTGAGTCATCCAAATGCCGGGCCTTTGCATTGGAAAACACCCTCATACTTTCCTCATAACTTATATTTACCCTGTAAACTGCCTTGTGGCAAAAGCCCTGCTGACTTCCGTATGCTGCCACAGAATACTACTCAGGCTCAGGTTGTGGAGGATGCTGCCCCGATGGACACTGACGAAAGACAATTAGAGAGAAGCCAAACTGAGCCTGGTAGTTCAAGTTCATCTGGTACAGTGCAGAAACTGTTGGAAGAAATTGTCGCAAGCCAGAGGGAGATGGCTACAAGACAGATTGATCTGGAGATGACACTTCGGGAGTTATCAGCCAACCACCAGACAATGTTCGATATGATCGCTCGTATCGAACACAGACAGGAAGGTAATGTGAGTGAAATTCAGGACCTATCACGCTCAATCGACGCCAGGTTTGATCGACTTGCCGATGAGGTCGAGACAGGCCGGGATATTCAAGAGGTGGCTGCTTTACATGTTCATGGATTCATCAATTACGCACGTGACAATTTGCCCGGTTCTATCTCATATTCCCCATCTGAAGCTATGATCACACAGATCACCACACGAGGCGAAACGAGAGAGAGTTGTTTCAACTTTCAACGACCTCTTCGTAGGACTCCTCGGCCCTAGTGTTTATATCTGATGTTGGTTTGTGTTTGTAGTATGGTTAAATTCATAAAAAATGAATACTTGTAGTGTTTGTGACTGCTGTTGGTTTATGCGTCTATTTATGTTTGAACTTATGTAGGTGAAATTTGACTATTAGTATTTAGTATGCTGTTGGTTTATTACAGAGGACACTGTTGAATCTGTTAAGTTGGACGATGTGAACGTGTACAAAAATCTGCATCTACCCGGAATCGAACGGCAGAGCAACTAGCAGCAGCCTGCGGACCTACCCGCAGGTTGCGACATTGGTCTCTTTTTAAATAAAAAAATATGTCATTCATTAGACAAATAAATAATTGCACCTACCGAGATTCGAACCGTATATGAAATAGGATGTCTAGTACACATTTTACCGCTGCGCCAACTATTCTTGTTGCTTATTTTGATCACCAGATATTTTTTATTGACATTATTTACGGAAATGGAGAAAGCAGAAGCAGCCAGCGTATCTACCCGCAGACTGCTACATATGATATGATTTCCCCATGAAAGACCGCTACATATTATTTTATAAAATTAACTTTCAAATAATTTTTTAAACAAATGCACATATAGTGTATATATGATTCCGGGTAGATGCATTTTTTTCTATATACTATGTGAAAATATGAGTGCACGTAAAAAACCAAAAATTTGATTTTGTTGAACCGACTAAACCGAACCAAACCAAAATAAAGTAGAAAACCGGATCGGGTGAACCCTTCTTCCTCATCCCTCTTCTCTTCTGCGTACAACTTGAACTACAACCCTCCCATGGAGGCGTTGTTTTCGGCTTTCATTCAACACGTTTTAAGCACAAATTATATCCTAAATTTACTTTTATTCATCAATATACAATCAATTGTTGTTTTAAAGGAGGAATTGACCCCAATTACGTCTAAATTCAAAAAACCTAGGATTTGTAATTCGTCAAATTGGCGTGGAGGATGATGCCTTTCGCCCCAAATTGATTACGGACATTCAATCCTCTTGTCAATGGCGGTTCAATGACCCCTTCAATACTCGGCTTCGTTCACATGTAATCCGGATTTATAAGAAGGGATGTCGGATCGTTTCGAAGTATATCCCACAAGTGTTAGCCAAAATCCAAGCTTCTAACCTACTATTTTAGGCTCTAAACACCTCTATTCACAATCCCCTTCCCAAAAATTTCACCAAATCATCCCGAATTTAAAACCCCCTCAAGCTACTGTTGGAAGGAAGCAGAAGCTCACTTTGCAAAACACCTTCCAAACTGTATGGTATATTGGTTTAGGGTTTAGGGTTTAGGGTTTAGGGTTTAGGGTTTAGGGTATAAAATCCGATTCTTTTATTTGATCAACATAGTTTTTATTGAGAGTTGTCATTAAGATTTGAAATCAGGATTAAGATCAATAGTTTTGAGATTTGTCATTACGATTTAAAATGAAGATTAAGATCAATAGTTTTGAGGTTTGTCATTGAGATTCGAAATCAAGCTTATGATCAATAGTTTTGAGATTTGTCATTACGATATAAAATGAAGATTAAGATCAATAGTTTTGAGGTTTGTCATTACGATTTAAAATGAAGATTAAGATCAATAGTTTTGAGGTTTGTTATTGAGATTCGAAATCAAGCTTAAGATCAATAGTTTTGAGATTTGTCATTACGATATAAAATGAAGATTAAGATCAATAGTTTTGAGGTTTGTCATTGAGATTCGAAATCAAGCTTAAGATCAATAGTTTTGAGATATGTCTCTGAGATTTAGAATGAAGCTTAAGATCAATAGTTTTGAGGTTTGTCATTGACATTCGAAATCAAGCTTAAGATCAATAGTTTTGAGATATGTCTCTGAGATTTGAAATAAGGATTAAGATCAAGATCGACTTTTCATATTGATAGTTTATATTTGAGATTGATATCGCGATTTCAGATTTGCGATTTGTCACTGAGATATGAAATCAAGATTAAGATCAAGATCGACTTTTCATATTGATATTTTATATTTGAGGATAGAGAGTAAGATTTGATATTTGAGGCTGAGTTAATGCTTGAGATCAAGATTTAAGTTTGAGATCGTGATTTGAGACTGAGATTGAGATCGAGATCAAAAATCGAGATTTGAGCTTGAGAACAATATATATTGTTCTAATTTTATAGATAATCGATATGCAAAATAAGCATGTCAACTGTTTATTCAATAAGTGGTATAGAAATTTAAAATATAGCATGCAAATAAAGGTCCAAGTAAATAAAATTTTATGTTTACATATATTAAATCAAATTGAGAGTTGAGAGTGAGATCTACATTTTTTGTCCGTAGTTTATTTTTTGGCCTTTGTTTACAACGACGTATTTACTCTGTAACATTACTAAATATGGATTTCGAATGTATATTTTTATACTCACTATTTCATATAATCTAAAATTTTAACTCTTTAGGATATTTATACGAATTTAATTACTTTATTGATTTTATCTAAATAATTTTAATTTGAAATTTATATATACTTGCATTTATTATTTTTGAAAGTTTTTGCAATTACATTATGTATAACACATGTAAATAAAATTTTAGAAAGTAATAATCTGGAAAGCTTTTTTTTTTTTACTAATATAATCGACGAATTTTGTAATCGCCCATGTAAATATGATAACTACAACCTACAATTAGATTTTGAAGTTTCACGTTATTGGAAATTTTGAAGTTTCAAGAACAATACAATTTCTATAAAAAAAAAAAGAATTAATCACGTTATTGGAAATTGGAGAAGGGAGTAGCAGGCCTACCGCCTACCTGCGAACGGTATTGGTGAAAAATACTTCACACGGATCCGGATTGTGAGCCGTTAGATTTATTTAAACCGACGTTCAGGATTTGAATATATAATTGAAATTTGGGTTGTTTATAGAATGTGAATATACAATTTTATTCTTCCCAATTCACCACCCTAGATTACTAAACCTTACCCAACTTTTTAATCTTTGCCAAATCGGCACCCTATACCCTTATCATAATCAATTAATACTTATTTACATCCAACCTTGTCTTCATTAGGTAGAAAACTTATTGTTTTATATAAACTAATATATCCAATATTGAAAATAACACGACCGTATCTCCATATTGTTTTCATAAATATATTATTTATCCAAGGATAAGAGTTCATATATTGTTATCCATCATATATTTCATTTTCAAAACTAAAATGTAAAATTTGTATAATATATATTCGACTTTCGTAATTATTAAATTGATCGATCGAAGTATAAAATACGATTCTTTAAATTGATCAACATAGTTTCAAGCTTAAGATCAATAGTTATGAGATATGTCTCTGATATTTGAAATAAGGATTAAGATCAAGATCGACTTTTCATATTGAGATTTTATATTAGAGAATTGAGAGCGAGAGTTGCTATATGAGATTGAGATTAAGTTTCAGATCTATATTTGAGATTGATATCGCGATTTCAGATTTGCGATTTGTCACTGAGATATGAAATCAAGATTAAGATCAAGATCGACTTTTGATATTGATATTTTATATTTGAGAATAGAGAGTAAGATTTGATATTTGAGATTGAGTTAATGCTCGAGATCAAGATTTTAGTTTGAGATCGTGATTTGAGACTGGGATTGAGATCGAGATCAAAAATCGAGATTTGAGATTGAGAACAATATATATTGTTCTAATTTTATAGATAATCGATTTGCCCAATAAATAAAAACTGTTTATTCAATAAGTGGTCTAGAAATTAAAAATATAGCATGCAAATAAATGTACAAATAAATAACATTTTATGTTTATATATACGTATTAAATAAAATTGAGAGTTGAGAGTGAGATCTCCATTTTTCGACCTCTCTTTATTTTTTGGCCTTCGTTTACAACGACGTATTTAAATTGTAACATTACTAAATATGGATTTCGAATGTATTTTTTTATACTCACTATTTCATATAATCTCAAATTTTACCTTTTTAGGATATTTATACGAATTTAATTACTTTATTGATTTTATCTAAATAATTTTAATTTGAAATTTATATATAGTTGCATTTATTATATTTGAAAGTTTTTGTAATTACATTATGTATAAAACATTTAAATAAAATTTTAGAAAGTACAAATCTGGAAAGCTTTTTTAAAAAAAAACTAATATAATCGACGAATTTCGTAATCACCCATTTAAATATGACAACTAGAACCTACAATTATATATTGAAGTTTCATGTTTATGGTCGTTATTTCGACCAAGAACAATACAATTTCTGGGAAAAAAAAAAGAAAAAGTAATCATGTTATTGGAAATTGGAGAAGGGAGTAGCAGGCCTACCGCCTACCTGCGCACGGTAGCCTTTTCCCACTAAATAGGTATATTTTAAAAAATACATAAAACCATATAATTTCTGGTATTGGTGAAAAATACTTCACACGGATCCGGATTGTGAGCCGTTAGATTGATGTAAACCGACGATCAGGATGTGAATATATAATTGAAATTTGGGCTGTTTATAGAATGTGAATATACAATTTTATTCTTCCCAATTCACCACCCTAGATTACTAAACCTTACCCAACTTTTTAATCTTTGCCAAATCGGCACCCTATACCATTATCATAATCAATTAATACTTATTTACATCAAACCTTATCTTCATTAGGTAGAATACTTATTGTTTTATATAAACTAATATATCCAATATTGAAAATAACACGACCGTATCTGCATATTGTTTTCATAAATATATTATTTATCCAAGGGTAAGAGTTCACATATTGTTATCCATCATATATTTCATTTTCAAAACTAAAATGTGAAATTTTTATAATATATATTCGACTTTCGTAATTATTAAATTGATCGATCGAAGTATAAAATACGATTCTTTAATTTGGTCAACATAGTTTTAATTGAGAGTTGTCATTAAGATTTGATATCGGGATTAAGATCAATAGTTTTGAGATTTGTCATAAAGATTTAAAATGAAGATTAAGATCAATATTTTTTAGGTTTGTCATTGAGATTACGATCAAGATCGACTTTTGATATTGATATTTTATATTTTAGAATAGAGAGTAAGATTTGAAATTTGGTGAAGAGTTGTTCACTTGGATGTCAATTCTTTTTAATTGCATTGTACGAGGAGTTTGTTTGTATATAAGGATCAAAATTATATTAAACTATCCATATATCTGAACAAAAATAAGGATAGTTGTCTTGTAGTTTGTTTGTCTATAAATACACATTGTATTGTACGGCAGAACGCATCCTTTCTTTCCAAATTCTACTTCTACAAACGGATTGCTTCACCCTCCACTTTCAAATACTATCCTCACGACAAATGGCCCGTATATATAATGAGCCATGGTTCGATGCAGAGGACAAGTATCAACTCAAGCGATTTCGCAAAGAGGACTTGGAAGAGATTTTATATGATGGAAGCCGCGAAGCCATGGACATTCTTCGTCGTAGGATCTCAACTCTGCGTGATAAAAAACACTGATTGCAGAAGGAGTATCCAGAACTATGGGATAAAGTTGATGTTAGGGACGACCATGTGAAAGAGCTTACGGAAAAAATCTCGGATCTGGCGATGGAGAACCACAAGTTGCGTGTGAAGATATCGCAGATAGGGAAGATCATTGACGGGATCATGGACTAATATGTTTGTTATTGTTCGATTGTTATGTTCCGAGTATCTTTAATTTCACATCGTATTTTACGAGTTGTTGTTCTATTTTGGCATATGGTTTTGAAGTTGGAGTTTTTTTTTAGGTGTTGTCTTTGGTGTAATGTCATTTTAATTAATCAATGAAGTTCGACTTGGAAGAGATTTTGGCATATATTTCTGCATTTAATTGTGTTATTTTTTGTAAATATATGTATGAATATTAATATTAATAATCTATATCATCCACAAAAAATTTTAAGTTAACTAAATCAACATTTCCCTTTAATAAATATAAATGTGTAAAGTTAAAACTTACCAAGTTATTATTTATGAAATATAATTATAATAAATTTTAAAACATGAATTTTCAAAAATACAATTTATCAACATATATTGAATACGTAAATAATTTTTATAATTTTTTTAAGATTGAATAAATGCGGACATAAATCTACCCGTTATGCATTGCTTCAAAACGGAGTCTATGTTTCCCTCAATTGTCTATATCACCACAGCCCGAGACGCATGTTGCTGTCAACTCCAAATGACAACTTACTTTAAAGCTGATTGGGATGTCCTCGGCTGTAGTGTTTGAAAAAGGAAAGATTCTTCCCCATCATCCTTATTTTCCAAATTATAAAATTATCTTCATGTGACTTACTTATAAAAAAGAAAATCATACTGTCTATATTTGTATAATCATCCTTTCTCCATCAATAGTATTTTTTTACAATATGTGTATAAACTTATAAAAAAGGAAAGGGAAATTTACAGAAATCATACTGTCTATTATTTGTGGTATTTTTTAAGTATTAAAAAATTATATTTATATTGTACATGTCTAATTTTATTATTTTTAAATCATGATATTATATTTAACACTTATACACATATATGTTGTTTGACATGTAATGCTACAGCCCACCCCATTTTATTAGAATAGATATAATATAGGTAGAGATGCATCATATTGTTTAGGTGGCTCAATTGGTGGGGAGATTAGAGTAGAGCGTGGGGGGCCGTGTTCGAATCCTGCCACAGCTTCAATTTTTACTTCTGTACGCCTTTTTGCAAAAGCTGGTGGCCCACCAAAATCCCCTTTACTAAAATCATTTGATGGGTATTTATTTTTTGAAGCCACTTTACTTTAAATATAGATAAAAAAAAATATGAATTAATTTATCGTTTGATGGGTATTTATTTTTTGAAGCCACTTTATTTAAATATAGATAAAAAAATATGAATTAATTTATCATTTGATGGGTATTTATTTTTTTAAAATGCGAAAATTAAAATTATATGTAAATTCAGCCCACCCAAGATTGAAATCCTGGTTCCGTGCCTGAATGGCACACTAATTAGGTGTTGTAGGATATATCTACTCTTGATATATTACCTAATGCAATAGTCTATAAGTAGTTAATACGGAGTATGGGTGTGTATGGGTGATTATTTTAGTAGTTTATAAACTACTAAAATAAAGAGCTTAAATTAGTAGTTGTGTATGGGGTGTTTATTTGTGGGGTTTTAGTTAAAATTAGGGGTTTAAAAATAAGTCACATTTGATAGCTTATTTTATGTTTTTGGGGTTTATTTTATTTGAAAATGCAATTGTACCCCTTATTTGAGGTTAAATTTTTAACTTTAATCTGTTTATAATTTTTAGTCATTTTTTCAACCCCGACCCATACGGACCCTATGTATGTGTGGGTATATATATTTATTTCATAAGAGAATGTGTATGTAATATATATGTAGAACTTGCATGCATGCGGGTCAATAAATCCGGTAAATATCTGCAACAGTCAAAACTCAATAAAAAAATGAATGTGGGTGGTTTGTATTAATCCCCCAACTCAACCCCCCCCCCCCCCCCCCCCCCCCCCACAATTCCCTATTTATACCCATCACGAGTGATGATCACATCCACAACTTACTAAAACTAGCTTGAAATCCATTCAACAAGCTAGGGAACTCCATATATAGACCAATGTACCTTCTTCAATTCTTAAATCACTTTTTATGCTAGTATGTTACCTTCTTAACATCCACAACTTACTAGCATGTTTGCAATTTTTTTTTTTGCAGATCTTTATCCCGTTGTTACGAAGGATGTCTAGATATGACATATATCCTAGCCAACCGATCGAGGTCGTTGGCACGGACAACATGATAGGATCGTTCGAGGAGGGGACCGTACACCGTGTAATAGGCGAATTGTATGTGGAGGTGGAGTACACTCACCGGACTACTCGGGAGGGTGCGCTTCAGCGAGAGGATATCCACGCATGTCTTGTACGACCGATCTCGACTAGGCCCGAGTTCATATACCTAGGGTTCGTTGTGGGTGACGAGGTAGATATTTACGTCGAGGGTGTGTGGTGGCACACCCGTGTTGAGGTTGTACTAGGGGATGAGTATCGTGTTGTCTCCCCGGTGAATGGTTTAGCAACTTGGGCAACCGCGACGTCCTTGCGAGCCCACAACGAGTGGGTTGATAATCGATGGAGCGTCAACCCGGTGTATTTCCCTTATCTAGAAGGTCTAGACGTTGGATTATATTTATATATCATGATCCCTTACGTCTTTTATCATGCAGACCGCGTATTTTCAATATATATGTGGTAATATATGCAGATCCCCCATATCCCATTATGGAGCACTATACAGTAGGTACAATGGTGGAGGTCATGGGCTCGGGTCACGGCATTGTAGGCACATACTCTCCGGCCGTGGTGTTGGACGTGTTAGCGTCAACATATGCTAGGGTGGAGTACGCGTCTTTGTTGGCCGACAACGGGAGATCGGCCCTGCGGGAGGTCGTGCATCATTCCAAGCTCAGGTTCGTGCCACCCCATATGCCTGTGGATGCAGCCGTCTTCCGGTTCGGCGAGGTAGATGTTTGGACGCGGGACATGTGGTGGCACGGCTACGCGACTAAGCGCAAGCGAGACGGTTCAATGTATCTCGTTCAATACGAACTCTACCAAAGAGGAACATGGTAAAAAACTTCTCACATCCGACGCCATGGAGAGTGGATGAATTCCGAGTGGGTGTTTGAGTGATCCCCGTGTTTGTTGGTTGTTTTATGTCTTTGTGTTTTATTCTATCAGTGTACGTGTTAACGTTAGTGACGTTGTCAATCGATGTTTTAATTGTGTTGGGACGCCATGGATCTCATCTTTCATTGGAACTATTTGTTAGCCATAATCTATCCACAATAACCGACAATCATGCATGATAATATGTAAGTTCGATGTGATTATTAATCACGTAGTGAAAAATATTAGGGGAGAAGCAGGCCGCCCGGCAAGCAGCCGCCGTTGGGGAGTAGTTAGCATCCATTCCGAGTGTGGACCGTTATAATAATCAACCCAATACTTATAATGCCCACCACAAGTTTATTCTTACCAAATCGCCACCCTGGATTACTGAAGCTGACCCAACTTTTTAAGTTTTACCAAATCGGCACCCTAAACCATTTTAATAATCAACCCAATACTAATGTACATCCAACCTTATAATATCTTAATTTGGTAGAAAACTTATCATTTTTCTATAAAATAAAATATCCAATATAACAAAATGACACCATCGTATCTCGATATTGTTTTCATATATATATATATATATATATATATATATATATATATATATATATATATATATATATATATATATATATATATATATATATATATATATATATATATATATATATATATATACACACACATATATATATACACACATATATATATACATATATATATACATACATATATATATATATATACATATATATACATATATATATATATACATATCTTATATATATATATATATATATATATATATATATATATATATATATATATATATATATACATATCTTATCGAAGGAAAAGATTTACATCTTAGATATATGGTACTATATTGATGTTAACCGAATGACTCCAATACTTCGATTACAAATTCAATTATATACATGTACACACACATATTAAAATTATTATTATTATTATTATTATTATTATTATCTTATTATTATCATATTATCTATTTTATTATATGTTTATTTCATTTTTTCTTATTATTATCACCATTTCATTAGCTTAATAAATTTCGAACTTTGAGTACATCAAATTTGAACTTTGAAATTTGAAATTTGAACAAAAAAAAGAAGAGTTGTCTCGTAATTTGTCTGCCTATAAATACACATCATATTGTATGACAGAACTCATCCTTTCTTCCAAATTCTACTTCTACAAACGAATTTGTTCACTCTTCACTTCCAAATACTATCCTCACTCAAATGGCTCGTAGATATACCGAGCCATGGTTCGATGCAGAGGACAAGTATCAACTCAAGCGATGTCACAAAGAGCAGTTTGAAGAGATTTTATATGATGGAAGCCACGAAGCCATGGACATTCTTCGTCGTAGGATCTCAAATTTGCGTGATAAAAAACACCGATTGCGGAGGGAGAATCCACAACTCGAAGATCAAGTTGTTGCTAGGGACAACCATATTAAAGAGCTTACGGAAAAACTATCGGAGCTAGAGACGGAGAACCACAAGTTGCGATTGAAGATAGTGAAGATAGGGAAGATCATTGACGGGAGCATCGACTAATATGTTTGTTATTGGTCAGTTGTTATGTTCCGAGTATCTTTCATTTCACATCGTATTTGACGTGTTGTTGTTTTATTTTGGCATATGGTTTTCAAGTTTGAGTTTTATTTTATGTGTTGCCGTTGGTGTAATGTAATGTCATTTTAATTAATCAACGAATTTTGACTTTGAAACAAAAAATAAGATTTCATGTTGATCCGGTTTATCAATTTCATAATATATTTCTACATGTAATTGTGTTCCGTTTTGGTTTTTCATTATATGTATTAATATTAATATTAATAATCACCTTATCAAAAATTTTGAAGTAAAATAAATCAAAAATTAAATGTAATAAATAAAAAAGTGTAAAGTGACACCTCCATATTACATATTACGGAGTACATATTATAAACGTCCATGGTCTTACTCTCGTAGTCATATGTACATACATATTTTAAACCTCAATTATAATATTTTATACAGTACGGAGTAGTAAGTTTTTGTTGTTGAAACACCACTTTATCAAAAATTTTAAAAATATGGATTGCTTTAAAACGCCCACTTCCGAAACGGAGTAACAATTTCCTATAAAGGACTCTCAATTGTCTAATCCACCACAGGCCGAAGCGCAGACCGTAGACTTCTACATAACAATTTCCTATAAAGCTGCAGCCTGCATGTCCTATCGGATTAAGATCTTGAATCGATGTTCAACAACCTATATAATCCGTATTTGGACTTATGATAAAAGCAAAATAAAAAAAATATTAACATGGTTATCATCAGATAGACATCATTTTTATATATATAATTAAAGATATATATTTTTAATACGTAACTAATTATATATATATATAAGCAGCTACCTATGATAGATTTACATGCATGTGTAATACCATATTTTCCACCGAGTTAAGGCGTAAATATATACTCTAAACCCCAAATGTACTTAAAAAAATATGCAAAAACTGGTTTAAATATTTACAAAAATGCAACGGTCAAAAGTACCGAAATTTGGATGTTACTTGAAAGTTAACCAAGGTTGAAAATGACAAATCCAACATAATTACAGATCTTGTTGCAGACATATTAGCAGACTGCTGATTTCCAAGAAAGTATGCTTTTCAAACAAGTAATTGTTATACGATTTTTGTGATTTATATCCTAATTAAATTATACTACTCCGTAATAATATCGATGACTCGAATTTTGAAAGTTTTGAAGGTTAACCAGGGTGGAAATTAACATAATTTTTTTTTTAAAACTTTCATATTATTTTTACATTAAAGTATATGAAGTGTCATTACACCATGAGCTTTATATTTTCATTCCCTTGTATTTTATGAACTTTCATATGATTTTATGAAATTTCATTTGGATGGTGGGTAGACCTGTCAAACGGGTCATTCAGGTCGGGTCACTTCGGGTCCCGGGTAATACGGGCTTCGGCCGGGTTTCCGGGTCATTTCGGGTCGATTTCGGGTTGGTCAATTTTTTCTTTTTTACATTAAAAAAAATCATGATTTGATAATTTTGCGATAAATTTAAAATTCTAAAGTTAAAAACGTTGTTCATAAGTTCTGGTGCTTGTAATTATATAATATATTTGATCTAAAATATTTGATTTTTATTATTTCTCGTAATTTTTACTAAAATCTAATAATATATCAAATATCAAATTTTCAAATTTTCAAATTTTTTAAAAATAATTTCATGCAATTAGTAATAAGCATAGAATTGTTTTAATATTTTAATATTTTTTAGAATTTTATCTTCTTAAAAAAGTTCGTTGAAAAATAAAAAATCAAATACTATCGATCGGACGGAGTATTACACAATACAAATAAATATAAAAGTTGATTTGAAAATGAAAAATCAAGTGATTGTAATTATAAAATGTAATAAATTAGAATCTCGATAAAAAAAATTAATCATATATAATTATAAATCAATCGGATCAATCGGGTCACCGGGTCTAATGGGTAAATCGGGTCAAAATTACCGGGTCACCGGGTCGAAACCCAGATTACCCAGAAAATTTCCGGGTATTTCGGGTTCGGGTCCAAAAAAATTTCCTGGTCGAAATTTTTCCGGGCGTTTGGGTCGGGTCGGGTTGTGTTTTGGCAGGTCTAATTGTGGGCCACCATCCACAAATAAGTATAACAAGTATATACAATCTACTCCTTTAAAAATATAATATAATAATTTTAGCATTTACTCATTTAATAATATTTGAATGTAATTACTCATTTAATATTTGAATATAATTACTCAAAATAATTAATTATTTATCTACTTTATTTTATTTTTGTAAAACTATTATGTGTGATACATTATAAGATGTTATGTATTAGTTTTAGTATATATAACATAATAGTAACAAATGTAGACCCACTTCTACTTGAAACCTGAATGAGACCGACCCGAAAGGCCGAAACCCAAACGATCTTGACCCGATTCTGACCAAAACCCGCCCAATATGAATTACATTTTGACCGAATCCGACCCGATCAGCCCTAGTGGCATGATAAAACCGTTTAGTTGTAGTTATAGGGTTTCTTTAGGATTTGTAAGTTTGTTTACTTTGTTCATCAGATAAATGACATTGAGAAGAATTGTTTAAACGCTCCTCTCTTCCAACAAGATTATGGAGCATTTTGGATAAACTACATAACTATTATGTATATTAATTCCGGATATGATATGATATTAATCCCACTCTATCACGGTATCACCCTAGCTAGGCTCATCTTGATTGCAAATGAACAAAACCCATTGGTATTAAAAACCGCCCAATGAAATGCTTTGAATAGAAGTAATGATTATTATCATGCATGTACACGGCGCCTCATGCTGACTATTCCCATCCCATTCCATTTACAATGGTGTATAAATTAGGGCATCCTATTCAATCTTCTTCACACTTCAAACTTCTTCACACTTCAATCTTCTTCACCCATTTCTCTTCCCCATTTCCAAACTTGTTAGCAAGCTAAGATGGTGAAGAAAGCAAAAGTCACTCCCAAGGCCAAACCCTCTCCGAAAACACCAGTTTCATCGTCCTCATCACAGAAGCCAGTAACACCCATATCCGCCCAAGGTATGGAGTACTACAACGAGAGTCTCGCTGCGAGACTATAACCATGGAGATGATGACCAAGTTGTTGTTCCAAAGGGCCATCAACACAGGCCATGGGCCACTGCTGAAGACCTTACTGGGCGGGGACGTGCCCCTGGTTGACTTATTGTGGATGTTCGATGCCGCACATTCGACCATATATCAATGGTCCCGCTCTCAACGCTGACGAAGGTAGCGCTACCCCTTCGTCGAAGGTGGCCTTGCAGAGGAGACTCATGCTGGAAAGCTCTCCGACGGCTGCACCCACCCAAAGCAAGATGCCTGCTACTGGTGAGAGTCCTCCGCCTGTGATTTATTTACCATCGGCGCTGCCGAGTCCAGCCAAGACGGTGGTCATCGACCTAGACGATGATTGATCGGTTTGTTTGAATTCGCGTTGGAGTCCAGCCATGCAGTACGTACGTCTACTAAGTATTTTTAGGGTTTATGTTAATTTGAATTCGCGAGGGAGACAGCCCCTCGCTATATTGTTATTTAACTTATTTTCCTTTTCCGAGGGAGAGACATCCTTCCTCTATGCTTAATTAAGTACGTCGTACATTGTTTTCCAAATCATCAATGTACCTATCGGGATATATATATATATATATATATATATATATATATATATATATATATATATATATATATATATATATATATATATATATATATATATATATATATATATATATATATATATATATATTAATGCATGGATGTTGATCAGTTGGTTTGATGTCAACCCTCTTATATACTATGTTGTTTGAGATCTCCAATTTTGATAGAAGTTATGTGGGAAATCAATGTTTGTACCTTAATATAAAATATTTAACTTGGTTCAGATGAGTGACTACTAAATACACATGGAACTTAGGGTTTCATGCATATATGAATGTTTGGCTAAGTTTTTCTATGATATACAAAAACTTAAAATATGAATGTTTGGCTAAGGAATTCTATGATATTTGAAGGTTTACATATTATGTAAAGAGTGGTTGTCTTTAAGTTTGAAATATTATGTACATAATGACCATTTTAGAATGGTTGGAATGTTAATCGCAGGCATATTAGATGCACTTGATATTTACCAAAAGAAATTAGGGTTTCATATGCCCACATGCATATCAGCAGGCCGCCTTCATATAAGCAGGCCGCAGGCATATGAGCTGAACTTGGTATTACCAAATAAACTTAGGGTTTCATATGCACGCAGTCATATAAGCAGGCCGCCGGGAGCTTTACAACGAAGTGGCTTCTTTTATTTTAAACCGTAAATTGTTATAATTAATATATATACGATCTTTGTGATTTTTATCCTAAATCATAATAATTATAATGTATACTATTAATTTGTTATATTAGTATCATAAGATTTATAAAAACATATGATTATGTTTGTAAACTCGTATCATATTTAAAACTTAATTCAGCTGACCTTTATATTTAAAATTCAACTGGCTTTCCTACAACAAAGAAGTCTCCTTTTAGAAAAAAATCACAAACTAAAAAATAAAATAATTTCTAGTATATAAAATCCAACTGGTTTAAACTTATATAAAAATTACCTCAGGTTGAAATTTAAATTTAAAAAATAATTTAAATTACAATTTATTTGAACATTAAAGTAAAAAGTAAAGAAAATATCTAGCAAAACGGGTGAAATAGCCGAGTAAAAGATCTTGGTATGTGTTGATATGTATACACACATTTTGGAAAAATGGCTTAAAGTAATAATAACTATCATGTATCACCAAAAATTAATACGAACAAAAGATTATTGGAGAGTAGTTTTAATTATATTTCTAACTTGTTTAATGAAATTTTTTAATAAAATATAACCCGGATATTATTGGATGTAATTATAATTACATATAACGTATTGAATTGCAAAGTTAATGTGTATATTGAAACTTATCACGTACGTTTGATGTGTATAGAAAAAAAAAAGTAATGTTATTGGAAGTTGGAGAAGGGAGTAGCAGGCCTACGCGCAGACAGCGACATAGGCTTTCCCCCAAGTAAGAAGTCTCCTAGTTAAAAAATTTAAAATTAAATCAATTTCTAGTATTGGTCGAAAATACTTCACATGGATCCGTATTGTGGGCCGTTAGATTGAAGTAAACGGACGGTCAAGATGTGATATTGGTGTTAAGCCCAACATATATACTTATAATTACCACCATAATTTTATTCTTACCAAACATATGCCAACAGGGATATAAGCAGGCCGCAGGCATATCAGGGCAACTTGGTTTTACCAAAATAACTTAGGGTTTCATATGACCGCAGTCATATAAGCAGGCCGCCGTGATCTTTACAAGGAAGTGGCTTCTTTTAATTTAAACCGTAATAAATTGTTATAATTAATAAACGATCTTTGTGATTTTTATCCTAAATCATAATAATAATAATGTATATTATTAATTTGTTATATTAGTATCATAAGATTTATAAAACCATATGTTAGCCATTGTAAACTTGCATCATATTTAAAACTTAATGCAGCTGACCTTTATATTTAAAATTCAACTAGCTTTCCTACAACAAATAAGTCTCCTTTTAAAAAAAATCACAAACTAAAAAATAATACAATTTCTAGTATATAAAATCCACCTGTTTTAAACTTATATAAAAGTTACCTCAGGTTGAAATTTAAATTTAATAAATAATTTAAGTCCCACATTTATTTTAAGATTAAAGTATAAATTAAAGAAAATATCTAGCAAAACGGGTGAAATAGCCGGGTAAAAGATCTTGGTATGTGTTGATATGTATACACACATTTTGGAAAAATGGCTTACAGTAATAATAACTATCATGTATCACCAAAAATTAATGCGAACAAAAGATTATTGGAGAGTAGTTATAATTATATTTCTAACTTGTTTAATGAAATTTTTTAATAAAATATAACCCGGATATTATTGGATGTAATTATAATTACATACAACGTATATATTGAATTACAAAGTTAATGTGTATATTGAAACTTATCACGTACGTTTGATGTGTATAGAAAAAAAAAGTAATGTTATTGGAAATTGGAGAAGGGAGTAGCAGGCCTACGCGCAGACAGCGACATAGGCTTTCCCCCAAGTAAGAAGTCTCCTAGTTAAAAAAATTTAAAATTAAATCAATTTCTAGTATTGGTCGAAAATACTTCACATGGATCCGTATTGTGGGCCGTTAGATGGATGTAAACGAACGGTCAAGATGTGATATTGGTGTTAAGCCCAACATATATACTTATAATTACCACCACAATTTTATTCTTACCAAATCACCACCCTTAGATTACTAAAGCTGACCCAACTTTTTAAGTTTTGCCAAATCGGCACCCTAAACCATTAATATAATTAATAACTACTTATGTACATCGTAGATATGATATTGGTGTTAACCTAATGAATCCGGTACTTCGATTATACCTTCAATTATATATATGTTGTTAAAAGATCAATCTTCAACGTAATACTAAATCGGATAATTGGATTCCAACTTAAAGAAAGAGGAATTTTGTCCAAAACTCTAGATAGTATATATATCTCTGTCTTGACTTAAAAAAAATAGATAATGTATATTTCTCTTTCTCAATTTTAATTATCCATATATTGGTTCGATTTATATAAATTTTGTCCCCAATCAGGGATCCTCCACACATCAATATAGTTTAAATAGATTATCGAATTATTGCAGAGTGTGAATAATTAAGTCTGTCTAAAATGTGATTCTTTAAGATATAACTTTATAATCCTATCAACATAAAGGTATAAAACCCGAAAATATTATGTAAAATTAAGTTTGCATGTAAAGTTAAGCCCAACATATATGCTTAGAATGGCCACACAATTTTATTCGTACCAAATCACCACCCTAGTTTACTAAAGGCGACCCAATGTTATACGATGTTTGCCATATCGGCACCCTAAACAATTATAATAATCAATGAATACTTATTTACATCTTAGATGGTATGTTGGTCTTAACCGGATGACTCCGGAACTTCGATTAAAATTTCAATTATATAAATGTCGTTCACTAGAAGATCAATCTCAAACGTAAGACTAAATCATATAATTGGATTTCAACTTCAGGAACAAGGAATTTAATGCAAACGTTAGATAGTACATCTCTTTCCTTACTAAAGAAATAGATGATGTAGCTAACTCTTTCTCAATTTTGATTATCCACGCCGTGGTTCGATATATATAAAATCGCTCCCCATTCAAGGATCGTATATACACATAAATATAGTGTAAATACATTATCGAATTATTGCAGAATGTGAATAATTAAGTTTCTCTAAAAGTGATTCTTTAAGATATAACTTTATAAACCTATCAACATACCGGTATAAAACCTGAAAAAACACATTATCAACCGATAAACCAAAAAATTACAAACTATTATAATACGGAGTAACAATTTAAATAATACGTAGTATAAACTATAAAAGTTGGAATATGAAAATATTGTTATGTGTGGATATATTGAGTACCCTAGTAATCTACCTAGGGAAAAGAATTGATTGCAAATTACCAACACCCATTGGGCCAGCATAAGTGGCCACTTAAATCCGTTGATTTGATGTAATTATTAATTTTTATTTTTAGTTTTATTATACCCTCTAATTACACACACCAACCGGAATTAACCCGACCCCCTATGCCATTGAAATGTTTTATAAATTATATATATATCCATAAAAACTTGATGAATTGGATATTTACACATCAAAACTTCAAAATTTTTATTATACCCAATCAAATCATGAATAAATACATTGATATTTGGATTATATTACACACTTATTTAATTTTCAGATAATTACCAAAATTATTGATTTATAATGACAAAAAATAATTAATTTAATATTCAAATAATCACAATAACCCATAATAAATGAGGAAAATAATCAATATCGATGTTTTAGTGGGTATTTACACAATTAATTAAGATTTCATCATGGTATATACCCATTTCCGACTATAAATTAAGGCATCCACTCCAACCTTCATCGCCTACCCTATTCTCCAACTAGTTCTTATCATCCCAAACACGTTCCCCAACTTGTTAGCTTAGATGGTGAAGATAATCAAAATGTCTCCTCCTCCAACACCCGAATCCGACTCACCACCGATTCCAATTGCTCCCATATCCGCCCTAGAAGTCTCTCTCGACATTTTGTTACCTAGACTCTCAAAGCTTGAGACCATGACCAAGCTTGTGTTTCGAAGGGCCATAGACGCGGGCCACGGCGAACTTATGAAGAGCTTGATCGTCGGCGAGGATCCACTCGTCGATTTGCTGTGGATGTTCGAGGTTGAACAGTTCCTCACGTGGGGGGCACGATCACGACGAGGTCCCCGACCAACGCGCCGACTTCCATCCACCAAGGAGGAGCCTGATGAGGGGAGTTCCTTGACCACCACCAAGGAGGAGCCTGCTGCTGAGAGTTCCTCGACCACGACCACGACCAACGTCCCGGTGGAGAGTCCAGCAACCAAGGAGATCAGTGAGCTCGATGGCTTTAAGCTTTTGGGACTTTAAGGTTCCATGTTTATTGATGATTTTGCGGGGGTTGAGATCAGTGAGATCGATGGCTTTGCTTTGCTTGATTTGCTTTGTTTCGTTTTGAATTCACGAGAGAGACATCCTCTCGCTATGTTTTTATTTTCCTATTCCGAGGGAGAGACATCCTTCCTCTATGCTTAAGTAACTAGTTGGTGTTTTCCAAATGATCACCCTACCGGAATATATTAATGAAATCGATCAGTTTGTTTCAACCCTACCCTCATCTCCTCAAATATTGGTATTCATATTCATACTTGTAGTTTACAACATGCTTGAGAACAATGTTTAGGGATATTTGAGCACAAGAAATACCATGTTTGACTCGAAAACACATTGACTGGAAAATGCTTGGATAGTGAACAATGTTTGACTAGGTAGTTTTTGAATTGTTACATTTTAGGTAATATGTTTATGGATATTTGAACACAAGAAATACCATTATATACATTTGCGGAAAAACGAGATTTCTTTAGTTATTAATTTATTATGAAAATGTTAAATACTTTGTATAGAACAGCTTTGAAAAAACAATATTGTTAAAGAATTCACTATACCCTTTATATTTATATATAAACGATATACACAGACACACAAACAAATGGCCGCAGGCCTATCGGCAAGCCGCTGCCTGTTTTTTTATGATTTTTTTTTAGAAACCGCCACTTTGGCAAAATCTCTTTATGGATATTTGAGCGTAGTTATGTGGGTTGAAGGTGACATTGCTTTTGAGGAGTTTCTTTGGTGAGCGTAGTTATGTGGGTTGAAGGTCTCGAGTTGGGGTAGATCTGAAGCTTGATTTTGTGTCTGGTTTGAGGTAGTTTGATGTTTTTTTTTCCTCTTAATTCTACTTGTTACATTCTATTCAATTGTTGTTGTTGTTTTTATTGTTACATTCTGTTCAATTTTACTCTTCATTCAAAACCCTCCAATAGGTGCTGTTACAATTTGTTGTTGTTTTTTATTGGAAATCAGGATTGAGATGTGTGGTCACTTGCTACGATTAATAAACAAGAGGGTTTTGAATGAAGATGATCCACTTAATCAACTGAATTTATCATCTTTACACTTCTTTTCCAGCGGAATTGGTAGTATTCATTTCCTCCCATGACTCACACACTTGCATTGAATTGATTTGAGTTTTAGGTATGGCTGATAATGCATTGGATGAGTGCTCTGTTATTAAAGACAAGGGGGAGGTTGGCTTCATTGATTTTGCAGATGAAGTTTCCACGGAACTGGCTTCTGAGAAACCGTTTCGAAAGGGTCGGAAGAAGAATGTTGCATTTGCTGTGGAGTCGTCGTATGTCGGGGGATTTCGCCCTGGCAAACCAGTAAATTGTTATTTCAAAAACAAGCTCCCGAACTATATCATACCAAAGAATGTTAGGGAAATGATAGAGAGAAATGAAATCCCTGAAGCTGTATTGAACGGTTTAACACCATTGAATTATTCATCTTATTTCAGGACGCTGTATAATATGGAAGAGCTACGAATGGAGGTAATTCGTAACTTCTATTTATTTGGGATAGTGTGAGCAGAGAGCAAAAGTGCTTCAACCCTTTACTCTAAGTATAACTTGCTGACTGTTTATCTTGGTTTGTTTTATGTATAGGAAAACATGAAATCTTATGATATGGAATGTGTAACTTTGAAACGAACGGGGCGTTATTCCTTAGCCCTTGACGTGCCTGGACTTGCTGAAAGAAGACCCTCACTTGTCCAGGGAGACGCAGTGTTTGTTCGACATGCCAGTGACGATTATCACTCCGGCCGGCCGGAGTTATACAGGGTATGAGTGCTCATTGATATAAAGTTCATTTTTGGCTTAAGCATCAAGTATATTACCTCCAAATATCTGTCACCTACAAACTCGATCATGCATGGAAAAAGAAAAAACCGCATTCATATTTTGTTTTTGTTTTGGTCAACAAACATCATTCATAGTTTGTGAATATGGTATTATGAATTTTTATGAGCAAAAATCTGGTATTAGGAGTTAGCACAGTACAGTAAGATATTGCTGCCTGTGCCGTGGTTTTTACTCACCGGTGAGATTTCTAGTGTCGATTTTAAATAAAACACCATTGTAGTTTATTAATCCCTGATAAGTTAAGCTTTACTCGGATAGACTAGGTTCTACTTGGACGAAATGATGGTTTTGTATTTTATTCTCTAACATAGACGAAATGTTGTTTTGGATAGGGTTGCATCCACCATGTCATGGCTGATGTAGTCTCTTTGCAGTTTACTGGTACATTCCCCAAAATTCACAGAGATGGAAATTTGTATAATGTTCGTTTTGCGTATAACAGAGTGAATTTCAGAAGGATATATCAAGGTATTGAATATTCAGATAAATTACACAAGGGGATCCTATTTCCAACCGAGTCTGGTGGGAAAAGGATAATTGCATCCGAATTCCCGAAGCCTATTTCCCATGATATTAACCTGGAGCAAGCAAAGGCCGTTCGATTTATATTAGGATGCAAAGGAGGAGCTCCTTTTGTGATTCATGGGCTTCCTGGTACAGGGAAGACAAAAACACTAGTTGAGGCTATCCTCCAACTTTATAAGAATAAAAAGAATTCTCGGATTCTGGTATGTGCATATTCAAATTCCGCAGCAGACCACATATTGGAGAAAATCATTGGTGCGAGGGTAGATGTCAAAGAAAAAGAGATCTTTAGATTGAATGCCAGCAGTCGTCCTTTTGGAGACGTCGACCCTTCTTACGTGAAGTTTTGTGTTCATGAAGAGGATGTCTTCCATTGCCCTTCTCTTCGGAAGCTCAGTAGCTACAGGATAATAATAACGACATACATGAGTGCATCCTCCCTATATGCAGAAGGGGTTAACCGATGTCACTTCTCTCACATCATATTAGACGATGCAGGCCAAGCTTCAGAGCCGGAGACAATGATTCCCATATCAAACCTTTGGGAAGAGGACACAGTGATTGTTCTTGCTGGTGATCCTATGCAACTTGGGCCTGTTATCTACTCTAAAGTTGCTGAGTCTTATGGTCTGGGAAAGTCATATCTAGAGAGATTGATCGAATGTGATGTCTACAGATCTGGGGATCCAAATTACGTGGCGGTCTTGGCGAAGAATTACCGAAGCCATCCTGAAATTCTATCTGTTCCGTCAACGCTGTTTTACAAAGGAACTTTGATTCCATATCAAGAAGAAAGTGAGGCATCTTCAGTACCTTGGGCTGATTTGCTGTCGAACCCTAAGTTCCCTGTTATGTTCTTTGGCATTAAAGGATGGGATGAGATGGAGGGGAGCACCCCTTCATGGTTTAACAGGTTTGAAGCTGCAAAGGTGGTCGATTTCGTAATGAAACTCGTAGCAAGGAATGTTCCTGAACACGACATTGGGGTCATTACCCCTCATCGGCAGCAAGTAATGAAGATAACGACGGCCCTTGAGGATCGCGGCATACGTGATATTAAGATTGGCAATGTAGAGCAATTTCAAGGCCAGGAAAGAGAAGTTATCATTGTTTCCACAGTCAGATCAACCGTGAAACACAACGATTTTGACAAGACTTTCTGTTTGGGGTTTCTGAGCAACCCGAAAAGGTCTAATGTTGCCATGACTCGAGCCAAATCATTGCTTGTCATCATTGGAAACCCCTATATCATTGAGAAGGTAATTCGCATTGAAAGTGCTCATTTCTTGAATTTTGTATCTTGTGTTTGTGATGGATACATGGTAAGTGTAGTTAAACTGTTGTGTCGGTGTGTGCTTTGGCAATTCACAGAACTGTTATTGGAACCAAATGCTACGGCATTGTGCCGATAACAACTCGTATCAAGGATGTGCTCATCTGAAGCATCTGGATTCGTAAAATGGCTATGCAGTGGCAGATTCAGACCATCCAACAGACGATTGAAGTTGTTTCCACTGCTACTATTTCAATATTTCGATTACTGTATTTGGACCCCTTTGTTTTGTGTAAACCTACTTTACAACATTATTATCATCATGTTTAATTTTCTTCCGCGGATAGAATGGTCACATGTTATCATCTTGTATGTGATTCTTTTTTATTTTCAGCCTACTTTTTTTCTTTCTCACATGAAGTATATTTATTTAGACATCTAATTCAGTTGGATGGGTAACCACGGGATGCATATACCCCAATGTTCACAGCATGATATCAGTTACCCCTCATTATAACCGCCCGCAGGCATATCGGCAATCCGCTTCCCGACAGCAGGCTGATCTGCAATCCGCTGCCTGTCATTATACATGCTCGCAGGCCTATCGGCAAGCCGCTGCCTGTTATTTTCGTATTAAAAATAAAAATATATAAAATACATTAGAATAAAAAAAAACTTGTTTTTTCCGAAACTGAGAGTCGAACACATGACCTGAGAGTAGTGTGGATGAGAATAATACCAATGGGCCAGATAGTGCTATTGCATAAGTCTTCAGTTTTTTATTTTGAAATTCATTGGTATGTCTTAGGAACAATGCCCGCAGGCCGAATGGCAAGCTGCTGTCAGACATATAAAACAATCTTTTTACAACCATACAGGTTTCTTTCTTAAATGTTAAGCTTTTTAAAAGTAAAATAAATTTATAATATGCATTTGTGAACAAACGAGATTTGTATAGTTATTAATTTATTAAAGAAAGGTAAATAATTTTTAAAAAACTTCTTTTTAAAAACGATATATAAAATGAATTCATTATAAACTTTATATATGTGCACAAATAAATGTCTGCTTATTTATGTTAAATGTTTTCGTATTAAAACTAAAAATATAAAATATAAATTTGGGGAAAAAGCTTGTTAGTAAGTTTAGTTAGTAAAAAAAGTTGACCGTTATTTTAGTAATGCTTGGTTCTATTTCCATTAGTACTAATTTTGTAGAATTGTTTAAATGGGTAATTATATGGAAAAAGGATTCTCACAGCATCTCATATATCACAAAGATATTATATTCTTTCTCTATTTTTCTTTCTCACATGAAGTATATTTTTTTATACAATCTTCAATATTCATTGCAAAATAAAACATGTAACTTATGTAAAAAAAGGAAATAGTGCATCGAATCGAAGAAACACGGTTCAGGCTTCATTTATGCAGCAAGGACTGCAGATTTCATGTTCATAGTTTATGAATTCAATTAAGTCTAGAACTTATAAATTAAGCTAGACTAGAAGCTGCATAGTGACACAGATGCGAAGTACATTGCACAATCACGATGGGCCGGATGGGCTGTATTGCACGGAATGTGATTAAGACTGGATGGGCTTTTTACTCTCTATATGCAGTAAGGGAGAGTAAACCCACTGCAGTTACGGTTGAACAACATCTCTCTCTCTTCCACTTCCACTTCCACATCCATTGCTTCAAACGCATGAACATCTCTTCCTCTTCCACTTCCACTTCCACATCCATTGCTTCAAACACATGTACATTGCAGTTGCACCCGTCTCTTCTCCTGAAGTACATTGCACACGTCTATTCTCTTCCTCTGAAGTACATTGCACACGTCTCGTCTCTTCCTCTTCCGGTTGCAGTTACGTTCTCCATTGCATTGTTATATAGCCAACCCATTCTCCCTTGAATTGCATCATCCCATTCTCCCTTGAATTGCATCATCCTCCCTTACCAACTAGAACCGAAAGTAAACTTGTCCAACAATGGATCAAGGTAGATACGTTAGGGCAAGGAAAGCAGAGGTATTGACGCTACAAACACTACCATTCGATCTCCTATTGGAGATTGTCGGTCGACTAGCAAGTGAATCTATAGAGGATGTCTTCAACTTACGGTTAAGGTATTACCTCCACTTTTTATTTCGTTATTGGATGCATTCGCAAAAAATTTGATTGATTTAATTGTGATGCATTTGCAAAAGTTTTGATATGGTTGGAAAACACAATTATGTGCTTGAGAAGATGGCATTTGAGTACCTGGAATACTGGGGAATTTATCTTGTAGTCGCATCGAGAAATGATATTCATGCCAGAAGCTTTTTAAAACAATGCATCAACGCGGGAAACCCGGAGGCAATCTTTCAGCAAGGAATGGTAAGATGTTGATTTTGGATCATTGGTTCGGTGTGTGCTTGATGATAGTTCCTCATAGCTTCATTCAAATTGCAGGTTAAATTCTTCACAAAATGCGATCACGATGCAGGCATTCAAGATCTTCTAAAGGCGTCGGAGTTGGGACACGACGTGGCAAGCTATGCTTGTGGCATAGCTATGTATTGTTGGGGATCGGAAGAGCTCAAACCCAAAGGCTTTGCATTACTTAATAGTGTGAAACATAAGTTGGGCTACAAAATAATTTCGTGTCGCCGGAGAGTTGCTGATCTATTTCACAATATTGTCGTCTTTGATCGAAGACCTTCCTTCAACTGGAAGCAGAACACATGTACAAATATCACCAATGGAACATCAATTCGGAGTTGTCGAAGATCAAACCCCTGGAAAGCATTTCAGCTCCTTGCTGAAGATAAAGATGATGCTCTTTCTTGTGAGGAATGCACGTGCAGAATTGAGTGTGGGTTCATCGAGTGTGTGATTCGGTGTATTACACGAAATATGTTGGAATAAAAAATTGCTTCAGTTTGGTCAATTAATTTAGGTCAATTGAGATACTATATCTAATGTGTTAGTATAACATATATATAAAGATATACTTAATGGAACAAAGAAAAATAGTGAAAGAAGGGTTGGTTTATACCGCTGATAGGATTCAAAGAAAGTTGATTGTGTGCATATGAGATGCTGAACATGAAATCCGCGGAAGGCATATATTAATTTGAACAAGATCACCTATATATTAATAAATGAACGGAGGGCATATATTAATTTGTAACTGGCAAAAATGAGTTCATTTTTTAAATATTGACAATGTCATTAAAGATGTCATGCATACAAAGAAATAAACCTAGCACAAATGTGGAGATACATTGTTGTAGCTTGTAGGGTGGTCTTTCAAGCCTTGATTCGACAAAAGTGGGCGATCTTACAACAGCCCCTACATCACCAATTTGGTTCATCTACCTCATCATCGCCACCCTCCTCTTATAGTCCTCAAGAATTGGCCCATAGAAGCGCCATAATAAACATCCGTCCGTGATAGGCATCATTCCATAGGGCTTTTCCTCAACAAACTTCCGGACATGGTCTGCTTTGGCTACGGATTGAAGATATTGATGAAGGAATCCACCATGCGCTGTCACAAAATTACAAGTCCAAAGATAACAACTTAGAAACTCTCCTTCATCCAAAATTGGCATACTTATTGAAGTTGCGAGTCTCACCTAAATATTTGTCGTCTACGTTCAGGTATGTATATGGACCAGGGAAAATGGCCGTGTTTTTCTATGTCAAGAATACAAAAAATTAGAATCGTATATTAAAAGGTAAGCAAAGTTTTGAAGGACAGTCACCTGGATGAATATGCCATGATGTGAATCAACATTGGCATCAGTTCCTACTTACTGGATTGAGTAGCGCCTTGTATGGGGAATCATCGATCAGGAGGGTGTTAGATTCGTCATAGTCACCCTTCTCCCATGGAAGAGTTGGGTCCTCCTTTTCCCACAACTTCTTTAGTTCCTTAAACACCAGTGGTTTGTTATTCTCCCAAGGAATCACGTGGCCAGAATCGGTGCATTGCTCATTATCCTGCACGGTAATTCTATGTTAGACTCTTGAGCTCGCGAAGATCGATGTTCAAGAAGAACAACCGATGCAAAGAATGCAGGGTCAACACTCGCTCAAAACTGAATATTTAAACAAAAACACGAAATTCATATTCTTACCCAGCAGAACACCAACTTGTTCTTTTTATCTCCCAAGATGTAGTCCACAATACTATCCAAGTTCCTCCTGTCAAACGCAACAATGAAATGCAAGAGAATATAACACAGGATATCAAAGGCTTAAAAAAACTCAAGGAATTACCTGGTTCTTGATGACCAAATCCCTACATTGTAATTGTCAAAGCAAAACTCAAGGAATTCATCACAAAATCTCCTTTTAAACACTGGAATACGGATTAAAAAAATGTTACAAGTAGCAAGAATCGAAATAACATGTTGAACTAAGAGTGCGTATAACAACAACAGCAGGGGTCTACAAACAATGTAATTACCTGCTTTCCTTGCAACCGTTTTCCCAACGGCGTATCCCGGTTTAGGGTCCGAAACAATGTCAGCTAATAACCCATTCACATCAAGAATTAGAAGCTTTTTTTTCTCATTCCTCTCCTGGCTTCCTAAAGATATTTCATCCTGGTAAGGCCTCTTCCCAGTACTCCTCCTAATACAAAATGCAATTTTTTTATCCATCTAGTGTATAATATTCAGGACCACATAATTTATCACAATATGGAAGCATCAATGGAGGAGAGCCATACCTGCCTCGTGGCGCCATCCACACTGAAATCGAATTTGATATCACAATAAAACGCAAATTTCAGCACCGCTAACAAATTCATTAAAGTTGAACAAGATAAATCTCAAACAAATCAATATGAATAGAAACGAATTCGCATTACAAAAAAAAAAATTAAACTTTACAGATTTCGATTATACAAGGCACTCAAATTTCAGATTGTACAAACCCTTTACCATTGAACCCTAATGTCAGAGTGTACAATCCCTAATTTCAATTGTAGAGGCAAAGAACAACATCCCCTATATCAACAATCCAAAAATCGCCCAAATAGATGCACAAACCCTAATATACATATCGCACATCCACTAGCCCTAGATTTTCGAAGTTGGGATTGCCCATAGATTCCAACAAGCCAAAGTCAAGAACACGGAGAGAAGAAACACAAAAGAAGGACAGAAGAGAAAAACGAGAGAAGAGAGAGCGTACCTGAGCGTAGATAGAGCGAGCGAACAGAGCAGGAGAATGGAGAACAGAGAAAGAGAAGGGAGAGCGTGATATCAGTTACCCCACATTATAACCGCCCGCAGGCATCTCGGCAATCCGCTTCCCGACAGCAGGCTGATCGGCAATCCGCTGCCTGTCATTATACATGCTCGCAGGCCTATCGGCAAGCCGCTGCCTGTTATTTTCGTATTAAAAATAAAAATATATAAAATACATTGGAATAAAAAATAACTTGTTTTTTCCGAAACTGAGAGTCGAACACATGACCTGAGAGTAGTGTGGATGAGAATAATACCAATGGGCCAGATAGTGCTATTGCATAAGTCTTCAGTTTTTTATTTTGAAATTCATTGGTATGTCTTCGGAACAATGCCCACAGGCCGAATGGCAAGCTGCTTTCAGACATATAAAACAATCTTTTTACAACCATACAGGGAAAAAGCTTGTTAGTAAGTTTAGTTAGTAAAAAAATTTTAACATATTTTAGTAATGCTTGGTTCTATTTCCATTAGTACTAATTTTGTAGAATATTTTAAATGGGTAATTATATGGAAAAAGGATTCTCGGAGTATTTGTTCCACGTACTATGTGATTTTATGATAATTCGATCCGGTTTAAATAAAGGTCAAACAAATAACTTACACTATGGTTAATAAAACGTGAATTATAAGACTGATTTTATTATATAAACAGAATTATAAAAAAAACGTGAATTATAAATGAACACTAAATTACAAATTACTAAAGAATTGCAAAAAAAATAAACTTGAATTATAACTTGGTATAACCCAAAAAGAAAAGAACTTGGTATAACCCAAAAAGAAAAGAATAGATAAATTAGAAGAGGGAGCCTAGCTCTAGAGTATAGCCTTTTAGAAAAAGCTAAACTACTTTCACTTATTTTCCTTTTATCTTTTAACATATTTTCAAAATGACCTTCAAATACCCTAGGGTCACCCAAAAATGGGTCATCCAATCACCCTCCATCAATCCAGTTCCACCCACATCCACGTGGCAGAAGTAATCAATTCCGAGACCAAAAAGCAACATGGAAGGTGAGTGAGTAACACGCGCCATAACAGGCGAGTGAACCTCAACTCGATTTACTATGTACGGAGTACAAATTCTTCTCCCCACTCCGTCCCTATTTACGGAGACGTGACTTCGTTCCTCCTCCCCATCAAAATCCCTCTCTCCCCCTCCCAAATCCCAATGCACTCGCCCACCCACTAATGGGCAAAGCTACTCGGTGGTTCAAGGGCCTTCTCCTAGGCATCAGAGGCTCCGATCCGACTCCCTCCTCCGACTCCGACTACGCTCATCCTAAGGTGAAGAGGCGCTGGAGCTTTGTCAAGTCACACAAGGAGAAATCCTCCTTTCCAAACCCTAACCTCCGCCGCCCCGCCCATGCTGCTCCGACCCCGCCCGCCGACGACGCCAGCAAGCACGCGATCGTTGTCGCCGCTGCCTCCGCTGCCGCCGCCGAGGCCGCCGTCGCCGCCGCCCAGGCTGCCGCCGCCGTTGTCAGGCTTACTACCAGCGGACGCCGTTATACTCCCCCGTCCTCTCACGTCAGCGCCGCCTCCGACGACCGCGAAATATGGGCTTCTCTCGTGATCCAGTCTCATTTCCGCGGATATCTGGTTCGCTCTCTCTCCCTCTCTATATAGTAATTAAAAAAAATGTTTTTCGTTTTGCCGGAAAGCATTCTGCAAGCTGTGGAGCTGCTCTGATTAGGTGGTCATTTTAGGTTCATACCATCGCCTTCTCCCTTCCATAGCCACCGCCGGGGATTGGGATTGTTATTTGGTGTGTTAGATTAAAATAAAATAAAATATACAATCCGTAGTATTTTCCATTGAAACCAAACGCGGCCTTCGTGGTCAGTTCCTTTTCTCACTGGTCACTAACATCAACAGTTCTACACACTACCCTACAGACTGCCCACGCTAAAATGCGCCATATGGCACAGTTCACTCTGCCCCATCTCCCTCTACCCCTAGGTTCTAGATACCTATGAATCCTGCAAAAGAAAATATACTCAGTAAAAAATGAAAATTTAAAAGCAAAAATCGGAAGGATGACAGAGTAGATGAGATGGCCCCTGTAGTACTTGAATGATTAGTTTATACTGTACGGAGTAATGTTAAATTAATGCACCAATTTTGACTTTTGCTTATTTGAATCCCTGGTCATTGAACACACAAAATTTGACCAAGTCAATTTACATGGGGATAGGATGTGAATGTGGAAATTTGGGGACTCATGTTTAATTGTGGGGTTAGGGATGTATGATGGTGGGGTGTAGAAACATGTGGGGGTGGGGACAAAACTCATTACAGTATACTCAACGAGGGCTGATGGGTAGAAAGGGGGTTTCGGAGGGTCCCACCTCTTATTTGGCTTTGTAGTAGTTGTACTATGGGAAAGGAACTTGTTGGGGGGTTGGGTTTGGTTTCTTTGAATGCTGAAACTGGTATGGATATGTGTTGCAGTGTTAAGAGGTTGTAAGCATTCACTTTTTCCCTGAGTAACAGAGATGGTTGTTTTGATATGTCCCTCCCTCCTTCCATTGTCAAACCCTTTTTCTTTTTTCTTTTTTTTTCCCTCACTTTTTTGATGGTTGAAAACACATTGCAACCTTTTCCCTTCTTTTGCCGCCCTTGGTTTTTGTGAAAGGACTTCCATTACATTGTGCCAAAAATATGAAACTTTGTCTTCCCGCCTAACAATTTGGCGTTAGAAGCTTATTTGTCTTATACACTCCCTCCTGATTAATTAGATGTTGATATGATGTAAATGATGATTAATTCAACTGGGTTATGAACTGTGAAATCCTGATTGAAAATTGTGCTTGTGGTGAAATTGAATGGAGACTTATGCGCTCATGATTATGATAGGCAAAGAGAGCCCTTAGAGCACTGAAGGGACTAGTGAAGCTACAGGCACTTGTCAGAGGCCACATTATGAGGAAGAAGACAGCCGAGACTATGAGATGCATACAAGCGATGTTGCGAGCCCAGGCACGGGCAAGATCCGTGCGTAGTTACGATTCCCCGAATTCCAGCGGGAAATCTTCCCAGTTACATCACCCAGTAAGAAAAGATTTGAATAGTTTCATGTTTTAGTAGATCTTTTTCTCTATTGAAAGTACATATGTGCAAGAAATGATTTCTAAAAGCAGTTTTTGCAGGAAGATTTCATCGGAAAAGATATCCATTATTTTTTTGAGCATTGCTATGCTTTTTTCCATCCATATACCTGTGCAGTTTTTTGAGCATCAATTCCCAGATACACTATAAAGTTTCAACCAATTTCACATCGTGGGTTACTTTGTAACATTGCTATGCTTTTTTTCCAACCATATATTGCAATACTGTTTGATTTGATTAGCACTAGTATTTGGTATAATGCCAACAATGACTTTTGGGCTCATTATTGGCATCTTACTGGACTCTTATGACTAATATCATATGCATGGTTTGTGTACAGGGGCCACCGACACCTGAGAAATTCGAGTACACTTCCCATGCTAGGAATACGAACAGCAATCATTCTGCAATGCTAAAAGTTAGCACTCATGGATCTCACCTCTTGCTTCCATGCTTGATTTTTCCTTTCAAATGAGGATGCAATTTAAGATTATTTGATTGAGAAATGTCAATGCAGGGGAATGGTTCACGATCTGTTCACCGGGTTCTCATCCATCCAGATAGTGGGTATGTAAGCTCAGCCCGGTCAGGCCCCCAGCTAGGCGAATCAATGTGGGGTGCGAGAGGTAGACATACACACAACAGGACCGCTCCTTGTTGCTCTGCGGAAGATTACTATCTCAGGCCTGATAAGATCCTTGAGATTGACACCGGGATGCCGCATCAATTCCGACCAAAGCACAGGAAGAGCCACCTTGAGTCCAGGGGGCTTGATTTCGGTTCAGATCAGTTGACTCAAAGCTTCACAACAACAACATCGAAGGACTCAACCACCCACCAGACAAATGCCTTCAGCCCTACTTCATGTGAGATCCAATCAGGCCTGAAAATGAACAATCTCAGGCTATCTGTCCAAGAAGATGATGAAGATGGTGCATTCTGTACAGCAGAGAACAGCCCACAGTTCTACTCATCAGCGTCAAGGGGCGGCAGCACGAGGAGGCGGGGCCCGCACACGCCCACAAAGAGTGACGCTTCGGCAACCAGCTGCTTCAGTGGCTACTCCGACTGCCCAAGCTACATGTCTTACACGGAGTCTTCAAGGGCGAAGATGAGATCGCTGAGTGCCCCTAGGCAGAGGTCGCAACCATGCTACGAGAGAGGGAGTTCCACGAAGAGGTGGAGCGTCCACCAGCAAAGGGTGGTGGGTATGGGTCCTTCGTCGTCTGCTGCCATGCACGCCAGCTTCGCCAGCAAGGCCTACCCGGGATCGGGTCGCCTCGACAGGCTTGGAATGCCCATGAGGAACAGTGCCTCAGTTGTTTATTATAGTGGGTATTTGAACTAGATACAAAGCATCATCATCATGTACTGGCTGGGTGGTTCGTGTTTTGTTTGGTTTAAAAAGGGCAAGGGTGTGAAATCCAGGTAGTTTGGTAAAATGACTGCAGTTAGGGCAAAATGAAGGGGCATAAGCGGTGATTGTAATTGGTTTTAATGCATTGAAAGTAGAAAAGAGGGCATGTGAGGGGAGAGGATGTGAACAGAAGCCAATGTTGAGTTTGGATCCCAAATCTAAGTCTGAATCCCCCCAAAATTCTTCCAGGTTGGATTTTCATGGCAGTCAATGTCTTCGATCATTATTTAACTACAGTGCCGGTCAGCCCACGTACCCTTTCCTTTCCACTTACAAATGGAGGTTTTAGTTATCAAGATATTGAATCTAGTAATGCATTCGACTTCGAATTTTCTATGCTGATCAACTGTGAGTGGAAGAATCCATCTTTTAAATTAACTACATACAGAAATCAAGTATTGATACACTATTTTTATAGCCTCCATTCATCAATCAATACTTGTATTTTAGCCATTTCACTAAGGAAAAAAAAAAAGAACTCCAATTTTTAATGCTGCCATTAGAGCTCTCCAACAGTTTCCCCATTTCGGAAATTTTGGAGTTTTGGGGGAATTTTAAGGGTTTTTTTAGTCCAACAGATTCTCCATCACATTTTCCAAAATGGAGAAGCAGCAGAAAAAATGGAGAGAATTCCCTAAATTTGTAGCATTCTCCAAACAAAATAATTCTCTAAATCTTCGAAATAGGGAAGCTGTTGGATTTAAAGCAAAAATAATTTGAAGAATATGTATTTTGTTTTCCCATTTTGGGAAAATTTTAGGGAAGCTGTTGGAGATGGTCTTAGTCTACGCGATTATATGTCTAATATGAGAGGCGACGCCGACCCAAAGAGTGAAGTGACTCGCTAATCACTTCACTAGCTTCGCCCTAGCTCGAGCACCTCCTCCAAGCACCCCTAGCTCCGCCGCTGGAAGTGAGTGTAGCATTTTTATTCTGTGAGGTTAAAATTTATTCTCACAACTCATACTCCATGAACGATATTTATTTCAAGTGATTAACGCAAGTGTTGAAGAGGCAAGAAATTTTTTTCCCCCTTTATCTCAAACTTGATTATCAAAAAAAAAAGGAAAAAAAAAAGAAATTGAAAGAGAAAAATGGGAAGATTGACAAGGAGATGTCGACAAAAGGAAAGAATGAGAAGATGATATGAGTAAAATTGACTTATTTGAAAACCAATCCACTTCATTGAATGAATGGAGTAGTTGGAATTCATGCAAATAAATAAAATAACAATGGAGTAGTTTGGTATTGGGTAATGATTTATTCTATCAATACGTATCACCCTCTTCTAGTCTTCTTTAGCTAGCTTTGTAGGTCCGATATGGAGATACTAAGAGGCACCACGCCCACATCGAATCTGTAATCTTATTTATGTTATTTATTAGTTTGTTAATTTGTGTATACATTCTGTCCGGTTTTGCATACTAACACATATTCTCGTTTGGTTTGCAAAACTAATTCAAAATTAATGGTTTATCATTAGGGGCTATTTTTGAAAAGACAAAAACTAATCAACTGAGGCGGTAGCCGATCTGAATGTGAGGGAGGGATGTAGGCGATTTGATAGAGGTTCCCAATTTTTTAAGTATATAAAATGAGGGAAGGAAAGAGAGTAATTAGTTGCTTCCTCATCCTGTAAAATCTCACAAAATAGGGATGGAAAAGAGTATCACCATGAAAGAGGAGCCGAGCTTTTAGAGTTCCAGTTGCAGAACACACGTCATCCTAATTCAGTGTCATTTTTTATGTTCGCATTTTTCACTACTAGAAAAATGCAATTAGACATCTGTTATGAACCGATGTGTTTGAAAAAAAATTTCCGATCTCTATGTGCGTGTACTAAAAGATCAACTTTTCAACATCGGTTTTAAGCTGATGTCTTTTGTGGGTTAAAACACCTGCTTTATTTAGAATATAGATATAAATCAGCCCCTCAAATTTATTTTTGACATGTTCACTTGTTGTTAAAGCCTTCATTATTTTTAATTTATAAGCTTTTGATGATGTCCACACCAAACCTAAATGTTACATTTACATCACTATTTTTAAAATAATCAATGTATTAAAATAAAATAGACATCTTTTGTATTATATTGATTTTGTATATATTAATTTCATATATATAATTTTTTATTTTTATATTTTTTTAAAATAATCTATCACATGAAATATGTACATAACTGATATATTAATATGATATGAACATCATTTTAGATTTTTATAAAGATGTGATTGTTAGCAATATATATCAATTTATATTAACATTTTGATTTAAAAATATATGTTACACATTGATTTAGATTATTTAGACGATGTCTATAATGATACTAGCATCCATGTTTATG
The DNA here is from genome assembly GCA_963922045.1 of Persicaria maculosa. Lineage (NCBI taxonomy): Eukaryota > Viridiplantae > Streptophyta > Magnoliopsida > Caryophyllales > Polygonaceae > Persicaria > Persicaria maculosa. Next base: position 20,273,273 of record OY998258.1, read on the forward strand.
TAATAGTTCGATTTCATAGCTATTAAGGCACAACACTTTCATTTATAATCCAATGTTATTTCCTTTGATACACAACACCCTTTGCTTGATATAAAATAAGATTTTGCAAATGATGAGAACTTTAATTAACATATACATTAAGATAAATGCGAACATTTACAAATGATACACTTTTACAAATGATGAGAGGGAGAATCTTTAACATGCCTTAATGTAGGCAACAGAGAAAAGAGGAAAGTGAGGTGAAAGCACCTACTTAGCAGAGACATTAGGGTTCAGTCAATTCACTTCCAAATAGAAATAATTCTAACATATTGATCTCCTTGAAAAGCAAAACGAGGAAAAAAAAAAGGACACTTGCCAAGTACTCGTGTTTCACAATCTCCACGTACAACTGCATTGATGTTTGCCTGCAAAAGATAAGCACAAAGCAATAAAGGATTCACTTCCAAATAAAATATTTTGCAGGAAGTATCAAATTATTGCCCTCAACATCTGCACAAATAATAAAGAGATTCAGAAGCATTGTTTCAAAACGTCACCGGAGCAATCACCCAAGAGAAGCACATTCCAGAAAGTAGGAGGATTGATATTGCCTTTTGTGTTGACATTAAATATATTCATTCATATATATATAATGGGTAACTTGTGCACAAGCCTTAGGATGTATCTTGTGCACAATTTTGGACCATTGATAGGTATGAAATGAAAGGCCCGGATTAATCCACAAATTTTTTTTTAAGGGAAAAAAAACAAGCCCACTCATACCCAAGCGCGTGCATCAGTCTTCAAAACCCAATCTGATCTTTCATTTCCAGTTTATGCGTAAAGGGGAAGGCGAGAGAGAGATCCAGAGAAACCGAAGGCGATTCGGGGGCGATCGAAGGCGAAGATGGTGAAATTGGCTCGACGGCGTGACGGTTGACGGTTCATAGGAGTAATCCGGACGGCGCTTCTCCCTCTTGCTCAGATCCGGGCGGCGCTAGGGTCGAATGGACTGGTGCTCCTCCTCCCCTCTCGCTCAGATCCGGGCGGCGCTAGGGTAGACTCCTCCTCCCCTCTCGCTCAGATCCGCGGTGCTAGGGTTGGCTCCTCCTTGCTTGAAGAACGGGATTCATCAATCGCTATCGCCACATCTCCATCGCACCGGTTCACCACCGCTCCACCGCTGCCGCGCAGGCGCCTGACGGGGGACCTCTTGTGGCTATCAAAGTATATACTCCGTATAACACCTGTTCATCTAAATTAATTAGCAATTGCTAATTATCCCCAAAGTTGATGGTAGTCAAGGCGATCGGATCTGCCATGGCCGGGTGAACACAGTTTCTAATTCCTATTCTATTTTTACCTTCGGTTTTGAAAATTGAGGATTGAGTGTGGTATCAATCACTCTTGTGCAATTGATTTTTTTTTTCAGTCACTTATTCAGTCGAATATGTCGAATTTTAGATACTAGTGACAGTGAATTGGTTAATTATTCGGTAAAATTTGATTCATTATTCGTTAGTATATGTAGTTTTCAGTTTGACAAATAACATAATAAATATTATTCGGTAAAATGTAAAACATTATTCGGTGAACTACGAAGCATTATTCGTGTAAATTGTAAGTATCATTTAGGGATTTGAGGTTTTATTTATTTGAAATTGATGAATTAAAAACAAAACATTATTCAGTATAGCATGTGACAAATTATTCATTGAAATTGGTAAATAATATAATATTATTCGGTAGCATATAAATCATTATTCGGTGAAATTATTAAATTTTTAAAACGAAATCAGGTAGGTCCCACCGAGAAGCTACAACGATTAAAATTATCCTCGTAAATCTGATAAAAGGTGAAATGTGAAATATTATTCGGTGAAATGTGAACAATTATTCGACGAAATTTGGGGTTTTTGAATTTTGGATACTTAGGGTGAAAAACCAAATTAAATGTATCCCAAAATAAAATAAAATAAAATAAAATAAAATAAATATCAACTTGGTGGTCCCCATATCAACTACTGATTATCACAGATTCACAATTGAAATCTGCAGGTATATCTCCCTCCACACACAGCGCGTGAATGAAGGTAAGTAATTTTTTTTGGTGAGTCCCACGTTTTTTAATTAAAAAAAAAACAAAAACAGCTAATTAATCTTAGCCATCCATCAACTCTCTATTAATGGTCCAGATTCGTGCACTAGATATATTCTAAGAGGTGTGCACAAGGGAACCACTCCCTATATATATATATATATATATATATATATATATATATATATATATATATATTGCATTTTTATGACATATATCCATTCATACAAGCAAGTACCTTAAGGTTTATGACATATAAATGATATAATGCATAAACAAGACAGAAACTCAACATAGACAAATGAGAAGCATAATTAAATATATTCAGGAAAACGTAGCCTAGTTGATATTTTGGATAAAAATATCAATGCTCGCATTTTTACATAATGGTTTCGGCTAAGACATTTTAGAGAACATCAATGAACCAACAAACAGCCAGAAACAAAGCTTGGGTAAATACTCTTATTGTTTAAATGCTACAAAAATCAGAAAATCACATAGGCCTGAAATCAACTAAAACATGAATATATGGAATGAAACTTATGGTTAATCAACAACAGTAAACTTGATTCTTTCTAATTTTCTAAGACAACTACACATAACAGATACTCCTATTTATTCATGAATTTAAGTAATCCCACTATTTATTCATGAATTTAAAGTAATCCCACAGAGGAAATTCAAAAAGAACAAAGCAGTAGAAATAACCAGCCCCTTTAGTCTGGGAAGAAGGCAAGGCTTGAGATTATCTCTCAAAAGTTTGAGCTCTGCTTTATTCTTTATACTGTGGTCCTGGTGATATTGCAACTCCCTGACCAATGATTTATACTTCAAATGAAGAGCTCTTGATTCACGTTTATGGCCGGGGGTGGTGGTGGATGTGAGGATTGCTTGTGATTCTCTCCATCGGTGGAAAACGGAAGGTGTTCGATTTCTTTAATTACGAGATGTTTCCCATAGTTGCTGTTTTATTCCAAGTTTCCTCAGCTCAACTAGGCCGCGTTCAATTGTCACATTTTACATTCTTAGACAACCACCAGAATAAATGAAAACGTGGATGCTCCATTTTGATGAAAATTTCAGATTAAAAAATAAAATATAATCGAAAACTGTCGGTAGAGTACCATCGATAGCATCATGAGATGTTGATGGCTGCCCACTACGGCTAACCCAGCTTTGTAGTCGTTCTTCTACAATGTCTTCTTCAACGCGGTGGTTTTTTGCTCTATTCCAGAAGTAGATAAGCCAAGCCTACATTCCAAGGGAACAAGGTAACATAAAAACCAGCAAATAACAAACAATTAAAGTGATGAAATGACTCGTATAAAAAAAAGCGATGAAATGACTAAGGCATCATACCTGCTTGAAAAGAACATCATCAGACTCTGATCCCCCTTCAGTTCTGCGAATAAATGAATGATGTTTAATCATATCAGTTCTGCGGATATCTACACCGCTAGTTTTTACTATTTCCACCGCTAATCACCGCATACCTATGCAGTGAGTTTAATGACAGTCAACGCACCCACCGCATACCTATGCGGTGACCCACCGCATATACATGCGGTGAGGCGACCCGTGCATAGACCCACCACATCGTACTGCGGTGGGTAGGTCCGTTCCGTTCAAACCCCACCGCATACCTATGCGGTGGGTTTCGGATAACCTGATTTTGGATAACAGTTTGGAGGTCCGGTCCGGTGTTGTGAGCGGAATCTGCCATGTTTTACAGTTGCTTTTATATCGTTTTCTGCATACATTTCATGCATTTGGGCTAAGATAATACAGAATCTATGTAGTTTATGCTTATTTGCCAAATTATGGAATCTACACCAGTTTCTGTTTAATTTCGCAGAATTCGAGGCAAATTACAATAGTTCTAAGAAAGGTTGGAAATGCTCGGAAATCAACTACAGAAGTCCAAGGTCAAGAAGCAGCAGAACCAGGACGAATCAAGCCGGAGCTCAACCTTACTCGATCTAGAGTACACTTACTCGATCTCGACAAAGGGTGTCCGAGCATGTCTGGTCGAGAAGAGCATGATCGAGGAAACTGAGTCAGAGACAACCCGACTCCCGGAGCCTTACTCTATCTCGAGGAATCTAGTCGAGATAGACCAAATCCTGATGCCATGTCCGGAGTCGAAGAGATGTGCCAAGTCGAGAAGCCGAGGACCCGGAGACGCTGGGCACACTTTACTCGATCTCGACAAAAGTTGTCGATATAGACAAAATCTTCACCACCAGTCCGAGCCAATGCCGAGGAGAAGAGTCCTTGACCAAGACCAAGCAAGTCGATGAGACATGGTTACTCGATCTCGAGTAAGCTCATCGATCTCAAGGACCTTAGAGAGCCAAGGTCCGAGCCATGACGAGCACCAGCTGCTCGACCAAGCCCAGCCAAGCCATACTCGACGCCACTTCTACTCGATCTCGAGTAACCTTGTCGAGATCGAGGAAACCGCGTCCCGAAGCCGCGTTACGCGTTTTGCTGTCCTACTCGGTTTGGGGTTGCTTGGAGCCGAAGATTGCCGAAGTCTATCCGTGTCTATCAACATCTATCTATGGAGAGAAGACCTATCAACACAAGAAGAGATTTACCTATTTTAGATATAATTTTCCTTTTAGATATAATTCTTTAATTGCATTTATTTATCTTAAAGTCTTTAGATATAGATTTAGATAAAGATAGATATATTCTATCATTGAATAGCAAGGAGTAGAAGGCTATGAATAAAGCCTTAGGGGCTGGTTTTTCATCATTGAATTTGAGAGAGAACAAGTAAGTAGTAGTAGTAGAGAGAGAGAGTTTGTGGCGAGCAAGGTGGAAAGGCGAAAGCGGATTTGGCTTGTTCGTTTGTAAGCTTTCTTTTATTTAATTCAATGCAAGTTAGTTTCTTTTGTTATTTGATGTCTTTCTTGATGACGAAGAGCGAGTAGTCCACCCACTTCTGGGGCTGGGGTGAGCCCGACGGTGGCCATGTGAGGTGATGCGGTAAAGGTACAATCTTGTTATGCAATTCGTCTTCTATCCCTATGAGCATGATTCTTTTGCGAAAGTTGAAGGTGATCCTTGTTTGTGTTATTGAAGCGAAAGTGATCTTAATGCAACTTGGGTTAATTATGTGAAAAGAGTTAGTAACAATTAGGGTTTTGTGAAAGCCTCTATATGCCTATTTGTTAGTAACGAAAGTTATTTTGATGGAAAGCATGATCTTTTATGCCTTTATGTGTTACTTTGCATGGTTATCGTTGTGGCGTTGATACCCTGGCTTTGAAAGTTCTTTATATATTGATTTATTTCGTCCGAAATCTGGGTTCTGTGTTCGAAATTGCAAATTTGAAGTTTCTGTTTTGTTGTCGATCTAGAGTAGTTTTAGTCGATCTAGAGTACTGTTTACTCGAGATCGAGTACCTGTTGGTCTAGATCGAGTTTCTGTTTCGATTCTGAGTTTTCTGTCATCACTGTTTTTAGTCTATCTCGAGTAGATCTTTGTCGAGATCGACGAGTTTCTGTCTTTACTTTATTTTCTGTCTTTCGTTTGTTATTTCTGTCTTTGTGTCTTTGTTTCTGTCTTTTGTTTGCTTTTCTGTGAGATTTACAGCTACCAAGGATCCGCTGACACGCTTCCTCGTGGATCGATCCTGACTTCCCACTACTGCATAGGGAGGAGGTCTTGTAATCATTTGCAAGGGACGAAATCTGGTTTGCTGTGATTTATTTATATTTTATTGTAAGTCTCAATTTCCTCCTACAACAAATTGGCACCGTTGCCGGGGAGGCTATCATTCGCGCCTTAGGTAGTCAGGTCTCACTTTTCTTTTGAGTTACTTTACAGGTGTATGCGCCGTTCTGGTCAACCACCTGAGTTTGACGGCTTAGACGAACCGGATCGCCTCCTACATATCCGAGCTAAACTACAAAGAGCCGTGGCGGCCGCTGAGACACAAGAACAGCTAATTGCGAGGCTTACAAGGGAATTAGCCGCTAAAGATGCTGCTATCGCCACTGAGAAAGCAGCAAGGGAACAAGCAGAAGCTGAGCTTGCTCAGTACCCAACCACGGCAGAGGATTATATGCACCCAACTCTCGTCGTGCCTGAATCGGCGATTCTAATCCCTGAAAACTCTTTTGAAATTCGCACTCAATTCCTTATAGTTATTTGCAAGGGACGGAATCTGGTTTGCTGTGATTTATTTATATTTTAATTTGCATACTCGATTTCCTCCTACAACAAACGGTAACAAACCCACCGCATGTATATGCGGTGGGTTGTGTAAAAATCTTTTATAATTCGAAAAAACCCACCGCATAGGTATGCGGTGGGTTTCGGATATCTTGGAACCAATCGGATTTAGGCATAACGGACTCCGTTGTACCCTAACCCACCGCATATACATGCGGTGGGTTTCATACGGTCAACGCATCCACCGTATAGCTATGCGGTGGGTCAGGGGAAGATGCGATTAAGCCACCGCATGCCTATGCGGTGGCTTTGCGGTGTAAATAGTAAAAATTAGCGGTGAACTTATCATCATCCATAAGAACAAGTTTCATTACCGAATGGCTCATGAACTTGGTTTCAGCAGGTGACTTGGAAGCCGATAATATAAGAAATTATGACAATTAACACCTAATAATAGGAGATCACTTACTAGTATATTTTGAAAAGATATGCCGAGTGCCGACAAGGGCAAATAACTTAAACACGGGGTGATGTTTATGTTTTAACTTAAATGTTCCTTAGTCAAAAAGGGGACATTAATAAAATGGATTCAATGAAAAACCTTCCCCCCTATTGATTATGTCTCTGAATTGTTATATATCTTATTATTTAATTTATTTGAAAATAGAAATGAAAAAATGAGATTTTTCATTTCTATTTTGTGAGATATTATGTACTAAGAAGTAAGAATTTTGCTTGGGTAATCAAAATATATCTTTATAACTTAAAATAAGTATTGATGTATATATTCATGTATTCCTTAAAATTTTGAAGTATTTTTATAATATTGCCATTTCTTTTTTAAATCTCGACGATTAAAGAGAAATAGGGTAGTTTATGGACAACTCGTTTATGTGTGGTGTTGGTTTAAGGACAGAAGAGAAGGAGAGATGTGTTTCTGGTTTAGGGACTTGATTTGAGTAGGGATGGCAATGGGTCAGGTGATGGGTGGATGGATCCCCATTTCACCCGACCCACCATGGATGACAAATTACTCCATCCAACCCACAACCCATATCCACTTCACCCATATCCACTTTCACTCATATCCATCGGGTGAGCAGGTGAAATGGGTGAAATAAGGATGACATATGGGTGATTTTTGCTAAATACACATCATTGAATTCCAATAAAACGTGTAGGGAAAATAGTGGCTAAAATAACATTATCTTGCACATTAAGTCTTAAATAAGTCATTATAAGTTTAAATTATATTGTCTTAAACATATGACCATAAGTTTTAAACACAAACGAGAGTTGAAATAGTATAAGCCGCTCAGCAACATCAAGACGAGTGGTAGAGGACGAAGAGGGCAAGTGGTTTGAAGAACGAAGTGCCGATTAGGAAGTTATAGTTAAAAAAAATTAGAAAGTTTATATTTCTTGTATATAAAATATATAAATAATAATTTTATAACGTTGATGGATGGTGGATCGGGTCGGGTGGTGGATGATGAGTCGGGTGGTGGATAGGGTGTGGGTGGAAAAAATCCCACCCCACCCGACCCACCACCCATATCCATTTTCCACCCGCTTTTTTTCGGGTTTTCATCCACTTTTTCGGGTCGGGTGATTCGGGTTCGAGTCGGGTGCGGGTGAAATTGACATCCCTAGATTTGAGGTTGAAGATCACCTATACTTTAAAAGGGGATTCCCTGTTTGAGGTTGAAGATTTTTTTGAAAAATGATTTAATGGGTGCTTTTTTTAGGAAAAAATCCGGGCGAGCGAGCTCTACCCGGCAGCATCCTTATGGATGATGTCTAAAAGACCAAAATCGTTGTGAATATTGACATTCTAGGCAGAGTGGCAAAGGTGTGCAACCTTATCAACCACTCTATTGCCTAACCGGAGAACATGAAAGAAAGACACTTTTCTCATAGTCGATAGAAGGAGTTTATATCTGATAAGATCAGTTCGATTTTCCAAGGACATTTAGATGTTTCTTTTAGGTGGTTTATAACTATAAGGGAACCACCTTCAATGTGGATTTTGTCGACGCGATATTTTCCTTTCCGCGTTACTACTTCGGGATTTTTTATCAGCTTTTATCTATTGTTGGACGACTTTTGAAATATTTTATTATTATTTTAGGATTATTTTCAGATCTTTCTTTTAGGAATATAGATAGAGAATTAGGGTTAGATTATAGGGGATCCAATTTTTCACGTCAGAAACGCTAGTTGCAGACATTGAGAACTTAGGCTTTTCAGAGATTTCTTCTGGAAGGGTTGTTTTGCTGGATTCAAGATAAGTTCCTTTAATCTAGTTTTATATTCTTCCATCATGAATTCTTTGATTATGTTTGAATCCATGTCTGGCTAGTTTTCTTGTTCTGGGGTCGGGGTGATCCCAACGATGCTGAGATAGACATGTGCGTGATGATTGCCTGAATGAATTCTATTGTTTGTTTGATTTGATCTATGAGTGCTTAATCCGATTAATTCTATGATTGATTGGAATCCTTTTGATATTCAACACGCGCCAGCTGCGAATTGAGATTGGATACATAGACAAAGTTGTTGGAAAACATGGATTGAACTTGAGAATTGTTTATGAGCAATCTATTTAATTCTCTTGAGGATATTAAACTATCGTAGACAACCTAGGTTTGAATTGATTATGCGGATCGCGCCTGCGATTGTTTGATCGATTTGCTCGCTAGGGTCTAAGTGCTTAAAGAGTCCAATATGATTGATTGATTCTGCAACAAGCGCAAGCTGAGTGGTAATTGATTGAATCGGACATAGTTATTGCGAGATGCGTAGGCTGAGCAATAATGAATTTAGATAGTTTACCTTCAAATATCTGTTTTCAATTTGTTCAGGCATGAAAATTATATAGTCTATCGAAGATGCATTGTTGTGGTGAACCTTGACTCTGGAATGTTTCACATCATATAATCACCGAAACTTGCAATTTGTTATTTTTCCTCTTCTTATTTTCTCATTCCGTCAAAAATCACTTCTCTTATTTGGCTTAGTAAACTAGTTGAGGTTCTGCGATTGATATTCACACAGCCCCTGAGATTCGACACTCGATTACTACAATTGACACCGTACGCTTGCGGGGTGTTGGTTTTAGACCGATCAACTATCTCTATGGGGTACAGGGACTTGTTTAAACACATGTTGGTTCCGCATGTACCAGGCTGTCCACCATGAAAATGCAAGCTCCACCTTGGATACAAAGGAAAGGTTGTTTCCAATGAATGAGATGATTGACTTTATATCTCGTGAATGATTTATCATACTAGATATTGTTGAGTGTATGTGTGACGGTAAGCGAAAGAGGGAAAGCACAAACTGGCATTCTAACAAAAGGTGATCATCATCTTCTACTGCACAGTTGCACAAGCTGCAGGTGGAGGGTACGGAAGTCCCATATTGTGCTAGTCTAGATCCAGTTGGAAGGCCATCCTGTTAAATTTTCCATAAAAAATTTGTTACCTTTGGCAGAATATCCAATTTCCAAATCCATGCATTAGTGTCTAAATTCAAAGCGGATTGAACCGTGATTAGTTTGTATGCACTTGACGTGGTGAACCAACCAGCTCTATCAGGCCACCAATATAAGCGATCCTCAAAGGGTGAAATGGGAAGTGGAATATCCAAGATTTCTTTGACTATGTCTTCTGGTAATGCATTGTTAAGTTTTTCTGTCCACCATCTACCACCTAAAATATAGTTACTAACGGTTTCTTCTATGTTATTAATTTGAGGGCAATTCTCCCTAGCCTGTATAGAGGAAGTTGTAATCCAATTATTCATCGAAAATTTGACGGAAGTACCATTTCCAACAGACCAAATTAGATCAGTCCTAAATTTATCAATGAGAGTTGTCAATTTGGCCCATTGTCATGAGGAATCTCCTCTTTTCTTGTATTCAAAGATGTTAGTTGAACGTAGATACTTGTGTTTGATAAGAGTAACCCAGATATTTTCTAAGCCCTAACCCTCTACATTTTTTCGGTCTGCAAACCCTATCCTAGCTAATAAGCGAGAGGTGTTGTAGATCTTTATTCCAAAAGAACATTATGTTAATCCGGTCAAGCTCCTTATGTATCGATGAGGGTAACATAAAGTTATGCATCGTATACAACGGTTTAGCTGATAAGTTTGTATTAATTAGGATTGCTCGTCCCTGTTGTGATAAAGCGTTGGCGCGCCATTTACTTAGTTGTTCTTTAGATTTAGAGATGATGTCTTCAAAAGTGTGTTTGTTTACTCTACCGTTAATAATCGGACATCCGAGATATTTTTCAAGCGAGTTTTCGTTAGTAATACTTAAACAACTGCTAAGTTCTGAGATCCTAGAGTTTGAAATGTCTTTTGTGGCTTGGAAGCTAGATTTATGATAGTTAACTTTTTGTCCAGGAACTTTACAGTATGAATCAATTATTTCTCTAACTTCCTGTCATGCAGCAACACTGCCTCTTGAGAAGATAATGATGTCATCAGCAAATGATAACAAAGGAACCCGAGTGTCTTTCCTGCCGAAGGTAAAACATATAGCACTATTATCCACATTTGTTTCTGCTAGGAGTTTCCGAGCTAGGATTTCTGCTCCCAAGATAAACAAAAAAGGGGATAGAGGATCCCCCAAGCGAAGACCCCGAGAGGGGAAAAACATATTTGTAGGGCCATTGTTAACTAGTACTGAGAAGGAAACAGTTGTTACGCATTCCATAACCCAAGTGATGAAAGTAGGTTGAAACCCGATTTTTTCTAAAATCTTTTTTGTGAAGCTCCAATCTACTCTATCATAAGCTTTCTCCATGTCAAGTTTATTTGCCAACCATCCTTCCCTACCCGTACGCGATCTGAATGAGTGGAAGATTTTGTGGGCAATTAGGACATTATCTTGGATGGCACTGTCAGACACAAATTAAAGGCGCCCTGAAGAGGGTGAATAAGTTTACCTATAATTGTTTTGATTCTTTCTGTTAAAATTTTTGAAATGATTTTATATAGTGTAGAACATAGACTAATTGGGGGGTAGTGAATTGTAGTAGTAGGGTTTTCCCACTTACAAAGAAGAGATATAAATGTATGATTTATTTGTTTCAGCAGTTTGCCAGAGTGGAAGAAACTTTTTACAGCACGAATGATGGATATGCCAACAATGTCCCAGTATTTCTTATAAAATTCGGCTGTAAAACCATCTGGGCTTGGTGATTTGTTGTTGCCAAGATTGAAAGTAGCAGCCTTGATTTCATTATTAGATGGGTGTCGAATAAGGTAAGCATTTTTGTCAGGGGTAATTGAGAGATGTATTAGATTTAGCATTTCCTGTATGAGTCTATCGTCTATTGCTTCCTTTTTTAATCTTTTTTCAAAATCGCTCTTGATTTCATTTCTGATATTTTCCTCTCCTATTATCGGGGTTCCTTCAACATGAGTTATATTGCGAATTTATTTCCTATGTCTTCGACCCAAAGCAACCCGATGAAAATAAGTTGTGTTCGAATCAGAAAGTTTGAGATGCTTTGTCTTGACTCTTTGGTTCAGAAAGTTTTTTGGTAAAGAAGTAGTTTTTCCTTTTTAGTAATGAGGTGCTTTTCTCTATTGTTGATTGACCTGTTATTATCTCTTGATATCGAAGTTTGAATATTGAGAAGTTCGATTTCCACCTCATTTAATTGGCGAAAATATTTTCGAATGTTCGTTTATTCCATTCCTTAGCTTTTTTCTTCAGAATTTAATGTTTGAACATTAGTTGATACATAGTCGAGCCAGACAATTTGCTCGCCAAGATTGTTTAACTATGTTTCGGAAATCCTTCCGTTGAAGCCAAATATTCTCAAACTTGAACGGAAGAGCTTTGAAGACCAATCCATAATCAAGAGTTATTGAAATGGGGTAGTGGTCAGATGATGAAAAGGCTCCGTTGTAAGTGATTAGGTTAGGGAATTTCTGAATGATCTGGTGATGAACAAGCACCCGGTCAAGTTTTTCACGAAGGGTGTTTTCGTCATCCGGGTTCTTTCTCCAAGTGAATGGGTTTCCGAAAGTAGGTAGATCTAGCAGAGTGCAGTCATTTTTAAATTGTAGCAGTCTAGTGAATCGAGCGGAACGAAGGTTAGCTCCACCCAGCTTGTCTTCACTTCATAAAATTTCGTTCAAGTCACCCAGAACAATACAAGGAATGGTCTAATAACTCATAATGGATGTTAACGTTTCCCAGAATGATTTCATTTGTTAATTGGAGGCGCGTATACAAATAGCAATAGAGTCATAAAGCTCCGTCGCTGCACACCTCCGTCGACCGCCCCTCTCTCTCCGTTGCCGACAACCACCACCATCTTCATCGTTGTCGGACCACTGTCATCGCTCGCGCTTGAGTCGAAGAAGTATCCTTGTCTCCCTGGATCTCGAGATTTGTTGGGGGAATATGATTCCGGTGTGGAATTTCCTGTTGCAGAGGGTGAAATCGAAGAAGACAGTGGAAAAGATTCGTTGAAATGTCCTCGTTCATGGCAGCAGAGATGGTGCCGCTAGGGATTGCCGGCGGTGGATAGACCATGGACGTGGCTGCTGTTGGAGAGGAGCGAAATCACGGTCGGGTGTTTACAATTAGGGTTAGGAAATCCTCTTTGGCGTCTCCTACTGAATCACAAATACACATGTGAAGCGTGCAATGAACAAAAACAATGTCGGTAAGGCAGTTCTTAATCCAATTGATAGGAAATCAACAAGCTCATCCCCTGTTGTTTGGTAACTTCATTTCGATTTCATGGGCTTTGTGGCTCTAGATCCCATTACTGTTAGTTTTTGTGTGTAATTCGGAGTAGGTTAGTGGGATTTTTGAGAACCTGTTGTTATGTGCAATTGCTTTTGAATGATGCCAGTAAATATTAGGCAAAGCTATAAGTTAGGGGGAATGTCAAGAACTGCTTACTCCACGTGAGACAAGCGCATCTTGTACAGGAAATTATCCATGGGTTGTATTGATCCTCCCTTTTTATGTGTCTTTTATACACCTTCGTTAGCTTGAGAGCAAGTGCTTGTAAAAGCTCAAGATACCCCTTCTCTGAACCGGCACTACAGTAGCCTTGTAGTTGTCCATTTAAGTTAACAAACTTGTATTTTCCCATGATTTTGTTTGGTGCATGTGTCACCACACGTGCTTTGTATTGATTACAATAGTTAGTTTGGGAATAAAGCAAAGATGGTTAAGTAGTTAGAACTATAGCCATCTTTACAAGTCTTGCAACCAAGATGGTGATGATTGCTAAGCTAATCAAGGACATTCCTTGGCTTTCAATTTGTTCGATTGTTCCTCACCAAAAAAAATTGTTAGATTGTGTGTAATTAATGCCGCTCAGGAGGAAGGACCAAAGGTGGAAGAAGCGGGTTAGTGAACCGGCTTCCGGTTTATTTTATTTCGAACCGATTTAAACAAAAATGGTTGGTTTCGTTAATATAAGTATGAAATAATTTGGTGACAAATACGATGACAATGTCACCACTATAAAAACAAGGTAATAGGCACTGTCATCACTATAAAAACAGGGTTATAGACACTGTCACCACTATAAAAACAGAGTAATAGACATTGTCACCACTACAAAAACAGGGTCATAGACACTTTAATCAAAGGAAAATCCTAGGACAAGGTAAGCACAAACCAAAATACATGTGGTGACCGTTTTCCTTTAATATATGAATGGGTATGATGGTCATAGACGTTGTAACCAAAACACATGTGGTGACAATTCTCCTTTAATGAGATGAACAATTTCCTTCCAATATATGAATGAGTAAGAGGGTCATAGACATTGTCACCACTATTAAAACAGGGTCGTAGACACTGTCACTACTATGAAAAAAGGGTTATAGACACTGTCACCACTAAGAAAAAAGGGTCATAAACATTGTAATCAAATGAAAATCCTATAAACGATGTAACCAAAATAAAAACATGGTCATAGACACTGTCACCACTATAAAAACAAGGTAATAGACACTGTAACCAAAGAAAAACCCTAGGACAAGGGAAGCACAAACCCTATAGGGGCTAATGAGAAACGGATATTCATGTGGTGACAATTTTCATCTAATAAATGAATGGGTAAAGGGGTCATAGACGTTGCAATCAAAATAAAAATAGGGTCCTAGACACTGTCATCACTATAAAAACAAGGTCATAGACACTATAATAAAAAAGAAAACCCTAAGACTTTGTAACCATAATAAAAAATAGAGTCATAGACACTGTAATCAAAATAAAAACAGTGTCATAGCCACTGCTACCACTATAAAAACAAAGTCATAGACACTGTAATCAAAAGGAAAACCCTATAGACGATGTAACCAAAATAAAAACAGCTTTATAGACATTGTCACCACTATGAAAAAAGGTTCATAGACACTGTAATCAAAGGAAAAAACCAGGAAAGGGGAAGCACAAACCCTATATGGGCTAATGAGATGTCAAAATACATGTGATGACAGTTCTTCTCTAATTTCTAATTTCTAGTTTTCTAGATTTTTTAAAGTAGTGTCACCACAATTAAAAAAAAATTAAAATGTAACTATTATTGTAACCACTATAAAACAAAAAAGTCATAGATACTGTCACCACTATAAAAGCATGGTCATAGACACTGTAATCAAAGGGAAATCATATCATAAAGGAAGAACAAACCCTATAGGGACTAATGAGAAGTCAAAATAAATGTGATGACATTTCTCCTCAAATACATGAATAGGTAAGGGGGTCATAGATATTGTAATCAAAATAAAAACAGTGTCATATCCACCGTCACCACTATAAAAACAAAGTCATAGACACTGTAATAAAAAAGAAAACCCTATAGACGTTGTGATGAAAATAAAAACATCTTTATAGACACTGTCACCACAATTAAAAAACGGTCATAAACACTATAATCAAAGGAAAACCCTAGAAAAAGGGAAGTGCAAACCCTATAGGAGATAATGAGAAGTCGATATTCATGTGATGACAATTCTCCTCTAATATATGAATGGTTAAGAGGGTCATAGACGTTGTAAGCAAAATAAAAATAGTGTCATAACCATTTTCACCACTATAAAAACAAAGTCATAGACACTGTAATCAAATAGAAAACCCTATAAATGCTGTAACCAAAATAAAAACAGTTTTATAGACACTGTCACCACTATGAAAAACGGTCATAGACACTGTAATCAAAGGAAAACCCTAGGAAAAGGGAAACACAAACTCTATAGGGGCTAATGAGAAGCCGATTGTCATGTGGTGATAGTTCTCTTCTAATATATGAATGGGTAAGAGGGTCATAGACGCTGTAAGCAAAATAAAAATAAGGTAATAGACACTGTCACCACTATTAAAATAGGGTCATAAACACTGTAATAATAAGGAAAACCCTATAGACGTTGTAACCAATATAAAAACAGCTTTATAGACACCGCGATGAAAAAAGGGTCATAGACACTGTAATCAAAGGAAAACCCTAGGAAAAGGAAAGCACAAACCCTATAGGGGCTAATGAGAAGCCGATTTTCATGTGGTGACAGTTCTCCTCTAATATATGAATGGGTAAGATGGACATAAACGCTTTAACCACTCTTAAAACAGGGTCATAGACCATGTAATCACTATAAAAAAAAAGGGACAAATACATTGTAACCACTATTAAAAAAAGGTCATAGACACTTGTAACCAAAAGAAAAACCCTATGATCGATTAGGGAAGCACAAACCCTAAATGGGCTAATGGGAAGCCAAAAGAACATGTGATGTACAATATGGTTTAGGGTTTAGGGTTAAGTCTTTAGGGTTTAGGGCCAAGGCCCTAAACCCTAAAATGTTAAGTACAGTACGCTGTTAAGAGATGATTGTTGTCATCAAATGGAAAACCATAGGACAAGGTAAGCAAAAACCCTAAAAGGGCTAATGAGAAGCCAAAAGACATTAGGTGGACAATTCTTCTTCAATATTTGAATGGGTAAGAGAGTCATAGACACTGTTACCACTATGAAAACAGGATAATAGACACTGTCACCACTATAAAAACCGGGTCATAGACATTGTAACCACTATGAAAAAAGGTCATAGGCACTGTAATAAAAGGAAACCCTATAGAAGTTGTAACCATTATAAAAACATGGTCATATACACTGTAACCAAAATAAAAACAGGGTCATAGACACTGTAATCAAAGGAAAACCCTATAACAAGGGAAGCACAAACCCTACAAGGGCTAATGAGAAGCGAAAATACATGTGGTGGTAGCTTTCCTTTAATATGTGAATGGGTAAAAGGGTCATAGTCTCATAGACGTTGTACCCAAAATAAAAACAGGGTCATAGACACTGTCACCACAGTAAAAACAAGGTCATATACACTGTAACCAAAGGAAAATCCAGCGAAAAAACGTGTGGTGACAGTGTCACCAAAGAAATAACGTATGACAAGGAGGGCTAATTATGTTCAAAATATATCATCATCATCATCATCATCATCATCATCATCATCATCATCATTATTATTATTATTATTAAAACTAAAGAGAATATAAGGAGTACTTGTCAAAATGCACGTGGTTATAGGGTCATAGACACTGTCACCACTATAAAAACAATGTCATAGACACTGTCACCACTACAAAAATAATGTCATAGACACTGTAATCAAAATAAAAATAGGGTCGTAGCCACTGTAACCAAAGAAAAACAAGGTCATAAACACTGTAACCAAAATAAAAATAAGGTCATATATACTGTCACACAAGTGTTAATCCATTATGAATGAAAAATGTGTTCGAGGGGTCATGCAACTCACTGTAAATCTCTATATTTATTTCGGAAATCAGGACTCCACTTCTTGGTGGCAAGACTTGTACAGGTGGCTTCATGTTACATCTACTTTTTGAGTGTCAAATAGCCTTGCCAAGATGCAACTCAATCAAAAAGCTAATCCAATCCAAAGTAATCTAAATTTGAAATGACTAGAAATCTAGTTAACAAGTAATGGATGCTATCAAATTCAATATAGGGAGCTGATTTCCAACTTTAATTCTCAAAATTCACAACGAAAACAACCACTTTTGGTGCTTTTGGGTGAAATTACATTAGCTGTCAAGTTTTTGACATTGGAAAGCTCTTTCTTCCGTTCATGGCGCCCCTCCTTCATCATTATCGTCTTCTTCAAGTTCATGGCTCCAAAATCTGCATCTCATTCAATTCCAATTCGATATATTAGCATTGAGTAAGTAGTGTCTCATTTCAATCGCATGAAAATCCCAAATTTCATACTTAAGCTCCCGTCGTTCCTCGGAATCAGATACCGCCGGTGCTCATCCATGAAATCGTGGACAGATCGATCTTGCACAATAAATGATCATAGGAAGCCCAAAATCTGATCAATGTTCAATCACTTGAAATAATAAAACCCTAGATCTGAGCCGGGAATGAACGAGAACGACGCGGAGGGCAAACGACATCGAAACGAGAGGCTTGGAAATGGACAAACCGCGGTGACAGAAATCCATCGGTGATGAAGATGGATACCTTCGAGCTTCCATGGTATGCCTTCAATGGCGGAGAGGTCCATGGTCGGCCTTCAATGCTTGTCACCACCAAGCCGCCACCAATCCCACCAAGTACCACCGTCGAGGGAGCGAGGACGAGCGAGAATGGAGGGAGCGAGGACGAGCGAGAATGGAGGGAGCAGCCATGAAGATCTGAGGATGAAGAAGACACGGGAACCGGAGATCTTGGCCATTGTTTCTCCTACGAACGAAAGTACTAAATAAGAGGTAGGGGCAAAAGGGGGATTATGGAAAATTTTTGGACATTTACTAGCAATGCTCCCATCTTAGGACATTTAGTATTTGGTCCAAAGGCCGAAGGCCTTTGGACCAAATTACTTCTTCTTTTTTAATTTTCTTTTAACATTTTATCATGCAAATATAAGAGTACGTTGCGCAAATATAACCATAAGTTGTGCAAATATGTCCCAAGTCTAGTTTTTTTATTTTATTTTTTTTTACATTTTGACGTGCAAATATAAGAGTACGATATGCAAATATAATCTTATGTTGTGCAAATATAACATTTTGTTGTGCAAAATGTAATTTTTTTTTCCTCTTTTTTTTCGTTTCAGCACTTTTTGTTGTGCGAAAATAACTTTACGTTGTGCACATATAACAATTTGTTGTGCAAATGTAAAAATAAAAATATAGTAGATATGAATCACATAATAAAATATAGATATTTTTTTAATTCCCATGTTTCTGGGGTCGTTTTTGTAATTTACCAAAATTTCTTCTTCTACCTTATCATCGATCTGGAATCAGATCTAGCGTCATTCCCTCCGGTCTCGCTCCGGCCTCCTTCGCTCCGACCTCGCTCCCTTGCTCGCTCGATCCGCCACTCGCTCCCTCCCTTGCTCAGCCGCTCACTCGCCCCTGCCTCGCTCGCTCGCTCGTTCCGGCCTCCGCCTCGTCGCTGCCTCGTTCCCTCGCTCGCTCGCCGTCATCCATTTTACTCCTCTGCTCCTTGTCGTTTGTCTCCGCCGCTCCTCCTCCGCCGCCGCAGCTCCTCCTCCAATCTGAGGTCGAATTCCATTTCCGATTGAATTAGATATGAAGCCGATTGAAGTCCAATTCCATATCTGAAGTCAAATTCCTTCAATTACCTTGCTTCAGATCGAGATATCGAAGCTTCCGATCCGGTCACTCTTGTCGAAGTTCTGCATGCAACCATGGCTGTTGTCGTGGGAAGCCACATATCTAATTCGACCTCAGATCGTTTCCTTGCTCTCGATCTGGAACTTGACTTCAGATCGCTCGCTCTCTTGCTTCAGATCGCTCCCTTGACTTCAATCGCCTTGCTTCAATCAGATTGCAGGCTCGCTCGCTCCCTTGCTATAGATGAGCGAACTGGATACCGTCGACCTCTCTCGCTCTCGGGTCTCGGAGGAAAGCGCGGATCTGAGGAACAGGAAGAGGAAGACGGAGATCGGAGGAGGAGAGTAGAACAGAAGGAGGAAGCCGGGAGGACAGAATCAGAGGTCGCTGGAAAGGGAGGAAGGATTTGAGGAAAGAGATGATGAATTGAGGGATTTAAATGTGTGGACAATTTTTCAATTTGTCCAAAATCTTGGACATTTTGCCATTAAGGCCAAAAAAATGCCAACATACCAAATTTTCTATTGATTATTTGTATGCTTTTTTCATCGACACCCAAAATATGGTAAAATATCATTATCAACACGTACCAACCAACTTAATTAGTAACCAATTAAGTTAGTACAACCCCTTTGGTGGTTGGTAATGGTTTGGATTTTAGGATTACCAATTATAATTGGTTGGTATGTGTTTAACGACAAAAACTAATTGGTATTGTACCAATTCCACCCATATTTCCAGTTATCATAGCCTTTAACGGTGTGTACTGTGTTTGGCCTAAAATCCTTGTATCCATATTCCATATAAGTACAATTTTATACTCCGTATTAAATTCAATTAAATCCTTTATTAAAAACATATGGAGTACTCCGTATCTTTTAAGCCATTTTTTTTATAGGTTACCTAAAAAAAATCTGATTGTTCTCAAATGTTTTACATCTCTACTTATTCAATTTATGATCGGTAAATTATGAGATATTTTCAAGGGTAATAATGAGAAAAAAAAAAGTTAATGAAAATAAGGTATAGAAATAGGTAGTGTACATGATATTAAAAATTCTAAAGACAATAAGGTACAGAAATATTTTTTTAATAACCTAACCAGCAAACAACATTTATAATATTGACCTTTTTTTATTTTGTTTTTCCCATCTTTTCCCACCAAATACCCAAACAACATTTATAATATCTTTTCTTTTCTCTTCCCCATATCCAAACATAAAATAGTTAAAATTATTCCCTTCCTTTCCCTTCTCTTCCCTACTTCCCCTTCCCTTCCCTTCCCTAAAAAAATCCACATACCAAACAGGGTGTAAATGTTCAAAAATTCTCAACATTTGAAAGCCATCCAATTTTTTCTAATTAATTCAATCCGCTCGTTTAACTCCTTAATAAGTGCATCTTTGAGCTACTCCTGTTGTGGTGATATTGAACCAGTACACTTCATTAAGGGTGTGTTTGACAACGGGATGAATTTTAGGACATGTTTTCTTACCATCATTAAAGGGGTGGAAGGGATGCTCAGGGTGGGGGTGGAGCGAGGCTGCAACGTTTGGCATCAGATGGAGGGGGTGGGGGTGGGCAGCGATATGGGGGTGGAACGGGGTGAAGGTGGGGGATTTTTCCCACCTTGGCATTGGGGGGGGGGGGTAAGGTGGAGGGGGTGGAGATGTGTGGAGATCCCAATTTGCCCTCAAAATAACCCTAGCAGCCACATTATCGCTGAGGGAGAGATCGAGAGCAGAGAGGAGTGATTCTGACGTAGCAAGCTTCCACAACATCCCAGTCCTTCCGAATCTCTGGCGACAAGGTATGTGCTCTCTCCCCTGGTGTTTGTTTGGTGTTTTTGCGGTGTTTGTGTGGTGTTTGATTACTTCTAGCCACTCTCTCCTTTTCTTCCGTTTGTCTTATATGGTACAGTTCCTCTTCCATATCTTGGTTTAATGCTATTGCAGGTAATGAGGTAGCGACCCAATCGGTGGCGGTAGCGACTGTCTCCCTTCCGAACGAGATCGCCTGAGGTGAAGCAACGGCTCCGGATCTGGTCTGTGGTGTTTGTGCGCCTGGTTCCAAGCTGTCAACGGTGGTGGTCGGGATAAGGGAGGAGGAGGGTTGATAATTTGATGTATGTTGTGGGGCAATATTGGTATTTTACATGAATTCCACCTTCAATAAACTCCAATCAACCAAACACTATATGGGATATATACTTTGAGAAATTAATCCCCATCCTTTCCATACCGTAAAATATATCTCCAGATCTTCCACCCCTTAAAAATAATCTCCACCCCTTAAAAAATTTCCGTGAGAAAACACACCCTTATTGGATGTGTTGGATTTTAGTGGAGCGATTTTTGGGATGGAAGAGATGGAGATTTAACACCCAAATTTTTCCGTTTTGTGTTTGGTTATATTTTGATTTTTTGGTGAATAGAGAAAAAGAAAAAGTCTAAATTGCCCCCAATAACCCACCTAAGATGACAAAATGACCTCCATAATATTCCGCCATGTGTCCTCCCTCTCCATCATAAACCCTTCTTCCCCAACAGTCGCATCCTCTCCCATCTACGCCACCTTCGCCGGAGCATTGCAAAGACGAATCAACCGAAATCCAAAAGGTGGGGAAAAGGACTCCGGTGCGCTAATTCACGAAACAAACACGCAATTGCCTAAATTGGATTGAATATCGGCGCTATTGAAAATAAATCGAAAAAAAGGAAGAGAATAAAAAGAAAACAGATTCAAAGAGATGGAATCCAGAGGAAGGAAAATGCCGATCGCTCAGCGGAGTCAACGGAGGTGGCGGTGTGCGGTGGTAGACGGTGGCGGTGGCGGTGGCGGAGTCAACTGAGGGAGCGGTGGGCAGTGGCAGTCGGTGGCGGTGCCGGTAAGGTGGCGGTGTGTTGCATATCGATTAACCAGAATAAAAATTAATCAAAGTGCATATGGAGGATTTGAGAGAGGGCAAAAAGGGCATCTACCCTCCCCCATCCAGCAAACCTCTTCCGAAGAGGATCGAAAATCCATCAAGTTCCATCCCCCAAATCCCCCTTTTCCCATCCCATGAACCCCACACATATACACACCCAAACACCTCGGCGCTATTCCCAATGCAATTTTCCCATCCCATACACCCCATAAACACAACACCCAAACACACACCCTTTAGGGTGTGTTTGGCAACGGGATGGATTTGAGTGGATGTGTTAGATTTTAGTGGATGTGTGGGATGGGAATGGATTTTTGGGATGGAAGAGATGGAAACTCAACACCAAAATTTTTCTGTTTTATGTTTGATTGTATTTTGATTTTTTAGTGGATGGAGTAACGGAAAAAGCCTAAATTACCCCCACTTACCCACATGAAAAGACCAAAACACCCCAGCTTCATACCCTTCATACCCCTCTTCTGCTAGTCGGCATGAAGCCATTCTCCCTGATGTCCGATTTTGCGACGGGGTCCGCCCGGAGGAATGAAGAGTCCCAAATCGAAGAAGCGGTGACTGGAGGGAAGGGGAGAACCAGAGAAACGACCACCAGCGCCGACCACCTCCTCCGTCGATCCGGTGGTGGAAGTTGAGAGAGAGGGGGAATCTTCCGGTGGCGGGGATGCCCCGAGCAGTAGCAACAGTCATTGCTCGCCGTCAAAGTTGAGAGAGAGGGAATCTTCCGGGGGCGGGGTTTAGGGACCCTTCCCACTCTCCGACAGCGGGGTTTGGGGACCCTTCCCACTCTCCTCGTTGTCCCTCCTCGCCAACACCCTCTTCTTCCTCAATGTCAACATCAATTCCGCCGACGACGAGCTCGATGAACAGTAACTCCGATCGGAGGTTGCTGTTGCTGGCAATGTATACTGGGTCGATCTGGTGGTGGAAGATATCAATTGCTCCATTCAACTTTTATGGAAGATCGGAGAACCCAAAGGGTAAAAAAGGGCATCTCCCCTTTCCCATCCAACAAACCTCCTCCAAGGAGGATCGAAAATCCATCCGCTTCCATCCCACAAACCCCCCGTTTTCCATCCCTCACATCCAACAAACACAGCCACCCAAACATGAGGGCGGGCATCCCGAGGCACTTTTCCCATCCCTCAAACCCCATAAACCCTACACCCAAACACACCCTAAGTCTTGAAGCATGTCATACTTTCTTCCCCTTCCCACTGTAAGTTCTTTGTTCTTCTTTTTCCCGCCTTTCACGCTTCTCTTGGTGTCTCTTGTTAGCTTCTTCTTTCTTAAACCGATGAGATTCTCTCAAAATATCCATCTCTTTTTCCTTCATCTTCAGCTCATGCTCTCTGAGGGTAATAAAATTACCAAACAATAGGGTACGTGATGTGTAGCTTTCCTCATTCAGTTCGTTACTCGGAGTAGCAACTCTCTTCCCAGCCCTCTTGGTTGCCTTAACACCTAGAGGACGACTACATGAACCATCGGTCCCACCCTCACTAACAGGAGTACTGGGGGTGGATCCCGAAGTGTATATATATGATCCTGATGCATCAATCTTCATCCTTTTGGAACTCGCTTCCTTTGGCTTTTGAACTGATATTTGCTACTTCTGCTCATTTCGAAGAATACGTCATGCGTTTTCATTCTTGAATGATGCATGCTTCTTGTGGTCCTCGATATAGAGGATACGAGCATTGTTCATCACATCGTGTGCTGCCTGCTCGCTAGCTCTAGCCCTTGACGCTTGGTTGAAATTACCTGCAAATTTACTAACATCAGCACTTACTCGTTGATAGCATGCCCAAATTTCCTAACATCAGCACTTACTCGTTGATAGTGTGCCCTAGATTTTTTTCGCATCGAGTGAAGCCATCCCCTCCCTCCTATTGTTGTAATATGTTGTTATTCTTGCCCAAAAATTTTCAAGTGACTGGTTATTTCCGTTGAGAGCATCCTTACTAGTGTTCAACCATGCACTCAAGAGTAGCTCATCTTCCTACTTGGACCATTGCCTTCGTTCAACACGTTCCAGTGATGGCTCATCATCGACATCTTTTTCTTGCACATCATCTTATGTGCTGTAAGGCGGGATGCTCTCTTGCGTAGCCCGTATTATGGGAGATTCGGTTGCATTTGAGATGTGATGTATAGTTTGGGTGGGATAACCCTCAGGGAGATGCATTGTATTGGTATAATACGGATGAGGATGAAATTGATGTGGACTACCCTGAGGGGGGTGATTCGGGGTGGGATAGTTTGGATCGGGATGTAACACCCTTTTATAAGTCAAGAGAATGCCACATCGCCAGTGATTATATTACTCGGACTTTAATGTCTTTGTAATCACCTTAGACTTATAGGGACATGCAACCATGCTCCTACAAACAAGACGATAACAAATAAATAATATGTAAAATAAATTGAAATAGCGGAAGACTTGAAAATAAAAATAACTCTTTATTAAACTTCCTCTAAGATTGAAAATTTAATTACAAATTGAGAAAAATACAACGGAAGACTTTTTAATAAAATCAAACAATAAAACTCCTATACAATATATCTAGGAATTTTATATTTAAATACAATGTTAAAAGTAACTTAAATTTCTTCTCAACTTCTCTTCTCTTCTGAGACTCGACCTAAACTTGCGAAAACTGGTCTGGTGTCCTTAGTTCGCAAGAACTAACTAATGACGGCTCGAAAACTGGGACTTCTCTGGACTCAAACTCAGTGACCATAATATGGTATGAATCTAAACTCAAATGCGATTATTGAGAATATTTATGTGAAAGCTCAACATTTTAGAACACGACTCCTGAGATACAGATAACCTGAAGGATTGAGTAACAAAAGATGCGAGTGACAAGCACTCTTAGGAACCATACTCCGAGTATGAATGGAATATGATACAAAGCTAATGGTAATCACCGTGAAAACACTTTTCGAAACATTACTTCAGTCACTTCCTCACGTTGAATAATTTAAACACATTTTACACACTTTACACGATTAATGCATTTGAAATCTCTTAGATATATTAGCACGAATAATGGTTTACTGACTAACATCGGTCCCACCCTGACATAGTGGTTTGACCTAAAACCGCTTTGGTTGTGTAACATACCTCGTATGGAAGTGTGTAGTTTCATAAAAAATTTAGACCGAGGAGTAACGGCCCCGACCTGACTCTACAACATCACTTTCACTTGACTTCACACATTACGGTTCACACTGATTTGCATTGATTGATACGTTTTACTTGCATTGATCTTGATTCAATTGATTTCCA
The DNA here is from genome assembly GCA_963922045.1 of Persicaria maculosa. NCBI lineage: Eukaryota > Viridiplantae > Streptophyta > Magnoliopsida > Caryophyllales > Polygonaceae > Persicaria > Persicaria maculosa. Next base: position 20,298,457 of record OY998258.1, read on the forward strand.
ATTGTAACACACAATCCTCGCATTGTTAACTATTTACTTACGACATCCTAGGTTATCATATAATACAAAATAACTCATATTGTCTATAGGTAACATGGATGTCAAGTGAAATAAAATAAAATAAAATAAAGGATGCAAGCATCAAAGAAAAATGACATGTTCCATACCTAACCAATTAGCATGAAAGAATAAGAATAAATCACGCTTTTAATAAATGGCGGGTAACTATATTATTATCTTATATTAAGGTCACCCAATTATACTTGCCAAATTCAAACGGAGGGTTAAATAACACACAAACAGGTGAATTGCAATTTATTTTAATTAATTTGGCAAGCAACCGTACCAAAAGAAGAAAAACACCTCGACACAAAAGGCATCAAATAAGCAGAAAAGCTCGGAAAGTCACTTGTCTGATTCATCTTGTTGGATTTCGGTACCAACTATGGACTTCAAAGCATTTGGTGACGGAGTAGACAAGTTAGAACAACATCTAAAACTGCGGGATAATTTCTGAAATTTAAAAAACCAAAACAGGGGCATATGTTATAAAAATAGAAATTCTAGAAGGTTTGGCGTAATTACTCTTCTCTCCTACACAGCTCTACAGTGCGTTCAACAGAGGTTTTCCGGCGATCCTCTGGAGACGCTTTGGCGAGACGTAACGGCTTCGATATGGCTCGGAATGACACAGGATTAGTGGCTACAACTTCGTGGATATAAGGAGCATCTCCTGGAGTCTTTTGATGGCGGCGGCACCGACGGAAAGCGGCGAACGAGTGACTCTAGCGACCTTTACCCCTGCATCATGGGGTTTGCGATTTTGTATATTTTCTACAGCAACTCTCAACTTTGCACAATCACATCTACTCATCTTCTTCTCTAACATACTCATGAATACTCGATCCATTGTGACCTTTTCTATGTCAGCGGCCCTATCACAAAAGAGGTGAATGATGTTCGAAACGAGACACTCCGGAGTCGAATGGAGTGGAATGGATTCCTCAAACTTTTTATATAAACTTATCTAAAGATATCTATAAAACCAATTTGATCAGAATAACCTAGATATGGTCGGATTTTGCAAACATCTCAACTTTGGGGATAAGTTTGTTGGGATTTATTTAGGCACGAAATCGCGAAATTAAAAATACTAATATGCTTAGGATTGTGTCTAGAGCGGTTTAGGATAGAAGAATAGTATCCGATTTTGATCCGATTTCATATACCCCAAACCGGTTTAATTCAAATCTTTATCCGGTTTATCAACATTTTATTTGTTATTTATTTTCATTAGGGAAAACTAATTAAAATACCCCTACCTTTGGAGGCATGGTAAAAATATATCCCCAACATTCAAATGTAATAAAAATATTCCGACCTTTGAGGGTAGTGGTAATATATTACCACGAGTTTTCTCATGGGTCAAAAATGCTGACAAGACGGCCTACATGGATTTTTTTAACAAGGCAGCCTGCTTTACAAATTATATAGCACTAAAATTGGGTTTTCTTGAACGGTTTCCTTAGAAAAAAAATAAACCGACAATAAAATTAAACCTGAAAAACAAAATTGATTCAACCAAGCAACTAATTCAGTCAAAATTGCCTCAAATTAACACAACACGACTATTCCTAACACCAACCCGACAACAAAACTTAAACCAACAACAACGAAGAGGGAAAAAAAAAACTTACTCAGCCAAATCCGTGAACGAATAAAAGAGGAAGAAGATGTGAGAGAGACAGCTCAAGATAATCGACCACGAGAGGGGAAGACTGTCATTGAAGAGGAACCATGAGCTACCTCGAAGACCTAGAAGACAGTTCAAGAAGAGATGATGGAAGAAGATAAGAGAGAGGAAAAGGTGTTGGGTATGAACCCGGTTCAATTCTTTATTTTTTTTCATAAGGAAATCGTTCGAGAAAACCATTGTTAAAAAAAATCTACGTAGGTTGCATTATGTCATCATTTTTTACCCATGAGAAAACCCGTGGCAATATATTACCACTACCCTCAAAGATCAGGATATTTTTATTACATTTGAAAGTTGGGGATATATTTTTACCATACCCCCAAAGGTGGGGGTATTTTAATTAGTTTTCCCTTTTCATTATTATAATACCTTACTTTGAATTTGGAAACAAAATAATATATATATATATATATATATATATATATATATATATATATATATATATATATATATTAGGTAAAAATTCGAGGCCAGACATACCTGGACCTCGAAGGCCGACAAGTCGGCAGACGGATAACCGTTATAAAAAATACAAAATACAAAGAAGGGGTAAAATACAGACAAAAGCGCTCTACAAAGCAAAACAAAATAATATATATAAATATAAAAGATAGAAATACATACATCTTTTGAAAAGATAAAAGATAAATGAGTTTAATTAGTAAATTGTGATCTTTATATAAAATAATTTAAAAACATTATACTGAAACAATTTCCGTAAATTATACTCCCTCTGTTAATTAAAACATGTTTACTATTCATGCACGCTTTTTTAGAATGACAAAAACTATATAAAATATTGAATTTTTTAAAATTTTGTTTTTATAAATTCAAACTTAATAGTAATAAGTATGAAATTGTTCAAAAATATTATTTAAAAGTTAATATTTTATATAGTTTTTAACACCCAAAAAAGCGTACGTGAATAGTAAAACGTCAAGTTTTAATTAACGGAGGGAGTAATAATTTATAATTATGCATCCTTCCTTATTTTTGAAGAGAATGTATCACTTTGCCTTAAAACAATATAACTTAAAAACTAATTTATTTATTATAAGTGCACATCAATACATAAAAATGAAATATCTCAAAATAATTATAAAACTTTACATACATTAAATTTAAAATATTTCCGAGTTCAAAATAACGAACTTTTATTAGAAAAAAAATATATTTATTTTAAACGAAATACCCAAAAATAATTTGGAGTATTTCGCATGATGACTCGAAATAGGATTTTGTTGAGAGTAATGAGATAACATATCATAAAAGCTTTGAGGAAAGTTGAACGACTTGTTGTAGGAGGAAATCGAGTATGCAAATAAAATGTAAATAAATCACAGCAAACCAGATTCCGTCCCTTGCAAATAATTACAAGACCTCCTCCTGATGCAGTAGTGGGAAGTCAGGATCGATCCACGAGGAAGCGTGTTAGCGGATCCTAGGCAGCGGAGAAATCTCACGAAAGTCGACCGCAGATGTCCTAGATCTCGACTAGGGTTAGTCGACAGAAGATCGGACAGTCGAACACAGCGCAGCAGCTCTCGGCAAAGGCTACTCGATCTCGACAAAGGGCTTCTCGAGATCGAGTAAAGTCCTCGTCGACGTCGGCTTGTCTTGGTCGAGTACCTGCACACAGAAGCTACAGTGATCTGGGTCGAAGATCAGTAACTCGAGATCGAGTAGTGCTAGTCGATCTCGAGGAAAGCAGAAACTAAAACGAAAGAAAATAAATGCAAAGGCTTTGGGATTTCAAACTAAACTTTATGTAAAAGACTTCCAAGATTGGGGTTTGCAACAACGATAACCAAGCATGCATAAGGCAGAAATAAACAGATAATCATGTGAATCGCATCAAAGGACTAGGCTTTCGCCTTTTCCAAAAATTAGACAACTCTTTCAAGAAACCCTAATTGTCTCTAGTAATTTTATGTTTACAATCCAAGTTGTTAGCATGGACCTCCATTAGATGGGTAATAAACACATAACAAGTAGTAGATGCTCAAAACTTGATAAAAGTCGGATCTTTACCTCAAACACGCAGGGCTATCGTCGGGCTCGCCCCAACCCTAGAAGTGGGTGGACTACTCGCGCTTCATCGCAACCTCAGACATTGATTGAAAGGAAATAACAACTTGCATTAAACTAAATTCAAAGACTTTACAATCCCGGCGATCCAACTCTCGTTGAAAGCCAAAACCCTAAAACCTTCGAACTCCTAAACTGTCTTTGTGAACTACTTCTCTACTTCTGAATTGAATTATCCTAAAATCAGCCCCATGGGCTTTATTTATAGTCTTCTATTCCTTGCTATTCAAGGATAGAAACATCTATCTATATCTAAAATTATATCTAAAAAGCTTAACGATAAATAAAAGCAACAACATAATTAAATCTAAATAAGGAAAATATATCTAAAAGTCTTAAGTGGATAAATCTTCTTCTTCCATGATGTATCTTGATAGATCGGATAGAACTATGCAACCTTCGGCTCCAAGGAATCCCAATCCGAGTAGGATAGATCAAAACGCGTTACGCGGTTTCTGGAGGCTTCCTCGATCTCGAGTAAGTCTACTCGATCTCGAGTAGAAGTGTTGGTCGACTGGGCTTGGCTCGGCGTCTCGGGTTGCTGGTCCTCGACAGGCTCGGACTTGGATCACAGGCTTGGTCGATCTCGAGTGCCCTTGTCGACATCGAGTAAGGATGGCTCGTCGACTAGGTCTTCTCGGCAGCGTCGGGTGGATCTTCTCGACATGCTCGGACAGGTCTTCAGCGTCGTCGACATCGAGAACGTTCCTCGACATCGAGTTGGGTGTCCGGGCACCAGGTCGGGTAGTCTCTCCTCGGCGTCCTCGGACATGCTTTCCTCGACTCCTGGGCATGGTCTTTGGTGCTTTGTCGATCTCGAGTTGATCACTCGATCTCGAGTAGGTTGCTGGAGTCGGGTTGCTTGTTCCTTGGCTTCTCGACATAGGTTCTTCGACTAGGGTGTGTCCGGGCATGTTCGTCGAGATCGACTAAGGCTTGTCGATGTCGAGTACCCTTGAGCTCCGATTCTTTCTTCTTGATTTTCTCCCGAAATGGTTCCATATTCTGTAATATTAAACAGAAACTTATGTAGATCTCTATTTCTGACAAATAAGCATATACTACATAAATTCGACATATTTCCAACCCAAAATATGCAAAATGTAAAGAATATGGAACTAAAATATGCATAAAGACATGGCTACTTTGGAGACATCACGACTCTTGATTCGGATCCATTACGAAGAGGATGGTAGAATTTGTTCTTGAATACAATAAAACAAAATGGAAGGGATGAATGGGAAACACTTAGGTACGTCTATTTATAGCCTTTTTTTCATTACCAATAATCACACTGAGCTTATATGAATAATTTCATTTAGTTATCAATACATAATTTTATCCTTTTTTTTACTCAAACATATGTGAAATGAATGTTCATGGATAGATAAAATTAAACTCTATTCAAATATATATATTTTTTTGGTAGGAAAAAAAAATTAAACAATTACAAAATTAGTTAACAAATTACAAAGTTCGTTGTTAATCAAAAAAATTAAATTTGCCTTTGTACATGTGGCATGCAATGGCCTCTTTTCAATTGTATAGCCTACCATTCCAAGTTATGGAGCTTCACGTGCCTTGCTTCCATGGGATTGAAAGGTGTGCCGGGTGCCTCTTCAACGCAAGAATACTGCCGCTTCTGTAAGATTAAATTTGCCCGGCTCCATGATATACTCCTTTATTTTATTGTTTATTTAGTCCAGTTGTACTCCAAGAACACCTCCTGCCGCTCGGATGTGGATGACCTAAGGGTTCGGGTTATGGCAAAAACTACACGAGAGCATCCTTAGGATGAGCGATAAACATGTGCAATCTATCAATCACGATATTATCATTACGGACAATGCTCTAAAAATAGGGTTAATTAAACACTATACCAAGAGAAGATTATATGATCTTTAAGAGATAAACAGATAAAAGTTTCTCGCTATATAAATTAAATACCGGAAGAAAGTTATATGATCTCAAAGAGGTGAAACCGTATTAAATATGACGTATATATGAATCAAACCAGAAGACATTTCATGCCTCTATTTTAAGATAATACTCCATCCGTTAATTACAACTTGTAATTTTAGAAATCTACACCCTTTTTTTTTACTTTATAAAAAACTAAAACTAACAACTACCTAATCATTATCAGAGCAATTTCGTAAAGTAGATAGCAAAATACCTAAAATGACAAGTTTTTCTTAACAAAATTTACTTCCTAAAACAACAAATTTTAATTAACAGGGGAAGTTTAATATTAATATTGAAGTTGACTAGTTTTTTTCGTATGATCCGCCCTTGACGACCATCGAATCCCCCATTCCAGGCCTTGGGTTCATCGACTGACTCTCTCTTTGAAGCGTTCGTCATGGATTGCCGAGGTTGATTTTTTTTAGGGGTAAAATTGGGGAATGAGATACAAAAAATTCATCCCATCCCAGAAACCTCATTTGTGAAGGTGGAGAAATTGGGAATTATCTCACTCTACTCAATCTGTTAATCCTCTTTTCGCCCACCCCCACCATCCCTTCCCAAACCCACCCACTGCACTTAACCTGAAAATTAATTTCTACCCAATCCACCATCTCACAAACATGCCGTTATTGACATGGAGATTATTTTTGTAGATTACGATGGTATAAAATAACTATTTTGTATTGTACTACCTCCATTCGATAATACACGAACTTTTAGAAATTTGCACAAATTTTAATAAAATACGTCACTTTTAAAAAACATCATATTAACTATCTTTTTCATAAATTTTATTATTTTGTAACACCCACTACACATTTTAACCAATCAAGTTCTTTTTAAAAGTCAACAACACACAAATTAATACAAATCATTACCATAATTCCACCTATAAAATATAAACGCCTATATATTATCGGACGGAAACTCACTTCTAAAAACCATGTATTATCGGATGGAGCGCCGATGATGGTAAGACCATCTCTAAAAGATTCCCTAAAATTTCTCCAAAATAGGTAAACAAAATACATATTCTTTAAATTATTTTTGCTTTAACTCCAACCGCTTCCTCATTTCAAAGATTTGAAAAATCATTTAGTTGAATGCTGCAAATTTAGGAAATTCTCTCTATTTTTTTAATGCTTCTTCATTTTTAAGAATGTGATGAGAAATCTATTAGACTAAAAAATACGTTCAAATTCTCCAAAATCCCTATAAACATAAGAGATGCTCTAAGCAAGAAAAAAAACCCAGGATTGTTAGCAGGGGCGGAGGAAGGAGGGCATGCGGTGGCTCGAGCCCTCCCCCCCCCCCCCCCCGAGCCGGAGGAATACCTAAAAAAAATTAAAAATATGTTTTTTTTGTAATTTTGATAATTTAAAGGGTAAAAATAATTAAAAAGAGTAAAAGTTTAATAAGTGTGCTTAGTTTAGTTGGTATGAGATGAGAACTTGAATCATGAGGTCTTGAGTGCAATTCCCTATAGCTTTATTTATTGATTTTTCCCTTCTTTTATTACAACAAAGATTATATGTTATATATATCTTAAAAAAAAAAAAACTCGAAAATATATCCTTTTGGATATTAAATTTGGTAAATAAAGAGCTCTCGGGTGTGTTTGGCAAAATGGTAGCTGTTGGAGGAGCTGGAGTTGTTGGGTAGCTGAAGCTGTTGGATTATTTGAGTTAAATATATGTTAATAAGCTAGTACAGTGTTTGGTAAATCTAGCTGTTAGGGTAGCTGTTAAAAACTTGTGAATAAAAAACCAAAAGCTACGAAAAGCTTGGGTGAATAGCTGTTGAAAAGCTTAGATTTCAAAAGCTTTCAAAAGCTAATTAAATTAAAATCTTATATTTATTTCATTTAAGACTATATAATATCAAAACCAAAAGCTCCGAAAAGCTACTTGCTTTTACCAAACATACCCCTCGTCAGCGACAATCTCCCTCGCAATCCCTAGCCAAACCGAAGTAAAAGGGTTCAGTGTAAAATTTTGCAACTTCAACGCTCAACAGCACCCCCCTCACGTACTTGAATGAGTCACCGCTGAACCAAAGGGTTTGTCTCCGACGCCCCCGCCCCCGCCGCCACCAAGCAGATCTGATCACGCCGCTGCGGTTGCCGCGGCTGACTTCGTCCTTGATAGAGCCTTGTCGGCTGAGTCCTCCTTGGATCCGTCTTTCACTTCCAAACCTCTGAACACCGAGCTTTTGCATTTCTTATGCTAACAAGGAAACGCCATGGCCATGGCCATCCATTCTTTTGGTTCATCTCTCGCCCTTTCCCCTTCATTTCTTCTCCATCGCAGCCCCCTTCACCTGAGCTTCTTTCTGTTTGTTTGTTTCTTCTATGCAGTTGGTTTCGACGAGCTCAATCTCGATGATGCTCTAGCTGACGGCCATTTAGATTTCGATTGGTGGACTAGCCTCATTTCTAATGTTGAAATCAAGTACTCGGTGAGTTTCTGTTTTAATTTTATATACTATACATATTTGTCGGTTTCGGTAGTGTTGAAAGCAAGATTTATGCAACGTTTTCAAAATAGTTTTGGTACGCATTTTGCAGTGTCATAAGGATATTGTTTTTGTGTGAATTACTTTATTTTTTTGAAGTTACAATGGGGAGATTTGGTGGTTAAGTGACAATCTTTGAGGCTGATAATCAGCACTTACTAACTGACGGATAGATGGCTTTTTGTTTCAAGTTCGAATGAAATTGTTTAATACTATCCCATTGTAATTGTCTGAACAAGAGAAACAATACTATCACATAAAGAAGAAAAAACATAAAGAAGAAATGGAGGGAAACTGGCCGAGTCATCCAAATAAATTTTATGCTCTTCCTTTAAAGTGATCTGTTGTTTCCTTGCTAGACTGATTTGAAAGCTTGTCAAGATTTCTTATTTTAACGTATTAACATTTGAAATTTGGTTTGAAATGGTTGTAGGATGAGATAGACAAACTATCATTGGTATATGACTCTTTTTTGTCCAAGTTCCCACTTTGTTGTCGTTACTGGAGAAAGTATACAAGCCACAAAGCACGCTTAAGTTCTGTTGAAGAGGTTGTTGAAGTGTACGAAAAAGCTGTTGAATCAGCTTCTTTCTCAGTTGACTTATGGGTGGATTACTGCAGTTTTGCTATTTTAATCTTTGAGGATCCTTTTGAAGTCTCCAGGTAAATGTAAAACCCTTGGCAGAATTGTTTCCTGTTGAAACATTATAAATTTTATGATCATGCCTTTCATTGTTACTGTGCATGCATTATCATGCCTTAGGTAGGATGTTAGTTCTGGACTATTATGGTACATGGGCTTCTGAATTGAGCTTCTCATGCTATGAGTAATGATATTATTTTGGACGCCCTTTTCTTAGTGAAGCAACTCATGACTGCTAATGGAACGCATTGCATACATTTGTAAAGTAGATTTGTATGTGTTAAATCCTATGCACAATTTGGTTAGTACTAGGCAATGAGTTTTAAAAAATCTTAGCATTTTTAGACTTCCTCAATAAGTAGACGACCTCTCAAATCATAATTGACTGCACTGTGCCTTTGGCGATGCAACTTCTGCTCTTAAGTCTTAACTCATCAATAACCTCCAAATGCGTGGCAATAGTCGCTAATTATTCTGCCATACAGTTTGGGGGGGGGGGGGGGGGTTGTAGTGAAATGAGTGTTGCCATTTGGATTGGTAAAGAAGGCTGTTGTGGCTCATTTTATGACAAAGAATGGGTATTCACCGTGTTGGATCAATGGGGCTCTTGCCCTAGGTTGTCCTTGACATAAAAGGAATTTGAGGCAATATATCAATGTAATAGCACCTCTTTTCATGGTAGACTGATCCATCTACCCCTAGGCTCAGGTATTGTTCTATGGCCTTCTCCGTGATCTCAAACCACTGAAAAAAGTTGAAGCTTTGCATTAGTGCATAGGTTCGACCTTTTGATTGCAATGTGACCCTACCCTTTGTCACATTTTTGTTGTTTTTGAGCTTCTCATGACCTAGTTAGACTTGGAGGTCGTTGAAGTGTTGGAGTTAGGATTCTGGTTTTGTGGGTAATCAAGGCTGGCATAAGAAGAAGAAAATATGGTTAGGAGGGTTAGATGGAAGGGAGTGGGATCGTATATGCTAACAATGCACATTTTTGGAATTCATTTTTGCTTCAAACGAAGGATAACTGACTGCCCCCAAATATGTTCAATACTTGTGAATCCATATCTCAGCCTTCAAATTCATCTGTGAATTGTTGGTTTCAAACTTTGAATCTATATACCATGGACTATCTTGGTCATTTTATCCTGCAAGTACTTGCCATGGATATCCTCAGTTGACTCACGGACCTTGGGCGGTATTATTAGGCTATTTACTGAACTGCACCTTATGTGCTGCAGCTTTCTAGTAACGCATTAAGAACCTCAGGTAGGATTATTTTGATTAGTTATAATATATCATATTTTAAATTTGATTACTTGGATTTTATTACGTAGAAGGTGGATCCCAAACTTAAGGAGCATCACAGCCTGAGGGCACACTTCTCTAGTTTATTGGCTAGTCGAACGTCCAAGTAGAGAGAATTGTGCCTTAATCTCTAATGATAGTTTGTCCACATTCCTTTGGGCTAGTTTTTTTTCCACAAGAAAACAAACTTATGCTGCCAAATAATGTAGATAGTAGCATTAAAAGAAAGAATTGATACTCAGTTTGAGCATCCCATGAGAAGAAGTCACCAAGGCATGTACCTTTTGGCCTAAGAAGTTATCTTGTACACAACTGAAGTTGTTTTTTGTATATATATGGGGTTTGTCCGCTATGTTTGATAACTTGTCATCATATGATGATATAATTTCTTCACGTTAATTTTAATATTTTTTTGGCATAACAATTTGTTTGTTTTTAGTTTTCCCGGACTAAAGGGTTTGGCCATGGTTGTCAATTTATATTGATGTTTATTTCCAAGAGATGATTTAATGTCCTGATGATGTTGTGATGTATTTAATCTTTAAAAAAAATTAAATGGCCTTATTTTGCTTCTCACTTTACTGCATTGTAATAGAGGAAAATAGTCTAAAACATCACATAATTGGGTTGAATGTTGTGGTGGTGTTTGTGGTTTGATGTTGGTGCAATTCTATCTATAAAGAGGCAATATTTCCTGATTTATGTGGCTTTACTAGTGGAGTTTCCTTCCTATGTTTACTTGCTAAGGTTTTCTTCTAAATCCATTTCTGGACATCTTGATTGGAACAATAACTCTTCATAAGAAGATTAATGGAGTCCCAGGGTATTCCTTAGATTTGGCACTCAGCATTTCTGTATGTTTGCGTCATTTCCGTTTTTTTTGTTCTTGGAAATGTGGATACTAACTATTGCTAACTTCCAAATTTTATTTGTCAGATTGTTCAAGAGAGGATTGTCCTTTGTTGGAAAGGATTATCTATGCCATGCTTTGTGGGATACATACATTGAATTTGAGTTTTCTCAGAAACAATGGAGCTCCTTATCTCGTATTTATCTTGAAGCTCTAAAGTCTCCAACAAAAAAATTGCATCAATATCATGATAGGTAAGTGATTTACTATTCTGATTCCCTTTAATCATACTTGAACAGAAGAAGCTTTACTTGCTTAATATTACAAATTTACAAGTGTGTCTTAACTGCAATATCCATGCTCTGTGGGATGTGAACCTTGAATTTTGGAGTAGCTTTCCATGTATATTGCCACTTGTAGAATCCACTGAGATTCTGTTTATGTCATTAAATCACCTTCTGCAGACATGCAATTCTATATTTCTATGGTATAATAATGCGGATCCTCATTTTCTTTTTTCGTTTTTTAGAACATGAACATATGAATGCTACTTAAGGTTCTCATAACAGAATTAAATTCAAACTAGACAAAAAAGAAAAGTTAGCAAATTTAATACTTATGAAATAGGATGTGGATCAACAAAGTGTGTTGCCCAGTTTGATCCTGGTTTTGCTCACTAGAAAATTTTTATGCTATAGACTTACTTAGAGTTATCACCAAATTTCAGAGCTTATAAACTTAAGGGGATGTTTTGAGTTTCCTCTCAACATATGGAATACAGCTATGGCTACTTTATCTTCTTCAGAAGTCCTTTGGTTGGTGGAGATTTTTTACATCTTTTCAGCCATTCTAAAGGATCATCAGTATCATCATACATAGGAAATTCCGTCTTGGTTTATATCGGGTACCAAAGATCCTCCCAACTGCAGTCTAGATTTGTTTACTGAACTGAAACTTCCACCGCTGACACAGATACCACTGTGTTGACCCTCAGTATTGTTGTTCCCTGAATCAGAATACTTCCCTTTTTCCAGAAATGAATTTGTTAGTTGTGCCATCTTCCCGTACATCTTGAATGAATTATTTATATCTTTTTTTTAATTCATTTTTAGTTTCGAAAAACTTGTTACCATCTGGGAAGAGGAAACAGGATGTCATGGCTATTCTATTGTAAAGTTGCAGTCTGAAACCAGGATTGATGAGGAGTTTACTGCACCTGAAGATGATGAAGTGTCCGGTGTCATTAATGATTTGCTCGAGCCATGCACTAGGTGTGAAGCGTTGAAGAAGTACTCATTGATTGGAGAATGCTTGTATCAGAGGGCATCTCAGCTGGATCGTAAAATAGAGGGCTTTGAAAAAAACATACATAGAAATTATTTCCATGTGGAGCCACTTGATGATGATCAGCTAGAGAATTGGCATCATTATCTGGATTTCGTGGAGATGAATGGGGACTTTGACTGGGTATGTTATCGTTTTAGGATAATTGCACTCTGTTACACTAACTGAGAATTTGAGTGTGGACATTTAAATGCATGTTACTGAATAATGACAGGCTGTCAAACTTTATGAGAGGTGCTTGATTCCATGCGTGAGCTATTCTGAATTTTGGATGCGATATGTGGATTATGTGGAATCCAAGGGAGGCCGAGAGATTGCAAATGATGCACTAGAGCGAGCAACCAAAATCTTTTTGAAGGCATGAACCTGTGCAATCTGCGATCTTATCTTTAGTTTCATTATGAGCTATTATACATGTATATCTTTATCCCTATCTTCCTGTACTAGGAATCTGTCACTTGTCTATGGCTTCTAGTAAACTTAACATCATTTCAATTTGATAAAAGTGCCTCCTAGGAGTTGATATCTTGTCCTAGAATGTGGTTTTATAACTATCCACAACTTCCTGAGTTCCATTTCCACAACTTCCTGAGTTCTAAATGGTGCCTCTGTCCTAGAATATGGTTTTATTAAAAACAAAGCGTGTAGTACTTTCTTTTTTAAGGTTGATGATGTGTTCAGTCTTTGCAGTTGGGGGGATGAGGTAGGATGGTATTGTCGGTCAGGGGGACTCAGTGAGGGGGTGTGAACGATTGGGAGGACAAGCTAACTAGGTACCGCTGTTTGGAATTGATTTGGTAATGCCCTTCAAAGGACTTAAGCTATGGCTTGCAGTCTAGAGATTGCAGATACAGTTCCTGACTACCTGTTCTTAACTTTTTGCATTCATATATATCATAGAATTTGTGGATACGATGCTTTAATTAGGTTGGCTGCAAATGCCTAATCTTATGCACCCGCTCGTGTTGTATTGCAGGACATACCAGCAATTCATTTGTTCAATGCTGGTTTCAAGGAGCAGATAGGTGATGTTTGTGGTGCACGTACTGCATTTCTTCATTTTGATCCGCCTTCAGAATCTTCTTTTATTGAGCATACAATGCGAAGGGCTAATATGGAGAAACGACTGGTAATGCAACTCGGAGAAGACCTAAATTCTCCATGACTCCATCTACTTTATTTCAAGCATATACCTTTCTATGTTAATTAAATAGATACCTTCCTAATTAGTTTGTTAAATGTTGTCAGGGAAACAATGTTGCGGCATATAATGTCTACAAGGAGGCTCTTGCTTTAGCCACCAAAGAAATGCCAAACACTCTTTCTGTATTATATATTCACTATTCACGTCTTAAATACATGGTAGGCAGTTGACAATCACTTCATTTGAACCGCTTGCTGATTTCTATGGTTGATGACAAGTTTCAACTCCAATAACGTTATTAGGATGGTAGTAGTGTCACATGTATCCAGCTAATATGCTTCTTTCATGCATTTATTTTTCTATGGGAGCATCCAAGGGGCAGGCTGCCAGAGCTGAATATTGGATTAATGGCTTCGTTTTTTTATGGGCTGTTTGAGGTTTGGGTTATATTACAAGCTTGAGCGATTTATAGGTCTACAATAACCCTTTGTTAGAAGTGAAAAAATGTTCAACTCTAGCACTATAATTCTGTTGCTCGGTTCTCAGGTCTTGCCACATCTGACAACTCTAAGGCTGCTCTTTTGGTATGCCAAAACTTCTATCTGTTCCTTGTGCTCTCCTTTAGCTTTGAATGAGATTATGTTATGGTCGAACATGAATGCTCGAGTACAATCATTATATGAGAATAGACGCTAGTGATTGGCTTTATTTCAACTTTCAACTCTGCAGTATTGATCTACTTTGTGATGTTAGTAAATCCTAATGATTTAACTCATATGTTTGTCTTAGGCTACAAATAGTGTTGATGCTGCCAGGGATATTTTGATCAATGGAATTCGAACTGTGGCCAACTGCAAACTTCTCTTGGAGGTATGTTTTCTACCACTTTAACTGAATAATTCTAGAAGTCACATGAACAACAAAACAGGAAATGCTTACTCACATGATCATATTGGGGCCATGTTGAACTAAATATCTTCATAAGCCAGGGCAATATGACACGGGGAAATTTAACGGTCCAGTTGACGGTCCCAATTTGATACTTACACTTTTATTCCGTGCCTACTTCACAGGAACTTTTAACCCTTGTTGTCAACCATGATGGAGCACGCCAAGTTAACATTCTGGATCCTATTATTGCTGATGCAATAATGCCAGGGTCTGATGGTTCAAGAGGTTTTAGCTGCGAAGATCGCCTAGATATTTCAGAGTTATACTTGAAGGTTTGTTTGGCTACTAAATATGATTTGCCATGAACTGACCTATTAGTTCCTTAAATCCTAACTTATTTATCATCTGCAAGCTTGCTCACCAAATACCAAGCAAGCTGTAACTAATATTTTGTTCTATTTCTATACCACAAGCGACTTCTTCCAACAGTTTTAACTGTACTGTCTTTTTCCTGATACATCGCATGTTTACTGCAGTTTATTGACTTGTGTGGAACTATCCATGAGTCAAGGAGTGCATGGAACCGTCACTTAAAATTGTTCCCTCGTTCGTTGAGAACTTATTCCTCATGCTTGCAGCTTGTCAGAACTTCTCCACGAAGAATTAATAATGTGAGCCCTTTGATTAATCTTTCAGCAGATAATGCTGAAAGCTTAAAAGAGGTTCCTTCTGAAGATGGCACATCCAAAGAAGTTGAGGAAAATCGGGATTTAGCAGCTTGCAAAGCTGCTGATATTGATCATATGGAAGATGACAAAAAATATAAATACTGTGACATGAAGAAAGAGCAAATGCGTCTTCCTGGAACAGATGAACTGCCTTCATTAGATATATTGTCCTTAAATGAGGCAGACAATGAACCTCAGAATTTAGCCTCGTCCTCAGATCATGGCTGTCGAGAAGTATTGACAAACACTATGTTGGAACCTGAGCAAAATGGTGAACCTCATGCTGGTTCAAGCTTGTTTTGTGCTATGGTCAATAATTCTGGTCAGAGATGTTGCAAGTCTCCAACTAATGTTTCAACTTCTAGTACACGGAGTCCTCGGCCCTCCAAAGACCAAAAGGATAATGAGTGGTCGCTTTCTCCATCCCACCATGATTCTCCCAAGAGACAAAGTGCTAGGAGGCATTCAGAAGACCAGAGGCACAAGGAGTTGTCAGTTTCTCCACTGCGAGATGGTTCTCCTTGCTTGTCAGAAGGTAAACATCATGAGAGTCGACCCCTTCACTCTCTAAGGCGTCGTTCTCGTTGGAGTATGGCGGAACGGCAAGGTGAGGAGGACTCACAGTCAAATTCACTGCAACAGCGTTTCTCTCCTGCCGAAAGAGGTGTTCACTCATCCTATGCGGATAGACACCGTCAAAACCGTCCTGTGTATTATGATAATTCAGGAGGCCATAGAGGGAGGAGAATACAAACTGAGAGGCGAGGGCCTGGTTCCCATCTAAGGAGAGGACAGAATGTTCACAAGCAGAGATTCACATCGACATCTCATGTGCAGCCTTCCACCCAACCTGGTGAGCACCCGTTGGGTCAGTATCCAATGCAAAGTAATGAGCAGTATGCAAATACACAGAGTAGCCAAACATACAATCAGATGTGGCAATACTACTACTACTACCAGCATCAGCAACAGCTGATGCTTATGCAACAGCAGCAGGCGCAATCTCCACAGCAGCTGCCACAATCTCAATCACAACCACAACAGCAATTGCAATTACAACTGCAACACCAAAAGCCAGAGTCACAATTGCAATCACAACAGCAGTTACAGAGCCAAGCGGATCAGATGCAGGTCTTGCAATTTCAGTACCAGCAGTCACAGTATCAGCAGCAGCAGCAGCAGCTGCAACAAGTATCCAAGCAGCCTTGTCCTGAAGAGCAGCAGCAACAAGCTGATGAACACCTCGAGTCTCTGGCTCAGCAGCCACAAATGCAGGGTGACATACAGACTCAGCAGCAGCAACTCTACCAGCAGATGCAGATACAGCAGCTACAACTCTACCAGCAGATCCAGATGCAGATGCAGCAGGGTCAGCAGCAGCAAGAACCGTCATATCAGGCAGAACAGGCCCAGCAACAACAGCACCAGATGCAAGCATATCAATACATGCTCTACCTTCAGCAGACGCAGCAGCTGCAGCAGTCGCAACAACAGCCAGGAGGGATTTCGCAAGCTCATCTGCTACAGCAGCAGCCACTTTCAGCCGAAAAAGAGGAACATAATGAGTTGCAGCTGCAACAGCAGCAGCAATTGCCACATGAACAGCAAGATGGAGATCAAGAGAATGAAGGGGCTTCAGCACAGATAAGTTCATGATGGGTCTGCTCGCATGAGAAGGTGCTGCAGTTGATCCAATTACATGCTTCTTACATATAACCTCAAGGGAGGAGTGTAGGGCAGTAGAGCTGTCATTGTGGTGGAGCTTGGTTTTCCAAACTTATATATTTGCCTGGGTTAGGCTTAGCAAAGGAGGCCCTAAGGTGACCTTGGTTCTTTTAAATGGGTACCCTATACAACAAGATCTGGATCCAGGATCCCTACCCTGATTTCTTTTTAATTAAAAAAAAATCGAAGCAAAGCAAAATCAAAGAATATTACTTGTGGAACAGTCTGGTGAATTCAATTTCTCTTCCGAAATTACTCAGAAATGGCCAATGGATGATGGAATTGACCATACGGTTCTAGAGCGATGTCTTGTTTACATGATTCACATTATCCCATCTTTGGAAGGATCAAACATCCTAAGCTATTCCAGCATGCCAAACCCAAAGATATACTCAAGGGTTCAATTTTTGCTTATCCTGATTCCTGTTATACCACATCAACTAAGCAAATATGCGAGGGCTTCTCCAATGGCCTTTGATTATGCAAAAGAGATAAAAGACACATGTTGCTCTGGTGTTATAGGTGCAGTAGCACCATTGGTGATTTCAACACTATCATCACCATCTGTTAATTCATGCCCAGGAATTCGATGTATCATTCCCACCAACAGGGTAATTAGAGGAATCACCACTGAAGCTCTCTCTCCATGAGGACGAAATCATCCATCGATAACAATCCCAACGAACGTTTTCAACACATACCACGAGTGTTTCCTCAGATCTTTTTGGACTTCTTGTTGTAAACCTTGTATGCTTTGCTGCTCGTTGAGTAACCAATGAATTTATCTTCAACACTTCTTGGTTGACAATATTGGGGTTGTCCCCAGATTAGTTCATAGGCATTATTCCACATAAAAGGGTGAATCATTGCCGTGTTCAATATGTAAGTCGCAATTGAGATAGCTTTTTTGAAAATGTTCATTTGGAGTCGCAATAATGTTTGTAGCAATAATGAGCAGTGTATGTCTTCATTGGTTATGCTTTCCCTATGCTTTCTTTTGGGTTCTGCCAAGACATTCATGTAGTTGATTTACAAGTTGATGGATAACCTGAGGTATCGAAACATATAATCATATGCACTTTGTAGCAAGCTACTGGGGTTGATGAGCTTGCTTGCTGCTTTGAAAAGTGTCAATGTGGGTTTCGCTCTTGTTTTCTGGTGTCCAATACCTCAACTTATGCTGCATTTTCAACTTCACAAAAGTGTCCATGATAAATGTCTGATGAAAAAATAAAACAAATCCATCACACACCTTGTGATCCTTATTGCCCTGTTCACAAAATGTTAAATAGCCACTAATACAATTTTCTAGAAGCCAAGCTTTATAAAAAAAAAAAAAGCAATATGATGCATCTCTTGGTCGCACTAAAGACTAGAATCTAATCTTCTGCTAATGGATGTAAGCTCACCTACACAAGGAACAACACAAAAGTTAATATCAAGGGGCTATATAGAATCTGAGATCTGGCAGAATTGAAATATTCAAAAGGTTAATGACATGAGGAATTTCAATTTGTAAATCTTATTTCCTGAAGAGCAGTACTTAATTGACATATCAATGGATCATTGATCAAAAGTATTAGCAGAATGAACAAGTCTCATTTTGCTGCTGTATTTACAACATTCATACTCACAGTCACAACATATGGTACATGCAGTGTAGCCGAGAAAACTCTAACAATGCACCAGAAAATGAATTTACCCATCTTGACTCTTTAGTTGAAGAAAGTGAAGGTATTCTTTGTCCTTACAATCCCACAAATTTATCCGATGTGCATTATTTAGGCATAACACCAGAATATTTGGTAACCAAAAATATTTGAACAACAGTCGGAATGTCTAGGTAGGCTAGAACGGGAAGGTCAGAAACCTTTTAAGAGAGATCAGTTCAATAAGGTCGACTGAAAAACAAATGATGTGATCTCGGGATCCAACTGACCTTTGTTGGGAAAAATCAAATTACCAAGATATATATGGTGGGAACTAAAGGACTTGAACAAAATGAATTTACTTCCACAATGAACCAACAAGGAAGATGATGAAGATAATCAGGGTACTGTCAGTGCACATATTCAGTTATATGAGTGACATTATTACAAGTGCTAATGTTTGATGAGCAAAGGAAAATTAACTTTCCATTCCCGGCTATAACATGCTTATAGTGATATCTTCTAGGAAGACCATGTATACAAGCACTCTCATTGTGTCCCACATGTATATTAGGAAGTCCGGAAATCTCAGCTATCTTTGAAATATGAAATCTGAATGCAAGTTAGCTATATCTGAAATCTAAAGGTAAATTTAGCCATCTATGAACTCTAAAATATAAAAATCCTAGGTATCTCTTGAATCTGAAAATATGAAGGCAAGTTAGCTATTTTTGAAATATGAACATCCTAGATATCTCTAAAGTCTTAAATATAAAGGCAAGTACATGTCTATCATGATAGTTGAATGCAAGTTAGCTATATCTGGAGTTTGAAGGTAAGTTTAGCTATTTCTGAAATATATGATCCAAAAATCCCATGTATCTCTGAAATCTGAAAATACGAAGTCAAGTTAGCTATCTTTGAAACATGAAATCCTAGCTATCTTTAAGCTTTGAAATATGAAGGCGATTAAATGTCTGTCATGACAGCTGCTGGAAAAATAGATTTCAGAAGTTGAGGTGGTCCAGTACACAACTACTAATTTCTGAAATCTATTTTTTCTAAAATCAATACGTATTTAGAACTCAAGGCCATGCTACCTGGAATGGTATTCGGTCCCTGTCCAGCATATATGTTCTTTCTTAAGGCAATGCTTGATTTTCTAAAATCCGTACTCTATTAAAATGCTTGATACTTGTAGTATACTTCCTCATCATACCATCATTCTCGGTTATTCGAAATCTTTTTTTTTTTCCCTGAAATATGTCATCCTCATAGTCTTAATGATTAGCATATATTTGCAGGATGATGAGCAGGGACAATCGTGTTCACTTATTATGGTTTGGTTAGGTTGCATTTTATGTTTCATGGTGTTCATCTGCTTTCTTTTTCTTTGCTAAGTTTAATCACCTGGTTTTCTCAAATGACAAATTCTCAGTCTGTTCTTTTAGTGGCTCTAATCTTTGATATCACAGCTAACTCTTCATGTATGCCTGCTTATCTGTTCTATAGACACTGGATGTGTTAGTCCAAATACTTGTCGTATTTCCAAAAGTGGAGAGTTTGCGGAGCAAGGTTAGTACCAATCTTTTTTAACAAAATTTAAAAAGCTAATGATAAGAGGATTTGAATGCCTAACCTCGATTGTGATTGATCAGGTCACATCATTTATCCATCGTATGGGAGAGGATTTGAATGCCTATCCTGGAATGAGAAGTTGATAGCTTTCCTGTGGTTTTGTATCTTAAATTGTGTATATTATTTATGAGGATTAGACAATTGTTTGGGAATTCGATCAAAACAAAAAGACTATTGTTTGAAAAGGTGTCTACTGGATAAAGAAATGTGGGAGAGGTATACTCTATATTGTCATAGCAGTGAGATGTGTTAGAAGCTGATGGCTCAGTGCAGCTCTAATTCTGTAGGCAATCTAATAAGAATGACCTTAAATGAGAAAAGATCAGTTCTAATAGTAAAGAAGTTCACATCATGGTTCTGTAGTAAAGTCGACGTTTACTTGGAATGTCAGATTTCCACTTTGTTGTTTTAGTGTTGGTGAATATTTGAGTAGTTCCTCCCCCTAAATTTTTAACAAATCCATATAGGAATATTGTTGGTTAGTTAAGGGAGGCATTTCATATGGATTGGATGTTTTGCTGGTATTGGTAAGGAAACTCTACATGTAAACTTACTGATTCTGAAACATGTAGCTAGAGCCAAAAGTACAATCGGATAAGACTATTAAAGATAAATGAAAAATTGCTGACATTTGTCTAGAAATTACGCAAGAAGCGATTAGTGATTGAATTAGTCATTTCAGAAACTATCTTAGGCTAGGTAACATCCATTAGCACTATGACAGTATGACTCATGGAAAAAAGACTCAGCAGTGAAGGTGTATTTATGAAAATATGGAGTTATATAATAATAAGGTTTCGAAGTACGCAGTAACTCTTAAACAGGTTTGTTTGTTTGTATGTTAGATGTTTAAAGATATGCATGTTCTATCTCCTTTTAAAGTTAATCTAGCCTTGGCAAATGATTCGTCTATTGAGTTGATCATTCTGTGGCATGTAAATAACAAGCATGTTTCTTGGATTCTTATGCTTTTATTTATTGCATCAAATAATGAGTTGTAAACTGCTACCTATGAATATCTCAGAGGCAAAGCTTTGGATGTGTTTCCGGATTATAGGAAAGAAGCTGAAGATCATCTCTCAAAAGCAGTATGCTAGCATGAATTGTTACCTTTAAAGTCATCTTCTTTTTCTATGGAGCTAACTCATTCTCTTCTTTCTGTCCCTTATTCTCTTATCTGTGTCAGGTTAAGTTGAACTCATCTCTATCAGATGCTTGGTTGTGTTTGGGAAACTGCATTTGGCAGAAAGGAGACCTATCATCAGCAAAAAATTGTTTTACTATGGCTCTAAACAAGGTAATAGTTTGGTTTCTTCATCTCACCCAACATGAACATTGAGAACCGTTTTGCTCATTTATTCCATATACAGGGTCCAAACAAGAGTATATTATTTCAGGTGTCAATGCTTGAAAGGAAAATGGGCCAAGGTACAGTACATTCTCATTTCTTTGTGTGGCTACCCATGACCCCAACCGTTGGAACAGTACATCTATGTACGTGAGATTAGTGTATGCAAAGATGCCCACAATAATCCCAAGATTTATCTACAAACTTTCTGGATCATAGTGTTTAACAGCATTGCAATATCCATATTTCAAAGGTTCTTCAATTTGTTTTCCATCTGGAACTAAATTGAAGCCTTAATTTGTTGTTTTCAGAGATTTTTGGATGTAAAAGATGGAAACTCTTGGTGTAAGATACCTCATAAAAGCAATAGGAAAAATTATTGCGATGCTCATTTGATATGAAGATCTTTGTTTTATTCCTTTCTATATTTTTTGTGCAGACCCAAATGAGGCAATAAATTGCTTGATGAACAACACAGTACACATATTTTAAAAAATGCAAGCAAGTGCACCAATACCTGGAAATCATCTGAGCTTCTCCTTCCCGGAGGTCTTTTTGGCGGCCTCCATGACCTTCTCTAGATATCCTTCAATCGGAGGCGTCAACGTCGCCATGAAGCGATTCGCTGGGAACTTGGAGAGATCAGGGACCAAAGCCGCCGCCTTCAAGTGCTCCGGCAAAGCCTCGATGGCCTCCTTTTTCATCCTGAGGAGCGTCGTCTCCGCCTTCTGCCTCGCCCGGTGCTTCCTCATCAAAACCCTACTGTACTCCTTCGCCAGACGGCGGCCATCCTCCACCGTCAGATCGTACTTCGGGATCTGATCGGCGTCGATAAGACCTAGCGAGATCAAATCCAGGCCCGGCGTCCCCATAATTAGGGGGTTTTCGAACCCCGTCCCCTCCTTCGCCTGCTTCTTCAGCATTTCCATCTCCCTCTGCCGCTCCTTGCTCACCAGGCCGAGCTTCTCCCTCTCCGACTCGCGCGCTTTCTGCTTCGGCCTCAGAAACCTAATCGGCGTCGGGGCGTTGATGCACTTGTCGGCCATTTCCTCCAGCTCCGCCGCCAGCGATCCCTTCCGGACGCCTCCTCCGGCCGATGCGTCGGCTCCTTTCTTGATTGTGACCTTCGACCGCTTCAATGCCTGAGCCTTGATTTTGGCCTTACCTTTGGCAGTCCCGCTCACGGAGCATCTCTGGATGAGCTGGTGACCTAGGGTTTCGACGGCGGTGGCTGCTTCATCTAATTGATAAAATCGCCGGACGGTGAGCGCTGCTCGGAACATGGATTCGAGTTCTCGCCAGAGGTTTGATAATGGCGGAAGAACAAATTGCAGAGAGTAACGGAAGAGGAGTAAAAGCTTAAAATTAGCTAAAAACCCTGTCTAAGTCCAAATGACATTATTTATGTAATGATAATAAAACGTTTCGGCTATATACATCGCAAATCCACACGTTGTTCGTCCTTAACAACGTGGAAGGGTGGAAACCCCAAAGCGTGGCTACGTGCATGCACGTCCTTTTTTTTTTTTAAGAAAACGTGCATAGCACGTTGCAATGCACGTTGTCTTAAAATCGAAAAAAAGAGCCCCTTCGTCCCCAATTTGCAGCAACCAGAGAGAGAGCGACGCCGGCGAGACGAGAAGTCTGAGAGAGAGAGAGAGAGAGAGAGAGAGAGAGAGAGAGAGAGAGAGAGAGAGAGAGAGAGAGAGAGAGAGAGAGATGGAGAGAGCAGAGGCGGAGGTGCCCGTGGAGGAGGAGCTGCGGGAGGGTGTTGGTGGTGGTGGGGCGGTGGCGATGGAAACTGAGGAGGGTGGTGGGGCGATGGCGGTGGCTGAGATGGTGGAGGGTGGCGGAGGAGGTGGCGTCTATGGTGGTGGAGGTGGCGGATGTGGTGGAGGAGACGGAGGCGGTGGCGCCGGCGTCGGAGACGGAGTCGCAGACCCTATTACCGCCGCTGAAGCGGCGGAATATGGAGGTTTCTCCTTTTCCGACCCCACCGGTATGTTATTTGAATTATTTATTTTCTTTGATTTAGTGTTATAGTATAGTTTGATAGGAGTAGATTATAATATAGTTTTATAATATAATTTGATAGATTATAATTGATATTTTATAGTTTCATGGTTTAATAGTGTCATGAATTGTTATATAGTTTCATAGATTATCGTAATATAGTTTCATGATATTTTATAGTTTAGTTTCGTGATATTTTATAGTTTCAAATATAGTTTGTACAAAAATGTACAAACTATAACATATTAAAATAAAAAACATTCAAATATATTAAAATATATTAAAATACATAAAAAAATATATTCAAAATCAAACACAATAAAAAGACATTAGTATAACATTAAAAGTCATTAAAAACATTAAAATATATTAAAATACATTAAAATGCAATAAAAAATACATTAAAATACAATAAAAAATATTAAAAGTCATTAAAAACATTAAAATATATTAAAATATATTAAAATACATTAAAATGAAATAAAAATACATTAAAATAAAATAAAAAACATTAAAAGTCATTAAAAAACATTAAAATACATTAAAATACATTAAAATACAATAAAATGTATTAAAATATATTAAAATACATCAAAAGACATTAAAATAATAATAAAAGTCATTAAAAAATATTAAAATAAAAAACATTAAAATACAATAAAAGACATTAAAATAAAAAAGATTAAAATATATTAAATAGAAAGTAACAGGTTCTTAAAATTTCATAACACCAGGCGGCATGGAGGCTCTTGAGGGGGGATGGTACCCTCCGGCTAGTTAGACACGGCGACCAGGCAGCGGTCGGTCAGATTGTGGAGGAGAGCGTACCCCATGACATTCACGGTCAGACACATACCATAGATAATCTATTGATGTCTGCAGAGATCTATCAGCAGTCCATGGGGACCCCACCGGCCGACGAGTTAGACATCTTCTGGGGGGGTTTGCCAGATTTCCATCCTTCTGGCGATGCGACGATGGGGCTGCAACCTTCTTTGGAGCCCCCCGAGGTACTGAGCAGCTGCGTCACAGATGTAGTTGCGGGTCGACGGGCTGACATGGGTAGACCGCCTCCTCGTCTACCCCCCACCATCCCCGAGGCATCTATATCCGGCACCCACGACGTCGAGGCTTCTACATCCACACACATACCACCCGTGGTTTCTTTAGCTTCGGCGGATGACAGCATCCCGGACGTCGCGGAGGAGGTCGGCGACGGGCAGGAGGGGCAGCCCGGGGGACATGGGCAACCGGAGCCCGTGCCCATCCCTGCGCAGGATGTTGCACCGGCTGCGCAGGTTGACCCATTCTTGCCGCCGGGTGATCTACTGGTGTCATACAGGCACCACCGAGCGTACCGGGTGAGGAGTGAGCCGACTGTGGATCTGCCTTTGCTGAAGTTCCACCATCGGGCGACTCACCTGCATGATTTTGACCCCTACATCTTTGAGGGCCCGGGGACCTGGTGGCAGAATCTGCTTCCATCGGGCATCCCTCAGCTGCGGGACCTCCATTGGGAGGGTGTGGACGAGTACACGGTCACCGCGTTCATAGAGCATTGGCACCCGAAGACCAACTCCTTCCGTTTTCCGTGGGGCGAGATGACCATTACGCTGCACGACGTCGCCTGCCTCCGGCGGAGCTGGTCCCCAAGGTTGTTGAGTACTACCAGTTGACCCAGCAGGCCCTGAGCTCATACAGACATGCTGGTGGCCCGCCACTTACTTGGTTGAAGGACCAGTGGATTGCGAGACACGGCCCGCTCTTCGACCCTGCACCCGCTGATGAGCCTGATGCCACGGCTGATCCGGAGCAGATTCGACTCCGCATGCATACGGGAGGGGGGCAGCTAGAGGATGACCCTGCTCAGCGTCGGTTTCTGCACATCGGTTACCTCGCCACCGCCATCAGTGCGACTTTGTTTGTGGACAAGTCGCAGAGCCGCGTCTTATGGAAGATGTTCGGCCTGGTTTGGAACATCGAGAGGACGGTTACCATTGCTTGGGGTGCAGGTTCCCTTGCCTGTCTCTACAGGGGCCTGGGCGAGGCTTCCCGAGCAGGTGCGAAGGGTTTGGATAGCTGCATACCGCTTCTACAGGTACGGGACCGCTGAATTGCATGTTATATTTTACTAATATTTATATTATATGCTAACGATATTGTATTTTTTGTCAAGGCTTGGATATGGGCGTACTTCCCTCGCTACCGCGGCGAGTGGTCCACCGATCCGGCTAGGAAGTACGATCGGCGCTGGTATGCGAGGTTCAACCCTCCGAAGGCACCTGCTCGTCGTGCGACCATAGCGGCCAAGCACAAGAAGGTTCAGGAGATGCGGGAAGAGGTCGAATGCCTTACCGTCGCCGATGTATGTATTTGAATCTCTAAATTTATGACTTATATTTCGTAAGTATGAATTACGCCTGATGTTTTAAATTATAGGTGGAGTGGATGCCCTTTGGGCATGATCTGGACTTCGACGGCGAGTATCGCCAGTCCACCTATCGGGGCACCATCACATTCTGCGGAGAGGAGGAGCCATATATGCTCGATAGGTGCCTGCGACAGTTCGGACGTGTGCAGGGGATCCCGCAAGCCATCATCCAGCCGAGTCGGTTCACCCGCGACGCCACCTTGACGCCCAAGTACGTCGCCGTATTTGACGTCGGGCACAACAGGTGGCAGGACTTACTGGACGAGGGTCGCTTCTATAGGCTGGCCAATCACAGACGCATTAGCGAGGACTGTCAGGCTGGTGTCACTGCTGATTACTTGCCTTGGTACGCGTCGCAGAGCCGGCCGTACGTGCTGCCCACGACGCCACCCCATCCAGACCCTTCGGCGCCCGTCCACCTGATCGGCTTGGATCCATGGGTGGACCTGCCACATCCCCCTGTTATCCCTCCGGGGGTAGCGGCCCGCCTGCATGAGCTAGAGGGCTTTTGGCGGGCGCTGGCTACCGACCCTAGGATTTACCAGTTACTAGATGAGGTGGGTGCCATTTTGGATGATGCTATACGCCATCCTCCTGAACAGTGATGTATTTGGATGATTGACCAGTTGCAGTATCTATCTATATTATACTTTTGTGTTACGGCTTTCGTATCTTTATTATAATTTCGTGTTCGCTATATACACCCCAAGAACGTCAAGAACGAAAACGAATACATTAAGAACGAAAACGAATACGTCGAGAACGACAACGTTGAAGGAGTTAGGGTTGGGTTTTGGGTTGGGGTAGGGTTAGGGTTTGCACGTCCATAAGGACGTGCATCATAGCGTTCTTTTGACGCCTACCATGCCTATTTGAAGCGGAGTGGAATAGCTTGAATCCGCACCATCCAAAACCAAACAAAGTCCCACGTAGCTCGATATGGCCGAGCCGCAAAGCAATCATCGTTTCCAAGTTTGCCAGGTACGGATACGTTTCGTATAGTGAATATATTTCGTATGCCTTCCGTTTTGTTCATATTTCCACTAATGTTATTACAGTTTCGAGACTTCACCTCTGAGTTCGCGGACCCAAGGGTTTGGAATGACCATGACGAAATGGTTACGCATTTCAAGGACTTGGGTCAGAGACACTGCATGATTTTAGTAATCAAGCGGTCTTGGACGGGGGCGTCGAACCGTCCAGGCGGGGTTCTCCTTGCTTGCGAGCAGTATGGGGAGTACCGACCACGCGGGAGGAAGCTCCGAAGCACACAATCGAAGATAAACGGTTGTCCATTCTCTCCACACGGGCACGAAGCTCCGCCAGGTCACTGGTTTATGACGGTAACCCACGGTGTTCATAACCACGGGCTTTCCACGAGCTTGAAGGGTCACGCCATCGCCGGACAGATGATAGAGGGGGAAAAGAAGATGGCAAGGTGGATGAAGGAAATTGGCACTCCTCCAAAATCCATTGGGTACGGATTGAGGCAGTTGGATGAGATCAGCGTCACGTCAAGGAAGACCCTTACCAACACGCTCAACATGATGGTCGTCGAAGAAAGAGGTAGTCGGACGATGACCCAAGATACCTTGCACCATCTGCGGGAAAGAGGGTACTACTACGACTTCAGACGACATCCGAATGACGACAACGTCTTGAGCGACCTCTTCCTGGCGCATCCTGACGGGATACGGCTTCTCCGAAGGTTCCATTACGTCATCGTATTGACAGCACGTACAAAACAAATGCGTAAGTTACTTAATTACGATTACATTATTGCACATATAGCCAATTATAAAGTATTTTACATGTAACATATTTACACTTGCAGATATGGGATTCCATTATGCGAGGTGGTTGGGTTCACACCCTCAGGCAAGACTTACTGCATCGCCTATGCCTTCATGTCGCACGAAAATGAAGACACATACGCCTGGGTGTTGCGTCAGCTTCAGATCTTGCTTGGGGGTTCAGCCTTAAGCTATCATGACTGATCGGGAGCTAGGTCTCTTGGCGGCGTTGAATGTTGTCTTCTCCGACGTCCAGCATCTCCTTTGCTGGTTACACGTGACGAGAAGATGCGAGGAAGCTGCTCTGAAGATCACAAAGAATTTAAACCACGCTGGCATCTTTAAGGGCAACTGTTGGGGGTTTTTCGATTCGAGGTCGGAGGAATCATTCAACCGACGTTGTCGGGCGCTACACGCTGCATGGCACCTATTCCCAAGTGTGGTGGCGTATTTAGAGGCGGTGTGGCTTCCATAGCAGGAGCATCGTACGATGCTACGTAGATAATGTCTTCCATCTCGGCACCCGTACGACAAACAAGTACAACCTTACTTCATATCTCCCATTACAATATGATATAACATTGAATATTTAGTGGTATGCACTTCAATGTGTATAGAGTTGAGGGTCAACACAAGGTTCTGAAGGAGGCACTACACTCATCGACTGGTGACTTTCGCATTGTGATCGATGCAATCCATAGAGTCAACGATTGTCAACTGCATGAGCTGCAGACTGCTTTGGAGATCGACTGTTGATAGGAGGAAAATCGAGTATGCAAATTAAAATAGAAATAAATCACAGCAAACCAGATTCCGTCCCTTGCAAATAATTACAAGACCTCCTCCTAATGCAGTAGTGGGAAGTCAGGATCGATCCACAAGGAAGCGTGTCAGCGGATCCTAGGCAGCGGAGAAATCTCATGGTCAGAAGTCGACAACAGTGGTACTCGATCTCGACTAGGGTAGTCGACAGAAGATCGAGCAGAGTAGCAGACACAGGCACTGGGGCTCGTCGATCTCGACAAGGCCTACTCGATATCGAGTAGAGTCTTGGTCGACTTCGCTTTGTCTCGTCGAGTACCTGCACAGGAGAAGCTACGGCGACTTGGTCGAGGATCAGTTTACTCGATATCGAGTGGTGCAATTCGATATCGAGGAGACAGAAACTAAAGCGAAACGAAAGAAAGTAAAAACAATTGCTTTGGGATTTCGAACTAAACTTAATGTAAAAGGCTTCCAGGATTGGGGTTTGCAACAACGATAACCAAGCGTGCATAAGGCAGAGATAAATAGATAATCATGTGAATTGTATCAAGGACAAGCTTTCGCCTTTTCCAACAATTAGACAACTCTTTCAAGAAACCCTAATTGTCTCTACTGGTTTTATGTTTACAATCCAAGTTGTTAGCATGGATCTCCATTAGATGGGTAATAAACACATAAACAAGTAGGAGATGCTCAGAACATGATAAAGGTCGGATCTTTACCTCAATTATGCATGGCTAACGTCGGGCTCGCCCCAACCCTAGAAGTGGGTGGACTACTCGCGCTTCATCATAATTAAAGACATTAATAATAAAAGGAAATAAACTTGCATTAATAAAATAAAATAGAGCTTACAACCAAAGGAAGTCAATTCCGCTCTCGCTTCACAAAACTCCTCTTGGTCACTCACTCTTTCTCTCTCTCTCTCTCTCTCTCTCTCTCTCTCTCTCTCTCTCTCCTACTACTTCTCCTACTGAAATTGAATTGTTAAAACTGAGCCCCTAAGGCTTTATTTATAGCCTTCTATTCCTTGCTACTCAAGGATAGAATATCTATATCTATATCTAAAACTATATCTAAGACTTTAAAGATAAATAAAAGCAACTAGTTCTTTTCCCGAACCTTGTTCTGGTTTTTTCATAATATTTTCGGTCGAGTTTGACGTATTAAACAAAATATTTAACATGTTAATTTTCTACTAACATATTGTCCATGCTTCTTGTCATATGTTCTACTAAATTTTCTTTTCTTCAAATGATCGATATTTCAAATTTGACAAAGAATGATAAATCAATCGCTTTCACGTCTCCTAATATCCGTCCTAATTGAATGCAAAGAAAACCAACCTTATAGTTTTATAAGTATTAAGGATGGATAGGGGTGGATACGATTCTAATTTTTGGCCAAAATTCCAATCAACCAGCAAAATCGAAATCTACTTTATGCAATCTGAAATCGGAATGGATTTGCAATTAGCAATACTACCAGCAAAATCGAACATCAATTAATCAATCTAGAACTAAATTACAATTAGGTGAAGGAGAGATAGTGATCGCCCACGAACTTGCAATCGAATCTCCAGTTTCAACCTTTCATGAGACATCCACCACCAAGAAATCCCTCCGTCGAAATCATCAAATTCAACCACCACCCCCACCACCCCAACCCACCCCCACCAAAAAAATAAAGACGAAGCACTGGAGTGAATGCAGGGCTCACCTTCCTCTTCAATGGTGTCGACTGTCGAGTGCCGATATCGCCACCACCGCACTGCTCGAACTCGCCTTCACCGCCGCCTTCAATTCACCGTTGCCCGGACACTGAAATCAGGAGAAAGACCAGGCATTGAGGGAGTTTGAAGAGAGCGAAACCCGACTACCGGCCCTAGCCCGGAAATCCAACCCTAGCGCCAGAGGGGAGGAGAAGCCGACCCTAGTGCCGCCCGGATCTGAGAGAGAGGGGAGGAGGAGCACCAGTGGGGAGGTTGGACTTCCGTTCACCGCCAAAGACGGCGCAATCCTCCGTTCACCGCCAAAGACGGACATGATCTGAAGCGGAACTCGTCGGATCTAGCATGAAAGAGGCGGGGGAGAGTCGACGACCATGTCCGACTCCTGCACATCTGAGAAACGGAGAATGAGAATGGTAGGGTTTTATTCAATTTCTCTTTTCGGTGTTCAATTCCGTCGTTAGGGTTAGGGTTCTAGCGACGATCGAGACCGACGATGCGGCCGGAATTAGTACAGAGAAAGCGTTAGGGGTGGACATAATTATTTGTAATTAAAAAACTATTTTGAAAAATTGAAAAATTGCTAAATTTTACAGTTAATTATTTTGAAATAATGTGATATTTCAATAAAGTTAATTGACTTGCTTTTCTCCACCAATTCAAAACAATTTAATTGATTAATTGCCGCCTTACTTTTTTGGGACAATTAGTTATATATCCTTATAAATTTCCTATATAACTTATAATTAAAAACCTATTAAATAAAAAATACCAATTCTAACCTTCAATTAAAGAAAAAAATAGAAAAACAAAAATAAAACCAGAAAACCTTTGGAATTGAATTTAGCAGGATGACTAATTTTATTCTCTGCAAATCCTTCTTCATCTGGTTCTTGCAATCCTAGCAGTTCATTCCACTCCCGCTGCCTCCTCCTCCTCCACCTGGCCTCATCATCAGTTCATCACCCTCGATCCGGTGGTGGTGGTGGAGAAAGGGCAGCGAGTGGTGGTGGTGGACTTGGATGTACTGCTGCCATATTTTGAACCCCTTCCGGTAGATCTCTTCGTTCCGGTAGAGGGGAGCCTGGCCTCGATCCGGGCTGGGTGGTGTTCGGCGCCCAGTTATGGTTGTTGTTGTTGGTGGCGGTGTTAGGAGGGAGGTGGGTCCGGAGGATGCTCTCGGCCACTGCCTGCATCGTTACCGCTGCCTAGAGAGAAGAAGTCGGCCATGGTTCGCATTCGATTGCAGCTACCGATTACTTGGATTTGGGGTGTGAATCCATAATTAGAAGCAAAATATAGATAACAAAGCTAAATTGCAAAAAAAAAAAAAATAATAAAAAAATTAATAGAATGGCTGAGATAAGGAAGATAGATGAGTAGAAGGGAGGTCAAGAAGAGCACGATGAAGAAGATGGAGACCCCAAAGAGAGAGCGTAATCAATTAATTAGATATACAACTAATTAGATAACTTTGGAGGGATATATACATAATTTTCCCTAAAAAAGGAATCAGTTTGTTACAGGATATCTCTCACTTTTTCTCTCTCCTCCTCCTCTTCTCTCCATCGCAGATCTCTCTCTCCAGTTCAGATCAAAAATCCAGTTCAGATCGCAGATCTCTCTCTCCGTCGCAGATCTCTCTCTCCATCGCTTACCTTAAACAGCTTGATCGACTTCTACTCCTCCTTTATCTTTTTCGCCTCCATCGCAGATCTCGCTCCATTATGTCGCCGACCTCAATCTCTCCTCCGCCTCAGGATTCTCGTCCAGCATTAATCAATTACAGAGACCCCAAAGAGAGAGCGTAATCAATTATAATGGCAGCAGGGGTCTCTGTAACTGGATTGGGGTTTCTTCCCCCCGTTCAGATTACGTGATTCGTTCTTGTTAAAGAGATCCCAATTAATTGTAAATGGTCACCTCCGGATTCTCGTTCAGTTACAGAGAGCCCCATTAATTGTAAATAGAGAGAACTGAAGGTTATGTAACTGGACTGGGGTCTCTGCAAATGGCCGCCTCCGGATTCTCGTTCACCGGGAGAAACGCCGAGAGGAACCGGCAGTTGAAAAGAACGTGGAGGAGAAAGGGTGAAAGATTTTGATTTTTAATTTTGCTCAGTGTTGGACACGTGGCGCAAATTTTAACAAAGAGGCTGCTTCTAAAATAATAAGTATAAGGGGTGGATTAAAGGAATTAAATCCAAAATAGGGAAATATATCTAAAAGTCTTAAAGTGGATAGATCTCTTCCTTCATGATGTGTCTTGATGATTTCGGATAGAATCAGCAATCTTCGGGCCCAAGTAATCCACACCGAGTAGGATTCGTCAAACCGAGTAACGAGGCTTCTGGAATCCTCGTCGATCTCGACAAGGGTCTTGTCGATCTCGAGTAGGAAGGTTGGTCGACTGGCTCGGCTTCGTCGTCTCGGCTAGCTGGTCCTCGACAGGCTCGGACATGGCTCACAAGTGTACTCGATCTCGAGTACCCCTTGTCGATGTCGACTAGACTGGCCTTGTCGACTAGGTCTTCTCGGGTGACTCTGCTCGACATGCTCGGACACGGCTTCCGGGCTCCTAGATCTCGAGTAGGTCTACTCGATCTCGAGTAGGGTGTAACCCGGTCTGTCCTCGTCTTCGTCTTCTCAATCAGCTCTTCCTCGACCAGGCCCTCCTCGGACACTTTTGGTCGATCTCGAGTAGAGTGTACTCGATCTCGAGTAAAGTTTTCTCAGCTTTCTGCTCTGTTCTTGAAACGCACTTTCCCGAGTCCTCGTTCGTCGGATTGACGCATATGACCATGCGTTGGAAAGCTCTTTCCGAGGGCTACAACTCTCATCAAGACATCAAAGCTTGATTCAGAACGAAGAATGGTGAAAAATGGCCTTTTCTCCAGATGCACCATTCTTAGCTTCTCCATGAGTTTCCTTTAAGCTCCAAAGTGCGTCCGATTTCTGCGAAATATAACCAAAACTTGTGTAGACCTCCATATATTGCAAATAAACATATATTACACAGATTCTATATTATTTTAACCCAATATGCATGAAATGCATGCAGAAATTGATATAAAAGTAGATGTAAAACATGGCAAATTAGGCTCACAACATCGACCGCTTCAAATGGCCAACAACGGCGCATAAAGTCAACCTTTTTGATGAGGTAAAGACTTTAATCTCCAAAAAGTGCTTCGATTATCTGTACAAGATGTGACAGGATGTCGTGAACCAAAAGGTTCCTCCGGTATGCACGGACCGACATTGGAGGGTTTGTTACGGGATCCCTTGTGTCCATGAGGTTCAGGCATACGTCAACTCCGGTACTCCGATACCCGCCGAGGACATCCACCCGTTCTGGATGGATTTGTCATGGACTGACATCGACGACACCCCACTGCCGTATGAGTTGTCATCTTCATACATGGCTTCCAACGATGTATGCGACGATGAGCTGCACCCACCCTCATCTGCAAGCGTCCGAAGGAAATGGAGGCCTCGGGGGTCGAGGAATGCCTGCAGAACCAACCCGTTGCCATACGAGGAGTTAAGGGAAAGATTTGAGAGAGAAGAAGCACGTGCTGCTCAAAATGCTGCTCGGCATCGTCCACAAGCGACCTCAGCTCGACGTGGACGTGATGATGTGTTCGGAGGGTTCAACTGGGGTTGAAACAACGTTGATCCCTTCATGCTCGGGCATATTGAGGGTGTGAGGGACACTGTTGGAGATGGTCATTGTGGATACCATGCTTTGGCAGCTTTGACGTCACCGATCGGCGAGACTGCTTTCCCGGAATTCAAAACGTTACTATGCAATCACTTGAAGGATCACGTCGATCTCTACGCCGATTGTTATACGGGAGAGTACCCATTCCAGCAGTTCGTCGACTACCAGAGGTGGGCGGGAGTTGTGCATGGTGATAGGAGACTGTGGATAGAGCTACCCATTATGGGTTTAGTATTTGCAACGGTATATCAGATTCCTCTCGTCGTCCTAGCTTGGCATCATCCATTCACATGTCTCCCCATGACCTCGCCGACACCTGCTAACAACCCTTGGTGTGGCCTGCATCGGAAACCAAGACCATTTTGCCGCGGTACGACTTCAAACGTCTTTTTTTATTACCTATTCTTGCTTTTCATATATATGTCAATACTCTAACTCTAATTTTCCGTTCTCATAGATCTAGTTGCGTCCTAACGCTCCTATTCCGCCGCCTCCGCCAGAATGGGTCGCACATCATCAACCGAGCGTCGAAGGATGGGATGCTCCGTTTCAAGCTTAGTTTGAGAGATTTCGAGCCTTACGTGTCGAGTCCGGTCGCCCTTTACTATTTTCCTAGATTTTATTCCACCAGTTTATTAAAATTATGGATGTAAACCTTTTTTTCCATTCCTTGTAACATTATTCGCATATTATCCGAATGAAAACCTTAACAATTATTGCTTTCCATTTAATTACACCCTAAATCCTTCAACTCCATTAGTTAAACACTTCAATTTTTTCAATTAACAATACAAAATCCTCGGAAACCCTAAACCCTAAACGTGAAACCCTAAACGCGAAACCCTAACTAGGGTTTGCACGTCCTTAACAACGTGCATATATTGCACGTCCTTAAGGACGTGCATGCACGTTGTTAAGGATGTGCAAAGGGGCTGCTAGTGGACGTGCACAGTCCCACACTTGCACGTCCTTAAGGACGTGCATGCACGTCGTTAAGGACGTGCAAATCCTTAATCTGGATTTGCGGTGTATATATCCACACCCTAATAAAAAGGGAAATTTAAATAACTATACATTTTTTTTTACTTTGCAAAAATGCCACTTTTTTGTGGAATTTGCAAAACTAACATGTATGCTATTTGTGCAAATAAAAATGGGGATGGGGAAAGCTGGTTGCAAGTCATCACAAGGGAGAGAGAGGAGTGACCAGGAGAGAGAGGAATGACTAGGAGAGAGAGAAAGGGGGGATGTTTTGGTGGGAAAAATTGGCGCAAAAAATTAGAGAGAGTGGAGTGTAATGATGGTCTATGGGAAAAGGTGATGGAAAAGGGGTTTTCCCTTCATTTGCAAAGTATAAAAAGAGAGGAGGAGAGAGGACACTCAGTTTCTTCCTCACATGGACAAAAGTGCTGGAGAAAAAGGTCACCATTGAAGAAAATCCGTCGGCCTCAAGGTCCAGTTGCAGAGCACTTGTCGGCCTCATTCCTTGTTCGTGTCAGTGTTCAAAAACTTCCGTGTCACTTTGGTTTATGAGAAACCCTAATTCTCAGTTGCAATGGGTAAGCGTCTCTCTTGTTTCTCCTCATGTTTTGCGAAAAGTAGATACCTATGAACCATAGTGTTGATCACACTTTTCATTTTCAGGGGAAAACGCCAAAGTATGCGTCACTCTCATCTTCAACTGTCGTTGGAACTGGTGACATGCTTATGTATGTAGGTGACAAGGGTAAGGGTTCGGAGGTAATTTACTTGGGTGAGGTGATGGAGGCCATAGGGAAGAGTAAGGAGTTGGGTGCAGCAGACATTACTAACAGAGGTTTTGAAACTGGTGACAAGCATATGTATAAAGGGGACAAGGGTAAGGGTCTGGATGTGATCCAATTGGGTCACACAGACTACTCCTCAGATGACACGGTAAACTGCCAAGGTGACATGTCTCAGGGGTTGAAGGTCATATCCACAAGCAGTCAGGAGGAGGATGAGGAAGAAGACGTCGGAGTGAAGCGAGAAGTCTGGGATAATTTTGAGTGGCATGGTGTCGAGGATGACCCGGGTATGAGGGTGTCGATGGAGAGGGACGAAGTTGAGGATGAGTTGATGAGGTAACTTGAAGATTAGATTCCGAGGTTCAGCATATCTCAAACTACGATGGAGAACGTTCAAGCTATGGTGGAGACAGCAACGCCTCGCACCCAGGATCCACGACGCAACATGATAGAACTTTCGGAGAGACAATTATTTGCATCGAAGACTGATGTGCAGACTCGTCTGAGTGTTTGTGCTAGTCGCATAAGTAAATCACCCTTAGCACTTGTGTGAATTTGATGATTACATTTATGAGCGTTTCTCCTACTTCGATAAGGAAATCACCATTGTCACCTGTTTGGAATCCCGTGTCACCTGAATTATTTATCATGTCACTTATTTGAATCTGATGGTATGTCGATAACCAAAGTTTCGAGCATAACAACATAGTCAACTACCGACCAACAAATATCATAAAAATATCATAACATTCTACAACTTATGACCAACGAACATTATATAGAAAGCAACAAAGTTCATAGCAACGTACTACAATAACAACCTAGTCAACTACCATCGACAACTATATGTTTAGAGCAACAACGTTCATAACAACCTACGAAAATAACAACGAAGTTCATAACAACCTACTACAATAACAACAAAGTTCATAACAATGGTCATCCAGCGGAGGAAGCCATCGTTGTCGGACACGGATACAAGTCTCAGCTCAATCGCGTCCGCGCCTTCGACAACGTCCTTCCCTTTTCGGCTCCGCAATTTCTTCGGAGAGGGGGACTTTACATCTCCATCACCTATTGGAACTCTCTTACTCTTCTTGCCTCAAACGGGGTCCGCTTTTGCAACCTCTGAGATCTGGCAATTGGTTAGGATGTTTCAATTGTCATTCCGATAAATTTTGTAATCCCGTGTAACCCAACTAAATAAATTGTGTCGCTTGACGTAAATAACCTTGTCAGTTGACTACTACAGATTCAAATATGACAATCCCAGTTTGTATTAACCCGTGACCCTTAAGTGAAAATATCATGTGAACTAACAACCAATTTACCTCATCTTTCTGTCCTTTTGGTGGTGGCTAGTTATCCACTTTAGGTGGTCCCTTCGTCTCCTCGGCCTTAATGTGGTGGGTTCTCCTCAACCTCCCAATGTTTCTCTTTCATCCTCTCCACAGACATCTCTCATTTATGGTTGTATAACTCCTAGACCCCTCTTACTCTTTTTGCCTTGAACGGCCTCGGCTTTTGCAACCTCTGAGATCTAGAAAATGGTTAGGATGTTTGGACTGTCATTCCCATACTTTTTTTAATCCCGTGTCACCCAACTAAGTAATCTGTGTCGCTTAACATAACTAACATTGTCACTTGACTACAATATATTCAAATATGACAATCCTAGTTTTTATTAACCCTTGAGAGAATTGAAAATACCATGTGAACTAACAACCGATTTACCTCCTCTTCCTGTTCTTCTGGTCGCTGGTCATCCACCTTAGTTGGTCCCTCCGTCCCCCCGACCTTTTGGTGGTTCTTCTCAGCCTCCCCAAGTTTCCCCTCATCCTCACGACGAACATCTCTCATTAGTGTCTACACACCTCCTGCATTCCAATGAGCATCTTGCATCCCATTCACAACACCTTCCATGACCTTCATCTGAACCACACAGTACATAAATGAGGGGTGGTTTGCCAATGTTATTCGTAATTTGGGAAAATTTTACTCGTGTCACTTATTAAATATACCGTGTCGCTAGTTTATTTCCTCCTGTCATCAATGGTGTTCATAATTGAGACAAAAAATTTTAGGCAAAACACTTACCTTGTCATCCCAATTTCTAGTCCAACCATTGCCACCCTCGTTGTTCATCCCAAACCCTAACCGGTGATTTCACCCTCGTCGTTCATCGTAGAAAAGAGAGAAAAGGAACGAGGGTTTCAAGGAGATGGAAAGGGGGGCTTACCTCTTCATTTAGACGCCGGCGTGGTCTTCTTCTCCCATCTCCGGCGACAACTTCGTCCCCAACCTCCTGCGTTTTTCGATTCGCCGGACTGGTCTCCTTCTTCTCTCCACAAACCATCGCTTCTCCTCCTTTGAAAACTGCTCCCTTTTCTACCAATAAAGCCTCCCCTCTCATCCTTTTATTTTCTTTTTTTTTTGTATGTATATAAGGGCAAAATCCTGTTAAGGGGGAGCGTGTGACCTGTACATTTGTGCAAATTTGGGGAAAAGATGGTAGTTTTGCAAATTTCCCCACACATGTGGTATTTTTGCAAACTTTTTTTTATGGTATTCACTACCATTTCCTCTAATAAAAAATAAAATAAAAAAACCCGATCACCAAAAAAAACCCTATATAATTTTGATTAATCTATAATAAAAAAATATTAATGTCATTTTCTAAAAAATATTATTTATGTAATGATAATTCAAATATGTCAAATATTATAGTCATATCAAAGAACTCTTGAATATCTTTCCAATATTATAACATTTATTTTTAATTAAAATCATAATTATATAATTTTGGCCTAATTTTACTTCCACCCTAAGTCAAAACCCAATTTGGCCTTTTTGTTGCTAAATTTGGCTTCCTATTTTGGAATGCCAAATGCTAATTTTCATTTATTTATTTATTTTTAATTGTTTAATATTTATATAAATGTATAAATAATACAATTATAAATCTATATATTATATAATTATGATTTTTAATTAAAAATAAATTTTGTAGTATTGTAAAGATATTCAATAGTTCTTTGATATGACTATAATATTTGACATATTTGAATTATCATTACATAAATAATATTTTTAGAAAATGACATTAATATTTTTTATTATAGATTTATCAAAACTATAATAATAAAAAATAAAGGTATGATCAAGTGACGGAAATGAGACGTGAAATTTCATGATTATATTAGTATTTATATAACGTTTAGCCCCCTAAAGTTGGCCTACGAGGGGAACGATAAAATCTTATAATAGGCCAAAAAAATATTCTATAGAATATTTCTCTTTTAGTAGACTATTTCCCA
This sequence comes from Persicaria maculosa, assembly GCA_963922045.1. Classification (NCBI taxonomy): domain Eukaryota; kingdom Viridiplantae; phylum Streptophyta; class Magnoliopsida; order Caryophyllales; family Polygonaceae; genus Persicaria; species Persicaria maculosa. The sequence goes on from OY998258.1 coordinate 20,337,585, forward strand.
TAACTATTATAACCTACGGGGGAAGATGCCCTAATAGTTGGGCTTGTACTTGAAACCGGCCCATCAACTAGGTTACCGCTTCCCTCTTCTTTTTCTTTTTCTTTTTTTGCAAAATTGCAGAAAACCACCTTTTAAATAGTGTGTTTTGCGGAATACCACCCCTTAAAATGAAAATTGAAGAAAACCACCCGTTAAAAACGTTTTCTTTGCAAAGTCACACTATTCACCAAATTTTCATTAATTAAATATTAAAGTGTGTGAAAATTCAATTATACCCCTTATTTTTATTATTATTTTACTCAATTCAATTGGTATTAGTTGATATTTAATTTTTGACATTTTTTCAAAAGTAAAAAACACTATAAAATATATAAAAAAAAAATTAAAAATAATAATTTCATACATACAAAAAAACTCTATAAAAAATTGATGTGTAAATTATGTTTTATACATATAAAAAAATGTGTAATACTAGAGCCCCTTGAAGAAAATATTTTTTTTAAAAAAATAATATTTCATATAGTTTTTATTATTCTAAAAATGTATGTGGAATAGTGAGCATAATTTTAGAATAATAAAAACTATATGAAATATCATTTTTAAAAAATTTATTTTCTTTAAGTGGCCCTTTAGTAATATACACTTTTTAAAATATATAAAATATCAAGTATATCTACTTTTTATAGAGTGTTTTTACTAATAAGTGTGAAATTATATATAAAAAATGATATTTTTTTTTTTTTTTGAAAAACATGTTAAAAAGGTAAAACACAGAGAGGGACACCATATTCTTCTTCTTCTTAGGTTTTGCGGTGATGACCTCTCGTACGCGGACTCGAGAAGCTCTGCGGATCGTATCGCTGCTAGCGGTGGCGGCAGCGGCGAGTTCTTCATCCTCGGCCTCGGTTGTGGCGACCCAAGAGCCGATTCTGCCCCAAGGTTTTGACATGGGAGTTGGGTGGTGGTCATGGTGAGTAGCGATTTATGAAGATCCGATACGCAAGTTGACCGGAGACGGAAGCCATGGATGGAAGCGGAGGTCCCTGAAATAGAGATTTGTGGGTGGATATAATGAATTTAGGGTTTTTTTTGTTTTTTTCTCCCAACAAATTTTTAATTATTTTGTAAAATGAAAAGGATTTGTGTGCAAATTTGTGAAAATGATCTTGTCAATAGCCATTTTCACATCTTGCAAGTAGCTCTTATGTTCACGAAATTATTTCTCTTTTTTCCTTGCAACTTTTTTTTTTCTTTTGCAGTTTTTTCTATTTTTTTTTTTTGGGTTTTTAATTTATTAGGACGGATCAATGATCCATCATATGTAATTTTTATTTATTTATAACGAACAGATCTAGGATCTGTCAGTGTACTTTTTAAAAAACTTGCAACGGATGAATCTATAATGAGTGTGGCTTTAGACAAGATCCTAAAATGGCTATTGTCAAGACAATTTTAAGTAATTTCACGCAAGTCCTTTTTATTTTTTTCAAACAAATTGCAAAAAAGTCCAAAACTCTCATCTACGAATTAGAGCGAATGAAAAAACCTAAAGCTGTCGAATGTATTGTTGTGCTCGAAACTGGCTAAAATCGGTGAAATTTATCAAGGAACGAATTGATCGACACCCACTTTCGTATGTCAATCAATTTGGATGATTATCAAATGACATTCAACGGTTATTTGTGGTCGTCGTTTGAAAAATATGTTGAACCTTGGAGAGGACGAGCTAAATAAGGGATTTTGGCAAAAGTTGTCGAGGGTACAAAGGAGCATAATTTCTCTGTATCTTTTTTATTCTTTTTTTCCCACAAGGGAGGTTTTAGCGAAAGCGACTCTCCGGGCTTGTATGGGCCTAAGCCCACCCCAATCTGAAAAAATAATATACAGGTATATTTGAAGTAAGAACACATCTTACAAGTTGGGTTGCTAGTTTATTGCACGTTAGGCTTTTTTCAATGTTTTAGCTGTGTTGGGTTCGAATTCCATGGACAACCATCCTCCTTCTTTTTTCATTCATTCATTAATTGATTTCCTTAGAAAATTTTAGGTAAAGTAGTATAAAATGATTAAAGTAAACCATGATAATTTTTATATTACTCCATTTTACTATTAAAAAAATTTGCAAGAATGTTATAATTTTAGTGGTAAACAAGAGAACCAGATTGTTTGTACTTGTAATCGTACTTAGTTTATCTGATTTCTTGCTTGATTTACAACAATCTGGATCCCCCTTTTATAGTGGAGGGCCAACCCCATAACCACAAAAATATCCCTGATTTTGGGGGATATTATATCATAAGGTGAAATATTCACCACACAATAAAATATTACAACACTTCCCCTTGAATATTCACCTTATACCATGAATCTAAGGGATTTACACAAGTTTAATCTTATTATACGCATTGATGTTTGATAATGCACATTTCTAATGGGCATTATAGGGTAGTTTAGATGCATTTGCATTGTAGAATATGCATGTTTAGTGTCAACTTAGATTAAACTCTTTTCGTGGAAAAGTTCGGAATCTACGCTATTTCGATTGAATTTTGCAGAATCGTAGATCCGACATGGTGGAAAGAAAATGAAAGGTGAACACCATGTCCAAGTGAAGCCAAGAAAGCAAGCTAAGGAAAGAAAGAAAAGAGGCAAGAAAGAGTGAGGGAAGAATGAAAAGAAAACAAGCTTCTGGGCATCTGTCGCTGCCAGCGAATGGAATCTCGCTGTCAGCGAGTGGAGTCACCGGGAGCATGTCCAGGAGCCAGTACGTCTCGCTTCCAGCAAATGGGAACTCGCTGCCAACGAGCGGAGTCAACAGGAGCATGTCCAGGAGCAGCACGACTCGCTGCCAGCGAAAGGAAACTCGCTGCCAGCGAATGGAGTCGCCTCAGCAAAAGACTTGACTCGCTGCAGCGGATGGACACTCTCGCGGCAACGAATGGAGGCTCTCGCGGCAGCGGACTCGCGGAAGCAAAACGATGGAATCGAAGAGTATTGGAAAATTTCTAAGGCATGGACATTCGCTAGCAGCGAGTATGGTAGCGAGGTGCTAGCGAAAATCCAATAGTAGCTTGTTTAAGGCCATTCCCTGCTAGCGAGAAGCTTTTCGCTGCCAGAGGAATCTGACGCTGAACTATAAATTTGGAAAGTCTATCTTCTATCTAGTTTATTTAGGAAGTTTCTATCTAATTTATTTATCTTTTACCTTATTTATGCAAGACTTTAGGCTTATAAATAGGATGTTTAGGGTTAGTTTTCTCATGGATCCAAGTAGAGAAATCACCATTGAAGAGAAGAAAGCTTAGGTAAGCCATGTTTGGCTAATTTTGTAGTTTTCGCCTACACTTTCGAGACTTGGTTGGTGGTTTGTGAGTTTCTAATTCAAGTTATTTTTCCTCTTTAATTCTTTCAACTTCTTTGTGTGATATTGATTATGTTATTGATGTTATCTTGATTCGCGAGCTTGATAATATTGATTTCATGCTAGGATTTAATACTTTCGTATTTATGTTATTTCCGTAGTAGCACGCATAAGATTGTTGATTCCGTGTTTGAAACATGATTATGTAAGAAGTTGACATATATCTTAAACATTGATTTACCGTGTTTAATCGGTGTTATTTATATGCTCAAGTTCTTGGGACTATTTGCTATCTCTTTGTTAAATATTGACCGTGTTAAGGTTGCATTGAGGTGTAAGGGATTAATTGGACTCGTATGACTTTTAATCTACTTAAACCAAGACGGGAGGAATTCGTAGGAAAAGATAATAACTTGAAAAGGATTCGATGATCAATAAAACCAACCAAAGTCGAGAACTTGTAGGTGGAAACGCTTTTCTTCTATCCTTTATTTGCTTTTGTCAATATTATTTTCTTTTATTTTCATTCATAAAAATCTTTTCTTTTTATATTGATAAATACACAATATTTAGAAATACTTGATTCTCTAGGGTTCGACCCCTTACTTGCATACTATACTAGTTTGTTTGTTTGGGAATTATTTTTGGCGAGGTAAATCAACGACTTTCCCTCCGTCAATGAAGCTACCTCGTTAAAAACCTTGTCAGGAAAAACCCAGTGGGATAAAAACCTGATCGAAGGGAAAAAAAAGTGCAGCGCGTATAATTCTCCCCCTTATTTTGACATGCTTAGTGAGCTTCACGAAGCCGACACATTCCGATCTTGCGCACAAGTTGCTCAAACTTCTTGGGAGGTAATGACTTGGTGAACAAGTCGGCGAGGTTCTCATCTGATCGGATTTGTTGGACTTCAATTTTCCCTTTCTTCTCAAGTTCATGAGTAGAAAAGAATTTTGGTGATATGTGCTTAGTCCGATACCCTTTGATGTGGCCTTCCTTCACTTGAGTGACACATGCGGAGTTGTCTTCGTATATCACGGTTGGGCTACCTTTGTTGAACTTGATTCCAGATTCCTTCTGTATATAGTTTATCATCGATCTTAGCCACACACATTCTCTTCCTGCTTCGTACAATGCTATCAATTCGGCATGGTTTGACGATGTAACAGTCAGAGTTTGTTTTGTTGATTTCCATATAAGTGAAGACATATCCATTTTGAGATTTAGCCTTGTGTAGGCCCCAGGGGTGGTAATGGGGTGGGTGTTAGATGAAAATCATCAATCCATCACCCGTCCCGCGGGTTTTAATCGATCTCCACCCGCCCCGCTCCATCACCCGCAAACTCTTCACCCACATCAAACCCGTGCGGGTGAGCGGGTTATGCCGGTGATTATTGGATATCCAATAAGAATTATTAATAATTTTAAATTTGAAACATTAAATAAAATATGTCTTATAAATTAACGCATTCTAATATTTCAACAATACATGAAAAATGTATAACTTATAAATCAATTCAATAATACGTGAAAATTGGAAAATGCATATATATTCAATCTAAATAAAATATATCTTCAATATGCGAGACTGAGACGGGGATCCTCTTCGTCATCCTGTCATATCAACAACGGCATTTAAAAAAAATTAGTTATATGTTAAATAATATATATATATAAAATATAGTGGAAGAGATCAAGAGAAGATGAACGTACATTAATAGTTCTTGGATCTGGAGCATCCACGTCCTCGAGCACGATATGAGCATTACCAAGTTGTGGATCATTATAAAGACCTAAAATCATATATTCACAACATATAAACAGACCGACATTATCTTAAATCACATATTCACAATATAAATTCAATGGTAGAGCATTAGGTACGTGAATTTTCTAATAATATTTACTAACCGACATCATCTCCTCCATGAACCCAATTTTGCAAGCACATCAATGCCTCTACGGTGTTCACATGAAGTGAAGATCGATGAGGACTCACCACTCTACCACCCATACTAAAAGCATTTTCGGAGGCAACTGTAGATACCAGAATAGCCAAAATATCCCGAGCAATCTTACGCAAGGTTGGATACTTGAGATTACCTTTCCAGAAGGTAAGTATATCAAACTGATCACTATCCGGATCAATAGCTTCCTCAAGATAAAATTGCAGCTCGAATCTCACATTGGTCTTCTTCTTCCTACTTTTCTTAGCCACACTGAAGTCGTCATCATCATCATCATCATCATCATCCGAACCTACCCGACGTTTGCAAAGCACAGAAGAAGTAGCAGAAATATATTCTTGATCTTGATTCTCAATATTAGTATCTTCTTGATACTCAGAGAGAAGATCATCCATCAACTTCTTCACCTTCTCAATTTCAAGTGAAGCCATGTCCCCATAAATCTTATTGAAATACCATTCTACACACTCCATCTTGTCTCTAGGGTCTAAAATTGCAGCAATAGACAATATCCTAGTCATACTTGACCAATACTTATCAAATTTTACCATCATTTTTTCAGCCATGCAATGAATGATCAAATCATCACTAGAAAGCCAACTATTCAAAGAAATCTTAATCTGACACATCCTCCGAAAGAACAAGTTAGCCGTAGGATAGGCTCTCCCAGAAAAAATCTCAGTCGCCTTGTGAAACTTAGACAACTTATCACAAATTTTTGCAGCCCACTTCCATTCATCTCCCGTAGGAACACCAAACTTAAAACGAGGATGTTGTATCTTCAACTTAGCAAAAAATCCTTATATTGGATAGCAATCTGAAGCATGAGATGAGTGGAGTTCCATCTCGTCTTACAATCAATAACCAACTTCCTAGAAACATCAAGTTTTAAGATCCTAGCCTTATCCTAAAAAATCTGCATTCGTTTAGGAGTTGCATTCCAAAAAGAAACACAATCACAGATTTTTTCAATTCCAGAAGCTATCACTTCCAACCCATCTTGGACAACTATATTCAAGACATGTGCACTACAACGAACTTGTAGAAAATCTCCACCTAGCAACATATTACTTGAATCAAAATGCTCACGCATTGTTGCTATCATCTTATCATTCGTAGAACAATTATCCACGACAACACAAGACACATTTTCATGAATATTGAACATATAGAGACTTTGAAGCACGGCTCCAGCAAGGACGTCATGTGTGTGTGGACAAGGTATATAAGCAAACATATATAGTAAATTATAGAGCAATTAACAATTAAATAAGAACTTAGCAAAAAAATTCAGCAATAAAAAAATGCACAACCTATATTAAAAAACAGCGAAGCTAAAAAAACAGCAAAATGTGTTGGCTACAGAAAAATAGCAAAATGTGCTGGCTACAGAAAAAACAGCAAAATGTGTTGGCTACAGAAAAAACAGCAAGTTCATAAAGAAGAAAAACAGCAAACAACAACCAAACAACAACAAAAAACAGCAAACAACAACAAAAAAAAGCAAGCAAACAACTAAAATATGCAGCAGATTCTGGTGAAAAAAAAACAGCAAGCTAAAGAAACAAATCAAACAGCAAAAATCAGCAAGTACACATAGAAAAAAAACAGCAAGCTAAAAAAACTTTGCATCAAACAAAATAAAAAACAAATTCCTCCACCATGATCAAACAACAAACTTAACAGCAACTCCGCATCAAGTAGCATGTTCTGATCAACCGAAAAATAAGAAAACTAAACGAAAAGTTAGTTATTACCTTATAGTCTTGTTTTGGAGATTCCATTTTTTGTCAATAAAGTGTGCAGTAACTGCCATATAACCCTTTTTTTTTCGGGTGAGAGGCAGTCCACATGTCAGTGGTGATTGCAATTCTTCCACTATGATCTTCAAACGTCTTTTTAAGCAATGCCTTTTCACATTCATACATCTTCATTATATCACTTCTCAAAGTAGGCCGACTTATCAACTTGAAGTTCGAATTCAAACTGTTTGTGTATCTCTTGAACCCAATATGATCCACTATGCTCAAATGATACTCATGCATAATGACCATATTTGCTAACTCTTTCCTCGACACCTCTTGGTCAAAGTTGTGGTTTTCCAACCTTGATGTGCCATCTGATTTTCTATTGAAGTTTAGCGCCTTCTGACGCAAATCGACCTTACCGTGCCTTTTACTACACCTATTATCAAGATGATCCTTGAAGTGTGATGTCCCACTATTCCTTCCGGCTACTAACATTTGTCCACATTGCAAACATTTTGCTTTCTCTTCGCCATTAACGATGACCTTTTCAAAATGAATCCATACTTTAGATCTAACCCGTCGAGTCTTGCGTAATGTAATAGCAGAAATCTCATTCTCAGGAACGAAAGGCTTACTCAAATCGCCACCAACTGATTGATACACGTTAGGATCTGCAGAATTACCACCAATGGATGGAATAGGATATGCAGATTGTGTTGATGGTGGAATTTGTGGGGTGGCGATGACCTCGAATTCATTGACGGACCAACTTCTTGGTTATCAACTGATTCAACTATCATTGTTTTGAACTAGCAAGAACCTACAAGGCAAAGAGAACGTCTTCTAATTAAAATATCTCAATGAAAGAGAGAGGAAGAAGGGAAGTTGGTCAAGAAATCTACAAAGACAAAGAGAGGAAAAAGGCGACTGATGCAATACCTTTCTCACTAGTTTGTTTCTTGAAGATCGCAGGTTCCAAGTTGTTTGTCAATCTCTATCCAGCAACATGCTCAAGACGTGGTCACTGGTTTGTTGTAGGTCGAACGATGCAAGAGGATGAAGGCGGAAACTTGAAGTTGACACCTTGGTCGTAGTTTGGAAGGTCGAGTCTGCAGAATTGTGAACGTCACTGCGTGATTAGGGTTGATAGAATAGAATAAACTGTTGGAGGAAGAGAAAAGAGTCAAAAGAAAAGATAAGAGACAATACTTTTTTAGGGTTTATTTTAAGGGATAAAAAAGTAAAATTACATATTTAATTGGGTTAATGGATTCTTATTGGGTGGTTATTGGGGCGGGTTATGGAGCGGGTTATTGAATCGGGTAATGGGTAAAAAATCATCATCCATACCCGCTCCGTCACCCACTTCATCCATCACCCGCATCATCCGTCACTCATTTGTTGCGGGTGGAGCGGGTGAAATGGATACCCGTCGCCCATTTCCGGCCCTAGGTCCGATAGATATCCTGCACATGCATAACCAACAAGAGTGACATTTGGGCATCTTTGATAAATAAACCAAGATCATGTGTACCTCTGAGGTAACAGAACAAATGTTTAATTCCGTTCCAATGTCTCCTTGTTGGAGCCGAGCTGTATCTTGACAACAAGTTTACAAGGAAGGCAATATCAGGCCTTGTATTGTTGGCTAGGTACATCAAGGCACCAATAGCACTTAATTATGGTGTTTCTGGGCCAAGTATTTCCTCATCATCTTCTCGAGGACGGAATGGGTCGTCGTGTATATTTAGAGAGCGAACGAGCATGGGCGAGTTCAATGGATGAGCTTTATCCATGTTGAATCTCTTTAGAATTTTTTCGGTATAATTAGATTGATGGAAAAAAATTCCATCTCGTACATGCTCAATTTGTAAACCGAGACAAAACTTGGTTTCCCCAAGATCTTTCATCTCAAATTCTTTCATCAAGTACTTAGTTGTACTTGCGTTCTCATTCAGGGTTCCAACAATGTTTAGATCATCAACATATACTACAATGATGGAAAACCCCGATTCATATTTTTTGATAAAGATACATGGACACCTTGAGTCGTTCTTATATCCTTCCTTTTGAAGGTATTCACTAAAACGATTGTACCACATCCGCCCAGATTGTTTCAGTCCATATAAAGATCTCCTCAACTTTATGGAGAACATTTCTCGAGGCTTTGATTTGCAAGATTCATGCATCTTTAGTCCTTCATGTATATATCGGTGTCAAGTGACCCATACAAATATGCAGTCACGACATCCATTAATCACATTTGTAGCTCTTCAGCCACTGCCAGACTAATTAAAAATCTCAAGGTAGTTGCATCAACTACCGGTGAATATGTATCTTCATAATCAATTCTTGGCATTTGTGAAAAACCTTGTGCTACAAGTCTTGCCTTATATCTTGCTACCTCATTTTTCTCATTTCCTTTTCTCACAAAGACCCATTTGTAGCCAACTGGCCTCACACCTTTTGGGGTCTCGATCACAGGACTGAAAACTTCACGCTTTTCAAGCGATTTTAATTCTGCTTGAATTGCATCTCGCCATTTAGGACAATCTTTTCTATGACGACACTCTTCAACCGTTTTAGGTTCAATATCGTCGTCTTCAGCCATCATTTCAACTGCTACTGAAAAGGCAAATATTTCATCGACAATGACATCTTTTCTATTCCATCGCATCCCAGTGGATACATAGTTTATGTAAATCTCATAATCGTCGATTTTTCCATCTTCTTCAAAAAGACTCTCTTTTTCATCTTCTTTAACAAGATTCTCCTCTTCTGAGGAGTTTCCTTCGCCTTTCAGGCTATCCTCATTATAGATTTCTTTGCCTTTATTATTATCTTCATATGGCTGAACTGTTGTGAGATCACCAATATTACCCTTTTGTCTCCTCGTTTGTCTTGGATTCAAATCTTTGGAACCAAGGGGTCTACCTCACTTTCTACGTATAGTAGATTCATTAGCAATAGATTTATTAGGTAGATCCATATATACTTCAATTCTCGCAAGGGCATTTACAGCAGGTATATGTTACTTCGTCACTTTTTCTATATTAGTAAATGCATCAGGCAACTGATTAGATATGCCTTGTAAATGAATTATCTTTTGTACCTCTTGTTCACATACTTTCGTTCGAGGATCAAGGTATGATAAAGACATGGCATCCCATGTGATCTCACCTTTATTGGGGTCCATTTTATTCTTTTCTCCCCCTAGAGTTGGGAATGTATTTTCATCAAAGTGACAATCAGCAAACCTTGCTGTAAATAAGTCACCTGTTGTTGGCTCAAGATGTTTAATAATCGAGGGGGATTCAAAGCCAACATATATTCCCAATCTCCTTTGAGGCCCCATCTTTGTTCGATGTGGTGGAGCAATTGGAACATATACTGCACATCCAAACACCTTTAGATGTGATATATTTGGTTCCTTACCAGAAACAAGTTGCATTGGGGAGTATTTATGGTATGCAGTTGGTCTCAATCGAATCAATGCCGCAACATGTAATATGGCATGTCCCCAAGCTGATGATGGTAACTTAGATTTCATCAGCAATGGTCCGGCAATTAATTGTAATCGTTTGATTAACGGTTATGCGAGACCATTTTGTGTATGTACATGTGCTACTGGATGCTCCACTGTAATCCCAATTGACATACAATATTCATTAAATGCTTGAGATGTGAATTCTCCTGCATTATCTAGTCGGATTTTCTTTATTGCATAATCCGGAAATTGTGCTCTTAATAGTATGATTTGAGCAAGGAGCTTAGCAAATGCGACATTTCTTGTCGACAATAAACTCACATGTGACTAGCGTGTTGATGAGTCTATTAGCACCATAATGTAGAGAAATGGTCCACATGGTGGCGCAATTGGCCACATATATCTCCTTGAATCCTTTCTAAAAATGCAGGAGCTTTGACTGCTATTTTATTTTTCGAGGGCGTAATGATTAGTTTTCCCAACGAACAAGCAGTACAATTGAGATCACTTGTCTGAAGGCTCTCTTGTCCTTTAATCCATGACCAAGTGAATTCTCAATAATTCTGTGCATCATTGTTGTACCTGGATGACCCAATCGGTCATGCCACAGTTTAAACATTTTATGGTCGTCTGGACTTCTCCTAGACACCATATTGATCTCAAATGGACTTATATGAGTAAAGTATAGTCCAGAGGAATAAGATGGTAGCTTTTCTACCACTTCCCTTTTTCCAGATACATGTGCAGTCAAGCACAAGTACTCATTTTCATTTTCATTCATGGTTTTAATATGAAACCCATTTTGACGCACATCTTTGAAGCTTAATAGGTTTCTTTATGACTTCCTCGAGTATAGTGCGTCTTTTATTATTAGCTTTGTCCCTCTTGGAAGCAAGAGGCAATCTTTTCCTGATCCTTTGATCAACTTTGACACACCCGATATTGTGTTGACATTTCCTTCATAAACTGTCAACTGAGTGAAGTACTCTTTGTTTTTCAGGATGGTGTGGGTTGTGGCACTATCCACTAGACATTGCTCTTTAGGATCATGATTAACTCCAGATGGATTCATAACTTCAGAAATTAAGAAAAACAAACAGAGTTAATACAAGCATTATATTACATGGTCGATTGAGATTAAAGTTACACTAATATCATACAAGGACACTTCATGGGACTCAGACAAGGAAATTGAAAGTTACAGTGATATTATACAAGGACACTTCATAAGATGTAGGCAAATAAACATTCAACTTGTTAGAGACATAAAAACTTAGAAACCAGTGCCTTCATCATAGGGAAATTCATCATCAGTCTCGACATTGTTTGCAAACATGTCTTCGAGATCAAGAGTGGGAATTTGTGGAACATTGTTAGTAGTAGCAAAGTTTGCTTCCACATCCTTTCCATTTTCTTTCTGGGAAGCTTGATACAGCTCACACAAGTGTTTTAGATGTACGACATACTTTGGCCTAATGGCCAGTCATCCCACATCGATAACATTGAGACTTGGGTTTGTTTGGGATTCCTGTACGTTGGACCCCTCTAGACCTTTTGCTTCATCCCCTTGGAGGAGGATTCTCCAGGATGACCATGTTTTTGGGAGAAGTGACCTTTCCCATAGCCTTGTTTGCGGTCATTGCCACGACCTTTCCATTTCTTGTAACCCCGCAAATTTTTACGGCCATCGCCATTTTTTGTGTTGGCATTCATAGCATTCACAACACTCGCTTCAGGGTATGGAGCCGCACCTGGAGGCCTCATGTTGTGGTTCCTCATCAGGAGTTCATTATTTTTCTCCGCCACAAGCATCACATTTATCAAGTCAGAGTACTTTTTAAAGTCACACTGCATGTATTGTTGTTGTAACAACACATTAGATGCATGCATTGTTGAAAATGTCTTCTCCATCATTTGCTCCTCGGTAATTTCATGACCACATAATTTCATTTTCGATGTGATTCGAAACACAACGGAGTTATACTCCCTCATATTTTTGAAATCTTGAACCCGTAAATAGTTCAATTCATATATGGCCATTGAGAGTAATATATTCACTTGATTGCCGTATCGTTCGGCTAAATTCTCCCATAATTCCTTCAGATCTTCCACCAATAAATACTCAGATTTTAGGCTTTCATGTATATGGTGGCGAAGGAAGACAATGTCCTTGTCCTTTCCCTGTGGAGTGGTGGTGTTATTTTCTTTGACGATCTCTTCCAGACCATTAGCCTTCAAGTGCGTTAAGGCATCCACCCTCCATTCGAGGTACTTGTCTCCTGACAGGTACGTCCAGGATATCGAATTCCATTTTGGTGATATTTGCCATAATAGCACTACACATAAAATCATATTAATCAATATCACATAATTAGTTAATGTATTAGATAAGAGTATTAATACATCATGAATGAATATGTATTTGTGATATGCATACACACACGTGCAAACATCAAATATATAGATAAATGTACATGCAATTTCAAATCATGTATAGTGTTAATAGTGTAGTTGGTAGGAAGTCATCATTTCTAATATTTGTATGGCGAGATCAATTCGAAAGTGAGATATGTAAAAGTTCAATACGGAAGTAACAATTTCTCACGTTGTTGAATTACTAAATAGCAAGGAGTTCACACTTACATTTTAATTAATTATCATGGATATATTTATATAGTCATGCAAACTCAAAAATGGAATTAACTAAGATTTTGAATGTAAAAGTGTGTATAGTATAGTAGGTAGCTACATGCATCTACATTTCAAAGATGGATTGGACAAGACGATGTATATATGTATGTTAGTCTCATGACTTGTGAAAGCAAGAACAATGATAACATGTATATAGCAGCAACAATGATTTGAAGCTAGCTAGTGTGAGCATACGGAAAAATCGTAGGAGAGGTGTTCATGTTTTGAATATTGCAAGCGGGTAATATATGTTCACTTCTCCAATTGAATTACTAGCCATCTCCCTCTTTATCTTTTCACTCCCCCCTTTTATACCACTTACTCCACCCCGCTCCACTCACTTCCATCTCCCTCATCCTCTCGTTCTCCTGGTTCCCAACGCCACCAACACACACATTTTTCGATCCGGCGAAAAAATGACCGATATCGACCGAGTTTTACTAAAAATGTTGGCTAGTGGGATGGCGACATCGGTTTTGGTGGTTTTCTTCGTTGTGTGGGTGACTAAAAATTGCCAGTGCTACTAAGAGCTCCAACGAAGGTTCTGGTGAGGGGGGGTGATGCGGGTCAAGATGATCTTCTGTGGGTCAAACAACGATCTTGATCCAGGCGACGACTCGAGGACAAGTCGATTTCAAATGGAGGAGAATGATGTCATCCTCAAAAGGAAGAAGAAGGCTCCACCATGGAACAAGGTCCAAAGGAGCAAGGTGAGCTAATGTTCAAATTTGGGTTCGTTCTTAATGGGTTGACAGCATTTCGACGTCTCAGTAAAACGGGTCGTTCGGAGTCCATATTTATCGGATGAGGTCGTGTCATACCTTGTTGGAACGAGGACGAAACGATCTACAACTTTGCTGTTGAAGGTTTCTCCAAAATCGACGTCGAGAATGGCCGAAATTCATCATCTTTGCAGCTGTCACTGTTTGGACGAATTTCCACATATTGTTTTAGTTAATTTCGAATTTAATTAATTAGATATATTTATTTTATGCAATTAGGAAATAATATGGTGGAAGGAAAATATCTCATCTAGGTAATTCCTTTTTCACCAAGTTGTTATTTATCTATCTTTATTAGGTTTGATTTATCTTAGGAAAGAATTAGCTATCTTTAGATATTTTATTTATCTTTATCTAACCAAAGCTCTATCTTTTGCAAAGATAGAATTGGTATGTTTTTCTATTTCAACAACATTGTAAGCTTTGAATTATTCAGATTGAATTAGAATTGAGAAACCCCTTTATGGATTAAAGGGTTCTTGATTATCAATCCAAACACAACTGCCATTCCGTTTCTTATTCCTCCGATCCAAGAAATTAATCCGGTTTCGATTCACATTCGTATTCATTGAATTCGATTGGATTTGTTCTATATATATTGTGCAGCTCCATTGTTGACCAATACTAATTAATTAACAAATAGTTAATTGATTAGCAATTCCATACAACACATACGCAGTGCATCCATTTAATGTGTGCGAGATCGAATGTGCTTCTGATCTCAGTCTAGGCTCGCCATCAGAGAGGATATATACAAGAGCTAAAGCAAGATCACGCTTTTAGTTTAGCAATTGGTCGGCCTAGCCAATTTCTATACACCAGGGGCTTGAAGACGGAGTTCAAAACGGTATTGTATTATGTAATTTCTTAGCAAATCTCTTGTAATAAGTTTAGATCTACTGATTTTGTTTTGAAGTGAAGGGTTTTAAAACTTGATGATAAAACTTCCCGTGTTTTGTTTCCGAAAATATTCAATTTTGTATAAAAACTCATGAAATCGTGTTGAGCCTTTTATGTGTTCCATGTTTCATGAGTTTTGAAAACGGATCTGGATAAAAATGATGTAAAACGGGAAGATCTGAGAGTTTTTATGAGTTTCTGATGTAGAAGATCCCAATTTGGGCAACTACAGAGCATACTCCTCCAAAAACCGATTTTAGTAAAACACTTTTCATAATTAAAGAGTTTGGATATGAGAGTTTAACCTTCAGATCTGAAAAAACTCAGTTGGTTTTTAGATCTCGTGCTGATAACGTGTTATAATTTTAGTGGTAAACAAGAGAACCAAATTGTTTGTACTTGTAATCGTACTTAGTTCATCTGATTTCTTACTTGATTTACAACAATCCGAATCCCCCTTTTATAGTGGAGGGCTAACCCCATAACCACAAAAATATCCCTGATTTTGGGGGATATTTTATCATAAGGTGAAATATTCACCACACAATAAAATATCCCGAATTATCGATTCTGCCCTAATTGTGCCCACCCCTCCAAAATTCCTGGCTCCACTAGTGTCTCCGGGGAAGCCTGAGATTGTTTGAGCAATTCAACGGAACTAGTGATACGGGGTTAGCCGTAGGATGGCCCGCTCTTCGACAATCAAACCAAAAATAACAAGAACGGAAGCAAAGACTCGATGAACAAGAATAAAGACTCGAAATTGAAAGCAAGACTCGACCAATAAGGACTGAATCGAACTAAAATAGAACGAGGCAAAGACCTCAGGCCTTCTAAGAGGGTAGGAACCAAATACCAACGACTATAAAGCCCGCCTCTACAACCTTACGTACACAACCAAGCGGACAACTTGGAGGAACAAGGAGGGGACTTGTGATTACCAGGATCACCAAGCTCTCGCGAGGTTGACGAACTCAAAGCAAACCAAGCAGGATCAATAACCAATTGTGCAATCGATGAGCAACGCTACGAATCGATTGACTTTCTCACACTTGTGTTTCACACAAAGGATGAATTTCTCATAAAATTGTACGTGCTGAGTTCTGAACAAGGGGAACGCCTCTTCTTATAACCTAGGAGGCTGATTTCTAAAGAAATAATAAATAAAATAGAAATTAACTTAAATCCCTAAAATACTAAAAATAACTTAAGTAAAGAAGATTACTAAAAATAACAAAGTTGTTCCAACACTTAGAAAAATCCCGTCTAAAACAGTGGCAGCTCAAAAAATGTGATTTTCGGTCAAGCTCTAGGTCGAATCTGGAAAAACCTTCAACAGCAAAGTTGTAGATCTCTTTGTCCTCGTTCCGACAAGGTATGGTACGTCTCAATCCGATTAATATTGACTCCGTACGACTCAATTTACTGAGACGTCAAAAAGCTGTCAAACTGCTGAACGAATCTAAAAACGAGCTTGCACCTTTGGACCTTCTCCCACGGTGGAGCCTTCTTCTTTCTCTTAAGGATGACAACATTCTCACGAGCTCGAATCATAGGTCCATCCCCAAGTACAGGCGTATTCGGAGGTGTCTTGGATGGTCCTGCATCAACTAGAGAATTAGATAAGGAATGGGCCAGGAAGTTGGTGGGCTCATCATGATGCTAGCTAAGCTACACGACAAGGGCTCGACAAAAGTTGTTGAGGGTATGAAGGAACATTGGCAAAAAGTGTCAAGGGTACACATGAGACTCGGAGGCAGTAGCCGAGTATAAATCATCACCTCGCTAAATCTACACGAGCCCTATGCCCGACAGTAAACCATGAAAAAACGTCAAAGCAGCCAACCCCAATAGCAACAAAACGAAAAACTTCTTTCGTTTTTGTTACAATTACTACTCATAATTCAACTCAAACAACCCTCAAATCAACAACAATCAAACAAAACACACAAACAACAACCAATTTCATCAATTTCAATTATAATTTCAAACCCTAAAACACACAATTTCTTCAAAAAAACTTAATCAAATTAAAATCAATTGTAAATGAAGCTTCTTATTTTAAATTCGATGAGATCCTCACCAAATCTAACACAATGAACAAGGTATGAGTGTTTTCTCTCTATTGTGTGTGACTCGTCCAAATGAAACGACGATGTATGAGCGTTCTTTTCGGACAGATCTGTAATTGTTTTTTAGAATGGGAAAGACTTGTGCGCAATTGTCTGTAAATGGTATTGTCAATAATAATTTTTTTTAGGACGGGGAATAAATAGAGACTTTTGTGTGGCTGCTACATCATAGCAAAACTCCCAAGTGGAAGCGAGCTACGGTTGACATCGACCGTAAGATTTGGATAAAGCAGAGGGTAGAGTCGTGGACACGTATCGAATGACTGATTGACTGGGGGGCTTGCTCATTCCACTCCACATCACTGCGCTGCATCCCCCCCTTAATTGATGCCAAGAGTCGGGAGGAGATCATAAAGACACGGAGATAGACGAAGAAAGAGTCCAGTTTGTGTGATCTCTCCCCCTCTCTCGTTTCAGCCTTAATGGCAGCTAAACCTTTCAGCTGCTTCCTCGGCCGTGAATGGGTTGGATTGAACTCCAAATCCTCCAATTTGCGTTTGGTCCTCCCTTCTCGCCGCCTTCTACCTGCTTTTTGCAAGACGCGCCACCGTAATCTCAGGTTCTATTTTACATCTTCCTCTCTCTCGTTTTCTTATGTCCCTATTTTGCGCCTCAGATTGAGCCTCGTTTCATCTTTCATCAGACGAGGTTTAATTTCTTGGTGATCTCGCTATGTATGTTCTTTTTTTTTTTTTTACTGGCGCTAAGGTGCTGTTAGACGTTAGCAGGCAGTTAGCTGGAGTAGTCATTGTGGATATAAACCAATCACACTTTTTTGCTAGCTCTGTTGGCTGTTCTAGGCTGATCTATTTTAAGTCTTCCTACTAGTTATTTGTCCATTGGCAATTCCCATTGTTTGATTTTGTAGCACAAATTTATCTTCACATCAGGAGGGACGGAACCATTTACTAAATGCAGTGTTTCTATTAGGAATTTGGGATGCCCTGACATCATTTTCTTGTTGCACTAGCATTGAAAAAACCAATTTTGTTTTTACTGTTTGATCACATTACAATCATCTTCCAAGTTATTGATCTCTTCATCCTTTCTCTTAAAGAATTTGATCTATTGGCCCAGCATACATTTATGACTGGCTTTCTTTTCTTTTAAAACACAACTTGTTTTATTATTGAGCATGAGAGGGCTACTGGGAGCAGGCCTAATGTATTAAGAAGAGTATACCTATGGGGGCTTATATAATTCTGACAACCATTGCTTTCTATATATCTCGACAGACTGAACAATATTGCAAATTGTTGCAGCTACTGAGTATATTCTCATATATTGTCTGCAAAATAAGCTCCCTTTCACTTTCTTTTAGTTTGTCAAAGGTTTTTTCTATACTGAATAGAGATTATAGTTCATTCTCATATACGCTTAAGACTTTGTTTTCATTTATAACTTTAGTGGAACGTATAGTGTTTTAAGTTAAAACACTATAATGAATTTTATGTCGAACATGTTAAGCAGTGTAGAGGAACTGGATGGACGTACGGGATGAAAGTCGAAATTGTACGAGCTTGTTACTTGAAGTTAAAGCATAAACCTAGTTTGTATTTCATTATTCAACTACCAACTAGATAATCCACGTGGATCTGGGAAAAAGAAGATCAGATCACATTATTTGAAATAGATACTCAAGAAATCTCATTCTCAATGAGATGAGAATATCAAGAACACATTCTTAATCGTGAAATTCAATAAGTAGATATGTAAGTAACTAGGTGAGTGAATGATTCTTTTATATTTTGGTTGTTTGTTGAGACTGATACTTTGGAGGAAACTTAACTTGGTAGGTTTGATATTTCTGGAAAGCATTAGTTTTCTTTCGGTTTTTTATGATGGATAGAGACACATATGGAGTTTAATTAAGACTCGAATTCAGCTATTGAACCTCTACATTGCGATTATGTTTCCACTCTCTTATTTTCTGAATAACTTTATAAGCTTATTTGTATTTTCTTAACTATCCAGCTCCCAACTTAAAAGACAAATTGCCAAGAAAGTTTCTTCCGAATATCCTGAAAGCGGTGCAAATTTGCGGCCGAATGAAGAACGAACAGAGATGGAGAAGCCTATGATAAATGCTTTCCCAACTTTAAGGCATGAAATTGTAGCAGATGATGATATTCATAAAGTCAACCGAGTCAATCATGATAATGTCGACAATATGGTAACATTACACGACAATATTGTGGAAATACCCCAGGCAGATGACAGTTCAACTTCAGATTCCTCAGAACTCATGATTACAGCAAGCAGGTGGGAATCCCATCCTGCAGTTGAGTCGAAGTCTTTGGTAATCTTCTATACATTTCTTAATGACTGAAATTTTTGTGTTATAACTTATAATTGGCTTTATTTTTGGTATTTGACGACCCAGTCATACTCAGTCGGGGCTTATGAGTGGCTCTTTGGCTGTTTCTATACAAGTGCAATTTAGATGAAGATAGCCAACATATCAATTTTGGGAACAATTTTAACTAAATTCAGTTATTTTTGTCACATAGCTGAATTCAGTTATATAGTCTTGCTCTTGTTTAGCTAAATTCAGTTATTCTTAGGAACAATTTTAACGAGTGAAGAGCTATCAAGAATAAAGATTATAATGGAAATCAAGGGGATAAAAGCCTAAAACATAAAGCAGCATGGCATCGCTAACACAGTTACGTAGCATCACTACTAGAAATTAATGATATGGTTAACCTCTCACCTTAAGCATCCAGAAAATGTCTACACAGAGAAGTAAAACATGCTACCATTAGAAATGACTTGATCAGTCCTAGCATGTCCTGGAAAATGTTGGTGATATTGCACTATTCCATGAGAGAGAAGGATGAAGTGATGATCTATTGATGGGCACAAAAGCCTCTTTTTATAATTACAATAGGGAACTCTTCAAAAGACTTGTCTAAACATTAACTACACCTAGGAACTCACATAATAAATGTTCTAGGGAATAAATCACAGCAACTTATAACTACAGAAGTATTAACTTAATCTAGGGACTTATCTATTGGTGTATTACCATTTGTATTAGCTAGCACCCCGTGCAAGCTTGGTTATACAGATTGTCCATGCCAAGCTTGGATGTAAGCCACTCAAATCGGCCAGGGTGAAGCCCCTTGGTTAGAAGATTAGCCAACTGATATTCAGAGGGAGCGTGCAAGATTCGAATGATCCCTGCATCAATTTTCTTTGATGAAATGTCTGTCTTTCTCCATATGCTTCGTGTTGTCATGTTGAACAGGATCATGAGCTATACTCATAGCAGATTTGAGCTTCATTGGATCTTCCAATTGCATTCGCAATTGACAAATCCTTTAAGATAATTCTCATCCACAATAATTGACAAATTCCATGAGCTGCAGCATGAAAATCAGCCTCAGCACTTGACCAAGACAAGCTCAATAATCGGTTGTAGAATGCCTGGTTACAAGCTCAATAATCTGTCGGAATAAGATGCCCTTTCCTAAAGCGCCTTTTAGGTATTTGAGAATCCTATAAGCTGCCCGAAGATGTTGAACCCTAGGATCATACATGAGTTGACCGATGACACTTACTGAGAAGGCAATATCCAGTCTGGTGCTAGCAAGATAAATTAGTTTCCCACATAATCTCTCGTACAACTGTTTTTCAACTGTAGGTTTGGGCTCAGCCTTGCCAATTTTCAAGTTGTAGCTTTGGTTGATTTTGTTTTTAATTGATGGTTTTGAGTAAATTTCTAGGTTTTGAATTGAACTAGGTTCCGTAAGTTGGTCAGGTCGGGTCTTGCAAGGTCTAGGTTTGGTCTAAGCATTTTACAATTAGATTAATTGTTCTCCCTTATATAATGAATGATTTTTATTGGTAATTTTAAACTATTTATTACATATTACTTCAAAGTTGGTTTTCTTGCCCTTCTTGGCATTTGCTAGGCTTCATTTGGGATTATGTTAGCTAACTTCTATAAGACGTTCCAACAATCCTTTACTGTACCTGAAAACATATTTCAATGCTAGATTATCTGTGTCGCTGTTACTCCAAAAAGTGAGCAGCATAATAGAACTATAGGCTCCAAATGAACAGCATAATAGAACTATAGGCTCCAAATGCTCGACTTATCAAGAACATTTGAAACCTTTGCTACATCCTTTGTCTTTACAGTCATTACACGTAGGTGGTTCAGAGCAGCTTTCAAGCATTCAACTTCAAGATATGGTCAGCATTCTAAAAGACGTTGAGAGAAGTACGTTCTTCTTCCAAAAACGCAACTGTGATTTTCTTTGCATTTGTTTAGTTTGTTTAATATATAATTTTGGCCTTTTCACTCTTTGGAATTTTTTCGTAGATGTTCTTCTTCTTAATGATGCTCGAGTTCGTGCACTAAAACATCTGGACAAGAGTCTCGATGAGAAGGAGGTTCTCCAGAGTGAGATTAATAGTCTGGAAATAAAACTAGCAGAAACAGATGCAAGAATTAGAGTTGCTGCCCAGGAGAAGACACGTGTTGAATTCCTTGAAGAACAGTTGGAGCGAATGAGGAACGAATTGTATAACAGGGTTGGCTCCGCGGCAAACAATCATCATTTGAATGAGGTGAACGACAAAAGTTCTACTGATGAAGTTCATCAGTTCGTAGGTGACAATTTTAATAATCTCAGTGAGGAGCTCAAATCACTCAGGATAGAGAACTTGTCTTTGAAAGATGATGTAAAATCACTCAAAGGTGAACTAAGGAGCGTCAATACTACAGATGATCAGGTGATGATGCTGGTAAAGGAGAAGTCGCGTATGGAGAATGCCCTAAAAGATTTAGAGCTGAAACTTAATGAATCTCAAGAAGACGTCACAGGGCTTTCTTCTTTGAAATCTGAGTACAAGATTTTGTGTGAAAAGGTAGAGAATTTGCAGGCTTTATTGGACAGGGCTTCAAAGCAAGCAGATCAGACTATACTAGTCTTGCAACAAAACCAGGAACTCCAAGAGAAGGTTGATAGGCTAGAGGAATCTCTTGAAGAAGCTAATACCTACAAATTTTCATCAGAAAAAATGCTCAAGTACAATGAGCTGATGCATCAAAAAGTAAAACTGTTAGAGGAGCGCCTTCAAAGATCTGATGAAGAGGTACAATCATATTTTCAACTGTACCAAGAATCTATTCAGGAATTTCAAGATACACTTGATAGTCTAAAGGAAGAGAGCAAGAAAAGGTCTCTAGATGGTCCTGTGAATGATATGCCATGGGAGTTCTGGAGCCAATTGCTACTTCTGATTGATGGTTGGTTCCTTGAGAAAAAATTATCATCAAATGATGTAAAGATTCTAAGAGATATGGTTTGGAAGAGAAATAGACAGATATACGATGTGTATATGGCGTGCAAGGAAAAGAATGAGAATGATGCTTTAGCTAGCTTTTTGAGGCTTACATCTAATCCAACAAGGTAACTATAAATATTCAGCATTAGACTACAATGTGATACTTTTGAAGCTTTTAAATTATGTTTATCAAATCTCTCTCCTTTATTTTTAATGGAAGACTCTTATGTAGGTGCCATTAGGTTTGACGTGATCTAACTTAGGTTCAATGAGGCTCAAATTTTTTTCATTTGAAGTGATTTTCTTATCTAGTGACAAAGTGCAGTCATGTGCATTTTATGGCTAAGGAAAACCTAACAACATTAGCCTTATTTTTAGAAAATACTCCCTCCGTCCAACAATACATGGGTTTTTAGAGGTAAATTTTTGTCCAACAATAGATGGGCTTTTAGGGTTTCTAGGTATAAAGTGTTAATGATTTGTATTGGTTTGTGTGTTGTTGACTTTTTAAAATAATTTGATTGGTTAAAATGTGTAGTGGGTGTTAAAAAATAATAAAATTTATGAAAAAGTTAGTGCAATGATGATGTTTTTTAAAACTAAGGTGTTTTATTAAAACTTGTGCAAAATGCTAAAAGGCCATGTATTTTAGGACGGAGGGAGTAACACTTAATTTTAAGGTATATTAGTCCCTTGGCTAGTGTTTTACTTATTGTATTAATAATGTAAGTCTCAAATTTATTTGATTTGATTGTATATGCAGTTGTTTATTGTTTTCTCTTTAACATAAAATTCATGTTTAAGCTTTCACTCGAGCAAGGTAACACTGAAGTCATGTAATTAAGATTTTCTAAACCTAATGGCACTTACCTAAACTGATACCAAACCTCATACCAAACCTCATTGCACATAAGTGAGATTTCTCTTTTATTTATCCTTATTGCGTTAAGAAATGACAGTTCAGCACTACACATTGTCCACATTGCAGTAGAGATGGCGCCGGTTGCTAAGGTATATCTTGTTTATCCTTTCTTCTTTGTGGTTTCTCTTTTCTTGGTTCCAGACTCTTTTAAGAACAAAGAAATTCTGGTAACTTTTAAGAGTTTTTTCAAGACAAGGTATCTCTTATAAACCTTGCTGTTTTATGGAAATGATTGAAGTTTCAAGATGATTTGATCTTTTATACCTTGTATTTTTCTACAAATGTTTCACAAGTATGAACTGTGTAAATATAAATTTGCTTTAATTTTTTTTAAAAAAAAGATAAATCAATGAGAAATGCTGTCAATCCCTCTGCAAATGCTTTTTTTCCCCCTCCCTCCTGAAATCTTGATACTTCTCTGATCTTACTTGTGAAGGTTGGGGGACTAGGAGATGTTGTGACTGGTCTTAGTAAGGCACTTCAGAAAAAGGGTCACCTGATTGAAGTTGTTCTTCCCAAATATGACTGTATGCAGTATGATTGTATCCACAATTTACGGGTATATTCCATGATTGATGACTAGGGCTTGTTTACAAGAGCTCCAATTGTTTGAATGTTTTGTAATATAATACTAATGCAGGCCTTAGATACAGTGGTGGAGTCATACTTTGATGGAAAACTATTCAAGAACAAGATCTGGGTTGGGACTGTGGAAGGTTAGATTTCTCTCACTTTTCAGGTCTGGACTCATGGTGCTATCTTCCGGAGTAACGTTGCTCTTTCTTCAATAATGCAGGTCTTCCTGTGTACTTTATTGAGCCACTTCATCCATCTAAGTTCTTCTGGAGAGGAAAACATTATGGGGAGAATGATGATTTCAGAAGGTTTTCATTTTTCAGCCGTGCAGCTTTGGAGTTTCTTCTTCAAGCTGGAAAAAACCCAGATATAATTCATTGTCATGATTGGCAGACTGCTTTAGTGGTACTTAATTTTGGCCGGAAGATCATTGATTTGGATTATGTTTTCCCATATCTCATGATAAATATTAAGTATTTATCATTTCAATTGAGAATAGGATATTCCTCCTTTCAGGCTCCTCTTTATTGGGATATTTATGTGCCAAAAGGACTAAATTCAGCGCGGATATGCTTCACCTGCCACAATTTTGAATACCAAGGAACAGCACCTGCCTCAGAATTAATATCTTGTGGTCTTGACGCCCAGCAACTTAATAGACGAGATAGGATGCAAGATAATTCCTCTCATGATTGGATCAATCCTGTGAAGGTAGAGAAACTGCCATCTGCTCTTAACCTACAAGAAATGCTCTCATATTTGTTTATCCCTCTATCTTTCTTAGGATGTTTCTTCTGTTTTAGGGTGCGGTTGTCTTCTCAAATATTGTAACTACTGTATCACCTACATATGCGCAAGAAGTCCTAACACCTGAGGTATGAACAAGGTTTTTAATGCTCTGTGAACTGTTTTACATTTCCTCCTAGAGTCGTAGTTACTTTCTGCATAACTTCATTTCAGTTGATGGACATTTTAGTTTGTTTGATGTCCTTTCTTTCTTATCTTTGTGTTTAAATTCCATTATTCTTGCACAATAGTTAGTAATTCTGCATTGTTAGCCCAATTACATCATTTCATCTCAAATATATACTTCCCTACTCATCAATCCTGTGTAATCCAAGTCATCAAGGGCTCCATTACTCAGCCTGTATGAAAAGTTCTTTGTTGAGATGTGAATGAGACCAAAAGTGTCCCACATTGGAAAGTTGAACATAACAAGCCCTAGTATATGAGTCGTTGATGTGAATGAGACCAAAAGTGTCCCGCATCTCAACATTCTTAATTCTCCGCTCCTCTTGCCACTGCTCCCATGCCCTGGTGGAGTCCCTAAACCAACAACGGAATGAGCATTCGATTGAGATGTTTGTATAATGAATATGCTTAGTTTATTGAATCCTTCAATTTTGTTATGGTGAATGTGCTTATTTCTATATTGTAGAAATTTATCCATGTCGGCATGTGAAGACTTCAAAGAGGAGAAATTGTATGGAACACAACTAGTTATTATTAATCCACTTAGACAGTTTAGCCTCAGTATATGCCTCAATTCATTCATGGGATGTTGCACGACAACCTTCAATTTTTGCTAATTTCCTTGTGATGAACAAAAACACTGAAATGGGTGAAGTTCTTTTCTTAATTTTGGCACGTTGAAAACATATTTATGAAAACTGTCGGTCACCATCCTTATTGGTAGTCATCCCCTCCCTAATGTAGCCTCAATAGTCTTTAAATTATCATTTATAAATAACCTAATCGTAGTATTGGTGGTTATCATGTGAAAAATAGAAAAGTTGAAGGTTACCATGTGGAATATGTTTACCTTGGGCACCACATTGAATTTGCAAAAACATGCGGTTGCCGTGTGGAATATCCCTTCATTTATCAATGTAGAGTGTTTCTTCTCCGAAAGGCATTGTGCAAAAATGCCGATGAGCCATTTATTGTAAAAAACTTTCTTGTTATGGATTGATACCATGAGAAAAGATGAATGCCCTTTTGTTCCATTTAAGAGCTCTTCTGTTAGGGATTTTTGGAACAATGTACTGGGAAGTAGAGTTGGCCATTTCAGTTCTTGATACATGCATACCCTCAGTTATGGATTGGGTTTCTAGTATGTTGTCCTTGAAGTCGTACATTTTTAAATTGAATTTTCTGTATGCATCTATGTTGCATCTAGGTACTAGCATTGCCCTTTTCAGAGAATGGAGGTTGATACATGCAGATATAAGTTTGTCATACTATTTTTAAATAACAGAGGATGAGAACTAATAATTTAATTTTTTCTTCTAACCCCAGAAGTGGCATAACAGCATGCTTTTGTCTTTTACAGGGTGGGCGAGGCCTTGATGGAACACTTAATTTTCACTCGAAAAAGTTCATTGGGATCCTCAATGGCATTGATACTGATATTTGGAATCCTTCAAGTGACAGTTTTGTAGAAGTGCAGTATTCTTCAACTGACCTTCATGGGAAAGTAAAGAACAAACAAGTTCTCAGAAAGAAGCTTGGGCTCTCATCTGTTGATGTCAAGTTGCCATTGGTATGTAATTTCATGCAGATCTTTCTCATGACATCTGATAAAGATATAACTTGATTTATCTAATTGGTGCTCGACACTTCTCTTTTTCACTTTATTTTCGCTCTTTTATTGCAGTGGCTAGGTTCGTATGAATATCTATTTCTTGTAGGGTCCTTTTCTCTACATTGTTGGAACATACATTTAAATCTTAATACAGAAACACATACAATGGGGGATAAATAAATATCTCATTGTTACGTCATCATGAATAGGATAGGATTATATTACCGATAGACCTGTCGGAGCTGACTCAATTAGTAAATGGGAAGTTTGTTTTCTCAAAACAACTTCCTGGTCATCATGAATAGGATGGGATTATATTACAGAAGAAGTTCTTTTGTTCTTCTACTCTGCATATGCAATGCCTTGAATCTGGTTGGTAGATGGATGCTTTATCTTCACAGTAGCAATAAATGGGACATGAAGAGAAAAGGAATTTGTTTCATAATTCAATTGAATTGGTATCTGATGGTGAAAATATTCCACCTGTTCTGTAGGTGAAATAAATAACATTTCTGTCATCCTCACATTCCTAAGTTCTTGAATTTCATAAATTTGTATTTCATATTTTCTGCTTTAGCTCACCGCTTGCATATTTTTTTTTGTTAAAAAGTAAATCTTACTCAACCTTAATACCTTGCTATTTTCTTGAGCAGGTAGGATGTATAACGAGGCTGGTGCCTCAAAAAGGGATTCATCTAATAAGACATGCTATATATCGCACATTGGAGCTTGGTGGGCAGTTTGTGCTTCTCGGGTCCAGTCCAGTACCTCATATTCAGGTGATTTATTTCATTTTGGTTTATATACAATCATGTACTCGGAAAGTTCATTTTCCTTACATGGATGCTTTAGGTATATTTGAATTCTAATTGCATTATAACACAATTTAAAGAAATGAGGGTTTGGTTGCACATATTGCAAGATGTCCTCAGTTGAATCAATATATAATACTAAAACAGAGGCGTGGAAATCCTATGTGGCGGGTTCTGGTGCGATTCGCTTACGTGTCATTCTCTGGTTTAATCTGGGTCGAGTTTTTCGCCACGTAAATTAATGACGATCCAATAAATTTAAGCCACATTAGATGATACATCATCTATTTATACATGTGTCAACCTAATTAATTTTAATTCTAAATATTCAATCTCACATCTTACAAATCTTATCATTTTACCTTAAGTTATTTTATGAATATTTTATCTAGAAAAAATATGTAATTGTTGAACTTTTACTTCATTGCCTTTCTTAAAAAAAAAATGTATATTATTTAATATTTAATCAATACAATCATACAAGCGATTAATAAATTTCCCAACAATTTAATTAAAGGATTGATTTTAGGTTTAAAGATGAGTTTTATGTAGGATCATGTAATGCTGCTATTAATCGATTTTTAATAAATTATTTAATTCATACCCTACACTAATGCCGAAATTTTCAATAGAATATAATATATGCATCCATTATAATAATAAAAAATATTGAATATAATATGTATAAGATTCTTACGGGAAAAATGGTGATTATTCTTATGAAAAAAATGGTGATTAATTAACTTCATATCTTATATAGATTTGTAAAATTCTTACGGGATCCTAATCTAAAATAAAATATGATATAGTTAAAAAAAAATTATCCATATTTCTTCAATCATCCATAAATTTTAAATATATGAACAAAAAAAGTATCCGTAATTAATATACAACAAATATGATAACGTATGAGGATTTTAGCAATTTTATTTAAAGTTGTTTTCAGAAATATTATGAAAAAGCCGCGAAGATCGCGGGTAGTAAGACTAGTTGTATAATAAAATAAAGCACTGTGAAAATTGCGATGATTGTGGGTTGCAAGATCCCCACCGCAAAAATTAGGGGTGGGCATAGGATGGGACAGGATGGGATTGGGATAATCCTGCGTCCCGTCCCGCCTATTTTTTTTGGGACGGGATTAAAAAAAAAAAGAATAAATCCTGCCGGATCTTATCCCTCGTAAAAAAAAATTTCAAAACAATCCAATAAAATCCAAAACCAAATACCTAAAAAGATTGGCCAAAAAATTCAGATTGGCAAAAAAAAAAAAGCATGTATAAAACATGTTTGATCATAAACCACCCTTAAAATAGGGAACTTTTATGTGTATAATGTTCTTTTTTTATTGAAAGCAATATTAAACTATCCATTGGGTCTTAAATATTTTGCTTAATTTATTTGATTATTAGGTTAGTTTTGATAAATAAAGTGAGAATGCAACATTTTTACTCAAAAAAGGATCGTGGGTTGTCTATAAAAGGAAATCAAATTTATGGATAATTTTTGTAATATTTTATTTTATGGTTGATTTTGGATTCTACCCAAGAATTTAACATATTTCCCTATTTAGAGTTTCTCCATCTGCTCTTTCATAGCATATAAAGTAGTTCGTAGGCTATCTGAGTTCCGGTTGATCCATCTATACTATAGCCATGTAATCCCATCAGATACCATAATTCTTGGCCTATTTAGACAATTCTTTTATAACCTGCTTTCATTTTTTGGTGTAGAGGGAATTTGAGGGAATCGCAAAGCAGTTTAAAACTCATGATCATATTCGGCTGCTGTTGAAGTATGACGAATCTCTTTCCCATCTCATTTATGCAGCATCTGATATGTTCATTATTCCATCTATGTTCGAGCCTTGTGGTCTAACGCAGGTAAACTATGGTTTTGGCTTTAAAATGTTCAGTAATAGTAGTACTGACTTTCCCTTTCCCCCCATCATAACAGGATACAAAAGATGGTGAGGAGTGGTGTTTTAAGGGATTAAATAAGGATTTTTATGATTTTAAGGAATGCAAATTGTTCCTGGGAACTGTAAAACATAAGTTACTCTCTGATGATCTTTCCAACATTCACTTTGAAACTATTTGGGTGTTAGAAAGTGTCCACTTGTATCCTAGTAGTGATATATATATATATATATATATATATATATATATATATATATATATATATATATATATATATATATATATATATATATATATATATATGTTTTTGAAAAATATTAAAAGAAAACTATTTTTTTGATGTCATTTTAAAATGTAAAAATTTGATAAGAATGAAAAGTATGGTAATAATACCATAAATTGTGGTTTAAATATGACATTTATAGTAAAAAAAATTGTAGGAATAAAAATAAATAGATTTTATATATGTGTGTGAAACATGATGAATACTGTTTTGAAAAATATTGAAACAAAACTAATATTATTTTTAAAAAATATGTTATTTTTAAAAGTTAAAAATTTGTGAGAATGAAAAGTATTGCAAAAGGGTAAAATAGTGAGGTTTAAAAAATTCCTTTCCTTATTTTTAACTCCGTATTTTTTACCTTAATTAAAAGATTTTTTTTTTTCCACCCCCCGTTTCCTACTCCCTCCGTCCAATAATACATGGGTTTTTAGAAGTAAATTTTTGTCCAACAATAGATGGGCTTTTATGTTTTCTAGGTAGGAAGTTGTAATGATTTGTATTGGTTTGTGTGTTGTTAACTTTTTAAAATAATTTGATTGGTTAAAATGTATAGTGGGTGTTTAAAAATAATAAAGTTTATGAAAAAGTTAGTGCAATGATGATGTTTTTTTAAAAGTAAATTATTTTATTAAAACTTGTGCAAAAGGCTAAAAGCCCATGTGTTTTAGGACGGAGGGAGTATTAATTAATGCCTGAACTCCTGTCTAGCTTGTCGAGTGTGATGGGAACGAGTGGAAAGTGGTTTTTTGAACATAAGAAAGACCAATCTGTATGATGTCATTTTTGAAAGAGTGAGCTTACAGTCCGAACCCTTCCTCTATAACTATTTTCTCTGGCACTAGAGGAATGGGTAGGAATCTGGGTATCTTTGTGCAGTTAGAATTTAGAGCACAAATCATCTGTGGATATAATTAAGTATGTTTCTGCAGATGATTGCAATGAGATATGGTGCAGTACCCATTGCAAGAAGAACTGGCGGTTTAAATGACAGGTGAGCAAATAATTTACTTCAGCACCTATATCCAGGAGCTTCATTTTTTAGAAACACATTACTAAAGCTGTTTTGTCCTGTCAGTGTTTTTGATGTTGATGATGATACAATACCGCCTCAGTTTCGAAATGGATTTACCTTTTACACTTCTGATGAAGAGGTAAACCACTGGATGATACAGCCAGCTCCTTTGATTTACTTGGTCCTTTTCATTTTGGTTTTCCTTGAATCCAATGTCATTCTTGAAAATCGTACTCAATGCCATGGTGCAACGATCGTTCTCCAACATTTGATTTTAAAAATCTTGTCTTCTTATCGCAGGGGTTGAATAGCGCTCTGGACCGAGCATTGCATCACTATAAAAGTAATCAAGAAGGCTGGGAGCAGCTAGTTCAGAAGGTGATGAGCATGGATTTTAGTTGGGATGTATCAGCTTCGCAGTATCAGGAGCTTTACGAGAAGTCAATTGCTAGAGCAAGGGCTGCAAGACACTCATAGGCATTTCCCCTGAGCCTGCTGTGTGCACACGGCCACTGACTAGATTTCCAGTTCAATCTACATCATGTGGCAGGCGAGTTATACTCAGAAGCTCAGACTGGGGATAGTGTCTGGTTGCTTGGCACACAAAAGGAAAGCTCAAAAATATTAAGCTGGCGATCCTGAATTATTGAGACGTTGGTATTTCTGGCCTGACGGCGAAACTTGGAAACTACGTACTTGTGAACTGGAAGCTGTAAAGTACAGCAGCCCAGGCTGCACATCTTCTTACACAGAAGCGTGGAAATATATTCGTTACATACTGTAAAATGTAAATCTACAGTTGATGTTCTCATAGGCATATAGTGTATAGCTGGGCACGTATACCGTATTGCCATGTGTATTGTTGTAACTTAGATTTTGAAGAAAACCACTCGTAAAATATTATTGATTTTTTCACTTAACCCTCTAAATTTGAAAGAATGCAAAACCATCCATTAAAAGATATCCCATCTACAATTTACTACCACCCTCCCCAAAAAACTGTCAAACTTTGTTACAATGACCAATTAATTAACCCTTAGTTGTGAATCAAATTTTCAATTCATTACCATGACATTAGTGCACTAGGAAATTCAAATCATACGAAAATAATTGGAAACCAACTCCCGCCTTGTTGAGAATGTGAAGAGACAAAAGAGTCCCACATTGATTATACAAACAAAGAAGCCATAGTATATAACCTACTCCTCCTATTGCCAATTGGTTTTAGGATGGAATCCCGCTCGGCTTATGTACTAGGCTATTAGCGCATGGGCGCACACGTGCACACGACCCCAACCCCATCAATTGAGTGATGTTGGGTTTGGATCGGATCATTTTGGACTCTGGATAAAATAGGTTTGGGGTAGACTCGGATTGAGACGAGCTCGGTTTGACTTGATTTCGGGTCAATTTGGGTCAAGTTTGGATTTGTCAGTTTTTACATTTTGTTAAAAAAATAGAAGAAGAGAGATAATCGTAACTAGTAAAAAATTCTAAATAATCGACCATTTTTTGCAATTCTTGCAACAACCCTACTAATGCCATCTTCAAATACATCTCCATCATATAAATCTTATTCAGCTCAAGCATCAACATTCCACTTCCTTTTTTGAAGATGATAAAAACATTTTCAAATTGGAAAAAAGTTAATGCTTGTAACATTTTCAAACCATCCGCTGGATCAACACGTTGAGTCACGGGCTAACCCATGACCCATGATCATGCCTAGGATGAGCCATTCAGAAGGAACATCAACCAACATCATTCATATTGGCTTCGCAATGGATGTGTATTTTATTTGTGCTTTACCTACGTATTGGCATTATAGATATTTAATATTTATAACAAGTATAATTTTTAGAATTGTTTGTCTTGTATTGCCATTTCAGCATTTTATATGTGATTTCAGACTTAGAAAATAAATTTATGTGCTCCCTTCATATTCCACAACTTGTGGGGAATGAGTTCCGCTAGATGTTGTGCACTCGTCTCTACTCTCTCACGACCTGTTTAGTTTGCAATTCAAGTCGTTGCAGGATAGATTCCATAACTTGTTGCGTAAATAAGTGGTGTATGAACTAAAAATAAGATAAATATCGGTTAATACTCAGTACCCTTGAGGTTTTGGCTATTCCAGATGGTACCCTTTAAGGTTTTTCAAAAGTGTTGTCCAAAATACTGTTTCATAGCGGCTTTAGACAAGATCCCGAAACGACTATTGTCAAGATAATTTCAACTAAATTACACACACACCCTTTTTATTTTTTCCAACAAATTGCAAAGGTACAAAACTCTCCTTGGCACACATTTGGAACAATTGATTCACCGATTTCACCCATTCAAAACTTCAATTTGATTGCCGAAAACTCCCATTGATTAATCATGTCCAAATTAGCAAAGTGCTAATTAGATATTCAATTTCTATGGATGTCTCTGGATACCTAGATTGGCAATGACTAATTATCAATTCCATTCAACCCTAATCCCGTCACCCTTCCGAAACCCTAATCATTTCACGCTGCAGAAGTGTACCACGCATCATCCTGCTGCCAGCGACCTGCTGTTGGATGCGTAGCCTACCGAATTCGGGTTGGCTATTGCTACTGCCGACCGAGGAGATCAAGTGGAAGTCGTGTACCTACCAATTAATTCCATGGAAGCCCCTAATTCCTTAATTACCGAGGTCGGGAATTGGATTAGCACCTTGCAATTATATATTTGATTATTTTCCTCTCTTTGTATCAAAGCAAGTAGGACATCTTTCATGATTAGTATGTGATTCTCTTTTTATTAAGTGTATAAGGGGCATTTGATTGATTGAATCCAGTTGTCTTCACTTATAATGTCCTACTAGATATGTTTTTAGGATTTGAATTTGGAAGAGCATCAGCTCTGCAAGCTAACCGGAAATATAATTCATTGACTCACAATGGAGCTATGCAAAAGTATATGTAGGCAGAGAACTTTTGTCTGCTTCTGTAATACAAAAACCATATCACAAGATGGGCTAATACAATAAGCATTGGGCCTAATATAACACATTTGTATTGGACAAGACTATATGGCTACTATCCCCCCTCGGTCCAAGGCTGTTGGAGACACAGCTTGGGACGCAGTAGAAGAAACCTGGGAGCTGCAAGTGGTTTTGTAAGGGGATCTGCAACCTGTTCTTTGGAGGTGATGAAGGCCACTTGAAGGCTACGAGCTTGAACCCGTTCCCGAACGAAATGATAATCCAAGGAAACATGCTTTATCCTATGATGAAGGACTGGATTAACGGCCAAGTAGGTTGCCCCGAGATTATCACACCAGAGGGTAGGAGGGTGATCCAAACGAATGCAAAGTTCAGACAACAGTAGCTGAATCCATAGAGATTTGCAAGTAGCAACTGCAAGGCTACGATACTCGGCTTCCGTAGATGACCTTGCAAGCGTGTCTTGCTTCTTGGAGGACCATGAGATAAGATTATTGCCTAAGAAGATGCAATAGCCACCTGTTGATCGACGATCAGACGGATCCCCAGCCCAATCAGAGTCGGAATAGGCATGCAGGCGTAGATCACTTTGAGAGGAGATATGGAAACGCAGTTCAGAAGTAGCATTGAGGTAGCGAAGTATTCGCTTCACGGCCTGCCAATCATGAATTTGTGGACTGTGCATTGCCTGACATACCTTGTTGACAGCAAACGATATGTCCGGCCTTGTGAAGGCTAAGTACTGGAGACTCCCAACTGTGCGGCAGTAGAGTAGAGGGTCGGAGAACGGAGCACTTTCAGAAGGAGAGGATGTGGCCATGGGAGTCGATGTCGGACTAGAGTTATGCATATGCGTCCGGAGAAGAAGGTCCTTGATGTACTGTGTCTGAGAGAGAGTAAAACCTGCAGCAGTGCGAGATACCCAAATGCCCAAGAAAAAATGGAGTTCACCAAGATCCTTAACCGGAAACTGTTTCGCCAGGGTAGCAATAAACATATCGGATTGAGTGGAATCAGACGAGATGACTAGCAGATCATCCACATACACGAGAACATACACAAGATGCCCATGTTGGTGATAGATAAATAAGGATGAATCAGCACGAGAGGGAGAGAAACCAAGCAAAATAAGTGTGTCGCTGAGTTTAGCAAACCAGGCTCGGGGAGCCTATTTGAGGCCGTAGAGTGACTTCCTTAATTTACAGACATGATGAGGGTAGAGGGGATGAACAAAACCTTGTGGTTGGCGGATAAAAACGTCTTCAAGCAAGTCCCCGTGAAGGAAAGCATTTTGGATATCCAACTGCCGAGCACACCATCCCCGAGTAGCTGCAAGAGAGAGGAGAAGACGAATTGTGGTCGGTTTGACAACCGGACTGAAGGTTTCAGCAAAGTCTAGGCCATGGACCTGATTGAATCCCTGAGCAACAAGACGAGCCTTTCTCCGCTCAATTTGACCGGTAGACAAACGCTTTGTTTTAAAAACCCATTTGGTGCCTAACACATTGAAAGAGGGATGGGGAGGGACAAGAGTCCAGGTTTCGGTTGACAGAAGCGCATTGAACTCGTTGTTCATTGCTTGTTGCCACTCAATGTGTCTGGCGGCTTCAGAGTAAGAGGAGGGTTCATCCGGGATCGAACTGGAGAGAGTCGTATGAGAGCAATGAGGTGAGGGCCAGGGAATGGTTCCGTCACCCCTAATTAAGGGTTTGGTGATATGTGTCTTTGATCTGGTGAGCATGGGATGATCATTGTGTGGAGGTGAGGCAGGGAGAACAGAAGACGGCAATTCATTGGAAGAGGAAGAAGACGACGGAGACGCCTGTGAAATTGGCTGGGTAGGAAGATTGGGCGAGATAGGTGGGCCTGAGGGAGGTGAGGGACCCGGGCTAGGTGAAGGAAGTGGGCTAATAAAATATGGGGATTGAGTGAAGTTAGGCCCAAAATGAGAAGGAATTAAATTTAACGTGGTAGTGTCAGACTGAGGTTCGGAAGGAATAGATCCATTAGAATTTGCAAAGGGGAAAACATCTTCATGAAAGAGGACATCCCTAGAAATATAGACCCGAGAGTGGTGCCAATCAAGACAAATGTAGCCTCGATGTTGGGAACTATAGCCAAGAAAAATTGTGGGGGTGGAACAAAATGAGAGTTTGTGAGGATTGTAAGGTCGAAGATTGGGAAACACAAGACACCCAAAAACTCTTAAGGAAATTATAATCGGGTGACATGTGAAAAACAAGCTCAAAAGGTGTTTTGTGATGGAGAACCGGGGTGGGTAACCTATTCAAAAGGTAAACCGCGGTTTCAAAGGCATAATCCCAATACGAGAGTGGAAGGGAGGCATGTTTTAAAAGGGTGAGACCCATATCAATAATCCGTCGATGACGAGATTCAACGGTGCCGTTTTGAGAGTGAGCATATGGACAAGTAAGACGATGGGAGATACCATTATTTTGAAAGAACGAGTGAAGTGGCTTAAATTCGGTTCCATTATCGGTTTGGACACTTTTGATAGTTGTGGAGAACGCATTAGTGACCAACTTAGCAAAGGTAATAAAGGTAGAAGCAACAACGGATTTTGTAGCAATTGGAAGGATCCAAATAAATTTCGAGTTCTGCATACATTACTGCCATGTTTTACAGTAACTTTTATATCGATTCCTGCATACATTACATTCATTTGGGCTAAGATAGTACAGAACCTATGTAGTTTATGTTTATTTGCCAAATTATGGAATCTACACCAGTTTCTGTTTAAATCGCAGAAATCGAGGCATTTTACAGCAATTCTACAGAAGGTCGGAAAAGCTTGGAAAACCACTACAGAAGTCCAAGGTCAAGGCAGCAACGGAGCCAGTCGAATCGAGCCGAGAACCCAGGCTAATCGATCTCGAGTAGCTCTTACTCGACCTAGACGAGCATGTCCGAGCAGCCTTGGTCGACAGTGCCTGATCGAGAAAGCCAGACCAACCCGACTTCCGGAGTCTACTCGATCTCGACAAGCCCTAGTCGAGATCGACGAAGCCCAGACACCACACCCGGAGTCGACGAGGAGAGAAGCTGCCCGAGAAGCCGAGGACGAGAAGCCGAGCACACCCTACTCGATCTCGACAAGTCCTAGTCGAGATCGACAAGCCACCCAGTGCAACTCCGAGACCATGCCGAGGAGAAGCCTGCTCGACCAGACGTCCACCACTCTACTCGATCTCGACAAACCTTGGTCGAGATCGACGAAGCCCCTGAGTCCAGATCCGAGCCAGTCGAGTAGAGCCACCCGAGGAGACCTAGTCGATGACCCATCCCTACTCGACATCGACAAGCCTTTGTCGAGGTCGACGAGCACAGTGAGCCAAGACCGAGTCTGTCGAGCACCAGCTAGCCGAGACGACGAATCCGAGCCAGCCAGTCCTACTCGATGTCGACAAGCCACTGGTCGAGATCGAGTAGACCTCCCAAGTCGAGTTACGCGGTTTTGACGAGTCCTACTCGGTTTAGCTTTACTTGGGCACAAAGGAAGACAGCTTGACCGAATTCTATCCAAGGAGCAAGATCTATCAACATCATGAAGACTTACCTAGTTTAGAATATCTTTTCCTTAAAGATTTATTTCCATTATGCAATTTATTTATCTTTTGAAGCTTTAGATATAATTTTAGATATAGATAGATATCTTCTTTCCTAGATTAGCTAGGGAATGAAGGCTATAAATAAAGCCCTAGGGGCTGGTTTTTCATTCATTCCAATTGATTCCAATTCACAATCAATTCAAGTAAGTAGGATAGAGAGAGAGAGAGAGTTTGTAGCAAGCAAGGTGGAGAGGCGAAAGCGGATTTGTCTTGTCGGTTGTAAGCTTTCTTTATTTAATTTAATGCAATTTAGTTCCTTTTGTTATTTAATGTCTTTCTTGATGATGAAGAGCGAGTAGTCCACCCACTTCTGGGGCTGGGGTGAGCCCGACGGTGGCCATGTGAGGCGATGCGATAAAGGTCAGATTTTGTTATGCAATTCATCTTCTATCCCTATGAGCATGATTCTTTTGCGAGAGTTGAAGGTGATCCTTGTTTGTGTTATTGAAGCGAAAGTGATCTTAATGCAACTTGGATTAATTATGTGAAAAAGGGTTAGTAACAATTAGGGTTTATGCGAAAGCCTCTATATGCCTATTTGTTAATGACGAAAGTTATTTGATAGAAAGCATGATCTTTTATGCCTTTATGTGTTACTTTGCATGGTTATCGTTGTGGTGTTGAAACCCTGGTCTTGGAAGTCTTTTAGCATATTGATTTATTTCTGTCGAAATTCTGAGTTCTGTGTTTAATTCTGCAAATTTAAGTTTTCTGCATTCTTGTCGACATAGAGGAGAGGCTTGTCGAGATCGAGTACATCCTAGTCGATCTCGAGTAGGACTGGTCTAGGTCGAGTTGAACTTTTCTCTGTTGTCATCGATTTTCTGTTTTCTGTCTTCTGTGTCGACTGCCCTTTGTCGATCTCGACAAGCTTGTGGTCGAGATCGAGTAGCCCTTTGCTTTGCTTTTATTTTCTGCTTTGTCTTTGCTTTTATTTCCTGTTTTGCTTTGTTCTTTGCTTTTGTTTTTCTGCTTTTATTTCTGTTTCTTTCCTTGTTTCTGTGTTTCTGTCTTTTCTGCTGCTGTTGTGAGAATTTACAGCTACCTGAGAACTGCTGACGTGCTTCCTCGTGGATTCGATCCTGACTTTCTCTTACTACAATGGGAGAAAGTCTTGTATTTATTTGCTGAGACAGGGAAGTCAGTCTGAACTTTATTTCATATTTATTTCATACTTGACCATCCTCCTGCAACAACAAATTGGCGCCGTTGCCGGGGAAGCTATCAATCGCGCCTTAGGTAGTCAGTTCTCACTGTTTCTTTGAGTTACTTTGCAGGTGTATGCGTCGTTCTGGTCAAACACCTGAGTTTGACGCCTTAGACGAACCGGAACGCCTTTTTCACATCAGAGCTAAACTACAAAGAGCCATGGCAGCTGCGGAGACACAGGAACAGCTAATCGCTAGGCTTACCAGGGAATTAGCCGCTAAGGATGCTGCTATCGCCGTTGAGAAAGCAGCAAGGGAACAAGCACAGGCTGAGCTTGCCCAGTACCCAACCACGACAGAGGACTACATGCACCCAACTCTCGTCGTGCCTGAATCGGCGATTCTTATCCCTGATAACTCTTTTGAAATTCGCACTCAATTTCTTAT
This sequence comes from Persicaria maculosa, assembly GCA_963922045.1. Taxonomy (NCBI): domain Eukaryota; kingdom Viridiplantae; phylum Streptophyta; class Magnoliopsida; order Caryophyllales; family Polygonaceae; genus Persicaria; species Persicaria maculosa. The sequence continues at coordinate 20,376,257 of OY998258.1, forward strand.
AGAGCTTAAAAATAATGCCTTTTATGGTAGATTTAATGAGTGTCCTCTTGAACATATTACAAACTTTGCTGACATGTGCCGTACTCTTGCTGAAGGTACAACTTTGGAATATGTCAAGATGAAATCTTTTCGCTGGTCTCTCGCTGGGCCTGCACTGAAATGGCTGGAAGGGCTGAAACCAAGATCACTCACCACCTGGGCCCAAGTAGAGCAAGAGTTCCTGAACAAATTCTTCCCACCTGCCAAAACAGCACATCTCCGCCAGAAAATCACCGCCTTCAGACAGAAGCAAGGGGAACCGCTGGCAAAGGCATGGGAGCGCTACAAGGAACTTCTGCGATCTTGCCCTACTCATGGACAGCCACCCTACGTCATTCAGGAGATCTTCTTCAACTCTCTTGATCAAGGCACTAAGGACAGAATCAACCATTATACTCGCTATGAGTATCTGACAATGCCGCCAAGTGACGCGTGGGGTGTGCTAGAGAAGCTTACCACCTATGACAACAAGTATGGGTCTACTGCAACTTATGAAGAGAACCCATACGCCAGGCCAGCACCATCCATGCCCCTATATGATCCCCCTAAAGAGATCGATCTAGATGTTAGGGAGCAATACTACAGAGACCAGAATAAGAAGCTCCTCAAGCAAGTAAATTATCTTTCTGTCAACAGCCTTGTATTGAATGCGGATCGCAGTGGCACACCACTCCTGAGTGCCCACACACTGAGCAAGTCAGGCTGGCAGAACACCAAGAGGAGGTAGCTTACGCAGGGGGTCCCAATCGCTATATGGGGGACCAAAGGTTTCAGCAACCACAATGGAACCAAGGTGTCCCTAGGAACCCCCCGCCCTACAGAGCTCCAGGACATCCGGAAAGGGAGCAGAAAAAGGATGATATACAGACAGTCCTGGAGGAAATACGGAGGAACCACTCAGAAACTAGGCAGTCCTTCAACTCCGTCTATACTCAGATGCAAGGTGTCAACTCTAGGCTTGGGGAAATTGATATCTGGCGGAAATCATTTGATACACAGATTGGTCAGCTGGCAGCAGGAATTCCCAGACAGTCAGGTGCGCTCCTTGGATCTTCAGAACCAAATCCCAAGGGAAAGACTGGACACATCGCTGCTATAAAACTCAGAAGCGGCCATCAACTACCAGAGCCAGAGGTCGGAAAGCAGCAGAACAACGAAGAACAGCTAGTCGACCAAAGCCTAGTCGATCTCGACAAGGGCCTACTCGACCTCGAGGAGAACCTGCAAAAATCTTCGTCTGCACCACACAGCAACTCGACTGCGCCCAACCTGGTCGATGTCGACAAGAACCTAGTCGATGTCGAGGAGCCCTTAGTCGACATAGAGCAGCCTGCAGCACCTCCGACGTCTGTTCTGGCTCCGAATCAGAAAAAGAAGCTGCCTTTCCCCATAAAATCTCTAAAGGACCCGGCAGAAAAGAAGTTTCAGCGCTTCATCAAGATGCTTCAGAAACTCAACGTCACCATCCCCTTCACAGAAGCTCTCAATGAAATGCCATCTTATGTCAAGTTCCTGAAGGAGATTCTGAGCAAAAAGCGATCAATGACTGAAATCACAGAGGAATGCAGCCATCTGGACATATTGGAGAAGAGGCCGGATCCAGGTAAGTTTGCTATAACTATTGGATTTGGTCCATACAAAATTAATGCCCTATGTGATCTTGGAGCTAGTGTGAGTATAATGCCTTTAACGATTTGGTCCAAGATTAAGATAGGTGCCCTTGAGCCTGTGGATGCTAGACTTTACATGGCCAACAACACTGTGGTCATCCCAATAGGCATGGTAGACAATGTCCCAGTACAAGTAGGTAAATTCTTCGTCCCTGCTGATTTTCTAGTTGTTGATATGCAAGAAGATCCTGCTTGTCCAATTATCTTAGGAAGACCATTCTTGGCGACGGTGGATGCCAACATAAGCGTAAGGAAAGGAGTGCTCACCTTCAACATCAGCGATGAGGTAATTGAATATTCCTTTAATAAAACTGAAAGGCATACAGGTCCAATGGAAGAGGTCAAATCTATCTCAGCTGGCTACATCACCTGCGGGGAACCCAAGGTCAGAAATATGACCCCTGAGGAGCTGGAAAAGAGGGACATGGAGGCTCAGGTGGAGGAGATCATGGCAATCCTCAAAGAGAACACAGAGAATCCAATCGACACAGACCAAGGTAAGTCGTTGTGGATTAATTATTTTTCGGATGCCTTGACAGGGACTAAGTATGGGGTCAAGATCGACCAAGGCTCCTCGACATCGAGTAGAACCCTAGTCGATCTCGACCAGACCAAGGAGACTCCACCCGAACCAGCATCGTCGAGCGGCAACACTGAAGTGCCAGGCTTGTCGACATCGAGTAGCCTTGTCGAGATCGACAAGACTTGCCCTACGTCGACTTCGCCTTCCTCGACGCTGAGACCACCAGAGCCAGGATCGTCCTCGATCTCGACCACCCTTGTCGAGATCGACCACCAATCAGGGAGCCCAGATCCTTCTTCCTCGACACTGACTCCACCAGACGGACCAGCCTCGTCGATCTCGACCAGCCTTGTCGAGATCGACCAGACCCTGCCTTCATCGACTTCTGCATCTGCGAGCCGACCACCACCAGAACCTGCAGTCTCGTCGAGATCGACTAGCCCTAGTCGAGATCGACCAAATACAGTGGTCCCCGATTCCGTCTCTGCGAAGGTAAGTCAAGGTATGGATCTTTCTTCTCCTATTTCCATTAAAGATTTATCTATACATGGGAGAGGTTTGCCTTGGTATGTGCGCTTATGTAGGATTTCCAATGATGAGCCTAAGGAGTATGAAGTTGGAGACAAGCTCTATGTCTCTAAATCAAAGGATCATTGGTTCCCTAACAAATTCAACAAGAAGCGGATGTGACCTTTCGTGGTGAACAAGATCCATTCTGGAGGATTGCAGCTGAGGGACAAGAATGGAGTTCTATTTGAGGCCCAAGCTACATGGGCCCTGCAGATGCCACCTTGAGCTAAATGGAAAAGTCGGCCTAGCGACTATAAAATCTAGAGCATGTACATAGACTTTTTATGACATTTGAGACTTTGTTTTTGTTTTTGGTTTTGAACACTTTTAGTTTGCTATTTTGGGTATATGTCTTCTATACTTTTCAGGTCCATGGATAGAAACAATTCAAACTCGGCCAGGAGGTGCTCCATTCGAAATTTTGAGGCCCTGCACACATGTCTTGTGAGTTTCTTTCTTTACCCTTACCTTGTTTTTATACAGTGAGGACACTGTAATGTTTAAGTATGGGGTGGGGGAAGGGCTTACTTTGTGCATATTTTTCATATTTGACACTACATGTGCATTATTTTTTAGAATTGCTACATGGCTACTTTGGAATGCATTATTGATTTATGAGCTTATATGCATGTTTTCCAAATTTTGAGAAAAATGACCCCCATTTAAAATTTTGAATAATGTCATGGAAGCTTTATATTGAACTCGACGATGCAAAATGGAATTCATTAGAGATATAGCATGAGATTGCCTAGAAAAGGGAAGTCACAATAAAAATGCATATTTTCTTGAAAACCATGAAAGGAGGTAAAATTTGATGTTGCTTTTGACATGTTGCATGATAAGAGGATGGAGGACTTTATATTTCCATATAATGCTCATATTGTTATAATCCTAAGCCTTACCTATGCTTATGCATCACAAAAGCCATATTATGCCTTATTTCATATATTGCTCCACATGATCTAAATATTTCCATTCTTTACCTTATCTGGGGATTATGTTGAGAATGATGTTACATTATGGAGATGTTATATGGTGTTTGTGTGATTGTTATCATTATTGAAGTTTGGCGGAATTATTTGAAATTTATGGAAAATTTAATGAGTGAAAGAAAATCCGATCAAAGATCGACCCTGCTCTCTGAGATAATAGTTTGGAGAGATGGGACACATGGTGAGGAGTCCGACGCACTAAGTATCCGGGGCCATTCATGACACCCATGTTTGCGACTCGTGAGAAGGCAGTGCCGAGGTCAGAGAGGTAAAAGCAATATTATGGATAAAAGCATTATGAAAGGTGATGAATCTCAAAGAGAAGGAATGTGGAAATTCAGTTTGGAAATGCTCCATTTCCTCGGATCATTAGCACCACATTGCCAAAAAAATTGCCCACCTTTAGCCTTTTACCAATCTACTCCTTATTGAGCTTAAATTAAAGTCCTCTTGATTATTGTTGCTTTGTCACATAAAAATTATTTGTGCATAAACCTCCTTTTGTGAGTAGATGTTGCTCTTATATGTTTGCACATGCATGGATCTGTGACACTAGTACCTTTTCGAGGATGGTAATTGATTGCAGGGTTATATGAGAATGAATCTAAGATGTTGAGAGTTTGAATTCTTCCCCTGAATGACAATTAAAAGTATTGCTTGAGGACAAGCAAGCTTAAGTATGGGGTGTTTGTTGTGAGCTGAATCTGCCATGTTTTACAGTAACTTTTATATCGATTCCTGCATACATTACATTCATTTGGGCTAAGATAGTACAGAACCTATGTAGTTTATGTTTATTTGCCAAATTATGGAATCTACACCAGTTTCTGTTTAAATCGCAGAAATCGAGGCATTTTACAGCAATTCTACAGAAGGTCGGAAAAGCTTGGAAAACCACTACAGAAGTCCAAGGTCAAGGCAGCAACGGAGCCAGTCGAATCGAGCCGAGAACCCAGGCTAATCGATCTCGAGTAGCTCTTACTCGACCTAGACGAGCATGTCCGAGCAGCCTTGGTCGACAGTGCCTGATCGAGAAAGCCAGACCAACCCGACTTCCGGAGTCTACTCGATCTCGACAAGCCCTAGTCGAGATCGACGAAGCCCAGACACCACACCCGGAGTCGACGAGGAGAGAAGCTGCCCGAGAAGCCGAGGACGAGAAGCCGAGCACACCCTACTCGATCTCGACAAGTCCTAGTCGAGATCGACAAGCCACCCAGTGCAACTCCGAGACCATGCCGAGGAGAAGCCTGCTCGACCAGACGTCCACCACTCTACTCGATCTCGACAAACCTTGGTCGAGATCGACGAAGCCCCTGAGTCCAGATCCGAGCCAGTCGAGTAGAGCCACCCGAGGAGACCTAGTCGATGACCCATCCCTACTCGACATCGACAAGCCTTTGTCGAGGTCGACGAGCACAGTGAGCCAAGACCGAGTCTGTCGAGCACCAGCTAGCCGAGACGACGAATCCGAGCCAGCCAGTCCTACTCGATGTCGACAAGCCACTGGTCGAGATCGAGTAGACCTCCCAAGTCGAGTTACGCGGTTTTGACGAGTCCTACTCGGTTTAGCTTTACTTGGGCACAAAGGAAGACAGCTTGACCGAATTCTATCCAAGGAGCAAGATCTATCAACATCATGAAGACTTACCTAGTTTAGAATATCTTTTCCTTAAAGATTTATTTCCATTATGCAATTTATTTATCTTTTGAAGCTTTAGATATAATTTTAGATATAGATAGATATCTTCTTTCCTAGATTAGCTAGGGAATGAAGGCTATAAATAAAGCCCTAGGGGCTGGTTTTTCATTCATTCCAATTGATTCCAATTCACAATCAATTCAAGTAAGTAGGATAGAGAGAGAGAGAGAGTTTGTAGCAAGCAAGGTGGAGAGGCGAAAGCGGATTTGTCTTGTCGGTTGTAAGCTTTCTTTATTTAATTTAATGCAATTTAGTTCCTTTTGTTATTTAATGTCTTTCTTGATGATGAAGAGCGAGTAGTCCACCCACTTCTGGGGCTGGGGTGAGCCCGACGGTGGCCATGTGAGGCGATGCGATAAAGGTCAGATTTTGTTATGCAATTCATCTTCTATCCCTATGAGCATGATTCTTTTGCGAGAGTTGAAGGTGATCCTTGTTTGTGTTATTGAAGCGAAAGTGATCTTAATGCAACTTGGATTAATTATGTGAAAAAGGGTTAGTAACAATTAGGGTTTATGCGAAAGCCTCTATATGCCTATTTGTTAATGACGAAAGTTATTTGATAGAAAGCATGATCTTTTATGCCTTTATGTGTTACTTTGCATGGTTATCGTTGTGGTGTTGAAACCCTGGTCTTGGAAGTCTTTTAGCATATTGATTTATTTCTGTCGAAATTCTGAGTTCTGTGTTTAATTCTGCAAATTTAAGTTTTCTGCATTCTTGTCGACATAGAGGAGAGGCTTGTCGAGATCGATTACATCCTAGTCGATCTCGAGTAGGACTGGTCTAGGTCGAGTTGAACTTTTCTCTGTTGTCATCGATTTTCTGTTTTCTGTCTTCTGTGTCGACTGCCCTTTGTCGATCTCGACAAGCTTGTGGTCGAGATCGAGTAGCCCTTTGCTTTGCTTTTATTTTCTGCTTTGTCTTTGCTTTTATTTCCTGTTTTGCTTTGTTCTTTGCTTTTGTTTTTCTGCTTTTATTTCTGTTTCTTTCCTTGTTTCTGCGTTTCTGTCTTTTCTGCTGCTGTTGTGAGAATTTACAGCTACCTGAGAACTGCTGACGTGCTTCCTCGTGGATTCGATCCTGACTTTCTCTTACTACAACGGGAGGAAGTCTTGTATTTATTTGCTGAGACAGGGAAGTCAGTCTGAACTTTATTTCATATTTATTTCATACTTGACCATCCTCCTGCAACAACAGAAGGCAGTTGTTGGGCTAACTCTAATGGGCCTAGGAAGAGTGCGTAAAACAAACTGAGTTAGGGTTGGAGAGGGATGGCCCAGACGTGTGTGCCATCGTGAAACGGAATCAGCAGCGACAGTGACAGAAGCTTGTGGAGGCAACAATGGTGACGAAGGGGACTCAGAGGTGTTGACTGGCAGCGGATAAAGACCTCCCTCAGCAGGGCCTTGAAGAAGCGGAGCTTTGGTCTGCGAATCCTTAACAACGAAGTGATTATCATGGAATTCAAAGAAGATTTTATTGTCGACACAAAATCGATGAATAGAAAGAAGATTCTTTGAAATTGCAGGTGTATGAAGGAGATTAGAGAGAAGAAAGTTACGGTGAGGAGTAGTGAAAAACGCTGATCCCTGATTTTGAATTGGAAGAGACGAACCATCACCTAAGGCAACTTGCTCAGTTCCGGTGTACGGGAGTGAATCGATTCGGAGATTGCTCAGGTCTGGTGTAAAGTGACGATTTGCTGCAGTATCCGGGTACCACATGGAGGTGTAGTTGGCTTGAATTGACGAAGGCGGAGAGGGCTGATATGCATGATCGAAGCGATGCTAGCAAGACAGGGCAGTGTGACCACGCTTTTGACAAAGCTGACAAATAGGCCTGTTGTCAGGAAGGCCATTGAAGGACGAGGAGGGTGGCCGGTGTGGTGGGAAGGAAGTGTTCCGATCAGTCTCACGACCTCGTCCTCCGTCCCGGGCTCCTCGAAACGAACCACGACCTCTAGAGCTATAGGTGAAGTTGACTTCAGGGTAAGGCTGATTTTGAGGAGGTGGGGTAGGTGGTTTGAGAAGATTTGAGGCAGATGGTGTGGGAAGAAGACCTTGAGAGGGTGTGGCTAAGCGGGCCTCATGATTAAGGAGATTGGAAAGAACTTGGTGGGGTTCAGGATGAATTGGTTGGGTGGACAAGGAGGTGACGAGGGACTCATAGTCCGCTCCTAAACCAGCAAAAAGGTATGTGTTGAATTCAATATCAGATATGACTTGTCCTGCAGCTGCAAGGGTGTTGACAAGCCCCTTTGCCCGATTGAAATACTTCGTGATGCTCTCGGAGCCCTTCTTGAGCGAGGCAAGCTGCAACCGACATTGGACTATTTGTGTTGTAGAACGAGCGGAGTAAAGTCATGAAGGAGGGACCATATGGAAGCTGATGTGGTGCAATCAATAACTTGGGCTAGAATGGGCTCGGAAAGGGATGAAGTAAGGACAGCCATGACAAGCAAGTCCCGAGAAACCCATTCATGGTAGGCTGGATTTGGGTTTCCGTCAGGAGTTGTGGGAGGAGGGCAAGGATAGCTTCCATCGGCATAACGGAGGAGGCCTTGGGAGCCAAGATAGGGACGAACTTGTGTTTTCCAAGTGATGAAATTGTTTTTGGTTAGTTTGATAGGAATAAAACTAGAAAACGCAGGAAGAGAAGAAAAACCAGCCATCAATGGCAATGGTTTCTGGGTTGAAGATGAAGATGGTGAGGGATGAGGATCTGGCATTTTTTTTTCTTTGGACGTTTTGTCCTCAAGGCTCTGATACCATACTAGATATGTGTTTAGGATTTGAATTTGGAAGAGATGATGCTCTGCAAGCTAACCGGAAATATAATTCATTGACTCACAATGGAGCTATGCAAAAGTATATGTAGGCAGAGCACAGAGCACTTTTGTCTGCTTCTGTAATACAAAAACCATATCACAAGATGGGCTAATACAATAAGCATTGGGCCTAATATAACACATTTGTATTGGACAAGACTATATGGCTACTATGTCCATCAGTACGTTTACAAATTTTGATTTCATGAAATGATTTAATTTTGCCTGCAGAGAACGATCTTGTGAATTTACAATTCAAGCCTACCCCGCAAATCCTGTGATTTCATTTTGCCTGCAGAGAACGATCCTGTCAATTCAGTTTGTGATCTAGTTGGGTTCCGGGTGACGGCGGAAACAGATTAGGGTTTTGACGGAATTCTTCAAGCAAGGGCGAATTCCAACCTTTAATCAATTCCAACAAAAATCTTTGATTGAAGGATTCGATTGAATTTAATTGTACGCTCTCAAAGCGATCCGTTTTTTCTTCCACCAATTTTTCGTCGCAATGTAGATGAGAGAGTTTTGAGTATATTTGCAACTTGTTTGAATTCCAACCTTTAAGCAAGGGCCTGTGTAGAATTTAGTTGAAATTATCTTGACAATAGTCGTTTTGGTATCTTGTGTAAAGCCTCGCCCATAATGTTTTCATTTTTTCATAAACAAAAATGAACATTTATTTTTTCAATATTGCACAAAATCACCCTTTATTTTAAAATTGCATATAATTATCTACATTTTTGCCAAAAAATGCAAAACAAAAGCACACTCATTTTTAAAATTAAACAAATCACCCATTATTTTTAAAAATTCAACAGAAAACACCCAATATTTTTAAAACCACATAACACATCAATTACTTGTCAAAATTTACACGTAACCACCCGTTTTTTTGTGAACACAAAAAAAAAAAGTGATATATCTATCAACTAAAAAAAAAGAACTAGAAGATGTCATGTGTAAAGGAGGTTATTGTATAAGATTAAATTCTGATGGGAAAAAAATAATAATCAGATAACACATTTCCACTGTTTATTTAAACAGTAGAAGAAAGAAAAGCACACATAGCTGATTTTGTAGGAAACCATGACCACTCAACCTTGTTTGACAAAGCAAGTCTAGAAAACGGGGTGACCTTGTTTGATACAGCAAGTCTACAAAACAAGCCTGGTTGGGACTGGAATATCTGAATTTATAGGAAACCATGACCACTCAACCAAGTTTCCATACCATTACCCAATATACCCAACTTTCATAAAATCTTATTATTAATTGAACCATCTATATACACAGGGTAGGGTGTTCATTCATCATTCCCAATCCAACAGAAACAAACACACATACATAGCTGATTAAAAGATTCAGCAGAAATTCATCAAAATGGATCAAACAACACTTCCAGCTGCCCCCCGTCTATATGAAACATTTGATCCTCAAACGGATTTGGTCGCAGAAGAAGCCTTCGTGACCTTCCTTTTTTATCTTCCCGGTAATTACATCATATCCTATCCTTGCAGGGTTTTCTCTTTCTTTCTTTATTAATAAGGGTATGATGTTATGTGAACATGAGTAGCTCGAATTCGACTGGTTCGAATTTAAGCTCAAATAGCTCGAATTTTATGGAATTTCTAAATTTCCTTTAATAACGGGCCGAGTATGAACACATTTTGAAGCTCAAGTTAAAATTTAGGTTCGGCTCGAATAATTACAGCCCTATTTATGAATCTAAAACATAGAGTACATCAATTTGAACATTGGTTTAGTTTTGGAAAGCAGAATTCAGGAAGGAACAGTTGAAGGTTCAGCTGTCGTCATCCCGGGTTCTGAGGATCAGTGGAGAACGCCCACTTGGAGACAACAAATGGAAGCGATTCGTAAAGGAAGTAGGCGTCCCAGAAGTATGCGACACCAAAGGAATTGTAGCTAAATTCGATGGAGGCATACTTTATGTTAAGCAGCCCAAGATGGTAATGGTAACCCCTGCAGCAGAGCCTCAGCCGACGACCCAGCTTCAGCCCAACCCCACGCCTGCACCTGCACCTGAGACTGAGACTGAGACTGAGAAGATGGGAGAGGAGCGGAGAAAAGAGAGTGCCAAGGAAGAACAAGGGGAGAGTCTTGATGAGCATGGAGGGGCAAGTGGAGATGCAGGCAATGCAGATTTCACCAACAAGACTGAAGAAGATGAAATTGAAGGGAGTTATGGAGTTGGGGATGAACAAGGGAGGGTCATTAGAGGAGGGCGATTCGAGGAGACGATGCTGAAGAAGAATTTATGGAATTTGTTGCTGATTGCGATGCTAGTTGTGGCATTACTGCTCCGTGTGATCTACAACTAACTCAGCAAATTTTCATTTGTGAAGAATTACATTTACATTTACATGGGAGATTCAAATTGTTCAGTTCCTTGAATAAAAACTCATCTGCACAAAACACGAATTACACTAAAAGATTAAGATTGCTTCTTGTCATTCCCAAGTACGTTTCAACTTTGAACACATATATATATAATCATGATCTATGTTTCTAGTAACTTATACTATCCTAATTAAAGGCAAAGCCTATCAATAAGGTGAAGGTGTAGAAAGCTATATGCAGCTTCATTAATTAATGGAAGAGATGAACCAGGATAACTAGAGACGGAGATCAGGAAGACTCACCCAAAATCCACCAAAATTAATCAATGATTGAAAATGTTATTGATCGATACATACACAAATCATAAAACACAACGCCAAAACTGATCTAGATTAATAATTATAAAAAAAAAAAAACAACCAGCAAACACGAATAAGTACAAAGCTAATTGCGGCTTCTATGATGAAATTCTCAAATCTTGATCTCTTTAGGGGATCAAGATTGAAGACGAAGAAGACAAAAGCTTATGTTGTTATTGTAAGTGTTTGGAGAACTGAGTCCTTGACGGATCTCAGAGGCCTACTCCTGTATATATATCAATGGGTGAAAACCCTGAGGGTACAATGGTAACTGTACATGTATAAATAATATAATGCTAACATCCTCCCTCAGTCGCAGCTAGAGGTGAGCGAATAGCAAGACTGGAACGAAAAGAAGTAAAAAGAGGAGTATCCCTCAGTCGCAGCTAGAGGTGAGCGAATAGCAAGACTGGAACGAAAAGAAGTAAAAAGAGGAGTAGGTAAGCCTTTTGTGAAAATGTCCGCATACTGATGTGCGGAAGGGACATGAAGAACTCGGACCTGGCCTAGGGCGACCTTCTCTCTGACGAAATGGATGTCAATTTCGATATGCTTCGTCCGTTGGTGCTGAACTGGGTTCGACGACAGGTAAACAGCGGAGACATTGTCGCAGTAGACCAGTGTAGCCGATCGAAGGGGAACCCGGAGTTCGCAGAGAAGGTTGCGGAGCCAGCAGGTCTCAGCGACGGCGTTGGCAACACCACGATACTCAGCCTCAGCACTCGAGCGGGAGATGGTGGCCTGACGCTTGGAGGACCACGAGACCAGATTGTCGCCCAGGTACACTGCGAAACCAGATGTAGAGCGTCGAGTTTCAGGACAACCTGCCCAGTCAGCGTAAGAATAGGCGGTGAGGGAGTCAAACCTGCTGCGAGCGAGATGTAAACCCATGTCAGAGGTGCCCTTGATGTACCTGATTATCCTCTTGAGCGCCTGAAGATGGTGCTCGCGGGGATCATGCATGTATAAGCAGATCTGCTGTACGGCGAAGGCAATGTCCGGTCTGGTGAATGTCAAATACTGGAGAGCACCGGCCAGACTGGGGTAGGCTGTAGGATCCTCAACCTTAGGATTGGAGGCAGCGTCGAGCTTGGACTTGCAGTCGACAGGGGTGGTGGCGGGTTTGCAAGACGTCATGCCGGCTTTGTCGACGATCTCAAGAGCGTACTTCTGCTGATGAAGGAACAGGGTAGTAGGAGTGCGTGACACAGAGACCCCAAGGAAGTAGCTCAGGGAACCGAGATCAGTCATGGCGAACTCTGATCGCAGCAGGGCCATCAGCCTAGACAGGAGCGATGTAGAGGAAGCTGTGAGCACGATGTCATCAACGTACAGGAGAAGATAGACAGTGTTAGACCCTGAGTGGAACACAAAAAGGGAGTGATCAGACTGGCTGCCCTGAAATCCAATGCCAGTGAGGTACGTGGCGAACCGCTGATACCAGGCGCGAGGCGCCTGTTTCAACCCATAGAGAGACTTCCGGAGAAGGCAGACGTGAGATGGGCGGGTGCGATCATAGAAGCCTGGCGGCTGATGCATATACACAGTCTCCTGAAGGTTGCCGTGAAGGAAGGCATTCTTGACGTCAAGCTGATGGATAGGCCAATCCTTAGTAAGGGCGATGCTCAGAACTGTGCGGATGGTAGCCGATTTGACGACCGGGCTGAAAGTCTCATCACAGTCAACCCCAACCTCCTGTGACTTGCCGTTGACCACTAGCCGAGCCTTGTGTCGCTCTAGAGTTCCGTCTGACCTGTACTTATGCTTGAACAACCACATGCAGTTAATGATATTAGTGTCCCGAGGCCTTGGAACGAGGTCCCACGTGCCATTTTTAATAAGAGCACTAAACTCATCCATCATGGCGGCTTGCCAGTTCGGGTTATGTAAGGCCTTGTGGGGTGATTTGGGGAGAGGAGATATGTCGGGAGACGGAGTGAGAAGGTTGTATTTGGGGTTAGGTTTGAAGATGCCGGACTGCGACCGGGTCTTCATGGAATGGGCGGGGGGTGCAAGCGGAGGTTGGTGGTTAAGAGGGGTTGCCTGCTGAGGGGGAAAGAGGGGGGCGGGGGGGTGCGGCGGGCGCTGCCAGGGGGGGTGTACCCGCCGCAAGGGGTGCTGCGGGATGGGCGGGGGGTGCGGCGGCCGCTGCCCGGGGGGTGTACCCGTCGCATGTGTTGCGGCGCCCGCCGCCAATCGATTTGGGTGGGGGTTTTGAGCGGGGGGTTGGTTCCGGATGATGCTTGTTGAAATAGGTGGCGTAGGAGGGGTGCGAATTCGTCGGAATTGGGTGGTGTGGGTGGGTTGGGGACAGCAGGGGTGGGTGGTGTGGCGAAGGGGAAGGTCTGTTCGTCGAAAATCACATGGCGCGAAGTGACAACCCGATTTGTATCCAAGCGAAGACAACGGTAGCCTCGATGGTGTGGGGAGATGCCCAAGAAGACACATTTAGTGGATCGTGGGGATAGCTTGTGAGGGGCGGTGGCACTCATGTTGGAAAAACAGAGACATCCAAACACTCTAATGTGATCGTAAGAGGGGTAGCGCTTGTAGAGTGCCAAGGTTGGGATGGAGTTGCCAATGGCTTTGGATGGAAGTATATTGTGGAGATAGGAGGCCATGTGAAGCGCCTCAACCCAAAAGGGGAGGGGAAGAGAGGCGTGATGTAGGAGGGTTATAGTTTTGTCATTGAGGGTGCGGAGAATACGTTCCGCTTTGCCATTTTGTGGAGAGGTTTGGGGGCATGAGAAGCGGAGTGATATCCCATTTTGTTGACAAAAGGAGTGAACAAAATTGTTGTCAAACTCTCCTCCCATGTCGCACTGAATAGCCTTGATGGGCAAAGTGAATTGAGTGCGGACAAATGCGTGAAAATTGACAATGTGACTTTGTGTTTCCGATTTGTGACGTAGGGGAAAAACCCAAACAAAATTGGTGAAATCATCAAGGACAACCAAATAGTATCGAAAACCACTAGCACTTGAAATAGGAGATGTCCACAAATCACAATGCAAAAGATCAAAAGGTGCAAATGTACTGGAATGAGAAATGCTAAAAGGGAGACGCTTGCTCTTGGCGATTTCACAGGAAATGCAAACGCCAGAGGCTTTATTACAAGAAATTAAATGACTAGTGCGGAGACATTGGAGCACGTGGTCGCCGGGATGGCCAAGACGAGCGTGCCACAAGTCAGAACGATGGGCGACGAAGGCGGTGGGGGCGGTGGGAGACTGTGGGCGAGCTTTGGTGATGGGGTAGAGGTCGCCAGAACTATTGCAGCGCATGATTGGGGTCCCCGTACGAAGATCCTTCACAAGAAAACCAAACGGGTCAAATTGGACAGCCACGTGATTATCGACGGTAAATTGACGAACAGAAATGAGGTTTTTAACAAGGTCAGGGGCAAGCAGGACTTTGTTGAGGCGTAGGGGTGGGGCATTGGGAAGGGTTGTGTGACCCGAACCGACAATTTTAAGAGAATCGCCGTTTCCGACATAAACAGACGGTAAAGCGCTCGAATTAAAAACAGTTTGTAGGTTACCTGGTGCGTTCGTCATGTGAGAGGAGGCCCCGGTATCCATGTACCAGGTGTCGTCCGGCTGCTGAAGTCCCATGGTGGAGAAAGCGGCGGAGAGGTTGGTGTGCATGGGGTGCGCTGGAGGCTGCTGTGAAGCGTACATTGCCGGGGATGGGGCCTGCTGCTGTGGCGGACGTTGCGGGAAGACCAAGCCTGGCGGGGGGTATCCCACCCACGTCGGATAAGGGCAGGGCGGCGGAGCGGGGGACCATTGCTGCTGCGGGTACCAGTGCCCTGGCGGCGGCCGCTGCATGTTGCTGCGGCCGCGACGGCCGCTGCTGTTGCCGCCTCTGTCGCGTCCTCCGCGCTGTTGGGGTTGTCTGGGTTGGGTGTGGGGAAGGGGGTCCGGGGCTATGAAATCCTTGGAGGAAACAAGGACATGGGAAGGGCCCTGGGGGCGTCCCTGACGGCTCTCCTCCCTGGAGAGCATGTTGCGAGCCACCATGAAGGTCGGAAGTGGCGATGTGTTGCTGATCATGCCACCGACGACATCAAATTTGGTGGAAAGGTCGTTGATAAGTTGAAGAACAAGGCGTTCTTCGCTAACCTTGTGCCCAACATCGCCTAGTTGATCAGCGATGGCTTTGATGGCGAGGCAGTAGTCAGAGACGGTGGAGAAGCTTTCCTGACGGGTGTTGATGAACTTGCCATCAAGATCCGCTGCCCTAGCGGATTGATTGTCATGGAAGAGGCCCTTTATGCGGAGCCAGACATCACGGGCGGTAGAGTTTGGTTGGAGGACGGTAATCAGGACGTCCTCAGAGATGGTGGCATAGATCCATCCAAGAACGATGGAGTCAAGGCGGTTCCAGAGGGGCTCAGGGACATCAGTCGGACGATCAGAGTTGTCGATGTGGGTGATGACGTCGTGAGCCTTACAGGCGGTTTGGAAGAGCTCCGCCCATGTGTGGTATTGGACCTTTTTAAGATCTAGGGTTAGGGGAATTTGATTTTTGATGTTGGTGACGGATTGAGCGGAGTGAAAGGGGTTTTGTGGTGGTGGTGGAGGGTTCGGGTTGGGTGGAATGGGGTTGGGGTTGATTGGGTTGATAATCTCGCCGGTAGACATCGAGAAGGGGTGGGAGATTGCGGCGGAAGGGAGAAAGGAGGAACAAGGGGGCGGCGGCGGCGGCTCTAGGGAGCGGCGGCGGCGGCAAGAGGGGGAGGCGGCGGCAGAGGGGGCGGCGGCGGCGGCGGCTAGGGCGTGGCTAGCGGCGGCGGCTAGGGATTGCGGCGGCGGCGGCTTAGGGTTGCGGCGGCGTAGTGGATCGTTAGGTGTGAAACAAAAATTAGGGTTTCACACAAAAGCTTGATACCATGTAAGTGTTTGGAGAACTGAGTCCTTGACGGATCTTAGAGGTCTACTCCTGTATATATATCAATGGGTGAAAACCCTGAGGGTACAATGGTAACTGTACATGTATAAATAATATAATGCTAACAGTTATTACAAGATTAATGATATAAACTGATTGTTAAAAAAAGTTACTAATCTAGGCATATATTTAATAATAGTAACTTCGAAATTGTTAAAAAAAAAGAATTATTAGAAAATATACCCCACTTTGATAATTGATTTGCAAAAATACTTAGTTTGAAAACAATTGCATCAATATATGAAATTTTGTAAAAATACCTTATTTAATTATCAAAGCTACCCACCACCCTAAAAAATCAGGCAAAAAAGTTATATCATTTTTCTTATATGTTTAAATTATATTTAATAATTAAATAAAAAAATTCTGGAATTAAAAAAAAACAGTCTCATGATTTATGTCAAAATCGCATCTTTACTAACTCTCTCGTCGATTATTTATCAAATCCTGTCAATGATGATATTTGGGATTGTCAAGAACGATATTCGGCCTCTCAATGTGATAATATTATGGTTTCAAGATATATACTGACAATCATTTTGTAAATATGGTTAATAATCCTAAAGATATTATTTATCATATCTTTAGTGATTCTCTCTCCGATTATAGCTTCAATCATGTCGAAAAAAACCTACAGCCTTGTCACTATGAACACTACTTTATAATCTAGTGATTATGATTTAGATCAAAATCGTATCTTTACTCAATCTCCCGCCGATTATTGATCGAATCCTGTCAATGTTCATATTTGGGATTGTCAAATTTAAACGATATTCATCATGTCAATGTGATAATATTATGGTTTCAAGATATATATTGACAATCCTTTTGAAAATATGGTTAATAATCCTGAAGATATGAATTACCGTATCTTCAGTGATTCTCTCCCCGATTATAGCTTCAATCCTGTCGGAAAAAACCTACAACCTTGTCACTATGAACATTACTCATGTCGTTGTGAACAAGGAACTTTGTCATCTTGAACATGCCTTTAATTTCTAGTTATGGTATGGATAAAATCGTATTTTTATTCTCTTCCCTATTATAGACTCCATCATGTCGGTATTAATTATCAGTTTTGTCATAAAGAACTTATATCCTGTCAATTTTTTTTATTCCTATCAGTATTAATTCTCTAACTAAGTCTAAGGCAATGTTTTTCATCCGGCTAGTTTTATTATTTTTAAATTTTTGGAAAAAAATATTAAAATCATTATTTTAATATATATTTCATTTCTTAAATATTTTTTTACTTTTCTTTTAATTTATAATTCCCCTTTTAAAAAATTTTACATCTATATCTAAAACAAATGTTGCCCATGCCACATGGCAGTTTTACCTTAAAATTTGGCTTACGTGGCAACTTAATATCAATCGTGGTCCCACTTTTAATTATTCAATTTAATTGGTTGAAGATAATGATCCATTTTAAATTTATTAATTGTAATTGTTTGTGGGTCCCTCTTTAACAATTAAAAATCAAATAACCAAATTTTACAAATTATAAATTTGATAAAGATTTTCTCCTAACTGATATACATGAATCAAAATCATAAATTTAAACGAAAAATAATATCATATCTCGACCCTTATTCCTATAAATATCAATCTTCAAAATCTAATTGATCTCACCCATCTTCCCAAATAACCAATTACGCACATGATTTTATTTCTACCTCTTCCTGTATGATTTTGTTTATATATACCTCTTCCTACTTGATTTTTCTAACTTTGTGTTTATTATTAGCTGTTTGATTTTTTTTATTGCAGGAATAGGAATGAAACAAGCACGACCGATCATCATAGTTTTAAGGTTGTATTTGGATCATAGGTCATTGGCTTCTACGGTCAAGTTAGTTGTGGTACGTAATGGTATACACGTACGGTTTTATCTTTAATACTAATTGTTTTATATTTCCATGCATATTTTTATAGTATGGTATACGTATACGTTATTGATTTTAAGGTATGTTGAAGTATATATATGGTTTATAAGGATTTTAATTCATTATATTCCTTAAATCAGTATTATTTTTGTGAAATTGAAGTTCATGCATCTACAATAATGTTGAAGATCCTTATGTTTGTAAAATTGAATTTCATGAATCGCCAATTTTAAGGAGTAAATTTATGCCTTTCACCTTTTTACCTTCATGTCATTCGAGTTAATTTTTGCTAATTTTTACATGTTAAAAGGTTTTCTTATACTACGTATGTGAATAATGGTGTTTTATTAGCATTAAAAATCAAATCAATTATTTATGTGTTGTCTCCTCCACATTTCGAAGTCTTATTAAATTATCGAACTAACTAATAACTCATTCTACATTTCTACATAGTTATTCATTGATTACATTTTGAAAATTTGATGAAAAAATTACTATCTATACCTTTTCTAAATCTATTAATCTATATACCTATCTATTATCTATTTAAGTAGTTTTATCTATTTATATAGTTGTTTTTGCTGTCACGAGACGACTCACTTTTAAAGTGCTACGTGTCTATCAAATACTTATATACATCACATCCTCATATATTTAATCATTCAATTGGTCCATAATTTATACTATACCATCTTTAATTTCATTATACTAACAATCAAATATAATAATCATTAAAAAATAAAATATAAAGCTCATCATCGTCTTCGTTTCCTCTCTTCACCATGATTGAAGTTTGTACATTCACCTATATAACATAATCCACCATATAAGAAGAAAAGATTACATTGTTACCACATTAAAGTTCTGCCAAGTAATGGGTTGCAGGCTATCAAAGAGAAGTAGCAATGCTGCTCCTGGGTATCTAGAGATCGTCACCTTTTTGCCAATATCGTCGACTGTCAAATACTCTTCGTTTTTCTTCTATGTAATTTTTTCTGATCGAAATTGACGAAGGATATGCTTTTTCAAATGGAAATTGACGAGGGTTAAATGTAAAAATTATTTGTTAAAATCCAATGTTTATCTATTTACAAACAAAAAGATTGCAGTCTAGAATACAAGGATTTGATAAAACTGAATATTTGGTGAGATTTTTTTTTCTACTTATAGTAAAATTTGGTGGGATTTTTTTTACCCGTAACAACTTATATCCCATTTTTTGCTACTTCTCAACAAATATAAATGGGATTATTCAATATTTTTAACAATAAAACTGAATATTTATACTATGGGTAATTTGCTAAAGTAACTCAGTTTCCCGGAAACTATGCCGAGTTAACATGATTCGAAAAAAATGAATATTTGGTGTGTGGTGAAGCCGTGAAGCTAATTAATGAGGATTATTTATAACAATATAAGAATGGTTAAATATACAGTACCAGAAAAAAGGAATATTTGGTATGTGGTGAAGCTAATGAGGATTATTTAGCCGAAGAAGTTAAAGGAAGATTGAGATTGGGATAAAGAGGATTATAAGAGAAATATAATACTTCGTATATATCAAATATGAAAGTGATGAAGAGGATGATGAAAATCAATACAGAGATGAGGAATGACAACATCAATTGAAACAATTATGGTTGATGATCTAGATATGAAAATAGATTGCCTAAAAATATTAAATTACCTAATCTCATATAATATTTTCTGAATTCAAAATTTATAAAAAAGTATGTTACAAGATTGCAAGTTAGAAAAACCAAGTATATCATATTGATAACAATGTGTTCATATACTCCCGTGCCTCGGGCACGGGTACTATACTAGTTATAATACTAAAGGAGAAGTCACCTACGACATGTGGGGGCTTCTCCTTTAATGTAGGAATTTTTAGTTTAGTAATGAATTAATTTATTTATTTCACAAATCCAATTAACATATTAGTTATTAAAGATAATAATTAATAACAAATCCACTAATTTCAATATTAAGGATAACAAATTAACAACTCATAACAAATTGAGATCGATATACACAAATTCAAGCCTATCTGATTGCAAAATTTTTTAATCTGCTTAACTAATTAATTAACAAGCTACTTAAGATCTTATTGAAAGTGATGGGTGAGATCCGAATCCATTAATAACGGCATATGAATATGGACGAGATCTAATTAGTAACGGCATATCTAATGGGCGAGATCTAATTGCAAATAATTTTTACGCCGTATCTTAACTAACTAACCAAATCCAATTAATTATCTATTTTATTATTTGGATTCTATTGGAATTTCTTATCTATATATTGACTTGGTGGTATGTCATATAAATTGTTTCAACCGAGTTAAATCAGATCACCCATAACGACCATAGAGAAGAACAATAAGAAGGTTCAACAAAGAGGTACGTATGTTAGTTCAACCGAGTTAGATAAGATCGTCCATGACAACCATAAACAATAGAAATGTTCAAAAGAGAGGTATGCTAGATATTTAATTTATTGCGTGTGTTTTGCACATATGATCTTTTTGTTACCGAACATTACAATGATTCATCTTTCTATTCTATTTTTTGTAGCCAATGAAAACATTGATGGTAGCAACCGAAAATTACATTACTTGGATGAGTTACTACCACAAAACCTAAACATCACACGAATCCGATGGAATATTATTGTTCGTGTATTAAGAATATCGAGATCACTAAACTACAATGATCTTGAACAAGTTAATTCGATTGACATGATTTTAATAGATGAAAAGGTAATTGTGTTTGATTAGTTTATTTACACTATAATTTTTTTTGCCCGCATTTACATTTGAATTTACAACTTATATGCAGGGTTCGAAATACAAGTGTCCTTACAAATAACTATTTTAACAAAGTAGAGCACGTACATGAAAGAAGGGCTTACCTATTCAATCAAAGATTTTGGAGTCTATGAATATACTATTATAGAGGTACAATGCAGTTCATTCACACATTGTATTTTACTATTGAATAATGCTTCTATCACTCAGCTTGGCCAATCATCTATTCCGATTCATGGATTTCAATTTATTTGTCGAGTTCGATTCGATTTTGAGTCCAAATATCGATCATACTCATATGGCCGGTAAGTAATTTATTTAATTAATGTTATATATATATATATTTAGGTATTCATCTTTTCTAATTAATTAATATTAATATTATTATTATTATTATTATTATTATTATTATTATTATTATTTAATTTTACTGTTTATGTAACCTTAACTTTAATTTTCAATAATAACTATTACTTTTAATTTTAATTTAGGCTTGTGAAGGATCATGGACCAACCAATCAAAAGGCGTATCAATCGAAAGTCTTATTTCACAATAGAAATAAAGACATTGTTCTTCGGGGGAACGACTGATGGAAAATAAAGAAAGGCAGAAAACTCTACGGCTTCCAATGCTATAATTTTCATGCTATATCACAAATGCTTTGTCCCGGTTAATTGGATCATTTTACTTTTTTGACTGTTAAACATAAATTTCTTTAGGTTGTATTATCTTATATTAAACTTTCGGATACAGATATGATTATTGTCATTATTGGCTATCAATTTACAATATAATCTATATTTTTAAATAAATTAAGTTATGATGCGTTTATATACTAACATCAAAACTTTTTTTTTTTTGATAAAACATCAAAACTAATTATACTAATATATATCCATAAATATTATTTCCTATTATAAGCTTCTCTCGCTATATTATTAACGAAACTCTAAAAATAAGATCAATTTTAACATTTTACGTAGGAGGATTTTATGAATATTATGAGATTAAATTGATGGAGATTTCCTTACATATAAATTGAAACTCAAGAAAAAAGGGATGAAGACATGGATTTTTTTTTTATTTGTGTGTAGTTCATGTTTTTATTAAATCATGTATATATAGTTCAAGTTTGATTGAATTTATACAGTTTGCGAAGGAAAATAATGTATTATCTCAGGTAAATTATTAAAGAAACCGCATTGTCAAGGTAATTCATAAGAATATTAGCATGTGACGTATTGACCCAATGCAGGAACACGTTCAAGTGTTATTTATAACCTTTAACAAAGTCACTTGAAAGATAAGTGCCCGAGTACACAACGTAGTACTCATTTTGCCATTACACAGTTTAAGGAAATAGTACGTGGAGCAATCTACTTGAAGTTACTCGTCTAAGTGAATGTGAAAGGAATGAATGATAATGCACACACTTAAAAAAAGGCACACTTTGACAATTATAGAAATTGGTTTAGTTATCTAATTAAAGATATATGTGAAAGGAATGAATGACAATTCAACCCGCACACACACAAAAAAAACTTAATAAATATTAATTAAATACAAAGTATTCCAAGATAAAGATTAAATATATGGTAACCTCATATCTAATTGTTTGGATTCTACCCTATTAATCCGATGGTATTGGGGCATAACCAAATCCAATTAACCTAACGAGATCTAATTAATTCATTAACTAATTAGAAAACCCAATTAAGTAATTAACTACCTTATGTATTACTATATCCGATAAAAAATATTTGATGTTTTGACTTTCTGCACGTATTTTAAGAAGCTAAAAACTATATAAAATATTAATCTTTTAATTAATTTTTTTTCACAATTTAATACTTATTACTAATAAATATTAAACTATGAAAAAAATTAATCAAAATAAATAAGATTTTATATAGTTTTTAGCTCCTAAAACTACATGCGCAAATGTCAAACATCAAATATTTCCGACCGGAGAGAGTAATTAACTATCATATCTTAGTGCAAGCACGTATTTGGATTCTATCTTATCTAATTAACTAAACAAATCTAATTAATTAATTAATTAATTAACTAATTAGAAAATCAAACTAACGACATATCGATCTGATTATTCGATTCCACCTTTGCAATCTCTTATCTATATATTAATTATTCAATACTAAATGAAATATATGCATTTTTGCATTTTAAAATGAATTATATTAGTATAAATGTTGAAGGATTTAATTTTATTTTCATCTCTGTCATGCATTCATATCCCCCATGTATTTTAATTATCCTTATTATGTGAATCATTTGCAATGCAATTATGCAATCGTAATAAAACAAAAGGTACAACTTCTAACCACACACATTTTTTAGGAACATCAATATATTTATTCCTTTATCTTGCATGGTTTTCCGCCACTTATATTTTTCCTCTCATTTCTCCCATGTAGGTGATGATTTTCTAATCATGGGTGGTGAAGTGGATGTTCACCGCGAATTACAAGACATTATCAACATTGTTATTTTATATTTATGATATTTACTGTTTTTTAAATTATTTCAATTGTTTCTCAAACATTTCGTCAGTTTTAGTTTTTCTATATATTCTCTTATTCATGCATTTTGATTGAAGTCGTTATATTTTTTGGAATTATATTAATGATATTTTTTTATTGTAATGCTTTAATTTTCTTTATCATTCAATATGTTAGAAAATGTTCACTTTTTAATTGGTACATAATATTTATATTATTATATTGTAAATAATTAATGATATTATATGCAATATATTTCAAAAGTATGGCCCGTGCACTGCACGGGTACTTAACTAGTTTAAATTTAAAGGTGAAATCAGTCATTATTTTTTAGCACAAATGACCTATTTTTTAGCACAAATGACTCACCTATCCTATTTTTGCTATTCTCACAAAACGAATATACTTTTGCAAACCGAACACCGATGTGGTGTATTTCTGCAAATCGGCCAACAAAAACATTAAAATTTGATATTTTATATAGTTTTTATCATTAAAAAATATGTGCATAAGTAGTAAACTGTAAACAACATGTTTTGCTGAACGGATGGAGTAAAACGGATGGAGTATATTTCTGCGTGATCTCGATGTTTCAATCTCCTAAACCTTATTGGATAAAATTTCATCTGATAACCTTATTGGATAAAATTTCATCTGATAACATTTTACTAACACTCGGAAATAAATATGTGATATTTTATTATGATTTGTATACTTTTATATTTTCAAATAATAAAAAATACTTATTCTTATAGAATATACAATAAACAAATAGTATGATAACTAAAGCGTGCAATAAACAACCAAAAATTATTATCCATATCATTATCTCACCGTATACACACAACAGCAATAAATAAAGGGTTACCACAAACACTCCAATCCCCCATCAATATCCTGCCAAAACATTATTTATTTTATTTTATTTTTATTTTTTTAAAAAAAAGCATCACTCTCCAGTCCACCAATTTCCACCTCAATCTAGTGACTGTAATTTGAGGATCTAACAAAAATGGAAGTTGCGGCAGCTCAATCCTTCTCAAGCTCTCTACCCTCTTTCTTCCATGGCGGAATCCCGAAAACATCAACTGTCTCTTACCACTCCATCCACAGCTGGGCGTCCAACAGATCTCTCCCCCGCCCACTGCAACACAACTATGCATTAGGAGCTGCCCAAATCCACAGGCGAAGATCTACCCTTTCCCTTGCTTCTTCTGCTTCTGCTTCCGCCTCTCCGAAAAGCGTCGCTTCAGAAGCTGATGCTTCCACTGATATATGGCTCCTTGAACCTATTGGTAATTTGTCTCTTCACATCTCTCAACATTACTCCTCATTTACGGAATTCCTATTTTACTACAATAATAACTCCACATGAAACTTAGGGCTCATTTGGTATAAGAATGCAAAGGTAAACAGAATGACACTATGTATAGGAAAATATACCTGTGTATGGAAAATAAGATAGAGGAGTAATGATTATATTTAGAGGAGTATAGGATATGGTTACACCTTGTCCAAATGAGTGATTGAAATAAGAAGGAACAAACCCAATTTTGTATGGAAATTTGAAAGAAGAGGGTAATGATTAAATTTTTTAACAATACAGTATGTCTTAAACTATAAACAGGCTACATTCATTTCCTTTCCCTTTACCTTTCCAAATTTTAAACCAAACAAGCCCTTAGATTAGAATAAAATTAATGCTACCTTAACTTACTTGAAATCACCTAACTTCAGTATAAATTGACCAGTACGTTATCACAATGTTTGGGTATTTTTTACTTGTTATAAATAGCCTACGTCTTGCTATTATCAGGAGATGGAGATTGGAGGCATATTGGTTTCAAGGTCGCAAGACCAGGCTCTTATGAAATTGTTTCTGTAAGTTGAATTCTGCTCGGTTTATCTAAATTAATAACCATCAACGTAGTTGAATGAAAGGTAATAAGCTATCATTCTGTCAAACATGAAAGTGTATACTGAAATGTGGGTGAAACTCTTCAGAGTTCAGTGACTGTTGGCCGCGTCCCTGACAAAGCCGATCTTGTAATACCAGTGGCCACAGGTACGCGCATATATTCAATCTTAACCAAGCAAACATAAGCAAGATCCATTTTGTTGCTGTTGTTGTTGCTGCTGTTGTTGAGAGTAACACCATGGGATGATTGCCCTGCAGTTTCTGGGTTGCACGCGCGCTTTGAAAAGAGGCAAGGGAACCTGTATGTGAGTGATCTCGGCAGCACAAATGGAACTTATGTTAATGAGAAGAGGCTTAACCCTGGAGAAGTGTTCCCTGTCCAGAGTGGCAGTCGCATTACATTCGGTACTGCGCTTTCTAGTTCAATACATGATGCACTTCTTTTAGGTGTCTTGTGTGTTAGAGTTGTTGGTCTCATGTATGTGTTGCACTGTGTCCATATATATTTATGTAGGATGAAGGTTGATGTTTGTGTTGATTGGGTGCAGGGGATACAAATCTAGCAATTTTTCTGGTTTCCAAGATCGATAAGGTTGGAGTTAGAGAAGAAGCACAGAAAGCAGGAGGTGAGAGTGCAGAGAAAGAGAGATCCCCAGATGCCCAACAAACTGAAACTGCCTAGTTGATGTTAGGGTTAGGGATACAAATAGAGTCATTTACATGGTTGATTAATATTGCCTACAAAAATGTGAAAGGTGATTTCTACCCATATGTCGATTGCTTAATTACAAAATAACGTGTTTGATTATATTTTGATGAGTCTGGCTCTGGTTCAATAAATGTATACTAAATAAGTTCTTTTTTTCTCTTAACCTCCTTTTTCCCATTGATTTGAAAGACATTTAAATTTAATGCCTTGGTAGTTGGTACCAGTTACAAGTTTTTTTTTCAACCTTCAACAACCGAATTTGCCCATATGTTAGTTTTGCAATATTTTGAATAAGGTGCTAATTTTGCAATCTACACAGGGGGCTACTTTTGCCAAAATTTTGGCACAATTGCTAGTTGCTATCATTCTCTCAAAAAACAACCACCAAAAGTGTTGAGTTCACTGTCGTCAGAAAAACAAACAGTTCCAAGATGATAGTAACACAAACAAGACGAGAGAGCCAATGACCTATATACGTGAATTCGCCACATCCACCCACACACAAAAAAACATTCATACCCTTTAAAACCTGACAATCAGAAGTGTGAGCTACCATCTTTGTATAAAACACTACAAAATCGAGGCAACGCCTAGAAATCTAGAATAGAATATTCAAAACTACATCCATGTGGCAGAAAGAGGAAGAAATGACCTCAGCTGATAAAGAATGGATGATAGATCCCTAGAGGCCGACACATCAGCTAGAGCCACTGGCTTTGGCTTTTATCCCTGGCTAGGAAACTTGGGTTTCCTCTCCTAGAACATATCATTGGCTTCCAACTTAAGTAGCAGCTCATCGTGTACCAAAATATAATCAATCAATGTTTGTGTCAACTTCAATAGGAGCCCATGGGTGGCATGCCAAAAGGTGGCATCGGGGGCATCCCCATGCCTGGCATTGGTGGAGGGGCAAAGCCTCCGCCCATACCTGGCATTGGTGGTGCTGGTAAAGCAAGAGGAAGCAACTGTGCGTACATGTTCTGCAGTAAAAAGACAAGGATTTGTTCTCATTCTCATGATTATTATCACACTCAAAAGAGCACCGTAACAGAGATGGAAAGCCCAACGATAGTGAAAAATGGAGGCTAGGAAAGCATGTTTCTTTACAACCAAAGCATGGAAAATCCCTGAATGACCGTACCTGCTGTGCAACGAGATCCTTCTCCTCGTTCTCCTTGGACTTGACCTCAATTTGGGCTTCAATCTTATCTTTTATGAGTTCATCTACCTTGCCAGTGTACTCTCGGATGAACTGTTAGGAGCACAGCAAACCAATCCAAATGAAGCCAAAAGAATGATCCTAGCAATATAAATCAGAGGACTAAAACTGAACCAAAATGCAGGTTTAGAAAAGAAAATCACCTGCAACAGATATGGCAAGGCAAAATCTATCATGTTGTTCACCCATGCCAGCTCCAGAGCAACATCAGCTCTGATAACTTCATAGCAGACAAAGAGGCATGATGCGAAGCACTCTTTCTTCCCCTGCAAACGATCCACATAAGCATAAAAAGAATGCCCAATTGCGTAATCCTTCTCCGAGGCCATAAGCGAAATACAATAAAGATGGTAATAAACAGAGATATCAAACCTGCTCAATAAAGTAAACAAGAAGCTCTTCTGCAAGCTCACGTTCACCAGACTGAGATGCTGTCTCCATAGCATCTTTATAAAGTTTGTCTTTCTTTGACAATGAAATGGACTGCTTCCATCTGCCAGCCTTCTTGTAGATATATGCAGCAATACGCCTCATTTCAAGTAGCTCATGCTTCTCAACCTGGTCATGAAATTTTAAGGAAAATATATTACCAACTAGATATTTGCAGTGCTACTAGAACTGTATGAAGTTCATTAGTCGCTTACCTTCTGTGCAAGACCAATCTGATCAAAGTTATCATGCATATCGATGGACTCATGAAGTCTGTCATAGTCTTCTTCTTCAAGATAAATTTCATTCAAGGCTTCATTAACAGCAGCCACGTTATTGCTCTGAACTGACACCATGTAAGGCTTCACAAGATGCAAGTGGCCAGCCTGAATTATAAAGAAGTAATAGATGAGAACATCATTGACAAATTGCACTCTGATGAATCAAACCATCGTTAATGCCAAGAACAGAGGAGAAAATGGATTGATATAAAACCTTTCTCATTATATCAACTACACGTGTATGGTCCACACGAAGAGCAAGCACGTTAAGAACATCATTGATGAGATCTGGATGCTCTTGTAGGTAGAAGTGTACAGACTTGTAGTAGAGCTCAACATTTGCAACTTTTACAATAATATCCTTGAACTGCATATGTTCCCATGCTTCTGGAGAATGATTCATCACAGTAGTTGCAGCATTGTCAAACTCATCATACTGTATGTACAAATATGTAAGCTCTTTCCAGTGCTGCTGCTCATCACAAGCCCTTATAAGCTTGGGGATGTTGAGGCGGGTTGCGAACAACTTAATATGCTCCATGAGCTTCTCAGGCCGGTACCTTGCGTAAAGAACTCCAAGTTCAGTAAAGATACCCATATGTGCACGCTCCAACCCCAGACCACTTTCCATGAGTGATATGAGTTCGTTAAAGCAGCCCCTATTCTGATAGTACTCACTGACTTCCTCCAGATCATCGACCTAGTAATTTGAACATGAATAAAAATTCAGGAACAGAAAGAAGCAGAATACTAATACCAAGTGATACTCTAGCAATCACAAGATGGAAATAATAAACAGCAAGATATACAAGAAAAGAAATAGTGTAGGGATTTTTTCTTTTAGCAAGCAGGAAAAGGATGGAAAATAAAGAACCTAAAGATTACCTGAATGATGACATTGAGCCCACAAATTTGGGCCAAGCGGAACTCCTCAGCATCAACACAAGCGAAGCAAACTTCCTTCCAGGTCTTCGAGCTGTTTGCTTTCCGAGCTGCATCAACAGCACCTTGGAATTGTTTCAGTTTCACAAGAGTGATGGCTAGCTTCGCCCAGTTAGAAATGAAGGCAAATATGATTTTTGCAGCGTCATATAATGCCTCATCATACAATTTATCACCAACATTTTGGAGGTTGGCAACATTTGGCATTAGTATAAATTCTTCAATGTCACCAAGTCTATCAGTTTTCGCATATGCATAGATAAGCTCACTGTCAACCTTGGGTTCTTTGACCTTTTGCCTAACCATAAGAAGGTACCTCACTAAATCCTGGTACACATCAGCTTCCTCTGCGGCACGGATGACCTCTAAGAACTGTGTAGTATCGTCTGCACGAATGAATGACTCAATAGCATCACTGACTAGCCCTTCTCTAAGTTGGGCCATTGCCACCTGGCTCCAAACAGAATCCTCTTCAACACGGAAAGCAAATTCCACAGCCCGATTAATATCTCGAATGTTATCCAATAGCACATTGACAGCTTGGACATTTAAGTTGAACTTCTTGAAAATAGAAAAGGCTTCTTCATACAATTGTGCTTCTACAGCTACCTCACCAACTGCAGGTCCATCAAAGTTGTCCAACCTATTAATATAATCCATGACTCTTGATGAGTCTGCCTTGATTGCAGTCAAGATAAGCAGATTCTGTAAATTAAAATTTCCACTAAAAGCAGAATTTTGCAGTACAATCTTCTCCAAGAGCTCAATCAGCTCATGTGGCAGGTCAGCAGTCATAAATGCTTTGACGGCTGCAGAAACCTGATCAGGGCTTTTGCTCTCAGGCAAGGCAGTAGAGACAACTTGATCAATTAACTGCCTTCTATACTCATTTTCAGGATTAAGCACCTTCTCCCAAAGGTCGCCATCCATTCTCTCCACAACATACCTGATACAAGTTGTAGAATTTGAGAAAAATTATTCTACTTTGAAACTTCAAAGTTGAACAAAAAAAGAGATGGCATAATCTACAAGCAGGAATTCATAAACTACACTCTTGATAGATCTCATGGAAGTCAGCTACATACCTAGCTTGCAGTTTGAACAAGGAATTCCTACTTGTAACACTAATGAGCTCTTCGTCACACTGTCCCCTGCGATAAGCAACAACCGCAAGAGTAGGATCTCTTTTTTCACAGTATTTGCCCACAGCACGGGAATCATAGTACGGGTTGGTAGTCAAGAAATGCTCTGCATTGTTGCCACTATCGATGATGATTTTACCCAAAGCATTATGAACATGTACATCCGTGCTTCCCTCGCTCACCAGATGCTCCAAGAATTGTGTTAGCAAACGTAGACGATTTCTACATGCATATTACATGGTTAGAAAACACGCAATAAGCAGGATGTAAGAGCAATAGTGTTTCTTAAAACAATTGACCAACCTCTTTTCACACTCCTCCACAAGAGGCTCCACTGGAAGAAGAGAACGAACAGAGAGGATAAGCCCTTTAATGAAATCTTCTGGACATTCGTCGTCCAAAAGCTGACCAACAACTAGGGGTGCATTGCCAGGGTTGACCTGTCACATAATGGTCATGATGAGAAGTAAAATTTAAGATTACTAGGAAAAGAGAACTTTTTTAAATGTCTTGAATCAATGGGGCAGTTTCACAGTTACCTTTTGCACATAACCTTCAATATAACGAAGCATGTTGTTTCTGTAAAGATAGTGAGTCAAATCTGGCACAAAACCAAAACGATCACAAACATTGATCAAGGGTCGAGCATCAGGGAGCTTGGCTTCCATTAGAAAGTTCATTGTCTTCTCAGGATGATAGAAGTTAGACTCCCTTGTTACACGTTCCACCTCCTTAATTTGTCCAGTTTTGGCAGCAGCTTCAATGTACTTGAAGTGTATTTCATGATCCTCACTGCCACATATGCTAGCACTATCAGAATATGGTCCATACAAGATAAACAATTCTTGCTAACAAGGAGAATTACCTGGAGCTCAAATATGAACCCAAAAAAAAATACAGTCCTTCATAAGACTTGAACTGCTCAAACAGTTTTATGCACCCATCAACCCCTAGTTGGTCTGAGTATTCTTTTGCCACCTGAATATTTTACATTTCAAGTCTCAAATGAAAGCTAAGCTAATTTGGAAATTAAAATACACTGGTACTTCATTTACCTGAACAATTATCTGAAGGTTTCCTCTGAGATTGACTAAAAGAAGATCCTTCATGCACTCAAGAGCCCATTCTTTAGAGAGGGTTCCAAAGAACTCAACAAGTGCCTAGAACAAAACCATAAATTAAGAGGAGATATTCTTATCAAAGACTAGCAAACTAAAGCTAAACTCAACAATACCAAACCTGTGGTTCAATTGCATGTGTGTTCACTATGACACGCTTAACATCAGGAAGCTCAGTGTAATGCTGCACAAAACATTAAACAATCATCTCCAAACAGTAAAAGCTTTCAAGGAACAATTTGAAATTATAAAACTTCTATAATACCCGCAGCGCCTGTATGTACAAGCCAGCCTTTTCACATAGCTGGCCAATACGAGGACGGTCATAGTGGCTAAACATGCCATTAGCAAGTATTGCATCTGCTACATTTGGAAACGTCACAAGATTGATTTCTAAAACCTGTTCAAAAGCATTAAAGTAAGGGACATAATTTAAACACACATGCATGAACTTGAGTAGAGAAAACAGACGGAGAATATGTAAATCAAGACCTTTGTTTGAAGATAACCATGTTCTGGTAAATTGGGCTTCAGCACATCGAGTAAAAAAGCAGTTGCCTCTCGAATCAGATTTCTCTGAAAAGAAAAGTAAAACAAAACTTAGTGTACAATGCAGCTCTTTGGGAAACAATAAATTCATAATTGTGTTGTATAGGTCTATGCATACTAGAGTTCATAGGGGCACTACTGTTTGGAGATGAAAGAAAATAC
Organism: Persicaria maculosa; assembly: GCA_963922045.1. Classification (NCBI taxonomy): domain Eukaryota; kingdom Viridiplantae; phylum Streptophyta; class Magnoliopsida; order Caryophyllales; family Polygonaceae; genus Persicaria; species Persicaria maculosa. Next base: position 20,407,934 of record OY998258.1, read on the forward strand.
TCCAAATATGTGCAACTAAAAGAACAATGTGATGCACCTGTAGGAATAGATCTGTAATAGTGTTATAGTCAACAGGGCAACCTCCTTCCATTTGGGACATCATCAAAGCAAAGTTCACAGCTCCCTATTGCACAAAGCAAGTAGAAAACATGAAAACAGAAAGAAGCACTCTTTTTTACTCTCAAAATTATGTTCCAAGGGCTGGGATTACCTGTGGATCTGCCCGCAGAATTGTTTGCAGAAGGAACAAATAGTCAGGTGTATATCCAACCTACACCAGAGAAAATTCCACCTCCTCAATTTATATACAAGCAAAGAACGCAACAACTGCTAACTGAATGACAGTTGTTTCACCTGCTTCGAGTATATCAATATTTTATCAAATTCTCTCCTCTCAGCAAATGCAGAAACAACCTTGGGAGTTGCTCGGGCTTTAATATATATTTTCAATGCAAGATCATTATCCACGGTCTGTGCAGCAAAAAAGGAGTATAAGAGTCAATGAAAGCAACAAGAACATTGCTGCTTATTGGGATGCAGCAACTGAGTTTTAAGTTCAAGAATGATATCTATAACTAAGTAAATTATAAGGTGCTTATGAATGATATCTGTTAAGACTGAAACTGAGCTTAGCCACAGGGTGCTTGTATGCAACAACAGAATCAACATTCTGAGACAACCTTCACAAGATCACCAAGTTCCTCACTGCAATCAATTTTGTCCTCCGCCAACCAATTCTCCAGAAGATTCTTCTTGTTTTGATTTACAACCAAGCGAGACAATTCTAGTGACTCAAAAGCATTAAGTTTTCCTCTAGTCAAAAGCGTGCCAAAATACTGCAACAATGGTGGTGTTTGCCCAGATTGTACAGGAACACTCTGCACAGTTGGAGGGCAAAAAACAGAAAATAGATAGACACGCAATCAGCCAGGCATATAGAATTCCCCTTTCATTGAGGAAGCATAACATGCGTGCTTGAATACAACATAAAGCGGAAACACATAAAATATAAATTAAAAAGAGAATATACCTGGAACTTAGCAACAGTATCAGGGGTTCGAAGAATACCCTGAGGGGATTCTGCAGCAAGCTCTGCAGCTTCTTTATACTTTGTCTGAGCAAACAATTCTTGAAACCGTTGAACTACCTGACACCATTATAATGGATGCATGATTCCTTTATTTGCAAGCAGTGTTCATTGCTCATGGCCATGCTAAATTGAACTTGTCATTCTAACTGATTGGTAAAAAAATCTACGCAAGTAGTGAAAATGTCTAGAGATACTACACAGGAATTTTTCCTTACTAGGTTCTCTGCTCCAGGAAGGTTTCCTCTTTTTGCAAGGTTGACAGCTAGCTCAAGATTGTTTAGCTGCAGAGCACAAAATTCAGACCTGCAATTGCTTCACTTTTTTCTATAAACACAAGAAATTAGAGAAGAAAATACAATCACCTGGCCACTGACAAAAGGCACAAGTGTCACTTCATTTACTGTGGCAAGTAGCACCTGTCCTCGTCTGTTAACAGCATAAAAACCACCTGCTTCTGAAGCTTCTGCTGTCAGAAATATGGGGTCGGGACTAATTCGATTCCTGTAAACTGCAGCAGCCGTCTCCAGGTCGTATACAAAGAGAAGCCCAAGCTTTGTGATCACATATACCAAACCGTATTTATTGGATATCTGTCATATAAATTAATAAAAATATAAGAGAACCTAATCAACCAGGTATATGAGTTGAGTTAAATTTACTAACAAGGTTGCGCTAATATAACAGCACTTACCTGCATTGACACTGGAAAGTCATCCGCAAAATCTGGAGGGAAGAACAGATCTGCTTGTTTTTTAGTAAACCCTGGTTTTCCTGAAAAGCAGATTTCCAAAACAAACAAGTCATTTAGGGTAAAGGATATAAAGGAAAAGAGTTACAGAGAATAAATACTGTTAATGGCTTAATGCTCATTTAAGAATCATAATATCATATCAACAAAGTATTACAAGCCAAGTACTTGTGCAAAGAACCAACCACCCAAGCCCGTTGTGGCTAAAACAAGAAATTCCTGGTAAACAAATTGTATGCAAGTCATACTGTATAAAAAAAAGTATGCAAGTCATGGTGCGCGTACCTGGCTGGGCACCAAGTTCTATCACATGCAACTTTGATGTGATTTGCCCTGCATTTGATGCCTTTGTTGCAAAGCATATAAGAGTTGAAGGATTTTCATTTCCTGGAACCTGCCCATAGCGCGACGACAACGCATTACCAATTCAAGCAACAAATCAAGATGAAATTAAGATTAAGATTCCCCTGAATCGCAACAGCACTAACAAAAAGACAAATGGAAATGTCAAAAATCAAGAACTGAGACTGAAATCATACTTTAAATTGTGCAAATGATGCTGCATGAGCTTCAAGAGCCTGACTCCTCTGCTGTTCCACAGAGAACAGCTGCATACTTCCCTTGACCAATTGTGGCCTCTGTAAAAAAAAAAAACAGATGGAAAGTAAAATGTCATAGACTAATAGTGGAGGATAATTTACCTCTTCTTCCCCATGTGTTCCTCACTTCCTCGAGACATGCAGTTTAAAACAAGCTATGGAAGCTAATAGAAATAACAACTGGTACACTAAAAAAAATGTGATCTATTATTTCAGTGCAAGGGTTACTTATTTATAAGCCATCTCTATTTTCAGAGGGATGCATGACTCCTGTTACACCAAGAAACCGTAACCCAGAAAAGATGTTAAGCAATGATTTTAGCTGCATGGCTATCCCTTTAGAAAAATATCTACCAAACTGAAACATCAGGAATAGCGAATAATAATCCTCAGAAACCATCTAAATTATTGGAGGTTTCTGGCCCCACAGACACCCAGCAGAAACATAGGATATTTACAAGTTAATATTTAATGCAACTGAAATTTGAAGTTAGAAAATATTAGAAGTCTGCAGCTCACAATTGCAGAAAAAGGAACCAAGAACAAGAAATGAAAAATTCACATGCCTCTGCCGAACCAGGAGCAATTCCAATCAAAACCAACCACTTCTCTGAAGGATCACAACGGCAGTTAATTATCTGATTATTCACAAGGTTAGCTGCCCTTTCAAACATTTTCACTGGTTCAGAGTCACCTAGAGGCAAATGTCAAGGAGAAATAGTTAACAATCTACATGCAGGTACTCATATAATGCAAAATATGTAGCAAAATGAATCAATATGACGAGGAAAGTGCCTCACCATCAATTGGCCAATGGTATACAGAAGTCTGTGTGACAAGGCCCAATAATTTGGGAGTAATCCATTTCCAGAAAACAACCTAGAGATATGAAAATATATGTAAATGTATGAATTAATGGACTATAATTTAAAAACAACGTTAAAAGTATAAACAATCAACAGCCCGTGATGTCTTTTGAGGGTGCATTAAAATAGACAGAGGCACCTGCTCGGGCATTTGGTGAGATTTCAACTTTGCTTTTGCCTCAATATTGAATATCTGCAGGTGATCCTGAGTGGTCCCCGGAACTTGAGCTTCATAAACATTGTCACCAATTAGTACAGAATTCCCAAATAAAAACTACAAAAATTAATTAAAAAGAGCACATATGCAATTAATAACAGTACAAAAGACCGTTGTCAAGATGTTTTAAATTAGTTCACTGACCACTTACAAACAAGAGAGACAAAACAATCAAAAAGTCAGAAGCCATTAAAAGATTGAATGAAGATAAGCACTGATCTTGTTATCAAAGTAATGATAATCAAATATTTAAGTTGGGAACTAGGTATGCCTTATTCTCACAGAAATAGACATGTAAATATTTTCACTGATATATACAAATTCTGCTGTTTCAGATATGATATCTCACAGAAATAAACATGTTATATTCCGATACAGAAACTCCCTATTTTACATCGGAATAGAATACAAAGAACCAAGAGTGTAAACAATTTGATGAGTGGTTGAATCTTCTGTGATTAATGTTATTCTTCCAATTACTACTATGCTATGTAGGGGCGGAACACCCAACTGATTGGTAAGCTAATGCAAGTACAAAACATACTACCAAGCAAAACAACAAGAACAACAAGCATAACATGAAATTTGTCAACCAGGTTTTTTTACGTCAATCGTCTTCTCATATAAAATGGCCACAAAGGAACAAATTCCACATATATCTTACCTTTAAGAGCAAGAATTCTGGTGTTGGGGTTCATCAAAGCTGAGTCAGCTGTAATTGGCCTCCTCAGTGGCTGCATGGGCATGGTCATGTCGATAATGACAACACTATTTTGGGGCGCAGTCTCTCTAACGCACATGTACTTATCGGATTCCATGGTCACATGGGTGAAAGTTATAAACTGTGGATTGATTCCAATACTTGGAAGCTGCAATTAGCCAAACATTAGTATAAATCAATGAGAAACATCACAGAAACTACAATGAACTGACTGATACAACATTAATTTGGTCCCAACAGTCAATCGTAGTCGTTATGAGCATATATCTGTACAAATTAATTGTTGATCAAATCTAGAAACCAGTGTTCAGCAAATAAACGTAATCAAGTTAACCTAAAGCTAGAACAAGTCTAGAAAAATCTAAAATAGCCAAATCAACCACAATGCCACTCGCACGAGTCATCTCATACAGAAAGCATTATACGTACAGAGATATAATCAGATCCGAAACGTAGCAATCATAGGAAGTCACAGACATGTTAGGCCGTAGAGGAACCGATTTGATTCCGTGAAGGCGCTGAAGCCAACACATTACACATCGGAACGCAGTTTTTTCACATAGCGAAGGGGGAACATCCAACAGAAAGTGAACATCACAAAGAGGAAATTCAAGTGAACACACATTACAGGGTATTCAAAGAAGCGCGTCGAAACTAACCGTTAGGACTTCCTTCATGATGATAGGAGCATTGGCCGCCGCCATGGTGGAGCAGATCGGTGCGCTGAAGCGCTAGCGAAGGCCGAATTTAAGCAGATTCGATCCAGGAACCCTCAGAAGCGAGGGTTCGGAGATGATGGAGAGATGGGGATCTGGGAAGAGAGAGAGGTGCGAGAGAGAAGAGAAATCTCCGAGGGGAGACAAATGAGAAAGACATTTCTTCCGATTTCTGTTGAGCTTTATAGCATTGGTAGTATGAGTACTCATTACATGTGATGCGATGCGAGTGAATCTCAATTATACCGTGTGATGTCATTTTACAACTCCAGTGCAGCCGTAGTTGAAATTAACCTATCTATCTATACAGTATTATATCGACATTTATCAATGGAGCTTGCCAACGGTTAAAATCTCGTCAAATGTACGGCCAAGATATCTATATCGGCTCCGACTTTCGAAGTCGGCAAACACCAGCACTGTCGACAACCACCAACACAATTGATCAAAGGCTCCACACACCACCGACTCTTGGTTTCAGTGTCGACATCCCCCATCACCCCTCAGACTCTTGGTTTTGGTGTCGACAACCCGAGCACCTTGTCGAAGGTATAATTTTTGTCGGCTCCGAAAGTCGGTATCAGTATACCCTATACCGACACCGAAAGCCGATGACAATTTCATGCATTTGACGAGATTCGGTGGAGATCCTTTAGTCCACAATTGTAGTCCAATATTGTGGTCCGTATCGCTTGATTGATGTGCCGAGTTATTTTATTATTTTTCCTAATAAATAGGGTAGTTGTTTAATTGTATTCAACCAATAAAAGCAAGTGGACTATAAAACGGACCACAATTACGGACTAGAGGATCCTCACCGGACGAGACTGTACCATGCGTATACAAGTCGGTTGTTTATTTATTAAAAAAAAGTCAATTTTATCATATCATGTCATTTTAGAACTTTACGAGAACAATGTAATATCGGATCAGGATCCTCTCCTAATTTAACTCTTCCTTATAAATTCCTAATAAATCAATCTCACCCCTTAGATCAAAGGCTAAAATTGAATTTTTATAATTAATTAGTATAATTAAATCAATTTATTAACACTTATCCCAAATCATGCATCTTTTCCCTTCTTCCTCCAATTGTATAATGTTGATGACTGATTAATCAAACCTGGAATAGGCTGAATGAATTAACCCTTGTAGTCTATGTTAATTACTGTACTACTCTATCCTTACTAAACGTCAAAATCAATGGCGGTTAGTATCTATCTGTAATGGCTTACCACAAGTTAAAATCAACTAATCCCGGTCGGTAGTGTACAAGTTGATCAATTCATCTAATACATGATGGAATCAATTAATTTAGGCTTCTGAGAGATCGATTGATATACGAAGTTCGATGATTAGCGGTACCGTGCACTCGTGAAGGCTGATGTTGAGGAGGAGGACAAGGGAGGGGACTGGGGAGTACGGCGTCGTTGAGGGGAGTAATGTGAACAACTGGATAGATGTAGGACGTACACTAGCAATAAGTGTTCGAGGATAACGATCAGTTTGAGGATAATCATTGTAGTCTCATCCATCCAAACAATTCAAGGGTCGAGATCTAACTAATCTCCCTAACTTTAACCCAATCATCTACTATTTCCCTATCTCCATCATTGATCGTACAACGCGTTCATCCTCCTCCCGGCGCGGCGGTGCCATTATCGCTGTCCTTCCCTAATCTAGCATAGGAAATCAAAATTGGGATTAAGCGTCCAAAATGAATCATGAAAATAGAATTTGTGGGAGAAGAGGTGAGATTTGAATGAATTTGGCGGTGGATCACAGGAAGACAAATTAACAGGAGGACGAAATGATGGCTATGGGAGGATTGAACGAATTAATGACATCGAACAATAACCAGGTAAGTCGGCTTCAACGCTAGTTGAGTTTGAAGAACAAAGCTGAAGACATATACGAATACGACCCATAAGATACAGAATCAATTGGATTCAAATTACAAGCACCGAAACACAATTGGGAGAATTAGCCCTAATGATTGTCGGAATATGTTTTGTAAGAATCAATCGATAGATAACAAAGGGGAAGATAGGATTTTTGCTTGTTGAGAGCTCTGGAGGTGAGGAGCTTCTTCTTGACTGCAAATTTGGGGCCCTTCGTTGCTTCCCATGGCTACGGGTTCAAAGAGAGTAATCTCTTGAAGAGAGAGAAAAGAGGTTAATTAATTAAATTAGGTTAATTAAAATTAATATAATTTTGACCGTTGATTTATTTGGACGGATGAGATCAGTTCATTAGGCAAATATTAGGAAGTAAGTATAAGGAGAGGATTCGGATCCTGTAATATCTTCCCCTTAAATTCGGAAGAGGATCCTCTCCTCATAAATTCCTCCTAATAACTTCCTAATAAGCTAATCTTAGCCATTGAAAAAAAAGGGTTAAGATTAGATCTTCTAAATTAATTAATTTCAAAATCAAAACCCTTATCCCTCTACCGTCTCTTCCAAAGTAACAATTGAAACCCTCTTCCGGTCTTCCCTCTACCATCTTTGTACGTGTGATTGAGCGTCTTCCAAAGAAGAAGAGAGAGCGATTGATTCAGTGCCTCAGTCGGGCCGATTCAGGGAGAAGCTGATTCCAAAGGAGAAGAGAGAGCGAGTCGACGTTGTGGTCCATCGCCGAGGTTCATCTCTAGTGTCGTCACCGAGTTCCATTCCCGATTCGGTCCTCATTAGACCATGGTGTTCCTCATTAAGCCGGCTTCAACACTCGTTGAGTTTGAAGAACAAAGCTGAAGACATATACGACCCATAACATACAGAATCAATTGGATCAAATTACAAGCACCAGAACACAATTTTGGTTCTTTTACACATTAATTAAACCTTACACGTTTCTAGGACGCTTCTCGGTTTGAAAGTCTTGTTGTTCTGGTTGAATAACTCCTATTAATGTTTGTAATTACGTACAACAATTGGGAGAATTAGCACAAATGATTGCCGAAATATGTTTTGTAAGAATCAATCGATAGAGAAGCAAAGGGGAAGTTAAGATAAGATTTGTGCTTGTTGAGAGCTCTAGAGGTGAGGAGCTTCTTCTTGACTGCAAATTTGGGGCCTTTTCTTGCTTCCCATGGCTACGGGTTCAAAGAGAGTGAAAAGAGGTTAATTAATTAAATTATGTTAATTAAAATTAATATAATCTTGACCATTGATTTATTTGGATGGATGGGATCAGTTCATTAGGCAAATATTAGGAAGTAAGTATATGGAGAGGATCCGGATCCCTTAAATTCACGGGATTTCTTAAAAGTATTATTTGTCTATATACTTAAATTTAAAAAAATCAAATAAATATGCATAATGTAATTGTTTGTGGATTTATTAATGGGGGGTTCACAAAAATGTCCAAAAAAATAGCTCTAATTAGAGGAGTGTCCACAAATTTGAAAAAATTAGTGGAGTGTCCATCCCCCTTGCCCACCCCCCCACCTCAGTGCCCCCCAGGCCCCTCCTCGCGTGTCCAGATTTTTTTTTTTTTAAATAATAATAATTACATGTCAGCACTTTGGTATGCAACTATAACCCGTTGTTATGCAAATATAATATTATGATATGCAAATATAATATTATGTTATGCAAGCTTAAACAACCTTATGGAAAGAATATGCACACGCATTTGTATTTTGAAATTGCATTAATATATCTTATTTGCACATAAGCACATCACTCTAACATTGATTGACCTAAGATGCTTTTAAAATTGCATTAATGTCAACGTCGATGTTTCTGACACCGACATTCCTGACACCGTTGACACTGACATTGTTGACATTGCTGGCACTATTGACACTGTCACCACCAACATTGCGAACACCACTAACATTTTTCGTATCAACGTTGACGCTGATGTCGGCTGACGCCGACATTGGAGATGCTGGCGCTCATGTTGGCTGACGATGATGTCGGCTAACGCCGACATCGGAGATGCTGACACTGATGTCGGCTGATGTCGACGTCGAAGATGCTTTTTTCCGTGTTAGAAGCACTGACGTTGACATTGTTGATACCGACATCGAAGATGCTGACACTTACGTTGCTGACGTCAACATAGGAGATGCTGACGCTGACATCAGAGATGTCGGCTGGCGCCGACATCGACGATGCTGAAGCTGCTGACGCCGACGTTAGGGATGTTTTTTTTCATGTCAACGCTTTTTTTTTCGTGGTATCACTAACGCTGACATTGTCGACGCCGACATTCAACATGCTGATGCTGTTGACGCTGACATCGGAGATGTTGTTGACACCGACATTCCTGTCACCGTTGACACTGACATCGTAGATGCTGGCGCCGACATCGAAGATGTTTTTTTCTGTGTCAACAACACTGACGTTGACATTGCTGATGCCGACATTGATGTTAACGTTGCTGACACTGCTAACGTTGACATCGGAGATGCTGACACTAATGTTGATGTTGCTGACGCTGATATCGGAGATGTTGACGCTGCTGACGCTGACATCGGAGATGTCGGCTGACGCCGACATCGATGTTGCGGACACAGTTGATGCCGACGTTGAAGATGCTTTTTTTTTGTGTGTCAACGCTTCTTTTTTTCGTGTAAGCATTGATATTATTGACACTGCTGACACTGTCACCATTAACATTGCGAACACCACTAACATTTTTTGTGCCAGCGCTGACGTTCATGTCGGCTGACACCGACATCGGAGAAGCTGACGCTCATTTTTGCTGACGCTGATGTCGGCTGAATGTCAACATTTAAGCAAAATTGCATTAATATATCTTATTTGCACATAAGCACATCGCTCTACCATTGATTGACCTAAGAGGCTTTAAAATTGCATTAATGTCAACGTCAATGTTGCTGACACCGACATTCCTGACACCGTTGACACTAACATTGTTGACATTGCTGGCACTACTGACAATGTCACCACTAACATTGCGAACACCACTAACATTTTTCGTATCAGCGTTGACGTTAATGTCGGCTAACACCGACATCGGAGATGCTGACGCTTATGTTGGCTAACGATGATGTCGGCTAACGCCGACATCGGAGATGCTTACGTTGATGTCGACTAATGTCGACGTCGAAGATGTTTTTTTCCGTGTCAGAAGCACTAATATTGACATTGCTGATACCGACATCGGAGATGCTGATACTTTCGTTGCCGACGTCAACATCGGAGATGCTGACGTTGACATCGGAGATGTTAGCTGGCGCCGACATCGATGTTGCCGAAGCTGTTGACGCGGACGTTAGGGATGCTTTTTTTGTGTCAACGCTTCTTTTTTCGTGTTAGCACTGACACTGACATTGTCGACGCCGACATTCGAGATGCTAATGCTGCTGACGCTGACATCGAAGATGTCGGCTGACGCCGACATCGGAGATGTTGTTGACACCGACATTCTTGACACCGTTGACACTTACATCGAAGATGCTGACGCTGACATCGAAAATGCTTTTTTCCGTGTCAGCAGCACTGACGTTGACATTGCTGATGCCGACATCGAAGATGCTGACATTTATGCTAACGTTGCTAACGTCAGACAGCCTGACACTACTAATTGTCAACATTTAAGCTAAATGTTGACATTTAAGTTTTTGCACATCAACGGCTAAATGTCAACATCTATCTATTAATATTACTAATTCTGCTAGCATTTTGCTGACGTGTCACGCTCACAATTAAAGTTCAATTTTTTTATTCAAATGGTATTTTCTTATTGGTCAATATTATTGCTGAAATTATTTGTTTCCTATTTGACATATATTTGTTTCCTATTTTTCATACGAAGATTATTTAAATTGATATGCTTATATCAATTTTTGATCTATTTTAAATATATTTATTTCATTTTTTCATAGAAAATATTATGTACATTGATATGTCGGACCACAATTTTGGATATTATCATTCTGTGTGGTCTTTTATATCATTATTCCATTAATATCATGACTTTCTTTATACATTTCATTCATATCAATAATATTATATATTTCTTTTTAAAATTTAAATTTATTATACATTATAGACATCTTAAATTTTTATTGAATTTTTTTTTAAATATTTTTGGAGATAGAAGCAAAACATCATTAATTTTAAGAAGAAATTATTTTTGCACCTGTTAACCTTAAAAAATTGAGGAAAATAACTATCCAAAATCAATATTTTAAATCTATACTTACTCTGAATTCTACATGATATCTATATAAATTTTTAACAAAAGATTTTTCAGAGATAAATTATATTTGTTTTAAACATCTTAAATGACTATTTAGAATACAAAAAATAACATTTTAAGATCTACAAACAAAAAATGAAGAATTTTTAGAAAAGAAAATGTGAAATTTGCATATATTATCATTTAAAAATAAATAAATAAACACTCTTATATGATTAATTTGGGTGTTTGGCTTCAAATATCGAAGAAAAAAAATTTATCCCCAAAATGAATATTTATATCTATATTTATTTTATACACCCTAGATGTTCCTTATTATAATTTTAATATTTTAAGACCTGCAATTTTTTTTATAAAGTTAGTAAAGATAACGAATTTGTGAATATTCGATTTCAAAAGTTAATTATAAAAATCAATTAGAGCCAAAAAAGTTTTTTTTTACAATTTACTTATTTTAAAAGTTAATTAAGACTTACAAATATTACTTATTTTACATCTTAGACGAGGCGCCTTAGATCACTTTTTTTTACCATCTTACCTTTATTTTCTCTATTTATTTCTCCCTCTTTCTAGCCATCTTTCTCTTGAAAATACAGTAATGAATAAGTTATGTATATCTACATAACTTCTAAAGTATTCGCACAATCATGTGCTTTTGATTTTTTTTTAATCATTATGTGACAGTTTATATTTTTCTTTTGAGTTTTATCCTAATGATCATAACTATATATGTATTTCAAATTATAGGTGGTGTATTTGAGTTTTATTACTACTTTACCTTATTAAATCATCTAAAAATTTACATTGTATCTCTTTCCGACTAATTTATAAATTAAAAAAATACTTTATACATACGAGTATTATTTTTGTTGTAAACAAGTATATATTAATATAGTATTACATAGATATATAGAATGATGTTCAATTTGAAATGAATCAAAATCCCGTGCCTTCAAGGCACGGGTATTACACTAGTTTAAACTAAATGTCAACATTTAAGCTAAATGTCAACATATAATAAAAGATAAAGGTAACAAATAAGATCTTTCTCAAAATTGATATCATATTACATGAGATGATAAGCTCAAACTTCTACAATCCTCTAATAAAAGAAATGGTAAAAGATAAAACTTTTGCACATCAATGGCTAAATGTCAACATTTAAGCTAAATGTCAACATATAATAAAAGATAAAGTTTACAAATAAGATTATTCCCAAAATTGATATCATATTAGATGAGATGAGAATATCAAACTTCTATAATCATCTAATAAAAGAAATGGTAAAAGATAAAGCTTTCGCACATCAATGGCTAAATGTCAACATTTAAGCTAAATGCCAACATGTAATAAAATATACAGTTTACAAAAAAGATCATTCCCAAAATTGATATCATATTACATGGGATGAGAATATCAAACATCTATAATCATCTAATCAAAGAAATGGTAAAAGATAAAGATTTTGCACATCAACGGCTAAATGTTAACATTTAAGCTAAATGTCAACATATAATAAAAGATAAAGTTTACTGATAACTCCCTCCCTTGATGAAAATCGGAATAGATGTTTCAAAGGCTTTGACAGGATATTTGTGTCAAAGGCCTTGGAGCATTAACAGTTGATGAAATACAAAACCTATCTTAATTACTCGTATATTATTTTATCTTATTATATACTTCCATTATATTATATATATATGTATGCCTAACCATTTCAGGAAGTATATTCGAGATTATATCCTTCCTTAATACATATTGAGGAGATCAGTTCAAAATAGATCATGGCGTTCGAAGTGTCCATATATAGAAGATTGAAGATCAAACTGATTCGAAGGAGCCGTTGGAGATCTGGTGGTGAAGATCCTCACGCTCCATGCTCTTGTATAAAGGAAAGGAAGGAGAAGACAGAGAGGACACAAGTGTTACACGAGTTTCATTCATTCAAGCGATCTGCCTTCCAAGTGTCTCTCTGCTAAGCGCTCAAGAGTTTGTTGTTTATTTCAAATCCTTTGAGAGTCACTGTGAGCTTATAGGATATATTCATTTCAAGTGTTACTCGAGAGTTTATAACTCGGGAAGTTGCACTAGGCTATTGATTTGCGAGAGTTAGAGGATTGTACTAGATAGCTGAGAGAGGTGGGGCTCTTCTAGATTGGTCTAGGACTCCAAGGGAACGTGAGTTGACTAGATTGCAATTGTATAGGAGAGAGGCTTCTCGGTGAGCTATTAGGATCCTAAGCTAAGCAATCAATAAAGCCTTTGAATCCTAGGGTTGTGGAAGAACCCTAGGCGGGGACGTAGGCCAAGTTGTGCTGAACCTCGTAAACAATTACTCGTGCTCTTTACTTATTTGCTTTACCTTATTTCCGCACTTGGTTCGAATTGTTTAACTTTGTGATTCAGGTTTATCTCAAAGGTTTTGGTACATGCTCCAAAAGTCTTGAGACTTTCTGCGAAAAACGGGCATACTCTATTCAACCCCCCTTCTAGAGTATTTCTTATTACACTGTTTTTATATTATCGAACCTTCAATTGGTATCAGAGCTTTACTCACTGTTTTTGATCTAACAATCTTGTGAGTTTTCGATCATGTCTGGTGAAGCAAGCGGAGGATTTGCACAGGGAAGGTCCACAAGCAGACCGCCACTATTTGTAGGAAACAACTTTGTCCACTGGAGATCTTTGATGAAGATGTTCATCATAGACCAAGATCTAGAGCTTTGGAACATTATAGAGAATGGTCCGAAGATTCCAGAGAAGGATGGACCAAATGACACCAAAGTTGCAAAGAAGGAGTCTGAATACAACCAAGCAGATCTTGAAACCATCTCCAAAAACTACAGGGCTATTAACTTACTTTATTGTGGTCTTAGCACTGATGAGTTTAACCGTATTTCTTCTTGTAGGTCAGCTAAAGAGATTTGGGACAAGTTGGTCATCACCTATGAAGGAACGAGCCAAGTGAAAGACACCAAGATCAGCATCTTCCTTCGAAAGTATGAGCTCTTTAAGATGAAGTCTGATGAGTCAATCAAGGCCATGTTCACACGATTCACAGAAATCACCAACAACCTTGACTCTCTCGGCAGGAGCTTTACCAACGTTGAGAAAGTAAGGAAGATACTGAGGTGCCTTCCAAAGGAGAAATGGGGTCCAAAAGTAACAGCTATAGAGGAAGCCCAGGACCTCACCACTCTACCCCTTGATGACCTTCTTGGAAAGCTGATCACGCATGAGATGATCCTTAATGAAGACGATGGAGAACTTCCAGCTAGCACTAAGAACTTGGCACTCAAGTCTAAGAAGGATGAGCCCAAGGATGGATCTGATTCCGAAGATGAGGATGACGATGAGGATGATCCTTTTGCTCTTATCACAAGAGGCCTTGCTAGAATTCTCAAAATGAAGAAGCAATTCAACAACAAGGATGGATCAGAGTCTTCAAATTTTCGAGGTAAGCCTCAATACAACAAGAATGAAAAGAAGACTAAACCGTTGTCTTGTTTTGAATGTGGTGAAACAGATCATCTTGTGAAGGACTGCCCTCAAAAGACAAAGAGCCAGCCCAAGAAAGGTGACAAATGGAAGAAGAAAGCCATGGTGGCTACTTGGAGTGATTCCGACTCTGACTCCGACGATGAGAAGGCCAACATTTGTCTTATGGCTTCTGGAGATGAATCCCACGATGAAAAGCTTGAAGCTACTGTAAGAGAACTTATGGAAAGTCCAAAAGAGGTATTATCGGAATTCCTTTCCAATATGATTGCCAATGAAGAGAAGCTTATTGCTCAAACTAACATTCTTATTAAGAGAACTGTGGACCAGGAAAGAACTATTGAGGATCTGTCTATGAGGGTCAAAGGTCTTGAAGCTTCTTATTCAGGTCTTGACATTAAAGTCAAGATGCTTGACTCGGAGAAATCTGAACTCAAGCAAGATCTCTCCTCTCTAAGAAATGAGCATCATGACTTAGAGAACGAGAAGATCTCCCTGAATAATAAGATTCTAGACCAACAGACAACCCTCATAAGTTTTACCAAATCCAAAGGCACTCTTGATAAGATGTTGGGTGAGCAACAAAGCTCTCTAAACAAAAGTGGTATTGGTTACAATCCAAAGTTTTTAAAGAAGCAACACATTACCACTTTTGTAAAGGCAAAAGGAAGCAGAACCTCTCCTATATGTCACCATTGTGCCAGAAAGGGACATGTAAAAGAGACCTGCCCCTATAGAAGAAAGGATCCTTATATTATTCGCAATACATTTCCTGTTCATTTGAGAAAAGAACGGATAACACAAGTTTGGGTCCCCAAAGGCACTATTTTACCAAATATGGTTTACCCCAACAACGGATCCAAATTTGCTTATTGGTCTAGCCACAAAGGTTGATGTTTGTTTTGCAGGAGATCACCAAGGTGAAAGAACACAAATGGATTATTGATGGTGGATGCTCGAGGCATATGAGTGGGAAGAGTTCTCTCTTTCATGATCTAAAGGAGCAATCCACGGGAACAATCACTCTTGGTGACAAAGGAAAATGCGACATCGTTGGTATTGGTAGTGTTGGAAGTGATTCCAGCCATAGTATTAAAAATGTCTATCTTGTTAATGGTTTAAAGTATAATCTGCTTAGTGTTTCTCAATTATGTGATAGTGGTAACAATGTCAGATTTAACAAGAAAAGATGTATAGTGTGCAGAGAAGATACAGGTGAAGTTATTTTGACTGCATATCGTTACAACAACATATATGCCGTAAATGCTGATCAAGTGGCACAAGGAAGCTTAACCTGTTTAAAGGCTTTGACGGACGATCCAAAGCTTTGGCACAGGAGACTCGGTCATGTGAGTCCACATACGCTACAGAAGCTTGTGTCCAAAGGGCTTGTAAGAGGGCTACCTGAAATGGACTTCAAAGGTATTGATATGTGCAATGCATGCACACGAGGTAAACAAACACGTAGCTCCTTCAAACCCAAAAAGGTTGTAAGTTCTTCTAGACCCCTCGAACTTTTACATATGGATTTATGTGGTCCTATGCGAGTCAAATCTCCCAATGGTAAAAAGTACATGCTAGTTGTTGTCGATGATTTTTCAAGATATACTTGAGTTGCATTTTTGAAAGAAAAATCAGAGGCCTTATTTGAGTTTTCAAAACTTTGTAAGGAGTTGCAAACTTTAAGAAATGAGCCCAAAGTGTCTATTCGGAGTGATCATGGTAGGGAGTTTGATCAACTTCAATTTGATTTGTTTTGTGCTAAATATGGCATCTCCCATAACTTTTCTGCTCCTAGGACACCTCAACAAAACGGGGTTGTGGAACGCAAGAACCGCACCTTGGAGGATATGGCCAGGACTATGCTTTTAGAAAATGCATTACCTAAAACCTATTGGGCTGAAGCTGTTAACACAGCTAACTATATTTTGAATCGTTGTCTTATTCGTTCTATCTTAAAGAAAACTCCTTATGAACTTTTCAAAGGCCGCAAACCACTTATATCTTATTTTAAACCCTTTGGCTGTACTTGTTTTGTTCATAACAATGGAAAAGATAACCTTGGGAAATTTGATGCGCGTAGTGATGAAGGTATATTTCTTGGCTATTCCACGAGTAGCAAAGCTTATAGAATCTTCAATAAAAGGACCCAGGTTGTTGAAGAAAGTATACATGTTATTTTTGATGAATGCAATGACAGTGCTTTGAGTGAAAGTGTTGCAGATATAGATCTTAACATCCATGAAGAGAACGAGGAAGGTGATGGTGCTGCTACCAAGAACACAGAGAAGAGGAACATGCAGGAACCGATTCTTAACACTGAAGAATTGGCCCAAGGTGTTGAAGATTCGTCCAAAGCCCTTGGTGTCCAATTCAACAGTGTTGAGACGTCAGATATTGCTGTAACTGAACCTAACAGGACCACGGAGTCAGATGTACTACAAGTCAATCCTACAAGTGTGACGAATCAAGGAGCTGAGACTAGCAAAAGGAAATTCAAATACTCCTCATCACACTCATTAAAGGATATCATTTCTGACCCTACTTCTAGTGTTCAAACTCGTTCTAAACTTAAAGATCTTTGTGCTTTTCACGCGTTTGTTTCTCTTATTGAGCCAAAGAAGGTAGATGAGGCACTTCAGGAGCCAGACTGGATCATTGCTATGCAAAGTGAGCTTAATGAATTTGAAAGGAACAAAGTCTGGACCTTGAAGCCTAGGTCAAAGCATCAATCAGTCATTGGCACTCGATGAGTGTTTCGAAACAAGCTAGATGAGAATGGCAAGGTTGTGAGGAACAAGGCACGGCTTGTTGCTCAAGGCTACAATCAAGAGGAAGGTATTGACTACGAGGAGACCTTTGCTCCCGTAGCCAGGCTTGAAGCCATTCGCATTTTATTAGCATTTGCATCTTTTATGAGCATAAAGTTATATCAAATGGATGTCAAGTGTGCTTTTCTTAATGGTTTCCTAGAAGAAGAAGTTTACGTGGCTCAACCCCCAGGTTTTGAAAGTTCAGAATTTCCCAATCATGTTTATAAACTTGACAAAGCGCTTTATGGTTTGAAACAAGCCCCAAGAGCTTGGTATGAGCGCTTGTCAAAATACCTTTTAGAAAATGATTTTAAAAGGGGGTTGATCGACAAGACTCTTTTTATCAAGACCAAAGGAAAGGACATTTTGGTTATTCAAATTTATGTTGATGATATATTATTTGGTGCTACTAACACATCTTTGTGCAAGGAATTTTCTGACATCATGTGCAGTGAATTTGAGATGAGCTTGATGGGTGAACTCAACTTCTTTTTGGGATTACAAGTTCATCAATCCAAGAAAGGGATCTTTGTTAACCAAAGCAAGTACACTAAGGATCTCTTGAAGAAGTTCAAGATGGATCAATCCAAAGCAGCCAAGACTCCCATGAGCTCAACATTGTCTCTAGATCAAGACAAGACTGGAATAAGTGTCAATCAAAAGGAGTATCGAGGAATGATTGGATCTTTATTATATCTCACGGCTAGTAGACCTGACATCATGTTTAGTGTTTGCATGTGTGCTAGGTTTCAAGTTGATCCTAAAGAATCTCACCTCGTGGCTGTGAAGAGAATCTTTCGATATCTCAATGGCACTAAGGAACTTGGACTATGGTACCCAAAGCAAAAGGATTTCACTTTAATTGGATATTCTGATGCAGATTTTGCAGGCTATAAGGTGGATAGGAAGAGCACATCAGGATGTTGCCAATTCTTAGGAGCATCTTTGATCAGTTGGCACTCAAAGAAGCAAAATTCAGTTGCTCTATCCACTGCAGAAGCCGAATACATTGCAGCTGGAGCCTGTTGCTCCCAAATCCTTTGGATAGCTCAACAAATGCGAGATCTTGGCATCAACCTCAAAGGTATCCCAATTAAGTGTGACAATACAAGTGCCATATCCATCACTAAGAATCCTGTTCAGCATTCAAGGACCAAGCATATTGATGTAAGGCATCATTTCATTAGAGATCATGTTGAAAAAGGTGATGTGTCCATATCTTTTATTTCTACTGATTATCAATGGGCTGACATTTTTACTAAGCCTTTGGCAGAGGACAGGTTCACCTTCATAAGACGAGAGATTAGGATGCTTAACAAGGATGCACTTTCGTAGGGGGAGCTTTCCCTTTACGAAAGATAAATTCTACTTAGTGTCAAGACCCTTGAAAACTATGTCAAGGTGTGTGAACTAAATGGTGGAGTACATATATCGGATCATATATTTTTGGTTAATATCTTTTTAGATATTTAATCAATTATATTTTTATTTATTTTCAAAATTGCCTATTTCTGTGTTTACCTTAACCGTTAAGATTCATTTTTGGAACTAAATCTCTCAGATTTTCAGTCCGATTTTTAAGGGAATATTTGAATTTGAATTTGAAAACCTTTCAAATTGGCAATGTAATGATTTCTTTCCTTGGAACCCTAAACCCGTCCCATCACTCCCTCTACTTAAACCCAATACTGTACCCGATTACAACCCACACTCAGACTTTTCCAAACCCTTTCCACTTCTTCATCTTCAACCTCTCAATCGCCTCTCAAGAAACCCTAACCGATTTCCTCCATGGCACCCAAAACCAAGAAAACTGTCACACCCAAAAGACTTGGCGCCACCCCCAAGGGACGTCAGGCCACTGCTACCTCTCCCACACCTGAACCCGCTCCTCAAGCTATCGTCCCAACTGTCGTCCAGAGCACCATTGCTGAGAGCTCGGCCATTGTTCCCAAGGGCTCTCAAAAGCGCTCTGCTAAGAAGCCGATCAGTGCTAAACAGAAAGGGAAGAGGAAGATCTTGGCTGAGGAACCAGACGAGGATGAGGAGGAAGAAGATCTCGACGCCCTCTTAGAAAGAGATGCTGCCAAGGAAGCCGAGGAGGAGGCCTTAAGGAAGAAAAAGGCCGATGAGGAGGCCGAACTTGCTAAGAAACTGGCCGAGGAAGAAGCTGAGCGGATTCGGAAGGAAGCCGAAGCCGAGGAGGTTCCATCCGAGGAGGAGCCTGAGGAAGAAGAAGAAGAAGAGCAAGAGGGATCTGGAGAGGACGAGGAACCTGAAGGTGATGAAGCGGGGTCCGGTGAGGACTCGGGGTCTGAGGAAGAGGAGGAAGAATCTCCCTCTCCTTCTCCTCCTCCTCCCCCGTCTCCGAAGAAGCGGAAAGCCCCTGCTGCTGTCAAGCCTCCATCCCCCAAGCGTACTAGGAAGGGCACTGTCAAGAGTCTTGTAGCGCCTGTCAAGAGAGCTGCCACAATAGTTGCACGCAGAAAGAACGCAGACCCCCCGGACTATATCCAGGTAAATCAATCCTTGCCCTCCTCTTGGTTTCAAGATGCTGAGACTGCTGGTAAGTGGGTAGACGAGTTTAGAACTCGTAAGGTTAGCTGTTCTGATTTTTTAGACTTTGAGTTCTTTGAAGCTTTGAAGTTACCCTGTATTGAGCTCCTCAAAAAATCCCCAGCCTGGACCCTTCTTAACCTTGAGACTGTCTACTACCCCCAACTTACCCGACTTTTCTACATTAACCTAAAAGCCAAAAACGACACCGATGGTTGGTCTTTGGAGTCTGTAGTCAAAGGGGTTAGAATCTCTCTCAACTCCAATGGCTTTGCAGATTTCCTTGGCCTACCTACCCCAATTCCACCCGCTGATGTACACCCCTCAAAAGAGAACTGCATCATCCTTGCCCAAGCCAAATATCTCCTACCCGAAGCATCCAACAGCACCTCAAAACAACTCACCCACTCATCCCTAACCCTTGAGGCGAAAATAATTTTTAACATCATTGTTCGATGCCTCTTACCCCGTCTTAACTCTGGCTCACTCCTTACTGACAATGCCATGGTCCTGCTCTACCGCATCCTAAATGGCCTTGATCTTGATCTGACCAACACTATCCTTGGAACCATGGCTCATGCCAGAAAAGCTAGAAAAGGCTCTCCCCTCCCCTTTGCTACCCTTTTGACCCCTATCTTCAAAGCTTCTGGAATTGATGTAAAAAATGAAGAACAGTTACGTCATACGGGTAAGTTCGACTCTAACGGCCTTGAAAAGATTGGCATCACTCGGTCTCCACAAGGGACCTTGAGTCTTGCCACTCCTTCAAAAGCCTTTCCCACTGCTCCAGCTTTCAATGAACGCATGGACAACCTAGAGTTGGGCTTGGAGGAAGTTCGCCTGGATATTAAGGAGCTGCAGAAGGAGATTATGACGGAGATGAGCGGGATTTCAAAGATGCTGGAAGGACTGTGGACGAGGCTCACTGATGATGCTCCGGATGACTAAGCCTAAACCTTAACCCACCCTATCCCACCCCTGAAACTTGATACCTTGCTAGTTTGTTGGAAACGTTTTTAAAACTTTTGGTGACTTTTTGGTGACTGTTTTTACCTCCGCCCTTTGTTGAAAGACAAAAAGGGGGAGATGATCTGTGGTGCTTAGACTTTGAAAACCTCTGCTTGAAGGTCTTGGAAGACCTTGGTTTCTGATTTATGGTTTTCGGTTGGATGTTTTCATACTTTAAAATTTTTTTGATCCAACATTTGTCTAACCCTTGCAGGTACTTAGTCCGAATTCTATTGTATTATCTATTTTTGACTAAGTTGCAGGGATGCACAGGTTTTGTCTTTCATCAAGGGGGAGATTGATAACTCCCTCCCTTGATGAAAATCGGAATAGATGTTTCAAAGGCTTTGAAAGGATATTTGTGTCAAAGGCCTTGGAGCATTAACAGTTGATGAAATACAAAACCTATCTTAATTACTCGTATATTATTTTATCTTATTATATACTTCCATTATATTATATATATATGTATGCCTAACCATTTCAGGAAGTATATTCGAGATTATATCCTTCCTTAATACATATTGAGGAGATCAGTTCAAAATAGATCATGGCGTTCGAAGTGTCCATATATAGAAGATTGAAGATCAAACTGATTCGAAGGAGCCGTTGGAGATCTGGTGGTGAAGATCCTCACGCTCCATGCTCTTGTATAAAGGAAAGGAAGGAGAAGACAGAGAGGACACAAGTGTTACACGAGTTTCATTCATTCAAGCGATCTGTCTTCCAAGTGTCTCTCTGCTAAGCGCTCAAGAGTTTGTTGTTTATTTCAAATCCTTTGAGAGTCACTGTGAGCTTATAGGATATATTCATTTCAAGTGTTACTCGAGAGTTTATAACTCGGGAAGTTGCACTAGGCTATTGATTTGCGAGAGTTAGAGGATTGTACTAGATAGCTGAGAGAGGTGGGGCTCTTCTAGATTGGTCTAGGACTCCAAGGGAACGTGAGTTGACTAGATTGCAATTGTATAGGAGAGAGGCTTCTCGGTGAGCTATTAGGATCCTAAGCTAAGCAATCAATAAAGCCTTTGAATCCTAGGGTTGTGGAAGAACCCTAGGCGGGGACGTAGGCCAAGTTGTGCTGAAACTCGTAAACAATTACTCGTGCTCTTTACTTATTTGCTTTACCTTATTTCCGCACTTGGTTCGAATTGTTTAACTTTGTGATTCAGGTTTATCTCAAAGGTTTTGGTACATGCTCCAAAAGTCTTGAGACTTTCTGCGAAAAACAGGCATACTCTATTCAACCCCCCTTCTAGAGTATTTCTTATTACATTGTTTTTATATTATCGAACCTTCATTTACAAATAAGATCATTCTCAAAATTGATATCATATTACATGAGATGATAAGCTCAAACTTCTACAATCCTCTAATAAAAGAAATGGTAAAAGATAAAGCTTTTGCACATTAATAGCTAAATGTCAACATTTAAGCTAAATGTCAACATATAATAAAAGATAAAGTTTACAAATAAGATCATTCTCAAAATTGATATCATATTACATGAGATGATAAGCTCAAACTTCTACAATCCTCTAATAAAAGAAATGGTAAAAGATAAAACTTTTGCACATCAATAGCTAAATGTCAACATTTAAGATAAATGTCAACATATAATAAAAGATAAAGTTTGCAAATAAGATCATTCCCAAAATTGATATCATATTATATGAGATAAGATTATCAAACTTCTATAATCATCTAATAAAAGAAATGGTAAAAGATAAAGCTTTTGCACATCAACGGCTAAATGTCAACATTTAAGCTAAATGTCAACATATAATAAAAGATAAAGTTTACAAATAAGATCATTCTCAAAATTGATATCATATTACATGAGATGATAAGCTCAAACTTCTACAATCCTCTAATAAAAGAAATGGTAAAAGATAAAACTTTTGCACATCAATAGCTAAATGTCAACATTTAAGATAAATGTCAACATATAATAAAAGATAAAGTTTGCAAATAAGATCATTCCCAAAATTGATATCATATTATATGAGATAAGATTATCAAACTTCTATAATCATCTAATAAAAGAAATGGTAAAAGATAAAGCTTTTGCACATCAACGGCTAAATGTCAACATTTAAGCTAAATGTCAACATATAGGGTGTGTATGGTTACCAGTTTATTTTTTTTAACAGTTAAAAATTGGAGGTTTTTATTTTTAACTCTGTATGGGGAGGGGTTATTTAGTAGATTTTAGTTTATTTGGGGGTTTATTTAAGAAGCTACTTTTGATAGCTTTTTGGGAGTTTATATGGTTTATTTTATTTGAAAATACCATAATATCCTTAATAACAACTAAATAAACTCCACTTTTTACAAATAAACTGTTTTTCGTCCCATACGGAGTTTATATTTTTTTCATAAAGTTTTAACTACGTTTTACCAACAGTTTATAAATTTTACCCTGTTTATAATTTTAGTCAGTTTATTAACTCCGTCCCATACGAACCCATAATAAAAGATAAAGTTTACAAAAAAGATCATTCCCAAAATTGATATCATATTAGATGAGATGAGAATATCAAACTTCTATAATCATCTAATCAAAGAAATGGTAAAAGATAAAGCTTTTGCACATCAACGGCTAAATGTCAACATTTAAGCTAAATGTCAACATTTAAGCTAAATGTCAACATTTAATAAAAGATAAAGTTTACAAATAAGATCATTCTCAAAATTGATATCATATTACATGAGATGAGATGCTCAAACTTCTACAATCCTCTAATAAAAGAAATGGTAAAAGATAAAACCTTTGCACATCAACGGTTAAATGTCAACATTTAAGCTAAATGTCAACAGTTAATAAAAGATAAAGTTTACAAATAAGATTATTCTCAAAATTGATATCATATTACATGAGATGATAAGCTCAAACTTCTACAATCCTCTAATAAAAGAAATGGTAAAAGATAAAGCTTTTGCACATCAATGGCTAAATGTCAACATTTAATCTAAATGTCAACATTTAAGCTAAATGTCAACATTTATTAGAAAATTTTGTAAATTACTAGAATTATTATAAACTTTAGCCTATGCGGGATTCGAACCCACGTATTTGCGCATAAGCACATCGCTCTACCATTGAGCTAAAAGGCTTTTAATTATATTATAACATAACATTAAGTTAAACAATATAACCATACGAGAAGACTTTTATATTTCAATTTGAACAATTTTTATATTTTGTTGTGTCATAAGTATTTTCTTTCATCTTACATCAGTATTTCTTGCATCTTATAAATTGATTTTGTGCAAATTGTAAAAGTATGATATGCAAATATAAATTGATGATATGCAAATATAAGATTAAAATATGCATAAATTAATTCACGTTGTGCAAATATAAGATTATTGATATCTAATACTTAGATTTTAATTTTTATTAAATAAAAATAAGTTGGGAAAATACAAATTGATGTTGTGCAAATGTAAAAGTATGATATGCAATTATAAATTGATGATATGCAAATATAAGCTAATAAAAGAAATGGTAAAAGATAAAACTTTTGTCCATCAATGACTAAATGTCAACATATAAGCTAAATGTCAACATTTAAGCTTAAATGTCAACATTTAATGAATTTCTAAAGTTTCCAAAAGATGTCAGCAATTACAAGCTAAGTTTCAAGACACACATTTTGCATTTCCAGAAGATGTCAACATTTCGAGAAGATATCACCACTTCCAGAAACTACTGCTAGATGTTTGGAACAACAGTAAAGGCATCGAAAAAAAGAGAGATTAAGCACTAGAAAAAAAATTCATATTCTTCCAACAATAAGTCTTACACAACAAAAAAGAAGAAGAAGAAGAGGAACATGCGGTTCAAAAAGACAATCAAGAAGTTTGACATTAGGATTAAAATTGGCATAAACAAGAATTAGTAAATAGATTTCGAGTCTTCGACCAAATAAATAGATAAACAAAGGAGAGACAATGGATGAGAACATGGGTGAGAGTCGCAAATCAACCTGGAGTCGCAAATCCAATTAAAAAACAAGCAATCTGAATTTAAAAAAAAGTTGAAAAATAAGAAGTTTATGTTGTGCAAATATAAGTTACTGTTATGCAAATATAACTTCATGATATGCATATATAACAATCTGTTATGCAAATATAACAATTTGTTATGCAAATATAACAATCTGTTATGCAAATTAAAACTGCTGACACCAGATGTCAGCAAGATTGTTATTCCCTCCTAATTTTAAGCAAATAATGTGAAAAGAAATAGTAAAAGATAAAGTTTTTGCCCATCAACGGCTAAATGTCAACATTTAGGCTAAATGTCAACATTTAAGCTAAATGTCAACATTGAAGCTAAATGTCAACATTGAAGCTAAATGTCAACATTTAAGTTACAACAGATACAACAACAGAAGATGAAACTCAGAAGCTACAACAGCCCCTAAAAGAGACCCAAAATCAACAGAAGCAAGATGCAAGCGAAATTCAGAAGCTACAGCAGCCCCGAAAAGAGACCCGAAATCAACGGAAGCAAGATGCAAGCGAAAATCAGAAGCTACAGCAGCCACAAGATGATACAACAGCAGAACCCTAAAACCCTAAATTCTCTACGATCTAGAACCATAAAATCAAAATCCAAAAGGGGAAAAGAAATAATTTCAGAATGACAAGAGGGCTCCTGCACTTGTAGAGACTGATAAAAGCATAAGCTATATTTGCACAAGAGATCATGTCAGCACACAGTTAGAAATAAAAAAAAAGAACCTATAAATGTACTTGGATTGCATAAAAAGAGACAATGTCAACACACAATTAGAAATAAAAAAAGAACTTATACATTCTAACAAAAAAAAAGCATATACATCAACTTGAATTGCACAAAAAGAGACCATGTTAGCACACATTTAGAAATAAAAAAGAAACATGTCAGCACACAATTAGAAATGAAAATAGAACTTGTACATTCTAACAAAAAAAACATATACATCAACTTGAATTGCACAAAAAGAGACCATATCAGCACACAATTAGAAATAAAAAAGAAACATGTCAACACACAATTAGAAATAAAAAAGAAACATGTAAGCACACAATTAAACTTTGTAAAGCTACTAGGTAATAGCTCTAGATAAGTCAGAAAGCACAAGGCACTTCAATGTAAATATACAAACACGTTATTAAATAGGAAAAGTGGAACCAAACCCTAGTTATTAAGCAATAAAAATAAAATAACAAAATTGTTGATATTGTCGAAAAAAACATAAAAACTCAATTTTAAGCCCTGAAATGATCTCCGATGGCCGAAAAAGACCATAGGTCATGGCGTAGCGGTGAGTTTGAATCGTGGCGCGATTCCCTACCCGGAAATGTATCATAATAGAGAATCCGACACCGGATGCTTGATATCACTTCTACCGAGACCGCATGCATTCTAGGCAAGCATCTCTAGTTTCAAATTAAGCTTGATGACATGGTTTTTAATAATTTAAAAACTCATTCATCTAGTGTACAAAACCCATGTCAACATGTCATATTTGCACAAGAGATCATGTCACACAATTAGAAATAAAAAATAACCTATACATCTACTTGAATTGAACAAAAATAGCACATGTCAGCACATATTCACTCCATGTCAGCACATATGTTTCTGAATCTTATATATATATGTAGCTGATAATCTTATATTAGAAATGGTCTACTTAATTACACAAAAATAATCGTATATTGGAGATGTCAGCATTTCAGAAGATGTCAGCATTTCAAGAAGATGTCAACATTTCCAAAAGATGTCAGCTAGATGTTTGCAACACCAGTAAAATCAGAAGAAGAAAAAAGATTAAGCATCAGAAAGAGAGATTAAGCTTTACAACTACAACAACTAGATGTTTAGTACTTGAAATAGTTCATGTTTGGAATCGAACAGATGCAAAATTGCAGGGAATCGAACAGATGCAATGTTCTAATTCTTAGATGTCAGCATCAAATATTCTAATTATTAGATGTCAGCATCAAATATTCTAATTATTAGATGTCATCATCAAATAATTAGACACAAAAATAGTCAGGAACCACACGCAACAAGACATCAACTATGGTGAAGAGATCTTTTGGGCAGTAGAAACTGAATTTCTATGCAAAATTGTACTAGTTTAATGAGAAAGCACGAGAGCTGTAAATAGATGCACAATTCGAACAAATTGGTGACAGGAGACAAAAGAGCTGTGAATAGATTACATACCTTGCAGTGCTGCATTCATTGAGAAGAATATAACGGTCATGACAGACCCATAAATTGATTGCGCCAACGCCATTTTCTTTGCAGTGGATATTAGATCACATCCTGGAAGCACTCTTGACATTAAGTTGAACCAGAAATGCAATGTTGGTCCCAATATTATTAGCCCAAATCCAGCCATGCGTGATGTTCGTATCAAATCATATGTTCCTAGAAGATGGCAAAGCGATTGTTTGAAAAATGTAAAAGTCGGCTAAGAATATACACTAGGATTGTTGGCATAACTAATTCATGAATAAAGAAAATATCAATGAAAATTCAGAAGTATACTTATCAAGAGACTTATTTAGCACATAATGTACATCCAGTGACTTGTTTAGAACATAATTACCACATGACTTGGTTCTTTCTTTTTTTTTCGGCCCCAAATCAGTGCTACCGTTACCCTTGTGTTAGGTTGTGTGAGAAGAGAGTGAAACCCTCATTAGATTCAATAAATAGAGGGAAAATAAAGGGCTAATAATGAATCACAATACCAAAGCAACTATAAAAGCAAATAACAAAAAAAGAGAATTACTTGAATTCAAGCAAAATCCTTCAAAATCTGCCACATTTCAATTAACTAAGATCATCTGGAAACCACAAGACAAATTGCTAAAATGAGCTCAAAACCGATAGGAACTGGGATTTCAATAACAGAATCAGAAAAGGTAAAGGAGCAGGACCTGGGGGAAGAAATTGGCCGGAGACGTCGAATCCCTGAGCGATGAGAGCTAGGAGACGCTTGAGAACCTATAGGTTCAGAATCGCAGCCAGGAGACGTCGAATCTCCGTCCAGTCCACATCTGATTCACCGGAGGCTACGACGAGCTTCCATTCCATCTTCGACGGAGGCGAGGTCGGCGAGGTCGGCGTTGGAGGCGAGAGAGTGGGCGTGGAGGTAGTGATTCGATCACGATTCGACGCCAGGCTCCAAGCATCTGCGATTGGGGCGACTGTTGCGAATGGGAGGAGTTGGCGATGGTGATGGTGGATGCGGGGGTGGAGGACTGGCGTCGGAAAGAGGAGCGAGCAGCGAGGAGGAGGACTGGAATCGAACAGATGCATCTTCTCCGTCGTCCTCTCTTCAATTCGTTCACTCCGTCGTTCAATTTGGGCTCCTACCAGGTAGGCCGTCGTCCTCGCTTCAGTTCGAGGTAGGCCGCTCCTTCTCCTCTGTATCCCACCGATGATGGTTGTAGTGGCCTGAACGATTCGAGAGAGGGAGAATCAACAGAAGATCTCGGCGACGACGGTGAGGCAACGGCGAGATTCAGCATCGGCGGTGGTGAGATCTCCTCCTCCTCTTCCTTGTTCAGGCGGAGCTCTTCTCTCTCTTTCACAAATTGGGGCATCGGCTTGTGCGGCAATGGGGGTTAGGGATTTTGATGGTATAATAGAAGGAAGGGCAATATCGTCAAATAACCATCCGAAATTAGAAAAGTGGACATGCATTCCACTAATTTTTACAAAATCTAGGACAAACCTCAAATTAGGGTGAAAATTTGTGCCTTCGGCACAAATTTTCTCTTTATTAATTAGCTAGATATCGATTCTTTAGCTCGTGGCTTGTCCTTTAGGCCCAAGATTTTGCCTTGGGCCCAAAGCTGACCCATATGAAAATTGGAATAAATTAAGTAATTTGGAATGTAGTGAATTATAATAAATAATTCCCAGCAGGGCCTGCGTTTTTCCTGTTTGGACTTCTGGTGCATTCGATTCAGGCGTTATGTGACTCTACGTTTGGCTTAATGGGACTTTCTTCTCCGTTTGATAGGGTTCTGGCAGTCGGATTCGGGATAGGCTGGGGTCGTGGTAGTGTGTATCGAGGCGTCTCCTTTCTCCGGAAGAATGGTTCCTTGGAAGTTCGTCTTCACGGCTACAGGTGACTCCTGTTGTGCTGCTGGCCTACGGTGCTGCTTCAGGGTTGCGCTTGGGTTCGTCTTTCGTCTATGTCCTCGTCTTGTTCGGTGTAGTTGTGTTTTTTCGTCTTTGTAGAGTTTTGGCCTGTATTTTGCACCTCTTTGTATTTTTATGTTTGTTTAGACGGTTACCCGTCTGCCGACTTGTCAGCCCTCGAGGATCAGATTTGTCTGACCTCGAATTTTTTCCTAATCCAAAAAAATAAATAAATTAAGTAGCTAGATATAGATTTTTTTTTAAAAGTCAAACATGCTGTCATTCCAAATCCAATTCCGTCAGTGAGAAAACTTTGGCCGGAATATCAGTTACAAAAGTTTGTTCATCCCCGAAACTAGGACAGATACGAGCTACAAAGTGAGCTACGACATTACTTGATCTATGAACATGCAAAAACTGACATGACACAAACGAAGACGCTAAACAACGAATATAAGACAACATACTTCCTAGATAAGATAAATCGGTTGAGGTGGAACGGATGCCATAAACTACCACAAGAGAGTCTGACTCCACTTCAACAAAGGTAACACCCAACGCTAGTACTTTCATGAGGCCAACAATAATGGCCATCGCTTTAGCCTCCTCAGGCCGTCAGTCCCCTTTGTGACATTTCACAGCAGCTAGAATTACAAAACCATAGGAATCACGAACCACCACACCTAGACCAATTGCATTAGGTCCCAAAAACGCAGCGTTCGTGTTCACCTTCAAAGTCCCATGTGACGGGGGGGGGGGGGGGGGGGCAGCTCGATTTCAACTCATCACCCAACCGCGACACAGTTGTATCTTGTGCAAATGAGCGGTAATTCGCACACATCTTCACAAAACACAATCTGATCGCAACCACCTCCTCCTGTGGGATTGGTGAAACCCCTACCTCCCCGAACACCTGCCGATTCCTAACAGTCCATGCCACCCTCGCGAGGATATCCTCGCGTCAAAAGGGTCATAGAAAACTTCAAAAAGGGCCGCTTTTTCTAGTAGTGGATGAAGAACATTCCCAGCCCGTCCGTGCCCTCCTGACACAAAACAACCTCCTCCTTGGCGTAGTTGCCGCAGGTACATGTCCGAGAAGCCAGGTTGTTGTCGAGTTCATTCCAAATCTTGGTCAGACGGCCAAAGTAGGCAGTGACGGACTGACCGTCATGACGACAACGAGCAAGTTCAGAGCGTAGTTGTAGCATCCGAGGACCGTTGCCGATGGAGAATCGCTGTGATAGGTCATACCAGAGTTCCTTGACGGTGGAAAAGTAGGTGACCGTCGAGCGTAAGGAGGGCTCGATAGATTGTGTGATCCATCCGATGAGCATAGTGTTAACAGGACGCCAATACTGATGATTGAAAGAGGTGGCAGCAGGTTGAGTGATTGAACCATCGAGGAAACCATCTTTCCTCTTGGTAGAGAAGGCGTTCTTCATAGCGATGGTCCACTCTTGGTAGTTATCTCCTTTGAGAATCACTCGACAAATAGAGAGACCCGGGTGATCGGAAGGATGAAGGTAGTAGGGAGAAGCGGGCGTGAGAGCGGCTGGTGGTGTCGCCATTGACGCCGGCGGAAATAGATGGGGGTTAGGGCCGGCGGTGGTGGTAGAATTTTAGGTTAGAGGATCGAAGTTAAGCCTGATACCATGAACAATTTTGATAGAGAAAAGGTTGTGTTTTCTCATTGATTGAACTTGATTAAATAGATACATGTAGGGGAGAAATTCTATCCTAATTAGATAAGATATGATAAAGATATAAGGAAAGATATATCTAACAAATATCCTATTATGACCTTGCTACCCGTCAAACCTTTGTCTCTCGTGATGTGTCTTTTCATGAGGACACCTTTCCGTATGCTCATTATGAAACTCCTGCCCTTGAACCCCCTATCTACCCTTCCCCAGTCACCCATGACGACTCTCTACAACCCACCGACACCCCTCCTGCAGCCCCTCAACCCCCTCCTCGTCGTCGTTCGGCTCGCCCCCACACCCCATCAGTGTTGCTAAGAGACTACGTGTGCCACACTCTTCGCAGGGTCGATCCTATCTCGGCCTCATCAACTTCTATCACGTCATCAGGTACCCGTTACCCTTTAGTAAACTATGTCAATATGCACTCAGTTACTCCTATGCACAGCCAATTCTTGGCTGCTATTGCCGCCACTCCAGAGCCATCTTCGTTCCAGGAAGCATTCCGTCATCGGCATTGGCGGGATGCTATGCGTTCTGAGATTGATGCCCTCCATCGCAATGGCACTTGGGAGGTCACGGACTTGCCTTCTCATAAGAAGGCTATCGGCTGTAAATGGGTCTTTCGTATCAAATATAATTCAGATGATAGCATTGAGCGGTACAAAGCTCGTCTCGTGGTTCTTGGCAATCGGCAAATTGAGGACACGGATTTCTCTGAAACTTTCACTCCTGTTGATAAATTGGTTTCTGTGAAAGTCTTTCTTGTTGTAGCCTCTATTCAGAACTAGGAACTTCATCAGATGGACGTTCATAACGCCTTTCTACATGGTGATCTTGATGAAGAGGTTTACATGTCTCTGCCTCCTGGGTTCTCTAGTACTGGCTCTTCAAAGGTATGCAGACTTCGCAAATCACTCTACGGGCTCCACCAGGCACCTCGCAATTGGTTCTTTAAGCTGGCGTCTGCTCTCCGACAGGTCGGATTCTCTCAGTCCTATGGCGACTACTCTCTTTTCTCCTATGCTCGGTCGGGTGTTGTTCTGCATGTGCTCATTTATGTCGATGATTTGATTATTACCGGCAACAACTCTGCATCTATCACTCGGTTCAAAGCTTATCTCCACTCCTGGTTTCATATGAAGGATCTTGGTCCACTCAAGTATTTTCTGGGCATTGAGGTTCCTCGGACTACTTCTGGCATCGTTCTGTCTCAGCGCAAGTATACTCTTGACATTTTGGGTGAGCTGGGTCTCTTAGGCTCTAAACCAGCGGCTTTTCCTATGGAGCAGCACCACACTCTTGCCCTCGACACCAGCCCACTTCTCCCAAAGCCGGAACAGTATCGTCGGGTCGTTGGTCGACTCATCTACCTAACCATCACTCGCCCTGATTTGTCTTACTCCGTGCATACTCTAGCTCGATTCATGCAGCAACCATGCCAGAGGCACTGGACAACTGCATTGCGAGTCCTTCGGTACCTCAAGGGCCGGCCAGATCAAGGTCTATTTCTCTCTCGACACAGTGATCTTCGAGTGATTGCATATTGTGACTCTGACTATGCCACATGTCCGTTGACCCGTCGATCTCTCACCGGCTACATCGTCAAGATTGGCGAGTCCCCAGTGTCCTGGAAAACCTAAAAGCAAACTACGGTTTCTCGCTCTTCTGCCGAAGCCGAGTACAGAGCCATGGCGACGACTACTTGTGAATTGATTTGGCTCAAATCTCTTCTCCGATCTCTTGGATTTGATCATTGGAGTCTTATGCGCTTATGGTGTGACAATCAGTCAGCCCTTCATATCGCCACCAACGCAGTATTTCATGAGCGCACAAAACATATTGAGGTGGATTGTCATATTGTACGAGATCAGGTTCAGCCAGGCAACATCACCCTATTTCATATTCGTTCTTCTCATCAGCTGGCAGACATCTTCACCAAGGCATTGGGATAGCAACAATTTCATCATCTATTGTCCAAGTTGGGCATTCATCTTCACCATGCTCCAACTTGAGGGGGAGTATTGAGATAAATTAGGATATTTGTGTAGAATTTAGAGAGGGATAAAACCCTAATAGATTGGTGGTGGAAGCCTCATATTAGAGAAGGCAAACACACGCTTATAATGTTATTATTCAAGCCTTTATATAGGGATTACAATCCTTGGAGAATAAGTAATATAAAGATATCGATAATCTAAACCTACCAAAGATATATATTTCTAACCTAATATAACAAGATCAAAGATTATATCCTAATACAGTCATATCTAATATATCATTCTTAATATATCTCCAATACGCCCCCACAGTCGAAGCGAGAGTAGAACCACGAACGCTGAAGGCTGGATGCATAATCTGCGATTGATGTAGATGGCTAGAACACGAACGGTGAGAGCCCGAGATTCCATGCCAACAAGAACAAGGTAGAGGCCGACGAACAAGGTAGAGGCCGACGAACTTGATAGAGGCCGACGGACAAGGTAGAGGCCGATGAACATGATAGATTCGGCATAAGTAGATAAGGTAGAGAATAGATGATCAACCATCAACCATGGCAAGTGGAGCCGACGACGGTCAATCAGACGGTAAAAAAAACATATATGGATAGGGTAAGGTAAGGCAGCGGAAGTGTTTGACGAAGGTGGAGATAGGCCAAGATCGAAACCCGCTCTAATACCATGTAGAATTTAGAGAGGGATAAAACCTTAATAGATTGGTGGTGGAAGCCTCATATTAGAGAAGGCAAACACACGCTTATAATGTTATTATTCAAGCCTTTATATAGGGATTACAATGCTTGAAGAATAAGTAATATAAAGATATCGATAATCTAAACCTACCAAAGATATATATTTCTAACCTAATATGACAAGATCAAAGATTATATCCTAATACAATCATATATAATATATCATTCTTAATATATCTCCAATAGCAAGCCCGAGAACTGATTGAGCATTTGACCCCAAAATCGTCGGCAACAGTGACTCCTCCTCCCACATAACCTCGCACACGGACATGAGAATATGGCATGCCAACATGTTTCCTACGCTAGCCCACATCTATCACAAAGTGCCGACACCACAATCTTCTGCATGAGTAACCCCACCTTAACACCCAAAGCAGCATTCAAAAAACGCCATGCGAAAACCCGCACTTTTGGTGGTATAGGAAGCGCCCACATGACCTCCCAAAGACACTTCCCCGTTGTTTTGGCCCCTCTTACCGGCCCTGCAACCCCCAACAATTAATCAACCTAGATGGAAAAATAAATTGGATTGAGCCCAAGTCAATTTATCTATAATATGTTTTATCTATAAGCCCATTGTCTTTTTGACACACTTTTTAAGGAGTTAAAAACTATACTCCCTCCGTCCCAAGATACATGAGCTTTTACTTTTTTGGCACATTTTTAACGAGCGAAAAACTATAATATAAAATATTATTTTTTTAATTAATTGTTTTATATAATTTGATACTTATTACTATTAAGTACTCCCTCTGTTAATTAAAACTTGACGTTTTACTATTCATGCACGCTTTTTTAGAATGCTAAAAATTATATAAAATATTAATATTTTTTAGAATGCTAAAAACTATACTATTCATGCACGCTTTTTTAGTAATAAGTATGATGTTATTTAAAAAAATTATTAAAAAAGTTAATATTTTATATAGTTTTTAACACCTAAAAAGCGTGCATGAATAGTAAAACGTCAAGTTTTAATTAACGGAGGGAGTATTAGATTATATAAAAAAAATTAAATAAAAAATAATATTTTATAGATTTTTTAGCTCCTTAAAAAACGTGCCGAAAAGTAAAAGCTCATGTATTTTGTAACGGAGGTACTATAAAATAATACTTTCTTTATTAATTTTTTTACATAGTCTTATATATATTACTAATAAGTATATAATTATGTAAAAAAATATATTATTTTATATATATTTTAACTCCTTAAAAAACGTGTCAAAAAATTAATGGACTTATATTTCCAAACGGAGGTAGTAATAAGTATCAAATTATTTAAAAAAATTGATAAAAAATTTAAGGGGTTTTTTGGTAAGTGGACTTTTAGTGCCCAAAATTTAAGCCTTAGGACACAAGAGTTGAAATATTAGGTGAGTGTCTATTTTTTCCAATTTTACCCCTATGTTATAATTTCCATTTTTGTTTCCTTCTTCCCCCAAGCGAACAGATCTACAGATCTGTGCAGTGAAGCATCGCCAGATTCGCCTCCGCCTCCTTGGGATCTCTCGCCGGCCTCCGGTTTCCGACGAAAACATTCGGATCTAGGTAAACGTGGTTGCGCCGGTGATCGTTGGGATGGGATGGCTTACCGTCGGTGCCGGCGACGGCGGAGTTCCATCGCCGAGAGAAAAGGGAAGCGAGAGGTGCGGTGGCGCTTTCGAGGAGGTGCGAGCTGATCGTGACAAGGCCGTCACCATAAGTGTTCGACGCCAACGCGCTCGCGCTCCTGTCGGAGGTGCTATCCGCCATTTTTGCCGAGGTTATGCAAGGGAAGCCGGAGTTCACCGATCACCTGACTCTCAAGCTTACAAATTGAAAGTTAATTTAGCAAAAGACAAACGCCTATTAATTGCATTCATATTAAACAAAAGTGATTGAAATTCAGCATTAATTATCATTGAAAGTTAATTCAGTCAAAAATTGAAAGTGAAGGGTAGCATTATGCGTACTGTACAATTTAGCATTAATTACCATAATGTATCATCTACATGTTTAGAATACGGTAGTATCTTCTTTCAATGTTTTTTTGATAATTTTTCATTAAAAAAATGTAACTACTATCACTACTATAGGGGCTAATGAGAACTCAAAATACATGTCAAAAACAAAAATAAAGTCATAGATATTGCCACCACTATAAAAACATGGTCATAAACACTGTAATCAAAGGGAAATCATATGATAAGAGAAGCACAAACACTATAGGGGCTAATGAGATATGAAAGAGTTGAGAACTTGACAAGTCTCCTTAATTTAATATATGAATGTGTAAGAGGGTCATAGACGCTGTAACCAAAATAAAAACATGGTGATAGACACTGTCACCACTATAAAAATAGGGTCATAAACACTGTAATCAAAGAAAAACCCTAGGACAAAAAGAAGCACAAACACTATAGGGGCTAATGAGAAGCCGATTTTCATGTGGTGACAGTTCTCTTCTAATATATGAATGGGTAAGAGGGTCATAGACGCTGTAAGCAAAATAAAAATAAGGTCATAGATACTGTTACCACTATTAAAATAGGGTCATAAACACTGTAATCATAAGGAAAACCCTATATACGTTGTAACCAATAAAAAAACAGCTTTATAGATGCTGTCACCACTATGAAAAAGGGGTCATAGACACTGTAATCAAAGGAAAATCCTAGGAAAAAGGAAGCACAAACCCTATAGGGGCTAATGAGAAGCCAAAATACATGTGATGACAGTTCTTCTCTAATTTCTAATTTCTAGTTTTCTAAATTTTTTTAAAGTAGTATCACCACAATGTAAAAAAATTAAAAATGTAACTACTATTGTAACCACTATAAAAAAAATAAAGTCATAGATACTGTCACCACTATAAAAACATGGTCATAGACACTTTAATCAAAGGGAAATCATATCATAAAGGAATAACAAACCCTATAGGGACTAATGAGAAGCCAAAATAAATGCGATGAAAATTCTCCTCTGATACATGAATGGGTAAGAGGGTCATAGACACTGTAATCAAAATAAAAACAGTGTCATAGCCACTGTCACCACTATAAAAACAAAGCCATAGACACTGTAATAAAAAGGAAAACCCTATAGAGGATGCAACCAAAATAAAAAAACAGTTTTATAGACATTATCTCCACTATGAAAAAAGGTTCATAGACACTGTAATCAAAGGAAAATCCTAGGAAAAGGGAAGCACAAACCCTATAGGAGCTAATGAGAAGCCAAAATACACGTGGTGACAGTTCTTCTCTAATTTCTAATTTCCAGTTTTTTAGATTTTTTTAAAGTAGTGTCACCACAATATAAAAAAAATAAAAATGTAACTACTATTGTAACCACTATAAAAAAAATAAAGTCATAGATACTGTCACCACTATAAAAACATGGTCATAGACACTGTAATCAAAGGGAAATCATATCATAAAGGAAGAACAAACCCTATATGGACTAATGAGAAGCCAAAATAAATGCGATGAAAATTCTCCTCTAATACATGAATGGGTAAGAGGGTCATAGACACTGTATTCAAAATAAAAACAGTGTCATAGCCACTGTCACCACTATAAAAACAAAGCCATAGACACTGTAATAAAAAGGAAAACCCTATAGACACTGTAACAAAAATAAAAAAAGCTTTATAGACACTGTCCCTAGTATGAAAAAAGGTTCATAGACACTGTAATCAAATGAAAACCCTAGGTAAAGGGAAACATAAACCCTAAAGGGGCTAATGAGAAGTCAAAAGAACATGTGATGTACAGTATGGTTTACGGTTTAGGGTTAAGTCTTTAGGGGTTAGGGCCAAGGCCCTAACCCCTAAATCCTAAACCCTAAAATGTTAAGTACAGTACGTCGTTAAGAGATGATTGTTGTCACCAACTGGAAAACCCTAGGACAAGGTAAGCACATACCCTAAAGGGGCTAATGAGAAGCCAAAAGACATTAGGTGAACAGTTCTCCTTCAATATATGAATGGGTAAGAGAGTCATAGCCACTGTCACCACTATAAAAACCGGGTCATAGACACTGTCACCACTATGAAAAAAAGGTCATAGACAATGTAATCAAAGGAAACCCTATAGACGTTGTAACCAAAATAAAAACAGGGTTATAGACATTGTCACCACTGTGAAAAAAGTGTCAAAGACACTGTAATCAAAGGAAAAACCCTACGACAAGGAAGACACAAACCCTATAGGGGCTAATGAGAAGCCAAAATATATGTGGTGACAGTTCTCCTCTAATAAATGAATGGGTAAGGGGATCATAGATGTTGTAATCAAAGTAAAAATAGGATCATAGAAGCTGTCACCACTATAAAAACAAGGTCATAAACATTGTCACCACTATAAAAGAAGAGTAATAGACACTGTAACCAAAGGAAAACCCTTCCAATATATGCATGGGTAAGAGGGTCATAGACGCTGTCACCGCTGTTAAAACGGGGTCATAGACACTGTCACCACTATTAAAAAAAGGGGGTCATAGACATTGTAATCAAAGGAAAACCATATAGACAATGTAACCAAAATAAAAATAGGGTCATAGCCACTGTCACCACTATAAAAACAAGGTCATAGACACTGTAACCAAAGAAAAACTCTAGGACAAGGGAAGTACAAATCCTATAGAGGCTAATGAGAAGCCAAAATACATGTGGTGATAGTTCTTCTCTAATATAGGAATGGGTAAGATAGTTATAGACAATGTAACCAAAATTAAAATAGAGTCACAGACACTGTCATCACTATAAAAACAGGGTCATAGACACTGTCACCACTATAAAAACGGGGCCATAGACACTGTAAGCCAAAATACATATGGTTTTAAGTTTATGTCATTAAAAAGTTCAATAATAATAGTGTAACCATTCAAAGATTAGTACATTCTCCAAGTGAAAATAATAATGATCTATTACATATTAAATCGTCATGAATTAACACCCAATACATCAATAATAATATTTTTTTTAAAAGGAAATCTTCAACTAGCTTACCATCCCTAACAAAGAAACAACATCACCACGTCTCCAGCAAAAGGCAATTCAACCTCTTAACACAAGTAAAGCCATTAAAGCTCGTAATTTCAATTTATAAGAACAAAATTAACATCATCTGTTGCAATATATAATAACAAAAGCACCGCCGAAGAAACTCTTCAACATCTCCGTCCGCCATGGAATCCGCCGCACTAAACATCGCCAAGAAAGGCTTCCCGATTTCCGTCTACAACTGGGCCAGGAACAAGGTCGACGAGACCATCAATCGCGCCATCGCCGAACTTATTTCTTCAACCATCAGTTGCTGGAGCGCCTTGAGCACGAGGCCGTGCCTACCGCCGAACCGGTAATCAACAAAGATGACCACATGCTCTCAGGCCATGTCTACCGCCGAGGTTGATTCCCTAAGTTATAAATTAAAATTGGCTTCTAATTAGAACTCAAAGACGGAGGATTCATTTTCTGATGCAACAAGTTCATGGATTCGAAGTTTGTAATCCGTAGGTCGCCGACAAATTGAAACGGCGGAGGAGATCAAACAAAAATTCAATTTGACAGGAGAAAACAAAGAAAAAGAGATGAAGATTTGTTTACCTGGTGCGATGAAGAGGAGATCGCAAAAGCTCCGACGAACTCGAGCTTCGAACGACATCCGAGAGAGAGAAGATGAGGTGGACTGGTGGAGTCTCAGATTTGAGAAGAAGGAAAGGGGAAAATAGAAGGAAGGGTAATGTTGGTATTATGAAAATTTTTTGGCCATTTACTAACAAAGGAAATTTTTTAGGACACTTAGTATTTGGTCCAAAGGCCTTCGGCCTTTGGACCAAATTACTTCAAAATTTAATAGTCTACTATATTGAAACCCCTAAACCCTAAATCAACCGGTGCTTTTGTAATCAAATTGGATATAAGTTTACCAAATTGAAACCCCTAAACTCTAATATTTGGCAAAAATGATAATTTCAAATCGAACACATATCTATGGATGGAGTTCTAGAGCCACCCTCGTGTCACCAATGGCTATCGACGTTGCGATTCACAACCATTCACAAGTTTTAGTGGTTTTGGTTGCCTACCTTCCTCTTCTCCCCAATAGTATCTTCATCAAGCGAGAGAAAGTGGTTATGAAATCAACAACAACAAACTTTGTTTGGAACAAAAGGAGGAAGATGAAGAGAAACTTATTAGAGGGGATCAATTTCGCCAACCCCTGCCGTCCATTTTGACCACCGCCTTCGCCAACCTCCATTGACTTTATTGTTGGGAACAAAAAACGGAACATTGAGAAGTCTTTGTTGTATGCTTTTTTATTTTCTATCTTGCTCTCTCACCTACCTCTTTGTGCGTGTCGATCGACATTGTTGGTATCCTTTCCTCAAGCACTATCTCTCTCCAACTTCATTCTATAGGAGACTATTAGTCTGTGGTACAATTAAGAGGATGTGAACGTGCATGGTTACTAAAAACGGATCTTTTTTTTTTTGTGAAAAGGGAGACACGGGGCTCATTATTTTTAACTAACATTGCTTCAAGTGTAATAAATATTAGAGAGCTAGGATATTTATATCTATATCTATCTATCTATCTATATATATACACACATATTAAAACCGATGCATAATGTCCTATTTGACCTATTGTGGTTGATGATTAGAAAAGAAAAGAAAAACCCGCCAACAAAAAATATTAAAATAACATGTTCATAATTTATAGAAAGTTATCATAAACCACAATCTATCTATCCGTTTTTTTGTTCCCAACAATATATCTATATAAACTCTTAATTTAGAAGAGTTTAGGATAATGTGTCAATCTTAGAGACATTTTAGGAGTTTTGATCAATCTTTTTTTTTCCATTTTTTTATGAAAATTTTTGCAAAATAGGCACTTTATTTGGACGTTTTTGCAAAATAGTCGCGTATTTGGACAATTTAGCAAAATGGCCCCTATATATACCTATTTTCGCTTTGTACGGACAATTTTTCCTGTTTCCGAGAAAATCAATTTCCTCCTCTTTCGAACTCTCTCTTTGCTCGAAATTTTTCGTCTTGCGTTCCCTGGCTTGTTTCGTTGTTTATTTTCCGGCTTGGTGCTTTTTCCGGCTTGATTCGCTCGATTGTTCTTCCTTGCTTCGCTAAAGTTCGGAGTTTTCATCGTTTACATCAATGTCGTCATCCAGCAGCTCAGGTATAAATTTGGGGGATTTTTGCGATATTTGTCGTGCTAGGGTTGTGGATTAAGTTTGTTTATGTTGATTTTATTGTTTTTTCATTATAATATTGACAATATATGGTTAAATCGATGCTTCATATGCATACTTATGTGCGTTTTTTAGTAGTCTCCGTAGTTTATGCAAATTGCATATGTAAATTCGTTGATTTTAACTCTTTCTTTTCGTCAATTTTGCGGTGTGGCACTTTATAAGTGCCTTTTTAGTGTTCTTTGTGTATGTGAATCTGTTTTCCATGCTTTGGATTTTTTGTGTTGATGATAGTTTACTTATCTGCTGCTATGTTCATGTGTATGGGGCTGACACTGTCTGTTTTTGTGTTAGTTTATTGTAGTTCCAACAATGTCTGTGTTTGGATTTGGTATTTTGTGTTGTGGTTTGTGATGTTTATGTTATTTTACTATGTCTTTGTAACATTTTATTGTTATTGTTTATGGTTGTTTGTGTCATCACAGATTCTGTTACTGTATATTTAGATTGTTCTGTATGTTGTTTCTTGCAGGAGCTCAATCTTCTGATTCATCCACCTCTTATCCTGGTTTTGATGTAAGTTATTTTTTAGTTTGATGAGCAAGTTGTAGTTTTTTCTTAATCTGATGGTTGTTTTTGTCCTTAATTGTCTGTTATTGATCAGGGTTTGGAATATTGCATTCCTGTTTCTGAGCGATTTTGTTGTAGATCCAACATATATTCATATCCTTCTGTCTGTGATCTGATCAAGGAGCATTTGTGTCCTTATCACTACAATACTCTGGAAAAAAGTTGCCTTGGATGGGTGCTGACGCAAGGCACCAAAATGGTTACCAATTTTCAGCTTATGCATCAAATGGTGCTCCGTCAAGTACAAACACAAAAAGAGAATGAGTTGTGGTTTAGAGTTGGTGGACATCTTGCACGTTTTTCAATTGCTGAGTTTCATGTTATTACAGGCCTTCCTTGTGAACACCGTGTTTGTAATATCCCAAAGAAAGTGTCAATATTTGAATTTTTTGGGCAGAAGAAAATGACTCATGATGAGTTACTTGATCGTTTCATATCTGAGAAAAAGAAGTCTAAGAAGAAGTTGATTATGGCAAAGTTGTTGCTTATTCAGAGGTTAATTGTATATAGGAGGTCAGCAGTTGTAAGTGCACAATTCTTATCTCTTGCGTGCAACGAGAAGGAGTTTGAAGTATATCCTTGGGGTAGAGAGTCATACACCCGTTTGTTGAAGTCATTGAAGAGTTCTTCTGTTGTAGATCGGAATGGGGTTAGGGGTTCTTATCAAATGTATGGGTATTGCCTTGCATTCCAGGTATTGTGCTTTAGTTTTTGCATGTCTTATGTCATCATTTTTTTGTCTGTGTCAGCATAACCTTAATGCTTATGTGAGCATTATTTAAATATTGTTTTGTAGTGTCATAACGAGTTTTCTTTTGTAACAGGCAT
This sequence comes from Persicaria maculosa, assembly GCA_963922045.1. NCBI lineage: Eukaryota > Viridiplantae > Streptophyta > Magnoliopsida > Caryophyllales > Polygonaceae > Persicaria > Persicaria maculosa. The sequence goes on from OY998258.1 coordinate 20,450,210, forward strand.
GGATATTAGAAGCTTTCCCAGCTATCTCCGTTAATTTTGACTGTAATTTTAAGATGCCTGATAGAGATCCATACTTGTTGCACTGGCAATGTGATTATAGCCAAGTATGTGCTGAAGCTGAGAAGTTCTTTCATGGCGATTTGGTAATAATTTTATATTTTCTCTCTGTAATAACATTTTTATTTGTTGCATCTTTGGGTTTTTATTCTGATACATGCATTTTGTCTAGACTCCGTTGTTCCCTATTTATGGGGAGTTTGCACGCACCGAAAGGATGGCGTTTGCTGATGAAAAAGCTGATGCTGTAGTTGATGCAGTAGTTGATTCATCAGTTGAAGAAATAGTTTCTAGACCTGTTGATGCGACTTTGTATGAGAGTCGTCGTGTTCGTAGAAGGGCATATGAAGCTAAGTTTTCAAATAGGGCTCTCCAGGTTGAGGATGAAGAATCTAATGTCTTGCAGAAAAATGATGAAAGAGAGACCGCAAAGAAGAAGACACCTGTGAAGAGGGGCAAGGGTGCTAGAAAGAAACAGGATGGTAAGTCCTTTGAAACTGGTTTTGAAGTTTTCCCTGAGGGGGATAAAGAAGATGTAGGGACCTCAAAGAAGAGGAAATCTTCCATTGGAGGGATGGGTGGTAAAAGGAAACAGAAGGTGGCCTCCAACGATACCTCTGAGGAACGGGTTCTCTTGAGGAGGGGTCGTTCTGCAAGTCGTGTTCTATTCAATCCATACATTGCTTTAGACCGTAAAAAATCTGTCAAGAGTGATGTAAAGACGCCTCGACAGAAGGCTTCAGCGGTGAGGAAAGGTGGTAGAGTTATTCCTTCTAAGGAGGTGAAGAGAGTTACTGCTGACACATATTTGCATAAGGAGGTTGATGTGGTTGCTTCACCTTCCAAGAGATGTCGGTTGGGTACTGATTCATGTGACCTATTAGACGATGATGTCCCGCTAAATATTGTCTTTCAGCAGAGGTATAAGATGAAGAAGAACGGTGGTGTAGGTAGTGGTCGGCCATTATATGATAGTAATATTGACATGTCTTTTGTTATTCCTTCAGTTCCTGTTGTTGATACTGAGGGTGCCCTTGGAGTGGACCCCGTCAATATTCATGTTGCAGGCTCTATATATGATGGTGAAGTCAGTGTTGGTGATGACAAGGGTGATGATTTTAATGCTGACACCCACTCTTCCAAATCTTGTGGTGAAGTCCTTGTTTGCGATGACAAGGTTGATGTTTTTACCGTTGACACCCATTCGCCTAAATCCGATAAATTGGATGCTTGTCAAACTACGAGGCTTTATGTGTTGGCCGATCTTGCAGATGTGATTGATTGTGGAGACACCGTTGAAGGAGTTGATACACTTTCTGGTGACAGTAATGTAAAGGGTGATGTACCGACGCCTTTTGTGCAGAGGTCACCCCTGGGGAGTGTTGAAGCACATGATTTTGTTGATGGGCGGTCTGTGCTTGGGCAAACATCTGCTGCTTGTGAAAATGAAGACGTTCGCGTTTCAAGTGAAAAAAAGATAGCAGTGTCAGCAGAGAAAGTGGAAGGTATTGAAGATGTTTCTCCTCAAATGGATGCCAACGACGATTCAACTTGTGAGTTGCCTCCAAAAACACATGGTGATGCTTTTGCTTCTTCTCTCCCATCTCATCCTGACTGGGTGAAGGAGATTTATAGGAGGATTGAGAAGCTTGAAGAGGTCCCTAAAATTATGCATCTGTTGTCTGCGAGGGTTGATGCAATTGAAACAAAGATTGTTGAGTTGAATGGGAGCCTTCAAGTGTTTGGTGAGATGTCGAAGAGGTACGATGAGCTTGAGGTTAGGGTTGCTAATTATGAGGCTTTGTTTGAGAGGTTGCAGTCCAAATCTGTCAAGCCTGATGATAAGCACATCCCTAGTAAGTCTGAGGGCACTGTTGCAAAAGTTGATGAAAGTGTCAGTGGTGCTAAGTTCCAGGGCACACCTGCAAATGCTAATGATAAGCACATTGTTGGGCAGTGTGAGGGCTCTCCTGTGATAGTTGATGGTGAAGATGTCAGTGGCGGTAAGTCCCAGGGCACACCTGTGAATGCTGATGATAAGCACGTTCCTTGTAAGTCTGAGGGTACTCCTGCGAAAGGTGATGATGAATGTGTCAGTGGTGGTGAGCCCCAGGGCACACCTGTGAATGCTGTTGTTGAAGATGTGAACAAAATTTTAAATGATGTTGTGTCTGAACTTCAGCAGTCTTTCAATGATAAGGAGTTAATGTTGAAATCATCTCCCGCTTCTGGTAAAGTTGTGCACGTGTCTTTGCCATCATTATCTGTTGAGGTTTCAGGAGTGGGTAAGGAGTCTCCACCTGTTGGAGATGAGGTTGGGATTCCAGCAACTTCTGCTGAAGTTCCTCAATCTACAAAGTGTGAAGGCCAAGGTGCTGGTGGTAAAGTTGCTGGAGTTAGGGTTGACCCAGCCCTGGAAAAGTACATTTGTCTGTCTGACAATGATGATGACAATGGTGCAGGTGTTGATTGGGATTCGGTTGCCAAGGATCCTGCAATCCAAATCGAAGTTGACCAACTAAAGGCTTCCAATCTTATCCCATCAAACAGTACATTCTTGTATGGTCCAGTTGAGCAGGTGAAGAAAGTGAGGATGCCAAAGCATGCCCCTAAGAAGTCATTGATCACCTCGGAAGAACATGAATTTATTTATGGACTTGTAAAGAAGCAAAGGTATGGTTTATTTTTATGTTTAGTAATTGTCATGAAATGGTGTTGTTATTGTATTAGTCACAGCATCTCATGCTATATATATTTTTATTTGCTATGTGTAATCTTTGGTAGGATTTTTTCCGTTGCTGGTCCAATCTCAAGGTTTGACAAAAAGTTTTTCCAGAACATTTTAGGGAAGAATATGTGGCTTGTTTGTCAGGTAACAACTGCTTGTATTTCTGCAGTATATATATATGTGTGTGTGTGTGTGTGTGTGTGTGTGTGTGTGTGTGTGTGTGTGTGTGTGTGTGTGTGTGTGTGTGTGTGTGTGTGTGTGTGTGTGTGTGTGTGTGTGGATTGGAATTTATTGTATTAGTTGATTGTTGAATTCACTTTTTTATTACTTTGTTTAGCATCTAGAAGCAGGTTTGATTCACATTAGGAAGCGCATTTCTGAGGACCCTGTCAAGTATCGAGATGTTCTTGTTCTTGATTGGATATTTTACCTAAAGTACCTTCCTGATTATGCTTCAAGTTATCGGGAAGACATAGCTCTTGAAGCCAACACCGAGGAGTATTTTGTCGGTACGTGCCCTCCTGATTATGGGAAGCCATGGGCATCTGTAAAGAAAATATACACAATTTTCAACGTGATAAACAAGCACTGGGTGGCGTTGGAGATTAAAATTGAGGATAGGGTAATCAGTGTGTTCGATTGCAATGTCCCTGCTGTTAGGGAAGGTGTTCTTGAAGAACAATTGCAACCACTTGCTAGTTGGCTCCCAATTCATTTGGCAAAGTCTGGGCTATTTGAAAACTTCGATTCCTCTCCTTTCCAGCTATACATGGTTCATGGGTTAATGCATGATTCTACCGGGTATGTATTTGTTATCTTGTTTTGTTCGTTGGTTACATTTAGGTACTTGTTATTTATGTTCTTACATTACATTGTTTCTTTTTTTGTCTACAGGGCTTCATGTGGTGTATTTACATTAAAAGCAATTGAAGCTTCTGTATTTGGGGGAGATGTTAAAAATTTCAACAACGAAAAGATATTTCGTTTCAGAGAACTCATGTGTGCAGATCTGATCAAAGAAACCCGGAGTTTTAAATTTTGAAACCAGTGGTTAGATAGGTTGTTGTTGTGTAAATGGGGAAGTTTGGATGTAATCTGACAAATTAAGTGCTCAAAATAGATAAGTAGTGGTTACACTGATATGAAGTAGTGGTGTCAATATCCTTGTGTTTTTATTTATGTTATTGAACATTATGGGCTGACACCAGGTGCCTAAGTACGAAAATAGTGCTGACACTGATGTTAGTTTCAAGCAGCTAGAAATCTGGGTGACACTAGAATTGTGTCTGGACACCAGTTTAGGCTTGCGAATTTGTTTCAAACATAATTTGATTTCTTTTCAATATAAATTTATACTTTTTCAATAGATTACTACCATACCATTGTCGATTGGTTAAAATATGCTCAACATGAACTTATTTTTGTTGACCAATAGGTTAAATTTTGCACAATAATTGAGCATTTGTGAATTTGTTTCCAATGTGATCTTATTTTTCCTCAATATAATTTTTGAATTTTTAAATATTTTTTTTTACGATGTTGTGTTTTTTTTGGTCGTCTTTAGAATTAAATTGCATACCATGGTCGATTGGCGAAAATTTGCTCAACATGATCATATTTTTGCTGAACAATAGGTTAAATTTTGCACAACAATCGATCTTTGTGAATTTGTGCCGAATATGATCTTATTTTTCCTTACTATAATTTTTGAATTTTTAAATATATTTTTTTACAATGCTATCTTATTTTTGGTCATTGTTAAAATTAAATTGCATACCATGGTCAATTGGCGAAAATTTGCTCAACATGATCATATTTTTGTTGAACAATAGGTTAAATTTTTGCACAACAATTGATCTTTGTGAATTTGTGCCCAATATGATCTTAATTTTCTTTAATATAATTTTTGAATTTTTAAATATTTTTTTCATGATGTTGTCTTTATTTTGGCGATCATTAGATTTAAATTGCACACCATGGTCGATTTGTGAAAATTTGCTCAACATGATCTTATTTTTGTTAAACAATAGGTTAAATTTTGCACAACAATTGATCTTTGTGAATTTGTGCCCAATATGATCTTATTTTTCCTTAATATAATTTTTGAATTTTTAAATATATTTTTTTCATGATGTTGTCTTTATTTTGGCGATCATTAGATTTAAATTGCACACCATGGTCTATTTGTGAAAATTTGCTCAACATGATCTTATTTTTGCTGAATAATAGGTTAAATTTTGCACAACAATTTGATCTTTGTGAATTTCTGCCCAATATGATCTTATTTTTCCTTAATATAATTTTTGAATTTTTAAATATATTTTTTTCATGATGTTTTTTTTTGCCATCATTAGAATTAAATTGCACACCATGGTCGATTTTTGAAAATTTGCTCAACATGATCTTATTTTTGCTGAACAATATGTTAAATTTTGCACAACAACAGGATTTGGACAACATTGGTGGTTTGGGTTATTTTAAACTTCATGACAGGAGACCGTGGCCCATTTTCCTGATCAAAGAAGTTGGCCCATTTCAGTTACTTTATTTAAGGCGGTGTTCTTCAGTGTTTCTACAAGAGTCCAACATCATTTCAGCTCTTTCCACTCTCTTCCCCATTACCGTCTCTCCAAGTCTTTTCGTCGTCCTCCACACGCTCTTCCTCTTTCCGGATTTTTCTTCACAAGGTGCGCCCTTTCTTATGTAGTTCTCTCCCTTTCGTTCTCCTGCAAACTTTATATAATCGGTTAGGGTTTTTACATTTTTCCAGCAAGTTTTATTTTGTTTTTTCCTGATTTTTTATGACTTTTTCATTATCTTTCAGTCGGTTAGGGTTTTGATTTCAGCAAGTTATTTGAGTGTATATTTATTTTGTTTGTGTATGTTTTGCATCCTTAGATGGCACTTCCAACTACAACTCAAATTGGTTACCATTACACTGTCGGCTCTTTTGAAGTGGTAATCACCCCAAGGGAGACGCATGTGTATGGACCTAGCACACTGCACGTGGCTATTAATTCTAAAAGAATTCCTGAGCTGTTCCTGGACCATTTCTCTGATTGGAATGGGTTGCCGATGACTTATGAACAATGTGATCAGGTGTTACATGAAGTAGGGGTCACTGCTGTGGTTCGAACTCAAGTAGCCAACCTGATGTTAATGGATTATACTCACAGTTGGTTTTCGGGCGACGCTGAGTTCATTGAGTATGATCTCTGCCCAGATCTCATTATCGATGTACGTTACATTGAAGACTCTGAATCTGACATGAGCTTTGATTCAAGCTCTCAATCTGATATGAGCATCGACTCTGAATAAGATGTGGATCCCCTAGCTTCTCCAGCAAGTGCAGACCAAAATGGCAATTTACAAGAGCCACCTCAACCAGAACAGGATTGGGATCAGTGCACAATATGTCTTGATCAGATGCTGCCATCAATGCCTGTCATTCGGACACTGTGTGATCATACCTTCCACCAAGGGTGTCTTCTAGAGTGGCTGTCGATTCAACCCATTTGTCCACTATGTCGATCACCTTTTTAGAAATATTTGTAATGTATATTTGCTTGGAAAAGACATTGTAGTTGCACCTATTTTGTGGTAGTGAATTTAAGGAAATGTATGGTATGAATGGAAGTTGGTGTCTGGCACTTTTTTGTATCTGATTTCCATTCAAATCATACCAATGTATTTTGTAACTATTCGTCATAACTTGTGTTTGTAAATGTATAATATTAATGAAATTCGCGCACTGTTATATTTGTTTGTGTATGATACTGTGTTTTATTTGAGGAAGAAAGACCACCCGAACTTTGATGAATTTGCTCATATATTCTGTGTGGTGACAGTGGCCTAGTTTTTTTTGATGTTGAACTGTATGTTTTGTGAAGAGGTTTTTAATGCCCAAAGTATTGTTGACATTTCTTGTCCGATTAGTTTGAAGTAATGGCGACACCATACTTGTATTTTTTGATTTTGCATTGTATGTGGTGACACTAGGTTTCTGGTGTCCCGAGTAGTGCTGACAGTGATATCAGTTACAATTAGTGGTAACACTGGCTTTTTTTTTCCCCTGATATTGAAGTCTTGTATTCTATGATTTATGAAGTGTATGTATTTGTATTTTTTTCTTTTTATAGTGTATGTGGTGGGCACTATGTGGTTGAGATGCAAAGTATTGGTGTCACTGATATTATATTACAAGTAGTGATGACACGAGTGTTGTATTTTTTTATTATTAAGTGTATGGGGTGAAAGAGGTGTTTAATGCCCATATTATTGTTGACATTATGGGTTATATTAGTTTGAATTTGTGGTGTCACCAGTTTGATCGTTTTGATATTGAATTTCATGTGGTGACACTAGGTGTTTTAGACCCAAAGTAGTGCTGACACTGATACTAGTTACAAATAGTGGTAACACTACACTTGTATTTTTTTATTTTGAAGTGTATGTGGTTGCAAGAGGTGTTTAATGCACATGGTATTGTTGAAATTGTTGGATTTATTAGTTTGAAGTAAGGGTGTCACCAGTTGGGTATTTTTCTGATATTGAATTGTACGTGGGGAGACTAGGTGGTTGACACCCAAAGTAATGCTGACACTGATGGTGGTTACAAACAGTGTTGACACCAAACTTGTATTAGTTACAACTAGTGGTGATACCAGTCTTGTATTCTATGATTTTGGGAGTGTATGTTGTGTAATTTATATTTGCTCAACAATAGATTATTTTTGCATCACACTTGAGACTTGTGAAATTTTGTCCATTATGATTCAATTTTATTTGTCTATATAATTTTATAGTTTCTTAATAGAGTCTTACACAACGTGGTCTTAATTTTCTCAATGATAGAATAAAGTTGCACAATGTGTGGGGTGATTGGTGTAATTTTGCTCAACATGACCTTATTTTTGCTCAATAGTAGTTTATAGTTGCACAACAATCGAGCTTTTTGAAATATTCTCATAATGATTATATTTTTTGTCAATATAATTTTATAATTTTCCAATAATTTTGTTTTTGCATCATGGTATTATTTTTGCTCATCATTAGATTAAAATTTCACATCACCGGCGATTGGTGAAAATTTGCTAAACATGACCTTATTTTTGCTTATCAATAGATTAATTTTGCACAAATCTTTAGATTTTTGATATTGCCTTCAACATAGCTGTTGGGCTTAGTTTAGAGATGCCCGGCCCATTTCGCGCTTATTTATACGTTGCTTAAACGTTGTTCAGATTGTCTGCAAGTCGTTTCATCTCCTTCTACTTGTTCATCTTCATCCTTTCTCGTTCTCATTAAGATTCTTCTTATCAAGGTGCGATTCCGGTTGTGGCATGTACTCCTTTCTGTTTTCTTCCTTAAAAAAAACGTTCTCGGTTATTTTGATGTACTGTTTCAGCAAATTTTTTTTGTTGTATTCTCCGATTTTCGTTTATCTTCCCCTTGCTTTTTAGTCTATTAATAATCATATATTGGTGTTTGTCTTGCTTAGTTCGTATTGCATTATATTCTGTGGGTGTTGTGTGATTCTTACTGTCATTAAAAGTCATCAGTTAGGGTTATTCCAGTTTTTCAAACATTTTTTCTCTTTTGTCTTTCTGAAATGTTTATTTCCTATTAATATCGATGTAATGTTTTATTTTTAAGTGATTGTCTAATATATAAGTATATTTTGATTTTGTCTGTGTAGGTATTCTCTCTTTCAATGGCATTCCCAACCTATACTGAACTAGATTAATTATGACTACATTGTTGGTACTTATGAAGTTGAAATATCAGCATCTGAGTCATACTGGTATGGACCGAGTCTACTTGTTGTGTCCATCCACTCTGACAGCATTCCCTTAACATTCTATCATACGTCTAATTGGAATGGTATGCCTATGAGTCTAGCCCGCTGCAACGAAGTGCTACATGATGCAGGAGTAACTGTTGAGGTTAGAAGCCAGGTAGCCAATCGGATTCTAATGGAATACACTAGAAGTTGGTTTCAGGCCGATGATGATCTTGTTGAGTATGGTCTTTGCCCCAACATCACCATCAATGTACATTTTTATGATGACTCTTCGTCTGATTCAAGCTATGAGTCCGACATAAACGATGACATTCATATGGAGGTTGACCAACCAGATCATCCAGCACCTCCAGAGCCTCTGGAGGTTGACGGATTAAGGGAGATATATCACCTTGATCTTGATGATGAAGAATGTACAATATGCCTGCTTCCAATGTTGGAGTCAGATCCTGTTCTTCAAACGCCATGCCAACATCACTTTCATCCAAATTGTTTACGATCTTGGCTTATAGTTCAGAACAATTGTCCTCTTTGCCGAGCAGAACTCTAGTTGTATATGATATAAGTGTAGTATGTAACTTTGTATGGTACTGATGTAACCTAAAATATATTTTATGAATGAAATTTGTCCTTGATCACATTTCTTTTTTATTTCTATTCAAATTATAGTAATATTTGATATTTAAGTAGGACATTTGGTGTGACATTAGGTGATCATATTGGTGGTTTCTACTATTGAAGTTTATGGCTTGACATTTTATGTTATTGAAGCTTATGTGTTGACACTAGTTGGGTAAGTCCCAAAGTAGCGCTGACACTGATATTAGGTACTGTTACTTGAGACCCTGGGCTTGTATTTTTTTTGTTATTTTCAAGTGTATGCTGTTGCACGAATTGGCAAGTGTTCAAAGTCTTTTGTTACATTGTTTACATTGTTGGTTAGAGTAGTTGGATCTATTGGTAACACTATTCTTATAATTTTGGTTGTTTTCTGTTTTTGAAGTTTTTGTGATGACAGTAGGTGGATAAGGCCAAAAGTAGTGCTGACACGAGTTAGGTAATGTCCACCAACGATAACTGTAACTCAAATAACTGTAATCTGTTTTCAGTTTATAGTTTTACAGTTTTGACAGTTTTTTTTATAGTTACTCTGTAATGAACTGTCACAAATAACTGTTACAAGATGAAAACTGTCTAATTATTGCCTATATATATCCATTTATCTTTCTTTGTTGTCCATTGGCGTCTGAAAACTGGTTTTAACAGAAATCAGTATACTAGACCCTTTAACCACACTGCTAAAAAATCCCTCTCTAAAAAGATGAACTATGGAAACACTGTTGGGTTTTGCACGAGTTTCCATCAATTGATGGACGTGCTTGATGGTGTTGTTTACCGCGGGTATCACATGAATCTAGTTGATGAAGCATGCGAGACTAACAAAGAGGCTCGCAGGGCCGAGTTGTTGGAAGCCGTTGTGGTTCATTATACATTATATGAGGAATCACAAAGATCAATAATAGCAACTGAACATCACATTCGGATTGCATCCAAAGATGAAGACGGTGAAGCATTATCAAAGGTGATATTTGAAGTTTTATCCATAATTTTTTTTTCCATACTGTGATTGAGTCTTGTATTTTATCTTTTATGTAGATGGAAAGAGAACTGGGCAATCAAAGACAGTTGTTTGAAGAGGCAAAGGACAATCTCATGGGGTGTGTTAAAGAGGTTTTAGATGCAGAAATGGAAAGGAGGAAGAAGATTGATGACTTCTTAGGACTGTAGTTCCACTATATTAATAAGTGATAACATTGGTACTTATTTATATGTTGAATGTATTTTTTTTTGTTATTTTAGTTTCTATGTGTTCCATCCTAATGATATGATACAACATATTAATATCATAATAATCATATAATTATTTTGTAATTTCCTTCCTCATATTTCATATTATAAAGTGTTACTGAAGTTTTACGTCTATCTCTTGTGATACTGCGGATACATTTGATTAGTTTGTGGATTATTTTGGTAAAAGTAGTGCTGACACTGTTTAACTAAGTTTTTATGTTACTGGTAATTTGCTCAACATCATCTTAGTTTTGCTAAACAATAGTTTATAATTGCACAACAAACGAATGGATATCACTAAATAAACTGTTTGAATAACATAGACCATTTGATTACTGGGGCAGAGAATTGTGCTGACACATAGAAGAACAAACACAACTGTTTAGAAGCAGTTATAGTTGTATGCATCTTGACAAATACTATCCATCAAAAAACCACAGGGACAACAAATGTCTTAATGGGTACGAGAAAACTGACCACAGGGACAACAACTGTCTTAATTGGTACGAGAAAACTGTTCAGAAGCAGAGTACATAACTGTCTACACCAAAATACATTCCAAAGTTTGCAAATAAAACACGAAATTGCGTTGTGGTTGTTCAACCAAGATTTAGTTTCTGGCCCTGAATTCCCTTTGAAGTCATTCTTGCATGGGATTTTGCTGCCTTCACAACATCTGCGTTCACTTCATTCAACTCTGAACATACTATATCTGTCAGATACTTCACCCCTAGCTTTGAAATATTCTTGAAATTGCCCTTTTCTAATCCACACTTGTACCCTCTCTCTGTCCCAAAGAAGGTCTCCATGTGACGCATGAGGCATACCCCAGAATGTTGAACTTTCTCCTCTCCAGCCCATGTGATGTGGACTTTTGATGATGGTGCAACTGACACTATTTCTGCCTTTGCTCGGAGTCCCTTATCTGTTAGATAAGCAATCAGCATATCTCCCTGCATGGATTGAATTATAAATCATGTAATTTTAATTATAAACTGAGTTGATATTTAAATGAAATTAAGACAAGGAAAGAAATATTAGATATCAGTAGTAAAACTTACCAAACATTCAAAAGGTGATGGGAAGGGGCTAGTTGGATCAGTGCAAGATGGTGTGACATCAACAATTTGGACCACTTTGTTTTTAAAGTTAAAGACAACCATGACATAGTCTGCTATTCGTTCAACCCCAAATACAATCTAATCAACATAATAAAAAACAAATAAACATTAGTGATTGATCTTGTGAACTTTATTCATTTAATTGCAAGGGAGTACCATGTCTATATCCTTCAAAGAAAGGTGTGGTGACAATGACAATACAGTATCAATGTGGAGGTTAAACCTCTGAAACTGTTCATCACAAGCTCCTAATGATACACTCTCTACATTAAACTGGATCAAGAATAGAAATTAGTAAAAAAACAGACCAATTGTAATAATGGCTAACAATGGAGTGTAATTGAAAGATAAAATTGTAAAAATATTATAGTTTTGTTGATATTGACAAATAGTCTTGCTGGTGTTCTAACACTTTTATACTGTTCCTTGTGGTTGAGGATAGATGTCCATGCATCAATAATGACACTAGACAAGTGGGTTTCATCCTCAAGCGTACCCATGTCTGTTCTAACAACTTCAACAGACTTGTGCTTAAACAAAATTTCCCTGCAATGTCAATCATTTTGAAGATGGATTATATGAAAATAATCTTTTACTTGTAACTGAACATACATTAAGAAAATTAAGTTTAAAATGAACTTACATGCTGTGAGGCGTTTTCATTGCTAAATAGGCTGAAACAGTGCGCTCAATTTCAGAAATAGGATCAGTAATGTCAACAACACGCGAGTAATATGGGCTTCTCAAAGATGCAGAAGGTTTATGTGCTCTCCTTGTAGCTTCTTCTCTCTTCGTGTTATTAAGTTGTTCTACAACATTTCCATCAACTATGTTGACCCGTGGTGACCTTCTTGGTGGCAAGGCAGCAGGTGGAATGGATTTTATTGTACCTCCCAAAGGATTCACTGGTGGAGTATCAGCTTTAAATTGAGTGGGTAGGGGATTAGGAGTAGCTTCAACACCCTGTTTTATTGGAGACTGACCATGGCTGTCTGGGGGAGCTTGGGTTGCTTCATTAGCATTCTTCATTTCAACCGATGTGTTCAATGATGTCCCTTCATCTTTCTTAAAAGCAGGATCACCTAGAAATATATCAAAGGAAAATTCCCCGTCCACTTTGATATTTGATTTCATTTTTTGCTTTTTCTGATATGCCATTTCAATCTGAGTAATGCAATCTAAGAAAGCAGGGTCTGACCAGAATTTCTCTTGGGATTCAGTAAAATATGGGGTTGCAGGGTCATTCATATTTGACGTGTCAGCACCATCCGTAGGAGGCTCATAATTGACATTTTCCATCCCTAAAAGCTGGTTTGCTCCATGTAGAAGTCTTTTCACCTTGTCATCATGTTGTAGTTCAATCGGGACTTTCGTAGACCACTCAGCAAGATCGGAAAAAGCAGATGCAAGTGCAGAAGTCTTTTGAGCAAACAACTTTATCCAACTCTAGAAGATAACATCACATAAAAAATAAGAATAAAAAGTCATCAGTAAATATCAGAACATTGCTATACTGTACTAATATTACATTGAATTGGTTTAAATAATTCATATAAACCTCAACTGGGGGTGGCTGTTTTTCTGGAGCAGCAGGGTGACTAGTGCCTTCATCGTTTTGTGCAGTAGTGTGTGGACAAGCTGTAGATGGTACGTCTTGATGTTGAGGAACAACTTGGCGAGCCTGGACTAAGCCACATCCAAAGCCTCCAGTACTTATATCATCAGTTTCTCGTTTGCGCAAGATTTTGTAATTTATGCCAACGAAAACTGGGAAAGAACGAGTCATTCTCCTTAGTGCTGTGCTTGTGAATAATTTCACCCTATCCATGTAAAACAATTGGCACACCAAGGGGATAAACATATATCAGTATAACGATGGAGCAGGGAATGCTGACATAAAGAATACTGTAGACATGTAGATAAAAGTAGAGGGGGTGACATTTGTACTACTGACATGGTAAAGAAATTAAGTTAACATCAGAGCAAAGGTTTGAAAAAAATACTTACAACCAAGAATAGTAGAGGCCCTCTGAAATGGCCATTCTTGTTCTTTTCCCAACTTCTCTTTGCATCGACCAAACTTTCCAACACAAGAGCACACCAATTTAGGTCTTTTAGGTCACCCAATTCAGGAACTACTCTTATTAAACTATGGTTGGCATGTCCGTTTCCTAGTGTATCAACCAAGATAGAGTCCAATATAACAATAAAGTTCAGAAGGAATTGATCACCACAATCAGTGTCAGCTATCAATTTTTCCATAACCATAGTTGTTGTTATATTGTCCTGGACATCAAATGTGGTTTTCCACTCTTGCACAAGACTGAAATTCTCTTTAGCTGATTTTCTTCCAACTAAAACTTTCCCCATTGGGAATCCCATTGTGATATGCACGTCTATTTCTGCAATTTCAAGTTCGCCTCCATTAGCCAACACCAAGCAACACTTGTTAGGGTCAAACTGATCCACTAACCAATATGAAAGAAGCAGTGGTAGGGTAACAATATCCAAGTTGAACAAAAATCCAAAGACAATATCTTCAATCAATTTCTTTTTGCTTGGCATTCATTTTTTTCAAGGATGACACCAGCAAGCGTGGGCTTGACCGTGATTTCAATGACGGGAGATTTTTTTGTCTAGTGTTTCTCTCGTTCCTCACAATCAGCTGCCTGTTTTCTGCGATAGGTTGTATGTCTGTGGTATCTGTTTGCTCATCAGATGTTATGATATGCACAGTTGGGTTTACATGTTGAACAACCGTCTCATTAGGTGAATGGTTTTCCAACCTTGCAATTTCAATGGTCTCAACAGCAACAGTGCTAACAGGAAGATCAATCCCAGGGCGAACTTCTCTCTTACTGTTTTTTCTTACAAGCGGTTGCGAATCTTTGGATTCAAGTGATCGACAACCCTCCCCTACTTCGTAGGATTTACCAGGCTCAGTATCAACAGACAGTTCATCCTTGAAGGGAGGTGAATTTCTAGATAAATCAACTACTGGAGGTTTAACTCCAGATATTTTTGATCTCTTCGAAATTCTATTTGGACTGTGTAGAACGGGTGAATCACTTACACTCTGAGGACGTTTACCTATAGAATGAACACTTACAATCAATTTCTACAAATATAATTGAAGAAATGACATTGTAAGAGACAATAGTTTATGCCGAATAAATTCCCAAATTCCCAAATTCTCAAATTCCCAAATTGAGCCTCCAGATTAATCACATTAACTTCAATTTATAATGCGAAAGTAATTGAAATAGCAATGGTAGCTCTTGTAAGGCTGAATAACTGCTTGATTATAAACATTAAATTCTCTTGAATAAGTGCGATTTTCCTAATTTTCGTGAAAAACTAAGCCCTAAACAGTACTCGTTCTAATTTAAACTTTAATACACAGAAAACACGAAATCAAACCTTTCGGATCTGAAGACATATTGATGTATATGATAGATCTCCTCCTTACAAGCCTACAATCAAGCCTCAAGAAATCTCGCAGAGAAATGGAGAGAGTAGATTTAGCTGTAGAATGAAACTAAACGAAGGTGATGGAGAATTTCTCGAACGTGAAAAGCGTATTAGGCATTTACATTGTTTGCTTTTTATATTTTTTTTACGAAAACCGTTTTCCTTTTCTTTTTTTTTTTGTTTGCCAAAAATCGGGAATTGTGTGATACTTTATTTATTTCTTATTATTTAACATATAATTCCATACCTTAAATTTGCTCAACATTGTATTATTCTTGCTCAACAATAGTTTATATTTGCACAACGATTGACCCTTGTGAATTTGTTAGAACCATGATCTTACCTTCTTTATATATGGTTTGATAGTTGCTTAGTAAATTTTTGCTAATCAATAGAATAAAATTGCACAACATATTATGAATGGGGAGAACTTGCTCAACATCACCTTATTTTTGCTCAACTATAGTACATATATTGCACAACAACAACACTTTGTTTGCAACAAGATCTTAGTTTTATCTATTTATGTTTTCATAGTTGCTTAATAGATTATTGCTCAACATGGTCTCATTTTTGCTCATCAATAGAATAAAATTGCACAACATATTATGGTTTGGGAGAACTTGCTCAACATCACCTTATTTTTGCTCAACGATAGTTTATATATTGCACAACAACAACACTTTGTTTCCAACAAGATCTTATTTTTATCTATTTATGCTTTCACAGTTGCTTAATAGATTATTGCTCACCATGGTCTTATTTTTGCTCATCAATAGAATAAAATTGCACAACATATTATGAATGGGGAGAACTTGCTCAACATCACCTTATTTTTGCTCAACTATAGTACATATATTGCACAACAACACTTTATTTGCAACAAGATCTTAGTTTTATCTATTTATGTTTTCATAGTTGCTTAATAGATTATTGCTCAACATGGTCTTATTTTTGCTCATCAATAGGATAAAATTGCACAACATATTATGATTTGGGAGAACTTGCTCAACATCACCTTATTTTTGCTCAACGATAGTTTATATATTGCACAACAACAACACTTTGTTTCCAACAAGATCTTAGTTTTATCTATTTATGTTTTCATAGTTGCTTAATAGATTATTGCTCAACATGGTCTTATTTTTACTCATCAATATAATAAATTGTAGGGGTGGGCACAAATCCCGCAAATCCCGATCCCGTCCCGGTCCCGTCCCGATCCCGTCCCGATCCCGGTGGGATTTAGGACAAAATAGCGAATCCCGTCCCGCAAAAATTATGCGTGACGAAACGCGGGACGATCCCGGTGGGATCCCGCAAATCCCGTCCCGTCCCGCATATTATTATTATTATTACTATTATTATTATTATTATTATTATTATTATTATTATTATTATTATTATTATTATTATTATTATTATTATTATAAAATAATAATAATAATATATTATTATTATTATTAGTATTATTATTTTGAGCAAATATTATAGTTATAATTATAATCATAATCTTCCATTTATAATAATAATAATAATAATAATAATAATAATAATAATAATAATAATAATAATATTTGTTTATAATAATAATATTATTATTATTTGAGCAAATATTATTTATAATTATAATAATAATTTTCAATTTATAATAATAATTGATTATAATAATAATATTATTATTATATAATATTATAATATAATTTAATAATAATAATATTACTTTATAATAAAATTATTATTATTATATTATTATCATAATATTATATCATATTATATTTTTTCTTGTAAAGTATAATTATTTTATAATAATAAAAATAAGTAATAATATTATTATTATGATTTTTTTAATTATAGCGTGGCATTATTATTATTATTATTATTATTTTATTATAATAATAATTTTTATTATTATAGAAATGGCTTACATACAGTTATTATTATTATTATTATTATTATTATTATTATTATTATTATTATTATTATTATTATTATTATTATTATTATTATTATTATTATTATTATTATTATTATTATTATTATTATTATTATTATTATTATTATTATTATTATTAGACCCATTTAGAGCTACAAGAGGCAAATAGCTAAATACGGTATTCTTCCCAACTATCAATCGATAATGAGACAGTATCTGGTGAATCTCGTCTCAATCCCTTTCCGTCCTGATCTAGTAAGATAATGTAGCCAAATATGTTGAACATTATAATTAATTATACAATCATTGTATGAATTAATAATAGTATTATAATATTAAATAGTATTATAATAATAATAATAATAATATTATTATTATTATTGAATAATATAGTTGAGAAGAATACTGTATTCAACATATTATACAAATTAATGAATTATGAAAACATTTTTTTACTTTGCAAATTTATATAATATTTTATTATTTTTATTTGCGGGACAAGGCCCGTCCCGTCCCGATCCCGTCCCGAAAAAAAAGTGTCAATCCCGTCCTGATCCCGTCCCGTAAAAATTTCGCGGGACGAGTCCCGTCCCGGCTCAATCCCGTCCTGTCCCGTCCCGTGCCCACCCCTAATAAATTGTATTGAGTTAATGTTTATCTCTTAATTCATAATTTGAAATTTCATACGGACCATTGGTAAAATTGCGCTGACATAGATGGAAAAGAGTATACAAATTCGTATATTACATGATAAAATATAAAATTTTATTCTATGGTATTGAGTTAATGTTTATTTTGAAACATAAATGTCATTCACAAATTTATAAACTGTATTATCTACTAACATTATTCTTATACAATACTGATGACAGAAATTGTGCTGACAGCCTTATTTCGAATGCTTCAACCTCCTCTTGTAATCTCCCAATGAAAGCTTTCTATTTGTAGGTGGTCTTCTTGCTCTCTTTCTTACTACTGGGGGGTAACAGTTGATAGATTTGATCACATCAGGGATGTTTCCTTCATCTTCATCCAACACTGGATATATTGTTTCTGCATATGCTATACGCCAAGCGTCATTGCTGTAAAATTTTGCAACAAAATCAGACACATTTGCTTTTATGTGTGTAATGGCTGCTAGAGCATGTACACAAGGTATTTTCTCGACATCAAATACTCTGCACGTACATGTCCTCGCTGATAGATCAACTATAGCTACATCTCCTTGACCATTGATCTCAAATTGTGATTCATTCATCCTTTCTACTCTGCATACCCCAACTTGCGCTTGTGATTCTCTTATCACCTTAAGGATCTTAGGAGTTATTCGGTTTTGGTTTGCCAGTGCTTTCTCTCTTCTGTCCAGGAACCATGATGTGAGCTTTTCTCTAGCAAACTCCACAAGTGCCACAATGGGATAATCCTTTTTGCCTTTGAAAACGGAGTTCAAGCTCTCAGCATTGTTGGATGTCATCATGTTGTATCTATCACACTTTGAATGTGCTCTGACCCATTTATCAAAACCTGCTGACACCAGATATTCTGATAGTTTTGGACAGGTTGCTTCGATTTGTGCAAGGTAGTTGTTGAACTCTTGGATAGTGTAACTCTCTGCTGCTTTTTTGAATATTCTCCCCAGCTCTTTTTTCCTGAACGTCGCTTTGATGTTTTGTTTCAAGTGCCACATACATATGCAATGTGTAGCTGTTGGGTAAACTAAAGATACAGCCCTTGAAATGCTAGCATGTCTATCAGAGACAAACACTAAGTCATTTGATGGAGGCACAACCTTCAACAACTGATACATAAACCATTCCCAAGAGCTGTTGTTTTCGGAGTCAACAACACCAAAGGCAAGTGGAAAAATTTGTCTATCGGCATCTTGTGCAACTGCTCCAAGCAACGTTCCTCTGTATTCGCCAGTTAGGAATGTTCCATCAACAACAATAACCTGGTATATAAAGAAATAAAATTACTTATGTTATCGAAGTTAAGGAAATCGATGACAACAAAATTTGTGCTGACACTGTTTAAGACATACCTTCTTTAAGAGGGGGAATGCTCTGATGCACTGTCCAAAGGACAGAAAGAAGTACTGAAACCTATCTTCTTTGTCTTTTGAAATTAAAGCTATAGTCCCATTATTTCTCTCCATGAGCATATGGAAAAATGATGGTAAATCTGCATAATTTGATTCTGGTGTCCCCTTAACCATTTCGTGAGCTATTTTTGATGACTTCCATACTCTCCAGTAGGTAATTTGCATCTTTTTTTCTGTTCTCATCTTATCCATTATCTGTGTTGGTCTGTATCCAGCATCAACATTGTGTAATTATAGTCTAATTAGAAGAAATCATATATTAGAAAGCAAGATTAAATATATATATATATATACTATTTCTTAAAAAAAGTTCTCACCTTGATTCGATTATGCTTGCAATCACAGAAGATGAAGGTAGTTTGCAGTGTTTTGTCCTGAAATCCCATGTGCAGGTGTGCATGTCCACATACACTATGACCTCATGCCAAGTTGGACCAAAAGTTTTGACATGCACTTTCCATTTGCAGTTAGGATCTACACAATGCACCCTATAATACTTTGTATCTGATTTTGCCACAAGAAAACCAAATATCTCGGTTATTGACAAGAGTCCCAAAGCATGCTTAACTGCTTTCCTTGATGCAAAGCTTTTGCCTACACAAATCAAGTTTTGTGAATTGAGATTCACACTAGGCACAGTAGAGCTATCAGCATCCCAATCTTCTAGTGTAGTTTCTCTCCTGTGTGCTGTAGAATAGAATGCTCTCCATATTTCATCTGCAGAATCTTCATCAGTTGCGGTGTCACTGTTTAGAGAATTCATGTCATCTCCAGTATCTTCCAACAATACACCTTTCGTCGTGGTGTCACCGATCAATGTCATGTTATTTTCCCCTGTAGCAATGTTGGTTATAGTTGGATTGCATGTCACCAACTGTAAACTGTCAGCTGGGAATGGTTGTTGATCTTCAACTTGTTCACTATCTGATTTAATGCTGACACACAACTCCACAGCAAATTTAACATCCTGTAGGTCGGACAACCTTAAAAACTCTTTCAAATCAGCATCACATTCAACAAGAAGCGGAGCTCTTAACATTTTGAAAGGGTGTAAATGATTGAATTTCAATTCTAATGCACTATCTATATTGAATCTGTTGTGCACTTTTTCGGTTAAACCCTGTAATGTTATTGACTCGTCAATCATAAACACCTTTGAAGTAGTGTCTCCAACAAAGGTTGGGCATGAATCATCAAACAACCATTTCCCACCACATACAACTGTAATAATGTGGGTTGCCATCTTAATCTGCAGAGTATGAATTTAAGAGGATAAATACATTTACGTAATAACAAACACAATCTGATTAAAAACGATGACATGATCAACCAAAGTTAGTAAAATACACCTGTTATAAAAAAAATTCTTACAAAATTTGCACCTACGGTGCAAATTATTTATGAGTAAAATACAGTGGTGACATTAAAACTTTCAAAGTGTAATAAGGAATCTATAGATCATTGTATTGTCAAATGCAACAATAGATTAGCACCCCTTGTGCAATTTTTCTATTACTCACTTGTAGTGCTGACATGGCTCAATCAATGTTCAAAAACGATGACACAAGCAACCAAAGTGAGTAGAATACATCTGTTATGAAAAAGATTCTTACAAAATTTGCACCTACGGTGCAAATTTTTTTTGAGTCAAATACATTGGTGATATTAAAACTTTCAAAGTGTAATAAAGAATCTATATATCATTGTATTGTCAAATGCAACAATAGTTTTGCACCCCTTGTGCAATTTTTCTATGACTCACATATAGTGCTGGCATAGATCAATCAATGTTCAATAACGATGACACGAGCAACCAAAGTGAGTACAATACACCTACTATGAAAAATTCTTACAATTCTTACAAGAGCAACCAAAGTAAATAGACTACACCTGTTATGAAAAATATTCTTAACAGGCACCCCCTGTGCAATTTTATTATGACTCAATTGTAGTGCTGACATGGCTCAATCAATGTTCAATAAGGAAGTGTAGTGATGACATTAGCAATCAAAGTCTAATAAGGAATCAATACTTCAATATAGAGCGCAGATTCAAGTGTAGTGATGACATGAGCAATTAAAGTCTAATAAGGAAGGGATAATTCAATATAATGTCCAGATTCAAGTGTAGTGATGGCAAGAACACAATATTGGATGACATGAAACCAATATTTGATGTGACAGTTTGGAATATATATCTTTGAATCAACAAAATGAATACAATACACCTGTTGTGAGAAGAATTATATAAAACTTGCACTTCTGGTGGAAAACTTCTATGATTAAGGTCTACTAATTAGTTGAAACAATCATAGTGAAATCACATCGTAAGCAATCGTAGTGATGACTTGAGAAATGTAAAATATTAACAAGCATAAATAACCATAAACATACACAGATTCGATTTGAAACTTGAAGATTACACATATACAGAAAAAAATGCTCATAAA
The DNA here is from genome assembly GCA_963922045.1 of Persicaria maculosa. Lineage (NCBI taxonomy): Eukaryota > Viridiplantae > Streptophyta > Magnoliopsida > Caryophyllales > Polygonaceae > Persicaria > Persicaria maculosa. The sequence continues at coordinate 20,471,727 of OY998258.1, forward strand.
CATTAATTCATGATTAAAAAATCAATCAAAATTTGCGCCAAAGGCGCAAATTTTGATGCATTCTATAACATTATTCATTTGATTCTACTGTATGTGTGACTCCATAACCTTAATCACTTGATGCATAAAAAATGAATCAAAGTTTTCGCAAAAGGCACAGATTTTGATGCATTCAATAGTAGTAATCATTCTGTTCAACTATATTTCCATACTGTTATAGCATATATAAGCATAGATAAACACAAATTTGACGTAATCTACATTTGTAATCACACGATTCCAATTAGTAATCGCAAAACTGAAGCAGTAATAAGGCGCAAATTGAAGCAGTAACCGCAAAACTGAAGCAGTAATCGCAAAACTGAAGCATAAATAAACACAGACTAAAGTAGTAATCGCAAACCTGAAGCAGTAAACCAAAAAATTCTACGAAATTTGCGTCGAAGGCGCAAATTTAAGCAGTAATCGCAAAACTGAAGCAGTAATTGCAAAACTGAAGCATAGATAAACACAGACTGAAGCAGTAATCGCAAAACTGAAGCAGTAATCCAAAAATTCTAGGAAATTTGCGCCTTCGGCGCAAATTTCCGCCTTTGGCGCAAATTGTAATCGACTTCAAATTCTAGCAAAATTGACTATCAACTTAAAATCATCTAAATTCTAGTATCAACTTAGAATCATCCAAATTCTAGTAAAATTTGCGCCTTTGGCGCAAATTGTAATCGACTTCAAAATTATAATCGAATACTTTGCTTACCTGATTCTCTAGAATAGACTTCAAAATCGATCGCTTGGATAATGTCGGAATGGTAATCTGTCGGAAATCCTAACAATCGTCGGCGAGCAGGTCGGGAGGGAGAAAGAGAGAGCGTCCGGAGATGGAGAGCTGGAGGAGAGAGAAAAGCGCTTGTCGAGAGACGGTGAAGCCTTATATTTTGGACATTTTGCAAAAATGTCCCAAAACGCGGATGTTTCGCAAAATAAGCCCATTTTCGTGGCTATTTTGCAAAATCCCCCATTTTTTATTTTCTTTAATTCTACTTTTTTCTTCTTTTTCCTTTAATTTTCTTTTTTCTGTAATTTTACTACCTATCTATATCTATATATCTATGTAAACTCTTAATTTAGAAGAGTTTAGGATGATGTGTCAATCTTAGAGACATTTTAGGAGTTTTGATCAATCATTTTTTTTCTTTAATTCTCCCTTTTTCTTCTTTTTTCCTTTAATTTTCTTTTTTATGTAATTTTACAACCTATTGGGCTTTATTCAAAACATTGAATATAACTATTGATTATGGCACATCACATTTAAACAATGTTATAATGATATTGATATTATTATTACTGAGTAATTTAAAATATCTATATTTTTGTATTAGACTTTACATAAGATTTTTAAAAAATAATTTTCTGAGATAATTATAAGATACATTTGTTGTAAAGTTTTTTTTTATGATTTTCATCTTAATATTTATTAATATTTTTATATATAATATTTTAGTTTTAAAAAAACGCGCCATGGCGCGAGAATCGTACTAGTTTTAGTTAATTGATAAAAAATGTAAATCAAAATTATTTTATAGCCGTACTTAGTACTTACTACAAATTATTAATAGATAAATATTTGATAGGTGTTATTTTATTTATATCTAGATAATTTTTTTTGTGGAAAGAATCATTTATATTAAAATTAATTATTTGATAGCTATTATTTTATTTATATCTAGAATAATTTTTATTTTAATACTATATGTCATGCACCTTTTGATCGTTGTTAGTTTAATTCTTACATTGTAATTCAAATTTATTATTTTTGTCGTTTTTAATAGGTTTTTATATAGATAATCAAGTATAATTTTAAATTAAAACAAAAACCGTTTCAGCTATATACACCGCAAATCCCCACGTCCTTAGAGACGTGCTTGCACGTCCTTAAGGACGTGCAAGTGGGGTGAGAGCCACCCGAGGACGGACGTGCAAGCCCGTCTACTAAATGGCGAAGAGGAGCACGTCCTCAGGGACGTGCTGCACGTCCTTAAGGACGTGCAAGCCCGTCTACTAAATGGCGAAGAGGACGTGCCTCTTCGTCTTCATTCCATCTTCGCTTCACTCCAGAGAGAAATCGAGAGAGAGAGAGATTGCCGGAGAGAGAAATCGAGAGAGAGAGAGAGAGAGAGAGGTCACCGGAGAGAGAGAAAGAGAAAGAGATCGAGACAGAGAGATGGAGCCGGAGAGAGAGGAGGTGGTGGAGCTGGCGGCGCTGGTGGCTGAGGAGGTTGGTGGTGGGGGTGGAGCCCTGGGGGAGGGGGTGGCGGTGGAGCAGGTGGCCGGGGGTGGTGGTGGGGCGGCGCCCATGGAGGTTGAGGAGGGTGGTGGTGGTGACGGTGGTGGTGGTGGAGCCGCAGAGCCGGCAGCGTCCGATGGTGGTGGTGGTGATGGCGGCGGAGTGGCGGAGGCGGAACCGCCGCGGAAGCGGCGGACTATGGAGGTTTCGCTGGTCCCGACCCCACCGGTATGTTCTTTGATTTATTTATTTTGTTTGATTTATTTTTATAGTTTTATATTATAGTTTAGATTTAAATATATAATATAATTTGATAGATTATAATTAGTTTAGTATATAGTTTGATAGATACTATATAATTTGATAGATTATATAGTTTTAGTATATAGTTTGAAAGATACTATATAGTTTATATATTTTGATAGTTTTAATGGAAAAACAAAAAAAAAACGATTAATATATATATATTACAAGATATTAAAACATATTACAATATATTAAAAGACATTAAAATAAATTAAAATAAAAATATTAAAATTTAATAAATTAAATTAAAATAAATTCTAATTGAAAGACAATAAAAACATTAAAATATAATAAAATACATAGAAATAAATTTAAATTGAAAGAAAATAAAAACATTAAAATATAATAAATTATAATAAAATACATAAAAATAAATTAAAATTGAAAGAAAATAAAAAAATTAAAATATAATAAATTATATTAAATTATAATATAATAAATTATAATAAAATACATTTCATAATAACAGGTAGGGAGACTCATGAGGGGGGTCGGTACCCTCCGACCTGTTACGTTCGCCGACCGGGCAGTGGTCAGCCAGATTCCAGAGGAGACGGTACCCGACAGTTCGACAGCCACAGTCGACGATCTGCTTGCGTTTGCAGAGCGGTACCAGCAGTCGATGGGGACCCCCCGGCCGACGAGCACGACAGCTTCTGGAAGGGTCTGCCAGGTTGGGATCCTTCTGGCGATGCGATGATGGGGACCCCCCGGCCGACGAGCACGACAGCTTCTGCCAGGTTGGGATCTTGAGCGACCTCTTCCTCGCGTATCCCGACGGGATACGCCTTCTCCGAAGGTTCCATTACGTCATCATAATGGACAGCACATACAAAACAAATGCGTAAGTTACTTAATTACGATTACATTATTGCACATATAGCCAATTATAAAGTATTTTATATGTAACATATTTACACTTGCAGATATGAGATTCCTTTGTGCGAGGTGGTCGGGTTCACACCCTCAGGCAATACTTACTGCATCGCCTATGCCTTCATGTCGCAAGAGAACGAAGACACATACGTCTGGGTGTTGCGACAGCTTCAGATCTTGCTTGGGACGGTTCGAACGTCTTTTTTTATTACCTATTCATGATTTTCATATATATGTCAATACTCTAACTCTAATTTTCCGTTCTCATAGATCTGATTGCGTCCTAACGCTCCTCTTCCGCCGCCTCCGCCATAATGGGTCGAACATCATCATCCGAGCGTCGAAGGATGGGATGCTCCGTTTCAAGCTCAGATTGAGAGATTTCGAGCCTTGCGTGCCGAGTCCGGCCGTCCTTTACTATTTTCTTAGATTGTATTCCACAACTTTATTAAAATTATGAATGTAAACCTTTTTTTCCGTTCTTTGTAACGTTATTCGCATATTATCCGAATGAAAACTTTAACAATTATTGTTTTCTATTTAATTTGACCCTAAATCCTTCAAATCCACTAGCTAAACACTTCAATTTTATCAATTAACATTACAAAACCGTCGAAAAACCTAAACCCTAACCCTAAACCCTAAACGCAAAACCCTAACTAGGGTTTGCACGTCCTTAACAATGTGCAAGCATTGCAAGTCCTTAGGGACGTGGTCTTAAGGACGTGCAATCCGGATTTACGGTGTATATAGTGACACCCGTAAAAACATGAGATTGAGACCCTTTTCTATTGATTGATGATAGAGCTATTTATGCCTAAAAATCTTAGCCTTGCATTATCCAGAGCCCACCAACTGACGGAACCCTAGCTCTGCCTCAGGCCCTCAGCCAGTCGGCCGTACTCATCTCACAGCGAATCCTCCGATCTTGTGCGTGGCCGCGTTTGCAGAGGCTCACACTGCTTGGCTCATACTGTGCCTTTGGTAGCTTCTGGTGGTCCACGGTTCCTCTTCCTCTACTGGGGGCGGCGGTGCTTTCTGGTGGCTGTGGCGACTCTGTCGTCAATTCCTTCCTCACCCCAAATTCATCTTCTTGTTCTGTTAGTGCCTTAGTGGCGACTTTGAGGTAATCATTAAGTTTTTCTACTTAAGCTCGAGCCCTAACTTTTTAGGCTTCTGGGTTATCTTGTGTGTCACTGGCTTATTTTGAAGGTTTATTATGGAAGCTATGGAGTTTTATAGATACTGTATTGATGACGAAATTATGATATGCTCAAATTAGTTGCATTGCATCTATTTGTTAATCAATTTTGTGAAATTACGATATGAGTTGAAAATTATCAGTCATTCGACTCCTGTGTTTGTTAGTTACTTATGTTATTCTTCTTGATTTGATATTACTTATGCTGACTTTGATTTGATTTGATTCACTAGTTCCTTCCCTATTTGATTCCCCTGATAACCTTTTTTTTTTCGCTGATAGAATTCAAAGTGACTTCAGTTCTCACTTTCCTATGGACGAAAAACCTAAGTGCACAGTTTACATTGGTAAGTTTCAGTTCTCATTCCTCTTTCTGATGGATAAATGTGGTTATACTAATCTATATTTCCATGATTTCTGTGATTTATCCTTTCTCTGCTTTTCGAATTCACTTTCCGCATGCCAAATTTCTGGAGACTCGAAATAGATGCTACAGAAGCTTCCACAGATGATCCCTTGATCTTCTTCTACCAGGCTGACTTTTCTGGAAGAAGCTGTTTAATTTACAAAAACACATTCCCATGTGCTTTGCACTTCATGTGGGTAGAATAAGTGGCGGAGTCAGGATTTTGATTAGGGGGTGTGAAAAAAAAGTTCAGAGTTTTTTTTTTATTGCATATATTTGAAGGAGAAATTATTTTAAAACAATATTGATAAAACCACTAAAATTGTGATTCATATATGTAATTTTTAATTAAAATAATTGATAGAAACAAAACAATATAGGAAAAAAAAATGAAGGAGAATTTTTTTAAAAACTAATATTGAAAGAAAACATTAAAATTTTAATTCAAATTGTAATTTTTAATTGAAATAATTGGAATGAACAACAATATAGGAAAATTATCAAAGGAGATATAGATGTTTGAACCAAGACCTTTTTGGTCCTCCTTCCCCCTCTCTACCAACTAAGCTAATAAAGTTACTTGTTATAAAGTTCATTTAAAGCTCTTATATTACATTACTACCCCAAAATACTATTTATATGTAAAAGAAAATTGTATTTTTTTTCCTACCAGGGGTGCTAAAACACTTGCGAGCACCCCCTAGCTCCACCCATGTGTAGAATAGTTGTTGGTAGTTGATATATTTCAACTAATTAGATGAACATAGCAAAGGCAACTTTGATATTTTGTTTCCCCCTCCAAGGGAAAAGATTTTTTTTTAAGCTCATGTTTGTAAGATATGATGGATTCTCTTGAAGTGGAAACAGGGTTTTATGCTTCAGTGAAAGATGGGTTGTGTTGATGGACTAGTATATAAATCAGTTTGCTTCCCTTGTATTTGAAACTTAGAGAACATATTGTTTATGAGCATTAACTAGTCAAGTGTGGAAATGCCTCTGTTGCATGTACATAGAAGCAATTAGTATCAGCAAATTGTATCAATCTTATCATGAAACTTATGTCATTCTTTACATAAAGCACTAAAATTTTAACTCTGTATTGTGTTTTCTTGCTGAACTTATGGCATATAGCTTTTACTCGTTTCGCTTTGTTGTGGAAGTTTATTTGTCAATATATTTTTGTCAATTTTGTTGGCAGGCAACTTGGATGACAGGGTAACTGACAGGATATTGTATGATATACTTATCCAAGCTGGACGTGTAATTGATTTGCACATTCCTCGCGACAGAGAAACCAATAAATCAAAGGGCTTTGCATTTGCTGAATATGAGACTGAGGAGATTGCAGATTATGCTGTGAAGTTATTCTCTGGTCTTGTTACTCTCTACAATAGGACCTTAAAGTTTGCGGTATGTCCTCACCTCATTTTCTCATATACTCCCTCCGTTCGCGAAAACTTGTCATTTTAGCTCTTAGCACATTTTTTAAGAAACCCAATAATCTACTCCATTTTTTACTAATTTACCCTCATTTATTATTCTACTTTTCAATGACATGTTTTTATGAACAAAATCGTACCTCTAAAATGACAAGTTTTCGCGAACGGAGGGAGTATGGTTTATTCTGCATATGTGTAAGAACCTTCCATGCAATATGAGAGTGGAATATTTCACCTGGAAGCATCTTTGTTGAACTCTGCCTATATTTTCCGAACTAGGGCACATCTTGATTCCTGAATTTGCATTATACATAATGGATATCGACTACTGAGGGATGCTTCAGAAGCTGTTTATCGCTGTTTTGTCATTCCTTTTTTAAATGATGAAATGTTATAATGTCAGTAATTATCTGAAATGTTTCTGATCTAATTGACAGATATCAGGACAGGTTAAGGCCTCTCCTAACAAGTTAGCACCAAACATGCAGTATTCCAGTCTGTCTTTGACCTCTGGTGCCTCATATTCTTCGCACAATAGTACGGATGCTTATCATTCTGCGAGGTTCTCTACCCCTTCTCAATTTCCGTCAAATCGGCCAAACTCTGACTCAGAGGAAGGAGGTAATTCTTTCTTCATTAGTTAATTTGATGTACTGGATTATTTTTCTTCTTCTCAACTCATCCTGCAGTTTTCTGATGTTTCTTGGTAAATCCTCAACCTTTTATTTTCTTTCAACAGAACCGGGCCCTCCTGGCGTGAGACAAGAATCTAATCAGTATAGATCTCATTATGATGGCAATAATAGTGATTTCACTCGAAGAGCCTTCGGACAGCATTACTAGATCTAGGCGAGTTTGTCATGACAAGAATGGTCCAGTTGCTTATCCCATCGACTAAAACCTTTGAAGGTTGTCTAGATGACCACTGAAATCGATGTCAATTATGCTGATTTTGTATCCTCTAATCATCAAGTTTATTATTGCAGTCGATATGGCTCAAGTTTGTTGACTAATGTCACTATGTACATGTTGGACATTCACTGTAGCATGGGAATTTTATTTGCATATGGAATGTTGCTACAGCTTATCTGGAATGTTACTTTTAAACCTTTGCCCCATTGTTTAATTTTAAGCCCCAAACTTTCGAACATCACATGAGTTGCATGACATTTTTGGCCCGTTTGTTAAACCACCATTGTCAAAAAAAATACTATAGAAATCACCCAAAACTTTGTTAAACCGCCATTGTCAAAAACACCCTCACTCTTGTGCTTTGAGATTATTTTTCTTCATCTATCTCATTTTAGGGTTGAGGAAAATATGAGTTTTGTTTTATTTGATTGATATGATTCTTTTTACTTGTATATATACACACACAAGGGCGGGCTAATCTTGATCTTGCTACCGATGCAAGGAAGGGCTCTCAAAACTCAAAAGCATTCATGGAGGGAAGAAAAACAAAATTGGACAGCTGAAAATCACAAATATCACCATACTGAAGGAACACCCCTCCCAATCATCCATTATGACTAACCATTGCTCAATTGCCACTAAACTTATCAATTGCATGATTTCTATGGTTCTCCAATGGCATCAAACCGGTATATTGCTCTTGGTGTCTGTTGCTAATCTTATTCTAACCCCCAAGGCCACAACCCACCTGAACCAAACAGTGTCTGAATAGCAAAATATAACTAGCAAAATCAGTTCCAAAAATGTGAAACAGATGAGGCAAAATGTGCAGAAAAAGGAGTCCCAGCTAACTGCTAAGGTATACAATATATTTTGATAAGATACAGTAAAACTCGAATGAGAAGACACTACTTTTCTTACTAGTATACAAGTGCAAATTGACATGTTTGTACCCCCTCAATCTTGAGTGTTTATGTCCCACTGTTTCTTCCCTTCAAAATCTCTTTCCTGAGATTACAATAGAACAACATCAAGCAAAAAAAATAGCAACGTTCTGTGTGAACATGAACAGCACACTCAATTAAAAACATATAAAGATTATATGAAAAGAGAGCATGTTACCATTCCCACATTAAATCAGCCTTGAGAAAGCGTCACTGCCTTCAATCATTACACAGATCAAGATCTTCGCTCCACCTTCCTTTCACTCGATCTACTTGATCTTTTCTCTTCTGCTTCTCTGCGCTTTTGTTGCCTGCAATTTCACAAACTATAAGTGCAAAACCAAAGGTTTGAACATGATTTTGATCTCTTAATGCTACTCATATAAACACACCAAAAAGGGAGACTCCAATTGGACTTACTCTATGAACATAAATTAAACAATTCTAACGGACATTTTGGGATTGTTATCACCTTCATAACTTAGCCAACAACAATTTGCAACACTGTTATCCATATTACGGTTGACAATGTAGACTTGCAAGAGATTAGAAACAGAATTTGGTTTCAGCAATGACACAAAAGACTGGAAAAATTAAATGCGAATGCTTGTAACAGAATCAACACATAAATATACTTTTTCTAACTCTAAATTCAAGGAAATTGTAATATATAAGTGGGGCTTGTAAATATTTAGTTACTTGTGGGAGGCCCTAGAAGGAACTATGGCATACATAAGAAGATAACCATTTGTTCAAGACATCCATCATCTTTTTGTCAATTTGGCTTTAGCCAAAAGGGCCTGTCAGCCTGTAGACTAGTGGTTAACGGAGTGAGCTCCAAGCCTCCAAAAGGTTATTAGCTACAGCTAATAAACTTCCATTTAAGAAAGAGAAAAGCTAAACCACCATCAAACTGCATAGCATCAACAGCAGGAAAATGTAAAGCAGTCAAACAATAACCTCAATGAGCGGTATAAACACTATGAACAAGGAAAACAAGCCAAAGATAACAATATTTCAAAAAGCACAAAGAACTCACGCAAACATAGCATAACCCGATCCAGCATTAGCTGCAGACAGAAATGTTGCATGAGCACCTACAGAAGTTTGAGCCACCTGTCCACCTCCTAATGCACTCCTTTGATCACCATCTACCTATAAATAAATGAAATCAGCAAGGGCAATGGTTTCATGTGTCATTCACTAAAGACTAAAAGTAGAATGAAATACCTTATCCCATTTCGACTTCTTGTTTTGCCGACCCTCTCTCAAGAGAGCATCAGCTGACACTGAAGAAGAAAGCGAACCACCTGAAGGCAAATTGGGAACACCTGCTCATAATGGTATTTCACCAAGATAAGAAAGCCAATCATCTAATTGAGCAACTCAAAATCTGTATGGAATAACATAACAAAAGGACCTAAACAATTCAAGCATATAATGATGCTCATAAATATGTAAAAGCATGGAACGAATGAATGCTTATCAAAGAACTTCAGGGCTAAACTGTAGAGAAGTTGACATGTAGTCATGTACCTGAAACAGTCATGCTAATCTTAGCTGCAGCAAGAACAGCAGCCTGCTGGGTTCCCGCCGAAACAAAATCCACTCTTGGACTCTTCTTCTTTTCTTGCTCTTTCCTCTCCATTTCAAGTTTCATGTCAACTTCTGCTTTTCCATAGAGCCATAAAAAAATCAGAGCAAATGAGATACCGGCATTGCAGCCATAAAAGCATGTATGGAAAAATTCAATGTTTGAAAACACAAAGCAAGAACACAAAGACTTAATAACCTATTGCATCACAATAGTCACTTTCATCATATCCATGAGGGTCAAAAACATCCTTGCTGAAGCAAGACCCTATCTGATCAATGTCTTGATAACTCACAGCATGCAGAAGGAAGTCAGGATTTCGATAGTCCTTCCTGTTGCGAACCTCTGCATTAAAACTTTTTCCCATCCTCTTATATGCAAGAAACTTATTTATCTTCTCCTGCAAAGTAGAAGACAATTTCAATTTAAGAGACATAAAATGTATTGTAGATTTTTGGTGATCGTAATATTAAAAAGAAGCCTATGCATAAAACAAATAAATAAAAGAAGCAAATTCACAGATTTTTCTAGAGCACATAGATGGAAGCATAAATAAAGTCTGTAAATGGAAAACCACCTCAAAAAAACAGGGGAAATGCAACATAACTTAAAAACAAGAGATTAAAAAAAAAACATCATCCAACATACCAAGAATTCACAAAATTCAAACAACATTTTAACACAAAATAGTGATCTATCAGATCAGAAGCATCGGCATACAGTGGTAAAAAAAATAACAGAAAAACAAAAAAGTATATTTATTAAACACATGAGCTATCTACATAACCAGAAATGTGGGTAAGTAGAAATCTATATCTATATTATATATATATATATATATATATATATATATATATATATATATATATATATATGTAACTAAAGTCGATGCATAGAGTCCTCCTTGACGTCCTGTGGTTTATTGTGGAAAACATTCTCCCGCCAATTTTTTTTATTAAATAATATGTAGCATATGTACCATTTTATAAGGAAAAAGAGAAAAAAAATTTGAAAATACACACACACACACACATATATATATATGATATATTTTGGTAATTGTTATATATCTATATATCTAGAAGACATCTCCTGAGTAAGAGAGTATTCAATTTCTTATTCGTGATAGAGATTTTGCTACAACTCTATTGGAACAATTTTCGTAACTAATTAAGAAGTTTAAGAGTATTATTCATTAATAGAAAAGAAGTTCTAGTTCAGTTTATAATAAAAATAAATTTAATCAATGAAAAAAAGAGTACGTTGGATATAAGTTGCAGTTTAGTTTGTTAAAAAGAATAGTTTTCAAAGAAAATTGTAATTTGAATTTATTGCATTTATTATCATATTTTTAATATATAATTGATGTAATATTAGAACATAGAGATCAAGGCTGACTATTTATATATATAAACAAAATTGCAAGTGCTAATCTTTAGAAGAAACATTAGAAAGAGTGCAAAATAAGAATATTTATATACTTCAAATCAGTGTTTGGGAGTGGCAAACAAAATCGAATAAAATCACAACAGCTCAAATAGAGTGCAACATACTTGCAACTCCCCAGGGCATTTGGCATTTGATGGAGGAGGAAGAAATTCATCCAGTGGATCAACATCTTCAGAAATATTAGGATTACTAGCTCCTGCCAAATCTTCAGTTTCAGATTCCTTTGCAGCATTTTCTTCTGCCTCAGAGACTGAATTCTCTACTCGAACAGATGGCGGGGGAGTGAAATGAATGCTTGGTGTTGACATCTCTATATTGTCAGCCAACAGCCCCTCCTGAATGTCGGCTGAAGCATCAAGCAAAATCAAAGAAGATATAAATAGATGGCTTCAAATTTACACTCCAAGTAAACCATAGAACTATAAGGAACAGATAAACAATGTAATTTATGGAAGAACAACGAATGGTAAGCATACCATTTCCACTCTTGGCATATTGATCAGGCATAAACCTACTATTTGCCAAAATCTCACCCTCCTATAAACATCAAGAGCAAAATCAATAACAGATAAATGCTTTCCAGCAATTAAACCAGGATCAAACCAATAGAAGTACAAAAAAATTCCCTTGAATAATAGCTGCAGAAAAACCACTGACTAATTTAGAAAAATAAGTGTGCCCTGAAGAACCCTAAAAATTCCAGTAGGCAGAAAGAGGAACAGAAATGGACAGTGAATTGCAAAATAATACCTCGGCCTCCGGAGACATGGCAACCTCGTCGTGGCCATAATCGACAATGGTAGGCCTGTCCCGCCTAGACCTTTGCGGATGGATGGCCACCCCATCTCCCTGAGGGGTCGGAGGCCTCAAATTGCTCCTAGTTGGAGTAGAGCTGGTATCCAGTTGCTGCATAGGCGAGGCGTCATTCACCACGCCAGCAAACACAGCGTCAGGCCCCTTGGATTCCAGTAGTTCTGAATCATTCATCTCTAAATCTTCGCCTCCGGATCGCAGTTGGGGCTCCGGTTTGTCTTGGCCGGCTTCATCGTCGTTTCTATCAGCGTCTTCCATGTCGTCGTCGTCATCTTGATACATGAACTTGAGCATGTTGAAAGCCTCCGATTCCTCCTTGCGGGACGCCATGGAAGTAAAGGCAGCCTAGAATAGAAGTTTTAGGTTTGCGGAGAGATCTTAGGATGAAGGAACCAAAACCCTAATTATGCAAACAGCATAAAGAGAGAACTCGCGGCGAATTGTAGTCGCGGCGAATTGTATAATTACGATGGAGAGAGAGGAGAAGAAGGAATGGCCGGGGACGGTGAGCCAGGAAGCGACGGTGGTGTTGGGCGGCTCTGTCAATTCTCAGTGGAAACTTCACTGATGAGATCAGTTTGGGCTATTCTGGCAAGCCAGCCTTGCTTGGTGACCAATACGAGTTCGACTAACCGATGAAATGGTGTACTGGAGTTAATTTTAGAGAAATAAATAATAATATAATATATTAGCGTAGTTTATAAAAAATTATATAAGTCATAATCTATCTATATGTATTTTTACTTAATTGATAAAAATATAAATAAAAATATTTTATAGTGATACTATCCAAAAATATTAAGAGATATATATATATGAATTATTTGATAGGTGCATTTATTTATATCTAGATTATTTTTTGGAAAAATTTAGTCAAATATACTTTTTAGAAAAACTAATTAAGTAAATGTTCATATTTAAACGGATATTAAGTGAGTGTCCACAATTTTTATGTAATACCAACTTTACATACCCTTGTTATTATAATTTTCTCACCCCTCTCATTCGCTCAGTACAGGAACACTTCTTCGCGTCTCTCCTTCGCTCCTACCACAGAGTCGCCGGCGTTCGCTCCTGCTGGTGTTCGCTCTTACTAGTAATCTCCACTCCCTTTCTCTTTCCCACCCTTCTCAATCACTTCCCCCTCTTTTCGGTTCCCTTCCCCTTTCAATATGAGGAATTTCATTATTTAGCCCTAAATTCGATTGCACTTGCTTATACTCTAGATGTGAGTTTTTAGTGTGTTTCCCTTGAACCTACACAATTTGTGGACAGAAGAAAAGCAAATCGATTTAATAGACTTCACCTACTCGATTGGATTCGGATCTGGGAAAACAAACCCTAGCATGTTTGGCGACAATTTGTTAAACTTGCAAAATATGTCAATTTGTTTAATATTGGTGACAATTTGTTAAATCTAATCATTTCGAGATGTTAATTTTATGATTTGGGACAACAAGTGCGGATTTTTGTGTGAATACATTGCTCTGATGACAATTTGTTTATGTTTTTTTAGGGTTTGTGTGTTTCTATCTACTTCAAATGGATAATCCAAGTTTGTGTTCTTACTGATGAATCTAATTCGTTCTTACTTTATATGTTGTTCTATTTCAAGTGTTTACCATTGCTTGTTTGTTTTGGTGACAATTGCTTGTTTGGTAACAATTAGTATTTAGCTTGATTCTATATCATCAATTTAAATGAGACTATCAGGGGTTTGCTTCATTGTTTGGTGACAAATGGAATTTATGTTGTTATTTTTAGATTGGTGACAATTGGTAGAGTTATATATTATGTTTTGGTGACAAATGGAATTTATGTTGTTATTTTTAGATTGGTGACAATTGGTAGAGTTATATATTATGTTTTGGTGACAAATGGAATTTATGTTGTTATTTTTAGATTGATAACAATTGGTAGAGTTATATATTCTGTTTGGGCGACAAATGGAATTTATGTTGTTATTTTTAGATTGGTGACAATTGCTAGAGTTATATATTCTGTTTTGGTGACAAATGGAATTTATGTTGTTATTTTGTTGTTGTTTTTTTAGATTGGTGACAATTGGTAGAGTTATATATTCTGTTTTGGTGACAAATGAAATTTATGTTGTTATTTTGTTGTTTTTTTAGATTGGTGACAATTGGTAGAGTTATATATTCTGTTTCGATGACAAATGGAATTTATGTTGTTATTTTGTTGTTGTTTTTTAGATTGGTGACAATTGGTAGAGTTATATATTTTGTTTTGGTGACAAATGGAATTTATGTTGTTATTTTGTTGTTTTTTTAGATTGGTGACAATTGGTAGAGTTATATATTTTGTTTCGATGACAAATGGAATTTATGTTGTTATTTTGTTGTTTTTTTAAGATCGGTGACAATTGGTAGAGTTATATATTATGTTTTGATGACAAATGGAATTTATATCTCATTTAGCTATAATGTAATTTTCATTATCCTTATGTTCAATTATAGTGGAAGTTATAATGTAATTTTCCTACTTTATTTACTTCTTCATCAGTATGTATACCTAGACACGGCCACGGGTCACGGGTCGGGCGGGTCGACCCGTGACCCGCCGAGTCGGTGACCCACCGGGTTAGGGTCCACGGGTCCGAGGGTCGGGAAGGGTTGAGGGTTAGGGTTAGGGTCGAGTGTATTGGAATCCGTGACCCGGCGAGTCGACCCGTCTGACCCGTCGGATTGGGACATTTGAAAAATCTAGCCGTTGGGTGTGGGTCCCACCACTTGACCGTTTTTTTTTAAATCTAGCCGTTGCTCGGGTTTAAACGTAGGCTCGAGCCTATAAATAGGCATTCCCTCTTCCCCAATTCATTTTCCTTATACATCAATCAATCAAATCACTCATATTTCATCCAATCTCGTCGTAATGGCCAGCAAAGGCAATAAAAAGCGGATCCTCGACATCGAGCTCCTCCACCTTGTTCGATCATTTCAAGAAGGTCGTCCAAGCTCCGGGCAAGATAGAAGCGGAGTGTTGCTATTGTGGTCATAAGTACAAGATCACTAACAACTTGGGTTATGGCAACCTGAAGAATCATCCCGAAAAAGAAGTCGAAGCATCGGGATCGTCGGGTAATAAGTAATTAGTATTTTAGTCTTGTGTTGTGTTAAGTTTATGATGTTGTTCAAATATGAACGTATGAAGAAGTAAATAAAGTAGGAACTAGGAAGTAAGTTCGTGTTTTAGGTTGTAATGTCACGCATGACGTGATGAATCGCCGAGCCCGATATCGACCGGACAATGAATCCGGTACGAGTTTGTAATCGTTGTTCGGTTTGTAATAAGATTGTGTGTTATGTTATGTGTGTATTATTTTGTTTTTTAACTAATCCAACATATAAATTAATAAACCTAAACGGCTAAACATATAAAAATAACAACCTTTGAATTTTAAAAAATACTAAAAACATTTTATATGATACAATGACAAAGTAAATAATTAAAAAAAAAAATCAAAACCCACCCGGCCAACGACTCCAAAACCCACCCTAACTCCCCAACGGTCGGGAACAATTTAAAAAAAAAAAGGACTGCCCAACGGCTATTTTTTTTTGAAAAAGCAAAGGCCGACCCGTCGGGTCGACCGTTGGACCCGGCCGGAAATGGCTCCAAAACCCACCCCATTTTCCCTATAAATACTACCCCTTCCCTCCCATTTTCATCACACCATCTCATCACATCTCCTACTCTCTAATCGCTCTCTAATCGAGGAAGTCGGAAGTCGGTGGTTCACGAGTCAAGAATTCCGAGAATTCGGCGCTTCGCATCACCAAATCCTACTTCTATCATCTCTTTCTTTACTTTCATTATTCCGTCATTTGTCTTAATTATATATTTATATTATTTTAACAAATATCTAATCCACTTTTATTGAAAATGTTTTCACGAGGTCGAAGGAGCGTTAGCGGAGCCCCGTCTTCAAGCAGGGGGGGAAGCGGCATGGGATCGGGTCACCAACCGGAGCCTAGCCTTCGACGTAGCGCCTCCGTCTCCGGACCTGGAGCGGGCGGATCTCGACGACGTCGGGATCAGGCACTACTCGATGAGCATCCGGGAATTGAGGAGGAGGAAGTTGCCGCTCTGGAAACTCCCTCCATGCCCTCAACCATCCCGACTCAGGAGTCCGGGTTGGAGGCCGAGGCCGATCCCGACGGCGACCCCACCGACTCGCAACCAGTCGCTTTTAAGGCCGTCACAATGAAATTTTGGTTCACGAAGGGCCCGCCTGCACCGGGATGGGGCGAAAACTATTCCTCCGTCAAGCAACTTCTGCCCGAAGGTCTACAAACACAAGAAGGGGAACGGATATGGAAACTACGGACGTCATATCGAATCGAAGCATCCGGAGAAACTTGGCTTGGTGAAAGGCCAAACACAACTTTCCGGGTACGCAACTACTTCCTCTCAACCCCCTGGTTTATGGAGTTATGATTATGCTAGTTGTAGTGATAACTTTGCTGAAATGATAGCGGCCGAAGGCCTAGCTTATAACTTTGCACAACGTTTAAGTTTCAACGAATTTATTACGGAAAATGTTCAGCCCGCTTGGCAACCTATGAGTCGAAACACGGTTAAGAGGAAAATGATAAAAAGGTATAACACTCGCAAAGCTGAATTAATTGAATATTTTCAAAAACATATCGATTTACATGTTTCAATTTGTAGTGATATTTGGATCGACCATTGGCAACACCACTCATATATGGGTGTTACTTGTCATTGGGTGGATGAACGGTTCATTTTACACAAACGAGTTTTGGCTTTTCGAGTTTTTGACGAGGTCCACACGGCCCGTAACATAGCTGCGGTTCTTTTAAGAGTTTTACATGAGTATAGATTGACTCAAAGAGTTTTTTCAATCGGTTTTGACAACGCATCCGCCAACGCCGCCTCTATCCCAGAGTTAACACAATATTGCCAGCCCGGGATAGGGGAGAGATTTTTTCATATTCGTTGCGCACCTCATATTTTAAACTTATGTGCTCAAGATGGTTTAACGTATTTACAACAGTTTACCGAACCTATTCGATTTGTCTTACGGGCACTTTGGCGAAGCAAACAGCTTCGCCATCAATGGCACCATTTTTGTCGGTCTAACAACCTTCGCCCGAAGAACTTCCCCTGAGATGTTAGCACTCGGTGAAACTTGACATACAAAATGATTTATGATTCTTATCAATATAGAGAAGTTCTTTCCGCTTTTGCCACCCAACACATCCCAGATTCAAACGTTTTTGGGGATGTGTGGGTTGTGGCTCGAGATATAATTGAGGTTTTCAAGGTTTTCCACGATACAACCGAAACTTTTAGTCATGCTTACATTCCTACATCTAGTGTTTTCTGTTTTGTTGTAATGAACATTGCCATACCCCTCCAGGACTGGCTTCAAGTGCAATGCATATTCGAGTCTGTTTTCACCATGCGGGCGAAATGGTTGTCTTATTACAAAGTTATTCCTGATATTTTCCTCGTAGCTTGTTGTTTCGACCCTAGATACAAATTAATTGGGTTTCAAAAGTTTTTAGAAAACTACTTTCCTACGTTTGGTATCCAAGATGATCCTGATTGCAATGTTTCAATTATAGTTGCTAGAGTTAGGGGAATACTTGAAGCATTATATACTCATTTTTCTACGGGCGCTAGAGCGCCTAACATTCCTCCTCCTGCGCCTTCCAGCTCGAGCGGATCCTCCCGCACTAGTATTACCGCTCGAACTAAGGCTCTTGCCAGAGATATTTTTGGCACAAAGAGGTCGAGGTCCTCGTCGAGCCCGCACTCGGAGCTCGACGAATACTTATCTACTAACTTTGAATTTCGCAGCGATGAAGATGAAGATTTCAATATTTTAGAATGGTGGAGACGAGTAGAAAGACAGCGATTTCCGAACTTGCAGGTGATCGCTCGACAAATACTTGGAGCCCCTTGTTCCACCGTTGCAGTGGAACAATTATTCAGCCGAGGGGGCCAAATTCTTACCAAGAAGAGATCAAACTTTCTCCCTGAGAACCTCGAAGCACAAGTATGCCTCGCCGATTGGAAGAGGGCCAGGATGAGAATTCAGAAGAACTTTCTTAACACCGGGTCCGAGCCTGATGATGGAATGGACTCGAAATCAGTCGGGAGCTCCGTGGACGGTGGAGTTGTCGATCCCCATGGCTAGCGCCAATCCGACACCGACGAATAGCCGAATAGGTAAGCGGGGTTCAGACAACAGGTAAAGAACTATGTGTGCTTTGATTCCTTTCCCCTGGGAGGATACGTAGGCAATTGGGAAACCGATTCAAGCCCTTCTTCCCTCTTTTTATTATTCCCCAATACCCATAAACCATTAAACACAAAACCATATTACACATATTCATCACATATCACAAAAACATCCTAAAAAAAAAACAACCTGGCCTGACCCACCGGGCCCGACCCATTCCCACCCTCCCCTGCCACGTGGCCGACCCGGCAGTCCGACCCGCCGGGACAACCAACCCGTCAACCCGTCCCAACCGCGGGTCAGGGTTAGGGTCACCCTCCCCGGGTTGTCGACCCGGCGGGTCCGACCTGTCGACCCGACGGGTCGGACCCGTGGCCATGTCTATGTATACCATCAAATATATCGAGGGTCTTGCATTTCATTGTGGTATTGAAGCTATTTCAAAAAAGTATATGGATGCATATAGAGAGAGGATGGCTATGAATTTGTTTAAGAAGTGTTGGACATGGGATCGAGTTGTAGGACTACAATATGCACCTACGTTTTAATTGTCACTGTTTTAGGATATTAAGTAGTAGAATGTTGCATGATGCTTGTATTTTGATACTTATTGCAATCTGACTATCATGGTGAATGTCTCAACCGTTCCCCTTTAGTTTGGAAGTTACTGTAGTCTGACAATTGAGGATTTATATTAAGTAGTACAAAGTTGCCTGGTGCTTGTAGTTTGGAAGCTATTTTGGATGTTAAGTATGAATGTCTCAACTGTTCCCCTTTGTTTTGATATTTTTGCAAGTTAATGTAGTCTGACAATTAAGTATTAGAAAGTTAAACTTTACATAAAATTTCATCTACTTAGGGTTATTATTATAACAAAAATGCGTTAATATTAAATGACAAATGTGATGCCATTAGTATTGTACATCAAATTATTCGTTTGATCAAGTTTAGCCCCTTTAGGGTCTATGCTCCCCTAGTTCTAGGGTTTCAGTTTCGTAACAAAAATGCGTTAATATTAGCTGACAAATCTGATAACATTGGTAATGTACACACATTTTAGGGTTTAGGGTTTAGGGCATTGGCCCTAAACCCTAAAGACTAAACCCTAAACCCTAAACTATACTGTACATCAAATTTTCATTTGCTCAGGTTTAGCCCCTCTTGGGTCTATGCTCCCCTTGTTCTAGGGTTTCAGTTTTGTAACAAAAATGTGTTAATATTAGATGACAAATGTGATAACATTAGCATTGTAAACATTTTAGGTTGATGAAAGTGCTTTGTAGTTGGTGACAGTTGGTTGGTGACACTGTTTTGTCGTTGGTGACAATTAATTTCTAAAAAGAGGTGGTTGAAAGTAGATTGGTGACAGAATTTTGTAATTGGTGACAGTAGATTATTGACCAAAGGTTGATGAAAATAGGTTGGTTACACTGTTTTACTGTTGGTGACAATAGATTACCGAAAAGAGGTTGATGACAATAGGGTGGTGACAATGTTTTTTTATAAGTTGGTGACAATACGGTTGCTTAAACAATATGAAAATAGTGTTCTGTAGTTGGTGACAATGCCTTGGTGATGTATAATGTTATGGTGACAGTTTTTTAAGGTTACAACATCATGGTGACAATATATTGTCATCAACCTCGTCACTAATAGTTGTCACCAACAGCTGTCATCAGGAAAATCATCTATTAGCAGAAAAACCCCATCTGTCACCGAGGAAAAGTGTTATCGCCCAAATTTTTTTATCACCAACAATTCACAAGAAAAAAAGAAAATCAATTCTCACTAGAAAAGATTTTCCCCTAACTGTCATCGGAAAAAATAAAATGTCACAAAAAAATCAATTGTCACCAAAATAATTGTCACAATTAACTGTAACTAGAAAAATATACTCAACTGTCACCAAAAAAACTGTCACCAAATGCAGATGTTGACTAGAATGGTCAATGTTGACTAGTCAATGTTAAAATTAAAAATGGTCAAAAGGGGAAGGAGGAAGGGTTAGAGATGGGGAATGAGGGGTATTTTTGAAAAAAATGGACATTTACTTAATTATGTAAAAAAATGGACATTTGCTTAATTTTCACATCTAAAATGGATATTCACCAAATTTAACCATTATTTTTTGGTGGAAAGAATTATTTATATCTAAATTAATTATTTAACAACTGTTATTTTATTTATATTTGCATTATTGTTTGAGTCCAAAATAAACTATTTATTAAAATATTATGTAGCCATAATATGTAGCCACAATATACTCGTGCATAGATATTTTAGTAAACTAACGTAATAAATATATTCTACATATATGATAAAAAGAATATTATAATATTTTTAAAAATCAGCTATCTATTGAATTACATGATATTTAATGAACGATAGATTAAGAAAAAAAACTCTTTACCTTATAAATATGAATTTTATTTATATTTTTAGAGAATCTAAATAAAAGATAATTAGATTATAATAATTTGTTGAACTACTTTTATTTATATCTATATTATTTTTTGGTGGAAAAAATGATTTATATTTACATTATTATTTTTTATTTATTGAAATCTATCTAGATTATTTATAATATTATATATTACCGTATTCTCTGTGCACATGGGAAGACCTAGTAATACCAATGACCTCTTGCTCTAACGATAAGAGTGAGGTATCCCAAAGGAGAGGTCTCGAGTTCGAATCTCACTTGGTGCATTTGGACCATATTAATTCCCATAAGCGCGTACGGCCAAGCGGTGTATACTAATCCGTAGGGCCAAGCCGAAGTGGTGAAGTGGTCCGCGTGCAGGTAGGTGAGGTTGCGACCGCAGATCGCACTTTGTGAAAGTGGTACTGAGCCTCCTCAAAAAATCTCGCAAGGGGTTTCTGGGGTATGGGGTCGCGAAGCGGTGGGGCCAGTCACTATAAAAAGTTTACCATACCAAAGTTTTATTCTTAACCATTCCGGAATGGCTCACTGGAAAGGACTTGTGAGTAATACCCAAAGGTCCCAGTTCGAACCCCAGATATGGCCGCTCTTTATTTACAAATTCAAGGGAAGACCTAGTAATGACATAAATGGCAATCTAGAAATGTTATTTGGCCATTGTCTGAAAATGACATGGTGTCTATCGAGGTTGGCTATTAGCAACAACTAAAAACAATATAAAATATAAAAGAAATTTATATTCAATTTCCTAAAATACATATCCATTAAATATAATAAAGGAGAAGTCGCTTGAGAGACATGACGGTTTCTCCTTAATCATAGTCGTATGAACCAATCACAAAATTTTGAAATAATCAATATTGTATATGCATAAGATAAATTTTTATCTAACTCTATTTAATTAATATATCTATATATGCATAAGATAAAATTTGACACAATTTGATTAGATATGGATATATTTTTAGAAGATATTAACTAATTTTAAAATATATGCATAAGATAAACTTTTATGCTAACTCTATTTAATCAATACATCTATATATGCATAAGATAAAATTTGACCCAATTTGATTAGACATGGATATATTTTTAGAGGATGTGGATATATTTTTAGAAGATATTAACTCATTTTAAAGACTATTATATAAGATAAGATTTTACCTATTTTCGCTATATATGAACATATTTTTAGAAGATAATAACTTTATCAATATATTACATGGTCATACATACTAATTAAATAAATTTATCAATAACTTCATCAATATGAACATAGTTTTAGAAGATAAAATTTTTGACGGAATTGAAATAATACTTAGCATGGTCATAGTAATTAAATAACGTTATCAATAACTTTACCAATATGAAGAACATAAAAGGTTTTCATATGTTGTTTCCACTAATATATACGAGTAATTAAGGAGCAAGGAGAAATTAGTTTTATACTACTATAATAAAGTATAAATTCGTTTAGAGTTGAGAAATTAGAAGTACGGAAGAAATTAATTAATTGAATAAACGAGTTTTAATATCAAATTTATTTAAATTAAAAACCGCACATAGTGCAAGTACTGAACTAGTATGTAAGTATAGGAAAATATCTAATAGTGTTATCATCACTACTACAAAATTAGGAAAATAACCCATAGAAAATAACCCGGGCGTGCCACATACGGTGTATAAAGTGGTAAAACCGAAAAAAATTGAATCGGATTACCTTTATATATCGGATATTGTAATGTCCGGTGTATAAAAGTACAATTTTTATTCAAATAACCCTATGATGAGGCGCCCGGGTTATATAGCTTAAATTTTTTTTCCCTAAATCCGGGTTATTTGACCCGTATTCTAATTTGAAGATAGGATAGAGACATAGAGTCATAGACTAACCCGCTGCCTCCTCTTCCCTCAACCCTTTCGCGATCGACGATCGATTGCTGTTCAGCGTCGTTGCCCCTCTTCCCTTCCCAATCCTCTTCGCCTCTGTGTCGTAGTTCCCCTCTTCCCTTCTCAATCCGTTCGGCCTTTCTTCTCATCGTTGCCCCCTCTGTCGTTGCCCCCTCTGTCTACTTCCATATCGAGTGGCTCTCTCCTTGTTGCTGCCACCACGAACTGAATCTTCTTCGGTTTGGAACTGCCACCATGAAGTGACTCGATTTCTCTTTGTTGTTGCCTCAATTGAAGCATTGAGAATACAAAAGGTACGTTTTTAATGTTTTTCTTACTCTTTTGTTCAGATTTAGTCGAAATTAGGGTTAATTCTGGTTGAATATGTGTAGATAGTCGAAATTAGGGTTAATTCTGGTTGAATATGTGTAGATGTTAGTGCATTTGTTTTTCAAATCAAAGTGTTGTTGAAATTAGGGGTAATGCTTTATTTTTGCATTGAGAGGAATAAACACAAAGATGAAAACAGAATGTGAAAATTCATAGGCCACCTGCTAGGAAAAATAAGTTCTTCCCAGTGTTGGCAGTTCTTCTTGATGGTGTACCTAATTTTTGTTTGCTGCCCTATGTTCCAGCTGTAATAAAATGACCGAAATTTGATACAGACAGTATAGGATGAAAGCATAACACGATCCTAGGGATCAAGAGCTATCCTTGAATCATATCTGATGAAGTATAAGAGAATATTGAAGGAATTACTTTGAAGTGGAAGTGTGGAACAAATCACGGAAGAGGAAAACCCACCTTCTTTGCATCCAAGCTTTATCTAAGTTCCCTGAACAATCCCAAAGCATTAGCAAACCAATGATTTAACATCGGATCCTTGATCAAATTTAAGAGTTCAAGAGAGCTATTTATATATTAAGATTGTAGATTTTTTTAGAAAACAACATAATTGATCTACAAGTTTGAATATGATCATGTGAGAATGCAACGTGTTAAATCAAAACAACTCATAAACCAAATAGTGAAGTTATGGGAAAGGTCTTAATAGATCCAAATTCACATAAGAATCGATACCCACCTGATTAGACATTTGGTTTTTAAACTTCTCTAGATTTTGCTTTCGTGTGGTGTGAAATGCGTATGATACTTTAGCGTCCATCCTTATATGTAGCACACGTCATACCGGTTGGGGAAAAATAAAACCTTCATCAGTTAAGTTGCACAATTCATAAGGAAATGGTGGCTGATTTGAGTAAAGGTAATAAGCTTACCCACACTGAAATAGTTCTAGAATCCACCTTGAAATATCTGGTACTTCTCCTGAGATTAATAGAAGATTTAATACAAGATTGATACGCAAATAAGCAAGGCATGTGAAAGGCATGAAATGAATATTTAGCTGGTGTCTGCTAAAAAAAAAGGACAAATCAAAGGAGTATGCATTTGAATTCCTTTTTATTTTTGGTCAATAACGAGAGCTATTGCTAAATGAGTATGCATTATTTGAATTCCTTTTTGTTTTGGCCAATAATGAGAGCTATTGCTCTTTATTTTATTAATTTAGAAACCTGTTAAGGTTGTCCGGGGTACAATAGTGTTATTTGATTAAAGTCATCTTGTAATCTTGTAAATTGAGACTCCAATTTGCAAGCACATCTGCCACCTCATTTATTTAGCGTCGGATTTGATTAACTCGCATCTCCCTGGTCTCTAATGTATTCTGAATCTGTAATATTTTCCCCTTTACAAGTTGCAACTATAAACTTTTCTTTTTGGAGCTAAATTTTGTTTTTCTTGAAAGTCCAAAGTTTTATGGATTTTTGCAATGTTGAATTCAATGTCTTAATCTTGTTCAAAGTTTTATTTGCTATTTACTTGCAGTAGTATACTTAAATGCTCAATTGAATGTCTTAATCTTGTTCTTACTTCTTTAGGAGATGACTGCAGTGTTAGAATCTGGTGAACAGACATATTTTCCTGCATTTATGAATTATGATATTAATTTCTGTATATTATAGTAATTATTAATTAGTAAGTAGGTTGGTGTTGAATTGGGGTGGGTGATCCAAATTTTCTATCTCTTTCTCTATTCTTGTTGTCATCCTGCTCTCTGATGTTTATCTAACTCTCTCAGTCATCCGATCTGTTGCTGCTAGGACAAACTGCACCCCCATTTTTGTTGAATCGAGAATACAAAAGTCACAAGGTATGTTTTTAATACTTTTCTTACTCTATTGTGTTCATATTTAGTTGAAATTTTGGTTAATTTGGGGATGAATGTGTGCTGAAATTAGTGAATTTGTGCTTATATAAGTGTATTTGTGATGAGTTCGGATTTTAGGGTTAGCCTTAATATCCCATAGGTAGATGCTCTTTGATATTTTTCATCCAAGTAAAAAAAAAAACAAAAATCTAACCTAAACAAATTTGCTCGCTTGCAACATTACAAATTGTAGCAGAAACAAGTCTTACAAACAGAAAAAAAAAGAAATAAATTACTTGCATGCTGCAGCATTATTAGATCCAAAATCTCATCACATTGCAGGAAAAAACCCCAAAAAAATATAGATTTTCAGCTGCTAGTTGTAGCTCGTTCACTAATGTGATGCATTAGTTGTAGCTCGTTTAGCACTCTCCTTCCTCAAGACTCACCGTTCCTCACTGGCCTTGCAAATGAAATTAAGAAGCTGAAGCCGAAGTTAGTAGTAAGTTCATAACTATAATAATAATGAAACAAGCACCAATGTGTTCTGAGATGAGAAGAAAAATAAAATAAAGACAAACATATAAGAAGCTATACCTTGCTCTCTATCTCGAGAAGTTCAGAGACCGATTATTCACATGCACAAGTCTTGTACTCTTAACCACAACCATTTCCAACCAAACTATACCATAGTCTTTTTCTACTTTTGTTGGTACTTCCTAGTGACTACGGAATTCTCTAGCACGTTCCATTGATCCAGGTTTCCTACACAACTCTTCTTCTAGTAGTTCTAAAGAGCCACAGTGGCCTTATGGAACCCTTTGTTCTTACTTCAATGCACCCATCAGCACAACAAGTTTCTTATGCTCATTCACTTATTTTTCCTCCATCAATTTCAATTGTTTCAATTGTCTTGTTGTGGTATTCTCATATTTTTGTTTCATCTTTCTTGTGGTATTCTCACTTAGCCCACATTAAACAACTTTTGTTTCCTTTCTTTCTCCAAGTTTAGTCTCCCCTCAAAATGGAGGGACGTTACAAGAGTGGGCTACTTATATATCCAATGTCATGAAAAAGAATATCAAGGATCGAATCTATTTTGCACCTTATAATTTTCACGAAGCACTATATCCCTTTTGTACTCGTCTCATATATTTACAATCATATTTTTTTTACTTACATTTGTTTGGATGTAGGAATCGTTGGGTATTGTTGGTGTTGCAACCTGAAATGGGTTATGCATATTGGATTGATTCCTTGTCTAAGCCAATACAAAATGATGCAAGAGTTTTAGTTGACTTGTAAGTATTGATTTATTGTCTTTTATAAAATTTGTTTAATTTTGGCTTAGGATTTATTTATTAATTTTTATTGTTATCAAAGTGCATGTTTGATGTGATGTTCCCCTTATTTTTTGCTTCAGCTTTTCTTTGGTGGATATTAGGTGTTGTATTTTGTGTTCTTACTAAACTATCATTATATATATATATATATATGAGTTATGCTTTTACGTTTACTAGTGTGGACAAGAACAAGCCTCGAAAGCAAACATTGTGGACTCAAGTACAGGTTAATTGTCTTTAGATTTGAGCGTGTTCTTTTTCATCCATATTAAATATATGATGTCAAGTTTAATTTCTAAAATTGCTCGTATTTTTCTTTGTAGTGTCCTTCACAATTGAATCCAATCAAGTACGGATATTATATGTTGAAGTTTATGCGAGAGATAGTTTGTCGAAGAAGTGCAATGGTCCCTAAAGTGGTATGACATAAATCTTTTAAATAAATTAAATTATATTATTGTTGCTAATAAAAAAAATCTAATTAATTTATTCAAATATGTTCAGTGGTACGGAAAACAGCAAATGTTCTCAGAACAAGATATTGATGATGTTCGAAAGGAGTTCCTGGAGTATCTGATCTGTGTCTTATTTTAGGTATGAAATGCATAATATTAATGTAGCCAGATTCAATAACTACACTGTCTTGTTCTTGTACATAGAGAAAACTTCATTGTCATCACTAACTTTCCTACAATTGTCTTTTCAGGTTGATTGATTGATGATGAGGTAGTCATGATCTTCAAGCTTATATGTTTATTTTTTATTAGGATCTTCAAACATATATGTTTTCCTCCTTAGATAATGGATTCATACTGTTTATGACAGGATTATTATATTTTCGATAATGTTAAAGTACTCTTTAGGATGAGATTATTATATTTTGGTAAATTTATTTATACTTTTGTAATTACATTCGTTGAGATGTTCTGAGTGGTGTATGTATTAAAGCACGCACAGATTATGCATTTATACAGGTGGATTGAATGAAATACGAATATATTATATTAAAACAATACATATTATATAACCCGTACCTCGAAATCCACGGGTTATTTGTTCTCGATTTCACCGGGAAAAAAGAGAGAGAATATAACCCGGATTTGCACGAACCGGTGTATATGCTCCACGCAAATGAAAAATATGACTATATAATAACCCAGACTTTAAATATCCGGGTTATTTCATAAGCCCTTTATAATCCGGATATTATAATGTCCGGGTTATATTAACACCTCATATAACCCGGACCGGATCCCCGAATAACCCGGAGCGGTTGGTGTATATGCGGCTTGGATAACCGGCTAACTCGGATAAGATAACCCGGACATTAGCATATCCGGGTTATATTATCAACCCAAATAACCCGGACCGGATTCTCAAATAACCCGGACCGAATGGTGTATATACCGTGTGGATAACCGGTTTACCCGGATAAAATAACCCGGATATAGGATCCGGGTTATATAGTGTACTGAGAATATAACCCGCTGACCATTAACCCGGACCATATCCGGGTTATAAACGGTCAAATATCCGGGTTATATTCCCTTTTCTGTAGTAGTGCATGTAAAAACTCAATTACCTTTGATCTCTTTGATTCCCGAAGGAGTGGGGGGACACTTGATGATTTGATGACAGGTTGATTGGACTTCCTTCATTTTGTGAATCCTTGAACTCCCTTATGATAACATTAGAGGAAATGGTCATAACTAGCACAACAATAAAAAGAAAACTTTGATTGCAAAAGTAACACCAACCCTTAAAATTTAGCAAATCTAACCACTTATGCCCCAAATTTGCACAAAAGTGCAGGTAAAAAACTCCCCCCTTAGTCGAATTTTGCCCTTATTTTACAAAAAAATAAAAATAAAATAAAAGGATGGGAGGGGAGGCTTTGTGGGCGAAAAAGGGAGCAGTTTTCAAGGGAGGAGAAGCGAAGGTTTATGGAGAGAAGAAGGAGAACAGTCCGACGAATCGGAAAACACATGAGGTTGGGGACGAAGTTGTCGCCGGAGAGGAGAGAAGAAGGCCACACCTCTAAGTGAAGAGGTAAGCCCCCCTTTCCATCTCCTTGAAACCCTCATTCCTTTTCTCTCTTTTTTGCGAGTGTGGAATGTGAAATCGCCGGTTAGAGTTTGGGATGAACGACGAGGGTGGCAATGGTTGGACTGGAATTTGGGATATGGGAGAGGTAGAAGACGATTGATTGAGGTTTGGGCCGTGTTTTATTTTGGTATTTGATTGTTTGAAAGAGAAATTGGGTGACAAGGGTTTCGAACTGAGTGACAGTGGCTTCGAATTGGGTGACAAGGGTGTCAATTTATGTTTTTATGCTCTTGGCCTTGTGCGAGTGTGTAATGTGAAATCGCCGGTTAGGGTTTGGGATGAACGATGAGGGTGGCAATGTTTGGACTGGAAATTGGGATATGGGAGAGGTAGAAGACGATTGATTGAGGTTTAGGCCGTGTTTGATTTGGTATTTGATTGTTTGAAAGTGAAATTGGGTCACAAAGGTTTCGAATCGAGTGACAGTGGTTTTGAATTGGGTGACAAGGGTGTCGATTTATGTTTTTATGTTCTTGGCCTTGTATGAGTGTAGAATGTGAAATCGCCGGTTAGGGTTTGGGATGAATGACAAGGGTGGCAATGTTTGGATTGGAAATTGGGATACGGGAGAGGTAGAAGACGATTGATTGAGGTTTGGGCCGTGTTTGATTTGGCATTTTTTGTTTGAAAGTGAAATTGGGTGACAAGAGTTTCGAATCAAGTGACAGTGGTTTCGAATTGGGTGACAAGGGTGTCGATTTATGTTTTTATGCTCTTGGCCTCGTGATGGTGGTTTATGGCAATGGTGAGGGTGGTTTTGGGGATTGGGGTTGTGTGGCTGAGCGATTGAAAGGTAAAGGGGTTTGGGACATGGGTGTGGGTGAGGTAAGGTCGGACTGAGTTTGGGAAAATGTGATGGGACCAGGGAAGCCTGGGAAGATAAGGTGGGGAAGACACTTGAACTAATGTTGGAGAGGCTGGGAACTATGTCAACATGGATGCGAAGCATGGATGATAAGGTACGTGTTCCGCCGAAATTTTTTTGCCTCAATTATGAACACCATTGATGGCAAGAGGAAATAGACTAGCGACACGGTATATTTAGTAAGTGACACGAATAAATTTCCCCCCAATTACGAAAAAAAACATTGGCGAACCACCCCTCATTTATATACTGTGTGGTTCAGATGAAGGTCATGGAAGGTGTTATGAATGGGATGCGAGATGCCCATTGGAATGCAGGAGGTGTGCAGACACCAATGAGAGATGTCCGTCGAGAGGATGAGGGGAAACTTGGGGAGGCTAAGGAGAACCACCAAAAGGTCGGGGGGATGGAGGGAGCAACTAAGGTGGATGACCAACCACCAAAAGGACAGGAATAGAAGGTAAATTGGTTGTTAGTTCACATGGTATTTTCTCTCAAGGGTTAAGGGTTAATAAAAACTAGGATTTTCATATTTGAATATATTGTAGTCAAGTGACAAGGTTAGTTATGTTAAGCGGCACAGATTACTTAGTTGGGTGACACGGGATTAAAAAAATTATGGGAATGACAATCCAAACATCCTAACCATTTGCCAGATCTCAAAGGCTACAAAAGTCGAGGCCATTCAAGGCAAGAAGAGCAAGAGGGGTCCAAGAGCTGTGCAACCACAAATGAGAGATGTCCGTGGAGAGAATGAGGGGGAAACATTGGGAGGCTGATGAGAACCACATTAAGGCCGGGGAGACGGAGGGACCACTTAAAGTGGATGACCAACCACCACCAGAAGGACAAAAAGGGGAGGTAAATTGGTTGTTAGTTCACATGGTATTTTTGCTTAAGGGTCACAGGTTAATACAAACTGGGATTTTCATATTTGAATCTGTAGTAGTCAAGTGACAAGGTTATTTACGTCAAGTGACGCGATTTATTTAGTTGAGTGACACGGGATTACAAAAATTGTCGGAATGACAGTTGAAACATCCTAACCAATTGCCAGATCTCAAAGGCTGCAAAAGCGGAGCCCGTTCGAGGCAAGAAGAGTAAGAGGGGTCCAGGAGGTGACGGAGAAGTAAAGTCCCCCCCTTCGAAGAAACCGCGGGGCTGAAAAGGGAAGGACGTTGTCGAAGGCGCGGACGCAATTGAGCCGAGACTTGTATCTGTTTCCGACAACGTACGATGGCTTCCTCCGCTGGATGACCATTGCTATGAACTTTGTTATTATTGTAGTAGGTTGTTATGAACTTTGTTGTTATTGTTGTAGGTTGTTATGAACTTTTTTGCTCCAAACATATAGTTGTTGACGGTAGTTGACTATGTTATTGTAGTACGTTGCTATGAACTTTGTTGCTTTCTTTATAATGCTCGTTGGTCATAAGTTGTAGAATGTTATGATATTTTTATGATATTTGTTGGTCGGTAGTTGACTATGTTGTTATACTCGAAACTTTGGTTATCGACGTACCATCAGATTTAAATAAGTGACACGATAAATAATTCAGGTGACACGGGATTCCAAACAGGTGACAATGATGATTTTCTTATCAAAGTAGCAAAAATGCTCATAAATGTAATCATCAAATTCACACAAGTGCCAATGATGATTTCCTTATGCGACTAGCACAAACACCCAGAAACGTAAACATCAATTGAAACAAGTGCCAAGACAAGGGTGATTTCCTTATCGAAGTGCCAATCAAAGAAATGTCAAACATCCACTACTAGAATTATGCAATTAGACATCACGTCTTTTAAGTCTGTCAATAAAACACAGGATGTTAAATTACTTTGTTACGTCAATTATTATATTTGTGATGTTGAAAAATATTTATAAATCTATCAAATTTTTTGACAGATGTGAAATCGCTCGTTCATAAAAAAAATAGAACGCGCGCGTTTAAATTTTCCAAATTAAAATGAGCGGACTTGAAACACTTAGAAAAAATAGGCGGGTTTTCAAATTTTAGAAAAATGGGTGTCACATTCAATTGAATCCCTAATTCCCGACCTTGCTCTCTCTCTCTCTCTCTCTCTCCAGTTTTCAGATCTGAATCACCAGCCTATACCTTCCTCCATCTCCGGCGACCTTCCTTCCACCTCTTCCTCTCCTCTCTCCTCCAGGCTCCTCCCCCGCTCACCGCCGCCATCCTCTTGCCGTCTTCTTCAACCCTATCCCGACCCCGACCTCGCTCTTTCTCTCTATGGATCTCAAATCCAAGCCTTCCCCCTTCCCCGCCCCCTAAATCCGTCCCCCTCCCTCCAGATTTGAGATGGCTTCTCCCTCGATCTGAGGTTGTTCATCGCTTCATCATCCCCTCACCGCCTCCTCACCGCTGCTTGTTGATTCGCTAACCCATGACACCCTCGTACCATCATTTTACCTCCTCTTCTACCGACGGGGTTTCATCTTTCTCTATCCTCTTTCTCCAACACAAGATCTCCTCTTTCGTACCCTTCAAACCCTAACAAGAGATCGCCAAGCTTACGGATCCACTTCTCCGGTTTTCGCAGAGCTCAGACAAGTCCTCCGTGCTCGAGAAGTCGAGAGTATAGTTGGACGCGATTACTTCCCCTGAGGATCTGGTAAGGCTTTCTTTTCAATTTAGTATTTTGTTTAGGAGTTGCATTTGGAGTCTGAGAGTAGTTTTGGAGTTGATTGTTTAGGGATATGGTCATTGTGTTTGCATGGATTGTGACGAGGAGGCCACTGGTGTTGCAATTGCACAAAACTGTACGAGGAACGCTCAAGTTTGTTGAGTTTCTTCACTTTGCTGAAGCGCTGATTTACTGATTTCGGTAATTTATTTGCACACACCTCACTTTTGATACTGTTTAAGCAAATGCCTAGATTTTGATACTGGTTAATCAAATGCCTAGCTTTTGATACTGTTTAAACATTAAGCAAATGCCTTACTTTTTGCTATAGTTTTCAATTTTAGGGGCTGTTTTGATTGCATTAAAATCTGATCACTGCTTTTGCGTTTGAGATTGGTTGAGCTGTCATTAATTCAATCCGTTGCTGTTGTGTTTGAGGTGTTATATTCATGGGCTGTATAAGCTTGTATGCACTGTTGGGAAGACATTTTTGTGGTGTTATGGGGCTGATTTTTAGTTGCTTGTGATGCCGAATTTGGGGGATATTTAGAGCTGCTGTTAAATGATCATTTAGTTCTTTAATTAGTATATGAATATCCTGTTTCATTTGCTAGGGTTTTTGCTTTCTCAAGTAGACAGAATTCTGTCTAGGGTTCTTAGCTTGGCCCATCTGTAACGTAGACAAAAGCGTTTGATCCAATCTTAAAGCTTTTTCCTTTTTTGGTTTTCTTCTGTTTCAGGGGTTTCCTGGCAGTGTAACCCCGGATTATGTTCAGTTTCAAGTATGGGATTCCTTACAGGTTTGTAGCTCCTATTGGATTTGATTTCTGGTTGAATTTGGCAAGTTGCTACTCTCTGAAAACTAAGCAAGTTGAACTAACACTAAATTCTGAAATATTAAGTTGTTTGAGTGATTTTTGGCTAAATTGGGATACTAGTCCTTCACTACGCCAAAATGAATTCCAGGATCTCTCTCCTTCTCTATGTTCTATTAGTCAGATGAAGGTCGTAATTGAAATTTATGGCCTGTTTAGTATCAAATTAGAGTTGTGTGTTACACAAACCCTATTTGACACCAAAATTGCATCCATGCATCAACTGAAACTAATTCACACCTATGCCATACACACAGTGAATACCGTACAGACACCAATGTTAGAGATTAAGATTTTGTCAGATAAGTAAGTATATATCCATGAACCCCTAGTAAATGATCTTATACACCTTCCCCCCCCCCCCCCCCCCCCCCCCCCCCCCAATTAAATTACTACATTAGGATATACTCCATAAAAAGAAGCACGTGGTGACTGTTCCCTTTCCTGAGGACCTGAACTTTGATTCTTGTATAGGGCCTGTCGACGTATATAAGGACGATGCTTTCAACTCAAGTAAGAATTGTACCCATTCTTAAGTTTACCTCTTTGTGCTTCTGGAGTTACAAGGTGATATTCGAAGTGTTCACTGTTGTTATTAGGCGCTTTTAAGTGCCATTGGGGTTGGTGCGAAATCAGCTACTGTCATTGGGGCTACTTTCCAGGTTAGTTTCTTTCCAAGTGGAAATGAAGTTCATTTTTGTATTTCTTTCCCAAAAAATTCAACTTTTGATTGATTTAAGATTTATCTCATGTTACAACAATATTAAGATTGTTTATGTTAATTTTTGCAGTGGTTTTTGAGGGATCTAACTGGAATGCTAGGAGGCATCTTGTTCACATTTTATCAGGTATTTGTGTCTTGATCAGTGAGGCTACTGTGTGAACAATATAGGAATGACTTAAAGATACTTGTCTCTCAAAACACATATTATTCGTTTATGGATACTCGTTAGTATAAATCTTTGTCTTCTGTCCCTGTTTTAAAAAAATTATTAAGTTTTTTCCAGGGTTCAAATCTGGACAACAATGCTAAAATGTGGCGTTTGGTTGCGGATCTAATGAATGATCTTGGTAATCTTTTACTCCCATCTGTTTTTTCTAATCTTTTCCTTCCTAATTACTAGCTTGTTGGAAAGAAATGGGCAAGCTCGGCCATATTGAGATCTTGGTCTAGTTAACCTTTCAGTCAACTAAACATTTTGTTACTTGGCTTTGCAAATTATTCTGAGGTTAAAGTATACTGAAAATGAAGTAATTTTCCCCACTTGCTGCAAAATGCAAATTTCTTCCGAATGGTGATGTTTCAAGTTTCAACCTTTCTTGTTTGGTGTATTTAGAAAGGATGTTTAGTATCTCTCCATCAAATTAGCACCCTTATTCCATGAAAAAAAACCATTGCGCTTCTTATTGTGCTTTATAACTCTGAACTCCTTTAATTAGGGTTAAAAGGCCAATTGGATCCAGTAATTACATATTACTAGTTCAGTGCCCACACCATGTGCGGTTTTTTTTAATTTAAATAAATTTAATATTAACACCCGTTTAATGAGCTAATTAAATTTCTTCAATACTTCTTAATTGTTACATAATTAAGGTATAATTAAAAGAAATTATTATAACATATACATATATATTCTTTAAATTTTTTTTGAATTAAAAAATTATTATTAATACCCATTCTTCTAATTCTATATACGATTCTAAAATAAACCAAAGGTTAAATCTTAGATAATAAAATTGATTATTTAATTTTTTTTTGTAGGTATAAATGAATTGATTATTTAATAAGAGTGTAAATCTTTGCAAGATAAAACTCGATTTCATATCTCTGTAATTTAGATAATGATCACTAGGAATGAGATTGAGTGTAGTACTAAGCAATTGGAAAAATCTTAACCATCAAAAAACGATTTTGATTATTTCTATAAAATAATCAAAATTACCAAACCATTAAAAGTTAAACAAAAGTTCAACTTAATAAGATCATTCAAACCAAAGTAAAAGGAATGATCCCTACCATCTGTTCTTTGGTTTTAATATTCTATATGTCTATATTGTCATGTTTCAGAAAACTTGACACTGTCAATGAAAAAAACGAGGCTTAAAAAGATCCAATGATACAACTGAATTGAGGTAAGGAATAAGGCAAATGCTTTTGTATTAGGGGATTTATCCTCCCCTCATTATCAAGAAATCTTTTGGATGTTAACACTTAAAAGGTGACACGGGAGGCTATGAAGAAGCCAACTATGATATTAATCAGCAAAAAACTGTCATACCATTTGCTTAAATATAATTTCTTGTGCTAGCTTGTTTCTTGTAGCTTCTAAAAGTAACTTAAAAGGATTCCGGTACTGCGATGCTTGGAGTAGGTGTTTCGCCCAACAAGAACCAAGCAGAAGAAGAAGCAGCCAAAAAAGCAACTCTGACTCTTATTGGATCATCCATCCAATCTGCTACCGGTGTTATATACAATATTACTGGAGGAAAGGACATAACCTTACAAGAAGTTAATATAGTATCACAGGTATGATACTTTTATTTGCCTTTAGTGCCCATATGAATGTCCCAAGCTTTGCTGTCATCAGAAACCGTTGAGACATTTGACCTTACAAGCAGCTACATCCTTATTACTGACATTTTCACATCTTAAAACTCCTAACTTTTACAAGTTTTAGTTTGGAACT
This sequence comes from Persicaria maculosa, assembly GCA_963922045.1. Classification (NCBI taxonomy): domain Eukaryota; kingdom Viridiplantae; phylum Streptophyta; class Magnoliopsida; order Caryophyllales; family Polygonaceae; genus Persicaria; species Persicaria maculosa. The sequence continues at coordinate 20,507,253 of OY998258.1, forward strand.
TAAATCAGCCTTTTTTTTTGGAAATGCTTAAATTCATATCCAAGCAATATACTAAAATGATTAACTCATTCCAAGTTGTTACGAGCCTGGCAGACCCATTTGCTAACATAATATTCCAAGTGTTGTGGGTGGCATTTTTCTTGCAAGAACTTATTGTGAAATATTCAAGTGTGAGATACCCGCGTGCAAAGCACGCGGGATAGCAACTAGTGTGTAATAAAATATTGGTCATGCCCCTGCTGCAATTTAGTGCCGGTAGTTCTTACATCCAAAGTCTGTTTTGTTAGAAACTGAATGGAGTTGAGTCTGAAGGCGATCAGTCATAAGGTTCAGCAGCTACTACTCAACAGAGTGGTAGATCGATGGACAGGCTATTTTTATTACCTACTGATTTCTTCTCATTTTTCAGAAATAATGTATGTCGTAGATATAGGGGCTAGCCATTTATCTTTTTTTTGTGTTGTTGTGGATAGCCAATTTTGTGGCTATGAATAGCGGCAGTGTATTTTTTTGTGAATGTTACAGCATAAAGCTAGTATACATGTACATGAATGCGATGTTCTATCGACAAAAGCGTGTTGCGTATCCAAACAAAAACATCGGATTAAATATGAAAATAGTGCATTCATACCTTTAACATCAGATCCATCTATTGAAATAGATGCCAGTATAAATTATACACATTGTTATCTACAAAATAAACCGTGTGTCAAATGAGCAACAATGTCATTTTACATTTAAATCAATGTGAAAAACAAGTTTGAACATTAAAAATTATATATGAACTAATATATATTTGTCAAAGTAACATCGTTATCTACGAAATAAACAGATGTATCAATGGAGCAACAACGTCATTTTATTTTGAAAAAACTGATACAAATGTATGAAACGACATCTTCTGTGTATACAACTAACATAGTGCATTATTTTAGAACAATATAATATCACATATAATGGACATGAAATTAATACACAGAGAATGAATACTCTCAATGTGATGTCGATAACATGAAAACATATCATTTATGCCTATATTTCATGTGGTCGGTTAAATTAAAACAATATAAAATCATAAGTTATATATAGAAACATGATTATAAACGTGATCACTACAACAAAAACTGTTGTCTATTTTTTATTAAGACATCAATTATTTTTAGAGAAAATTTGTGCCGAAGGCACAAATTTTCGCCCTAATTTGAGGTTTGTCCTAGCTTTTGAAAAAATTAGTAAAATGTCCACTTTTCTAATTTCAGATGGTTAATTGACGATATTACCCTTCCTTCTATTATACCGTTGTTCAACCCGGATCCCTAATTTGTGAATCTCTCTTTCGAATTAGGGCACCGATCTTCCTCTGTCGCTCATCGTCGCCGTCGTTGCCTCATCGTCGCCGCCGCCATCTTCTGTTGATTCTCTCTCGAATCCACGCCCACTCTCTCGCCTCTAACGCCGACCTCGCCTCCGTCGAAGATGGAATGGAAGCTCGTCGTAGCCTCCGGCGAATCAGATGCGGATTGGGCGGAGACCACGGTACATGTTGCGATTCCGAACCTATAGGCTGCGATTCCGAACCTCGCTCAGGGAATCAGATGCGGACTGGGCGGAAACTGGTGAGTGCCTTCAATTCCTCCTGTTTTTGCTTGGATAATTGCATCTGTTGCTTAGCTACTGACAGATAGAGTTTGAGTTCTCACACGAGGTTCTCCCCTTCTCTCTCTGAAGTTGATTTACTTGTTCAATTCGAATCAGTTTTAGCTATATATTGGTGTTACGACTGCGTTTGAGTTCAAATCCATCTGAATCTTTGAATCGATCCTGGATTTCTCCCTGCTGCCTCAGAATAAACTTTAAGGTTTTTATATTTATAATGATTGTTCTTCTTATGCCAGATGTTGATGACTTCTTCAACCAGTACGATCCTGGTTAGGGCTTTCTCTTTCCCTCTGTGTCATATAAAAGGGCCAAAATGCTACATTCTGTCAGTTGGACGCTATCTGCTAATCCTTATCATATTGAGTTATTTTTTTGGTACTTCAGCAAGCAACTGTATTCTTAATCTTAGTTTTTCCTTCTCTGAAAATGTCACTTTTGTTGATTATTGATCTTGATTTTTGGACTTGCAATTTGCTCGAATATGAATTTAGGGATCTGAATTTAGGCCTTTGCTCGAATTTAAAGTCTGCATATTTAGATCTGAATTTGGTTTTTAATTAAAAAGATGTAAAAGAAGCTGCTGACATCTTCAATGCTGACATATTTAGATCTGAATTTGGTTTGTAAAAGAAGCTGCATATTTAGATCTGAACTTGCATTATTTAGATCTTCAACTAGGAATTGCAAATCCAAACCCTAGGTTCTTCAAAAATCTCTTGTGCTCAAATTGACAGATTATTTGATTGCAAGTTGTGCTTGATGATGTGCGTCTTTTGCATCTGATTTGATCATTTCTACATATGCATTTATCTGTCAATATGTGCGTCTTTTGCATCTGTCAATATGTGTTTGATTTAGTATGTTAATTGTTTGAAATTGGGGTGTGGTGGCAGCTGAACACGCGATGTATTTGGAGCACCTACTGATGATCCCCATCATAGGAGTGCCGGTTATAGGGGCTAGTTTGTTTGGGCATGGATATGTTAGTTTGATGTATGCTTACGTCCTTGGATTTGATTTCTTGAGATGCTTGGGGCAGTGCAATGCCGAAATCCTCCCTTACCAGATTTTCGAAGCATTTTCTCCTCTTAGATACCTTCTTTACACCCCAACATAAGTAGTTCAGTAGAATTCATTCTTCTCTATAGGAATTGTAGCTGCTGGCATGAATGGGTTGTGATGTTTTGGTTATTTATTGGCATGGTGTATGCAGATACCACAGCCTACATTACACGGAAAAGGACTCGAACTTTTGCCTCTTCATGCCTCTATTTGATGCAGTTGGCAACACCCTCAACAACAAGTCATGGGGGCTCCACAAGGAGTTGAGCTTGAAGGCAGCATCCAGTAATCACTTTTCTCTAATTTGCTTGGAAGTTTGTTTATTTGATTAACATCTACATGGTTTCAGAAGCTGAACTTTTGCTATAGATCGACTTGTACTAATTCACTAAATCCTTCATTGATGCAGAAAAATACGCGAGGGTGCCAGATTTCGTCTTCCTTGCCCACATAGTGGACTTCTCTGCAGCGGTGCACGCCCAGTTCATTTTCCGATCATGCGCTTCAATGGCTTTTCGTATGAGGCTCATCCTCTTGCTTATGTTGCCTATCTCATAGTGATGGTAGAGAGAGTGGATCTGCAATTGGTGACAATGCCAATCCTGCTCCATTGATCCATCTTTCTGATGCTATTGGTGATATTGACAGCAAGGAATATGGGGAGGAATCCACGAGATCTTTGGAAACATGGTTGGGTGGCCATAGTCATTCTTCAGAACTATCTTCATCTCAAAGGGATCAAATGCAGAGATCTGCCAGAATCTCAGTTGGAGATATAGCTACGCGAGTAAAGGCCAAGTCTTATACGCTTTTGGATACTTCCAGCGGGAATGGCTTTGAAGATGGATTATTCATTTTCCTCCGAGCCATCAGATATATCAACATTGCTTGTATGCTTAGAAGTTTCATTCCAAAATTTCTCAAGTGAGCCTTTTTCTGAAGTGATTCTGAAGGATGAGGAGCCGGGCAAGGCCCCTGGTTTTACTGAACAAGAATAAAAAATGGCGGATAGGTATTGACTGAAACTTGTACTTTAGGATATTCTTTTTCCATCAGCATATGCAACACTCTTCGTCATACAAGTTCCTTATTCCGGATCTTCTGTTTGTTAATTTGATTATCATGGAATTCAGTTAGGTACTTGTAACAACTCTCAAGTACTTGCTTGTTAATAGTTTATGAATATCCTATTTTCTTAAAGAAGAGAACAAATGGCCATTATTTGACTGATCTGTCATAATAAGATAAATGTTGCCTTGTGGACCTAGTACTTATTTAGAGTTGGGGCAAACTTGATCGTTCAATATTGAGTAATTACTATGAGTTTTTGTGTCATTCCTGCAACTTCTCCTCTTTCTAACTATCCCCAAAATGGAAACATCATGTATTGAGAATATTTGTGGTATTGTTTCATTGTTGATGTGAGATGTAGGGAATCTAGATCTTGCAGGAATTTTTTAAGTATACTAGTTAATAGCACATGCAAAGTGAGACAGTTGTTCACTTTCATCTTAATGCTGCATATTGTCTGCATTCTGTAGCTCTGTGCCAACCCTTGTCCCTATGGAAGAAATTGAGTTCCTAGAACCTGGCCAGACAACAAAAAGAACCATTCATGTTCGCTTTCTTCATCATCTTCTACCATTGAAGATGGTAGTGTGCCGCAACAGTAGAAGTTTTCCAGTCAAGTTGAGGCCTGATATTGGGTACTTTGTGAAACCACTGTCAATGGCTGTTGAAGCATTCAAAAACACGCAGTCTGAGCTCCCGGGATGTTTGAATACACGAGGAGGTAGGTCCCTAGTCTTTTCAATTGATTCCCTTCATTATGCACTTTTCCATCCTTAAAGAGATAATGTATCAGTCGAGTAGCTTATTTGTTGACATGAAGCTCAATATATATTCTTTTAAAGTCCATTTTTTTGCCCCATGTTAAAAGTAATAAAAACATCTGGCTAACTATTGTATTAGCTCTATAATTTTTTTCCCCCATGCTCCTATGTTTAACGTTATTGGCAAAAATAAAATAAAATTGAGAAGATAAGTTGAATTAAACGAGTGCTGAAAGGAATAAGTCATCTTTTTTAGATTTACACTTTCATAGCTCTTTACTAGAATTATTGCCGGGAGGAATATGATTTTTCACATTATTTGCTAAAAATTAAGAGGGAATAACAATCTTGCTGACATCCGGTGTCAGCAGTTTCAATTTGCATAACCGATTGTTATATTTGCATAACAGATAGTTATATGTGCATATCATGAAGTTATATTTGCATAACAGTAACTTATATTTGCACAACGTAAACTTCTTATTTTTCATTTTTTTTAATTAACTTCCTCTTTTTTCTTTTTTCTTTTTTTGGTTATGGGAGAACATAGCAAAGGTTTTGTGATCTGTTTTGCTAGTTATGCTATATTTATCCCATTCTCCCTATGAAGTATGAATTCTCTTGCTAGTTATGCTATGTTTTATATTGATTTGACATTTATTGTTCACATGTTATTCAAGTTGATGTATAAGTTCTTTTTTATTTCTAATTGTGTGCTAACATGACCTCTTTTTGTGCAAAAATGTGTACTGTTTATTAGGAGTTCCAACTTTTTTTTTCTCCTTTTTTGGTTGTGGCGTAAACATAACTCTTATTTGTTTATTTGAATGTTATGTTATAATATAATTAAAAGCCTTTTAGCTCAATGGTAGAGTGATGTGCTTATGTGCAAATACGTGGGTTCGAATCCCGCATAGGCTAAAATTTATAATAATTCTAGTAATTTACAAAATTTTCTAATAATTGTTCAATAATAAGATATATTAGTGCAATTTTCTAGTTGCATATTATACTTTTACATTTGCATATTATACTTTTACATTTGCATATCATCAATATATATTTGCATATTTTAATCTTATATTTGCATATCATCAATTTATAATTGCATATCATACTTTTACATTTGCATACTTTTACATTTTCTTTTATATGATTAGTTCATTCTTTTATATGATTTTTCACATTATTTGCTTCAAATTAAGAGGTACAAACAATGTTGCTGACATATGGTGTCAACAGTAACAATTTGCACAACAGATTGTTATGTGCATATCATAAAGTTAAATTTGCATAACAGTAACTTATATGTTGACATTTAAGCTTAAATGTTGACATTTAGCTTAAATGTTGACATTCTAGCTTAAATGTTGACATATAGTCGTTGATGTGCAAAAGCTTTATCTTTTACCATTTCTTTTATTAGATAATTATAGAAGTTTGATATTCTCATCTCATTTAATATGATATCAATTTTTGGAATTATCTTATTTGTAAACTATATCTTTTATTAAATGTTGACATTTAGCTTAAATGTTGACATTTAGGCGTTGATATGCAAAAGTTTTATCTTTTACCATTTCTTTTATTAGATGATTATAGAAGTTTGATATTCTTATCTCATGTAATATGATATCAATTTTGGGAATAATCTTTTTTGTAAACATTATCTTTTATTATATGTTGACATTTAGCTTAAATGTTGACATTTAGCCGTTGATGTGCAAAAGCTTTATCTTTTGCCATTTCTTTTATTAGATGATTATAGAAGTTTGATATATTCATATCATATAAGATGATATCAATTTTGGGAATGACCTTATTTGTAAACTTTATCTTTTATTATATGTTGACATTTAGCTTAAATGTTGACATTTAGCCATTGATGTGCAAAAGCTTTATCTTTTACCATTTCTTTTATTAGACGACTGTAGAAGTTTGAGCTTATCATCTCATGTAATATGATATCAATTTTGAGAATGATCTTATTTGTAAACTTTATCTTTTACTATATGTTGACATTTAGCTTAGATGTTGACATTTGGCTTAAATGTTGACATTTGGCTTAAATGTTGAAATTTGGCTTAAATGTGCAAAAGTTTTATCCTTTACCATTTCTATTATTAGAGGATTGTAGAAGTTTGATATTCTCATCTCATGTAATATGATATCAATTTTAAGAATGATCTTATTTGTAAACTTTAACTTTTATTAAATGTTGACATTTAGCTTAAATGTTGACATTTACCCGTTGATATGCAAAAGCTTTATCTTTTACCATTTCTTTTATTAGATGATTATAGAAGTTTGATATTCTCATCTCATTTAATGTGATATCAATGTTGGGAATAATCTTTTTTTTTAAACTTTATCTTTTATTATATGTTGACATTTAGCTTAAATGTTGACATTTACCCGTTGATGTGCAAAAGCTTTATCTTTTACCATTTTTTTTATTAGATGATTATAGAAGTTTGATATTCTCATCTCATCTAATATGCACTACTAGAGAACTGCAACAAGGCCCCGTCGGACTCCCCACGAGGAATCTTGAGAGGGAGAGCCACCGGGAAAGAGACCACACCAGTAGGGAAAGGCGGCCACCAGAGCACGGCAACAAGGCCCCGTCGGACTCCCCACGAGTAACCACGCCACCAACGGCGCAAGCAAATACCCATTCACCATTCACAGAATCTCCATCGATTTCTTTCAAGTCTGCGTTTTCATTGTTTCTTTCTCTTCTGTCAACGGGTTCTTTGGTGAGCGTTGTTTTGGGGGTTGAAGGTCTCGATTTGGGGCAGATATTAAGCTTGATTTCGTGTCTAATTTGAGGTAGATTCTTCGGCTAAGGGTGGTGGCTGCTAGAGGGTTCTAGGGTTCATACTCCTGGTGCCTGGTGGAGAGAGTTTTCTAGAGGGGTGTCTAATTTAGAGGAAGAGAGGAATATGGAGAGAGTTTTTAGAGGGCCGGGTGTCTGATTTGGAGGAAGAGAGAAATAAAAGGGAAGCTTTATTTTTTCTAAGTATTTCAATATACTTTGAGCGGGTTTTCAAATTTTAGACAACCCTCCAAATTTTTTCAAGTATTTCACTTTCGCTTTAAACCCGCGCGTTTTAAATTTTTTAGCAATGAATAATTTCACATCTGTCAAAAAATTGAACCGATGTCTAATTTTTTTTCAACATCACAAATTTAAAAACTAATATAATAGACTAATTTAACGTCTGTTGTTTTATTGACAGACTTAAATCACATGATGTCTAATTGCAGTATTCTAGTAGTGATGATATCAATTTTGGGAATAATCTTATTTGTAACCTTTATCTTTTATTATATGTTGATATTTAGCTTAAATGTTGACATTTACCCGTTGATATGCAAAAACTTTATCTTTTACCATTTCTTTTATTAGAGGATTGTAGAAGTTTGAGCTTATCATCTCATGTAATATTATATCAATTTTGGGAATTATCTTATTTGTAAACTTTATCTTTTATTATATTTTGACATTTAGATTAAATGTTGACATTTAGCCATTGATGTGCAAAAGCTTTATGTTTTACCATTTCTTTTATTAGATGATTATAGAAGTTTGATATTCTCATCTCATCTAATATGATATCAATTTTGGGAATAATCTTATTTGTAAACTTTATCTTTTATTATATGTTGGCATTTAGCTTAAATGTTGACATTTAACCATTGATGTGCAAAAGCTTTATCTTTTTCCATTTCTTTTATTAGAGGATTGTAGAAGTTTGAGCTTCTCATCTCATGTAATATGATATCAATTTTGAGAATGATCTTATTTATAAACTTTATCTTTTATTATATGTTGACATTTAGCTTAAATGTTGACATTTAGCCGTTGATGTGCAAAATCAAAATCTTGATCTTTTACCATTTCTTTTATTAGAGGATTGTAGAAGTTTGATATTCTCATCTCATATAATATGATATCAATTTTGGGAATGATCTTATTTGTAAACTTTATCTTTTATTATATGTTGACATTTAGCTTAATTGTTGACATTTAGCCATTGATGTGCAAACGCTTGATCTTTTACCATTTCTTTTATTAGAGGATTGTAGAAGTTTGAGCTTCTCATCTCATGTAATATGATATCAATTTTTGGAATGATCTTATTTGTAAACTTTATCTTTTATTAAATGTTGACATTTAGCTTAAATGTTGACATTTAGGCGTTGATATGCAAAAGTTTTATTTTTTACCATTTCTTTTATTAGATTATTATAGAAGTTTGATATTCTTATCCCATGTAATATGATATCAATTTTGGGAATAATCTTTTTTGTAAACATTATCTTTTATTATATGTTGACAATTAGCTTAAATGTTGACATTTAGCCGTTGATGTGCAAAAGCTTTATCTTTTGCCATTTCTTTTATTAGATGATTATAGAAGTTTTATATATTCATATCATATAAGATGATATCAATTTTGGGAATGACCTTATTTGTAAACTTTATCTTTTATTATATGTTGACATTTAGCCATTGATGTGCAAAAGCTTTATCTTTTACCATTTCTTTTATTAGAGGATTGTAGAAGTTTGAGCTTATCATCTCATGTAATATGATATCAATTTGGAGAATGATCTTATTTGTAGATTTTATCTTTTACTATATGTTGACATTTAGCTTAGATGTTGACATTTGGCTTAAATGTTGGCATTTTGCTTAAATGTTGACATTTGGCTTAAATGTGCAAAAGTTTTATCCTTTACCATTTCTATCATTATAGGATTGTAGAAGTTTGATATTCTCATCTCATGTAATATGATATCAATTTTAAGAATGATCTTATTTGTAAACTTTAACTTTTATTAAATGTTGACATTTCACTTAAATGTTGACATTTACCCGTTGATATGCAAAAGCTTTATCTTTTAACATTTCTTTTATTAGATGATTATAAAAGTTTGATATTCTCATCTCATTTAATGTGATATCAATGTTGGGAATAATCTTTTTTGTAAACTTTATCTTTTATTATATGTTGACATTTAGCTTAAATGTTGACATTTACCCGTTGATGTGCAAAAGCTTTATCTTTTACCATTTTTTTTATTAGATGATTATAGAAGTTTGATATTCTCATCTCATCTAATATAATATCAATTTTGGGAATAATCTTATTTGTAAACTTTATCTTTTATTATATGTTGACATTTAGCGTAAATGTTGACATTTAGCCATTGATGTGCAAAAGCTTTATCTTTTACCATTTCTTTTATTAGATGACTATAGAAGTTTTATATTCTCATCTCATCTAATATGATATCAATTTTGGAAATGATCTTATTTGTAAATTTTATCTTTTATTATATAATGGCATTTAGCTTAAATGTTGACATTTAACCATTGTTGTGCAAAATATTTATCTTTTTCCATTTCTTTTATTAGAGGATTGTAGAAGTTTGAGCTTCTCATCTCATGTAATATGATATCAATTTTGAGAATGATCTTATTTATAAACTTTATCTTTTATTATATGTTGACATTTAGCTTAAATGTTGACATTTAGCCGTTGATGTGCAAAATCTTGATCTTTTACCATTTCTTTTATTAGAGGATTGTAGAAGTTTGATATTCTCATCTCATATAATATGATATCAATTTTGGGAATGATCTTATTTGTAAACTTTATCTTTTATTATATGTTGACATTTAGCTTAATTGTTGACATTTAGCCATTGATGTGCAAACGCTTGATCTTTTACCATTTCTTTTAATAGAAGATTGTAGAAGTTTGAGCTTCTCATCTCATGTAATATGAAATCAATTTTGAGAATGATCTTATTTGTAAACTTTATCTTTTATTATATGTTGACATTTAGCTTAAATGTCAGCACTATAACAGCTTTTTACATTAATTCAATTCTTTCTAAAATAAAAAATCAAATTTTGGTTGTGCATAATCATTACAAGCTAAAAACTCAATATCTCACTGCATTTTATCATTAGAAGCCATTCAACCAACACATTAGACCGAGCTCAACTATCACTTGTTAACAACACCAGATTTTTGCATAAGTATTAATTAGTAGTAGCACAACTATTCTTTCTTTTAGACTTATCACTACTAATTTATTTTTAGTTTCAATACAAAGAGTAGTAACTTCATATATTTCAATATAAATTTGTGTCGAAGGCAAAAATTTCACTTCATTATATCAAACGTCAGAAGTGTAACAAATTTTTATAGTAATTCAATTCATTCTGAAATCAAAATCAGATATTGATTGTGCATAATCATTACAAGCTACTAACACAACATCTCACTGCATTTTACATTAGAAGCCATTCAACCAACACCTTATATTGAGCTCAACTAATACTTGTCAGCAGCATCCGAGGTTTGCATAGGTACTACATAAGAGTAGCACAACTAGTATTTCTTTTATACTGATCACTATTAATTTCTTTTTAGTTCCAATACAAAGAGTAGTAACTTCATAAATTTCAATCTAAATTTGTGTCGAAGGCACAAATTTTACCTCATTATATCAAACGTCAGCAGTGTAACAGATTTTTACAGTAATTCAATTCATTCTGAAATCAAAATCAGATTTTGGTCGTGCATAATCATTACAAGCTACTAACACAACATCTCACTACATTTTACATTAGAAGCCATTCAACCAACACCTTAGATTGAACTCAACTAATACTTGTCATCAGCATCCGAGGTTTGCACAGGTACTACATAATAGTAGCACAACTGGTATTTCTTTTATACTGATCACTATTAATTTCTTTTTAGTTTCAATACAAAGAGTAGTAACTTCATAAATTTCAATCTAAATTTGTGCCGAATGCACAAATTTTACTTAATTACATCAAATGTCAGCACTATAACATATTTTTACATTAATTCAATTTATTCTAAAATCAAAAATCAGATTTTGGTTGTGCATAACCATTACAAGCTAGTAACACAATATCTCACTGCATTTTAGCATTAGAAGCCATTCAACCAACACATTAGACCGAGCTCAACTATCACTTGTCAACAGCACCAGATTTTTGCATAAATATTAATTAGTAGTAGCACCACTGGTATTTCTTTTAGACTTATCACTACTAATTTTTTTTTAGTTTCAATACAAAGAGTAGTAACTTCATAAATTTCAATCTAAATTTGTGCCGAAGGTATAAATTTTACTTCATTATGTCAAACGTCAGCAGTGTAACAGATTTTTACTGTAATTCAATTCATTCTGAAATCAAAATCAGATTTTGGTTGTGGATAATCATTACAAGCTACTAACACAACATCTCACTGCATTTTACATTAGAAGTCATTCAACCAACACCTTATATTGAGCTCAACTAATACTTGTCAGCAGCATCTGAGGTTTGCATAGGTACTAGATAATAGTAGCACAACTGGTATTTCTTTTATACTGATCACTATTAATTTCTTTTTTGTTTCAATACAAAGAGTAGTAACTTCATAAATTTCTATCTAAATTTGTGCCGAAGGCACAAATTTTACTTAGTTACATCAAATGTCAGCACTATAACAGATTTTTACATTAATTCAATTCATTCTAAAATAAAAAATCAGAGTTTGGTTGTGCATAATCATTACAAGATAGTAACACAATATCTCACTGCATTTTAGCATTAGAAGCCATTCAATCAACACATTAGACCGAGCTCAACTATCACTTGTCAACAACACCAGAGTTTTGCATAAGTATTAATTAGTAGTAGCACAACTATTCTTTCTTTTAGACTTATCACTACTAATTTATTTTTAGTTTCAATACAAAGAGTAGTAACTTCATAAATTTCAATCTAAATTTGTGCCGAAGGCACAAATTTTACTTCATTATATCAAACGTCAGCAGTGTAACAGATTTTTATAGTAATTCAATTCATTCTGAAATCAAAATCAGATTTTGGTTGTGCATAATCATTACAAGCTACTAGCACAACATCTCACTGCATTTTACATTAGAAGCCATTCAACCAACACCTTATATTGAGCTCAACTAATACTTGTCAGCAGCATCCGAGGTTTGCATAGGTACTACATAAGAGTAGCACAACTAGTATTTCTTTTATACTGATCACTATTAATTTCTTTTTAGTTCCAATACAAAGAGTAGTAACTTCATAAATTTCAATATAAATTTGTGTCGAAGGCACAAATTTTACTTCATTATATCAAACGTCAGCAGTGTAACAGATTTTTACAGTAATTCAATTCATTCTGAAATCAAAATCAGATTTTGGTCGTGCATAATCATTACAAGCTACTAACACAACATCTCACTACATTTTACATTAGAAGCCATTCAACCAACACCTTAGATTGAACTCAACTAATACTTGTCATCAGCATCCGAGGTTTGCACAGGTACTACATAATAGTAGCACAACTGGTATTTCTTTTATACTGATCACTATTAATTTCTTTTTAGTTTCAATACAAAGAGTAGTAACTTCATAAATTTTAATCTAAATTTGTGCTGAAGGCACAAATTTTACTTCATTATATCAAACTTCAGCAGTGTAATAGATTTTTACAGTAATTCAATTCATTCTGACATCAAAATCAGATTTTTGTTGTGCATAATCATTACAAGCTACTAGCACAACATCTCACTGCATTTTACATTAGAAGCCATTCAACCAACACCTTAGATTGAACTCAACTAATACTTGTCAGCAACATCCGAGGTTTGTATAGGTACTACATAATAGTAGCACAATTGTTCTTTCTTTTATACTGATCAGTATTAATGTCAGCAGCGTCAGCATCTTCGATGTCGACGTCAGCCGACATCAGCGTCAGCGCTGACACGGAAAATGTTAGTGGTGTTCGCAATGTTAATGGTGACAGTGTCAGCAGTGTCAACAATATTAGTGCTTACACGAAAAAAAGAAGCGTTGGCAAAAAAAAGCATCTTCGACGTCGGCGTCAACAGTGTTCGCAACATCGATGTCGACGTCAGCCGACATCTCCGATGTCAGCGTCAGCAGCGTCAACATCTCCGATGTCAGCGTCAGCCGACATTAACGTCAAAGCTAATACGAAAAATGTTGGTGGTGTTCGCAATGTTAGTGGTGACAGTGTCAGCAGTTCCAGCAATGTCAACAATGTCAGTGTCAACGGTGTTAGGAATGTCGGTGTCAGCAACATCGGGTTTGACATTAATGCAATTTGAAAGCCTCTTATGTCAATAAATGGTAGAGCGATGTGCTTATGTGCAAATAAGATATATTAATGCAATTTTAAAATACAAATGCATTTGCATATTCTTCCCATAAGGTTTTTTAAGCTTGCATAACATAATATTATATTTGCATATCATAATATTATATTTGCATAACATCGGGTTATAGTTGCATATCTGAAAGTGCTGACATGTAAATTTTTTTTTTAAAAAAAAAACAGAAAAAAAAAAAAAATCTGGGCGCGCGAGGGGGGGCCTAGGGGGCACCGAGGGGGGGGGGGGCAGGGGGGGAGGGGGGAAAGGGGGATGGACACTTTTGCAAAATTTTCAAATATATGGATACTCCTCTAATTTAGCTAATTTTTATGGATAATTCACTAAAGGCCCCATATTTTTATAAATAAAGATGTAAATTTTATTTTTTTGCTTTAGGAGGACATTTTCACATGTTTTTAAATGACAAATTATGGATATTCATTAACAAGTGAACATGTTATAACCAAAATTGAGGGGTTCTAATTAATAAAAGACATCTGCTTAAAACCGATGTGGAAATTTTGATCTTTTACTACACGCACAAAGAGATCGGAATTTTTTTTGAAAGACATCTGTTGACAACAGATGTATAATTGAAGTTTTCTAGTAGTGATCAAATTCAAGCCAAGCATATTGTCATTGCATAGTTCGTTTTCAGAGCATCCTCAACGTAATCGCTCACCGACTTACCCGGTTTGGTGGTGGTTTCCCGTCGCTTGTAAAACCACTTCGCTACGGTTTCGATTATAGCATCAATTAGGGCAGTGATGGGTAGGTCGCGGGGCTCCTTGATAATTTACTGTGTCATTTGAGGAGTTGTCCGTGTCACCCAATTGGATCATATCGAGACCCTTACCCTTGTCACCTACATACATATGCGTGTCACCAGTTTCATACCCCATGTCAGTAATGTCTATCACATCCAGCTCTTTGCTCTTCCCTATGACCTACATCACCTCACCCAAGTGGATCACATCCGGACACTTACCCTTGTCACCTACATAAATATGCGTTTCACATGTTTTAAACCTCGTGTCGGTAATGTCTAATACACCCCAGAGAGGTGAAGTAAGACAACCGTCACTCCTCATATGAAGAATCATGGTCGACCTTGAGCCTGATCAATTTTTTCAGAGAGGTTAAGTCAATGCCCTCTTCAATGATCACATTCTTGCACACGATGTAACACCCCGTCCCACATTGGATATCATAAGGATGTTGGGAGTGGTTTATAAGTGATTCAAGCCCTACCTATGTCACAAGAGCTCTTCCTTTTCAGGCTCCAAGTGAGGACAACGGACCTGAGAGTGCTAGGTGACATGGGTTGGCGCCTCTTAAGATCTCCGGTCTTACAGATGGTATCAGAGCCGACTCCGGGCTCGGAGGTGCGCCGACAGTATGCTCGGGTACGCTCCTCCCGGAGGGCAATCCCTTGGGCCTGACGAGGTCGTTAGTGCTTTAAGTGGGGGAGATTGTAACATCCCGTCCCACATCGGATATCATAAGGATGTTGGGAGTGGTTTATAAGTGATTCAAGCCCTACCTATTGTTGTGAGCCTAATTCGCCATGTTTTATAGTTACTTTTATATCGTTTTCTACATACATTTCATGCATTTGGGTTAGAATAATACATAATTTATTTAGTTTATGTTTATTTGCCAATTATGGAGGTCTGCACAAGTTTTTGTTATATTTCGCAGAAATCGGACGCACTTTGAAGCTTAAAAGAAAGTCATGAAGAAGCTAAGGATGGTGCAGCCGGAGAAAAGCCCATTTTTCACCATTCATCATTTCGAATCAAGTTTTGAAGTCTTCATGAGAAGTGTAGCCCTCGGAAAGAGCTTTCCAACACATGCTTACATGCGTCAATCCGACGAACGAGGACTCGGGAAAGTGCGTTTCAAGAACAGAGCAGGATGCTGAGAAGACTGGTCGATATCAACCAAGCACACTCAATATCGACTAGATTTAGGTCAAAATTCTCCAAATCGACTCAGAGTTGGCCAGAATCGACAAGGCTGAAGAACAGTGGTCGATATCGACTTAACCAAGTCGATATCGAGTGCCCCATATCGAGTCAACGCCCAGAATCGAGTCAAGAAGCTGAGCAAAGAAAGGAGCAAGTCGATATCGAGTACCCTAACTCGATATCGAGTAACACCCAACTCGATTTTGACCCTGAGAGTCGATATTAAGTGTCTGAAGCTGAAGACGGAAAATGCCAGGTCGATATCGAGTCATGCTAGTCGATATCGACTGGACCACAGAAGCCGATTCCGAGCTTAACCGACTTCTTGTTAAGTTTCTATCCCGAATCCGATGGAGATATTTTCGAGATCAAATTCCATCAAGATCTATCAAGTGCTATCAAGAGGAAGAGACATTTATCTACTTTAGATATAATTCCTAGTTGATTTATTTATTTATTTCCATGTTTTATCTTTATGTTATAAGATAGATAGAATTAGATATAGATATAGTTTTCTTTCCTAGATTAGCTTGGAATGAAGGCTATAAATAAAGCCTTAGGGGCTGATTTCTAAGCATTCAATTTCAGAAGGAGAAGTAGTAGAGAGAGAGAGAGAGAGTTTGTGGCCGAGTGGAGTTGTGAAGCGAGAGCGGAATTGGCTTCAATCGGTTGTAAACTTTGGTTAAGTTTAATGCAAGTAGTTTCTTTTCCATCAATGATGTTTGCGATTGCGATGAAGAGCGAGTAGTCCACCCACTTCTAGGGTCGAGGTGAGCCCGACGGTAGCCATGTGAGGTGATGCGGTAAAGGTACGATCTTTTTATGCAATTCGTCTTCTATCCCTATGAGCATGATTCTTTTGCGAAAGTTGAAGGTGATCCTTGTTTGTGTTATTGAAGCGAAAGTGATCTTAATACAACTTGGGTTAATTATGTGAAAAAGGGTTAGTAATGTTGTGAGCCGAATCTGCCATGTTTTATAGTGACTTTTATATCGTTTTCTGCATACATTTCATGCATTTGGGCTAAAATAGTACAGAATCTATGTAGTTTATGCTTATTTGCCAAATTATGGAATCTACACTAGTTTCTGTTTAAATTTGCAGAATTCGAGGCAATTTACAGCAGTTCTGAGAAAGGAAGAAAAGCTCGAAAGTCAACTACACAAGTCCAAAGTCAAGAAGCAGCGGAACCTGGACAAATCAAGCTAGAAGCAAGGAAAAATCGACTCTACAACATCAAGTCGATATCGACCAATTCTTGTCGATGTCGAGTACACCTAAGTCGATTTCCAGCAAGCTGCTAGAATCGAGCAAGGAAAGCTGGAGAACATTAGTCGATATCGACTTCCTTTAGTCGATATCGAGGATGACTGCTCGATATCGAGTAAATTCAGAGGACTTACCGTTTCTGGAGAACTGGTGCTGGTCGATATCGGGCAAGGTTCGTCGATATCGAGTAGTGTAGTCGATGTCGACTTGATCTGCTCGATATCGGGTGAGTCGTTCAGATCTGCCGATAATGCGTCGTTGAAGATCTCCTCCTCACTTGATTCTGCTGCAGCCAGTTCCTCCTCTGCTAGTACAGATTCTGCCTTACCTTCTTCTTGTATCAAGAGTTGTCCTGCAGGCTCATTGCAAGATAAAATTGGATTTTGAATATATAGCTTTAATTTCCATTACCTCTTCTGTGTCAGGGTTGAAGAAGTATTCAATAATCTCATCTCCAATGGTGAAAGTAAGAATTCCCCTCTTTACTCCAATGTTGGCGTCAGCTGTTGCTAGGAAAGGTCGCCCTAGGATGATGGGGCAAGCTGGATCCTCTGCCATTTCTACTACAAGAAAATCTGTAGGGGCAAAGAATCTACCAACTTTAACAGGAACATTATCAACAATACCTGTAGGGATTACCACGGTGTTGTTGGCCATGTAGAGCTTGGCATCAATTGGTTCCAGGGCGCCTATCTTTACCTTCGACCAGATTGATAGGGGCATGATGCTGACACTTGCTCCTAGGTCACACAGTGCTTTAAATCTATGACGACCAAGTCCAACAGTGATAGCAAACTTACCTGGGTCAGGTCGCTTCTCAGGGAAATCAATCTTCTTGCATTCCTTGGCAATCTCAGTCATCGATCGCTTGTTGCTAAGAATCTCCTTGAGGAACTTGACGTAGGCAGGCATCTCGTGAAGTGCTTCTGTAAAAGGAATAGTAACATTCAGACTTTGAAGAAATTTCACAAAACGCTGAAACTTACCGTCAGTTGGATCTCTTTGGTTCTTGGAAGGGAATGGGAGCGTCTTCTTAGTTTTCTGAGCTAGAATAGCTTCCGAAGGTGGTGAGGACTCCTCGGCGTTGGCCTGCTTCTCCTCGATATCGAGTACAAGTTCCTCGATATCGACCAAAGTGGTCGGCTTTGAGTTGCTGGGCTGTGCAGACGCGTCCGAGCTCTTCTTCTCTTCTGTGTCGATGAGAACTTTGTCGATATCGACCAAGCTTTGGTCGACATCAAGTTGCTGTTGCTTGGTATTGAGGACATTTTTGCCCTTTTCTTCTCCGTTCTCTGGCTCGTGCAATTTGTGACCGCTCCGTAGCTTTACAGCAGCGACATGTCCGTGCTGCCCCTTGGGATTTGGTTCTGTATGCCCTGGGAGCTGCCCGGATGGTTGTGGAATCTGCGCCGCGAATTGACCCATCTGGGTCTCTATGTTTCTCTTCCAAATATCCAGCTCTCCAAATTTTGTATTGATGTTCTGGAGCTGATTATTGATGGCGCTTGTAGACTGCTGCTGTTGTGCTTGATTTTTCCTCATCTCGTTGAGGATAAGCTGCAGATCATCTTTCCTTGATCCCTTTCTGGATGTCCTGGAGCTTTGTATGGCTGGGGGTTCCTAGGAGGACCTTGGTTCCGTTGTGGTTGATAGAACCTTTGGTCCCCCATATAGCGATTGGGACCCCCTGCGTAAGCTGCCTCTTCATGAATTTCTGCCATCCTGACTTGCTCCGTGTGCGGGCACTCAGTAGTGGTGTGCCGTTGTGAACCACATTTGATGCAAGGTTGATTGACAGAGAGATATTTGACTTGTTTGAGGAGCTTGTGATTCTGATCTTTGTAGTATTGCTCCTTGACATCAGGGTCTATTTCCTTAGACGGCTCATAGAGAGGCATGGATGGGGCTGGCCTAGCATAGGTATTCTCTTCATAATTTGTAGGAGCCCCATACTTGTTGTCATAATTGGTGAGCTTGTCGAGTACACCCCAAGCGTCAACTGGTGGCATCGTCAGGTACTCATATCGAGTGTACTGATTGATCCTGTCCTTGGTGACTTGGTCAAGAGAATTGAAGAAGATTTCCTGAATGACGTAGGGTGGCTGTCCATGAGTAGGGCAAGATCGAAGTAGCTCTTTGTATCGTTCCCATGCTTTTGCTAGCGGTTCCCCAGGCTTCTGTTTGAAAGCTGTAATCTTCTAGCGGAGGAGTGCTGTCTTGGCAGGAGGGAAGAATTTGTTGAGAAACTCTTGCTCTACTTGGGCCCATGTTGTGAGGGATCTTGGTTTCAGTCCTTCTAGCCACTTCAATGCAGGTCCGGCGAGAGACCAGCGAAAGGCCTTCATCTTGACATATTCCAGAGTTGTACCTTCAGCAAGAGTTCGGCACATGTAAGAAAAATTGGTAATATGTTCAATAGGGCATTCATTAAATCTTCCATGAAAAGCATTATTTTTAAGTTCTATAAGGAAGTGAGTGCGAATTTCAAAAGTATTGTCAGGGATTAGAATAGCCGATTCAGGCACGACGAGAGTCGGGTGCATATAATCCTCTGCAGTGGTTGGGTATTGGGCAAGCTCAGCTTCTGCTTGCCTCGCACGCTCAGCTTCCTGTTCCCTTCCTGCTCTCTCAGCGGCGATAGTAGTATCCTTTGCGGCTAGTTCCCTTGTAAGACTCTCAATAAGTTGTTCTTGTGTCCCTGCGGCCGCCATGGCTCTTTTCAGTTTAGCTCTGATGTGTAGAAGGCGTTCCGGTTCGTCTAAGCCGTCAGACTCAGATGGTTGACCAGAACGGCGCATACACCTGTAAAGTAACTCAAAGTAGACGTGAGATTTAACTACCTAAGGCGCGAATGATAGCCTCCCCGGCAACGGCGCCAGTTTGTTATAAGAGAGAATCGAGAATGCAAACAGTAAGTAAATAAAGTAAAGCAAACCGATCGAATCCCAGCAAATAATGTTCAAGACTCCCTCCAATGTAGTAAGAGAAAGTCAAGTTCGAATCCACGAGGAAGCTGGTCAGCGGATCCTAGGCAGCGATGGAATCTCACGGACAGAAGTCGACCACAGGTTGTCGATATCGACTAGGGTAGTCGACAGAAGATCGGACAACTCGAACAGCGCAACAGCAGTCACATGTAGTTGGTCGATATCGACTAGGCTCTACTCGATATCGAGTAAAGTTGTCGATGTCGAGGATGGCTTTGTTGAGTACCTGCACAGGAGAAGCTACGACGATCTGGGATCGGGAATCAGTAGTCGATATCGACTAGACTTAGTCGATATCGAGGAGGACAGAAAAGTAAAAACAAGCAATTTCGGTTGGTAACTTGATGAATTAAAAAGAACTTCCAAGATTAGGGTTTGCGACAACGATTACCATGAAAGCGGAATAAAAATCATAAAAGGCGGTGACTTTATCGATAAAGGAAAAGGCTTTCACCTAATCCGACAAGTAGGAATATAAATCTCGCGACAAATAATCCTAAGTGCATCTATTTCTTTTCATAATTAGCATTTATGATCTTTCGAATAGAAATCCTAATTACTACCCAAGTTTCACAACATGAGTTCTTTAGTTTCTCAATCAAAGATAAAGCACATAGGGAATAGATTAAAATAACGATAAAATACCTCCTTTTGCAATCGCTAATCCACCGACATGGCTCTCGTTGGGCTCACCCCAACCTCAGAAGTAGGTGGACTACTCGCGCCTCATCGCAATCGCATACATTGATTTGAAAGAAATAACTTGCAATAAACTATATTCAAAGTCTTTACAATCCCGACACTCAACTTTCGCAGAATGCCAAAACCCTAAAACCTTTGAACTCCTAAAACCTCTATGTGTAACTGTATCTCTGAAACTGAATGAATAAAAACTCACCCCCTAAGGCTTTATTTATAGGGCTTAATCCTTGCTAATCAAGGAAAGCAATCTATATCTATATCTAATGATAAAACTTAAATAAGGGATAAAACATTAATGCTAAAAAGGAATATCTAAAATCACTTTATCTTCTCGTTGTAGATAGAAAATCTCCCCTCCATGGATGAATCCTTGATAGACTTGATAAAACTTGGATAGAACATGATAGACTCGGACTTCTCGCGACCCAACAACCCAAGTCATGCTCGGACAGGCCCAGCGGCATCGCGGCCCAGAGAAGCGCTACTTGATATCGAGTAAACTCCTCGATATCGAGGAAGGTGGTCATCGATATTGGCTTCTCGGCTTGGTCGAGTAGCTCTTCCTCGGACTGGCTCAGATCTGTGATGTGGGTGTACTCGATATCGACTAATGTTGTCGATATCGAGGAGCTGGGTCTATCGACTTGCTGGCCTGACTTTGCTCGAGCAGCTTCTTCTCGATGTTGCTCGGCCAGGTGCTATGGGTTTGTAGAGTGGTGCTCAGTGTCCGGTTGTCTGGCCAAGTCGAGTAACTCTCCGCGGCTTCTCGATCAAGTGCTCCTCCTCGACTCCGAGTGTGGTTTTCAGCTTTGTCGATATCGAGTAACTAACTCGATATCGAGGAGTGTCCTGGAGTCGGGTTGCTTTGTCTTCAGCTCCTCGATCAGCTTGTCCTCGATCTGGCATTTTGCTCGGACCCTTTGTCGATATCGAGGACCGATACTCGATATCGAGTAAAGCTTAGCCTCCGTCTTTGCTTCTTGGTTTTGTCCCGGAATGGCTCCAAATTCTGTAATTTTAAACCAAAACTTATGTAGATCTCCATTTCTTGCAAATAAGCGTATACTACATAAATTCAACATATTCCCAGCCCGAAATATGCAAAGTGTACAGAACATGAAGCTAAAATATGCACAAAAACCTAACTATTTTAGTTACATCACGCTTATGTAGGATTTCCAATGATGAGCCCAAGGAGTATGAAGTTGGAGACAAGCTCCATGTTTCCAAATCAAAGGATCATTGGTTTCCCAACAAATTCAACAAGAAGAAGATGAGGCCCTTCACTGTGAACAAGATCCATTCTGAAGGATTACAGCTGATGGACAAAAATGGAGTCCTATTTGAAGCCCAAGCTACATGGGCCCTGCAAATGCCACCTTGATCTTAATGGAGAAAGTCGGCCTAGCGACTATAAAATCTAGAGCTTGTAAATAGACATTTATTTTTGGGACTTTTGGACATTTTTTCTTTTGTTTGTTTTTGGTTTTGAACTTTTAGTTTTTCTATTGTGGGTATTTCTCTTCTACATTTTTCAGGTCCATGGGGATAGAAGCAAGCTAAAAAATGGACTCGGCCCAGCAGCATAGCACTCGATTAGCACACCTGTCTAGTGAGTTTCTTTCTCTACCCTTGTTTTTATATAGTGAGGACATTGTAATGTTTACGTATGGGGTAGGGGAAGGGCTTACTTTATGCATATTTGGCTTTATTTGACCATATTTGTGCATTTTTAAAATCTATTCCATGAATTGCTTATACATGGCTATTTTGGAATTCGTTATTAATTTATGTGCTTATATGCATGTTTTCCAAAAATTTGAAAAAATGACCCCCATTGAAAATTTTGATTAATGTCATGGAAGCTTTATATTGACCTCGACGATGCAAAATTGGATTCATTAGAGATATAGCATGAAATTGCCTAGTAAAGGGAAGTCAAAATGAAGTGCATTATTTTCTTGAAAACCATGAAAGGAGGCAAAATTTGAAGTTGCTTTTGACATGTTGCATGATAAGAGGATGGAGGACTTTATATTTCCATATAATTCATATTGTTTAAATTCCTAGCCTTACCTATGCTTATGCATCACAAAAGCCATATTATGCCTTATTTCATACGTTGCTCCACATGTTCTAAATATTACCCATTCTTTACCTTATTTCCTATCCGGGGATTATGTTGAGAATGATGTTAAATTATGGAGATGTTATATGGTGTTTGTGTTATGGTTGCTATCATTATTGGAGTTTGGTGGGAAATTGTTTGAAAAATATGGAAAATTTAATGAGTGAAAGAAAATCTGATCACCTCAGGAGATAAAGGTAGGCCGACCCTGCTTGCTGAGATAATAGTTCAGTGAGATGGGACACACATGTGAGGAGTCCAAAGCACTAAGTATCTGGGGCCATTCATGACACCCATGTTTGCGACTCGCGAGAAGGCAGTGCTGAGGTTAGAGAGGTAAAAGCCTTATTGTTGACAAAAGCATTATGAAAGGTGATGAATCTTATGAAGAAGGAATGTGGTTGAGAAAGTTTGGAAATAATGCATTTCCCCGGATCATTAGCACCACATTGCCAAATATTGCCCACCTTTTAGCCTTTTACCAATCTACTTCTTATTTGAGCTTAAATTAAAGTCCTCTTGATTGTTAATGCTTTGTCACATGAATTGTTTTTGCATAACCCTCATTTTGTGAGTAGATGTTGCTTTTTAATTGCACATGCATGGATTTGTGACACTAGTACCTTTTCGAGGATGGTAATTGATTGCAGGGTTATATAAGAATGAATCTGATATGTTGAGAGTTTTGATTCCTTCCCCTGAATGACAAATAAAAGTATTGCTTGAGGACAAGAAAGCTTAAGTATGGGGTGTTTGTTGTGAGTCCAAAGTCAAGAAGCAGCGGAACCAGGACAAATCAAGCTGGAAGCAAGGAAAAATCGACTCGACAACATCAAGTCGATATCGACCAATTCTTGCCGATGTCGAGTACACCTAAGTCGATTTCCAGCAAGCTGCCAGAATCGAGCAAGGAAAGCTGGAGAACATTAGTCGATATCGACTTCCTTTAGTCGATATCGAGTTGGCCACATATTAAGTCAGAGACACTAGACATCGACAAGTGAAGCTGGGAGCTGGAGCAGGTTAGTCGATATCGACAAGAATTAGTCGATATCGAGTAAAACACTTGGTCGATTTCCATGTCCAGAGCCGAGATCGACGAAGCTGAGCACTGGGAAGCCGAGCAGAAGTTAGTCGATAACGAGTAACTTTACTCGATATCGAGGACAACCCAAGTCGACATGTGTTTTGTTGGACGACATGGAGTTGCTGAGCACAAGACGAAGAAAACGCTAGTCGATATCGAGTACCTTTCATCGATATCGACTAAGCCCTGAAGCCACACCCGGATTCGAGGAAGGAAGTCTGATCGAGGAAGCCAGAAGCCAAAGTCGACGAAGCATTTTTCCTCGATATCGAGGAAATTGCTCGATATCGACAACACCCAGAGCACATGTCCGAGCCAGATCGGGGAGTGGTTACTCGAGAAGCCCAGCCAGCCGAAGTCGACGACGACGTTACTCGATATCGAGTAAACTACTCGATATCGAGGAAAGCTTGTCTAGGCCGCGTTACGCGGTGGGTTGTCCGAGTCGAGTTAGGGTTGCTTGGATACGAAGTTGTCCGATTCTATCCACATCTATCAAGATCTATCAACTCCATGGAGGATTTACCTACTTTAGATATATTTCCTTTTTGGATTTAATTCTTTTATTCCATTATTTTAATCTTTAAGTAAATAGATAGATAGATAGATATAGATATAGATAGACTTTCTTACCTTGATTAGCAAGGGTTGGAAGCCTATAAATAAAGCCCTAGGGGTTTGATTTTATTCATTCAATTCCAGTTACAATTAGTCACATAGAGAGAGTAGAGGAGAGAGCTTGTGGCGAGAGAAGTCGGAAAGGCGAAAGCGGATTTGGCTTCGATTGGTTATAAGCTTTCTTTGGTTTATTTAATGCAAAGTTATTTTCCTGAAATCTTTGATGAGTTTCTTGATGATGAAGAGCGAGTAGTCCACCCACTTCTGGGGTCGGGGTGAGCCCGACGGTAGCCATGTGAAGCGATGTGGTAAAGGTTTGAGCTTTTTATGCAATTCGTCTTCTATCCCTGCGAGCATGATTCTTTTGCGAAAGTTGAAGGTGATCCTTGTTTGTGTTATTGAAGTGAAAGTGATCTTAATACAACTTGGGTTAATTATATGAAAAGGGTTAGTAACAATTAGGGTTTATGCGAAAGCCTCTATCTTCCTATTTGTTAATAACGAAAGTTATTTGATGAAAAGCATGATCTTTTATGCCTTTATGTGTTACTTTGCATGGTTATCGTTGTGGTGTTGATACCCTGGCCTTGGAAGTCTTTTAGTTTATTGAATTAATTCATCAAAATCTGTGTTCTGCGGTTGCGATTCTAAGTTTCTGTCTTTACTCGATCCCGAGGAGTTTTAGTCGATATCGAGGACTGCTTTGTCGATATCGAGGAAGGGTTTGTTGAGATCGAGTTACTGTGTCTGAGTTTGCTTTCTGTTCATCGATTTCTATTACTGTCGTCGATATTGTTACTCGATATCGAGTAGCTTTTGTCGATATCGAGTAGTTCTGTTGCTTTGCTTTATTTTCCGCTTTTATTTGGTATTTCTGTCTTTCTTTCTGTCTATTACTTCTTTCTGTGCGGTTTACAGCTACCTAGGATCCGCTGACACGATTTCTCGAGGATCGATCCTGACTTCCCGCTGCTACATCAGGAGGAGGTCTTGTAATTATTTGCGTGGGCACGAATCTGGATTGATTTATATTTCTATATTTTAAACTCGATCCCCTCCTACAACAAATTGGCGCCGTTGCCGGGGAAGCTATTATTCGCGCCTTAGGTAGTTAAATCTCACGTCTGCTTTGAGTTACTTCGCAGGTGTATCCGCCGTTCTGGTCAACCACCTGAGTTTGACGGCTTAGACGAACCGGAACGCCTTATACACATCCAAGCTAAACTAAAAAGAGCCATGGCGGCTGCAGAGACACAGGAACAGCTGATTGAGAGGCTTCGAAGGGAACTAGCCGCCAAGGATGCTGCTCTCGCCACTGAGAGAGAAGGAAGGGAACAGGAAGCTGAGCGTGCGAGACAAGCAGAAGATGAGCGTGCCCAATATCCTACCACTGTAGAGGATTACATGCACCCTACTCTCGTCGTGCCTGAATCGGCTATTCTAATTGAGAGGCTTTAGAGGGAACTAGCCGCCAAGGATACTGCTCTCGCCACTGAGAGAGCAGGCAGGGAGCAGGAAGTTGAGTGAAGGAGGCAAGCGGAAACTGAGCTTGCCCAGTACCCTACCACTGTAGAGGATTACATGCACCCGACTCTTGTCGTGCCTGAATCGGCCATTCTAATCCCTGAAAATAATTATGAAATTCGCACTCCTTTCCTGATTGAGATTAAAAATAATGCTTTCTTTGGTAGATTTAATGAATGTCCTCTTCAGCATATTACCAACTTTACTGTTATGTGCCGTACTCTTGCCGAAGGTACTATTTTGGAATATATCTTGATGAAGGCTTTTCGTTGGTCTCTGGCTGGTCCAGCATTGAAGTGGCTTGAAGGTCTCCGTCCACGATCCCTCACAACATGGGCTGAAGTAAAGCAGGAATTTCTCGACAAATTCTTTCCTCCTTCCAAGACAGCGCTCCTTCGCCAAAATATTACAGCTTCCAAACAGAAGCCTGGGGAGCCGCTAGCAAAAGCATGGGAACGATATAAGGATCTACTGCGATCCTGCCCTACACATGGACAGTAACCCTGCGTCGTTCAAGAGATCTTCTTCAATTCTCTTGACCTGGCTAATAAGGATAGGATCAACACGTATACTCTTTATGAGTATCTGACAATGCCACCAGCTGAAGCATGGGCTACCCTCGACAAGCTGACCAACTACGACAACAAGTATGGGAGTCCAATCAACTATGATGAGAATGTCTATGCCAGGCCAGCCCCATCCATGCCCCTCTATGAACCTTCTAAGGAGATTGACCCAGATGTCAAGGAGCAGTACTACAGAGATCAGAATCGCAAGCTCCTCAAGCAAGTCAAGTATCTTTTTGTCAACCAGCCCTGCATCGAATGCAGATCACATCGGCACACCACTACTGAGTGCCCACACACAGTGCAAGTCAGGATGACAGAAAACCACGAAGAGGTAGCTTACGCAGGGGGTCCCAATCGCTATATGGGGGACCAAAGGTTCTATCAACCACAATGGAACCATGGTGCCCCTAGGAACCCCCCGCCCTACAGAGCTCCAGGACATCCAGAAAGGGATCAACGGAAGGATGACCTGCAACTTATCCTTGACGAAATGCGCCGAAATTAGGGCACCATCAACAATCAGTTCCAAAACATCAATACAAAACTTGGAGAAATCGATGTCTGGAGGAAATCAATTGATACACAGATTGGCCAGCTAGCAGCAGGTGTCCCCAGACAGTTAGGTACACTCCCTGGATCTTCTGAGCCCAATCCCAAAGGGAAGACCGGACACATCGCAGCAGTAAAA
The DNA here is from genome assembly GCA_963922045.1 of Persicaria maculosa. Lineage (NCBI taxonomy): Eukaryota > Viridiplantae > Streptophyta > Magnoliopsida > Caryophyllales > Polygonaceae > Persicaria > Persicaria maculosa. The sequence continues at coordinate 20,534,598 of OY998258.1, forward strand.
CTCAGGAGCGGACGCAAACTGCACGAGCTAGAGAACGGAGAAGCAGACGGAACTACTGAACAACAGGTCGATATCGACCAAACAGTAGTCGATATTGAGCATGGACCAGTCGATATTGCCCCTGCCGCACCAGCCACCTCGACTCGACTCCACCAGTCGATATCGAGCAGTCTCAAGTCGATATCGAGTCACCCTCAGTCGATATTGATCCGTCTGCAGCAACTCCGACATCTGTTCTGGCCCGAATCAGAAAAAGAAGCTGCATTTCCCCACAAAATCTCTAAATGATCCAGCAGAGAAGAAATTTCAGCGCTTCATCAAGATGCTTCAGAGGCTCAATGTCACCATACCCTTCACAGAAGATCTTAATGAAATGCCATCATATGTCAAGTTCCTTAAGGAGATCCTAAGAAAAGGCCAGATCCAAGTATGTTCGCTATAACCATAGGATTCGGTCAATATAAATTTAATGTTTTATGTGATCTTGGAGCTAGTGTAAGTATAATGCCTCTATCAATATGGTCCAAGATTAAGATACGTGGCCTAGAGCATGTGGATGCTAAGCTTTATATGGAAAACAACACAGTGGTCATCCCAACATGCATGGTGGACAATGTGCCAGTGCAAGTAGGTAAGTTCTTCGTCCCTGCTGATTTCTTAGTTATTGATATGGCGGAAGATCCTGCTTGTCCAATTATTCTAGGAAGACCCTTCTTGGCGACGGTGGATGCCAACATAAGCGTAAGGAAGGGAGTGCTCACTTTCAACATCAGCGATGAGGTAATTGAGCATTCCTTTAATAAAACTGAAAGGCATACAGGTCCTATGGAAGAGGTAAAGTCTATATCAACTGGTTACATTACTTGCGGGGAGCCTAAGGTAAGAAATATGAGTCCCGAAGAGCTAGAAAAGAGGGATATGGAAGCCTAGGTGGAGAAGATCATGGCCATCCTGAACGAAGAAGCTGAGAATCCACTCGACATAGATCCAGGTACGTCAATTTGGACTAACTATTTTTCGGATGCTTTGCCAGGTCTTAAGTATGGGGTCAATATCGACCCGGAGAAGTCGACAGAGCCACAAAGGCACTCAATATCGACTACCACAGGTCAATAACGACCTCCCCATACCGAGACAACCCCACCAGATATCGAGCAGAGGAATGTCGAGGAAAATGACTCGATATCGACCACCTTTGGTCGATATCGACCTGCATCTGCTGAGCAGATTCCTCCTGTTGAGCTGAGCCAAGCCGATTTGGAGCAGCACCACTCAATATCGACTTGCCCGGGTCGATATCGACCAACCTTTGCCGAGTCGATTCCTCCTGTTGAGCAGAAGCCAGTCAATATTGAGCCAGTCAACTCAATATCGAGTGACCTTACTCAATATCGACTGGACAAAATCGACCCATCTCCCTCCATATCGACTGAAAGTCCACCTGAAGAGCAGCACAACTCGATATCGAGTGACCTAACTCGATATCGACCAGACCCTCAGGAGCTTCTGACATCCGATTCTACGAAGGTAAGCCAAGGTATGGATCTTTCTTCTCCTATTTCAATTAAAGATTTATCTATACATGGGAGAGGTTTGCCTTGGTATGTGCGATTATGTAGGATTTCCAATGATGAGCCCAAGGAATATGAAGTTGGAGACAAGCTCTATGTTTCCAAATCAAAGGATCATTAGTTTCCTAACAAATTCAACAAAAAGAAGATGGGGCCCTTCACAGTGAACAAGATCCATTCAGGAGGATTGCAGCTGATGGACAAGAATGGAGTTCTATTTGAAGCCCAAACTACATGGGCCCTGCAAATGCCACCTTGAGCTTCATGGAGAAAGTCGGCCTAGCGACTATAAAATCTAGAGCTTGTAAATAGACATTTATTTTTGGGACTTTTTGACATTGTTCCTTTTGTTTGTTTTTGGTTTTTGAACTTTTAGTTTTTCTATTGTGGGTATTTCTCTTCTACATTTTTCAGGTCCATGGGGATAGAATCAAGCTAAATCGGACCCGGCCCAGGCATTTACACTCGATTTTGAAGCTTAGCACACTTGTCTAGTAAGTTTCTTTCTTTACCCTTGTTTTTATACAGTGAGGACACTGTAATGTTTAAGTATGGGGTGGGGGAAGGGCTTACTTTATGCATATTTGACATATTTGACATTTTGTGTGCATATTTAAAGTTTGTTTCTTGAATTGCTTATACATGGCTATTTTGGAATTCATTATTTCTTGAATTGCTTATATATGGCTATTTTGGAATTGCATATTTAAAGTTTATATGCATGTTTTCCAAAGTTTATAAAAATGACCCCCATTGAAAATTTTGATAAATGTCATGGAAGCTTTATTGAACTCGACGATGCAAAATTGGATTCATTAGAGATATAGCATGAAATTGCTTAGTAAAGGGAAGTCACAGTGAAGTGCATTATTTTCTTGAAAACCATGAAAGGAGGTAAAATTTGATGTTGCTTTTGACATGTTGCATGATAAGAGGATGGAGGACTTTATATTTCCATATAATGCTCATATTTTGATAATCCTAGCCTTACCTATGCTTATGCATCACAAAAGCCATATTATGCCTTATTTCATATTTTGCTCCACATGTTCTAACTATTTCCATTCTTTACCTTATTTCCTTATCCGGGGATTATGTTGAGAATGATGTCACATTATGGAGATTATCATATGGTGTTTGTGTTGTTATTGTTATCATATTTGGAGTTTGGTAGGAAATTGTTTGAAATATATGGAAAATTTAATGAGTGAGAAAAAATCCGGTCACCTCAGGAGATAAAGGTAGATCGACCCTGCTTACTGAGATAATAGCTCTGTGAAATGGGACATACAGGTGAGGAGTCCAAAGCACTAAGTATCCGGGACCATTCATGACACCCATGTTTGGGACTCACGAGAAGACAGTGCTGAGGTTAGAGAGGTAAAAGCATTATTATTGAAAAAAAGCATTATGGAAGGTGATGAATCATATGAAGAAGGGATGTGGTTAAGAAAGTTTGGAAATACTCCATTTCCCCGGATTATTAGCACCACATTGCCAAAAATTGCCCACCTTTAGCCTTTTACCAAATCTACTCCTTATTGAGCTTAAATTAAAGTCCTCTTGATTATTAATGCTTTGTCACATGAATTGTTTTTGTAACCCTCCTTTTGTGAGTAGATGTTGCTTTTATTTGCACATGTATGGATTTGTGGCACAAGTACCTTTTCGATGATGATAATTGATTGCAGGGTTATATAAGAATGGATCTAAGATGTTGAGAGTTTTTGATTTCTTTCCCTGAATGACAATTAAAAGTATTGCTTGAGGACAAGCAAGCTTAAGTATGAGGTGTTTGTTGTGAGCCTAATTCGCCATGTTTTATAGTTACTTTTATATCGTTTTCTGCATACATTTCATGCATTTGGGTTAGAATAATACATAATTTGTGTAGTTTATGTTTATTTTCCAATTATGGAGGTCTACACAAGTTTTTGTTATATTTCGCAGAAATCGGACGCACTTTGAAGCTTAAAGGAAAGTCATGAAGAAGCTAAGGATGGTGCAGCTGGAGAAAAGCCCATTTTTCACCATTCATCATTTCGAATCAAGTTTTGAAATCTTCATTAGAGTTGTAACCCTCGGAAAGAGCTTTCCAACGCATGCTCACATGCGTCAATCCGACGAACGAGGACTCAGGAAAGTGCGTTTTAAGAACAGAGCAGGATGCTGAGAAGACTGGTCGATATCGACCAAGCATATTCAATATCGACCAGATTTAGGTCAAAATTCTCCAAATCGACTCAGAGTTGGCCAGAATCAACAAGGCTGAAGAACAGTGGTCGATATCGACTTAACCAAGTCGATATCGAGTGCCCCATATCGAGTCAACGCCCAGAATCGAGTCAAGAAGCTGAGCAAAGAAAGGAGCAAGTCGATATCGAGTACCTTAACTCGATATCGAGTAACACCCAACTCGATTTTGACCCTGAGAGCCGATATTGAGTGTCTGAAGATGAAAAATTCCAGGTCGATATCGAGTCATGCTAGTCGATATCGACTGGACCACAGAAGCCGATTCCGAGCTTAACCGACTTCTTGTTAAGTTTCTATCCCGAATCCGATGGAGATATTTTCGAGATCAAATTCCATCAAGATCTATCAAGTGCTATCAAGAGGAAGAGACATTTATCTACTTTAGATATAATTCCTAGTTGATTTATTTATTTATTTCCATGTTTTATCTTTATGTTATAAGATAGATAGAATTAGATATAGATATAGTTTTCTTTCCTAGATTAGCTTGGAATGAAGGCTATAAATAAAGCCTTAGGGGCTGATTTCTAAGCATTCAATTTCAGAAGGAGAAGTAGTAGAGAGAGAGAGAGAGAGAGAGAGAGAGAGAGAGAGAGAGAGAGTTTGTGGCCGAGTGGAGTTGTGAAGCGAGAGCGGAATTGGCTTCAATCGGTTGTAAACTTTGGTTAAGTTTAATGCAAGTAGTTTCTTTTCCATCAATGATGTCTGCGATTGCGATGAAGAGCGAGTAGTCCACCCACTTCTAAGGTCGGGGTGAGCCCGACGGTAGCCATGTGAGGTGATGCGGTAAAGGTACGATCTTTTTATGCAATTCGTCTTCTATCCCTATGAGCATGATTCTTTTGCGAAAGTTGAAGGTGATCCTTGTTTGTGTTATTGAAGCAAAAGTGATCTTAATACAACTTGGGTTAATTATGTGAAAAATGGTTAGTAACAATTAGGGTTTATGCGAAAGCCTCTATATTCCTACTTGTTAATAACGAAAGTTATTTGATGAAAAGCATGATCTTTTATGCCTTTATCGTTGTGGTCACAAAAAACCAAATCCACCCTTAATAATATAAATATCAAATTCCCGCACAAATTTCAACCCTAGACATTCAAAACACAACTCTAGATCCAATCTCTACCTAGGTTCACATAAAAATAGATAATCTGAAATTTAGAGAGAAAAGAGGGAGAAATAATACCTTTGAGTTGAAATAGGGGGAAGAAATGTGTAATTAGAGAGAATTAAGGGGTGAGTTTCTCGGTTTCGTGCAAGAAACAACTGTGGCCGGTGGTTATGGTCTGACAGTGCATGAAGGGGGAGGGAAACACGGCTTGACAGGGGTTGTAGGTGCTCGGGGTGGGTAGATCCGGGCTCGAGGAAGCCGGAATCGGAGGCTGGTGGCCGGATTTGGGGAGATGAAGGTGGTTGGCGAAGAGAGATCTGGGCAACAGCAAGAACAGGGAGGGCAACTGGGCTACGGCGGTGGGCTGCTGGTGGTCGGAGTGGGTAGATCCGGGTCTCAGGCGGCCGGAATCGGGGAGAGGTGGCCGGATCTTTGGGAATTGGCTAGCGGTGGTTTTCTGGGCAGCAGTGGTGCGAGAGCGAAGACATCAATGGTGGCTGGAAGGGGACGCTGGGCTCGGCGGTGCTGCAGGTGTGGCGTGGTGGGCTCGAACTCGACTTGGTGGCCGGTAGGGTGCAGCTTCGGGCTCGAGGGAGAGGGCGAGAGGAAGATGGCGGTGATGGCGGATAGGTTTGGTCAGCAAGGGATGTTGAGGTTGAGAAAGCGGAAGGAGAGGGGAGGCTGTGTCCAGGCCCTCTTAGCCATGGCTCCTACTCCCTCACTGACGGTTTCCAAACCCAAACCCTAAAAAATTGAAAATAGAGAGTACGTGAAGGAGGTTTTTTGACGGAGAGTGGATGATTTCAATTTCAGTTTTTTGAAGTAGCAGGCAAGAGAACGTGGGTGAGAAAGGTGAAACCGCTCTTCTTATCTTTGCTCAAACAATGACACGTGGCGCAATATTTTACAAAGACGTTGCTTCTGAAATAATAAGTATAAGGGGTGGATATATATATATAGATTGGTTCATCAAATAAAGAGTAGTAGTTCATCAAATAAATAGTATTTGTTTATCAAATAAATAACATTGGTTAATAGACCATTTTATTTTAAAAACAAATAAAAATTCATTTATAAAAAAATGAAAATTTTATGGGTGTAATATATTTTAGCATGTCTCTTAATATGTAATTTATAAATAAATAAAATATAAAGTATTAAAAAAAACCGAAAAGCAAAACAAATAAAGAGTTTAAAGTAAACTAGTACAGTTCCCGCGCCATGGCGCGGTTTTTTAAAACTAAAACATTAATAATATATATAAATATATTATAAAATACTAATAAAAGTTAAGATAAAAAAAACTTTACCATAAATGTATCTTATAATTCTGAAATAATGTTTTTTATATCTCGTCTAAAGTATAATACATAAGTGTAGATATTTTAAATCACCCAGTAATAATAATATCAATATCATTGTAACTTTTTTAGAAATTTTGAAATCTGAATCATGCATTTAAATGTGATGTGTCACAACTAATAATTATATTCAATGTTTTAAATTAAGCTCAATAGTTAGTACATAAATGTGAGTTAAGCCTAATGGTTATATTAGATTGAATTCAATGTTTTGAATTAAGCCCAATTGTTAGTAAATATGTTAAGAATAAAAGAGAATGGAGGATTAAAAAAAATTAATGGAAAAAAGAGAAAAAGAGAAATAAAAAAATCAAGGAAAAAAACATAATTGGTCAATATTCCTAAAACTCCTCTAAGATTGACACCTAAGCAAAGTCTTCTAAATTAAGGTTATATATAGATTGTTGGTAAATATGTTAAGAATAAAAGAGAATGGAGGATTAAAAAAAATTAATGGAAAAAAAGAGAAAAAGAGAAATAAAAAAATCAAGGAAAAAACATAATTGGTCAATATTCCTAAAACTCCTCTAAGATTGACACGTAAGCAAAGTCTTCTAAATTAAGGTTATATATAGATTAAATGCTTGCACCAAAAAAAAAGTAAATTAAACCTCCGGTTGAAGACCCGATAACCTTCCATCTCCAAGGTTGTGAAACCGCCGGTTTTAACCGGCCTACAACCGGCACAACCTCCTCCGACGGGATCCACAACCTGCGCGCAAACAGGGAACTAAGGGCGGTTGTCTGATTTCTCCATCTCCAGAACCGGCCATAACCTGCAAACGAACAGGCCCTAAATGCTCCATTCAACAAAGTAAAGCGGTTGGTGTAGTGGTACGGATACGGAGCAATGAAAGTGAGCCTCGCGTCCCAGTTTCAACTCGGCGAAACAACACGTTAATTTTCATTTTGCCCAATGTGTACCACACGCATAAATTGGAAAATGGGGGTGCGAGTGGTGGAAGTTGGGACCGCGAAATTGATGCGCGTGAGACGCGGGGTTACGTATTTTCTTGGATTATTTGTATTTATATTGACCAATTAGATTGCTTCTTTCTATTTTTTTTGAAAAGCAAAATTATACCCGAAATAATTACATGGTACACTGAAGAATGCACCGTGTGTTGTAGAGATCAACAAATAATTACAAGTTGCTGAAGTACAAGCTAGGATACAAAAGTTAGAACAAAGAGTTGTCTCTACTAAACAAGAAAGACAGGAGGCACAAGAGGATCCTAGAAAGAAACATTCAAGACTTGTTGTATATTTTGATTACTATGAAGATCAATGGGATGACCAAAAATGTTGTGGAATTATATATATTGCTTTCACTTTTCATTTTGGCATTTTGCAAACGATTGGTATCGGGATAAGGATTGACTATTGAGAATCCTAAAATGCAAGTGGAAGAATTCATGAACAATTTCTTCCCACTTTGGAAGATTGTGGACCTCATGATAAAGATCAACGTACTCTTTCAAGATGCAATCCAAAGAGATGGGAGACTTATCGTAAATGTTGAGAAAGATTCAATTAAGGATCAGTTAATGATATCCCTTAATCACAAACAAGATGTAATATTTTTTTTTTCACCAAGAAATCGATAATGATTCTAGGGGAGTTATGATCATTCATCATCTAGAAGCAATTTTATTGTAAGGGCTTGAAATTTTCAAAAATGAATTTAATGATATTTCTAATGATTTTCACATAAATTTCTTAGAAAAGTTATAAAAACTAACGATTTCGAAAGATTTTTAGAAAAGCAAGACCTAAAAATTTTCTACTATATTTTTTTTTACCATATCTAACTTTTCGACTTTTAATGAGAATGCTCGTTCAAGACTCAGAAATGCAAGAGGGTATCAATGGATAATTAGAATAAAAGGAAACTTTCTTCGGAAAAATCATTAAGAATGAGATTTCCACTACAGTCAGACTTGCTTCCCGTGTTGTTGGAATTCCTACCAATTGCCCACAATGTGACTCAAACTATGACGATCTCACTCATGTTCTCTGAAACTGCCCCATCTCACGTGAAGTTATCACGATGGCAGACTCTTCCTTGTTTGTCAAAATAAATAACTGCCGGAAATCAAAGAGAATATAGGTATCAGCCGCTTCACTAAACTTGCCTTTGTATGGTGGGCTATCTGGTATTTCCGCAACAAGAAACTTTTTTAAGGCACAAAATCCTAGCATTTATTAAGGACCAAATGTTCATTTGGAAATCAGCAAAAATTGACAATGAATATACTTGTTATTCACAAATTGAGAACCAAACCCATATAAAAATGTCACCAAAAAAAAGGAAAAAAGCAAAATGGAAATCCCCTAAGGATGGGGCTTACAAACTCAATTTTGACGGAGCTCTCTCTACCTCCTTGAAAGGCTCCTATGGTTACATTATCTGAGACAGTCTCGGCTTTCCGAATTGGCTCGGATAAGGGCTCAGTCCAATCCCTTCTGTGTCAGGTTCGGAGGCTATGGGTTTGTGGAAAGGTATCTTAGCGGTCAGGGAACTTAACATAAGAAAGTTAGAAATTGAAGGTGATAACTTCATCATCATAAACAGCCTTAAGGGCATTGGGAAGCCTTCCGGTGATTCGGAAATGATTGTCTCAGACAGTCTAGTCTCCATTGGCTTCTTTCAATTCATTGAGTTTCGTCACGTCTTTAGGGAAGTAAACCGTGCAGCCGATCAGCTATTGCACCTGGATCTTGCTTTCCATAGTCATGTGGCCCCTGACTATTCTACGCTTCGTGATTTCATCCGTTTGGATGCTCTTGGCTATTAGAGCTAGACCCTATTGCCAAATTATTTCGGTTCAAAAATAAAATAAAATAAAAGGAGGCAAAGGACAAAAGGCTTGCTTACCCAAATAGGGTAAGAATGCCTATATCTATTTTTGAACCGGTAAATATATATATGATGGGTGTAACCAAGTTACAAAAATCACGCAGACCAAACCAAGGGTCCTGTGGAAAAAAATATAAAAGCCATGTACCCATAAAAAAACTCTAATATATCTTCTATACATCCAAAGATTGAAACAGAACTCTATACCTCTCCTAAATTGATCAGTCCATCAACCCTTTAATCCATCGTTTTTCCATCAATGTCTTGCATTTACATTTGATGGAAATCCGATTCGTACAAGCTTGTATGATTTCTTTCGCACATTCACTAGGATTGCATCCTTCTCCCATAAAAATTCCCCTATTACTAGCCCTCCATGTGATATAAACAAAAGCACATAGCACAATCAATTTACCTTGGAACATTGCACTTTTTGAACTTCCTTAGGTTCACGCTCTACCAATGCATCCACTCCGTGATGCTTGAAAATCTGACATCCACACCGAGCCAGCTCCACACCTTGTTTTGTATGTCCTTGATCACCCTACAGCCGAACCAAAGGTGATCTTCCAACTCCTCTTCTTCCTTGCAGAGCACACACCAAGCCGCATCAAGGCCCTTCCAATGCTTGATGATGCGACCAGTTTGCAATCTCTTCCGCATAGGAAGCCAGATAATAAATGACCATCTCTTGCATTGTGCTCTCTTCCAAGTAAGATTACCCCATTCACATTGATCACCACGTAGTCTGACCAACTCATACATCTTATTGCTCGCAAGTCCTCTAGATGGGTGCATAATCGACTCCAGTGTAACAAACCCTTGCGATTGCAGCAACCCTTGTAGTTCATCTCCAACACTTACGAGCTCTTTCCATGCCCACGAATGTAAACACCAAAAATATTTTATTATTATTTTAATGAAAAATAGTTATATTTTATCCGATTTATGAAGTTTGGAGAAAATTCGTCCTCGAGCACAATTTCTAATTTAAAAATCCTTATAAACAATTCCGGCATCGTTTTACAATTTAGATTTTGATGGATTTTATTTCCACTTTCGAGCCCCGAGTTTAAGAAATTTAATTTGATTTACATCATTTTGAAATTAAATTCAAATTTTGATTTGAAAATTTTAGCATTTCTGGTTCGAATTCCGAATTCAAATCAATCGAGTGGGGACCATTTAGTTCCTTACTCTCTCTCTCTCCCCTTTCCGTTAGAAATCCCCCTACCCCTGCAGAAGCATCCTCTTCCCTCTACTCATAAATCCCTCACATACACACTCCCAACACACCTGACAATGCCCTTCCACAATTGCCCTTTCTCATCCCCAAACCCTATCAGCCTTCATCCCCCCTCTCCCATCCCAAAACCCACAAGAAAAAGCCACCAAACAGCCTCCCCATTGCCCTGGGTTCCGATCGCCATCACCCCTCTTGAATGCCCCTTTCGTTTTGGATTGCCAAGCGAAACCATCACCTACCCACTAAGTTTCGACGTAGCCACTGCCATCCTCCCCACTTTCCTTAGCCTCCACCACCAGCAGCTTCCTCACACGCCCGTCGCCGAGCTGCCCAGAAGCCGAGCTCCCCTGTTTCGCCGATTGAAGAGGATCCGAGCTCTCATCTACCTTTCACCTCGAGCAGCATCATTCTACAACTCCCTCCCTTTCCATAAGATTGAAGAAGAAGAAGAAGACGAAGCCGCCTGAGCTGCATTTGCGACCTCTCCCCTGTTCTTTGAGCTCAAGGTCAGTCATGGTTTTTCCTTCGTTTTTCCGATTGTTTACCCTTTAAAGCTCCACCTTTAACCTATTTCCTTCTGTTCTAGGCCAAGTTCACTCTATTCCGACTCCGAAAAAGCCAAATCGTGCCTCCGACGAAGATTTTTCGGCGAAAATTCGAATTCTCGGTGAGCTCCGTTTCCTCTTCTTCCTTGACTTCGTTTTTGTTGTTTTCTGTTGACTGTGGTTGGGAAGGGTTGTCGATATGGATGAGTGGAAGTTGGATTGAAATTAAATCGAGTCTCCGAGAATGGCCAATTTCTTCTTCCTCTTCGTTTTCCGCTGAGTATGAATAGAGCTCTGTCCTGAGCCTTGGGGAAGAAGGCGGGTCATCAAACATGAAGGATTTGGGTTGGGCTGGGTCTTGGGCTCAGATCGGACTCTGGATCCAGGTTTCTTTAAGACTCTGGGAGATTTCGAGTCGTGGGATTGGTTTCGGATCTTCCTTTCGGGTTGAAGAGTCTTGGGTTTTGGGCCTCTTTTTGGGTTGTGTTATAATATTATTGTTGTTGTTATTATGTTAATTATTATATGTTATTATATGATATGATTTGTATTAAATTATTGTAGTGTATTATTATACGTTATTATTCTGAGTTTTGGGTGATAAATAATTTTTTTGAAAATTGTTATATATTATAAATTGTTTTGAAAGTAGATTAATTGGAATATATGACATTATTATATGATGTTCTGATATGGTGATTTTAAAAAAAGGATTTAAAAATCGTAAAGTGATCTATTGTGGTTAATTTATGTATGTGTATTCTTTGGAAGGGAAACCACCTAATCAATGAGACAATATCATTAGAAATCCACCTCCCCAGAATAATTGGTGTTAAATACAAAAGCTTGCAATATGATTCTTCCCTAATGCTCTTCGTTGTTTATGCCCCTTCAGAGTCGAGGGAAAAAGATGAATTTTGGAGAACTCTGACTGATCTAGTCACCAACTCAACCATTCCATGTGTGGTAATGGGGGATCTTAACGAAATTGGTGGGGCAGAAATCAATCCTCATAGATTCAAGAAGAGACTAGATAATTTCAAAAGCAATTGTTCTATGGTTGACCTATCCACCATGGGGAACCACTTCCCTTGGAGGAAAAAACCCGAAGGGGATGACAACATTATCAAGAAACTTGATAGAGTACTCGTTCAACATCAAATTCTCCATTTTTTTTCGGAACTAATAACAAAAAATGGTGCATTTTCCTCATCAAACCACTGTCCAATTACAATAAACCTTGATAATGGTGTAATTCATAAACCTCCTTCGTTTAAGTTCGAAAATATTTGACTACAAAGGAAGGATTTCCGCAACATTTTTAGAAAAGCTTGGCGAGCGTCGTGTTCGGGCTCTGCTATGTTTCAAGTTGTGTATAAAACCAAACTGTTTAAACAAAAAGCAAAGGAATGGAATAAGAAAACATTCAGAAATATCTTCAGACAACTCCAGGATGTTGAAAGCAGCCTATTGGAGATACAACCACTAATGACTCAACATAATTGGATGGATTATAGAGCCAAAGAGAGAAATCTCCTACAAAAGAAAGAGAAGCTTCTTTTGTTTAAGAAAAAGTATTGGAACCAAAAGGCCAAAACGAAACATCCAAAACGGGTAGATTCAAACACAACCTATTTCCATAGGGTAGCAACTGGCAGAAGGAATAGAAAAATCATCCGATCTATTACTTCTAGTGAAGGTACGTATATTGAGGGTGAGGAAAATATCAGAAATGAAATCCGCAGTGATTTCGAGAAAAGGTGTAAACAAGAAAGGACAAATGAAAATATCTTACGAGAGTACTTAAATCTTGTCACCCCGACAATAACCAATGAGGAAAATAGTTATCTTACTCAGCATCCGAGAAATGGGGAAATAAAAAGGGCAGTATTTAGCCTTGGTAATAATAAATCACCAGGCCCTGATGGAATGACAACTGAATTTTACAATAAATCATACATTTATTTCTCTTCTACCAAAATGCGATAATCCCTCAATGACTACACATTACAGACCAATCAGCTTATGCTCCACAATTTATAAAATCATTTCCAAAATTCTGACGGAGAGATTGAAAAATGTAATTGGTAAACTTATCCTCCCTTTGCAAGGTGCATTTGTGTCAGATAGGGCTATACAGGACACCGTTCTTATAGCCCATGAAATTTTTCATTCATTTCGCAACAGAAAAGGTAAAGAAGGGTGGATGTCAATAAAGCTTGATATGGAAAAAGCTTATGATAGAGTAAACTGGAATTTTACAAGGGAGGTATTGGAGAAATTCGGCTTCCATCCGACTTTTATTAAATGGATTATGGAATGTATATCTACGGTTTCGTTCTCTGTGCTTGTCAATAATGGGCCTACAGAGATTTTCAGACCAACTAGAGGCCTCCGTTAGGGAGATCCTCTATCCCCGTTTCTCTTCATTTTGGGGGCAGAAACTTTGGCGAGAAAACTCCCAAATGAAGCAAACATGAGAAATGACCCTATCGGTTTTCAATTCGGGAAGGACGGACCGCATATCCCCTTTCTTACCTTCACTAATGATATTATTATCTTCACCAGAGGTAACACCTCAGCATGCTTAAAAGCCAAATCAATTATAGATGAGTATTGTATCATTTCAAGGTAAAAAGTTAATCACAAATCTGCTTTCCAAACTACGAAAGGAACCCCTAGATCCAGAATCGAGGAACTTGAAAGATGCTTGTGTATATCAAATCAAATAACAATTGAAAAATATCTTGGTTGCCCTATTATCAACGACAGGGTAAATAAACAAACTTTTGAGGAAATCGTTTGTAAATCAAAAGAGCAGCTTAGTAAATGGCGTGCGAATGCGCTATCACAGCAGGGTCGTGCTGTCCTTATCAGCACAAACCTGGCATCAAAACCTTTATATACAATTCAAAGCTTCATGCTCCCCAACACAATCCATAAGGAACTAGATCAAATAAATAGATCTTTCTTCTGGAATAAAGATCTCCAATACCGGCCTTTGATAAGCTGGGATAAAATATGTAGACCAAAAGGTAAGGGAGGCTTAGGAATCCGAAAATCCAAGGATATGAATGAGGCACTCCAAATGAAACTCATTTGGAAAATTCTCGCGGAACCAGAGAATATATGGGTAAAATTAATTCAGTACAAGTATTTGAAAACAACACATATATTAAATTACAAGAAAAGTGGGGTTGCGTCCTGACAATGGTCGAAACTTACTCCTCTTATTGAAAAATTTAAAACCGGTCTTATCTTGTCGGTGGGAAATGGTAAATCGATTAAATTCTAGACCGATAACTGACTCACAACTTCGCCAATAATCAAAAGGGAGAAGTGTCCTGCCATTCGAGATGATAACGAAACAGTGAGTGACTATATATTAGGAGGAAAATGTTGGGAGGAAAAATTATATAACACAATCCCACAAAGTATAGCAAGAGAAATATTGGATATATCCCCTTTTCCAAAAGTACATTCGATGATAGACTACACTGGTGGCTTGATAGGGAGAGATGGTTTACAACAGCTAGCGCCTATAAACTAATCACTAAAAATAACAGCCAGAATGAGGAAAATAACTCATGGAGTTGGAAAATTGACACGGAACCAAAAATCAAGAACTTCCTTTGGAAACTAGGACAAAAGGGTATTTCAACAGCTACCCGCCTATCCCAAAAAGGGGTCTCAGTTCCAACAACTTGTGTACTCTGTAACAATGCCACTGAAGATGAAACTCATCTTTTTGTGGAATGTCAGTTTTCCAGGTTCCATCTGCTAGTGCCCTTGGATACAAACCAGGCTATAATCAACCTGATTGCAAATTCGAGAGATTTCTCCCCTATTCTGTCATTAATTGGAAGCACTCTTACAAAATCTGAAAAGGAGAAACTAGTGGTAACCTCGTGGACTATATGGTACATCAGAAATCAAACAATCTTCAGAAATGAACCCATTCCGAATCGGGAATCTGTTAAACACATCATCGCAACTCACTTGGATAATTGGAAGAAAACCTCCATGTATGGAAATGAGGATGATATTCAATGTACTCAAAAGGATAATACTACAAATCACACACAATCAAGACTACGACGAAAAGCTTCTGAGTGGAGAAAACCACCTGTTGGTACATTTAAATTAAATTTCGATGGATCTACTATGGATAACAATGACAGCTCAATTGGCTACATCATTCGTGATTGGGAAGGTAGAACGATCCACATTGACCATGACAGAATTGGCAACCAGAGCCCGCTGAAAGCTGAGGCTATGGCTTTAAGACATGGAATAATCCAAACTCTTGCGTTGAGTATAAACAAGTTACAAATGGAAGAGGACTCCCTTATAATCATAAATCATTTAAAAACGAATTCTACATGCCCATGGGAAATTGAACTAGCGATGTCCGATATCAAAACATTGTTGTCGAGTGTGAGAGAAGTCTCCTTCTCTCATGTGCCCCGCAATAGGAACAAAGTGGTTGATAAGGTTGCACACCTTTGCCGCTCTGTCAGGGGCTTCGACATTTACACTAATACAGGTGTTCAAGACCTCATCCGTAAGGATGCTTATTGTGAGCTAAATCTGTCATGTTTTACAGTAACTTTTATATCGTTTTCTGCATACATTGCATGCATTTGGGTTAGAATAATACAAAATCTATGTAGTTTACACTCATTTGCCAAATTATGGAGTCTACACAATTTTTTGTTATATTTCGTAAAGGAAAGTCATGAAGAAGCTAAGGATGGTGCAGCTGGGGAAAAGGGCATTTTTCGCCATTCATCATTCTGAATCAAGCTTTGATGTCTTCATGAGAGTCGTAGCCCTCGAAAAGAGCTTTCCAACGCATGGTCATATGCGTCAATCCGACGAACGAGCACTATGGAAAGTACATTTCAGGAACAGAGCAGGATGCTGAGAAGACCGGTCGATATCGACCAAGCACACTCAATATCGACCAGATTTAGGTCGAAATTCTCCAAATCAACTCAGAGTTGGCTAGAATCGACTAAGGAAGAAAGGAAAAGGTCGATATTGACTACCCAAAGTCGATATCGAGTACCCAAATCGAGTCAATATTCTAGAAGTTGGCCCAACGCAAGCAGCTGAAGAGAAACCGAGGAAGCACAGGTCAATATCGACTTAACTAGGTCAATATCGATTAAACCCAGTCAATATCGACTTAACTAGGTCAATATCAACTTAACCAAGTCAATATCGACTGGACCCATGGCGGCGGATTCCGAGCTTAACCGACTTTTTGTTAAGTTTCTATCCCGAATCCAATGGAGATATTTTCGAGACCAAATTCTATCCACATCTATCAAGATCTATCAAGTCCAAGGAAGATTTATCCACTTTAGATATAATCGTAGTTGATTTAATTCTTTTATTCCATGTTTTATCTTTATGTTATAAGATAAAGTAGATATAGATATAGATAGACTTTCTTACCTTGATTAGGAAGGGTTGGAAGCCTATAAATAAAGCCTTAGGGGCTGGATTTTATTCATTCAATTTCAGAGACAATTAGTTACATAGAAAGAAAAGGAGAAGAGGTTGTAAGTTTGAGTTTATTAATGCAAGTTAGTTCTTTTTCATCAAAGATGTCTGCTATTGCGATGAAGAGCGAGTAGTCCACCCACTTCTAGGGCTGGGGTGAGCCCGACGGTAGCCATGTAAGGTGATGCGGTGAAGGTACAATCTTTTTATGCAATTCGTCTTCTACCCCTATGAGCATGATTCTTTTGCGAGAGTTGAAGGTGATCCTTGTTTGTGTTATTGAAGCGAAAGTGATCTTAATGCAACTTGGATTAATTATGTGAAAAAGGGTTAGTAACAATTAGGGTTTATGCGAAAGCCTCTATCTTCCTATTTGTTAATAACGAAAGTTATTTGATGGAAAACATTATCTTTTATGCCTTTATGTGTTATTTTGCATGGTTATCGTTATGGTGTTGATACCCTGGCTTTGGAAGTCTTTATTTTATTGAGTTTATTTCACCGAAATCTGAGTTCTATCCTCGAAAGTTTGCACTTTTAAAGTTTCTGTGATTGCTTTTATTTTCTGCTTTGCTTTGTTATTTCTGTCTTTCTTTCTGTCTTTCTGCTTTTCTGTCTGTGAGATTTACAGCTACCTGAGATCCTCTGACACGCTTCCTCGAGGATCGATCCTGACTTCGCACTACTACATAGGGAGGGAGTCTTGTAATCATTTGCGTGGGCAAAATCTGGTTTGATTTATATTTCTATATTTTGAACTTGATTTCCTCCTACAACAAATTGGCGCCCTTGCCGGGGAAGCAATCATTCGCGCCTTAGGTAGTCAGATGTCACTTTTCTCTTGAGTTACTTTGCAGGTATATGCGCCGTTCTGGTCGAACACCTGAGTTTGACGCCTTAGACGAACCGGAACACCTTATACCCATCCAAGCTAAACTGAAAAGAGCCATGGCGGCTGCAGAGACATAGGAACAGCTGATTGAGAGGCTTACAAGGGAACTAGCTGCCAAAGATACTGTTCTCAACACTAAGAGAGCAGGCAGGCAACAGGAAACTGCGCGAAGGAGGCAACTGGAAGATGAGCTTGCCCAATATCCAACAACTGCAGAGGATTACATGCACCCGACTCTCTTCGTGCCAGAATCGGCCATTCTAATCCCTGAAAATAACTATGAAATTCGCACTCCTTTCCTTATTAAAATAAAAAATAATGCTTTCTTTGGTAGATTTAATGAATGCCCTCTTCAACATATTATAAACTTTACTGACATGTGTCGTACTCTTGCTGAAGGTACCACCTTGGAGTACATCTTGATGAAGGCTTTTCGTTGGTCCCTAGCTGGTCCAGCATTGAAGTGGCTTGAAGGGCTGAAATCGCGATCCCTCACGACATGGGATGAAGTAAAGCAGGAATTCCTCAACAAATTCTTCCCTCCTACCAAGACAGCGCTTCTTCGCTAGAAGATTACAGCTTTCAAACAAAAGCCTGGGGAGCCGCCCGCAAAGGCTTGAGAAAGATATAAAGATCTGCTGCGATCATGTCCTACACATGGACAGCAACCATGCGTAGTTCAAGAGATCTTCTTCAATTCTCTGGACTTGGCTGCAAAGGAGAGGATCAACACATATACTCACTATGAGTATCTGAAAATGCCGTCTGCTGACGCATGGGCTGCTCTCGACAAGCTGACCAACTATGATAACAAGTATGGGACTCCAACCAACTATGAGGAAAATGCCTACGCTAGGTCAGCCCCATCCATGCCCCTCTATGAGCCCTCTAAAGAGATTGACCCAGATGTCAAGGAGCAATACTACAGAGATCAAAACTGCAAGCTCCTCAAGCAAGTCAAATATCTTTCTGCCAACCAGGCCTGCATCGAATGCGGATCACAACGGCACACCACTACTGAGTGCCCACACACAGAGCAAGTTAGGCTGGCAGAGTACCACGAAGAGGCAGCTTATGCAGGGGGTCCAAATCGCTACATGGGGGACCAAAGGTTTCAGCAACCACAATGGAACCAAGGTGCCCCTAGGAACCCCCCGCCCTACAGAGCTCCAGGACATCCGGAAAGGGACACGAAAAAGGATGATCTACAGACCGTCCTAGAGGAAATACGGAAGAATCATTCAGACACCAAGCAGTCTTTCAACTCAGTCTACACTCAGATACAAGGTGTCAACTCTAGGCTTGGGGAGATTGATATATGGCGGAAATCAATGGAGACACAGATTGGCCAGCTAGCAGCAGGAGTCCCCAGATAATCAGGTTCGCTCCCTGGATCTTCAGAATCGAATCCGAAGGGAAAGACCGGATACATCGCAGCCGTAAAGCTCAAGAGCGGACGCAAACTTCACGAAACAGAGATCGGAGAAGCAAAAGACGGCACTGCAGAGGAGGTCGATATCGACCAACACCTAGTCGATATTGACCACCCCCAGGTCAATATCGACCCATCTGCACCAGTAAACCCGAAACCGACTCCAGCAGTCGATTTCGACCAACCACCGGTCAATATCGACCATACTGCAGTCGATATCGAGTCACCTCCAGTCAATATTGACTCATCTGCAACACCTACGACATCTGTTCTGGCTCCGAATCATAAAAAGAAGCTGCCCTTCCCAACAAAATCTCCAAAGGACCCAGTAGAGAAGAAGTTTCAGCGCTTCATCAAGATGCTTCAGAAGCTCAATGTCACCATACCCTTCACAGAAGCTCTCAATGAAATGCCATCATATGTCAAATTCCTCAAGGAGATCCTAAGCAAGAAGCGATCAATGGCTGAGATTACAGAGGAGTGCAGCCATATGGACATACTTGAGAAGAGGCCAGATCCAGGTAAGTTTGCTATAACTATTGGATTTGGTCAATACAAATTTAGTGCTTTATCTGATCTTGAAGCCAGTGTGAGTATAATGCCTTTAACAATTTGGTCCAAGATTAAGATAGGTGCCCTAGAGCCTGTGGATGCTAAGCTTTACATGGCCAACAACACAGTGGTCATTCCAACAGGCATGGTGGACAATGTGCCAGTACAAGTAGATAAACTCTTTGTCCCTGCTGATTTCTTAGTTATTGATATGCCGGAGGACCCTGCTTGTCCAATTATTCTAGGAAGGCCCTTCTTGGCGACAGTGGATGCCAACATAAGTGTAAGGAAGGGAGTGCTCACTTTTAACATCAACGATGAGGTAATTGAGTATTCCTTTAATAAAACTGAAAGGCATACAGGTCCCATGGAAGAGGTAAAATCTATCTCAGCTGGTTGCATCACTTGCGGGGAGCCTAAGGTAAGAAATATGACTCGCGAAGAGCTGGAAAAGAGGGATATGGAAGCCCAGGTGGAAAAGATCATGGCCATCCTGAACGAAGAGGCAGAGAATCCAATCGAAATAGACCCAGGTAAGTCGATTTGGACTAACTATTTTTCGGATGCCTTGCCACGTCTTAATTATGGGGTCAATATCAACTCGGAGAAGTCGACAGAGCCACAAACGCACTCAATATCGACTACCACAAGTCAATATCGACCTCCCTATGCCGAGACAGCCCCACCAAATATCGAGCAAAACGACTCAATATTGACCCCCTTTGGTCAATATCGACCTGCATCTCCTGAGTCAATTCCTCCTGTTGAGCAGAAGCTAGTCAATATTGAGCCAGTCAAGTCAATATCGAGTGACCTTACTCAATATCGACTTGAAAAAATCGACCCATCTCCCTCCATATCGACCGAGAGTCCACCTGAAGAGCAGCACAACTCGATATCGAGTGACCTAACTCGATATCGACCAGACCCTCAGGAGCTTCCAACATCCGATTCTGCGAAGGTAAGCCAAGGTATGGATCTTTCCTCTCCTATTTCAATTAAAGATCTATCTATACATGGGATAGGTTTGCCTTGGTATGTGCGATTATGTAGGGTTTTCAATGATGAGCCTAAAGAGTATGAAGTTTGAGACAAGCTCTATGTTTCCAAATCAAAGGATCATTGGTTTCCTAACAAATTCAACAAGAAAAAGATGGGGCCATTCGTGGTAAACAAGATCCATTCAGGCGGACTGGAGCTGATGGACAAGAATGGAGTCTTATTTGAAGCCCAAGCTACATGGGCCTTACAAATGCTACCTTGAGCTCAATGGAGAAAGTCGGCCTAACGACTATTAAATCTAGAGCTTGTAAATAGACATTTATTTTTTGGGACTTTTGGACATTGTTGCTTTTGTTTGTTTTTTTTTAACTTTTAGTTTTTCTATTGTGGGTATTTCTCTTCTACATTTTTCAGGTCCATGGGGATAGAAGCAAGCTAAAAACGGACTCGGCCCAGCAGCATAGCACTCGATTAGCACACCTGTCTAGTGAGTTTCTTTCTCTACCCTTGTTTTTATACAGTGAGGACACTGTAATGTTTAAGTATGGAGTGGGAGAAGGGCTTACTTTATGCATATTTGGCTTTATTTGACCATATTTGTGCATTTTTAAAATTTATTTCATGAATTGCTTATGCATGGCTATTTTGGAATTCATTATTGATTTATGTGCTTATATGCATGTTTTCCAAAAGTTTGAAAAAATGACACCTAATGAATTTTTTTGATTAATGTCATGGAAGTTTTATTGAACTCGACGATGCAAAATTGGATTCATCAGAGATATAACATGAAATTGCCTAGTAAAGGGAAGTCACAATGAAGTGCATTATTTTCTTGAAAACCATGAAAGGAGGTAAAATTTAAAGTTGCTTTCGACATATTGCATGATAAGAGGATAGAGGACTTTATATTTCCATATAATGCTCATTGTCATATTCCTTAGCCACACCTATGCTTATGCATCACAAAAACCATATTATGCCTTATTTCAATTATTGCTCCACATGTTCTAAATATTGCCATTCTTTTCCTATCCAGGGATTATGTTGAGAATGATGTTACATTATGGAGATGTTATATGGTTGTTGTGTTGTTATTATTATTGGAGTTTGGTAGGAGAATGTTCGAAATATATGGAAAATTTAATGAGTGAGAAAAAATCCGATCACCTCAGGAGATAAAGGTAAATCGAACCTGCTCGCTGAGATAATAGTTTGGCGAGATGGGACACACAAGTGAGGAGTCCAAAGCACTAAGTATCCGGGGCCATTCATGACACCCATGTTTGCGACTCGCGAGAAGGCAGTGCTGAGGTTAGAGAGGTAAAAGCATTATTATTGATAAAAGCATTATGAAAGGTGATGAATCATATGAAAAAGAAGTGTGGTATGAAAAGTTTGGAAATACTCCATTTCCCCGGATCATTAGCACCACATTGCCAAAAATTGCCCACCTTTAGCCTTTTACAAATCTACTCCTTATTTGAGCTTAAATTAAAGTCCTCTTGATTATTAATGCTTTGTCACAAATGAATGTTTTTTGCATAACCCTCCTTTTGTGAGTAGATGTTGCTTTTTAATTGCACATGCATGGATTTGTGACATTAGTACCTTTTCGAGGATGGTAATTGACTGCAGGGACATATGAGAATGAATCTAATATGTTGAGAGTTTTGATTTCTTCCCCTGAATGACAAATAAAAGTATTGCTTGAGGACAAGCAAGCTTAAGTATGGGGTGTTTGTTGTGAGCTGAATCTGTCATGTTTTACAGTAACTTTTATATCGTTTTCTGCATACATTGCATGCATTTGGGTTAGAATAATACATAATCTATGTAGTTTACACTTATTTGCCAAATTATGGAGTCTACACAAGTTTTTGTTATATTTCGTAAAGGAAAGTCATGAAGAAGCTAAGGATGGTGCAGCTGGAGAAAAGGGCATTTTTCACCATTCATCATTCTTAATCAAGCTTTGATGTCTTCATGAGAGTCGTAGCCCTCGAAAAGAGCTTTCCAAGGCATGGTCATATGCGTCAATCCGACGAACGAGGACTCGGAAAAGTGCGTTTCAAGAACAGAGCAGGATGCTGAGAAGACTGGTCGATATCAACCAAGCACACTCAATATCGACCAGATTTAGGTCGAAATTCTCCAAATCGACTCAGAGTTGGCTAGAATCGACTAAGGAAGAAAGGAAGAGGTCGATATTGACTACCCAAAGTCGATATCGAGTACCCAAATCGAGTCAATATTCCAGAAGTCGGCCCAATGCAAGCAGCTGAAGAGAAACCGAGGAAGCACAGGTCAATATCGACTTAACTAGGTCAATATCGACTTAACCAAGTCAATATCGACTGGACCCACGGCGGCGGATTCCGAGCTTAACCGGCTTCTTGTTAAGTTTCTATCCCGAATCCAATGGAGATATTTTCGAGACCAAATTCTATCCACATCTATCAAGATCTATCAAGTCCAAGGAAGATTTATCCACTTTAGATATAATCGTAGTTGATTTAATTCTTTTATTCCATGTTTTATCTTTATGTTATAAGATAAAGTAGATATAGATATAGATAGACTTTCTTACCTTGATTAGCAAGGGTTGGAAGCCTATAAATAAAGCCTTAGGGGCTGGATTTTATTCATTCAATTTCAGAGACAATTAGTTACATAGAGAGAAAAGGAGAAGAGGTTGTAAGTTTGAGTTTATTAATGCAAGTTAGTTCTTTTTCATCAAAGATGTCTGCTATTGCGATGAAGAGCGAGTAGTCCACCCACTTCTAGGGCTGGTGAGCCCGACGGTAGCCATGTAAGGTGATGCGGTGAAGGTACAATCTTTTTATGCAATTCGTCTTCTACCCCTATGAGCATGATTCTTTGCGAGAGTTGAAGGTGATCCTTGTTTGTGTTATTGAAGCGAAAGTGATCTTAATGCAACTTGGATTAATTATGTGAAAAAGGGTTAGTAACAATTAGGGTTTATGCGAAAGCCTCTATCTTCCTATTTGTTAATAACGAAAGTTATTTGATGGAAAACATGATCTTTTATGCCTTTATGTGTTATTTTGCATGGTTATCGTTGTGGTGTTGATGCCCTGGCTTTGGAAGTCTTTATTTTATTGAGTTTATTTCACCGAAATCTGAGTTCTGTCTTCGAAAGTTTGCACTTTTAAAGTTTCTGTGATTGCTTTTATTTTCTGCTTTGCTTTGTTATTTCTGTCTTTCTTTCTGTCTTTCTGCTTTTCTGTCTATGAGATTTATAGCTACCTGAGATCCGCTGACACGCTTCCTCGAGGATCGATCCTGACTTCGCACTGCTGCATAGGGAGAGAGTCTTGTAATCATTTGCGTGGGCAAAATCTGGTTTGATTTATATTTTTATATTTTGAACTTGATTTCCTCCTACAACAATGCTATCGGGTAGGATTATTCCACCCGAATTATTACCTGATAAAAAAAAAGTGTTATAGAACAATGAAAAATAGAGATCGACCTCAATCTGTATCACCCACAAATGAAGATTACAAGCCTTTATATAGGCGGAGGTGGGAGGTTAGAGGAGGCTAATGGTTGGGAGGTGAACCATCCACCATGATTTCATAACACTCCCCCTTGGATGTACACCTCTAATATTACAAATTGTCTCGTTAAAAACCTCGCATAGAAAACCCAATGGGACAAAAACTATGACTAAGGGAAAAAGAGTACAGATGTCGTTTGATACGCTTTGGTGATACTGCCTCGTTAAAAACCTTGTCAGGAAAACCCAGTGGGACAAAACCTGATCGAAGGGAAAAAGAGTGCAGTGCGTATATTCTCCCCCTGAAATCAAGATTCTTCTTGCAGCTTTCTCATTCTGATAAGATCTTTGAACTTCTTGATAATACTGACTTCATGAGCTGCATGGTCAAGTCTGAACATTGTCTTCGATATGTGCAAGTTAAAAAGCCTTTATATAAGCCTTCATGTATCACACTCGATTTCGATGCAATAGACTTCCTCGTCTGAGCTGCTTTCAATACACAAATATAAGGTACTTCAGGACCTAGTGTGCTTTTCATCTTTTGATGCGGGGGATCTGATGTATAGATGGTGTATAAGTTGTCTCATTAAAAACCCTAACTTGGAAAAACCCTATGGGATAAAAACCAAGATTAAGGAAAGAGTCAACGTTGTGTATAGTACTTCAGGACTCAATACACTATGCCACCACTTACACAATACTTCAAGTATTATAAGTACCCTTTGGCTTAATCGTGTACATATGATGAGGCTTTCATATTGATGCTTCAGGCATTTCAAATTAATCAATTATTTTCACTCATATTCTTTTATGAATGATTAATTGGAGTATACAACTACTATGCCGGTCAATTACGGTTAGAGTCGGTCCATCGACAACTAAATATTATATCCACTACTGGTGAATATGTTTTCATATCATCCACTATAAAACTTTTATACAATCTATCTTGCTATATATCTTACAGCTTCATTTCGCTTATTGCGGTTTTGTATAAACACCCACTTAAAACCAATGATGTTACACTATCCGATGTTGGAACTACGGGTCCAATAGGATCATGCTTAAAGAATTCATCATGAATTCCTTCTTTCTATCTCTTTTATCATATATCATTTTGATGTCAACATCCATTATTTGATTGATGATCATCATATTCCCATGAGCTCTTTCCACTTCCGGGAAATCCTTAAAGTGAGAGTCTAGTGATCCTCAACACTTCTGGTGTATTTGAGACTCACTTGATTTTGTTGGTTTTCGGAGTTACTTCTGAAACCTCCAAATGAGCTAGCTAGCTAGTGCAATCTATGTGACTTAGTCACTTTCTTGGCCTTAGTAAATGCATTTGGTGGCTTTTCACTAAACCATATAATTGTCATTTGGTGTACATAAGTGTTGAACTTCTGGTGCACTTTCATTTATCCGCGGATCCCAAATGATAGAGAAGTTGCTTTCAAGCAATCTCTTTCTTAATATATAGTCTCATTTCCTCTCCCCCTAAATACCGAGCATTTGATCACCTTTATAAAGCTCGAGGTATTTGATATCATTAGGGACTCAAACCCCATGTATCACTCAACTTCTTTGTGGTCTTTTAGTTAATTTTTGGAGGAGGCCTCGGAACATATACTCTCTTCTGGAGATAATTTGAGAGAAGTTATTGTGTCAAATTCGAAATGCAAAATTGCATGGGCCCATTTGACTAACGACTCTTCTAGGTCGTTGTGAGCTACTATATGCTCCTCAAACATTCTCTACCTTTTCATATGACCAATGTGTTAATGCATCTATATATTGGAATAACATTGGTCCATATGCCGATGTTGTATGTTCGTAGTTGTCTCATTGAACTCGGTCAAGAGACATAAGAGACTTTGCATTTACTCTTTATTATAGACGGTCTTGTTATTATTTTGCCAAGAGAACAAGCCGTACATGTATATATGGTCACCCTTATTGAGGATCTTCCGGTCCTAGGATCTTCTAGTCCTTTCGGTGGGTATT
This sequence comes from Persicaria maculosa, assembly GCA_963922045.1. Lineage (NCBI taxonomy): Eukaryota > Viridiplantae > Streptophyta > Magnoliopsida > Caryophyllales > Polygonaceae > Persicaria > Persicaria maculosa. The sequence goes on from OY998258.1 coordinate 20,560,471, forward strand.
CATGTGAATTTTAATGATCTTCCAAATCATCGTTTTACTCGAGCGACCAAATGCCACAAAGAATAAGATTTTATCATCAAATAACTTCTGGTTAGTGACAGCATAAGTTTCAATGGTAAAACATTCTAACCATTGAACTTTGTACATGGTGATCCATTTATTTAATCAGATGCCATTAACTGGGTATTTTCAGAACTTCGGTTGGAGTCATACTACAAGTATGAAACTAACGACCATTATTCATAATATTCTTCAGGACATTAGAAATTAACCTTACAAAGATGACCTAGTTATAAGCCACGACAATAACATTGGTTGCGCGCTTAACCATTACCTCTTTTACACCCTCTACAGGAAGGGCATGCTTCAGGCTATGCTTAGAGGATTATCAGGAAGTGACCTTGTAAACCAGATCATGTTTTGTGGTTATTTATATTGGTTGTACTAACCAAATAAAAATAGTTCTGAATATGTCATAACCCACATTCCATATACTTCTTCAAGAGTACAAATGTTTGAAATAAGATCTTACACTCTTCTAGAGTTTATAAGAATATGAGATTAGAGTCTTCAAGCTCTAATCTAGACTTTGATGAAAACTCACAATATAGTTGATAAAGGTAATAATAATAATAATAATAATAATAATAATAATAATAATAATAATAATAAAACTACGTAAAAAGTAATATTAAACAGTAAAGTATGTTAAGAAGCATATATAACAACAACAATAACCTTAAATAAATAAATAAAATTAATGTCAACTTCTAGTGACAAGAAAATTTAATATTGATCTTCAAGACCTTTTTATCACCTACGTCATGAGGTGTTATTCTTATATACAATTTTATCGTTTGCTGCAGGAAACTGATGGAGAAACATTATGGATCAGAGTTGATTTGTTTCTCTGGCTATACGAATCATCACTACAAGGATGATGTTTACCGGTTCATCCCTATGAGGGTGTCATTTATCATTCATCTACTTCGGGAGATATGTCTATTCATCTACTTCGAGAGATGACCAATAAAAAATATAATATACAAATACAAGCAAATAAAATAAAATAAAAAGCTAATCGTTGATGCATCACTACAAGGATGAAAATATTTGGTTCATCGCTTAAGGGATGAAATTAGTTGGTCTATCTCAAAGATACAACTTGTTCATTCACCTACTTCGGGAGATGAGAAAGTTAATCTCTTTCGAGAGATATGCATGTTCATCTACTTCGGGAGATGAGAGAGAAAACAAATATAGTTTACATAAACAAAATAAAATAGCATACATAACAAAATAAAATAGCATACATATGAATTAAATAAACATAAATAATATATAAAATTTCATCACTACGGGGATGAAAGTTATCGGCTCAGTCATCTCTGCGGGGATGAGATTTATTAAGCACATTGAGTGATTTATCCACTTTAGGAAATAAAGTTCACCACTTCGAGGGTTCATAGACTTATGTCTACACATCGTCTTCGGGGATGTGTTCATATACTTCACAAGGGCAAAATAATTGCAACCTTGGAAGTTTTAGGCTGTTTTATGTAATTATATAAAACATGTGTTTTATGTTTTATGTAATTATATAAAATATACTGCCTGATATGTGATTTTAAAGATTTCAGGCCGATTTTATAATTAATTAAAAAAACTGCAACCTTTCTTCTTCGATATGGTGCACAGAGGCGGCGAAGCGGCTCGCATACTTCGTCTTCTTCACGCCGACGGTTCGGAGAAGCATCCAACAACTCTGCAATGGTGTAATTGGCCATGGATGCGGTTCGGCGATGACGATCGCGGCGGATCGGAGTATTATGACGGCCATGGATGCGAGTGAGGGGTAGCACGTACGGTGGCGCTGGCCATTTGGTGACGATGCAGATGGCGGCACGGGATTTCTGGGCGGCGTCCAGGGCAAAGGAGGCTACCGTTGCTACCCATGTGCTCTTCCCTTCAGATGACGGTTCCGACCGAGGATTGCAACGATGTCTCGACATATCCGGGACAGGCTTGTCCAAGGCTGTCGGCCTCGGAACGAGAGAAGGTGAGCCCTATTCCGACTAGTGAGAGGACCACCAGGGCATTTGATCTGCGATCTTTCATCACGGGTCAATGGTTGCGAGGAGGCGCTGCCGCTGGCCACTGCTAGGTTTCCTCGGGCTGGTTCTACGTCGATCCATTGGGTTCATCAAATCTCATCCTACCAATGAGATTCAGATTTGGAGGGGTCGGAGTTTGTCTGATGATCGATCAAAGTCGATTTGGATAGAAGCGAGGTGGAGAGGAAGTGGGACAGGACGATGACGATTGACGAATGCCACCACTTGGTGCCGCCGATTGCCGGGACATGATCGGTGGAATTGATCTCCAGGAGAGAGATCGGATGACGGCCATATATATGGGATGGAATTGAAAACAATCGGTTTTAGGGTTGATTGGTTAGAGGATTTGTGCTGATAACGTGTTATAGAACAATGAAAAATAGAGATCGACCTCAATCTGTATCACCCACAAATGAAGATTACAAGCCTTTATATAGGCGGAGGTGGGAGGTTAGAGGAGGCTAATGGTTGGGAGGTGAACCATCCACCATGATTTCATAACAAAAAGTGATTTATTTATCGATTTATAAATATGGATTGATTTTTTTTTATGACGAGGAAACCACCTTCGGTGGCAAACCCCGAGCACGTGACTCAGCCGGCAAGAGCCACGTACTAATTAAACCGGCTTGCGCCGACCGACTCGACCCACTGGTAATGAGCAAGGTAAATCTTGGATTTTCACCAAGGAAAGAGGCGGAAGCAGGGATCGAACCCGAGACCTTCTTACCCCTCCCCTTGCTCCTTACCACTAGGCCACCCCGACTGGGGCAAAATGGATTGATTTTGGTTAATATTGTTTATGGTTTTTTTTTAAAATATTTTGAAAGGATGTTTTGAACCGTAGTTATTAAATCCGTTAATGATTGTGACTTGTATGCCGGGAAATATTTTCTCAAGTGGTTTGGTTTTGAAAACCGAAATGACGGGATTATTTTAATAATATACATTTACAAGTTGGTTAAAGGTTTATCATTTTATAATGGAAATTGCTCAACATGATTTTGAAAGAATTGTTTGATTATTAAATTGACTTCTTGGGAATTTAAGGGCTTTTGAGAAATTTTGACTTGCCTTACTTGAGTTGACTTGGTGAATTAAATTATGTCTCTTACTTGTATAATTATGTGAATTATGATATGAATATATTTGAATTGAAGCATGAATTGGCATGATAGAATCAAGTATTTAATTTATGAAAATTGATCAGATGTTCTGAGTTGAGATGGTATGAATGTATGATATATATGTTCTGAGATGAAGAAGAGTGAGTGATGTCTGCATATTTAGTAATATTTTACATCGTGTTTTCATTCCATCTAAGTCATTTTATTAGCTTTTGTGTTGGGAAAGTAAGGAAAATGTGTAGTTATGCTTAATATTGCAAGATATGGAGTCTACACAAGCTTTGGTGTGATTTTATAGGTATTGGAGCTGATTTGGAAGAGTTTGGATGCACTTTAGAGCTTAATGAAAAATCATGAATGCAATGGAGAAGCCAAGCAAAAGGGAAAAGAGGTGCAGCTGGAGAAAAGCCTTATTTTCGCCATCCATCACTTTGATTCAAGATCTGGAGCCTTCATGAGATTTGTAGTCCTTGAAAAGAGCTTTCCAACGCATATTCATATGCGTCAATCGGATTAACGAGGACTCGGGAAAGTGCGATTGAAGACAGAGACGAAAAGCTGGAGAAAAACAGAAGTTACTGCATTCGAACAGGTACCTCGATGCCGACACCCAGACCTCGGCGCCGATACCCTGCGCGAATCTGCGCACCAGCAGAATTTTCTGGCGGGCTGATTTAATTGATTTTTGGGCTTTTTAATTAGGGTTTCTATTTAATTCCTTTTTAGGATCTTTTAGTTAGATAGACTTGGGATATTTTATCCTTCCTTAGATAGATTATATTATTTTCCTAAGATAAAATCTCTTTCCTTGGAGATTAAGTCTTAATTTCTATCTTTAAATAAAGCCAATTAGAGGCTAATTAGGTATCTCTCTCCACATCAGAACAGACGCTGAATTTACAGCAACAAGGGACGTAAGTTTGGAGTTTTTGGTTGAAGGATTTTGACATTGGTTTTGAGGTTTGATTTTATGCAATTTCAGATTATGTTTAATTCAATCTTCAGCATGTTTTCTATAGCTATGTGTGAGTAGTTCTTCCTCTTCTAGGGTTGGGGTGAGCCCAACAATAGCCATGTATGAAAGCTTGAATCTATGATGTTTTTGTGAGTTTATTATCATCTATCTTGTGCTTAAATCCTTTGCGAAAGTTGAGGACAATTCCATGTTTATGATTATGAAGCGAAAGTGGATTTAATTATGAATTTGGATAGTAATTAGAGATCTTTGACGAAAGTAAAAGAGATCTAATTAAGAAAAGGTAGAACGAATAGATTTTATGCGAAAGCCTCTATTCTCTATTTGTGAAGTATGCGAAAGCTATCTTTTGATGACAAAAACATGATCTTTGCTCTATGATTCTTGTGTGGTTTATGCATGGTAGTTGTTGTGGTTATCCCTTGACCTTGGAAGTTCTTTTTATATTGTTTACATCCATAAAACCCCTTGCTTTTTGTTCTATTTCGCTGCTGGAAAATAAACAATCACTCGACATTCATCACTTCTCTCGACCATCCCCTCGATTTCGACATCTCTAGTCGATATCGACCGCCTTTGCTACTGATTTTTGCGTGTTGTTAGATCACAGGAACTACTCTAGAAAGTGCTGTCCTCTCTCCAGTGGAACGATCCCGACTTCCGCTATCTACATAGTGGGAATTTAGGTATTTTATTTGTGGTTGATTTCCCATTGCACAACAAATTGGCGCCGTTGCCGGGGAGGGTAACAATCGCCATCTAGAGTAGCTGATTTTCGGAGTTGGGACTAGCCCACCTCCTCCTTGTTTTCTAATGCTACTTGTTTGCTTCTTGTGTTTGTTTTGAGAGGTGCATGCGACGCGCTGATCGCATAATAGAGTTTGAGGCTTTAGACGAACCAGAGCGTTACTTTCATCTAAGAGAAAGGCTAAAGGGAATTATTGCCGAACGTGAGACCCTTGAGGAAACGGTGGAAAGGCTGCAAAGGGAGAACCAAGAGGCCAATCGTGCTCGAGAACAAGAGGCCGAGAGGGCACGTCAAGCGGAGGAACAACTTGCTAGGATTCCTCGCAATGCTCGGCAATATATGCACCCACCTCTTAGGGTGCCCGCATCACCTATTGTCTTCCCCGACGCTCCCGCTAATTTTGAGATCAAGACAAGCTTCATTGCCATGGTCAAGAAGATCCAATTTTCGGGGAAACCAACGGAGTGCCCTATGGAGCATGTGCGCGAGTTCTTGGATATTTGTGACACCATCGCTCATGGTGACACTTTGGAGTATGTGAGGCTTAAAGCCTTTCGATGGTCACTTGCGGGGTAGGCACTTCATTGGCTAGATAGCTTGCCGACCCAAACCATCACCACTTGGGAGCAATTACATGATTCCTTCTTAACCAAGTTCTTCCCACCCTCAAAGACATCGGAGCTAAGGAAAAAAATCACTACTTTCAAGCAATTGAGGGTGGAAGACTTGGCGGCGGCATGGGAGAGATTCAAGGAGCTTCAACGTCAATGCCCTACGCATGGGCAACCCGAATATGTGCTCCAAGAGATCTTCTTCAATGGGCTGAATTCGGCAACAAAGGACCGGATTAATGTTCACACCAACCTCCGATTCCTTGAGATGACTCCGGAGGAAGCATGGGAAGAGCTCGAGCGCTTGGTGGAGTACGACAACACCTATGGGACCTCCGAAATCTCGGATGTGAGGCCCCCACCATCTATGGGTCTTTATCAACCATCTAAAGGGATTGATCCGGATGTTCGCGAGCAATTTAGGAAGGATCAAGTGAGAAAGCTACAAAAGCAAGTTCGGCATCTATCGGCAAATCAAGCATGCATAGAGTGTGGATCTACTTCCCACACCACGGTCCAATGCCCTCACGCCGATCAAGTGCACCTAGCCGAGACATATGAGGATGCTCATTATGTGGGAGGTCCTAGCCAAGGAGGAAACCGAAACACTTGGGGCAATCGACAACCCCAACAAAACTATGGCGGACACAACTTCTATCGAGCTCCAGGCCATCCGGAGCGTGAGCAATCACGCAATGATATGAGCATGATCCTTGAGGAGATGAGGAGGAACCAAGCAAAGAATGACCTTGCTAACTCGGCTGTCCAAACTCAATTGCAAGGTCTCAATGCTCGCTTTGGGGAGATGGACATATGGAGAAGAAACATTGAGACCCAAGTGGGTCAATTGGCGGCTCAAATTCCAAAGCAACCCGGCACCCTACCAAGCCAAACCACGGCTAATCCTAAGGGCCCTGCAACCGGGCATGTTGCTTCCATCAAGCTAAGGAGCGGACGCGAGTTACTAGACCAACACAACTCGCAAAAAGAGGACAACGAGCCCAGAAACACCCTCGGCGCCGACACCTCTACCCTCGGCGCCGACACCCTGACAGTGAACAAACCTACTGCAGAAGCTGCTGGAAGTGCACAGCCCCTCGGCGCCGACCCCTCCAGTGTCGATGTCGACACACCTGTTCAAGAAACCTCTCTCAACACTGCAGACCCCTCGACGCCGAACCCTACTGCCTCGACGCCGACCCCTACTGCAGAAAGAACGAGAACTTCTGAGGTTGCTTCTAAGCCTAAGGTACCACTCCCATTCCCCTCCAAGGTGCCGAAGGACCCCACTGATAGGAAATTCAAGCGGTTTATGAAGATGCTTCAAGGACTCAATGTTACTATCCCCCTCACCAAAGCACTTAGAGAGATGCCCGCCTATGTGAAATTTTTGAAGGAGATCTTGAGTAACAAGAGGTCTCTAGCGGATATTGCGGAGGAATGCAACAAGATGGACTTCCCCGAAAAGAAGGCTGATCCAGGGAAGTTCGCCATCTCTATTGGGCTTGGAAATCATCGTTACAAAGCCTTGTGTGACTTGGGAGCAAGTGTAAGTCTTATGCCTCTATCTATTTGGCACCAAGTCAAGCTAGGAGCATTAGAGCCGGTGGAGATGAAGTTGTTTATGGCCGACAACACATGGGTGAAGCCCACAGGGATTATGGATAATGTCCCCGTCAAGGTGGGGAAGTTCTTCGTCCCAACCGACTTCATTGTGCTAGATATGGAACCGGATCCCACCGTACCAATCATCTTGGGTAGACCTTTCTTGGCCACGGCGGATGCGAACATTAGCGTCAAGAATGGCCTGCTTACTTTCACCATAGCCGATGAGGTAATTGAGTTTCGTTTTAATACGACTATGAGGGAGGTAAGGAGAATGGAGGTCAATGCCCTATATGCACGAATGGACGTCATTCCATGTGAGGAGCTTACAAAGGAGATAATAGCCAAGGAGCCAACGCCCTCGGAGGATCAAATCAACAACCTATTGGCTACTTTGGATAATGAAGAAGTGGAAATCAAGGGCACGACAACGGCTAAGTATGGGGTCCTCGACGTCAACCCACCTCTGTCGACATCGATTCCACACCATGCTGAAAAAGCTACAGATGCATCGGCGTCGACACCCTCAGCCTCGGCGTCGACACTCCTGGAGGATAAAATGTTTCTGCAGTACGCTGAAAAAGCTACTGATGCCACGACGCCGATACCCTCAGCCTCGGCATCGACACCTCCAGCAGCAGGACAACGTGAAGAAGGTGGTTGCGCTACCATGGAAGGAATAGTTGACGAGAAAGGAAAGAGTTGGGCCGAAGACCACCATCCTGGTCCCAACAAGGTAAGTCAAGGTATGAATTTCTCTTCCCCTATTTCTATTAAAAACCTATCTATTACGAATGGAAGAGGTATGCCTTGGTTTGTGAGATTATGTAGGGGATACAATGAGGATCCAAAAGCTTATGAGGTAGGAGATATGGTGTACATCTCCAAGGCCAAGAATCAATGGTTCCCTAGCAAATTCAAAGAGAAGAAGGTTGGTCCATTCGAAATTCACAAGATTCGACCCGGTGCAATGGAGCTTAAGGACAAGGAAGAAGTCATATTCAAGGTCGAACTTGAAAGTCCGGAGGAGGAGGCCCGTGCCACATGGGCCTTGCGAATTCCCACATGAGCATAAGAGAAGAAGTCGGCCTAGCGACTTAAAAGTCTAGAGCTTGTACATAGACCTATGATTATTTAGGATTTTATTTTTGTTGGTTTTGGTTTTGGATTTTGCTTTGGTTTTGCTTTAAACTTGGTTTTTGGAGGTTTTGGTTTTGGTTGTTAATGAGGTGGTAGGTGCTAAGCATAACGAAAGGACAACCTTGGAGAAGAGAAGCTTATCGACCACTCCATGTCGACGTCGACTCCTAGGCTCGATAGTAGCACCTATTTCCGGTCGGAATGGGCTCCAATTCTATCTTGTAAGTTTTCGTTTACACCCATCTCTTATTTTTGAGCTTATACTTTGAGGACAAAGTAATTTTTTAAGTATGGGGTGGGGGTAACAACTTACTATATGCTTATGGTTTGAGGTTTGTTTTTGGTGGTGTTTTGCATTATTTTGTATTTTTGCATATTTTGCATTTTTATTGAGTCCAAAAAAAAAAATTAAATACAAAAAAAAAAAAAACTGAAAAATGTCGAAAATCAAACAAAGAAAAAATGCATGTTTATTTATACTTTTAGCCTTTATTTTAGTTTTTAGTTTAGTTCAAAACACCTAACTTAGATGTCCTATGATGATGCCTAATAATCGACTTGATCATGTAAATCCTATGATATGTTTGGATGGTTTAGCCTAAGTCTCCTGAAAAGTTTGATTTTTATGTGGTAATTTGACTTGCGATTATAATTGAGCACATATGATTCTAAGTAGAGGCGATTGAAATCCAAAATCTATGTCCTAGTGAGATATTTTTGGCCTTATAGGGAATGTTCTTCATATTTATATATTTTCCTTCATTTTTGATGTGTGATTTACTCTCCTTATGTAATTACCTCTTGACATTGATGTGGTTATCTATTTCTTGAGACCGATTATGAGATACTAGTTCATTGCTTATTAAAATTAGATGATGGAGGACTTATATTTTCTTAGCCATATTTTATCCATTCATTTACCTACCTTGCATATTATCTTTGCTTAAAGCCCTTTGAGCCTTGGCCTATTCTTTGTTAGCTCCACAAAATTGATTCCTAGCCGATTATAAGCTTGACCCTTTATCCGGGAATTAGGATTTAGAGTTGGTTGGAAATTGATCGAGTTGAGTTTGATGGAGAAGAAGCCAAGTTGTTGAGCTTTGTTGAGATGCTTTGAGTGAGATTATGTAAGGTTGTGCATTATTCCTCGTATTGTTCTTATATTTTAGAGGCTCCGAAAATTTATATATATGTAATATTGTCGAAAGAAAGAAAAAAAAAAAGAAGAATGAAAAAAAATGTTGGCGAAAAAGAAAAAAAATGCAGAAAAGAAAAGTGTTTATTAAGAGCCTAGTTTATTATATGTGAGAGTTGGATGAAATTGTTGGTTGAGAAGTATTTTCATGGGTTGATGATCTTGATTGTTGATGAGTTTGGTAGATGTGCTGAATTTTGAGATGAGTTGTTTGGTTGAGTTGAGTTGGAAGTTTAGGAGTCTTGATTCCCGGATTTTTAGCACCACTTTGCCTAAATAATTCCATACCTTTTATTTCTTACCAAGCCACATTACAACCCGGCCGAATGAAGTCTTCTTTGGAGTCTTTCATTGAGCCATAAGTCCTCTTGATGATTTTAATTGCTTTGACATCTCCGGTGGAGAGATTGGTGATATAAATAACAATGTCTATGTAGCTTTTTGCATTAAGGATTGAGTTGAGAGATATTATTCAAAGCCTAAACACATTGAGTGTTGAGTGAAACACATATATCCTTGTGAGGTTGGATTTCAATTGCTTTTGCTTAGAGTTACTTATATATGTGTGATGACGTTTGATTGCTTGAATCTTTTCGACCACTTGCGCTTATGTTGTTGCTTTTTGGCGAAGGCGAAGACTTGAAGGATGTGTTGTAGGTAGTGGTTATTGTTTGGTTATTGCTTGAGGACAAGCAAGTCTAAGTATGGGGTGTTTTGATGTCTGCATATTTAGTAATATTTTACATCGTGTTTTCATTCCATCTAAGTCATTTTATTAGCTTTTGTGTTGGGAAAGTAAGGAAAATGTGTAGTTATGCTTAATATTGCAAGATATGGAGTCTACACAAGCTTTGGTGTGATTTTATAGGTATTGGAGCTGATTTGGAAGAGTTTGGATGCACTTTAGAGCTTAATGAAAAATCATGAATGCAATGGAGAAGCCAAGCAAAAGGGAAAAGAGGTGCAGCTGGAGAAAAGCCTTATTTTCGCCATCCATCACTTTGATTCAAGATCTGGAGCTTTCATGAGATTTGTAGTCCTTGAAAAGAGCTTTCCAACGCATATTCATATGCATCAATCGGATTAACGAGGACTCGGGAAAGTGCGATTGAAGACAGAGACGAAAAGCTGGAGAAAAACAGAAGTTACTGCATTCGAACAGGTACCTCGATGCCGACATCCAGACCTCGGCGCCGATACCCTGCGCGAATCTGCGCACCAGCAGAATTTTCTGGCGGGCTGATTTAATTGATTTTTGGGCTTTTTAATTAGGGTTTCTATTTAATTCCTTTTTAGGATCTTTTAGTTAGATAGACTTGGGATATTTTATCCTTCCTTAGATAGATTATATTATTTTCCTAAGATAAAATCTCTTTCCTTGGAGATTAAGTCTTAATTTCTATCTTTAAATAAAGCCAATTAGAGGCTAATTAGGTATCTCTCTCCACATCAGAACAGACGCTGAATTTACAGCAACAAGGGACGTAAGTTTGGAGTTTTTGGTTGAAGGATTTTGACATTGGTTTTGAGGTTTGATTTTATGCAATTTCAGATTATGTTTAATTCAATCTTCAGCATGTTTTCTATAGCTATGTGTGAGTAGTTCTTCCTCTTCTAGGGTTGGGGTGAGCCCAACAATAGCCATGTATGAAAGCTTGAATCTATGATGTTTTTGTGAGTTTATCATCATCTATCTTGTGCTTAAATCCTTTGCGAAAGTTGAGGACAATTCCATGTTTATGATTATGAAGCGAAAGTGGATTTAATTATGAATTTGGATAGTAATTAGAGATCTTTGACGAAAGTAAAAGGGATCTAATTAAGAAAAGGTAGAACGAATAGACTTTATGCGAAAGCCTCTATTCTCTATTTGTGAAGTATGCGAAAGCTATCTTTTGATGACAAAAACATGATCTTTGCTCTATGATTCTTGTGTGGTTTATGCATGGTAGTTGTTGTGGTTATCCCTTGACCTTGGAAGTTCTTTTTATATTGTTTACATCCATAAAATCCCTTGCTTTTTGTTCTATTTCGCTGCTGGAAAATAAACAATCACTCGACATTCATCACTTCTCTCGACCATCCCCTCGATTTCGACATCTCTAGTCGATATCGACCGCCTTTGCTACTGATTTTTGCGTGTTGTTAGATCACAGGAACTACTCTAGAAAGTGCTGTCCTCTCTCCAGTGGAACGATCCCGACTTCCGCTATCTACATAGTGGGAATTTAGGTATTTTATTTATGGTTGATTTCCCATCGTACAACAGTGAGACCTTGATGATATGACTTAAATATGGTGATGAGTTCTTTTGAGTTATTTTAGATTCCGTGTAGCGGTAAATGGGTCATGTTGTTCTTTATACTTGTATCTTGCACTTATTAAACTCTTAGGTGATCTGTGGCGTGCTTGGCTTGCTATTTTGTTGGTTATTGCCTTGCTGTTTTGGTACTCCAGGTAAGTTCCTTTACGGGCTTACTCAGACTGAACAGAATGATTCCATCCTGCATGTAGTCGGATGATATACTAGGTGTTGCATATGCATGAAAGCATGTCATATAGTATCCTGCTTATGAATAATCAATGTTTGAGCAACCGTCTTCTTTATGCGTTTAAAAAGAGATCAACCGTTATTTGTGAGCCGTAGAGTCTTTTCTAGGGTCATAGGACAACCCAACACCATCGGGTTTGTCCTGATAGAGTCTGATTGATTTAAATATTTATGGTGCGGCACGACCGAACGTCCTACCTCGGTGGTGGTATGAACATGTATGGTTCGATACGACCGTGCATCCTACCTCGATAGTGGTACGGACATTTATGTTTGATTATACCTGTCGCGGCATGACCGAGCGTCCTACCTCAGTGGTGGTACGGACGTGTATGATTTGGTACGACCGTGCGCCCTACCTCGGTAGTGGTACGGACATGTATGATATAGTTGGAGATCTGGGGATATGCTGCTTGGCATTATGTGTGGGCCCATGTACTGTATTTCCGTCATTTCATTTATATATGTCAGCACGTCTTGTGTGTTTAAGATTATGCACTACATTAGAGCATCTTTATCTAGGTATAGCGTATATGTGTGCCTGTGGGATTTAGCATACGTTGGGCTTCAGTCTGACTCCACGCCCCACATTATTATTTTTAGGTATTTTTGTAGATATTTGATTGCTCGATGTCTCTATGACGGGGTTTCCCTGTTGGCGTTCGATGGATCGAGAGATTGACTTTCCGACTTATAAACTAGTTAATTTCAACTCATGTTTTATCTCGTATTCGTTTTTGACCCGGCTTTTCTATGGCAACTTGTACGCCGATTTCTGTTTTTGGCATGCTTTGAACTTCAAAGGATTTTGAGCGACTTAGTTTGATACGGTGGACGTCGTAGGATGGCCCGATCTTCAACAATCAATACTCAAAAGGTCCATCCCCAAGTATGATAGGTGTGTCCGAAGGTGTCTTAGATGGTCCCGCATCATAGTTAAATAGGACAGGTTCTGGGTACCCAACGACCCTCCTCGCATTTTGAGGTTCGAAACCCCCTCTTTTAAAATGTGACTTTTGGGTTTGAAACCTCGACCCATACTGGGATCGCAAGGTCCGAACGAAGGCATCCAACCTTCGAAACGTAACCCAAATATTTATATTTGGGCCGTTACAACGAATCACCCACTTTCGAACCCACATCCCAAACTGAATTATGCCGCAGCAGATTGGAATTGGCCCAACACACCCATATGCAATCCTTTTGCATTTCAATATCAGTTAGGAGCTTTGCAAAACTGCTTTTGTTCCACCTCAAAATCTCCTTTATGTACAACCCTCCTTCATAATATGGCCTTGTCACTTCACCACAAGCAACTAGGTTGCGGCCCCTTTCTCTCATTTCATTCCATAGGAAATTGCATTACATTTCATTCAGCCTGTCTATGACCCCTCTCGGCAGCAAGGTGGACTGGCTCTAGAACGTGATAAGTCCCCCAAACACAGCCTTAAGCAGCTGCATTTTTTCGGCATAAGAGAGGTTTCTTGTTGCCCATGTCTGGATATACTTCCCACACTTCTCATACAAATCACTATATTCATGTATTGATATCCTCTTTGAGTGAACTGGTATGCCGAGGTATCTTACTGGAAACTGCCCTTCATTGAGGCCTAGAGTTTGTATTATTTCAACAGCCACTTCCCTTTCCACACCCGCAAAGTATATTGTACTCTTCTCTTTGTTTGCCCGAAGGCCTGATGCCTTAAAAAATCTGACCAGGGTCCTCTTTATGATTTGCACAGATTTCATATCAGTTCTACAAAAAATTAGCTGGTCATTCTCAAAAGCCAAGTGAACCAGCCTCATCCGTTTGCACTTAGGATGAAACCAAAAATATGGGCTATATGTGTCTTCAATCAACATACGGTTTAGCATTTCCATGCATAACACAAATAACGAGGCTGAGATCAAATCTCCTTATCTCAGTCCTCGTTTCCATTCAAATTAGCCTTCTGAAGCTCCATAGATATAGTTGTGCCTATATCTATTCTACCACCGCCAAAACACCCTAAACCTCCATATTTTAAACCTAGGTTGGACCTCCCAAGCCACACACACCGTCTCACACTCTCATTTGACTTCTCTCTCCCCAGAATCACTATTTTCCTACCATTTTGCCGCCACTTTTAGAGTCTAAAAACCCTCTTGTTCTCCCTTTTCCCCTCAATAACACTCACATATTGTAATGGCCCGAATATAAATATTCGGGTTACGTTTCGAAGGTTGAATACCTTCTTTTATATCTTGTAATTCAGGTACGGGTCGAAGTTTCAAACCTCAAAGAATTAGCATTTTAAACTGGGGATTTCGAATCCCAAAACAATCGAATGGTCGTTGGGTACTCTTAACCTGTCCTAAAGGCTAAGTCACGGAAATTCATTTTGAAAGGAAATACGAGAGCGGAAATTAAAGTACAACTTGCCACGGCGAGGCCGGATCAAAACCAAAACCACAAAACATATTATCAAAAGTTCTTAAGCCAAATTAGAAAGGTTAAACCTTTTCTTTGCAATCACCCATGAGGTTTCCCATGCCATAGAAGCATAGAACAAGCATATATGCAAAACAGACCTAAAAACAATATGCGGGGCAAGGATCAGACCAAGGCTCGATCGCATTCTGGGTCTTACAAGCAGACATACACATACGCTATTCCTATAATAAAGATGCTTCTAATGCATAACATAATTTAAACATTCAAGTCATATTTATCAGGATATAATATGCGGAAAAACGATAAATGGCCCAAAGAATGCCAAGTAGCATGTCCCTCTCTTATGTCCACCCCCCTTTCCGATAGGGCAGACATTGGCCAGTTCCGTGCTATAGCATAGCAATCTCATCATGTATATGCGCATCAATCAATCATCATCTCATCATGCTCATAGGGTAGATCAAGCCCGCAGGCTCAACCTGTTACAGACTCAATTGAGAACAAGCCCGATGGGAATAGGCCATCCTATGACCCTAGCAAAGACTCTAGGACACACAGATAATGACCGTTCTCTTTATCAAATACATAGAGTAGCCAAATGCTCATTCAAAGATGCAATCCTAGCATGATTCTATATGACATGCTTTAATGTTTATGCATCACTACTCACTAGTATGACATATGACCACAAGCAGGAAGTTTATCTGATCAGTCTGAGACTCTGAGTAAGTACATAAAGGAACTTACTTGAAAAGCCGAACAGCAAAAGATAACGAAAGGGGAATCCAACAATCAGCAAACACCTATCAGGATTACAGAGAATACAATAAACTACTATACTACCACTCATACACAGAAACCGCATTTCAAATCGTTTCCAAAGCCATGCGGGAGGTAAACCATTTCCAAACCTTTTTCGATACGAGAAAACAACAAAAGCAAGGCCATCTGATAATTTCAAATCCCATCAATACTCAAGCCAATCTCACTTTCAAAACCAACATCGATCATTTAACCAAGTCAAAGAATCCCTACACTTGAAATGAAATCCTTCAAAGCATCCTTCAAGTATTTAATCTGATAATTCGAATTTCATCAAAATCCCCTTTTTAAATATTAAAATAATCATTAAAATAATATTCCAAAATCTCATTTTCCGAAATTAATATCAAACTAAAACCCGATTGAAAAGATCGAAACCAAAAAACAACAAGTTAAATAAAAGGATCAAGGAGCAGCTCAGCCAAGCCACTGGGTGGATTTCGCGGCAGCGAGAGGGCCGGTCGCGACCACGAAATATCCTCAGTTTCTCCCCGTGAGAAGGAGCCTCTCGCTGGCCGGGAAAGAAGGATTTTGCCGCAACAAAACCCGCGGCCGCGAGACACCCATTCTTCTTCCTCTGGTTTTGTTCTAACTCGCCGCAGCGACCATGGTTTCACCGCAGCGAGATTTGAAACTTTTTGCTTGTTTTGGCCTCGATTTAAATCCGTTTTAAGCCAAACTTGTTTCAAAACATGTTTACCACCAATCCGACACTAAAGAATCATAAAAGACCCAAACGAGGACTAGAGGGGGGAACGGAAGAGGGATTACCTAGCCTCCTTGAGGCTTCTTCAAAAACTTTGAAATATGAGGGTTATTTGGCTCTAATTCAACGAGGTTTTGTTACGAAAAGGCCTAGGAAGAACAAATCTTTGTTAAAAGAGGACCTTTACAAAGTCTCATATCCAAAATGAGAGGATTGAAGGATGGGAGCTTACCTTGCTCAAAAACAGGGGAGGACGGAGAAATGGGCTCGAATCCACTTCAAAATAAGTTAGATCCAACGTTTCCTAGCCTTGGAAGGTAGAGGAAAGAGTGATAAAACAAGCAAAAACAAATGAGAAAGAAAAAGGAGCTAAAACGAAGGAGAACGGGGAGATTTACCGAGCCAACACCGGAACTGGACTCCTAACTCCCAGTGGCGAAGATGAACTCATGAACGCGAAGATGGGTTTCTTATTCTGGGCTAATCATCGCGGCGACAAAAATGAACTCGCAGCCGCGACCTGGGACAAAACTTCGTTTTTTTGATGGAAATGACCTTCTGATTCTGATTTTTGGGATAGATTTCTGGAAGGAGGTCTGTAGAAGGGTGTTGGGGCTCTTTCATGACTGGGAAACAAGAAATGAAGGATGGAGGGTGAGTGAGATGGATTGAAAAAGGGAAAGGTGGAGGTTTTGGGTTTTTAGACCGGGTTTTGATCTTTTTGGGATGAAAGGGTGGCTAGGCCGGGTTTCATTGGCTCAAAATTTGAGGTGGAATGATCTCTTTAAGGATTGGAGCTTATTTAAATAGGAGAGGTGCTTGGCTCATTTGAGTTATTTTGAGGAAAAAGACAAAACCATTAAGGGATAGTGTGGGAAGGAAGGAGAGAGAGAGGCGTGAGAAGAGAGAGAGAGAGAGAGAGAGAGAGAGAGAGAGAGAGAGAGAGAGAGAGAGGGAGAGATGTGATTCCGCTCATCCGACCCTAAGTCCCGACATTATATCTCGAAATCCGATGTTCCAAAAATCCGACTCGAAGTTTAAGTTCATTTCAAATGACTCTCGAGAATTCTAACTTTGAAATTTGATTGATAAGGGGCTTAGGACCCGTCAATTTGGCATGTTAGCGAGTGTCGGAATATTTTCCTAAATACTTTCCAAAAATGAAAAATCGCTCGATGATGGGGTTTTCAAAAACTTTCCATTTTTGGCAAGTAGATAATTATTAAAAATCCGGTCTTTATATTCATCCACCTCTAAAAATAAGTCTCGTCCCCGAGGCTAAAAGCCTTCAAAATCCAGAGTAACCCTTTTCTCAAACCATTCAAGCCTCTTTAAATCAAAGTTAGTCGCTTTTCAGAACCATTCGAAATTCTCCCAACCCCGACCAATCAGACCAGAACTCAAGAGGTGGAGGCATCCACCTCTAAGGGCTAATCCCGCATTCTCTTCATAGTTTCCAGAATCAAATTAATCTATCAATCTCAACTCAATAGGAATCATAAGCCTTAAAATGCATCAACTCATATATAGATAGCCAGCATATCTCCAACCACATAACACGCCTCGAGTCTCAAAACGATAACAAGGTAGTCTCATATGTCAAAACAACTCAACAGCATAACATGTCCAAAACGTAACATAAGTCATACTAGCATCTCAAAACATGTTAAAGGTAATAGTATGGTCTCTACATCATACTACGAGTCATAAAGTGTCTTATCAAGCGAAAGGCATCACAAGCATCGGCGAACATCACAACAAGCATACTAGCACACATGCCGAGAGAATTCATCTCCAGCCATATCATCTCAGCACAGAATCTGCACACAGTAATCAATCATAAGCACACAATCACAGAGTTCACATAATCATAATGAGCCAAGAGTTCAACATGAAAGTTGTAGCGTTTCCACTCCTCTTTCTAGCCATGAATAATATGACCTGATCTGATATATATATATATATATATATATATATATATATATATATATATATATATATATATTTATAGCCTATAAAAAACTCATTTTATTGAGATGTCCCAACAACAACGGCTGCTTGCCACTAAGTCACCCAAACTTCTGATTTTAGAGACCTTGAGTGGAGAGAAGTTAAAGGACTGACCAGTGATGAGAATGAGCTTGATGGAAACACAAGTGACAAACCTAGGCATTCAAATTTCTAAGCCTATTGAAGTTTCTCACGGAGACACTAAACCTAATCCTACGGTTTTAGTTATGGAGATTATTGATTACAAAAGAAACAAAAATATTGAATGGGTAAATGGAGAGTAGATTAATGTTCTACCCTTCCCACGATCGACCAAAATATATGAAGACGAGAAGTCAAATGAAGAAATATATTTTCAACTATGTTGAGCTAAAATATGTTGAGGTTACAATACAATTAAAGGTTACCTTTTGTAATGGAAAGAAGATTGGCAGATGTTTTGATTTATTTGACTGCTATTTTGAGAAGCCACCATTGGAGTTGAATTGGTGGTATTATGTACCCTCTGCTAAGAGTCATGCTCGGGCATATGATAAGTTGAATAGATTCCTATATGCAATATTATTTTATTTCAGTTTATTATTATGTTATGCGTTCTTGCTTAGGATGTGTAGATAGAAGTTTGACCTGTTGTTGAAGACATTGACGATGTCTAATTGATGCTTGAAGAAATGACACATAATGTCTAGCTAACGGCGTTAACCAAAGGCGCTTCTTGGGAGGTAACATGAAGTAAGTAGTTATTTTAATTTTCCTTTTCCTTTTGATTTGTTTGCATGTCGGGATTTTTTGTGTTGAAGACTAACTTTGAAGCTAGAGTTGGTGGGAACTTACTGAACCAAAAGCATGACCTGAAAAGCCTAAACCACGATTGTAATGGGGTCCATGTAGAGGATCTCTCTTGTTTTGTCAATACTCGACACCCCTCTCGCACAACCATCGCATTTGTGAGTTCCTAGTTCTTCCACTCCTCTACATTTTATTTATTTCCATGTTTCATATTCATACTTCATATTTTGAATACATGGCTTGATAATTGAACATGTATTATCTTGGTCGATGGTGGGAAGGGTAGAACATTAGTCTTTGATTGCTTCCTTTATGAGTTAGTTAGGATTAAGTCTTATTTGTCCTTATGAATAGCCATTTGTCTTCTAAATGGTTTTGGCAGATATTTCTGCCCCATGACTTGCTTGGATTTTTGAAGCTTTAGTTTGTGTTATAAATTGTTTAGCGAGTCTGAATGCATGGCTTGATAATTGAACATGTATTATCTTTGAAATTTGGGCAATGTTGAAGATCTAGACATTGACCTTGTGAGCTATTTTTGGTGTTGCTAGGACTATAGATAAATATTGAATCCTCTTTCTTGTTGTGTGTATTATCTTTGATTGCTTCCTTTATGAGTCGTACTTAGATATCGTTTTCAAGGCTGCACTTATATAATTTTTTCATGCAACTAAAAAATAGTTGAGGCATTCTTTTTTTTTAGCCATATCTTACTATATCTATCCTTACATATGATCCTCTACTTGAAGCCAATTTGAGCCTAATTAGCCTATCTTTTGTATCCCCATAAAAATTTTCATAGTCAATTGTTACCTTTAACCATCCAGGTAATAGTAAATGGTTGGCGTATATATATATATATATATATATATATATATATATATGGAGATCGGTTAGAGTTTACGATGATTTATTTGAGGTACTTCATTTGAGTTGGGATGGGTTCTTCTATGCATATTACTTGGGACCTAAGGAGGATAAAATTTAATTAGAAGTAAAAGAAACGAAAAAATTGAATACATTGCCTATGAAAAAAAAATCATACGAAATAAGAAAGGAATGATCAAAAAGTGTTAATTGTTGTTGGTGAAAGTTGGGCAAATCATCATTTTGGACTTGCAGAGATTTGGTGTGCACCGTTATGGATAGTGATTGTGATTTGGTGAATTTTCTTAGTTCTCGGATTTAAGCACCACATGATCTAATTTTTCCCTACTTCATTGCTTTACCTTGTCCCCATTACAAGCTTATCGAAAGTTCTTTTGATTTTTGTGAAGTGTGATGTCACTAGCGGTGGAGAATTAAGCCACTAATGCAAGTCTATTGCAGCAAAGCTTTCAAAGATTGAGTTTGAGCATAAACATTTAACCAAACATAGAGTGAGGTTGAAATATTACACATTCTCCTAGTGACGGTTGGAATATATGGATGTATTGGCTTGGTTTCACTGGTTGCCTAAGATACATGCTATGATGTTATTTGTCAATTGTGTTTGCTATTTTCTATCTAGAAAGAATGACTGAACTGGACACAGGAATGGCTTGTCTGTGGGTGCAAACTTGATGTTGCTTTTCATTGCTTAAGGGCAAGTAAAGTTTTAAGTGTGGGGGAATTTGATAGCATGTATTTTGTTAGTATTAGGGGATATTTAGATAGCATAATGTGCATAGTTTTAGTAGATCTAGCATTTTGACTAGCTCATTTGGTGGTGGAGTCAGAATCTACACGTTTTTATTGATAATTTCAAGCAAATGTGGATCCGAAGAGGAGAATTGGGTTGATAACGCATTGGACAAGGAAGTCAAGTTGATCTGAAGAGGTCTTGAGAAGAAGAAGATGAGAGCCTAAATAGAAGAAATCAATGAAAATTGTCCACCCGATAAGCTGATCTTGTAATGCACTTTCTAGATAGTTTGGATGTCTAATCGACTATTGTAAGTATGCTTTGGAAAGATCTTTTTGAGATATACAAATTATTAGTTGACTTTGAGACCAAATGAAAGATTTCGCTCATAAACAGTAAAACTACAACCACATGAACCAATCTGCAACCGTGAGATAGATACTGACTTGATCCCCTGTGCAACTCGATGATCCGCGATCTCCCATATGGACATTATGATGCGCGTCTTATTTACAAAGTTGTAGACTTGTCTCTATTTGTGACATATGATGACTTTTACGACCATTCAAAGAGAAATAATGGATAAGTGGAGGAGAATAATGCACGTTAGACTCCGATGATTTCACAGGTAAGCGTGGAAATGGGGCATGTTTTGAGTGGATGAAGTCATTCCATCACCCTCCCTAATGGTAAATAATTCCACTCGCTCCACTCATCCCCCGCAAACCACTTCACCCTCATCCGACCCATGCGGGAGATGCGGGTGGACCAAGTTCCCAATGGGTGAGATAAATATAGTTATGATTTTTTTAATAAAATTAAAATATTAATAAAAGCTTAAATTTTAATTTACAAGTACTAAAAATATGAGTTCGTGGAAGTCGAATACGTGACATACTGGCCATCCAATTGATGGTGTTACTTGGATTTGGTGGATGTCGATGCTCAAGTGGCGGAGATTTGGAGTAATTGGAAGTGGAAGGTGGAGGTTGAGAGTGTGTAGCCAACAAGATGAAGTGGAATGAGGCTTGTGGTGGACGTGGGCACTCAAGACTCAAAATTAGGGTTTAGATATTAGAGACTATAGGAAAAGGGTATATGTTGTGAGGTAATGGGTGGACTATTGGGGTGGGTAATGGGTGAAAAATATTCACCCATAATCCATCCATCACCTGCCTCACCGGCACCACCTGTCACCAACTTTATTGCGGGTTTTCGCCTCCAAAATTAATGCGAGTGGAAAGGATGGAGCGGATACCCACGGGTTATTTCCGGCCTTAGTCACAGGTTGTGCAGGAAAAGATGAAGGTGTCATTCAGTTCGATCACTCGAGCTAGGGTCAAGATGATTCAAGATGCTATTAACTATCTTCTCGAACATCTCAAGGCCATGGGTGTGCAAGATCTAGACTTCCTTGAGTTATCTTGCTGAAGATGTCAACAACAAGTCTATAATTCGAGATTGGGCCATGTCATAACCCTACATGGGTCGTGATGTCAGGAAAATCAAGGAAGCTTACGAGATGTGCATAGGCCATGTTGGAGCACAGAGCATGACGCCTCATGTAAAGACCTTCTAGGGCTAGCGACATTATTCCATTAATTGTGTATGAGATTTTCCATCATTTTCATAATCTATCTATTATTTATATATTATTATTTAGACTTTATTTTTATTATTATTTCTCGTTAGAAAATAAATCAATTAGGGAAGTTATAATGCTTTCTTAATTGTCAAGTAGTTACCTAATTTTATCTTATGCATATTAGATTGTTTATTTAGCTTGTAGATAGAATTATGATTTATAGGGTTTTAAATATTTATTCTAAATGACTCATTAGTGTATGAATAAAATTATGTTGAATTAAATTGAGGATACCCTTGGCTAAGGTCCTTTAATTTCCACCAAAAACATCTTTGA
Source organism: Persicaria maculosa (assembly GCA_963922045.1). Classification (NCBI taxonomy): domain Eukaryota; kingdom Viridiplantae; phylum Streptophyta; class Magnoliopsida; order Caryophyllales; family Polygonaceae; genus Persicaria; species Persicaria maculosa. The sequence goes on from OY998258.1 coordinate 20,582,847, forward strand.
ATTCTTATTGTTCTTGTTCATTAAATACTTTATCGGTCCATATTATTCTTATTGTTCTTGGAGACTTGAACAAGATTGGGACCTACAACACGACCTGGTGGTTCTCTGAAATCATCACACATCAAGTGGTATAAACCTAAAGGTTTTAGTTCCAAGTTTCCACTTCTGAAACCCTCCAAGGCGCACGCGCCCCGTCGCAACCCCGACACATTCAAACAGGCGTCAAACACATAGTTCCGGGTCGAAATTCAAGACTTTTGTGTCGGAACCCAAATCTTCTAGGTCGGAACACGGAGATTCCAGGTCAGAACCCGGTCATAATCCGTCACCAGCGCACACTCGAGTTCCAGGTCAAAACTCTCTTGTTCCGGGTCGAAGGTCTCTTATTCTCGGTCAAAAGAAACATCCGACGAGTCAAGATGAGTTCTACCTTCTACGACTTCCACTAGACCTTCGTATGTGTGGAATCGTCTAGACACACCCTTGGAGACCTGAGATAGTTCACATGCTACCTTGTTTCAAGATTGATGATCGCTTCTCCTTCATAAAGTTAGAGCTTGATTTACGCAATGCTTGATCAACAAGAGAAGTCTTAAGAAGAAGAACCAGAGCCTTAATGTTAAATTATACCAAGTTTGGACGTTCGTCAGTGATCATCTAGCGATTTTGAAGTATTCATGACCTTCCAAGAATTCAACAGAAACATTGGCCAACACATTGTACCCAACCAGGCATTCTAGAAGATCGACGTCTTTGTTTGGGTTTTTCTTCAAGATGACAAACTTGTATTTCTTTGTTCCCGAAGTTGAATTCGACAATGCTTTGAGGACAAATCATAAACAAGTGGAGAAGAATGATGACAGGAAAATCAAGGAATTAAGCTTACGAGATATGCATAAGCTGTATAAGAGCACTTAGCAGGTGCATCACATTAATACCTTCTAGTTTTGATGACATTATTACATTAATTGTGCATGAGATTTTCCATCATTTGCATAAATATATCTATTACTTATATATCATTATTTAGACTTTGTTATCATTATTATTTCTCGTTAGGAAATAAATCAATTAAGGTAATCCTTATCCTTTCTTAATTATCAAGTAGTTACCTAATTTTATCTTGCGTATATTCTGTTTATTTAGCTTAGGGCATCTTCCCCCGTAAGTCATAATGGTCGGGGGAAATAGTCTACCAAAAGAGAATATTCTATAGAATATTCTTTTTTGGCCTATTTTACGATTTTGCCGCCCCCCGCAGACCAATTTTGGTAGGTTAAACTTCCTATAAATACTAAAGTAATCATGGACTTTCACATTTCATTTCCGTCACTCGATTCTATCTTTATTTTTTATTATAATTTTGATGAATCTATAATTAAAAAAAAAGATTAATGTTATTTTCTAAAAATATTATTTATACAATGATAATTCAAATATTTCAAATATTATAGTCATATCGAATAACTCTTGAATATCTTACAATACTACAACTTTTATTTTTAATTAAAAACCATAATTATATAATATTTAGATTTATGATTGTATTATTTATAGATTTATATAAATATTAAACAATTAAAATTAAATAAATAAATAAAACATAGGATTTGGCCTTCCAAAAGAGTAAGCCAAATTTGACCTTTCTTTTAAAAATAGGTCAAAAACAAAAAATGCCAAATTGGGTTTTGGCCTAATGTGGAAGCAAAATTAGGCCAAAATCCAATTTTTAGTCTACCATGAGAGATGACTTTATAGATAGAATTATGTTATAGATAGAATTAGGATTTATACGGTTTTTATTTGTTATAAATACCCCATTAGTGGATGAATAAAAATATGTGGAATTAAATTGAGGATACTCTTGGATAAGATCGAGTCCTTCAATTTCCACCAAAATATCTTTGCATTCTTATTTTTCTTGTTCATTAAGCACTTTATCATCCATATATTATTCTTATTGTACATTTTTGGAGAGTTGAACAAGATTGGAATCTACAACTTGATCTGGCGATTATATAGAATCATCACGCATCAGGTCGTGCGCATAGGATTGTCGGAAATGTCACCGCTGTGCATATGTCTAGTCTGGATTTACTAAAGACGTTATTTTTTTGGAAGTCTTTTTATAAATAGTAACGAGTTGATCTGAAACACTGAAACATCCAGATTTTCATCTTTTAATGGGTCTCCGAGATCCTTTCGATAACCTCATGCTTTTGATTAAGTCTAATAGGAACATTGACAAAATTATTCCAAACGCGGCTAAGCTACTAAGCTATTTATTTGGAAAGCTTTTACTTCGATCGAGTGTTACTTGTGGAACTTTCTTACTTTGGTGTTACTTAATAATAATGCTCATAAAGTATATAAGAAAGTCAAATCTTCAAGGACTTTTTGTACTTGGTTGATTATATCTTGGTAATCAGGATAGGATATATTATCATAGATAGAAGGATAGATTTTAGGTTAGGAAACAAAAAGTCAGCTGCCGCCCGCCTCTACTTAGGGTCAGCAGCGGCTATAATTTAGTTCTAAGGCTTTTTTTTTTGGGCGGTTTTGCAAAATAGTCACGAAAATGGGCTAATTTTGCAAAATATCCGCGTTTTGAGACATTTTTGCAAAATGGACGCAATAAAAGGCTCCGGCGTACATCGAAACCCGATTTTCTCTCTCCTCCAGTTCTGTATCTCCGGCCGCTCCGTCTTTCTCTCCCGACCTGTTCGCCGGAAATTGCTAGGTTTGCGACAGATTACCATTCCGACGTCAACGAAGCTATAGATTTTGAAGTGTAATCTAAATAATCGGGTAAGTAAATTTAGTAGAATTTTAAGTCGATTAGAATTTGCGTCAAAAACGCAAATTTGCGCCGAAGGCGCAAATTTAACTAGAAATTTTGGATTACTTCTTTAGTATTGAGATTGCTCCTTCAGACTTTGTTTATCTATGCTTCGATTTTGCAATTACTTCATCAATTTTGCGATTACTGCTTAAATTTGCGCCAAAGGCGCAAATTTCTTAGAATTTTTTGGTTTGAGATTACTACTTGAGTTTTGCGATTACTGCAACATTCTGTGTTTGCGCTTTCAGCGCAAATAACTGCTTCAGTTCTGTCATTTACAGCTTTAGTTTTGCGATTATTGCTTCAATTTGCGCTTACGGATTGGAATCGTGTAATTACAAGTGTAGATTACATCAAATTTGTGTTTATCTATGCTTATAACTGGCTATAACAGTATGTAAATATAGTTGAACAAAATTATTACTGTTATTGAATGCATCAAAATTTGTACCTTTTGCGAAAAATTTGATTCATTTTTTATGCTTATATATGTTATAACAGTATTGAAATCTATCATTATACATACAGTAGAATCAAAATTTGCGCCTTTGGCGCAAATTTTGTTGTTCATGTCATCATTACACTTGAATTTGCACTCTTTATTGATGTATTGATTCTTTATTAGACTTTGATTGCTAATGTCATCACTAGTTTCCCTTATTCAACATTGATTAAGCCATGTCATCACTGCAATAGAGTCATAATAAAATTGCACAGTATTGGAATCTATGATTATACATACAGTAGAATCAAAATTTGCGCCTTTGGCGCAAATTTTGTTGTTCATGTCATCATTACACTTGAATCTGCACTCTTTGTTGATGTATTGATTCCTTATTAAACTTTGATTGCTAATGTCATCACTAGTTTCCCTTATTCAACATCGATTAAGCCATGTCATCACTGTAATACAGTCATAATAAAGTTGCAGAGTATTGAAATCTATGATTATATATACAGTAGAATCAAAATTTGCGCCTTTGGCGCAAATTTTGTTGTTCATGTCATCATTACACTTGAATCTGCACTCTTTATTGATGTATTGATTCCTTATTAGACTTTGATTGCTAATGTCATCACTAATTTCCCTTATTCAACATCGATTAAGCCATGTCATCACTGTAATGCAGTAATAATAAAGTTGAACAGTGTTGAAATCTATGATTATATATACAGTAGAATCAAAATTTGCGCCTTTGGCGCAAATTTTTTAGTTCATGTCATCATTACACTTGAATCTGCACTCTTTATTGATGTATTGATTCCTTATTAGACTTTGATTGCTAATGTCATCACTAGTTTCCCTTATTCAACATTGATTAAGCCTATGTCATCACTGTAATACAGTCATAATAAAGTTGCACAGTATTGAAATCTATGATTATATATACAGTAGAATCAAAATTTCCGCCTTTGGCGCAAATTTTTTAGTTCATGTCATCATTACACTTGAATCTGCACTCTTTATTGATGTATTGATTCCTTATTAGACTTTAATTGCTAATGTCATTACTAGTTTCCCTTATTCAACATTGATTAAGCCATGTCATCACTGTAATAGAGTGATAATAAAGTTGCACAGGGGATGCCTGTTTAGAATATTTAACACTTATATATGATATAACAGTATGGAAATCTATGCTTATATGTAAAGTAGCATTATACTCACTTAATGAGATTGTGTTTCTTATTACTTAAATGTATTTATCCTCTTAAATTCATACTCTGCAGATTACAATGGCAACCCATATTATTACGGTTGTATGTGGTGGGAAATGGTTGTTTACTGATTCATGTACAACCTTTGTTGGAGACACTACTTCAAAGGTGTTTATGATTGACGAGACAATAACTTTACAGGGGTTAACTGAGAAAATTCGAAACAGATTCAATATAGATAGTGGATTGGAATTGAAATTCAATCATTTACACCCTTTTAAACTGTTAAGAGCTCCACTTCTTGTTGAATGTGATGCTGATTTGAAAGAGTTCTTAAGGTTGTCCGACCTAGAGAATGTTAAATTTGTTGTGGAGTTTTGTGTCAGCATTATATCAAATAGTGAAGAAGTTGAAGATCAACAGGCATCATCAGCTGAGAGTTTGCAGTTGGTGGCATGCAATCCAACTATAAACAATATTGTTACAGGCGAAAATGACATGACATTGATCGGTGACACAAGGCTGAAAGGTGTATTGTTGGAAGATGTTGGAGATGACATGAATTCTCTAAACAGTGACACTGCAAGTGATGAAGATTCAGCAGATGAAATATGGAGAGCATTCTATTCTACAGCACACAGAAGAGAAACTACACTAGAAGATTGGGATGCTGATAGCTCTCCTGTGTCTAGTGTGAATCTCAATTCAAAAAACTTGATTTGCGTAGGCAAAAGCTTTGCATCAAGGAAAGCAGTTAAGCATGCTTTAGAGATGTTGTCAATAACTGAGATATTTGGATTTCGCGTGGTAAAAGCAGGTACAAAGTATTATAGAGTGCATTGTGTAGATCTTGACTGCAAATGGAAAGTGCATGTCAAAACTTTTGGTCCAACTTGGCATGAGGTGATAGTGTATGTGGAAATGCACACCTGCACATGGGATTTCAGGACAAAACACTGCAAACAGCCTTCATCTTCTGTGATTGCAAGTATGATCGAATCAAGGTGAAAACTTTTTTAAAGAGATAGTATTTATATTTTAACTTCCTTTCTAATATATGATTTGTTCTAATTTGACTGTAATTACACAGTGTTGACGTTGGATACAGACCAGCACAGATAAAGGATAAAATGAGAACAGAAAAAAAGATGCAAATTAGCTACTGGAGAGCATGGAAGTCATCAAAAATAGCTCATGAAATGGTTAAGGGGACACCAGAATCAAATTATGCAGATTTACCATCATTTTGCCATATGCTCGTGGAGAGAAACAATGGGACTATAGCTTTTATTTCAAAAGACAAAGAAGATAGATTTCAGTACTTCTTTTTGTCATTTGGACAGTGCATCAGAGCATTCCCACTCTTAAAGAAGGTATGTCTTAAACAGTGTCAGCGCAAATTCTGTTGTCATCGATTTCCTTAATTTTGATAACATAAGTAATTTTATTTGTTTATATATCAGGTTGTTGTTGTTGATGGAACATTCCTAACTGGCAAATACAGAGGGACATTGCTTGGAGCAGTTGCACAAGATGCAAATAGACAAATCTTTCCACTTGCTTTTGGTATTGTTGACTCCGAAAACAACAGCTCCTGGGAATGGTTTATGTATCAGCTGCTGCAGGTTGTGCCTCCTTCAAATGACTTAGTGTTTGTCTCTGATAGACATGCTAGCATTTCAAGGGCTCTCTCTTTAGCTTACCCAACAGCTACACATTGCATATGTATGTGGCACTTGAAACAAAACATCAAAGCAACGTTCAAGAAAAAAGAGCTGGGGAAAATGTTTAAAAAAGCAGCAGAGAGTTACACTATCCAAGAGTTCAACAACCACCTTGCACAAATCGAAGCAAACTGTCCAAAGCTATTAGAATATCTGGTGTCGGCAGGTTTTGATAAATGGGCCAGAGCACATTCAAGGTGTGATAGATACAACATGATGACATCCAACAATGCTGAGAGTTTGAACTCTGTTTTCAAAGGAAAAAAGGATTATCCCATTGTGGCACTTGTAGAGTTTGCTAGGGAAAAGCTCACATCATGGTTCCTGGACAGGAGAGAAAAAGCACTGGCAAATCAAGACAGACTAACTCCGGAGATCCTTAAGTTGATAAGAGAATCACAAGCGCAAGTTGGGGTATGCAGAGTAGAAAAGATGAATGAATCCCAATTTGAGATCAGTGGTCAAGGAGTTGTAGCTATAGTTGATTTATCAGCGAGGACATGTACGTGCAGAGTATTTGATGTCGAGAAAATACCTTGTGTACATGCTCTAGCAGCAATAACACACATAAAAGCAAATGTGTCTGATTTTGTTGTAAAATTTTACAGCAATGACGCTTGGCATATGACATATGCAGAGACAATATATCCAGTGTTGGATGAAGTTGAAGGAAACATCCCTGATGTGGTCAAATCTATCAACTGTTACCCCCCAGTAGTAAGAAAAAGAGCAGGAAGACCACCTACGAATAGAAAGCTTTCATTGGGAGAGTACAAGAGGAGGATGAAGCATTCAAGATAAGGCTGTCAGCGAAAATTCTGTCATCAGTATTATATAAGAATAATGTTAGTAGAAAATACAGTTTATAAATTTGTAAATGACATTTCTTTTTGAAAATTAACATTGATTCAATAATATAGAATAAATTTTGAAATTTTAACATGTACTAATACAAATTTTTACCATGCTGAGCAAGTTTTCCCCATTTGTAGTATATTGTGCAATTTGATTCTATCGATGAGCAAAAATAAGACAATGTTGAGCAACAACCTATTAAGCAACTATGAAGCTAAAATTAAATAAAACAAACATTTCGTTGCAAAACAAAGTATTGTTGAGCAATATATAACCAATCGTTGAGCAAAAATAAGTTGATGCTGAGCAAGTTTCCCCATTTGTAGTATGTTGTGCAATTTAATTCTATTGATGAGCAAAAAATAAGAGGATGTTGAGCAACAACCTATTAAACAACTATGAAGCCATAATTAGATAAAACAAACGTTTTGTTCCAAACAAAGGATTGTTGTGCAATATATGGTGTATCGTTGAGCAAAAATAAAGTGATGTTGAGCAAGTTTTTCCCATTTGTAATATGTTGTGCAGTTTTATTCTATTGATGAGCAGAAATAAGAGCATGTTGAGCAATAATCTATAAAGCAACTTTGAAAACATAATTAGATAAAAATTAGATGTCATTGCAAACAAAGTGTTGTTGTGCAATATATGTACTATCGTTGAGCAAAAATAAAGTGATGTTGAGCAAGTTTTCCCCATTTGTAGTATGTTGTGCAATTTTATTCTATTGATGAGCAGAAATAAGAGCATGCTGAGCAATAATATATAAAGCAACTTTGAAAACATAATTAGATAAAAATTAGATGTCATCGCAAACAAAGTGTTGTTGTGCAATATATGAACTATCGTTGAGCAAAAATAAAGTGATGTTGAGTAAGTTTTCAAAAGGCATAATATGTTGTGCACTTTTATTCGATTGATGAGCAAAAATAATACAATGTTGAGCAATAATCTATTAAGAAACTATGAAAGCATGAATAGATAAAAATAAGATGTCGTTTCAAACAAAGTGTTGTTGTGCAATATATGTACTATTGTTGAGCAAAAATAAAGTGATGTTGAGCAAGTTTTCCAAATGCATAATATGTTGTGCACTTTTATTCCATTGATGAGCAAAAATAATACAATGTTGAGCAATAATCTATTAAGCAACTATGACAACGTAAAATATACAAAAATAAGATGTTGTTTACAAGAGTCAAGCGTTGTACAAATCTAAACTATTGTTGATCAAGAATAATACGATGTTGAGCAAATCTAAGGTATGGAATTATATGAAAAATAATAACAAATAAATAAAGTCTCACAAAATTCCCAATTTATTGGCAAACAAAAAAAAAAGAAAATGAAAACGATTTTCCTAAAAAAAATATAAAATCCAAATATGTGTGAAACGCTTTTCAGGTTCGAGAAGTTTTTCATCACCTTCTTTTGGTTTCTTCCTCGAGCTAAATCTACTCTGTCCATTTCTCTGCGAGATTGCCTGAGGCTTGATTGTAGGCTTGTAAGAAGGAGAGCTATCATATACATAGAGATGTCTTCAGACCCGAAAGGTTTGATTTCGTGTTTTCTGTGTATTAAAGTTCAGATTAGAACGAGTACGGTTTAGGGCTTAGTTTTACACGAGTACGGTTTAATGTTTATAATCAAGCAGTTTTTCAGCCTTACGAGATCTACCATTGTTATTTCAATTTCGTTCGCATAATAAATTGAACTTAATGTTATTAATCTAGAGGCTGAATTTGGGAATTTGATAATTTGGGAATTTGAGAATTTGTTCGGCATAAAATACAGTCTCTCACAGTGTCATATCTTCAATTATATTTGTAGAAATTGATTGTAAGTGTTCATTCTATAGGTAAACGTCCGCAGAGTGTAAGTGATTCACCTGTTTTAGACAGCCAAAATAGAAATTCGAAGAGATCAAAACGATCTGGAGTTAAACCTCCAGTAGTTGATTTGTCTAGAGATTCACCTCCCTTCAAGGATGGACTGTCTGTTGATACTGAGACTGGTAAATCCTTGGAAGTAGTGGAGGGTTGTAGATCACTTGAATCCAAAGATTCGCAACCCCTTGTAAGAAAAAACAGTAAGAGAGAAGTGCACCCTGGGATTGATCTTCGTGTTAGTACTGTTGCTGTGGAGACCATTGAAATTGCAAGGCTGGAAACCCATTCACCTACTGAGACAGTTGTTGAACATGTAAACCCAACTGTGCATATCATACCATCTGATGAGCAAACAGATACCACAGACATACAACCTATTGCTGAAAACAGGCAGCTGGTTGTGAGGAGTGAGAGAAACACTAGACAAAAAAATCTCCCATCATTGAAATCACGGTCAAGCCCACGCTTGCTGGTGTCATCCTTGAAAAAATTGAATGTCAAGCAAAGGAAAATGATTGAGGATATTGGCTTTGGATTTTTGTTCAACTTGGAGATTGTTACCCTGCCACTACTTCTTTCTTATTGGTTAGTGGATCAGTTTGACCCTAACAAGTGTTGCTTGGTGTTGGCTAATGGAGGTGAACTTGAAATTGCAGAAATAGACGTGCATATCACAATGGGATTCCCAATGGGGAAAGTTTTAGTTGGAAGAAAATCAGCTAAAGAGAATTTCAATCTTGTGCAAGAGTGGAAAACCACATTTGATGTCCAAGACAATATAACAACAGCTATGGTTATGGAAAAATTTATAGCTGACACTGATTGTAGTGATCAATTCCTTCTGAACTTTATCGTTATACTAGACTCTATCTTGGTTGGTACACTAGGAAATGGACATGCCAACCATAGTTTGATAAGAGTAGTTCCTGAATTGGGTGATCTGAAAGACCTAAATTGGTGTGCTATTGTGTTGGAAAGTTTGGTCGATGCAAAGAGAAGTTGGGAAAAGAACAAGAATGGCCATTTCAGAGGGCCTCTGTTATTCTTGGTTGTAAGTATTTTTTTCAAACCTTCGCTCTGACGTTAACTTAATTTATTTACAATGTCAGTAGTACAAACGTCACCCCCATACTTTTATATACATGTCTATAGTATTCTTTATGTCATCATTCCCTGCTCCATCGTAATACTCATATATATTTATCCCCTTGGTGTGCCAGTTGTTTTACATGGATAGGGTGAAATTGTTCACAAGCACAGCACTAAGAAGAATGACTCGTTCTTTCCCGGTTTTCATTGGCATAAATTACAAAATCTTGCGCCAACGAGAAACTGATGATATAAGTACTGGAGGCTTTGGATGTGGCTTAGTCTAGGCTCGCCAAGTTGTTCCTCAACATCAAGACGTACCATCTACAGCTTGTCCACAACCTACTGCACAAACCGATGAAGGCACCAGTCACCTTGGTGATCCAGAAAAAGAGACACCCCCAGTTGAGGTTTGTATGAATTATTTCAACCAATTCAATGTAATATTAGTACAGTATAGCAATGTTTTGGTATTTACTGATCACTTTTTATTCTTATTTTTTATGTGATGTTATCTTCTAGAGTTGGATAAAGTTGTTTGTTCAAAAGACTTCTGCACTTGCGTCTGCTATTTCTGATTTTGCTGAGTGGTCTACGAAAGTCCCGATTGAACTACAACATGATGACAAGGTGAAAAGGCTTCTACAGGGAGCAAACCAGCTTTTAGGGGTGGAAAATGTCATTTCTGACGCACCTACGGCTACAGATGCTGCTGACATGTCAAATATGAATGACCCTGTAAGCCCATATTTTACCGAATCACAAGAGAAATTCTGGGCAGATCCTGTTTTATTGGATTGCATTACTCAAATTGAAATGGCATATCAGAACAAGCAAAAAATGAAATCAAATATCAAAGTGGACGGGGAATTTTCCTTTGATATATTTCTAGATGACCCTGCTTTTAAGAAAAATGAAGGGACATCATTGAACTCATCGGTTGAAATGAAGAATGCTAATGAAGCAGCCCAAGCTCCCCCAGACAGCCATGGACAGTCTCCAATACAACAGCATGGTGAAGCTACTTCTACTCCCCTACCCACTCCATTTAAAGCTGATACTCCACCAGTGAACACTTTGGGAGATACAATAAAATGCATTCCCCCTGCTGCCTTGCCACCAAGAAGGTCGCCGCGGATCAACATAGTTGATGGGAATGCTGCAGACCAAGTTAATAACATGAAGAGAGAAGAAGCTACAAGGAGAGCACATAAACCTTCTGCATCTTTGAGAAGCCCATATTACTCGCGTGTTGTTGATTTTACAGATCCTATCTCTGAAATTGAGCGCACTGTTTCAGCATATTTAGCAATGAAAACACCACACAGCAGGTAGGTTCATTTTAAACTTAATCTTCTTAAAGAATGTTCAGTTACAAAGTAAAACGTTATTTTCATATAATCCATCTTCAAAATGATTGACATTGCAGGGAAATTTTGTTTAAGCACAAGTCTGTTGAAATTGTTAGAACAGACATGGCTACGCTTGAGGATGAAACCCACTTGTCTAGTGTAGTTATTGGTGCATGGACAGCTATCCTCAACCACAAGGAACAGTATAAAAGTGCTCAATCACCAGCAAGGCTTTTTGTCAATATCAACAAAACTGTAATATTCTTACAATTTTAACTTTCAATTACATTCCATTGTTAGCCGTTATTATAATTCGTCTGTTTTTTTGCTAATTTCTATTCTTCAACCAGTTTAATGTAAAGAGTGTATCAGTACGAGCTTGTGATGAACAGTTCAAGAGGTTTAACGTGCACATGGATACTGTATTGTCATCGTCACCACACCTTTCTTTGAAGGATATAGACATGGTACTACCTTGCAATTAAATAAATAAAGTTCAGAAGACCAACCACTAATGTTTAATTGTTTTTTGTTATGTTGATTAGATTGTATATGCGGTTGAACGAACAGCAGACTATGTCATGGTTGTCTTTAACTTTAAAAACAAAATGGTCCAAATTGTTGATGTTACACCATCTTCCAGTGATCCAATTTGCCCCTTCACATCGCCCTTTGAATGTTTGGTAAGTTTTACTACTGATATCTAATATTTCTTTCCTTGTCTTAATTTCATTTAAATATCAACTCATTTTATAATTAAAATTACATGAATTCTAATTCAATTGATGCAGGGGGATATGCTGATCGCTTATCTAACAGAGAAGGGGCTCCTAGCAAAGGCTGAAATAGTGTCAGATGCAACAACATCAAAAGTCCACATCACATGGGCTGGAGAGGAGAAAGTTCAATATTCTGGGGTATGCCTCATGTGCCACATGGAGACCTTCTTTGGGACAGAGAGAGGGTACAAGTGTGGACTGGAAAAAGGCAATTTCAAGAATATTTCAAAGCTAGGTGTGAAGTATCTGACAGATATAGTATGTTCAGAGTTAAATGAAGTGAACGCAGATGTTGTGAAGGCAGCAAAAACCCATGCAAGAATGACATCAAAAGGAATTCAGGGGCAGAGACTGAATCTTGGTTGAACAACCACAGCACAATTTGATGTTTTATTTTCAAACTTTGAAATGAATTTTGGTGTAGACAGTTATATACGCTACTTCTGGAAATTTTTCTCGTACCAATTAAGACAGTTGTTGTCAGTGGGGTCAGTTTTCTCGTACGGGTTAAGATGTTTGTTGTCCATGTGGTTTTTTGATGGATAGAATTTGTCAAAATGCATACAACTATAACTGCTGCTAAACAGTTGTGTCTGTTCTTCAATGTGTCAGCACAATTATCTGCGCTTATAATCAAGTGGTCTATGTTATACAAACAGTTGATTTAGTAATATGCATTCATCTGTTGTGCAATTATAAACTATTGTTTAGCAAAAATAAGATGATGTTGAGCAAATTAGCAGTAACATGAAAACTTAGTTAAACAGTGTCATCACTACTTTTACCAAAACAATCAACAAACTAATCAAATGTGTCCACAGTATAACAAGGGATAGACGTAAAACTTTAGTCCGATTTTATAATTTGAAATATGAGGAAGGAAATTACAAAATAATTATATTATTATTATGATATTAATATGTTGCATCATATCATTATGATGGAACACATATAAACTAAAATAACAAAAAAATAAAATATACATTCAACATATAAATGAGTACCAATCTTATTACGTATTAATATAGTAGAACTACAGTCCTAAGAAGTCTTCAATCTTCTTCCTCCTTTCCATTTCTGCATCTAAAACCTCTTTCACACACCCCATTAGATTGTCCTTGGCGTCTTCAAACAACTGTCTTTGATTGCCCAGTTCTCTTTCCATCTATATAAAAGATAAAAGACAAGACTCAATCACAGTATGGAAAAAAAATTTATGGATAAAACTTCAAATATCACCTTTGATAATGCTTCACCATCTTCATCTTTGGCTGCAAGCGGAACGTGATGCTCAGCTACTATTATGGATCTTTGGTATTCCTCGTATAATGTGTAATGAACGACAACAGCCTCCAACAACTCGGCCCTGCGGGCCTCTTTGTTTGTCTCGCAAGCTTCATCAACTAGATTCATGTGATAACCAGGGTAAACAACACTATCCAGCACATCCATCAATTGATGGAAACTCGTGCAAAACCCGACAGTGTTACCATAGTTCATCTTTTTAGAGAAGGATGTGTTTCTGTTAAAACCAGTTTTCAAGCGCCAATGGGTAACAAAGAATGATGAATGGATATATATAGGCAACAAGTAGACAGTTTTCATGTTGTAACAGTTATTTGGGACAGTTTATTTCAGAGTAACTATAAAAAAAAACTGTCAAAACTGTAAAACTAAAAACTGAAAACGGATTACAGTTATTTGAGTTACAGTTATCTCGTGTCAGCACTACATTTGGTCTTATCCACATAGTGTCATCACAAAAAGTTCAAAAAAACAGAAACCATCCAAAATTATATGAATAGTTTCACAAATAGATCAAACTACTATACCCAACAATATAAATAATGTGACAAAAGACTTTGAACACTTGCCAATTAGGCCAACAACATACACTTGAAAATAACAAAAAGAATACGAGCACAAAGTCACAATTAAATGTACCTAATATCAGTGTCAGCGCTGCTTTGGGAGTTACCTTAATAATGTCAAACACATAAGCTTCAATATCAGAAAATGTCAAGCCATAAACTTCAATGGCAGAAACCACCAATATGATGAACTAGTGTCACACCAAATGTCCTACTTAAATATCAAAGATTACTATAATTTGAATATAAATCAGAAAGAAATGTGATCAAGGACAAATTTCATTCATAAAACATATTTTCGGTTACATCAGTACCAAGCAAAATTACATACTGCACTTATATCATATACACCTAGAATTCTGCTCGGCAAAGAGGACAGTTGTTTTGAACTAAAAGCCAAGATCGTAAACAATTTGGATGAAAGTGATGTTGGCATGGCGTTTGAAGAACAGGATCTGATTCCAACATTGGAAGCAGGCAAATTGTACATTCTTCATCATCAAGATCAAGGTGATATATCTCCCTTAATCTGTCAACATCCATAGGCTCTGGAGGTGCTGGATGATCTGCTTGGTCAACCTCCATATGAATGTCATCGTTTATGTCTGACTCACAGCTCGAATCAGACGAAGAGTCGTCATAAAAATGTACATTGATGGTGATGTTGGGGCAAAGGCCATACTCAACAAGATCAGCATCAGAGTCAAACCAACTTCTAGTGTAATCCATTAGAAGCCGATTGGCTACCTGGGTTCTAACCTCAATTGTTACTCCTGCATCCTGTAGCACTTCGTTGGAGCGGGCTAGACTCATAGGCATACCATTCCAAGTAGACGTGTGATAGAATGTGAAGGGAATGCTGTCAGAGTGGATGGACACAACAAGTAGACCTGGTCCATACCAGTATGACTCAGATGCAGATATTTCAACCTCATAAGTACCAACGACGTAGTCGTAGTCTAGTTCAGTATAGGTTGGGAATGCCATTGAAGGATAGAAAACCTACACACACAAAATCAAAATATACTCATACATTAGACATTGACTTAAAAATAAAACATTACATCAATATTAATAAGAAATAAACATTTGAGAAAGACAAAGGAGTAAAAATGCCTGAAAAACTGGAAAAACCCTAACTGATGGCTTTTAATGACAGTAAGAATCACATAACACCCACGGAATATAATGCAATAGTAAATAAGCAAGACAAACACCAATATATAAACATTAATAGACTAAAAAGCAAGGGGAAGTTCAACGAAAATCGGAGATTACAACAATAAAAAATTGCTGAAGCAGTTCATCAAAATAACAGATAACGTTTTTTTTTAAAGGAAGAAAACAGAAATGAGTACATACCACAACAGGAATCGCACCTTGAAAGCAAGAAATCTGGATGAGAACGAGAGAGGATGAAGATGAACAAGAAGAAGAAGATGAAGCGACTTGGAGACAATCTGAACAACGTTTAAGCACAGTATAAACAAGCGGGAAATGGGCCGGGCATCTCTAAACGAAGCCCAACAGTTATGTTGAAGGCAATATCAACAATTTAAACATTTGTGCAAAATTAATGTATTGATAAGCAAAAATAAGATCATGTTCAGCAAATTTCGACCAATAGCCGGTGTTGTGAAATTTAAATCTGATGATGAGCAAAAATAATAACATGATGCAAAAAACAAAATTATTGGAAAATTTTAAAATTATATTGACAAAAAATATAATCATTATGATAACATTTTTACCATAAACTACTGTTGTGCAACTATAAACTACTGTTGAGCAAAAATAAGTTGATGTTGAGCAAAATTACACCAATCAACCCCCCATATTGTGCAACTTTATTCTATCATTGAAAAAATTAAGACCACGCTGTGTAACACTATAGTAAGAAACTATAAAATTAGGTTGACAAGTAAAATTGAATCATAATGGACAAAATTTCACAAGTCTCAGTTGTGGTGCAAAAATATTATATTGTTGAGCAAGTTTATCTTACACAACATACACTCACAAAACCATAGAATATAAGACTGGTATCACCACTAGTTGTAGCTAATACACGTCTGGTGGCAATACTATGTGCATTAAACACCTATGGCAACCACATACACTTTGAAATTACTATATACAAGTGTAGTGTTACCACTATTTGTAACTAGTATCAGTGTCAGCACTACTTTGGGTCTAAAACACCTAGTGTCACCACATGAAATTCAAATATCAAAAACGATCAAACTGGTGACACCACAAATTCAAACTAATATAACCTACAATGTCAACAATAATATGGTCATTAAACATCTCTTTCACCCCCATACACTTAATAATAAAAAAATACAACACTCGTGTCATCACTACTTGTAATATAATATGAGTGACACCAATACTTTGCGTCTCAAACACATAGTGCCCATCACATAGACTATAAAATGAAAAAAATATAAATACATACACTTCAGAAATCATAGAATACAAGACTTGAATAACAGGGGGGGATGGGGGGAACCAGTGTCATCACTAATTGTAACTGATATCACTGTCAGCACTAATTGGGACACCAAACACCTAGTGTCACCACACACACTGCAACATCAAAAAATACAAGTATGGTGTCGCCATTACTTTAAACTAATCAAACAATAAATGTTAACAATACTTTGGGCATGAAAAACCTCTTTACAAAATATACACTTCAACAAGAACAAAAACTAAGCCACTGTCACCACCCGTAATATACAAGCATATTCATCAACGATCAGGTGGGATTTCTTCCTAAAATAAAAGACAGTATCAAACACAACCAAATTTAACAGTGCATTAATTTCATTAATATTATACATTTCCAAACACCAGTTAGGGCAAATAGTTACAAAAGCCAGTTGGTATGATTACAATGGAAATCATATACAAAAAGGTGTCAGATACCAACTTCCATTCATACCATACATTCCATTAGCTTAACTACCACAAAATAGGTGCACCTACAATGTCTTTTCCAAGCAAATATACATTACAAATATGCCTAAAAGGGTGATCGACATAGTGGACAAATGGGTTGATACGACGCCCACTCTATAAGACACCCTATGTGGAAGGTATGATCACACAGTGTCCGAAGGCTCGGCGTTGATGGCAGCATCGGATCAAGACATATAGAGCACTGGTCTACTTCCGGTGAAGAAGTTGGGGGATCCACATGATCTGGAGAAGCTGGGGGATCCACATGCTCTGGAGAAGCTGGGGGGTCCACATCCTCTTCTTCATGGATGCTCATCTCAGATTGAGAGCTTGAATCAGAGCTCATGTCATCTTCAGATTCTTCAGTATAAAGTACATTAATAACGAGATCAGGGCAGAGCCCATATTCAACGAACTCAGCATCGCCTGAAAACCACCTGTGTGTATAATCCATTAGCATCAGGTTGGCTACTTGAGTTCGAACCACTGCAGTGACCCCTGCTTCATGTAACAGTTGATCACACTGTTCATAAGTCAGTGGCAACCCATTCCACTCAGTGAAATAGTCCAGGTACAGCTCAGGGATCCTTTCAGAATTGATAGACACGTACACAGTGCTATGTCCATAAACAGGTGTTTGCCATGGTGTGATTACCACTTCAAAAGACCCAACAGTGTAATGGTAACCCATTTGAACTTCAATTGGAAGTGCCATCTAAGGATACAAAACATACACGACACAAAATAAATATACACTCATATAAATTGGTGAAATCAAAACCCTAACCGACAGAAAGAGGATGAAAAAATCATCTAAAAATTAGGAAAAAACAAAAGAACACTTGCTGGAAAAATGTAAAAACAATAACCGATTTTATAAGGTTTACAGGAAATCGAAAGGGAGAGAAATAGTTGAGAAAGGACGCACCTTTTGGAAGAAGACTTCGGAAAGAGGAGGAGCTTGTGGAGGAAGACGAAAGGACTTCGAGAGAGGGTAAGGATGAAGAGAATGGAGAGGGTTTGAATAACGTTGGACTTCTGAAGAAGCGAGGAAGAACACCGCTTTAAATAAAATTACCGACTTGGGCCAACTCCTTTCATCAGTTAATGGGCCACAATCTCATTTCTTGAGGTTTAAAATAAATCAACAACCAATTTGATACAAATCCTATTGTTGTGCAAAATTTAACCTAGTGTTCAGCAAAAATAATATCATGTTGAGCAAATTTCCACAAATCGACCATGGTGTACAATTTAATTTTAATTATGGCCAAATAAAGGACAACATAATGAGATAAATATGTTTGAAAAATCAAATATTAGATTAAATAAAAATAATATCATATTGGGAACAAATTCACATAGATCAATTGTTGTGCAAAGTTTAACCTATTGTTCAACGAAAATATGATCATGTTGAGCAAATTTTCAATAATCGACCATTGTAGGCAATTTCATTCTAACGATGGCAAAAAAAAAGGCAGCATTGTAAAAAAATATATATTTAAAGATTCACATTTTATATTAAGCAAAAATGAGATGTTATTGGGCACAAATTCACAAATATTAATTGTTTTGCAAAATTTAACCTGTTGTTCAGCAGAAATATGATCATGTTGAGCAAATTTTCACCAATCGACCACGGTATGAAATTTAATTCGAACGATGACCAAAAACAAGACAGCAATGTAAGAAAATATATATTTAAAAAGTATAAAATTATATTAACGAAAAATAGGATCATAATGAGCAAGAATTCACAAAGATCAATTTGTGTGCAAAATTTAACCAAATGTTCAGCAAAATACAACAACAGACTCAACGCTGCTTGAAACTAACATCAGTGTCACCACTATTTTCGTACTTACGCAGCTAGTGTCAGCCCATAATGTTCTCTTATATATCTTGAGCACTAAACTTGTCAGATTACATCCAAATTCCCCACTTACACAACAACAACCTATCTAACTACTTTGGTTCTTTAAAATTTAAAACTCCAAGTTTCTTTGATCAGATCTGCACACATGAGTTCTCTGAAACGAAAGATCTTTTCGTTGTTGAAATTTTTAACGTCTCCCCCAAATACAGAAGCTTCAATCGCTTTTAATGTAAACACACCGCATGAAGCCCTGTAGAGAAAGAAAGAAACAATGTAATGTAAGGACATAAATAACAAGTATCTAAACGTAACCAAAGAACAAAACAAGATAACAAATACATACCCAGTAGAATCATGCATTAACCCAGGAACCATGTATAGCCGGAAAGGAGAGGAATCGAAGTTTTCAAATAGCCCAGCCTTTGCTAAATGAATTGGGAGCCAAATAGCAAACGGTTGCAATTGTTCTTCAAGAACACCTTCCCTAACAGCAGGAACATTGCAATCGAACACATTGATGACCCTATCCTCAATTTTAATCTCCAACGCCACCCAGTGCTTGTTTATAACATTGAAAATTGTGTAAATTTTCTTTACCGATGCCCATGGCTTCCCATATTCAGCAGGGCACGTACCGACAAAATAATCCTCAGTGCTGGATTCAAGATCTATGTCTATCCCATAACATGAAGCATAGTCGGGAAGGTACTTCAGATAAAACAGCCAATCAAGAACAAGAACATCTCGATACTTGACGGGGTCCTCATGAATGCGCTTCCTAATGTGAATCAAACCTGCTTCTAGATGCTAAACAAAGTAATAAAAAGGTGAGTTCAACAATCAAATAATACAATAAAAAGTAATCCACAAATATATATATAAATATATAATGTAGAAATACAACCAGTTATTACCTGACAATCAAACCACATATTCTTCAATAAAATACACTGGAAAAACTTTCTATCAACCCTTGAGGTTGGACCAACAACGGAAAAATTCCTGCCAAAGAGTACACAGCATAAGATGTTGTAACTAATACAATAACAACAACATTTCATACAAAATACTAAACATAAAATTAAACCATACCTTTGCTTTTTTACGAGTTCATAAATAAATTCATGATCTTCTGAGCTGATCAGGGATTTCTTAGGGGCATGTTTTGGCATCCTCACTTTCTTCACTTCCACAACTGGACCATACAAGAATGTACTGTTTGATGGGATAAGTTTGGAAGCCTTTAGTTGGTCCACTTCGATTTGGATTGCAGGATCCTTGGCGAACGAATCCCAATCAACGCCTGCACCCATGTCGTCCTCATTGTCAGACAGACAAATATACTTTTCCAGGGATGGGTCAACCGTAACTCCAGCAACTTTACCACCAACGCCTTCTTCACCTTCACACTTAGTAGATTGAGGCACTTCAACTGAACTTGCTGGAATCCCAACCTCATCCCCAAAAACCTTAAAATCAGTGTCAGCAACAACAGGTGCGGACTCCTTACCCTCTCCTGGAACCTCAATACTTAATGAAGGCAAAGACACGGGCACAACTTCACCAGAAGCGGGAGATGATTTGAACATTAACTCCTCATCAGGGAAAGACTGCTGAAGATCAGACACAACATCATTCAAAATTTTGTTCACATCTTCAACAACAGCCTTCGCAGGTGTGGCCTGGGCTTCACCGCCACTGCCACGTTCATCATCGCCTCTCACAAGAGTGCCGTAGGGCTTGCCAGGAAAGTGCTTATCATCAGACTTCACGGGTGTGTCCTGGGGCTTACCAGACCTGACATGTTCAGCAGCAACTATTGCAGGAGAGCTTGCAGACTTACGAGCAATGTGCTTATCACAAGCCTTCACAGGTGTGTAGTGACACTTAGCACCACTAACACTTTCGTCATCAACTTTTGCAAAAGTGTCCTTAACATCAGGCTTGACAGGATTTGACTGCAACCTCTCAATCAAAGCTTCATAATTAGCAACCCTAACCTCAAGCTCATCGTACCTCTTCGCCATCTCACCAAACACTTGAAGGCTACCATTCAATTCAACAATCTTTGTTTGAATTGCATCTACCCTTGCAGACAACAGATGCATAATCTTAGGGACCTCTTCAAGCTTCGCAATCCTGCTATAAATCTCCTTCACCCAGGCAGGATCAGATGGGAGAGAAGAAGCAAAAGCATCACCATGGGATTCAGGAGGCAACTCACAAGTTGGATCATTGTTAGCATCCATTTCAG
Organism: Persicaria maculosa; assembly: GCA_963922045.1. NCBI lineage: Eukaryota > Viridiplantae > Streptophyta > Magnoliopsida > Caryophyllales > Polygonaceae > Persicaria > Persicaria maculosa. Next base: position 20,604,007 of record OY998258.1, read on the forward strand.
GAGAAACATCTTCAATATCAACCACTTTCTCTGATGACACTGCTATTTTGTCAGCTTCATCACTTGAAATGCGAACATATTCATTTTCACAAGCAGCAGATGTTTGCCCCAACACAGACTGCCCACCAACAGAATTATGTGCTTCAACACTCCCCAGAGGTGACCTCTGAACAGAAGGGGTCGGCACATCACCCTCTCCATCACTGCCAGCAGAAGGTGTCTCAACTCCTTCAACGGTGTCACCACAATCAATGCCATCTGCAAGGTCGGCCAAAACATATAGCCTCGCAGTTTGACAAGCATCCAATTTATCGGATTTAGGGGAATGAGTGTCAGAGTGCAAAACATCAACCTTGTCTTCGCAGACAGGAACTTCACCACAAGATTTGGAAGTATGGGTGTCAGCAGTAAAATCTTCACCCTTGTCATCACCAACACTGACTTCACACCCAGCTGTAGAGACTGCAACATGAATATCTATAGGCTTCACTGCATGTGCACCCTCGGTATCAACAACAGGAACTGGAGGAATAATAAAGGACTTGTCAACATTACTATCATATAATGGCCTACAGCTACTTACACCACCGTTCTTCTTCATCTTATACCTCCGCTGAAAGACAATATTCAGCGGGACATCATCTTCTAACAGGTCACATGAATCAGTACCTAACCGACATCGCTTGGGAGGTGAAGCAACCACATCAACCTTCTTGTGCAAATCTGTGTCAGCAGTAACTCTCTTAACCGCCTGAGAAGGACTAACTCTAGCACCTGTCCTCACTGCTGAAGCCTTCTGTCGAGGCGTCTTTACATCACTCTTGACAGATTTTTTACGGTCTAGAGCAATGAATGGATTGAATAGAACACGACTTGCAGAACGACCCCTCCTCAGCGGAACCCGTTCCTCATAGCTATCGCTGGACTGCACCTTCTGTTTCTTTTTACCACCCATCACTCCAGCGGAAGATTTCCTCTTCTTTGAGGTCCCTATATCTTCTTTATCCACCTCTGGGAAAACTTCAAAAGCAGTTTCAAAGGACTTACCATCCTGTTTCTTTCTAGCAGCCTTGCCTCTCTTCACAGGTGTCTTCTTCTTTGACGTCTCGCCTTCATCATGTTTCTGCAACACATTAGCTTCTTCCTCCTCAACTTGGGGAGCCCTATTTAAAAACTTAGCTTCATATGCCCTTCTACGAACACGGCGACTCTCATACAAAGTCGCATCGACAGGTCCAGAAACTATTTCTTCAACTGATGCATCAACTACTGCATCAACTACAGCATCAGCTTTTTCACCAGCAAACGCCATTCGTTCGGTGCGTGCAAACTCCCCATAAATAGGGAACAACGGACTCTGAACAAAACGCATGTATCAGAATAAAAACACAAAGATGAATCAATATAAAAAATGTTATTTAAGAGAGAAAATATACAAATATTACCAAATCCCCATGAAAGAACTTCTCAGCTTCAGCGTATACTTGGCTATAATCACATTGCCAGTACAACGAGTATGGATCTAGTTCAGGCATCTTAAAATTACAGTCAAAATTAACGGATATAGCTGGAAAAGCTTCTAATATCCAAGCCTGTTAAAAAAAGAAAACTCGTTATGCAACTACAAAACAATATTTAAATAATGCTAACATAAGCATTAAAGTTGTGCTGACACAGACAAAAAAATGATGACATAAGACAAGCAATAACTAAAGCACAATACCTGGAATGCAAGGCAATACCCATACATTTGATAAGAACCCCTAACCCCATTCCGATCTGCAACAGAAGAACTTTTCAATGACTTCAACAAACGGGTATATGACTCTCTACCCCAAGGATATAGTTCAAATTCCTTCTCATTGCACGCAAGAGATAAGAATTGTGCACTTACAACTTCTGACCTCCTATAAACAATTAACCTCTCAATCAGCAACAACTTTGCCATAATCAACTTCTTCTTAGACATCTTTTTCTCAGATATGAAACGATCAAGTAACTCATCATGAGTCATTTTCTTCTGCCCAAAAAATTCAAATATTGACACTTTCTTTGGGATATTACAAACATAATCTTCACAAGGAAGGCCTGTAATGACATGAAACTCAGCAATTGAAAAACGTGCAAGATGTCCACCAACTCTAAACCACAACTCATGCTCTTTTTGGGTTTGTACTTGACGGAGCACCATTTGATGCATAAGCTGGAAATTCAAAACCATTTTGGTGCCTTGCGTCAGCACCCATCCAACGCAACTTTTTTGCAGAGTATTGTAGTGAGAAGGACACAAATGCTCCTTGATCAGATCACATACAGAAGGATGTGAATATATGTTGGATCTACAACGAAATCGCTCAGAAACAGGAATGCAATATTCCAAACCCTGATTAATAACAGACAGTTAAGCAAAAAAAACAACCATCATATTAAGAAAAAACGACAACTTGCTCATCAAAAAAAAAAAAAAACTTACATCATAACCAGGATAAGAGGTGGATGAATCAGAAGATTGACTTCCTGCAAGAAACAAAATACAGAAAAATTTAAAAGATAATAACAGAATATGTAATGACAAAAACAACAACAAACAATAACAATATAATGTTACACACACATAGTAAAATAACATGAACATAACAAAACACACACACACGAAATACCAAATCCAAACACATACATTGTTGGAACTGCAACAAGCTAACACAAAAACAGACAGTGTCAGCGCCATACACTTGGACATAGAACCAGATAAGTACAGTATCATCGACACAAACCATCAAAAGCATGGAAAACAGGTACACATACACGAAGAACACTAAATAGGCACTTACAAAGTGCCACAACGCAAATTTGACGAAAAGAAACAGTTCAAAAACACGAATTTACATATGCAACTTCCAAAAACGACGAAAAGTACTAATAACCGCACATAAAAATGCATATAAAGCATCGATTTACCATAGATTGTCAATAGTATAATGAACAAACAATAAAATCAACATAAACGAGCATATTCCAAAACCCTAGCACGAGAAATTTCGCAAAAATACGCCAAATTTATACCTGAGATACTGGATGACGACATTGAAGTAGACGATGCAAACTCGAAGCTTTACAGAAGCAAGGAAGAGTAATCGAGCCGGAAAACGCACAAAACCGCAGATGGAAGGCAAGAAACGCAAGTTGAAAATTTCCGAGCAAAGAGAGAGTTCGAATGAGGAAGAACGAAATTTTCTGGAAACAAGAGAGAATGTCCGTACAGAAAGTAAATTAGGTATACAAAGGGGCTATTTCGCAAATTTGTCCAAAGCCGCGTCTATTCCGCAAATACGTCCCATTATTGTGCCCATTCCGCAAATTTTTTCTTTTTTTTTTAAATCGGAAAGAATTCGATTAATTGAAAATGTCTGATGAGACAAGAGGCTGAAAGAACACTAGAACATTAATGAACAAACCGTTATGAAAAATTTTAGGGTCTATTTTAGTTTTTTTTAGGCGAAACTAATTAAAATAACCCAACCTTTAAGAGGGTGTTAAAAATATATCCCCACATTTCAGATGTAAGATAAATATTCCGACCTTTATAAGTGATGGTCATGTAATATCCCAAAATTTTCTCCCCCATAAAACTGATTAGTTTCGCCCCTAAACATTCAATTTAATACGTATTTAATTCAAATTATTCAATTTAATATGTATTTATATTATAATTAAATTTAATCAAAACAAATATATTAAAACAAGTAAATATTTAAAATATAATTTTCAATATCTTGATTGTGTAAAATATCATTCAAGTTTATTAGATTAAATTAGATTGGTTTTTAAGTTTGTCTTTTTTTTTGGATTTAAGAAAAAATAAAAAATTTACATTCTTTTATATATTTTTAATAATAATAATTTACTTCTTATAAATAAATGAACACCATTGAATAATCTAAATAATTAAATTTTTATTTCAATTTCGTAGTACATAAAGTTTATAATTGACAAAATATTCTTCAGTTTTGATAAGTTAAATCACTAGCTAATCATTTACTAATTGAAAATATGTTATTTTGCTTTACATTTTTTTATTTGGCTTGTTCTAGATATTATTGATTTAAAAAAATATATAAAAAGTTAGGTACAAATTAAATCTAAAACTACAAAGTTTATTAAATAAACTTTTAAACTCATCTAATTTAATTTTATATGTTTTATTTGAAATGAAAATACATGAGTAATACAATACAAAAAATAAGAATTTTATTGGAGAGAAATCATTAGGATATTATATTACCATCACTTATAAAGGCCGGGATATTTATTTTACATTTGAAATGTTGGGATATATTTTTAACACCCCTTTAAAGGTTGTGTTATTTTAATTAGTTTCACCTTTTTTTTTTATTACACTATCCGTTGATTAGAATAATTATATTAAAAAAAAATATTGAAAAAACATTAGGATAAGGGTTGTTTGATCTCACTCCCTCAAAATACTTCTGGATCAAATTAATCTCTAGCTCCCAATCAGGGTGGCCTAGTACTGGTGTAGAGCAAGAAGTGGTAAGGAGGTCCCGGATTTGATCCCTACCTTCGCCTCTCTCCTTAAATGAAAATTCAAGGTTTATCTTACTCCTTACCAGTGGGTCGAGCCGGTCGGTACAAGCCAGTTTACCTGATACGTGACTCTTGCCGGTTGGGTCACATGCTCGGAGTTTACTACTGAATTTGGGTTAGATATGTGCCATCAGCTCGGAATCTCTACGTATCAAGTCCAATCCCTAGCACCTTTCGACTCGAAAGAATTCCTCCAGTTGCGTTTGGTTTCGTTTGGCTAAATTCGAGTCTATTGGTTGGCTTGACTAAGAGAGTAAGAGATAAGACCTAGAAAGGAGACCAAGCTCGATAGTTGCATGAATCATGAATGAACTGTCACATATCACAAGCATCAACAAGACAACAAGCCTTGAACGATTCAAATTCAACCACAAATTTCTCAAGTTTTTCTAACCTTGTAAACGAAATTGAAAGGACAAAAATTCCAAATTTTCCAAGCAACAGATCTCACAATCTCTCATTATAACACATCATCACCGTGAACGTATATCGAAAGTGCATGAATTAAAAAAAAAAAACACGAGGACCAATTATGGAAGAATTTGGGATAAACAAATTTCAATGCTCATTTTTCATACATGCCTTAAATCTTGTTAGAGATTCAAAAATAGACGAGGTCACAATCTACAAATACTATGTGAGACTATTTTAGAGGAAAGGACTATAAAAAGAGATTTCTTTGGTGGGAGTTCTGTAAAGATGAGACAACCTACTAGTGTCAGACTTCTCTTCTCCTTATCTTATTTGTATACAAATAATAATTTAGATGGAGTTAGCCCGGTTAAATTACTATCAAAGGGCATCACTGTAGATGCAAATACAAAGTTCTATCCTTGAGGGGAGTCGGTGTGGTAGATGCCTAGAAGAGAGGGGCACATGATCTGCTTACTTATTGACTTCCTTTTTTTTTTTGCTAAAAGCTAAATATTATTAATATAAAACCAACTAGGAACGTCCTGCTGGTGCATAACCAACTACAAACAAAAGCATATTCACAAAGACATGCAAGCCTTCATGACATATGCTAAATAATCAATAAATGCAAAGTAAGTGGCTTATAGATTGGCTACAATATCATGGGGAAACAAAATATACATCACACGGAACACATGTGTACATATCAATCGAACCACAATATCAATCGGGATTCGATTGTCATCAAAGATCAACGCATTCCGTGCATGCCAAATGTAATATACCGAGGCTAATAGCCCCAGTACATGCGCTCAGGGCCTTGCTCGCTTGCTCCTAGCCGCTCGATGAAGATCCACACATGCTGTTGAAATCAAAGCCATTCCTGTGGCCATGCCAAGCTGCTCACAAACCTTGCCCCACACCTCCGCCGAGAATGGGCACTCAAAGAAAAGATGCTCATGTGTCTCCAAAACATTCTCACAAAACCTACACACCGGGTCCTGACCAAGAAAGAGCAACATATCCTGTGTAGGAAGGCGCCTAAGGCGAGCAAGCCAAAGAATAAAGGCGTGCTTCAGCATGCCACCCTTCACCCAAACCACACGTTCCCAACGGACATAATTACCTCGAGGCCAAAGACACACATATGCGGCAGCCACTCTAAAATGTCCTTCCTCCACCCACCCGGCTAAGAGCTCATCACTCTGGTAAACTCCCTCCCCAAATCGGGTCAGCATATCTCTAGCCCTAAGGAGAGCTTTAATCAACGGAGAGTCCCTCCTTCGCGAGCTCCAATCTCTAGCCGTGTCCACTATAAGATACCTATGATGCACCCACCAAATCCAATGGTTATCCCGTTCATCTTAGATGTGCCAAAAGTGCTTGCACATGATGACAACATTCCAAGTTCATAAGTCAACCAAGCCCAAACCACATTCTCTTCTCTAGAAACACATCTTTTCCCATGCCACTCTAGGTGTACGCCACAAGAAATTCCTACACACCTTCACAAGTTTGTCCAAGACAACCCGTGGCACCGGGAGCATACTCAACCAAAATCCCTCAACCCATCGAATGACCGAAACAAGGAGCTTTCTCCTCCCTGCAAACGAGAGAGTCCTTTTCGACCACCCATCCAACAAACCCCTTATCTTGCCAAGAAGCGGCTCATAATCAACAACTCTCAACACATGCGGGGCGATAGGTACCCCCAAGTATCAAAAGGGAAACACACCCTCTTGAAACCTCAACTCCTCCCTAATGGCCGAGGCTTCCTCATCCGGCACCGAAGCTAGATAGGCGGACGACTTAGCCACATTAACCGCAAGGCCAGACCACCTCTCAAATCTATTTAAACAGCCTATTATCACCTTCACCGACCCCAAATTGCCCTTACAAAAGAACACTAGATCATCCGCAAAAGCAAGGTGCGAAATCCGAAGCCCTTCACACCCCTTATGAAAGCTGAAATCATGACTAAGAGTAACTAATCTCACATGGTGGCTCAACATTTCCATAACAATAACAAATAAAAGAGGAGATAGATGATCAATTTGTCGAAGTCCTCTCTTGCCCTCAAAGATCCCATGCAACGCTCCATTAACTTTGATGGAATACGAAGTGGTCACGACACACTCTATTACCCATTCTACAAATCTTTCCGGCAATCCAATCTCCATCATAGAAAACCTCAAAAACTCCTAAGACACCGAATTATAAGCCTTGGCAACATATATCAAGGTTAAAATGAAAATGAGCCCCTGCGATGAAAAAAATGAGCCCTTGCGATGAAAAAAACACTGCCTTCATCACCAACCAGGGAACCTTTTGTTACAAGGTAATGCCATTCGGGCTCTAGAACGCGGGCACCACCTTCCAGCGAATGATAGAGAAAGTATTTGTGACACAGATCGGAAGAAATGTTGCAGTTTACGTCGATGATATTGTGATCAAAAGTCTTACAAAGGAGGACCACTGCAAAGATATACAAGAAACCATCGACACGCTAAGAAGGAATCGCGTTTGCCTGAATCCAGAAAAGTGTGTTTTCGGGGTGGATTCTGGAAAATTCCTGGGCTTCATGATAAGCCATCGTGGAATAGACGTAAATCCCTCAAAAGTACAGACCATCATCGACATGGCCCCCACGAAGACGTTGAATGACATCCAGAAATTGAATGGGTCAGTCAACTATTTAAGCGGATTCTTTTCACGATTAGCTGATCACTCCCTGCCCTTCTTCGAGCAACTAAAAAAGAAAGGTCTGGTCGAGTGGACTACCGCTTGGGATAAAGCCTTCAGAAGTTTGAAAGAATACTTGGCCACTTTACCCACCCTTCATTTTCCACGCGAGCAAGAAACCCTGCAGTTGTCCCCTCGCCGTCGGGTCTACGACCATCAGCACGGTGCTTACTAGGGAATCTAAGCTCCCCATCTATTTCGCTAGCAAGGTCTTGCAGTCAGCTGAATCTAGATACACTCCATTTGAAAAAATGGCTCTACCTGTGGTTTTTGCTGCACGAAGGTTGAGACCTTATTTTTAGGCTCACACCATCGAGGTGCTTTCTGACCTAACCCTCCATCAGATCCTGCACTCACCATCGCTTTCAGGAAGAATGGTCAAGTGGGCGGTAGAGCTTTCCGAATTTGATGTCCATTTCAAACCCAGAAAATCACGTCTGGCTCAGGCCTTGGCCGATTTCATAGTGGAAGCTATCTTTACGGATCAGTGTCGGCAGGAGGGTGTGGAGCTGGGGTTACCATCGCAAGCCCAAATGGGGAAATAACCGATCTGTCTTTTCAACTATTGTTTGAAGCTACCAACAATGAAGCGGAGTACGAGGCTTTGATCGCGGGTATTGAGAAAGCATTGATCAACGGGGCTCGACAAGTCCAGATTTTTACGGATTCAGAAGTGGTTGCTTGACATGTTAAAGGAGAATATGAGGCAAAGACAGGGATGCTACCTGAATTTTTGGCATGCGTACAAACACTCCCTGCCGCCTTCGAAAAGTGCTCCATCTCATCCGTTCCTCGCAATCAGAATGAACGCGCTAATACCTTGGCCAGAATGGGGGCCACCTTACCCTAGGGTTAAGTGATCGCGTGGTTATCGAGCAGAAGCATGCCCGAGGAATCCACTAGGGGATCTTCAGAATATCCAACCTTGGAGACTGGCGGATACCTCTCCTAGAATACATAACTGAAAGGGCTTTATCTGGCGAGTTACGAGACAACCAAAGCATCATAATAAGAGCGGCCCGTTTTCGCGCCAGGGATGGCCGATTATACAAAAGAGTTTTTAACCTCCCGGATCTCCTATGCGTCTCAAACCAAGAGGGCCTCGATCTCGTCCGAGAGCTGCACGTGGGCCTATGTGGAAACCACCAAGGATGGAGAGTTGTGGCGTCTAAAATCACACGTATGGGATACTACTGTTGTGAGCTGAATCTGCCATGTTTTACAATAACTTTTATGTCGTTTTCTGCATACATTTCATGCATTTAGGCTAATATAGTACAGAATCTATGTAGTTTATGTTTATTTGCCAAATTTTTGGAATCTACACCAGTTTCTGTTTAATTTCGCAGAATTCGAGGCAAATTACAGCAGTTCTGAGAAAGGTCAGAAAAGCTCGGAAATCAACTACAGAAGTCCAAGGTCAAGATGCAGCGGAACCAGTCAAATCAAGCTAGGAACCCATGTTTACTCGATCTAGAATAAACCTACTCGATCTCGACGAACATGTCTGAGCACAGGCCTTGTCGACTAAGCACTGATCGAGAAACTGAGCCAGAGCAACCCGACTCCGGAACCCTACTCGATCTCGAGTTACCTAGTCGAGATCGACAACACCAGGAGCGCCATGTCCGAAGTCGATGAGTTGTGAAAAGTCGAGAAGCCGAGGACGGAGACGCCGAGCAAAACCCTAGTCGATCTCGAGGAGCTTTGTTGAGATCGATGAACCCATGGCGCCAATCCGAGTCCATGACGAGCACCATCTACTCGACTACATCAGGCCAGCCCTCATCGCTGCACGCCCAACTCGATCTCGAGTTGCTTAGTCGAGATCGAGGAGCCAAGGAGCACCAGTCCGAGCCTGATCGAGCAGAGCCACCCGAGAAGCCCAGCCAGCAAAGTCGACGTCAATCCTACTCGATCTCGAGTAGGATTTGTCGAGATCGACGAGAGCCGTGTCCGACACCGCATTACGCTCTTTGACTATCCTCCTCGGTTTGGGAATCCTTGGGGCCGAAGGAAGCCGAGTCTATCCGAAATCCATCAAATTCTATCTATGGAAGACAAGATCTATCAACATGAGAAGACTTACCTATTTAGATATTATTTCCCTTTTATTAGATTTAATTCCCAAAATACATTTATTTATCTTTTAAGCTCTTTAGATATAGATAGATGTTTCTATCCTTGATTAGCAAGGAATAGAAGGCTATAAATAAAGCCTTAGGGGCTAGTTTTTCATTCAAAAAAAAATCTTATTCCAATTCAATTCACAAGTTAGAGAAGTAGTTCCACAGAGACAGTTTAGGAGTTCGAAGGTTTTAGGGTTTTGGCATTCAACGAAAGTTGGTGTGCCGGGATTGTAAAGGCTTTGAATCTAGTTTAATGCAAGTTTCTTTTTATACATCAATGTCTGCTATTGCGATGAAGAGCGAGTAGTCCACCCACTTCTGGGGCTGGGGTGAGCCCGACGGTGGCCATGTGAGGTGATGCGGTGAAGGTACAATCTTGTTATGCAATTCGTCTTCTATCCCTATGAGCATGATTCTTTTGCGAAAGTTGAAGGTGATCCTTGTTTGTATTATTGAAGCGAAAGTGAACTTAATGCAACTTGGGTTAATTATGTGAAAAAGGGTTAGTGACAATTAGGGTTTATGCGAAAGCCTCTATATGCCTATTTGTTAGTAACGAAAGTTATTTTGATGGAAAGCATGATCTTTTATGCCTTTATGTGTTACTTTGCATGGTTATCGTTGTGGTGTTGATACCCTGGCTTTGGAAGTTCTTTATATATTGATTTATTTCTGTCGAAATCTTAGATTCTGTGTTCGAAATTTGCAATTTACAAGTTTCTGAGTTTTGGTCGATCTAGAGAAGGAGCTTGTCGAGATCGAGTAGGCCTTAGTCGATCTCGAGTAAGGTCTTGTCTAGGTCGAGTTGAGTTTCTGCTCTCTGTCGTCGATTTTTAGTTTCTGTTTCTGCTGTCCTTTGTCGATCTCGAGTTGTGCTTGTCGAGATCGAGTAAGTTGCTGCCTTTGTTTTATTTCTTGCTTTCGTTTGTCTTTATTTCTTTGTTTCTCTGTTTCTGTCTTTTCTGTTGCTTTTCTGTGAGATTTACAACTGCCTAGGATCCGCTGACACGCTTTCTCGTGGATTCGATCCTGACTTCCCACTACTGCATTGGAGGGAGTCTTGTAATTATTTGCGTGGGCCTAAATCTGGTTTGATCTATTTTATTATATTTCATACTCGATTTCCTCCTCACAACAACTACTGGCCCTCCCTCAAAGCAGATGCGAAGATGATTATTCATATATGCGACCCTTGCCAGCTGCATGCGTCACTCAATCATCGCCCCCCTCATCCTTTGAAATGCATATCTGCACCATGTCCATTCGCGATGTGGGGAATGGATATTTTGGGACCATTCCCAACAGCACCCAGTCAGTTGCGCTTCATCATCGTGATAGTCGATTACTTTACAAAGTGGGTAGAAGCCGAAGCCATGGACACCATCACATCAGAAAAAGTGCACAAATTCCTCTGGAAAAACATGATTATCAGATTTGGGGTCCCCCAAGCTATCACCACCGATCATGGCCCCTAATTTGACTGCGAGGCAATTCGTGATTTCTGCACCGACCTCCACATCAACTTCCGATTCTCATCGGTAGCTTAATTACACGCAATCCAATGGACAAGCCGAGACCACAAATCGCCAAATTCTAAATGCCCTTAAAACGAGGTTAGGAACAGCAAAGGGAAAGTGGGCCGAGATCTTGCCCTTGGTACTATGGTCGTATAGAACCTCGGCCAAGAGTTCCACAGGAGAAACACCATTCGCGATGGCCTTTGGTGTCGATGCAATCATCCCAGTAGAATTGCTAATTCCATCGGCTAGAATTGTCGACTTCAGTAAGGATACCAACGACGAAGCCCTCGAGTTGGAACTCCACTTGCGCGAAGAAAGAAGAGACACCGCTTGCCTCAAAGCAAATGAATATCAACGCCGACTGGCTGAAGGATACAACAAGCGCGTTTTCGTACGCCCATTGCAAAAAGGGGACATGGTCCTCCGACAAGCAACAACCGGGGGAAAGCTTGAGCCTAAATGGAAAGGTCTGTACGTCATCCACAAAGAAGTAGGCCAAGGTTCTTTCAAACTTCAAAATTCAGAGGGCGCAGTCCTTGCAAAGGCATGGAACGCCAGGAATCTCAAGGCTTATTTTGCGTAGAGGTTAGGCATATTAGAAGTCTGATGACTTAGATTTTCCATGTATAGGAGTCATGAGGGTTCCCGATTGGGTATACCACTTCATAAGTATAAATGAAAGTTTTAAACCCAACAAAGATTGTCGGTACGCAAAATTTAACAATCGCGTGTCTTTCGAACACGGATGTGCAAGTAAGCCTCCAAGGAGAATAAATTTAGCAATCGCGTGTCTTTCGAACACGGATGTGCAAGTAAGCCTCCAAGGAGAATAAATTTAGCAATCGCGTGTCTTTCAAACACGAATGTGCAAGTAAACCTCAAAGGAGAATAAATTTAGCAATCGCGTGTCTTTCGAACACGGATGTGCAAGTAAGCCTCCAAGGAGAATAAATTCAGGACCGTCCAATCAATTTTGGAGGCCCGGGTCATAATTTTATAAATTATAAATTTTATATGTAATTTTTAATTTTTTTTATATCTTAAGATGAGTATGTTAAAAGAATTTAGATTCTTTTTGTTGATATTTAAGGAAAATTATAGAAAACTCTTTAAAATAAGAATTTTTAAGAAAATCACCGATAAAATTTATATTAAAAATTTTATACAAAATGTTTTAATCCATAGTACAGATTACGTACGTAAGCTATATTTATCAATCTTTTGCTCTGTAAAATTTATAGTTATACAATATTAAAAGTAATTTATATACTGCACGTTTAAATTTGTGTCATTTGTTTTTTAAACACAAAACCCGTGTGTGTGTGTGTGTGTGTATATATATATATATATATATTCTAAAACTCCTTGAAATATGTTATTTCATTCAATTCAATTAATATAAATATAGCTATGACCACGTGAATATTTTTTTCTTGAATGTCCATGTTAATAGAACTAAAATTATTCATGAATGACATAATTATAAAATGAAATTAAAAGATTAGTTGTATTTAAATTTGGATTAATAATTTGTGAATATTTTTTTCTTGAATGTCCATGTTAATAGAACTACAATTATTCATGAATGACATAATTATAAAATGAAATTAAAAGATTAGTTGTATTTAAATTTGGATTAATAATTTGATACTCTATGACTTTATGAAATTTATCGAGGCCTCGGAATTAGTTACATAAATGAAGAGGAATAGGTGGGGCGACCTAACCAATAGAAAAAAAAGGTTAGAATGTTAAGAGTTGTGCTAAATTTGGGATTTGAACCTGTGACTGTAAGAAAACCTGTGACTGTAGCAATTCAACAACCACCACGCCAACAGACACTTGTGTTAATTTTAAAAATATGTTTTATTATATATACTAAAATTAGTAAAAAATGAGGCCCCGTAAAATCGGAGGCCCAGGGCAGTCGCCCGCCTTGCCCTCCCCCGTGGCCGGCCCTAAATAAATTTAGCAATCGCGTGTCGTTCGCACACGGATGTGCAAGTTAGCCTCCAAGGAGAATAAATGTAGCAATCGCGTGTCTTTCAAACACGGATGTGCAAGTAAGCCTCCAAGGAGAATAAATTTAATCGCGTGTCTTTCGAACATGGATGTGCAAGTAAGCCTCCAAGGAGAATAAATTTAGCAATCGCGTGTCTTTCGAACACGGATGTGCAAGTAAGCCTCCAAGGAGAATAAATTTAGCAATCGCGTGTCTTTCGAACACGGATGTGCAAGTAAGCCTCCAAGGAGAATAAATTTAGCAATCGCGTGTCTTTTGAACACGGATGTGCAAGTAAGCCTCCAAGGAGAATAAATTTAGCAATCGCGTATCTTTCGAACACGTATGTGCAAGTAAGCCTCCAAGGAGAATAAATTTAGCAATCGTGTGTCTTTCCAACACGGATGTGCAAGTAAGCCTCCAAGGAGAATAAATTTAACAATCGTATGCCTTTCGGACACAGATGTGCGATTAAGCCTCTAAGTAGAATAAATTCAGCAACCTTTGCGTTCTTATACTTGGATATGTAAACGAGCTTTCGTATTATCTGAGAATTCAATAAAATCAGTTGTCTTGCTCTACTCTTGCTGGTTTGCAATATGAGTTTATTCGGTTATGATTTTTGGATTCCCGTCAAACGCAATCAAATGGTTATTAAGAATGTGATGCACTAAGAAAAATCATACAAGCCCTGTTAATCCGAGCTATTCGCAAGCTTGGCAAAAACAGGTTCGCTTACACACATTTCTTGGAACTAACACACAGACAGAATCCCAAAACATAAAACACAATGCGATCGCTATAAACAAATCCAAAATCCATGTACATAAGCATTTAAAACAAGATTCGTACGACAAACAAAGGAATAGAAAGTAAGGGAATCATAAAACAACAACACCACAAATTTCACCACAATCTCATGAGCTCACTCATTAGCTTCAAGAACTATTATGGTGAAACGATTACTCCCCTCATATTTAAAAATGATAAGGGATCCCCCGACACGCAAGCCACTATCCACGACAAAGGCGCGCCAGCCTTTAGTAAGGATATAATGGTTTTGACTATCCTGAAACACCCTCACTCGAAATTCTCGCCCAGTAGGAGAAACCAAGCAGACATGAGTCAATCCATCGCGAGCATACTGAGCACCGAAAGACTTAGGCAAAAGCTGAAAATTACCAAAGCAAATATCAACCGAGAAAGGCAAAAATTGTAAAAGAAGGGTCGGAACGAATACCATATATTCCAATTTCTCTTCAGAGTCAATAGAGCGAAAGAAGTCACGATGATGAGGATGGGGAGAAGTCATAATTCTTCAAATACGAATTACCAAAACTAAAACAAAGCACAAGTAAAATTGCCTGGACTCTATCCGAACTTCTGATATTTATCAGCAAACAAAACAAGCAACACATTGTGTTGTCACGTCATGAAAAAAAGTTTGCACCCATCGAAAACGGTTTTTCCAGAAACAACTGCATGCCACGCAAGTGGCAGGATCTCATAGCATCTCTATGCAACTCAGAGTCACAGTAACACATCAGGAAAGGTCGCATCTGCGTCTAAAAGAAATAAAAACACAAAGACCGAAAGCATATCTTCTAACCATTAAATAAAGCTGTCATTACATAAATCATCGCGATTACACATAACAGAGCGCATAATTAAGGTTAACAAAAGCACGACATGAAAGCGGACATCTGGTGACACCGCCATTACAATACAATAAAGCCCTACTCATCCTCAAGGACAAGAGTTTTGAAGCGATGCCCTCCCACGTATTGAAAAAACACCATCGATGCTCACTCTCACGCCATTAGTGGTCGCGAATCTTCCCCAACCTTGAGATAGCCACCAACGATTTGAGCAATCCTTGGAAATCTCGACACGAAAATTTTCACTAGTTGCGGAGACTAAACAAACATGATCAGATACGACGTGACCGTACATCCTTTTGAAAGCACAAGGGAGAGGCTGCAAATAAAAGAGCATTACTTCACATTAATTCAAACCCAAAATAGCAAGTACAACACAACGAACATAAACAACTTACCAAGCGGTGCATCCTTCCCTCTACATCAACGCAACGATGAAAATCTCGAATCTCAGAGTTAGGAGACACCATCTCTTTACCTAAGAAATAGTGGTAAAACAACAGATAGATAAACATATTGCTAAGTAGATCGCCCTTTTTATATACAGAACGAGACTGTACAAACCTCAAAATACGACGAATACATTCATTGCGTGCATTGAATCAAAAAAGAGAGTCTGAAATCAGTGTTTCCCAAGATACTCTGCATGGATTACACATGGCAAGAATCCTCTCAAAACCTGACCAAATCCACTGGAGCCTTTCAAATCCGGAAACAGTCATTTATTACCGATTTTTTTTTTCGGACAAAACTGACCGTTGCCACTATAAAAGGGTTTTTTCCTACAAAATGAAAGGCACAACCTTTTCATCAAAAACCTTTCCAACAAAGAGGCATGTCAGCTAATACCATCGGTCAAAATCCAAACAATCCCTTTGTTTTTTATATCTATTTGGTAGGGGACGAACAATACATACGCATGATGTTGCCTTATGAATTCGGTGAGAATTTCCAACCCCATGTACCCGAGCAAATCCTTTTGTCCACTCACGTCGTTAAAGATTTCTCTGTTAATATTAGGGCTGAGCTTCCGGTCTGGATCGGATCGGAACGGACCGGAATTTCCGGTCCGGTCCAAGACCGATGGACCGAAAACTTTAGGGACATGGACCTTGGATTGGACCGGGACCGGAATATATGGTCCCGGGTTTTCCGGTCCACGGACCGCTTGGACCATTTGGACCGTAATTTCTTGCCATCCCTGTTTGCTTTTGAATTAAAAAAAAATGTTTTGCAATCTGTACAAATTCATCGATTGATTCATTCTGCGAATTAACCAAATCCACAAAAACTAAAATAGTTCAACTTAGATCTGAAACCTATAAAGTACAAATTGAAATTTCAAACCTAGATCTGAAAATTGAATCTAGGCTCAAATCGACATTACAAATTGAAAATTGAAAATCCCTAAAATCGAAAGCTAGATCTGAAAATTTTAAACTACAAATTGAAAAAAATTCACTAACCCTAGATCTGAAATCGGGACGAGATAGACTAAAATCGACATTACAAGGTACAAATTAGTACGAGATAGAGTAAAAGAGAGGGGGAAAAGACCGAATGCCTACTGGCGATGGACGACGAAGGGCAAGTGCGGTGGCGAAGGGCGATGACGACCGATAGTGATGAGCGGGGGTGAAGGGCGAGGGTGAACTAGCAATGGACAGCGGCGAAGGGCGACGCGACTAGGTGTGAGTGAGCGGCTACTGCGAGGGCTACTACGAGCTCCGAGCAGCGACCGTGAATGAAGACCGAAGAGAAGAGAGACTACAAGAGTACTCGGATAGGAGGAGACAAGGAGAGAGGCTGCGTATAAGTTACTGTGTAGTTAGGCTGAGAGTTCCCCTCTTTTTTTTTATTTATTAATATAAAACATAAAATCTGGTCTATTCCGGTCCGACCCGCTGGAGATTACTTAGTTCTTAGTTTAATCTCCCCTGTGCCCAAGGACGCTGGAGATTATTAAGAAGGTCTCTCCTCCGCGAACAGCACACTGGAGATTACCTAGCCCTCGATATAATCTAACTTACATCAGTGGACACTGGAGATTATTAGGCGAACCTCTCCATCACGCCAAATATACTGGAGATCGTTTGATAAATATTTATTTCTTTGCATAAAACTACACTAGAGGTTACTCAGATCGCAGTCCGAGACTTCATTCGCGTTCATTCAATAGCCACCTTTGACTGGCAAACACAAGAGCTGGTTATTAAAATACTAGAACTCTATTCATCCACCCTTCGCGACACACTCAAACAACCAGTACCACGAAGATATGTTGGTTTATTTATCATACACCAAGCAAAACCATCCAACAAAAGTAACGACATAACCGCACAAAAGGTTGCAAGAACAAAAAGTTCAACACCGAACCGTAAAATCTACGTCACCATTTTGGCGAGGACCATGATCTATAGCAACAACGCCAAAACAGGAGTTCCCATCATACTCAAAGATCAAGCGTGTCCCAATGCGAATTTCATTCGAAACAACGAACTCGGGCCACCCGCTAGTTAACCAGTAATAGTTAGGCCCTAAGGGTTCCATCCTTACCACAAATTCCTCATCAGCTCGCGTCCATAAATGCACAAAGCCAAGTGCATCATGGCCATAATCACAGTATATGGACGATAGAGGCTACAACAACAACAAACACATCAGAAAAGCTCAACTATCTTGTCAAGAAATAAATTACACAAACACAACTTACCGGCCTACATATATAAATGCCCTTCCACTACAATATCCCATGTAAAACCCCTCACGCGAGGAATAGTTACACCTGGAATATCAACTGGCGTCGTAGGCATCATTATCACAAGTAGACTATAGTAACAACCTCGGGTTTCTTACCTTTTTATACTGATCTTTACAAAGGAAGCAATAAAAGGGACCGCAGACCACACAGGTCTACCACGAGGTCAACAAATATCAAATAACACAACAAAGAATATCTGATAACTCTAACCTCCCTCCGGGCGACAAAAAAGTTTACAAGAAAAATCATACACCGAGCTGCACGAAAAACATGTTGTCGACACGCACCTCCTTGCATCATGATGATTCAAGGATAATTCTGTGAGACAAACATCCATATCCACTTAATGCAAAACTATTATAAATGAAAACATTAGGTAGGATACAAACGAAATTACTTACAACAAAATGCCAAGTTTTGACATATACTATCCTATTCCCAAATCCTAAATTTTCCAGGATAATCCTTAGGGAAAGCCAGATACGCAGGTTCCCCTTACTATATATCTTTGTAGAATTCGGGGAAGAAATACTTGACCAAATCTTTCTATGTTCTCCCTCAAACTAGGAATTCGTGGTGCTAGTCGAACGAGATGAAGGGGATTGGTTCTCCCTTTCGGAGGATAGAGATCTTTCGCGAGCAATAACAACCTCAGAATTGGGAGCCGCCTTACCTTCGAATACCAAGGAGAATCCCTCTTTGATGTGGCGATAGAGCAACCAGGTCCAGAAGAAAACGGAGATGTCTTGCCCGATTACCTGTGCTACGAAGAAATATAACTATAGAGATTACAGGTTAGTCTCTACTATATTTCATCGCTAAGAAATCACAGCTTTGCCTGTCATCCGCATAACATCCAATAAATACGCGAACACTACTTTTTGTCATCTCGCGATTCATTTAATAAAATGATCAATGACAGGAGATGGGTAAGGGTATCGCGATTTTACCCTTCAAGCAAGAACATTAACAACAAACAGGTGGACAGGTCAAACTCTAGTCGCGAGAAAACAAAAGTAATATCGACAGAACAAGCCCTTAAGAAAAACAATCAAAATGCATAAACAGAAATATTCACAAAATACCATAACAAAACATCGCTTGTTATAGGCTGAAATATTCGCCATCCCAAAAAAAAAGCGTGTGAACCGCAACAGGGCACAAGACTCTTACCACGGGTAAAAATGTTTTCAATTTCCCAACACAAAATAACTTCAAGAAATATTCATAAAGAGAGGAAAGACGGTCAGTTAAGCATCAATAGGAGGGTTGTCATCATCACGAGCAGGCTCGGGGGGTCTTCTCACCAACAAGAGGAGGATCGAGGGCAGCAGTATCATCGATTGAAGCGTCAAGGGGGGGGGGGGGGGGAGGAGGCAGCCCACGTTGAGGATCTTTAAGCTTCATATCCCCAGGCTCATAACTGGGAGGGAACATCCTCACGGCGTTCTGTTGTATGAGGAAATCGAAGATTGCAAATAGAATGTAAATAAAGCAAAGCAAACCAGATTCCGTCCCGTGCAAATAATTACAAGACCTCCTCCTGATGTAGCAAAAGGAGTCAGGTTCGATACTCGAGGAAGCGTGTCAACGGATCTTAGGCAGCGGAGGAATCTCACGGCTAGAAATCGACTTCAGGTTGCTCGACCTCGACTAAGGGTAGTCGACAGGGCCAGGCAAGTCGAATCCGAGCAAGCAGCAGTTAATGGAATCTGGTCGATCTCGAGTTGTTTGCACGATGTCGAGCAAATTGGTCGTAGTCGAGTAAGTGTTGTCGAGATTGAGTTGCTGTAGAGACACAAGCGACGATGATCTTTGCTTGATCAAAGGTGAGTAGTTGACGTCGACCAAGCTTTGGTCGAAGTCGAGGAGAACAGAAACTTAAACGAATTAAAATAAAGAACAAGGCTTTGCGGAATTTGGAATAAACTATGTAAAAGAAAACTTCCAAGATCGGGGTTTGCAACAACGATAACCAAACATATTTAAGGCAAGATAAATAACGATAATCATGCAAATCGCACCGAAGGATCAAGCTTTCGCCTTTTCCAAAAATTAGACAACTCTTTCAAGAAATCCTAATTGTATCTACCGATTTTATGTTTATAATCCAAATTGTTAGCATGGATCTCTATTGAATAGGCAATAAACACATAAAGGGTAGTAGATGCTTAAAACATGATAAAAGTCGGATCTTTACCTCAAACACGCATGTCTATCGTCGGGCTCACGCCAACCCTAGAAGTAGGTGGACTACCCGCTCTTCATCGCAATTGCAGACATCATTGATGAAAAAAGAAATAACTTGCATTAAACTCAACCAAAGCTTACAACCGATCGAAGCCAACTTACTCTCGCTCCTTAACTCCTCTCGGCCTCCACTCTCTCTCTCTCTCTACTCTCCTACTTCTCTAGAATTGAATTGTGTGATTGAATGAATAAAAATCAGCCCTATAGGTTTTATTTATAGGCTTCCAATCCTTGCTAATAAAGGAAGAAATATCTATCTAATATCTAAAGATAAAACTTTAATAAAAGGAACATTTATCTTTAAAAGGAAATTAACTAAATATCCAAATATCTCCATGTGGTAGATAAATCATTCTCCCATAGATCGATCTTGATAGAATAGGGATAGATCCGGCCTTGCTTCGTGCCCAAGCAAATCAACTCGTACTTGGATTGATCCAACGGACTCGCGGCTCAGGAAGATTTTGGTCGACTTCGACCAGTTTGGTCGACATCGAGTTAATTCTCGTCGATCTCGGGTGGTCTTCGCAATTCTCGAGTTCTCCTCTCCTCGTCGAGCTCGGACAGAATTCTTGGTTTGGTCGACTTCGACCAGTTTGGTCGACGTCGAGTTGACTGCTCGAGCTCTCAGCATTCTGCTCTGTTCTTGAAACGCACTTTCCCATGTCCTCGTTTGTCCGATTGACGCATATGAGCATGCGTTGGAAAGCTCTTTTCGAGGGCTACAACTTTCATGAAGACATCAAAGCTTGATTCAGAATGATGGATGTCGAAATATTGCATTTTCTCTAGCTGCACCATTATTAGCTTCTCCATGAGTTTCCTTTAAGCTCAATAGTGCGTCCGATTTCTGCAAAATTAAACAGAAACTACTGTAGACTCCATAATTTGACAAATAAGCATAAACTACATAGATTTTGTACTAATCTACCCCAAATGTATGAAATGCGTGAAGAAATCGATATTAAAGTAAGTATAAAACATGGCACAAAACATGGACATCAAATCACCCCATACTTAAGCTTGCTTGTCCCCAAGCAATAACTTGGATGGTCATTCAGGGGAAGAATTCAAAACTCTCAACATCATAGATTCATTCTTATATAACCATGCAATCAATTACCATCATTGAAAAGGTACATGTGTCACAAATTCATACATGTGCAAAAATAAAAGCAACATCTACTCACAAAAGGAGGTTTATGCAAAAAAAAAAAACAATTCATGTGACAAAGCATTAATAATTAAGAGGACTTTAATTTAAGCTCAATAAGGAGTAGATAGGTTAATCCGGGGGAATGCATTATTTCCAAATTTTCTTAACCACATCCCTTCTTCATAAGATTTCTCACCTTTCATAATACTTTTATCAGTAATAATGCTTTTACCTCTCTAACCTCAGCACTGCCTTCTCGCGAGTCGCAAACATGAGTGTCATGAATGGCCTCGGATACTTAGTGCTTTGGACTCCTCACCTGTGTGTCCCATCTCACTGAACTATTATCTCAGTAAGCAGGGTCGATCTACCTTTATCTCCTGAGGTGATCGGATTTTTTCTCACTCATTCAATTTTCCATATATTTCAAATAATTTCCGCCAAACTCCAATAATGATATATAACAACACAAACACCAAATGATAATCTCCATAATGTAACATCATTCTCAACAAAATCCCCGGATAGGAAATAAGGTAAGGAATGGCAATATTTAGATCATGTGGAGCAATAATTGAAATAAGGCATATATATGGCTTTGTGTAATGCATAAGCATAGGTAAGGCTAGGATATAATAATATGAGCATTGTATGGAAATATAAACTCCTCCATCCTCTTATCATGTAACATGTCAAATGCGACATCAAATTTTACCGCCTTTCATGGTTTTCAAGAAAATATGCACTTCATTGTGACTTCCCTTTACTAGGCAATTTCATGCTATATCTCTAATGAATCCAATTTTCCATCATCGAGTACAATATAACTTCCATGACACTAATTCTTTTAGACAATTTACAAGCTTTGGGAGATGTCTTATAGAACTTTGAGTTTAGCAATTATGCACAAAATTTAAAAATGTACTCAAAATTCATCATGTTAAACCAAAAACAAGAATAAAATATATAATAAATAATATTAAGCTCTTCCCCCACCCCATACTTAAAATATACAGTGTCCCTACTGTATAAAATCAATATAAAACAAGGGTAAAGGAAGGAACTCACCGAATAACGCGCTGTAGAGTCGAAACAGGGGCTGTCGAGGAAACTGTGGTGGTCGACGTCGAGGACCCTTGGTCGAGGTCGAGTAAACTTGGCAGCGTCGAGTTGGAAGGGTGAAGTCGAGGAAGCTTTCTGGTGGTCGGCGTCGAGTAGCTTGGTCGACGTCGAGTAGACAATGCTCGATCTTCCTCTTGGTCGATCTCGACTGGCCTAGTCGATTTCGACTATTCTGTCAGGGACTTCTTCTTCCACTCTTTGCGATATTTTATGCTTTTTGACCTATAAAAATGTTAGATTTTCGCACGAAGACAAAAACTTCCACATGAAGTATTCAAAACCAAAAACAAAAATAACAAAACCAAAACCAAAAGTTTCAAAGTCCCAAAATCCAAAAGTTTTATGTACATTCTCTAGATTTTAGAGTCGCTAGGCCGACTTCTCCGTTTAAGCATTAGCCTGGCTCATCTTTGTCCGGAGGTATAGGTGGGTCTGGTGGTTCCTCCGGTGGTAGGAAGCGTGGATGTCATCCGGGGGCATCATGTGAAGAAGCTTAAACCTCCCCGAGTGAACGCTCCATGGCTTCACCCATTCATCTTCCTGGGCTCCAGCTGGCATGCATAAAGGAAGATATAAAGAAAATATGCATACCTCATCATCATACCTCTTCCGCTTCATTGGTTGATTTGTTTGCGCGTCTCCACCACAGCAAAACGGTGGAGTGGGAAGAGATATTTCCACCTCATCATGTGGGGATTCATGCCACTTTGCTAGGACCCCATACTTGTAGGGTAAAAGCGACCTTGAAACATTCTGGGCAACAACGTCCAACTTATTTTTTTCTGGCTCTTCTTCTTCTTGAGGTTCTTCAAATGGTTTTTCAAAGACAGATAGCAAAGTAGGAATTGAGATAGCGGAAGGACATACCCGGGTATCGACTGTAGATAGGTTGATATTGAGTGGAGATGGGTCGACATCGACTAGGTGTTGGTCGAGGTCGACCTCAGGTTCAGATCCTCCTTCTAGCGGTATTAGGGCTTCTGGCGGTGATTTTGACAAATCTTGTAGCTTCCTAAATGCTCGTACTCCCTCAAGCCATGCCTCATCATCAACGATATATAGCCATCTCAAATATTCCAATTCTTTTGCATACCGTCTCTCTCTTTCTCTTTCGGCCCATATTTCAAGGCACTCGAATGTGTCATGCATCCAATTGTAGAAGAAAACTCAAGGAGAACGTGAGATCTAACTACCTAAGGCGCGAATGATTGCTTCCCCGGCAACGGCGCCAATTTGTTGTAAGAGGAAATCGAAGATTGCAAATGAGATTCCGTCCCGTGCAAATAATTACAAGACCTCCTCCTGATGTAGCAAAAGGAGTCAGGTTCCATCCTCGAGGAAGCGTGTCAGCAGATCTCAGGCAGCGGAGGAATCTCACGGGCAGAAATCGACTTCAGGTTGCTCGACCTCGACTAAGGGTAGTCGACAGGGGCCAGGCAAGTCCAATCCGAGCAAGCAGCAGTCACTGGAATCTGGTCGATCTCGAGTTGTTTGCTCGATGTCGAGCAAATTGGTCGTAGTCGAGTAAGTGTGGTCGAGATCGAGTTCCTACAGAGACACAAGAGACATCAATCTTTGCTTGATCGAAGGTGAGTAGTCAACGTCGACCAAGCTTTGGTCGAAGTCGAGGAGAACAGAAACTTAAACGAATTAAAATAAAGAACAAGGCTTTCTGGAATTTGGAATAAACTATGTAAAAGAAAACTTCCAAGATCGGGGTTTGCAACAGCGATAACCAAACATGAATAAGGCAAGATAAATAACGATAATCATGCAAATCGCATCGAAGGATCAAGCTTTTGCCTTTTCAAACAATTAGACAACTCTTTCAAGAAATCCTAATTGTATCTACCGATTTTATGTTTATAATCCAAATTGTTAGCATGGATCTCTATTGAATAGGCAATAAACACATAAAGGGTAGTAGATGCTTAAAACATGATAAAAGTCGTATCTTTACCTCAAACATGCATGGCTATCGCCGGGCTCGCCCCAACCCTAGAAGTAGGTGGACTACTCGCTCTTCATCGCAATTGCAGACATCATTGATGAAAAAGAAATAACTTGCATTAAACTCAACCAAAGCTTACAACCGATCGAAGCCAACTTGCTCTCGCTCCTTAACTCCTCTCGGCCTCCACTCTCTCTCTCTCTCTCTACTCTCCTACTTCTCTAGAATTGAATTGTGTGATTGAATGAATAAAAATCAGCCCTATAGGTTTTATTTATAGGCTTCCAATCCTTGCTAATAAAGGAAGGAATATCTATCTAATATCTAAAGATAAAACATTAATAAAAAGAACATTTATCTTTAAAAGGAAATTAACTAAATATCCAAATATCTCCATGTGGTAGATAAATCATTCTCCCATAGATCGATCTTGATAGAATAGGGATAGATCCGGCCTTGCTTCGTGCCCAAGCAAATCAACTCGTACTCAGATTGATCCAACGGACTCGCGACCCAAGAAGATTTTGGTCGACTTCGACCAGTTTGGTCGACGTCGAGTTAATTCTCCTCGATCTCGGGTGGTCTTCGCAATTCTTGAGTTCTCCTCTCCTCGTTGAGCTCGGACAGAATTCTTGGTTTGGTCGACGTCGAGTTGACTGCTCGAGCTCTTAGCATTCTGCTCTGTTCTTGAAACGCACTTTCCCGAGTCCTCGTTTGTCCGATTGACGCATATGAGCATGCGTTGGAAAGCTGTTTTTGAGGGCTACAACTTTTATGAAGACATCAAAGCTTGATTCAGAATGATGGATGTCGAAATATGGCATTTTCTCCAGCTGCAACATTCTTAGCTTCTCCATGAGTTTCCTTTAAGCTCAAAAGTGCGTCCGATTTTTGCAAAATTAAACAGAAACTAGTGTAGACTCCATAATTTGACAAATAAGCATAAACTAGATAGATTCTGTACTAATCTACCCTAAATGTATGAAATGCATGCAGAAATCGATATTAAAGTAAGTATAAAACATGGCACAAAACATGGACATCACGTCCCCGAGATGAGAAAAATGGTTGACGCTCTGGGCAATCCCACCTTCCACCCTTTCCATATAGGCGTCAGACACCTTGTCATAGAGAACATCATGTCCATTCGTCTCAAGGTAACGATCTAACCAACCTCGACCGTCCTTTTCCATAAAACCAGATAGCCACCCCTGGCCTTCATCACTGAGCATAAACTCGCGAATCGTGCTTTTGGTAAGAAGGACATCCTCACCAGATGTAAAACGCTTCAGCTGTGCTCTTACACCCATAAGCTCTTCGCGGGCCGTGTTTAACTCGCGCTCATGATCCGTAAGCTGACCCCTCAGGCGTGCGACCTCCAACTCATGCTGAACCCCCGCCTCTTGGGTCTTCGCGAGCTCAACTCGCGACAGATCCAGCTCATTCTTCACTGTATCCACCTCCTTCTGGGATTTCCCCAAAGCCTCCTTCAAGCTCTTGATGGTTACCTCCCGGAGCTCCGCATCTCTCAATTTTTCCACCTTCATCTTCAGAGTGTTGTTTATTGCCCTTAACTCCCTCACTTTGTCGTCATAATTTCTTAGACGCCCAGCCACCTCAGACCATTTCAGATTGTCCTACGACGACACGCGAAGAATAGTAAACACACATGCAAAATAAGGAAAGAAGGAAAGTATAAACCGCGAAGGAAGTTACCCAGCCTCTGCTCATTTGACCATGCTCCAACAATTCTTCATCCGTCAGATGATGAAGATAATCCCGTTCGGCCGGGCAGCTTTTCTTGGGAATCTCCAGTTTTTTGATATCAATGGGGTCAAACCCAGGTAACTGGTAGGCTATCATGGAGATCCCCAACTGGGTAATCGGCTCAGAGCTTAAGAGCATGGTGGCCCCTGTCCCCTCCCGTTGTCTTTTGTGCCCGCGTTGAGCCAGTGGTTGGTCCTCTGACGACACACTCTCCCGGTCCCCGATTGGCTCTTTCCCTTTCGAGCTCTTGTTCACAGGGGGAGATTTACGGGGAACGTCCTGTTGACCACCACCCGCTCGAGGGGTAACGGTAGGAGTAATCCTGGATGCACCCCTAGCTGCACTTTTCTTCTTCGCGAGCGCATAAATATTCGACTTATCAACCATCATATTTGTGAAAGCATTAAAACAGAAGTCAATCGAAAGAAAATCGTGATCAAAATACTAGGAAGCTTAAAAACCCCTAGACACCGACCCGGCCGATGCGGGAGACTATGTCCGGCCATCTCCAGACGAACTGGAGTTACGATTGTCCTGTAACCCCGTATCGAGGCAACCCCCTCCCCAAAAACAACCCTCAATCTCTCCTCCGCGACATTCTTGTCTTTAGGAGAGACATACTTGTCAGGCTTGGTTATAAAATTCAAAAAGGTCTTGGTTGGATCACGAACGAGGAACCATTTTCTTCTCCATCCCGGGCTGCTAGACAACCTCTCAACTATTTTTCCAGTCAGAAAGGTGAACACCAGTCCCTTGCTGCGTCTCAAAGAGAGAACAGAAAAGAGATGGTCCAACGACGACGTTTGCTTGATAGCAGCACACCACATGATATAGACCGCGAGGTACATCCACACGTTAAAGGCAAGCTGGGTTGGGCATTGGTTTATGTGTGCCAAGAATTCTGAATAAAGCTGAGGGAGAGGAAGGCGGAACCCCTGGAGCAAACTGCCCAGGTGGACAACAACATGGTCTTTATACTCGTTCAAACACCCCAAACTCCCAGTAGCCAGACCTATTTCTATCCCAGCCGGCCATGGCTAAAGTTTAGCCACCTCCTCCAGATGCTTAACGCTTAGAATCGACTCTTCTCCCAGCATCTTAGTTCCGGTAGGAGCTACGCGTTCCATAAAAATCGTTTGGATGGGAGGAAGTACAGTGGGAACATTGCCTTCGCAGAAGCTGCAATTATCTGCCTCTGGTTGTTCATAAGGAGGCACGGTGAAATCACCCGGAACTACACGGATAGGTTTTTTACTCTCTTTGGGTACGCGAGACGACTCGCCTTTTCCCAAATCATTGATGGACTCCAAAGTGTGACAATACTCGGGATTGTCCCTCTTCAAAGGGCGCTTGATGGATCCTACCATCTTTCGTTTCTTCGCGCTCTGACCAGCCCCAAGGTTTGCTCTCTTTCTTTTTACCTCGTGGGGTTTTTTACTTAGAGGGAGAGGAGCAGGACTCGCCGTAGACTCCAAATCCACATCTGCCAGAGACCTTGTTCGCGAGGAACTAACCTCCTCATGCTCATAGCCCACGCTCCGGTTTTGGCTATCACTCTCACTCGACATCTTAATGCTAGAACAAGAAGAAAACCCCCTGGAAAAGACGCAAGGAAAGAGGAAATCAATAAGGGGAAGCGACCTTTTCAACATCGCGAGTATATAAATTTGGCGCCAAAAAGCCCTTTTCTGGACTCATGTTGGTGCCTCACGCGCCCCCCCCCCCCCCCCGAAAGGGCGTTGAAAAGACGTTCCCCCCCCCCCCCCCCCCGCAGGATGACGGTTAAGAGACGCCTTTTCGTCTCCTCCGCAAAAGTTTCTCGATTTTCGAGAAATCACCTCTGGGAAAACAAAAAGAGGGAGACGAAAGGTTTCGTCCGCCCCCTAACGTCGGAGGGTTCCCGGAAAACCCAAAGTCGTCTGAGGGCTCCCAAAGAACTCAAGAACAGTACTACCCCGCCCCAACGCCGCCCCGCTATCACTAAATAGTCTCCGACTATTCCATGAATATCAACCGTAATTAAGGGAACAAAGAAGGGAGGTGGGGATGAGACACCAGAGCGAACCCCGGTCTCCACCCCATAACCACCGTACCCCTCACCAAAGGAGGGCGGTTCCACCACTAATGTTTGTGTCCCTTTGCCCTAAAAAGCTTAAAAACAAGCGCAAACCTAGAAATTGAAAAGGACAAAAGAAAGATCGAAGAAAACCTACTTGAAAAATAGGGAAGAGAAACACCGGTAAGCTTGGAAGATTGAGGAACGGACCACCACCTAACTCCGATCTCGTAGTTCTGAAAGCACAGAAAACCCTTGGACTCTCTCTCTCATCTTGGTGTGTTCAAAAATGTAAAATGAGGAAGAATAAGGCAAAAACCCCACTTATAGGTCTCTGTGCGGTCACTCCATCGAGTGGGCCGAAAAACACGTTGGGCCCAATCAAGGCCCATCCAATGAACTGGCTTTTGGCGGGAAGCATCGTGTTTGTCGAAACCCAATTGCGAACGATGTATCACTCACGATCCGGTTACGAGGAGATATGACGATGCCATAGAAAATATGCCTATTAAATAATACAAGTATAATGTCATAAATAGGCCACCCAACGCAAAAAGAAATCTGGTCCCACTACAAGATTCATCGCGAGTAAAATAATCAGTCAAGTCCCGACCAACCCTCCCCGTGACCCAAATCTTGGTATAAACCCGCGTAAAAACCAGGGTAGGTCCCCCAAGTACCTCGTGGTTCTCGGGGACCCTAGCAAGCAACTCGTTGGCTCAAGCACCTCACCTCTAATAGCACCACGTGTATTGCCTATACCCCTAAGCGCGAGGGCATGCATTACACGTGTCCTATGTAGAACCACGAGGTCGCCAGCCAGCTGCTCGCTTGGCCTTCCTATAAATACCCCCCTCCGACCACAAAGACAGGGATCCGATTCAAGGTAGAAAGCAAAAGAGCTCTGATTGCATCCCGGACCTAAAGCCCCCGGAGTTGAGTTCTCGAGATCTTTGATTGGAGAAGAACGTTCTTGGAATAAGAACATCACCTGACTCCCTCTCGAGTCCACGGCTGAATGGTTCAGATCTTCGCGAGCCAAACATAATCACCCCCATCACTTGGACTAATAAATGTATAAACCTGATCATAACCCCTCTCGGTCAAGGCTTGCAGGTATTTCTAGTCATTTTGTCATCACGATGAGGTAATAAGTATAGGTTAAATTCCACAAACGCGTCAATTACTACCATCAAAATTTATCTTGTATGTTTCTATCAGTGGTTTGTTTAATCTCGTTTTCTTTTGTTTCTAAGCAATGGTAGGATATTTGTGTTTACCAGATTCTCCTTATTACCCAATTCTTCTCATCTGCATTTTTTATTTTTTTCCCAATTCTATATTATTCGGTTCTGTTATTTTCACGGCCTTCATATCGCCATAGGCACGGTGCCGAAGCCGAGTTCCCTAGTCGGCACAGAAAAGGCCGACGCCGAACTCCCAGGTCGGCATCCCGAATGCCGAAGCCGAGTCTCCAAGCCGGCAGACGCGAACTAACGGAAGGGAAGACCGATTGGACGGTAAACCTGACACGTCCCATCGAGTCACGTCACCTGAGCCGAAGCCGAGTTTCGAAGTCGACAGTGTCCCATCGCGTCAGATCTGCAGCTTTGCAGGGAATCTTAAGCTTTCCGTCCCATCGCCTGCGGTGCCGCTGCCGAACTCCCAGGTCGGCATAGATGCTGGCGACCTGTTATAAATAAATCCGCCCCCGCCCTCACTTTGCACTACACACACCACTCTCACACACACCACTCACACACGCCAAGTCAGAAGCCCGGAGAAATTTTCGTGAAGAGATATTCGATAGAAGCCATGGTGAAGTGGCGTGAAATGATATTTAGAATGGGGAGCAGCTCAAAGTCGTCTTCACCTCAACCCTCGTCGAGCGATCCGCAAGAGCCTTCACCTCAACCTCCGCCGAACGATCCTCGAGCGCAAGCCGCAGCCGAGGTATATCGAGATTTATTACAAAACAGTTATGTTATTATAGGTGTACATTTTAAAGAAAGAAAGATAAATGTAAAGATGGAATTGAGGTATTGAATGTAGACATTGAATTTAGATAAAATGTAGATTGAAATGGAATTTAGATAAAATCAAGATTTAAATGGAATGTAGAAAAATGTAGGTTGAGTTATGTGAAATTTAGATATAGAATTTATGTTCACATAATAGACAAATATATTTCACATAGTTTATGGATACTTAATATTATAAAATTATAAATGGAATTTATATATGGAATGTAGATATGGAATTTAGATATGTAATTTAGATAAAATGTATATTTAAATAGATTGTAAACAAATAAAGATAAAATGTAGGTTTAGTTATGTAAAATTTAATTTTGGAATTATTAAATAGAATATATATGGAATTGAGATATTGAATGTAGACATGGAATTTAGATAAAATGTAGATTTAAATGGAATTTAGATAAAATCAAGATTTAAATGGAATGTAGAGAAATGTAGGTTGAGTTATGTGAAATTTAGAGAAATGTAGCTTTCTTCAAGGTACTTCATAAGACCCCATCGTGCCTCCTATTTCGACTTCATCGATTGTAGATGCACTTCATAACTTTCTTCAGTCTTTGACTCAAATAAGGCCTTGCAGTCATTGTAGAAGGCGGTTCGCTTGTCGCTCGATTGTGTGATCCTACCCTTCAGTTCAATGTTGCACATAATATGAAAGGAGCACAACATATGCTTTACCGTGGGAAACTCCTCCTGAAGAGCCTTGATAAGACCCAACTCTCTGTCTGTAACAATTACGTCTGGGAGTCGTTGACCGCACAAATGGCGTAGTCGCCTTAGTGCCCAACTATAGTGATCCGTGCTCTCCCCTGCCATGAATATGAACGCAATTGCAAATGTGTTCATTGTGCTAGTAATCCCAACGATCTCTAGCAACGACATTTCGTACCTACCACATGAACATGAATTAGTCAAACAAAAGTCTACAACGTATGACAGATATAAAAGTAGTCGACAGAAATGTGATTACTCTTACTCGTTCGTCTTGTAGGTCGAGTCCATCACGATAACATATGGAAACAACATCAGAAGATGGCGCGAGTGCGGATGTGACAAAAATACGTCAGTAACCTCGTCTACTCCTACTTTAGAAGGCTTCCTTGTGGCGATATAGTATCCCTTTTGGTGGAGTTTGTGTAGCGCTTGAGGCAGGTCCCTCCGTCCCTCTGCAGCGCTTCTCCGCAACTGGGCTCGTGCATTTTACATTTGACGAATGCCCGTCACGCAGTCATGATCATCATACTTCATCCCGCGCAGCATATCTCGTGGTCTTAACCCAATCACGGTATCACGACGAACCTGCCGATGTTGATCTGGGGTTAATCGACCGGTATAGGGATGTCCTAACATCACATCGTTTAGCTTGTTGTTATGCACACCGCATATAACCTTCATGTTCCAATTGTCAGTATCATTTTGACGACCCTCCAGCTCAAACTCGCATCCGAGCTTCGTCGTTCTCCCTCGCCTACTCGATGCAGGAGGAAAATCCAAGTCGACATCTGGAATATCTCGACCCCCTCCGTACTTATCATACACTAAACGAAAGGTACCCAATCCACTCATTTTGTTCTTCCATGACCGAGTGATCACAAGTACCATGTTTTTAATCTTCCCTACATATCTATCCCAGGCCTTCATGTTTACTTGATCAGCCCAATAACCATCAACTGTAAACATCGAACCATATTCTGTACCCACATCTAGAGGTTAGTTTTGTTCCTGCATAATGTCTCTTATGTACTAAGAACTTTTTCGCACACAATCTCACTATATGGAATTTTACAAAATATTATCAATAACGCTATATGATATGATAGTTTCGTTTTACAAAACTATGCTTTATTATGTTTCGATTCAAACAACATATCCATAATTATATAAACGTTCCCTCTATATAAACGTTCCGCTATAATATGATTCTATTCAAACATAATTATGAGTTTTTGTTGAATTGTTGTGCTAAAAAAATTCTTGCTTTTGTTTGCTCATAGACTCCACCAAATGTTGCTATTGTCGCCTTTTCTTGCTTGTTCGTTTTGTCAAAGATTTCTATAATGTTCTTGATGACATTAATGTTTATGTCCATGTCTTGTAAGATTTTGCTCAATGATTGGGTCTATCTACTTAATGAGATTTGTGGTGTGATGGCGCTTGATGAATACATGGCTAGGGGTTTCCTTCGTCTAGTTGCACACTCCACACTTGGTTGGGATGGCAACTCCATTACTTTCCAAACTAGTTTTGATTGGGATTCCATTAAAATTTAAAATACAGTCTCCATATATATATTTAAGTTGTGCTATTTTGTTCATTGGTGTTGTGTATATAGTGATATATCTCAGTGCACTTGCAGTGGATAACCATCCATTTTTATCCATTCTTCAATGTAATCTATCTTCAATTGGGTTATTAGGTATAAATGTGTTTTTGATTTTTCAAACTAATGTTAAGGGTAGAAGAAGGTCAATTTTCTGACTTTCTATTTTTTTTTTATTTTTTTTTTACAGTAGGCAAAATATAGGTGTTCCTTACCTTGGTAAGGTCCCACCATGATCATCAAAAGCGATGATGTTACAGAGATCCCTACAGGTAGGGAGGTTTCCTAAATTACAAGTAACTCTAGATTTGGCAATAAAATCTGCAGCTTGATTAGCTTCTCTGTAGCAATGTCTGAATTCAAGCTTGTCGAAGTTTGAGCTCAGAATCTTGATTTGTTCGACTTCCCTTAGTATCTCCCATCTTCGGTAATCAATACTATTAATGGATTTGATTACTTCTAGACAATCTCCTTCTACGATGGCTTGCTTGATCCCTTTAGATAAAGCTAGGCTTAAACCTGCATAAAAACCAACAGCTTCTGTTTGGATAGCAGAATTGGCTACCACTTCCGTTTGTAGTATATCATCTACATTACCATTGTGATCTCTCACAATCACCCCAATCCTGCTTACGCCCGTGGGCGTGAAGGCTCCGTCGACATTAATTTTCCAGAAGTCTATTGGCGGCTTTGTCCATTTGGAGTTTCGTTTCCTTTTCATGTTACATTGGGGTTTTGGCTTTCCATCCGTACCGGCTAAGAGCCAATCCACTATGTCTAATTTTATTCTAAACGCTAATTGAGTACTATTTAAGTGGTTTTTATTTCTAAAGATCTGATCATTTCTAGTCTCCCAGATTCTCTGCCAAATGAAGCAAAGTTTTCCAAGATGTTTTCTGTCTTGATTATCCCAAAGTAGATCATTTAAGTTGGCGCATTGGCTTGAGATAAGAGGTTTGTTTCTGCCTACCAATTGCTCATAAGATGAGATTGTTGATCTAGTCAAGGGACAATCGAAAAAAAAGATGGTTAATGTCTTCATTTGTGTTGTTACAAAGGCAACAGTTAGAAGGAACTCGATTGTAGTATTTATTAAGTCTATCCTTTGTAGCGAGATTATCGGTTGTAATTTTCCAGAGAAGATTTTTGATTCTAGGGGGGAGTTGCATTTTCCAGATCCAATTAAAATCTTTGTTGGGGTTGTTGTTGCTAATGTTCATGTTTCTTACAGATTTGGTGGAGAAGTCCCCACTTGTGTTAAGTTTCCAAATGATTTTGTCAGTTGATTGCCAGGTAGGGATCTTTATACTGATTATTTTGTTGATAATATCTTGTGGGAAAATTTGATTGAGGAGCGGGACATTCCAATCCTTATTTGTATCCAAAAGATGACAGACTTTGAGTTCTGGGTCAAGAAATTGTTGCCACTCAGAGAGAAGTTTACCAGGAACCCATTGATCACGCCACACATTTATGTGCTCACCGTTTCCTACGATCCAGAGAAGGCATTGGGTAAATTTTTCTCTAAGTTGCAGCAGTCTACCAAATTGCCAGGAGGTGTTATTATGTGATCTTTCCATTAGCCCTTCCTCCTGAAGATATTTTTCCTTGATTACTTTCACCCAAATGTTATTTGGTTCGCTGATGAGCTTCCATAGGAGCTTCATTTGAAGGCTTATATTCATATCCTCGGCCAGTTTGATTCCTAGTCCACCTTGGGGTTTTGGCTGACAGATTTTTTCCCAGCTAATCAGCGGTGTGTATCTTTCAGAGTTTAGTTTATTCCAGAAGAAATTCTTATGAATTTGGTCGATTTGGTGTAAAATGCCTTTTGGTAAAAGAAAGTTTTGCATTAGATAATTCGTTTTAGAACTAAGATTAGCTTGAATAAGTGAAGTGCGCCCAACTTGACTAAGAGAGTTAGCCTTCCATTTGGAGAGTTGTTTTCTAAGATTCTGAACCGCCTCGTTGAAGATTTCATTTTTAATTCTGCCCCGAACGAGTGGGATTCCAAGATATTTCTCTATAGATTTAGAAACCGGAATGTTCATGTCATGGGCAAGCGAGTTTGTTAGATTCGAACCTACATTGCTTGATACTTGAAGTGAGCTTTTATTGTAATTTACGGTTAAACCCGATTGATTAGAAAAATTGTTTAACATATTTTTAATAGTGTGTAAGCTTTTGTGAGAAGCTTTTGCAAAGATGATTGTATCATCTGCAAAAGTAAGAAGGGGGATTGGCGTTCCATTTTTTGTTAGTTTGATTCCAACCAACGCATCATCGTGGTTCGCCTCTTCAATAAGTTGTCTTGCAAAGTTTTCCATTACAAGAATAAAAATGTAGGGAGCGAGTGGGTCACCTTGTCTTATACCCCTGCCTGGTTTGAATTGATTTCCTGGGCGGTTATTGACAAGAACTGAAAAAGTTGTAGTCGTAATGCAAGTCATAACCCAGGTTATCCAGCGGCTATCAAAACCAAACTTAGTTAACACTGCTCTAATGTAATCCCAGTTAATTTTATCGTAGGCCTTTTCCATGTCCAGTTTTAAAGCCATCCACCCTTTTTTACCTTTTTGTTTATGAAAATTATGGAAGATCTCATGGGCAATTAAGGTGTTATCTTGAATTGACCTTCCTTCGATGAAAGCACTTTGGAAGGGATTGATTAGTTTATTTAGGAGGGGTTTTAGTCTGTTTGCTATAATTTTTGAGATGATTTTGTAGATGGTGGTACAAAGGCTAATGGGCCTGTAATGATTTATGTTTTGAGGATTGTCTGTCTTGGGGATGAGAGCGATAAAGGTTTGGTTGATCTGGGATAACATGCTCCCCGAGTGGAAAAAAGCTTTGATAGCTTTACATAAGGAAGGACCAATTATTTTCCAATATGTTAAATAGAATTCTGGGGAGAAACCGTCAGGCCCTGGCGTTTTATCTTCTGCCATACTGCTGATAGTGTCTTTAATCTCTTTATTAGAGGGGATGTTAGTGAGGGTTGCGTTTTCACTGGTCGTAATCTGGGTCTGTATGTGAGTAATCTGGTTACTTTGAATAGGGGGTTTAATCTGTGGTTTGAATCTATCATGCATCTCCGTCGTGATATGGTTACTGATATCATTTGTATCATAGAGAACTCTACCATCTTTGGTTGTGAAAGAGCTAGTGTGACTTCTAGAGTTTCTAATTTTGACTACGGATTGATAGTATTTGGTGTTCCTATCTCCTAGTTTAATATGTTTCATCTTTGACCTTTGCCTCCAAAACTTAATGTTGAAATCCATCAGTGCCGTTCTCTTGGTTTCCAATCTTGTTAACTTTCTCAGCTCGTTGGGTGTGAGAGTTCCCCAAGGGAGTTGTACTTGTAGTCGTTGTATGTTGTTCTCTACAGTTTGCAACTGTCTCTGGATATTGTTACAGCTGTTATTCTTGCACCAAATCTTGATGTTATTCTTTAGTAGATTTTGTTTTTTCATGAAAGAATAGGCAAAGGAGCCAGTAAGCTTATTCTTCCAAACATTGTTTACCATGGTTTCCATCATAGGATAACCAGCCCATGCCATTTCGAATCTGAAGGGTGTTCCTTTGCTCTCAACTTGGCAACCTAGTTGTATTGCAATGGGACAGTGATCAGAAGAGTAGAAGGGTAGATGCTCAGTTTTGACAGATTTGAAATGTGTGATCAGCTCATGGCTTGCTAGCATTCTATCAAGCCGTTCATAAGTATTGTTTGGAATGTTTTTGATGTTTTTCTTCTAGGTGAAAGGTGAGCCAGTGAAGGGTATTGTTTGAAGGTTGAGATCCTCTTTTAATTCTCTAAGTCTACGGAATCTATAAGGTGGGGGAGAGCTCCCACCAAGTTTTTCAGATCTGTGCTCTAAGTCATTTAGATCCCCTATTATTAAGAAGGGAAGTTTATGTTGCTGTAAGGAGTAAGTAACCTCAAACCAGAAGACATCCTTCTCGTTTTCAACTGAAGGTGCATATACCAGGAGAATGGCCAACTCTTTATGGTCTATACTAATCTTGAGCATGCAAAATCTAGGATGTTGTTCTAGCACCGTAGGTTTATTAGCAGTTAAGTGATTTTTGAGGAGGATCCATATACCTCCTTTGGTACCAATTGAGGGAATACATAGAGCTTTGCTAAAGCCTGAGGTGAGCAGTTGGTAATCAGTTGGGGGAATCCCAGTTTTTGTCTCAATTAGTGCTAGGATATCCAGTTTCCTGGTATTTGTGATTAGTTTGATTTCCTGCCACAGGAGTGGTCTTTCGAACCTCTTATGTTCCAGTATCCAATTCTTATCATAGGGGGGGTTGTTAGCTAT
The DNA here is from genome assembly GCA_963922045.1 of Persicaria maculosa. NCBI lineage: Eukaryota > Viridiplantae > Streptophyta > Magnoliopsida > Caryophyllales > Polygonaceae > Persicaria > Persicaria maculosa. The sequence goes on from OY998258.1 coordinate 20,640,827, forward strand.
GCTACATAGCTTATGGATTGAACCAGACCTTCTTATCTGGCAACAGCATTTATCTAGCTGTTTGAGTGGATTAATATGATAAGATAGCATCATAGTGTGATATGGGTGATCAGTAGAGTAGTGCTGGAGAAAGTATGAGCTGTTGTGATTACCTGAAGAAGATTGTCTATTTGCCTTGGTGCCTCCTTGCACATAAGATCTTGAGTCATGTTCTTCTGGACTGTACTTGTAGTTGTTTCTGTTCTTGTTCTTGGTGTAAGGTTTGTTTGTGAACTGTTGTTGGGAAGTTTTGGTTTGACTGTCCACCACAAGAAACCCAACAACAGGTTTCGTGGGGATATCAGTCGAGTTTTGTAGAGAGTTTTGTGGAAGATACTTACATTGGTTGCCTGCATAGGCCCTTGAATGGTCCATTGAGTTCCTGAGGTTAGTATAAGGCAAGGCAGTAATAAAAACACACAACCAAATTGACATATAATGATCATATGTGATGATAAGATAGCTAAAGGATATAGTTGATATATAATGGGAATGGTAGAGTACCCAAGAGGGACACAAAATGTGACTCCCGCCAGGACAGAACACTGGGAGGAGCCACCAAAACCAAGTCCAAGCCATAGACAAAACAACATAAAAAACTAGAAACATAACATTAAAAGCAGTAGCAGCTAGATGGATGATCAGGGTGTTGGAGGCATATAACAGCCTAGTATTATTCATGTGATTATAATCACTATGGATATAAAGCAAAGGACCCTGGATCAGATTGGCCATCAACATTACACCTTCTTCTTCTTCGACTTCTTAGTAGCTGGTGGATTGTTTTCATTCTGCTCTTCTTCATCCTTTCTCTTGGTCTGATCAGTGGATTGAGACATCTCAGCATCTTCAGGGGATCTGATGACAATACCCCCCATTTTTTTAACCATGGTGCTATCAGATTTGAGAGAGAGTCTTGATTCTTCAGATTGAGCTCCAGTATCTATCATTTTCCCTTTCATTTGAGCTTTGATCAGGTCTTCAAAGGCATTCTCAGAGATGAATGTGGGAGCAGTGGTGTTGGAGGGACCAGAGGTGTTCATAATGGAGTGGAGGATGGATGGGGCAATCACAAAAGGGGTGGTAACAGCTTCGGCTGACAACTTAGCCACATGGGCATTGTTGAGAGCAATGAGGTGGTTGATCAACTCATTTGGGTAAGAAGGACTGGCAAGCTGAGTGGTAGTGTACTTGGGGGTGGAGTTGCTGGGACAGGAGGTAGAAAGGAGACCAAAATCTCCAACTCTTGGTTGCATCACTTGGCCAACAGGGGGCTCAGGTTCCATGGAAGGACATTGGGGTAGGGTGCTAGGCATATTAAAGAGTCTGGGATCATTTCTAGTGGGAGTGAAGGCTGCAGGGAGAGCTAAAAGATCCACATTTGGATTTTCTTCAAGGACAAGATTGAACTTCCTAGGTCTAGGGGCATTAAGAGGACAATCATCATAAGAGTGATCATACCCACCACAGCACCCACAACCATCCGAAACTTTCTATTTGTGATTATCATTTATGAACATTTTGACGGTAATGTTCTCATTTATTTGAATGTTTGGTAATTGTAATATTCCTTCGAGTGGCTCTTCGTCTAACCGGCCACATGCCTTTCTAAAAAAATAAATATTATGAATATCGGTATTAGTTGGGCTTTCTACCCTAGATAAATTTCTTAAATTAATAAAATCACTCACATAATACAAAATTACACAAAAAGCACCCATATGAAAAAATAATAATTCAATAATCCCCTAATTCAAACAAAATTAAAAAATAAACTTATGTCAAACTTGTAAAAATGCATGATCTTAAAAAATTAAAATGAGATCTATTATTTAAAAATAATTTTATACATTATCATATTTTCTATTGCTAAAAGATCTATTTTATAAATCAATAGTTATAATTTACATAAGATCAGTACAAGAGTGAATTTTTTTTCAAAATATTCACTAAAAGATAAATAATTATAAAAATATTCACACTTTCAAACTATTTACGAAAATATTCATTTTTATCAGATCTGGCAGAAAAACGCGGTCTCAGGCCGCGTTTTATTTGTAAGGTCAGAAATTAAAATTGGGTGAAAAGGGGTGAAAAAATTGCTAACCAAAAGACGCGGTCTCAGACAGCGTCTCTTTATTTTTTTTATTTTTTTTCCAAGGAAAATTGAAACGGGGAAGAAGGCCCGGAGAGAGGCGGAGGAGAGAGGAAGGGGCAGACGGAGCCGTCTCCGGCAAGGGAAGAAGAAGGTGGACGCCGGTGGGAGGGCGAAGGCGCGAAGCTCCTCTGTCTCTCCGATCGATAAAATAAGGGGAAGAGGATGAATAGGGGCGGTGGTTGGGATCCGGGCGGCGACGACTCCGAAATCAGGTCGGGATCCGACCGGCGGCTCCTCTGCAACTTTCGATCGAGTGCCCGATTCCACCAATTTTTTGTTAGATCGGGTTTTCTACATGTTCTAGATCGGATTGGGCGTCATTGGGGATTTAGGTGGAGGCGGAGGAGAGAGGAAGGACAGGAGGGAGAGAGAGGAGAGGGCCGGAGGCTCGGTCATGGGAGGCGAGGCGAGGCGATGGCGGCCATAGAGGATGTGAGGCGATGTCGGCCATGGGAGCCCCCATTTTCGGAAGTTAGGGCGGGATGGTGGAAGCGGAGGTCAGTGGTAGCGGAGGTCGCCGATGTGGAAGAACGACCCCAGGGCAGAGCGAGGGCTGGTGGCAGCGGAGGTCGGGCAGAGCGAGGGTGAGCGGGGAGGAAGGGCGGTGGCAGAGGAGGCGGTGGGCTGCAGTGGCGGATGCCGGAGATGGGCAGGGGATGTTAGGGCCGGGCTCCAGGTCGACGGCGACGCGGAGGAGGAGCCGACCTTGCACATCGGGGGAGTTAGGGTTGGGGGTTGCTTCCGACGAGGTCGCGGGCGACGAGGACGACGAGATTCCCTCTCCCGACCTCCAATCTGGCACCGACCGTTCATTTCCCCGACGAGATTCCCTCTCCCCGGCCTCCATCCTCTGCTCCCATCTCCCTCTTTCGTTCTGGAATAAATGAAACGCGGCCTGAAGCCCCGTTTCAGGGTTTAGTTTACTTTTTTTTTTAATTTAAAAATAAAAAAAAAAGTAAAAACGCGGTCTTAGATCGCGTTTTTCTGATTTCTCTACAAATTTTGAATATTTTTGTAAATATTTAGAACTTGTGAATTTTTTTTGTAATTTTTTATTTTTCTTTGAATATTTTGAAAAAAAAAATCTACAAGAGTATCATATTATTTTCAGTATTTTTTTATCATATCTTTTACTATTTATTTTTAAAAAATCTATTTTATTTTATTGTTATAAAAGTTCTATGTTTTTAATCTATGTATAGTTAGTATTTTTTATATAATCTTTTTTCCTAAATGCTATGGAATTCAAGTGAAAAATCATTTCTCAAGAGTCATCACGAGTTACTGCATATATTATATGTCCAGTATTAGTTTTAGTATATATAAAATAATATGAACCAAAAAGAAATTATATGTAAAATAATATATATAGAATAGTTGTATAGATCCACAATTCCACATGCATAGACAGACATATATAAATTTAGATTTTTATAAAATACGGAGTATGTTGTTAAGAAAAATATAATTAGGGGTTGAGGATTTGGCTTAAAGTTTAACTTCATTTTTTTTATTTTTAAAAAAGGGTTTTTTTACAAGGCAATTACTTTGGGATGGTTAATTGCGGTAGAGCGTCATGAAGAACGAAAACATCGACCTCAACTGAAAGAGAGACTCGGGGTTGGGGATTTGGCTTAAAGTTTAACTTACATTTTTTTATTTTTAAAAATGGGTTTTTTTACAAGGCAATTATTTTGGAGTGGTTAACCACGGTAGAGCGTCATGAAGAACGAAAACATCGACCTCAACTGGAAGAGAGGCTTGGGTGAACCTGTCGGCAATCCGATTTCCCTCTCTGAAGGTGTGAGAGAAGATGATTCGTCCGAATGCCCTACACATCCCGAGAGCATTCGGAAAAAAATGGTTTATGAGTGGGAGTGATTTCATGTAATTTTTATATTGCTTGGGTAATTTTTTAATTTAAAAAACTCGTTCAGGGTATTAAAGACAACTAATTTTAAAGTTATCATGATATTTTATGAATAATACAAAGATAGAATTTATTTGTACCTGTGACTCTGTCCCTAAAAGATCATGATATTTAGAGCACGTAACCTATGACAAATTATGAATGTTTATTTTTTAGATGCAATTTAATAAAAATCTTAATTATATAATAATTCTAACAAGTACTAAAATTCTAGTATGTCACAAAAAAAAAGGTACAAAATTCTAGAAATGGAGGATAAATTCGAGTAAACATGAAGACCAATTTGAAGGTGTAGATGGAAAGGGCTAGTGGATCACCTGTACGAGAACAAGGGGACCATACCATATTGGCAAAAAAGGAAGATTCATTGTGAGAAAGTGTAGGCCTCGAGAAATTACCCAATTATGGAAGAAGTATGTGGCCCACATGGTTGCTTCATTATGGTTCGTCTTTAGTGGGGGGAGAATAAGTATTTAAATCTCTTGCAACATGTGTGTTTCAATTGATTCATCTATATGATCAAATCCCTATTATGTATGCCTAAATACCACAATGCATATATTATGAATGTCTTTAGATAATTAAAAAAAAATTTCTATCATATATTCTAAGGACATATGATAAGACACTGAATTAAAAAAGATTTCTTACAAAAAGACAAACGATCCTAAAAATCTAATTAAAAAAATATTAAACTAATTCAAATTTTAATTTTTTTTTTCAAATTTAGGGTCTTATTCTATACTCTTTGGACATAGGATAGAAAAATCGTTAAAAAAAATATGAGAAAAAAAAAAACAAAAGTGGGGTTTTCTTCCTTTTGTAAGAAACAAAAATCTAGTATAAGATGATCAAATTTGATTTTCCTTTTTTAAAAAAATATTAAGACACTCAATTCAGGTGTTTTGTTGTGATGGATCTAATAAATCAAATTGATATGGGTATGGTAAAAAAATTTCTAATGTTAATCATGATTTTTGAAACCGTAATAATTATAGTCATAAAAGTGTTACGGTTGCCAAATTTCTTATTGTTTTATAGATACATTTTTAATTAAAGATACACATACACACTTTTAAAAAGAAAGAAGATAATGTGAAATCTATATTGGTTGGAATTGAAAAAAAAAATTACATAGATATTCCCATAAAGTGAATTGACATTTGGGGAATCAATTTTAGTTTGTATATATATTTTTTTAAATCAAGTCACATGAAAATTATGAAATTGAATGAATGAAGTGGCATTTTCAAGCGTAAAAACCACTAACCAAATATGGAGAATTTTTTAGCCAAACACGAAGAAATGGATGCATCATCAATCAATTTCACCATTTTGTTTCCGAATCCGGAGATAAATTGATTTACCGACTAAAACACTTTATGAATACAACACTTTTGTCTTTAGTTGCATGAATGGTAACACACTACGACATATCGCAATCCAAGCGACGGAAAGTATCTCATTTGTCGCTTGAATGTACTTTAGGCGACGGATATAAAATGCCTCGTCGCTCTTTATTTTTTTAATTTTTTTTTTGAAATGGGAAAATTTTGGTACAATGGGACACCCCCTTCAGCCAAGAGCATCCCGAAGGATAAGATCAGTGAGCTCAGGGTCGGGTAGGAACGACGACCCTAAAAAGGCATGGCCATGATGCGTCAGACGGTCGGCAACCATATTAGCATTCCTGTAAATGTGATAGATTGAGGCTGATACAAAATGACACATAGAGAGGACAAGATCAGAAATGATCATTTCAACATCTCTCGGAGGTGACCAAAGTCCTTTTAGACTATTGATAATGGAGAGGTTGTCACCTTCAATGAGGAGGTGGGTAATGTCCCGATCCAAGGCAGCATGGATACCAGACCAAAGGGAAAACCCCTCTGCACCAATAACAGAGTTAAAGGGAGAGGGGCTCAAACCCGAGCAGATGGGTTGCCCCTTGATTATCTCGGATAATGAAACCAAAAGTACCTATGTTTGTAGTGGAGAGAGCTCCATCAAAATTTAGCTTATAATAATTTGGGTGTGGTTTGGTCCATTTGGTAGCAGATCGTTTGTTTTTGAAGTGATTGTAGGAATGTTGTTGGGTCCTTTCATCAGTCTGGGTTTTGGCTTTATTCCAGACGTATATTTTTTCATTAGTATAAGCAGCTATGGTTCTGGGGTCAGGCGTTATATTGTCAAACAGAGCTTTGTTTCTAAAGAACCAAACACACCACCAAATAGTGGCAAGCAGTTTGGTGAATTGGTATTGACCTAAGTCCTTCCTTATAGTGTTTAATATATCAGAGATGTTTTGTGACTGAAATTGAATTCTTTAGAGTTTAGCCGATAGATTCCGATCGATAATATCCACAGTTTCTGTGGTGATTGGACAATCTAGAAGTACGTGGGGGCAAATCTTCGAAACAAGAATCACATAGATGGCAGTTTGTTGGTACGCCCAAACCTCGATTGGCGAGCTTTACCGACGTCGGGAGTCCATTTTTTTGATAGACGCTAGAGGAATCCCTTAATTTTAGGGAGCAGCTCTAGTTGCCATATATATCCAGTTTAGGTTTGATCAGAAATGTTGTTTAGCGGAGTGAAGCATGTCAATAACTGACTTGGTAGAAAACCAACCATTCTTACTTCATTTTCAGTAAAGCCTATCCTGATTGATGTTTTGTGGGATTGGTATGAGAGAGATGGTGTTGATAATATTTTCGTCCTAATTGGTCTTTCAGTTCCTCATTGAGATCAGTGTCCTAGGTTTTGTTGTTTTGGATGAAGTGATTGACTGTGGTAGAAAGGTTTAAATTAGAGTTATGCTTAGCGAGTTCAACTAGAGGGACCTCTCCGCACCATAAGTCAGTCCAGAATTTAATGGCTTCACCATTACCAATGGACCATCTGATGCCATTTTTTAAGGTTGGGATGATGTTTGATAGCTTAGTCCATTGCTAGGAGGAGCTGCCTTTTCGTTTATATTGTAGAATGCTTTGGTTTTTTAGGTATTTCTGTTTGATAATCGTGACTCAGGGTTAGAGGGTTCTGCTAAGATCTTCCAAATTAGTTTGAGTTGAAGAGCAGTGTTCATGTCTTCCGAGTTGCGGAGGTCCAGACCGCCATTAAGTTTGGACTTGCAGACCTCAAACCAGCCAATTAGAGGTTTATGCCTAGGTCCTTTGTTGCAAAGAAAATTTCGGTTAATTCTATCGAGTTCAATGTGAATGGATGTGGGTAGCATGAAATATTGCATTAAATGCAGAGGTTTGGCTGCGAGAGTTGATTTAATTAATGTATATTGTACTTGTTGAGAGATGGTGTTAGCCTTTCATTTGCCCAGTTGTGTTTTAGTGGAATTAAGGATATCTTTGAATGTGTCCTTAGAGACACACCCACAAATAATAGAGCATCCTAGGTAATTTTCGACGCGTCGCTCTTTATTGTAATACTTGAATTCTTAAACTTAACCTTCAGTTTTTTCCCCCTTAAAGTTGTACGAGATAGACCAAATCGATAAAGAAATGATGGTTTTCATTAAGGGAAAAGCCCATAATCGGTACTTGAATTAATGAAAATACCAATGGCGTAGATACTTTTTTTAATAGGTTTTTCTATCCTATGTCTTAAGAGCCTAGGATAAGACCTTAAATTTAGAAAGATTACCTACTAAAAAGGCAAGCGGCCCTAAAAATCTAATAAAAAAAATACTAAAATAATTAAAAAAAAAATTCTAAATTTAGGGCCTTATCCTATATCCTTAAGTCATAGGATAGAAAAATCGTTTTTAATTACATAATAATTATATGTTTTCTTTATCACAAAAACAATTTTTTTTTTTTAGGATTTGTGTAAGAGCAATCACGGAAACCAATCTAAGAACACGAACCTAATGAACAATAATTTTAGGTCGAAGCCTCTCAATTACATGGCAGAAGAGCATCTCAAGAAGAGACATTCAGCTCCTTTAGTGTAAGAAGCCTTAGACGCTTACTTCCCGGGTAACAACGTACAGGAAGAAACAAGTAGTAAGTGACTTGTTTTGATATTCTTATAACTCAATTTATGTTATCGAGTGACTACAATAAGCTATGTCGTTGCTTAGAGAGTTTGTTTGGTCGCATTATAATTGAAGCGATAAACAAAACTAATCCCATGAATTCCATTGGTCGTCTTTTAGGGGCCTTGACAATATCAAGCAACGACTAAAATGTTCGTCGCTTCACGTGACTTGCGAGCCACTTCGGCTCTTCACACCCTCTGTCGCCTAAACACTCTTGGGACGGCGTCCATGTGACTACCTTTTAGGCGATGACCAACTTTTAGGTGACTTCAATTTGTTATGACCCGAGCTTGATAGGGGGAAGCTAAGCTTCCATGGTGATAGAGAATTGAGGGAGATAGAAGAAGGAAAGGAGAAACAGAGGGTTCAGAAAGAGATAGGGAAGAAGAAGGTAGGAGGAAGATACGTAATTCATTTCATGGATAGTCCTGTACACTACAATTGTGGGTATTTATAACCCAATACCCCCTTCTCTACTAATAACCATTCTAATCCCTAATAATATTCCAATACCTAACACAAGCTCGCTCAAGTGACAAGATAAGATCCGTCATCGCCTGAATTGCAGCCTGGTGTAGTGTCAACTTCAACATTTCTAAGCTAACATTCATTATTGAAGAAGAAGAAGAAGAAGAATATAAGTTCCATATTCTTTCACGAATCTTATTTAAAGGCCACTTTTGCATTCATTTTTTTAGGGTGTTGTTATATACACCACAAATCCAAGGTAAAAAATGCACATCCTTAAGAACGTGCAAGCCTTGTGACTAATTAACATTAAAAAAAATTAATTAACCCTTTTTAATTATGCACATCCTCATAATTTGGGGTGTATATAGCAAATACGTTTTTTTTATCATGAAATGTACATGTACTTTATGGGAATTTAATTTGTTTCATAGGACTAATTTTAATATATATAGGCCTGGAATTGCACTACTATAATTATCCCTCTCCATTTTATTGTTGTGATATAACTTTTGGAGTGTGAGTCGATCGAATAGTATAAAACACTTAGTACTTCAACAATGTGAGCATATTCGAGAAGGAAAAAGATTCACAACTTTCACAACACTAATTGGCAGGGATAGATGTTGATCGAACACAGCGGCGGATCCAATGGTGGGCGGGGTCGTCTACCCCGATCCGCAAAAAATATATATGTGTTATATAAAAAAAAATTGAAAGATAAAGTACAAACTACCCTTACTCCTTAGTAGCTTAGTGATTAAGTCCGTCCCATTTTAAATACAATTCAATCAACCATCATTTAAATCCCACAATTCAAATATTTTTTATTTATTTTTTCCTCAATCCATTTTTTCATTATTTTAAAATTCTTATAATTTATTTGGTATTTTACAATTAAATAATGATAATTTTTCTTACAAATTTAAGATATTCTCTTCAAATATTTTTTTTAAAAAAATATTTCTAATAAAAATAATACTTCATCCGTTAATTAAAACATGTCGTTTTAGGCAGATCTAGAGAGTAATCAACCTCAACTTCAAGCAAAGCACTCGATCAAGCAGAAATCTGCACTCCAACAGATTTTCGCAAAATCTCAGTTTGCGAGCACCACTAGCTCTGATACCATGTAGAGACGAAGAACAATTTGGAAATTTTGTGTATTATGTAAAACCGCAAAGAAAAGTTGAGGGGAGATTACACCTTATATAATGACAACTAACAACCTCTACACTAAGCTACTCTAAACTGAAGATAAACCAACTATAACAAACTATTCTAACAAACCCGAGCACCTAACCATTGGACTTGATATGAGGTCGGGCCTTCGGCCCAATACATCCTTCTACAAGCTCGGTCTCTCCTCTTTTCGCCGCCTCGATTACCTCGGACTCCCTTCGATCTGTTCGCCTCCTCCCTTCTCTGACGACCACCATTCCCTGGATCAAGAGCTTCTTCTCCGGCTCCGATGTCTTGTATCCCTTTGCCTCTGATATGTTCGCCGACTCTATCGAGTCGCCTTGGTCGTGGCTCACCTAGATCATAAATTGCAGGTAGGTCTCACCTAATTTGCATCTGACACTGCCTTCACCTCTGCCAATCTCACCTTCGCATCTGCAATTGCAACGATTCTCCATCAACACACAATAATCTAGATCTGAAATTCGAAAACCTAGATTCGGAAGGCAAGTAGATATACGGATCAATTTCGCCTCCTCCTGGGGGACAGCGTTAATCTCCGCCACTATCAACAACCACATCGCCGACGTTCGATTCGACGAGCTGTCAGCATTAGCGAAGTCCTATTCATCGAGGTAATCGATTTTGAAAATCAAAGAGGATCGAGAACGCGATCGAGCGATCAAGATGGATGTTGATGATGTTTGTGTGGTGCTCGCACTTTTCTGCTTCTTTATCGAGCTCCATTCGCACTTTTCTGAACTCCGGACCAGGGAATGATGGATGAGTAGTTGTTGCTGCTGCTAAGTGCTCTACAATGGTTTTTTGTTTCATTGAACTTTTCATAATTACAAAAAGATGACCATCTTTTATATTTACGTTCATAGTCCAAACTTTATGTGTTTATATTGTTTTCCACATCTTTTTTTAATGTATTTTCGGGTTGTTCTTGGTGAATTTGTTGTCCTCATAATTGTTGTCCGCATCATTTTCGGGTTGTTCTATTGTTGTCCGCTTTTTTCATGCATGTTAGTGGTGAGAGCTGAAGAGTCATAGTAGATAACCCAAAGTAATAAACTATACTCTAGAAAGGGGGGGGGGGGGGTGAATAGAGTATGGTCGATTTTCGCAGTATCAGAGTCAAGACCTTGAGATCGTATCAAATGTCTTGTAACTGAGCTCAAGATCTTATCAATTTGCTTTGAACTGAATTTGACCTTTGCGAAAATTCAACTAAACAAATGCAGAAATTAAATAACTGAAATTAAAGCAAGGACACACGAATTATTAACAAGGTTCGGCAGAAACTTGGCCTACGTCCCCGCCTAGGGTTATCCAACCCGTAGGATTCAAAAGCACTATTATGTCACACTCCTTATGGATCCTAGATACAACCTAGAAGAACTTCCCTTCTTCTACCTCCCGAAGCCTAACCCGCTTCTATATCTAGTCAATCCAAGATCTCGTGAAATATAACGCAGTAAAGTAAAGGACTTGGGAGAGCTTGAAGATCGATTGCAGTGAAGACGTTGGAGATTAGTGAGTAAGCTTGTATATTCCACTGTTGAACTTCGATCTTCTTATATAGGTGCTGCTTGAACTTTGTTCGTGGGGATCTTCAAGAGAGCGTTTGAATTTTTGTTCCACCACGTCTGGAGAGAAGGAGGGAGATTGACGTTGGAGAAGATCTTCTTGTACCCACTTGGATACTCGAAGATCCTCCCATTCAAATCTTCCTCTTCTAGAAGCAGCATCCGGTTGAAGGCAATTTGGACATAATGGATTGGGTCGGCCCTGCAGGTTAGTTCATCTAACAACAAAAGGCCCAATAATATAATAAAGTTATATAGCATAAAGTCTAAACATAATATGGATAATGAGCAATATAGAATAGGTTTTGACTTTCATCAAACCCATAAAATACTATGGTAAAGTTTTGTATTGATCAAGGTGGAGTCCCCTTGATGGAAGACAAAACCTATTCGTCCCTGCATGTTAGTATATACATATAAGATCAATAATACCCGTAAATCAAATGTTGGATCAAGGTTTTAAACATAGGATATATAAACAAACCCAGAAAATAGTTTAAAACCCTGCAGTAGTTTCCATCCAACACAAAAACCAGCAAAAACTAAATCATTCTCCCCCTTTTGTTCTTTCAACAAGAGAAGGAAGTTTGGGTAGAAATGTTTAACACACCACAACAAAAAGTTTTAAAAAACAGTAACCAAGGTCTTGAAAAGATATACGAGAAGGAGGGATGAGAACAGTATCAAAGCCTTGACAATCAGTAGTCCGAATCATCACTTATATCTTCCACCTCTTCGTCGTCTCCAAACCTGGCAGCCCTCTGAGCCCTGATGCTCTCCCAACACTCCTTCTTCCAACGCCCAAAGTGATCTGCAAAGACCTTGTCCTTCATCATCTCTGTGAGGCGCAAGTCGGGCTCTTCGTCTCTGTACTTGTTGACAACGCGAAACTCCTCGACGGTGAGAATTGTAGGCTCGGTGTGGGTTGGGCAAATGATAGGAGGATTACGAACAAGCCTCTCACAATTGAACATCACATTGGTGGCTTTCTCGTTGGTGTGCCGAGCAGCATCCTCAGAGAGTGTTATGATGTATCCTGTTGCTGTGAATGTGAGGGCATTGAGGAGGAACATCTGGTTAATCTTCATGTTCGTCACTGCTAGAAGCTCATATGCCTGGTCCAACCTGTCTAATAGATCACCTTGGAGCTTCGGTACCTCCTACCTTAGAGAATCCATCCCCAATTCTAGATTCTCCAGTCGTTGCTCGGATAGAGCGTGGCCAGAGGCATGCCTGTTTTGAGTGGTGGGCTGCAAGACCCAATTGCCAGCAAGGGTCTTGACAAGTCTCATCCTCTCAAAGCATGCTTCATCAATCTTGCCGTTGTGAGGTTGTTGTTCTTCAAAGGTTCGGTCAATCCCAATGTATTTGAAGATCTTTGGGAGAAGATTTGCAAATGGTAAGGGAGAGGCTCTGGAGGAGGTGAGGGTGTGAGCCATTTGACCGAGGATGATGTTAGGTAGGTGACGGAGGGGAAACCTGTCATTGATCCCGTCAAAGTAAACTCAAACCTATAACTAGTATAGCAATAAGTAAGAGGTCGATCCCACAGGGAAATTATTATTCAAATGTGAATTAAGTGCCAATTAAGTAATCAAAAAGGGGGTTTTTTGTGTGTGAAAGTTCCACCTTTTATCAAAGCAGAGTTTTGTGTGTGAATGCCCTTGTCCCGACCTAATATAGTTACTAGTCCAACCAGTCCTAGCAACCCTTATCAATCGAACAATCCCTAAAGAAGGATTTAACCCAATTGATAGCTTAAAGTTCAGAGATTAGCCAAGGTATTTGCAGTCCCTAAAGAAGGATTTAACAACACATTCAACTTTCTACTCATTCAATTAGTTCAACCAGCCCTAAAGGAATAAGTTTGCCACTTAGGTTAAAGTTCACAACCAGGAATCTACAAAACCTTAGCAATTGAATTGATTCTAACTAGTTGCGCGGGCTAGATAGAATAAAACAATAGACAATCAAGCACAAAGAAGTTGAAGCATTCAAATATAAGAAACAAGGAACGAGAATTAGAAACTCACAATCAATCCAAATAAAGCTTCAAATTGCAGGCAGGATAGATGAGTTTAGTTCCTCATGGAAGACATCGCTCAAAATCTCTAAAGTGTCTGATGAAAGAATAGAATAGAAGTTATGGAAAATAAACTAAAATTGGCCTTATAAAAGATCCAAAGTCGGCCACAAAATAAACAAATAGATCTAGGGTTTTTCATTAATCAAAATACAGCGCATAATCGCTGACGGCAAATGCGGCGGCCGCCGCATGGATGCTGCGGCCGCAGCATTAGCATTTCCTCGCAGCCCTGCTGCATCGGCCCTGGCGGCGGCCGCGGCATACATGCTGCGGCCGCTGCATCGGTCTTTCCCAGAAAATCCCTCTCGAATTTGCTCTTTTTCTCAACAGGAAAGTTGTAGCTCTCTGAAAGAGCTTTCAAACGCATGGTCATAACAGTCAATTGGACAACCATGGCCTCCAGAAAGTGCAAAACAAGTTCAGCATGTCTGGCGACAACTTCTGCAGACTTGTTCTTCGTTTAGGCTCGCTTCTTCTTCTCAGGACCTCTTGAGATCTTCATGTAAGCTTCTTCGATCAACTAGACATTCTCATCCAATGCGTTATCACTTCATGTCTCCTCCTCGGATCCACCCTTACCTGAAATAATCAATAAAAGCGTGTAGATTCCGACTCCGGCAATATAGAGAACTAATATGCAAATCGTTCTTAATCCAACAATGAAATGCATCTTAACTAAGCTAAATGCAGCTTATTATGCCTACCTAAATGCATGCTATCAAATTCCCCAACACTTAACTTTTGCTTGTCCTCAAGAAATGATAGAATGAACATAAATCAACGCATCCCACAAGAAATCCCTTCAAGTTTCAACCTCATCAAAAAGCAACATCATAGCAAGTGAAAACATAAACCAAGCAAACAAACGTCATAGCATGTATTTCAGTGATCAAAGCTTAGAAGTAGACATCATCCAACCTCACCAGAAATATGTGTTTCACTCATGTGTTTAGGCTTTAAGGTACAACTCTCAACTCAATCCAAAATGCACTAAGCTCATAGACATTGATCACCATATCACCAAATATCTACCAAAATGTCATTACTTGCGGGACACAATAAAGACAACTAAATAAATGTGACACTCTTTTTTTTTTCTTTTTTTTCTTTTCTTTTTTTTTTCTTTTTTCTTGTCTTGGTGCTTCCCTTACGCGAGGCGCAAACATGGGTGTCATGAATGACCCCGGTCTATCAACACCTCAACCTACTAATATGAAGTCCACTTGAACATCTTTTGACGCAAGTTGCAAACATGGGTGTCATGAATGAACCTGGTTACTCAATGATCAAGCTTTCTTTCCTAGTGGATAGTTTTCAACACCTTTTTGCGCAAATCATACCCATGGGTGTCATGCATAGATCCGGTTACTAAGTTCATCAACCATTGCCACCTTATTCACTAAATATGCACAAATTCAAACAAAAGACTCAAAATATAAACATAAACTCCGCAAGCAACAAAATGTGAGTCGATCTTGAAAAGCAGATACTGCAGTCAATGCCAAAAGGTAGCAACACAAGGAGAGTAATTCACACAATTGAGCAAAAGAATTCAAATAAGGTCAAACATTCTCACAGGGTCATGTTTTGAGGACTTCAATCATACTTTAGCTCAATCATACATGCTCAATTATATTTTCTAGCTCATGTCCCACAAAAATCAAATCTAGATAAGGCCAAAACATCCAAAACTCCATGGGATTTATGTGATTATGCTTGAAATTTAAATTAGAGGACAAACTAAGCTAGATGGGTATTTGAATAACACATATGTATGCAATGCATGCTTATTTTTGGATTTTTTTGATTTTTTTTTTAAATACGAAAATTGAAAATTAAAAATTAACTAAACTAAACAGAAATTACATAAACTTAAACATGATGCAAAAAATTAAATATGATCTCCTATATGCATCTATATATACAGAATTCCTCTCCCCCACACTTAAAGTTTTCATTGTCCTCAATGAAACAATAAAGACAAGAAAAGTAAATCAAATATAATCGGGGTGAAGGAAAAGAAAAAGGAAAAAGAAAGAAAAACTTACCTCGGGTTGCCTCCCGAGAAGCGCCTTTGTTTAATGTCATTGGCCTGACTTATTCTCAATCTCAAGATCTTAGCTATCAGACATCGTCAAGACCCTCAGTAGCCTATCATATTCCTGTGCACACATCTTACAAGGCACATCATAGCACAATAAATTGAAATCATAAAATGTGGAACTCAAGAACCCTTTCAATCTATCAAAGAGTCTAGCATGACTCTCTACAGAAGGAATATGATACCACCAACACAGTTCCGCTGGTGGCTTCTCAAAATAACAATCAAAATGATAAACATAATCACCATTACCTTCAAAATTGCAAAAGTTTACCTTTATTACCTCTTGAGCCTCAACTGATGGCTCTAGACCTAGTTCATCAATGGGCGAGCTTAGAATGGATGTTGCAGATGGAGTAGGAGACACATCACATGTAACCTCATGCGTCGACTCTTGAGATTCCAAGTCAGGAAGCACTAGACCCTCTCCTCCATCGTCGAAGACACTATCGTTGTCTGCAACCAATTCCTTCTCATTCGGCATGTCATTGTCATGTTGAAACCACATAGGAGGGAATGAACTAAGTGTAATGACTTCGATAAGATCTTCCATTCTTGCATCCTTTAAAGACTCAAGGGGTGGTGGGGTGGGTTTCTCAAAATCAAGGGAAGAAGACGTCGATGGAGGCTCATTAGTAGAAGTGCGGCGATCGCTGCCCTCCTGCGGCGGTTGCCACTCCTCAAAATTTTCACCCTCCGTTACGAATTCAACTCCTTCTTCTAAGCCCCTTTCCTTCTCACCTTTTGCACTTAAAATTTGAATGAGTTTGTTCATCTGATTCTCCAAGTTCTTACTACTCTCAGCTTGCTCTTGCAACACTTGTCTAAGGCTATGGAATGGATCCTCCAGGTATGTGACAGAGTTCTCCATTGGCGGAGGAGACGTGGTGAGCAATTCTTCTTGTGCAACATGGTAATCCATATAATAGAAAAAATCCCACAACTCCGACAATCCTCCTAACCGCTTCAGGCCTCCGTTACTCAGGTGCGCAGCAAGCGCTCATGTCTCAACAGTTATCCCATCAATTATGCACATAATCATATCCCGGATGCTGAATTGATAACCCCATGAACCAAGGTCGTCAAAATACTCATGCAATCTCCTAAAGTATTGGTGAAAGTTCTCACCTTCAAACTGCGCTAATCTCAACATCTTGAAAAAGTTAGTAGCAAGGGTGTTGTGAACCGTAAGATAGGTTCACAAGAAAGTTAGATATATAAAAAAAATTAATAAATACACACAACTATGAAATAAACTTGATTCTCCGGCAACGGCGCCAAATTTGACGGAGGGGAAACCTGTCGTTGATCCCGTCAAAGTAAACTCAAACCTATAACTAGTATAGCGATAATCAAGAGGTCGATCCCATAGGGAAATTATTATTCAAGTGTGAATTAAGTGCCAATTAAGTAACCAAAAAGGGGGTTTTTTGTGTGTGAAAGTTCCGCCTTTTATCAAAGCGGGGTAAGCAAGCAAAGTAAATGGATTTGGTTTTAGACAATTAGGAGAAGTGATTCTACCTACAATTTTCCACTTTATTGGATTGAAGCGATCCTTGTAAATTCTTCTCGTCCTATTAAGTTTCCTATGAATGCCCTTGTCCCGACCTAATATAGTTACTAGTCCAACCAGTCCTAGCAACCCTTATCAATCGAACAGTCCCTAAAGAAGGATTTAACCCAATTGATAGCTTTAAGTTCAGAGATTAGACAAGGTATTTGCAGTTACTAAAGAAGGATTTAACAACACACTCAACTTCCTACTCATTCAATTAGTTCAACCAGCCCTAAAGGAACAAGTTTGCCACTTAGGTTAAGGTTCACAACCAGGAATCTACAAAACCTTAGCAATTGAATTGATTCTAACTAGTTGCGCGGGCTAGATAGAAAAAAACAATAGACAATCAAGCACAAAGAATTTGAAGCATTCAAATATAAGAAACAAGGAACGAGAATTAGAAACTCACAATCAATCCAAATAAAGCTTCAAATTGCAGGCAGAATAGATGAGTTTAGTTCCTCATGAAAGACATCGCTCAAAATCTCTAAAGTGTCTGATGAAAGAATAGAATAGAAGTTATGGAAAATAAACTAAAATTGGCCTTATAAAAGATCCAAAGTCGGCCAAAAAATAAACAAATAGATCTAGGGTTTTTCATTAATCAAAACGCCCCGCATAATCGCTGACGGCAAATGCGGCGGCCGCCGCATGGATGCTGCGGCCGTAGCATCAGCATTTCCTCGCAGCCCTGCTGCATCGGCCCTGGCAGCGGCCGCTGCATCGGTCTTTCCCGGAAAATCCGTCTCGAATTTGCTCTTCTTCTCCACAGGAAATTTGTAGCACTCTGAAAGAGCTTTCCAACGCATAGTCATAATAGTCAATCGGACAACCGAGGCCTCCAGAAAGTGCAAAACTAGTTCAGCATGTCTGGCGACAACTTCTGCAGACTTGTTCTTCGTTTAGGCTCGCTTCTTCTTCTCAGGACCTCTTGAGATCTTCATGTAAGCTTCTTCGATCAACTAGACATTCTCATCCAATGCTTTACAACTCATTTCTCCTCCTCAGATCCACCATTACCTGAAATAATCAATAAAAGCGTGTAGATTCCGACTCCGGCAACATAGAGAACTAATATGCAAATCGTGCTTAATCCATCAATGAAATGCATCTTAACTAAGCTAAATGCAACCTATTATGCCTACCTAAATGCATGCTATCAGCAGGTCAGGCTCATAGCTGGTCATCATAAGGTAAAGGATTTCTAGGGCTTGATCAGTGAGGGGTTCCTTGGAATTAGGTATGGGAAGGATACAACGGACGATAATATTGAAGATGATTTTGGCTTCAAGTGTGAGGGCATTGTGGGCAAGCTGACAGGTAGAAGGGGTATCTGGCAAGAAGAATTGCTCCTTAGCCAGTCGTGCACAGTCAGTACTGGAGGCGTTAGAATCAGTGCAGATATCCTCGGGTAATTTGATGATTTTGAAAAGGGTGGAGGCGGTAATGGTAATGGCTTTTCCCTTGACATTGGTCTCAAGTTTGTAATTGCAATGGTCACGGGTTTGGGAGACGTTCACATAGAACAATCTGGTAAGCCGAGGGTAAGCGATGGTTCCAGGGTTCAGGATTTGCCAAAGACAGGTTGATTTAAGAAGGGTTATGTAGGGGAGATCAAGGGATTCAAGAAAGGGAATGACAACAACATCACAACAGATAATTTTCCGAACAATAAAAACATCTAGCCACAACCATGTCTGCTGGTAACTGGAAAACCAAGAAGTAGGGACTCCGAAGCTTACTTGTGGAGAGAAACCAGTTGACATGAACTCGGTCTGAGCAGGAGGTGAAGGGTTGCGCTCTGGCTTGGATTCTTCCACCATTGGCTCCTTCCACTTGGGAGAGGGCGCTTTCTGCTTGTCCTTGCATGGCGCTCTTGACTTTTTCCTTGAAGAATGCTCAGCCTTCTTGTGAACCCTTGCTGCGATCGGAGTGGAATAGGAGTTTGAATCAACGTAGATTTTGAACGGAACCTATCGCTTCTTTGATACTGACTCGGATTTCTTTTTGGAAGAGGAAGGAGAGGTGAAAAGGCGAGAAAATTTCTGGGAGGCCATGAAACCCTTGAGTGAGAAAGAGCGATGAGGGAAAGAGAGCATAAGGGTTTGAGAACAGAGAAGGCGTGAGACGGAGAGAGAACTATGAGGGGTGTGATATGACATAGAGCAACGAGAAGGGGAAACGTTTGATTAAAAAAGGGAATGTATCTTAAACATAAAATCTTTCCACCAAAAATAATAAAGTCGGTAGGAATTTAAAATTCAAAACAAGGTAAAACAAGGATAAGGTTAAAAGAATTTATCCAAAATTGTACCTATGAAGATAAAAATCCGAAGTTTCAAAAATTGATCCAATATACTAATGTTGTCTTGCAAAATATCAAGACCTTAAATCAAGATATAAGACTTTGATATTTTTTAGACTTTGTATCATAGGAGAATTACTCCCCCTACGATAATGCCTCCTTATTTAACATCCCGAAGTCCAATCTTATAAAACTGAACCTGTCCTCGGCAAAAGATTTAGTAAAAATATCCACTAATTGTAGATCAGTAGATATAAAGGAAATAGTAACATCACATTTTTCAACATGATCACGAATAAAATGATGTCTTACGTCAATGTGCTTTGTTCATGAATGTTGAACCGGATTCTTGGCTATGGAGATGACACTTGTGTTATCACACTTTATTGGTATGCCCTTCAACTGTATGCCTAGGTCCTTAAGTTGTTGGGATATCCATAAGACTTGAGAACACCATGCTCCAGCGTCAATTTATTCAGCCTCGGCAGTAGATAGTGCCAATGAGTTATGCTTTTTAGAATGCCAAGTGATCAAGGATGATCCCAAGAATTGGCAACACCCTGATGTGCTCTTTCTATCCACTTTATAACCTGCAAAATTAGCATCGGAATAGCCCATAAGAGAAAACTAGTTTTGCTTTGGATACCAAATATCTAGGTCCTTGGTTCCATTTAAATAATGAAAAATCCTTTTAACAACAATTAAGTGGGATTCCTTAGGGTTAGCTTGAAAACGAGCACACATGCATAAAATGAACATAATGTCTGGCCTACTAGTTGTGAGATAGAGTAATGAACCAATCATGCCACGGTATTCCTTTTGATTGACACTTTTACCGTTTTCATCATGGTCCAAAGAAAGGGTAGAACTCATAGGTGTCTTGGCCACCTTGGATTGATCCATGTTGTACTTCTTAAGAAGATCCCTTGTATATTTCCCTTGATTACACTACTAGAATACTGCAATTAGACATCATGTGATTTAAGTCTGTCAAAAAAACAACAGATGTTAAATTCATCTATTACATCAATAATTTTTTTTGTGATGTTAAAAAATATTTAGACAATTGTCAAATTTTCTGACAGATGTGAAATTGTTTATTCTTAAAAACATTAAAACACGCGCGGGTTTAAAATTTCTAAGTAAAACTGAGCGGGATCGAAGCATGAAGAAAAAAAATTGGAGGGCTTTCAAATTTTGGGGAAAATGATAACACTTGGAAAATTTTCATCTCTCTCCCATAAAAATTTTGGAGGGCTTTCAAAATTTGGGGAAAAATTATAACACTTGGAAAATTTTCATCTCTCTCCACATTCAATTAGACCCCGATCTTCCTCTGCTATCTCAATCACCTCCTTCCATTCCAGCTCCGGCAGCGACCTTCTCCCGCTCCACGGCTCCAGCAACCTTCGTCCACCTCCTCCTCTCTTCTCTGCTACAGCCTCTTCCCCCGGTCACCGCCTCCATCGTTGCTCTTCCTCTCTATAGATCTCAAAACCAAGCCTCCCCCGCCCCACCCCCGAAATCCCTCACTTTCCCTCCAGATCTTAGAGGGTTTCTCCCTTGGCTTCTTCCCTACCTCTTCCAGCAATGTCAATTTGAAATCTTGCATCCAGTCGAAACCCTAGCCAGGTCTGGAGTCCACTGGTTATTTTCGTTGTCTTCTTTAGTGGTCGTAGAAGACGACGGAAACCCTAGCCAGGTCCTGTCAAAGTCTGATGTTAAGAAAAGCATATGCAATTTGTATTGCACATATTGCAACAATGGCGTCCTTTGTACCTCCCGTGTTACCTCTCATGAAGACGAAGGTCATCAACTTTTGTGCTTTCAACTGCAAGGTAACTTCTCTTCTTTCAGTATTCTTAATCTCAACTCTATGTTTGCATTTTCTTGACTGTCTGATCTGCTATGTGTGCAATTCTAGCATGAACACAAGGTTGGCTGTTTCAGATTCCGCCCCTTTCCTGATCAAGTGAAATTTTTAGGATGGGTTTTCTTGACTGTCTGATCTGGATCCCTTATTGTTCTTCTGAATGTTCTTTTATTAGGGTAAACTAATCAAAACCACCTTGATTTAGTGCACATTGCACAAACCCATCCTTAAAATTAAGTGTTAAATCATAAAGATTGAAGTGGCTTAGATATCTAAGGATTGAATTGCCTTAATGGTTAAGTTTTTGGTTGATATAGTAATATAGTAATCAATTGAATTTAATAACCACCTTGTTTTAGTGCACATTTCACCTGATGTTCAATTTTCTTTGCATGTGTCAAGTTTTCCTAGTTATTCTTTAGGTGGTCTGATGGGCTGCAGTATTAAGCTCTCTTCTCAACAAAGGCTGGTTTGGTAACGATTTTATCTTCTCTCATCCGCATCAAAGACATTATTAGCAGTTAGCACAGTCCTAGGATCAGATTTTGAGATGTTTATCTTATAAATAGGATTGTTAGGTTTGTGTTAGTTTTGTCTTGGAACCAAATATCAGAAAAATGTGGGTTCTTGGCGTCTTCCGAACTACTTGTTTTTTTGTTCTCAAAACCATTTTCACTTCATTAAATAAGACTATAAAATCATACCAACGAGTTCTTATCGGTCAATTTGTGTAAAGTATTAGTATATCATGGCTTTTCAATAATTTTTGTCAGGTTCTCATGTTGCTTGTTTTGAAGAAACATACAAGGTATGGTATAGTTTGAATGTCTAAATGAACGTCATCCTTGAATTTCATTGTTTCATTATTACATTTGGGTTCTATATAGCTGGATAAAGACTCCGTGATGAATTGTGGTTGGTCAAGGATGGTTGTGGAATAACTCTTGATATTCCCAGAAAAACTGTATGTTTATTTGTTATTGTTGGATGATGATAAGTTTTCTGTTGCAGTACAGTTTCATGTTTAGCATATTTCAGAAAAACAAAATGGGTTTGATCTTGCCAAACAAATAGAGCCTAATGCTAATAGGAGCTAAAAACTTTCTGGTTGGAAGCTGGAACCCTGGAACAGTGAAACATGTAAAATATGAACTTCGAATGTTAATAATTAAACTAGGTTATTATCTTGTTAATTAATTGAGTCCATTATCATGTATTTCATGGAGCTAAAATCTTTCCAGTGGTAGTGATCTGTTCCATTTGAGGCTGTTTCTGGGTGCTTTTTTCTGTTGTCAAGAGCTGAATTTGCTGTATTTGAGGTTGGTGTTTATTTTTTTCAATAATTTAATCTCTATGTTTGTTCTAGAATATGCTCATTTCTCTATTGTGATAGCATTCCCGTGTTCTTACGACATTCAACTCATTTTATGAATTTAGAATGGTTTTCTCTATTGTGATAGAATTCAAGATTACCTTTTCTCAACCGATGGTCTAATTGGGTTGCATTAGTTAGAACCTTATATTATATTATAGTTATCTCATTCCATGGTTTGTTAATCATTATTTCTACATTACAAGGAATTCAAAGTACAAAAATCGACGTGTCTACTAAATTCCCTCGGTTTGAATTGTCTAATTCACAATCTATATCCAAAGTTGTTATGAGAATTTAATCCTCGTTTTAAATGTCTAATGATTCTAATCCACAATCTATATCCATGCTCCTTTTTTGTTTTGCTCATTTTTTTTACAGATCTATATTTCTAAGGTTCTTTGGGTTTCTTTTTCTTTCATTTATGTGTCTGAATTTAAGGGTTCTGTATTGGATGTCGAGCACCAGATCTCGGCGGAGCTCCAATTAAATTGAGAACTTTTTTTATCCAACAAGGCTAGATCTAGGAGAAAATAAAAGCTCAGAAGGGTTGTGTTATGGCGAAGGTGGGTGGGCGATGGCCTGAATCGGGGTTCTTGTTGCTGTAAGGTATGTCTCTCTTTGTTCCTATTGTTTTTCTTGGTTTACAAGGTGGTGGAGGGTGTAGGTCTTGTAGTTTTGGGTGAGAAGAGATGTTCGACGACAAT
Source organism: Persicaria maculosa (assembly GCA_963922045.1). Lineage (NCBI taxonomy): Eukaryota > Viridiplantae > Streptophyta > Magnoliopsida > Caryophyllales > Polygonaceae > Persicaria > Persicaria maculosa. Next base: position 20,664,255 of record OY998258.1, read on the forward strand.
GTTTAGGGTGTTGGAGGGTCTAGATCTGGTTGTTTTAGAGCCTTCTTGTGTTATCTCCCTGTAGTGCTGGTCTCGACTGAGAAAGACGAGCAAGTTACACAGTGCTCCTCACTTGTACCGCAAATGATGAATACTACACGAAAGACGAGCAAGTTACGTGGCTCAGGTAATGGTAATATGGTCCTTTGATTTTCTGTTTAAGCATTTGGAAGCTCAAACTTGACTGTCTGTCTGTCTCTTTTCAGGTTTTGAACAGCAGCTGCATCCCCTAAAGAACTCATCGGTCATCAATGGCGAAAAGGTCAGCTCCAACCACTTACTCTGTCCATCCCTTTCCCTGAATTCAATTTGACAATGGCTACATTCTCTTATGTGGAATTACACTCATTTTTGCAGTGAAGTCGAGCTGCTGAATCAACAATCAGTTGCTCCCCATGAAGACACCGCGTTGGCTGATCATGAGTGAGTTTTAAGACATCACGTACAAACGATCACCTTCAATTCAATTGCAAATTTAATTATAGTGTAAACCAATTTTATACATGCTACCTGACATTGTTCTTAACAACTCAACTTGAACTGTTTTAACCAACTAACTAGTTGGTGATCGAAGATGTACATTCTTCCTGGTACGAAGAAATCGAACGCCCTCCTAAATTCGTTCTTCCTGATTGCTTCTGATAGTTCAGCCATTTAATTTTGCAATAAATGGAAATGGGGAAACGTTATATTTTTAGAGAAATCCTCTTAACATAGCTGCATATACATACAGATCTGTATTTTTCTACAACAAACAGCAAGGAGATGGTAGGTACAGTAATCACTCTCATTTCAGAATAAAAAAAAATATGATGTTTTGTATTTATATAAATTTGTATTTGAGTGAAGCAACCCGACTAATGAATGTGGCTACCCATTGCCTCATCATCAATACTCTCCCATTTATCTTACTTATACTGTTATGAATTTTGGTTAGTTTAGTTCTGCACTTGTTAATGCTTCATGAAATGATTGAATTTAGACTTTTAATTGATGGCAATGCCATTGGAAGCACCTGAGGTATTGAGCCTGCATTATAAGTACCAAATGAGTAATCAATTCTTCAATCCAACCTCTTGGAAAATAAGACTTTCCATGGATGTTTGTTCAGTGCTGTAATTTAGTTGATACAATGGGGGTGGGCTTGTGTACAAGGATTGATCCTCACCAGCATGCAAAAGCAAGCTCTCGCCCCAACCAATGCCTTGGTGCCTAACAGAGTTTTCTTTCCTTCTTTTTCCCTTTCATTCTTTTATTACCTAGTTATTTTCCCAAAACTAAGTTGAACTATTACCTTACATATATGGTTTCTTGTGTGTTCTTTGTACAGATTTTATGTCTGGGGAGTGTATGATTATTTACACAAGCATAGAGGTACGTTCAAGGTTCCAACTCTGCAGAAAGTAGCAACTGACATGTCCAAGTAAGATGTTTACCTTCACCTTTTTTCGGGTTTACATTAGAGCAATACACTTCACAGAGACTTGAAAGTGAAATGTGGTTGGTCTGAATATTTTGTTCTTTGTCTTGCTAGGTGGTTAAGGTCGCTGATTTTGGAGTAGCTAGAGTTAAAACTCAGTCTGGAGTTATGACTGTAGATTGTAGAAACTAAAATGTATAGCTGGATGGCTCATGAGGTTAGTTTGAGTCAATTAAATGCAGCTTCTGTGGATCATTCTTGTTTAGTACTCGCATATCGAGAAGATGTGCCTGCCTTAGTAGATTTTGTAAGCTAAGAGTGTATAATTATTTTCTATCAGATAATGTGCTCTCAATCTGATTATAATTGATAGGTACAAGGCCACTGGAAAATAGGTATGCGAAGTTGGTGACCGTTAGTGACTCTGTCGAAGTGTCGAGTTTATACCATGATCTTGTCTCTGTAGCAAAGGTAAGAACGCTTCATAGTGTCTCTTTTAGGTAGGTTTTCCATGGACGGTTTGATATTCATCTGCTTCTCCTTTCTTCTCTACATGTGACAAGCTCTCTCTTCCGGCTATGTTCCCACTGGGGCTCTTCTTGTGAGCCCTGAAGTTCAAGAAGCTATCCACTCCCAAAGTAACAAACTTGGTATGGATGCAGTTAACTATGAAAAAAGTTATGCAACCTATCCATAAAAGACAAAGAATACAAAGCTATTTTTTTCAGTTCTGGGACGACGAGCTATTTTACACTTTTATGGATTGTTTTGTTGGCGCAATTACCCCAGGTTTTCGGTTGTTTTCGGAGTTGATTTACTCAATTTTCAGCCATTTTAATTCCAAGTTTGGGGTTGCTTGCTTGAGCCATTGGGTGTTTATTGTTATGGGAGCCACTCGGATATATGTAATATGTATTTAGACGTTAAGTCGTGTTGTTGCCCAGTCTGTTTTGTCGATGTTACCGTGTACATATATAGTATGTTTTATAAGTTAATTAAAGTATTGATATGTTCATTTTCATAAGCAAAATCATATCTTATATTGAGCAAAGAGTGTTGTGTATCGAATGAAAAGGCATCGGATTAGAAATGAAAAATGTAGTGCATTTGTAGCTTTAAAATCATATCATTATATAAAAATGGATACCGATATTATTAAAGACATCATCTAATTAACCTAAATCAATGTCTAGCACATATTTTTAGATTACAATGCTAATATAAATTGATATATATTGATGACAATAACATCATTAGAAAACGTTAAAATGATGTTGAATAATAAAAAGACATCACTTTCCAAAAATAAATCGATATCAATATGAATAACAATATTAGTTTTATATACATACCATATAGGGCATTACTTTAAAACAATATAAAAATATAAATTATATATATGAAATTAATACACACATAATAAATTCAATAAAAAAGATGTCTAATTTGTTTTAATACATTGGTTATTTCAAAAATAGTGATGTAAATGTTAAATTTTGGCTTGGTATGGACATCTTCATATGCTTTTAAATGAAAAATAACGAGGGTTTAACAACAAGTGAACATGTCATAAACAAAATTGAGGGGTTGATTTATATCTATATTTAAAATAAAACAGATGTTTTAACTAAGAAAATACATCTGCTTAAAACCGATGTGAAAAATTTTGATCTTTTACTACACGCACATAGAGATCGGAAATTTTTTTGAAAGACATCTGTTGTCAACAGATGTCTAATTGCAATTTTCTAGTAGTGTTAAGGAAAATTCCCTTGTTTGATTGATGAACATGTAATCCAAGGAAGAAAGTTAGTTCTCCCATCATACTCATCTCAAACTCCTTGCACATAATATATGAGAATTCTTTGTAAAGAGAGTCGTTAGTAGCACCAAACAATATATCATCAACATAGATTTCAACAATCAATAAATCATTTCCTCTTGTTTGAACAAACAAGGTTTTATCAATCAAACCTCTTTTAAAATCATTTTTCAAAAGATATTTTGACAATCTTTCATACCAAGCCCTTGAAGCTTGTTTCAAACCGTAAAGAGCTTTGTCTAACTTGTAGACATAATCTGGAAATTCATCACTTCCAAAACCAGGAGGTTGTGCCATGTAAACTTCTTCCTCCAAGAAACCATTTAAAAAGGCACATTTTACATACATTTGAAAAAGCTTAATATTCATAAAAGAAGCAAAAGCAAGCAACATTCGAATAGCTTCAAGTTTGGCTACAAGAGCAAAAGTCTCCTCGTAGTCAATACCTTCCTCCTAATTGTAGCCTTGTGCAACTAACCTCGCCTTGTTTCGAATGATCTTACCATCCTCATCGATTTTGTTTCTGAAAGCCCATCTTGTTCCTATTACAGATTGATTATTTGGTCTTAGCTTTAGTGTCCAGACTTTGTTTCTCTCAAACTCATTGAGTTCGCTTTGCATTGCTATAATCCAGTCTGGTTCTTGAAGATATCAAGGAGCTAAGCAAGATCGACGTTTTAGTTTAGCAATTGGTCGGCCTAGGCCAACCAATTGATGTATAGCAATCGGCTAGGCCGACCAATTGCTAAACTAAAACGTCGATCTTGCTTAGCTCCTTGATATCCTTGAATTGATGCCGAATTTGTAACGAGTAGACTCCGTAAATCGCTAACTAATTAACTATTGTTAACTAATCAACAATGGCTCTTTAACTTAAGCAATTCTAACAAGATGGAAATAAACTAACTAATTCAATTTATCTAAGCTAACAACAGCAACGGACTAACTTAATTAAATTGAAAAAAACTAACAAAGTAACAGTAAACGATGAACAAAGAAAGTAAAGAAAGTGATCGAAGGGTGCGAAGGCTCGCGGAATAGGCTCCGGGTGCGCTGGCACGAACCCTGTGCAGGAGCAGTGCTCCTCAGGGCGCGGCGTCGAGCGACTGCGAGGACGAGAGCGGGACAGCGAGAGCGAGCGTGCGTGAGATCGGGACACCGAGAGCGAAGCGCCTGGAATGCCGCGAGAGTTCTCGGGAGCAGGGTGTGTTCGCCGGGGCGAGCGATGTCGATGCCAGCGAGCGGACGAGAGGACGAAGGCTAGCGAGCGAGAGCCAAGGGCGCTCCGGGCGCCAAGCGCCGAAGCCGGGGACGCCGTGTCCAGGGACGTACCAACGCCGGTGTTCTCTTCCTCAATTGCGTTTGAACTCTTTGGCTAGGCTGTGTTTAATTACTTTTGATCAAGATTGATCAAGGTGAAGATGACGGTGATGTGTGATGGTATTTGGATGAATGCCGAATAACATACGAGCCTTTGGATTGATAATCGAGAACCCTTTAATCCTATAAAGGGGTTTCTCAATTCTATTCAATCTGATTAATTTCAATAGAACTACAATGTTTAAATAGAAAACCTAAGAACCAATTCTACCGTGCAAGATAGAATTTAGGTTGATAAAGATAGAATTTTAATCCTAAAGATAAATAAACCCAGAAGATAAAACTTAATCTAAAATCCTAACCATCTTATTTAATCTAACTAAGAAATACTAAAAATAAGCAATTCTATAATTAGACTCCAACTAACATAGGAGTTACTAAAAATAGAATATATATAAAAAAATAAGAAATATAAATAATAAAATAATTAACTCCATTTCTTCAACGACTCCCAAAGTGGAGCCTTCTTCTTTCGCTTGAGGATGACATCATTCTCCTCCATTTGAAATCGACTCGTCCTCGAGTCGTCGCCTGGATCAAGATCGTTGTTTGACCCACAGAAGGCCATCTTGACCCGCATCAGGTACGCTCCTCCCGGAGGGCAGTCCCTTGGGCCTAACGGGGTCGTCAGTGCTTTAAATGGGGGAGATTGTAACACCCATGTCCCACATTGGATATCATAAGGATGCTGGGAGTGGCTTATAAGTGATTCAAGCCCTACCCATGTTACAAGAGCTCTTCCTTTTCAGGTTCCAAGTGAGGACAACGGACCTGAGAGGGCTAGGTGGCATGGGCTAGCGCCTCTTAAGACCCCTGATCTTACATCCATGGCTTGGCTCAGGTGGATCCTCAGTTCTGTTGCTCAGGTCAAGGCCTTGAAAGTGTTGTTCAATGGCTTGTGATAGCTCAGCAGTGTCTTGAATGGGTTCCTGCATGTTCTGTTTTTGAGCTTTCTCTGTTCCTTTATCTTCTTCCTCGACTTCAGATCCCATATCACCATGCTGATTTAGATTAAGATCTGCAAAACTATCCCTCAGAGTATCATTGTTACTTTCATCAAATATGACAGGTATACTTTCCTCGACTACTTTGGTACGCTTGTTGAACACTCTATAAAATTTGCTATTCAAGGAATAACCAAGGAAAATACCTTCGTCGCTACGTCACGTGCATCAAATTTCCCAAGGTTATCTTTTCCATTATTATGGACAAAGCAGGTACATCCAAAAGGTGTACAATATGAAATATTTGGTTTTCGACCTTTAAACAATTCATAAGGAGTTTTCTTTAAAATAGAACGAATTAGGCATCTATTTAAAACATAAATGGAAGTATTAAAAACTTCGTCCCAAAAATGTTTAGGTAAGCCATTTTCTAAAAGCATAGTCCTAGACATATCCTCTATGGTGCGGTTCTTGCATTCCAGAACCCCATTCTGTTGAGGTGTTCTAGGTGCGGAGAAATTGTGAGAGATGTCATATTTTGCACAAAATAAATTGAATTGTAGTTGATCAAATTCCCTACCATGATCACTTCTAATTGAAACAATAGGAACATTTTTCAAAGCTTGCAATGCCTTACAAAGTTTAGAAAATTCATCTAAGGCTTCTGATTTTTCTTTTAAAAATGAAATCCAAGTAAAACGAGAATAATCATCAACAATAACAAGGATGTACTGCTTTCCATTAGGAAATTTGACATGGATAGGTCCACACAAATCCATATGTAAGAGTTCAAGGGGTCTAGAGGAACTTACAACCTTTTTAGGTTTGAATGAGTTTCGAGTCTGTTTACCTCTGGTGCAAGCATTGCACAATTCATTACCTTTAAAACTTAGATCAGGTAGTCCTCTTACCAACTCTTTTGATAGTAATTTCTTTATAGTATGCATACTGATGTGTCCAAGCCTTCTATGCAAAAGCTTTGGGTCATTCGTCAAGGCCTTGAGACACTTTAGGTCTGGTCTAACGACTTGATCAGCATTGACAACATATAGATTGTTAAACCTATGAGCAGTTACCACAAGATCCCCTGTATTTTCATCACGTACTTCACACTTTTTCCTGTCAAAACATACTTTGTTGTCCTTGTCACACAATTGAGATATACTAAGCATATTTTATTTTGAACCATCAACAAGATATACATCTTCTATAGAGTTGTTGGGATCACTCCCAACTTTACCAATACCAATGATGTCACACTTCCCTTTATCACCAATTGTTATTGTACCCATTGTTCTAAAAAAAAGGCCTAGGCCTCCACCTAGACCCCGCCTAGACCCTTGAAGGTCCCCAACCTTTGAGTTTAGCCGCCTAGACCCTTGAAGGTCACCCGAAAGGTCTTGGCGGCCTTGCGGTTTGGCGAGTTAGTGAAAGAAAAAACCATTTTGAGGTTTTAACTCCTAAAACCCCCACATGTCGATCTCTCTCTTAGTTCTCAACCTCTATACTCTCTCTTACTATTGATCCCTCACTCTTATAGTCCTCTAACTCGCGACCTAATTAATTCCTGTTGTCAACTCCTAGACAATTAATTAAAGTTTATTTGTTTATATATGTTATAAATTCAACTTTATTATTTTATATACGTATTGAATATGGCCTAGGATTAAAAAATACATCTCAAAATAGTAAATCAGCCTAGACCCCGCACAATCCGCCTAGACCATTGACCCTATCTAGCCGTCGAGCATCCGCCAAGCGTTTTTTGAACATTGATTGTACTAGTGGATTGCTTTTTGAGCTCGTGGAATAGGGTCTTTCTTCCACTCATATGTCTTGAACATCCACTGTCTAAAATCCATTTATGCTCCTTTGACTTGGTGATATCCTGCAAAACAGCCTACCCTCAACCTTTTCAACTAGACCATGTTGGGTGGTCGTGTCCCTTTAGGAACCCAAACCTACTTGACCTGTTCATTTAAAAATACTGGAAAGGTATTACGAATAATATAAGGATCATTTCTCCTAAAAGGATAAGTTTCCTTGGCGTGCCCCTTAACTTGCAACAGAAAAAACAAGTTGGGGTACGCCAGCTTCCTTTGACGTTTACAAAAGTGGTAGAGGATTTCTTTGGAAAGTTTTGGTTGTAGCCAATACCACTTCTGTTGAGAGAGGTCTGCTGTTCGCCTAGCATCTTATAAAGATTGGCTTTTGAATTGGTGAATCGAATGAGTACAGCCTGCTGGTCTCTACACTTCTCAGACAACTTGATCTTCTCATTCTCTAAGTCACTGTAATGGTTTCTTAGAGATGATAGATCACACTTGAGATCAAATTTCTCTGATTCCAAGGCATTGACTTTACTATCAATGGTTGTCTGAAAAGCTTTGAGATTATTCATTAAAGCGACAGTTCACTCAATCTTTTCTCCTGCTCCAAAAGTCTTTCTTTCAAAGAGTTAGTATCTTGAACATAGTTTTCCTCATTGACAATCATATTCTTTAAGAATTCAGACAAAACAGTAGTAGGGCTAGTAAGCAAGTCTCGTACAACTACCACAAGATGGCGTTTTGGATCTTCTTCATGACTGGCCATCAGACACAGGTTTGCTTGTTCTTTGTCCGAGTCTAATTCACTAGAGGAATCATAATCACTTCAAGACGCCATCGTGGCCTTCTTCTTTCGATCGTTCTTCTTGTATTTGTTCTTTCTCTTCTGGGGGCATTCTTTTACCAGATGATCTGTTTCACCACATTCAAAACAAGAGAGTGTTTTAGTTTTTCTGTTTGAGTTTCCAGACATACCTTTGTATTTTGAAGGTCTTGAGTAGTCTCTGTTGGAGAACTGCTTCTTCATCTTGAGGATTCGTGCAAGTCCCCTTGTGATCAAGCCAAATGGATCTTCTTCGTCCTCACTGTTAGTGTCCTCTGATGGCTCATCTTCTTTCTTAGCTTTGAGTGCCAGATTCTTCGTGTTGGAAGGCAGATCACCATCTTCTTCGTTGAGGATCATCTCATGAGTGATCAATTTTCCAAGCAGATCATCAAGGGGTAAAGTTCTGAGGTCCTGAGCTTCTTCGATAGCTGTCATCTTTGGACCCCACTTGTTTTTAGGCAAGCTTCTTCGCATTAATTTCCTGACTTTTTCTTCGTTCCAAAATGTTTTCCCGAGAGAGTCCAGGTTGTTCACGATTTGGGTAAATCGAGTGAACATTTCCTTGATAGTCTCATCGGAATTCATTTTGAACAATTCATATTGTCGAAGAAAGATGTTGATTTTGGTCTCTTTGACTTGACTTGTTCCTTCATAGGTGACCACTAGCTTGTCCCAAATGTGTTTGGAGCTCCTGCAAGAAGAAACTCGGTTAAATTCATTTGCATCTAGACCACAGTAAAGCAAACTCATGGCCTTGTAATTCTTGGCCACGTTCTCCAAGTCTGTTTGGTTGTATTCGCTTTCTTCTTTAGCCACCGTTGTTCTTGTTGGAGTTGTCTTCATTGACACCTTTGGTCCTTTCTTGACAATGTCCCAAAGTTCCAAGTCCTGATCGATGATAAACATCTGCACCAGTGACCTCCAGTGCACGAAATTGTTTCCAACAAAGAGAGGGGGGCAATTCGTGGATCGTCCTTGGGCAAAATCTCCATCACCTACTCTCGACGTGATAAACTCACAAGATGGTTAGATCAAATAATATGTGAGACTAGCTCCGATACCAACTGAAGAGTCACGGTAGATAACCCAAATTAAAGTAATAAACTATACTCTAAAATGGGGGTTGAATGCTTGTATCCCTGTTTTGTTTTGATCAAGGTGGAGTCATCAAGAGCATCAATAGTATTTTCGACGTTAGTATTGTCAGCATTATTGAAATAATCATGCCAGCATAACTATGTCGGCAACTTCAGTGTCAGCAACGCGGTTAACTTTTTGCTAATATGCATAGGTTGGTGGACACTTTAGAAAAAAAAAACGAAAAAATATGAATATTTGGGTAAATCCCCCTTAATATTTTGTATGAAAGACACTGGACTTTCGTTTGGAGAACGCACTCACCTTTTTTACACATTAAAAGAAAAAAAAACTCGGGGAAGTTGAGGTATCCCCAGGCCCAGCTCCATCCATGGGCCGAAGCATCCTAAATGTGTATGCTGTTTGGTATATAACGTACTGTATTGAATTCGAGTATGGATCGATAAGGAATTGAATCGTACAAGATCGAATTTAAGATAATGGAGGGACTGGTCCACCGTCGTCCGTCCACACTCTTCAATTCACACATTATTGTCCCCTCTCCTTTTCCAACACAGTTCTTACAAGTGTAAAACCTTTTACATTTATTTTCCATCTTCTCCATCTCTAATTTTTTATTTAAAAAGAAAAAGAAAAAGAAAATTCTTAGCTGCCACTTGTAGATATACCTTTGCTTTTCTCACACATATATATACATTTCTATGTGTGTATGTTTTCTTTGTAACATATAGTACTATAACAGATATGGAGCCCTACGAGTACAGTACTATTGTATGCTGCCAAGCTGAGAACTGCACCGCCGACCTGACTGATGCGAAGCGCTACCACCGGAGGCACAAGGTTTGTGAATTCCACGCTAAGGCCCCCGTTGTTATTGTCACCGGCCTCCAGCAGAGGTTCTGTCAACAATGCAGCAGGTTGCTATCTTATTACTCCTATTTAATTATGCATATATATATATATATATATATATATATATATATATATATATATATATATATATATATATATATATATATATATATATATATATATTTTATTAATTAATTAATTGATCAGTACTAATTTACTTGTTGGACCGTACGTTTACTCTAGATGATATATATGCTCCTCCGATCGATCTGTATATATAGGTTTCATGAGGTGTCGGAGTTTGATGATACAAAGAGGAGCTGCCGCAGCAGGCTGGCGGGGCATAATGAACGAAGGCGGAGAAACCAACCGGATGGGGAGTCATCCTACTGATCCATCACAATTAAACCTTATTTTGCTGGGCCGCACAACCCTCAAAAGGGAATTATATGATTCCCCCGTTAATTTAATTGTTCCATCATCTGCCTGGGAGTCTTTAATCCCAGGTTTTCCCATCAAAAAAAAAATTGTTCCATCATCTCTAGCTGCTCTCTCTCTTCTGTCGACAAATCTCGATCGATCGATTCCCGGTTTGTACGTACCTTAATTAATTAATTTCCTGTCCAAATAAAAGCTAGCCCAGTTTAAAGACTCCATGCTGTTATCAATTCAATATATATATTTTTCTGATATTCGTGATTATATATGGAATTTCTTATTTTGTATTATGCAATAATTGGCCCTCGTGTACACAGCCCTTGCGATGTAACATATCTTATATATTAATTATTAGTTTGTTTTCTCATGATTATTCGTCTATTTTTATATGATTATTTATCTATAACATGTTTATTATATGCAGTGGCGGAGCTAGGATTGTCTGTCAAGGGGTGATAAAAAAAAATTTCGTGGAATGTTTTTTTTTGTGCATACTTATTAAGAAGATTTTTTAAAAAAAAATATTGAAAAAACATTAAAATTGTGATTTTTAAAAATGTAAATTACGAAGAATTACTTTTAAAACAATATTGAAAGAAAATATGAAATGTATAATTTAAACATAAATATGATGTTTTTTTAATGAAATTGTTGATAAAAACAAAAAATATAGAGAGAAATCACGAAGAATTAATTAATGATATAGTAAAACAAATAAAAAGTGAATGAGATGAGATTTGAACCAAGACCTTTGATTTTGATTCTCTTTCCATCCTTCATTTACCACTTGAGCTAGATAACACTATTATTTTAAATATCATTTAAAGATGTTATATACCTCAATAATACTAAATATATGGAAAAAAAAAGTTATTTTTTTTTGTATTTTTTTCCGCCAGGGGTGCTGGGTGCGCCAGGGGGTGCTCGAGCACCACCCAGCACCCCTGGCTCCGCCGCTGATTATATGTTAAGAGCCAAGAAGTTACATATTGATTAGGGTTGTTATTTGAATCGAACAAGTCTAGTATTGCTCAATTATATTTAGCTCGTTTAAACAATTCGAGCCTAAAAGTGGACTTGATATTGGGCTTGTTTAATTAGTAAATTAACAAGCTTGAGCTGAATTTTTTTCAAGTGTTATGCAACCTTACTTGCTCATGACATAGTAACTTAAATGAAAATTTATAAATTTCACAAAATTCGAATTTAACTAAACCTAAGTCGATCCTTAAATGAAGCTTGAAAATGTGCTCATGTTTAATTCATTTAGTAAATGAAACTCGAATCGGACTTTTATTGAGCAGGACTCAAGTCAAGCTCGAGCTACTTGACTCATATAACAACTCTAATATTGACTTAGTGTTTACGTATTATATCGCGTTTCTTATCCTTATTTAGTTAAAAAAAAAATTAGGATATTTTATTTATTTATTTTAAATAGAAAAAATGTTAATATTTTATCATAAACTATGATATTATTAAAATAACATCATAAATGATATAATTGTACCCCTCCCCAAATTTTGTTGGCTCTGCAGTGTCCCACAATCCCTAATCTCCATTTGTTTATACGAAAACGCAAACCCCACTTATACTCGGATTTCCTCAGCTCTCCCCTAATACATGGACATTATCCTTCCTTTTACCTATTTTTTCTCGATCAACCATTCACCCCTTAGGGCTTGTTTGGTTCCATAAAAAATAATTTAACAAACACTTTGTTAGAGTACAATCCAGTTAATCTTATTTGGTTGAACTTCTCAAATTAATCCTTTCATTTTTAGGGTCAAATGATCCGGCCCATTTGTTACCTCACTAAAATAACAGTTTTCAATGCTAGGGAAACAAAAACACATGCATTTCCTCTCCTCTCCCCAAGTCATGTCCAGCGGGAGGATCTTCCTCGATCACAATCAGATCTTTGTGGTGAGCTAGCTTCCATCAGATCTCCATCAACTCGATCGGTTGGCCAGATCTTGATCATATCTCGCGTCAATCATCAACTAGATAATTTCTTCTCTGGTTCATCAATCTCACACCATGAAGATCTCCAGTTGTGGCTGGTGGCTTTGATGAGTGCCAACACTAGTGTAGGGATGCCATAGCTTCATCAATTTCGTCGGAATTTTGGAGGCCTTGGGCAAGGATTGTGAAATTGACAAAGTTGAGAGATGATTTTTGGTGGGGATTTGCTTTGAGTATTCTTTAATTGTTTGGAGGTTGGAACTGAAAGAGATAGAAAGAAGAACACGACAGTTGGACGAAGAATCCATGGAATTAATCTATCTTCTTCCTATGTACTCTCCTTTCCCTATTCAACAAAAAAAATTGTCAGCCTTCGGTTGCTAAATTTTTGGCGGTGTTGATGAGTGCCAAGTTGGATCTACAACCAACAAAATCATTTGATTTATTTCCTAAAATTAGATTAATTAACCAAACAAAACTAGGTCTCAACACTTCCCCTTCCATTTTTTTTTTAATGACGAGTAACCCAGCTTTGGTGGTAAATCACGAGCACGTGATCTAGTTGGCAAGAGCCACGCACCAAGTAAACTGACTTGTGCAGGCTGTCTAAAGACTAAAATTGGAAAATATATTAGGAATGTTTTATTGAAATAATTTCCATATTTATGCGTGCTCATTTAAAATTTGAAATTTATTAAAATCTTATAAATTAATGATTAGTGCTTTAAATTTTGTATTTTTTATAAAATAATTTTATAAATTGTGGGGTTCGAGTTAAGAAATAAATATTGCTTTGAATATATTGAGATGAGCATGACAAATTTTATGGCGTAGTTAATTTCAATAAAATCTATTGAGTTGAATTTTGTTATTTTTTTGTGTTAATATTTTTTTTAAATCTAAAAATGGCGGAATAATTTTGTAATTTTTCCTAAACTAACCTAACCCTAATTGTCGAAGTATAAATACCCGCTACTTAAAACCCTAGTCGCCCAATCCGCTAACTATTCACCCATTTCCTCATCTCCCTCGGATCTTAAGGCCTGTTTTCCTGCACGTTTTAACAGGGTGAATAAGGTGGAGAGAATGGGGGTGGAAGCTCGGTGAGCCGATTGGTAGGCGATAGAGCGGGTGCGGGTGGGGGTGGTGGGCGATTCGGGGGTGGAGGTGGCTCTTTTTCCCACCTCAGGGAGGGTAGGTGGACGGAGTGGAGCGATTGACTATCCACAATTTCCCCTCGCCCTTACCAGCAATCCAAGAAGAAGGCGATTGCGAAAGGTGAAGAATTGCGACCGGTGACCGCAGCACTACCAATCCCGAGCGACCACCGGAGACCAAGTGTTACTATGCTTCGATCGGTGTTGGTTGTAGAGCGATTGAGATGAAGGTGTTATTGTGCTTTTGATCTCAGATTCGCAATAGGGAGACTTGTAGACCGTGATTCTTGTTGTCGTTTGTGATTGTGCTTCTTCTTGCTTCGATCTTGTGTGAGGTACCACCAGATCTGGCCTCCCTTTCACTCCTTCGCCTCGCAGCCGTCAGATCTCCGCCTGATGGCTGGTGCTGTGTGAACGTGAGTGAGGAATACAACCCAAATTGTTGTAATTGAAAAAATGAGGGTAAAACTGGTAATTCACCACAAGAGGTTAATAAATAATTCTCAATTAACCAAACACATATGAGATACCATTCGAAATTAATTTTCATCTTTTCCACCCTGTAAAATATATCTCCACCTTTGCCACCTCTTAAAAATAATCTCCACCCCTTAAAATCTCATCCCACAAGAAATCAGAACCTTAAATTGAACGAGCCCTCTCGGCTACTCTTGAGTCTGGAGCTCAGAAGCTTCCGTGGCCGTCGCTCACTCCCTTCTTCAGACTATCCTCCCTTGTCCATGGTTGCTCCCTCCTCGCGTCTCCTCCCTCCCGCGTCCTCCCTCCGTTCATCCTTCTGCAAACTAAAGGAGACACCAGAGCTGCCTCTTCGGACCTGCCTCTGCGCCCTCTTCTCTTGTCAAACCTCCCTGCAGCCACACACAAACTTCAACTACCACCAATGAGGTCGAGCTCTGTGCGCCGCGCCTCTCCCAACGCTTGGAGGAAGAAGACCAGCGCCCCTCTCTCCCTAATCGCGAGTCGCCCTCTGTGATTGTCGATTCCGACCGCCTGCTTCGCTCAACCTCGTCACCGTCGGCAGGGCCAATCCTTATACAATAGAGGCCCGAGGCGAATAAAAAATAAGGGCCCTAATAATTTGAAATTTATAATAATCACCAACAAATAACTTAATATTCATATCATTGAAATAAAACAAAGAACAATGTTTAGAATAATAATAGAGTTAAATTGACAAGAATAGAAAAAGTAGTAAAACACTTCATAAGCAACATTTCAGTAGAACATAGCAACAGTAGATTCTTCGTCAGTGGCAGTAGCACATCGTTCGTAATCCACAGAACACGAGAACATAGCAGCAGCCAACACCCTCATCTGGTCCTATTTGTTCAGAATTTTCAATTGGACCTACCTTTTTTATATAAAAAAAACTTGTTCATAGCTCCTCTATGTGATTTAATAAATTGTTCATTTTGCATTCTTATTTTCCTTTTAGCACCCCTAGATAAGTGCTTTTTAGGCAACATTGTAAGATAATGTAAAACAATCACAATAAAAAGGGAGAATAATGGAACAAAATCACCTGAACTAATGAGCAGGAGAACCGACACCAACCGTGAGCAATTCGAAATCAATGCAAACCCTTAAAATCTCACTTTTGGCGTGATAATGTGCTATATCCGCAAATTTTCAATATAATTTAATCAATAGCCCATATAGAATCTGAAGAAATAGGACCGGTTGGCATTAATGACAACGCCGACGCCAGAGACAGATTCGGTGGTGCCGGCGTGCCGTGTGCGACCGACGTTGGAGGTAGATCCGGTGGGAGGTGATGTCGTTGGAAGTTAGGTAGATCCGGTGGTGATGGTGGCGTTATATAGGCAGATAGCCGAGAGCCTTGAAATTGAAAAGGCTTCATCTCTTCTCGTTGAATGCTAGACGAGGACTCCGATGTTGAAGAACGTCTCTTCGTCTTACGATTCTCTGAATCCCTCATCTCACACAACTCAAGCCTTCAATTGAAGTACTCTCCGGCTGAAGTGCACGCGTGGCAAAGATGTTCACCTTTCATTTATTTTTTTTCCTTTTCAATTAATGAGCTTTTCTATTTAATGCTTTAAGCAATTGGATTGGGCCATTGGGCCTTTTATTTTAACGTGGTTGGGCCTATTATCCATGAACTTACTCTATTATACCATATGTATATATATCTACCTAAAATATTTTTTGGGCTCGTAAAATTTTGGGTCCTGGGTAGTCGGCCAGCCTGCCCTAACTTCTGGGCCGGCCTTGGGCGCCAGGAACCATGGGAGCTTGCGCCTTTCCCACGTGGAATTCTGAACCCGCAGCCCTGATGTCGAGCCTCAAACCTTGCTCAACTGATCTCCTGGATTTGGGTATATTTCTTGAACAAAATGCCTAGATTAGTTTCGATTTCAAACAATCTTTGTTTCAATTGGCTAATTTGGTTTAGTGGATTGGATTGTTTGACTGGTTTAAGATTGGAAAAATTTCCCTAGCCTATCTGATCACGACTATCATTGGTTTCATTCGAGTTCTAGATGTTTTGATGGTAAATCAATTGGCAATTGAAGGAGTAGCCCACTGACTCACCATCTAGTTGACATTTGGACCACTGGTAACCCAAACCAGGATCGAAAGATGAGCCGTTCAGCTAACCGCTCTGATACCATATCAAACTCTGACTCGGACAGATGACTGGGGTCGTGTGTACAAACGCACATGTGCTAGTAGCCTAGCACACAAGCTGAGTGAGGTTCTATTCTAAAACCAATTGACAATAGAAGGAGTAGCCCACCGACTCATATACTAGGGCTTGATATGTTGAATTTTCCGATATGGGACACTTTTGATCCAATTCACATCTCAACATATTTGAACATGGGCAAGAGCCACTCTTTTAGTGATACTTAGATTGTACTAATGACCTTATTTTACTAAAGTGGGATATAGTATAAATCGTTTGATAATTTTTTCGTATAAACTCGAGTTAGTTTTGATAAATTGAAGAAATGTACGCTTTAAGTGATTCAATTTTATGGTGTATCATCCTTATAAGTGAATTAGAGATTGATTATTTTGAAGAAGCTCAAATGGAGCTAGAAATCATCACAAACTCCATTGATTAGCTCTCAAGAAAACTCTAGAAGAGTTTGTTACAATGTTGCAAGTTGCCCCAAAATGGTGCCAAGATCTCCTATATATCTATACAAACTATCCTCGGATATCTGTATAGGTAAAAAGACTATTTTGCCCCTCCTAAAGATGCCAAATTACAATGTGTAAAATACACATTGTTGTGTATCTTATATTCTTATACCTTCCCATATGCCCCCCTCAAGCTGGACTGGTAATGGGAAGAACAAGACCAAGCTTGCCAATGAGAAAGCCATGCTGATGTGCACCCAGAGCCTTAGTCAGAACATCAGTTATTTGGAGAGATAAAGCAACATGTGAAGTTTTGATGAATCCATCTTGCACCATTTCTCTGATAAAGTGATTGTCCTTTCGAACATGTTTTGTCCTCTCATGGAAAATTGGATTAGCAGCTAACTCCTGAGCAGACTTGTTGTTATAGTGCAAAGTAATAGGAAGAGGAACATGAATATGCAAGTCACCAAGCAACCCTTGAAGCCAAACTAACTCACTGGCTGTTGTAGACATTTCTCTATACTCACTCTCATTTGAGGATTTGGAGACAACCTTTTGCTTCTTTGTCTTCTCATAAATAAGGGAGGACCCAAGGAATACACAATAAACTGTCAAAGATCTCCCTGTATCACGACAGTTGCCCCAATCTACATCACTGTATGCAATAAGAACAAAGGAAGAAGAAGCAGGATATGATAGAGCTAGATTGAAACTCCCCTTAAGATATTTCAATAAGTACATAGCTGCATTCTAGTGAGGTTGAAGAGGATTCTGAAGAAATTGACTGAGTTGTTGGACAGTGTATGAGATATCAGGCCTAGAAAGTGTAGGATATAATAGGCGGCCTATATACTACAAAAAAAAAACATATTGGCCACGGTTGCTAGCAATGGCAGTGATTTTCCGTGGCTATTGGGTGAAAGAAAACAACTTAGCCACAGATGATAGCAACGACATAGTTTTTCATGGCCATTGAGTCATTTTTTCCTACAGAAAAGCTACGGCTCCACTTTTGTTGCTCAAATTTGCCACGGCAATAGGGATCTCGTTGCTTATTTTTCCACAGCTAGGTCATATTTGCCACGACGAGGTGATGCCGTGGCCAAAACGTGTAAATTTTTTTTAAAAAAAAGGAAAAAAAAGAAGAAATTCCCCAATAACCTAGCGCCTACCTCCTCAGCCGCTCACTTTCAGATCTGAAGTCCAAAGCGATGATATGCTCTTTTTGAGAGTGCACCGCCCCTCATCCGCAACCCTTCCTCCGCCGCACCTCCTCGCTCCGTCATTCGCCTTCCGTCACTGGTTTTGAATGCCGAGCACCTAATCTCCTTCGGAAGCCCCTAAATCTCCTTCGGGAGCCCCTAAATCTTCTTCAGGAGCCCCTAATCTCCTTCG
Organism: Persicaria maculosa; assembly: GCA_963922045.1. Classification (NCBI taxonomy): domain Eukaryota; kingdom Viridiplantae; phylum Streptophyta; class Magnoliopsida; order Caryophyllales; family Polygonaceae; genus Persicaria; species Persicaria maculosa. The sequence continues at coordinate 20,682,555 of OY998258.1, forward strand.
GGAGTCCTAATTCTCTCTAGAGGAGTCCGAATCCGGGCTCCAACCGTTTCCAATCTCGGCTCTGGCTTCTCACGTTTCACTATTGTGTCTCCAACCCTTGTTGCTCGTGGTTAAATCCATTCTGATTCCCCATCGTCAGACCTCGTTCAAGCCTAAATCAAGTTGGGGTTCTCGTTGATTTTTGGATTTTGTCCCCAATTTCGTCTTTCCCCTTGCCCTTTTGTCGATCCAGCTTGATCAGCGCCCGTATAGTCGCCGTTTCATTTCTCAGTTTGGGGCTTGTGGCTCTATGTTGCCGGTTCTCGCTCGCCCCGGCTCTTGCACCAACCTGTGGGATCTCGCCCGTCCTCGCGCTCCGTGGATGTGGCCGGTCTCCCAGGGCTTATCCTTGTTCCGGCGCCTGGGCTTGGGTCTCGATGGGTGGACGACGTTCTCGTCCTCCGATCGTTATCCCTTTTGCTCCGGCGTCGACTTTCGATGCGTTTCGCCTTGTTCTTGGCCCCAAGGCTTGCCAGAATTTATGGGTTCCTCCCCGGTTTTTTCGCTCCCTTTGGTGTTGTCTGCAAGACGAGCGTGGGAGACCCTCAATCGGTGCCGGTCACCTTGTTGGTGGTGTCTTAGTGGCCTCGACGGTGGGGGCCCTTCTGGGCCCGATTCATATCCTTTGGGCCCAAGTAAATCCTTGGGCCCAAAGTCACCCATATTTTATATATATATAGATATGTTTATAAATCCCTTAAAGGGCCTGATTAAATCCCGTAAGGGTCTTTGGTGCGTCGTACTTTGGTGGTTTTCGGTTGCGGATCTGGTTGTTCGTGGCGTTCTTTGTCTGAGTTGGAGCTCTGACGACCGATGTCGGGTCTGGCTGGGGTCGAGACAGTGTGTATCGAGGCAACTCCGCTTTACGGAATTTCCTTGGAGGTTCGTCTTCACTGCCCACGGGACTCCTGATGTACCACTGGCCAGCGGTGTCATCTCTTGGTGGTGCTTGGCGTCGGCTCTAGTCTACGTTGTCTCTAGCCTGGTGGGCTTAGTTCGCTTGTTCGACTGCATCTGCGTGCCTCCCTCCGATTGTGCTGCACATTTTTTCTTTTTTTCTGTTTTCTATGTTTTATTTTCTAGTTCTATGTTGTATGTTTAGACGGCTTGCCGTCTGCCGACTTTGTCGATCTCTCGAGGTACGGGCCTGTCCGGTCTCGAATTATCTCCTAATCAAAAAAAAAAAAAACCTGAAGTCCAAGCTTTCGGATCTGAAAACCCCTTCCTCTCGACTCTCGCTCACTCTCCGCTCCTCTCGATCCACTGCTCATTCATCTCCCTTTCAACTTTCAAATCCATCCATGGCCGCCCTTCTTCCTTCCTTATTCTTGTACATCGCCATCCACCGTTGAAGACCACTGGAAGCTCTCCCGACACTTCTACCTTTCTATTCCTCGTCCTTCTTGGGTCTTCATCTCAATGAAGAAGGTCCCTGTTCAACCTCTTTTATCACCGAAGAACTCGATCTCGTCCATGGCCGTCCAGGCCTCTCTTGCTCTACCTCGGGCTTTGCTCTCTCATGGTGGTGAGCCCCTTCCCGATCTCCTCTCCCGCTCGACGTCTCTCACTCTCTCGCCATTCACGCTCGCACTCTTGATTTTGGCCAGGTACGAGGTAATTTGGGCATGCTCTTCCTATTTCTTTTATAATTCATTCAGAGTTGTGCAATATTAGGGTTTTTTATCCTCTTTTGATGCTTCGCCGGCTTATCCTCTTACATCACTCGGGAACACATCTCAAGGAGAGACCCCAACGCATCGGCTTTATGGTGAAATTATTTAACCCTAATTTATCTTCCTTCATATGGGTTGCAATTATTTAACCCTAAATTGCTTCTGCCCTCTTGGGTGCACAATGACTGTTCTAATTTGTGAGAGTTTTCAACTTTGAATTTGTTGATTTAGTAAATAAGTACACAAATTCAGCATCAATTTATCACTTTGCAGAATACCACCATTAAAATTGTATTCAAACACCCATTATTTCAGCACCCAAAATATGTTAGCATAATTAAAACATTAATAATAGGTTTGAAATGTCCAAAATATTTCTTAAATCGAAAAAAGTGGGTAGTGCTATAAATTTCCTTCTTTTTTTCTGAATCATTTTTATATGGGTAAAATAGGTATTAGTGATGAACATACTCAGGCGCTAATGCAATTTTGCTTATAAAGGGGGTATTATGCAAAGTGGGCATTTAAGGTTGTTTAATGTAATTCAGCCTTTCTAAAATGTTCATTTTATTTATTTCAACCTGAACTTGGCGCAGGTAATGCTTATTTCAACTTGAACTTGAAGGTAAATGATGAAGTCGGGATAGATTCCGTTGGTTTTGTTTCACATGAATGTCTCCTTCACCTTAGGGGTGTAATTTCTTGCAAAAACAAACATATTAGAAATTAGGATGTAATTTTCATACTTCCATGAACTAGCAATTACATTTACCTCTCATTATATTTGCAGGAGTTGTGCTTTCCAGCAGATGCACATTATATGGTTGGTGTGGTAGGTGGATTACTGAAGCTATCTAATTATGCCTTCTATTTTCAGTATCACTTTTTCCTCAGATTCTGATAAATAAAAGTTGCATCATATTTTGATCAGGTTTGTGTTTACATGGATCCAGATAATCGAAGCCTATGATTTTCAAATATTGGGACTACAACTTTGGTATACTCATGTTTATTGCCTTCTTTTACTAGTATTGGATCTCAGTCTTATTCATATTTGAAGACTTATTTGCCCATAACGAATGGAATTTTATAAAACTTTCAAGATTTTAAAAAACATTAACTGATCTGGGTGATGAAGACTTATTTGCCCATGATGAATGACATATTCTTCGTTTACAATTCAAGAACCACATTCTTAGTATATGTGAGAGTCTGAGTGAATGCTTTATTTATTAAAATTTGGTTGATTTAGTCTTGCATTTTTAAATGCACACATACACTGTATCTTAACATTGTACCTTAGAGCCAATATAAATAGCTATCCTATTATTAATAATTGGCAGCGTGGTGAAACAGAAGCATGGCAGTTACAACTGTCAGAATCCGCGAACTGGGCAAGCATACTCCACATAAATAAATTAAAATAAAAGCCAATTAGGGAACCAAGAAAATGCACTCATTGGACATAAATAAATTATGTTCATATAGCTAATAAATTTATGGAAAGCAACCCTTTTTTTATTGATCATTACTGATTCTGGATGCTTTTTCAATTTTATGTTGGATTTAGTTCAGTTATTACTTACTAATAGAATCACATTATAAGTGTAGTATATGATATGAAGAGAAATGCACAAGCTCTTTCATCTATTTGTTTCTCATGGAAGATTATATTTTGGTTAAATATATACAAGTTAACGGCCGTTTTGAATTCCTAGCTAGATTTAGATTAGTTTTTTTTCACTTATTTAGTACATGTTTTTCTCTGCTGGTGTATTATTTATGCCATCTTTTAGTTTTGAGTTTATATACCCAATACAACAATACTTTTTTTCATTAAATTTCTAGCAAAAGGGGTATGATCTTCTCGATTTTCTCTATCTTATGCTAATCTTTAGGATATGATCTTCTGTTTTGAATACTTGCACCTTATATATTCTTATCTTATATGGTGTCTAGGTAGTGAAGTACCCCTCGGGTTCTCCTTAATGAGACAAGTCATCGTGAAAACGAATACTCAGGTTTGGTAATGCCTCTATCCTTGTAGAATCAACTCATACCCATGTGGGATTTTGTTGCATAGACTTGTCAATTGGCTGAAGCTAAACAAATCCTTGGGCTTTGTCCTTGTTGCTTTAATTTTTTCAGTGGGAAAGTTTTGACCTTTGATATTTTTGCACCCAAGATTTATCTGCTAAATAACCAATATAGTGTGTGCAAAGGTTGCACAAATCAAACAATTCTTAAAGCAGCACGAGAACTGATCCAAGGTAAATGAACAAGCTATTCAAGAACATAACACTAGTTAGTTGACCTTCATTGTTTGAAATAATGGCTAGTATATTCATTCATTTCTAATTTCTCTCCTGGTTTTTATCTTAATGTGCAAACTCTATCTTTAGGGCTCAGAGAAGGAAAGAATGTCCCACATATTGGCAATCTCTTGTCTTGAGACTCAATATGTAAGTTGCTTATGTTCATTGATTATTGATGCCTTGATGATTATAAATTTATTGAGATGGATGTTTTTACTTTTTAGGAACCTCCTTATACAAGTGGTTGCTGCAATGAGTAGAGCTCACTGTGTTAGTAGGAGCCAAAGGCAAAGCTCTCTCAGGTATGCTTTATCCTTGACTATTGAAAACTATGTTTCTTAATCAGAAATTCTGAATCCACTAGTTATATTGTTGTTTACATGTGGCAATATGTCGTGAGTGTAACTCTATTGTGTGGACCTTTTTACACACTTCCAGTTTTGTTAATATATCATTCTTCCATCTCTTTTCGTAGACCATTTTTAAGCCGGTCACTGCCTAATGAGGGTCAGTAGAGACCCAGACCATCTGAGATGTTTGCTTTCTCCGGTTCTCTATAATCCAAACGATTGACTGCATCAGCAAGGTAAATTTTGTGCTCTTTTTATTTCTTTTTTTAACTGTACTTTCTCTCTTAACATTGATTTATATCCTATTGCCAATTTTTTCAGAACTTGGTGCAATTTTACTAGGTTGAGAATTAAGTTGATTAATGTAGTTGTAATTCATTTTAACTATTTTTTTTATAAAACTAAGTAATTTTAAGTTTTTATTGTCTGCTTTTAAGGTCACAATGGTTTGACTGAGTAGTATGCTCTAGTATAAACAAGGCTAAGAAAAGTAGAATCATAAGAAATAGGCAGATGGTCTATGTTGCTGACTGCTGAGAGTGCTATATATCATCTCTTATTTTCTTGTGTTTGTGTGTGAATTTGATCTATTCTTGCTCCTAGCTCTATCAATTTCCAACTAAAGCAAAGTCCTAAACCAATCTGCTTCTCTTTAGTTGGCAGCCAATTTCCCATTATGAATAAGAGGATGCAATTTTTTTGATATGGTATTCTAACATAATACTCATTCGGATTGAGTTTCTGATTTAAGGCTTATTTCTTCTATATGTATTAAGTCGGATTGAGTTGTTTCAGATTTAGTGATTTAGTGTGCTTATTTCTTTTGCTTGATTTGTTTCTGATCTAGTGCTTATTTCTTTTGATTGAGTTGTTTCTGATTTAGTGCTTATTTCTGATTTGCCATTCTAACACAATATTGTGATATCTGACAGATGAACATTAAGTTGGAGATGCTAGCTGTAAAGATTCACCCTTAAAGTCAGCTAAAGACATTGATGAACAAAGTTGTTGAATGAGCTGGTGAGGATTGTGTACAAGCTTAGTACGTAAGCTATTGTAAACATAAGCTTGAGAAAACTATTTTTTTTTGGTTTCATGTTTTATAGGAGAACTTAGACTCTAGACTTGAACTGGCAAGATATCTAGCTGTGTTATGTACTTTTGTTTGGTGTTTGCTTAATATGAAAGTGTGTTGGGGAAGACACATCTTGTTTAAATACTTTTAATCGAATTAAACAGGGACATCAATATGTGAACAGGCAAAACACAGAAAACAGGTAAAAATATGATTTGGAATTGGCAACGGTGGCTTGCCGTGGCCAATTATAGAAAAAAGAGCCAATTTTTTTTGCAGGAAAATCCCAGCAAAACAATCCATATTTCTAGCCACGGCAGTTTTCCGTCACAAATCATGGAAAAGGCGCCAAGTTTTTGGTGGGAAACTTTTGGCTACTTGGCGCCCCATATATCATAGCCACGGCAAGGCTCCATCGCTTACATTGGCTACTCAAGCAGGACAACGCTTTGCTGTCGCTTAACCGTGGCAAGGAAGTTAGCCACGGCTGCTGTCGTTGCTACAATCTTTTTGCCACCGCAGGTTTGGTTACGCCTTTTATGCCGTGGTTATAGCCGTTGCTAGCCCCCTTTGGCCACAGCAAATCCACTTTTGGCCACGGTACCTAGCCGTTGCTAATTTGTTTTTTTTTTTTGTAGTGTATAATTCTCCAATAGGCTTCAGGATTGGAGATGGGTTCACCCTCAACAGAAGATAACTTGTTCCCATGTTGCATAGGAAAGGAAGCTACTTTGCAACCTTCCATGTTAGCATCCTTTAGAATATCTAAAATGTATTTTCTCTGATTGAGAAGAATACCTGCAGAAGATCTAGAGATCTCCATCCCCAAGAAATATCTAGCAATGCCAAGATCTTTGATAGTGAATGCAAAATGCAAGGCCTGCTTAATGTGAGAAATTTCTGTGGATGAATTTCCCAGAAATAACATATCATCAACATACACCAATGCCACACTCATGTCAGAGTCTCTGGACTTCACAAACAGAGAATAATCATGCTTAGACGGAGAGAATCCTAAACTCACTAAGAATCTAATGAGCTCGTGATTCCACTGCCTAATAGCCTGCTTAAGACCATATAAGGATCTATTCAATTTGCACACATGACCATCTGTAACAGGATATCCTTGAGAATGTGTCATGTAAACTTCTTCTTCCAAATACCCATGTAAGAAGGCATTGTTTACATCTAACTGGGGAAGAACCCATCCCTTTGTGGCAGCCAAAGCCAAAACCACTTTGACTGTAGATAATTTGGCTACATGAGAGAAAGTTTGTTTATAATCTTTATCCTTTACCTGATTATAACCTTTAGCCACTAGACGAGCCTTGTACCTATCAATAGATCCATCAGGTCTATACTTGATCTTGAAAATCCACTTAGAACCAATGACTTTCTTTCCTACAAGAAGGGGTGTAATGTCCAAGTTTGATTTTGCTCAAGTGCTCTCAATTCAGTTTGCATAGCCTTCTCTCATTCATCAACACCTTTTGCTTGGGCATAACTGTTAGGCTCAAAAGTAGCACATACCTTGACAAAAGACTTAATGTATACAGGAGATAGATGAGCCAAGTTCTGTAGTGAAAACACAACAAATGATTGAGAGACTGAATCAGAATGTGTAGGACTGTCTCCAGAATGTAAGCCAGAATATACATAATCTTTCAAGTGAGCAGGAGGCCTGACTTGTCTTTTAGGAAGAAGAAGAGGAATGAAGCCTATCAGAGTTGGGGGAACTGAAGATATGGAGTCTTGAGACCCACTAGGCTCAGTGAGATGAGAAGTACTTGGTGTGCCTTTGGACAGCCTTGGACAACAGAAACTGGTGTACCTAGATGATCATCAGAAATTATATCATGATGCTCAAGCTGGTCAGGTGACTGAGTACTAGTCATGGGTATGTCCTCAACATCATCAAGCCCATACTGAACACGAGGGAAAACGGATGAAGGAGGAGGAGGAGACATAGTCTAGAAGGGAAACACAGATTCAATGAATTTCACATGCCTACTGATGATCACAGACCTCTTGTCTAAGTCAAACAACTTATAAGCTTTCAGCCCTGGAGGATATCCTAAGAAGACACAACGTCTAGCTACATTCCTAAGCTTATCACGAGGATCATTTGGTTGTAAAGTGAGCGACAAACCTTAGAGCTATGATGCCATTTGAAATCTAGAAATCATCACAAACTCCATTGATTAGCTCTCAAGAAAACTCTAGAAGAGTTTGTTACAATGTTGCAAGTTGCCCCCAAAATGGCGCCAAGATCTCCTATCTATACAAACTGCCCTCGGAGATCTGTATAGGTAAAGAGACTATTTTGCCCCTCCTAAAGATGCCAAATTACAATGTGTAAAATACACATTGTTGTGTATCTTATACCTTCCCATAATTATTAAATTGACTAACTTTTTGGTTTTAATGAGTGAATAGGCTTAACTTGTTCTAATGACCTGCCCTATAAATAGTTAGGTTTTAATCTAGTAATTAAATGCTTTAATCATTCTAATGAGATGTGTCATAGTCTAATTGTAATTGGTTTTATAGAAATTGATTAAGGTTGCAATGTGACTACTTATAAAGAATGAAATGTGTATTGTGTTACTTATAGTTGTCTGATGTGGTATCCTGTAGGTGCTAATGAAAAGATGATAGGGTTTATTCTTATAGGAAGTGGCATAACATTTATTTATCGTGTTTGGTTGTTACTTGATGAACGAGTTCAATATAAATAAGTGGTTAAAGAATTACTACCTTGAGAAGTGGCAAGAAAACCTTGTAATATATGTTGAATATATAAGTGAAGAGATTATATATCTTGGCTTGTTAAGTGTTTTGACTTATCGCGTAGAATACATATAAATAAGTATACAAGATGATATAAAAAGTGTCTCGAGAACTTGTTGTGCTTCTACTCTTGCTTGTGTTGTCCTATAACTTTGATCTACTCTGGTTACCCTTTGAATATATTGTCTTATTTGGGTCATAATAACTAAATGGATAAATAAGATCCTTGTTGAGTTATTTTAGGATTGACAATTTATGAATTACTTGAGCAAATGTTTAAGAAAAACCTGAGCTTGATCTGAAATAAGATGTTTTGAGTGATGATCTTGAGAAGGCTTGAACTAAGCTTCATACTTGATGGGAATATGATCAATTAAGAATGGTTGTCATGATGAGAATGCTATATTACTTGAATAAAATATTATTTAGTCATGTGTTGACTTGGAAGCTTGCTTGTGTGTTGATTAAATATGTGTTGATGAGCTATTCCTTTGCTTATTACTTGCTAGTGTGATTGGATGACTCTCTGAGTGGCTTGTTTGCTGACTAATTGATTGTGAAGACTCTAGGTAAGTTCTTCGGGACTTACTCAAGAATTCGGACTCTCATGCTTGGGTGTTATATATAGTATGTTAGGTGCAAGATCCCGCATTCATGGAGTAGCATGCTTAGGAATTGCATAAATGATGTTTGAGCATATGAATTCTCTTTGTGCTTGATAGAACGACCGTTATTGTGAGTCTTGGAGTCTTTTGATAGGGTCAAAGGGCGACCAAGCCCATCTGGTTCGTACCTAATCGAGTCATTTTGATATGAGAAAGCACGACAAAGAAAAAGAAATATGAGCATGAGATTGATTCTATATGATATTGATTGGACTACGGTTGCGGCGGGTCTCCACCTCCGATGTGGTGGGGAGTAGGAGAGGGATATGCCACTTGACATTCTTTACGGGTACCCATTTATCGCATTTCTTATATATCCTATTTAAAAGCATGCTTGTGTGATTTAATTTTCGTACTGCATTAGACATGATATTTAAGAATAGGATGCATACTATATGGCCTCGGTGATGTCTTCATGGCACGCTTGATGTTGCTCGACCTTGACTCCGTGGTTAGTTGTAGGTACTTCCGAGCTGTGCTGAGGAAGACGAGTTGGGTTTAATATTAGTTGTTAAGTTAATTGTTTGGAGACCTTCTTTATTCTAAATTCTTATGAGTTCTTGGCCTGTTCTAGCTAATGACTTTATTTATGTATCGATTTACCTTTTGGTTGAAACTTATTTTCGTGTATAGGGTTGGACCCGTTTAGATCGAAACTTTATTCAGGGACTTTCGGTTTTCCATTTATGATATGAGACAGGTTTTATTCATGCTTTTCATTGTAAGATCTTTATGTAACTCTTGGTAAATGCGAATACGATATCCTATTGGGATTCGGGTGTCACGTAGCGACTATGCCTATTTGACCCGGGTCATTTCAAACCGGCTCGACTCATTAAACGCAATCCCCTTCCCCTTCATTTCCAACACAATCGATCACTCTCTTTACCTTTTTACTTTAAACCAAATGCCATCTTAGTTCTATCACTCCTTTGTTCTAAGTTGGTTCCCTTCCCAGTAATGGTCGGCCTCTTTCCTCCTTTCTTGCCTTTTCTCCACCTCAACCTATGTTAAGTACCCCGAGATCTCGAGAAATTCACATGTTTTAATGATTGCAAACTTCAAATACTTCGTATTTGATATGTATGTTGACAATAATGATCGTTGTGAACTCAGAGTATTGGAAATGCTATATTGAACCTGGAAATTCTTTTGAAACTAATTCTTGTTTTCCTCTCATGAGTTCATTGAATTCTGATTCTGAACCTAGAAAAGTTATTGCTTTGTTTTCCTTTCATATTCTGAATCCTAATGTCGATCCTCCTTCACTATACTACATATAAGCTTTAGATACTTCACCCTATTGCCTATGTTTGTGTTTGAGACTACATCTGATTAAAGAGATGAAATTTCACTCCAGTATACCAGATCTATAATTGTCTGAAAATGTACAACTGAACCTAAATCTTGAAACAAATGAACAAAGGGGACAAAAACCCAGGAAATGGAGAATCTATTTAAAATCGAAGAAGCCTAGAACATGGATTAATGAGGTAAGAAGCTCTTTTACTGCTTTATATCCCGATCCTATGATCCTATTGTATTTCTATGATGCTGACTGGAGTGCTTTGATGACCTTATCTCCTGCTAAATTAAGAGCTCCGATAGTCTTGAATGATGCGCGGTGGATTCTAGTTTGGTGTTCTTGCTTGTTGTTTTTGTTTTTGTTTCTTTCTTGGTTACCTCTTCCTTGTTCTTGATGAACATGGATTGTGTTGGTTCTTTGTGGGCTGTTTATTGTTAGCAGTCTCCCTTTCTTACTCATGCACTAAAATTGACCCCAATTTGAACCCATGGAACCAACGCTTGAACCCAATTGGGGGTAGATTGTTACTTGCAATCTTCCCTGTATACTCATGCACAAAATTTGACATCATTTTGAACCCACGGAACCAACGCTTGAACCCAATGAGCATGAACATCGAGCAACTGAGAAAAAAAAACCAAAAACAACTATGAAACAACAAAAGGACCAAAACCTACAAAAATCAAGTGTCAAGATGAAAATTTGCTCATGGAATATTTGCGGCATAGGACGCAAAAACCTATGGACTGAGATAGACTCATTTTGTAAACTTGAGAAAACTAGGATGATTGCATTAATGGAAACAAAAATAGAAAGGCGACCACACAATAAAATTTGGAAAAAGGTTGGGTTCAATGAAATGTGTTGGGCCGGGGAGGGGGTATGCATCCTTTGGAAAAATCATTACTTACAAAATAAAATGCTCGAAACATTAGTAATTGATAAGAGATTCATAACTATTAAATATGAAAATAAACAAAGAAACATTAAACTCGCGATCATCTTTGTTTATGGACCCCCAAATGAAGCCGACAAACAAACCTTTCGAACAAAATTAGACCAATTTATACAAAATTTAAAATATCCATGTATAATTATGGGGAATTTGAATGAAATACAAAACAACACAAAAAAAGAAGGGGGATCTGAACCATACCAAAATAGATATAAAATACTAATAGAATTCAAAGACAAATGCTCCCTGATAGATGTACCCACCATAGAAAACATATTCACCTGAAGGAAAAATAGAACTGAAAACAACAAAAAATCATGCAATCACTTCCTCAGATCGTTGTTCAATAGTGACAGAACTAAACAATAATGAACAAAATAAAGCCCGACCCTTTAAATTTGAGAAAATGTGGTTAGAAAGAGACGACTACAAAAATATAGTAAAGCAAGCATAGAGGCCAGTATATCCGGGATCACAAATGTTCAACCTTGTAAAAAAAAACCCAGAATCTTAAACAAAAATGGAATAAGAAAACCTTCAAGAATATCTTCAGGCAATTAAAAGAGATAGATGAACAATTGATAGCAATGCAAAAGATAAACACAGCAACACAACCGCGACAAGAAATACTCAAACAAAACAGAATAATACGGAAAAAAGAAAGCATACTGAACTACCATAAACAATACTGGAGCTAATGATCGAGGAAAAACAAAACACCTGAAATTAGCTGGCACAAACAGCGGATACTTAATTTCATAAGGTAGATGCAGGAAGATGGAACAAGAAAAGAATGAAGGAGATCATTGACAATGACAGACAAGTAATAAATGGCGAAGAAAATATTAAAACCCACATTAGAGAAAGTTTCATCAATAGATTTCAGAAAGCCACAATCAACGAATTAGAAACCCTTAACAATTACCTCGGTTTAATCGGGGACGAAGTCATCGATGAGGATAATAAAAATTTGACAAAACTCGTGACGAACAATGAAATAAAATTCGCTATGTTCAATATGGGTAAAGACAAATCACCAGGACCAGATGATATAATGGCAGAATTCGAGTAGGTCTAGTGGGACATAGTTGGACCCACGGTCACTAGAATTTTTTTTTTCAAAATATTCATTAAAAATAAAAAATTACGGATAAATTCACAGATTGAAACTATTTACACAAATATTCAAATTTTGCAGATACATCAGAGAAACGCGGTTTGAGACTGTATTTTATGTTGGATAAAGTCTAAAAATAAGACTAAAATAAATTAGTTTCAGTTATTTCTAATTTCTGAAATTTCTGAAATAAGTGGTCTAAATCAGTTATAGATGAATGGTCCAGATCTGTTATAGATCAATGGCTGTGATCTCTTCCTTTTGGATGAGATTTCCCAACTTCTAATAACTGTTAAAACTGAATTAACTGTCTGACAGTTTTCAGTAACATTTCCTCTATAAACAAAGAGTTTTTTCATAGAAGAAAAACAAGAAGAAATTCAGATTTGCTGTCTGAGATTTCTTATAGGGCTTTGTTGTATCCTGGGAGGTGAATTTTTCTGAAACCCTAACAGCAATTAAAGGGGACAAATATCACTTTAAAGATAGTGATCTTTCACGCCTCAAAGCAATAGAAACCCTAAATTCCCAACAATTTTAAAGTGATATTTGTTATGGAGGCCGGATCACAAGCAGCAGCCCTTACCCTGATGAATCAAGATTTTTTCAAACTTGATCGGTTTGATGGAACGAACTACAACCGCTGGAAGGATCAGATGATGTTCCTGCTGACCGCCTTGAAGATTTCCTATGTGTTGGATGAAAATTTGGAGGCGATTCTAGATCCAACAGACGACGAAGATCAGGAGATCAAGGACCAGAGAAAGAAGAGAGACGAAGATGAAGTTCTATGCAGAGGCCACATTCTGAATCGCCTCTCAGACAGACTTTACAATCTGTTCACTGCAATCAAGTCACCAAAGGAAATCTGGACAACGTTGTAGACAAGATACAACAACGAAAAGCAAGGAACAGATAAGTTTCTCATCATGAAGTATTTGGAGTTTACTATGAATGCTGATAAACCCGTTATGGATCAAGTTAATGATCTGCAGAGCATTGTCAATCGACTCAAGGAGTTGAAAATTGACATTTCTGAGGCTTTGCAAGTTGGGGCTATAATTGCTAAGTTGCCTAACTCATGGAACAACTACAGGAAGAAACTCCTGCACACCTCCGAGGAACTTTCCTTAGAACAAGTTCAGAAACATCTAAGGATTGAAGAGGAAACAAGGAGACAATGCAACTCACAAGTTGAGTCTGATTCCAAGATCAACAATGTTGTTGGTGAACACTCTAACATGAGTGGAGGAAATAAAAGGAAGAAGCCCAACGAAGGAGCCAACAACAACATGAACAAAAGGCCAAAGAAAGATGGCAATGACAACAGACCCAAGTGCCATTTCTGTCACAAACCAGGGCACTTCAAGCAAGAGTGCAGATTCTGGAAGAAAAAGCAACAAGAGATGGAAAACAAACAAGCCAACATGGCTGATAAAGAGATCTCTGAAATTGTTGCTATGGTTTCTAACTTACAGATTGGTATGGTGACTGAATTAAACATGGCTGCAGCAGTGATCACCAAGGACTGGTGGTATGATTCTGGTGCTACAGTTCATGTTTGCAATGATATATCCCAGTTTACAGAATACAAGGCATCTGAGAAGGATGATGGTGTTCTAATGGGCAACAACAATGTGGCTAAGGTTGTGGGAATGGGAAATATCCAGATTCAGTTCAGTTCTGGGAAAAGCATGAACCTAGTTTCTGCGGGTCTCCTATGTAAAGTTGGCATTAGGGCTGTCTTAGAATCAGATAAACTGATTTTAACCAAGGGTGGGGTGTTCATAGGCAAGGGATACTCATGTAATGGAATGTTTAAGCTTAGTATTATAAATAAATCTTCTAGTTCTGCTTATATCGTTGAGTCTTCTAATTTATGGCATTTAAGACTTGCTCATGTGAATTTTAGATCATTGAAATTTATGTCTAGGAATGGTATGATCAGCGCAGATTTTAATCCTTCAAATCAAAATTGTGAAATCTGCGTTCAAGCAAAGATGGCTAAAAGACCTTTTCCTATGGTAGAAAAATCAAATGAGATTTTAGAGCTTGTGCACTCGGATATATGTGAATTAAATGAAGTGTTGACAAGAGGAGGGAATAGGTACTTTATTACCTTTACAGATGATAAGTCTAGATATACTCATGTCTATTTGATGAGGAAGAAGGATGAATCCTTTGAAAGGTTTAAAATATACAAAGCTGAAGTTGAAAATCAGAAAGAAAGGAAGATTAAAATTCTGAGAAGTGATAGAGGGGGAGAATATTTCTCCAATGAGTTCAATGAATTCTGTGAAATAAACGGAATTATACATCAGAGAACAACCCCCTACACGCCTCAGCAGAACGGCTTGGCTGAGAGGAAAAATCGAACACTATGTGACATGGTGAATTCGATGATGTTGAATGCAAAAGCGCCTTCAAATCTGTGGGGAGAAGCACTGCTGACTGCATGTTATTTGCATAACAGAATTCCCTCAAGAAGGACTAAGGTGTCCCCATATGAAATCTGGAATGGGAGACAACCCAATCTCAACTACATAAAAGTATGGGGCTGTATAGCTTACTACAGGATTCCAGATCCTAAGAGGACTAAGTTGGGTCCTAAGGCTTTGAAAAGTATCTTCATAGGCTATGCCGAAAATTCTAAAGCTTATAGATTTTTGGATATGGATTCAAATCTAATAATTGAATCTAGAGATGCTGAATTTTTTGAGACAAAATTCAGTGGGGATTCAATATGTGAAACTGCTGAAAATGATACAAGGTTGGATCCATCGACTTCATCAAGGAAAAGGCAATTGGATGAACCAATGGAACAAAGGAGGAGTCAAAGGATTAGAATACAACAACACTTTGGTCATGATTTTTCATTACCAAATGATGTTATACTTCTAGTTGAAGGAACTAGAGATGAGGTGCTGAATGAAATACCAATTGTGTTTCAATTGGAAGGAGATCCTAAGACATTTAAGGAAGCAATGTCTTCAAGAGATGTAGCCTTCTGGAAAGAGGCTGTTAATGATGAAATGGACTCAATTATGTCCAATAACACATGGGTTCTAGTGGATTTGCCTAAAGGATCAAAACCAATCTCAAGCAAATGGGTATTTAGAAGAAAGTATAATACCGATGGCACCATCCAAACCTTCAAGGCTAGATTAGTAGCCAAAGGGTTTAGACAAAAGGAAGGGGTTGATTACTTTGATACATATGCACCAGTAGCAAGGATCACATCGATAAGAGTGCTCTTGGCACTTGCTTCGTTGTATAAGTTAGAGGTGCATCAAATGGATGTAAAAACAGCATTCCTAAATGGGGATTTGGATGAGGAACTATACATGGAACAACCCGAAGGGTTTGTAGTTCCTGGAAATGAAAATAAAGTTTGTAAACTCATAAAATCCCTATATGGGCTGAAACAAGCCCCAAAACAGTGGCATGAGAAGTTTGATTCTGCAATATTGTCTCATGGATTTACACACAATGGGGCTGATAGATGTGTGTACATGAAATCCCTTGACAAATATAGTGTTATAATATGTCTCTATGTTGATGATATGCTTATTATAAGCAATAATATGGAGGGAGTAAATGACACTAAGGATTTCTTGAAGTCACAATTCAAGATGAAAGATTTGGGGGAAGTTGATACAATTCTAGGTATTAAAATACTTAGAAATGGTGGGGTTTTCACTTTGACACAATCTCATTATATTCATAAGATGTTGGAAAACTTTAAGCATCTTATGATTAAGGAAGCAAATACCCCTTATGATCCCTCATGTAAATTGTCAAAGAATGAAGGTAGATCAACTTCTCAAACTGATTATGCAAGTGCAATTGGAAGTTTAATGTATGCAATGCATTGCACGAGACCAGACATTGCATTTGCAGTTTGCAAGTTGTCTAGATATACTAGCAATCCTGGAATTGATCATTGGAAGGCTATAAGTCGAGTTCTAGGATACCTAAAGAGGACAGCGGATTTAAAGCTAACCTACAACGGTTTTCCCGCTGTTTTGGAAGGTTATACAGATGCTAGTTGGATATCTAGTGCAGATGAGAACAAATCTACAAGTGGTTGGGTGTTTACCCTAGCCGGAGGAGCAATATCATGGGCTTCAAAGAAGCAAACCTGCATAACTCATTCCACAATGGAATCAGAGTTTATTGCATTGGCTGCGGCAGGAAAGGAAGCGGAGTGGCTGAGAAATTTTCTTCTGGATATAAAGTTGTGGCCACAACCAATGCCACCCGTTTCTGTGTTCTGTGACAGTGCAGCAACTTTGTCTAGAGCTTACAATAAAATCTACAATGGAAAGTCTAGACACATAAGTTTAAGACATGCTTATGTAAGGCAGCTGATAGAAGAAGGTGTAATTACCATTATTTATGTCAAGTCTTGTAAGAACTTGGCTGACCCATTTACAAAGGCACTCTCGAGAGAAGTGGTAAGAAATACCTCAGCTGCAATGGGGTTGAAATCGATATGAAATCACCACAACGGGAACCCAACTTCTTTCTAGACACTCTAGTTATGAAGTTTAAAGGGTAACAACAAGTTGTTGATAAGTGATTTGGGAACTGCACTTAAGGCTTAAGAAGCTAGTGTAGAAAAGGGAGGCTGAGTATTATAACTCTTAATAAGATTCTGGAAAGTTTAATTACTTTAATGGTTTGAAGGAATCTTACCTATATAGATTACATAAGAGTGGAGTTGCTCTTAAACAAAACCAGTTGTTTTGTAAGTTTTCTATGAATCTGGGGTGAACTCAAGGCAAAAGAAATTATGTGAAGAAGCTGAAAATGTCATATGTATGCTTTATCCGGTGTTGATAAAAGAGAAATGGTTTAAGGAATTAACCACCATTGAATCTATCTACACTTTGATAGAGTTATACTAATTGAAAGTTTAAGTTGAAAAACACTTTCATTATGTATGACATTATTATTTGCAAAAGTCTGATTTATAGACTTGGTGGGGATTGTTGGATAAAGTCTAAAAATAAGACTAAAATAAATTAGTTTTAGTTATTTCTAATTTCTGAAATTTCTGAAATAAGTGGTCTAAATCAGTTATAGATGAATGGTCCAGATCTGTTATAGATCAGTGGTTGTGATCTCTTCCTTTTGGATGAGATTTCCCAACTTCTAATAACTGTTAAAACTGAATTAACTGTCTGACAGTTTTCAGTAACATTTCCTCTATAAACAAAGAGTTTTTTCATAGAAGAAAAACAAGAAGAAATTCAGATTTGCTGTCTGAGATTTCTTATAGGGCTTTGTTGTATCCTGGGAGGTGAATTTGTCTGAAACCCTAACAGTAATTAAAGGGGACAAATATCACTTTAAAGATAGTGATCTTTCACGCCTCAAAGCAATAGAAACCCTAAATTCCCAACATTTTATGGGTTAATTGGGTATTTATCTTCAAAGCTGGAAAAAAAAAATAAATTTGTTATAAAAACGCAGATTGGAATCGCGTTTTCCCCCCTTTTTATTTCTTAATTTTAAAAAACAACCCCCAAAAAATATATATGTGTAAAACGCGGTCTGGGGCCGCGTTTTACTTAGAAAATGAGAGAGAGAGAGAGAGAGAGAGATAATCAACACCTTGACGCTTGAAGGCCGGAGCGGAAGGTTGAAGGGCTCAAGCGACGGCAGCCATGGCTCCGGATAGGGCGGAGGAGTGATGGAGGATTTGAAGGTCAGAGAGGTTCTCGTGGGAGCTTGAAGGCCGGAGAGGTTCACCGCGGGAACCAAGGGCCATGGCGCGTGACGGAGATTTGAAGCAGAAGTCAAGCCCCGCCGGAAGTCCTCTTCCCCATTGATCCTCACCTCCAGGGCTCGAGCGGCGGCGGCCATGGCTCTGAATAGCACGGAGGAGTGGTGGGGGATTTGAAGGCCGAAGAGGTTCACCATGGGAGCCAAGGGCCATGGCACGTGACGGAGATTCGAAGCGGAAGTCAATCCCCGCCAGAAGTCCTCTTCCCCAGTGATCCTCACCTCCAGGGCTCGAGCAGCGGCGGCCATGGCTCCGAATAGCGCGGAGGAGTGGTGGGGGATTTGAAGGCCGGAGAAGTTCGCCGTGGGAGCCAAGGGCCATGGCACACGACAGAGATTCGAATCGGAAGTCAAGCACCGCCGGAAGCCCTCTTCCCCAATGACCCTCACCTTCTTGCCGGCCAGAAGACTGGAACAGTGGAACACAATCCTCCCCCTTTTTGGGCGTTGTTTTTTAAAATTAAGAAGTAAAAAGGGGGAAAAGCGCGATTCTAATCCGCGTTTTTATAAGAAATTTAATTTTTTTTTTCAGCTTTGAAGATAAATATCCAATTGACCCATGAAACACGGTCTGAGACCGCGTTTCTCTAATGTATCTGCAAATTTTGAATATTTGTGTAAATAGTTTCAATCTGTGAATTTATCCGCAATTTTTTATTTCTTAAGTTGGGGTTTGTGAGTGGGAGGGGGTTGGGGGATAGGAGAGCCTGAAACTATATGCGAGATTTGTTGAACATTATAATAAACGCAATATTGTTCAAGGAAAGTTGGATTGCATGGACATTTTTTTTTTTGATAAAGTAAGAATTTGAGAATAGACATGCCTTGAAAACCGTCAAACGTACAGCAAAAAACTAGAAAATGGTGTAATACAATAGGCAACAGACACTTTGGATTGCATGGACAATGTTAGCATGTTAGGTATAAAGTGATGAGTTCTTTTCTTAAGGGAATTCAAGTGCAAAATGAACTAATACTATTAAAATGCTACGTGTAAACTAAATACACCCCAAATCCTGCACTTCGGAAGTGACGTACAAGGTTGAAGTGGGTTAATTATTTTTATTTTTTTTTGCTAATTAATTTGAAAGGCATGCACGTTAATTCCGACGTGCAAATTTTGATGGAAGATTTGCGGTGTATCTAACAACAACCAAATGCTAAGACTAAAAGGCAACGAGTTTGTAGCAAGTAAACAAGCCAACTAGTATAAAGGAATATACCACCACCATCTAAATTTCCACTAAAAGGATTTCTAATTTGTCTTCTTTTATTTATTTGCTTTGTGCGAACTCAATGTTATCTCAAGAAGAATGTAACTATGCTCATAGCATCGTATTTTATGTTATTTAGGCCATCTATTTAAAATAGGTTTATGTTATTTATCAGAAGTATTTATGTTTTCAGGTGTTTTCATAAGCTAATCGGGTCAACTAGAACTTCTTTAGGGAAGTGTACCTGAGCAAGGTGCAGAACCAATCTTTGAGGAACAAGGGCAAGCAGGGATCGAGGCAACCAGTATAGGCGCATGGCCAGGCGGGCTGAGCTGCGCTTGCAAATAGCCTGCATGGGCGTGCATGTATACCTGCACAGGTGTGCGATTGGTCAAGGTGTACCCCATCGACCAAGGCTGGGCGTGTGTGTCCACATGCGATGAACCGTGCTCAAAAAAGACACCGCACAGACATGCAGTCTATCCGCGCAGACATGCCGGACGATACTCATTCCGACGTTGACTTTGGATTATTTTCCCTAGACTATTTAAGGACATAGATGAAATCTTTTTGCTCTCTCTTTTCAACGTTTAATTAATTTCTAGACTTTTGAGTTTTTTTGGAATTTTGTGAGAACTCTAGGTGGATATTTGGATCGTTTCAATTCAAGATTGGTACTTTTCCTCATTCCTTCTATTTATCTTTGATTTCTATGCTTGATTCTATTGAGTTGATCATGAAATTCTTCATGCATGTTAGGCTACGTTCTTTTAAAGAGAAAATTTTTGATTTCTATGCTTGATTCTATTGAGTTGATCATGAAATTCTTCATGCATGTTAGACTACGTTCTTTTAAAGAGAAAATTTTTATGGAAAAAATTGCCCTCCTAAACCTTTAGTGATCTCTCCCTCGCCGTTCTTTCAGATCTCTCCCTTTTCATTTCAGATCTCGGTCTCTTCCTCGTCGTTCCTCGACCGCTCTCTGCTCTGAGCCTCCAGCGACCGCTACCTCGCCGGATCTGACGGACGCCACTGCTATGGCCGAGCAGATCGAGGACGTAGATCTGAGATCTCAACCTCCGAGCGACTATCCATGGCGCTTCCGGCCTCCTTCAATTCGCGCTCTGAGCCAGCGATTTGCAACTGGCGGCCCAGATCTGCTCCCTCCATTCTCGCTCCTGCTCTGGTCTCTCAGATCGGCACCTCTCTTTAGATCGCTTCCATGGCGGCTCCAAATCCGGGCTTCCATGACACCTCTCTCCGATTTCCACATCTCTCGCATGGCCGTCTCTCTTTGTATAAGGTCTGTTCTCTCTAGATCGGATGCGGTGGTGGTGGAGCCTTGCCGCCTGTTGGAATTGTGGCTCTGTGAATGGTTAGACGGTCATCATCGGCGATTAGGTACTTGTCGAGGTGGCTCCAAAGCTTCACAGGTTTTGATTCGGCGACCTTCATTGGAGATGAAGGTGTGTCGAAACTCTCTTCTCCATTCTGTCGTCACATGCTGCTAGGTTTTAATTTTATGAGACTTTAGAAAGTAATTTGTTTCTCCTTGCAAGTATTACTTTTGTAGTTAGCTGTGTTATATGCTTATATCCGCTAATGCTTATGAGGACATTATCTTGTTGGTGATTTCTAATCATTTGATTCATTTTATATTTTCACGTCCTAATGACTTATTAGCTTTTTAGTTGTCTCACTTGTTTATGTCAAGGCACATTCAAATAGCTTATGCCATTGCATTTCCATCTATTGGATACAGATCAAGAGTTTGGGAGCTGAAGCTGGAGTTAGTGGTGTATTTGACTAGTGTACTGGTGTATTTGTTGTGAATACAAATGTATATTGTGTATTGGCAATTTCAGCAAAAAAAAATTTGACTTGCTGAAACTTTAGGAGAGCTTATTAGCTTCTTTATTTTTGCTAAAATTAATTCTTATAAAATTGTATGAGATACTATATCCTACAAGCATATATGACAGTCTTTCAGCATTTCAGTATTTCAGTAGCTTGTATGGATAACAATTTCAGCAGTGTCAGCAATAACCTTTTCAGCATCAACAACGTTGTTGAAACCGGAGTTTCAGCATCAACAAAGTTGATGAAATTGGGGTTTCAGCATCAATAATGTTGCTAAAATCGGGTTTTCAATATTAACAACAATGCTGAAATCGGGGTTTTAGCAACGCGAAAAAAAAACTGCTGAATAATTTCAGCAACTTCAGTTTCAACAACGCGGGAAAAAAATTGTTGAAACATGAGGGGGGGGGGGGGGGGGCACAGGGGCACAATTTCAGTAACTTCGGTTTCAGTAGTTTCAGCAACATATGTGGACATTTAGCTAATATAGGCCAAAAATATGACCTTAATGGAAACTGCCCCTCTTTTAAATTATAGGGTTGGGGTGATCCCGACAAAATGCATAGGCGGAATTAATATTGATATTTTCCCGGATAAATGCCTATGAATTTGTTAGATTCAATCCTGGCTAATGTGCTAAATCCTAGTTGGTTTTATAATTGATTGGAGTTCTTGTTAGAATTTGAGACCATGAGATGAAAAGACTAACAAGACACTCAAATAAGGGGTTAGGGCCGAGATGTTATAACTTACTATTGGAATCGTAGGTTTGAACCTGAAATTGTGAAAACTTGACATAATTGATGCTAATGTTTTAAGTTCATAAAGGGTCTAAATCTGATTAGTGTGGAGCATGAGAGCGAATGTTCATTGAATTTAGACACATTTACTTGAGTTTAAGAGAGGATATAGGAATTACCTTAGATAGCTATCTTCATCAAACTCATGCAAGTTTACATGAATATCAATATTAACCTACCGAAGCATTGTTGTAGTGATCTTCTATTCTAGAATTTTCTCGTATATATTGGTTTACTACCATCCTTTGTATAGTTATTTTTTATTGGTTTGTTTACTTTCTTGAGTGGCTTATAAATATTTCTCCCCTATTTTCTTGACTTTGTTTTAAATCAATCATAAGTGGAAATCGATACCATAGTGTTTGTGATTTGACACTCGATATACTACAATTATACCCCATACGCTTGTGGGTGTGATCCATCAAGTTTTTGGCTCTGTTACCGGGGATTATATGTTAGTATTTGCTATTGTCTGAACACTAAATTTTCTAAGTCTTTCTTTTTCTTTTGATTTCTTTTCTTTTTTCATTTTATTTTCAGGTTTGTGCTCTTGTTATGGATTTTTTTTGTCAATATTGTAGAGGCCTTGATCATGTAGCTAGCAATTACCCAGTGTTTAGAGATCTATTTAGAATGGAGGAGGTGTACTATATGTGCAACCCTCACCTTTCTTACGAGAGGAGCCTCACTAAGGAGTACACGCCACTTAGGTGCCGAGATCAAGTCTTACAAAATTCGCAAAAATCGTCTAACCTCATTCATATATGGAGTATGCACCACTTTATAATTACATGCATTCACTATAAGCATCTTAGTTTCTATGTACACTTCTTAGGTTTTAGATTATAAACTTAAATATTGTTTGATTCTACATTGGTATATTCACATGCCTACTTACAAAAATGAAGAGATTGATGAACTACCAAAAGAGTTTATAGATTATTTTATTTGTAGATGTAAGATGATGGAGGACCATTCCAAGAACCACCCGATGCACCTCATTTCGGAGATGGAGATGGACCTATCACAAGATCACGAGCTAAGAAGATAAGAGAGGAACTTAACGCTTTCATCATCCACCATATGAAGTTGGTGCTACCAAAGGAGCCCGAGGATGACATCATCACATTGCTTGAAACCGCACCATTCTCGGGTTCGACTAAGAGTGATTCAGCCACCACCCATACTTAGCCTTTCATTTGCTTGCTTGTTCTGGACTTAGAGCTTTGGGCCTTTGTTTGGGTTTAGTTGGACTTGTTGAGACCTTATGTTTTTGGGCCTTTGCTTTTGGGCTGATTTTCTCTCCTATTTAAGGCTTGTAAACTCTCATTTGAAGACACTTTGAATCTTGTTAATGAAAACCTAGTTGGTTTCACTCTCCAAAGGTGAGAGCTTCATGCCTTGTGTGCATGTGTGTTGCATCTAGTTCGGTTGTACTTGGTTTTGTCAATTTCCCGAAGATTGGTGATTCCGAGATGAGCACGAACCTCCTCCTTGTGCTTCCATGGCCAGCCATGGTTGTGTAAGGTTGTATAGGGTTGGTTTTGGTGTCATTCAAGTTGGTTCTTGGTGCATTGTCCCAATGGGTCTTCTTGTTGTTCATCAAGGTTGATTCCTCCTATCTTTCCCTTTCATTTCCCTTTGTTTTATTCTGTTTTTCCTTTTCATTTGGTCAAGCCTTGCTCCCAAGGTTTAATCCCCCTTTGCTGCGTTTTTCTTGTCTCACTTGTGCAATTTCTTTGTGTTCTTGTGAGTCCGAGTCCACAACGTCAAGAAGGTCGGGAAAACAGCGGCTAACCCCGCATCAAATTGGCATCAGAGCATAGGTTCACTTGGCGTTGTTTGAAACAAGAACGATCAAACCAAGAATCACTTTCTCTTGGTAAGTTTTACAAGAAATTCCTTGTTCAATGTCTTGATCTTATTCTATTGTGTTGATTTTGTGGTATTGGCGCTTGTGCATGCAATTTTTCATTTTCGGCCACCCTACCACCACCACAGCCCCACCGGTGCACCACCACAGCCCCCATCTCAGCCCCATCTCAGCCCCCAACTGTTCATTTGTGCTTCCTCAAGAAGCTTGTCCTTGGAACTTCCACAAAAGATTTAAAAAAAAAATCAGATCTTGTGTTCCCCAAAAAGCTGTCCATACTTTATTGTTTCTCCAAAAAGTTGTCTCTTGTGTGCTTTTCCAAGAAGCATTGACATTTGGTTATCTTTTCAGATTTTATTAGTTACCTTTTCATATTTGTGGAGAGAGAGTGTTAAAACCGAAATTTAAAAAAAAAATCAAATTCGGTTTTTGGAAAAAAAAAAGAAAAAAAAAGAGTGACATCTTATGCATCTTATGCATGTGTGTTGAAGTGTTTTAGTAGATATTCATACTATAACATTTGCACTTCATCTTAGTGTTGCTTGGAAAAATAAAGAAAAGCTTATTTGGCTTGTTGTGCTTACTTGTTGAAATCAAGCCTTGTTTGCATTGTGTTAGCTTTCTCATTGTGTTGGAAACCTATTCATTGAACACATTGCATCAACCCTTTGCAGCCACTACCTGCTGATTTTGAGCCTAAATTGCACACTCCTTGCATATTTGAGCGCCATTGCACGATATTGATACATGAGAATAAGATAAGGGGTTGAACCTTGTAAAACTTGGTAAAACACTTATTCTTATTCAAAAAAAGAGCTCATTGTGTCGATCGTTCATATTTGTTTCGGGTGTTTGTTTAGCCATAATTCTATTCATCGAGTCTTTAGCCGCACCTAGAATCTGCGTGTTTGGTATTAAGATCAGCCCTTGTTGTCGTTGTGCTCTTTAAAGTTTGCTAATCTTGTGGTTGATTATTGACTCTACCAAGGCAAATTTGAAGCTAGGTTGCAATATTCGAAGAGGAGTGAAACACTTGTGAGGCTGATTTTTGCTTTCACTAACCTAACAAGTTTGTTAGTGTATTTGAGAATGTCTAACACAGATCCTCCACCTTCGGACCATTCTAATGGAAGCGGGTCCGAGCCAATATCCCCGGAGTTGTTCAACATGCTTAAAACCATGGCGGACAACATTGGTCAGCTCACGGCTCGAATGGTGGCTTTAGAGACACGTACACCACCCCAAGATGTGCCAAACGAGCCCCACCAAGAGCGGGAGAAACCCTTCACAACCCCTCCAATTGGCCCTCAACAAGGCCCGGTTCCCCCACGAGAAGGTAGACGTTTTGGTCCTAACAATGATCCTCCTTTACATGATTATCGCAGACCTCCAAGAAGGCAATATGGCTACTTTGAAGAGCAAGAGGAGGATTGGGAACCACCCCGAGGCCCTGGATACCAACAACGGAGAGCTCGTGAACAAGAGCAAGATGGAATGGGCAAAATAAAGGTCAAAATTCCAGCTTTTGAAGGGAAGTGTGATGCCGACCTTTATTTGGATTGGGAGACAAAAATTAAGCAAATTTGGAGCTGCCACAATTTCCCGGAAGAGAAAAAGGTACAACTCGCAGCCCTTGAATTTACCGGTTATGCACTAATTTGGTGGGATACTCTTGTGAAAGAAAGGAGGCGAGTGCTAGATCCAGTCGTGGTCACTTGGGACCAAATGAAGGCCTTGATGAGGTCTCGATTCATTCCTCAACACCACACCCGGGAGCTAAGGCAAAGGTTGGAAAACTTGAGGCAAGGCTCCATGAGTGCGGAGGAAACATACAATGCCATGCAAGTGGCAATGGTAAGAGCCAATGTGGTTGAGGACGATGAAGCCACAACGATGAGGTACCTAAGAGTTCTCAACCCTTCCCTAGCTAACGAAGTAGATTGCTATCCTTATGAGTCCATGACAGATTTGCTACACCTAGCAATCAAAGTGGAAAGAAAGCTCAAAGCTAGGAATCAAGGAGGAAGCTCAAAGCTACCCTACTACGTCATGGAAGGCACCAGCTCAAAGCCGAGGGTACCAGCCCTATGGGAGGGAAGCGGTGCAAGGAAAAGAAAAGGGAGCCAACTTCAATCATCAAGGAGAGCAAGGTGGTCATCGCAAAGGCTACTCTACGAATGCACCTTCATCATCATTTCGGCCATCTAATGGGGTTTCTGCAGCCCCACAAGGGAGTAACTCTAACCCCTCTTCTAGAACTAGAGATATTGTGTGCTTTAAGTGTCAAGGAAGAGGTCATATGATGAAAGATTGTCCTAACAAGAAAACTCTCATGATTAATCATTTAGGGCAATATGAATCTGAATCTGATTATGATGATAATGTTGTGTGTGATGATGATGTGAATTTGCATGCTTGTGATGATAATAATGATGATGGGATTGAGTTTGAACAATGTTGAATCTTTGATTGTTAGAAGAGCATTACATGCTATGCCTTCTTGTGATGATAACCAAAGAGAAAACTTGTTCCATACTCGTTGTCTCGTTAAGAAAAAGGTGTGCAACATGATAATAGATGGAGGAAGTTGTTGTAATCTTGCTAGCATTGAAATGGTTCAAAAATTACAACTTCCAACATTAAGTCACCCTAGACCCTATAAATTACATTGGATGAATGATTGTGGTGAATTGAAAGTGAACAAGCAAGTTAAGGTTGCCATAACACTAGGACATTATGAGGATAGTGTTTTATGTGATGTAGTGCCTATGCAAGCTTGTCATATTCTTTTGGGTCGTCCATGGCAATATGATAGGAAGGTCATTCATGATGGTTTAACTAATCGTCATTCTTTTGTGTTTAAGGGGAAGAATGTTGTCCTCAAGCCCATGACCCCAACCCAAGTTGCCGATGAGTATGAGAAGAAACGGGGAAGGGAGGAGAAGAAAGGGCGGGAGGAAACTGAGTTTCCGCAGCCCAAAACCACACCACAACCATCATCGTCCATTGAGTCGAGCCAACCTAAGGGAGTTCTTCTAGCCTCTAAGCAAGACCTTAAGGAGTTCCTTGACCTCGAAACCACTCTTATGTTGTTATGTAAGGAGCTTGCTTTGTTGAGTGATGATCTTAAGGCTACCCTACCTAAGAGGATTTTGGGGCTACTTGAGGAGTTTAAGGATGTGTTTCCCAAAGAGATTCCAGCCGGTCTACCACCTATTAGAGGCATTGAGCACCAAATAGACCTTGTTCCGGGAGCCACCTTACCTAACCGCCCTGCCTATAGGATGAACCCTAAGGAAACCCAAGAGATCCAATCCCAAGTGCAACAGTTGTTGGATAAGGGTTATGTGAGGGAGAGCCTTAGCCCATGTGCTGTTCCCGTACTTCTAGTGCCAAAGAAGGATGGTTCGTGGAGGATGTGTGTGGATTGTCGAGCCATCAACAACATCACGGTGAAGTACCGCCACCCAATACCCCACTTAGATGACATGTTAGACGAGTTACATGGAGCCACTACCTTTTCTAAGATTGATCTTAAGAGTGGATACCATCAAATTCGTATGAGGGAGGGGGATGAGTGGAAAGCAGCCTTTAAGACCAAGTTTGGTCTTTATGAGTGGTTGGTTATGCCTTTTGGGCTTACCAACGCCCCTAGCACTTTCATGCGTCTTATGAATCATGTTCTTAGGCATTTCATAGGGAAATTTGTTGTGATTTATTTTGATGATATACTTGTGTATAGTAGATCCCTAGAAGAGCATGAGTTACATTTATGAGAAGTGCTATCTACTCTTCGTCATGAGCACCTTTATACTAATTTGGAGAAATGTGAGTTTTGCACTAATTGTGTTACTTTTCTTGGTTTTGTGGTCAGCTCACATGGATTGAAGGTGGACGAGAGCAAGATCAAAGCGATCCAAGAATGTCCTACTCCTACATCAATTGGCCATGTTCGGAGCTTCCTTGGATTAGCTAGCTTCTATTGCCGGTTCGTGAGGGATTTCAGCACCATTGCAGCCCCTCTAACCGAGATCACCAAGAAGCATCACCCATTTACATGGGAAAAGTCCCAAGAGAAGGCGTTCAACGCCCTAAAGGAGCATCTCACGCAGGCCCCGGTCTTAGCACTTCCGGATTTCAACCGACCCTTCGAAGTGGAGTGTGATGTATCGGGCATAGGCATTGGTGGAGTTCTCATGCAAGAAGGTAAGCCCATTGCCTATTTTTCAGAAAAATTGAAAGGAGCTTGTCTTAATTACTCTACTTATGATAAATAGTTGTATGCATTATTTAGAGTTCTTAAGACATGGCAACATTATCTTTGGCCCATAGAGTTTATTTTGCACACTGATCATGAGTCCTTAAAGCATTTTAAGAGCCAAGACAAGTTGGATAGGAGGCATGGTCGTTGGATGGAGTTTATAGAAACATTCTCTTATGTCATTAAGTATAAGAAAGGAAAAGATAATGTTGTGGCAGATGCCCTTTCGAGAAGATACATGTTGTTGTCTACATTAGACTCAAGGATTTTAGGCTTTGCATATATTAAGGAGCTTTATGTAGATGACCCTGATTTTGGACAGATTTACAATCATTGTGTGGCTAAAGGATCCTTAGATAAGTACTACTTGTTTGATGGATTTCTTTTCAAGATTGATAAGGTTTGCATTCCCCGTTGTTCACTTAGACTCTTGTTGGTTGAGGAAGCCCATAGAGGAGGATTGATGGGCCATTTTGGGAGGGATAAGACCTATCATATGCTACACACACATTTCTTTTGGCCTCGCATGCTTCGAGACGTAGAACATTTGGTTAAGAGATGTGTTGATTGTTTGAAGGCTAAGTCTAGGTTACAACCCCATGGCTTGTATTGTCCATTACCCATTCCTGCAGCCCCTTGGGAGGACATATCCATGGACTTTATTGTTGGGTTACCTAGGACTAAGAAGGGGAGGGATTCGATCTTTGTGGTTGTTGATCGTTTCTCTAAGATGGCTCACTTTATCGCTTGCCATAAGACCGATGATGCCTCTAATGTAGCTAACCTTTTCTTTAGAGAGATTGTTAGGCTTCATGGAGTACCTAAGACTATTGTGAGTGATCGAGATGTGAAATTTCTTAGCCAATTTTGGAGGACTCTTTGGAGTAAGCTAGGGACAAAGTTGCTGTTTTCCACCTCTAGTCACCCACAAACCGATGGGCAAACAGAGGTAACCAATAGGACCCTTACTACCATCCTTAGGGCCATCATTAGGAACAATTTGAGGTTGTGGGAGGATGCTTTGCCTCATGTGGAGTTTGCTTATAACCGGACTGTGCATTCATCTACTAAGCTTACACCATTTGAGTGTGTTTATGGTACTAACCCACTAACCCCTTTAGATCTTACCCCATGTCCCATGAGGGAGAAAGAAGACTTTGATGCAGGAAAGCAGGTGGAATTCATTCGGGAGCTTCATGAGCGTACTCGTGACCGGCTAATTCAAAAGGCCGAAGAGAATGCCAAACGAGCCAACAAGGGGCGTCACAAGATGATTTTCCAGCCCGGCGATCTAGTTTGGGTGCATTTATGAAAGGAGCGATTTCCAAAAAAGCGCAAGTCTAAGCTCGCCCCTCGAGGAGATGGTCCATTCAAGGTATTGCAACGATTCGGGGATAATGCCTACAAGATTGACCTACCAGGTGACTATGGAGTTAGTGCAACATTCAATGTCGCCGATCTCACCCCCTACCTAGATGAGGATGAAGACATGGATTCGAGGTCGAATCCTTTCCAAGAAGGGGAGAATGATGGAGGACCATTCCAAGAACCACCCGATGCACCTCATTTCGGAGATGGAGATGGACCTATCACAAGATCACGAGCTAAGAAGATAAGAGAGAAACTTAACGCTTTCATCATCCACCATATGAAGTTGGTGCTACCAAAGGAGCCCGAGGATGACATCATCACATTGCTTGAAACCGCACCATTCTCGGGTTCGACTAAGAGTGATTCAGCCACCACCCATACTTAGCCTTTCATTTGCTTGAGAGGAACTTAACGCTTTCATCATCCACCATATGAAGTTGGTGCTACCAAAGGAGCCCGAGGATGACATCATCACATTGCTTAAAACCGCACCATTCTCGGGTTCAACTAAGAGTGAATCAGCCACCACACATACTTAGCCTTTCATTTGCTTGCTTGTTCTGGACTTAGAGCTTTGGGCCTTTGTTTGGGTTTAGTTGGACTTGTTGAGACCTTATGTTTTTGGGCCTTTGCTTTTGGGCTGATTTTCTCTCCTATTTAAGGCTTGTAAACTCTCATTTGAAGACACTTTGAATCTTGTTAATGAAAACCTAGTTGGTTTCACTCTCCAAAGGTGAGAGCTTCATGCCTTGTGTGCATGTGTGTTGCATCTAGTTCGGTTGTACTTGGTTTTGTCAATTTCCCGAAGATTGGTGATTCCGAGATGAGCACGAACCTCCTCCTTGTGCTTCCATGGCCAGCCATGGTTGTGTAAGGTTGTATAGGGTTGGTTTTGGTGTCATTCAAGTTGGTTCTTGGTGCATTGTCCCAATGGGTCTTCTTGTTGTTCATCAAGGTTGATTCCTCCTATCTTTCCCTTTCATTTCCCTTTGTTTTATTCTGTTTTTCCTTTTCATTTGGTCAAGCCTTGCTCCCAAGGTTTAATCCCCCTTTGCTGCGTTTTTCTTGTCTCACTTGTGCAATTTCTTTGTGTTCTTGTGAGTCCGAGTCCACAACGTCAAGAAGGTCGGGAAAACAGCGGCTAACCCCGCATCATAAGAAATGTAATGATATTTCTTTCTGCATCCCAAGTTAATTATCGGTTCGGCTATATACACCCCTAATCATGCACGCCCTTAAGGACGTGCATGATTAAAAGGGGTTAATTTTTTTTTTAAATATTAATTAGACACAAGGCTTGCACGTCCTTAAGGACGTGCAATTTTAACCTTGTGATTTGTGGTGTATCTAGCAACACCTTAATTATTGTAGATATCTTGTTGACTTGTAATTTGTAAGAGTTTTTAGATTATTTTATTTGTAGATGTAAGAAATGTAATGATATTTCATTCTCCATCCCAAATTAATTATTGTAGATATCTTGTTGACTTGTAATTTATAAATGTTTCTAATTGCAGCTTAGTGGTAATGTGTTGCATGCAACTTAGCATGATGGAAATATATCGTGCCAAAATGCAGTAGATTGTGAGTGTTCTTTTTACCCTTTTTATATATTTTTCGGTGTTACTTACCATGGTGGAATTTCAATGGCTAATTATGTGTAATCTACCTACTCTAGTCTCTATTCATTCCTTGTCATTGAACTTTAGCTATCAGCTAGTTTCCAGGGTATTGGACTTTTAATTCTAAAAATTTTGGGTTTCTAGCTTGAAATTTTTAGAATTTTAGAATTTTAGGGTTTTCAGCTGAGGATTATTGGGTTTGGGTATATTAAAAACCTATTCAAACTTATAGTTTACTTGGCACTAGACATAATCAAATAGGGAATACACTACAAAAAAAATAAGGTTTTTGGGCGACAAAACTATGAAATTAAGGCGACAGATATACTTTTTGTTGCCCTAATTAACTTTTGACTGACAAAATTATTTTTGGTCGCCCAAAACTCATTTTTGTGTAGAAAAATTAATTTTGTTGCCCAAACGAGCCTTAGGGCTACGAAAAGCCGATGTTTGGTCACCCGTTTCTTCAATTTTTGATGAAAAGTATACATTTCTATTTCTATTTTCGATGAAAAGATATTTGTGGAAGGGCACAATGAATGCCCTTCCTAGCCTCTATGATCACTTTGTTGAGCTCATTATTTTGGTAAATAAGTTTCATCACTCGTGAGTGTTTTTTTTTTAGTTTTTATATGTGGAGACTCTGGTTATATACCATGTTGTCTTTATCACTCATGTAGTCATGTGCTATAGGCATCACTCATGAAGTCATGAGTGCTCTTCCTAGCCCGTATGATCACTCATGTGCTTTCTTGAATATGTGTAATGCTAATTCTGTTAATATACCATCATATGTATGACCTGATATCTTTATATATTGCTTCTGATAACCCTCTTTGTGTGTATAATACTTCGAATTATGTGAAACATGTTTGTTTGACTCTACCCTTCTTTCTTTCATGCGAAGGCCTTAATTTTACCATTTTCTGTCCTCACTTCCCTCTCATTGAAATCTTTTTTGCAGTGTATTGACTCCTTACTACACCAAGGATGTTTCTTTCTCACTAAAAGAATTGGATAGACAAAATGAAGATGGAGTGTACACCCTTTTTTGATTGCAAAAGATCTATCCAGGTTGGTCAGAAAGCAAGAGTGATACATGAAGATCTTTATTATGTACATGATTCATTTTAGAAAATTATCACCACTCTCTTCCCCCTCCCCCCCCCCCCTCCCCCCTGTGGTGGTAATTTTAGATGAATGGAAGAACTTGGAGCGAGTAAAGTGTATGACGCGTGGCGAACGTCATTGGCACTTTCGTCCTTTGTCAAATAGTAATAATATCCAAACTTAAACACAAAACCAATAGATTAGGCAATCAATCACATGATAAACCAAATAACTACTAGTATAGCGATGAAGTCCGATGTCGAACCCACAGGGAAAAGTGATTTCCTATTCAATAACTCTCAGCAAAGACTCTTAAAACAAAGATATGATTTGTAGCAAGTAAAAAAGACGTAAAAGTAACCAGATTTATGATTGCAAATAGATTGATATCAAAGTAGAAAGCACATTTCACTTACAATTCTCTGACAATGGTTGGGATTCATGGTCCTCGGATTGATCTATTAATTATTCATATTCATAGGTCTACTTGAATAAAGTTGAGAGATCCGCAGAGATTCACTCATCTTATTCAATATCACTAAAGAATAGCATTATAAGGACTCAAGTAATCAAGACCAATTGGCACATTGACTCAACACAACTAAGACTAATATGCACATACCGAATTCGGCCCTAATCAAATATCCTCAACATAGACCAATTGAAATCATCCACTACAAAGACAAAGAAACATCACTATCTCAATACCTTTGTTTGCTATCGAGAAAACAACAACGAATTCATAGCTAAGATGCAATTCCTAACATGGTGATCAAGCATAGAAAGGAACACAAATATAATAATTAAGCACAAGATGATAACTAAGAATATGAATAATCAAATAGAATCAAATCCTCACAATCCAAACAACCATGTCTTCGAATCACATGCGAAACTATGAGTTTAGCAACTCATAGGCCAATTCTCTCTCTCTCTCTCTCTCTCTCTCTCTAATTGTGTTCATTGTCTCACAATAATCAACCACACAAGGCTGAATAGAACTGAAATAATCTATAAAAGCCTCTCAAAGAGTTGGGCAAAACCCTAGTAGGAATAGAATATAATAATAGAAAAATAATAGTTTCGGATCCAAAATCGCAATTGCTGGAAACCGGCCCACGGTGGGCGCCGTGCAAAGGGTGGTGGGCGCCGCCTATGCAGTGTCCGACTTTCCTCAATTGTCTTCAATAAGCTCTAATGTCGTGCTTCCTTCCTCCTCTCTAGCTTCCTCCTTAGCCTCCATATCCTCCAAAACATGTCTCTTTAGCTCTTCCAAAGCCCATTCAAGTGTCGGAATGTAATTCTGCAGAATAAACACTAAAAAAGAGTAGATTCCGAACTCGAATACTTCACAAGAAATATACGAAACTAGACTCAAACAATAGCAAAACCACTACCTAATTGCAATAAGAAATATCTATAATGCCTATATGAAATATGCATTATCAGTGTACCACTGAAGATGTTAAAGAATCTGAACATCTAAAGGAAGAGTTACATCTCTGGGCATCATATAGAGGCCAGATCGGACTTTAACAAGGACCGGTATTGTGCCCCTTCCCCCTACAATCATACACATCTGAATATTAAGTTCCTTACAAATACGACTTTGGGTGAACAATTCTTAAATATGGATAGATTGCTGAGATGAAAGTAGAATATGTAACAAGCATGTGAAAGTATGTAGATTGATATGTATTTGGAAATTTAAGACAATTTATGTATTTGAAAATTTATTGTTCATTGGTTGTTGAGAGAGCAGTGAGCACAAGTGGTGCAACATTGAAATTTGATTATTAGTTTTCTAAAAAGAGATTTTTTAGCTCGGGTCTTGAAATAGATTCAGGCTAAAAAGTCCGGGTTTTTTTAAATTGAAAGGGATATAACAGCCCGGGTCTTTATATATCCGGGCTATATACTAAAAGACTTTGGATGACAAAACAAATTTTCATCACAAAAGATACTGGGCAACAAAATATATAATTTGTCGCTAAAGGTGTATTAGGGCGACAGATATTTTTTCCGTCGCCATATCTTTGGGCGACGCAGCAAAGGTGACCAACAGGGGACGAAATCATTTTTGTCACAAATCACTTTGGGCGACGAAATAAATACTTTGGGCGACGAATTTTTTTGTCACAAAAAAACTGTTTTTCTTGTAGTGGTGTATATAAGATACTGTACCATTGTTTTGTTGGAATTATTCATTTAGTTTCCAACGTACATTTGGTGGGCAATCTTCATTTTTAGGGACTGATGTGATAGTCAAAATCGAGAGCAGCAGAAAGAGCTAGTTGAAGAAGCTATAGGCTTTTTTTCATTTTAAAAATATTTTGGATGTTGGGAGTTTTCCACATTTGTAGAATATTAGCAAAGTTTGAGTTGATACCACATGATCTCAGCTAGTAGAATCAACTTTGGTTTAGTGATGGACTCAATTTAGGATGTAATGAAAACTTCTTCTATTTTTCGATACAGTCCAAAAGTTTTGGTTAGTTTTGTGGTCAAACTGTGTACTTGTGTGTGTTGGAAATTGCTTGTGAAACGTACAAGTACAATTAAGGGAATTAAAAAATTAAATAATTAAAAACCATACTTACATTACATGCATACATCTGCATACTTACATATACATACATGCAAATAGCCCGGACCTATAAAATGATAAAACCGAGATATATATGTGTACAACAATTTCATAGCGTTGACATAATATCATGGGCAAGGATTCGTGATACTATCTAGAAAATATTACAAGAAACAACACCTAATATCATAGACATCCAATGGCATCCATGATATTAGACTTCTACCGGGCATTTTCAAAGGGGATCCGTGATATTATAGAATATTTTAGTTATTTCGTAGTAGTAATCATCCTTTCACTATAAACAAATGTTGGAGTTAATGCATATAGAAGGTGGGTTTTAAGGAAAGTGCCCTTTAGACTTCCCACATCCCACATGGAAAGTTTAAGGGTACCCTAAAGGGTTTTTAAGGAGATTCTTCCACTACCTACATTGAGAGGTTGAGGAGGAGATGGGGCACCCACACGCGTGCCCGCTGCCGCCGTCCGTCCGGCTCGTGCTCGTATTTGAGGCCGAAGATATTACGGATTGGCTTGTTCGTGCTTATCCGCGAATATCTATTTTTTCACTGGAAAATTATCTTTTCCGAAATCTTTTGAAATCGTTTTTGGATGAGCTCATATCTTCTGTTGATAGACTCGAATCTCTCCTTTGCTTGCGGGCTAAGGAGGATTTCGGAGCCTATATAAGGAGGGTTAGGGCTCCGCTTTTCAACACACAGCGAACACAATCGCCTCTCTCCCTCTCCTCTTTTCTCCTATCCTTTTCCCGTTCTGAGCGCCTGTTTCAGTTCCAACTTCTCTCCCTCGAGTGCACCTGTGAGAGAAGACGGTGAAATCCTTGGGGGACATTGCCTCGCATACGATCTGCACCTCTGTCGGGGGCAAATACGTTTCTCATTCAGTGGCTCCCATACCACGCTTCACCGCAGCCCAGCCCCTTCACAGAAACCAAGTTCGGCCTACATCCCTAACGCGTTTGCTAGTTGCTGTATTAACAGGTTCTAGCAGGGTCATCATCCTACAGTGAGAAACGTATTTTTAAAAAAAGTAGGATCATGGCCGCCGTCGAGATCTCCTACAAGAAGCCGCTGCTCGATCTCTCAAAGCTGGAGCCTTTAGATGGCTCGAACTACAAGCGCTGGTCCCAGAAGATGCTGATCTTCTTTGAGCAACTGGAGATTGACTATGTGTTGCTGCAAGACCCCCCCGCCACCCCTGCGGCTGCTGCTGTTGCTGATGGCGATGCGCCGCCCAACCCGCCTGCGCCTTCTGCGGAGCTCGTGAAGTACCAACGCGACAACAAAACCGCAAGAGGCTATCTGCTGAACCACATGACGAACGCTCTGTTCGACCTGCTGCTGATCCAGAAGTCTGCTAAGACTATCTGGGAAACCCTAGACAAGAAGTACGGCACCGACGATGCTGGGAAGCGCAAGTACGTGACTGGACAGTGGATCCAGTTCAAGATGGTTGACGACAAGCCTATCATGGAGCAGGTGCATGAGTACGAGAATTTGGTAGCGGATATACTGGCTGAAGGGATGAAGTTGTGCGAAGTTCTTCAGGCGAACGTCCTGATTGAGAAATTGCCTGAGTCATGGGCACGCTGCCGCAATCACCTCAAACACAAAAAGAAAGATCTTACCTTGGAGGAACTCGTCAGCCATCTGAAGATTGAGGAAGCAAACCGGCTGAAGGAGAAGGAGACCTCCAACACTGCTGCTGACACGGTAAAAGCTAACATTGTTGAAACTCCGCAGGTCAACAAGAAAGGCAATAAGCCGCCTTTCAACAAGAAGAACAAGAAGGGCCCTGGAGGACAAAACAACAAGCCTGCGAAGTTCAAGAAAAACAACAATGGAGAGAAGCAGAACAACACAGGCTGCTATGTGTGTGGTCGACAAGGCCACAGGGCGTTCCAGTGCCGTGAGAGGAAGGATGCTCAGTATGCTGTCCAAAAGAACAACGGACAACAGGACAAAGGCATTGCAAACGTCGCTGAAGGTGTTGCTCCTGAAATCATTGCTGCAGTGGTCACTGAAGCTAACATCATTGGGAGCATGACCGAATGGATTGTGGACACTGGGGCCACAAAGCACTTCTGCGCCAACAGAGAGCTGTTTGATGAGTTCGAACCTGCAAGCGGAGCTGAGCAAGTCTACATGGGGAACTCAAGCCAGTCAGAGGTGCTGGGCAAAGGGAAGGTCTCGCTGAAGCTCACCTCAGGTAACATCCTAAGCCTGCAGAATGTCTTTTATGTGCCTTCCCTGCGACGGAACCTGATCTCTGGAGGGCTCTTATCTCGAGCCGGGCTAAAGGGAGTCATGGAAGGTGACTCTATAGTCTTGTCCAAGAATGGAAAGTTTTTAGGGAAGGCTTATAAGTTTGGTGAATTGTTTGTTTTGCAAACTGTTGTTGATTCTGCTAATATAGCTTCTACTTCCGCTTATATCGTTGTTGATGTTGATCTTTGGCATGCTAGATTAGGTCATGTGAATGTTGAATCTGTGAACAAATTGCATAAAATGGGCCTAATCTCAAACTTGGGTAATAATGATCATAAAAAATGTGAAATTTGTGTGGAAGCTAAGTTCACCAAGAAGCCTTTCAAACCTGTAACAAAGAGGTCCACAGAATTGCTAGAATTAGTTCACACCGATCTAGCTGATTTTAGGAACTCTGAGAGCAGAGGTGGTAAAAGGTATTACATCACATTTGTAGATGATTATTCTAGATACACCAAGTTGTATTTGCTGAGATCTAAGGATGAGGCAGAGAAAATGTTCTTAATCTACAAAGCTGAGGTAGAAAACCAACTTGACAGAAAAGTTAAAAGACTTAGATCCGATAGAGGTGGGGAATATGGGACAACGTTTTTGAAAGAATTCTGTGAGAATAATGGCATAATTCATGAACGTACAGCACCCTATAGCCCTCAATCGAATGGAGTAGCAGAAAGAAAGAACAGAACTTTAAAAAACATGATGCTTTCTATGCTTGTGAGTTCTGGGTCACCCGACTCTTTGTGGGGTGAAGCTGTTCTTTCTGCAAACTACATTCTTAACAAGGTACCCCATAAGAAGTTAGACAAAACCCCTTATGAACTATGGAAAGGACATCCTCCTAACCTAGGGTTGATGAGAGTGTGGGGGTGTTTAGCTAAAGTTGGGATTCCTGCATTTAAGAGAGATAACCTTGGATCTAAGACTGTTGATGCCATGTTTCTTGGTTATGCTGAGAACAGTGCTGCCTATAGGTTTATGTGCTTGCATGATAGATCTATGTGTGAATATCGTGATGCTGAATTTTTTGAGCATATTTTTCCTTTGAAGAAAGATCATGATAGTATTTCTGCTGTTTCTGAACCTGCATCTTTGTCTTTACCTGCTTCTATCAATGTTGATGAACCTAGTGAAATCAGAAGAAGTAAAAGACGTAGAACTGAAACTAGCTATGGTCCTGATTTTGTGACTGCTTTCTTAACTGAACTCCGTGATTTAGATGAAATCAATGAAGCTCTAGTTTACGTTCACATGATAGAGGATGAACCTAGAACATATAAAGAAGCTATGAGTTCTGTTGATGCTAGTTTTTGGAAAGATGCTGTAAACAGTGAAATTGAATCTATCACAAGTAATCACACTTGGGAACTAGTTGATTTGCCTAGAGGTTATAAGGCCATTGGTTGTAAATGGATCTTTAAGAGGAAACTTAGAACAGATGGTTCTATTGAAAGATTTAAGGCAAGACTAGTAATCAAAGGATTCACACAGAAACATGGAGTAGATTATTTTGACACCTATTCTCCTGTAACTAAGATTGCTACCATTAGAACATTATTTGCATTAGCATCTAATTACAAGCTCTTAGTACATCAAATGGATGTAAAGACTGCTTTTCTGAATGGTGATCTAGATGAGGAAATATACATGGAACAACCTCCGGGTTTTGTGGTTCCAGGTAAGGAGAACATGGTTTGTAGGTTAAAGAAATCTCTCTATGGCCTAAAGCAAGCACCTAAACAATGGTATGAGAAATTCTATAACACTGTGTTGAGTTTTGGATTTGTGGTTAGTGGATCTGATGCATGTGTTTATACCAAGATGTACAATTCTGGTTGTGTTATTGTGTGCCTATATGTGGATGATATGTTGTTGTTTGGCACTAACATGCATGTGATAAATGAAACCAAAAAGTTTATTTCCTCTCGCTTTGAAATGAAAGACTTAGGTGAAGCTGATGTGATTCTAGGTGTTAAAGTGACTAGAACTAAAAATGGCTTTACTTTGTCTCAATCCCATTATGTAGAGAAGGTATTGAAAAAGTTTAACAACTATGATGTGACGCCAGTTAGGACCCCATATGATGCTACCATAGAGTTAGTGAAGAACTCAGGTATAGGTGTTTCCCAAGAGGAATATGCTAAAGTTATTGGGAGTCTAATGTTTTTGATGAACTATACTCGGCCTGACATAGCTTATGCAGTAAGTAGACTCAGTAGATATACACATAATCCTAGCAAAGAACACTGGATTGCACTTAGAAGGTTAATGAGATACCTTAGAGGCACTCTTGATTGGGGATTACATTTTGAGGGTTTTCCCTGCGTTCTAGAAGGATATTGTGATGCAAACTGGGTAAGTGGGACTGATGAAATTTGCTCCACTAGTGGATATGTTTTTACATTGTGTGGTGCAGCTGTCTCATGGAAATCTGCAAAGCAGAGTTGCATAGCCCGATCGACGATGGAGTCAGAGTTTATAGCTCTAGACCTAGCAGGGCAAGAGGCTTAGTGGCTGAGAAGCCTACTGGCAGATATACCAATGTGGGGGCATCCAGCTCCTGCGATTTCTCTACACTGTGACTCACACGCTGCCATTGGAGTAGCAAACAGCGGAGCGTATAATGGCAAGAAGAGGCATATACGCATCCGACATGAGGCTGTGAGGCAGTTGATAAGAAATGGGGTACTCTCTTTAGAGTATGTGCGGTCAGAGAGGAACATTGCAGATCCATTGACCAAAGGACTTTGCAGAAGGCTAGTCCTTGACACGTCGAGGGGAATGGGGCTAAAGCCCGTGAGAGGAGGAATCTGTGGCGGAAACCATTAATTTGGTCGAACGCAAGCCATGGAAAAACTCCTATGAGATACACATCTCCCATTCCTATGGCAAGTGTATAGTGAGGTTGAGCTAACGCTCTTAATGATTCTATAGCCCAG
The DNA here is from genome assembly GCA_963922045.1 of Persicaria maculosa. Classification (NCBI taxonomy): domain Eukaryota; kingdom Viridiplantae; phylum Streptophyta; class Magnoliopsida; order Caryophyllales; family Polygonaceae; genus Persicaria; species Persicaria maculosa. Next base: position 20,722,552 of record OY998258.1, read on the forward strand.
GCATTGGGTGGTCCTTTGAGACGGACTTGATAGATCACCGAACAACGAATGAGAGGTTGAGCCTTAGAGCTCTTAATAACTTCATAACCCATTGTGGGGGTATTCTGTATTGAGACAGATATGTTGAAGTTACCTACGTGAGTGTGAGGGATTGGCAACCCTCCAAGGTGAGACTTAGGGCAGTCCTCACTAGAACACTCATGAGCACCCAAGGTGTGCCAAAACTTGGATGTCTTATGTGATAAGACTTAGCGGAACGTTACAGGACCCCGTGGAAGGTGTGTGTTACTGGTTTACCCCGAAGTGGAGGAATTCAAGGCCTCTGGCCATTCACTCTATCTAAAGGATTGCTAGTTTCACTATGTGCTGATTCAAGTCGCAGTTTAAGCACTAACCTCGACACGCTCAGAACTTGTTTTCAAAACCTCAGTTTTTAAACCCTTCTATCTGCATTTGTGGGGGATTGTTGGAGTTAATGCATATAGATGGTGGGTTTTATAGAAAGTACCCTTTGGACTTCCCACATCCCACAAGGAAAGTTCAAGGGTACCCTAAAGGGTTTTTAAGGAGACTCTTCCACTACCTACATTGAGAGGTTGAGGAGGAGATGGGGCACCCACACGCGCGCCCGCCGCCGCCGTCCGTCCGGCTAGGCTCGGCTCGGCTCGGCTCGTGCTCCGAGATAGGAGTTGGAGTTAATTTTTTGCGGAAAAATTATTATTTGAGGCCGAAGATATTACGGATTGGCTTGTTCGTGCTTATCCGCGAATATCTATTTTTTCACTGGAAAATTATCTTTTGAAACCGTTTTTGGATGAGCTCATATCTTCTGTTGATAGACTCGAATCTCTCCTTTGCTTGCGGGCTAAGGAGGATTTCGGAGCCTATATAAGGAGGGTTAGGGCTCCGCTTTTCAACACACAGCGAACACAATCGCCTCTCTCCCTCTCCTGTTTTCTCCTACCCTTTTCCCGTTCTGAGCGCCTGTTCTAGTTCCAACTTCTCTCCCGCGAGTGCACCTGTGAGAGAAGACGGTGAAATCCTTGGGGGACGTTGCCTCACATACGATCTGCACCTCTGTCGGGGGCAAATACGTTTCTCATTCAGTGGCTCCCATACCACGCTTCACCGCAGCCCAGCCCCTTCACAGAAACCAAGTTCGGCCTACATCCATAACGCGTTTGCTAGTTGCTGTATTAACAGGTTCTAGCAGGGTCATCATCCTACAACAAATAATGCTTGCTTCAAAACAATCTAGCTACTTCATCCGTTCGGACATTACAACAATATAATGCATTACCTTGTATGTAATAAAGCAAGGTTTCACACATTTACTACGTTCAAGATTACAAGCCCGGGCAAAAATTTATTTTTCACTATATTTTTCAATCTGGGGCACGCACGCCCAAACGCAACACGCGTCAACCAAGTCGAATAGGGTTCCATCCTGAAAAACCATTCCGGAATGGCTCACTGGAAAGGACTTGCGGGTAGTAACCAAAGGTCCCCAGTTCGAACCCCGGATATGGCCGCTCTTTATTTACAAATTCAAGGGGTTCCATCCTAAAACCAATTGGTGTTAGGTGGAGTAGCCAGTGCCGGGCCAAGGGCATGGACAAGGTGTGCGACCGCCCAGGACCCGTTTTCGGTAGGGGCCCATTAAAAATATATGTTATATATATATATATATATATATATATATATATATATATATATATATATATATATATATAGGGATGCGCTCCGGTAAAAACCAAAATTGCGGTAGAAACCCGTGAGGACCGGCTTTTTAGCTCGATTCACTTGCTTTATAGCCCGGTTATGAATAGAACTGAACTATAAAATCATAAATTTTAGCCCGGTTTTGAATAAAACCGAGCTATAAAGTCACTATGTAATTTTAAAACATGAGTTTTTTAACACGATTTTTAGGCTTGACCGAGCTATAAAGTCATGTGTTATTTTAAAATTGGAGTTTTTAGCACGGTTTTTAGGTTGAACCGAGTTGTAAAGTCACCGTGTGATTGAGGTTTTTAGCACGGGTTTCAAATAAAACAAGATATAAAGTAGTCCTCACGGGTTTTTACCACGATTTGAGGTTTTCGTCGGAGTCAATCCGTATATATATATATGTATGTATGTATGTATGTATGTATGTATGTATGTATGTATGTATGTATGTATGTATGTATGTATGTATGTATGTATGTATGTATGTATGTATGTATGTATGTATGTTTTTTTTAAAAATATAACAAAATACAAGTTTTGCTTAATTAATGGTAAGTTTAAATTTTAACAAAATCTGGATTTGGATTCCTAAACGTGTAGAGTTCAAATCTATCTATTTGCATTTTTTATGTTTATATAGAGAAGCCCTATATCCATTAAATTTTGTATTTTTTTATGTTTTATAGAGGAGCATATATCCATTTAATGTAGACACGATTCTTTGTATTTTTTTCTTTTCAACACAATATTAGACATTTTTTTATGTGACAAATAAATCTATATATATTGTTTACATATATAACTCTTTCTATTTTATTTGAGAAAAATATATTATTTTTATTTCTTTATATATGCTCGATGTATCTAATTTACCCTGTTATTTTTTTTATAAAAAAATCATTTTTTTAATTTTTGTTTTAGTTCATATAGATGATGTCATAGGAGATCACATATGTGATGTCTTAGAACAAAAACTATATTTAGTATTATTAGACAATTTTTTAATATTCCTCTACACAACAACTTGCGTACTTGTAGATATATTATACTGGATACCAAGCAAAAATAACTAGTTTTCACTACAATTATATTTTTGAATTTTTTAATGTATATTATTTTTAAGAAAAAATTTGTCCACCAAGCCCTTTTTTGGGGCTTTATTGGGAGAGTGTCCCTCATTATGGTTTAATTATTTTTTAATCAGATTAACAATACAACACGCCTAATCGCATAGTCGTATCTTCTTCCGCCGCAGCTTCCACTGTAAGGAATCAATGGCGATTCTCCCAGTGTCGCTCGCTCTGCCTTCGAATCTCTCCCTCCCAACTGTCTACTACAACTGCCTCTCCTCCTTCTCCTCCACCTCCAACGATCTCTCCCGTTCTCTCTCATCGTTGTCTCTCTGCAGCCTCCCCAATGCACGAACCGCCAAGTCCTTAACTTGGCAATCGAGATTTAGGGTTCGACAGATCGAGCTGAATTGTTGATGGCAGTGCTCGGTGGGTTAGGGATCGGGAAAGGGATGCCGCCATGTAACAGATCGGGAGAGGGACGACGACTTTAGATGCTCCGAGGGACACCGCTCATTGCTGATACAACAGATCGGGAGAGGATCTGTTGAATGACGCCACATATCCGAGTGGCAGCAGATCAGATACAAGCTCTGAAATCGGAATGGTTTCAGCAATGGCGGCACTAAGCTCCGAGTTTCAAAAATCGTGATGGTTTCAGCAATGGCGGCACTAAGCTCTGAAATCGGGATGCACTTATAGCAAGGACACATGAGGAGGCGGTGGAGACCGGATATTGGAGAGGCAGTGGGAGGCGCTGGTGGTGGGAGGCGGTGGAGACTGGAGAGGGTGAAGAGTTCAGATGAGGAGGCCGGAGCAAATCACCGACATCGACAGCATCTAGCGCCTCCCAATATGGAGTTCAACGGTCCTCTCAGATTCATGCTTCTGTCTCAGGTTTTTTACTTTTCACTTTTTTCAATCGCAACTTGTAGAAGATCTGTTGGATTTGGCTATCTTACTGTAAAGTATAAATGCTGAAATGGTAGCCGAAATCAATAGCAGCTCAGAGCTTTCAGCCGGATGCTAGTTGCTATGATAAATTGATAGAGGCAACTCCATCGAGCCAAGATTTTCAAGCAGCTTAGACCTTTGCTGCAGCTCAAAACCGATTCCCTCTTGTTTCAGTGCTGAAAATCGGTAGAGATTACAAGTTGCTTAATTGCTGAAAAAAATTAGTATCATTTCTCTAAAGCTATTGATTTTGGTTACTGATTTTGTGTATGGATTGATTTTCTGCAAAGTAATACTGATTTTCAGCAAGTATTGATGCCTTTGTATTTGTTTTCTAAGATTATATTTGCTTATTTTGACAAAATCAGTGTATTATGTATGGATTGATTTTTATATATATTTTCAGCAAGTAAAATGACATTGGAGCAGTTTTAGTAATATCCTACAAAATCTGAGCTACCATTTTTTATGTCGGCGAATTACCGTAAGCAATTACATTTTTTAACACTAGATATTCCCGTCCGCATTTCAGCAATAACCATTTCAGCATCAACAACGTTGCTGAAACCGGGGTTTCAGCATCAACAACTTTGTTGAAATCGGAGTTTCAGCATCAACAACAGTGTTGAAACCGTGGTTTCAGCATCAACAATAGTGCTGAAATCGGGGTTTCAACAACTCCGGTTTCAGCAACTTCGGTTTCAGCAACGCGCGAAAAAAAAATACTTCGGTTTCAGCAGTTTCAGCAACACATGTGGACATTTAGCTAATATGGATAGGTTGGTGGACAAAATGCTAATAAATGTTGAAAATATGGACATTCTAGTAAACACCCTATTTTTTTAATCATTGACCTGTTTTTATTTTCTTAAATTTGAAAAATAATTCAAATATGAAAATAATATGAAATTTTTATGAAGTTATACACATTTTCTATTTTTTTACGGAGTAATTTTTATCGGGCCCTTTGGATTTTAGTTCGCCCTGGGCCTATAAAATAATAGGATCGGCCCTGGGAGTATCTCATTCACTTATTTACAAGGCTTGAATTCACTATATTTTTCAATGTGGGATACTATCTCATATCATATTCTCAACATATACACCATAAAACCTCGTGTCTCAAAATCGATGTGCAAAGATTATGGTATATATTAAAAAAATTAGGGGTATATTATATCTCCCATTACAATTCATTTAAAAAATTCACAAAATAAAAACGAGTATATGTACTAGGTTATCAAAAAAAATCTCAAATAGATTAAGTGCATTGCTATAGGGACGACAATTATCTCGTCAATCGCACGGTCGTTGTCATCGTTATCGGCTTTCAGAGTCGATGAAGCGTTTACCGCCACCGACATCCAAAGTTGACAAAGGATATATGATATACTTAATTGTTTCAATCATTCAGGCGTCGGATATTGACAGTACGTCGGGAATTTTGCAAGGGAACAGATCCGGGAGAGAGGGAAGGGGGCGACGGAGACAGCGACGGCAGAGGAGGTGGACTTGGTATCAGCGTCGCCGGATTCGGATTAAGAGAGCAAAAGAGACGAGATCGAGAGAGAGCATGAGACGGGAATTCAGTCCGATAGTTCGATCGAGAACCCTGTTACAAAGCAAGATAGATGAGAGCAAGAGAGAAGATAGATCGAGAGAGCAATAAAATTGGGGATTTGGGGGGTGATGGACACTTTAACAATTTGTCCCAAAAAAAGGACAACTCGGTAATTAGGCCGAAAATATTGCCTATTCCACAAATTTTCTCTTTAAATTAATTTTAAGGGGTGAAGTTGATAAGACAAAAATGGTTGTTTTTGCAGCTGCAGGTTAATTGTATGAAAGACTTGGGGCTTACAAAAATGGTTGTTTCAAGTTTGTTTTTTTAATTCCAGAAAGAAATTTGATTATTATACGTCTAGAGTAACTAAAAAACTAGACAAATCGGTAGATAATTAAACTAACTATTCTATACGAAAAGAAAATACACCAAGTAAATGACATAAATGATGGTTTGATTTGTCGTGTTTGTGAAAATGTGATCGACACATAATGGGTCTGTGGAGTCGATAATATGAGGTGTACGTACACTAGTGATCAAATCTTTGTGTGTTTCTTATTTGGCTAGTTTTGATTCGTTTATTCTGCTGGCTTGTGTTTTACAGTGTAGGATGACATATACTTTTCTTTTTGCAAGGAGAACGCAGTCTAGCCCCTTCCCATTTAAAAGAAAAAAAAACTCGGGGAAGTTGAGGAACCTCGAGGCTCAGCTCCATCCGTGGGGCGAAGCATCCTAAACAATTAACATTCATTTACCACAAATGTGTATGCCGTTAATTACTATGATTGTATTTGTTGGAATGTGGTTGTCCCACCTCGGTAATCTAGATAATGCTTGAACAACATATAAAGTTGAAGGATACTCCTCTCATTGCCAATTGGTTTTGAGATGGAACCCCGTTGAGTTTATATATTGTTCGTGTCTTCCATATGTGGGGCCGCACACACGATCTTCCCCTCCAGTGTCTTGACTCCACCACTACGCCAGATAGACACTGAGGCGACGAACAGGGCAAATCCCGTCGCTCCAATGTGTCTCTAGCGACGGACTATAGCATCCCGTCGCCTGAGTCTGGTCAACCCACAAGTCAAATGGGGGACAGCTCTCGAGCGACAGAGGGGAACTGTGTCCGTCGCTTGAAGTGTTCTGTAGGGACGAACCAAGGTGCTTCCGTCGTCTGAGTATTTGGTACCGTCGCCTGAGTCTGGTCAACCCACAAGTGAAATGGGGATAGCTATGGAGCGACGGATGGAGACTATGTCCGTCGCTTGAAGTAATTTGTACCGTTGCCTGAATTGAATGTTGTTACCTACCTCATTGAATGCTGTTAAGGTTACAACAATAACCTTAAACCACACCATTTGTCCGTCTTCTCGTTCTTCATCTCCTTTATTTTCCCCCATGTTCCATCTTTTCCATTTTCAAATTTCAAATCATTTACATAAGTTAGGTTTGTGAAAATTCAAGAAGACTAACAATATATTTTGAGTTGTGGTAAGGTTTGTTATGCTTTATTTTTTTTTATACTTGTAATTTTAAATATAGATGCATTTGTGAAATATTGGTTAGATTGGTGATTTGGAATTTTTGTTGTAGATCTAAACAAGTTATGGGGTGATTGAAGAAGTTGCTTGAGTTTGTAGCAAGGTTAGTGTCATTTTTTTTTAATTTTTGTTTTATACATATTTTGTTAAATAGAGGGAAGAATTGTGAAATAATGGTTAGATTTGTAGAAAGGAATTTGTTTGAGATTTTGAACCTTGTGATAGAGACTTGCGAAATGTTGATTGAATTATTTTACAACTACTTTTAGTAATGATATTTGTTGTTATTGAAATTTGGAATGTGTGATGATTTAGGTTAGAATTTGTGGAAAATATAAATTGTTTGTTTGTATTGGATTGGGATTTGTTGTGTTTAAATGAAATGTGTGATGGATTTAATTTGAGATGTGTGACATGTTTAATTTAGATTTCGTATTATATATTTCTAAAATGATATTGAATTTGGAAATGAATTTGTGTGAAGTGGTTATAGATATATAGTGATTTTGTAGTGCTATAAGTTGTGTGATGGATTTATATTTTTTGAATGATAGTGAATTTAGAAAATGGATAAGAAATGGATGCAGTTTCCTCGTACTTCAAATGAATATCTTCATGGGATTACTAGTTTCGTGAACAATGTGGCTGCAAATGCAAATGGGATGGCCTATTTTCCTTGTCCATGCGACTATTGCCATAACGCTCGAGAATATGTGAACATCCCAACGATGTTGCACCACTTGTCTCATTTTGGTATGTGGCCGGATTATACAGTATGGGACAGTCATGGAGAAGATCCAGTTGAACCGATAGTTTCCTTGCGTAGAACGCAATACATAGAGCAAAGGGCTTCCTCTTCCTCCGGTCATGATCCCACCATGGACATCATCCATGACAGCTTTTATCATGCTGGGTACGAGGCGGGCAATGACCATGATTTTTGTGATATGGTCGATGATGATTACCAAATCACATCCAAGAGACGAACAAATAGTTCGTCGCCTGAGAATTTAGAACTGAAGCGACAGAGGAGGCTGTCGCTTGGTCACGAGAGAGAGCCTTCCCAAACGGTCAACGTTATGCCCAAGAGACGACAATAGTTCGTCGCTTCGATGTAACTGTAGCGACGAACTTAGTCATTCTGTCGCCCTCTAACCGAAAGGACGGTGTCCATGCGACAACCCTTCAGGAGACAGACGTCCGTCGCTTCAATGTTCTAGCGACGGTTTATGCTCTCAAGCGACAACTTTTGTCCGTCTCTTGAGTGGCTGTTTGGCGTAGTGCACTGGACCCAGCCGAGTTAACAGTATTGAATTCCAGTATAGAATATAGATCGATCGATAAGGAAGCGTAGAAGAATTTAAGATAATGGAGGGACTGGTCCACACTCTTCAACTCATTGTCCTATCTGTTGATTAGAGCCTTTCCTTTTGTAACACAGTACATCTCTACATCTACATCTAGTTTTTGTATTGTTCCCAAGCAGGGGCCAGTCCCCTTTACATTTTCCAGCTTCGAATTCTCTCTAATTTTTTCTTTAATTTTCTTTTTTTTTTTAAATCTTAATTAGCTGCCACTTGTATATATACCTTTGCTTTTCTCACTCATATATATACATTTGTATATGTATATGTTTGTTTGTAAGAGAGCAAAGTAACAGATGGAGCCCTACGAGGAAAGGTGTTACACTATAGTATACTGCCAAGCTGAGAACTGCACCGCGGACCTGACGGATGCGAAGCGCTACCACCGGAGGCACAAGGTTTGTGAATTCCACGCTAAGGCCCCCGTTGTTATTGTCACCGGCCTCCAGCAGAGGTTCTGTCAACAATGCAGCAGGTTAATTGTTTCATCTAATCCATCTTAACAGCTAATTAACATACTATCTATCTATCTAGTTTTTAATTAATTGATCACTAGCTTGTTGGAACGTACGTACTTTTAATTAATCGATCTATATATGCTCCTCGATCGATCGATCTGTATAGGTTTCATGAGGTGTCGGAGTTTGATGATACAAAGAGGAGCTGCCGCAGGAGGCTGGCGGGGCATAATGAACGAAGGCGAAGAACACAATCGGAGGCCAACTATGGGGAAACATCCAACTGAAAAAGTGGGTATATATACCTGCTGGGCCACACCACTGGAAATTAGGGAATATGATTCCCCATTGATGGATCATTGTTCATCTCTTGCTAGCTGCTCTCTCTCTTCTGTCAAAACTTCGATCTATTCCCGGTCGATCTGTTCCTTTCCTGTGTCCAAATAAAAAGCCCAGTTTTAAAGCCTCCATGCATGCTGTTATCATTACATATGTTTGATCTAATTCTAAATACACAATAAGACTTGCTTCTTATCTATTATAATTATTTTATGTAATTTTTAATTCCCCAAAAGCTGAGTCTTAATATCGGGTACACAGGCATTATTCTTTTGTTATTCATCGATTTTAACATGATTATTCATCTATAATAATGTAACTATTCGCCTATATAAAAAGTGTTAGAAACTGTAAATTTCATTATAACGAATAATCGTCCAGTACTACTGAATAATTTTAATCCAACGAATCATCATCCGGCCAATACCACCGAATAATCAAAAGTTATACTTTTATTCTCATTCGTTGATCTTCTTAATTCAATGGTCCAGATTTGTTAACATGACACATCATTAGGATTAGGATTGTGTATGTATGATATTCTCTATATATAAGACTAAATAAAAATACATATATGGAGTATTTATTATATTATTATTTATTGGATAAGAGATAAAATCTCTCTACTCTAGTAAAAGACGAAAGAATAGTTTGCCTAGATTTTTGTATTTTATTTAGCAATAAAAAATAATTTTGGTCCATATTTATCCTATTTTATTTTCAATTTTTTGGATCTTACAAAAAATATTATTATTGAACTATTGCCCTTTTTATTTTCTATCAAATTAGAATTTAATTATATGTTTTATAAATCATTTTAGGGAACTTTAATTATTATATCAAGCGATTTTATTATTTATGGGGCCTTAAATTAAAATTTGAACCCATATAAAACACTTACCTGATTATAACCATTACGCCATGATGCAGGTTATAGGCAACGAACATACTTGGGTTCGTCGCTAGAAATCGGTTTAGGCGATGCCGCGATGGACAAAGTCGGCATTGTCGCCCCAACAACCCTAAGATAACCTCTATCTTGGATGGGATGAATGACCAACATACAACAATGTTCGTCGCCTGATGACTCAAGGCAATGAACATTTTGTATGTGGTCGATCACCTGAACAGATGTCGAAATGTGATCAAAAGTTGGTGGTACTCAGGCGACGAACATATTGAAAATATTCGTTGCCCGAATCAACTTAGGCGATGAACAAATTGGAAATGGTCACTTGAACAAATGGCTAAGGTTGACCAAACGTTGGTTGTATTCAGGCGACGAACACGTTGGAAATGTTCCTTGTTGGAAGTTTACTCAGGCGACGAATATATATATTGGATGTGGTCACCTGAATTAATTATAGTGTGTTCTTCCAACGTCGCTTGGACAAACTCGTATTCAGACAACGAACAACGTATAATGTTCATCGCTTGAATGGAAGAGCTAGTTGACACATTGCTAGATCGAGTTTGAACTCCCTTATGATTTGCTTTAATAATTGATTATCATACTATGACAAATTAATGCTTGCAATGGCTTTTACTATGACGTATTTTCTCCGAACATACCTTATAAGCTGCTAATGCGGACAGAGGTTTGGAGTGGCTGGTATGTTTGTATTGATTCTTTTTCTCCCTTAACAGAAGTAAAAACCGGCAACTGGTTGTGTATTTTCCCTTTTGTGGTTTGCACTGTGCATGTGAGTATAAATGCAGAATTTGTCAAATGTGAATGTGAGCAGGTGTGTTTGTGCTTCAATGTGGAAACTGGAACCCATAAATAGGTTGAAATGTGCTTGAATGTGAACAGGTGTAATTGTGTGCTTTAATGTGAATATATGTGAGCAGGTTTTGTGCATTTGTATGGTAAAAACAGAGGTACTAATAATATTGTACATATATATTTTTTTAACATAAAATTTATTTAGGCAACGAACATAAATGGCTTGAAATTAAAAACAAATCAAAAATTGATTCAGGCGACGAGCATTGAGAGTTACTAGTCGCTTGACTAGTCCGGTGATGAACAAACTAGTCGCTTGAACCCAAGCCACGAACAAAGTAAATTCATAATGGTCTTCTCATAACTCAGGCGACAACGGTATAACCGTTGCCACAACACTCAGGCAACAAGCATGATATATTCGTCGCTTGAAAATTCGAATATTCTGAAAATATCCATATGATTTCAGGCGATGAACTTTTGTCGTCACTTGAATGGAAAACGTTCATCACCTGAATGGCTAAGCCCGATTGTCATTAATTCAGGCAACAAATGGTTTGTTGGATACAGGCTTGAAGGTCAGGTGATGCGAGGGACATTCAAGCAATGACTTAATGTCCGTCATCTGAATTGAACCATGGCCTAATGAACTTAGTGTCCCTAATCTCCATTTGTTTATATGAAAACGCACAACCCACTCTCTACCTCTCGAACATCCTCTGCTCTCCCCTTATCCATGGACGACATCCTTCCTTTAGCCTATTTTTTCTCGATCTCTCATCTACCTTGATTAGGGGTGTGCACTACCGGGTATTCGAAACAAACCGGATAATCGTGTCGGATACCCGCAACCATTTAGCACAAAAAGGTCGAACCATGCACGAACCGTTATGAACCGGGTATCCGACACGATAAAGCTATCCCGATCCGTGTCGGATACCCGTGTTATATATCCGACACGAACCGTTACCCTTTTTTTATTTTTTTTTCTTCCTTTCTGGGTTGTGTCAAGGAAAGATGGCAGATCAAGGAAAGATGGCAAAGGTACTTCTCAGAATTGCTCAACGAGGACCTCATCTCTTTGGATCAGAGTCTTAGTTTATCGGGACGTGTTAACGTAAACATAGGCTTCCACCGACGTATCACGATTGAGGAGGTTAAGGGAGCAATCTGCAGGTCGAAGAACAACAGAGCTTCTAGGCCCGGACGATATCCCAGGGGACGTTTGGAAATGGCTTGGGGCGAAAGGTTTGATTTGGCTAACGTCGCTTTTCAATGTCGTCCTTAGCTCAACTAAAATGCCAATGGAATGGAGACTTAGCAAGTTGGTACCGGTCTACAAGAACAAGGGTGATGTCCTGTGTTGCAGCAACTACAAACGAATCAAGCTATTGAGTCACACGATGAAATTATGGGAAATAGTTATAGAGGCAAGACTTAGGAAGTTGGTGCAGGTGTCTGAGAACCAATTTGGCTTCTTGCCGAGTAGATCCACTACAGAAGCTATCCACTTGCTGAGACATTTGATCGAGTTGCACAAAGACAGGAAGAAGATCTTGCATATGGCATTCATAGATTTAGAAAAGGAGTAAGACAAAGTTTCGAGAGATCTTCTTTGGAGCTGCTTGGCTGAGAAAGGGGTGCCTGGGACATATATTATAGTCATCAGAGATATGTATGAGGGTGCCTTGACTAGTGTTAGATCATCGTGTGGTGATTCTGAGTACTTCCATGTTCGTGTGGGGCTGCATCAGGGTTCTGCTCTCAGTCCGTTTATGTTCACTCTTGTCATGGATTGTCTTTCAGATCCTCTCCAAGAAGAGGTCCCTTGGTGTATGCTATTTGCAAACGACATTGTGCTAGTGGACAACTCAGAAGCAGGATTAGCACGTAGGCTTGAAAACTGGAGGGTGGTGCTGGAGTCTAAGGGCTTTAGAGTGAGTAGGACCAAAACCGAGTGTGTCCAGTTCAGTTTTGGAGTGGGGAGAGATCAAGGATCAGCAGTAACATTTGGGGGGGATTATAGTCCCCAGGAAAGAGCATTTCAAGTACTTAGGCTCGTACGTTCAGAGTGATGGGGGTATCGACAGGGACATCGAGCATAGAGTGGAAGTTGGGTGGCTTAGATGGAGAAGAGCATCTGGGGTGCTTTGTGACAAGAAAGTTCTGGCTAAGCTGAAAGGGAAATTCTATAAGGTGGTGGTTAGACCGACCATGCTGTATGGCTCGGAGTGCTGGCCAATTACAAAAGCTCGGGAACAGAAGTTGTAAGTGGCAGAGATGAGAATGTTGCGTTGGATCAGTGGGCACACAATTCAGGACAGAATCAATAATGCAAACATCAGGAGAGAGGTTAGAGTGGCGAGTATTGAGGACAAAGTGAGGGAGTGCAGACTGCGGTGGTATGGGCACGTCAGTAGGAGACCAACTTCGGCCCCAGTTCATAGGTGTGAACTCTTGGATTTGGGTGAGACCCAGAGGAGGAGAGGTGGACCAAATAAGAGATGGAGGGAGATTATCAGACATGACCTCAGTCTATTGAACCTTGCAGAGAATTTGACTATGGATAGAGACCATTGGAGGAGGCACATTCGGGTGGTAGACGGGTAGGGTTGAGTGCTTTGGTTTGGTTTGCGGGTGTTCGATGTGTCTCTTCTGTTGTTTCTTGATTAGTTCATTCTTCATATATTCTTGACCATTATGTTGTTTTCTTCTTCTGTGTGGCCTACTATTATGTAGTTCCATTGTTCTAGTGCCCTATTATTCTGGGTCTATCGGAAACACTCTCTTGACTTGTTCGGGGAAAGAGTGCGTACATCCTGACCTCCCAGACCCCGCTTTAATGCTGGATAAACTGGATAGTTGTTGTTGTTGTTGTTGTTCTGGGCTGTGTCACTGCCTGGGCATGTGGAACTGACCTGCTGTACTGCTTGTAGCTTGTACAATGTATAATGTATATTTGATTTTGTAGAGTCAACACAAAAGTCGATCCAAGTGTACAATGTATAATTTGATTTTGTATTGCAAAATCAAAATTGAAATCCATCCAATTGAATCTGAAAGTAAAAGGAAAGAAAAGAGTGTGATTGAAATACACTCCAAGCTCTCAATATTCTGCAATTTTATCACTACTGCCAACACCATCCACACCAGGAACAGACTAAACGGATGAACAAAATGAGGAGCAAGATGAACCCGCCACGTCAAAACGTCGTGTCTGCGCCGGATTTGAACAACAGACCAAGAGGAGAGGGCTGGCGAGAGGAGAGTGCAGAATTGATTGCGACTTGCGAGCCAGAGGAGAGGACGAGTGAAGAGCGAGCGTGAGGATGAGGCTGAGATGACTTGACTTCAGAAGAATTTGATTTTGAGGGAGAGAGGCGGATCTGGATATAACTTAGAGTCTTTGAGTTGAGGGAGAGAGAGGAGAGGGTCGGATTGTAGAAAGAGGCGTGAAATTGAAAGACTGGTTTGGAGAGGGGAGGCTTTAGGGTTTACTTCAAAAAATAATAAATGAAGCCAAATAAATAAATAAATAAATAAAGCCAAAAAAATAGAGGATGGATGGAGAGTCGAACACCCGCCTCCACGTAAACCACTTGCTAAATACCTCGCTACCATCTGAGCTAATTCAACAATATGTTTTCTTATCAAACTATAATAATAATATTATCAATTTTCTGTTTAAAAATAAATAAATAAAATTAAACGGTTCGTGTTGGGTATCCGAAAAGGGGATATACCTGATCCGAACACGAACCGTTTAATGTCATGTTTTAGCGGTTCGTGTTGTTTTCGTGTCGTGTCTTTTCGGTTTCTTGTTTTTTCGTATTGTTTTTTCGTGTCGTATCAGTCGTGTCGGGGTTTTTTGCACACCCCTAACCTTGATCAACCCTTTTAGTTCTATCACTCCTTTCATTTGTCCTAAGTTGGTTCCCTATCTCGTAATGGTCGGCCTCCTTCCCCTTTTTTTGTCTTTTCTCCACCTCAACCTATGTTAAGTACCCTGAGGTCCCTACAAATTCACATGATTGCAAATTCTAATATTTGATATGTATGTTGATATGTTTTTCCAAATGGGAGTCATGAGAGAAGGTATTAAATTGTCGTGATGGTGGTATACGAAATTTCAGTGAAGGTGGTCCACCACGGACCATTTACCTATAAAACATAAATACATGAGGAATTTATAGAAACAAGAAAGATGTGGAAGATGTGAAATAAACATCGAATATAAAGAATTGAAGTCTTGCATATAACCTGGTGGACTGTTTCTCTTAATGACAATTGATTTTAGGCTGAAACCCACTAGTCTTCTGTGCTCGTCTTGGCCGGTTAGCGCATGGTGCACTCGGACTAACTTTGCAATATGTGTTAACCAATGCAAGGAATCAAGATACGTGATTTTTAAGTGGAGGGATTAAAAAATGACGGGCCCCGGTAATAACATCTATCAAACACCAAACACCTCCACCTGTCACTGTGTGGTGAATGCAATTACCGTGGGGATTGGGAATCTTCGAGATCACATACTCGATTGCAAAGTGCATGCCTGTGAAAGCATCCTAAGTCGTCAAAAAAAACCTAACAAGAAAGGAAATGAGCTACACATAACTTTCAAGGATTCCGACTTGGGTGACTAAGTCAAGTCACACCAAAATAGATAGGTCATTTCCTTCACCATTGGCAACATACTAAGAACAGAAAGAAGTGGACTTTGGTTGATATAAAGAGATCTAGCAACCTCTTGACATTAGATGCATTCAGTGGCAAGATCAAGCACACGATGAGAGAGATCATCCTGCCGGCATTTGCAAGAGGGGTGAACCAACTAGCTAGTGACTTTTTTTTATTTATTAGGTAAGAATTCGAGTTCAGACATATCTAAAACTCAAAGGTCGACCAAGCTGGCAGATAGAGGAACCATCTACAAACCAAACACAACAACAATACAAACGGTGCAAACTCATGAACCGCACCCAACAAAAAACAAACCAAGAACCCCTAAACCAAACTAGACGTGGACGAAGACGACGGACGAAGCCAAGCCCCACTTTGAAGCAGAATCGTAGGTCAACGATACATTAGGACCCGATCATCCTGTGGTCAGTGAGGACGAAAATCCAAGGAAGAAATCAACCCGAATATCGGAGACGTCAGTCACGCCACGATACACACTACCTCGAACCCAATCTATCCTGACTCCAACAGCCAGAACCATATCTACGGAGAAGAGCGCCCAGTCACGCCATCGCAAAGCCGCACAACATCTGAGTAAAGAGCACCCAAAACCCTTTCGAGATTTCATCAGCTCTAACGGGATTTAGTACACGCCCAAATGAGCGGGGTTTTATTCCCTTGCAGGATAAATTTATAAAATTTGTAATTAATCCAGGCCCTTTAGTGATTTAAGGTAAATAAAATTATTTCCATATTATTTACTTTTTAATATCCATTTTCCGGGCTGCCTTGAGCCCAAGGCAAAACCTTGGGCTCAAAGCACATGTTTTTGGGTTGTCTCAGGCCCAAAGTCAAAGAAAAGGTACGCTTCTAGGGGAAAGCACAACATCGGCCAAAGAATTCAGTCCAAGGCGGTAAAGCGACGTCGGCAACCACAAGGAGGAACCAATCAATGGTGGATCTGACCAGAAATAAGCCTTGCAACCCGACGAAGAGGGGCGGCGGGACTAGCTCGAAGGGAGGGTTTCGGAATTGGGGGTTTCAAGGCATGGCAAATAACTAGGCCATGGCCGCGAATCGCTGTCCAACCGCCGCTGAGAAGACGATCAGAGAGGGAGGGAAGCAAGAATAGAGGAAGAGAATCCACCATTGAAGCCAATTGAGGTCGCGACTGGGCAAAGGATACGAAATCAACCGCCACGCCACAATCGAAGGGAGATGGGCAGCAGAGGGGTGGAGCAGATCCGAAAAGAAACCTCCTGAGCCATCGATCCATGAGGAGGAGGGAGGATTTGCCCAAATCAGCCAAACAAAGCCTCTAATGGGGGTAGGACATACAGATCTACAAAAGCCCCAAATTAATTTTTGATTTGGATTGAAACCAAAAAGGAACCTGGAGCTAGATTGTATTGAGCACAATTTTCAGTCAGAAATACGCCGGAGCAGCGGCACCGCATGGACACTAGACGGTCGGAGCCAGGTTGATAGCGTCTGGAGCTCGGTTGATGGCGGCTGAAGCCGGAGTAGAACGGTCGAAGTTGTGGTTGTGGTCTCCCTCTCTCTAGAATCCTAGAGAGAGGAGAGAGCGTTGTTCATTACTTTTGCTAAATATTTATCCCATTGCGCTAGTGACTTTTCATTGATATATAGATAACGCATCCTATTAATGTTATGGGGGATTTGCACAACTAGACACATTTTTTGGTGACTTTGCAAAAATGCCACCCCTTCTTGAAAAATGGCAAAAGAAACATAGAGGTTAGTTTGTGCAAAATAAAAAATGGAAAGGAACGGTCGGTTGAAGGTAAAAAAGAGCAGGAGAGAGAGAATAAAGAGCATGAGAGAAAGGAGGTTTTGGTGGGGAGTTTTGGCGCCAAACCTAGGGATGACAAGACACCAATCATTACAAGGGAAAAAGGGATGTGATAGGGGCTTTCCCTCTAATTTGCAAAGTATAAAACGAGGAAAGGGGAGAAGACACTCAATTTCTTCCTCCTCTGGAAAAAGGGCTGGAGAAGAAGGCCACCATTGAAGACAATCCGTCTGCCTCAAGGTCCAGTTGTAGAGCACTTGTCGGTCTCATTCCGTGTTCGTGTCAGTGAGAAGAAACTTCTGTGTCACGTTGGTTGCTGAGAAACCCTAATTCTCAATTGCAATGGGTAGGCGTTTCCCTTGGTTCTCTTCATATTTTGCGAAAAATAGATACCTATGAACCATAGTGCTCACCCTTCTTTTCATTTTTCAGGAAAAAACGTCAAAGTATGCGTCACACTCATTTTCAACGGTCGCTGGTTGTTCGAGGGTGCTGAATGGGTGTTTTATGCTGAGACCGCGTGTAAGACCCGGGGTATTAAGAGGCGCCAACCCATGCCACCTAGCCCTCTCAGGTCCGTCATCCTCACTTGGAGCCTGAAAAGGAAGAGCTCTTGTGACATAGGTGTTGTAAGGAGGAAAATCGAGACTTGCAATTCAAAATATAAGTAAAGTAAAGCAAACCAGATTTTGTCCCTTGCAAATGATTACAAGACTCCCTCCCGATGCAGCAGTGGGAAGTCAGGATCGTTCCTCGAGGAAGCGTGTCAGCGGATCTCAGGTAGCGGCAAATCTCACAGGCAGAAAATTAAACAGACAGACAGAAACAACAGAGAAAAGCAGAAAAGAAAGCAAAGACAGCAAACTTGGTCGATATTGAGTGCTGTTACTCGATATTGAGTAGAAAAATCGACCACAATGACTCAATATTGACCCAAAACAGAAACATAACACGAGTGCAGAACCTTGGTCGATATTGACTGGAGATACTCAATATCGACTACAAAAATCGACAGAAGACAACTCAATATTGACTGTAGAAACTTGAAAACTAGGAACTTTGTGAAATAAATCAATGAACTAAAATACTTCCAAGATCGGGGTTTCAACAAAACTAGGGTTGAATTTGATTTGTTATTTGGGGTTTCGAGTGCGGAACGGTCGAAAGAGGAAGCAAGGGATGCTGATTGGAGGTCCGAAGTGTCCCGACCTTGAGCAAAGCCACACAGCAAGGACTCACTGGAATCCTCCGTTGCAACTAAACGCAGTGTTTTAATGGAAAATGAAACAGATAAGCATTGTTGTTAGTCCTGCATCAGACGTGCGATAGAGGGCGAGCCCGTGGGATCGGCCGGTGTCTGTCTACGTGGAATTCGCTGAGAGGTACTTAGGGTTTCATCAGCCAGGTTCCGTTTACCGCTTCTCCGACGCCGAAAATGGCTGTAGATGAGTTACGGTTCTCTCTTCACATCCCTTTTTTTCTTCTAATTTCAATATTTTGTTCCTTTGATTTTGATCATGTCATCAGGGGGGAAAACCCTAAGCAAGAGTGAAACTAGGTTTGAAATTTGAAACAATTCAGATAAATAGAAGGGGTTAAATGGTTGATTGGAATTCCTGTTCATGAGTTGTGTAGAAATATGGCCTACAGGTGAGATAATTGGGAGTTTTCAAGAGTAGTGGTGAATGGTGATGCTGATGGTATTTATGTAATAGATGCTCATTGCTCACGTTTTCATATGGGTGCTTACTGCTAACTGTTGAGTTTTTCTTTGTCAATTGAGGCTAGATTTGTAGTTACTAGGACTATTTTTAGCTGTTTGATCATTAACTGATGGGTGTCTCAGTTTTTTTTTATATTGCGGTGATTTTTGCAGTTATCATGGACATTTGAGAAGGAAGGCACTAAGTTGGAATGACGATGGTGGTGTAAGCCATCCCCTGATAGCAAGAAGACCACAGCAGAGGTCTTGGACTTTCTCATGGATGCCAATATATAGTGTAACTCTCCTGATATGTAAGTTTTTTCTACCCATTTGTCTCTGTCTATTGTTTTCTTCGAACTGATATAGTGATGTCAAGAACTCAAGATGAGGAAGATCTAGCTTGAGGGGTTATTTTTGGCCAACCATATCAAAATATAACCAAAAAAAAAAAGTGGTTTTAGATCTCCCGCAGTTAGACAAGCCTGTATTCAATTCAAATGTTACAGCCTCTTTGTTGCCAAGGATGAATAGAAAAAAAAACTATTGGTGTGAAATTGGAGTCCTAGGCTTGTGATTTGGATTGTTGGGCTAAACTTGGAGTTGATGGGTAATGCATCTTCGTTTTGTTTAACTGACGCCTATCTCAATGAGTCTCTTAACTGGCGGTTTCTATGGTAAATTATGCTGGTATAATTATTTGTTATACTTTACAAGTTAATAGCAGAGAAAGCATTTAAACTTTTTGCTTCGGTTTCATATGGCATTTCAAGGTAGGCAGAATGCATTATCCTTTAAGGTCAGTACTCTTTGAGAAGTGTCATTACTTCATTGCAATTTTAGCATCAATTATGTTAGTTGTGAACAGCTAACAATAGCACTTCAAGACTATCCTAACTCCATTACATTTCAACAGGAAGAAATGGTCAGAAAGACTACAGCATTTGACAAGATGAAAGATGAAGCTGAGAAATGTGTGGCATAAAGTGAAAGGTAATGGATACCTTGCAAATACGAGATCAGGTGGCTTTTCTTTCTTTCTTTTTTTTTCCCATTTTAATGACTGCTGATAGTGTTGGTTTCAACATGTAATGGATACCTTGCAATTCTCCATCTCTCTGGGTTTTATTCTTCCATTTTCTCTTTCATGAGTGAATATCAACATGATCTTAATTTTAAGATTTATAGATTGGTTTTGTAACTATTGTAATCACTTTGTATTTTTGGCTTTTTTGTTGGAGTTTGGGATAGAGAGATCTCAGATCTGGCATTCCTTAGCGTGCTCAAATGATCATCTATTCATCAATTTGTAACTCTAGAGAATTGAAGATGACCCCTCAATACTTCCTTGTGGTCTGCTAACCCCTCAAGGCTTGTGAATTTATACTGGATAATTAAATTGGTATGCATTGTGTGCAGTTTGAAGATTTCCAAAGCAAATGGGCATGCAAGTTGTTGCAACACTATAGGCATAACTATAGAATGTTTAATGATGATGTACATGTACAACTTTTTGCCCATGTAATTTTTGTTAATTACTTGTAGCTTAAATTGTGCTTTTATTTATTTTTATTTCCTTTTGGTTATTGATGAAACTAAACTATGTTTTTTTTATTGACAACTACGCCACATATTTTAGATTGATCTTTAACAGGATTTCCGATTCTGGATGTAGTATAATTATCAATAATTTAGTAGCATCTCTTCTGGGTTCATTTTCTCTTTATTTATTGAAGTTGCTTTTCTAATCGATAAAGATCATTGCTAAGTTACATCATTGATGTATTGTTGATCTTAATATGTAGAGTAGCAGGTGTTGCAATCGCTGGTTTTTGGGAGCTTTGAGGGCTCAAGGAAGACCAATGATTGACTTCCCCAAGCAAAAAAATGTTGTTGCTTGGGCTCAGTGCAGGAATTGGTGTTCTTAATGTTGCTAGGAAAAGCATGGCAAGGATGTTGGAAATGTGCTTTTTGATCTATAGCTGAAATTAGGAATCTTTTAGTAAAAAGTGATGTATTTGCCCGTTAAATCATAACATTTTTGAGAAATTTGATTGGGTTCAATCATGAATTAGGTAATTTTTTACCAGGTTTATGCACATATATTCAAATCAAGAAACTGGCTGCCTCCTTTGATTTGGGGTTTGAAGTTTGGTTTGTTGAACATTTGGTTGTTTTGTTTCCGTTTTGTGTTGTGGCTTCAAGTGTGGTTAATTTTTTTGAACATTTACAATTTTCTTATGATGTTAATGTTATTTGTCTTTTTGGGATTATATAATTTTATTTGAATGATATATTTAATTGTCTATTTGACATTGCATTTCATATGAGTGCAATGATGTTATAGGCATGGTTTGAAGTACATTATGACCATGAAAATCAGTTTTCGATATCGAATAAACAAGAAGTTAATTATATAAACATATGAAAAGAAATACTCAAATGGAGATTACCTTTGGAATATATGGACTTCATGGTAACACACAACACCTTAAAACCAACCCCAAAATGAATCTATAGTTTTTCTCCAGTTGGTTTCACAGCAAGGGTGTGAAATGTTTCATGGCCATGAAAATCAGTTTTCGATATTGAATAAAAAAGAAGTTAATTATATAAACATCTGAAAAGAAATACTCAAATGGAGGTTACCTTTGGAATATATGGACTCCATGGTAACACGCAACACCTTAAAACCATCCCAAAAATGAATTTATAGTTTTACTCCAGCTGGTTTCACGACAATGGTGTGAAATATTTCATGGCCAATATTTCGGACTTCACTTGTGTGGGATGTTAGTTTTGCAATCCTACTTAGTGCAGAATGGTACATCTGGGTAATTTAAATGTTATTGTGATTTGTTGCCATAACATCGTGTTTGTAACTTAACATATATATTATTGGTGAGGTTACTAGGTAACCCGAAAGGCCTAAAAGGGAGGCATTTGATCTTTGATAAGTCTATGTAAATGTATTCGCTATTGGCTATACTCCGGAGAACTTACTTTCAGATGTAAGTCATCCATTCTGCTCCTATCTAAAGTCTCATTTCTATAATCCTGTAAATGAGGACGAATATAAAGATGACACACAATCCTTGAGTTATAAGTGTGCAATGTGTCTTAGACTCATAGGTCATCAATCGAGAAGAATTTTCCAATTTGAGAGATGTAACTTATTTTTTATTTAAATGTAATGGATATCATTACAAGAATTCAAATGAAATGAAATATATTCATGGTACGAGGGAGAACTAAAGCGATAACTTTTAATAAAAAAATACTTACCCGTACAAGGTACGGGAAAAGTACTAGTAATACTTTAAATCAGAAGACTTATGCTCACGTGTCACATTCTCCTTAATTTTAGCTATTCAACTAATCATCTTTTTCCTACTCTTTTATTTTTCTTCTCTCTTGCCTTTCCTTAATTCCCTTCAACTAATCATTTTTTTCTTTTTTTCCCTTTTTATTTTTTGCAATTGATTTTCATCTTTGAAATAGCAATCTATATATCTATGTCTATATCTATATCTATATCTATATCTATATAATACTTTAAATCAAAAGACTTAGGCTTACGTGTCACATATATTCTCCTTAATTTTAGCTATTCAACCAATTATCTTTTTCCTACTCTTTTATTTTTCTTCCCTCCCTTGATGAACTATACTAGTTCTAATTATTTAATGAACCACTATTTTTTTTAATAATTGTCAATTTTCATTCTTCTTTTATTTTCTTTTAATGTCAATTTTATAATTTTATAATTTTATAATTTTATAATTATTTATTTTGAAAATAAAATGATTAATGAACCAATACTATTTATTTCATAAACCTCTACTATTTAATAATTATAAAAAAAATTCTTCTTTTATTTTCTTTTAATGTTAATTTTTTAATTATGTTCATGAACCAATACTATTTATTTCATGAACCACTTCTATTTACTCTGTGAACAACTTCTCTGCGTGTGTGTGCGCGCGTGTGTGTGTGCTGAACCACTTGGTATTAAAATCCTGAACCACATGGTACAGAAACCCTGAACCACTTGGTATAAAACCCCTGAACCACTTGATATAAAACCCTGATCCACTTAGTATTAAACCATGAACCACTTGGTATAAAAACCCTGAACCACTTAGTATTAAACCCTGAACCACTTGGTAGAAAAACTATGAACCACTTGTTAGTTCATGAATCACTACTCTTTATTTATGAACCACTAGAATTTATTTCATTAACCACTACTATTTAATAATTGCAAAATTTTCTTTCTTCTTTTATTTTATTTTAATGTTTATTTTTTATTTATTTATTTATTTTATGAACCAATACTATTTATTTGATGAACCATTACTCTTTATTTGATGAACTACTACTCTTTATTTCATGAACCACTATAATTTATTTCATGAACTACTACTATTTAATAATTGTAAAATTTTTATTTTTCTTTTATTTTCTTTGAATGCTTATTTTTAAATTATTTATTTACTTTTTTAAAGAAGTGGTTCATGAACCTAACAAGAAGTGGTTCATGATTTGTATAACAAGTGGTTTATGAAGCTAATAAGAAGTGGTTCGTAAAGTTATGAAAAAACCCAGAACCACTTGGTTTAAAACTCTGAACCACTTGGTATAAATTACGTGAACCACTTGGTTTAAAACCCTGAACCACTTAGTTTAAAATCCTGAACCACTTGGTATTAAAACCCTGGATCACTTGGTATTAAAAAACCCTGAACCACTTGGTATTAAAACACTGAACCGACCACTTGGTATAAAACTTGTGAACGACTTGGTATAAAACCCTGAACCGCTTGGTATAAATCCTCTGAACCACTGGGTATTAAAATCCTGAACCACTTTATATTTTCTTAAATTAAACATAACGAAATATATATGATTTGAATCTTACTCAAACAAAATGCCAATTACACCGGGGCCAATCCGATTTAGTTAACAAAACAATGACCTGCTTGTAATTAGCAATTTTTAAGAACATTGTGTCAGTCTCTAATTAGCCCTAACATGTCATCTTCCTTTGTTTGGAGTTGCAGTGGTGCTCCAGTTCGAACCCCGGATATGGTCGCTCTTTATTTATAAATTCAAGGAGTTGCAGAGAGCATCGGCAGCAGTGGCATGCTAAGTAACTTCGAGCGCGGAGACAAGCGACAACCCCGATAGCACATGGCGAGGTACCGACGGTAACTAGCGGCGAAGGGCAAAGGGAGGTGGTACCAAGGATAGCGATCGATCGTCATCTCCCTCCGGCTTCAATCTCGGTGATCGAATCCTCCGGTGGACATCGATCGAATCCTCCGGTGGAGGAAGGGCGACTCCTGCGAGTTCGCTCACGGCGTCATCGAGGGCTGGCTCCACCTGGCGCGCTACCAGACCCAATCGTGCAAGGACGGCACTCAATGTAAGCGCCGCGCCTGTTTCTTCGCTCACTGGCCAATCTGGGGAAATCGACGACCTCTCGGAGAGAGGTGAAGGGCGGTGAGACGAAGAGGCAGATCCAAAAGTTGCGAGAGAAGTCGAGGGTGATCAAGATCGTTGGTGGAGACGCCATGGCAGTCGGGGGAGGCGCTAAAGATGCCATGGGAGTGAAGGAGATCAATTAGCAGGAGAGAGGGAATAAGAAATTAGAAGCGTGTGTGTGCTTCTCACCTTCTTACCGGATCAATTATTTCTCAATTAAACTCTTCCCTATACCCCTATATATATATATATATATATATATATAATTAAAAGTTCAATTATTTCTAACTAATTAATGTTGTAGGCTGGTAGCCTAATTAAGTAATCATTAATCAAGCACAGCACTGATTAAAAGTTCAGTGCTACTCTTCGCTCTCACGTACGTGTTTCTAAAAGTGTGTGTCAAACAACAAATTATAATCGAAGCATTTCATGCGGTCCAATCAATATATGAAGGAAGTAGAAAGGCAAAGTTGGACAAAGTCTTGTTTGAAAAGCTAATGAAGTGATGAATAATACTCCCTCCGTCTCAAAATTTAAGTTTATTTATAATTGTGTACAAATTTTAATAACACGTTCATTCGTTAATCAACATCATCATTTTTCTAATTTTTCATAAATTTTATAGTTTTTTTAATACCTACTATATTTTTTAAACAATTAAAATCTTTAAAAAGTTAACAACATACAAATTAATGGAAAGATAGAACTCACCAAAACCGCGGGCGTACTTATTCCTTTCAAATTTATGTCGGACGACAAGAGCTGAACCAAAGGTGTTTTTCCCAATTTGCTCAAGAATTTGTATGCATCAATTGGTTATAAGGTCGGATTTTTTTATTCTTTACTTGAGCTATATACAAACCATAAAGTGTTCTTCATTGTGTTCTTCGGTGTGGGTGCTGTCTTGGATCGGTGTTGCAATGGTTGCCGCTGGCTGTCCTTTGCAACAGCTGATCTAATCTACCCCAAACCCCCAACCAAACATCATCCCAACCTTGTTATGTTCTTTAAACCTTATGCTAATTACTTCCCAAACCTTCCTCTATTCTATGGCTCTTTGGAGTCATTGAAATATGAGACAAACAATTTTAAAGGTCGAAGCATTAATCAACACCAAGGATTAATTGCATGTTGTCAATTCCAAGTGAATCTGGCTCATCGGCACTCAAACCTTTTATCTCAAATCTTTATCAAAACAAATAACTTACCAAAATTTAATCTGAACAAGTTCCTATTATCATTCTGTATTACTTATACTGATCATATCCCTAATCCTAGTTTAGATAGCAATTATTATCTTGCAGGCTTCAGGGTTGCCCAATTGAAGGCGGTTGAGCGGCTCAGTGAGCCTCAAGCTCTCAATTACTCCTGGGTAATCACGCTGGCTACAATCTCCATGGTAGAAAGCAAATTGTTTCTCCTTCCCAACAAGCAACCAACCGGGGATGAATTGAATCTAGTCCGAGTGAGCTGCAAATTCAAGGAATGGAACACTAACCAACGGATATCAGGTATGATTATCTCTATAGTTTTTTATTTTGCCTATGCTGTAGAATCCCCTATCTGTGAGATCTTTGATCTGGGTGTCTTAGTAGATCTCTTGCATGCTTCCCATGTACAAATAGAAACTTGGGTTCAATCCTTTTTACTCGCCTTCATCACCTTCTTTCTCTTCATTACCCTCTCCTTCTCCTTTTTGAAATCATGGATGCTCAACAATCTTTCATGGAAGCTCTGATCAGCAATGCTAGGCATGGGATCCCTATGGAAAACATGCTTATCCCTTCTCAGATGTTTACCATGCCCATCTCCTCCCAAATGGCCGAACCTACTCTCTCTCTGGCACCTGATAACCAAGCCATTGTCACTCAAAATGGTGAGTCCCATCCTATTCAGGCCATACCTCTGAACTCTGCTCCTCCTGTGGAAGCCAATCACCATGCTGTCACACACATCACAGACTCTTACACTGTCCATGGTGTTAAGGATCTTCACAATAAGCTCTCGGAATTCAGCTTGGTGGGCCGCTTTGTCCAAGCACCGGTCGATCTCAAACAAGTGCAAGGCAAGATGAAGGTTGAGTGGAAATCTCTCAAAGGCAGTTGGGGGATAGACACAATCAGAAACGATTGGTTTATCTTCAGGTTCGCAAACAAGGAAGATAGAGCTGTGGTTTGGAGCAACAGGCCTTACCACGTACAAGGTTCACTCATGGCGATTTACCCTTGGTCTGATGCTTTCAATCCTATGGAAGAGGACACCACCAATGCGGATGTTTGGGTAAGGATTACTTGCCTTCCACATCAATTTTATACAGCTGAAGCTATTGCTTTTATCCTTGCATCTGGTGGTGTTGGGTCCTTGATCAGAATTGATCAGGTCTCTGACATCCGAAACAAACTGAGATTCGCCAGAGCTTGTGTGAATGTTTCCCTCCTCTCCAACCTTGTCACCTTTGTCCACATTAGGAAGAATGAAAATGAAACTGTGAAGCTGAGAATTTGGTATGAGGATTTTTCGAATGGTTGTGGGTGTTGTGGTGGTTATGACCACTCATACGATGACTGCCAGCTAAATGCTCCTAGACCCCGAAAATTTAATCTGGTCCTTGAGGAAAATCTGAATGTTGATCTTTTGGCCTTGCCCCCCACTCTCAACCCCGCCAGAAATGATCCCAGGTTGTTCAATATGCCCAGTGCTCTTCCTCCCCCTCCTCAAGCTGAAACTGATATCCCTCTGCCTCAGGTTTTGCAGCCTAGACAGGGAGATTTTGGGCTCCTACCCACCTCCACCCACAACCACCCTCAAGCCAGACTCAATATCAACCAGCTAGCTAGTCTTTCCTATCCTAATGAACTCATCAATCACCTTATCGCTCTCAACAATGCCCATGTTTCCAAGCTGGCTGCTGAAACTTCCTCTTCCCCCTTTGTGATTGCACCTTCTGTCTTACATTCCATCATGGCTTCTGGTGTCCATACTCTGAAATACCCCAAAATTATCTTTGGGTATTTCTTTTTAAGTAAATATATAATATAATTTCGGTAATAAAAGTTCTTTTATTTTGAATTTAGAAATATGTTTTTCTTTCAAATTGAATATATAAATATTTTTATAACTAGTTTAAACATCTTAAGTGCATTTACAGTAAACAAATAAGTTCTTAAGTTATATTGTTTTGAGACAAAGTGATATATTTCTTCAAAAATAAGGAAGGATTCATAATTATAATTTATTCTAATTTACGTAAAATATTTAATATAACGTTTTAGAAAAATGATGTTACGCAAAATAAAATGTAATTTATTAAATGTTTTGTTATTTAATCTATGTAGAATTTTAATAAATAAATTTTCGGATATACATATATATCTATATATTGAAAAAGAGTTTGAACCGGTTTTCTTTTGGTTCAAGTGAACCGAACCATCAAATAAAGAAAAAAAATGGTGAACCGGGTTCACCAGACCCGTCCCCTTCCTTCCTCCCCTGTCGATTCACTGTTGAACAAAACTAGTTTTGCCCTCCCTCAAATCTCGCCCAAAGCTCAACCGAAATGCTTCTAGAACGTTCCACACGTGTTCTTATCTGAATATCTTTAACCAATTTTGAGGTTTCGGATGGAAACGAGTTCAACCAAGCTTATCCCTAATTTGAGGATTTCACCAAATCCGAGTAAAGGAGATTGGATTTGCACAAATTGGGATATGAGATTCACTCTAACAACCTTATCCTGGACTTTTACGGATTTATTTTAATTCAACCCGCCCCTAATCCTTCCCCTATATATACCCCTTTCGGGATCACTTTCGAAGCACACCACCACCAGTTCTCTCAAAGTTCCGAGCTTTCTGATCACTTCATCACATTCCCCGTCCCTCAAGCATCGTAATCGTTAAAAAAAACCCTCTCAAATCCTTGCAAAAACGCAATCCTCCATTACCGATTGAAGCTCGTCGGAGCCTCTCTTGTCCACCACTTTTAGTCGCCGCCTCCGCCGTACAGGACCACCCGGAGGTGCGCCTCATCGCCACGAAGCTGCAGCCTCTAGTTTCGTGTCATTCCGAGCACTATCGAAGCCGCTACGATTCGCCGAAGTGGAGCCGTTGTCGCGCCTGGATTCCTCTGTTGAAAGCAGTGACGGGTTGAAGGTTGAAGAAGGTTAACTGTGTTAAACCTCCCATACTTTCAGTTTTGTTAAAATATGCCCTTGGCCAGTTTTCTAAAATTCCAGATTCTAACCCGTATTTTTATATGGGCATAAATGCTTTCCAATTCCGTTAAATCGCAGAGAATCGTCAACCCTTACGCCCATACGAAGGAATTCGAGTTCAACCAACCACTTAAGTCAAAGCTTGCAACTTCGGATCAAGGCAAGTGACATTCCGAGCTTTTCCGCTCATTTCGGTGCCTTCGTGTCTTATTGTTTTCTTTCCTTCAAATGCTTGCCAAATTAATTAAAATAAATTGCAATTCACCTGCTTGTGTGATTTATTTACCGTTCAGTTTGAGTTTGGCATGTTTAATTGGGTGACCTTAAAATAAGATAATAATAATATAGTTACCCACCGTTTATTTAAAACATGATTTATTTTTGTCCTTTCATGCTAATTGGTTCGGTATGGAACATGCCTTTTCTTTGATGTTTCCATCCTTTATTTTATTTGCTTTCATTTCATTTGGCATCCATGTTACCTATAAATAACATGGGTTATCTTGTGTTATGTGATCACCTAGGTTGTTAAGTAAAAGTAAATAGTAATAATGTGAGGATTGTGTGTTACGATTGGAACTCAATTGAATCAAGAGCAACCAAGTAAATCCATCAATCAACATAAACCAATGTGAGCCGTAATGTGCAAAGTCAAGTGAAAGTGATGTTGTAGAGTCAGGTCGGGGCCGTTACTCCTCGGTCTAAAGGTTTCATGAAACTACACACTTCCAGATGAGGTGTGTTACACAACCACAACGGTTGTAGGTCATAACCACTATTCCAGGGTGGGACCGGTATTAATCAATAAACAGTTACTCTTGTTAATCTAAAAGATGTAAAATGCATTAATCGTGTAAAGTTTGTAACCTTGTGTTTAAGCTACTCCACGTGAGTAAGTCAGTGAAGTGTGTGTTATATCAATTTATTTTAAGCTACTCAACGTGAGGAAGTGAGTGAAGTGTGTGCTATATCAATTTGTTTCAAGCTACTCAACGCGAGGAAAGTGAGCGAATAATGTTTTGAAAACTGTTTTCACGGTGATTACAATTAGCTTTGTATCATATTCCATCTGTAATCGGAGTATGGTTCCTAAGAGTGCTTGTCGCTCGCATCTTTTGTTACTCAATCCTTCGAGGTTATCCGTGTCTCAGTAGTCGTGTTTTAAAAATGTTAAGCCTTCACAGAAATATTCTCAATAATCGCATCTGGGTTTAGATTCATACCGTATTATGGTCACTGAGTTTGAAGTCTAGAGAAGTCCCAATTTTCGAGCCGTCATTTGCTAGTTCTTGCGAACTAACCGTCCTTTATTTGGATGGCTGGTGTCCTTCATTCCGGACGCCAGACCAGCTTTCGCAGGTTTAGGTCGAGTCTCAGAAGAGAAGATAAGAGAAGTTGAGAAGACATCTAAACTATTTTTAACGTTGTATTTAAAGTTTAAATTTCGACATATATTGTATAGCCGTTTAAATATTTTTATTTCATTTAAAAGTCTTTCGCTGTAATATTATCAAGTTGTAAAGTTAAATCCTCAATTTGAGAGGACATATTAATAAAGAGTTATTTTTTTTATATTTCAAGTCTTCCGCTATTTAATTGTATTTCATTTATGTATTTAATTGTTATCATCTTGTTTATGGGAGCATGGTTGCATGTGCCTATAAGCCTAAGGTGGCTACGAAGACATTAAAGTCCGAGTAATCACTGGCGTTGTGGCATTCCCTCGGGTTATAAAAGGGGGTGTTACATACTCTCCCTGCCATCCCTAATCTAAATGCTGAGAATGCATATGAGGATCTCATCAGAACCCAGCTGAAGGGGAAAATGATTGAGACTAGTGTTGAGTCTGAAGAATCCCACCTCTCCCTCAGATCTGACTACTCAATGGTGAAGAAGATGGGAGACATCATCATAAGATCTCCAGAAGAGATGGACACAAACACCACAGCGGAGCAGGGCAAGAGAAAGGAGGAAGAAGACCAGAATGAAACCACCTATCCGGTCACCAAGAAGTCGAAGAAGAAGAAGAATTGATGAAGATGCTCTACTTGAATCAGGGTGCTCGGGTTGTTCCTCTTAGGGATCAACCTTATTTAAATAATTTTAGGCTTTACAAAGCTACTATCTCCCTGAATATTTCCCTTGCTGTTTATCATGTTAGTTATGTTGTTGGGTCTGCTGTGATTGCTGTTTGGACAAAGGTTTTGGTGGCTTCTCCCAATTTTTATAATTGGCGGGAGCCATATGGTTTGGTTTTCTATTAGCAAAGACCACCTTTATCTCTACTACTACATGATCTCTATCTATACTATTACATATGTGCACTGCTATGGCTATATCAATTGCATTAAGGTGCCATCTTCATGGACGAAGCCTTGCATGAACTTGTTGATTACCTATCAATCAGATGCTTCAAGAACATGGAGGATTGGTCACTCCACGGATACAACAAAGAAAGGTATGTTCTTTCTTAACAACACTTACCAAAACTCGGATGTATTCCCCATCAATCTATCCCTGTATAGCTTGGTGGAGGAAAGCCACCCCAAAACTTCAACACAACAAGTCTTAGATAAAAATTGTACCAATCATTATACAACCAGCAGGCCTACCCGACATCAGAATTACTTGTCTCAAACAGTGATGCTTCCATAGAAGAACAAGGACAAAACCAAGTTCGAAAATACACAGCTAAATGGTAAATCCCCAGGTATCATATTATGTAATCTATGCATCTATATCTTCAACTCTAGTAAGTTACATCTATTTACCAAGCTAAACTTACAGTGTATAGGCCTCTTGCAAGGAAAATGTGATTATAGTGAAAATTCCCCAAGGGATAAAAATGCGTATTCTCAGCTATGTAGCATAGCTTCAAAACTCTTTTATGATTAGAATTGGATACTGGAACATTAGAGGATCGAGGAGACCACTGTTGTGGCAAGAGATCAATCAAATTAGATACAACAATAAGATTGGAATTTTTGCCTTAACGGAGACAAAATCAAGAGATCCTCCAAAGGATGATCAAATTAAGACTTCGGGTTTTCACAAAGCTCTAACCATTCCTTCTATAGGGTCCAAAGGTGGCATTTGGCTCCTTATTAGAAACAATAATACTCTAAATAATATGGTAATCCTAGAACAAACAACAAGATTCGTTATGATCAAAATTAGGATTGATCAGATCATCTTGGCTATCCTCTTCATCTATGACCCTTCTGTGGAGGTTGAGAAGGATGGATTCTGGGATGATCTAATCACCACCGTCAAAATTCATAGACTTCCTATCCTTATTATCGGAGACCTCAATGATATTGAACATGCAAATGAGAAAATCGGGGGAAACAGGCCATCTCTTTCCAGATTCCGTCGAATCAAGTATATTAAAGAGGAGCTCAATCTCCATACAGTGCCATTCACAGGCTCTCCCTTCACTTGGAGAAGGAGCTCAAACAACCCTGTCAATACCTATGAGCGATTAGATAGAGCCCTTGCTCACCAAGATCTAATGACTCATTTCAAAACTCTGAAAGTTCATCACCATCCCTTCTCCTCGTCTGACCACTGCCCTGTCACTCTTCATCTAGGATCCTCGAATAATATCAAAGGAACCCCCTTTCGTTTTGAAATGGCTTGGTCTACTAAACCTGAGTTTGAGCATTTAGTCACCGATGTTTGGAAGAACAAAATGTGTGGATCCTTTGGCTACGTTTTTATGCAGAAGCAGAAACTTCTTAAAAAGAATATCAAAAAGTGGTGCAAAGCTAATGGTAACAACATTCTTAAACAACTCGCTGTGGTTGACAATAACATTCAGAAACTTCAAACCCAACTACCTTGGGGTACCTTATCCTTGTACGAAAACCGGAAATTAGCTAGATTAGAGAAGAAGAAAGCTGCTCTTCTGGAGTATAACCATTTATTCTGGAAACAGAGATCTAAACTAAATCATTTGCATCTAGGAGACAGAAACACGAGGTATTTTCAATCTGCTGTCAAAATAAGAAACTTTAGAAATGCTACATCTTCATTCACTACCAAGAATGGCATCCAACTGACAGATGATCAAGATATTTCGGAACAAATCACTAAGGAAAGGAAGGAGAGATTTATAGCTCAACAGAGGCCTCTCATTTCACACGATCACATTAAATTCATACAAAACCAAATCTCTCCCCGAGACAATGCTAAGCTGCTATCTCCTCCCACCAACAAGGAAATAAAGGATGTTTTGAGAAGCATGACGGAAGACAAAACTCCGGGTCCTGATGGATTCCCGCCGGAATTTTACATCAAATACTGGTCAACGGTGGGTCTCTCTTTGTGCAAAACAGTCAAAGCTTTCTTCCACTCAGGGACCTTACTTTCTGAAATTAACCAAACCTTCATTGCACTTATTCCAAAAATTGACAATCCCATGAACATCAATCATTTTAGGCCGAACAGTCTTTGCAACACCATCTATAAACTTATAACTAAAATCATAGCAAACAAACTCAAACCAATCTTAAAAAATTTAATCAACCCGTTTCAGGGTGCTTTCATAGAAGGAAGATCTATTCATGACAACACTTTGATAGCACACGAAATTTTTCACACTTTTCACAAACAAAAAGGGAAAAAAGGTTGGATGGCGATTAAATTGGATTTAGAGAAAGCCTACGATAGAATCAGCTGGGACTACATCAGAGCTACCCTCACCAAATTTGGTTTTGATGCACAATGGATCACATGGGTTATGAACTGTATTACTACTACCACTTTTTCAGTTTTAGTCAATAATCGTCCGGGAACCATATTCAAACCTGAAAGGGGAATAAGACAAGGTGACCCTCTTGCCCCTTAGATTTTCATCCTGGTCATGGAAAACCTAGCCAGGGAACTAATTCAGGAAGCTTCTTTCGAAGATAACCTTATAGGAATTCAACTGACAAAAAATGGCACCACAATCCCTTTCCTAACTTTTGCAGATGACACAATCATTTTTTCTAAAGCTTCTCATAAGAGTCGCCATACCGTCCGTAACACTCTCAATAATTTTTCAAACCTTTCTGGCTTAACGATTAATTTTAATAAGAGCTCCATTCAGTTCTCGGAGAATGTTGGCACTAATCTTGCCAATTCCTTTGCCCATGATATGAACATCCCGGTCTAAAAAACTCTTGAGAAATATTTGGGAATACCGCTTGTAAGGGGTAGAGTTAAAAATGAAGTTTTCGATGATGCCATTATCAGCCTTAAAAAGCAACTTTCTAAATGGAAAGCTTCATCGCTATCTCGAGCAGGCCGTATGACGTTAATCCAAGCAAACTTAAGTTCCAAAACCAATTACCTGATGCAAAATTTTCTTTTACCCAAAGGCATCCTAACTCAAATTGACCAAATTCAAAAAAAAAATTTGGAATAAATTAAACTCTGAAAGATATACCCCTTTGATCAGTTGGGACAAAATCTGCAAACCCAAGGATCAAGGAGGATTAGGCCTAAAACTTGCTGAAGATATGAACATTAGTCTTCAGATGAAACTTCTATGGAAGATCTATTCTGAACCCGACAACATTAGGGTTAAGACAATAAAAGAAAAGTACTTACAACAAGAGGGTCTTTTGGAAAGATCAACTCAACATACGTCCTGGCAATTTGGCAGACTACTTCACATAAGAGAAAAATTTGTTAAAGGGCTACAATGGATAATAGGAAATGGAGAATTGATCAATGTTTGGAAAGATCCTTGGCTCCCTAATCATGACCTGACGAGTTAAACAACTATTCGATTCTGGTAAACAATGGGATATATCTATTTTACAAGAGATCTTCCTGGATAATATTGTTCGAGAAATATCCAAGCTTAAAATCCCCTTCTGGGAAACTTCTGATAAGTTAATCTGGAAGCTTAACTCGGACGGGCAGTTTTCTACACAATCTACCAGACAAATGGATCATCAAAATGGTACCAACACAAGGGACTATAAATGGATCTGGAAACTTAATATACCACCTAGAACCAAAAACCTTCTATGGAAAATCATCACTGATAGCCTGACAACTACAGAACGACTGAATAGATACTACAATAGAGTGCCCTCCACATGCTGCCTTTGTGAAAGCGATAAGGAAGACAACAACCACCCACTCATTCGATGCCCTTTTACCAAAACTATAATCGCGGCCTACGAGCAGTTGACTACGAAAAACGTACCCTTATTACCCATAGATAGCAATAATACATATGATATTCTTAATCCGAATGGTGACAAAAAAGTAATTGAGGAACTTTGCTTCATCTGGCAAAAGATATGGGAAGTTAGAAATGATATGATTTTTAGGAACAAAAAGCTTGATACCTCTCACCAAATAGCCATTAGGATACTTGGTGATGTTAAGGACTGGATAAATGTAAATCCTACTAAAGCTAGGACTACTACCCATATATCAAAACGAAAATGAAACTCTAGATGGACCAAACCTCCTATGGCTATCTACAAAATCAATGTAGATGGCTCTTTTAAACCCACAGGCGTTGGCAAGGTGGGGGGGCTGATTAGGGATCATTATGGTGTTGTGGTAGATATTTTTCAGTTAGAAACGAATGCTACCTCTCCTCTACAAACGGAGATTTCAGCTTTCTGTGCAGGTTTCAATTTAGCTCCATCCAAAGGGCTACGAAGAGTAATAGTCGAAGGAGACTGTTTGGAAGTTGTCAAGGCAATCAACGATAGCTCATATGTCATATGGGAAATAATGAGGGAGGAATCTTAGGTCAAGCTTCATCAACATAGACTTCCGACACTGCTATAGGGAAGCAAACAGGGCAGCTGATTTCATCTCTAGATCTAGGGATACTTGTACGTATTTGAATCTCCCTAATGTTAGGGATCTCTGTAACATCATCCTGTGGGATGATCATGGTGGTACCTTACTTTAGTAAGGTCCGCCTACTTTTGGCCTACTGTAAAAAAAATGGTTATAAGGTCGGGATCCACCTTTCCAACACAAAAGGTTAATCATTATGTAAGGGCATGGAGGTAGTAAAATATATTATGGCTATGAAAATCAAGTTTCAATATTAAATACAATAGAAATAATAAATACCAAAAATTAAAAATATTTAAAAAGAAATAGTTTATTAGAGGTCAAAGTGAAAT
This sequence comes from Persicaria maculosa, assembly GCA_963922045.1. NCBI lineage: Eukaryota > Viridiplantae > Streptophyta > Magnoliopsida > Caryophyllales > Polygonaceae > Persicaria > Persicaria maculosa. The sequence goes on from OY998258.1 coordinate 20,758,348, forward strand.
AATTGTGCTACAGTTAAATTAAAAATGGCCTTAAAACAAGTAAAAACATAAATTATTCATTTTTTACAACCTGTTTCACAAGTATGGTGTGAAATCTATTATGGTTATGAAAATTGCTTTTCAATATTACATACAATGAGAATTAAAAAATAAATAAATAAATGCTCGATGCTTAATTAAAGTCGATCACAACTTTGAAGTAGCAACCAATATGTAGCTCTCCCAACATTGAACCACAACTTTGAAGCACTAAGATTACCTACCCAGCCATCTTCTTCCATGGCAAGGAGTATGGATTTGTTTGTGATGTTTTGGATCCTTTTTTATGAGTATTGGATTCTTAAGATAAGAAATATAAGAGTTATTTTATTTGCTTTCAAGTAGGTTGCATAGAATAGAATGTTCGGAGAAGTGTAGAAGCGGTCGATCTGCTATTCTTTATCAAATTCGAAGTATCAATCGTTTCGTTAAAAGACTTCACAATGACAATTGAAGATTTTGAAAAATAGCATGGTGAGGAACTGATGATGAGGAGTAGGGGAAAAATGGTATATATGTTAGTATAAAAAAAAAAATTGCGCCGAAGGCGCAAATTTTCGACCAAATTAGAAAACTATACAAGGTTTTGTAAATATTAGAAAACTATACACGGTCCCATCTCTTTTTTAAAACACACACTTACTCGTTAACCTCCTCTCTCCCCCATTAACTTCTCTGTAACCTCCTTCCCCCGTTCTCCATTGCGATTTCCACTATTCTTCATTCTATAGTCGATCTTCTACTGATTCGGTTAAAAAGGGACGATTTCCTGCTTGTTTGCGTGTCTGATTGAACATTATTGAGTATGGACAGCAGCGCAGGTATGCATTTTGGTGTTTTTTGTATGGTTTGTTGTGTTAGGGTTTTGTTTATGGCAGATTATGTGAAGGTGCGTGGTGTTGTTGTTGATTTCTCTACTTGTTGTCATCAAATAGGTTCATTATGTGCATAAATTCGGTGTTGGTGTGTGTATCTGTTGTTGTTTATGTTCGTTTTTTTTTTGTTGATTTCGAAAATTTATGCGGTTATTTGTGTTTTTTTGGATGAATGTGTGTTGTTAGTTCTAAATCATACTAGTAGGTGTGGGGGATTTTGCAGTTACTACTTGTATTTTTAGTGCCGACGTTGATTTTGGCATCACTTTCTGTCCTCTTGTAATACATGTCCTCTTGGAATCCATCTCCATCCTATTGCATGTCCAAAAGTAATGTCCTCTTATGTTTTGGTTGATTTTGGGCGTGTTCTGTTTGTTTGTTGCTTGTTACTGGTTGTGGGGTGGGGGTGTGACGTGTGTGGTTGATTTCATATTTCTGTGTGCTGACATCCATTTGTCTTTGTTTATCTTGTTTTTGTTATGTGCACAGGGCCCTCAAGTGATCTTGATACATATAAATGCAAGTTTGATGTGAGTCTATATAATTTATAAGCATGTTTAGTTTGTCATTATGTTTGCTTCATATCCATCCTCTGAACCTTGTATGCTCCAACTTCATCTTGTAGCTTCCTACTCAGATCGAGTATTGCTGGTGGTAATTTGTCTTGATGTTTGGATGCTTTTTCTCTTCGCTCTTGGAACCATGTTGCGAGTTTCTATCTAGCAAAATTTAACAGTGCAACAATAGGATAATTCTTCTTCCCCTTGAAAATGGCATTTATGCTTTCTGCATTATTAGATGTCATCATGTTGTATCTGGTGCATGTTGAATGTACTCTAGCCCACCTTTCTACTTCTGCTGATAGTAAATATGTCGACATCTTGGGGCAGCTTTCCTTTATGCGGTCAAAATATTTGTTGAAGTCTAGAGGAGTGTAACTATCTGCTGCTTTCTTGAACCAATTTGCCAAGTATCTTTTCTTGAATGTGCTTCTAATGTTTTGTTCCATGTGCCATCTACATATGCAGTGATGTGCACTGGGGTAAACCAAGCCAATTGCTCTTGCAATGCTGACATGTCTATCAGACACGAACACTAAATCATTTGATGGAGAAACAACCTTCAGCAGCTGGCGAAAAAACCATTCCCAAGAGCTGTTATTTTCTGTGTTAGCAATACCAAATCCAAGGGGGTAAATATTTCTGTTTGCATCTTGCGCTACTGCTCCAAGCAATGTCCCTTTGTATTTCCTAGTTAAAAATGTTCCATCAGTAAGAACAACCTGTAAAATAATGAATATAATTTGTGTGATGACAATGACACAATCAAAAGTGAGTAAGTAGACAGGTGCTGACGCTGATAATTTCCTACCTTTTTCAACACAGGGAAGACCCAAATGCACTGTCCAAATGATAAAAAAAAAAGTATTTAAACCCTTCATCATTATCTGTTGACATCAATGCCATAATTCTATCATTTTTCTCCATAATCATGTGGCAAAATAATGGCAAGTCAACAAAATTTGATTCTGCTGTCCCTTTGTCTTTATCTTGTGCAATTTTTGCTGACTACCACGTTGTCCAATAACTAATGGGCATTTTTTTCCTGTTCTCATTTTATCCATTATCTTCTTTGGATTGTACCCGTTGTTGACACTGTAATTAGGCATACATTAGAATGAATACAATAATGAATAATGTGGTACTTGAATTGAGAGTTATTTTGATGACATACACACACTCACATTGGTTGAATGATGCTTGCAGTCACTAAGGGAGGTGCTTTCTTGCAATTTTTTGTTCTCACATCCCATGTGCATGTGTGTATATTATTGTACGCTGAGACCTCGTAACAAGTGTGAGAAATAGTATTTACATGTAACTTCCATCTGTTGCTATTATCTACGCAGTGCACCCTAAAATACTTGGGTTCTGATCTTTTTACTCGATATCCAAATATTTCTGTCATTGATAATATACATAAAGCATCCTTTATTTCTTGCTTTGAATCAAAGATTCTCCCAATGTACATTATGTTGGATGAGGTATTATTGAAACTATCCATACTAGAGTTGTCATCCTTGTAATCTTCTAGTGTTTTATCTCTACTGCGCATTGAAGAATGCATGCTTCTCCAGGTGTCAGCATCATAATCAGTGTCATTATCATCATCCATATCATCATACATATCATCTGATGCCACATTCTGCATTTCTGTGTCGGCAATCAATTCCAATTGATTTTCGTCCACGACATAGTCAATCAACCCAAATGATTGCCTACTCTCCCTGTCATCTGTGTCATGAATGGTAGGTGGTTGTGCCTGTATGCTGACACACAACTCAACATAAAAGTTTATAACATCTAGTGCTGATATATCCAGAAACTCTTTCAAATCAACGTCACAATCAAATGTAAGTGGGGCTTTCAGCATTTTGTACGGGTGCAAATGACTAAATTGCAATTCAAGTGTGTTGTCTACATTGAATCTAGTGTACACCTTACTCTTCAAGTCATGTAGTGTGGTTGAATCATATAGCATAAACACTTTTGATGTTGTATTTCCAATGAATTCCAGGCCTATGTCAGCAAATACCCATGATCCACCATATACTACTATAATCACATGAGGTTCCATTTATGTTTGACCTATCAATTAATTACAGACAATATACAAACAAGTACAATGAGTTAGTGTTAGCACCAAAGACATTAATAGATCAATGATACAGATTGATGTATAATACAGCATATAATTTTTTACTACTAATTATGTGTTAGCACGATAGATCGAAGTTAGATAAATGTTATTGATTTAAGAAATCTCAGATAGTGTCAGCATTATAAAACGAATCTAGATAAATGCAACAGATCGATGTAGAAGAAATCATATAATGATTTCCTTTGAATCCATGTCAGCACGACAGATCGAATTCATTGAACAGATCGAAGTATAACATAGCATACACTAATTACTATTGAATTCTTATTATATTGATAGATCGAGTATGTATTAATAAAGCAGATCGATGAAGAACTTAATATTCGATATATTGTCCATGATCTAATCTGATTTCTATTCAAACAACAACAAACGAAATCGTAAATACACGATCTACACTAAACGAGTTCAGCAGTTAGATATTAAACGATAATTACCCATGAATTCAGGTTTTTGTCACAGATCTGCGAACGACAGTCAAGCAATTGTATGAATGTTGACATAAAAACTACAATTCAGTATCGTTTAGATGTTAGAAGAGTATAATACAGTGATTCAGAAGGAGATCAGAGATGGATCCATACGATGATCAAAACCAGAGCATGGAATCTGTGTCAGCGTTGCGAGAAAAGCGCGTGTTGAAGAGGATGTATAGTTTTCTAATTTTTACCAAACTTTGTATAGTTTCCTAATTTGGCCAACTAATATGTATATTTTTCAAACTGTCCCTAAAAAAATTACGTGTTTGAGTATTATGTGTGGAGCGTCAAATTCGAGCAAAAAATATTATGAAAAAAATCCGAACACGGTTCGAGAAAAGCACTAGTTACAATTCATTCGAGATGCTTGCCGCCACCTAGGTTTGTGACTGTCACGACCGCAACCGGGGCGTGGCGTGGCGAGATAATAGCATGTGTCTTTTCTTGTGGAGTGCGGATGTTGATCTCTTTTATCATATTTTAATGACCTTTAGCATTAAGTTCTCATTACAAAAAATAATTAAATTTGCCACCCTTGGTAGCTTCGGCAGAAGTGTGGGGTATCAATTGGTACCCTTTTGCTATGGCATTAGCTACGGCATGCGTTGCATCAGGAAAAAAATAAAAAAAGTAGCTTCGGGATGATTTTGCCGTAGCTAAACACAAAAAAAAAAAGAATTTGCTACGGATGTTAGCAACGGCAAGGCTCGACCGTGGCAAAAAAGAGGCGATTTTGTAAAATTTGCCACGGCTTTGTTGCCTCCGTAGCTAATGAACATTTTTTAATCGGTTTGGTGACAAAAAAAAAACACAATTAAAAAACTAAGTTACTTGAAAACCCGATTCCATCTTGACCTCTCAATATCTCCCTACTAGAAGAAAAGAGAGGGAACGCTGCTCCCACCGTCTTCCTTAACCCTAACCAGCTCGAAGGTCGGTGTCGGTCGCCGGAGACTGTAGACCGAAGGTCGCCAGCGAAAAAGACTGTAGAGCCAAGGTGCCGGTCTCGGTGCCGGAGACTCTACTGCAGCAGCCAGCAGGTACTCATCCCCGCTCTTTGTTCGATTTTGTGTCGAAGTAAGAGGTAGTCGAATTTGTTGGTTAGGGTTTAATGTGGAGAAAGGGTTTGTTCGATTTTGTGTCAAATTACCAGGTAATCTCTCGAATTTGTTCCGAATTTGTGTAATCTCTCTCCCTTATTTCTCAGATCTAGGGTTTTTCAATTTTTATTTTTTTTAATTTTTTGCAGTGTGCTTTGCCTTTTACCACGGCTCTGCGATTCCATCTTCTTCTCCGTCTATGGTATTCTGATAATTTTGGAGATGGTTTTCAGCTCTCAACATAAGGTATGTGTACCTAGGTTAAATTCCATCTACATACCATGATCTCGTAAAGGACTATCGTGCATAATAAATCGTTTATTGTAAGTTGTAGCTCAAAATTGTAAACCATGAAAAAGTGATTTCCAAAAATCTGTTTCTGCTTTTGAAGAGAACACATAACTGAACCAAGCAAGCTCGAGATCATGCTTCTTGTTTCTAATTCATTTTGTTAAGTGATCTCATTAGATTACAATTTTGTACATATACTGAATTAGGCATTGCAGCTTGTTAAGTGAAATACTGATTCAAGCAGATTGTATCATTTGTGTGAAAACTTGCAGACTTACTCACAAGTCACACCTGAATTCCCCCCATTCAAAATCATATGTGTAGGATCCGTTTCTTCTGGCTTCTTGATTTTCATTTGATGCCAGAAAATCATGGCTTATTTGGAGAAGAGAAGAGATTGTTTCAGTAGGAAACCTGTTTTAGTTATTATTTCTCTGAGATTGTGGTTCTGATGTAGTCATGTAGATTCATGTGTTTTGATGGAAAACCTGTTTAAGTTAGTATGCTTCTCTAAGATTTTGGTTCTGGGATGATTCAGTCATTATCTTCACTGATCAGTGTTCGTAAGTTATAAGCATTAGACTTCAATGATGAGCTCAAATGTTGATTTTCCTTGTTGTAATATCATCTGAAATGTAATTCTTGATTTTAATATTCTTTATTCCAGTTGCTTCATATATAGGGGTTACACATGTGTCATTTGGAGTCCTCTTTGAGTATAGGATCAGAGATGGTTATAAGAAACTAGCTTTACCCACCTTTCTTCTCTCTTATGAGCAACCACAACTTTGATCATAAAATTTGAGGAAGTTATAGTAGTTTTTCTTTGAATAAATCTATGATGCTCTTGCAAACTGTTGCATTTATGTTACTGATACTTTATTTTGATTTATGCCATGTAGTTATGGAGAAGTCTGAAGTGTCACTGGGTTGCATCCATCTCGTCCCTCACTGTATTTCAGCGACGTCAACGAGGTAATCTGACATTCTCTTCTGTTATAATTAACCTTTACTAAATCTTACATGGTATAAGCTGCATTGCTTGTCTTATTTTGAACTCGGTCTGTTTACTTAACCTTCTGTTTTCAATTTCCTTCGGGTTTTAGCTAAACTTGCATCTTTCATCTACTTATGTTAGTGAACTGCTTAACCTATTGTCTTATTTCAGGTTCTGAATTTTTTATTTTCAGGGTCATTGTTTTATGTATTAATGAAGTGATATTTCCTTCGGGTTTAAGATTTGTCACTTTTGTATAGTCCCATGTTTACATTCTTGTAAAATGCTTCACCTAGGTTTTCAAAACTTATTCTGTTTGTGGTGAATAGGTAGAATCTCAAGTTGTTATATTGAATATTTGAATCTCAAGTTGTTAGTTTAGTTTTAGTATATTTCGATCCAAGTATATTTTTGCATGGCTTATGAAGCTTAGGATAGGATAATGAGTTAAAGAAAGATGATTGACAAGTAGTCTCGTCAAATAATTCTGAAACATGTTCTGAGGCAGTTTATGAACTCATTTTTTCAGGTAGAGTCAAATGATCAAATGGGACAATCCCAGATATTCTTGTATGCAAATGGAAGGGATCAACCTCCTACCAATTGATTTTGACAAGCCATTGCCGAGAGACTTATTGTTTAACCAAAGTTCAACCAAGGTATAAATGTTTTGCATTCGTTGCTTCTGAACTTGAATTTGATCATCTTTTGCCTTGTCCGAGTAAATAAACATCCATTATGTGATATGGTCTTATTTATTTGGACAACTTTCTAATTATTTGGATCATTAAGCCTTGGTTTTGGATCTTTGTGGAATTATCTGTATTTTTTTTGTGGATATATCACTATAAAGTGAAGTTAGTCTTTCATATTCTCCTTTTTGCATCAATCCATAAGAAAATCTCAACAAATAAATAGGTGATCAAATGAGAGATTCATTTTGGTCAATAGAGAATTTTTATAGAGTAGTATAGTTAAGCTTTTGTTCTGTTGTTTATTGTTTTAGTTTTTTTCTTCCTTGTAACTTGCTTTTGCTTTGTTAAATGTACATCTTTGAATGATCCCAATTTTAAATGATTGCAGCTGCTACTTTTTTGCCTCTGGGGTTTCTGCTGTTCTAAGGTAATCGAGCAAAGCTGCATTATTGATGCTTTATTGCAGAACTGATTTTGTTCTTGTCTATTGTTTTATTGATGCTTTGTATCAGATTTGTGTAAATTTACACGTCAGGGAGTTAAACTTGTTGTTCTTATTATCTTTGCCGGCTTAACTTTTGCAAGCATTGTCTGTCATAATGGTTATTGGTTATATACTTTGTGGAATTGGGAAGATAATTTGGATTCGTACGAAATTAGGCTTAGGAGCAAGGCTTAGTATTGAATCTCAGGATATTTGGTTTGGAGTTAGTTCTAATTATTGGGACTGAATTGCTTCTAAAAAAGAATACCTTAAAATTTTATTTAATACTAATGATTACAATTTATATCTAAAAATTAGGACAAATACCTTAAAAATTGCTTCTAAAAACAATGAAATGAATAAACTACCTTAAGTAAAATGAATGGCGAAACCTTAGTCTATTTATTAATTTTCAAAAAAATATTTTAAAAGTTCCTACCTTTGCACGGTTGTATATTCATGTTCGACTTCGTATTTTAGGTTGGAAACATAATCTTGCTATGACATCTCGTATATATATGATTACGGGCTGAGATTTTTAATTTGATCGAAGTTTAAAATCATCTTTGTAACATAGGCATTTGTTAGCCTTTATATGCATTTTTTCTACTTGCCTTCATATTCAGTTGACTATTACATCTTTGTAACACAGGTATTTGAATCACCTCATACACACAGCAACTCTTTTTCATATTTGAGGCAATATGGAGTGGAATCTGTTGGTCGAGCAACTGGTTTTTTGGTTAAAATGTAGTTTTGGACATTTATATGAATGTAAATATTATAATTATGTATATTAATTGTATATTAATTATGTAGGTTTTGACATTTTATTATATATATAAATATATAAATATGTAAATTTTGTATAATTAATGAAATTTATTTTTTTTTAATAAAAATATTGGACTTTTTAGCCCGGGTCTGAAAAATCCGGGCTAAAAAGCAGGATTTTTTTTTTATTTTTCACCCCTATTTTAGCTACGGCACCGTGCCGTAGCAAATGTGTCATGTCTTTCATCAGGGGTCGCTTGCCGTAGCAAAGCCGTAGCAAATATCTTTGCTACGGCTGCTTGCCGACGCTACCAACTTTTGCGACCCCATGGTTCGCCACCCCCCCCCCCCCCCCCTTCCCGTAGCAATGTCGAAGCTAATGGCCTTTTGCCACGCCTAGACAGCCTTTTGCTACGGTTTTTTGCCGAAGCTAAATTAATTATTTTTTGTAGTGTCTGTTAAAGCATCCACCCGCTAAGGAAATTATCTCCTAATAGGTCTAAGATATTATATTCCCTTATGGTGATATTTGTCATAATGATACTGTAAATTTTATAGGTTACAAAAGTGAGATATAATTTTATATGAAAATGTTTGAAAAAGCTATAATGTATATATATAGTGAGTGAAGAAGAAATTTGTGTTTATTCATGTATAAAATTAGGTGATCATCATATTAAAATATTCACATGATCTTTTCAACTCTTCCAATGTAGATAATGTAGATAATATGGTTGCAACTTATTAAAGAATGCAAGTAGACAGTGCAAAGAAATAGAGAAGAGATTAGAAAGAAACAATCATATGTTATACATGTGATAAAAGTGAACATAAATAGATTAACGGTGAACCTTGCTTGAACAAGGCATCCTACTATTTGCACACGGTCAAAAAAACAAAATTAACATAATTATCATATAGAAAAACAAATTAAATGGCAGAAAAAAAAGGTTTAGACCGAAATTCCTTTTTACTCCCTTTTTTCCGCTCTTTTAGTTACGTACGTACATCCGTTTCACCTCCCACTACCATTCTTGTCCTCTTCTTGCTCGTCCTTACCATTCTTCCTCCGATCATTTTCATGGACGATCATGAGCTTTTTCATTGATTCAAGAAGGCTAATAACGATCAAGTTTTATGCAATCTTTTCATTTTTCTTTTCCCTGTCTTGATTATCCAATCATAATATATTTGGGAAAATTCATTAATGGTCCTATAAGTAAAAACAAGGAGTCGTCATTAAAGATCTTTCTTTATATGTCTTTACAATTGATCAACCCAATATTTAGACCTAGAATGAGTGTGGGAGTGGATATGAATCGCCTTGATTCATGTAGATAAGTAAGAAGTAAAACAAGGTGAATAATTCACATTAGCTTCTATCGCACACAAATTAATATGGTAAATTATATCACATATATACATCAATATACATAACATGAATAATATTTTTGTTGGGTTTACCATAATTTTTCATATTGTTTTCTCTTATAATTATTATTTTAGATTTTTTTTTAAAAGGATTTATCTAATATATGCTCCTAGGTCATATGTTAAAAAACCGAATTGATAAACTATTTCTTTAAATATCAATGAGTGAATGTTATAATCTATTTTTAGAATAGTGAACCAAATGTATTTAGGGAAAATCATTTCAACACAAATATGCTTAACTTACAACTTTGTGGTATAGGTTTTGAAGACTCCACCTTGATTGTAAGACCTGGAGATCTAACCTGCAGGTCATACCAAAGGATGATGAAAGACAAAACAATGTCTTGGTTTCAAGGTCTTGAACTGAGACTAAGTTTGCGTGCATCTTGAATGCTTTAACTTGCTCATATATATTATATGGGGTTGACTATATTATGTATGTCTAATTAAGCTAACTTGCAGGACTCGTTATAAAGAGATGGGCCGAATTTGCATGGACTTGTGTATCTAAAAGTATTGGGCTCACATTCCTTGTGAGATATTTTTTTATATACACTTGTCATCTCTGCTATATTTGTTTTTAGGAAAGTGGATCAATCAACAATGTAGAATCAAGGATTGCCGATTCCATCATGATCATGGAGAACGCATCTTGGAAATGGAAAGAATCATTTTGGAAGGATTTCAAAATTCAACGGTCCTTCCTCTTTGCCATGATGACAAACGGCTATTTATATAGTTGTATGTAGAAGACGAAGATAATTGTAGCAAGCATCTATTCAAAAGCGATCAAGTTTTCTAAAGCATTCTCTCTTGTACTCGTTGAGCTTAGTGTGGGAGACTTTTGAGAGTTGGGAGAATCACATCCTTTATTGTACAAGTCATTTGTTTCACTCTAAGAGTTTTCATACTCGTCAAAACACACATTTGTGTGTAGTGAGAGCTTTTGTTTCACTTGTAAGGTTGAGAGCTAGAATAGAAGCGGTGAGGTTTTGTATAGGAGAAAGAAAGTTCTCCTAGGAAGTTCTAGGCTCAAGGAAAGTGAAATAAGAAGTGTTTGAATCCTACGGGTCGGTTAACCCTAGACGGGGACGTAGACCAAGTTCGTGTTGAACCTCGTTAACAATTCATGTGTTCATCTTTTACATTCCGGCATTCCGCGGTTACTTTATCTTATTTGGGGTGTGTATGGATGCAATTTTAGTAGTTAATAAACTAGTAAAATTGGGGGTTGAAAATTTTAACATTGTATGGGAAGGGGTTATTTAGTAGATTTTAGTTTATTTGGGGGTTTATTTAAGAAGCTATTTTTGATAGCTTATTGGGAGTTTATGTGGTTTATTTTATTTGAAAATATCATAATACTCCTAATAATAACAAAATAAACTACACGTATTGTTATCACCTTATAGACTCTTAGGTTTTTTTTTTAAAAAAAAAAACCTTTTCTTAATACGCACGTTATTTATGTATTTGTAGAGTTTATCCTAGCCTTTATGGGTAATTAATCTATATTTGACTTTATGTGGGTGTGGATACTACCTACATTTTTTTAGTTCAAATGGATACTCCCTACTACACACGTTGTCGGTGCAAATCCTGGTTTGGACACTAATTACTAAAATAATACTACTTTCCTTTCAAAATATAAATTATATTTTATTTTGACACACTTTTTCATGTTTAAAAACTCAACTTTTTCTAAATTTATAAAAATAATTTCAAACTTAGCAGTAATAAATTCAAAACTGTTTTAAAATTTTTTAAAAAGGTTGATATTTTATAGAATTTTTTAACGCATACCATTCAAAAACATATCAAAAATTAAAACGACTTATATTTTGAGACGAATGTAGTACAACTTCAAATTCAACGAAATAAATTCTACTCCCTGAACCATAAAGATGGAATACCTGTTTTTTAAATTTCGCCAGTTACGAGGTTTAGTTTTTTCGTGTGATACTTAGGTTTAGTTTTTTCGTGTGATACTTAAAAGTTTCAAGAATTTCATGTGGTAACTATAAGGTTTAGACAAATTTTTCATGGTGACCAAACTTGCTTGAAATCATATAGAATTTATGTAAAATAAAAAAAATCCTATATATTATAATTTCTTTACATAATCACCAAATTTTGGTGTTTTATTTTTAAAAAGTCATCAACAACCCTTTTAATATTTAAAGAGACAAACTTATTTGCAAAAGAAATGAGTAAATTAATGCAACCACCTAAAATAAATTATGTGAAGCCACCCAAATTTGAAGTTTGGTTTTCAATGAATCACCATGACTATTTCAATGATTAAAATTATTAACTACATAAATAAGTCATACAATTATGCAAAACAATCCATAAATTAGAAAGTATTTTATTATAATATAAATTATTAAAGTAGAAAAAATCACCCCTTATTTTTAAATATGTAAATTAACTATATATTATAAATTACTATCCATCCAAAATTGTTCTAAAATATACTAAAATACTAGTGGTGGGATGCAATATTTTTAAAACTTAAAAATGTTATGGATGGGTCTTATATATATAACAACCATATAAATTGGGTGATTTTGTATAAATATTACAAAATTTGAAGTTCTTTTGAAAAAGCTACCCTAAATACTTTTTTATTTGTATAATTTAGTCATTCATTGTGCAACTAATGTGTGGTCTCATGAAAAACTAAAGGTTTGCCCGTTATTGTATGCTTTTATGTGGATTATTATGTGATTTTACATAAATTTTAAAAACCTTAAACTATTTGATCCTCGAGCAAAATTTGTCAAAATCTCGTGGCTGTCACATATGAAATTTTTAAAAAGTTTGGATACTATATATATGAAAAAAGCCCAATTTCTTGACTACAGACGAAATATCCCCTCATGATATAACTGATGTACATGCGAAATAAAGTTAGCCTTATTGTAAAAAATCGATTTATTACTTGTATATTTCTTCAAAAACTAATGGGTACATAAAGAATAAGGAACACTTGTACAAATGACCTAAACAAAAGCATCAATGGGAGTCCCCAGAGCGGATTCACTGTCACAAAATCCTCCTTGTCTCCTTATCCCTTCTCACAAAATCATACCCTTTACTATTTTTTTTAATATTAATCATTTTTTTTAATTTGGGGGTGGAGAGAGGGAAATACAAGGAGGGCAAAGGGAGGGATCACCTGAGGAGTCCCTGTATACAAAAAGAGAGAGAGAAAGCTCATTTTTGGTGAACAAAAGAACCTTGAAGCGTCCTTCCATAACCTTGTCTAGAGATCCAACAATCCCTTAAATTTGATTCCTAATCTCGCCCTTTCGTCCAATCGTTTTACGGCTTTGACTCAAATTTGGGTTCATCTCACAACCTTACTCCCCTTTGGAATTTGTGTGGGGAAGGTGGTCAAATTTTGAGCTTGCGATCATGGTGGTTTTTGGTCTGGAAAGTTGAGCAGGATGAGAGAAAAGAGGGGAAATCTGAGTGGTCTGGGCTAGGGGGAACATTAATGGGGCGTTGGCCATGGCGTTGGTGGTGGTGGGAGGTTGTATGATCCATTTCGTCTCAAGATCGGCATGTACTGCGGTGTATTTCCTTCCTGATTATTAAGATTGAGGTGGTTTTTCTCCCGATCTCAAACCGGTGGTGGCCCTAGCCTCTTGGTTCATCATGATGCATATACCCGATGGCCGAGCTAGGACTCGAGATGTTGTGTACGCCCGACGACTCCATATTCGGGAAGGAGCTTCCTTGGACGTTCGTCTTCATTGTCCATGGGAGATTCTTGATGTATCGCTGGCCAGCGGTGCTAGTTCGTGGTGGTGCTTGACTTCGTTCTTAGTCTACGTCCTCAACATGCAAGTTTTAGAGTTGCTTAGATTCGTCATGTTGTTAAGTGTGTGTTGTCTGTGTATTGCGTCTTTTTCTAATCTCGAATTCTACATTATCAAAAAAAAAAAAGGCAATGGGAGATTCATTTTTAATTTGTGGGCCATATCAATATTTTGTAAATTGTAAAGATGTTTTAAGGCAAAATTGCATAAAACCACCCTTTAAATATGATGTTTTGTGTGAAACCACCCCTTAAAATAAAAATTGTAGAAAACCAGCCGTTAAAACCGTTTTGTTTGCAAACTCACACCCATCACCAAATTTCCGTTAATTGAATATTAAAGTGCTTGAAAAATCAATTATATCCCTTGTTTTTATTATTTTACTTTATTCAATCGGTATTAATTATTTTTTACCTCTTTAACATGTTTTTCAAAAGTAATTTTTTTATAAAATATCATTTTTATATATAATTTCACCCTTATTAGTAAAAACACTCTATAAAAATAGATATAATTAATGTTTTATATATTTTAAAAAGTGTATATTACTAAAGGGCTACTTGAAGAAAATAAATTTTTAAAAATGTTATTTCATATAGTTTTTATTATTCTAAAAATATGTTCATTATTCCACATAAATTTTTAGAATAATAAAAACTATATGAAACATTTTTTAAAAAAAAATTCTTCAAGTAGCCCTAGCATTACACAATTTTTTATATGTATAAAACATAAATTACACATCAATTTTTTATAGATTTTTTTTGTAAGTATGAAATTATTTTTAAAAAAAATATTTTTTTGATATTTTATAGTGTTTTTTGATTTTGAAAAACATGTCAAAAAGTTAAATATCAACTAATACTAATTGAAATGAGTAAACTAATAATAAAAATAAGGGTTATAATTAAATTTCCACACACTTTCACATTTAATTAATGAAAATTGGGTGATGGGTGTGACTTTGCAAAGAAAACGGTTTTAATGGGTGGTTTTCTGTAATTTTTGTTTTAAGGGGTGATTTTTCACAAAACACTCCATTTAAAGGGTGGTTTTTGCAATTTTGCCTTTTTTTAACGTCATACATTTTCAATTGGGCTTGTGGGCTGACCTATAGATAATAGTGTAATATCTACCCTTACAAAATATTATAGGCCGCTAAAAATTATGGGCCCCAGCCAGCAACCCTATTGCATATGCTTTGGGTCGAGACTATCTCCTTTGCTTGTGTGCTACCCACATAATTTTTGTGTTTTTTTTTATAACAAAATAATTCAAGAACCGGACAGACATGGCAATTCAAGAGGGCGACAAAGTCGGCAGACGGGGAACCCTCAAAACAAACTACATAAAATAGAAAACAGGGTGCAACACAAAAGGTGAAAAGCACACAAATATAGTCGAACAAGCGAACCTAATCCGAATAAAGTTGGGGACAACATAGACTAAGGGTCCCTTATTATGTGCTATGAATTTAAATATTTTTTAACACTAAACTAGTAGTCTTGTGTTTTTTACAATAAGTACTCATAAATTTAAATTTTTACAAAATAATACATAAATTGAAAAATCAATTGTTGAGATTCTACGAAACCCTCTCTCAGGGTCTCTCTAAAAACTTGATGGCAAAAGAAAAACTTACAACGAATCTAACAGGTTGTTCGAGTGTTCTTAAATTAACAAGGAAATATGAATGTCGATGAAAGATGACGGTGGAAATAACTATGACTAGGGTTGTTATATGAGCTGAACAGTTCGAGCTCGGCTCGAAAAAAGCTCGACTCGAGCTCGCTCACTTACCTAAATAAGCCGAGCCTAAACATGATTTTAAGCTCGATTAAAAGCTCGACTCGTTCGATTTAGGCTCGAATAGCTTGAATTTTATGGAATTTCTAAGTTTTCCTTTAAATTAATATTTTATGACCAAGGAAAACTACTTAAAACTCGGAAAAAAAACTCGGCTCGAGCTCGTTCAATTACTAAAACAAGCCAAGCTTGAACAGAAAAGAAAGCTCGTTTAAAATTTGGGTTCGGTTCGGCTCGAGCTTGTTTAATAAATGAACCAAACTTGAACATATTAAGCTCGGCTCGTTCGACTCGAATAACACCCCTATGACAGAACATGGTTATCGACAAGATTCAAGAACATGACCTTCTAGAGGAAGTGATTGTTAGTTTAGGATCTAGAAACGGAAGGAGGTTTGGGCTTAGACAGTTGGGCTTGGCCCAATGTATCTCGATCAAGATAAGAAGCTTGGCTTATGCGGATGAAGTCAAGAGATGTCAAGATTCATCCCATCAAGAACAAGACGAAGAAGGAGATCTGATTTTATTGTATTGTTGGGTAAAGATAGATTGAATGTATAAGTATAGTATGTTATCTTTATTATTTTGTAAAATCAAATTCCTTGAAGATTGATTGATCGATCAGAGAGATGTTAAGGTTTCAGATATTTATTGGGAAGTATAAATAGAAGTATGCATGATACATTTTTGTCTGAAGGGGTAAATATATAGATGTGTGATCTATCGTAAGATCATAATTAGAAAAGACTCCTATTATATCGTATAGTCTACCCATTCTTCATATCTCCCCTCTAATCCCTGCCTCACTATATGAACAAGCATATCTAGTCATCGTTTCTCCCTCTGTGATTTGCCAAGGGATTCTAAACTTGAGATATATCTTAGAGGACTTAAAACCTTCGTTCCGATCCATAAGAACAAGGGATGTGGTGATTTTTATCACCAATGCATTATGTGGTTATAATTTGAGGATTTCCACCTTTAAATACTTTTCATTTTTTTTTTCCAAATGATGTCTAACAAAAATTTTGAATATTTTGATAAATAGTTTGTTTTGATGGATATATTATGAAAATGATTTTCATAAGAGTGATATTTTTCAACAAAAAAATAATAATTGAGGAGTGCATTATATATATAAAAAAAAAATGGGACCATTTCTACCTATAAATACACATTTGCATCTTATACAATTCTTTCATCTCAAAACAAAGGGACACCATTCCTTTCTATAGCATACACATATCATCAAATTAAGAGTTGCCTCGATCAGTTGATAACCATCACCGGATTCGACGTGTTGAAGATGTCAATGAGAATTCCGAGCTTGTTGGTGGCAACAATGGTAGTCATCGTCATGAGCTGGGCACCTGGAGGGAAGGGTATTGTTACTCCGCAACCGGGACAAACACAGCCACAAGTGCAATGCTACTTTGCGTTCGGAGACTCGTTATCCGACAGCGGCAATAACAACAACCTTCAGACGCTTGCCAAAGCTAATTATCAACCCTACGGAGTCGATTTCCCCGGCGGAGTTCCTACCGGACGCTTCACCAACAACCGGACTTTCGTTGACGTTATAAGTAAGTCCACCACCCTCCCATCCCATCCATTTCACATATGGCATATTTGAATCCGGAACACATTAAAAAAAAAAATCAAAGTTTTTTTTTAATAAAAAAAATATTGAAAATTCATAATATTGTGATTTTTTTTTCAATAGAAGACAATTATTGACGAATAAATAGCTAGTTTTCACTTTCCACCAACTAAGGTAGTCAAATTATCTTTACAAATATTCTTTAATTATATACGTAAGGTTATCACATTTTTTTTCACTATACTGTGATTATATTAATTTTAATTAAATTCATTTTAGGAATTTTTAAAAGTGAAATTAATTTGTTTGGGAAGTTGGGAGTTTACTGACCCCTCCAAACTTTTTCCTTTACCCAAAAAAAAATTATAAATGGAATGGATTACAGACTTATGGCGGAGGTAGAGGGGGTACCGGGTACGAGGGGGCTCGAGTCCTCCTCTCTGGCTCCGAGGAAAATATTTAAAAAAAATTGTGATTTTTTTTTTATAATTTAAGGGTTAAAAATGATATTGAATCAAAAAAGTGTCATGAGTTCAAATCACATATTTTTTTATGGAATTTTTTTCGTCTTAATTTTTTAACTTAAAATATCTATCTAAATCACATATTTAATATGTTTTCTAATATATATATATATATAAATTGTATCTTAGATATATATTAAAAAAATTCCGAAAATAAAGTTGAGCCTCACCTCCATTTTTTGATGGTTCCTCCCCTGCTTCGGTCCCGTATGTAAATGAAGTAATTAAACTTACCTGGATTATAGTTATAACTTGTAATAACAGAAGATCAAAACAAGATAACACCAAAATATACGTTATGTATCTGCTTTAGCTTTTATATCTAACTATTATTAGAGAGAAGCAAAAATGATGAGGTTTCACAACCTCCTTATTTCTAGCTCTTTAATCCAATAAAATTTTAGCTTCACATTTTTTTTCCTATCAAAACATATTAATGGAATTATATAACAACTTTCCTTAATATTAGCTATTAGATATATTCTCTTTCCTTATAATTTTTTTGGGATACAAACTTTCCTTAGAGATATTAAACCTTCTATATGATATCACTCGACTTTGCCCAATTCCTGATTTAATTCCACTCATCTAATTTTCGGTTTTGGTTATTGTTTTTTTGGCATCTCAGTGTCTTCGCCATGAATCTGAAATATCAAGTTACTCAAATCTTTTGCTTTCGATTACAAAAGTTTTTCTAATTATACTGACTTTAAATATTCCCACATTAATATGTATTTTTTTAGTCACACATTGACTCATATGATGTAGTTGGAACTACACGGAAATGGATTTTGATAAATGGTACGAAGCTCAAAAGATTTCATTCATCGTTGCATAAATAAATAGGATACTTTTGCCCTCCTAGCTAGCTTATAAATACTACTCTCGCAATTTTAGTTGTACTTCAACCTAAACTGTATCTATAAGAGGTTTTGATTTATTTGATTTGTGGATTTACTTTTTCATAAGATTTTCATGTGTTCTCATCATTTCATCTATGAAATATGTGTTATTGATATTGATCTGCATGTGTTTTTATTAATTTTATTGTTGCAACTATGGTTTATATATAGAGACTACCATGTTCGTACGTGTTTCATCGATCTTTAGTTACTCGCGTTCCATTTATATGACCTTGATCTTTGTAATTTTTATTTTTTCATGATTTATTGTTTACATCTTTAATACTCTGGATTTTGATTTTCAAACAAAAATTATCGCTTGATTTACTGGAGGTATGTAGTTTTATCGAAATCTATGGTTTTTGTGGAAAGATGGGAAATATAACCATCCCACATTGATTAGAAAGGGAATTCAAGCTTTGCATATAGTCCGGTGGGCTACCCCACCTAACACCAATTGGTGTTAGGATGGAACCCCACTCGACTTGTCTGCTCGACTTAGTTGGCGTGCATGACCCCCACGTCGTTAAGCAGCATTGATGCAGAGATCATACTAATTATAAATCAAAACAGGCAAAGCAAAGCGACTAATAATTAATTCAACGAGTAGTGACGGAACCTTTCAAGTTTCAAGTATCAAAGGTGGGCATAAAAATAAATTAATTTACCCATCAATATTGGATCAATTAAAAAAAAATTAATTTCCATTCCTCCAATACAAAATGTTCGGAATCCATCACTTACTAGAAGATGACGTTCATCCCATACACATACATGATTTTTTTTGCCTTTTTTGTCAACAAATGTGGGTTAGAGCCCGATAGCTCTTATTAATTTATGCCATATTTCGATTATAATTTCCAATAATGTGACGACTTTTAATTAATTATAATAAATTAA
This sequence comes from Persicaria maculosa, assembly GCA_963922045.1. NCBI lineage: Eukaryota > Viridiplantae > Streptophyta > Magnoliopsida > Caryophyllales > Polygonaceae > Persicaria > Persicaria maculosa. The sequence goes on from OY998258.1 coordinate 20,777,796, forward strand.
TCAATTATTTATTAAATTAAAATTAAAAATATAGACAATTATATTCCCCATGAATGTAGCTGGCTAGAAGGCGTTGAATCATTTGGATGGAAGTAGATTGATAATGCATTTGTGGTAAGTGGCAACAATGACTAATATGTATAGATAGCTATATAGCGACTACTATTGGTTCACAGTACGTAATTGGAAGCTTTGACACATACATCCAAAAGATATAGCTGTCAAGTTATGTTAGGTTGTCTCCCCAGTCCCCATATCTATATATACCACTAGAGAGAATATCTCCTACACCCTACAATCCAATCAGGGCGGAGCCAGAAAAAATTGAGAGGGGCTCATCTATTTTATTGGATTTTTTTTAATATGTATGAGATACAAATTTTTTTTTTAAAGAATATATTAGAATACACATTAAATATATGATTTACAAAACTAAACAGAAAAAAATCCATAAAATGAAGTCATAGGGGTACGTACAAACTTAATTTCGATGGGTCCTCTCTTTCTAATGGCGACAGTTATTCCGGTGTCGTTATTAGGGATTGGGATGGTCGCCCAGTCTCTATTCACCACCAGCAACTTGGTAAACATAATCCACTTACAGCAGAGGCTCTTGCCCTCAAAATGGGGGTCCAACTAGTATTGCGACTTAACTTAGATTGGATCCAAATTGAAGGTGATTGTAAGATAATGATGGACCATTTAAAAGGAAAATCTAAATGCCCTTGGGAGATAGAACTAATTCTCACTGACGTTCAAGTCATGCTATCGATTGTGAGAGAAGTAGTGTTCTTTCACGTTCCTCGTATGAGCAATAGAGTGACGGATAAGGTTGCACATCTTTGCCGTTCTGCCCGAGGAGTCGATATCGAAAATGATCCAGGTCTCCTTGACCTCATCCGTAAGGATGCTGCCGGGTAGGGCCAGCCCACCCGAATTCTTTCCTAATCAAAAAAAAAAAAAAAAGGGATTTTGAACTCAAAACCTCATCATTCAAATTTCGACCTCATACCAACTTAGCTAGACATACTTATTGATTTATAACTCTTTTTCACTTTTTGTAACCCTTAAATTATCAAAAATTACTATATATATATATATATATATATATTACGTTTTCCCCCGACCCAGGGGAGGCTCGAGCCACCCCATGCCCCCCTCCCTCCGCCCCTGCCCACAATACACCCTTAGGTGTGACACAAAAATAATAAGGGTTAATATTTATGATAAAAAAAAGTTTTAAAAATTATACTTATCTTATAAGGATTGTGTTTCAAGAGTTTTAAAAAAACTCTATAGGTAGATTTGACAAAATCTCGACCATTAAAATAAAAATTAACGGATAAGATCTTGCCCCATCCTTTCCCACCCACCAGCCCGGGGCCCACCAACCTAAATTTTTTTTTTCAATTTTTTTTATGAGAGGAAAATGAACTCTACGTGGTAGAGTTTCCCCACAACTCTACCGAATCGGGACCGATCTTATAAATATCCAATCATATTTATTTTTATTTTTTGGTGGGATATCAGGTGTTTTTAATACACGTTGTTTGCCATTTGTGTACAAATTTATAAGGAAAGCAATTTCGAAAAATAAAAATATATGGAATATCATGAATTTTTTTTAACAAAATGTAAATAAGATTAGTTTTTTGAAAATTTAGAAGTAAGGTAGAAATTTATTATAGGGAAACAAATTGAACAACAAAAACCCTAACTCTAGAAGAAACATAGACTGCATGTATTAGGAAAAAATATACTCCCTCCGATTATTAAATATAGGCATTTAAAAAGGTAATTATTCATATATGTTCTAAAAATTAAGTAATTGTTTTCAAAATTTTAGGTGATAATTATTACTGTAGTATTTTAAAAAAATTCATTAAAATGTAATTATTACTATTCTATATAATTTTTTGCCGTATATTACTCGGTCCATTTTGTAAAACATGTTACCTACTATATATATATAATATATTTACACATATTTGATGATTAATAGTAAAAGTAGATAAATGAATTAATAAATGCAGCTCAACTTCTTGGGTTCGATCGGTTCATTCCGAGCTACAATCAAAGCATGGGGGTAGCCGAAGCAAGTCAAGGCGTTAATTATGCTTCTGGCGGTGCCGGGATTCTCATTGAAACCGGTCGACGAAACCTGGTATATATATATACTACGTATATATTTTTCAATCACATACTATTTTCTATATTTTTTTATAAAAAAAAAAATAATTAATTGTGGGCAATTAACAATATATCTGCATTATGCAGGGAGATGTAATCAGCTTCCCGGAACAGATACTAAATCATGCAGGCATTGTGGGAAAGATAGGAAGGCAGGTAAACCTGAGCAAGTGCCTCTACACCATCAACATTGGAAGCAACGACTACCTCAACAACTACTTCATGAATCAGACCTATCTCTCCAGCCGAGTCTTTACCCCGACTCAGTTTGCTTCCACCCTCATCTCCTTTTATCGAACTTACACTCAGCTTTTGTACGGGATGGGGGCCAGAAAGATAGCCTTCTACTTGTTGGGACAAATAGGGTGCTCCCTCGGAGAAATCGTAGCAATGGGCGCCAGCAGCTGCGTCGACAGCGTCAACAATGCAACCGCCATTTTCGATAGTCAGTTGGTTGGCCTCGTCGCCCAGCTCAATCGCCAACTCCCCGGTGCTCAATTCATCTACATAAACTCTACTGCCGTTGAACTTTCCGCTTTTACCGGCACGTACTATCATATTTTCATACAAAAAATAACATTCTTTTCTTATCTAGATATATTTCCCTATACAAAATTTGTTTCCATTCCGTTTACCTTTCATATATGCATGTATGGGATTGGGCGCAGGTGTTACAGTGTTCAACGCGCCTTGCTGCACGCCGAGGAGTGATGGGCAGTGCCAACCTCAATCGACACCATGCTCAAATAGGGATAATTACTACTTTTGGGATCTGTTTCATCCCACCGATGCGGTCGTCAAGGTCCTCGGAGGCAGAGCTTACAAGGCCCGAACCCAGGGTGAGGCTGTTCCCTATGACATCAGCACACTTGTCCAACGTTAACTTTAACTTGATTTGGACCATATATACAACTTTGATATAGATCACAACAACAATAAGAATAATGTTATGATCGATTCTATTATGCGTAATAAAATGCATACCGGCCGGCCTTAATTAGGATGCAATGTCATACTATTACTGTATTTGTATACTGGAATAAAATTTCCCATCTTGGATGTCGATATATAGCAGGTTAAGATTTATAGCTTCAAAGCAATATTGTATCGATTGATTCATGTGGACTATATATGAAGAGTATATGCTATTTCTTGTCATTTTCATTTCTTTACGTCCTTGTTTGTAAGATCATCTTTTTCTTTTTTTTTTGAACCGAGAAGAATTTGGTTGAAAAGCAATAGCAGTCAACCAAGAGTGTCCAGACGGACGAGATCGATCAAGGATCGATCAGGTGGCAGGATCGAGTGAGAATAAGGGGACCTATAGTGGAATAGTAGGTCCGCTACCCGATTTGCCTCTCTATAGGTGTGGGAAACCACTGCAATGTGGAAACGTTTGAGAAGTAAAAGACAATCAGTGATAATGATTTCAGCTTCCCAGGGACATGATCCAACTAGATTGAGGCAATTGATAACCGAAATGTTATCACCTTCAATGATGATATTTTGTATGTTTAAGTCGGTAGCTTTCTTGAGACCTTGCCATAGTGCATAGCACTCACATCCAAACAAGGCCGCGAAAGGGGAGGGTCCAGCCTCAGCGTAGATGACAGAGCCATCGTGCATGCAGATCACAAATCCATAACTCCCTTTATTTGTTGTAGATAGCGCACCATCAAAATTTATCTTAAGGTGTGTTTCTGGTGGTTTCTTCCACTTAGTTGTAGATCGGCTTTTAGGTTTTGGTGAGGTCTTTTGTGATGGGGTTGCTAGATTTGGCTCATCTAGCTCCGAGAGATCCCATAGTAACAGTTGTTCCTTGATGCATGTATGCCTTTATTGATTTTGGATCTGGTTTTAGGTTGTTAAAAAGCGTTTGATTGCGAAAATACCAAATACTCCACCATGTAACAGCAAGTAAAATGAACTCTTTATTTCCAAGCTCTGTTCTGGTTTCGTTCAGTAAAGTATGAATTGGTGAGTTGATGTTTTGAAATTTAGTTAGTGCGCGCGCAATTTTTGGGTTAAGTAGTTGGATGGTTGTTTTGGTGGTTGGGCAGTCCAAAAGAACATGATTTAAGTTTTCCTTACTAAAGCCACATGATGGGCAGTTGGTCAGGTTGCCACATCCACGAGAGGCCAGTTTGCAAGATGTAGGTATACCGTCCTTGGAGATGCGCCAAAGAAAGCCTTTAATTTTTGGGAGAATTTGCAATCTCCAAATCCATTTTAAATCTGAATGCTCGTGATTTTTTTCCTGGTGTATTAGTTGAATTGCCGAGCTCGTCGAAAACCAGCCATTTTTGCTGGAATTCCAGTAGAGCATGTCTTGTATGGTAGAAGTTGGGATAGGAACTTGTATGATGGCGGATATTATGTCTGGGTGTAGGTGATCTTTAAGGTTATTCTGTAAAAGAGGTACATCCCATTTATTGCCTGGAGTAATAAACGAAGAAATCTTAATGTTAGTGTCTATTGTTTCGGGATCATCCGCTAAGTATATTAAAGGTTTTTGGTTAGCCCAAGAGTCCGTCCAGAAGTTTATGGTTTTACCATCCCCCACATTCCATGAGAGGCCATCCTTGAAAAGTGGGATTAACTTCGATAATTTTGTCCATTGCCAAGAGGCATTACCCTTTTTCCTGTATTGTAGAAGGTGAGTTCCTTTTAGGTATTTCTGAGAGATAAGAGTGACCCATGGGTTATTTGGATCCGCTAAGATTTTCCAAAGTAGTTTGAGTTGTAGAGCCGAGTTCATATCTTCGGAGTTGCGAATCCCTAAACCCCCATTAGAGCGGGATTTGCATATTTCAAACCAACTAACAAGCGGTTTGTGACAGGGTCCTTTATTCCATAGGAAGTTCTTGTTTATTTTGTCAAGCTCATTGTGTATTGAAGCAGGTAGCATAAAACATTGCATAAGATGCAGAGGTTTAGCAGCAAGATTACTCTGAATGGGGATTCGTCGCCCTTCTTGGGAGAGAGAGTTTGCTGTCCATTTTGATAGTTGAGCTTTGGTGTTGTCAATAATGGAAGCAAATGTATGTTTTGTGACTTTTCCGGAGATGATTGGGCATCCTAGGTATGATTGAAGATTTGTGGTGTGGGGTATTTGCAGTTCTGTTCTTGTTATATTTTTGTTTGCAGTGGAAGTATTTGCTGTTGTTTGAAATAGGGATTTTTGAAAGTTGATTTTTTTACCAGAGTTGTTGCAGTATTTTTGTAGAACTTGATTAATTTGCTCACTTGCTTCCTTATTTGAATTAGAGAAAATAATTATGTCATCAGTGAAAGCCAGAAAGGGGATTTTGGGGCATCATCTACAGACTGAAACACCAATCTGAGAATCGTGCTTTGTGGTGTCCATTTGCAGCTCTCGAGCAAGCACTTCTGTTATTAATAGAAATAAGAAAGGGGAGAGGGGGCCACCTTGTCAAAGCCCTTTAGAGGGTGAAAATATTTCTGTGGGCTCATTGTTGACTAATACTGAATAAGTAACTGAAGTGATACATTCCTTTATCCATGATATGAAAAGTGAGTCAAACCCAAATTTAGTTAGGATTTTGATCAGAAAGCTCCAAGAGACGATATCGAAAGCCTTCTCCATGTCTAGTTTGATAGCCATCCAGCCAGATTTACCTTTTTTGTTGTGAAATGAATGGAAGATTTCATGTGCGATTAGGATGTTGTCTTGAATAGCCCTGCCAGAGACAAAGACACTTTGTAGATGGTGAATAAGTTTTGGTATTACTTTCTTTAGTCTTTCTGTAAGTATTTTGGAGATTATCTTATATAGAGTGAAGCATAAGCTAATTGGTCTAAAGTGGTTAGTTGTTGTAGGGTCATCCTTGTAAGACCATCTTTAATGAGTACCATTACCATAGCCCTATTTTTAAATAAAAAATAAAAGTAAATGTAAGAGTTGGGGTATAAATCAAAACAATCATTACAAGTGAGTACAATTTAGGGTTTGTTTGGGTTCCATTGCATTTTCATTATAATGCAATTATTTTACCTCGTTTTAGGTGTCCGTTTGGTTGTAAAAATAAAAATCTCGTAAAATCCGAGGTAAAACCGTAATTTAACTAAATAATCAGATAGATCGAGATAAAATAATTGCATTTTAATTAATATATCGTGGTATCAAAAAATATCATAATTTAAACGCCTTAAAATTTTTGTTAACCAAACATCGCCTTATCATTTTGCATTATAAACATAATGCATTTGGAATCCAAACACACCCTTAGATGATACTCACTCTTGCACAATATCATCACTTTTATCCAATGGACAATAACACGTGGGGACCACTTTCTTTTTCTACCCCTACAAAGATTTAAAAATAAAATGAAATATATGTTAAGATATTTTTATGAGTTTCATGATTGTGCATTCAAGTATCTTAAAATGATGTGGCAAGAAAAAATGTAAGATATGATATTTGAATTGGGTATCATGGATATAAAGATGATCTAATAAGCTCTTTTATCTTGTGTCATCATGTGATGTGTCATTCACGTGATCAACTGAGCAGACAAGAAAGTGGGGTTCTGGGATTGCTGCTTTCCTTTATCGGCAATGGTGATCAATGAAACAGTGACCTGGTCGTCTTCTACATTTGAGTCGTTGTGCTCATTTCCTGCTTTGCCTATATTTTCTTCATGGTATCAGAGTTACAATGTTAGAATTATAAAATTTACATATATGATAAAATGTCCAAAACTATACCGTATTAATTACCTGACTAATTTACATATTTTAGCCTTTCCAGTAAAGACAGCAAAAGCTACAACAACGTGTTGGGTAAGCTAACCATATCAACAATTTTCTTGTATTCTTTGAATCCTTCTTTCCGAGCTATCTTTTTCTTCAATCGTGATACTTCATTTCTCTGCTCCTTGTAATGTTCAACTGCATCAAGATATGCTTACCCTGCATAAATTACATGTCCTGTACTAACCTTTGTCAATATTCTAAAGCATGATAGCCTAAAATTTGTCTTTTGTAGTTCATTGGGTAAGTAAAGGGGAAAAAATTTTATATATATATATATATATATATATATATATATATATATATATATATATATATATATATATATATATATATCCAAACACTAATATAAGAGAAGGGGCCGGTGATGAAGAAACAATCTAACATAGGGCATCTGCCTTGGAACAAAAGCAAATTTTAGTATAGAACATTAAAGAATCAATTGCAAAACCACCCACTTTTCTCACACCTGAGTCAAAACTCAAAAGACTGAAGCTTCTGTTGAGCATAGAAAAAAACAGAACAAACTAAATCACGTAGCTAGGCAATTAATCAAAAAAAAAAATACATATAAAGAGATGCTTAAACCCAAAACTTATGAGCAATGACTTCAAGCTTCATCTAATCCAAGGACATAGTCATAAAGTAACAAGTTTAAAGGCTAATTGACCATAAAACAGAGCTGACTGAGAAAACATGAATAAAGGTGGTTCACTTGTTGTAGCACTTAATGAATTCAGAGGATGAAAGGAAAAATAAAAATACCTGTTGTGAGGGAGTAGTGCTACTGAATTCTTTTTCCTTGTCTTCATCCCCAAGGATATAGGCTAGAACAACCAATGAATCACCAAAAGGAGCAATTCCGGAAATATAGTAGATGGTCTTGAAAGATGCCACAATATTCAGGCAGAATATCATTGGATTGCTGAAAATACAAAGCTATACAAGTAGCTCTTCATCATCAGAACCAAGAAGGACTTTATCTATAAGATATCAAGTGCAGGTAGGATATCATTGGACTGTTGAAAATAGAAAGCTATACAAGCAGGGAAAGTTGGATTCACAGGATCCAGAACCACAAGGAAAATAATGAATTGAACCTTGACTTTGAAAAGGCAACTAGACATATCATTGGCGTGAGACAAGTATTTGTCGAGTGACCATCTCTACACCCTTCATGACCCCCAAAAAAGCAATGAAACCGTTCATCTAATTGAGAGAGAGACATACTTGTGCACACCTTGAATAACTTGAAGAATTGCGGGGAATAAACGATGCCAATAGAAGCAACAAACAAATAACACCAATAGCAGCAAATAGCTCCAATAGCAATGCCAAATAAACAACAAATAGAAGCCAACCAGAAGCACTAAAGCCATGACACGCAACAATACAATCGTGAAACTGAATAAGAGCACCTGCACTCAACCACGGCGACGCACCACTAGCACACGCATCATCAGCACCACCATACCAAGAGATAGAAGACAAATCTGAAGAAGATGAAGACCGACGAGCCAGGGTGACCCCGACGAACCTAGTCCAAGTAACAAATATGCAGCGCTGGTTTGTTGGTTAGAGTCTGTTGGTTCCAAGCACCACAAACCGCCAAGGAGACCCCCATCGTTGAACACAGGGAGCGCTGAACACCCTCGAACAACTATGATCACCGTTCGCTGAATCACGAGAGGAGACGAGACGCTGCGCCTTTGCCCAGGCTCCGCCGAAGAAGAAACGACTTCGCCTAGACCCCGAGGTTGAAGAAGATCCGGCTCCGGCCTCAGGTACGTCGGCTCCAGCCACCGAGATCCCTCGGCGAGACGACCCACGCCGTTCACTTACCTGATCGCCTCTGCCCTAGTAGCGTGCTCTTTTATTATTATTATTATTATTATTATTATTATTATTATTATTATTATTATTATTATTATTATTATTATTATTATTATGAAAAAGATTTACATAAAGTTAGTTGGAAGCCTCGTTACAAATTGAGCTCCAACCCCTTTTTGAATAGTGAAACCAACTCTATGAAATAAGAAATCACCATTATCAGACCCTCTCCCATGACTTTTTGTAACCAATTGAACCCGCTTCATAAAACCAACAACATCATCTCCTAGTTCTCCAAAAGTAGAGAACGCAAATGCCATGAAGAAAAAGCCCTTAGCAACACAAATATCCGCATACTTCTTCTCCTTTCTTTCAGTGGCTTGAGAGACTGCCTTGCCAGGTACAAAGGAATCATTGGCTCTAGTTGTGAACGGTGAAGCCCCAATCACGTCCACATAAGTATCTCTACCCTTGTCCCATCCATAAACCAACAAATCTCCCGGCCTCAACTCAACACCATCTTCATTGGTCATACTCATACCCGTATGCGCTTCCTTCTGAACTGCGATGCCTGCTTTGTAACAAATGTCAGCCAAAACATCTCGGACCATGTTGTGTCGGTGCTTCGTCCCAATGTCTCGACTGCAATGCAGAGCGTGATCTCCAATTGGGTGAAATGGGTGAAAAATTAGCTTTTTTTTTTGTAAAAAAAAAAAAAGTATATGGGTGTTGTTGGCATAATTTTTCTTTAAAAACAAACAAAATTAATTCATACTTGAAAACAATTTTTTTGTTTTGCAAAAAACGCATAAAAACCATTTTAAATGTTGAAATTTCAGGCCTGCCACGTGGGGTAAATTACTCCATGCATCTGCTGTATGAATCCACTTTTTCGAGTTTATGTGAGTTCTCTTTTTTTTTTGTTCTTTTTTCTAATCCTAAATGGCATCCCGATAAACCTTCGGACTCACGAATGCAGACGGTCTAAAGATCTCATACTCATAATTAGAATTTCGGTTCACCTAATTTAACTCTGTCAACGCCATTCATCTCATGGATTTGAATTTTGATGGTACTCTGTATTATAAAGCTAAAACCCGATTTAAATATTGGGTCAATCACAACCAAAATCTGGATTCATAGTTGATGGATTAATTGAAAATTTGATGAGATTTGTTTCCAAAGAATTTCGGTTATTCATTACTATTGGATACCTTTCGCTACGACACACCTCATCGAGCCGCCGAGAAGATTCAAGACATCGGCATTCGGCAAGTAGTAGACTCGGTAGTAGTAGGTGAAGGGGTAGAATGGTAAATTCACCAAACACCCCTCCAACTACCACGACTCTCACCTGCCACCGCTAACCCCCCACCACACTATAAAAGACGCGCCTTGTTTGGTTCCCCTCTAATCTCTCCTCTCCAGGGCAGCGATTTTTCCACACTCGCCGACCTTCTTTTGTCGCGTCAACCAAACACGCCCCAACCAATCAAATTTATGGCTCTCTCAAGCAACTCGGTGCTCCCCACCACCAAATCCCTCCAACGCCACCAGTCTCCCTCCGTCCCGGCTACTCACCACCGCGTCCTCCGCATCTGCGCTGTCCAATCCCCCGATCCGTCCAAGAAAGCCGCCCCGGGTGCCTCCGTCACCACCCCTGCCGCCGCCGCCACATCCGCCGTGCCCGCTACCAGCACCGTTAAAAGACCGTCGTCCGAGAAGTGGAGCATTGACAGCTGGAAGTCGAAGAAGGCGCTCCAGCTGCCGGAGTACCCGAACAAGGCCGAGTTGGAGTCGGTGCTGACCACGATCGAGTCTTTCCCACCGATCGTCTTCGCTGGAGAGGCTAGGACCCTGGAGGATCGGCTCGGTGAGGCCGCCATGGGGAATGCTTTCCTCCTTCAAGGCGGAGATTGCGCTGAGAGCTTCAAGGAATTCAATGGTAACAACATTCGTGATACTTTCAGGGTTCTTCTTCAGATGGGAGCCGTCCTCATGTTCGGTGCCCAAATGCCTATTATCAAGGTAAAATTGATTTCGATTTCCTCTGTTATGAATCTGATAGTGTATTCCCTCATTTAGAATAGGAGATTGTTTAATTTACATGAGGGAATTCCACCCATTCACAAAATGAGTGATGCAAATTGAAAAAAGTGATCCGCTTTTGTCTAGACGGGGCTTCGTTCATCTGTACAATTGAAGTGCTAATCTGCTTAGGGCTTCGTCTCTTCTGTTTATTTCTATTTATGCGTTAGATTAGGATCGTAGGTTTAAACTTCTCAATCAAGACGAAGATCATGTTTTAGATTGGGTTGGATTTCTTCTGGAATTTGAATGAATTTGGTGTCTTTGCGGTGGGGCTTAGGTGGGAAGAATGGCCGGGCAATTCGCAAAGCCAAGATCAGATAACTTCGAGGACAGGAATGGGGTCAAGCTACCGAGTTACCGCGGAGATAACGTGAATGGAGATGCATTTGATGAAAAGTCAAGGACTCCTGATCCCCAGAGGTTGATCAGGGCATACTGCCAATCTGCTGCTACTTTGAACCTCCTTAGGGCCTTTGCAACTGGTGGTTATGCTGCAATGCAGAGGGTCACCCAGTGGAACCTGGACTTCACTGAGCACAGCGAACAAGGAGATAGGTAAATATTCCTGCGATTTCCTTATAAGCCTATATTTTCATCTTTGTTATTAATGTTCTAAAAAGCGCTTCTAGGCAATACTGCCTAGGCGGCCGTCTAGGCCTGCCTAGGTGCCTGCATAACTCTAGGCGGAGGGGGTTTGCCTGGTCTAGGTGCGATTTTTAGAACACTAATCTTATATAAGCATGCCTTTTGATTTGCTCTGCTGAACTCCATCAGATTTTGGATCAAATTGGCAGGAAAAGCATCTTCTTGATACTAACTGATATCTCCTTGAAATTTCATGAACAAGTTACAGTAGTTGACAGATGATATGTTATGATTTATGAATCAGGTACCGGGAACTCGCTCACCGTGTTGATGAGGCCCTTGGGTTTATGGCTGCTGCTGGGCTCACAATTGATCATCCAATCATGCAGACAACAGAGTTCTGGACATCCCATGAGTGCTTGCACCTGCCGTACGAGCAGGCATTGACTAGGAAGGATTCCACTTCTGGGCTCTACTACGACTGCTCTGCCCACATGGTGTGGGTAGGAGAGCGCACTAGGCAGCTTGACGGTGCTCATGTTGAGTTCCTCAGAGGAATTGCCAATCCCCTCGGGATTAAGGTAATTGAAATGGAATATAGATGAAATTGACATTGAATGGTAACGGAAGACCATTGTTTCAGGAACAGTAGTCCTTTCACCGTGTTTAGTTCAAGGAGTAGACATGTTTGCAATTTTGTATTTTCCTCTGTTGGCTAGGTAATTCAAAGGATGTTATAATCTGCAGGCAAGTGACAAGATGGATCCAAATGAATTGGTCAAACTTGTTGAAATACTGAACCCTGAGAACAAGCCAGGAAGGATCACTATCATCGTAAGAATGGGTGCTGAGAACATGAGAGTTAAGCTTCCTCATCTTATCAGGGCTGTGCGTAGAGCAGGGCAAATTGTGACCTGGGTTAGTGACCCTATGCATGGAAATACCATCAAAGCTCCATGTGGGTTGAAGACTCGTCCTTTTGATGCCATTCGGGTACTTTTTCTGTCACTCTTGCTTTTTTGTGTTCTTGTTTTTATTTTTTGTTGGAAGTATTAGTGCTGCATAATCAAGAATTTGTGGATGAAATTGGAAACTATCTCGAGCTTCTTGGATCACCATTCACCCGTAAACACCAATCACCTTTTAGATTGGTACTTTTATTTTCTTTTGGTCACATTCTGCTAGATTGGTACTTATGACCTTTTAGAGGTTCTTCTCCACAAGGGGCTGCCTAAAGTACTCCGCCAGTCTGTGATTAACATGTTGGCAACAAGGAGATCATCTCTGTCGTGTTTTCTAATTGCTCATTTAGTCATAATACACGAGCTTGATGGGTGGCGTTTGTTTGCAGGCGGAAGTCAAAGCGTTCTTTGATGTGCATGAACAAGAAGGAAGTCATCCTGGCGGAGTTCACCTCGAGATGACTGGACAAAATGTGACTGAGTGCATCGGTGGAGCTCAGACCGTGACCTTTGATGACCTAAGCTCTCGCTACCACACACACTGTGACCCTCGGCTGAACAGCTCTCAGTCTCTGGAGCTTGCGTTCATCATAGCAGATCGGCTGAGGAAGATGAGGATCAAGTCGCAGCCGGCATTGGCCCCCTTCAGCATGTAGGTTTTGTTCGATCTGCTTCTTTTCCAGTGTTTTTGCTCTTATCCAAAGTATTTTTGTTTCTCGTGAAGCTAAGAAATATTCTCAATTGTATTGAGGAATATGTAATGGATTCTTTGGCCTACTCCTGTAACTTATGCTGTAAGGTGTGTATACTTGGAGGAAATTGGTTGGTTTTGATCGAAAATAAAGCCAGATTGCAGACTAAAATACCACAGTTGTTTGATTCAATGGCGATTTCATGGACAATTTTACTAGACTTTGATCATCTCTCTTTGTCAAATTTTTTATCTGAACTACTCAATCCAAATCCAAATCCAAATCTGAAAGCAAATGATAATCTCCCAATCTGTAAATGACAAATATAAACGTTTCAAAATATGGGTTAGGAATTAGGATCCAATTGACATGGCCTGTCCCTCCATGTTGAAATTGAGATGGAACAACTAAAAAAGGAGGGGGCAAATCATGATGGTTAGGAAGGATTCACCTAACTTTCCCCTAATGCTGCCCAACAACTCCATGGATCCAAGAAATAAAGAGAATCAGAAATATTTTGAACTGTTCCTCCTTGCCGTAACTGGATTTGTTCTATCCAATGAAGTATTGTCTTGATATAACTGAGTTTAGTTTCGAAAGAGGTTGCAACTTCAAGCTCCCTAAATATGGTGTTGATTATAATTATGATTGTGATTGTGTTTTTGGCTTTCGAAATTCCCTCGTCTAGATGGGGGAATGTTAATGGTCTGCATTTTCTTAGGAAACCTCACTTTCTCTATGGTGTGTTTCTACTCTCATTTCTTCGATGGCCAGACATTATGATGGCTTATTGTCTCCCCAAATGCTCGCTATTTGCATTTTCATCATTAAGTCTTCCTTTACTTCATATTGGGCCAGTTTGATTGTGGTTATACTGAGATGTGTTTAGATCTCTTCCCTTTTCAGTTTTTACCTTTGTGTACTTATTTTTAATTTTTGTATCTTGATGATGAGTTCATTTGCCGTTTCTTCTGGCTTCTCGATTTGTTAGACACCAACGTTGTATGATGTTTCGAATCCTTACGAGTATTAAAAAAAATCACAATATTTTTTATTCTCTTTATTTCTTGGATCCATGGAGTTGTTGGGCAGCATTAGGAGAAAGTTAGGTGAATCCTTCCTAACCATCATGATTTGCCCCCTCCTTTTTTAGTTGTTCCATCTCAATTTCAACATGGATGGACAGGCCATCTCAATTGGATCCTAATTTCTAACCCGTATTTTGAAACGTTCTTTCTTTTCGGCCCGTGACAATACTCGCAGGAAAAAGGTGCAATAAACAGGTAGAACACACCCAACAAATGGCAAACTAATAAGCGAACCTAAAACTAACAAGTTAGAGACGTAGACTAAGATGAAGCCAAGCATCACCGTGAAATAGCACCGCTAGCCAGTGATATATTAAGAATCCTTGTGAGCAGTGAAGGTGAGCCTCCAAGGAAGCTCCTTTCCGTACATGGAGTCACCCAGTACATATCACCTCGATCCCATCCAGTTCCAACTCCGAACGTCAGGACCTCAATGAAGAAGAAGATCTCCTAGAAACACCGAAGCGAAGCCGAACACCGCCCAAGAAAACAAACCAAAAGGAACTGGACAGCTGGTCCAAACGGACCTGGAATCTGGTCAAGCCCTTTCGAGTAAGATTTCAAACCCCTACGAGATTTGTGAAACTATATATATACACATCACCAGATTTTTTTTAAAAATATAATTGTGAGACTTGGCTTGCAAACATTGCAACTTACACGCCAAAGGTTGTCATAAAGCGTCGCATGGGAACTTGCACGCCAATAACTCAGGACCGGCTAGCAGCACCACAAATCCCGACGGGTGGAGAAGCATCGAAGGGCACCAGCGAAGGGAGGACGTGCACGCCAAGGAGGGAGCCCACCATCAGGGACGCTGGAGGATTGGTGGCGAAATGCGGCTAGAGTTGGAACCGGATGCGGACAAGGACTGAGAACATCCAGGAGGTACGTGCAAAGTAAACCAAGGAGGTGGAGGGGGGGACCAGGAGGAGGGATGACGTGCCAGATCAAAGCCAACACCAACAAAACCCCCGATTAGACACAACCAGGGAAAATTGGACAAAATAGGACCCCCGATTCACCCAAAACCTATAATAGGTGGGGAAGGTGAACACCGACCCTGCTCACCCGCTATTACAGATGAGCATGGACAAGGGGTGAAGCTTAAGAGGACCGCTAAGTCCGGCCCGTGCCCGCTGCGGGTACGGCCGTATGAGATTGGGAACTCAAATATAACCGTTATTGGTACCTGTTAATTTTTTTTTATTAAAATACATACATAATTATTAATATTAATTATTCAATATTTATGATATTTTTAAAAAAAATCTATTACTATTAATACATACTTATAAAAATTGATTTTTTTTTGTACAGTAGGCAATAATTAGGACGTCTTTACGCAGAAAGATCATCCTTGACCATCCTTTCGAATGATGATAGTCAGCTCCATATTCAAAGGGAAGGTATATATACACGTTACATATAGAATCACATCGATCTAGTAATAAGATCAGCAGTTGAATTTGCTTCTCTAAAGCAGTGGTAGAAAGTTGCTGATGTGAATGTTGCACGGAGTCTTCCAATCTTCTCAATAACTCTAAGGATCTCCCATTGAACTTTAGCAAGATCATTGATTGCATTGGCCACCATAAGGCTATCTCCTTCAGTTATCACTCGCTTCCATCCTCTAGTGCGGGCTAACTCTAACCCCAAACAAAACGCAAGGGATTCAGTTAAGAGTACTGATCCCTTTGGAACCTGTTGTTGGAAAATTTCAATTGATATTATTAATACGTATAATCAATACTTATAATAACTAATATAGTATTAATTAAAATTCAACAACTGTGGTTTTTTTTGTTCTAAGTAGACAACATCAAGCAGCCTCCCTTTATGGGCATCTACCTCCTGCCGAGCGGGTCCAAGCACATCCTATGCCGTGCCTTTTTTAGGTCTGGCCCCGGAGTCGATTCTCCCCCCTCATTCACCCTGTCTCTGGTGTGCCGCCATTGACCTCACAAATCGAGTTCGTGATATCCATAGCCTAGGTTTCCACTTTTGACTTTGAATCCACTCCAAATTTGTTTTGGGGTTTTGTCGACATGGGTCTCTTCCTTGAATTTGGTAAATGAAGAGCGGTCATCCGGGGTTCGAACCGGGAACCTATGGATACTACTAGTGTACTACCCATAAGTTCTTTTCAGTTGAGCCATTTCGAAATGGTTACATGGGTCTCTTCCCCCAAACCTACAGTTGCATGGGATGAACTGTGCTAATCCACCCTTCATTCTCCATCGATTGTTCGGATGCTTTTGTTCCGTCTTGTGCAAGCTCGCCATTCTACCCCTCATCTTTATGTGAATCGAAAAAAAACCAGGTTTCAAAGTGGATCAAAATCTCAATTTTATTTGGGGCTTTTGTTGCTCAAGGGTTCTTCTTCCCCCTTGCCTTTTTCTTGGGTTGCAAACTTTGTTTGATGCGAGTCTCGGGCACATGTGCTGCTTCCCCGTCCATAGTGTTGTATGGTGGTGTAGACCTGAGTACACCTGGGCTAACCTGCTTGGTCCGCCCAACCCGCCTAGGTAAAAAGGCTGCCTTGGGTAGAACAATCGGCCCAAGATGGCCGACAGGCCCGGCCTGATAGACCCACTGGGTTGGGCTTGGACCGAGTATGAGGCCCAAATGGGCTGGTGGACCTGACCCGGTATATATATTAATATTATAATATTATATGTATAATTATCCATATATAATATTTTTTATGATCATAATACAAACTATATATATATATATATTTATACAGAGTGTGTATAAGTATATTTATATATATTATGCTATGTCTATATAAGAAAACCCATAAAATATATATATATATATATATATATATATATATATATATATATATATATATATATATATATATAAAAGTATATAGATTTATATGTGCTATCTCTTTAAATGATTTTGCTTCTTGGATATTAGCTAAAAGAAAATTTTAGTAACATAACCGGTTATTCTATAAGGTTGGGTTCCTCCGTCCCGAATCCTTTTTTAACCAAAAAAAAAGCCCGGTGGGCGGCCCGGCCCGCCAACAAGGGTGGGCTTGGACATTGTAGGAGGCTCAAAAACTGGGCTTGGCTCAAGCCCGACTTGATACAATGGGCTGCTAAAATGTTAGAGGTCCGGTCCAAGCCCGTCCGACCCAGCCCATACTCAGGTCTATGTTGGTATGGGTGGAGTGTCGCTTGCCGGTTTCGATCCCTTCGCCGCCGACGGTCGTCCCTCATCTCGTGGCTCTCCTTGGGCCTCAACCACCCAATTTGTTTCTGTCCGCCCCTGTACCGGCTCCGGTGACCTTCGGTTTCGTCCGGTTGTTGGTGCTCCTCCACTACTCGCCCGGGCTTCGGTGGATGCGGTTGGTCTTGACTGAAGCTTACCTTGCCTTTTATTGTCGTTGTTCGTCCTCCGATGGGAGTCTCCTCCTTGGTGTGGTCGGCTGCGTGATTCTGGCGTCTGGTTACTTGGCCCGGTTTTTGTGCTTTGAGCCCAAGGGAAAGCCTTAGGCTCGAGGCAGCCCATGGGTGAGAAATTATTTGAAAAAAAAAAGAAAAAAAAAGAAAGAGGAAAAAAAAAACTAAAAAAGTAGAAGCTCTTAATATTTTTATGTGTGGAGGAATATCCGTATTTCTCTACATATTCTTATATTAATTGAGAATAAAATCCCACAAGGTGACAAGGGTATCAACTGTGCTTGTATGGGCGTGTACTAAATTCCTTTAGGGTTGATTAAGTCTCAATAGGGTTTCTAACGCTCTTTATTCAGGCGGTGCGTGGCTCTGCGGTGGCGTGGCTTCGCGATCTTCTCCGTGGATTTGGCTCTGGCTGTCGGAGTCGGAATAGGTTGGGGTCGTTGTAGTGTGTATCGTGGCGTCTCCACTACTGATTGCTTCCCTAAAGTTTCATCCTCATTGCCCACAGGATTATCGAGTTCTGATGTACCGTTGGCATACAGTTCTACTTAGTGTGGTTCTTGGCTTCGTCTGTTGTCTTCGTCCTCGTCCAAATTGGTTTTGGTCCGCTAGGTTTCGTTTTTTGTAGAGTGTGTTTGTCTGGGTTTGCACCGATATGTTATTGTATGTTCTCATTTAGACGGTTTCCCATCTGCCGGTTTAGCCGACCTTCGAGTTTTAGATATGTTTGAACTCGAATTTTTACCTAATTAAAAAAAATCAAGCAGCTTGTTCATTACCCAAGTAACTAGATTCTTTTTATTCAAGTAGATAGCAGACAATATTTTTTTGGGTCGAAGTACATAGATAGTTTAGATTTAAAGAGTACCCGCAATACCGGATAGACATGGACAATACATTCAACTCGTGAAACGGGTATAGCTCAGTCCATGTCCAAAATATCGAGATAATATATGGGGTAAAACCCGCCCCTAAGCACGGCTCGTACCCGTGTTTGCCCGGATCTAGTGAAAACAAAGGCTGCTTGGACCAGAAGAGGGGATTGAAAGGATTTTACACAGGAAACGGCAACCGAAGGTGAAGAAAGGCGGTCCAAGCAGTAGAGCCGAGTCAAATGGGGCAAAACGGATCCGATTCGCCTAGTTAAACAGGCATACCGAGCAAGCGACACAGAGACGAAAGAACCCCTAAACAAAAGGAGCCCAGGAAGATAGAGGAGGATGTACGAGACCCTGATTGGTGGCAGCCAAAGGCATAGTAGGATAGCCGAAGCAGGAGTTTCAGGTTCCTTCCTTCTCTCCGGAAAATCTAGAGAGAGAGAGTACAGAGCAGTCAATTTCAATGGACAAACAAATAAATACAAAAAAAAAATTAAATAAATAAAAAAGAGAAGTTGAACGGAACATCTTGGCTCTGTCTAAACTCCAAACGGCACCCCCGGAAGAATAAAGGCGTGTCCAAAACGCGTACGTATTCTTGTTTCCGACCACACACTACTGAATTATTACCACTGTCCACTGATCAATACCCGCCTACTCGCAGCCCTCTTTTATTCCCCGTCACTTCTTATTTCTCTCTCTCTCTCTCCAACTGATTTGTATGAAACAACCGAATCTGATCTCCCTCTTTTTCCTCAGGTGAATACTCTTCCATAATTCTTGCTCTTCCAGTTGATTGTACATGTAATTGGTCTTTCAGTTGATTGCTTTGAGCCCAAACCGGCTTCAGTGATTTCCATTTGCTTGTTTTGAATCCTGATTCCAAAACCCACCATGTGTTTCACCCTTTGTTTTACTTACACTGCTCTGCACTCTATTGTTGAAAACAGGTTCCTCTTGATTATGTCTTCTGCCGAATTTTGGGTCAAAATTTTGTTCATTTTGTTTTAATGCACACCAACTGTTTGACAATTTGCTTTCTTTGTTAAATTACCATGATTTGCATCTCATGAGCTCATCTGATCAATTAAAGTTTTGATTCTCCAAGTTTAGTCTTTTTTTGATCATTTGACTTGTTTACTCTTGGGAAAGTGAAGATATAAATTTTCCAGAGAGATCTACCACTCTACCCAGTAGAAGCGCTCTAAGGGACATTTTTACTCTTTGTGCTTGAGATTGTGCTTTTCTGAAGCCTAGAGAGGCTTTCCTCTTTCATTTTTTCACAGGTGGTTGCTTGGGTACCTGCCTGTTGATTATGGCTAAGATTCAATTCAATTCAGCTGTTTGTTCATGTGCTTGAATCGCACTCCCTTGATCCGTTTATCAGCTTCAACCGTCAGTATTCATGAACTGCTAAATATGTGAGGTGCTGACGGGTCGTTTCATCAGGGAATAGGCCATCAAAGTCTCTCCGTTTCTGGTTTTTTGAAAAGTTTCAAGTCTGAGATGACAATTTTTAATTGTTTCTCTGCAACAATTCGGAGGAAGAAGAGAGTTGCGGTATGTACTGCTATTTTCTGGCAGAATTAGTCGTTGGATCCATCAATTAGAAAACGGAGATTGATGATTTGCTTTATTGAAATTCATCTTATTGTTTTGTGTTTAGAGCAATGGAAACTCTTCAACCTCTGGCAATGGCAAGGGTACGAATGTGCTTAATACACCACAAACAAAGCCAGAGAACCCTCCTGTGGAGTCTTCTGATCAGCAGAGCGTGTCAAATTCGACCTCTTTCAATGTCCTGTTGCCATTGAATATTGCCAAGAGCCCGAGGGGCAAGGTAAAAGTTGTTGACCATGACAGTCCTGTTAATAGAGAAGTTGCCGAGGTAGCTTATGAAGGTGAAGATGAAAGGGGTAACGAGTCACCTATCAGGAGAGATATGTCTGATTTCGATCTTCAGGAGTTCCAGTTTCGCAGTGAACAAGAGAATCCTCGTGATTCGTTCGTAGCAGAGGCGAGTGTGTGTTCTGGAGGTAATGCATCTGGAGATGATGATCATGAGGACCTCGGCATTTCTCAAAGTGGGCATTTGAGTGATCCCGGGAAAAAGGGGGAACACTGGGCTTCTCCGAAGCTGAAGCGTTCATGCTCTAGCTTGGATGCAAGGGAAGTACTCAAGAAGATGGCTAATCAGTTGCCTCCCACAAAATCCCGATCATTTGAGCAACTGCAAGTTTTAACCGAGAAAGTAAAGGAGGACATTCTTCCCGGCACTCCCTTGAGCCACACATCAGCAATGAGCCATATCAGTGCTGATAAAGTGATGCTAAAGAAGCACTCTTCAAGCCAGATTCTCCCGTCGAGGAGCAGGAAGATTTGGTGGAAATTGTTTCTATGGAGCCATAGAAACTTGCAAAAGCCCTGGGGTTCTAATACCAGACCAGCCCATCACGCTTCTTTTAATCAGCTTGGAGGGTACTCGTCAGACACGCTTGAACCAAGTCGGTTGAAGGAGTCATCAAGGCCAGAGTCACCTGATTCATTTCCTAGAGAGCAGACAGAGAAAATTGGCCATGGCTACAAAGTAGGAGGTGTTGGATTATGGCCTCAGAATCAATGGGTTGCTTTCTCTATGCAGTCTTCTCCCCTGCAAAGAGTAGATGAATGGGTGAAGGACCTTGAAGTTCAACCATCAGATATGGATCCAGTCAGTGAAGGAGAAAACAGTTATCCTCCTGAGACTGGTATGCCAATGGGAAAAAGTGCATCTTTCCCAACCACACATCAGACTATGAATTTGTCAGCTGATGTTTTGCGCGCCAATAGTGTTTGCCGATCTCTCAATTCTTCATCAACTGTCGCACATATATCGGGGATGGGCCTCAAGGTCATACCCAGCATCTCGCATTTCTTCAGACTGCGATCCATCAACTTGTCCAACAACTCGATTGGTAAGTCAGCATAATAGATATGGTTGAGATTTACTGAATAGTAATGAATAAGCATTCACTGACTTGGTTTAATCATCTGGTCCATCTGCAACAGCTCACATTACTAACGGGCAACTGCCGAAGGGCCTTCACATCCTTGACTTGTCTAGAAACAAAATCAGCAACATTGAAGGACTTAGAGAACTATCCAGGCTGAGGGTCCTGAATCTAAGTTACAATAAAATATCTCGAATTGGCCATGGTGAGTGCTTTCCTGTCATTACTCATTACTCGTCTTCAATGAGATCATCGTTTCTCAATTCATTTTTGGCTTCAATTGTACTACCAGGGCTTTCAAACTGTGCGCTGCTCAAGGAGTTGTATTTAGCTGGCAACAAGATGAGCGACGTTGAAGGACTCCATAGGCTGCTTAAGCTTACGGTTTTGGACCTGAGCTTCAACAAGATAACAACAGCAAAGGCTCTGGGGCAGCTTGTTGCTAACTATAGTTCTCTTCTTGCTCTCAACTTGTTGGGAAATCCGATTCAGAGCAATCTCAGTGATGACCAGCTGAGGAAGTCGGTTTGTGGGCTCCTACCAAAGCTGGCATACCTGAACAAGCAACCTATCAATCTGCACAAGGCACGACAGTTGGCCAATGATGTCGTTATCAAAGCTTCCTCGCAGAGCGGTAGTAGCAGGAATGGTCACAGGAAGGTCACGAGGAAGGCGGGCCATGGAGGATCGCTACTATCCAGCACATCAAGGAGTAATGCAAGCGTCGGCCAGAGAGGCAAAAACAAGGTCATCAGCAGAAGTCACCAACAGTCTAACTTGAGAATAAGGTCCCCTGCATAATCTTCTTTTGTGCAGCAATATGGAGTCATCGCTTCGATCGTTCGATGCAACCCAGGAAATCTTGTGTCGTATTGGGAAGATGCAGCTGCAAGATGGATCTATTTCACTACGAATTTCGTCCTAAAAGTTTGTTTCCATTTCTCAAAACACGACCTGTATTTTCTGTCTTCAAAGAGACCAATCTAGATTAATGTTTCTCTTTTGGTTTACGGGTATCTGCAACCTCCAGCAGATGCCTGCAACTGTACTATAAATGTGTGCAAACTTTTCTTCAGTCATCCGAGAATTTGGGTTTGGCCAATAAAATCACGAGGAAACAATTTCGGGAATTTTTTTCCGAAATATTCACAATTTAAAAAATGATTATAAAAGTAGGCATCAATTGAAACTATTTGTCAAAATGTTCAAAATTGTCAGGGAAAATTGTTAGGGAACACAGAAAACCGTGGTTTCAATTCGCAGGTTTCTTTGAAAACTGCCAAGAAATTAAAAAAAAAAATTAAATAGGTACTTTTTTATTTTTTTTTAAAACAAATCCCCATTTTTAGGGGAGAGATCAGGAGGGCGAAGGAAGATAGAGAGCAGGAGGGGCAGGGCGGTGGCAATGGAAACGAAGAGGAGAGAGGAAATCCAGGCGCCGGCGGAGCAGTGGAGAAGCGGTGAACCAGAGCGGTTATCGGTGGAGATCGAAGTGGTGGATTGACGGAGGAGGAGATCCAGGTAGCGATTCACGGTGGCAGGAGAGAGTGGTGGAGGAGGGGTGACATCTAAGGAGTTGGACAGTGCGGAGATCGGGGGATAGAGGAGCGGGTCGGGTGGAAGAGGAGAGAGCGGTGACATATCCCGTTGATCCAGTCTCCACCGCTCTCCGACGCCCTAACCACCGCCTTCCGAAGCTCTCCGATCCAGACTCCATCACTGCCATCTAGGTTGCACGGACACGGAAACGGAAACGGGGACACGGGGAAGCGGCAATTCTAAAAATCAGGAAACGTCGAGAAAACGACAATATGAAATGAAGTCAAACAAATATCATTCAAAGGATTAACGAAGAAGACTAGAAGAATAAAAAAATGAAATCAAACAAAAAAAAATAAGGCAACGGAGGATTTAGGAGTGAGGATTGACGAAGAAGACTAGAAGAATCAAACCCCGCCGTTTCCCCGCCGCTTCCGCGTTTCCCCGTTTCGGAAACGTCCAGATAATTTCAAACGCCGTTTCCGTGCTTCCTAGACTGCCATCGCCACCGCGAACCCGACCCACACCTTCCTTCGCTGCCATCGCACCTCCCTCTTCTTCTTCACAGCCACCGCACCTCACTTTTCTTCTTCACAACCACCGCACCTACCTCCCTCTTCTTCGCTGCCATCGCCACCGCCCCCACCCGGCCTGCTCCTCTCTCCCCTAAAAATGGGGATTTGTTTTAAAAAAAAATAAAAAAAGGTAGAAACGCGGTTTAACTTATTATTATTATTTTTTAATTTCTTGATAGTTTTCAAAGAAACCCACGATTTGAAACCGCGGTTTTCTGTTTTCCCTCACAATTTTGAACATTTTGACAAATAGTTTCAATCAATACCTACTTTTATAATTATTTTTTAAATTGTGAATATTTCAGAAAAAAATTCCAATTTCGGGACAATGTTGAATGTTGATAATAATTACAAATAAAAAATAAATAAATGCATGAGGTCCTAGATGAGAAAAAATATATATATTTAATATGGGCTATATAAATTGGGAATTAGGGTTCTTCGTTTGTTTTTGTTTTTTTTTTATTTGGTAAGAATTCGGGTGCACTCGACAAGGAATGCTAACCGATGACATTCTTTCGGATGAGGTTCAGCCGTTCAGGAGACCTGGGTCATAGTAAAGAGAGGTAATAGCCGAGGTGTGAAATCTTATCGGCCACTTTATTACTGCTACGGTAAATATGAGAAAATGACGAAGATCTAATTTCTCGCAGTAATATTTGGATGTCCGAGAGCAGGAGCTCAATGTCGAATTGGGAGAGTGGTTAAGCATTTTATATTGTATTCACCAACATAGGAATGATGAGGACAGTTGGTTACTGGGTTTTGTTGTGGAAGTTGTTAGGTTTAAGTTAATAGGTTAGTCAATCAAAGGCTTGATCTCTTACCCAAGTTTCCTCCAAAGGTTGAAGACGAAATATTGGAGGGCGGTGGGCCGAGGAAGGGGAATTTTGTGATGATCGATTATTTGATTATAATGGTAAAAACTCTCAAATGAAAAGAAAGTCTGCAATACTGGTTTTTCCATCATATTTCTCTACTTGATTGCTATATAGAAGTAATGCCCACTTTCTCATACAAACAGACAGTTTGCCTACGTATATTGGTAGCCCATGTGATGATCCGGGCACCAAGATCCTCTTACAATGAAATTCAAACGCAAAGGTGTCATATTCACCATTTGAATGACCAAGCCCTGGCGCTTAAAGACCTTTTACATCTGCACTTAAATTAGAATACCTGGGTTAACAAGTGGGCGGTGGAATGCCGAAGACCCAATCAAGCACATTCAAGTATTTGGACCTAAACACCTCCCTCTCCTGCGCATAACAGTGCATGATGATTGCTGTTGATAAGCTGAACACCACAACGTCAGCTCTTTTAATCTTCAGCCTTTGAGGCAGGTACCCAACATCGTCCAAGCACGTGAAAAAGCTTTCTATGGCACGGGAAAGGCAGTAAAGTGCGATTTCAACCCGCCTGCTCTTCTTTTCAATAGCCAAGGCCAAGCCTGTAGGGAACTGTTCACACACAACAGGGCGAAAGAATATGAAAACAATTTCAACTTGGAAAAATAGTTCAGCTTGGGATCGAGAAAAGATGTGTTTAAACTACCGTGCCCATTGCAACCATGGGAATGTTGCATCTTTTGAACATCCTAAACAGAATGCATGTCCAAATCCTAAAACATAAAAGCCAGATCATCAGATAATGAAAATAGAGGGTAGGGCAGCTGTCTTCAAGTGCTTGGATTTGACAATGAATGCTTACCAAGCAGAAGCACAATAAGATGACAGAAACAAGCTTGATCTTGCGATACCGATGACACTCTTCCCCAAAATTGAGTAGGGACTGATAGAAACAGCACAGTACAAATTAGAAAATCACTGTCATACTGAGAAATGATTAAAACCTAAAAGAGAATAAAAGGAAAAACAGAATCCAACTTCTGATTAGACCACAACAGAGGACGCAAAGAGCCTTCAGATCTATGCTATGATGCATTGAACAAGTTATTGAAGGAATAGTTAATGTTCTAGTGAGAAAAACTGCCAAGCCTATAGGCAAAGCACCTTCAGCTTTCATTGCAATAATCAGTGGTCTACCAAATGGATATTCAGAACCTCAGTCACTTGAGAAAATTACAAGTCAGACCATCACCTTAATTTTTACCTTTGCAATAGGCCTTTACGGTGAACGATCAATGCAGGGACTAAATATACCGGAAGATAAACTGGTAGAGCTCTCTTATAAGCTTGAAGAAGGAAGGTCAGAAAATGTGTTCCACATGATTGATTTGCATGTACAATCTGCAGTATCAGTTGACACAAATGATAGCATATTAGAATTTGGCAGTTCAGCACATACATCTATATTTAAAGGTATTAGTAGGGGTGGGCACGGGACGGGACGGGATTGAGCCGGGACGGGACTTGTCCCGTGAAATTTTTACGGGACGGGATCGGGACGGGATTGACACTTTTTTTTTCGGGACGGGATCGGGACGGGATGGTGTCTGGACGGGACGGGATCGGGACGGGACGGGCCTTGTCCCGCAAATAAAAATAATAAAATATTATATAAATTTGCAAAGTGAAAAATGCTTTCATAATTCATTAATTTGTATAATATGTTGAATATCGTATTCTTCTCAACTATATTATTCAATAATAATATTATTATTATTATTATTATTAATATTAATATTATAATACTATTATTAATTCATACAATGATTGTATAATTAATTATAATGTTCAACATATTTGGCTACATTATCTTACTAGATCGGGTCGGGAAGGGATTGAGACGAGATTCACCCGATACTGTCTCATTATCGATTGATAATTGGAAAGAATACCGTATTTAGCTATTTGCCTCTTGTAGCTCTAAATGAGTATAATAATAATAATGATAATAATAATAATAATAATAATAATAATAATAATACCACGTTATGATTAAATAATAATAATAATAATACTTATTTTTATTGTTATTATTATAAAATAATTATACTTTACAAGAAAAAAATATAATATGATATAATAATAATATAATAATAATAATTTTATTATAATTTAATATTATTATTAAATTATATTATAATATTCTATAATAATATTATTATTATAATCAATTATTATTATAAATTGAAAATTATTATTATAATTATAAATAATATGTTCTCAAATAATAATAATATTATGATTATAAACAAATATTATTATTATTATAAATGGAAGATTATGATTATAATTATAATTATAATATTTGCTCAAAATAATAATACTAATAATAATATATTATTATTATTATTATTCTGTAATATATTATTATTATTATTATTATTATTATTATTATATGCGGGACGGGACGTGATTTGCGGGATCCCACCGGGATCGTCCCGCGTTTCATCCCGCATAATTTTTGCGGGACGGGATCGGGACGGGACCGGGACGGGATCGGGATTTGCGGGATTTGTGCCCAACCCTAGGTATTAGTGTAAGTTTGGATAAACATGGGAGGTGCACTTCCTAGGAAATTAATTCACGGGAAGAAAAATTGTTGGGAATTGAATTTCCTATGATATAAGAAAACAAGTTTGGAAAAGTTTAACATCACTGGAATTAAATTATTGTATCTTGTTTGGTTGAATATAAACTTTCATGGGAATTTGCGTAAAATTAATGTCATAACCCTTAAGACCATCCGCAACCATAAGGTTACCTCTTATCTAATTTTTTTTCTATCTCCCTATAATATTTTGACACCTCATTTATTTTTTCTTTTAAATAATTTTTTACTTTATCAACCTCTTTATTTAAGGTTTTCATATTTTTACTCCACAACCATGAGTTTACCTCATAACCATGAGTTTACCTCATTCTTCTCTTTTTTCTCATTTATTTATACCCACTATATGATTTCCACCAATCATAATATTATTAGTTAAATAAAAAACATAAAAATAAATAAACCACCATGCTTTTGCACATGGTTCAAGACACCTCCTACCTCTCCACACCAAGGTAACCCCTTCCCTCTCTTTACTTAAGGTTTTGCCTACAACCATGGGGCTACTTTTTAGCAAACTTAAGGTGAGCAAAACCCATGGTTGCTCATGCTCTAATAATATAATATACGGAGTATTTATTTGGATTATGGGCAAATAAGTAATTTGTGATTTAAAAAGAAAAAAATAGATTTTGTTCAAATAAATATAAAAAGGTTGATTTCAACTTAGCCACCCCACATGGTAATTCTTTTGAGGAACCCCCACATGGTAATTTCAATCCCCCTGTTTTGGTGAAATTGGAATTCTTGAGAATTCTACTTCCTAGGTTTTTGGAAAACAAAATTTTAATCAAACCACATGTATTGAAATCTACTTCCTGGGTTATTTCAATTCATGGGTTTTTAAATTCAATCCAAACAAGCACTTAGCCATGATTGCTTCTTGAGATTGAGAGAGAACATCTAGCCGTTATTTACAAGTGCACATGACAACTGTTTAGTCATCTGGCATGCCCCATTGGGGGTTAGCACAGACAATGCTTTCACAAAATCAAGACATAATCTTTGTTATCACATCACCAGCTTCAAACTAGCCTAGGATGTTCAAACGCTACATATGCTTTCACAGTTTAAAAAGGACGCAATATCCAAATGAAAATTCCTGCTCATGTGAATGGAAAAGTAGACTGCAGGGAAGACAAGAATCACCAAAACTAGCATCCCGCACAAGTAATAAAATTATCATAACAAATTGAGAATCAAAGAAGCTGAACAGGCATAGAAACTTAATAACTTGAGAGGTATTAGAAACAATGTGGTGGATAGCAATAATATATTAGTGAGTTTGATCAAGAACGAAGTCAAATAAAGAAACTTGAGAGGTATTAGATACAATGTGGTGGATAGCAATACTATATTATTGATTTTGATCAAGAAAGAAGGTCAAACAGAGGAAGTTCATTATCAGAACAAGAATCATCCAATCAAAAGGTTAAAAAGAAAAAAGGGAAAAGACCAATAGACCAAATATTCATACCGAGCATGGGACTTTCATGTGTGGATCCAATTTTATATCAACACCCAAAGCTTTATAATACTTCTCTATCCCTTCTAAATTAGAGAAAGGCATGTTTGTTGCGATCTCTTTCACACCGTCCAGGATCAGCGAATCTTTTCCACCGTGTTTAATCAGAAATGATTTGTATGATGGAGACAAAGAATCTGGCTTCAGTAAGTAAGCAGACCTGGAAAAGCATGCAACTTTCAAAGCGACTTACCGACAACCAATGATTATACCAAAAGTACAAAAACAGAATCACTGAGTATCAAAATTTTGCAGCTCTCTAAGTGTTTTGTGCAGAAAGCAAGCTAGATCTACATGCCAGCAAAGGACAGTATAAACTTTCTCCAACAAAAATAAACCTACATGATACATCTCACAAATTAACTCACTCAAGATCATTATTAAAGGTGGAAAAGAAAAACAATTTATCTGTATCTATTAACCCAGCAGCATAAATTAATGTACTACAGTACGATATTCTCACCACCTTTGCAGGGTGAAAAAAAAGGCCACTTTTGACAGGAAGAGCTACAATCTACACATCTACTTTTCCTTTACTTTTTCCCTTCTATTGACAACAAATATGTTTGCATTAGTTTGCCAGGATAACCTAATGGGATACCAAATGAAATCCAAAACAGGCTGCTTGTATTTCTCATTTGTCATTGAAAGAGCACTAAAGTTGTGATTTTTAAGTAAGAGGTGCCAAGGTATTTCCATAGCAGATAGAGATACTCCCAGTCCCACCCTATGGTATCATAAATAATGCTGAAAAACAGGACACTTACAAAATTTGAGAGGATGAGAGGCACATGAGGAAAATATCCCCATATTTCCAGGTGAATAGGGGCTTGCAAACTCGCCCAAATCGCCTGCTCTTAATCCCACAACGCGATGCCAAGACAGCCGCTCGCATGAGTATATATATAGCCAAGCTAGTATGTGTTGTGCCTAATCCAGTCAATAGCATTGAAGGACCAGCAATCCCACCTGCCAACAATGCCCTCCATCTTGCAGTCCTAATATTACACTAACCCATCAAACATCATATTCACCATCAAACACACTTTAAAACAATAAAATGATACGTCCCCTTTATCAACATACCAAATCCAACGACTTAGCTTTTACAAAACGATGGATCAGCTAGAACTAGAAGCAAATAAATACCTGCGATGGCCTCCCAAAGTAGCAATCAATTCATCCACTGTGACAAAAGTACCAGCGAATGTCCCAAGGAAGAAACCATATCGTAGGGTTTCCTTAATCAACAAAATGGTTTCCTCGCCAGTGGAAGGCGTCCGTCTCCTGACCGATCGACACAAGTAAATACAGAAAATCAACAACTTGTAGAATTCACAAACAAAAATGAGCACAAATTGACAAAGTAAAGAAAACAAAATTGCAGAATTTCAGAACCCTACATGGTGGAGCTGCGCGATTTCTTACGGCTGAGACGAACGAGGAGAGAAAAAAGAGAGAGGCCGCCTTTGAGCCCCGCACCGATGCTAAACCCTTTCACAGATGCCAAGATGGCTCTCTTAAGCTTATCCGAGTTGGTCTCGCAAATCGCGTAACAGTGAGACGAGGAAGAAGGCAAAGTGGGATCGGAGGTCTCACAATGCGGGCAAGGGTTGGTGTGATTCGAATCGGATCCATTGAAGTGGATGCAGAACCCGCCCTCGTCGGCGGAACTCACAGCTCCGTCGCAGGGTGGCGGGGCCATAGATCGGAATTCCGGAGATTGAGAATTCAGTCGGACGGAGTGGAAAGCATCGGAATTATCGAAGGAGCAACGAAGTGTCGAAGTGCGGGTATAAACCCCGTTCCATCACCCACACCTAGACCGACCGGTCAAAATATAATCCGATCCGAATGTACTGAATAATGGGTCAATTATGTTGATGGTCCCTAAACTTTGCTTACTTTTTTTTATTAGTCTCCAAACTTTAAGTTATTCTATTAAGGTCCCTAAACTATCGTGCTTGTTGCAATTATAGTCCTTCCGTGTAAAGAAATGTTAAATTGGGTTAAATTGTTAATCCCTAAACTTTAAGTTGTTCTATTAAAGTCCTTAAACTATTATACTTGTTGCATTTTTGGTTCTTCCGTCTTAAAACGTTAAACAACCGTTATGTTGCATTACATATGTGGTAGATGAAAAAAAGAAAAAAGAAAAGAAAATGCAGAATAAGAACAAAATGAAGGGTTTTGTTTCACTGGCAAGTGGCAACAACAGTCCATAGTCCACCGCCCACCGCTCGCCCCCCTTCCCCCTACCCCTCCGGCGACCCCTCCGCCTTTGTTTCCTCCTCTGGAAGCAGCTGCCCCCCTCCCCTTCTACCTCTGGCGGCAGCAACTTCGACTTCTCCCCTTCCCTCCCCTCCCCTCCTCCTTCCGACATCCTCTTCCGCCGTCCGTTCATTTTCAACCCGACCTCCGTCATGTTGAACAACCCGGCCTCCCCCTTCTTGTTGGGATTCTTTAATTCAAAAAATAATAATTTTAACTGAAATTGTTTGAAGTTGCTAATTGATAGAGAAATTTGCTGTCATTGGATTTGTGGAAAGGAGCCGTTGTGCGGTTTTTATCATTCGGTTCCTTTACGCTTGTTCTCATAGGTTTTTATTTTTTTTCCCCTTCATTTTTTTAGCTTTTTGTTTTTTTCTTCGTATCACAACCACATAAACAATTTAACCCAATTTAACATTTCTTTAGACGGAAGGACTATAATTGCAACAAGTACGATAGTTTAGGGACCTTAATAGAATAAGTTAAAGTTTGGGGACTAATAAGGAAAAGTAAGCAAAGTTTAGGGACCATCAACATAATTGACCCAATTATGAATCAAGATGATTCAAAAATTTAAATCCGATATAAAAAAAAAACGGAAATTTCGTCAGGTGACCTTGAGGTAAGGGCTTTTTCGCATGATGTATAAAAATTTGGTAAAATTCGCCATATACTCCTAAAGTTTGGAAACATTTCGCGTCGTGCCTGGGTCATTTAACAAACGGAGCCATTTAAAAAAAATTATTATATAAAAAAAGGAAAAAGAACCCTCCTCTCAAATCTCCATCGCCTCGCCTCCCCTCCCCTCGGCCTAGGGTTGATGTTTGAGCCGAACGGCTCGAGCTCGGCTCGACAAAGCTCGGGCTCGGCTCGTTCGAATAGGTTTAACAAGCCGAGCTTGAACAGTATTTTGAGCTCGACACGAGCCCGAGCCGAGCCCGGAAGCTCAATGTGTTTTATTCCCAAAATTACCCTAGGTAATATGAGGTATATATAAGGAAGAGTTGAAGACGCTTCTGCGGCTTTGCCTCCCTCTTTCTCCAGTTCTCCTGGCTTCGTCCAGGCGCCGACCTCAACTCTTCCCCTTTCTCCCTCCTTCCGGCGGCGAACCGTTCGTGGCTCGTACCCCTTACTCCCTCTACTCGACGTCCTCCAACAGTCCAGATCTACTCCTTTGCGTCGCGCTCCTGTTCGTGGATAACTTTGGCGACGACGAACTTGCCTCTTGTTCCGGCGAGAAAGAGATATCAGATCTGCCATTTTTGAGTCGCGCTCTCTCAACCCTTAAGCCCTGGTTCCCTCCGGATCTATGCGTCGCCGCTGGCCAAGAAATCTCAGATCTCAGATCTGATAAAGATACCTTAGATCTGCTCACCCTGCCCTCAAAGATATATCAGATCTCATATCTGAGAAAGATCTCTCTCGGCGACTTCCGGCGCCCTCCCACCTTCTCTCGGCGGCTCGCCTGCTCATCCCGCTCAACAAGTGCAGGCAATCGGAGTTCTACCTACCATGGAAGTGCGAGAACGAGCACAACACTTCGCGAGCAACAGAAGAGTCAGAAGAAGCAAGGGATTCCGATTCCAATCCCTATCACTGCTATCGGCAATCTAGGGTTTTAATCTCTGGATTTTGGGGTGGAGGGCTAATGTGGTTGAATTTTTTTACCTGTCAATAATCTGGTTTTAATTCACGGCACATGTTTACTATAAATG
This sequence comes from Persicaria maculosa, assembly GCA_963922045.1. NCBI lineage: Eukaryota > Viridiplantae > Streptophyta > Magnoliopsida > Caryophyllales > Polygonaceae > Persicaria > Persicaria maculosa. The sequence goes on from OY998258.1 coordinate 20,810,438, forward strand.
AAAATGTTCTATTGTTTATTTGTATGCAATGTCAGTTGCATCATGAATTCATCTTCATTTTGATTTCAAACTAATAATTAGTCATTGTATAATTGTATATAAACAACTCAAACAAGTCTATCAAGCTTGAAGAGCCTCAAACGAGTCTAACGAGCCCGAACAAACGAGTTTGGGCAACGAGCATGAACGAGCCTAAGCTCGTTCGTTCGGCTTGAACGAGCCTTTCAAGCCGAGCTTGAGTATGTGATTGGGCTCACGAGCCGAGCTTAAACGCCAAAAAAAGCTCGTATAAATTTTAGGCTCGAGCTCGGCTCGGCTCGTCTCTCGTTCGAGCCAAGCTTGAACATGCCAAGCTCGGCTCGTTCGGCTCGAATAACACCCCTACCTCGGCCCTCTCCCTTCTCTTCTGTCTGTCCACCCACCTGCCAGAGACTCTTCCTCACCTCTATCCAGATCACAGGCAGCCTCCACCTTCTCCCTCGTTTCTTCGCCACTAGCGCTCACCAAGTCACCAGCGCCGCCCCACCACCAGACCTTCACTCCCTCTGGCAACCCTTCTCCGTCTGCCTCATCTCTAACGCCAGCGAAGCCAACGACTACAGTAGATGCAGCCCCAAACTTGTCTCCTCCGGCAGCGCGCTCCACCATTGCTCCTAGAAATTTCCCTGGGAATCGCCGCATGCTCCTGTTACTGCTCGTTCAATTCTCTCACAATTGCCAACTAATATCAGAATCAGAGTCTTCTGACTTAGATTTTCATCGAGTAAGTGCAGGTATGTGATCTCCCTCTTCCATTCTAGGATGCTAATTAACTGAATTGGGGATAACTTGTGGTAAAATGTCATACAAAGGTGTTTGATTTTATATATCAGGAACATGAGTGCAGGATGGAATGATGAAAATATTGAGTTATTGTTATACTTGCGTTGTTTTCCTTCCTCGACCGTGTCATACTCGCAACCATGTTTTCATGTTGAGGATTCTATGATGATTTTGTTATCAATGTTTAATTACGAGATTAATGAAAACTGCTTGAGTTTCCTGGCCATGTTTAATGAGTTCAAAGGGATTGGGGTGTAAAATAGCATTGTATCTATTTATATTTAATATGTAATTTTTATGCCTATTAACTCAAATGGTAGAGCGATGGGTGCTTACACACAAAAATGTGAGTTCGATCAAATCCCACGTAGGCTTTTATATCTCATAGTATATATATATATATATATATATATATATATATATATATATATATATATATATATATAGGGTTAGGTTCAGGTGCAAAGGTCACCAAAAGTGAGAAGGAAAGAAGCAATCTCATTGGTCTAGATGAATAAAAATAATCCAAAATAAAGGGAAAATCTCGCGGGATCACGCGCTTCAAATTTCCAGAATTTTTCGTCCCAGGTGTCCCCCACTCGCACCCGCCCCTACACATTTTGCGTAACTGTCACGCGCTAAATAAAAAACTAATGTTGCTGCTCCCACGGAGTTTTGAACACGGGATCAACATAATCCCCACTCAATGCTGTGTACCACTATACCTACCATTCTTTCCTTGTCCACTATAACTATTTAATTAGTTTTAGGTGTATTTGCAAAACTAACCTAAAAACCCGGTTGGGTTGCACTCCCTATCCCCTATCCATATTATTTGCAAAAAGTTAGCCCAAACCCTTTAAAATTTGCAGCCCAGCCGGTTACAATAGGGAGAGAGACCGGTTGCATTGATGGAGGAGAGAGAAGGAGACGTGTGGGGGGAGTTAATTGACAAAAGCATGTCAATTCAACTGTCGATAGTTGCTCCATCTCTCTCTCTCACAGAAAATAAAAAACGGAAGGAAGAAGATGAAGGAGTTCGAAGAAGAACAAGAGCAAGTCTGCAGAGGAGAAGAAGAGGCGGACATCAAACAGGCCACACACCCCGAAAATGGATATATTGGTTGTAGTTAGATGGGGAAATTGGGGGAATGGGGGGATTGGAGGAATTGGGGATTTTGAGGGAATTGGGGAAATTTGGGAACGGCTATGTGGAATACGAAATACCAGGAGTAGGGCGACTTGGATATGTTTAATCTTGCGATACCTTTGAACATTTAATGGATTTGCCAACACTTTGATTTCTGTCATGTTTGTAGTAGTCAGATGTCATGTTTATAACTCAACCTGTCATGTTTGTAGTAGTCAGGCGAGGTATGGTTTAATGTTTTCTTGGTTCTAGTGTAGCCCTCCCCCCTAAACCCAGGCGGTAAAAAGAGAGAGGATAGAGGGGATAAGACAGAGACAAAGATAGAGGGGGGGGGGGGAGTGACGGTAAGGGGGAATTAATATAATTTGAATTAAATCTTAAGTTTCAGAGAAAAACCATCGAACCATTAATATAATTTGAATTAAATCTTAAATTTCAGAGAAAAACCATCAAAGGAGAAGCAAGTGATCGAGCTGGGGTTTATTTGTAGTTTGACGTGTAAGCAGTTAGTTTTAACTGGACACCAAAAGCAAAACGACATGCCACATATTGGAACCGACTGGACAAGAGTTATCGGAGAAACAGATTCACCATCGACTTCGGATAAAAAATGGGTAAGTTTGCTTTCGATAAAAAAAATCAGAGAGAGAGAGAAAGTATGCAGAGGAGATAGAGGACATGAGAGAGAGAGAGAGAGAGAGAGAGAGAGGAGTGAAAAATAAAAGTAAAGTTGCAGATAAGAGAGAGAGAGAGAGAGAGAGAGAGATTAGTGAGGATAAGACAGAGAGAGAAAAGTAAAAGAAGGTCTGCGGTGGAAAGAGAAAGCATGCAGAGGAGAGAGGGAGAGAGAGAGAGAGAGTGTGTGTGCGTGAAAAAAGAAAAGTAAAGTTGCAGAAGAGAGAGAGAGATCAGTGGGGATAGGACAGAGAGAGATGGAAGGGTCATCTCTCCTCTGCAACTTTACTGTTGCTGTTTCACTTCGAAGAAGAAGCAATTGGGTGGGGTTTATTTGCAGGTTGACATGTAAGCAGTTAGTTTTAACTGGACACCCAAAGCAAAACGACATGACACATATTGGAATCGACTGGACATGAGTTATTTGAGAAACAGATTCACCATCGACTTCAGATAGAAAATGGGTAAATTTGCTTGAGATTTGAGGGAGACACCTCTCGCATAACCTTTATCGAAAGCAAACTTGCCCATTTTCTATCCGAAGTCGATGGAGAATCTGTTTCTCCGATAAATCTTATCCAGTTGATTCCAATATGTGTCATGTGATTTTGCTTTGGGTGTCCAGTTAAAACTAACTGCTGACACGTCAACATGCAAATAAACCCCCGCCCAAATGCTTCTTTGAAGTGAAAGAGTAACAATATCTTTTTATACCCCCTCACTGACACTCTACTGATCTCTCTCTCCTCTCATACTTCACTTTTCTTTTTCACCCCTCTCTCTCTCTCTCCCTCCCTCCTGTCATTTCTCAATTGCTTTTTCTCTCTCTCCGCCTCTCTCCTCTGCAGACGGGACTTGTTCCCTCTCTCTCTCTTTCTGGCCAGATGTCACACATTGGAAGGTTGCACCCCCCTCCCTTACCTGCTACCGGCTCCAAGGGTTTCCCAATTATCCGGTTTCACCCCATTATAAACCGGGTTGGGTTAACCTTGCAACACTTTCGGGTTTTTGGGTTAGTATGTGCAATTCCCTCTTAGTTTTATTCATTTTTTCCATTTATTTTAATAGGCTAAAAAATTAATAGTTTTCAATTGTTAAAATAAACGATTTAATTATGTTTTTTTTTCACGAGTGGACTTTATATATTAATATAGTTGTTTTTAACAATTAGTAAATTATTTTTAATTATCTATTTATTTTTTTTAAAATAAAATGGTTGATAAACCAATTAATACTATTTATTTGACGAATCACTACTCTTTATTTCATTAACCCCTACTCATTATTTCATGAACCACTACTTTTTAATAATTGTAAAATTTTTATTCTTCTTTTATTTTCTTTTAATGTTTATTTTTTTAATTATTTATTTCACGAACTAATAATATTTATTTAGTGAACCAATACTCTTTATTTTATGAACCATTACTCTTTATTTCATGAACCAATACTATTTATTTCATAAACCTCTAGAATTTATTTTATGAATCATTACTTTTTAATAATTGTAAAATTTTCATTCTTTTATTTTATGTTAATGTTTATTTTTTAATTAATTAATTATTTATTTTTAAAATAAAATGGTTCATGAACCAATACTTTTTATTTGATGAACCGCTATTATTTATTTCATGAACCACCACTCTTTATTTCATAAACCACTACTATCTATTTTATAAACCATAAGAATTTATTTCTTAAAGCACTTCAATTTATTTCGTGAACCACTTCTTTTTATATGTGCTGAACCACTTGGTATTAAAACCTGAACCACTTGGTATTAAAACCCTGAACCACTTACTATAAAATTCCCCCCTTAAATGCTATATATTCCCAATTGCTATAAAATTAATGAACCACCCTATATTGAGTCACTGAACCACCCTCTATTCGGTCACTGAACCACCCTTTATTCGGTTACTGAACCAACCCCTATTTAGTCACTGAACCAACCTATTTAGCCACTAAATCAACCTCTATTTAGTCACTGAACCAACCTATATTTAATCACTGAACCAACCTCTATTTAGTCACTGAACCAACCTCTATTTAGTCACTGAACCAACCTCTATTCGGTTACTAAACCAACCTCTATTTAGCCACTGAACCAACCTCTATTCGGTTACTAAACCAACCTCTATTTAGTCACTGAACCAACCTCTATTCGGTTATTTTATTTATATCTATTTAGTCACTGAACCAACTTGGTATAAACCCCTGAACCACTTGTTATTAAAACCCTGAACCACTTGGTATAAAACCCCTGAACCAAAAATTTTCACTCTTCTTTTATTTTATTTTAATATTGATTTTTAAGTATTTTTTTTAAATAAAATGGTTCATGAACCAATGCTATTTATTTGATAAACCACTACTCTTTATTTGATGAACCACTACTATTTAATAATATAAAATTTTCACTTTTCTTTTATTTTCTTGTAATGTATATTTTTAATTATTTATTTATTTTTGAAATAAAATGGTTCATATTATTTATTTCATGAACCAATACTATTTATTTGATAAATCACTACTCTCTATTTATTCGATGAACCACTTGGTATTAAAACCCTGAACCACTTGGTATAAAAATCCTGAACCACTTGGTATCAAAACCCAAACCACTTGGTTTAAAGCCCTGAACTACTTCTCTTTATTTCATGAACCACTACTCTATATTTCATGGACCACTAGAATTTATTTCATGAACCACTTCTATTTACTTCGTGAACCACTTCGATTTATATGTGTTGAACCATTTGGTTTAAAACTCTGAACCACTTGGTATTAAAATCTTAAACCACTTGATATAAAAACCCTGAACCACTTAGTATTAAAATCCTGAACCACTTCCGTTTTAAATAAGTGCAATAAACAAAAACTTATCATTAGTGCATTTTCTTTTTTAGAGATTCTATTATTTTAATTAATGAAATCCATGAATATTGTACCTACATGATACAATAAACTGATATTGTTACCTGTTGCATTTCATTACTGTTGACTAAAATTGTTGCTTTCAGAAGTACGGAGTATTTGAAACTTGATATCTTCATCTGCTACCTTTATGAGAATAGCTTCATTATGGAATATAATCGGATTGGAGATATAGGCTACCTGATTTGGCTCGTTGATCTTATGGATTTTGTTGCCGAAACTACTCTTTAAGTTTCTCCTTTGCATCTTTGCAGAATGTGGGATATGAGACAATCATGATGAACTCCAACCGTGAGCCCGTGTCTCCAGATTATGACACAAGTGACAGGCTTTATTTTGAGCATATAGTATTAGCTTGTGATCGAACATACTATAGGAATATTTAAATATGCACATTTATAAAGAAAAATAGGCAGATCCTCGACGGAGATGCCAATCTTGCCGGAGAGCGGTGCGGCGCCAGGGGCGGTGAGCTGCGGTGGGGAGGTGGAGTCGGCGCTGGGGTTGGGCCATGGGAGGGAGAGGATGGCAAAGGGACGGGCAACGGTGACAGCGCCGCAGTAGAGGAAGGGATTGGATTTGATCGGGAGCGAGGAGGATGGATTGGAGCTGATAAATTGACACACACAATTGAGCTGATTAATTTGAAGAAACTAAACCAAAATTGACACACTCGAAGAACAGAGTTATCAATTATACTTGTAGCTACAGAAAATTTGCCAACATATGTCCTTGTGGAACAGACAGCCAAAACCAAATTGACACACACAAATACACAATTGAGTTGATAAATTTGAAGAAAAAGAGACGGAAAATCCAACAAATAAACCAAATTGAGACCAAATAGCTTCCTCCATAGTCTCCACGAACAAATTGAGGCCGGAGAGCAGATCTTCACCATCGTTATCAATTGAGATGAGAGCGCAGAGAGGACGGAGATGATATTGATCGAGATGAAAGCAGCAATATCCACTCGGAATCGGGATAGGTCGATTACCAAATCGATGATTGGTGGAATCATGGAATCGGATTGAGGAACTTAGGGTTAGGCTTTGATGAGGAGAGTGACGGCGACGTGGAAGATGAGGTTGGGGTGAAGGATTTGAACTACTCCGTCTCTTTCAATTCAACAGAGAATCAAGTTTTGCCTTAAGCGAAGGACTTCGCCAGAATCCGGCACCGGAGAAGTGGTACCTCATCTCCTTCTTCATCTCATGTACTGTGATGCCGTCCATCTCCTCCTCATCCGTCGCACAACGCGGCACAGGGGAGCGGTGTATTCGAGGAGAACAGCTCACCACCGTGTGAGAGCCACCGTCGTAGATTCGCGACGCCGTAGGGAGCGCAGCAGGCGGGGGACAAATCGGAGAAGCGGAAGGCGGCATGGGAGACGAGGGGAAGAGGAATATAAAGGAAGAACAAGGCGCGTGAGAGGGATTTTTAATTTGATTCTTCTTAATAAAATTTGACCAATAAAAATGCTTTTTTCCTTCTCACCGGAAGAAATTCTTCTCACTTGAACCATATATATATATATATATATATATATATATATATATATATATATATAGGGAGTGGTTCCAGAGTGCACACCCCTTATAGTGTACCTTGTGCACAAATCATAACCCTTGATTGATGCAAAATCAATGGTGTAGATTAATTACTTTTTAATTATAAATTGGTGGGACCCAGTAGTAAAAACCACTCACCGTTACCTTCTCTTGCACGTGAAGTTCCCCCACCCATTGTTGCATTCTTTAGGTAACTTCCTTTTTCTAATATATATATATATAATTGATTTCATTTATCTTTATTTTAAAATAGGTTTAATAATTATACCTTGTTTACATCACGGAACTAGTTGAGTTATATATATTGTGGATTTCAGATGATTTATATATTGTGCAAATGCGTATTTTAATTTATATACATTTAAAAAAAATGATTATGGGTGATTCATTCGTGCACCCACCTGATTTTGTTTGTTTTAAAAAATTGACAATTCCACCGAATAATGTTTCACATGCTACTGAATAATGTTAGATTGTCTTTTTCCATCCAGTTTAAATTAAAATTTACCGGCCAATCCCACTGAATAATTTGCCACATGCTACTGAATAATTTTTTTTGTTCATTAATTTCAGATAAAAGATACCCCAAATCCCTAAACAATACTTACGATTATACAAATAATGCTTCCTATTTCATCGAAAAATGTTTCATATTTCACCGAATAATGTTTAGTTGTATAGTTATACTCATGCGATGAAGGTTTTTTAAGTTGTTTGTCAAACCGAAGACTCCATATACTGACGAATAATGAATCAGATTTCACCGAATAATTGACCAACTCATTACTACTAGTAACTAAAATTCGACTCATACGTCTGAATAATTAACGAATAATGAATCAAATTATGCATCTCGAAAACCCTATACTAAATTCGACATATACGTCTGGATAAATTTTCGATTTTCCCCAAATAATGCGGAAATCACATTTTGATTAAAAACAAATTTCAACCTTTAATCCGATTTACATGTATGAAACAAATAATACTACTGCTTAATATATTGTTATTATGACTGAGTTGTAGACTTGTAGGTAGCCCTTGCCACATTATTTCATAATTAACTGGTACGTGTTCCTTTCATATTCTTACTTTTGATTATATTAATATATATTAATCTATCAACTTATACTAGTATAACGTTAATAAAAAAAAAGAAAAAAAAATGTAAAAGATGGGTACTCCGTCACACGCGCCTACAAGGAGAGTGACTAATTTTAGTATGCGGGACCCACCATTTATTTTGCAAAAAAAGAGAAAAATCTCTTTTAATCTAAGCCACCCATTCCAATAAAATCAAGGGTCTACAATTGTGCACAAGGTACACCCTAAGGCTTGTGCACAATTTACCCACACTCTCACTCTCTCTCTCTCTCTCTCTCTCTCTCTCTCTCTCTCTCTCTATATATATATATATATATATATATATATATATATATATATATATATATATATATATATATATATATATATATATATATATATATATATATATATATATATATAGGGTGGTTCCGGTGTAAACACCCCTTAGAGTGAAATTTGTGAACGAATATGTACCCTTGATATAAGCGAAATGGAGAGTGGAGATTTTTCAGTCATAATTTATTACTAGTATGATTCTCGCGTCATGGCGCGTTTTTTTAAACTAAAATATTATACATAAAAATATAATAAAATATTAAAAAAGTATTAAGATAAAAATCATAAAATTTTTTTTTACAATAAATGTATCTTATAATTATCTCAGAAATTTTTTTTTTTAAAATCTTAAGTAAAGTATAATACATAAATATAGATATTTTAAATTACTTAGTAATAATAATATCAATATCATTATAACATTGTTTAAATGTGATGTGTCACAATCAATAGTTATATTCAATGTTTTGAATTAAGCCCAATAGTTAGTAAATAATGTTGATTAAGCCCGATAGTTATATTAGATTTAATTCAATGTTTTGAATTAAACCCAATAGTTAGTAAAACTAAAGAAAAAAAAAAGAATTAAAGGAAAAAAAAAGGAGAATCAAAGAAAAATGGCAAAAAAAAAAAAGATTAGTTAAGACTGAATTATTCATAGATCAGTTATCGAATTGTTCGTTAATATCTGATACATTATTCGTGAAATTATCTAAATTATTCGTTGATATCCGCCAAATTATTCATAGATATAACTGAATTACCGACTAATTATTTTTAAGGTTTCTCTTGGTCCATTATTCATTAATATACGTACAATTATTCATATAAATAGCTAAATTTAACCCTATATGATGAGATAATACCATAAATAAAAAATATATACTTTGAATAAATTATTATACACACTCTGATCCCATCCTGTTAATTTAAAAAAAAAAATGAAAAATCCATAATTATTAATTTGATCGGTTGCGATATAATGTGCGTACACCACAATTAATAATTTCAAAGTAAAATAATTAACAGCCACAATTTGACGGTAAATTATTTTACAAAGCAACTGCAAAACACGCACTAGTGGGAGGCGGTGTGAGATTTTTCTCCGTGGGTCCCACATCTTTTAATTAATTAATTATTTTTTTATAGTTAAATCTAAACCATTGATTCTCCACTATTCAAGGGCTAGGGTTTGTTTACATCTTACATTCTAAGAAGTGTTTACAAAGAATCCATACTCTATCTATATCTATATCTATATATATATAGATAGATCATATGAGAACAGCCCTTAAAATGTATCATGAGAACAAATCTCATCCATTGATTTAGGGAAATTGGATGGCTGAGATTATTTCTTAATATTAATTAATTGAAAATTAAAATAGAAAAAAAAACAACATCACTTCTATAATACGCGCGTGTAACCACCCACTCCAACCCTAATCCACAATTGTGCCATTCTGCTATAAAGGAAAGAGAAAGAGATCGAAGGAGCAGCGATCGGGAGAAAGTGAAGGCTTCGAGCACTCAGGACTCCGGAGATCAGGCGGAAGCGAACCATCTCCTTCGGCGATCTCCTCCTGCGAAGGTGGCCAGCGGCGCCGAGGCAAGGCGAAGGCGAGGATGCGACTCCGGCGATGGGAAGTCGAGTTGAAGGCCGTTGTGAGGGAAATTCGGCGCCGATGTGAATCCCGGAGGGGGATTTCGGAAGATTCGAAATCTGTTTCGCAAGAAGAAGGAGCACATTGGAAGCGAAAAGCCTTCGCATCTCCGAAGCCCCCGTCGCCGTCATTTATGAGCTACAAGGTTCCTTTCTCTTTCTCTCTCTAATTTTGTTTTTGTTTTTTTCCTCTCCGAAATCGGATTTTCTGGAAATTTTCGTTTTCTTCGAGGTCTTCTCTGATGGCGATTCGTCTGAAATTTGCGCAGTTCCGTTCACTATATGCTTCCTGAAAAGAGACTGTTCGGTGAAGAGGCCCTTGAGGAAGTCGGCGACGACGAGGCAGTCAAAATCGATCACAGCGTCTCCGTCACATTTAAAAATCAATCACAGGCGTCGAGCACTGCTAACGGGACGAGCATCGGCAAGAACGGCAGCGGAACTGAATCTGAGCCTTCGATCATGACTTTTGGTGACGGGACTACCCGCAATCCGATGGATATCGACGAGGATCTGCACAGCCGACAACTCGCGGTCTACGGTCGCGAGACAATGTGAAGGCTTTTCGCTTCCAATGTGCTCGTTTCTGGCCTGCAAGGGCTTGGTGCCGAAATTGGTATGGTTTGTTGTTTCTTTTTCGATCGTTTTTTGTGGTGAAATTGATTGTTTGATATTGTTGGATAGTGGTTATTTAATTGAAGGTAAGTTTGAACCTGTCATTCTTCAATCAGAGTTATTCGGGGGAAAAGCCGAATTATTCATTTGTATGGATCGATTTTGTGCTTAATGAGATGAGTTTTTTTATTATGAATGAAAAATGCATCGATACCATCGAATAATTATGTGATACTATCGAATAATATAGCAATATCATCGAATAGTTTTTAAAGGCTACCAAAAAAATCCAGATTCCATCGCATAATCTGTCGATACGAGCGAATAATTAATCATATACCACCGAATAATCATTAATCATTAAAAAACGACTGAATAATCAAACATTTGTAAAGGTTAACAAAAGAAAAATCCAGATACCATCGCATAATCCGTCGATACCATTGCATAATTTGTCCATACAATCGAATAATCTATATATACCATCGAATAATCCAGATATACCATCGAATAATTCCAAGAGAGTGCATCACACACGCTCCCAATTCAGCAAGTGGGCTAGAAAAAAACGTGGGTCCCACCATTTTCTCAATTAAAAAAAAAAACAAAATTGCATATTAATCTTAGCCATTCATTTCACCAAATCAATGGCCTAGATGTGTTCTCATGTTACACAATAAGGCATGAGTACCCATGAACCATCCTCTCTCTCTCTCTCTCTCTCTCTCTCTCTCTCTCTCTCTCTCTCTATATATATATATATATATATATATATATATATATAGTTTTGTGTAGTTTTTTCAAGTAACTAAGTGCACAAAGAAGCTAGTATTAGAGCTCCAAGAACTCAAGAAGCCATTAGTATAAGAGCTCTTAATCTGGTAAATTTTGTTGTCTAAATCAGTTAAGTAGGCAATGCATATTAATTAAGTAGGTCATCTAGATATTGTGATATATGGAGGGAGATAATTTAGAATTTAGAATTGAAAATGATGTTTCAATTGATTTGCTAGCTTCCTTCATTAAGAAAGAAATACAAATTCAATATTGATCATATAGGGTGTGGCAATTTTGCTGGTTAAGATTTAGTTATCCTTAAACTGCAACTCATTTTCTTTGAAAATTAAAGAATAAATATATAGTCAATAAAGTTATATGTGAGAAGTTGAGATCTACTTGACTTGGCAAACATTGAAGTTGCTATATCAGCATATACAGAAGCAAAGTACACATGAACAACTTGACTTGGTAAAAAAAAAGAGACTCAACTACTATTTTAAGGGAAGGAAAGTTTTGATAGAAACTACCTTACAACAGTAAAATTTTGCTAGAAACTGATATTCGTGAAAATGTATGACAACAAAGTTATTAGTAGTTAACAACCTGTAGCTATTTTTTGCAAGAAACTAACAGCAAAGTGCTATTTTTTGCAAGAAACTAACAACAAAGTTTTATGACAGTGGTAATATACGTGCTAACTTAGAGCAATAACATACGGTCAAGCTAGGAACACAATTCAATCAGCCTATGTGGGGTTCGAACCCACATCTTTTTGCATGAGCACATTGCTCTCCCATTTGAGCTAATAGGCTAAAATCATACACTAGCTAGCTAGATATAGATCGAGCCACCTACTGGCAGGCACTTTATGTGTTAATGCTGTAAAGGCTCGGATTTTTAAATCCTAATTTTCCGGAAAAAGAGAATTAAAAATGAAATTAAATCGGTTTTAAAACTCGTTTAATGATTTCCGACCGGAATATAAATTTAACGAACAATTTCCGTCCGTTTACCTCGAGAATTAAAATAAATAGGGGATGGAGATATCCTTGTCGATTTTAAAAATATAATTGATCGAGTAAGCGAGAGTCGGAGAAACTAACATTTGGGTACTAATTTCGGATTTCGAAATTTGCGTATTCAGGATTTATTTTCGAGTATTTGTTAACCAATTTCACACACAATTCTCACCAACTCCCTCACCTCACCTTACCCTGCAAACTAAACCCCTCTCCCCATCAATTCCAGCCACCATCATGCTCTCCTGCTATCTCCTTCACTCCATCTCCGTCACACTTCACCATCACCATCTCAACTCACCATTCTGCTCCCTCATTCACGCTAGCACCATTACCAACATCACCTTGTCCAACTTTCACCTCCCCTATTCCCCGTCTCCGGAAGCAGCAGCTTCGACCACCACTACGCCTGAGCACCACCAGTGGCAGCCCCAAGCTCCCCGCCCCCTGTTTTCCCGTGCCCAGGACCCTCGGTTCCACCTTCGTCCCTCCTTGTTCCTTGAAGAGAAGCAGCAACAGCACCATGAGTCCATTCCACCGACGTCCAGCACCACCCCAGGGCCGCCCAAGAGCCACTAGCGCCGCCCAGGAGCCATCGGACCGTCGTTTCCCTGTTTAGCTTGAGCCACATTCCGGTCCGACGAGCCATCGCGAGCCACCGACGAAGCCCTGAACTCCGATCGAGAGCTCCGAAGTCGCGAAAAATCCACCTCGGTGAGCTTCGTTCTTCCCTTTCCTTTGTCCAGTTTTCGTTGTTCGATTCGTGAGGTCGGGGCGAGCAAGAGTGTGTGTGAGCTGAGTGTGGGTAGTCGGGTGGGCTCGAGACCTCCGGCGAGAGCGTTCGAATTGGTGAGGAGCGAGCGTCGTCCGGCGAGAGCGCAAGCGATTAGCAGGGGTGACCAGTGAGGCGCAGCAGAGCACGGGTGAGCCGAGGCGAGGCGGAGCTGGGCGCCGAACAACATCGGAGTAGGAGGGCAGGAGGTGGAGCTCAAGCTCGACGCCGGTGGGAGTCCTTGGAGGATCAGTGGCGCAGGCGGGAGTCATTTTTGAAATCGGAATTGGAGGAAGAAGAAGGAGCGTGTGGGGCCTGCCCAGTCAGCACCCGTGGGCCCCACCTCCTTGTTGTTGTTGTTTGTCGTTCGATTCGGGTGGGATTATTTATATGAGTTCGGTTCGGGTCGGGTTTACCCATTTGTTTATTTAACTAATTAGCGTTATTTAAATTATTATATAATATTATATGAGGGTTTAAAAGATAAAATATTATTTTGGGAGAATTACAAGGTTGGTTTATTAAATAAAAAATGGTTTGGATTTTAGGGGACTCAGAAATATTTTATAAATAGTGTTTAAAATATCTATAATATTATTTAGAATTAAAATAAATTATTAAGACTCATCGTTTTAAAAAGAGAATTTAGGAAATGAATTTCAAGATCGGAAAGTAAGTTAATAAATAAATTAAAAAAGGAATTTAGCGCGTATTTTCAAGGGTCGGAATTCTTAACTATTTAATTCGGATTTGAAACGGTTTTGAAACTAATCTGAGAATAAAACTTATTCGATGACTAACTAGCATGATAATATGATCGTTTGACTAACGGTGTGATATGTGTGACTAATAGCATGACTTGTGGTGAATTATTATAAGGGATTAAATGTTGGATAATTATGACAAGGTAGTAGGATTTTATATCACAAATTATGTCTTATGATTTTGATGAACCGTTGAGGTATATGTGGAAATGATGTATATGAAAATGCGGAATTGGTTGAATGATTTATGGAGAACGATGTGATCTTGTGGAGCGGATGATTCGATGAAATGATTTTCATAATGTGTACTTGTTCTAATTCTATTGATTGAGGTGTGCTTGAGTGCTTAAGAGTTGGATGTAGACTTATGTATATTTCATTATGTACTAGGTGATACTCTGTGACCGTGACTACTGTGTGCCGGATCCTTCTTTTGCTGATCTACTAGCCAGGTAAGTCCTCTAGGGCTTACTCAGTAACCAGTACCTCCTGCCTGATGTGTCATACAGTATGTAGGTGTTGCATATGCATAAAAGCATGTCATTTAGTATCATGCTTAGGAATTGCACTTACGAATGAGCATTCTTATTCTGTATGCGTTTGAATACCGTACGGCCGTTATTTGCGAGTCCTTGCTAGGGTCATAGGACAACCTAGTCCCATCAGGTTTCGTCCCGAGTCATTCGAGTCGTTGGAACACCTTTATTGTTATCAGCATTATTATTTTCTTTTCGCAAGATCCACGATATGTGATGAGATTTAAGATGATATGGAATCGAACTGGCCAGTCTCCACCCTGCCAGGAAGGGGGGTGGTGGTAGAAGAGGGATATACCACTTGGTATTCTTTGTTAAGGCCTTACTTAATATTCTGCACATATGAATTAGGAACATGATAGTGTGGTTAATATTCCAGTACTGCATGAAGGCATCCTTTATTCTAGGTATAGGCGTATTATATGTCCTCAGCGCGGTCAGAGGACCCGCGGGCGGACTCTTGGCCTGACTTGGTGGTATAGTTTCAGGTACCCGATACACTGCTTGATTTTGTGCTGTTATGACGGGGTCTATTCATATGGCGGAGAGTGAGTGCTTGAAACCTGACTTCACCAGATTCATGCTTTTGGGATTTCTCCCTACTTATACTCTGTTTTGACCCGCCTCTGCCGTGGCACTGGTTGAATCATTTTCAGAACTTATGCCCTTTGCATGATAAAGGATTTCCCGCGTTGTAGACTTAGGACAGGTACAGGGGTTACCCCGGGGTCTCCAATGGACCTTCCGGATTTGGGTGCAAAATCCCACTTTAAACTACAAATCTTCGGTTTCAAACCTTCAACCTGTACTCGGGGCGCAAGATCCCAACGAGGGGTTTCATCCCTCGAAACGTAACTCGGGAATCATAATCCCAGGCCGTTACAAAGGTGGTATCAGAGCTGAGGTTTTGCAATCCGAGTACAATAGGTTGAAGAGGTTTTGAAAATCGCCCAATGTTTTCAAATGGTTTTGGAAAATATTTTATAAAGGGCAAAATGAATTTAATTGGATTTAAAACCTAAAATGAACAAAGGGGAAATAATCTCGTGGGTAGAGACCAAAGCGATAGACATCTCTTATGGATGTAGAACTCGGGGAACGGTAGACAAAATGCTAGCTTTTATTTACAGATGGGCCTAGAAGACTCTGAGGAACATCACGAAGGTTGGAGTGTTGAGTTAGGAGGTCGTGATGTTTTTGCTCCTCCGGTCAGCCGTCCCTCGAAGAACGGTATAGATCGTCTCTATGCTTAAAGTTATATATACATATATGCAATTGGGCCCGAGGGCGATCCTCCTCGAAGAGGATCATATTAATCTGGTTGATTGCTTCTGTGTTGAGTGCTATTGTGCTTAGGATAGTGAACTAATTAGTATGCCTTGACTTGAATCATTTGTTGAATAATTGTGCAACGGGATAGCGGGAGAAAACCTTGTTCTTTTGTAATCAGAATTCTTGTCTTGTCGGAATAGCCCTTCCATAATTCAAACCTCCCTCGTGGTTCTGACTCCGTCATCCGCCCACCAAAACATCTAGGCATGTTAGCAAGGGTCGAGAAGCATCCACTCTCCCCGTTTCGAGTCATGTTTCATATCCCACCATCGATGCTTCTATCGAGTCTCTTACCTGAGGTTGGGGTCTTCCACGGGAAATTGGGATCGGTCAACTAATTACCTTCGGAAATCGTGTCAGATGTGAGGGTTACCTGAGTATGCTAGTGGGGGTGAGGATTTAAATCGTTTCGAGATAGAAGTGAGTTGTCTTATGGAGTCAGCCCTTTCGATCCACGTAATGGCCAACCACGTCTTCTTGCCACAAGAGTCTAAACACAAGTTCTACCCTCACCTCTCGGAAACGGCGTGAATATCATTGTGTCCAGCGAGTCATACTAGCGCCCCACGGGGAAACGGGTTGGTGAGTCGGTGATTGTCCTTAGAGAATTCCTGAAATACCCTCGTATTTCCGTTTATTTAATTTTAGAATTTAATTAAACAAAAGTCGGAATTTCTTCTTATTTCTATTATTTTAATGTGTCCAGTTCGTAAAATAGTTACTTCACATTTTATAATGTGAAATGTGGGCAATTAATTTATTTAAATTATTTAAATAAATTAAAGTTTTATAAATAATATTTATATATTATTTATGGGTAAATTAGTGGGTAACTAGGTTTATATATATATATGTGTATATATTATTTATATATATGTACGTAAATAGTATATAATACATTTATATATATAAGTGTATACCTTATACACTTCGGCAAATTGTAATCCGGCCCATTCCAAAGTGAAGTTGTCCAGCACCTCACAGAGCAGCTCGTCCCCAGCCCAAACCTGCGCACACGGGAGAAGAAGAGATCAGATTTTTTTTAAAAACAAATTCTATCTTTAACTATAGGATAACTAGTAATCTTTGGCCAGATTTTTCAACCTCAAATTCCTATCTTTAGGGGATTCGAATTAGGTCAAATTGAAGAGAATGTTGTATACTTTTATTCCAGTTAACCCTCTCGCCATCAAACTTTCTTATTCATTCCCTACAAACCCACAAACAGCAACCGAAGAGCACAGAACACCAACTACCTTCGATCACTCTCGACCGCGATTCCGGCGACACCAGGGCTGAAGGCTGCCACCACTGGTCTCCTACAACACCCAGGCAACCAGCGTGAAGGGACCATAGCAGCATATCACCGGGAGGTATCCGAAAACGCGATCTGAAGTTGCTGCAGAACAGTGTTCGACAAGCCTACTTTCTGGCTTCGCCACCACCAGCACCATGGTCCGACGCCAACGAAGCCGATTGCATCAGAAAGCTTGCAACACCCTCTGTCGAACCCATCTGTCTTTTCCATCATAACTTCTTTGAGGCGATCGCACCACAACCTCGAACTTGACTGGTGAGCAGTGTTTCTGTTGTGCAGAAAAACGTGTTTTATGTACGTTTTTCTTTCTTTCCTTCAATCCAAGGGCTGTTATCTAACCAAAACTATTCCTTTACAGATTCATATAATATCAAGGGATCATAGGCTCGAACCTTGGACGTTTCCGAGTCTCGTTTGGGTAAGATCCGCTCTATTCATTGCTAATTGTCGAGTTTCGAACAAGTATGCGATGTTTAATCTAACCTACCTACTGTTTTTGAATAGTTTACAGCCTTTACAGCTCCTGAGATTTTGTGAGACAGAATCGAGTTGGCTTTTGGGAAAAGCAAGGGTAAGTTTTGTACTTTTTAAAAGTTACGGTGCCGTTTCCGTAATTTATGAGAAGTTACTAACACCCTATTTTATTATGTAAAATCTCAGGTCTGTTATCAAATTATTTTGCTCAACCACGAATAAGCATTTCGTCGGATTAAGACAAGTAGTTTGGTTCAATCAGTGAATTTCTGCAATTTCGTGCCTTTTTCGCAATTATTGTCTTTTGTATCCTTTATAAGTTCCATGCTATGAGTTTGTGGTAAATATGCAACTTAGTTCAGTTTGTTGCTATTTATCAATTCCTTAATCTCACATAGCATGTCTACTCGGGTAATTATAATTTGATCCTATGGTTTGAGAAAATTACATTAAATGCCCGAACTTCCTAAAAAGCATGATTTGTCCATTTTGTTCCTTCATGCTAGTTAAGTATGGTATATTATTGGTTTTGAATATCCATGCTTGTCAGTTATATTATTTCGTGCACTTTATATATCTAAAGTGTACATTATGCCTTTTGTGGTCACTTAGGATGTAATCATGGATTGATATTTATACCGTTTGTGTTAGTATTATTATTGTTGTTGTTATTATTATTGTTATTATGATGTGTGTCTTAAATAATGGAAAAAGGGTAAAGTCAGGTCAAGGTTCGGTTATACCTTGCTCTATAAACGTCTCATGAGATGCCCCTTCGAAATTGCAAATCTCTCGAATAGGTACATCTACCTAAGGGTAGTAGGTCATCCGCCCAGTATATGCGGTCGAGGCCGGTATCACTTGTCCTAATTAAACGATAATGTTGTGTATAGTGTGTTATTACTATTATTGTTTTGTACATTACTTACTAATAGGTGACCCACTTTCAGTGACGTTATATCATATTCTTTCCGTACTCGGAATATGATTCTCTAGGATCTCCGGATCCGCATCCCATTCAAACACTCGGTCCTTTTGGATCATCCTGTTATTTTATTTTATTTTAATCAAATGAGTCAGATTCCACATAAACACTTACTCCTAATTCACATTTTAGTCTACAATCACCAATACCCTTTTATGGTCAATGGGTGGTAGACGGAGTCTTGAACATTTTACTTTCTGCTACTTGCTAGTCGTAAAAAGACTAACCGTCCTATTTTTCTCCTTTGGACGCTTGGGGTCCCTGGTCTGCATACTACACCTCAGCCGTCGATCCGCAGGTTTAGGTAAACGGTCTTGAGGCGCTGAAGAATAAAAGATTTCATTGTTTTTAGTTTTATTGTGTTTTTGAATTAAGGTACAAACTTTTAGAATTTATGGGATTTATTTTATTCATTCCGCTGCTATTATTTCATTATTTCAGTTATTGTATTTGGACCCCTTTGTTTTGGGTAACTTATTTTATTTAGAACATTATTTTATATTTAAGTCTTCCGCTGATTTAATATTGTATTTTATCATCTTGTTTATGGGAGCATGGTTGCATGTCTCTATAAGCCTAAGGCGGTTACAAAGACATTAAAGTCTGCGTAATTGCTGGCGCTGCAACATCTCTTCAGTGTATTAAGAAGGGGTGTTACAGAAGGTGGTATCAGAGCTTTTGGTTTTATAACATGAAAATATAAGTTTTGTATACTTCAAAATGAATTTAAAAGTTTGTTTTAAAAAGGTTTAAAAAAAAATGAATTTGAAATTTTAAGAAAATGTATTTTTATTTCTAGTATAAAAAGAGTTTGAATTTTAAAATAGTCAAGCCCTCAAGTACCTAACCTGTAATTGTAGAGTCATTAGTATTCCATTCTTTAAGTGCAAGTCAACTTGGGTATTGATCGCTACTTAATCTTACTCTTCGATGTCTTATATCTCTACCGAGGCTAGCGCAATCACGGGGAAGAGAGTCGCTCCGAACGAGAATGAAGAAGATGAAGTGAATGGGCCCATATGGGTGGACTCTGGAAGTGACTCTAGCGATGATTCAGACTACAAACTAAGAAGTGCAGTTCTTGGGAAGAATGTCATTCATGTCCTCCGTTTAGGAAAGGACCATCCACCGCCAAGCTATGGAGGCGAAGATGGTATGATTGTCCGAGAAGTAGGGGTTACTCCATGGGTTCCTACCTATGACCAGTTCTGCTATGATGAGATCACTTGGAGATTGGCTAGATTCTCACAAGTTCATGGTCAAGGTATTCTGGAACATATCGAGGAGGCTGGGAAGCTCATGGAGGAGATCATTGAGCTTCGAGGAAAACGACTCCAAGGAACCTCTGAAGGACAAGAGCACGAAGAGCGACGCGCTAAGATGCTTGTGTCGTTGAGGACCCGTGATGATGCCTATGAGAAACAGAAGCTAGAAAGGTTTAAGAAAGCGGGATTGCACTTTGTCTTCCGTCCCTCTAGTGAAAAAGGGATAGAAGGATGATACTCTGTCAAGAGTATTGGAAACCTTAAGGGAAGAAAGCCTAGGAATACTTAGGCTTCTCATCAATCATTATAAGACTTAGCATTTATTCCCTGTCGCAAGCCAGAGCGTGGGTAGCCGTCCTGTGAGTCATAGGAGCAGGTCCACCAAAACTGCAGGGGAAAGCTGGCGTGATGAAATGGTACAGATGATGCGGCAGATTGCTCGTGAGGCGGTGACAGAGGCCATAGCTGGAGCGAACCCACAACCGCCACCAAATGGACAAACTCCACGGCAAGCACCGCACGTTGTTGAGACTCCTGCTCCAGGCAGAGTGACAGACCTGGGGGACTCTTACTTCAGGGCACTCAAGGCGGTCAATGCTATGAAGCCAGATGACTTTAATGGGTTAGGGGAGCCATATGTTGTAGTTGAGTGGCTGACCCATATGGAGAAGCTGTTCAGAGGTATCGCGTGCACCGACCAGGACAAGGTGCATATTACTGCTGTTCATCTGAAGGGCGAAGCTGGATTATGGTGGGAGGCTGCTAGATTGGGATGGGAGGCAAATCCGACCTGGGAGGCCTTCAAGCAGTCCCTCACAGATCATTACTTTGCTCCTTCGCCGAGGATTGAGAAGAGGAGAGAATTCTTGACTCCTGCTCCTCTAGGAATGAGGATGGCTGCACTAGTGACTCGATATTATGGGTTACTGCCTTATGCTGGAGATTTGGTCAGGACTGAGGCAGACAGGATTCATTACTTCCATGAGTCCTTACCTGGCCGTATGAAGCTGCAGATGTTGCACAGAGACTACCCTACCATGGAGGCTTACATTGATGCTGGGTATAGGGTGGAGGCAACGATGGATGAAACTCGGCGGAACCAGGAGTTCGCCAACAGGAAGAAGGGACATCAGAAGCTTTCTGGTGTCAAGAGAGCTGCAGAATCTACCCCAACTGGGAGTGTGAGTGGGGGCAGAGCCCCAACTGGTCAGACTGGAGGGCGCTCTCACAATACTTGTGGGAGGCAGGTGATATGTCATAATTGCGGCAAGGAGGGGCACATCAAACCTGCATGCACAGAGGTACTGAGAATTTGTCGAGATTGTGACAAGTCAGGCCATATGATACGGTTCTGCAAGACCGCGAATGGGGTGCAGTCTCGTTCTTATCAGGCATCGGCTGCTGCACCAAGGACTCAGAATCAGGGGCAGCTTAGGCCTCTACCGCAGCAGCGCAACAGTCAGTCCTTTCAGCAAAGGACTCAGGCTCCTACGGGATCGCAACCGACTGTGAACAGGGAAAGCAATGCAGCTGGGCCTTCCAACCCTAGGAAGCGCCTATATGTGATGAGGCAGGAGGTAGATGCTAACGCACCAGTGACTCAAGGTATTATTTACCATCATACCGAGTCCATTTATATTTTATTTGATTCTGGTGCTACCCATTCCTTTATTGCTGAGAAGCTTGTTGATAGGCTTAAGCTAGGTAGTGTGCCTTTAGATGATCCTTTTGTAGTCGGACTCCCTGATGGGGGGACAATGATAGGAAAGAAGGTGTTGAGCAGATTTCCTATCACGATTGGGGGTCGAGAGTTCGACGCCGATTTAGTGGTGATTCCGCTTATGCCGCTGGATATCATCTTAGGTATGGATTGGTTAGGGCAACATGGCGCGGTGATTGACTTCGAGCGGAGGATTGTGACGTTATCACCGGATGGCACATGCGTGTGCAAATTCTGCGGGTGCGTTTCCGTTGAGAACGGCCATATTATTAACATGATGCAGGCAGCGAGGCTACTGCGACAAGGCTGTATGGGCCTATTATGCTATTTACCGGACTCTAAGTCCGAGACGGTCACACTCTCCGATATTCCAGTAATTCGGGAATTTCCCGACTTATTTCCTGATGACATTACCGAGTTACCATCGAAGCACTTTGTTGAGTTCACAATTGATCTGGAACCAGGGACATCTCCACTATCCAAAGCTCCATATTGTATGTCACCCCTTGAGATGAAGGAGCTGAATTCTCAATTGGAAGAGCTGTTGGAGAAGGGCTATATTAGGCGTAGTGCGTCGCCATGGGGGGCTCCAGTATTATTTGTGAAGAAGAAGGATGGATCCTTCCGGCTGTGTATTGACTATCGTGAGCTGAATAAAGTGACGATCAAGAACAAGTACCCGTTGCCGCGAATTGATGACTTGCTAGATCAGCTGCAAGGAGCACGTGTGTTCTCCAAGATTGATCTTCGTTCTGGGTATCATCAATTACGGATTCGTGAGGAAGACATTCCGAAGAATGTTTTCCGGACTAGATACGGGCATTATGAGTTCGTAGTGATGCTCTTTGGTTTGACCAACGCACCAGCTGTGTTTATAGAGTTGATGAACAGATGTTTCCACGACTATTTGGATAAGTTTGTGGTGGTGTTTATCGATGATATTTTGATCTACTCTCCGAGCGAGGAAGCTAATGAGGAGCATCTGCGGACCGCATTGTCAGTGCTGCGACAACATCAGCTTTATGCTAAATTGTCCAAGTGTGACTTCTGGATCAAGCAAGTGACCTTCCTAGGTCATATCATATCTGAGGAGGGAGTGATGGTAGATCCTCAGAAAATCTCAGCAGTGAAGCATTGGGCGTAGCCGAAGAATGCGAAGGAAGTCCGAAGCTTTCTGGGACTAGTTGGATACTATAGGAGGTTTGTGGAAGGGTTCTCTAAACTTGCCCAGCCACTCACCTCTTTATTGAGGAAGTCTCAGAAATTCGTATGGAATGAGAAGTGCGAGCAGAGCTTCCAGGAACTGAAGAAACGGTTGACCACTGCACCGATTCTAGCATTGCCGAGAGATGGGGAAGGATATATTGTGTACAGTGATGCTTCCAAACAAGGTCTGGGTTGTGTGCTTATGCAGGATGGCAGGGTGATAGCATATGCTTCTAGGCAACTTAAGCAGTATGAGGAGAATTATCCAGTGCATGATCTGGAGCTAGCTGCTGTGGTCTTTGCTTTAAAGATTTGGTGACACTACCTCTACGGTGTTCGCTGCCAAATCTTCACGGACCATAAGAGCTTAAAATATGTTTTCACCCAAAAGGAGCTCAATATGCGTCAGAGGAGATGGCTGGAGCTCATCAAAGACTATGACATTGAACTTCTCTATCATCCGGGGAAGGCCAATGTTGTAGCGGATGCTTTGAGCCGAAAGTCTCAGCATGAGGCTATGATCTCATGTCTGACAGAGAGACCTGTTTTGCGCCAGGATTTGTTGAAGTTAGGTGTTGAGGTGTGGTTTGAGAAGAATCGTGGTCAGCTGTGTATGATGGAGGTGCAGTCAGATTTTTTAGAGAAGATTAAGGTAGCGCAGGTCGAAGATACCGCATTGGTGCGTTTGTGTACCGATTTCTTTGAAGGCAAGGCCCCAGGCTTTATTGTTCAGGAGGATGGCTCCTTATGGTTTGGGAAGAGGATTTGTGTTCCGGATGTTCAAGAGCTTAGACAGACCATACTCCATGAGGCTCATTCTTCTGCTTACTCTGTTCACCCAGGGTCGAGCAAGATGTACAAAGACCTCCGATGTGGCTATTGGTGGCCAGGGATGAAGTAGGACATAGCCGAGTTCATGGCTAGATGTTTGGTGTGTCAGCAGGTGAAGATTGAGCATCGTCGACCTGCTGGTACATTGCAACCTGCCGGAGTGGAAGTGGGAGCATATCTCAATGGACTTCGTTACAGGCTTACCTCGAGTCGAAGGGCAGAAAGACACCATTTGGGTGATATTGGATAGACTCACCAAATGTGCGCACTTTATTACAATCAGGAGTGATTGGAAGGTGCCGAAGTTAGCAAGGGTGTACATGAAGGAGATCGTCCGACTCCATGGTATCCCGAAGACCATTGTGTCAGACCGCGATGGGAGATTTATCTCCAAGTTTTGGAGAGAACTTCAGGGAGGCCTAGGGACGACCTTAAATTTCAGTACGTCATTCCATCCACAGACCGATGGCCAATCAGAACGCACTATTCAGACGTTAAAGGACATGTTGAGGGCATGTGTTATGGATAGACCAACCGATTGGGAGACCAACTTGAGTTTGATTGAGTTCACTTACAACAATAGCTGGCATGCATCGATCAAGATGGCTCCATTTGAGGCTCTGTATGGGCAGAAGTGCAGATCGCTAGTATGTTGGGATGAGGCAGCAGATGCACTCATTCTTGGGCCCGAGCTTCTAGAGGAGACTACCATGCAAGTAGGAGTGATCAGGCAGCGCATGTTGGCAGCTCAGTGCCGACAGAAGGCATATGCTGACGACAAGAGGAGGGACCTAGAATTCCAGGTCGGTGAGAAGTTATTTGTGAAGGTCTCGCCGACAAAAGGAGTGTTCCGGTTTGGGAAGCGTGGGAAGCTGAATCCTCGCTTTGTAGGACCATTTGAGATTCTCCAGAAGGTGGGCACAGTTGCTTATCGTTTAGCTTTGCCACCTACCGCTCATCCAGTGTATGACGTCTTCCACATTTCCTTACTCTGGAAGTACGTGCCTGATCCATCTCATGTCTTGAGCTATGAAGACATTGAGGTCCGTCCTATAGGAACCTATGAGGAGGAACCAGTTCGCATTCTAGAGCGGCGGGAGAAGCAGCTCAGGAATAAGGTTGTGCCTCTAGTAAAGGTGCTCTGGTCTAAGCACGGAACTGAGGCAATGACGTGGGAGACCGAAGTAGATATGAGAGAGAGTTTTCCTTATTTGTTCTCTGCTTAAGTTTCGGGACGAAACTTCTTTTTTGGGGGGAGATATGAAATACCCTCGTATTTCCGTTTATTTAATTTTAGAATTTAATTAAACAAAAGTCGGAATTTCTTCTTATTTCTATTATTTTAATGTGTCCAATTCGTAAAATAGTTACTTCACATTTTATAATGTGAAATGTGGGCAATTAATTTATTTAAATTATTTAAATAAATTAAAGTTTTACAAATAATATTTATATATTATTTATGGGTAAATTAGTGGGTAACTAGGTTTATATATATATGTGTGTATATTATTTATATATATGTACGTAAATAGTATATAATACATTTATATATATAAGTGTATACCTTATACACTTCGGCAAATTGTAAGCCGGCCCATTCCAAAGTGAAGTTGTCCAGCACCTCACAGAGCAGCTCGTCCCCAGCCCAAACCTGCGCACACGGGAGAAGAAGAGATCAGATTTTTTTTTAAAACAAATTCTATCTTTAACTATAGGATAACTAGTAATCTTTGGCCAGATTTTTCAACCTCAAATTCCTATCTTTAGGGGATCCGAATTAGGTCAAATTGAAGAGAATGTTGTATACTTTTATTCCAGTTAACCCTCTCGCCATCAACCTTTCTTATTCATTCCATACAAACCCACAAACAGCGACCGAAGAGCACAGAACACCAACTACCTCCGATCACTCTCGACCGCGATTCCGGCGACACCAGGGCTGAAGGCCGCCACCACTGGTCTCCTACAACACCCAGGCAACCAGCGTGAAGGGACGATAGCAGCAGATCACCGGGAGGTATCCGAAAACGCGATCTGAAGTTGCTGCAGAACAGTGTTCGACAAGCCTATTTCTGGCTTCGCCACCACCAGCACCGTGGTCCGACGCCAATGAAGCCGACTACATCAGAAAGCTTGCAACACCCTCTGTTGAACCCATCTGTCTTTTCCGTCATAACTTCTTTGAGGCGATCGCACCACATCCTCGAACTTGACTGGTGAGCAGTGTTTCTGTTGTGCAGAAAAACGTGTTTTATGTACGTTTTTCTTTCTTTCCTTCAATCCAAGGGCTGTTATCTGACCAAAACTATTCCTTTACAGATTCATATCATATCAAGGGATCATAGGCTCGAACCTTGGACGTTTCCGAGTCTCGTTAGGGTAAGATCCGCTCTATTCATCGCTAATTGTCGAGTTTCGAACAAGTATGCGATGTTTAATCTAACCTACCTACTGTTTTGGAACAGTTTACAACCTTTACAGCTACTGAGATTTTGTGAGACAGAATCGAGTTGTCTTTTGCGAAAAGCAAGGGTAAGTTTTGTACTTTTTAAAAGTTACGGTGCCGTTTCCGTAATTTTTGAGAAGTTACTAATACCCTATTTAAATATGTAAAATCTCAGGTCTGTTATCAAATTATTTTGCTCAACCACGAATAAGCATTTCGTCGGATTAAGGCAAGTAGTTTGGTTCAATAAGTGCATTTCTGCAATTTCGTGCCTTTTTCGCAATTATTGTCTTTTGTGTCCTTTATAAGTTTCATGCTATGAGTTTGTGGTAAATATGCAAGTTAGTTCAGTTTGTTGCTATTTATCAATTCCTTAATCTCACATAGCATGTCTACTCGGGTAATTATAATTTGATCCTATGGTTTGAGAAAATTACATTAAATGCCCGAACTTCCTAAAAAGCATGATTTGTCCATTTTGTTCCTTCATGCTAGTTAAGTATGGTATATTATTGGTTTTGAATATCCATGCTTGTCAGTTATATTATTTCGTGCACTTTATATATCTAAAGTGTACATTATGCCTTTTGTTCCTTCATGAAAGTAATTAATTAGTATATTGCTTTTTATTTGAAACTTCTATTCATGTGAAATTTATTTTAATCATTCGCTCCTTCAATTTACCTTTCAATTACAATAAGTGCTATGCCACTGATCAGTATATTGCACATGCTATGCCGTAGATTAGCCTGAATATTAGCAAATTGTAGGATTATACTCCCCCCGATCCAAAATATATATGTAGTTTGATTTTTTTTTTATAATCTAATACTTTTTACCAACAAATATTAAGTTGTAAAAAAATAATTTTAAAAAA
Source organism: Persicaria maculosa (assembly GCA_963922045.1). NCBI lineage: Eukaryota > Viridiplantae > Streptophyta > Magnoliopsida > Caryophyllales > Polygonaceae > Persicaria > Persicaria maculosa. The sequence continues at coordinate 20,837,621 of OY998258.1, forward strand.
GTTGATATTTTATATAGTTTTTACCTTCTTAAAATACGTATTGAAAAGTCAAACGACATATATTTTTGGATAGTAGATAGTAGTAAATTAGGATTATTAGCAAATAGTAGGATTATAGTAATTTAACTTTCAATTACTTTTCATTTGACGCTCCGCCACTAATTTATTTTAATCATTGATTTGCTTTTCATTTGAGAAAGTTGGGTTCTTTAATCTTGATGATAGGATTAGTATATTGCACAGTGCAATTCATGATAAATTTGGGTTCTTAAAGTTGGTTTTTTTAAGATTTAGATACGGTGTTATGTTGAAATTAATAAAATAGCCTTGGGGATGAGCTTCCCGGTTTGACCGGGTTATAAACCCTAAAAATATTATTATTAGTTTTTGTTAATGTTCGGCCCCCTCATTGTTAAGCTTGAGGTTCCGCCATTGGTAATCATGGATTGATATTTATACCGTTTGTGTTAGTATTATTATTGTTGTTGTTATTATTATTGTTATTATGATGTGTGTCTTAAATAATGGAAAAAGGGTAAAGTCGGGTCAAGGTTCGGTTATACCTTGCTCTATAAACGTCTCATGAGATGCCCCTTCGAAATTGCAAATCTCTCAAATGGGTACATCTTGATGCGGGTAAAGCTGGCCTTCTGTGGGTCAAACAACGATCTTGATCCAGGCGACGACTCGAGGACGAGTCGATTTCATATGGAGGAGAATGATGTCATCCTCAAGCGGAAGAAGAAGGCTCCAACCTTGGGAGTCGTTGAAGAAACGACGTTAATTATTTTATTATTTATATTTCTTATTTTATATATATATATATTCTATTTTTAGTAACTCCTATGTTAGTTGGAGTCTAATTATAGAATTGCTTATTTTTAGTATTTCTTAGTTAGATTAAATAAGATGGTTAGGAGAGTCTATCTTTAGGCTTTCTTAATTATCATATTTTATTATTTCATATATTAGGATTTTAGATTATGTTTTATCTTCTAGGTTTATTTATCTTTAGGATTAAAATTCTATCTTTATAAACCTAAATTCTATGTTGCACGGTAGAATTGGTTCTTAGGTTTTCTATTTAAACATTGTAGTTCTATTGAATTAGATCAGATTGAATAGAATTGAGGAACCCCTTTATGGATTAAAGGGTTCTTCGATTATCAATCCCAAAAGCTATCCGGTTCTTATGTTATTGTTACATACAGCATTCATCCAAACTCACTCACCCCCATCACGTTCGTTCTTCATCTTCACCGAAACAAACACAACCTAAGACCTAGTCAGGATCGTTACATCAAGGAAGGAGACGAGCGCTTGGTGTCATCGGCGTCGGCTTCCCGGTGCTCGGCGCCTAGCGTCCGGAGCGCTTTCATCCCAGCGGCATCGCTCGTAGGCTCCATCGGCGCCTCGGGATCGCTCGCAGCGCTCGCCTTCGGTCGCCAGTCTGCGTTCGCGGGTCATCGACTTCGCGCCCAGTGAGTTCTTCCGGCTCCTAGCATCTGACCTCCGCTCCCAGCGAGAAAGGTCCCTGAGACGCCCTGCTCCGAGGTTCCCGGATCCGCCCTTGCACGCTACAGACCTCGCGCACTCCCGACCAACCATCGCGCACTCGCTGGCCTCGCTTTCTTGTTTCCCTTCGTTGCTAATTTGTTTAGTTTAAATCTAGTTAAGAACGTTGTTAATTTCTTTAAGTTAAGAACTGTTACTTTTGTTTAGTTTTAATTTAGTTAAGGTAAACCGTAGCTTATTTTGTTAATAATTAGTTAGTTAATTTGTGTCAATTCACGGAATACGAAGAGCATAAGCAAGATCGTCCTTTTAGTTTAGCAATTGGCCGGCCTAGCCAATTGCTATACATCACATCTACCTAAGGGTAGTAGGTCATCCGCCCAGTATATGCGGTCGAGGCCGGTATCACTTGTCCTAATTAAACGATAATGTTGTGTATAGTGTGTTATTACTATTATTGTGTTGTACATTACTTACTAATAGGTGACCCACTTTCAGTGACGTTATATCATATTCTTTCCGTACTCGGAATATGATTCTCTAGGATCTCCGGATCCGCATCCCATTCAAACACTCGGTCCTTTTGGATCATCCTGTTATTTTATTTTATTTTAATCAAATGAGTCAGATTCCACATAAACACTTACTCCTAATTCACATTTTAGTCTACAATCACCAATACCCTTTTATGGTCAATGGGTGGTAGACGGAGTCTTGAACATTTTACTTTCTGCTACTTGGTAGTCGTAAAAAGACTAACCGTCCTATTTTTCTCCTTTGGACGCTTGGGGTCCCTGGTCTGCATACTACACCTCAGCCGTCGATCCGCAGGTTTAGGTAAACGGTCTTGAGGCGCTGAAGAATAAAAGATTTCATTGTTTTCAGTTTTATTGTGTTTTTGAATTAAGGTACAAACTTTTAGAATTTATGGGATTTATTTTTTTCATTCCGCTGCTATTATTTCATTATTTCAGTTATTGTATTTGGACCCCTTTGTTTTGGGTAACTTATTTTATTTAGAACATTATTTTATATTTAAGTCTTCCGCTGATTTAATATTGTATGTTATTATCTTGTTTATGGGAGCATGGTTGCATGTCCCTATAAGCCTAAGGCGGTTACCAAGACATTAAAGTCTGCGTAATTGTTGGTGCTGCAACATCTCTTCAGTGTATTAAGAAGGGGTGTTACAATTCCGTCAAATTATAATGATGGCCTCCTTGTGATTTCATGACATGCTATATTGGTATAATTTAGCATGACTTGCCTGTAACCTTGCATGGTTGCACTTATGAGTGGATGTATGTGTCGTATGTATTGAATTCCCATGATTACTGTCTCCCTATGAACTAGGTCCATGATAGTGTGGCCAACTCTCATTGCATGTTTAACACGTGAACCAGATGACTTAGCATCCAGATTAACCTAATTGGACCTCGTATGATTGTGTGACGTCCTAGTTTACTATGCGAATATGGATGTATGTGACGAGATAGTTGCTATACCAACCCTGCATGAACTGACCATACCCTTAGCATGATTTTTATGGTACATCTTAGCATGCTTTCCGTAATATTATGACTTGCTTAATTGTGTATCTAAATGAGTGATAAGTCGTGCATATGATATCCTGTGATGTTTGCTAGATCTTGCATAACTTATGCCATATATGTCCCATGTCAGTCTGTGCATACATGTTCTTAGTCTCTCAAGCATGATTGTTGAATGAAATGATAGGTTGCTAGCTTGTTCTGCGCACATATAAAGATGATTATATGAACATGTTATGAATTCATAAATCGATATTCCTTGAGATAGGTGCATACTAGTGTGAAATAATGTGATGATATCTCTTGATTTTTATGTGTTTGCGTGCCACAATCATAAGGGCATCGTTGTAACTCTCGGGTTGTGATCTTCTACTTGGTCTCGTCGTCCCTAGTCCTGGTCCACGTCTGAACTCTTAAGGAAGCTATGTTGTCCGCCCTTGTCTCTCCCCTATCTCCGTAATTTCTAACCCTTATGATCCTTCGATGAGCGCCGATATGCAAGAAAGGACCGACGGCCAAGTGGCTCCGGAGCAGCGCAATGGAAGTGGATGGGTCCATGACCCCTAGGCCCCAGGAACAACGTCACCGATGGAAAAAAGGACGAATATGCTTCAAAGATGACAGTCGTGAATAGGTTCCTCCCAGCTGACACGAGAAAGGGCATTCTTAATTAAAATCGTGGATCCTTCTATACTAATCGAAATTGATGTTGTGCGATAGACCTAGAGCTGACATAATTGAATGTGTGATGACGGATGTGCTGAACTGGTAGCAATGATTGCCTGACTAACTTGTTTCTATGATGATGTCCCTTGGTGCTTGGTATGCTGACTTGCTGATGAGTAGATTATCGGTTATATACATGGTAGTGCTTTCTTCTTGAGCTTGATTCGTGAGATTCTTCGGTGAGACGGGTCGGAAAGTGGCAGGTGGATTGGGTCTTCAGATTGGGTCTTTGGTTGTGTGAGATGGGGTGCAGGAAGGATGCGTTCGCTTGGGTAGAGTCGAGTGAGTTGGGATGTGTCGAAGATAGTGGTCCGTGAGTATAGATGAGCTTCCAGGTAGGTCTTAGGTGGGGAGTGGGGCTAGTATGGTGAGATTTTGAGGGAGATGTCCTAGCTAGAAGTGTCGGTAGGTAGTAGTTGCGCAGTGTGAGCGTTTAGGATAGGAGGGTAGCGGTTGTGGTCTAGACTAGTGCCATGAGGGTGAACTTTGGAGTGAGTGTGAGTATAGGCAGTTGGCGTAGTTCTAGAGGTGGATGAGAGAGATAGGAGTGGATCGGGAGGATTCTTGAGGTGAAGTGTTGTGAGGCGGGTTAGTATGCCTAGGTAAGAATGTCTAAATAGTTTAGGAGCGAATCGTGGGCGGCATTGAGGATGATCGGTTGAGTAATGTCTAAGGAACCGTAGAATTGGGGACTAGGTTCTATATGCGGTGATTGGGAGCGGTTGTTGGTAAAGGATGAGGTTGAGGAAGTACTAAGGAAGAGTAGCATAAGATTTCTTGGGAAATCATTGGTCTTGGATGTTAGGTTGTTCATATCAGGTTGTACGTGTAATGAGTATTGGGGTTGTCTAGGTAGGATTGGCAATGCTTGGAGAAATCATGAGGAAAGGATTTCTAGATGCAATGTTGGAGGAAATTTAGTATCATGAAAGAGTCGAGGTTGATGTGGGGAGATTATTGTTGCTATTGAGGTATTTAAAGTGTAAGATGAATCTTCGAGGAAGACGGGTAGCTAAGCAAGGATGTCGTTGAGATTTTAGTGAGACTGTGGGCTTGAGATTGAGATAGGGGGATTTTGAGCATGGATTTGGGAACTAGGAAAGTAGAAGGTATTGAGGACGCTAGAGGATAAGAGATTTTAGAAGGTTGGTGAAGTTGTGGTACTTAGGAAATTCGGACGAGGATGTCATAGGAGTTCAGTGGGGATTCTATCGGTTGGAAAATCGTGGGAGAATTGGTCGAGTTGCGATGTTATGGGTAATTCGAGCTAGGGTGACATAAGGTTTCGTTGGGAATAATGGTCGTGGCTAAGGAGTGGTAACTTGAGGTAAATTCGGATAATGATGGGGAGAGGATCGTAGGTCAGCTTGAGGAGTCATGAGTGGTTCAGGTTTCGTGAGTTCTGGAATGGGATGAGTAGGTAAAATCAGTGGTTGGTCTTTGAGGATAGGCATTGGTGATGAGGGAATTTTGTGATTTGGGAACTCCGAGAGATAGTTTTAAATGGTCGAATGGAAGGTAGGACTTGAGATCGGGACGTCGAAGTAGATTGGCCCTTAGATGGCTTGTTGGCATAGGAGTTGGAATACTTAGTAGTTGGTTTGGGTAATTGGCCTTGATTGCGGGTAGTTATGAGGCTAGAAAGGTAGTATGTGAGCGAGATGCAATGGTGTCTAGAACTAGTAGTGGTTTGAGTTGGTAGACCTTGATGAATTTGATCTTAATAGAAGAGCTGATGGGTAGTGGCCGTGTCTTGTCATGATTGGTAGTTATAGGCAGGTTCTCTTGAAAATGTGATATATCGTATGCTTTACTTGGGGCTGAATGTGGGGCGAATTATATGCTATAGACAATGTTGATTCTATAATGTATTGTCGTTGACAATAGTGAACTATTAGTACTAACATAGTTATCCCCTGAACACGATGGAATGCTAGTGTATGAAAGTACTTATTTGCCTCTAATGCGATGACGTTTGGCAGTAAAATGAGTATGATGTGCTTACCTGATTGATATGATCTGCTTATCTGTTTGATATGATGTGCTTATCTAATTGATACGGTGTGTAACTTCTGTGAGATGATGTGATAACTGCTACTATGAACGATACGATTGCTATGTTGAACAACTACTATGATATATGATGCCTTGAATTGGAATTTCTAGGATTATAGAACCAAACTGATGACATTTGATTCTAACTTGGAACTTAGGAAGAGAATATGGGATTAGCCCTTAGAGGTAGAGGTGGATGGTAGGATGAACTGAGAAGTTGGAAATGATTTTGACTAACGTCGAACTTGAAATTTTGAATGGTGTTTCAAAAGAGATTAACTTGGATTTTAAGAAACTAATGTGACACTAGTTTTCGTTATAATGCCCCACGAAGTGGATACAATAAATTGAGTTATGATATGGCCAAGAAGTCAAAGTAAGGATGTGGTAGGGGCCCATATTACATTCTTGCTACGGTCTATAAGGAATATTATGATCACGGCAACGGCACTGTGAGGATCTCATATGGGCACTTATGAGGTGCTTACGGGATCAATGACTTGATCCTTGGACTCACCAATTTCAAACTTCATCTCCTGTTTTAAAATGATTTTAGTCTCGATGACGAGACTTGTTTTTAGAGGTGGATGATGTAAAGGCTCGGATTTTTAAATCCTAATTTTCCGGAAAAAGAGAATTAAAAATGAAATTAAATCGGTTTTAAAACTCGTTTAGCGAATTCCGACCGGAATATAAATTTAACGAACAATTTCCGTCTGTTTACCTCGGGAATTAAAATAAATAGGGGATGGAGATATCCTTGTCGATTTTAAAAATATAATTGATCGAGTAAGCGAGAGTCGGAGAAACTAACATTCAGGAACTAATTTCGGATTTCAAAATTTGCGTATTCAGGATTTATTTTCGAGTATTTGTTAACCAATTTCACACACAATTCTCACCAACTCCCTCACCTCATCTTACCCTGCAAACTGAACCCCTCTCCCCATCAATTCCAGCCACCATCACGCTATCCTGCTATCTCCTTCACTCCATCTCCGTCACACTTCACCATCACCATCTCAACTCACCATTCTGCTCCCTCATTCACGCTAGCACCATTACCAACATCACCGTTGTCCAGCTTTCACCTCCCCTGTTCCCCGTCTCCGGAAGCAGCAGCTTCGACCACCACCACGCCTGAGCACCACTAGTGGCAGCCCCAAGCTCCCCGCCCCCTGTTTTCCCGTGCCCAGGACCCTCGGTTCCACCTTTGTCCCTCCTTGTTCCTTGAAGAGAAGCAGCAACAGCACCATGAGTCCCCTCCACCGACGTCCAGCGCCACCCCAGGGCCGCCCAGGAGCCACCAGCGCCGCCCAGGAGCCATCGGACCGTCGTTTCCCCTGTTTAGCTTGAGCCACATTCCGATCGGACGAGCCATCGCGAGCCACCGACGAAGCCCTGAACTCCGATCGAGAGCTCCGAAGTCGTGAAAAATCCACCTCGCTGAGCTTCGTTCTTCCCTTTCCTTTGTCCAGTTTTCGTTGTTCGATTCGTGAGGTCGAGGCGAGCAAGAGTGTATGTGAGCTGAGTGTGAGTAGTCGGGTGGGCTCGAGACCTCCGGCGAGAGCGTTCGAATTGGCGAGGAGCGAGCGTCGTCCGGCGAGAGCGCAAGCGATTAGCAGGGACGACCAATGAGGCGCAGTAGAGCACGGGTGAGCCGAGGCGAGGCGGAGCTAGGCGCCGAACAACATCGAAGTAGGATGGCAGGAGGTGGAGTTCAAGCTCGACGCCGGCGGGAGTCCTCGGAGGATCAGTGGCGCAGGCGGGAGTCATTTTTGAAATCGGAATTGGAGGAAGAAGAAGGAGCGTGTGGGGCATGCCCAGTCAGCACCCGTGGGCCCCACCTCCTTGTTGTTGTTGTTGTTTGTCGTTAGATCCGGGTGGGATTATTTATATGAGTTCGGTTCGGGTCGGGTTTACCCATTTGTTTATTTAACTAATTAGCGTTATTTAAATTATTATATAATATTATATGAGGGTTTAAAAGAAAATATTATTTTGGGAGAATTACAAGGTTGGTTTATTAAATAAAAAATGGTTTGGATTTTAGGGGACTCAGAAATATTTTATAAATGGTGTTTAAAATATCTATAATATTATTTAGAATTAAAATAAATTATTAAGACTCATCGTTTTAAAAAGAGAATTTAGGAAATGAATTTCAAGATCGGAAAGTAAGTTAATAAATAAATTAAAAAAGGAATTTAGCGAGTATTTTCAAGGGTCGGAATTCTTAACTATTTAATTCGGATTTGAAACGGTTTTGAAACTAACATGAGAATAAAACTTATTCGATGACTAACTAGCATGATAATATGATCGTTTGACTAACAGTGTGATATGTGTGACTAATAGCATGACTTGTGGTGAATTATTATAAGGGGTTAAATGTTGGATAATTATGACAAGGTAGTAGGATTTTATATCACAAATTATGTCTTATGGTTTTGATGAACCGTTGAGGTATATGTGGAAATGATGTATATGAAAATGCGGAATTGGTTGAATGATTTATGGAGAACGATGTGATCTTGTGGAGCGGATGATGTGATGAAATGATTTTCATAATGTGTACTTGTTCTAATTCTATTGATTGAGGTGTGCTTGAGTGCTTAAGAGTTGGATGTGGACTTATGTATATTTCATTATGTACTAGGTGATACTCTGTGACCGTGACTATTGTGTGCTGGATCCTTCTTTTGCTGATCTTCTAGCCAGGTAAGTCCTCCGGGGCTTACTCAGTAACCAGTACCTCCTGCCTGATGTGTCATATAGTATGTAGGTGTTGCATATGCATAAAAGCATGTCATGTAGTATCATGCTTAGGAATTGCACTTACGAATGAGCATTCTTATTTTGTATGCGTTTGAATACAGAACGACCGTTGTTTGTGAGTCCTTGCTAGGGTCATAGGACAACCTAGTCCCATCGGGTTTCGTCCTGAGTCATTCGAGTCGTTGGAACACCTTTACTATTATCAGCATTATTATTTTCTTTTCGCAAGATCCACGATATGATGATGAGATTTAAGATGATATGGAATCGAACTGGCCAGTCTCCACCCTGCCAGGAAGGGGGGTGGTGGTAGAAGAGGGATATACCACTTGGTATTCTTTGTTAAGGCCTTACTTAATATTCTGCACATATGAATTAGGAACATGATAGTGTGGTTAATATTCCAGTACTGCATGAAGGCATCCTTTATTTTAGATATAGGCGTATTATATGTCCTCAGCGCGGTCAGAGGACCCGCGGGCGGACTCTTGGCCTGACTTGGTGGTATAGTTTCAGGTACCCGATACACTGCTTGATTTTGTGCTGTTATGACGGGGTCTATTCATATGGCGGAGAGTGAGCGTTTGAAACCTGACTTCACCAGATTCATGCTTTTGGGATTTCTCCCTACTTATACTCTGTTTTGACCCGGCTCTGTCGTGGCACTGGTTGTATCATTTTCAGAGCATATGCCCTTTGCATGATAAAGGATTTTCCGCGTTGTACACTTAGGACAGGTTCAGGGGTTACCCCGGGGTCTCCAATGGACCTTCCGGATTTGGGTGCAAAATCCCACTTTAAACTACAAATCTTCGGTTTTAAACCTTCAACCTGTACTCGGGGCGCAAGATCCCAACGAGAGGTTTCATCCCTCGAAACGTAACTCGGGAATCATAATCCCGGGCCGTTACAAATGCAAGTATTCATGAGTTAATGAAACTTATCAGTGACGACGCCGGGTCGTAGATTCCGGCGAGGTCCCCTACTCTTCCCCTTTTTTTTTCTCTTCCTTCGATCGAGCAGTGACGACGCCGGGTTGAAGACGGGACTCCTTTTCCTCTATTTCTGAGATGATGGGCCTAATTTTCCGGGTTGTTGGGCGGGTTCGGATTCCGGTCTTGGATTCCCTCTTTTTTTTTTTTTCTTTCTGGGTTTAGATCCGGAATCAGAGAGAGAGTTGGGGCGGGTATGGGCTGAGTGTTGGGTAGGCCGGATCTGTTTCCATATTCCGGGACTTCTTTCTTTCATTTCGGGTATGGGCTTCAGTCCGAGATTATACCTTTGGGCCTGCTGGATGTGTTTCTAAATTGATTTGTCTTATGTTATATTATATGAGTTTTTTTTTTGGTGACGTGGGGGTTCCGAGGTTGTCGACTAATCCCCTACGGGTTTGAGCCCTAGCCTGCAAAGAACGCGAACCAGGCAAGCCAGGCGGCAAGCCACCAGGCAGGCTCACCCAAGCCAATGAAGGCTTGAGTACCCACTAATTACACAAAGTGTAAATAATGGGATTTGAACCCTTCACCTCTTGCAAGGGTTACCTCTCCCTTACCACTAGGACAAGGGGTTATTGGTATGTTATATGATATGAGTTATTTTGTGGTTGTGAGATTATCATTTTATTATACTAATATGATTTTGTGTTGAATATATATATTTTTTGGAAATTATTATATATATTATTATGACATTATGTGTTGTTTTTAACATATGATTTTGGAAATGGTAAAGTAAATTGGTATTGTTGTTTTATACATGTGGGATAGTAAGATGGATTTGTTTTTGGTGAATTCTTATATTTTAAATATGATTGGAGTATGTTATTAGATGTTGTTATAAATGGGGATTTAAAGTGATTCGTCGGGTTTTATTTATAAATGGGGTTTGTAAAGATGGATTTATTTTGGAAATGTTTATCAATGTATTAAATTACTTGAAACATTAAAGTCAAGGTTTTGAAATAAAATGTCGGAGTTATTTATATAATATGATTTGGAGAGATTGGTTTTAAGGTTTAAATGTTTAATGTTGAGATTGGGTTAAGTATGATTTTAAAAGAATTGTTGATTTTCTGAGTTGCTTTAACTTGAGATTTAAGAATTTGGAAAACTTTGGGAAAATGATTTACTTGATTTAACTCGGTGAATTTATTGTTGAATTCTACTTAAGAATTATGTGAATTTTAAATAAGATATAAAATGTTATATGATGATGCAAGATGAGATGATAGATGAGATGATGGATGAGATATTATATGTCGAAATGAGATGAGCATGAAATGATATTTGATGAGATAAGACGGAATGATCGGAAATGAGCTATGTGAATCTATGTGTGATAGTTAGGGGCGCCTTGTGTGACTTAGACTTATGCATATTGGTATATTTGCTAGGTGATTTGTGATCTGTTGGGCATTGTTGCTATTGGTGTTGATTGCTTGGATTCTGCGCGCCTCCAGGTAAGTATCCTACTGGACTTACTCAGCAACCTGGACCTCATGCCTGATGTGTCATATAGTGTGTAGGTGTTGCATGGAAGTGTAGTTTCATGAAACCTTAAGACCGAGGAGTAACGGCCCCGACCTGACTCTACCAACACTTTACTTTACAATTTCACATTGCTTTTCGTTGATTGATACGTTTTACTTTAATTGATTACTTTTACTTTACAATTCAACTATATGATTCACATTGCTTTTCGATGATTGATATGTTTTATTTTGATTGGTTTGGATTCAATTGAGTTTCACTCGCAACAAACAATCCTCACAACATTACTACTTATTTACAACATTGATCACAACGAAATAAACAGAATGGATACATAAAAGAAACATATCCCTTTCTTAACCAATTAGCATGAATGAACAAAATAAATCATGCATTAATAAAAAGGTGGGTATCTATGTCATTATTTTATAGAGACGTTGAATAATAACATTACCCAACGTTGAATAATAACATTACCAAACGTTGAATAATAACATTACCCAATTATACTTGCCAAATCCAAACTAACGGATAAATAAATCACACAAACAGATGAATTGCAATTTATTTTATTTTATTTGGCAAGCATTCCAACGGAAAGAAACAACTATAGACACGAAAGGCACAAGTGAGCAGAAAGGCTCGGAAAGTCACTTGCCTCGATTTGGAGTTGTAAGCGTTAACGGTTGGTCGGACTCTAATTCCTTGATAGCTGCGAGTTAACGAGATTGGAAGCACTTTATGCCCAAACAAAAACATGGGTTAGAATCTGGAATTTTAAAAACTGAACAAGGGCATAACTTGGACGGAATAGAAAGTATGGGAGGTATTACGCAAATAACCTTCTTCAACCTTCAATCCGATACGCTCTTGTACAGCGCTTTCCCGGCGAGGCTCTGGCTTCACTTCGGCGAGCTCCTGGAGGCGGCACGGCTTACGGCGACGCACGAGGCAGACGACAAAGGACTCGTGGTGGCTGGGCGCTCCTCCGGGTGGCGGCTGGTGGCTCCGGCAACGGTGGACGACGGCTACCGAGTTTCTCCGGCGAGGGCATTCGAAATTGGGGGTTTTGGATTCGGCATGATTTTCTGAAAACTTTATGAGGGAAAACTTTGCTAGAGGCGTTTAAAATGCCATGGAACAGGTTGAGAGCTCGGAGATGGAGAGAAGTGGTGATTGTGTGCTTTGAAAGTGATCCCGAAAGGGGTATTTATAGGAGAAGGATTTGGGGACGGATTTGATTAAAATAAATCCATAAATTGCTTAGATAATCAGTCTTAACGCTATCTCGATCCTCAATTTGGTGAGATTCGGCCTGATTGGAGCGGATTGGGGTGATTTTCGAATTTGGGGATAAGTTCGTTCGGTTGCGGTTCTACCCCGAATCTCCAAATTGGTTACATAAATCTCATCTTCAACGTGTAGGGAACATTCTAGAAAAAAATCGTTGAGCTTCGGGCGAGATTTGAGGGAGGTAAAAATCACCCATTTCAAGCGCGTTTGAGCTGAACGTGGGAGAGGAAGAAGAAAGGTTTAGCCCACCCGATTCAACATTTTTTTAAAATCCGATTCGGTTCACCCAACCCAAAGAAAAACCGGTTTAGCCCTTACTTGTTTATAATATATGCATATATCTATATATCCGAATAAATTTTTATTAAAAACCCACACAATTTAAATAATGAACTAACAAAACATTTACTTAAGTACATTTTATTTTATATACAATATTTTCCTAAAATCTCATATTACTTATATTTTACGGAAATTAAAATAAGTTACACCTCTTTATTTGAAGAAAAATATGCAAACTTGTTTTAAAATAATATGACTTAAAATAAATAACTTATTTATTAAATTTCACTTAAATCAATAAAAAAATGAAATGTTTCAAAATAGTTACGAACTCTATATACATTTAATTTTCAAAAATCCTTATTAAGTTCAAAATAAAAGAACTTTTATATAAATATATATTTTCTTAAAACGAAATCCACAAAAATACTTTGGGGTATTTCAACACACCTCTCGGATCTTCTCCCCCGTTGTTGTGCTGATGGCGTTGACTACCTTTGTGACGTCCTCCGCCTCTCCCTCTTCTCCCACTCCAGCCTCTTAGGCGCCCTCTCTAGTTGTTTGTTCCCCTGCTGAGAGAGAGAAACTTCCAAAAAAAAAAAAAACTCATGAAACACCCTAAAACAATTGGTGTTGCCCACCCTAGCCCCTCAGATCCAAAGAAATTTGCCACCCCAGCCTCTCAAATCTGTTAAATCCAAACACAATACCTTAATCTCAACACCGGAGGGACCTTGAAGAAGAGAACCTTTTTTCTTCTTCAAAAAATCCCCTTTACTGGATCACTACAACCTCTTTACCACTACCCATCACAACCTCCAAACAAGCTTAACATTAACCTTCTAAGCACAAAATTTTCACAAATTTTTCATAAAATTAAACTTTTTCATGTTGGCCACGGATCTCTAGCTGGCGACCCAGATTCTTCAATTGACTTAAATCTAAACCCCTTATGAATCCCAAAATTAAAATCACTTTTCTACCTTCAAAAATCCACAAACAACCTTATTCTTTAAGCACAGTTTTTTTAATCAAATCTTCTTTAAAACTATTTTTTGTTTCTCAAAATTGTCTTTTTCGTAGCCTCAACTTTGAGATTAGCACCTCGGGTTTGGGGTTGGATGAGAGCTTTTCTTCCAACACCACAAGAATCTGTAGACAAGCTTGCTTGTTGTCGCATCTGAAATCATAGCCGCAACTGTTATTGCTTTCAAAGCCAGCTATGCAAAGGTCAACAAATCCCTCGGCTTGTATACAAGCCACCTAAGCCACCAGATTAGATATAAAGAAATGAGGGTGAGTCTATTTTTTAGATGTTTTACCTATAAATTTCTCTGTTATTGTAATCTTAGCTCTTAGCTTGTGTTTTTTTTTCTTTTTTTTTGACTGGCGACCCTCTGCGTATGGTCTATCAAGCCATCATTTAGATGACTTCAAAATCGCTTTGTCGATCTACTTCATGCGCGCCCACTGTAAAAAAAAGTGAAAAAAATATCATTTAACCAATCCATGTCCTCTGCAACCTTCGGTGCTCCCTACAGTGCATCATAAAATTATTTCGGGTATAAATAAACATTCAAAAAAAAATTTAATTTTTTTTTTAGATTCTACACCCTTATATTGATATGTTTATAAAATTTAATTATGAAAATCCATGTTTTAAATATATAGATAATTAAAATATCGATTATTCTAGAAAATAATTTTTATTATTTTTTAAAATATGAATTTTCCTAATAAAATTTTATAAATATAAGGATATAGACTCTAGAAATATTTTTTAAATCTTTTCAATGTCTATTTATACCCAAAATAATTATGTGAAACACCAAAGGGATTGTCATAGGGTTAGAGGATCCGAACTGTCATTTAACTACGGGTGTGTTTGGATTCCAATGCATTAGGGTTACAATGCAATTATAATTATAAACACTTGAATAGTATTTGGTTAATTGTTTTTCAATGTATTTAAAATAACATAAATTTTTTAAAAAATATTTTAAAAATTGTGTTCATTAATTATTTAAGTTTAGAATGTAATTATAAAATTAATGCAATAATTAATATTTTATTAACACAATTTATAAGGTATTTTATTTAAAATTTACAGTATTTTAAACACATTATAAAATTGTGTAACCAAACCCTCTTTAATATTGGAATCCAAACACACCCTAGATTTGATTGAAAAAAAAATGTATTATGTGAGGACCCCATTACGCGCGCCCTATATAGAGAGCTGCCTATACACAACTCTCTCCCACATCATTGGCTACAAACGGCTTGCCAAACAAATAGACCGGCAAGCTTTTGGGCAAAAAATTATTTCAGAAAACAAAATTAAAGGGGGTTTCTTTTCCCCTTGTTCTTCCCTTATGGCTACATCCCTCCAAAACACTCAGTTCCGGCTCGCTCAGGTCGGCAACCTCAATGGGGTTATCCGGCCGTTCCCTGCAGATTCAGGCATCCAGAACGGCAACCTCCACAAACTCTCCCAACAGAATTCATACGAATACAGCTATGATTCTGATGACGACGACGACGAAAACCCCGATTGGACGGAGGAGATCAAAAGGGCGAGCAGCGAATTGGAGCCGTCGATCCACGACCACCGCGACGAGGCGACATCGGACAACTGGATCGAGCGGAACCCGACCATGATCCGGCTGACGGGGAAGCATCCGTTCAACTCGGAGCCACCTCTGAACCGCCTGATGCAGTCCGGGTTCATCACTCCAGTCCCGCTACACTACGTCCGAAACCACGGGGCCGTGCCGAAAGCCAAGTGGGAGGACTGGAAGGTTGAGGTGACCGGCCTCGTCCGCCGCCCACGGAGCTTCACCATGGACCAGCTAACAACAGAATTCGACCATCGGGAGTTCCCGGTCACCCTGGTGTGCGCCGGGAACCGGAGGAAGGAGCAGAACATGGTGAGGCAGTCGATCGGGTTCAACTGGGGGGCGGCGGGGACGTCGACGTCGGTGTGGGGCGGCGTGGCCCTCCACGACGTCCTCAAGAGGTGTGGGATAATGAGCGGGAGGGGACTCCACGTGTGCTTCGAGGGGATCGAGGATCTGCCCGGAGGAGGAGGAGGGGGTTCCAAGTACGGGACCAGCTTGAAGGTGGAGGTGGCCATGGATCCAGCAAGGGATGTTATATTGGCGTACACACAGAACGGGGAGAGGTTGAAGCCTGACCATGGATTCCCAGTCAGGATGATCATCCCGGGTTTCATCGGCGGGAGAATGGTCAAGTGGTTGAAGAGGATAGTTGTTACCACAAACGAGTCCGACAACTACTACCATTACAAGGATAACCGTGTGCTTCCATCACATGTCGATGCCGAGCTTGCCAATGCTCAAGGTAAAAGTGTACGTGAAAAAAGAATTTATTACATTGGAAAGAATATTAATTAAATAAGTTTTTAAAGTATCAACATTAGCTAGATCTAGATCTTGTGTAATACTTCATTATTTAGGTTATAAATCTATATTAAACTTTTTTTAAATATTATACTCCAATCGATCCAAAATCTATGTCCTTTGACTTTTAAGAACGTATTTTAAGGAGCTAAAAACTATATAATATATTAACTTTATTATTAATATTTTTTTACAATTTAATATATTTGTTGGTAAGAAGTATTAAATTGTAAAAAAATAATAAAAAAGTTAATATACATATATATTATATAATTTTTTGCTTTTTAAAATACGTGTTAAAAAGTCAAACGACATGTATTTTGGATCGGAGGGAGTGTTTTTTAACAACTTAAAAAGCTTATCATAAAATAAAATTTCCTAAATTTTGAGATCGATGGAAGTAATAGTAGTTATATTAGTATATGTTTAAAAAATTTATATAAATAAAAGGTGTAATATATATTTGTAATATGATTTTAGAAATTTTTTAAAAGATGATATTTTTATCAAATTTTTTGTAAACATATATCAAAAGTTCTTTAAAATATTAATAAAATTTTTGAAATTTTAATTATTATAGATTTATAACTTGAATAATCATGTGTTACAAGAAAGGATTTCTATAAATGGCATAAAAATTCGTGGTAGATGAAGAAAATTTGGGGCGACGGCATAGATTCTATGCAGTCGCCGCTGTACATAAATAAGACAATAAAAATTTGTGGTGGGTGAAGAAAATTCTATAAATGGCATATATATATATATATATATATATATTAGCCACCCAAAGTTAATAAGTAGATAAAGAATATCCTGTAGGTACAATCTGTACGTTTAGGTTGTTTGCTACATTTAGTGTGCATATATATGTGAATGTTATAGATAGAGGAACAATAATTGTAATTAATGGTGTGTACGCACGTTATATATATGTAAATGGCAGGATGGTGGTATAAGGAAGAATACATAATAAACGAACTCAACATAAATTCGGTGATAACAACGCCTTGTCATGACGAGATATTGCCCATCAATCCTTGGACCACTCTCAAGCCCTATACTTTGAGAGGCTACGCTTATTCTGGTTAGTTTTCACTACTATCTTACGCACCGCACCGCACCTTCCATCTATATTTATGAGCTCCTTGGCTCTCTCATTTTGGAATCTTTTGTTATTATTAGTTAATGGAGTTTTCAAATGTGGGTCCATTTATATACATTATATGTAAATTAACATTGAAAAAAAAATTAATTTTTAAAAAAGTGTTTTTCCCCCTACTTTAAATACATTGTTCTTAGGGTCAATATATTAATCTTTATTGGCACCCAATTGACGACTCAAGGTAATTGGGGAGATCCATCGACAAGTTAATTAGTGATCAAGGTGAAGAAGGGGATCAAAGAAATTTTGAGGATTTGGGTTTTCAAGTTAGCATGGGGTTTTGGGTTGAATTGGGTGGGGTATTTTGGTCAGAAAAACAAGAGAGGGACTTTTAGCTATTTTAGGCTCAATGATGGATATTTGATTAATTAGGGTGTCTAGTCCTAATTTTCTCATTTTTTAAATCATTATTAAAAAGAATGTAGGAATATTTAATGATATTTGAAAGTAAATGGAGGAAGTATATGTATAAGTATATATTAAATTTTAAAAAAATATTTTATACTTATTATTAATCAATACTCCCTCCGTTCAACAAAACTTGTCGTTTACTATTCATGCACGCTTTTTTAGAATGATAAAAACAATATAAAATATTCATTTTTTTTTAAAAAAATTTTAACAAGTTTGTACTTATTAATAATAACTACGAAATTGTTTAAAAAATTTATTTAAAATGTCGATATTTTATATAGTTTTTAACTCCTAAAAAAGCGTGCATGAATAGTAAAACGTCAAGTTTTGTTGAACGGAGGGAGTATAAAACTATAAAATTGATATTTTATATAATTTTAAGCTTTTTTAAGAAAAATATGATCCAAAATCAAACAACAAATACAATGAAGGGAGAGAGAGGAGAGAGGACGTAACAAATAGATCGACTTACTGTTGTACGTATTTAACACTCCCATCCATTTTGTAAAACATGTCCCTTTACAATTTATATATACACACTTTTTAAAAAGTTGAAAAAATAAATAAAAATATATACTATATTGTTCATTAAATTTTTTATGGTTCCATAGTTATTATCGATAATTTTATATAATTGTTATCATCTTAAAAAAAATATATATATATATATAAATAATAAATGATATTCTGGCTGTCCGTTCATGAAAACATGTTTTAAGATAATTAAGAAAGTAATAAAGAGTCATAGTGCGTAATACGGAATATGGAGTAAGGTTAAATTAGATAGTTCAGATACTCCTTCAAAATTGTGTTCAGAGTTACGTATGTTTTAAACGGGTATAATATAGATACCATAGGTTTATTGAGTGTAGATTCGGATCTCTAATTTGTAGTAATGTTGAATGAATGGTGGGAAAAAAATATGGGTCCGGATGGGAAGAGGACCACATGAAAGCGTACGTAGATCATGTGTGAGTAGTTAGTGTGTGGTTTGTAGATTCCCCTCCCGGCCGGTACGTGGATGAAATTATTATCCTAAATATAAATATTAAATAATATCCACCCTTTCCTACCAAGAAAAGGCATAAATATTCGCCCCATCCCACCCCACATAGCTTCAAAGGTCAGTGTCCCTCTCTATTCAAAGCTGTCAGCTGTGTGTGGCGACTCTCTCACAAACTCACAGCTACGCTACGCATTTTACTATGACTAACCTCCACCACCCTTTGGCCTTTTCTCACGGGAATCAACTTAATTACGGACTCACTACCTGTTTTTTTTTTATTATTATTATTCAGAAATGCATTTGCATTTGGAGACGTATAGTAATAATAAATTAATCACAATTATATATTCAATCCTAAGAAAAGTACTCGATATAAAGCAATCTAGGTAGGATATTTTACAAACTTTAATTAGTTGTATAAATTATTAATTTATGGTTAGGATGTAGCATATCCTCTTAATTAACTAATTCATTCAAATGAGTGTTGATCGTTTTTGGACGTTTTAAGACATTGACGGATGGAGTGAGGTGATTAATAAAAATAAAGTATGAAAAAATGAACTGGCATATATGTATTATGTATATGCAGGAGGAGGAAGGAAAGTGAGTCGGGTGGAGGTAACGATGGATGGAGGAGAGACATGGCAAGTATGTGAGGTGGACACTCAACAGAAACCAAACAAGTATGGAAAGTACTGGTGTTGGTGGTTCTGGTCTTTAGAGGTGGAGGTTCTAGATCTCCTTACTACCAAGGAAATCGCTGTACGTGCCTGGGATGAGTCCCTCAATACTCAACCCCAAAAACTCATCTGGAATCTCATGGTAACGTTCTTTCTCTCACTCTCATTTCACATTTTACTGCGTCCTTAATTAACTACTTGTCCAACTTTTAAGAGAGACCAATTGACAAATTAAAAACCGATTTATCTAAAATGACAACTTTTACTTAATAAAATCTTCACTTTTTTATTATTATTATTATTATTTCCATAAAACAACTTTAAGATTTTTTTTTTTAAAACGGAAAAGATTTAACAGAATGGAAGATCCCTTTCTTTTATTTATTTATACTAATCGGAGTGAAACTATATAGTACTATAAAGTTTGCTAGATAAGCCAAAAAATACCTCTTTATCAGAGAGGGTAACGTTATCATGGTCTTCCCACACCGGATTCCATACTTCTTGCAATAATATTCAAAGTGGCTCTCCACTCAAATAAAGAAAACAAAAGGCTCTCTTTGCATTCCAAACAGCATGGAAGTTTCACTTTATAGCCGCCGTCTACCCGCCTTTTTTATTGCTCACTCCTTTGACTAAAATAAAAAAATACTCCCTCCATTCAAAAATATATTGCCTTTTAGACTCGGACATGCGAATTAAGAAATCTATTTTACATAATTTTCCTCATCATTAGTATTAAAGGTTTAAAGTTAAAACCTTTGATTTTGGAAGTTGAAGAGTTTTCTTTAATTTTCCAAGATTTTTCTTTATTTTAACAAAGTAAAAAAATGTACTTTAGAGGTAATAACTACTACCTACACATCTAAAAGTCCATGTATTTCCGACAAAATTTCGAGGCCTAAAAGACAATGTATTTTTGGACGGAAGGAGTACTCAGTATCATCTGGAAATGAGCATTTCCTTTTCGACACACTTTTTTAAAAAAAAAAAATTCTATAAAATATTATTTTTTAATTTTTTTTTCATCATTTGATACTTAGTACTCCCTCCGTCCAAGAATACATGGTCTTTTAGGCTCATGCACGCTAATTAAGAAACCTATTTTGCATCTTAAATCTAATCATTATTATTAAAGGTTAAAATAGTAATTGGAAGTTCAAGGGTTTTCTTTAATTTTTCCAAGAGTTTTATTTAATTTTAACAAGTCAAAAGGTTGTAATTTTAGAGGTAATAATTACCTATACATCTAAAAGACCATGTATTTTTGACAAAGTTTCAAGGCCTAAAAGGTCATGTATTCTTAGACGGAGGGAGTATTTTGGATTGGAGGGATATTTTGATATTTTAGAAATATACATCAGGCTTAAGTATCGCTTCTACATTTAAATATCCATCAAATAATTTTTCCCCCCATCAGATTTATCATACACAAATTTAATTGGTTAAAATAAAATATTATTGATCAAATTTTACCTGCTAAAACATCAAATATTTCTGATCAGATGGAGTACTATATTAATAATTTATACATGATAATTATACATAGATGGTAAATGAGTAACAAGTTGCGCCGTCAACCCTTTCTGAATAGCAAAACCAATTCTTTTGAATACGACATCCATAGATCTAACTTCTAAGGGCCATAACATTACTATGCATAACCTTTTGGACTCGCTTGAGAAGCTCAACAGCATCATGTGCCAAAAAACCAAAGGTATCAAACGCAAACGGAACGAATACGTGTTGATTGTCAATACACGCTTTCTCATGTTTGACCACTTTAGCTGCGGCCGCTTTGAGAGCTGTATGTCCCACCGTGAATATTTCATTTCCCAAACTAACCAAAGGGAAAACTCCTGTCAAATCAACACATTTACTAACTATTGAGGGAACAATACTATATTATTTTAAAATTTTACATAGTTTCTAAGAAAATGGAAAAAAATATATTGTATACTATTCCCTTAATGTGACGTGGTAATAATTTGATAAATTAATATTATAAATTTAAATAAATGATTAGTAAAAGTTAGTATAAAATAAGAAAGGTAGAGTTCATAAAGCATAAATTTTAGAAAATTTTAGCATCTTCTTCATTCTCCTTTTTACTAATCATAGTTTTTCCTTTTATTATTATTTTTTTTCTTCTTTGTCTTTATCTCGATAAATCAATAATTGACGTGGTAATAACTTGTAAGAGTGATTTAAAATAGCTATATATGCTACTTTAAATGAGATTTAAAAAAAATTATGAAATTATTCTAAGATATTTTGATGGTACTATTTTTTGATTAAAGCAATATCGAGTATAAAAAGTTACTCCACTACCTTTTCGGCTTTTCCCTATTATTGCGAGAAAAGTCGTTTCTTTGACCAAATAGAAAAAATGAACGCATCAATAAAGTATACGGGCATTAGCCCGCCTTCAAGACCAAAAAAAAAAAAAAAGAAAAGAAAAAATGAACGCAAGTGGGATGTTATGTCAAGCATGATAAAAGACACATTATGTAAATTTAAAAGTTAAAATAATTGTAGCTATCTTTGGTAAAAGAGTCGTTGATATGAGTAATTAAATCGATGGGGTAAATAAAAGTGATATACAAATTAAATATATATTAATAAACTATTATGATATATTTGCTAAGTCTAGCTGATAGGATAGACGATGAAAACTTGTGGATAGATAATCAAAAACTCCAAAATGTTTGAATGACTGAATGAGTAACTATATTGTAAAACTAAACCGTAAAAGTTAATTAACTAAAATATTATATTTATTTCACTTAAAACTATATAATATAAAATTCAAAAGCCTCCAAAAGCTAGTTGATGCTGCTAACTAGAGCAAATGTTCTTTATTGAAAAAGAAAATTTATTAAATTCTATGAAAGTAATTTGGAATTACAGACAGACTGGAGTCCAAAAAACTAAGCAAGTCGGCAGATGGATAATATTTACAGACACCAACAATAAATAAATAAAATACTATAAATAAATTTCATCTAGAATACTATAATAAGTTTTAGAGTTGCTTAGTTTTATTCTGTTATAGAGAGTGGACATCTTGTACACCACACCTTTTCCTTTTTTTTTTAATTGTATGTTTGGCGATTTTCGTCAGTCAATTCGTCGACCTATCGAGAATCAGACCGGTCTGATCTCAAAATTTTGTTCTATCGAATTTTTTATTTTATTTTTTCTAATTACTTGTATAACTTTTAAATATTGTACTGACATAGTAGTGCAATTGTGAAAACAGGGAATGATGAACAACTGCTGGTTCAAAGTGAAAACCAACGTGTGCAAGCCCCACAAGGGCGAGATCGGCATCGTTTTCGAACACCCGACTCAAGCCGGTAACCAATCCCGCGGCTGGATGGGCCGTGAGCGCCACCAGGAGCTCTCCGACTCGGTCCCTACCCTCAAGAAGAGCGTCTCCACCCCCTTCATGAACACCGCCTCGAAGATGTTCCCTCTCTCGGAGGTGAAGAAGCACAACTCCCAGGACTCAGCCTGGATCATCGTCTTCGGCAACGTCTACGACTGCACCAAGTTCCTCAAGGACCACCCCGGCGGGGCCGACTCCATCCTCATCAACGCCGGCACCGACTGCACCGAGGAGTTCGAAGCCATCCACTCCGAGAAGGCCAAGAAGCTCCTCGAGGAGTACCGGATAGGGGAGCTCCTCACCACCGGCTCCGGCTACACCTCCTCCGACTCGACAGCGTCGTCTCCGAACACGTCGGTGCACGGCGCAACCAACACCCTTCGCCTCCTCGCACCTATAAAGGAGATCGTTGCGTTGAACCCACGGGAGAAGATCCCTTGCAAGTTGATCGAGAAGATCGACATCTCCCACGACGTTCGAAAATTCAGGTTCGGTTTGCCGTCGGATGATCAGATCTTAGGGCTCCCCATCGGCAAGCACATCTTTGTGTGCGCCACCATAGAAGGCAAGCTCTGTATGAGAGCCTACACGCCAACCACCACCAACGACGAGGTCGGATACTTTGATTTGGTGGTCAAGATATACTACAAGGGGCAGCACCCGAAGTTCCCAAACGGCGGGATGATGTCGCAGCACCTGGACTCGCTCCAAACAGGCGCGGTGGTGGAGGTGAAGGGGCCACTGGGCCACATCGAGTACACCGGCAAGGGACTATTCATGGTGAATGGCAAGGCTAAGAGTGCCAAGAAGCTCGCCATGATCGCCGGAGGCACTGGGATCACGCCCATGTACCAAGTAATGCAAGCTATCCTCAAGGATCCCGAGGATGAGACCGAGATTTACCTGGTCTATGCTAACCGAACAGAGGAGGATATACTGCTGAGAGACGACCTCGATGGGTGGGCCAACGAGTACCCAGAGAGGGTCAAGGTGTGGTATGTGGTGGAGAAGAGCATCGAGGATGAGTGGAAGTACGACACAGGGTTTGTGACCGAGAAGATCTTAAGGGACCATGTTCCGTTAGGGGGTGACAATGTGTTGGCCTTGACGTGTGGTCCACCGCCTATGATCCAGTTCGCGGTGCAGCCTAACTTGGAGAAGATGGGGTATGATATCAAGGATGAGCTTTTGGTGTTTTGAGTGCATTTGCAGGCATAAGTTGCCGCGATGGGGTCGGATTATTGGAGCAGGTAAGGAACTTAAGGTAATGCAAATACATCATTACTGTTACATTGTTGTTAAAATGTTGTTTCATATCTATAGGATTACAATGTATTCTTATTTGATTATATATTATGTATCTACGTTAAGGTATCGGCGATCATTCTATGGGCTATGGCGATGGTCTTGCCTAAGCATGATCGTAATATTGGGGTTGTAAAAGGGTATGTAAATATGTGATCCTCGATCAAGGGATATCAAATTTGTGGACTACCGGCGACGCAGGTTCTATGTAGTTGTATTATTCAAAAAAAAAAAAAAAAGGTTCTATGTAGTTGTATGTACATGCAATAAGACTAGTTGTTGAGGATAATTTTTGCTGGCAACGAGATTTGAACCTGACAAATGCTTAAAGAAATCTGTAATATGCAGAAGGAATGGGCTAGTGTTTACAAATTGGGCCGAAGGCCCATTACAAGCCTTATAAATTGGCCCATTACAAGGCTTATAAATTGCCCAAGTGTAAATACATGGAACAGGCAATGAAAAACTTTTCACCCTCCGATTTCTCTCTCTACTATCTTCTTCTTCATTGCCTCTTCCCTAACCTTTTGATTTTTCTTCATTCCTTGCTGGCTATGCTGGTTTGCCAATGAACCAAAGTCCGTGAGAAGTGGATGCATCTTCTAGGCTCAACTCAATACTTTCATGGCTTTTGGAAGGATGCATAGGGGGGGATACAACCTTGATGACCATTTTGCAGTTATACCATAGGTCTGACTCTTTTGTAAATTGATCATTTGATCACTTGAAAATACATTTACCTCTTAAAAAAAAATAAAAAAGTTTGAAGTAGGAATGTAAGCATGACGAAAAGTTTGAGTTGTGCTGTGGAAAATGGTGAAAACTTCAATTACATCTTGATCAGCCAACCAAACATCCCAAAAAACGTTAGAACCTTTGATGTGTTGGGTGGTGAAGACCACAAGATGTTCTCTGTACAAATTATAAGAGTCATAAATATTTTTGTAAGTCGAGTTCCACCGGGTGCACACATCTCGAGGGAAGTTATTTGGTTGTACTTGGTTTGCTTGACAAAACTGGTGTCATTGTTGTCGAAGTTTTTTGTTTCGCCAAAGTGCCTGCAAAACGTATTGAATTGATTCAACCAATTGTTGTAAATACTGTAAACCATCTTGAACACACAAGGTTAAAATATGAGGGGCGCAATACGTGTGAAAAAAATTCCCTCTGATTTGAGGTCGACAATATTGGATTAATTTCCGAATAGAGGCGATGTTTGGGGAGGCATTGTCAAAACCAATTGAAAAAACTCTTCACATCAATCTGTACTCGTGTAAAATGGTGAAAATCACATGAGCTATGTTGCGATCCGTGTGAGCTTTGTCAAAAATCCGAAATGCCAAAACTCGTTTATGTAAAACAAAATTTTCATGCAGGTAGAATTGTTGGGTTCCGTGGCCATGTCTAATCCTAGGGATGCAACAATACTTTTTGAGCTAACGTTATGACCTAGTCCCTAACGGAATTTTTATGCAGGTAGTGTTGCCGGATCGCCTGGCCTATACACAATAAGTTTGAGAATGTGTTTTGGAGGAATATGATCTTTTGTGCGAGTGAGAAATGTTAGAATTACTTTGTATAATTCGGACATAAAAAAAATACACTCAAAAGATAAAAGCCTAATTTACGTAATTAGAAAATTAATTCTTATATGTTAAGAGTTAATGAATATTAGAATAAATAATATATATCCGTTATATATTTATTTATCTAATATAATAAGATATAAGTTATCTCATTCCTATAAGACAATGACAAGGAGAAAAGACACTTATATTTAGTCAAATCCTAACAGTTTCTCTAGTCTCCACCTATAGAATACTCTCATCCGTTGAGAGAGTCTCCTTCTTTTCAAATGCTCTCTCATTGTGAATCTCTAACGAGATTTAAGACTATTGAGATCTACTCGATGATCGAATTCGAAGACAAGACGATATTAATTCCGCTTTCGCTATCGAATTCGAAAGCAAGACGATATTAATTCCGCTTTCTCTATTCAAAGTAATTCATTCATATAATGTGGATTAATCCTCCTATCAATATGTTCTCTCTCACGTTTTCACCTACCACAGTAGATGCACCCACACTTCTCTCTCTTGAATCCCTCCCTCTAGGGGTGTGCGTTACCGGGTATCCGACACGACACGGTTAACTGTATCGGATACCCGAAATCGTTTAAGACCAATATGCCGAACCGTGCACGAACCGCCAGGAACCAGGTATCCGACACGCTAAAGGTATCCGGATCCGTGTCGGATACCCGTGTTATCCGACACGATCCGTTATGGTTTTTTACCCTGGCCTTGTCACTGTGTTGCAGGCTTGCAGCAACAGGTGCTACTGCTGGTGGGAGGAGGGAGGAGTTTGGCTGGCGTCTGGGCTCGTCGTTGGTCAGGGCACGAGGTGGGACAACGCCGACGTGAGAAAGCGGTGGCTTCGGTACTTGATCGAGGTGGGGATGCGAGATTTGAGAAAGAAAGACGGAGGGAGGTAGTGGCGCTGGCTGGCTTCGGCTCTGATAAGCGTCGGTGGTCGATGCTTCAGATCTGAGCGAGAGGAGAATGCAGAATGGGAGGGATTGAACATGAACAGTCGGCATTGGTGGCCGGGGCTTCAGATCTGAGCGAGGAGGATGGAATTTGGAAGAAGGATTGAACACGAACAACAATTTCGAGCGAGGAGGATGGAATTTGGAAGGACGATTGAACACGAACAACAATGAGAGAATTTCGACGATGAGCAAAACTGCAAAATGGTTGAGATTAGGGTTGGGGATTTAAGAGGTCTGGAGAATGGAAAAATAAAATGCAACATATGGGAATCGAACTCGGATCTGATGAAAACAAAGCAAGTCAACCC
This sequence comes from Persicaria maculosa, assembly GCA_963922045.1. Lineage (NCBI taxonomy): Eukaryota > Viridiplantae > Streptophyta > Magnoliopsida > Caryophyllales > Polygonaceae > Persicaria > Persicaria maculosa. The sequence goes on from OY998258.1 coordinate 20,864,548, forward strand.
GCTTCCCTGGAACCAACTGACAGGCAGAACATTTTGTTACCTTGGGTATCCTATTTCACCTATTTGTACAAGTAATATACCTCCAGATATAAAAATTAAACGGTTCGTGTCGGGTATCCGACAAGAGGATTTGCCCGAACCATATCCAAACAATTTAATGCCGTGTTTTAGCGATTCGTGTCATTTTCATGTCATGTCTATTCGGTTTCGTGTTTTTTCGTGACGTGTTGTCGCGTTTTCGTGTCGGGTTTTTCTGCATACCCTACCTCCCTCTCCCACTTCCTCAGCTGACACATCCCCTCCCTCTCTAGCTCTAGGTAATCACCCCCTCTCTCCCAGTCTGACACAAATCAACCCACTACGTGCAATCTTCAGTGAAAAAAATTTACAAAAATGTCTCCCCAATGCAACTCAGCGAATGTCTAACATTTTTGCAATAGAAAAGATTCTTGGCATATTCATGCAAATTACCTTATTAATAGATTTATTTCTTTTTTTTTTCTTCCAAAAAAAAAAAAGGGAAGCAAATAAAATAGGAGCGAAAAGATAACGTTCACATAATGGGGATAGCTTTTGGCCATTGAAACCTTTCATTTCCTACCCAAACTCTGCGGCCAGGATTCAACTTCCTCAACGAACCACCTTCTCTCCTCTATACTCCCATATCCATCCATCCCCCTCTGTGACTGCATCCTCCTCTGTTTCACAGTGGAGAGTGGATAGATCATCATCAATTCATCATCGATCAGATCGATCGTTGCTACTACTACTATCCTACTGAGAGTAATTAAATTAATATCTAATGGCTTCGTCGTCGTCGTCCCTGACAGTCTCCCAATCCCTACTCTCCCACTCCCTCCAAAGCAGCAGATACGGAGGCGGGAGCATAACCCCAACCCAGCTGGGCCTCCCCAGAAATGCCGCTGCCTCCCGCACCCTCAGGGGTAGGCGCCTCCCTTCACGCTCCTCTGTTTTCGTTGTGAGGGCTGCCGCCGTTGAGACCCTCGACAAGGCCGGTACCGACCTCGTTGACAAGTCCGTCAACACCATCCGCTTCCTCGCCATCGACGCTGTCGAGAAGGCCAATTCCGGCCACCCTGGCCTCCCCATGGGCTGCGCTCCTATGGGCCACATTCTGTACGACGAGGTCATGCGGTATAACCCCAAAAACCCCTTCTGGTTCAACCGCGACCGCTTCGTCCTCTCCGCCGGCCATGGCTGTATGCTCCAGTACGCCCTCCTCCACCTAGCTGGCTATGACAGTGTCAAGGTCACTCCCATCTCCTCCTCAATTTCTATTTTTTTTTTAAAATTAATTCTTTATACATTATGCATATATACCATTCGAATTTCGAATTTGGAATTTGGATTACAGGAGGAAGATCTTAAGCAGTTCAGGCAATGGGGAAGCAAGACTCCCGGTCACCCTGAGAACTTCGAGACAATCGGAGTTGAAGTCACCACTGGTTAGCCTCTTTTCGATCTCTTCCATTTGTAACGAGAATGATAACATAAAAGAAAGACACAGAGATTTCCCTTAGTCAGACTAAAACAGATCATAAGTTGATTCGTGGTCTTGTTTGCAGGACCCCTTGGTCAAGGTATTGCGAATGCTGTTGGTTTGGCCCTTGCCGAGAAGCACTTGGCGGCGAGGTTCAACAAGCCCGACAGCGAGATCGTAGACCACTACACGTACGAACCCCTTTCCTTCCTCCTCGGATCTGCGTGGTTTTGTTCATTTTATTGAATTGATTTCCCCCCAATCAGGTATGTAATTCTTGGAGATGGTTGCCAAATGGAGGGTATTGCAAATGAGGCATGCTCACTTGCTGGACACTGGGGACTTGGAAAACTCATTGCTCTCTACGACGATAACCACATATCCATCGATGGAGACACTGAGATTGCGTTTACTGAGAGCGTTGACACGCGTTTTGAGGCGTTGGGGTGGCATGTTATCTGGGTCAAGAATGGAAACACCGGTTATGATGAGATCCGGGCTGCCATTGAGGAAGCCAAGAAAGTTAAAGATAAGCCAACTATGATCAAGGTCGATCGTCGTTTTTGATGCAATTTCTTCATCATCGTCGTCGTCATCATCATCATGATCTTATTCTTATACCTTCTTGGACGCAGGTGACCACGACTATCGGCTTTGGCTCACCCAACAAGTCAAACTCTTACAGTGTTCACGGGGCTGCACTGGGAGCCAAAGAGGTGGAGGCGACGAGGAAGAACCTCGGTTGGCCATATGAGCCCTTCCATGTCCCAGAAGAAGTCAAAAAGTGAGGAATATATCTCATTCCATGTGTGTAGTTTCTTCTTGTTTTTACTGAAGTTCGTGCCTAGCACATTTGAGTTTGTGCACTAATAGTCTAAGCATATAAGCTGAATCGGTTCCATCCTAAAACCAATTGGCACTAGAGGAGTAGCTCATTAGATTATATACTAAGATTTGTTTGTTTATATTATCAACGTGGACTCTTTGGTCTCTTCACATCTCTCATCAGTTTACCCATTCCTCTTTGAATTTGATAGGCATTGGAGTCGCCATGTCCCTGAAGGAGCTGCTCTCGAAGCCGAGTGGAATGCCAAGTTTGCGGAATACAAGAGCAAGTACCCGACAGAAGCAGCCGAGTTGAAGAGTATCATAGAGGGCGAATTCCCTGCCGGTTGGGAGAAGGCACTTCCTGTAAGACCCGAGATCTTACATAACATGTTCTTGTTTTGTTTTGTTTCAAATCAACTGCATTTCATCTCCTCCTGTGGTTGCAGACTTACACCCCCGAAAGCCCCGGTGATGCGACACGAAACCTGTCACAGACATGCCTAAATGCCCTTGCGCCAGTCGTCCCAGGCCTGCTCGGAGGTAGCGCAGATCTTGCTTCTTCCAACATGACGCTATTGAAGTCGTTCGGAGACTTCCAAAAGGACACTCCCGAGGAACGTAATGTCCGATTCGGTGTCAGAGAACACGGAATGGGTGCCATCTGCAACGGCATTGCTCTCCACAGCCCGGGATTCGTCCCCTACTGTGCCACATTCTTCGTCTTCACCGACTACATGAGAGGGGCAATAAGGATATCCGCCCTTTCCTTGGCAAGGGTCATCTATGTCATGACTCACGACTCCATCGGTCTAGGAGAGGATGGACCGACCCACCAGCCCATCGAGCACCTGGCTAGCTTCAGGGCGATGCCAAACATCTTGATGATGCGCCCAGCCGATGGGAACGAGACAGCTGGTTCATATAGAGTTGCTGTCCTCAAGAAGCAGACCCCGTCCATCCTTGCTCTCTCGCGGCAAAAGCTCCCAAACCTCCCAGGCACATCCATCGAAGGTGTCGAGAAGGGAGGCTACACTATCACCGACAACTCTACAGGGAACAAGCCGGATGTGATCCTCATCGGAACAGGATCAGAGCTGGAGATAGCAGCCAAGGCAGGCGATGAGCTAAGGAAAGCCGGCAAGGCAGTGAGGGTGGTGTCATTTGTGTGCTGGGAGCTGTTTGAGGAGCAGTCTGATGAGTACAAGGAGAGTGTTCTGCCAGCTGCAGTGACAGCCAGGGTTAGTATTGAGGCTGGATCGACCTTCGGGTGGGAAAAGATCGTCGGATCCAAGGGGAAGGCCATCGGGATTGACCGGTTTGGAGCGAGTGCACCGGCTGGGAGGATATACAAGGAGTATGGGATCACAGTGGAGGCCGTCATTGAAGCTGCAAATTCTGTTTCCTAAAGACTTTTTTTCTTTCTTGGTTGCCTTCATTTTTGCTTTGACATAATATCTGCTAAGAAATGTGTGAGATTGAGTTTGATTGTTTGAAGCTCTTTAAGGAAAAAAACACTTGGTATGATATGGAAGAAATAATCTTTTGAGGAATTTTTTTGATGGGTGAAGGCCTTGTTTTCCAAGACATCTCAACTACTCTTTTGTACCTGTGTAGGCATCCATTCTTCTGTTTGATCTTGAAAATGCCATGATGAAATAAAAGCACTTCAACAAAGTCCATCATCTAGTTGAGTGTTAATCCGAGATATATCTGCACACCATTAAAACATTTACATCTTAAAACAACATGTTATAATTATCGGATGGAATATATTTCATAATAAATTATCCTATTTTCACAAATATGTGCACAACGTAATCTTACATTTTCACAACATAAATTTATATTTGCACAAACATACAAATTTGTTTTGGTATTCATAAAAGCAATTTTATACAGGAACCATGCAAAAAAGTCAAAAATACTCTTCCATCTATATTTTTTCATCTATACAAATATTATATAAATTCATTATTTACAAAATGCAATGATTATTGTAGAGAAAAATCTTTGTTTTCCTTCCATATAGATAAGACTCTTTGATTTCTTCAACAAAGATGAGACATTTACTTTATCACAATCAATGGTCCGTTGACAATTGATTTTGAAAATAAATTATTATTTGTGCACAAAGAGTCATTGGCAATGCACATTGAAATACTCCCTCTGTTAATTAAAACTTGTCGTTTACTATTCATGCACGCTTTTTAGAATGATAAAAACTATATAAAATATTAACATTTTTTCACATTTGTTTTTATAAATTCATACTTAATTGTATTAAGTATAAAATTATTTAAAAAAAATTATTTAAAAAGTTAATATTTTATATAGTTTTTAATTAACACCTAAAAAAACGTTCGTGAATAGTAAAACTTCAAGTTTTAATTAACGGAGGGAGTATAATATATGCACATGTAACCAATTCAAAGATCAAGTATTATATAAGGATCAGATTGTTAGTTACATAGTCAATTACGCTTCAAGGAGGTTTCAAATAACCATTGCAACTTACCAAAGAGGTTTCTAATAACTGGAAAAACCGTAAACGCACTACACTGTTTATTACATTGGGTCAAGTTTGTTTTTGTACAATTAAAATGGGGAAATAAAGTGATTAAAAATGCTTTGGAAATTGCAATTTTTTCGAGAAAAACAGTTGTAAAAAACACAGTAATTATTGGGGGTCGGGGGGAAGTTGAAGAGTTGGAAATGAACCATTATTGTCTATATTAAGGGGGAGAAGTTGAAGAGTTGGAAGTGAACCATTACTACAAAAGAGGTTTCACAACGGCTCCCATTTTGCCAAACGTACCCATTAGAGTGCGTTTGACAAAATGGTAGCTATTGGAATAGATGAAGATGTTAGATTATTTGTGTTAAATATATGTTAATAAGTTAGTAAAGTGTTGGGTAAACCTAATGAAATACCATCGTATTTCCGTTTATTTAATTTTAGAATTTAATTAAATAAAAGTCGAAATTATTTCTTATTCCTATTATTTTAATGTGTCAAATTCGTAAGATAGTTACCTCACATTTTATAATGTGAAATGTGAAAAATTTATTTATTTAAATAAATTAAAGGTTCTCAAATGATATTCCTAGAAATATATAGGAGTGGCTAGAAAAACTCTCTTCAGAGAAAACTCTCTTCCACCCATGACGTTGGTCGAATGAGCCCCGAACAACAACTCCGGCTAAATCTCTCTCTTCGGATAGCCTAAATCTCTCCTCGGAGAGCCCAAATCTCTCTTCGGAGAGCCCCAACTCCTCCCTTCAGTGAGTTTTCGCTCCGTTGGTTGCTCCTCCTCGGCGCCGTCGGCTCGGACGGTGTCCCTCAACCCTTGACTTGTCCTCCTCCGTCTCGCCTTCGTTCCACTGACTGCTTGGTGGCGGTGTCGTTGGTGATATCCCTCTCTGTCTTCCCCGGCCTGGTCGTTTTCCGTTCAAAACCTAAATCGATTTGGGGCTTTTATGGATCTTTGATCTTTGTCCCAAAATCCCTATTCCTCCCTATCCCGTTGGTTCTCCGACCTCTTCCCGGTCCCGAGCTCCTGCTTTCTGTCGTGATCAGCCCCCAATCATGCCTGTGTGTGCTGGTCGCTGTTTTCTTCCCCCTGGCCCTGCCTCGCCGGCTGGTTCGGCCTTGTCGACGGGTGTTTCCGGCGGGTTTTGCTTCCTAGTGCTTCGGTTCTCTGCCGGTTGGTGGTGGCGACGCCTCTACCTCTGGTGTGGCTACACCCCGTCCCTTGAGTTGGCGGTCCCCTCCGTCCATTTCCTGCGTTGCTTTCTCTGCCTTTCATGCCACATTTTTGGCTGTGATGGGCCCATGGGAAGCATGTTGGAGGTTTGGGGCCTAATGGGTTGTTTCTTTGGGCCCAAGGCTAACCCGAAACATGAAAACCTTATTAAAAAATAAAAACAATAATAAAAAATAAAAAATATATATATAGATTATAATCTTTTTTGTATTTTTCTATTTATATATATATATATATTATATTTAGATGAATTCGATGTTGTAATCGGTTTTTATATATATATCTATCTTTTGGATATGTATATAAAAATAATTAAAACCGTTTGGAATGGCTTAATTAAATTTCCACTTGGGTTTTCAAGTTGGGGTTGCGAAAATCCCGATTGGGTTTCTGGTGCTTGTGGTTCAGGCGTTGTGTGACTCTACGTTTGGCGTGACTGGATTTCTTCTCCGTTTGATGGGGTTTTGGCAGTCGGAGTCGGGATAGGCTGGGGTCGTGACAGTGTATCGAGGCGTCTCCTTTCTCCGGAAGAATGTTTCCTTGGAGGTTCGTCTTCACTGCCCACAGCTGACTCCTGATGTGCCGCTGGCCTACGGTGCTGCTTCGGGGTGGTGCTTGGCTTCGTCCTTCATCTACGTCCTCATCTTGTTACGGTTTAGTTGTATTTTGTTTCGTTGTTGTAGAGTTCTCGCCTGCATTTTGCACCAACCTTGTAGTTTTTATGTTTGCTTAGACGGTTTTTCGTCTGCCGACTTGTCGGCCTTCGAAGTCCAGGTATGGCTTCGAATTTTTACCTAATCAAAAAATAAAATAAAAATATAGGAGTGTGTGTATATGTATGTATGTATACGGGTAAAATATACACATTACATATATATGCTCGATCCCTACATCTGTACCCACACCGAGGTGAAGCAGCCCACAACAGCCCATTCCGAAGCTGAACACGGGAGAAATCTGGGCAATCAGAGTTTTTTCACAAAATTCTATCTCTAACTAAAGGATAACTAGTAATCTTTGGCCAAATCTTTCAACCTCAAATCTCTATCTTTAGAGGATTCGAGTTAGATCAAGTCGAAGAAGAGATTTCATGCGTCTATCTCAATTAAATCGTACACCATAACGCTTTCCCATTCATTCCCTACAAACCCACAAACAGCGACCGAAGAGCACAGACCTCCAACTATCTCCGATCACTGTCGACCGCGATTTCGGCTAAACCAAGGCTAAAGGCCGCCACCACCGGTCTTTTCCAACACCCAGGAGACCACCGTGAAGGCCCCATAGCAGCAGATCATCGGAAGGTGCTCGAAAACGACGTCGGAAGTTCCTGCAGCAGTGTGATCGACATGCCTACTTTCGGGATTTGCCACCACAAGGACTGTGGTCCAGCGCCATCAAATCAGACTGAATCAGAAAACTTGCAGCACCCTCTGTCGAACCCGTGTTTCCTTTCCCTTATAACTTCTTCTAGGCACTCGCACCGCAGCCCCGAAGTTGACTGGTGAGCAGTTTTTCTGTTGTGCAGAAAAACGTGGTTTATGTGCGTTTTTCTTTCTTTCTTTCAATCAAAGGGCTGTTATCTCACCAAAATCATCCCTTTTTAGATTCATACCATATCAAGGGATCATAGGCTCGAAACTTGGACGTTTTCGAGTCTCGTTTGGGTTAGATCCGCTCAATTCATCGCAATTTGTCGAGTTTCGAATAAGTACGAGATGTTAATCTAACCTATGAATTGTTTTGGAACATTAGTTTACATCCTACATTACTCCTGAGATCTTGTCTGTTTTGGATCGGGTGAGCTTTTGAGAAAAGCTAGGGTGATTGTTGTGCTTTTTCAAAGCTAGGGAATTGTTTCCGTAATTTATGAAAATTAGCTAACACTTTTTTAAATTCTGTAAAATCTCAGGTCCAATATCAAATTATTTTCCTCAGCCACAAATAAGCATTTTGTCGGATTAAGGCAAGTAGTTTGGTTCAATCAGTGCACTTTTGCAATTTCGTGCTTTTTTCGCAATTATTGTCATTTGTGTTTTATAAATTTCATGATATGAGTTTGAGATTTTACAGAATTCATAAAGGTGTTAGCTACTTTTCATAAATTCCGGAAATAACCCCGCAACTTTGAAAAACCACAACACTTACCCTAGATTTTCTCAAAAGCTCACCTGATTCTGTACCAACAAAATCTCAGAACCTGATTCTGTACCCACAAAATCTCAGGACCTGATTCTGTACCCGCAAAATCTCAAGAGTAATGTAGGTTGTAAACTACTGTTCCAAAACAATTCATAGGTTTAATTAACATCGCATACTTATTCGAAACTCGACAAATAAATTGCGATGAATGGAGCGGATCTTACCCAAACGAGACTCGAAAATGTCCAAGTTTCGAGCCTATGATTGCTATGGTATGAATCTGAAAAGGAATGATTTTGGTGAGATAACAACCCTTGGATTGAAGGAAAGAAAGAAAAACGTACATAAACCACGTTTTTCTGCACAATAGAAAAACTGCTCACCAGTGAACTTTGGGGCTGCGGTGCAAGTGCCTCAAAAAGTTATGAGGGAAAGGAAAGATGGGTTCGACAGAGGGTGCGGCAAGTTTTCTGATTCAGTCGGAGTTGATGGCGTCGGACCATGGTCTTGGTGGTGGCGAAGCTCGAAAGTAGGCCTGTCGATCACACTGTCAATCAAAGAACCATGAACCACACCGAACCCTAAAAAGAAAAGAAACATTATATGGAAAAAAAACCAGCAAAAGGTGTGTTCAAGATCAACTTTGATGTTTCTTTTTCGCCATCAGGTGAAGCAGCGACAAGGTTCGTTATTCGAGACCATCTTGGAAATATTCGGATGTGTATGGTCATGTTTTAGCACTGATGGCGGAAGTGTGGCTCTTCGGTTGTGTTTAGTTGATGCGAAATAGTTGTGATTGATGCAGATTGAGATTAAAGGGGACATTCTTATTGTTATGAACTCTATTAGAGGTTATTGGAATTGCCCTCGAGAGATCGAGATGGCGACGGCAGGCATTCTCCTCTTGATCCAAAGATTTTCTAATGTTTCGTGAAACCATATCTTCTGTGAGGTCAACCAGGTGGTGGACAAAGTGGTGCATCTTCGGTTTTCGATGGACAGTGCTTCACTCGTCGCTCACCCAAAGCTTACTACTATCGTTCGTAAGAATTGGATTGTGGGTCAACAGAGCCTAACACCTTCCAATTTTTTTCCTTCCTCGTAAAATAAAAGAACGGAGGCCTTATCCCCCACAAAAAAGAAAAAAAAAAAGAAAAAAAGATCGGAGTATGATTTAGGCACCCCAATTACATGTCAGTAAGGTCATGTCCCGACAAGCTTATTTTGGGTGTTTTCAAATACACCGCAAATCCACCTTTAAAAATGCGCGTTGCTTTCGACGTGCAAGCCACTATCACTAATTAACCCTTTTTAAAAATTAATTAATCCACTTTAACCATGCACGTCAGAATTAACGTGCAAGATTTGTGGTGGCTATTTTTTTAATCCACTTTAACCATGCGAAGGGGCGGCTATTTTTAAAAAAAAAATTGTTTGTCGGACCCTAGGCCCAACAAGCCTACAAAAAATAAAGATTTGTCAGCCAATTTTTTTTTTTTGTGCCCAAAATAAATCTTGGTGGTGCCGATAACAACACCCTTCAGAAACCTTTTCACATTTTAGGAAAAAAAAAAAACCAATTATGTGTCATTAACCAAACAAACCTCAAATTCTACTCACATTTCAAAGAGTAACAATGAACAAACACTCAAACCATAGGGAAAAAACTAGCCAAATCAATTGGATCCTGGTAGTAATCCTCCCCTTGATTGCACGGTAGAAGTGGATGTCCTACCGAATCGCCCTGACCCTGCTGGGATGATTCTCGAAGGCGAAAGGATCTCCGCCAAGGACAAATTGTATGATTCTGTCCCCAGCCTGCTCTGCAGCCACCCTTTCCCTCCGGAGAAGCCGTCTGCCATGATCCAGCAGTTTTTGAAGCCAAGGCTTGTAAGGGTCTTCGCAACTATCTTGGCAGAATCCGAGTAGCTGCAGATGGAAAACAAGACGATGAACAACCACCCCGGGTTAGCAATTGCCGTTAGAGTTTGCATTTGCAGTAGTACAAGAAGGATAATTTAAGGGAGCTTTACGAGTCCATTATAACAATGTTGGAAGATTTGCTAAGTTTCTTGAGATAAGATATCTTGAGAGCAGATATCTCAGCCTCGACTTTCTTCGTGCTCCTAATCAGACCTCTTAGCTTGTTCGGAAGCTCTTCTAGGCTGAAAGTGTTGACACAGACATAAAGATTAAAGAGTAGCGCATTAGAGTAGATAGATAAATGAATAAAGGGACTCACGGGATCGAAATCATCCGGTTTTTAGCATTGGGGGGAAGGAGAGGGATGCCGGCCTTGCTCTTGTCCTTCTCGGACCTAATGTCAATCGTATAGTAGTTTTGTGAGCACATAAGGTCTAATGTTTGAGCTGGAGTCAGTGAGCCTGAAACAAACGATGGATGGCGAACAGATTTAAAATACAAATCCCAATTCAGATGAAAGCAAGTTAAGTTTCCCTAAACATCCATCCAAGTATTCATCAGCTATATACCTTTGTAGCCACGAAGGTTGAAAGAAACGGCAGACCATATGGGAGGAAGAGCAATGTAAGCAACGAACAAGGCAGCAGCAGTTTCGACAACCAATGCAGGATCAGTGCTGGATATGGTCTCGACAGTAGATGAGGCGATAGGCTTTACGTCTTGAATTACCTTGGTGGTTTGCTGGGCAGCACAAAAACTATTGTTAAATTCAATTCCGAGTACAAACCAAGCCAAGCACACAAGACCAGAGCTAATGGTACGAAGATTTAGGAGGGATGTAACGCAACCTTGGCAGCGGAAACAACGGAATCAGTGTCAATTCCAGCAGTTTGCAGAGCTAGCTGAGCCCTCTGGGATGCCTCTGAGACGACGGGAGAAGCAACGGTGTAAGCGGCTTCTCCGGCCTGCTTCAAGACGGGGAGTGCCGCTTCCACACCAGGCTTGACAGTTTCCACCACCGCTTCTAACACCTTCTGTGCAACGCCCAGAAACCCTGACCCGGCTTCTTGAACCTGATCAATTGTTTGCTCCACCTGAAAATTGATTTATCAAGTAACCCATCCCATCCATCTATCATCAGCCTCAAGATTTTCAACTTCAGCCAGACAAAATCCAGATCGAATGAGTAATTTACTTGGGTGAGTGAAGAGACAATCTGATCCTTGGAGAGGGTCACAGCACTGGCATCGTTAGGGTTCATAAGGATGGTAACCAGAGAAAGAGTAGCGGAAGTGGGCCAAATCAACCCAACATTGGATTTGGAACCCCTACCACTAATCATCATCCCTTGCTGCTGTTGCTGTTGTTGGTACTTGCAATTTGATTTGGTTTTGGGCTGTGCAGGGCAACCACCATAAGCCGGAGAGGCAGGAGGCCTTGCGGTTGCCGTTGCTCTGAGTGCCATCACCCCCAACAACACACCACTCACACACCGGAGAGACGCTAGTTGCTAGGTCTCTTCTTCTTCTGTTTTATTTATTTTTAATTGTCTGTGGTTGAGGCCTAAGCGGAGGGGACGAGCCGAGGGAGATGCTTTGATTGATCACAATTGGATGGTCATTTTTTCTCCAGGTTCAAGTTACAGAAATTGTCATTTTTGGTCGACTGGCCTCCAAGGGGATAAGAGATGTGTGATTCTGATTAGACCTGGGCAATCGCGGGCCGGCCCGCCCGGCCCGTCCCGCCCGGCTCGTCCCGCCCGCCGGCAAAATTGGACAGGTTTGGGTAGGGGAAAAATCTCATGCGGGCCGCTAGGCCCGGTCCGCGCCCGCAGCGGAAACGGGATTGAGTAAGCCAATCTACCCGTTGCGGGCCGCTAGACCCGTAAAGTGTACCCGCTATTTTTTTAATATATATATTATTAAATATATATATATATTATTAATTTAAAAAAATAGAATAAAATATCTATATTTACTTTACCTTAATGCCTAAAACCCTAACTTCATTTGCTCAGCCACAGTCTGATAACACACACGATACATATAAAGCCAGTGATCAAATGAAAATATTGTGGGAAAACTGCAAAGGGGCTTTGAAGATCGATATTTAGTTGCATATTATAACTAGACTTATAAAATTGTAGAAAGTAGCCCATATTTCAGATCAATCAGACTTGTTAATTTTTGAAAAGCTCCATGACCATAAGGTCCAACAATTTGTGTGAGCAAGGTTGTTGTTGGACTTTAAATCTTTTATTCTATGTTCGACTTTTTATTTTGCATTACTAACGTAACCTCTAACTTACACCAGGTACAACAACAATTGTTGCAATTTTTATTTTGTTTTTTAATAACAGCAACAGGTACAACATGAAATTAATTAAGCGGGTACCCGCGGGCTGCCCGCAACCGCAATGGCGGACGGGATCGGACAAGATTTTCAACCCGTTAAGCGGGTTTAGCCCGGCCCGTGCCCGCACCAACGGGACAAATTTTCGGCCAAAGCCCGTCCCAAGCCCGGCCCGCACCCGCGTTTGCCAAGGTCTAATTCTGATGGCCTCTCTTAAGCTCAAGCAAACACTCAAATAACGACTTTTAACACTCAATAATAATTTGAGTAAACAAAAAATAATCATTATTTTATAATAAACTTAAATATGATCCAGTTTGACCCAACTCGAAATCAATTTGATCTGAACTTACTCAAACCCGACCCAATGGCAGGGGCAGCAGGGGCTACTGCCCAGCGCCCAAACTTAAAAAGGGTCCAACCCAAATTTGTCTTTATATGTATAGAAATGTGTACAAGAAATTAATTAGCCCAAAGTCCCAATAAAAGAGCCCAACCCAAATTTGTCTTTGAATGCAAATCAACTAAACGTAAAAAAAAATAGAGGGTGGGTCCCAAATCTAACACTTTTTATCCGTTTTTTAATGTTCTCTTTTTTCCAGAATTCTTTTTCTTTTTTGAATAATCCGTATTTGATACTCCATTACAAAATCATGTAATTTTTCATTTATGTATATATATATATATATATATATATATATATATATATATATATATATAGGATGGTTCAGGGATACTCAAGGCTTATTGTGTATCATGTGAACACATCTGGGCCGTTGATTAGATGAAATGGATGGATGAGATTAATTAGCAATTTTAGTTTTTTTAATTAAAAATTAGTGGGGCCTACATCTTTTTTTTTGCCCACTCGCTGGATTGGGGGCGTGTGTAGTGCACTCTCTTTAAAGTATTCGATTATATATCTGGATTATTCGATAGTATCGACGAATTGTGCGATGGTATACCAGGATTATTCGATAGTATCACTTGATTATTCGATGTTATCGCTTGATTATTCGATGGTATCGCTTGATTATTCGATAGTATAGCTTGATTATTCGATGGTGTTACAGTAGTATAACTAAAATTATTTGATGGTATCACATGATTATTTGATTGTATCGCATGATTATTCGATAATATAGATGCATTTTTAATTCATATGACTCTCAAATAAAAAAACAACAAATCATGAAGCACAAAATCACAAAATTGATCCATATATATGAATAATTCGCCTTTCTCCCCGAATATGTCTTTCAATCGAGCAATTACATCAAACAATTGCAAAAAAAAAAAAACGATTTCAATTAATCACAAACCTAGACTCCAAATCCACCACCACCCGCAAATCCACCACTACCGGTGTAACGGCCCGGGATTATGATTCCCGAGTTACGTTTCGAGGGATGAAACCCCTCGTTAGGACCTTGCGCCCCGAGTACAGGTTGAAGGTTTTAAAGCCTAATTTAAATGTTTTCAAAGTGGGATTTCATACCCAAATGTGAAGGGACCGTTGGAATCCCTGGGGAAGTCCCCTGTACCTGTCGTAAGTCTAAGCGTGGAAATCAGTAGTCATGCCAATAGCGAAAACAAGTGTAATACAAGAGGGTGCCGCGGCAGAGCCGGGTCAAAACGGAGTCTAAAGTGTAAATCCAAAAACATAATCTGAGTCTGGTGAAGTCGATAACTCCAGCGCTCACTCTCCGCCGAACAAAATGACCCGCGCAATAAGCAAACGGCACCGATAGGATGAACATAAATAATACCTAAAAAAATTGATATGGTGCGGGATCAGATCGATGCCCACTTTAGCTCTGCATCCCAACCATAAGCACACATATACGTTATACCTAACAAAGATGCTTCTAGATGCATGGCGGAATATTAACACACTAACATGCTCCTAAGATCAAGTACATAATAATAATAATAAGACCTTAGCACAGAATACCAAGTGGTATATCCCTCTCCTACCTCCACCCCCTTCCGATAGGGCGGAGACTGGCCAGCTCGTGAATGCATTCCATCATAATCGGGCGACACGCATGCCTAACCCGCTCCACAATAAAGCCCGCAGGCATCTCATAATATAAGGAAGTGCATGACTCGATTGACTCAGGACGGGACCCGATGAGACTAGGTCGTCCTATAATCCTAGCAATGACTCTAGTTACTTCACAGATAACGGCCGTTCTGTTTACATACACATAAAGAAATAGAATGCTCAACGGTCGATGCAACCTAGCATGGTACTACATGGCATGCTGATCATGAATGCAAGCACCTAGTATATCATGCACCTAAAGCAGGGAATAGCTCTATTCAATCTGAGTAAGCTCCGAAAAGACTTACCTGGTACCGCAGAACAGCAAAAGGCAATCAACCAGGCAGTATGAAATCCGACACGTCACAGATGATCACCTAACAAGTATAAGCACAGAATGAGTCTATCTCTAAGGCACCCAAGCATAGAATTATCTCACACACAACTTCACAACTTAACACAATAACCGTCACATCATCATTTCCATCATCCTAACTTTATCTCATAACATATTCATTATAAGTCTCCAATTCATCAACTTAAGATAATTTCAATTCATACTTAACCAATTTGCATGCTATCATCTCACAATCCTACTTAGCATATAATTGTACATCTTCAACATAGTCATATAACATTTAACCACACATAATAAATCACCACAATATTATATCTTAAATCTCAAAACAACATTTTATATATTAATCTCAATTACATAATATTTCTAACACCATTCTCTTTTAACATCTTTATAAAATACTTATAAAATCCCAACCATATTCATTTAATCAAAACATCCCCTTTTTAAATTACCAAAACTCACCCTTACTTTATTTTAATAAAATCAGCTCTCAAGAAATCACCCAAAACCGACATCCTTTTTCTAAAAATTACCAAGGCAACCCACTCCTTTTATTAAACCCCCAAATGAACACTCTTTTCTTAAGTCCAAAAAAAATTGAATGGAAATAAGTAAAATAGGCTCAATCCTTGCTCTCTCATTTGAAGGTGAACTCGGCCCAACCAATTTAGGCCCAAAAGACCAAGACGTACACCTCCTTCCCATTTCTTTCTTTCATAAAATAACGAGCTGAGTTCTTTTAAAAAAAAAATGGGGCCCAGGGCTGAAGTGGAGGCTGATGTGGCGTGGCCCACATTTCCTCTTCTTCCTCCCAAATTTGCTTGAACGAAAGAATTAAGAAACAGAGGGAGCCGGGAGGCCTGGTTGCGTTCGTCCGGAGAAGCAGAGGAGCGGGGAGGCTCGCCGGCGGCGGCCTCGCTCCGGCTACTCAGCCCACCACCCACACACGCACTCGGACAGGAAGGAAAGGAAAGAGGAGGAGAAAAAGGGGGCTCACCGAGGTGCGGCTTCGTCTCGCCGGAAAGTGCGAATCGGGACGTCGAAAGCTCGAATCGGCTCGTCGGAAGCTCGAGGAAACTTGCCAGGCCCTGGATTAAAGATTTAAATCATAAAGGTGGATCCTTGCTCGATTTGAAGGTGAAAGAGAGGAGGGGCGGGGCTTACCTAACTGGCCACACGAAGACAGGGGAAGAGCGGCTCGGGGAGGGGCGTCGGCGGCTCCTGGGCGAACGTTGGAGAAGAGGGGTTTCGGTGGTGCTCTTGCGGTGCTCGGGTGGCAGATGAAGAAGGAGGAGAGGTGGAGGTCCGGCGGTGGCGTGGTGGCGGCAAGCTCAACGCAGCTAGGTGTTTGGGTTGTTTGACAGAGAGAGGGAACCGAGAGAATGGAGAGAGGATATAGTGAGTGTGTAGGTAGGTAAAAAAAATCTGATTTCTAATGGTGAACTATCAAAAAGGGTCTGATTTTTTTTTTTTTTTTTGAAGAGAAAGGTGTTGTTTGTTTTCCAAAATTAGGGAATCAAAGAATGGAGGGAGGGAAGGAGAGGATAGGAATTTCCCAAACTAGGATAGGGTGAGTTGGATGTTAGAGTTGGATAAGAATAGGTGAAAAAAAGACGGAAATTGAGGTCTCGAGTCGGGAATTTAAATTTCCGCCGATTGGTCGTTTAAAACCCGAAATGAAAGACGGATTCGATCTTTTAAAATAAAATAAATATTGGACCGGAATTTGTTTTAAATTCATTTTGATTTTCTTTTTCCTAGAATTAATATTTTAAAAATCCGAGCCTTTACAACCAGAAAACCTCCCGACCGCAGATCCACCACCAGGGCAAACCTCCCGACTACAAATCCACCACCAAGGAGTCACCCATGGCTTCCTCGCCGACGCCCAAATCTGAGAATAGGGGAAGAAAAACGGAAGTACGTCTGCGCAATCGTTTCGTCCCGCCTTCACTGTCTTCCTCGCCACCATCCCGCCTTCGCCGTCGCCCAGATATGAGAATAGGGGAAGAAAGGCACCGCCATCGCCGGATCCGCCTGCCGAAAAGACGAAGTCGATGCAATCGTTCCGTCCCGCCTTCATCGTCGCCCATATTTGAGAATAGGGGAAGAAAAGTGCCGCCATCGCTGGATCCGCCCGCCTGAAAGACGAATTCGATGCCATCGCCGGAGTCCCGCGTTCGGGCAACCGAAAAGACGAAGGCACGATTTGTCTTCGATGGACGACTCCGCGTGCAAGGCGATCCAATTGAAGCCCGAATTAGAGGTGGGATCAACAAGGAGGAGCCATGGGAGCCATCACCGCTCCGCCGCACCGCACGGCGTCTCCTCTTCAAGTGGCGCCTCCTCTTCGCCGGCCTTCAACTCTCGCCGCCTCCCACAGTGTTGATGTTCCGCCTACGCCGGCCTACGCCACTTCCCACTGACTGAATCGCCGTCCTACTCCGCCTCCCACTGATTTCGTCCGCCCGCCTCTGCACAAAACTCACCTTCGATACCTGGGAAGACGGCGATTAAAAGAGGTGCAATCTAGGATTTTATTCCTTCACACACGCCATGCGCTTCGCATAATGATTGGGCTTCTTTTTTCCAATTGTTTACTTAATACGTGGCACAATCTTGGCCCTTTATTTTCTCTAAATCAACTGCTCTAAATTGTTCACATGATACACGATAAGACATGAATACATATGATCTATCCTCTATATATATATATATATA
The DNA here is from genome assembly GCA_963922045.1 of Persicaria maculosa. Taxonomy (NCBI): domain Eukaryota; kingdom Viridiplantae; phylum Streptophyta; class Magnoliopsida; order Caryophyllales; family Polygonaceae; genus Persicaria; species Persicaria maculosa. The sequence goes on from OY998258.1 coordinate 20,882,187, forward strand.
TATATATATATATATATATATATCAACAAGCGAACACAAGATATGATTTTCTAGCGGGAATGAGACCTACGAATCCTATTTTCATTTTAAAATTTTCTATTGTTCTGGTTGATATATTAAAATATTTAAAAATTAAAAGATGATTTAACGGTTTAACTTTAATGACAAAAAAGATATGGATAGTTTGCCATTAGTGATTTTATACAATTACTTTTTTCCTTTCTTATTGCTTAGAATAAAAAAGATGAATATTCAAAAAAAAATATATTTGTTTTTATTAATTTTAGTACCAATGGTTATTTCATGTACTTAATTTTATTTTAGGTTTTTTAAATTTTACATCGATTATTAAAAAAAAATGATTATTGAATTATTTACAATATGTAGGGCCTCAATATTTTCTCCACCCTGGGCCTCTAAAAGGTTAGGACCGACACTGAACTTACTCAACTCGAAAATTTACCCGATCCGATTGTACATAAAATATACCCGACAAATAAACCGACCCGAGATATAATTGAACTCGAATGGGTATATCAAAACCCAACCCAAGTTTATGACCATCAACTAATGACATGGTTATGTATAAATAAGTTTATCGTTATCGGCAATTTAGAGGAATTTTAGATGTGAACCTTCATCAATATGATAGGACTTTTCTAAAGATTATTAATACAACAAGACTGAGGGAGGTTCTAGTGATGCAATCCACCTTAGAGCATTTCCCTTCTCGCTCTAATAATTTGAAATCCCCAATTTTAATACCAGTCTTTTAAATTCATCATCTTCAATCCACCTTTTTCGTGCTCCAATCGGCCTTGTTTCGGGCTATTTTGAGTTCCCGCTCTCCATTATCTCCGTTTTGATTGTCAATTTGGGGGTTTGACGTTCTCGTCGCTCTCATTGTTATCCATGCGTCCGGTTGGTCGGTGTGGCTATGTCGGCCTGTTCTTGCCAGCGTCTGGTCTCCTTTTTCCTCGTCCAGTCTCGTCTCCTACATGGGTGACTCGATTCCTCCCACCCTCTCGCATGTGGTCTACTGTGTCTTGCGATGCGTCGAATTGGGGCTTGTGTCACTTCGCATCTGGTGTCCCTTGGGTCTCCCCCATCTCGATATGCTCCTGGCCGCGTCTACCTCCTTTCGATGCTAGTGGTTGTTGCCGATTTGTGAAACTTGTCTCTGAGAAGTCATTCCCTGTGCTGATGGTAATTGTCCGTTGAGCCCTGCCTTGGGCGCAAAGTAGCCCAAAGGAAGAAAAAAAAAAAGAAAACCAGAGAGGGGAAAAAAGTGAAAAGGAAAAATCCGGATTGGATCCGTAGCGTTTGACGTGTTGCCAAGTTGCTTGGTGGGGTGGTTGTATGGCTTGGGTGTCTAGTGGTTTTTTGAGTGATGTTTCTTCTTATTTGTCGACGTGCGAGAGGTCGTGGACGTGATCGAAACCAGAAGGTTCGTTGACCGAGTCCAAATCTAAGGTTTCCACTTAGTCCCCCAGGGATTCTCTGCGTCGCCTTTACCAACTGACGAATGAGTTACCGCACACGACTCCTGTACTTTCATCTTTGATGCTAGTCTTTGCCTATAACTTCTCCCTTGTAATTTGGTGATCATGCGTTGTTGTTTGTTTTATGTCTTTAGCTTTTTGACGGCTTGTCCGTCGCTGAGTTCTTCAGCCTAATGACCCACAGGGCTTGTCCGTGAGTCAAATTTTTTACTTAATAAAAAAAAGGGAAATTTATAGAAAACTACCCCTTAAATATGGATGTTTTCACTTAACCACCTCTTAAATTCAAAATTACAAAAAATCACCGTTTAAATGGTTTTTACTTACAACTCACCACCCTTTCATCTATTTTCATTAATTTATCATTAAATATATTATATTTTAATGTCTTTCAACTCAAATTTGATTATAAATATATTCAAAATTTGAATTTTAAGGGCTCTATTATATTTTAGTGATCATTTTATTTATTTTTAAAAATAATAATAAATAGTTAATAATTTTTAACTTAAAATATGAGTTTGATCCATTTTATTTGCTATATGTAACTTTTTTCTTTAAATTTACCTACATTTTTAAAAATTTAGGTTATCAATAAATCATATAACTTAAATATAATTATTAATATAATAATTGTATGCTATATTTATTATTGTTTTTTAAAAATAAATAAAATTATCCATAAATATAATCGAGCCCTTAAATTAAAATTTTGAATATATTTATAATCAAATTTAAGTTTAAAAATATTAAAATATAATATATTTAATGAAAAAATAATGAAAATAGATGAAGGGGTAGTGAGTTGTCAGTAAAAATTTAAAGGGTGATTTTCTGTAATTTTGAATTTAAGGGGTGGTTAAGTGAAAACACCCATATTTAATGGGTGGTTTTCTATAAATTTACCTAAAAAAAATTCACTTCTCGCTCTATGGAAAAGTGTAAAGATGTGAAGGAGAAGATGATTTTTGTATATTGATGTGTACGGTATAAATAATACAAGAGAGGGAAAACCCTAGGAAGATATGATCTTATCAACCTAAAGGGAAAAGATAAACATAAAAGATTTTATCTATGATTACACAATACAAATCTCAACTAACAGGCCCCCGCAAGCTCATGGTCGAGGACGAACATGAAGCTTGGAACGCAACAGCTGAAACCGAGATGTGCCAAGGGCCTTGGTAAAGATGTCAGCAACCTGATCAACAGACCGAACATGACGAACCACTAGCTCATGCGCAGCTACCTGTTCTCGAACAAAATGATAGTCAATCTTGATGTGCTTCGACCGCTGATGGAAAACCGGATTAGCGGACAAGAAGGTGGCACTCAGATTGTCACAAAGAAGGATGGGAGCTCGAGGAAACGAAATGGACATCTCCTTGAGTAGCTGCTGAAGCCAGATGAGTTCGGCAGAGGCGAAAGCAATGGCGCGATACTCAGCCTCTGTGCTAGAGCAAGCGACAACTTTCTGCTTCCTGGAGGACTAGCTAAAGAGATTACCCCTAAAGTAAATGGCAAATCCATGCTGAGAGCGGCAGTCGTCCAGATCAGATGCCCATTCAGCATCAGAAAATGCAATGAGGCGCCGATCATGGAGAGGGCGAAGGTGAAAGCCTGTCGAGATAGTGTCTTTCAGATAGCGAAGGATTCGCTTGACCGCTGACCAATGCGAATCCGTGGGCTGATGCATGAACTGACAAACCCTATTGACTGCATAGGAGATCTCAGGGCGAGTGATGGTCACATACTGCAAGGCTCCCACAATATTGCGATAGAGATGAGGGTCAGAAACAGGATCACCTTCCTGACGAAGTCGAGATCCTGGCTCCGCAGGGGACGCGATAGGCCGAGCTCCAGTCATGGTGCACCGATCCAGAACATTAGCAATGTACTTCATAAACACCGTTTCAGCAAGATCCCCATTGAGGAATGCGTTGTTAACTTCAACCTGTCTGAGAGGCCAGTTGCTGGTAACAGCTAGACTCAATATAAGGCGAATGGTGGTAGGTTTGATGACCGGACTAAACGTGTCAAAGTAGTCGACCCCAGCCTTCTGATTGAAACCTTTTGCCACTAGACGAGCCTTGTAACGATCAACAGAGCTGTCAGCCTTGGTCTTGACCCTGTAAACCCACTTGCAACCAACAATGTTAGCACCCGGAGGCCTAGGAACTAAGTCCCAGGTCCCATTAGACATTAGAGCATCATATTCAGACTGCATAGCGTGCTGCCATTGGGGGCTTTTTGAGGCTTGGTGAAAGAAGCGAGGTTCAGGGTGAGCTAGGAGAGCCAGCGGAAGGGGGTATTTGGTAGCGGTAAGAATCTGTGGTTTAAGGTCGTTGGTTTGGGCACGAGTGGACATGGAGTGTGTCGAGGTGTCCGACGGGCGAAACCAAGAAGATGCAGCTGGGGCCGGAGGCGGTGAAGGTGAGGGAGAGGGAGAGGGGCTCGACAGTGAGGTGTCGGAAGGGCTCTCATGTGTGCTGGAGTCAACACTAGCGGAAACCGAGGGCTGGGGGATGGGAGATGACGCAGCCGAGGAGGATGAAGTCGGGTTGGGTGAGACGGGGAGGACAGGCGAGGCTGGTGAGCTGGTGGAAGCAGCAGGCGAGGCCTGTAGGAGGGGGGGAAGGCGCCGATGGCAGGGAGGGTGCCGACGCAGGGACAGCCGGTTCCGCAGCATGCTGAAGGAGTGAGAGAGGTAGGGCGGGGGTGACATGAGGTATAGAGGATGATGGAGAGGCGGAGTACAGGAAAGTAGTCTCGTCGAACACAACATAGCGAGACACATACATCCGATTAGTGGGGGTGTGAAGACAAACATACCCTTTGTGTTTAGTGCTATACCCTAGGAAGATGCACGGAAGTGATCTGAATTCAAGTTTAGAACGTGTGTAGGGGCGAAGAAAGGGATAGCAAAGGCAACCAAAGGCCTTGAGAAAGCCATAATCAGGCACCTTATGATATAGGGATTCAAAGGGCGATTTGTAGTTGAGAATGGGGGTGATGGTTCGGTTGGATAGATAGACGGATGTATGAAAGGCGTATTCCCAAAATTGTTTAGGCAAGTGAGCATGGGCTAGAAGGGCAAGGCCTTTTTACACAATGGTGCGGTTTCGACGCTCAGAGGAGCCATTTTGTTCGGGTGTGTAAGGGCATGACACACGATGACGGATACCCAATGAGGTGAGATAGGTGGATACATTCCGATACTCGCCTCCCCAATCGGTTTGAAAGGCTTTAATTGTTGTAGAGAATTGTGTTTGGACCATTTTGATGAACAATTGAAAAGTGGAATAAACCTGAGCTTTATTGGAAAGAAAATAGATCCAAGTAAACTTGGTACAATCATCAATAAATGTAACATAATAGTTTTTGCCAGACAATGAAGATAAAGATGCAGGACCCGACACATCCGAGTGAACAAGATCAAATGGATTGGCAGCGGAGGTCAGACGGCTTGGCAAGGGAAGTCGGTGACTTTTGCCTAGTTGACAAGACGAGCAAACCGACGCCAGTTTGTGTGAAGAGACGGGTAAACAATGACTCGAAAGCAAACGACGAAGTATGGACTCATGAGGATGAGCGAGCCGGTGATGCCAACAGTCAGCAGAGGCACGCTCACCAAGGAAGACAGACGGACGACTCGAGGGCTCAGGTTGACGAGGGAGGCAATAAAGGCCATTTTCAACGGTTCCACTTAGAAGTGTCTGCCCCTGCAAGTTCTTAATAGCACAATAGTCAGAATGAAACTCAACATAAGCATTATTGTCTTGACACAGTTGGGAGACGCTTAAGAGGCTTTTAGCAAGTTTAGGGACATAAAGGATGTTGTTTAATTTAGGAGGGCGGGAAGCACGCGGAACAGAGAGAATATTATGCCCTAACCGAGTAATGGGAAGAGCGTTACCATTGCCGACAACTAAGTTGTCATTGCCGGTATAAGGAGCGTGTGACTGGAAGGCTCCAAGATCAGCGGTCGCGTGATTGATGGCTCCGAAATCGACGACCCAAGGGTCGACAATCTCAGACTGAGAGGCGGCGGAATAGGCAGCCTTGTTGGTGTTGTCCGACCGAGCAAGGGCTTTTTGAGCGAGACGATGCGTCACAGGGAACTCAGAAAGGTTGAGACGTTGAAAGCAGTTGAACGCTTCGTCGCTTCATGGCCCTGCTTGCTGCAAATCTGACAGACAGGGCGTTGGCTCTCAGATCCGGAGGAAGAAGAGCCGCCAGCAGGCGAGTCCGAGCGATCAGGAGTCGGACGATCAGAGGAGAAGCGACCACGGCCTCTCCCGCGGCCACGGCCTCGTCCCCTGGTAGCAGCGATGTTGGCAGCGGGCTGGTCGACATCAATGGCAGGGCTGGAATCCTCCTCCAAGCGCTGCTCCTCCTGCAGAAGGTGGCCAAGAAGCTCATCCGAAGTGATCGGATCCTTGGAGAGAGCAAAAGCCGATTGGAAGGAGGCGTACTTGGAGCCCAAACCGAATAGGATGAATGTCACGAGATCAGGGTCGGAGACGACAACCATGCTCTCAGCAAGTTCATCAGCGATGGCGCGTTTCTTCTGCACATAGTCGAGCACGGACATGGTGCCCTTCGTGAGCGTCTGAAGCTGATGGCGCAGGTGCATTTGACGAGCACGTGTCTGGGCAGCGAACATCCAGGAAAGAATATCCCAGGCCTCCGCAGTGGTGGTGGCTCGAGCGACATATCCCAGAAGAGGGGTGGTGAGCGTCGACTGAATCCACAAGAGCACCAGCCTATCCTTGCGAACCCAAGCGAGATACTCGGGATTCGGGATGGGCGGGACAGCAGAAGCCGTCTGTTTGGCATTGAAGGCACCGAGAGCAGCAGCAGGGGTGAGACCTGATGCGGACAACACATCGACGGGGCCTGGAATGGTTAATGGCGGTGGTTCCGTCGCCGTGAGAAAAGAGGCAAGATCAAAGGCCTCTAGAGCCGAACGAACCGTGGTGCGCCAGAGGGAGTAATTGCCACGATCGAGTCGGATGGCAATGTTTGGCAGATGGAAGTTGGGTGAGCTGCCATCGGAGGAGGCCGAGAAGAGGATTTGGGTGGGGGAGGTAGGGTTGTTGGACATCTTGATCGTGAGGATCGAGAGGTTAGACTGATACCATGTAAAGATGTGAAGGAGAAGATGATTTTTGTATATTGATGTGTACGGTATAAATAATACAAGAGAGAGAAAACCCTAGGAAGATATGATCTTATCAACCTAAAGGGAAAAGATAAACATATACTCCGTAAGATTTTATCTATAATTACACAATACAAATCTCAACTAACAAAAAGCTACCATCTAGTCCCAATCAATTTCGCCAAACTCAATTCAAACATGAAAACAACTTCTAGATTCATTCTATGTGTATTTTTTCCACCCAAAAAAGTTATAGAATGGATATCCAAGATACTGATATTCAAGATGAATCTAGATCTAACCATTCATAATGTTTGAGAATATTTCAAAAGCTATCTATTGTAATGCCATGTTCATAGCTTAGCCAAAGTTGTTCCGTTAGAAATCTTCTACCATGGAATAGATGAAATGCCAAGAAGTATTATTGAAAATTTCATAGGCCACTAATTCTTGGAGTCGAGATGCCCGTTGATAAGCCCGATCGACAATTGAAAACTTGTTCTGCATAGGCATAGGTTCTATCTTTTTTATCATCCAAAAACAAAATATGAATTAGAGTTGAAAGAACGCTAGAAAATTCTAGAAAATGAAATGGCTGAAATTCATATCGAATTCAGTCAGGAATTTATTAACCTCCCCACTTTTGAAGCGTTCCAAAAGTTTGGAAACCTCTCCACTTTTGAACCATTGTGGGTTATATTTTATATGTTTGCTTCTCTTTTTCATCCTTTATCATAATGATTTTGATTAATTAGTTATAATTATCATTAGAACATGCAATATAACGTATTTGATTGATAATTTTAAATTGTCGAATTTATTACTCCCTCTGCTACGAAATTGGTCATTTGAGCATTTTCACACTTTTTAAGGAACCTAAAATTAGAAAGAAGAAGAGAGAATCTACAATTAAATACAATCAATCTTTTGAGTATTTTCAAATGGATGTAATTAATGATTAACTTTTCTATGGCTGGACAGTCATACGTTTACCCGGTGGGTAAGTTTACCCAAGGGCAATTTGGTAAAATTATAGATAAAAAAGATGAAAAGTGAGTGATTTATTATAAACAATGATTACAACATTTATGATTGATTATTTGTCTTAACAATGTTGTAAAAAAAAAGTTTTCATTAACACCCTCAAATCTTCCAATATTTCCTATAGAGGCCCATATTTTTAAAGAATGTAAGCATGGTGTTCGGAACTTAGCATGGTACTCATATATTATCATTTACCACGTTAAATTTCCTAAAAAATATTTTTTATTTGGAAAAAAATTACCAAAGTTAAACACTCGTTTATAACTATATCATGGTAAATGGGATTAACTATATCACATTGTAAACCTTAGGAAATGAGAGATTTGAATTAGTCTATGTGGGAATTGAACCCACACTTATGTGCGTAGGCGCATCGCTTTACCATTTGAGCTAATAGACTTCAAATTTTTCATAACGGTCTATTTTCTCATCTATAAGAACTAAACATGAAAAAAAAAAGATATCCCTTCTATGCGACTTTGAGCCTTCCTTGTAATCAAATGCCTTTGTAATCTCATCACGAACATGTAATTTGTGCTAATATATTCAATCAAAATATGACATTCAAGCAACAAGAAAAAAATAATCATGAGCATATAATTTTTGTTTGTTTCATTTGCTTCTCAATGTAATCAATTCTACCCAGAAAACAAAAATGGCATCAACCATCAACCAAACCCGTAAAGGCTTCACCTGTAATCTCATCAAGGGGAACCAAATCAAAGCACATATTTGATCATAGAAATACAAATACAAATTCTTAGCAGGGACCATAGAAATCCCTTTCAACAAAAACCCAAATATCACACCAATAGGAATGCAAAATATAATACAAAACTAGGAAAATTTAATTTTAAAAAATGAAATTCCCACAAAATTAGAAACAAATTATGGGGTACAAGAAATTGGGGGAAATATAAAACACTTGGGGTTTAGGGTGATCGATTGATTTGCTTTGTAAAAAGTCTCATAGTTTTTGTTTGTTCCTTTGATTTTAAGATCCAAGGTGAAAGGACAGACATTCATATGCTTGTCTATGCAGGATTTGAGAATTTAGGTATATAGATTGATTGAATCACACAGTGAAGCAGGTCAGACTATCTTCAGGAAATTTGTATATAATTTCTACTAGAAATGACATTAGCAGTTAAATTTCTGGAAGAAATCATCAAACTTGAGCATGAACACATACTAATTTCTGGATATCTGGATTTCTAGATGAATGTATAATGTATTACCTCTAAATCATCTATCGAGTTCTTCCCTTGAGAACTTCCGTGAAGTGCGAGACCTCCGCCTTGTACACTTAAAACCTAGCAACAACCAGGAAGAAGATGAAATTGAGCACATTCAGCACCACAAGGAATCCGTAGTAGTAATCCAGATGCGAAGCGTTGAGGTTGTTGAGAACCCAACCATGGAGGCCGTGTCACTGGGTGATGTTAGCCACCGTCTTCAACAAGATACTATTGAGGAAATTCCTAACGCCGAGCGTGGTGGTGGAGTACGAAGTCCCGATTTATCGAGATAGTACTTTGATCGATCGAGGTAGTTTAAACCCTAAACCCTATATATATAAACCCTAAACCCTAAACCCTTAACCCTAAACCCTATATATATGTATATACACACACATATCCACAAATTTATTTAGCAAAATTCTACACGAAGTAAATAATAAAAATAACAAAACATTTAATTAAAGACATTTTATTTTGCATAATAACATTTTCTTAAAATTTTATATTAAAATAAAGTACAATTATAAATCCCTCCCTATTTTGAAGAAAACTATACAACTTTGCCTTAAAACATATTTACTTAAAATGAAATACCTAAAAATAATTTGGGGTATTTCAATTTACTTTGACATTTCCTTCCCTTCCCTCTTATGAAATTTCACTCCCTCTCAATAAAATTTCTCTTTTATATTTCTCTCCCTTCCCTCCTATTTTACTTTTACATTTCCCTCCCAATAAAATTTCCCTCCTATATCCCCCCCCCCCCCTTCCATCCCATTCCCTCCCAATAAAATTTCATTCCCTCTTATTTTCATTCCCTTCTATTTTATTCTCTCCCAATAAGTATGTGTTTTGAGGAAAATTTTTATAAGTAAATAATAATTATTGAATAAAACCTTATACTATCTAATAAATTCTTATAAGAATACTACAAGAGCAAGTTTTGAGTAAAAATCATATATATTCTTAAAAAGATGTTTAAGTTAAAACCTTATATTATCTAATAAATTCTTATAATAATACTATAAGGGCCAATTTTGAGGGAAAAACATATAGGTAACTAATAAGTAATGAATAAAACCTTATATTATCTAATAAATTCTTATAATAATACTACAAATGTATGTTTTGAGGAAAAATAATATAGATAACTAATAATTGTTGGATAAAACCTTATATTAACTAATATATTATTATAAGAATACTATAAGTGTGTGTTTTGAAGAAAAATCATATAAGAAAATAATAATTATTGAATGCTATAAGAACAAGTTTTGCGAAAAAATCATATAGAAACTAATAAGTGTTGAATAAAACTTTATATTATCTACTACATTTTCTTATAATAATACTATAAATGTGTGTTTTGAGAAAAAAAATCATATAAGTAAATAATAATTGTTGGATAAAACCTTATATTAACTAATACTCCCTCCGTTAAAAAATATAAGTCTTTTTAGACTTAAAATTTTATTTAGAAATATAAGTCCTTTTAGGTTTTTCTAGGCATTGGGTTAAGAGAAAAGTAACTTTTTGACTTGTTTTATGAAATGCTATTGGTTATCAGTGGTTGTGGATAATTAATGAGGAGTATAAAAGTAACACTTTTGTCGATTCCTTAATATGTGTGCAAACACCTAAAAAGACTTATAATTTTGAACGGAGGGAGTATATTGTTATTATAAGAATACTATTAGTGTGTGTTTTAAGGAAAAATCATATAAGTAACTACTAATTAGGAAAAATAAGATAGAGAGAGAGCGAGAGAAATCGGCCACAAAAATCGAACCATAACAACCCCTTAAAATTAGGATATTTTTCTGAGCAAAAAAATAGTTATGATATTATGTAAAATATGACAAATTACGGGTATTAGTTGCAATTACCCTTAAATATTGGGATATTAGGGGAATATATAGTGGGTAATTACTACCCACACATCAATCCCCCTCATTAATTGTCTGCGGTCCCACATAATTACTTTTTTATTTTTATTTTATTTTTAAAAAAGGGAGGGTAAGTTTACTCGGGTGGTAAACGAAGTTTTGTCCCTGGAATTACATCATCTTGTACTCCAAAAACCCAAATACTCCCTCTTGTAAGTTGAAGGGGTACAAATTTAATATGAAGGGGAGTTTAAAAGTTTTAACATTTAATACATCAACTTAATTAGATTACCATTTACCTATATAATGTATTTAAACTTCATCTAAAAATGGAAAGATTCACTAAAAGGGACAAATAATTTGTTATAAGAAAAATGACTCAAAAGATCAATTATTTCATTATAGAGGGAGTCAGGGCCGTCCCGATGTTTTCGAAGGCCCGGTGCGATAATTAGAATTAGGCCCTTTTATTTTTATTTTTTTCATTCTTATTACAATCATAAATATATTTTTTTGGTAGTGAATTACATGTATTTATTGTATATGACATTAATGATGTTATAAAAAAAAACTATTTATTATTTACTTACATAAAAACAATGTTATATATACTTTTTAATTTTTAGTGTTACTAGATGACTTTTTTTAAAAGGATAATTAAAAAAATAACGTACTCTCACCGTATTAAAATTGAATTTATTTTATTTCTCTTGTTAAAAGTTAAAAATTATATAAATGTCAATTATATTATTGTTTTAATTGTATAACTTATTATATCGGGTAGTAGGAAAATTTAAGTAATTAAAGGCAAAAAATTAAGAGCAACATTCCCTCCTAGATGATTAAAGAATGGAAGAGAGGGGGTAGTAGGGTAAAGGAAAAAATACTCTGTACAGTGTATTGGGAGGGCCCAAAAAAAACAAAAAGAATACAGAAGATTGGAAAGGAGGGCCCAAACAAAAATAATAGGTGCATCCAAAATTCAAGATTCGAACACGGGTTGATTGAGTTCCCAGGCAAAACTTACACCACCACACCAATTTATGCTACTTGCAATTAGTAGAACGTGCTATATATATATACTAACTTTTAATATATTGGGCCCCCAACAAAATTGGACCCTGTGCAGACAGACCTCTTGCACCGTCCAATAACCGGCCATGGAGGGAGTAATAATTTAGTTGAAAGATTTCAAATTATTAAAATTAATCATCAAGTATAATTATAATGCATGGACATCAGTTCATGCATTAGAATTGCATTCAAATTATTAAAATTAATTATTAGGTACAATTCTAATGCATGAACATCAATCACTTCATTCATAATTATTAAAATTAATTATCAAGTATAATTATAATGCACGGATATCAATTCAAGCATTAGAATCGCATTCAATTAAGTAAATAGATCAACTTAACTTATTTTTTCCGGGTCAATTCAATAAGATCATGAAAGGCTAGTTCAAATATACCCTCCATTTTGAATTTTCATGAAACAATCATACCAATAGTTTTTATTTTTAGTTATTTACAAGACAATAACTAAAAAAAATTAAAATGGTCAGGGTCTCCAATAATCCATCTTACATACTTTTTGCACATTGTAGATTGTACCATATCCACCCCTTATACTTATTATTTTAGAAACAGGCTCCTTGTAAAAGAAAGAGTCACGTGTCCTCCTTCTCTGAGCAAAAATAAAAAGCAGTTTTCCACTTTCTCTCACCCACGTTCTTTTGGTTACCAATACTAAAAACTGAAATTGTTTCTCAAATTACTTTCTCAACCCACGTTCTCTTCAAGTGGTCAAATCCCCTTTCTGAAATTGAAGTAACCATGGATTTCACCTCTTGCAATTGGTTTCTTTTCTCTTCACGTTATATTTTCTTCTTCCTCACAATCGTTATTTCCATCGGTGGCTGGTGGTGGCAGTCGTTGCTAGAGGCGTGGCGGTCGGAGGAGGGTGAGTGGCAGGAGGCGGCTTCGTCAGCGACGGCGTGAGGCGGCAATCGGTTGGAGGCATAGCGTAATCGGATATGTGGCTAGTGGCGGTAATCTTTGCCGGAGGTGTGGCGCAATCGGGCGGCGACCGAAGAAGATTAGGGCAAGTGGTTTGGGTGGTGTGAAGAACCCGACGACATCGGCCTCCTGGTGGATGAAGCGGACCATCTGCTGGATCTGCTTGGAGACATCGGCGGTGTTCATCTTTGCACCGGTGGCAAGAGGCGGATCCCACGGCGGAGCAGGGCCGCCGGAGGAGGGGGCGGGGGCTGATCCGCCATGGGGAGGGAAGGGGAAGATGGGGCGGTGCGGCGGGTAGACTGGGTGGGGATGGTAGTAGGGGTCAGGGATGTGTGGCGGCCACCAGAACGGCCAGGCGGTGGTGGACACCGCCAGGAGGAGGGCGACGGTGGCGAAGAGGAGGGTGGTGGGCTTCATCTTCGTTATTGGAGTGATGGAAGGCAGTTCTCAAAAGGATTAAGAGGTGAGAGTGATGATTGAGTGAGTTCGAGAGCTATTAAGTTTGAGGTATTTATAGTCTATAGATGTGGAGCGGAGATCGAGAGATTCTATAAGAAATGGTTAAGATTTAACGGATTTGTATTTTAGTTTGTTTGATTTTTTTGTTGTTGAAATCTTTATCAAATATTTACAATCTTGATCAAAGATTTAACGGAGTATCATTGTTGTTGGAGCGTTTTTGTTAGGGATCTGAATTAATATGGTGAATGGAATACGGAGCGTGGGGATCTGCTGTGACGCCCGGTGCACCACTCGGTGCATCATAAAATTATTTACAAATAATTTTACTTTGAAAAAAATTTAAAAAATTATATTTGTGTTTTATATACTTATATTTACATGTGTATAAAATTTCATTATGAAAAAATATGTTTTAAAAATATATAACTAAAATTTCATTATGAAAAAATAACTAAATTCATTACCAATACTTACCCCTGAGTTATGTGTTATGGCCATATTTGTTTTCATGCCTGTGTTGTGAACTGTGCTGAGTAAAAGTCATTAGTTTGTTGTTAAGCACCAGAATTGTTTTGGGTCATGTGTATTTGTAATTCAATGTAGCTTGCATCTTAATTAACATAGTTTCATATAGTTTGGGAGTTTCATATAGTTTGGTTCGATTTGTTATCTTTCATTACTGTTGTTATGACCATACTTTATTTCATGGCATTGTTGTTAAATCTATTTAACACTTCCAATGATAGGATGCGAATTTGGGGGGGGGGGGGGGGGGTGTTGCTGCTATAGAGACTAAGGCAAACAATGGGCAGAACGTTGATTGCGAAGAGAAGAAGCAAGTGAATGGGAATCAAGCAGAAAAGGTGAATGAAAAGGAAAATGCAAAAGGAATAACACAAGAATTGGATGAGGCTGCTTGAGATGTTGTGAATGGACTATAGAGAAGCAAATATCTAATTCTTTAGTAAATAGGTCAATCTGGATATGGATGTTGGGGTTAAGATTTTAAAATGAATGATTAATGAATATTATATAGACTCAAAGATCTCAGTGGCTTAAGTATTGGTAATGAATTTAGTTATTTCATCATCTCCTTCACATTCTCTAATTCAGGCAGTTTTTTAATCTATAGAAAAGTTGTGTTTGCTTGTGCTGCAAATATTTCTATACGACTAGAGCTCCTTATCATGTGCTTAATGTGGAACACATGTGCATAGGCAAATTCAATTCATTTATATAGTTCAGGTTGATTATTCTTTCTCCATCAGCTTATTTATGTAAATCCAATTCCCATTTCTTTTACTTTCTGTGTTGTATCACTATTTAATGTTTTGTTGTATTTTATTAGTCTGATTCACAGGCAATGTGTGAACTATATTATGACAATGAAAAATGAGGTTTTAATATTACAAAGAATAAAATTAAGAATATCTGAAAATAAATAGTCTATTAGATGTCAAATTGAAATTAGTGGTTACTCATTTGTTTGAACTTAATTTTATGATTCCATTAGTTTAATTTTAGAGGGTTCATTCAAATTTTAATGTACTTAAAATTGTTATTGAATAGATTTAGTTGGTGCTTATGAGTCTATGGTAGGTTGAGTTGGAATAATTGGACTACCATGATAACACACGAACTTAATACGAGTATAATCATAAAACAATTATTTTCTTCAGCCCTTTTCACAGTCATGGTATGAAGTATATTATAATCATGAAAATCAGGTTTCAATATCAGCTAGATAGGTTTCTTATTTTTTTGTTTAAGATTGACTAATTGGTTAATAAACCAACTAGATAGGTTTCTTTTTCCCTTTCTTTTTTTCTATGATTGCATAACAAAATCGCTCTTTTAGGTAAAATTGATGAAGCTTCGGTAGATAAACAATTCAATGTGAGGAGGTCATCTCTTCAATAGAGAATCAATATGATGTCCGGCGATGAAAAAGGCACTGCGTTGGAGATTCAACCTTATTACAACAGAGAGAAGACCGACAATGACCACAAAAAGATGTCACGCCGACCAGTACGCTACCACTCTTCATTTCCCTCATGATGCAAGCTTTACTTTGGTTGTTTCTTCATTTATTATCACTGTTTTCAACCAAATTCGATTTTTTTAATGTTGATTCATTACATTTTGGATTTGAGCTAATATCCCCTGATGTGAGGTCTCTATTTTTCTTTTTGCCATTGGATTTTAATTTAGTAAGTAGTGAGATTGGTATTACTTTCTATTTTGGATTGGAGCTAATTTTTTTCTCCTTATTTTTGGGCTTGATTAAATAGTAAATTCTCCATTGAGTACCTGCGTCATTGAGAGAGAGCGAGATCTAGCCAAGCTGAATCTCCACCATGAACTCTGCCCCAATCAATCATCTGTCGCCACCTTTACGGATGTCGTGATTCTGAGGCAATCTCCATCTCCACCACACTTCTTCCTTGTGATTGTAGTCTTATTTGAATGGATCTCATAACCACATCTTGTGGATACTGAATTGAATCGTTTCCTTCAACGATTATTAAGCGTGGGTATGGTGAAAATGGAAGAAATTGAGAGAACTTGATAAATTGCTTTTACAAATAAATTGTGAACATGGTTTCCTAATAATTCATTGAGAACGTGGGATGATAAATTGATGTAAAAATAAATGCTTAATTTTTTTTTTAAAAAGGGACACGTGGACCTTTTTTTTTTTGTAAAGAGTCTGCTTCTAATTTTATAAGGATGCAAAAAAAATTTCCTTATATGTGCGAGTCTTTTGTCAAATCTTTCATACAAAACACCAACTATAAGAATGTTATTTTGATTAGTTATCATTTACGATCTATCAATTTCTTGCATCTCAAACCTAACCGAGTACTCATAATTTTTTTTCTACATACACAAGTCGTGCCCAACTAATTTTCACATTCCATCAATTTGAGAGGTATAACATTTTTTTAATGTTTTGGCCTCTTTTTTTTTTTTTACAGTAGGCAAGAAGTAGATCGACTCGGCGATCTAGAAGATCGACCCAGCGATCTTGAAGCCATCAAAAGATGGCTTGAATGACCCTACACAGAGGGTCGCCAGTAAAAAAAAGAAAAAATTTCTAAGATTACAATTACAGAAATTTAAAATTAAAAATATCTATAAATTAAAACTATGTTTCTTCCGATCAATAATTGGAGCCTTGATTCTTGATATCTATAAATTTCCTTAATGTTTTGGCCTCTTAATGTTTATACACTTACAAATAGAGTTCCTTTTTTTCTAATTAAGGGTCTAAGTATTATAAAAACACACACTAAATATCATTTTTAAAATTCTTTAGCTATATAGGGTTTATACATTTAAACTTAGGGTATCTTTATCAAATTGGTTTATAATTTAGATCAATTTAAAAAGTGTAGAATGATGTGTAATAGATAAAATATCATAAAGGATCCGAATTCGGCTTTCTTAAGCTAAAAACTATAAGGTTTCTTTTCTTTGTCTTCAATTAGGATGGATACTAGGAGAAGCGTAGAAACGGGTGATTTACTATTTTTTTGTCAAATTTGAAGTATCGATTGTCTCAATAAAAAAGTATTTCATCATGATAATCAAAGATTTCGAAGAACAACATGACAAGAAGCAAGAGCAATATGTTAGTAGAAAATTAATGTGTCGAATATTTTGTTTAAAATATCAAACTTGACCGTAATTATGAGACTTTTGTTTGTGATTGTAAGTGTTATTGTATTATAACGAGGGTTATAATTGATAACATGACAACAATTCAAATGAAATGAAATATATTCATAGTACGAGGGGGAACTAAAACGGTAAATTTCAATAAAAATACTCACCCGTACAAGGTACGGAAAAAGTACTAGTTTTTTCTACAATTTTAAATGTTAAAATAATTGAATTTATTTAGAAATAAAAAAAATATTAATTTAATTTATAATTTTGTTTGATAATTAATTTTAATAATTTAAAATCTGTTAACTAATAAAAAATGAGAAATGAATTGAAGAATGTTGAAAATAATATTAGTGAAAAATGACGTGGACAAATAAGAAAATGAGAGATATTTTGGAAAACCCAACCATGCTTAGTATCATCATAAACCGAATTAATTTAAGTTTTCACTCATTCCACTGGAAATCAACAGCTGAACACTTCCATATACGGTGCAACATCTCGGAAAACCTTGTTTCACAGTTGATGCAACCTTCACCACGAGATTGGATAGCATAAGAATTGGACCTGAGATGTTGGATGCTAAATATGCATTGATATTGGCATCACCAGAAGAGATACGTAGGGCAGACATCACTAACAGACAAGATCAATCATCGATCTTTAGCCAAGCAAATGAAGTTGCCAAGCATAACAGACATTAAATTGAGTCGAATCTCAAATGACCCATAACTGACAATTAACATTGTACAACCGGCGGTCCGGCACACTGTCCGTTTTGCAGTTATACTTGTTCATCAGGATAGCTATTGAATACATAAGCATACTACAAAATGCAAGAATTCAATGCACTGGGCAAAATCATTCAAAAAGGGTCTTTTCTCTTGAGTTGCATCAACAAATTCTACTCAGCCATATTGTTACATCATACTCGCCTGCACCCGACTACAGTTTACACTATTCATTTTCCACAAAGAGGGGTTAACAGTCATATCATTATTCAGCCCCCAAGAAAAAAGACAATGTCACTTTGTAACTAATCCCCAAGAAAAAAGACAAGGTCCCTCTGTTGCTAAAACTCCTGCCAACTTGCCAAGTCACAACTCAAATCCTATGAATAGATAGTCTATCACTACCATCCTAATCAAAGCAAAAGACTGGGAGCACATGCCAAATGCAGAACATAGTGACATACCTTCATACTTGTCCCAAGAAGTGATATTGAAACAAAAGACTAGTTTGTGCAGGCTTCTAATCACTATCCCCGTCGTCATCACCTGTAAACGAGAAAGAAATCAGATAAAAATTAATGCTATATATTATATTTTTTGTTGTATATGTATAATAGTAAAATAGCATTTGAGCATAGGGTAACCATATCCCCTAGGATGCTCTAACCATTTCCCTTTCCCCTTCTCTAGACTCACAAAAAAGTCATGATCATATAAATTTTACACATAAAATTTGATGCCTTTCCCTTCTATTCCCTCCTATTCAAACAAACAAGGTCTTAATATGCAACTATGAACTGATTACCACTCACTGCATGCAACCTTGAATATTTACTGCCATTAGTATGCAAAGGAGATCCTAAACCTACCCCCCAGTCCCCACCCTTCTTATGTGCTGTTGGTGTTGTCTTCAAAGGGAAGGCAAACTTGTACAATTCCATTACTAGTGTAGAGAAATATTGTGGTGGCATTATCGATTAGGACATCCTAGCTTTCAATAATTTTAAGCGTTTATTTCCAAGTTTATGGACTTGCATAGTTTGTCAAGAGTTGGGGACATATACCAGGACATTCGGGTCATACTCGTTTCACGAAGAAATGAGGCTCCCTGGAATGATAGAGAAGAGATGAGATCCACAAAATACAAAGTCTCTACACATAATATTGCCTGGACATGAAGACAAGAGGTTGAACGAAAGCTTAGCCAAGGAATTTGAGACTAAAGACCTCACCAGGAGAAGAACAAATGGAATTAGCTAGGTCAAAGAAGGTATTGTTGTTTTAAGTTAGGACTTACTCAGGCAGCCATTTGAATCCCAAGTAAGTAAATTGGGCATGACTAATATCTTCGCAACTTCTTAAGGGGTGAGGGTTGATGACGTAGGGAAGTACTGATCTGATTTGAATAAAATTAGGATATGATTACCTCAAAATAAAATAGGAAAGATGTGTCCTTGGATTAGTCTATCCGTATTTGAGAGAAATTATAGGATTAGTCTTCCTACATTTTTTCTTAGATAAGTTATATACTATATAAATCAGTAACTGAAATTTTCAGAATTCGCTCTCTCCTACATTTTCCTGCAGAAATTTGGAAAACTTGATCGGTTGCATCTACCAAAGATAAGAGTAACTAGCACACGAATATGATAAGAGCAACAACTAAAAGAAATTTATAGTTCCATACTTGAACTATGTCTCTTTAAGTTCCTACAAGAAGATAAACAGTCTATGTAAAACATGGAATGAGGCATGCAGTCAACATGGAATGAGGCTTGTCATTTTATTTCATAGAGCCGCAATAGTAGCAAACTAAATATGTTCTATCTTCATTTTTATTCACTGGTAAGAAACAAAATCATACTTTCTGATTAAATTTGTCTAGTGCAGATTCTTCAGTACGTACCTTCATCCTCCTCGCTTTTACTATCATCAACATCCTCCTCTTCATCTTGCTCCTCATCATCATCATCATCCTCATCTTCATCCTCATTATCATCACCGTCATCATCCCCTGAATCAGCTTTGCTTTCAACAGGAATTTTAGGCTTAGGGGGAGGTACAAAACTAACAGTCGACCTCCGTCGAGAGCTTGACACAATATTGCTCATGTCAATCCCTTCAAGTTCTTTCGCTCTTTCCTTCCTTCTCTTGACCTCTTTTATTTCTGAAGAATCAATATGTTTGTGTCAGGATTGTGACATCAACAAAAATAACAAGGCAACGCTAGGAGACCCAACTTCCATTCTCAAAAAGCCACACTAGATAACGCAGGGTAGTGAAGGCACCAGTCCAAATTCAGTCATCCCTTAACCACGTCATAAAATTTCATCATGCTGCATAATTTTATTTAGTAACAGATAAATATCCAGACTTGGGAGCTATCATCGCCTGGCCACAATAAAATTTTAGCTTGGTGCATTATTCTAATTAGTAGCAGGCAAATATGCTCAGTAGTAGACACCTTTCTCAGAAGGATTTGCACTCAGCCCTTCTTTTGCAAGTATATTTTCCAGCTCCTTTATCAAGGCTGCCTCGCGTTTATTCTCAGGAACCTCTTTTATTTTCTTGTAAATTACTGGGGGGATGCTGCATAAAAATAAAAGCGTGTTGGAACTGATTTAATGTTCCATAAATGAATAAAATCTAAAACATTGAACAGTAAATGAACAAAAACCTAATTCCACAAGATTTGATGACTGATTTAATGTTCTCCACATGCTTCCCATATGAAGGTTTTGAAACTTCTTTTCTCTGCAACAAATAATCAACTCTAAGAAGATATCATTAACAGAACTAATAAATAAGGCTGCAGGCAAAGGAGATCCACGGGTTTACCTTTATAGACTTTTCGGCTGATGATTCAGAGTTCTCTTCCTCAGAACCATCTTCTCCACCTTCACCTTCCCTATTTTCCTCACGTTTGATTTTAGATGCCTTAGCCACTTTTCTTTTTGGCTCTTTCACATCCTTGTGAGAGAGTTTACGCTTTTTAAGCCCAGATGAGCTCTGTGTTTTTCCCTTAGGGGTACTTTTCCTCTCAGGTTTCACTTCTTCTTCATCAGCCTCGCTTTCACTTTCACTTTCTGATGAAGTAGCAGATGGTTCAGCTTCACTGGAATGTTTCAGCATCTTCTTGTTAACATCACCTTTTTTGACAACAGTCGCAGATTTAGCAGCTTGAGGTTGTGTCAATACCTGCAGTATTTGTTCAGGAAAAGAATAAGCATGTGTTGCTCTTATAATATCCCTAGCAAGATACCGTGATCTTCCTCACCTCATTTACTTGCTCACTAACAAGTTTCTTAAATGGATCCAAAGCAAGCTTGTCAAGCTTTAGATCTTCCTCCAATAGCCGACGTACTCCAACCATGGTAATATTCCTAATAGATCAATAATTTGGTTCACAAATACACAACAGTGGATTAATAATGGATAACCAATAATGGGTAACAGAGATTAATAAACAACATTGGATTTACTCTGAATTATTTCTGAAATGGGATGCCCTTTTTAAAATGGCCTTCTTTATCATAGCTTCGCTCGGAGCAGTATGATTTTCAGCATCTACAGTGATCTGGGTACCTTTACTTTTTTCATGCCCTACCATGAGACCCATTACAGGAGACTCTTGCATAGAATCTTTTGAGCTGGTCTCCTTTGGTTCTTTCTTCGGCTCATTTTTATCTGGACTTTTTTTGTCAACTAAAGAGATGGTCATTCCTGCTTCTCCTGAGTTCTTTTCACCTTCATCCTCATTACCAGATTCTAAGCACTGGAATTAAGAGAAAGGAAAGGGTGATGTTTGATGTCTAAATTCTCAAATACATGAACTGAAGTTCAATGGATCATATTAATCGTCAACAGAGGAAAAACCTAAAAAGCCCTAATGGACATATCTATAGCAATTATAAACCTAAGAAAGATAAGTAAACAATAGAAGTAATTAGTAAGTTGTAAAGCAAATGATAATATGTATAATTGATAATATATAATGAAAAATCTAAGAAGACTTTCTTTCTAGCAATCTCATGATCAAGTACTCAATTTTGTGATCAAGCACAGAAAGAATTTGAAACAACAGTAGGCAACAAAGATAGCAGGTGTCTACTGCAAGTACTTCACATTGGGAATTTCTGGTAAGTATTCTCAAAATCTTTGGTGATATTTCATCGTAAATTGAAAAAAAGCATTTCTTATTGGAAGTATACAACCAATTACGTTGTGCCATACTATTAAAACAAACCACAAAACTCATAAAAGTATTAAACACACTTAACCCTATCTTCCACATATACAAGTAGAACAAACACTTGATAGGCCAATAATTCCAAACAAAAAAAAAAACTCAAAAAAGAAAAGAGGCACGGCTAGTATTCAGCACTCCCACTAAAATGAAGCTATATTCAGAAATGTAGGACCGTAGTTAACACATATTAACCAAATGAACTCCTCTAAACCAAGGAAACCAGTTGACATTGCTATTGCAATTTTGAAAAGTAAAACATGGTATAGATTACAAAGATGAGTACACATTCAAATCGGGTAAGGTGATTACCTCTTGCAAGCAATGTTTTACAAATCGTTTGTGAACATCCAAGGCGTAGGTATCTAACCCTAAATCCTTTTCTAGAAGCCGCCTAACGCCCTCAAACGTGAGAGAACTGCAAAAGGCATGAGCGCCACCAAAAGGAAAAATTGTGAACAAGCCAAATCAATTGAGAAGCGGGAGGAAATCCAAGACAATATCGTTCTTAATTCAAATTATAGCTCACTGTAGAAATAAAGAAACAGATGAGAACAGAGAGAAAGGGAAAGGGCTTAACTCGGCCTGTTCTTTGAAGTAGGGAACCCGGGTAACCATAGCAGCCCTAACTTTGGACTCCATATCTGCGGCAGCAACAACCGCCGGCGCTTCATCCTCCGGCATCTTGGTAATTTTCGGTTGGAGACGCCGGCGAGGTTTGGTTTATGAGTGCGAGTGGGGAGCGGAGCTAAGCGGAGGAAATGTCGAGTGTCTGGAAAGTTCGAAAGTGCGAAGAACCGAGGAATGGATCTAATTCGGATATTTTAAAAAAAAAACTCGTCGACAACCTAACGAATGACTTCGAAACTTGTAAAGTGGAATTTTGACCTAAAATTGAAAATTTTCACAAACGATTTTGTCCCTTCACTTTGAGAATTTAAACGATTTCAGATAACAATATCTTCTTCGAGATTTTGAAAATCTAATTAATTGAGAGAGTGGAACTTGAAAAACTAACATTTAGAAACTAATTTCGGGATACGAATTCGCGTGTTCGTGATCGAAGACTATCGCCCTCTCTCTAGGGATAGACAATTTCACCCGCACCCGATGGATATCCGTCTCACCCGACCCGAAAAAGTGGGTGAAAATCCGAAATAAAGCGGATATTAAATGGGTGATGGGTGAACGGGTGATGGGTCGGGTCGGATTCGGGTGAAGACATTCCCCACCCGTCACCCGACCCGTCACCCGACTTATATTATATAATTATGTTTAAATATGAAATTACTAATATACCCCTAAACCCTAATTCAAGATACCTATTAAACGATTTTCAGTTCAATCATTCTTTTCCATCTTCCTTTCTGCCGCCATTTGAGATCTGACTATCTGAGCACCTCGTGAGTCTTCACTTCAGTAGTTCGGACATTTGGTACTCACGTGTAGCACCTTCCTCTTCGGTCACTGTTGTCTCTCCGGTCACCGCCGTCTCCCATGAGTCTCTCTCATATCGCA
Source organism: Persicaria maculosa (assembly GCA_963922045.1). Classification (NCBI taxonomy): domain Eukaryota; kingdom Viridiplantae; phylum Streptophyta; class Magnoliopsida; order Caryophyllales; family Polygonaceae; genus Persicaria; species Persicaria maculosa. Next base: position 20,905,677 of record OY998258.1, read on the forward strand.
AGAACTTGTTTAAACCTCGAGCTGTAATTGTATTTGTATGTCATGTATTCGAAAATATTTTCCAGTGATTACTATATCCCTATTCGGTGGTTGCTAATTAGGTAAGTAATTGATTGAGTAATGAATGTACATGTTCATTAGAAACGTGAATGTAATTAGCTCAAAAACAATCAATTTCCACTAACTTTTATATATATATATATATAGAGAGAGAGAGAGAGAGAGAGAGAGAGAGAGAGAGAGAGAGAGAGAGAGAGAGAGAGAGAGAGAGAGAGAGAGAGAGAGAGAGAGAGAGAGAGAGAGAGAGAGAGAGAGAGAGAGAGGTTCCAGAGTGCACACTCCTTATAGTGTACTTTGTGCACAAATCTTGGACATTGAATGGATGAAACGGATGACCACGATTAAAAGGGATTTTTATTTATTTTTTGTTTTAAATATGGGGGGCCCGCATAAAAAAACACACTTACTCTCTTGGACAACGGCGCGTGGGGCAATAGTTGGGCCCTTTCTTTTATTTTTTCCAAAGATTCACGTTTTTCTATTTTTTTAAAAGATAACCCCCACTTCTTAGCTTTTTTAAGCAAATGGGACCATTACTTACGCAGTTTTTCGTTGAAGCACAATTTCATGATTCTAGATACTCTCTCCGTCTCAAAATTTAAGTCATTTTAGCCTTATGCACAAATTTTAATAAAAACACTCATCTATCAATCAACATCATCATTCCACTAACTTTTTCATTAATTTTATTACCCACTACATTTTTTAACCAATCAAAACTTTTTAAAAAGTCAACAACACACAAATCAATACAAATCATTATTATCCACTACCTAGAAAACCTAAAATGACATCTATTTTGATACAAAACTAAAGAGCTAAAATGACATCTATTTCGAGACAGAGGGAGTATTATATTGATTTTTCACTAACCAAAAAAATATTATAATAATTTTTTTTGTATCCAATCACTCGTTACATTATTCGGTTCAATGTTTATATTGTTAGGGTAATAGAATCAACAAACGAAATATTGTAATATTATTCGGTTGAATAGTGGTAGTTATTAACAGATTGACAACTGGGATGTGACTTTATTCGGCGAAATATATTTTGGATATGATTTCGTTGTTGTTAAAATTTTGTTAATTCCGCTGAATAATGTTTCAAAAGCTACCGAATAATTTTATATTTTCCATTTTTATCCAGTTTAGATCAAAATTTTCTAATTCCATTGACTAATTTGTCAAATGCTGCCGAATAATATCTTGTTTTTCCGTCCATCAATCTCCAAATCCCTAAAAAAATACTTACAATTTATATGAATAATGCTTTATAATTCACCGCATAATGTTGCACATTTTAGCGGATAATTGTAATCGTATCATATTCCCATCCAAAATTTCATAAATTCTATCGAATAATGTATCGGATTTAATTGAATAATCATGAACGAATTGACAATTGTCAAGAATAAACTTTTACATTTGATTGAATAATATTCAAGATTATATTCATAAACATCATTAAGAAAATACACATTCCAATCATACGATTTTACATCAATCGCAAATGAGAGAACTACAATAGGCACGAGCACCACCTACAAGAAAAAGTGAGAAATAGTCAAATCAATTGAGAAGCAGATGAAATTCAAGACAATATCATTCTTAATTCAAATTAACTCACTGTAGAAAATAGAAATAAAGAAACAAAAGAGAACGAGAGGGAAAGGGCTTAACTCAACTTGTTCTTTGATCGAGAAGGGAAGAGGAGCTCGGGGGGGGGGGGGGGGGTGGACCTCTGTTCACCGCCGGCGACAACGAGCGAGCCCGAGAGCAAGCATCCCCTGCCGCGACCCAGACCCAGAGCAAGCAGCCCCCGCCGTGAGGCAGTGCTGAAGTCGGAATCAACCCTCGCACCAACTGGCCCCGACTCCGATTCGAGATCGACCCTCGCACCAACCGAAGGAAGACGACTACTCCTCGAACCCCCGACCATTGGCGAAAAATCGGGCAGACTTGCTTCCCCTTTCTGCTCTTATCCGCTTCGAATCGCCGTCGATTTCGCCAAGACGGAGCACCCTCGCCGCCTGTGAAGAAGTCAATTGCTAATGATGGGGTACCGCAATCGTCGAAGCTTCGGAGGGAGGGGCGTGAAGAAGAAAATGGGTGAAGAAACCAACTGGCTGAGACAATTGGTGAAGAAGCGGCTGCGGCAGTAGGGTTTTAATTCTCCCAAGTCTCCCACGCGCTCCACTGTCTATTAATTGGGTTGAATATTGTGTTTTTATTTTTTTAAACCAGTAACACGTGGCTCATTATAAGCCATCCATTCCGATAAGATTAAAGGCCCAGATTTGTGCACAAAATACACCCTAAGGGGTGTGCACAATATACCCATTCTCTCTCTCTCTCTATCTATATATATATATAAACACACTGTATTTGAAGGCAATTGGCTCAAAAACAATCAATTGGCTCATGAAAACGTGAATGCAATAATTTTTCAATATTTTTTTACCGAATTTGACTATATTTGGTATTTGTTTATTCGACGATGTCTTCGACGTACTTTTTTCACTAATTTTTTTGATGAGTTTGATGTCTTGTATTTCACCCGAATTATCACCCGATCCACCCGCTCACCCGGTGGGTGATGGGTGGACGGGACGGGTGAAATATTTGGTGGGTGATGGATCGGGTAGGGTGAAGGGTTTTGGGAGGTGGATCGGGTGACGTAAGTAGATCATCCACCCATCACCCGACCCATGCCAAAACCGAACCCATCACCCAAGGTTTGGAGCCAAGGGAGACATTTGAAATTCAAGTCAAGATTCCTTACCTAGCGGTGAAACACTCACAAACCCATTTTCTTCCCTCCCCTTCCTTCACCCTTTAAAATGGCATTGAGTCAAACTTACTTACCTCTTGATCTCATCTAAACTCAACTCTTTTGCACTCCAAATTTCCATAAAATAAGACATCTTCGACTCATCCTAGACTCTCTTTTACTCTCCCTTTTGTCCAGAGCTTCAAGCTCCCATCTCCTCCATTGCCACCTACTCAGCCACCACCACCACACCTACACCTCTCCACCACCAGGCCCCCGTCACCACCTCACCTCCCACCACCCCATCCTCCTCGTCGACCACCACCCGAGGCCGCAGCGTCCACCGTCCCTCCCCTATTTTCCCTGAGAGAAAAACCCAAGCTCCACCTCTTTCTCCTTCATTCCCCTCCCTCGAGACGCCAACAACAAGAGCACCACCACCTCGGAGCCACCACCAGCACAAGCAGCAGCCGGAACCGGAAGGCCTCCGGAGACCCGAGAGCGCCTCCATTGTCGACTTCCTTCCTTGTTTCGAGTCCGAGCAACGGTAAGGCTTCATTTCTGCTCGTTTTTCCCTCCTTCACCTCCTACTAGCATAAAGGTGAATTTTTTTTAGAAATAGTCAAAAAATCGATAAAAATTAGGGAAATAGCCAAAAATTAAAAGTATTTAGGGAATTAGCCAAAGTAGGGCTAAGTCGTTGTTTCAAACAACGACTTTAGCCCTACTTCATAAAAAAAATTATTTAAATAACAAAGTCGCTGTTCTAAACAGCGACTTTGTATATTTTTTTTAAAACAAATCTGATTAATATGTAAAGCAAGTGAAAATAAAAAAAAAAATTAATTAGATGGGCTTTTTTATTTTTTTGGGAAACCTAGAGCGTCTTCCTCCTGTGCGCTTCTCTACGTTTGTTCTCCCATAGCTCCTTGCAATTCCCCCTCTCCTTCCTTGTATGGGCTCCTCCTCAGTCAACTCCCCTACCACCGCTTCTGCCGCCCCGCCCTCTACTCTCCCCACCACCGCTTCCGCCGCCCCGCCCCCTACTCCCCCCACCGCTTTCACCGCCCCGCCCTGCCCCCTCCCCTCCTCCCATATCCCAAAAAAAAATTGAAGCACCGTCGACCTCTTTCGCCGCCCCGCCTGGGCGAGTTTCACCGATTTGCATGGGTTTCGATCCATCTCTCAGGAATTAGCTGTCGACGTCTTTCCGATTTCACACCGTCGACTCTTTCCGATTGGCAAGGGTTTCACGCCTAGGGTGTTAAAACTGGTCATTTCACACCGTCAACCCCTTTCGATACCTATAGTTTCACGCCTGTTTGTCATGCTTCGATGGAATCTCTTGTCGACCTCTCCACCTTCTACCACGCCTTCGCCCAATCCCACTTCGGCTTCCTCAATCGCAAATCGGTGAACCTCACCTCCGAATCAATAATTTTGAGAACGAATTAAAGCAAATCGAGAGTGGTTTCAAGATTTCAAGGTTGCATCATTGCATCGAATTGAGCCTGCATCTTCAAATCTGGCCGGAAAGTAGCCATGGTGGGCAATGGATCCAATGCTTGAAAAAAAATTAAAAAAAGGGAGAGTCGCTGTTTGCAACAGCGACTCTCCCTTTAATCTCCCACATCTCTCCCAGGCCCCTCAGTGAGCTCCTCCTTCTTTATCATGTATGTGTCTGTGTCGGGAGGTCAGAGTCGGAGTACGGTGACGCCGACGAGCTCCCCTCTCCCTCTTTCTTCCGCTGATTTTCGAACGCAAGGGATTCTGGGCAAGGAGGAAGAAAGATGGTGTGGGCCCCGCCTCCACCTTGGCACCACCTCAGCATGGGCCCACCTCTTTCTTTTCTTCCTTTCTAACTTCGGTTTCAAAATGATGGGAGATGGTTGGAATTGTGGGCCTAATTTTTAGGTCGAAGTGTTGTTTTAAAAGCAAATGATTTGGACCTATTCTCTAAAATGAGTTTTGGTTTTGGGGATTTAATAAAAGGCTGGATTTCAAAGTTTTACCAAAATAAATGACGGTTTTGAAAATTTAATTAAGGGCCGGTTTATATAAAATAAAAACAGTTTGGTCTATTTTATGGATCCTAATCCTAAGCTTGATAAAAGATATATTGAGGGTATTTAAAAATATATATTATGACCTTGTAAAATATGAGGATTTAAAATATATTATCAGACTTAAATCGAAAAAGGAATTTCACGAATGTTTTCCTATGTCGAAATTCCTAACTATTTGACCTGGGGATTTTAAATGAGGTTGAACTAACTCAGAGATTTCGACTTGGTTGCCTTACTAACTTGGCATGATGTTATGATATGTGTGAGTGTGACTAATAGCATGATATTGTGGTGATTTATTATAAGAGGTTATATGTTAGTTACTGATGATGATGGTAGATATATGCTAAGTATGAGTATGAAATTTTTAGCAGCATGCGAATTTGGCTAATTATGATATGGAAATTGTCGTAAGCTAATGAATTGATGAACTATGTTGAATGCGATATGAGATAAGAGATGGTTGATCATGATGATTTGGAAGTATGAATGATGCGAACTTGTTTATCTACCTGCTTGTGAGTGTGTGACATATGTGCTTAGAGAACCTATAGAAGTAGACTCATTATGTTCTCGAATATGTATCTAGGTGATACTCTGTGATTGTGACTTGCTGTGTGCCGGGTCTACTCTTTTGTTACTTTGCTTATTCAGGTAAGTTTCCTCACGGAGCTTACTCAAATTGAATAGAACCACTTTCCTGCTTATGTCTGCATGATATATTAGGTGCAGTGTTCTAAAAATCGCGCCTCGGCACTGCTTGGGCGCTAGGCGGGACGGGATCTAGTAATTTTTAAGCCTAGGCGGCCCTCCAGGCGGAAATCCGCCTAGACATCGCCTAGACTATGTATGATCATTTGGGATTTCAAGATTTCGGATTTATATTTTGACCAGGCTCTGCCGTGGCACTATGGTTGTATTTGAGCTAGACTATGATGATTGGTTCTAAAAAGAATTTCCGCCACCAAGGCCTAGGACAGGTACAAGGATGCTAACCTCGGTTTCTCAAGCTTAGCTCTAGATTCTATGGTCCTTTTAAGGTCCTTGCTCGTGTGGGTACAATGGCCTATAAATTGGAGTTACCTCCCGGTGCAACCATCCATCCTGTCTTCCATGTGTCGCAGTTGAAGCGCAGAATTGAGAGAAATCAGCTGCTAGCACCGGCCCTTCCTCATACATGACAATGGTGATATTGTAACCATACCCGAGGCAGTCCTTGACAACAGAGTTACCTATTTGAGCAACGGAGAACCAGTAACTGAATGGCTAGTGAAGTGGTCCAATTTGCCATCTGAGGAAGCTACATGGGAGCCTGCATGACACATTTTGAACCTATTTCCAAACTTTCAACTTACGCTCTGAGACAAGGCCTTTTAGGGGGGGTGCAATGTAATGTAGCTGTCATAGGAGGGAAAATATAGTGGGATTGAGCACTATAAATAATGTTGGAATTCACTACTAGAAATTTGTTATTTAAAATCGGGTAATAGCCGATGTCTTTTAAAATAAAAATCGATGTCTATGTGGGGAATGTAAAAAGTCAAAAGTTTTTCACATCGGCCTGAACCCGATGTCTTTGTATGTTATAACATCGTTTATATTTTTAAATACGATGTCTTTGTTACCCTATAACATCGATTATAAAATATAACCGATGTTATAACATACAAAGACATCGACTATTACCCGATGTTAAAAAGTTGTGACTTTTTACATCCCCCACAATGACATCGATTTTTAATTTTGATTAAAATCGGTTTATAACCGATGTTAAATGAAATATTTTTTTTTGTCGTTGTAGCCTATACGGGATTCGAACCCGCATCATTGTGCTTGAACACAATCGCTCTACCAATTTGAGCTAATAGACTTTATATTAGCAATAATAAAATAAATTATTGCATCATTTACTAATCCATTACTAATGCCAAAAGAAAACACCAAACAAACTATTCAAGATTCACCACTACATGTACTACTACAAAGTTATCATTTATCATCGAGTAAGGCAGCGGTACGTACCAAGAAGTAAACACCTATGAAATAACAAGATGAAGGTACAATCGTGAAGGGCAAGACAGTTTCAAAACCAAAAACCTATGAACTAACAAGATGAAGGCACAACACTAGCTAGAAAACTTGTCCATGGAGTTGAGGAAAGCTAGAAAAAGTCACTCTCTCGGATGACAGACCTAGCTGCTTTTTCCCGCATATGAAGGTAAAAGTGTAAACTGTAAAAAAGAAATCTCTAGAGGACACTGCTGAAGAGTACCCAGCTGCTTTTACTTCCTGGAGAGTGCTAGATAAGCGGTCTAGTCCTTGATAGAGATTCTCCTCTATGTGTAGAGTATAGCACCAACCAAGCAAACACCATTTGACTATTATAGATTAGTTTGAATTCATTCATTCAAACCTCAAAATCAATGGGTGAGATGCATGTTTAAACAAGCACAGAGAAGATGGTGTTTACCTTGTCAGCTTGGTAATAATGTACTCAAACTATAGTCCATTACCTCACAAGACCATCATGATCCTCAAGCTTCTTTTCCTAGTCGTCATGCTGATACTGCTCCTTGGAAAAAAAAAATTCAAATAAACAAAACAGATGAATTTACAGGACAGTGAGTAAGAAAAATAAGGAGAGAGCATAACAAACAATGTTAAGACTTAAATAGCAACCTGAACAAAATCTACAAATTCACACCCTGCCAGTAATAACAACTTTGTTCTATTGCAAGGGATAAGTAGGAGTCAGGCAGGTTGTTGGACACCCTAGCTGGTAGTTTGTCATGATGTACCTGGACACAGACAGAATGCAAGCATATATTTTCAAACTAAAGAAGCAAAAGGTAAAAATTACAGAAAAAAGCATGCATATGGAAGATGCTGGAACTTAAATAGCAACTGAACTGATCGGTAGTTCTTCTTTCCCACTGAGAAGGCTACGGATTCTATAATAAATCAAATTGGCGCATTCCACTCGGAGAATAACCTTGTTAATTTAGAATGCAAAACACAAGTTAAACAATGTATACCCCCAAGTTAGTTAAAAAAAAACCGAAATCTACAGATTGAAAGAAGTTGAGACTAGTCAAGGTTGCGAACCTGAAATAACTCAGGACTTCAACCACGGACGGACTCTCACTGTTATTTGAGCACAGTTAGGTTTACCATGTTTGGTTATGTGCATCCCCATGAAAAGAAGTGGCTTGCAATCATATCAAAGGGGGCAAAAGCATAATCTGGTCACAAAGGAAACTTAAGGGGGGGACGGGTGAAACTTGCTCATTTTATCTAGCATAACCAAACCTCTTCCTCTAGCAAAATATGATTTTTTGTTCAGAAAGGGGGCTGGGAAATGATAAATAAATAAATTCAAAGCAATGCAAGAGCTTTTGAAATAATAGAAATGACATACTTTACCTGATCAATTTAAGGCAAAGATATATGAAATTAAATGACAGATCCATGTCCTGTCTCGTTAGAAGATTGGACCTGCATAATCGAAGAAGTATGAATCCAGCTTCAGAAGTTTTAAAATAGGACCAGGTGACTAGTGTTTTGTAGAATGATTTTTAAGTATAAGCAAGTCAATTATATTTATCTAATTTAGGCAAGATAAATCCTCCATGCCTTCAACTGTAATACATTATTTCCAAGTTATGCTTTATCTCTAAATTATCATAATGGGATAACTATCTAGCTTAATATTCTAAGATGGAATTAACAAAACACTATGAGAAATAAAATGGAATTAACATTCTAATATTCATGTAAAGATGCGATTACGTTGGCAATCAAATTGTATAAGAAATTATAACAAGTATAGCATTTGCTACGTAAAACATTGCATTAGGTATGTAAAAGGAAATGTTTACTTAAACTGTCATAGAAAAACCCCAACCCTTGATTCCAACCCCATTACTCCATCCAAGTATGAAATCAGTTCATCTCAGGAAAGGACATAAGAATAGAGGTAGTGCATAGAACACCAAACAAGAAAACACAGTCAATACATTTGAGGTGAAATTCAACATATAGGGTTTGCATAGTCGAATTATCAAGTAGAAACTAATGGCACAATATGCTAAAGTTGGCAAGTCACGCAGTCCCAAAAAATAGGTATCATATTTTGGAAAAATTACTTTAAATAATATGAAGTATAACTTTCAACTAAAAATAATAATTACTTTAGAAATTGTATACTCAAATAAACTATGTTCATACTAACTAAAATAATATGGTAAACTTTTGGTCAAAATACTGACACAACAACGAGAAATCACATTAGGCTCAAAATCCGGGATTAGATAATAAAATTAAACAAACGATGATCTAAATTAGAGAATAACTTTCATCTGTAATACTAGCTACAACACAAGCCAAAGCAAACGATGATCTAGATTAGAGAATGAAATTAAACCCTAGATCTAAAAATTAAAGGATGAAATTAAACACAAAACCCTATATTTGAATTTGAGAGGAGCATTCGAGGTCTCAAAACTCAAGAGAAAGTCGAAGGGAGACGGAGGATGTGAACGCTTACCAGAGAAGGTTACAAGCAGCGGAGGGAGCAAGAGGGCTAAGCGACGAGGGAGGCAGTCGTTGTGGCCATCGCTAGCAGTCGAGAGAGAAGTCACAAATGAGAGCCATAGAGAGACAGAGGGAGAAATCTATAGATGGTGAGAGAGGGCTTACCGGTTAGGGTTCCGGGAGAGAGGGCCACCATCTTTGTAGTCACCGACCAGAGCGAGAGAGAGGGAACAAGACAACGACTGAAGATGATGAAGCCAGTTATGGGAGAAAGAGGCCGGATTTGGAGGAAAGAGGCCAGATTTGGAGCAGACAGAAGGAGACGATGATGGGAGAAGGATTTGGAGGAAGGAGACCAGCCAGGTTTCGCTCCAGCGAGAGAGGAGAGAGATTGTAGAAGGAATGTGGAACTTGGGCTGAACTGGAAAGAGTGTTGGATATAGTCGAGAATCTCATGAGCGGGCATTTAAATTTTTCATGATTTGATTCCGCGCTTTTATAAAAAATTTCAAAATAAATATTTAACATTGGTCTAAAATATAGGGTGATGTCTATTTTATTTTTAACATTACACATTTAAAAACCGATGTTAAAAAATGGTTTAACATGTCAGGTTTTTCTGACTGATGTTAATGAACCGATGTTAAATAACAGAATTATAGTAGTGATTGTATGAGATGGGGCATGAATGTAATAACCGATTCCTACCTACCTTCCTTTCCTATTCTCTTCTTCTTCTTCTTCTTCTTCTTCTTCTCTCTCTCTAACTACTTCTCCCTCCTTCCTTTTTCTCCCGTTATCTCTCTCTCTCCCTTCTATTACTCATATTCATCACCACCGTCACCATTGAGATCCAGCCAGCATAGCTCCGAGACATCACAGATGGTTTCATCCACTATTCAACATGTGACCATATATATTGTAGCTTACTCTTTTCTAAATGGATCAATAAATATCAACACTATTTCTGGTTGTTTCATTCAAAAAAACAAATACAAAGTATTTTGGGATTTAGCCAAAGCGGGGTTAAGTCGGTGTTTCAAACAGTAACTCTAACCCATCCTCTAAAAAAATTAATAAAATACTAAATTCGTTGTTTAAAACGGCGACTTAGTATTTTTTTTTAAAAAAAATGTAAGCTTTCTACAAGAATAATAAAAAGCCAAAAAGAATATACCGGTAGAGTCGTTGTTCCTTTTTTTTTCAACCGAGTGAAAGTACGTAAAAAAGGTAAAGGAGAGGAAAGAGAGAAGGAGAGAGAAAGAGGGAGAGAGGGGGGGAAATGTGTGAGAGAGAGAGAGGGATACGTGCAGGGATGGCAACGGGGCGGGTTCGAGGCATAGAGTACCCTCCTCTCCCCATCCCCATTTGTGAAAATCCCCCCTGTTCCCGTTCGGGTTTAAAAAATGTTCCCCGTCCCCATCCCTGTCGGATCCCCGTCCCCATCAGGGACTCCCCGTCCTCGCTAAATTTTTTCCGTTTGCATTCCCCGCGAGTTTCCTCGTCGGGTTCCTCATTTAATAGAAAACTATAAGATATTATTAAAGGTATGTGAAAAATATGACATAAATATTACATATAATATCTCATAAATGTAAATTATAAGGTAAAAGTTTAAAACTAAAAGAAAAATTATTTAAACTTAGGTAAGATATAAACAACAATGAGAATTTCATACTCCCCATCGGAGATCCCCGCGGGGGTCCACAACGGGGGCGGGGCGAGGCGAGGCGGGTGGGGAATACTATCTTCGTCCCCATCCCCGTCCCCACGCGGGGAATAACTTTGACCCCCATCCCCGTTTAAAATCCCCGTCCCCATCCCCATCACGGGGATTCCTCGCGGGAAACGGGGAGTCCCCGCCCCATTGTCATCCCTAGATGCGCGTGAGGAAGAAAAGGATAGAGAGAGAGGAGTAGTGAATGTATGATAAATTAGGCTCCATTTGGTATAAGAGTGGTAATTGGAATGAGAATGAAAATCGGAATCGGAATAAAAAACCGAAATAACTCATTACTGAGGCATGTTGTTTGGTATAATTCTGGAATAAGAAATTAACAAATTCAACCTCAGATACCTAAATTCATCCTATCCAATTAATAAGCATACAATGATACAAACCCAATCTCTCAAATTATGCATAAATTCATAAATTTAACCTATGATATTCATAAATCCTTAACCCTTCCCCCTCTTACTAAGACTACAAAATGTTCTTGTAAATTATGGCCAATACCGGGTATATAAGCAGTGATTTCAAATCCATAGGTTAATCGTACGCTGACAACTTTACGTAAGGAAGAGTTTGGTTTTTTGGGTGTGATAGTGGAAAAGTTGACAGATAAGTCACCCTTACTGCCACTCTACAAAACCGTACATGATAATTTCACCTCATATGGCTCCTCGTTCAATTCTTTCGAAGTCATTGGATCCCTTCCCTCGTTCGAGGATCTCTCCCTTCCTCCACTCCTTAAGAACACACCATTTTTAATAGTAAACGTCGAAAAAGGAAAGAGGGCTGGGTGGTGGCGGTGGTTGACTGTAACGATGCGGGAGGGATGGGTGATGGCGGTGGTTGAATGCAACGGGAAAGGAAAGTTTGTGATGTGGTGGTCGATTGAGGCTCGGATGGCTGATGTACCCCAAAAGGGGGGGGGGGGGGAAGAGAGAGAGAGAGGACAACGACGCTGGAAAACATGATGGAGACGGAGGACAGTGGTGTAGATCTAGACGGAGGACAAAAGCGGTAGATCTGGACGGGGAGGGAGGGAGAGAGAGAGAGAGAGAGAGAGAGAGAGAGAGAGAGAGAGAGAGAGAGAGATGGAGGAAGACTGGGACAATCGACAGATCTTGACAGAGGACGACGACCACGAAGATGAAAGCGGCGACGGCCACGGAGGCGGCGACGGTGGTAGATCTGGACGGTGGGAGTGATTTGAACGAAGGTGGAGGCTATCGACAAATCTGAACAGGGTTGGGCAGGGGCTGCGTTTTTGGGAATGGGAGGATCCCTAAACTTTTGGAGAGGGGTGAAATTAGGCTTGAAAATGAGAATGGTTGATTACCGGTAATCATTTCGATTACCAATTTTGAGCGTGCCAAACATTAAAAACTGGAATCCTCCATTTCGATTACCGATTTCTGATTCCCAGTAATCATACCAAACAGGCATGAGTTCTTGTTTTTTTAAAACATTTTTAACAAAAAAATGGAGACCCGTACATAATTTTTTTTTTTTCCACCTCTTTTTCTACTTAAACTGAATTTTTTTTTAAAAAAAAATTAATACTAAGTCGTTGTTTGAAACGACGACTTTAGTCTTTTTTTTTAGAAGCGGGGCTAGAATCACTGTTTCAAACAACGATTTATCCCCACTTTGACTAAATCTCAAAATACTTTGTATTCTTGGCTACTTTCATAAAAAAAATTATCTTTTTGACTAATTTGGAAAAAAAAAAATCTGAAAACAGAGATAACAACAGTAGCATGTCACTGTTTCAATAGACAGAAAGATAAAAAAACAAACATCACTCTTTTCTAGTTTTAAAATGTGCATTAGAAAAAGAGTTCATGTCACTAAATTGGAGTAATGTTATGGATGCTTTTAGTGTGATCGATTATTTGATCTAGTTTAGCATTGAGTTTTTTTTTTTTTGAATAATAGTTTAGCATTGAGTTAGTAATCCTTTTATATATTTTTTTTACCGACTTGTATATTTTCATTGTCCAAGAAAATTTGCTTTTAGACGTGTCAACATGAGAAATTGAATGCACGTACCCTTTTTTTCCGCAAAAATATCGTGAACTTTAATTACTATGCATTTCTGTGTGATAGCCATTTGATGACTTCCAAGTTTCAGCTGTGTGGCCATTGCTTCATGAGTGATCTTGGAGTTGTAGGCTTTCATTTTCCTGCATCTTACACTAGAATGACAAAACCTGTTGTCGCTTAACCTATTATATGCTTGGATCTGTCAAATTAATTTTGAAGTGTACCCACTGAATGATTTTTCCATCTTATGTTTTTCTTGTTCCTGGGTGAACTATATTGCTTGGTGCTTAGCGTGCTCCTATCTTCCCAGAAGATGGTCGTTGTTGAGTTGTTTAAGAAGTTGTTGCAGTTACACTTCTTGTTTTCTATTGTCTATAAAGTCATTTTCGTTGAAATTTACCTTGTTCCTCCTGATGGTCCAAATTCCTCACCACGTAGTTACTACTTACTAGAGTTGATTTTTTTTGGGTATCATCTTCTATTTATTCTTCTACTATTGTTTTTTTTTTTAAAAAAAAAAAAACTATATATAAGTAATTGATCTTCATACATTTGTGCTTAGTGGTACAAGGCACCGAGTATATACTAGTATAAGTGTGTTCTTTTTATAATACAACTTTAGTCCGTAGATGTAGGGGGAGGGGGAGAGAGAAAGAGCGTGTGTGGAGTGTAGATAAGACGAGCTATCCAAGTGGATCGGAGGCGCTGGGATATCCTGAGGCAGCAGGTAGCGAAATCAAGGTTATCAATTCAACGACCTATCAAATTCAAGAATGAGATTTTGTAAGATGCAAAGCCGTTTGTTAGTGATGCTGAAGTGGCACAACCACGTCCACGCAAGGGACCTATGTTGCTGTCCACTGGTTTAGTTGATGCTCCATAACTCATTATTTAATTTGTATCCCCAAGCTGAGTCCCAGAATAATAGAAGAAGAAGGAGGAAGAAGAAGATCAATTCAATCTGAATCGAATCGAGTAGGAATTAATGGCTTCCGTAGCAGCATCCACCTTGGCCGCCTCCCTCGGTGGATCCTCCGAGATATTCGGAAACAGTGTGAACGGCAACACTTGCACAAGGTCCGTCTCCGGCACACCATCCTCCTTTAGCTTCAAGACGGTTGCTCTCTTCCAAAAGAAGAAACCTGCTGCCCCCAAGGCCAAGCCTGCCGCCGTCTCTCCCGCTACCGATGAGCTCGCCAAGTGGTATGGTGAGTACTTCCATTCCATTCAATCCCCTCCGACACCTACTTCGTTATACATATGCATAATTTTGTATTACTTTTAGGCCCCGACAGAAGAATCTATCTACCTGATGGGTTGTTGGACCGCTCTGAAATTCCAGAGTATCTCAATGGAGAAGTTCCCGGGGAGTGAGTTTCATCTTCCTCGTCCCTTCTCGATCTTCAACTAGCTAGTTAATTGATTATCACATTAATGGATCCATATGTGCGCAGCTATGGCTATGATCCTTTTGGACTTGGCAAGAAACCAGAGGATTTTGCAAAGTGAGAGTTCCTCTCATACATACTGACATATATATACATTTATCAACCGATAGATCGATCAATCTGATTCAGCTTGTGAATAAACACATACCTGTTTAATATTACAGATACCAGGCATTCGAGCTGATCCATGCTAGATGGGCTATGCTTGGAGCAGCTGGATGTATCATCCCCGAGGCATTCAACAAGTTCGGTGCAAACTGTGGTCCTGAAGCTGTTTGGTTCAAGGTTCACCCTCTCTATCCTCTAGATCTGTATCTGTTGTTGGAGTGTCACTGCAATCTCCAGCCCCAATTCGAATTCAAAAAGCCCTATTTTGATGTCATTGATGTACACAGACCGGAGCTCTTCTACTGGATGGAAACACACTGAATTACTTCGGCAAGAATATCCCAATTAACCTCGTCGTTGCAGTCGTTGCTGAGGTAGTTCTCCTTGGCGGTGCAGAGTATTACAGAATCACCAACGGATTGGTAAGCGCCATCGATCTACTTGATTAATCATCTGAGGATCGATCGATCGATCACCTAATAAATGAAATTAAACGATCAATTAATCCATAACTGCAGGATTTTGAGGACAAGCTTCACCCCGGAGGTCCATTCGATCCGTTGGGGCTAGCAAATGATCCGGATCAAGCGGCAATCCTAAAGGTGAAGGAAATCAAGAATGGTAGGCTCGCAATGTTCTCCATGTTCGCGTTCTTCATCCAAGCGTACGTCACCGGAGAAGGACCGGTGGAGAACCTTGCTTCTCATCTGAGTGACCCCTTTGGTAACAACTTGCTCACCGTCATTGCTGGGTCTGTCGAAAGAGCTCCCACTCTGTGATATATTGATACTGATACTGATGCTCTCTTGTTTCCTTGATTACTTCCAGCTCCAGCTTTGATATCTTGTTAATTAATCGCTATCATCAAGTTGAGATATGGACACATTTTTCCTACTATTAATCTCTTGAAATGATTATGAAAATAGTCAAATAAATTTAAGTATTTAGGAAATTAGTTACATTCTGAAACTAATCTGTGAAATAGCCAAATATTTTTGGGGGTTTTATTTTATTTTATAAAGATCTCTATTTTTATGCTACATTATCATTTTTATCTTAACTTTTTGGGTTTTGATGAAATTATCCTAAATATACCACTTACACTATAATTTACTAATTATATACAGAGTATTAAGAATAATAAGCTTTTTTATGGTTTGAACATCACACTGGACCATTGATGTTTCTATAACTTTCGAGTTTCTAGAGGATGTTAACCTTCAACTAGGTCTCTCTTAGTACAAGTACAGTACATATCTATTTCGTTTACCACCGTCGACAGTAGCTAGTCTCTAGTTTTGATTTTTTAGAAGGAAAGGATTGGAATCACGAAAATAAGTTATTCATTTCTTGAATTGGTAAATAAAGAGCGGTCATTCGGGGTTCGAACCGGGGACCTATGGGTACTACTAGAGCTGGCAAGTCGGTCGTTCGGGTCGGGTTCGGGTCAGGCTTGCTCGGGTCGGGTCAGTTCGGGTAAAATTTATGGTCGGGTACTAGTCGGGTCGGGTTCGGTCATAATGAATTTTAGATTGGTCGGTTTTCGGGTTAAATTGGGTCATGCCCATTCGGGTTCGGGTCAAAGCGGGTCGGGCTCATTCGGGTTTCGGGTCAAGAGGCGGGTTGGTCTCATTTGAGTTTTGAATCAAAGTGGGTATAGTTTGTTTGAGTTTTCGGTCGAATCATATTCGACCCGTTTGGATAATTGGGTTGATTTTGACTCGGTTGAATACTTGAATATGTAATTTTGACTCGATTGAATACACTCATTGCCATTGACTCATCGGTTGTTGACCGATTTTCAAAAAAGTCATAATCGGAAATTCGGTATTCGGCAACATCGTCCTTTTTTAAACATTTAAACCAATTGATCGATGCTATAATTAAATCAAATTAATTGTACATTTAGGATTTAACCTTATTTTAACTAGCAAGTTGCAAATGAGCTTATTTGTGGTTTGACTATATCATTGGTCCTTTTCATTTTCAATGCCCATTTCATTTTTAGTTTTTGGCCCATTAGTTTTTTTCCATTATTATTATTAGTTTTTAACAAATCTAGATATAAATAATTAATTCTATAAAATATAATAATATAGAATCGGGTCGGGTTCATAATTGGGTCGGGTTCAAAGTCGGGTCGGGTTTAGAGTCGGGTCGAGTTTGGGTCGGGTCGGTTTAGTCTGTGTTCGGGTCTGTATCGAGTCGGGTCAGGTTCGGGTCGGGTCGATCTTGGGTTCGGGTTACAGATGACTCCAGATTTTCGGGTTTCGGTCGGGTTCGAGTGAGTCGGGTCGGGTTTTCGGGTTGGGTCAGATTTTGCGAGCTCTAGGTACTACCCACAAGTCCTTTCCGGTGAGCAATTTCGGAGACATCTAATAAATTATTCATTTCTACTCAAGCTTCAAAACACTTCTCTTTCTCTTTCTGATTAACAAGATTTTCTCTCTTGTATATATAGTCTCTCTCTCTGGATTTTCTTCTATGGAGTTCGATGCCTTATGAGGTCTTGAAGAACTCTATTTATAAAGCAACCTTAGAGCATTGGATGCCTTCCAACGTCTATAATACCCATGACCTACATGGTTGTCTGGACTTCAATATTACGAAGTAATAGAAGTACATGTTAAATGGCTCATTAAACACTCACATGGCAGACAGTGTCGGAAAAAAAAATCTAAAGATATTTATAAGGGAGATTCTCCGTGTGATAATATTGTATCCCTTCTTCTCTCACGTTGGATTCGAGATTCTGCATGTGAAAAAAAAGAACTAGCAATATCAAGGTTATAGATCCCCTTTTTCTCTCATGTTGGCTTCGAGATCTCCATCTTCGTAATCTACTTCTAGATCTTTGCATATTATCAAGATCTTTCATTGATGACTCTATAAAGTCTAAATCTCATGCAATTAGTTCATCAACGAGATAGTACTTCCCGCCCGGGGGACATGACCTACACGGGGGACATTTTTTTTTTATCACCGAATGGGGACGAGGACGAGGACGAGGGGGGGGGGGGGGCTTTTTGAAAACGGGGGACGGGGACGGGGAGGGTACTCCCCGCCCCGTTGCCATCCCTAACTCAGATTGACGGGTTTTTTTTTTAAAGATTTCTTTTTAGAATAGAGTAAAATAGTTATATAAGCGACCAGTGACGGAGCTAGGATTTATAGGGCTGGAAATCACCCGTGGGTGACCGACTCACCCGATCCATCCGACCCGATTATTAGGGTGAAAACCCGAAAAAATCCGGGTGACGGATGGGTGATGGGTCGGGTGAAATGGGTGATGGGTCGGGTGATGGGTGATATATTTTCCACCCATTACCCGACCCATCACCCGACCTATTACCCGACCCGCTTAACCACCCGTTAGTCCACCCGATTATTATAAAAAAAAGAGGTTAGTATATAAATAATACTACGTATAATTTAACATAACTAACATATTTCTCCTTTTCTACCTCTACTTTCTCCCATTTGCCAAGTGTTCTTGTTAAAAAGGTCTAAAAAAAACTTGCATTATTTAACTCCATGTCTTTTTAAAATAATAAAATTTCTTTTATTTGTTTTGCATATACAGATAGACTGTATGCAATTTGGCTCTCTCCAACGACTTTGTTAGCATTTACTGTATTAATACACGATTAACCAAATCATATTTTCTCAATTTGTCAGGAGACTCGTAACAATAATCCTCTTAATGCAAATTAAGACATTAAAGAAATTGCCAAATCAAGATATTAAAGAAATGATACATGAATCTGTTTTCTAAAGACATAGTTTTTCTATACTTTTTTTTTATATTGAGTCTAGTAACCGAGTTAAATTCATCTCATTCAGTTTGATATTAAATTTCTAATACTAATTTTGTAAGTTAAGGATCGTGATATAATGTATGAATAAGTCTTTTATTAATTTAGTAAGATTCATACGTTGACATGGTTTATAAAATTATCGAATATGAATAATTTTTAGGTATGCCTTGTGACTCATTTTTTTTAATTCCTTCACCCGATTAACCACCCGACCCACCCGATTCACCCGACGGGTCGGGTGATGGGTGAAACATTAAACGGGTGGGTGATGGGTCGGGTGAAATTTTTTTGTGACGGGTCGGGTGAAAAAATGGGTTCACCCATCCATCACCCGACCCATTTCCACCCCTAAGGATTTATGTCCGGGGGGTGCTAAAAAAAATTCGTGAATTTTTTTTTGTGTATACTTATTAACAAGATTTTTTCTAAGAAAATATTGAAAAAATACTAAAATTGTGATTTTAAAAAAAAATTAAATATAAATATGACATTTTTTTAATAAAATAGTTGATAAAAACAAAAAAAATATAGAGAGAGAAATCAAGAAGAATATTTAATGATATAGTAAAACATAAATATAACATTTTTTAATGAAAAAACACTAAAACTGTTATTTATTTTAATTTAAATATAAATATGACATTTTTTTTATGAAATAGGTGATAGAAACAAAAAACAACAGAGAGAGAAATCAAGAAGAATTAATGATGTGGTAAAACATAAATATGACTTTTCTTTAATGAAATAGTTGATAGAAATAAAAAATATAGATAGAAATCAAGAAGAGTTAATGAAATAGTAAAAGAAATAAAAAGTAACACATTTCGGATTTGAACCTAAGACCTTTTGATTCTCCTACCTTTACCACTTGAGCTAGACAACACTCTTGTTTCAAATATCATTTAAAGATGTTTTTTTATATTAGGCAAAAATGGGGCAGAAGTCCCGAAAGGGACGCCACCCTAATCATCCTTATGGATGATGTTACAGAACTCCCTATTAAAAGGGATATTGGACATATTACACATATCGGCAGACTTAGCTAAATAATCTGCAGCTACATTTGCTTCTCTAAAACAATGTCTAAACTCAATGTACTCAAACTTCGCCTTCATACTTCTGATGAATTCCACTTCCCGGAAAATTTCCCACCTTGTTCTTGATCTATCATTAATGCTCCTGATCACTTCCAAACAATCCCCTTCAATTACAAGTTGCCTCAAACCTTTTGATAGAGCTAACTTGACACTTGCACAAAATGCAGCAACTTCTGTTTGAATGGCAGAGCTGCTAGGAATCTGCTTTTGAAAAATATCCTGAACACGTCCAAAATATCCTGAACACGTCCTACACTATCCCTAAGGATCCCTCCCACCTGATAGAAGCCAGTGAGTTTAGTCGAACCATCTACATTAATTTCGTAGTTGGTTCTAATCGGCCTCTTCCAACCAACATTTCTATTTTTTCTAACCTGATTGAGGCCTTTGCCTTTGTCCTGATTCATGGCCATCTGGCACTCTCTAAATTGGATAAACGCCCTAATTGCAACCTGTGAAGCAGAATCAGAATTCTTATTCTTAAAAATCAAGTTATTTCTAGTTTCCCAAAGATTTTGCCAAATATGGCAAAGATGTTTAAAGTTTGATGAAACTGGTTTCGAATGGATGAAATCTTGGATCGAGATTTGTTCATTCCAAGGTGCCTCACCCGTCTAGTGAAGGAACAGTTCAAGAACAGGTGAGAGTCGTTTTCTATATTGTCATTACAAAGAACACATTCCATAGGGACTCTAATAAAATATCTATTGAGTATTTCCTTGGTAGCCACAACATCCTGGAGTATTTTCCAGACCAAGTTTTTCACTCGTGGGGGAATGTTAAGCTTCCAAATCCATTCATCCCCCAACATATTAGCCGCATTGTTATGAAATAATTGCCTACAATAGGAGGTGGTGAAATTACCATCCGGGTTGAGTCTCCAAATCAATTCATCTTCGGGGCTCCATGAAGGAATGTGAATTTTCTTGATCTGTGTAACTATAGAATATGGGAATAAATTTTCCAATTTTCGAAGATCCCACTGCTTATCTTCAGTTATGAGGTGGCTAAGAAGAAGATTTGGTTCGTGGTGAGCCTGCCAGGATTTCAAGTCCACATTCAGCAACCATGGATCTCTCCAAACCTTTATTTTCTGGCCATTACCTATAATCCATAGTAGTCCCTTCTTGAATTGATTTCTGAGCTGTAGTAACCTACAAAATTGCCAAGACGGGTGAAGAGGATTTGCATAAAAAATATCTTCGTTTTGCAAGTATTTTTCCTTGATAACCTTTACCCAAATGTTCTCCATGGATGTGATTAGCTTCCATAACAACTTCATCTGAAGACTAATGTTAATGTCCTCGGCTAGTCTGAGGCCAAGGCCTCCTTGATCTTTAGGTTGGCAAATCATGTCCCAGCTAATTAGGGGGTTGTAACGTTCTGACTCCAGTTTTTTCCAAAAGAAGTTTTTATGAATCTTGTCCATCTGATGCAGCACACCTTTTGGGAGTAGAAAATTCTACATAAGATAAATTGTTTTTAGAGCAGAGGTTGGCTTGAATAAGAGTGGTTCGTCCCGCTTCCGATAAGGAAGAAGATTTCCATTTCGACAGCTGTTTTTTGAGACTTTGGGTTGCTTCTTCGAACATACAATTCTTTACTCTTCCCCTGAGAATAGGAATACCCATATATTTTTCGAGGTTTCTTGCAATTGGGATGTTCATCGCCTGCGCAAGAGAAGATGCTAAAGGGGAAGAAACATTTTCCGAGACCTGAAGCAAGCTTTTGTTGTAATTGATTGTAAGGCTAGAGAGATTAGAAAAATTATTAAGCATATTCTTAATGGTGTGGATGCTCTTGTGAGAAGCCGGTGCAAAAATGATAGTATCGTCAGCAAAGGTTAAGAAAGGAATTGGACTGCCGTTTTTTGTAAGTTTAACTCCCACCAGATCATCATCCAGATTTGCTTCGGCTTGTAATTCCCTAGCTAAGTTTTCCATTACTAGAATGAAGATGTAAGGAGCTAGTGGAACCCCTTGGCGAATGCCCCTTTGGGGTTTGAACTGCTCAGCTGGGTGGTTATTGACAAGGACAGAAAAGGTTGTGGTGGTCAAGCATGACATAACCCAGGTTATCCATCTCGGATCAAAACCAAACTTGATCAAAGTTGCTTTAATGTAGTCCCATTTAACCTTGTCGTAAGCTTTCTCCATGTCGAGTTTAAGCGCCATCAAACCTTTTTTACCCTTCTGCTTATGAAAGGTGCGAAAAATCTCATGGGCGATTATAGTGTTATCTTGAATGGAGCAGCCTTCAACAAAAGCGCCTTGAAATGGGTTAATGAGTTTGGAAAGGATAGGTTTGAGTCTGTTAGCAATTAGTTTAGTAATGACTTTATATATGGTATTGCAAAGACTGATTGGTCTGAAATGATTGATATTAGTGGGGTTGTCAGTTTTCAAAATTAACGCTATGAAGGTTTGATTTATTTCAGCGAGAAGCGTTCCAGAATGGAAAAAGGCTTTGACAGCCCTACATAAGCTCTGACCAACAATGTGCCAGTATTTGGAGTAGAATTCTGGGGGATATCCGTCAGGACCTGGCGTTTTATCCTCTGCCATGCTAGAAACCGTAGATTTGATCTCACTATTTGAAGGAGGTCTGAGGAGGTTGCTGTTTTCTTCTGCCGAAATTTGAGGAGAAATAAACTTAAGAGCATCGTCTGTAACCATATTGGAGGGTGGCAGAACGAATCTCTCCTTCAATTCTTTAGAGATGTGAAACGAGATGTCCTTACTGTCAGTGATAGTTACATCTTCTCTGGTGACAAAGGAAGTGGTATGATTTTTAAATTTCTTTACCTTAACTAGAGTTTGGTAGTACCTAGTATTCTTATCACCCAGCTGAATGTGCTTCGACTTAGCCTTTTGCTTCCAGAATTTGTAATTGAATTCCAACAAAGCCCAGCGTTTTTGTTCCAATCGGGAAAGCTTCGCATTGTCACTGGCTGACAGTAAACCCCAGGGGAGCTTGGCTTGAAGATCTTGGATTCTGATGTTGACCTCAGTAAGCTGTTTAGCAACATTTTTGTGTTGTGATTTACACCAAATCTTGGTGTTTTTCTTGAGAAGCTTTTGTTTCTGCATAAGCTTGTAAGCAAAGGAACCTGCAAACTTATTTTGCCACACCCTCTTAACTATCTATTCATAAATCGGATTAGAAGTCCACGCCATCTCAAACCTAAAGGGAGTACCTTTCAATGGTTCCTTATTACCAATCTGGAGAGTGATCGGACAATGATCAGAGGAGGAAAATGGATGGTGTTGAACACGGAGATCAGAGTACCTAGTGATAATATCTTGGTGAGCTAGCACTCTGTCCAATCGCTCATAAGTGTTATTGTAGGCATGGGAGTGTTTTCGCCAAGTGAAAGGTGAACCTATGTAAGGTACAGTATGGAGGGTAAGATCAGACTTGAGATCCTTTAGCCTTCCGAATCTAGCCAGAGTAGGAGAGTTTCCTCCCAATTTATCATAAATCTCCTCTAAATCATTTAAATCACCCATGATGAGAACAAGTAAAGAGTGAGTGTTGATAATGCCAGTAATATCATGCCAGAAATCAGTTTTCTCATGTTCAACAAAAGGAGCATAGACAAATAATATAGCAAATTGAAAATGCTCAAGTGACACCTTAAGAAGACAGAATCTAGGTCCCTGAACCATGATTTTGGATTTGGATAACACTGAGTTATTTTTTAACAAAATCCACAGACCTCCCTTAGAACCAACGGAGCTAATGAAAATCAACTTATGAAAGCCAGCAGCAAGAACCTGATTGTGAGAATGAGGGATAGTAGTTTTGGTTTCGGAAAGAGCTAGGATATCAAGGTTATTATCCTTTCTGATCTGAGTAATTTCAGGCCAAAGAAGGGGGCACTTAGAGCCCCTGATGTTCCAATAACCAACTCTAATCATAAAAGGAATGGATAGTCATGCTACATGACTCGTGGAGACCAAGCACCCCTCTAGCTCCGAGTCAGATGTTCCATTTAAAGATGTTATATTACCTTAAAAATACTAAATATATGCAGCAAAAAAATTATTATTTTTTTTTGTATTTTTTTTTTCCGAGTCAGGGGTACTCAAGCACGCCCAAGCACCCCTCTAGCTCCGCCCCTGTAAGCGACTATATATATATAGGTAATGGTTCAAATGAAAATGGGGTTTAAAATGAAAATTTTGCTTAAAGTGAAAATGGACCCAATTCTATGCGTTTTGAGTTTTGACCCATCCCGTTTCAAGAGAAATAAACCTCTTTGGCCCTTCCTTGTCAGTCCCTCTCTGTCTCCCTCTCATCTTCTCGTTGCAGTCCGTCTCTTATTTCTCTGCTCTCTCTTTGAGATCTCTCCTACTCGACGGCGGCAGTGATGCTTCAGCTCTCCCCGCGCTTCGACTCTCTGCTCTATCTCTCTCACCGACTCCTCGCCGCCGCACAGGTACGTCGTACGCCCTCTTACCTTCCCTCCTTCCTCATGTTCTGAATAGGTAAATATATAGATAGATGGTAAAAGCCAGGAGTACAAATAACGTAAGACCAAACCACGGGTCTTACCGTAAGAAGGTGAAACCCCCACAAATTCTACCGAAAATATCATCCACAAATTTCATCCACCACAAAAGTCAAATGCCACCACTAAGCCTAATACCACAAAATACAAACCTCATTTAAATCTAACATGCCACATCATCTCACCACTACGTACTAAATACCTCAACCGGCTATTATCCCACATGCTAAACCACTACCTAGTCAACCTTTGATGACATTGAAAACCCCTCCGATGCCTCCTCTTATTCATCTCCACCATTGAATTTAGTTCTGGCCACCTGTGTGCATCTATTGGTCTAGTCTGTGAGGATTAGGATTGATTTAGATTTTTGGTGTCAAATTTCGAATTCGGGCGATTCTAGGGTTTCTTCGACGGATTTTCATGAGATCTCTAGTGTGAATATTGTTTGATTTTGGGTGTCACTGGCCGAGTCTCTAGTGGGTATATTTTTTTAACCAATTCAAAAAAAATCTTAAATTTTGGTGGATGTCCTCCTGATCCATGGATCGATTGTATACTTATTGACGGCACTGTCCACCACATTTACTCATTTAGTGACATCCGAGTTTAACCGATCACAATAAAAGGTTTGTGGAATCTATGCCTTCAGCTTATATAACTTCACTAATTGAACTAGATTGCTCATTTGTGAGATTTCTTCTTTTGCAGCCTGTTTCCATTTTGGTTGGGATTTTTTGGGAGATTTTTGCTCTAATGAGCATGCACATTTTCGAATTGTGTTTTTACCATTGTAAATTTTCAACTCCTAGCCCATAAATACCGCTCTTGGAGTAGAACTTTGTTCTGTTGCATCTATAAGTGCTCGTTGATTCTTCAATTCATGAGAATTAAGAGTAGTTTTCTGTAGTTTTCAAATGAATATTTAGGAAATATACTTTTCTCCATCAATGCGCAGATGTTTGGACTTTGGAGTGGGTCGAGTTCCTGTTCAGATTCAAGTATTGACCTTTGTTTATGGTCCTGCTCACTGTTGATGTGCTACTTTCTGTGTATTAAATCCTAACATGGAAACAAATAAAGAGGAAGCTCTTAAGGCCAAAGAGTATGCTGAGAAGCTGTTTGCTGCAAAAGATTATACTGGCGCGAAGAGGTTTGCTTTGAATGTGTCGGGAATTAAGGTGCACTCGTTCAAGGTCCAATTAAGGTCGTAGTGGTCAATTAGTCCGGTTTAAGCACAAGGATCTAGATCGATCCAAACAAAGCAACTGAAAGGAAAGATAATAAGGACACACACGATATGTTTACGAGGTTCGGGCTAATCCCTACGTCTCCGGCTCTAGATGTCATCCAATATGCTCTAAAGGCCAAACGAGAAACCAATACAAAGATCCTAGGAGGGCAACTACTAAACCGAATACATGAGTATAAGGTAAAATACACTTAGAAAGAACACAAAAGCAGTGGCAAGCTTAGGGAAGAAAACTCTCTTAAACCGAGGTGTCTCGACTCGGTAAGGCCTCGTCGGATCTGTCGCATCTCCGTTGAAGGTGGCACCAAGGAGTCCTCGTCGATCGACTTCTTCATCAACGCCATTGCTGGTTCTTATCATCTCTTCGGTGTAGCCATAGGAAGGCTCAACCTTCTCGTGCTCCTTGGGATCTCTTGCTATCTCTTTCTCCGCTCGAGTCGGGCTCACATGGAGATTGCTCAAGAGCCTCTCTCTACCGATGAACCTAAGCTCGAGCTTCTCTCTTCTTCTCTCTCGGCTTCACTCCTTCGATGGAGCCCGAAACCCTAGCCGACTCTCCTGATTTCAGCCATGGGAGAGGAGCTCCCAGGCTCTGTTTTTGGAGCGGCGTCCACAGTGCTTCTCACCTCTTAGGGTTTGCTGGAGAAAGGCTTATAAGGCTGATAGAGGCTCCAACGGTCCGAAATAGAGACGTTGGACAAATCTGGGCTTGGGCCTAAAGGCCCAAATCCTAGTAAACTAGAATTACAAACTCAACAATTTGCCCTCTTAAATCTAGTTTACAAAGAAAAGAGATAAAAGAAGAAAAGCCTATAGCATATTGAACAAATCCGTCATCACAGTACCTGCGCTTCCTACATAAACATGGTTAGATAAATCAACCAAATATAGGAACTTAAGGGAATAAATCCAACAGGACATAAAGACACAAAGACGAGGGGATGGAGCCCTCTAGTCTTCGAGTCAAGGCAAAGCAAGCAATGCCCTCTCAAGGGCAACACATAGCATAAACAAACAGTAAGCAAATCACTGAATTTTGCAAGTGTTGATAGCCCAAAGGTGGGGCAAAGCATCTCAATCTCTTTTAGCTTGCCTATAGATGGTTCATGCATCTTTCAGCTTAACCAATGGTGGGACTAGCATCTCAATCTCTTATAGCTAGCCCAATGTCATGGCTCAACCTAAACATATAGGTCTAAATCAACTCAAAGACACAAATAAGCATGTAATCACATAAGTGAGCAAAGCACCAAGGATCATGCAAACAAAAGTCTAAGAATTAAGAGCACTAGACACCAGGAAGAATCAGCCATGGCAACTTCCAAGTGTATTGATAGCATGCATTTAGGTAGGCATAATAGGTTGCATTTAGCTTAGTTAAGATGCATTTCATGGATGGATTATGTACAATTTGCATATTTGCTCTCTATATTAGTGGAGTCGGAATATACACACTTTTATTGATTATTTCAGGTAATCGTGGATCCGATGATGAGACAGGAGTTGTTAACGCATTAGATGAGAATGTCTAGTTGATCAGAGAAGCTTACATGAAGATCTAAAGAGGTCCTGAGAAGAAGAAGCGAGCCTAAACGAAGAACAAGTCTGCAAAAGTTGTCACCAGACATGTTGAACTTGTTTTCCACTTTCTGGAGGCCTCGGTTGTCCGATTGACTATTATGACCATGCGTTGGAAAGCTCTTTTAGAAAACTACAACTTTCCTGTTGACAAGAAGAGCAAATTCGGGATAGATTTTCCGTGAAAGGCCCCTGGCTACGGCCGCAACAACCATGCCGTGACCGCGGCAAATCAATTTGCAGCGGCCGCATTATATGCCGCGGCCGCAGCATTTGACGTCTGCGCGTCGTTTTGTTTACGAAAATCCTAGTTTATGTTATTTTGTTTGGTGGCCGACTTAGACCCTTTAAAAGGCCGATTATTGTTAGTTTTTTACACACTTCTATTCTATACTTTCGTTCATCAGACACTTTAGAGAATTTGAGCGATGTCTTCCATGAGGAACTAAACTCATCTATTCTGCCTGCAATTTGAAGCTTTATTTGGATTGATTGTGAGTTTCTAATTCTCGTTCCTTGTTTCTTATATTTGAATGCTTCAACTTCTTTGTGCTTGATTGTTTATTGTTTTGTTCTATCTTGTCTCGCCAACTCGTTAGATCAATTCAATCGCTAAGGTTTTGTAGATTCCTGGTTGTGAACCTTAACCTAAGTGGCAAACTTGTTCCTTTAGGGCTGGTTGAACTAATTGAATGAGTAGGAAGTTGAATGTGTTGTTAAATCCCTCTTTAGGGACTGCAAATACCTTGACTCATCTCTGAACTTAAAGCTATCAATTGGGTTAAATCCTTCTTTAGGGACTGTTCGATTGATAAGGGTTGCTAGGACTGGTTGGACTAGTAACTATATTAGGTCGGGACAAGGGCATTCATAGGAAACTTAATAGGACGAGAAGAAGTTACAAGGATCGCTTCAACCAAATAAAGTGGAAAATTGTAGGTGGAATTGCTTCTCATAATTGTCTAAACCAAAATCATTTACTCTTGCTTCCTTCAATCCGCTTTGATAAAAGGCGGAACTTTCACACTCAAAACCCCCCAATTTGGTTACTTTAATTGACACTTGAATCATACTCGAATTATAACTTTCCTTGTGGATCGACCTCTTACTTATTGCTATACTAGTTATAGGTTTGAGTTTCTTTGACGGATCAACGACAGGTTTTCCCTCCGTCATGTATGCAGATAAGACATGTAAATCATGCATCCAACTGATAAAGTTTAAGCAAGTAAAACATGTAAACCACGCATTCTAACTCGGACTAAATCATGTTGATTCTGGACACATAACAGCTAGGGAAAACAATATAGCATGTAATGATCAAGAGCCTGAAATTTTACAAGAAAAAGACATGCTCAAAGATATTCATATAAACATGCTTAATAAGGCTATCCACCACCAACACCAAAGCAAACTCAAACCAGATTTATAGAAGTCAATTTCAACCTAAACATGCAAGTAATGAAGATGAGCTCAAGCTAGAATATAAGCATCATAAATCAGTACATGAAGATTTCACTACTTCTAAATAGATTGGAAATAAGTGCTTATACAGAGATTTCTATAAATTAGAAATCAGTACATATACACTAATTTCACTATATCTAGAAGCAGTAGAAATCAGAACACACATATTTATGCACATCTAGCAAGCAAATCTTATAAAATAAACAAGCATAAAGATTTAGGTTAGAAATACTAACTCCCCACCAAATTTGATGTGTTTGCAAGTTGGTTAGCCCCTTCCCTTTTGTTCTTCCTACTCTGGCAACAAATATCCTCCATTTCCCAGTAGATTTGGATACACTCCATGAGCTGACCAACTCCTTATAACTGCTGGATTTGGAGGTGACTTGTGTCATTCATCCCTTTTCAAGTGATAGTTCCTAATAGCACAAACAAGCAAATTAATGCATCGGGTAATCTCCTTGAAATGCCAAAGTATAAGGGAAAAACAAATCTATGGACTTCAAATAGACAATTACTCAAAGGAGAAATTGATCTATAATAGAACATAAAGCGGTAGAGTGCCACAAATGCCACTGAACAGAGCTAAGAATGCACACATGCAAACAACAAGACTCAAATCAGTAGTCTCAATGCAAGTATGAATCCCAAAGTCATGATTTCTACAACTAAGCAAATAGTTGATGCAAAGCATAGATATCTCAAAGATAATCATGTAAGCATGAAAGAAATCATAGACGAGAAGGAAAAATACATTACCAAGTAAATCCTAATATCATGATTTCTAAACCTAAACCTTGTTCAGGTAAGAGCATATAATCACAAGGATATCATGCCACTTTTACATAGAAATCATTGGATGAAGGATTCACAAAATATAATAAAACCAGCAGATTTTTGCACTAAAGAATAAGACAAACAACAAGGTTCAACTTAGGAAAGTGCAAGCATCAAAATCATGGTTTATGCAGAAAAACAAGATCAAGCAAAGCTGATCTTTATCAAGTAAATCAAGCATAGTTATAATTCAAGCACACCAAAGGTGTGTTAAGAATTTACAGCATGCTTTGAATTACTTATAAAGGGCAACTGTACCAGTTTCAACAAAGGAAAAACACAAACTGTATCACTAAGGCTTAACTAGAGAACACAAACTCAAAGAGAGAGATATGCAAGAGACCAATCAAACTGAAAATAGGAGATAAAAGGTGTAAGAAAGACTCCCTTTGGTCTTCTTTTAACAAATCTTCGATGAAGCAAGCATCTCCAAGGATACCATCGTCATGGTTTCCTAGTCCTCTTTGATGCTACTTCCATCTTGAAGGAATGCCACTTGACTGATTCCTGATTTGAACACCATCCGCATTCAGTTCTTCTAAGGTCTTGACATCTCCTTTTAATATTTCCTTGCAAAAGAAAACAAAGAGTTAGTTCTCATACAATAAGCCAAGTGAAAAACATAAGGTTTTCCTATAAACTGGACCAGACAAACAAGCATAGAAATTCCACACATTCAGAACTTCATTTCACCTCGAATTATGCAAAATGAGAGGGAAAAACATATCTGAACTAATGCCTATAAAAAACACATGTAACTACCAATGAAGAGCATGAAATTTCTGCATAAATATATCATGAATGAGTATATTAGTGCAGCAACGCAAAACAGCTCAAAATGATAGGTAGTTATGCAAGGAATGAACCAGTTTTAAGGCAAAAGGGAATTTCATAACATATATCCATATATGTGACTGAAACTGAACCTAATATCTCAAGATAAAAGGTCAAGAAAAAACACATTATCAACAAGAGATCAAGGCAAGCAAGAGAAGCTATCCAAATCCATGTCACATGAGACAAGAAATGAAAGCTATAAGCAGCTGCACACAAGCCTAAAAAGGGGTTACAAGTTTGGTCACATGAACCATAGAATTAGCAAGAAAGCAAGCATCAATATTACCGTGATCAAGAGTAATAAACAACTTATGAATTCTAGCATGAATTCTAATGGCAAAAACTTTAAGAACCAAACTTAACCAAATGAATAGGCAAGAGTCTCAAGTCATGATAATGTAAAAGTCACAATGGATAATAATGGAGAAGGCATAGGATAAATGAGAGAAGAGAGAGCACATCAGTACTTAGAAACTTTAAGAAAGAATCATATATATTCCATATCAAGAAGAAATTGTCAAGCAAGTACAAGACACTTTAAGATGCTGAAAATTATATGATAAACACAAAAAATTCAGCAATCAAGTATCACATGCTAGGAAGACTCTTAACACATTCAAGAACTTCAATGCATATTTCATTTGAATGGAATAACATGAAGATATGGCATACATAAGCAAAACTGAATTTCAAGCTTCAGAATTTGAACACATATTCAGTAAGCAACCATACACATTCTCAAAGTTTTAATTTAGCATAGATACGTACGAGAGAGAAGAGCACATATGAGCATATAGACATCAACAAAGAAACTTTAAGAGAATTCATATTTTTCCACTCAATAAGAAACTGATCGACATCTTGATAGTACTTATAAGGGCTGAAAAATAAGAGATATACTCAAATGTTTCAGCAAACAAGTATTTAAGAGTCAAGAAGAGTCCCAAGTAGGGCTGGGCATCCGGTCTGGACCGCACCAGACCGGACCGGACATTCCGGTCCCGGTCCGATCCGGTGGACCGGAATTTTCGGAAACTTGGACCGCGGATCGGACCGGGACCGAGAAATATGGTCCCGGTCTTTCCGGTCTGCGGAACGTAAAGACCGTTTGGACCGGTTGTAACGCAGTCTCTTTTTTTTTTTTACGCACAACATAAATATGACAACATTGACAACAACCCAAATTCCTGTTTTTTACACAATAGAGAAGCTGTATTTTACAGCAGCCCTAATTTACACACTACAAAAGCTGTTTTTTACACAATAGAGAAGCTGTATTTTACAGCAGCCCAAATTTACACAATACAGAACTGTTTTTTACACAATAGAGAAGCTGTATTTTACAGCAGCCCAAATTTACACAATACAGAAGCTGTATTTTACAGCAGTCCTAATTTACACAATACAAAACTGTTTTTTACACAATACAGAAGCTGTATTTTACAGCAGCCCTAATTTACAACAGTTGTTTACAGTAATACAGTTTACGATTACAACAGCCCCAAACAAAATATGTACACACCAACCTGTTAATATTTTTGTGATCTGTATTTTAAAGAAAAGTCCTATAAATTAATCCCTCTCACTTACGTTGCATGAATGTTTTGAAGAAATTTCCATGGATATCGAATCACTCATAATTCTGTTAAAAAAAAGAAGCAAAAAACAAGTGCCTTAATTTCATTCATAGTTACATACTTACATTAGCCAAATTGAATAATTGATAGTTTGATATTTGATACTTGATAGAACTAACCATTTGAATACACACCTAGCCTTTTAACTTTTAAGTAACAAAGTTTCTTGTTAAATTGAATTGAACACCCTAACTAACAAATTGCAACTTTGCAAGTAGTATTGGCCAAATTGAATCTACTAAATCTAGCCTCACTTTAGGTAGTTTCTTAATTTTTTCAAGTACAAAGCGTAGACTAAAAACAACATTGACATTTCTCAAACCCTTAAATTTAAAACTGAACCTAGATCTAAAAGTATTACAAATTGAAACTTCTTAACCTAGATTTAAAATCGGGATGATATTCTTCAACATTAGACTAGAATACTTATGATTTCACCAAATTTATACCAAAATCGACATTGAGTTGTCAAAATATACCTAAAAATCTAGATCTAAAAGTGAAATTGAGAGAGGGGAAGACTTACTGGGAGAGCCGACTCAGCCGAGAGCGCTGGCGGAGAGAACCGAGGGCCGACGGGGGTGGGGCTTCTGGCGAGGGAGGGTTGAGCGAGGTGGTGCCGGGGTGGTGAACATTGCACAGTGGCGGACTGGCGGCTATCGAGAGGAGGGAAGAAAGGACTGGCGGCTATCGAGATGAACTGATGAAGAAAGGAAGGGCTCCTCTTTACCCCCTTTTTTTTTTTTTTTTAATTGTGGATTCCGGTCTAATTCCGATCCGGACCGGAAATTCCGGTCTGGTCCCGGGTTTAGACCGGAATCCGAAAATGCAAAATTCTTGGACCGTGGACCAGACCGTAATATCCCGGTCCGATCCAAAGACCGTAAATTCCGGTCTGGTCCCGGTCCGATCCAAAATTTGCCCAGCCCTAGTCCCAAGTACACAAAGAACTTCATCTCAGATTTCTTATAAAAGAGGAAAAACATGACAAACCATGAAACATTTATATAAGGCTGAATTTAAAGCATCAAAACATGAAAGCAAAATTCAGCAAAGTGTTCAAAAAACTCAAGAAAGTTTCTAGACAACAACATATGTGACAGAATAAATTTCTGGACAGCAACATGTTAGTCCATATATCATTCTCAAAGACCACACAACCAAGTCTAAAATTCAGCAAACTCATATATAGCATATAGGATCATCAAGAACATTTTAGACATGAA
The DNA here is from genome assembly GCA_963922045.1 of Persicaria maculosa. Classification (NCBI taxonomy): domain Eukaryota; kingdom Viridiplantae; phylum Streptophyta; class Magnoliopsida; order Caryophyllales; family Polygonaceae; genus Persicaria; species Persicaria maculosa. The sequence continues at coordinate 20,938,698 of OY998258.1, forward strand.
AAATTCAGCAAGAATTCACAAAATCAGACCATAAACAAATGCATAAGGATCCTGAATTCATAGCTTCTGAAAAAACAGCTTCCAAACAGTCCATATAATCCCAGATTTCAGCAATTATACACATGAAAATGCATAAAATCGAATCCAAGCAAAAACAGAACAATGGACAGCTATTTAGAGCAATGAAAATGCACAGCGGAAGGCAAAGATCGAGCATATGCTCTGATACCAATTGTCGGGAATTAAGGTGCACTCGTTCAAGGTCCGATTAAGGTCGTAGTGGTCAATTAGTCTGGTTTAAGCACAAGGATCTAGATCGATCCAAACAAAGCAACCGAAAGGAAAGATAATAAGGACACACACGATATGTTTACGAGGTTCGGGCTAATCCCTACGTCTCCGGCTCTAGATGTCATCCAATATGCTCTAAAGGCCAAACGAGAAACCAATACAAAGATCCTAGGAGGGCAACTACTAAACCGAATACATGAGTAGGAGGTAAAATACACTTAGAAACACAAAAGCAGTGGCAAGCTTAGGGAAGAAAACTCCCTTAAACCGAGGTGTCTCAACTCGGTAAGGCCTCGTCGGATCTGTCGCATCTCCGTTGAAGGTGGCACCAAGGAGTCCTCGTCGATCGACTTCTCCATCAACGCCATTGCTGGTTCTTCTCCTCTCTTCAGTGTAGCCATAGGAAGGCTCAACCTTCTCGTGCTCCTTGGGATCTCCTGCTCTCTCTTTCTCCGCTTGAGTCGGGCTCACATAGAGATTGCTCAAGAGCCTCTCTCTACCGATGAACCTAAGCTCGAGCCTCTCTCTTCTTCTCTCTCGGCTTCACTCCTTCGATGGATCCCGAAACCCTAGCCGACTCTCTTGATTTCAGCCATGGGAGAGGAGCTCCCAGGCTCTGTTTTTGGAGCGGCGTCCACAACGCCTCTCACCTCTTAGGGTTTGCTGGAGAAAGGCTTATAAGGCTGATAGAGGCTCCAACGATCGGAAATAGAGACGTTGGACAAATCTGGGCTTGGGCTTAAAGGCCCAAATCCTAGTAAACTAGAATTACAAACTCAACAGAAGGCTCATTCATTGTTCCCGGAGCTGGATGAGGTTTCTCAAATGGTTGCGACCTTTGATGTTTACAGCGCTTCTGAGATGAGAATTAATGGAGAAATTGATTTCTATTCAGTTCTTGGTGTAAAGTCATCTGCAAATCGGTAAATGTTCAAAAAGCGGTACAAGAAGCTGGCAGTGTTGCTGCACCTAGAGAAGAACAAAAGAGTTGGTGCTTACGGAGCGTTTAGGCTTGTATCTGAAGCCTGGACTCTTCTATCTGATGCCGCCAAGTGAGCATCTTATGATATGAAGAGGAATAATCAGTTGCCATCTACAATCATCATTGGGGCGACGTATGCTGATAGATGTACCGTTTCTGCTGTAACTCCTTCTTTCTGGACCGTTTGCATGTCTCGCCAAGTTCAGTATGAGTATCTCAGGAATTATGTGAATAAAAGGCTGTCTTGTAAGACTACCGGGCAACTTTCATTGGTGTGGAATTGGGAACTGCACCAACTGATGGCTCTTACACTGTCTCCTGGTCGTCTTCTTATGCGAAGGAGGGTGGATATGGCTCTTAACACTCTCCAATTGCTTATACTTTCATTGCTGTAGTATAATGGAGTTATATATGTTAAACTAAGACGAGTCAAACTTATATATATTTAGTTTGAAAAAATATTTATTTTCAATAATAGAGGGGCTTATAGGAAAAAGAGGTATTTTTGTAAGATGTGTGTGGGCATTTAATCCTTAATTTATTTTTATGCTTTGAGTTTTTACAAGCTAATTACTTGGCCTCCTTTCAAATATAAAATGCATGGATAAAGTGCACAAATAAGATGATAAAGTGCATGAATAATAATATGAAGTGCATGAATAAGATTATAAAGTGCACAAATAAGATGATAAAGTGCATGAATAATAATATGAAGTGCATGAATAAGATTATAAAGTGCACAATTAAGATTATAAAGTGCATAAATAATATGTTAAAATGCAAGAATAAAATGATGTGATGAAGGTTATGAATAATAATGTGCTAAAAATTGTATGTCAGTGACTCTAATTTTTGAAAACACAAAATGAACAAATATGATTTCGAAAACACAACATGAACAACTCAGGAAAATATCTGATTTTTGGAAGAAAAAAAACAACTTTTAGATTTTTTTAAAAAAAAAATTAGATTTCAAATTCATATTATATAGCTCCCACAAATTTCAAGATTTTAGCTCAATTAATTGTGCAAAAATAAGATATAATTGTGCAAATTTAGAATACAATTGTGCACATTTAGGATACAAGTGGGCGTACAAAAATTACTAATGTTAACAAATGTATGGACATCTTAACTGGATTGACAAAAAAAAAGAGTTAACAAGTTCATTGAATCTATTGCTATTTCATCACATGCTAAAATAATATTATTACAAGGTTAGAATACAAGTGTGCAAAAAACAATTACTAAAAAAGAGTGAAGGATTTTGACAGATTTTATCTCAATTAATTGTGCAAAAATAAGATATAATTGTGCAGATTTAGAATACAACTGTGCACATTTAGGATACAAGTGAGCGTACAAAAATTACTAATATTATAACGTGCAAAAGTAAGATTATGAAGTGCACAATTATGATTATAAAGTGCAATAATAAAATGATGAAATGCAAGAATAAAATAATGAAGTGCACGAATAAGATTATGAAGTGCACAATTAAGATTATAAAGTGTATGAATAAAATGATGAAGTGTATGAATAAGAATGATTGCATGAATAAGATTATGAAGTGCACAATTAAGGTTATAAAATGCATAAATGAAATGATAAAGTGCAAGAATAAAAAAAATGAAGTGCATGAATAAGATTATGAAGTGCACAATTAAGATTGTAAAGTGCATGAATAAGATTATGAAGTGCACAATTAAGATTATAAAGTGCATAAATAAAATGATAAAATGCAAAAATAAAACGATATTTTTACGCACTTTACATTATTGTTTATGCACCAATTTATGCATTTTATAATATTATTTATACACTTTGTAATTTTATTCATGCACTTTATGATTTTTTTGCATTTTATAGTATTAATATGCATTAAAATCTGATTTTTTTAGAAATTTAAATTCTATTTTTTGTTCCAGAAATCTAATTTTTCCATAAATCTGAAATAAGAAAAAAAATTGCTTGTTGTCACGCTCATACTTGTTGTTTTGGTATCCCCAACTCCAGTCATCATTCCGCTTTTATACTCTCATTTAAGAGTTTAGACCTATTGTTATTTGTGCACTTTATAAAAAAAATTGTGAAATTTATAATAGTATATGCACTTTATTGTATTTTTTGTGAACTTTATAATATATTTTTTGCACTTTATAATCTTGTTTGTGAACTTAGTAATCTTTTTTTATGAACTTTAATTTTTATCTCGTGATCTTATATTCTTATTCATCGGTTACAGGATCAAATTAAAGAGGCTAAAAAAGATGATGCGGGGTTGAGATCGAAACTATACGGAGATGAGGAGGAAAGTATCAAAACGGGACGACGAGATCTCATCACTGAAAGGCACCTTAATAGACTATGAAGCAGAAATCAGGAGAATGAGGGATATGATAACTGGCGATGACAAGAAGTGCTCACTGCAAGCTGACCTATATAGGCTGACAACCGAAAAGGATTGGGTAGAGCAGAAGCATAGAGAACTAGAAGTGCACTATCAAGCATTAAAAAATTAACATGCAAATGCAGAGAGAAGTTGAGCGACAAAATTGAACTACTGAAGGTAGGCACCGAGAATAGAGGGCAGCTGGAAGCTTTAAAACTCTACTTGTTGTCTATGGATAATTTTTGTCTATGAATAAGATTTAAAATGTTCACTTAAATGGATAATGTACAAGGTTTAGAGAAAGCCTATATGGGATTCGAACCCACACCATGTATATAATAACACAATGCTCTTCCATTGAGCTAATAGGCTTTAAAAGGCCATACATACATTTGTGACAATATGCACCGGAATGAAATGAAAATAAACTGAACATATATCTCCTCAATCAGCTCCTCAGTCAAGAAATGAATGAAACTAAATCTCCTTAATTAGCTCAATCAACTCCTCATTTAAGACTTGAATGAAACTAAACTAAACAGAACTCCATTGTCATTGTAATTTCACAAAATTTCTTATCAAACAGCTCCTCAGTCAAGAAATGCATAACTACTAGTAGTGTTTCTGAAAATTTCTCAAAGCTAAAATGATTTGAACTCTATTGCATTTCTCAATCAGCAAATTCTCAAAATCTGTTGTTAAACACACTTGTATTTCTCTTTCCCTAGCTGCACTTTCAGCACCACTCTCACATTTTTCCTGTCATACTTGTTTTAGTTTACTGTATAATTGTCAGAAAACAGACTATTATAACATGCATCAAATCTGATCAAACTATCCAACACAGAATACCACGATATGATCATATGATCCTCTACATCTAGGATTGAGATTCATATTTTCTTCCAAGCCTCGTAAGTCGTAACAACAATATAAATAGCCTTAAATGTGAAATTTCTATCATTTTTATAATGACTAAGAACTGACATTATCAATTGAATGAAATAATGATTCTCTAATCTTTCCTCCATTTAAAAAGACGTAGGAAATTCTTATACCCTCAATTGCACATGAAGACATTAATTTATGTCTACTGTAAAATAAGGGAATAGAATTAGAATGGATGCAATATCACAAATTGCAGTCCCTTCTTCTTGAAATATATTTTTGCAGATCAGCATCGGCAAAGCATGGATTTGATTTGAACAATCAGCCCACAACAATTACAGTCCCTTCCTCTTGAACAATCAACCATGGATTTGATTTGAGAGTTTGGGAACACATACAACCCACCCCCCTCAACATTAATTCAGCACAAAATCAGTCCACAAAATCCCAAAATTGAAATCCACAAATAGAAAATTAAACAAGGGTGAAAAGATGCTGATCAAATTAAAATCGAAATTCAAAACCACACCTTATGTTTGTGGCCAGCGGTAGCACGGGAAACACAAACGCGGTTTCCTAGTCCGCAAGCAGCCAATCGGGAAGCTCGCCGTCGGGGTTGGCTTGACTGCTGCGCGAGGCTTGGCGATTCCGGAAAGGGATCGGAGAAGGTGACCAACGGTAGCACTAGAAGCACAGAAGCGGAAGCCGATTTCCCAGCCCGTAGGCAGCGAATCGGGAAGCTTGCCTCTCGAGGTTAGGGTTTATAGAAGCTGAGCATAGAGGAGGTGCAGGAGATGGTGTGGGCCGATCTGATGGAGGAGGATACGGAGGCAGGGTTGCAAGGGAGAAGGATAAGTGGAAGGGGGGAAATTTCGGTCTCGCGGCGAGGAGAGAACAAGAGGAAGGAGATCCGGTCCGCTTTGTTTTTTGTTTCTCTTTTTTTCCGGTTCACACTGGTTCAGTGGTTTTTAAAAAAAAAACCGGAGCGCGCGTGTTGAAAACTCCATTTTTATTTTAAGCCCCTTTTTCATTATAACCACACCCTATATATAGGGAATGGTTCAAGTGAGAAGAACCCAGTCCGATAAGAAGGAAAGAAGCCCTCTAATTAGGGGTGTTATGTGAACACGAGTAGTTCGAATTCGGCTCGTACTCGGCTCGAAAAAACTTGGCTCGCGCTCGTTCATATTTAAAAACGAGTCGAATACGAGCAGGCTTCCGAGCTCATCACGAGCTCGAGCCGAGCTCGAGCTTTATTCGAGTAGCTCGTATAACTCGGATTTGTTTTCAGAAATTCCAATTTTGCCCTTTGTTTTAGGGTTATCAGGGGTGTTGTTTGTTTATAATGTTATCTGCCGCCTCCAGACTCCATTCATCCATTCTTCAATCTCTGCATCCTCTCTCCAGTCCTCCATCGCTCCTCAGTCGAGTCTTCCTCCTCGCCAAGTCGGAGCCTTCCTCTTCGCCGAGTCTCCGCCTCCCGATCTCCACCAGCCGAGTCGGAGCCTTCCTATTCGCTGAGTCTCTGCCTCCCAATCACCACCAGCCGAGTCGGAGCCTTCCTCTTCGCCGAGTCTCCGATCTCCTCCTCTCCGCCTCCACCTGACACCGCCTCCACCTGACGAAATCAGGGTTCTCTCTCTAACCTTAAATGTTCTCGTTTGGTATCTCTCGTGTCCTGATTCTCGTCCTCACTTCATCCCCATTTTTCAGATCTGGATCTAAAGACCTCAAAGGGTGCTCGAGTGTTCGTCTCTCGCTTGCTCGAGAGCCCGTCTCGCCGTCGGTAATTCTCCCACTCCCCCTTTATCGTCCCATCCTCACTCCATCTCCACTCACCAGATCTATATCTAAGGATCGCACAAGTTGCTTGTCTCTCGCCTGCTCATTCCGTCTCGTCGTCGATAACTCTCCCTCTCTCCCTTTTTGGCCACAGTTTTGTTACTTGTAGGGGACTGCATCTGTGGTTGGATTAATAGCAAAGATGACTGATCATTACTTAAACCTTTTTCTCGAATCAACCATCACAAAGAACAATCCAGGAGCAACTCTGGTAGCCTAAGGTCACTTGGACTGTAATTGAATTTGTTATGGAACTCCACTCATGTTTTGATATTTTTCATTTGATATCTCATGAGGCATGATTGTGTATTTTCACATGTAATTTCCAATTCTAATAAAAACAAGCTCAAAACGAGCTAAATGACAAGATAAAAATCAAGCTCTAAACGAGCTAAAGTACAAGGTAAAAAAAAAAAGAGCTCTGAACGAGCAAAAATAGACAAAACGAGCCTAAGCTCGAATTCGAGCTCGAGCTCGACTCGGAAAAACGAGCTAAACGAGCTCGAGCTCGAGCTTGTTCAAAAGCTCACGAGCCGAGTTCGATCACAATCCTAAGCTCGATAAAAATCCGAGCTCGAGCTCAGCTCGATTAAAAACGAGTTGAGTATGAGCAGCCTACTACTCGGCTCGTTCGACTCGAATAACACCCCTACCTCTAATTGGCTGAAATAGATCTAAATTTTTAATTCCCTCACGCGCTTTCCCTTATTCTCCCCTGAGCGCTTTCTCTTCTTCTCAATCTGACGTTTCTCCTCCTTCGCCCTCCTCCTCCACCTCCTCCCTCCACCAAGCTAAAACCCTGCACACTCACCTCAGTCCGAAACCAATATCGGCAGCCATGATCCATCAATTCCTCAAACGACTCAACTCCTTCTCTGTTGGCCGTCTCTTCACCGTCGGATCCCCGACTCCGAGGCTTCTTCACCGCTGTGCAGGCCGAGACAGCGGCGGTGGCCGAGACAACGCTGGAGGAGGATGAAGAAGGCTCGATGGCCACTAAGCCGATTAGAGCATCTTCCGGCTCCTGTCGCGACTCCTCTCTGTCTTTCGCCTGTTTCGAAAGTCGTCGGAGACGGTCCTTCCAACATTATTCATGAGCCTACTCATCATTACAACCATAGCCGGAAACCCCGGTCCATCCCCAACCAGTCCTATGAAGCCCGCCACCATGAGCACTATGTCGACGGTGTCGGCACCGCCAAGTACCGCCCCTAGCCCTCTGCTCCGATCCTTGTCCTTCCCCATATATAGGCAACTGGATTAAAAAAAAAAGTAGCTCCAAAAATGTCAATTCCTAGTGGTAAATGCAAAGCAATTAAGGACGGGCGTTATCTCAATTTGTGTTTTCTATGATGTATTGGAGAAAAAGATTTGAAACCATTCCGGAATGGCTCACCGGAAAGGATTTGTGGGTAGTACCCATAGGTCCCCGGTTCGAACCCCGAAATGACCGCTCTCTATTTACCAATTCAAGGAGAAAAAGATTCGTACATTATATATGTGCAAATTAATTACTGAATGAGGATTTTCATTTGTATGAAAGTGATAAAAAAAACAGATACCAAAAAGAGCCTTTGCTAATACATGGGTGCGATTAGTAGTTCATGACTTCATAGGATGTTTTGTTAATCAAATCGGTTTGGCCTTGTGTAATTGAAATTTTGTTTGATTGAGATTCAAATCATATATATATTTTGCTATGTTTAATTGAAGAAAATGTCGAGTGGTTCAGGGTTTTTATACAAAGTGGTTCATGAAGTTATACTAAGTGGTTCAGGAGTTTTATACCAAGTGGTTCAGGGGTTTTAATACCAAGTGGTTTAGGGGTTTTATACCAAATGATTCAGGATTTTTATTCCAAATGGTTCAGGGTTTTAATAACAAGTGGTTCGTGGTTTTAATACCAAATGGTTCAAGGGTTTTATACCAAATGATTCAGGATTTTTATAGCAAATGGTTCAGGGTTTTAATAACAAGTGGTTCAGGGTTTTAATACCAAGTGGTTCAGGGGTTTTATACCAAGTGGTCCAGGGTTTTAATAACAAGTGGTTCACGAAGTAAATAGTATTGGTTCATGAACCATTTTATTTAAAAAAATAAATAAATAACTAATTAAAAATTAAGCATTAAGACAAAATAAAAGAAGAATGAAAACTTCATGAACATAATGAAAACTTTATGAACCACTTCTTTATAACTTAATGAAACACTCCTGGATAACTTCATTAACCACTTCTTGATAACCTAATGAACCACTTCTTGATAGCTTTATTAATCACTTCTTAAAGCTTCATAAACCACTTCTTTATAGCTTCATGAATCACTTATTTATAGCTTCATGAACCACTTCTTTATAACTTGTGAACCTTGTGCATCACTACAAATAAAATGGTTGAACCATTGTGAATAAAATTGCTGAACCATTGTGAATAAAATTGCTGAACCACTGTGAATAAAATTGCTGAAACACTGTGAATAATATTGCTGAACCACTGTGAATAAAATTGCTGAACCACTTCTTGTCAAATTTTTTTTCAACAAAACATATACAAAGTGTGTGACTATGTGTAGATAAAATTAAATTACACCCAAATATATATTATTTATATTTTTTTAACAAGTGAAAATGCCAAAAAATGGTTTTTAAAAGTTCATGTAAACACTTTTACATGTACGTACAATTTCTAATTAATTAGTAGGTGGTGTTGATTGGCGGGTGCGATTAATTAGTGTGTTTGATTTGGCGCGTGTAAAATGAAAGTGAGTGTGTTACTAATTAATTTGGGTGGGTGTCACTAATAAATTGTGAGAATCCGGCGTGTCTCTATTTTTAATTTACTTTTGAACACATGGACCAATGATGTTGCTTCTTTCCTTCTCACTTTTGGGGTTGTGTGTACCTAAACCCAACCCTATATATATATATATATATATATATATATATATATATATATATATATATATATATATATATATATATATATATATATATATATATATATATATATATATATATATATATATATATATATATATATATATATATATACATACATACATACATACATATATACTCAGTCTGGGATGTCTGACTTTGTGCCCGGTCGTGTTGTTGATGCTGCTCAGCGTAAGTGTGTCAAGTATCGGGATTTGTGCACGGCGGCTGGTTATGGTTTCTTACCTTTCTCCTTCTCTCCGTTGGGGGAGTTAGATACAGATGCGGTTGCCTTGCTTAAGCGGTTTCAGAAATTCTCGGTATCTCGGGATCCGGGAGCTCGTGCTGCAGCTTATATTTTTTACTAGACTTGGTTTTGTTATTGCTAAGGGAGTGGGTGCCCAGATAATATCTCGGTTGCCCACTAATTTCTTGTAATATGTTTTTATTATATAATAATAATAATAATAATAATAATAATAATAATAATAATAATAATAATATACCGATGCAAAAATCTGAAATGGGGTTGACTAGTGCATCAAGAACACCAGCCAACCATACTCAATCGCTATGATTGGTCAGTTTATATACTAGCAAGTTTAACATAATAAGACTAATTTACATACATAAATACACAAACACAAACACACACACACACACACACACACACACACACACACACACTAAGTTTTACTAATTACGGTACTGCATACGATGCCAGTAGGTCTAAATAAATTTTAAGGATTGATTGTCTCTCTACCAATCAACCCACAGGACAGGCCCAATGTGATCTCACTAGAAAACCTTGACATCCCACGTTTGCATTCCGGAATAAAATGAGGGTTATCTACCTCGCGGACTCATGTCCATATATTTTCCATATCTTGAACCATTGACTAGTCTACAAAGATCTACTATATTTCACATTCATATAAGATAACTAAATTCGATAGTAGTATCAAATAAAGCTTACTTGCCTTGATTACAATATTGTCACCTTCAAGTATCTGGCATCGTTGACAACTGAACAGTGGCAAATAGCGAGGAATGATCCTTCCGAATACGGTGTTGGTTGATTTGCTTATTATTCTATGTGAATATGGGGCCAGCCACCTCCCCTATATATACACATTCTTGCCCAATGATAATGTGATACATATGTGTACAGGTGTCCAAAACTAAAGCAACGCCAACTCCATACTAATCCTATTAATGTGGTAATCTTTATCTACTTCCAACTTTTCAAGTTGCATGACTCGGCAAGGTAAGTATTACCTCTTACTATATTGATAATTAATTAAATTTCATTCGATAGAATAGGAAATTAAATTTTGGGTATATTACTTATGATTTTATAAAAAGTGCTCAAAATATGCATTTACTCATAATCCAACTCTCCTTTGATATGGCACTCCGTTCTAGTTTAGAGCGTATTGTCACTGCATCTGGGCCTTAGTTTGGAGATTGGCAGTGGCGACTTGCCACCTTCCCTTTTCATTTTGGTGGGCTCGGAGTGTATGCTGTTGGGGATGTCCTATATTATGCTTTTTTGGCGTCCCGTTTGCAGTCTGCTGAGTTGTAAGCTAAGCTTTTACGTCCTTCTGGTATCACTGCTGCCGGTCCCACTTTTGATGATGCTTGTCATGCTTTTAGCAAGACTACGGGTTCTGATCTTCTACGCGATCCCAGTGAAATCGCTGCCCCCAAACTTATGAAGAAATTGGCAGATATTTATTTCGCGAAGGTTGCTGCTACATCAGACTCTGTTTTCTCTTTGACTCCGCGACAGGCGGCTTTATAGAAGTCTCAGCAGAGTGCTCACTCCTCTGATTGGTTGCGTGCAATTTCTATTTATGGGTTGGGCCAGACTATGAATGGAAGGACCTACCGTAGTGTGCTTAGCTATCGACTTGGTGTTCCGTTGTTCACGGTGTCTAGGCCTTGTCCCGCTTGTTCTCGGACCTTTGATGGTGATGTATATGGTGATCATGTTGTGTCTTGTGTTGGTACAGTGGGAATTAAACATCGCCATAACCTCGTTCGCGACACCGTATTGGATATCTGCTACAGGTCCGGGATTTCTGCCGGTAAGGAGGTTGATATCGGTTTGGTTGATGGGCATGGTAAGCCCATTCGCCCGGCGGATTTGCTCCTTTATTCATGGGATAGGGGGCGGGGTGTGTGTGTCGATTTGACAAGGTCCTCCCCATTGACTCAGTCTGAGATGTACGACTATGTGCCCGGTCGTGTTGTTGTTGATGCTGCTCAGCGTAAGTGTGTCAAGTATCGGGATTTGTGCACGGCGGCTGGTTATGGTTTCTTACCCTTCTCATTCTCTTCGTTGGGGGAGTTAGATACAGATGCGGTTTCCTTGCTTAAGCGGATTCAGAAATTCTCGGTATCTCAGGATGCGGGAGCTCGTGCTGCAACTTATATTTTTAATAGACTTGGTTTTGTTATTGCTAAGGGAGTGGGTGCCCAGATAGTATCTTGGTTGCCCACTAATTTCTTGTAATATGTTTTTATTATATAATAATAATAATAATAATAATAATAATAATAATAATAATAATAATAATAATAATAATAATAATAATAATAATAATAATAAAATAATAATAATAATAATAATAATAATAATAATAATAATAATAATAATGGGCAGTTTGAGGAGGTTTTACAACAACTTGGTCTTTTGTTTTGCGGTCATTGTTGTGTCACCCACACCGTGTCCAAGAATTGTTTCCATGACGGTGATGTTGTTGAAGCTCCTTTGTCTGATGACGGAACAATTACCTTTTTCATTCACAGGTTGCCCCGTCCTGCTATTGATATTGGTAGTTCGCCGGTTGATATAGCTCAAGAGGATGATCAGGGTGATCTTGCGCTGAATGTGGGATTTGACGTCACGTTATTAGGGAGAGTGTTTAGTGCTAAAGTTCATACGGTTAAGAATGTCCCATGGAAGTTTAGATTGGGTTTTGCTAGAGTTCTGAAAGATGCCCTTGATAGGGTTACTTCGGACCCGTCTAGTGTGTCGGCTTGGGTGTGTCTTCTTATTATGCCTCTTTGTATCTTGCATAGGTACAAGCCTAGAACTAGTGCAGAAAATCGGTCGGGACTAAAGAGGTGTCTGCAGATTGATAGTATTTCCGAGGCTATTCGGGTGTGGAGAGAACCTGGGGGCATCCATCGTCTTGTCTCTGATCTTTTGTCTGGTAATTTCGATGCACCTTCTAGGAGTGAGGGGAGGTGTCAGGAGGAGCAGGCCATTAAGCAATGCAAGCGAAAGGTTGGTGATGGGCATTTTTCTGCAGCTATTCGCATTCTAACGTCGTCGGGTGTCGCTCCGCAGACGGAGGACACTCTTAGGGAGCTTGCGGACAAACATCCGTTCTCCCCGGCACCCTACATGCCCCCTGAACCTATTGTCGTCGACCCCTTGCAGGTTTCCAGGAGCTTAATTTTAGACAGAATAAGAAGCTTCCCAAAAGGCACGTCGTGTGGGAAAGACGGGTTACGCGCTCAACACTTGTTGGACGCTCTTAGTGGTGCAGCTGTGGCAATTGCTGAGGAGGTTACCGACTCTATAACGAGGGTGGTTAATTTATTTCTCAGGGGCCGGTGTCCTGCTTCTTTGAGTGAATTTATTGCAAGTGCCCCACTCACGCCTCTCCTTAAGCCGGATGGGGGGATTCGTCCCATTGCTGTTGGGTCCATCTGGCGGCGTTTGGTGTCGAAAGTGGCTGCATCTTCGGCTGGTAAAACCCTTGGGCCTTATCTTGAGAATGCTCAGTTTGAGGTTGGAGTTTCAGGTGGTGGAGAAGCAGTGCTGCATGCGGTTAACAGATTAGTGGAATCTCAGGGTTGTGATAATAGTCTGACTATGCTTTTGGTAGATTTCAAGAATGCTTTTAATCTGGTTGATCACAGTGCTATGATCAGGGAGGTTCGTCATATGTGCCCTTTTATCTCCCATTGGGTTGAGTTCTGCTATGCTCGTCCTGCTCGGTTGTATTATGGTGATCAGGTCCTCTATTCGTGTCAGGGGGTTCAGCAAGGTGACCCTCTTGGACCTCTTCTTTTCTCACTTACGTTGCATCCGTTGATCCGTAAGGTTATGGATAGTTGTGAACTGAAGCTTAATGCTTGGTATCTGGATGACGGAACGCTGATTGGGGACACTTTGATGGTCAGTAGGACCCTTTCCATTATCAGAGAGGATGGCCCGGCCCTAGGACTTCACCTTAATATTGATAAGACGGAAATATTCTGGCTGAATGAGGATACACGCGGTAGGGAAGTTGGGGTTTTTCCTGAGCATATTTCCCGTCCGTTGGGAGGGGTTAAACTACTTGGCGGGCCTGTTAGCTTGGATCCTTCCTTTTGTAACGATGTGATATTGAAGAGGGTTCTGAAAACCAATGCCCTAATGGAGGCTATCAGGAGGTTGGAAGATCCCCAGTGTGAGTTATTGCTTCTGCGAGCCTGCTCGGGAGTCTCTCGTCTCTACTTTGCAATGCGAACTACCCCGCCTTCATGTTTCATAGATGCGCAAGGTGTTTTTGATGATTTTTTGAGGATGTCATTGGAACATATAGTGACGCTTGGGGGTTCAGGCTTTGGTCCTCTACAGTGGCGCCTTTCTACCATGCATATCGATTGCGGTGGCCTTGGGGTTTACACCGTTGCGGACACGCTACATTATGCTTTTCTTGCCTCGAGGCTCCAGTCGCATGGGTTGCAGGATCGTATTTTGAGGGCTTCTGGAGTGTCTGGTGATGGGCCTGCTTTCGGATCAGCTACTTCTAGGTGGAGTAATATCATTGGTGAGGATGTCTTGGACATTTTTGCGGTACAACCAGCCCCCTGTCTAATGAAGAAATTGGCTAGTTGTTACTACAAAAATGTCAACAAGCACCTCAAGGTGGAGTTTGCTCTTACTAGGGGGCAAGAAGCTCTGTTTGCAAACCTGAAACTCCCTATGGCCCAACAATGGTTAAATGATGCTCCTATACCCGGTCTTGGTCAGGTTATGAACCCCGCCACCTTTCGTTCTATCCTTAAATATCGTCTTGGAATTGAATTGTTCCAGGCTGGAGCCAAATGTCCTGCTTGTGAGAAGGGCATTTTGGATTCGTGGGGGGATCACGCCCTTGCTTGTGCTGCTGACATTGGTGTTAAACACCGTCATAATATGGTGCGAGATGCTTTATATGATGAGTGCTTGAAGGCTGGGATTTTTGTGCGTAGAGAGGCGTCAACGGGTATGACTGATGACAGGGGAGGTGAGCTTCGTCCGGCTGATATTTTGTTTTACAACTGGTTCCAGGGTAAAGACACTTGTGTTGACATCACGGGTACTTCTATCTCTAGCAATTCTGGTATTTCAGTTTTCATCCCGGGTAAGGCGGCCAGGGTGGCTGCTAAAAACAAAAGAAAAAAGTATGAGAAGGTTTGTGGAGACAAGGGTTATCACTTTCTGCCGTTTTCCTTTTCTACTATTGGTGACTCAGGAGATGAGGCCATGGGACTTCTCAAGCGGATATGTGGGGTTGCTAGAGGTTTACCTGTGTATAGTAGGGATACGTGTCATGTTTTGACTAGAATTGCCTTTAGCATTCAGAAGGGTTACGGAGCTTAGCTTGTTAGCCGGCTCCCACCCAATTTTATGTAATTACTAGTTGATATAATAATAATAATAATAATAATAATAATAATAATAATAATAATAATAATAATAATAATAATAATAATAATAATAATAATAATAATAATAATAATAATAATAATAATAATAATAATAATAATAATAATAATAATAATAATAATAATAATAATAATAATAATAATAATAATAATAATAATAATAATAATAATAATAATAATAATAATAATAATAATAATAATAATAATAATAATAATAATAATAATAATAATAATAATAATAATAATAATAATAATAATAATAATAATAATAATAATAATAATAATAATAATAATAATATACTGATGGGGGTATTACATTTATCCCTCCCTTAACACAAACTTCGACCTCGAAGTTTAATCAGTAGTAAACGTCATGAAAATTCGGTTGATAATTAATATCCATTTTTAATATATTCTTATCATCCTTGTACTCTTTTTCAACTGATCCTCCTTAATACATATATTTCCTCACTACTATATATATATCTCCAAATTATAATATACATATTTATTTTTACTATCTTATCTTAGAACTTTATCCCACAACACTTTTATTAATACATGCAATCATTTACAAAAGGGGGATATTGACAAGGAATTGCAGTTGGGGTATCACGGATAACTTAACTAAATTTAGTTCTGAACTTAAACTTTAAATAACTGCGAAAATTTATTCTTCATCTACTCTTCAGTTTCCCAAGTCATTTCTTCCGTTCCGTGCTTAGACCAAATGACCTTTACCAGTGGAATTATTTTTGCTCGAAGTTTCTTTTCCCTTCGTTCTAAAATACGAACGGGTTACTCTTCATATGTCCCAGTAGAACGAACCTCAATGTCCTGATAACTCAAGATGATAAATTCCGACGGGTCATATAACATGGGGGGTCCACACGTCCGAGCGCATATGCGCACCCAAGCCGAGCACACAAGACCAGCGGGTTTCCATCCTAAAACCAATTGGCAATAGGAGAAGTGGCCCACTGACTTATATGCAAGGCCCGGGGTTCCGTGTTTTTTGATGTGGGACAATCATCCACACATCACAACACGCCCTCTCAAGTACAACTGCCTGGCCTCACAATATATGCTAGTTGCACTTGACGTCTTGAGCCTTAAGGCCGGCTAGCCCAGTAGATAGATCGACCAGGGTCCGGATTGCACCGCTCTAATACCATTATAAATTCTGGCGGGTCATATAACGTGTGTTCGCAGCGATAATGGTTCCGAATTTCTTGCTCTGCGATCATTCTTTGCAGATCATGTCATTCTCTTTGAATCTTCTTGTGTTGCTACACCTCAAAAGAATGGTCGGGTTGGGCGTAAACATCGTCATATCCTCAATGTTGCTCGAGCCTTGTTGTTCCAAGCCAACCTTCCGATTAAGTTCTGGGGTGAGTGCACTCTTATACCTTGTTTTTACATCAATCGCACCCCTTCCTCTGTCCTTAATGATAAAACCCCTTATGAATGTCTAATCAATAAGCCCTCTGATTACACACATATTAGAGTGTTCGGCTGTCTTTGCTATGCGTCTGTCATCCCTCGCTCCACAAACAAATTTTCCCCTCGCAGCCGGAGATGCTTATTTGTTGGGTATCCCTTCGGTCGGAAAGGTTGGTGTCTCAATGACCTTACAACACACTAGTTCTTTGTCTCTCGAGATGTTGTCTTTCATGAGGATGTCTTTCCTTTTCTTCTGTCAATGTCACCCTCTCATGAGTCTCCCGCATACCCTAACCCCACCACCCATGATGCCCCGGACGAACTACACCCGGCTGCCCAGCACCCGCCGCTGCCCCCTCGCTGATCCACTAGCACACATACCCCTTCGGTCCTTCTCAAGGACTATGTGTGTCACACCATTCGCAAGGTTGATCCTATTTCGGCTTCTTCTGCTTCCGTCACGTCATTAGGTACGCCTTATCCCTTAGCTCATTATGTTGACACACATGCTTATACTCCTGTGCACTCTAGCTTCTTGGCTGCCATCAGTGCCAATCCTGAACCCACGTCGTTTCGCGATGCCTTTCGCCATCAGCATTGGCGAGATGCTATGCGGTCTGAAATTGATGCTCTCCATCGCAATGGTACTTGGGAGATCACGACCTTACCTCCTCACAAGAAGGCTATTGGTTGCAAGTGGGTCTTTCGAGTGAAGTACAACTCTGACGGCAACATTGAACGACATAAAGCACGCCTTGTTGCTCTCGGCAATCGGCAAGTTCAGGGTACGGATTATTCTGAAACATTTGCTCCAGTTGCTAAACTAGTCTCTATCAAAGTCTTCCTTGCAGTAGCTTCTATCCGAAATTGGGAGCTTCATCAGATGGATGTGCACAATACCTTCTTACATGGTGATCTTGAGGAAGAAGATTACATGTCCTTGCCCCCTAGCTTCTCCACAGATGGTAGTCATAGGGTCTGCAGACTTCGGAAGTCTCTCTACAACCTCCCTCAGGCTCCTCGTAATTGGTTTTCGAAACTATCATCTGCTCTTCGACCTGCTGGGTTCAGTCAATCCTATGCCGACTACTCTCTGTTCTCTTTTGTTCGTTCCGATCTGGTTCTGCATGTGCTTATTTATGTTGATGATCGGATTATAGCGGGGAACAATTCTGAATCTATTGCTCGCTTCAAGGCCTATCTCCACTCCTGTTTTCACATGAAGGACCTCGACCATCTGAAATACTTTCTGGGCATAGAGGTCTCATGAACCTCTTCTGGCATCACTTTGTCTCAAAGCAAGTACACTCTGGATATTCTCAGCGAAGTTGGTCTTCTTGGTGCCAAGCCTGCCGATTTTCCTATGGAGCAGAATCACAAGCTTACTCTAGACACTAGTGCTCTTCTTTCGCAGCCGGATAGGTATCGCCGCATCGTCGGTCGTCTCATTTATTTGACGATCACCAGACCGGATCTATGCTATTCGGTTCACGTCCTTGCTCAATTCATGCAGCATCCTCGTCAGGCTCACTTGGATGCGGCATTTCGGGTTCTGCGTTATCTCAAGGGTTGTCCTACTCAAGGTGTCTTTCTCTCCAATCATAGTGATCTACGCCTCATGGCGTATTGTGATTCTGACTATGTATCATGTCCTCTGACTCGTCGCTCCTTAACCGGTTACATCGTCAAACTTGGTGAGTCTCCTGTTTCTTGGAAAACAAACAAGCAGACAACGGTCTCCCGCTCTTCTGCTGAGGCCGAATACAAGGCAATGGCTACGACTTCCTGCGAGCTTGTCTGGCTTAAGTTGCTTATGTTCTCTTTTGGCGTCCCTCATCATGGTTCTATGCATTTATGGTATGACAACCAATCGACGATTCATATTGCCAATAATCCCGTCTTCCATGAGCGCACGAAACACATTGAAGTTGATTGTCATCTTGTTCTTGATCATGTTCAGTCTGGTAATATTGCTCTATTTCATGTTCGCTCCTCACAAAAATTCGCGGACATCTTCACCAAGGCGCTTGGGCATCAACAATTCCATTTCCTATTGGACAAGTTGGGCATTCATTCCAGCCATGCTCCAACTTGAGGAGGAGTATTGGGAATTACCATATTTTAGCATATCTTAGTTGTTATAGATAGATAGATTTATATATTTCCTATTATCTTCTTTACTAAGATAGAATATTCAGTTGTAATTGTGTTATTTAAACACACCTCAATCAATCAAAGAAATCAATCATTCAGCCTTAAACAATTCTTCACAGGATGTGAGATGGATCGGGAACATACTTCCGAAGCAATGAAATATGAAAAACATCATGTACTGAATGAGCTGTTGGCGGCAGAGCTAGACGGTAAGAAACCATACCCACTCGTTCCAGTATCTCAAACGGACCCAAAAAGCGAGGAATTAATTTTCCACGTTTCCCAAAACGAAATACACCTTTGGTCGGTGATACTTTTACAAACACCTTTTCACCAACCTCAAATTCTAAATCTCTTCTCTTACCATCAGCATATGCCTTTTGCCAACTTTGAGCAGCCAACATGCGTTGCTTGATATGTCTACTTCTGCTATAGTCTTTTCCAATAATTCAGGACCTAAAATAATCGCATCAACAGAATCATCCCAGCAAACAGGTGATCTACACTTCCGTCCATATAATGCTTCAAAAGGGGTCATTCCAATCGATGACTGCCAACTGTTATTGTATGTGAACTCAATTAAACTCAAACTAGCTTCCCAATTAGTGGGTCTATCCATTACACATGCTCTTACTATATCCTCCAGAGTCTGTATAGTACGATCAGATTGGCCATCTGTTTGGGGGTGAAAAGCGGTACTAAATTTGAGCTTTGTCCCTAAACCCTTATGAAGTTTCTGCCAAAAGTTGGAGATGAATCTCCCATCACGATCTGAGACTATGGTTGTTGGAATCCCATGAAGGCGCACAATATGGTTGATATATAACTCCGCCAACTTCGACACTTTCCAGGTTGACTTAATTGGAAGAAAATGTGCGCACTTTGTGAGTCTATCCACTATCACCCATATGGCATCTTTTCCTCCTTGGACCTTAGGTAAACCTATGACAAAGTCCATTGAGATATGATCCCACTTCCACTGTGGTACTGGAAAAGGTTGAAGTTTACCAGCAGGTTGACGATGCTCAACTTTAATTGGCTGGCAAACTAAACATTTGGAAACATACTTAGTCACTTCATTCTTCATGCCTGACCACCAGTAGTTACGTTTGAGATCCTTGTACATTTTACTTGAATCTGGATGTACAGAATAAGATGATGTATGAGCCTCTTAAAGTATTGTCTGACGAAGTTTTGAATCATGTGGTAGACAAATACGTTTCCCAAACCACAAGGAACCATCATCTTGAATTACAAAACCTGGGGCTTTTCCTTCACAAAAATCTGCACATAACTTGACTAAAGTTGAATCTTGTACTTAAGATAACTTAAT
This sequence comes from Persicaria maculosa, assembly GCA_963922045.1. Classification (NCBI taxonomy): domain Eukaryota; kingdom Viridiplantae; phylum Streptophyta; class Magnoliopsida; order Caryophyllales; family Polygonaceae; genus Persicaria; species Persicaria maculosa. The sequence continues at coordinate 20,958,670 of OY998258.1, forward strand.
CTTATCCAAAAGATCAGACTCAATTTCCAAAAAACAGAGTTGACCTTGGTGTTTATCAAACCATACCTCAACCTCTAGCTTCTGTAATTCTTGTTGTAGGACTGGTTGAGCTGTTAAGCAAGCCATTAACCCTTCTTGTACCCCTTTTCGACTTAGCGCATCTGCTACGACATTTGCTTTTCCAGGATGGTATAGGATCTCAATATCATAATCCTTAATAAGCTCTAGCCATCTTCACTGTCTCATATTCAATTCCTTCTGAGTAAACACGTACTTCAAACTTTTGTGATCTGTGAAAATTTGACAATGTACACCATAAAAATAGTGACACCAAATTTTACGAGCAAATACAATGGCAGCCAACTCTATATCGTGTGTAGGATAGCTTTCTTCATATGACTTCAACTGACAAGAGGCATAAGCTATTACTTTATTGCATTGCATTAATACACATCCCAATCCTTGCTTTGAGGCATCACTATACACCACGTACCCCTCAGTTCCTTGTGGAAGTGTTAATACAGGAGCATTAGTAAGACATTTCTTCAATTCTTGGAAGCTATCCTCGCACCTTTGATTCCATTCAAACTTAATTATGGGATTTTTGAAGCAGACATGTAAGAGGTTGGGTAATATTAGAAAATCCCTTCACAAATCGCCTATAGTATCTAGCGAGTCCCAAGAAACTGCGAACTTCTTTCACACTCTGAGGTTGTTCCCAACTCGCAATTGCTTCAATCTTTTGAGGATCTACCATTACTCCTTCCTCAGAAATCACGTGGCCCAAAAAAACTACCTTTTTCATCCAAAAATCACACTTTGAAAGCTTAGCATACAATTGATGTTGCCTTAACAAAGCCAGAACGATTCTTAGATGCTCAGGGTGTGACTCTAAACTTGGTGAATATATAAGGATATCATCAATAAATACGATCACAAATTTATCCAGATAAAAATGGAAACATCGGTTCATGAAATCCATAAATACAGCCGGAGCATTTGTCAGTCCAAAGGGCATGGCTACAAATTCATAATGTCCATATCTGTTTCTGAAGGCTATATTGGCAACATCCGCTTCTCGAACTTTGAGTTGATGGTATCCAGACCTTAAATTGACCTTAGAGAATACTTTAGCTCCTTGTAACTGATCCAGCAGGTCATCAATTCAAGGTAACGGGTATTTATTTTTGATAGTTACTCTATTTAGTTCCCGATAATCTATACAAAGCCTAAGTGAGCCATCCTTCTTCTTAACAAATAAAATGGGTGCTCCCCACGGTGAGGCACTAGGTCGAATATAACCTTTCTCAAGTAGTTCTGCTAATTGTTTCTTTAATTCCTGCATCTCTGATGGGGCCATTCGATATGGTGCCTTAGATATTGGGGTAGCTCCAAGCTCCAACTCAATGGCAAATTCAACTTCTCGCTTAGGAGGCATTCTAGGAATTTCATCAGGAAATACATATGGAAATTCTTGCACTACTGGAATTCTGGATACATCTTCAATTTTTCCTTCTGGCTTCTCCATGTAGCAAAGGTATCCAACACAACCTTGACGAAGTAGTCTTGTGGCTGTCATAGCATTTATTACATCACCTTCCTTAGTAGGATTTTTTCCTTTAAATTCACATCTTAACTTTCTGTCTCCCTTTATTATGACTATCTTGGCTTCAAAATCAATTACCGCCCCGTGTTCTGTCAACCAATCTGTTTCGAGTATGATGTCATGGGGAATCATTGGAATAACAATCAGATTGGCATAAAATTTCTGCCCTTCAATGGTAATCGGGAAGCCAGATAGCCCCTTGATGCCTTTTATCCTGCTTCCATTGGATAAAATCACAATATAAGGTTCAGGTGAAACATCACATTGCAATCCAAGATGGTCAACACACCTTTTTGATATGAAAGAATGTGTTGCACCAGAGTCAAATAGAATATCTATCATCATGGAACCAATACAGAGAGTACCTTGGGTGGTGGGTGCATCAGGCGTTCCAGCCTATCGCATCTGGTAGAGTCGAGGCCTTGTATTAGGAGTTTTACCAAGTGATATCCCTTTGTTCTGTATTGTGGCTTGGGAGGCATCTAGGGTAGTTTGTTGGATCCCTTGTGATAACTTAGGCTTTGGATTAGTCGCCGACGCTTGATAGGATGGAGTTTGTGGTTGTTTACTACTTCGACAGTACTTCATGATATGACCACTTTTCCCACAGTTCCTACAAATCCGATCTTTCTTATCACATGCTACCTTAATATGACCAGGACTATCACAGTTAAAACAATGTCGGTCTTCCCTAGTACTTGAGCTCAAAGCTTGTTGATTAAACTATTTTGGCCTTTGTTTCCCTGATTCCAGCGGGAGTGCAGGTCTCTTAAATCCAACATTAGTCAAAGCGCACGTCCTTTTGCTTCGATTCTCCATCCGTTTAGTTGCATGGTCCAATGCTACTTCCATTCGGTGTGCCTCATCCATGAACTGCTCTAGTGTTGTACATGTGTGGCGTAACATAGCCGGTCCTATCTCTGGGGGTAGCCATTCATAAAATTGATGAATTTTGTCTTCTTTTGTACGAATTATGGGACCGGCATATGGTAACAGTTCCATAAATTTATTTGCCAACTGTGGAACTTTGAGTACATCCACCCTCGGGAAAAGAAATTCTCTCCGCTTTTCTTCCCGTTGGGCCATGGAGAAGAAACGATCCATCATTTTTGTCTTGAATAATTCCCATTTGATCATGTCATCATTAGTTGGTTTTTCTACCTCCCACCAGGCATGAGCACTATCTCGTAAGTATAAAGAAGTTATACGAACATTATTGGATTCTGAACATTTGACCCCTCTAAACCTTTGCTCCATATGACTCAGCCAATGGTGCAACTTCATCGGCTTACCACTACCGTCATAGTTGTCTGGCTTCATTGATCGAATCACTTGATAATATCGATCAAAACTCCATTCCTCCCCTTGAGATATTATCTATGGTACCGGAACTACTACTACTGGTTCAGGCGGTTTACAAGCTGCTTGGGGTGTTAATGACCGTTGTGGGCACTTGCTAACTTGCTCGTGTTGAGGTTGTTCTCGCTGAAAAGCTTGATTCACTGCTGCCTGGATCATATTCCAAATCGCTTCTTGAGTTGCAGCATTTCCTAACGCAATCAGGGGTGTAGGTGATATTTGTTGGGTTGGTGCTACTCAACGTTGGGATGCTGCATTTCCAATGGATTCTGCCATTTGCTCTAGAGGAGTCTGGTGGTTATTAGAGTTATTTGGTTGACCTTCCTCTAGGTTATTCATTTGATTATCCATCTACAGTAACAATATAACATTTGTAAATATCTTAATCTAAACCGCAACCATATATAGACATCAAGTAGAGGTATTACAACCATCTAATTCTTATTGTCTGCCTACTCCACGGTTCCTACTTTACTTACAAGGGATACAAAATTGTAGGGAACCAATTCTTCCTAACATATTACACATACTTGATTCTACTCTAATCTACATACTATGTTATTCTCAGTAGTCATTGTGGGCCAACTTGAAGATACAAAAGTTGCTACGGACCTTCTTCCTAGATGTCCTTCTGATCGGCCGGGTCCCGAGCAAAGTGAGGATTCCCCCTTGGTTTCCTCTAATTCCTTCATAAGTTCTAAAATTGTATCTTCCACTGCTAGAAGTAGACATGGCCAAGGGTCACGGGTCGGGCGGGTCGACCCGTGACCCACCGGGTCAGGGTCCACGGGTCCAAGGGTTGGCTCGGGTTGAGGGTCAGGGTTAGGGTCGGGGAAAAGATAACCCGTGACCCGGCAGGTCCGACCCGATTCGACCCGCCGGGTCAACCCGCCATTTTAAAATATTTTTTTTTTGAAAAAATTTATTTTTAATAAAATAAATTTATAATTATTATGTAAATTATATAAATTATTCTTAGAATAATTCATAATATTACATAATGTAATATGCAATGGCAATGTGAGACTTAGCACCCCCATGCTTCTCCTTTTATAGAGTTAGCACCCCCCTTTCCTCTAGTTTTCAATGTGGGAAAAGAACAAGGGTAGAAACTAGAAACTACACCATGTCTTCAATCTCTACCATTCGGTTTTTAATGTCAATCCATACTTATAAATATTTATCATATACAAACACTAGTACTATACTTTATATAAATATTATTTAAAAAAAATATTTTACCTATCAATTATGAAAGAAATAACGAACGGGTAAGAAGAAAGTGTGAAGTTCAACAATATACCTTAAACATTTGTATTATTTGGTGGATCCACTATTAAATCATTCTATATCATTCTATATGATACTAAGTTAGGAGTCTTTATGATATAATTTCAAATAATACAAATATTGTTATTGATAAAGCCGTTACACTTGTATAGTATCCTTAATGTCGAGTTTTCGTTTATTTTCAAAATGATATAGAACTTTGGATTTTCAAACACAAGAATGAAATATAATATTGGCAATACTTTTTCAATGTGTCTTTTCATGTACTTCATAACAAGCAACCCAAGTATGTAATTTTAATAACATCATCATTAAGTGTATACACAACATGTGGCTAATTCAACTTTAAACGAGAAAGTTTAAATATCTATATGAAGAAGAACCTAGATTTGAAATCATTGATCAAGAAATTAACATAATAATGCAAGTAAAATAAAATACTTATGATTGATTAATGGATCAACACAACTATCAATTAAATTAAATAGAAAGATTAATCCAACATAACTTGATATATTGTATCATGATGTTTCATCACCATGTGTTATTCATTTCATTAAATCCTAAGAGGTAAACACTTTAATTATATTATTATGTGTTACATCATATAATCCAAATACTTAAATTACATTATATTCCACCATATAATCCAAAGACTTTAATTACATTACATTTTACATCATATACTTAAATATCAATTTCTCACATTTTCTTTCATATTTCTGTCCCACATCGAAAGTGGGCTACATACCTCTATTTTCTCTATATATAGATCCTCATACCCTACTTGTCATTCCCAAAATCCAACCTTTTCTTTCCCACATCTAAAGTGTGATGAAATGATGGGAGTGGAATGAAGATATCTATATATATCTTCCCACATACCATGTTTTGTCAACCTTAAATCTTTCCATTTCGAAAGTGTGGTGAAAGACTTGAGTTGAATTTTATTTTGGGTTTAAAACAATTTTTTTTTTTAAAAAAAAATGGTTGACCCGGCGGGTCGACCCGCAAAACTCGTTGGGTACCCGATTTGGTGCCACATGGCCGACCCGGCAGTCCGACCCGCCGACCCGTTGACTCGCCGGGTCACCAAACCCGCCGACCCGTCCCAACCCCGGGTCAGGGTTAGGGTCACCCTCCCCGGGTTGTCGACCCGGCGGGTCGGACCCGTGGCCGTGTCTAGCTAGAAGTTCTTCCTTGAGTTTCTTAAGCATCCTCATTGCGTCTTCCAATTTTTGAGTTGGAGTCCTCGGCTGGGTAACTTCTACTACCGATATAACACTATCTAATTGCTCTTCAAAATTGAGATTCCCTTCTATTTCTCCTGGAAGGTTATATCCTGCAATCACATGCTCTATTTCCATTGGGTGGGTATTAATTCCTCGGCTATGTTTGGTTGGGGAGCCTCATATCCAGGAGGTGCACCTAAATTGGGTTCGTAATCACCATATGCTTCAGGATACAAATCATTGACTGGTGGTGCCCATCCTAGCTCAAAATTTGGATATCTTCTATCATTAGGTCCAAGGTTATATTGGAAGGCCTTTTTAGGGGGTAGGGGTTCATAATCCTATAAAAATCATGGGTAGTACATGGCGCGGAGGGAACTGGTCCAGCTTATTGAACACTGATGGTTCAAGGCGCGGAGGAGAGTCTAGTTCTACTTTAATAGCCTTTCCCTTAACTTTCAGAGCTTCTTCCCTCCGAAGCTTGACACTACTAGTTTCAGAATTAGAGTGTGCCATACTAATCATAAAAAGAGAATAACATCACTTCCTTATATTAAAGTGAGGCAAGCCTGAATAATAACATTATTATAGTTATGGAAGTATGGTAACCATACCTGGAGTAGACCTGATCCATTTGAAATTATAATAAAATAAAATTTTGAAAAATATGAACCTTGGCTCTGATACCAAAACATTGTAACACCCCCTTCTTCCTAAATTAAAATAAACTTGGAAACATATTTTTAAGAAGAGAAAATAGTATACCGGATCCCAAAGATTTCAAACGGAATCAGTCTCTACTCCAACTGCTGCAAAAACCTGAAACGGGGTTGATTGGTGCATCAAGAACACCAGCCAACCATAGTCAATCACTATGATTGGTCAGTTTATATACTGTCAAGTTTAACATAATAAGAGTAATTTACACACACACACACACACACACACACACACACACACACACACACACACACACACACACACACACACACACACACACTAAGTTTTACTAATTACCGTACTGCATACGATGCCAGTAGGTCTAAACAAATTTTAAGGATTGATTGTCTCTCTACCAATCAGCCCACAGGACAGGTCCAAGGTGATCTCACTAGAAAACCTTGACATTCCACGTTTGCAATCCGAAATAAAATGAGGGTTATCTACCTCGCGGACTCATGTCCATATATTTTCCATATCTTGAATCATTGACTAGTCTACAAAGATCCACTATATTTCACATTCATATAAGATAACTAAATTCGATAGAAGTATCAAATAAAGCTTACTTGCTTTGATTACAATATTGTCACCTTCAAGTATCTGGCATCGTTGACAACTGAACAGTGGCAAATAGCGAGGAATGATCCTTCCGAATACGGTGTTGGTTGATTTGCTTAATATTCTATGTGAATATGGGGCCAGCCACCTGCCCTATATATACACATTCTTGCCCAATGATAATGTGATACGTATGTGTACAGGTGTCCAAAACTAAAGCAACGCCAACTCCATACTAATCCTATTAATGTGGTAATCTTTACCCACTTCCAACTTTTCAAGTTGCATGACTCAGCAAGGTAAGTATTACCTCTTACTATATTGATAATTAATTAAATTTCATTCGATAGAATAGGAAACTAAAATTTGGGTATATTACTTATGATTTTGTAAAAAGTGCTCAAAATATGCATTTACTCATAATCCAACTTTTATAATAATAATAATAATAATAATAATAATAATAATAATAATAATAATAATAATAATAATAATAATAATAATAATAATAATAATAATAATAATAATATACCGATTGGGGTATTACATAAGTCTCCTATACGCCTTCATATTATCAGAGTAGTTATTTATAAAACTCAATATTCATTTTCAATCAGTTTTGACCGTGGAAAGTTTAGGAGTCAAAAAGATAATAAAATTTTGAATTCTCTTGTAAATAGTATGAATCTTATTATTAGTGACAGGGTAATTGCATTAGATTTATTAAAATTGTCGTTGTTATACCTACAAAGCTTATTATATTTCTTTGTCTTTAAAACAACCACCCGAAATGAGGTTGAGATCATTATGGTCCATTATATAGTCTGTATCGCTTGATTGGATGCGCTGAATTATTTTATTATTTTTCTTAATAAATGAGGTAATTTTATAATTTTTTTCAACCAATAAAAGAAGGCAGGCTATAAAAGGGACTATGATAGCGGACTAAAGGATCCTCACCGCCTAAAATGATAATCACTAGCATCAATTTTAAAGACTAATCCATCATCTTCATTTATCAAAGTTAATATTGGTAAACTCACAGAACCCCTTTTAGAATTCTGAATTATCCTTGTATTTGTACAATTCAATTCTAAACTTGTTCTTTTTTCGATGATAAATTTGCTAAAATGACCCTCATATCCGGAAGGTTTGCATGAATAACCCAATCCGAAAAAATTTGCACAAAATCGGATATCCGGGTTCCAGAGGCAAGCGGTAACCGGTAAACTGAGGGGAGTCGGGAAAGAGGGAAAAAAAAAGGAAAGAGGGGAAAGGGGAAACAGAGGAGGAAGACGCCTCATTCGATCGGCGAGCTCGGGTGCCATGGTTGAGGCAACCACAAGAAGGGAGAAGGAAGGGGGTCGGGGGCGGCGGCTAGGGTTCCGATCTGAAGGAGGGGGTTCGGGGGCGGAGGCTAGGGTTCCAATCTGAAGGAAGGAGATGGCTCCGACCGACAACCCTCTCTCTCCTTCACCACCGGGGGCCGGGGGCGGCGGCAGCAGGGAGGAGGACAGGGGCATGGCGCCGTCGACGCCAGGGTCGGTGGTGGAGGCCGGCTCCGTCTCCGTTGGCGGCGTCGAAGCCGGGGTCGCTCAATTTCACGCGTCTGAGGTCGGGACTCCGTCTCCTTTGGCGGTCTCCGTTATATCTCATTGCAGCTGCAAATGGTAACTTCATCCTTTGTCGTTTTCTTCTGTGTTGAGTTCATTATTGATATGAAAGCAGCTTTTCTAGCATATCAGCCATATGTTGCTCTTCTTCTGCACTGTAAGGGGATTTTGGGTATAGAAGTTTTAGATAAAGATCATGACATCTAATGAGGCGTATCTTGAAATTGAATGCTTGTTTAGATGCACCATCATGCTTCGTTTCCTAAATGGACCGGAATGTTAATTCTTTAGAGAAAACATGAAACTCTAGCAGATTAGCAGGTGCCTCGTTCAAAGTCCAGATTAATTTATTCGCAAAAGAGAGGAGCTTATGGATACTAAATAGAGAGGGGTTGAGAGTGGAACTAGTGCGCTTATATTCTGTGTTAATTGAAAGTGAAATAAGAGGAATAAGCAATGCATCTCTAGGATCTGGTTAGTCATTGAAAGTTGATCACTTTGTGAGAATTCGGTCATATAACGAATGCATCTCGCTGCTTCAATTCATTAATCCGAGTTGTTGAAAGCCAGGTAAGACAACTACAGATCTTGTTTCACAGTTTGTAGTTTTCGGACATCTTTCAGTTATATTGAACTAAAATTTGGTTACATGTGTTATCTGGACAAAATCTTTGCACACTAGCTTCTTCCCCACACCATTCAAAGACCTCTCAAGAAAACCCTTTTGAACTTTATAGCTGAGATCAATGAGTAGCAGTTAAGGTTGCCTTGTGTTTCACTTGGAAGTCTTTCTCATGGTTATCAATGAGGTAGTGACTCATGGGATGTCGTTGTTGAATGTCTACTCTACATACATCTTTTTGTCTTGTTGAAGCTTTATAAATGATATGTTTGTGTCAATCATGTTTTGTTGAAGCTTTAGGCACATTTGTTGTTTTAGATTTAACAAATATGCCAAGACAACGTACATGACATGTAATGCTCTTAACATGACAAGTAATATCTTTGACATGATAGTATCGAGTTTCTAGTATTGAGTTGGTTGACTAGCTTGTTTAGACCCCTAACTGTCTAAATAGCATTTGTACTTTATTGCTAGAACCTCTCTTTTGTGTCGTTTTATTCAATAGATTTACAGATCCCTCATAAGAGCCTTTTAGCTGAGGACCTCTATCCCTATCCCGACCGTTTTATTCAGTAGATTTATACATCGGCCCTTATAGATACCAACCTTTTGTTTGATAAGATTCTAGCTGTATGAAGACTTTTCGAGGCCTTCTTGCGATAATAGTTTTTTTTTTTTTTTTAAGTTCTAGCAGGATAAAGACTTTCCATTACTCTCTTGTTTCCCAGCTCTCTAGATCATTCTTTTGCTTCGAATATGAAATGCAACCGTAATAAGGAATCAAATAAGTTGACCCAACCGTAATAAGGAATCAGCACCAGCCACTATCTTCCTGAAAGATCCAGGCACCAAACTAGTTGTTTACTATGACATGTTTTCTCTATTCTTCTTGTTGATGTCTATTTCATACTTGTAGAGGTGATTTTGAGTTTTGACACACATATTTGTTCTTGCAGGTCCTGTTAACAACTCATGGTTCATGAATGCCATGGAACAGAATAAGTTGCATGGTAATGCTGTCGTTCTACTGTTATATATTTTAGCTCGTTATCGCATTCGTCTTGTTGTGAATCAGTAGATAACAAGCTTTGATTGTGTCACTCTGCAACTCATTGCTTTCTTTGAACCCTTAGCTACAAATCTAACAATTTCTTCCCATTTTTTTCAAATAAAAACTTGATTATGTGTCAGTGTTTTATTAAGGAACAAAAGACTGTCCAATTTATCCTTTGTGTGTTTTTTTCTCTGGATAATCCCGCTGATAAGCTTATATATAACATTCTTCTTTATTGACTTGGGGTTCTAAGATTTTTTAGTTTGATTTAGATCTCAAGATGGCTGATAATGAGGATGGAGAGCAAACTACCTCGCGTGGAAATGATTGGGAAGTTGTATCATTGACAGCATCAGCAATTCTGTGCTATCTATTCCTGTTGTGAACTGCATATCACTGTATCAAATCTTGCCCAGGTGAACTTAAGGCCCTTCTGGTGGATTGGCAAGCTTTTGCTGGGGAGGTATAAGTATAACTGTTCTTTGTCCTTGTTTAATCTCATAAAGTTTCCCTATAATACAGTTTACCAACCATGAGCATCTTGTATGTGTTCAGAAGAGACTTGCAATTACAAAATCTTAAACTTAGATAAAGCTATAAAGGTTTAGGAAAGTTTTTTTTTTTGAAGGATAACAGGTGACAACTAGTTCCTATAGACATAATTGATGAGTATCTTATGCATTTCCTAATTTTTTTTATTTCATCTTCTGTACTAGTTTCATTCAAATTTCGATGCTTCTGTTGTAATCTCAATAGGAATATCATGTAAAAACTGGTCATTCTTTTGTTGTTTATTGTTATCCATGAAAGAAGAGCATATATGTTTTCACTGTCTTGTTTTTTGTTGGATGCTCCCTCATGTTTGCTTGTAAATTTATGGAGTAATATTCTACTCTTTTTTCTAATATTTTTCTAATGTCTATAATATGATTGATGCAAGAATCATATTTTTCTAATATTTTTCTCTATTCTGATTCATATACTTCTGTTTTGTAATATTTCACTTTCTGATGCTTGAATCTGACGTGTCCAGTAGACAACCAAATGGTGTCCAGTTGGAAACCATATGGTGTCCATGGGGAATTTTCTGTCAGTATCTTTTTTTTTCAACCCTTCTAGTTTGTTCTCTCATGTGGTGACTGTTTTTCAGACTTTCTTGGAGGCAGACAGAGTATCAAGATATTTAACAGAAGACCTGGAAAATGAAGTTGTACGAAGTGCTTCCTTGGAGATTACCAGGTGGCAATTCATCTCCCTCCCCCACCCCTCTCTCTCTGCACTGCACGCTTGGACTTCGATGAGCTCGTCGTTGTTTATAGGTAAAAAAATTTCTCGCTTTTGTTTTTTCTATGGATTCTTTTGCCTGCTACTTGTAACTCGCGGATGTTGAGCTGATCTCTCCCCCCCCCCCCCTTTTTTTTGTCGATTTTGAGAATAGCTTCTTAATTTGGTATTTAGTTCTTCTATCTGCTCAATTTCCGAGTTGAAGATTGATTTTCACTTGTTTTCTTTGAGAATTGCTTCTCTGGTGTTCGTTTTGAGTTTCATTTGATGATTCTTTAGAACTCACCGAATATGAGTTCAGGATTATTCTCGTTGCATTTCGTCCTAGGTGTGAAGAAATTCAGTTTTCACTTATAGGCTAATTCATAAGCTGCTCTTGGTGGTTGTGCTTTGGAGTCGTGATTAAAATTGCAGCAATCTTCTTGGCTGTGTTTGTCTGGTACTCTGGTCCAGATCTACCTTACTTGTATGTTTTAAATATTTATTGTGTTAATATATGTTTATGCTGTAAATTTTTTTCCTTATACTATCCAGTATCCACGGGCCTTCATAAATTACCTTGGCATGAAACTGATTTCTGTCATTTATGAACTGAAAATTTTGGTTTTGGATGATGCTAAGTTTGTTGTGTTACAAATAAGCTGTGAGTGTATACAGGCTATTTATAAGGAACATATGGTCAATCTTCAAAGTATATTTTCAGATCCTATGAATTAGAAACGGTTTACGATATGTGACAGGGTAATTGCACCATATCTGCAGAGTTTCAGAGCTTAGTTTTCAGTTGGATTTGGCCCTGAAATCAATGCCCTAGTGAGCACCTCTTGGAGCTGTTATGATGGGCCAATTTCATATTTAAGTTTATATGCAACTTTGATTGTGTACTACTAATATTGCTTTCGTCCTTGCACCATTAGCAGCATGATCATCTTTCTGGGTTCTGTAGCTACTTTAGGTGAATGAGGCTTTTCAACATGCGATAGAAAATAACAAGTTGGAGCCTCATTTGTTGGTACTAGTCTAAGAGAATGGTAGAAAGGATCAGATTCTCATGCTTTTTATGAGATGGAATTATTTCAAAAAAGTGATGATCCCTTTTAGACTTCACTTATTAAAGGTCACTGCAAACTCCCAATTGGATCTCTAATCACCTCAAAGTTGATATCTTTGCTTTCAGGCGGTAATTCATTTCATGTTCGGGTTATAATGGGAATATTATTCAAGAGCGACAAAGACAAGATCGACAAAGACAAGCATGAAGCCGCAGCAGTCCCGGTGGAACCAACTACCTAAGCTACCTCTGCACCCGTATTTTTGAAGAGGTACGAGCTGATCAAGAGCAGTTTGTATAGTCTTTTGTCTAGCTGCTGAACAACTACCTCAGCTACCTCGGGTTTGAGAGTTCTTATTTCTGAATTTTGAGTGAACAGGCTGCTGAACAATTGTGATCCGTACGACAGGTTTATGTGATTTGTATGTGAAACTGTGAACAAGTTTCTGAATTTTGCTTGTCTAATTGTATATTTGTATATGAATTGAATTGTGTTTGCTTCCCTATATTCATCTATAATGGGCTATCTAGGTTGATCCTTGGTCTTTGTCGATTTGAAACTTACAACCATCTTGACGGTAAAACAATTCAGTATGGTTAACGGGTAATTATATATGTCATGTGTCAAGTAAAACAATTCATGTGTCAAGTAAAATACATTATGTTTCATGTAAATCCGGTATGGATGACATGTCAAATAAAACAATTCACGTGTCAAGTAAAACAATTCATGTGAGAAGTAAAATACATTATGTGTCATGTGAATCTAGTGACTGAATGAAAATCATTACGACAACTATGTAAAAACTAAATTGCTGCAACTTTGCCGTCTGTCATGTTTGACTAAACAAGTGACATGTTGATCTGTGTAGGTGTCATGTAATAGGTGAAACTGTCATGTCTGCCGGAATTAACATTTAAGGGAGCATCTGTGTCTGAATGCAAATGGATCTGCACTCATCGTATGATCATAGATCAGCTAAAGCCTCAAACTATTGTCAGTCATTTGTGAAAAGCTTGCCTTAATGAAAGAAAATAACATGATAGATAATGCTATTAACATGACAGGTTATACTCTTTAACATGATAGGTAATGCGAATAACATGACAGGTAATGCGAATCGATCCTCTTCTAATTAATGAAAGAAAATAACATGACAGGTAATGATATTAACATGACAGGATACACCCTTTAACATGACATGTGCGGGTTTATACTAAAACTGCAAAATATTCAACCAAAATCACAATACAATATGTTCAATACGAAAACTACAAAATATTCAACCAAAATCACAACACAATCTGTTCACAACACCATGTTTACACTAGTGTGGAATTCGAGCTCGATGAAGTGGTTCGCACATTTTGTAATTATGAGAAATTCGAACTTGTCATTTATAGACGATGTACATGACATGAACTGATATTAACATGTCATTCAAATACGATCTACATGACACGAGAAAAGCACATACCTTAAAGCACTTGGCAAAGGAGCGCTCGGTGGCGGGTTTTCGATTCATTGAAGTTGGTGGCGGAGGAAGGTGTTTGCTACACCCAATCTCGATGAAGACGAAGAACATGCTGAATTTGGCAGAAACTATATTAGTTGAAGACATTAGGCATGTCAATTGTCTACCAATTCACGTGTCATGTAAAACAATTGAGATGTCATGTAAAAAAATGGACGTGTCATGTAAATCAATTCACGTGTCATGTAAATAATAAGCCTTTGGTGCTGCTATCATAGAAAATAGAGGAAAAAGTGCTCGGTTTCGATAGAAAATTGTGTAAATTCGTCCATAGAGCACCAAATCAGGTTCTGTAAATTCCTATAGCTTTCTAAAGAGGTAATCACTCTTTTCCTTCATTTTGTGAAGCGGCAAGCTTAAATTGCTCATCGTATGGATGAACATGAGTTCTTGTGTTGTCTTGTTGGATGAAAATCGTAGCCAATTAATCCTTCCTTTGCTACATAGATTGAATCGTGGGGATAACCTTTTCAATTAGAAAGGTCCGACTTACATGACACATAATGTATTTTACTTGACACATAATGTATTTTACTTGACACGTGAATTTTTTTACTTGACACGTGATTTGTTTTACTTAACACGTGAATTGTTTACTTGACAGGTAAATTGATTTACATGACATGTGAATTTTTTTACATGACATGTGTGAAGCTTGGTATTTTATTGAATTTTAGAATTGTGAAGCTTTGTATTTTATTGAATTTAGAATTTGGCTTAGAATTAGTCATCTTGTTAAGTTTTTAGTAAAAGTAAATGATGTACTGCTTAGAATTAGCCATTTTGTACTAGGTGATGAATTCAGATTAAAGGATGATGCATGGGTTCTTAGCTTTAACTTTACCAACATATTTAGTTCATCTTTTCTATTGAACTTGCGTAATGGAAGTAACAAGGTTAACCGACTGTAATTATGGGAAGTTCGAACTTGTCATTCAAAGACGGTGTACATGACATGAACTACTATTAACATGTCATTTAAATGCGATGTACATGACATAAGAAAAGCACATACATTAACTCTATAGTATGTAGTCAAGGCTGAATTTTGCGATGCACAGGAACTTGCACTTACATTAACTTGCACTTAGACACTAAATAGAATCCAACATTCGGTGACATCAACAGCAACCATGTAGGAATTGAGGTAAAACAGCCTCAGGTTTGTTGATGCTGCTCATGTGTATACTACTCTGTAAAGGAAGGCGAGAATCAGAGCTTGCAGGCTTGCAGCTTGCTAGTACAAAAGTAATGCCACAACAAATGATCAAAAAGGTTTCTCTCGAGAGTAAACTAGTTAAAAAAATGTTTATCACACCAATCATTCTCGAGACAATACGATCTCTTTCTGATGTCTTTTATGGGTTAAGAAATCTAACCGATAGCCGATAACCCATACTGAATTTACATGTCACCCATACCGGATTTACATGACACATAATGTATTTTACTTGATACATGAATGTTTGTACTTGACACCTGAATTTCAGACATATTATATTCCTTATTACATGTCACCCATACCGGATTTACAGACTACTAGAGTTACAAAAGAAGCATTTAATAAGTAGCTACCTTGGTTTGGGATGTGCAAAAATGGAAACTTCAAGACAATTACAGTATAATGTAAGAACTATGAGGCCTCACATGGGATGTCTGTTTGGAGACAATTGACCTCCCTTTCTTGTGCAAGTCCACTGCATGATGATCATTTTTGGCTTCATGTAACTGCACTACATCACTCTGGTTCTCTGGTTGCACTTGATCAGTGACGAGTCGAATGGGATTTTGTGGGGTAGATTGATCAAGATGACTCTCAGTATTGGATAAAACTCTGGTCTTGTGCTCCACATATTCCGAATCTGCTTGCAGTTGAGAAAAGTAACCATAGTTAGTAAGTTACAATAACCCTACAAATTTGATTCTTTATTGAGTAAAACTCAAAGCAACAACCTTCCTGGAGGTGTCTGGAATTGTGCACATCCTTTTCCCCAGACGAAGAAGACTTAAAGGAGCTGTCTGAATAAACGATACCGATTGGCTCTTTTAAGGCTGCGACATTTTCCTGAGAATCCAACATTGATTCTTTGACACCTTTCATTGAGATCAAACTGCAAACCCAACAAATTCTCTAAATTAAAGAAGAAACTGTGCATAAATTCATAATCATACCTTGGGAAACAGTTTTAGTTGCCTGGTATCGCCACTGAAAGTCTAGCAAGTATCCAAAACCAGAGAAATCCATAAGAACCAAAGCAAATCATTCTCCTTCATCTAGGTTTTACTCATAAAGAAAAACAGTGGATTCTTTGATCAGTACTCTCGAAGCAGTGTTCTTAAACGCGCCGGCCCTACTTATCTCTGCGATGGGGGCTGGCCGATTTCGGAAAATTCGGAGCCAATCTGTACGATTCCTTGTTCCTTGTAAGTGAGGATCGACTCCAATGGCATCTTCTTTAGATTTTGGTGGTGGTGGCTAGTGATTTGGGGCTTACCCCCTTCTCTGGGAGAACGACCTTTGCTTCCGATCAATTCCACCGTCGGCGCCTGTCACAAGCCTTCTCTGGCGCCTCCGCCTCCGCCACCGCCGCTCCCCTTGACCCCTCCGATCCGGTGCCTGTCACACGCCTCCGCCCTCCGCCTCCGTCTCTCTCTGATTCCGCCTACGATCCCTCAATCTCTCTCTCTGATTTTTCTGCATCGATGGGCAGGAGAGAGGCAAAGAAAGAGACCGGCTACTGAAGGTAAAAAATTACCGGTTGGGTGTAATTTTTTAAGGGGAGAGTTAACCCTTGCAAATTGAAATGAATAGTGGGTTATGGGCGCAAAGTTTTCCGGGGCAAAGGTCATTTGTTTTAATTACCTCTTTTTCGATTTAGCTTGTGTTGATTTTATATACTGTCAAGTTTAACATAATAAGAGTAATTTACATACATAAACACACACACACACACACACACACACACACACACTAAGTTTTACTAATTACCGTACTGCATACGATGCCAGTAGGTCTAAACAAATTTTAAGGATTGATTGTCTCTCTACCAATCAGCCCACAGGACAAGTCCAAGGTGATCTCACTAGAAAACCTTGACATTCCACGTTTGCAATCCGAAATAAAATGAGGGTTATCTACCTCGCGGACTCATGTCCATATATTTTCCATATCTTGAATCATTGACTAGTCTACAAAGATCTACTATATTTCACATTCATATAAGATAACTAAATTCGATAGTAGTATCAAATAAAGCTTAATTGCCTTGATTACAATATTGTCACCTTCAAGTATCTGGCATCGTTGACAACTGAACAGTGGCAGATAGCGAGGAATGATCCTTCCGAATACGGTGTTGGTTGATTTGCTTATTATTCTATGTGAATATGGGGCCAGCCACCTCCCCTATATATACACATTCTTGCCCAATGATAATATGATACGTATGTGTACAGGTGTCCAAAACTAAAGCAACGCCAACTCCATACTAATCCTATTAATGTGGTAATCTTTACCCACTTCCAACTTTTCAAGTTGCATGACTCAGCAAGTTTAGTATTACCTCTTACTATATTGATAATTAATTAAATTTCATTCGATAGAATAGGAAACTAAAATTGGGGTATATTACTTATGATTTTGTAAAAAGTGCTCAAAATATGCATTTACTCATAATCCAACTTTTTTATAATAATAATAATAATAATAATAATAATAATAATAATAATAATAATAATAATAATAATAATAATAATAATAATATACCGATGGGGGTATTACATAAGTCTCCTATACGCCTTCATATTATCAGAGTAGTTATTTATAAAACTCAATATTCATTTTCAATCAGTTTTGACCGTGGAAAGTTTAGGAGTCAAAAAGATAATAAAATTTTGAATTCTCTTGTAAATAGTATGAATCTTATTATTAGTGACAGGGTAATTGCATTAGATTTATTAAAATTGTCGTTGTTATACCTACAAAGCTTATTATATTTCTTTGTCTTTAAAACAACCACCCGAAATGAGGTTGAGATCATTATGGTCCATTATATAGTCTGTATCGCATGATTGGATGCGCTGAATTATTTTATTATTTTTCTTAATAAATGAGGTAATTTTATAATTTTTTTCAACCAATAAAAGAAGGCAGACTATAAAAGGGACTATGATAGCGGACTAAAGGATCCTCACCGCCTAAAATGATAATCACTAGCATCAATTTTAAAGACTAATCCATCATCTTCATTTATCAAAGTTAATATTGGTAAACTCACATAACCCCTTTTAGAATTTTGAATTATCCTTGTATTTGTACAATTCAATTCTAAACTTATTCTTTTTTCGATTTAGCTTGTGTTGATTTTGTAAGTTTGGATAAACCCTTGATGAAATCAGATTCATGATGGGTACACCTGGACTCGGATCCTCTCCTAATGAGGGGGTTCCTAATATTTGCCTAATAACTTGATCTCAACCATTCAATAAAATGAGCGGCTAAAATTACATCATCTTAATTAACCCCAAATTATCACAAAACCTCTCTCTCATCTGCCTTCTCACTCAGTTTCGTGCTCTCCCTCTCCTTGCAACTCCTCAGCGCCGCCCGTGCCAGTGACATCCCGCGTTGTTGCCCCCCTCCTCCTCCTCAAACTCCGTACTTGGCGTTGCCTCCGTCGTGTCCTCCTTCTTCAGCGTTAGGATCTCGTCCAGCGTCGCAGCGTTCTCCGTCACCGTCGCAAAGAAATTGTCATATTGGTCGACTGTATCCGATTTAGAGATTTGTTAGTCGCATTCGTTCTTCTTGTAGCAAGCGGAACGGGGTAGTGCCCTATTGGTCGACTGTATCCGACATTCTGATTTTTTTTTTAATTTTGAAATTGGGGATGAATCCAAATTTAAATCGAATGAATTGAACAAGCACAACGCGCGAGTACTACTTTCTTTTTGAAGTTGTACTCTCATTTAAAAAAAAAACGGAAGACAAAACTAAAAGTTGTACTCTCGTTTTTCAAAAACGGAAGTACAACTTATATTTACAACTCCCGTTTTTCAAAAATGGAAGGCATAAATTTATCTCCCCCTTACACTTCCGTTTCCAGGACACGGAAGTATAAAACCTTTTTGAGTGCCCCCCTGAATTTTTTTGTGGTGGAATTAGGGGACGCGTTATTAAACCCAGTTTTCTCTCCTGTCAATCTCACTTTCATAATCATGTTGGAGCAATTTTTTAATTGGGTGTTGATTTGGTTTATTTCCTGAATCTGTCGTTGATTAATGAATAAATATAAGTATCTTTGTTTCCTGAATCTCTTAATTGGATTTTGTTTTGCATTTCTTCGTACTAGTTGGATGATGGAGGCGGAGAGAGTACGTGGGTGCACCGGTGGTGAGAAGGTTGGGGTTGTGGCGGTGGTGATCAAGGGCGATGATTAATCAAGTGTAGAGGCGTTCAATGGAAAACAAGGCAGTTGAGATAATTGAATTGAGAACATTGAGATTAATTTTTTTTTTAAAAATATAGTTAATTAGTTGAAGAAGATCTGGGCCATTGATCTTTATTAGGAAGATATAAGCCGCTAGAGGGAAAATCGAGTGAAGACAGGTCTTAAACTCGATAGGTCGACAAGTCGGCAGACGAAAAACCGGCAAACATACAATAAAGAAAAAAAAATTGTAAACAAACATGCAACATACACTAAACAACATGACGCGTCAAAGCAAATATAAATGAAGCAAGTTGGGGACGTAGACTAAGAACGAAACCAAACATCACCATGAAGTGGCACTGTTGACGAGCGATACATCAAGAATCACATGGGAAAGTGAAGACGAACGTCCTCCCCGAAGACAGAGTCACCCCGTACACACCTACTTGATCCCATCTAGTCCCGACTCCGATCGTCAAAATCCATTTTATTCATAACCCAAGATAATCCGATTTGAATCCGAACCAAATGACCTGGGGTTCGTATGGGACGGGGTTAATAAACCGACTAAAATTATAAACAGGGTAAAAATTTATAAACTGTTGGTAAAAGTAGTTAAAAATTTATGATAAAATATAAACTCCGTATGGGACGAAAAACAGTTTATTTGTAAAAAAGTAGAGTTTATTTGGTTGTTATTAGGGGTATTGTGGTACTTTCAAACCAAATAAACTATTAAAACCACGAAAAAGCTTCCAAAACAAGCTTTTAAAATAAGCCTCCATTTAAACCAAAATCTCCTAAAAAGTTGTACCCCATACAACATTTAAGCTTTTAACCGGTTGAAAATTTATTTTCAACCGATTGAAACTGCCCCCATACAGGCCCCTGACCAGGCTAATTGAGAGATTTCGTCGGATACGACTTGTCGTGCTTTCATTTTTTAGACTTGGGGAGAAAGGGAAAATTAAGAGGAAGAATAGAAATCGGTAACAGCGGGAGGAACAGCTCAGGAGGCGGACACAGCCCTGCCCAGACCACACCACGCTCGCCGTGCAACCACCCTCCTCCTTCCTATAATCAGCGTCCTAAGCGGAGCTAGGTGAGTTTTCCAATTGCTTTTCCTGTTTCGGATTTCAATGTTTCTCTATCCTTTAAAACAACTGAAGATATTTTTGTTGATTTCAAGGAACGACTTACATATTCCACTCGTGAATTAATTGGCTGTCGGATTCTTCTTCTGATGCTTTGAATTTCGGGATTCCAGATTTTTTTGTTGAAATTTCATCTCTCGTAACTAGTCGCTTTCTGGTTGATCGAAATTAGGGTTTCTACTATGATGGCAAGCAGATTCTTTGGATTTTAAAAAAAAAAATTCGGTTCTTCAACCAAATAGGTCAACGTTTAACCTGTTTTCTGAACAAAATTTGTATCTGTATACTGCGCTTTGTGGGACTGAATAGTTACTATAATTATGTTGGTTGTGGGCTTCTTAGACGTTTAACAATGAGAAATTGGGCATTGAGGGAATGGTTAATTGTTTTAGGTGGCATTTAGTAAAATTTGTCTATGGATTTGAAATCAGAAATTGGGTTTTGAGGCATCCATTTGGAACATGGTTCCTGATTCATAGTGTTTGGTCGCCTTCTAGAATCAGATTAGGGGTTTGGCTAACAAACTGCCTTTGGTCTCCTTTGTCTGTTCAAACATTAGTCTAGCACCAACTTACTTTACCTTCTATACAACAACAACATTCCGAGTATATCCCGCCTAAGCAGGGGGGCAAGTTGCATGCTCTGTTTTCCTGACTACGTCGAGAGAGTGTTTCCGAGTAGTGCAAGCACAGACAAAAACACACAACATACCAACAAGTTTAAAGAACGACAAAGCAAGGGAATTGGTAAAAGACACATAGTGTGAGAACGGGGACGGAGAAACCAATCCAGCACCAATGGTTAGGGTCTGCACCCATCCTGCAGTCCACCTGTGCTGTTCAGCTTTTTAATCTTGAAACGGTATATATTGATAAGGTGTTTAACCCAATTACAAAAAATAAGACCAAACAAAGGGTCGAATCAACGCCACAAAAGGATTCCTCTATACCCACCAAATATGCTAATCCTTCTATCCACTCCCCTAATTCTCGTATACTCCATCTCCCAATAAATAAATTACCAAAGTCCTACGGTTCCCAATTTAGCTTTCGCTCCAACCTTTGCACAAGTGACTTGCACTTCCACTTTGCGGAAAGGCGGGAGCGACAACTAGCTATTATGTGCATCGCACAATTCATAGGGTGAAAAGATTCATTACAAAATATTAACTTGTTTCTATACAACCAAGTGAAATAAATTGTAGCTTGAAACGCCAATAACTTGGCTTGGTAGAGTTGAGTCTTCTGAATTTTCAAGGGCTCCTGCGCAAACCATTCAAGCCATTCCCCAATGGTATTAAACCGGCATGAGATACCAATCCAACCGAAGACAAGATTCTGCACTTCACGAATGTATGGGCATTCAAACCACAAATGATCCTCGCTTTCCTCCTCGCCATTACACAACTTACATGAAGCTGCCTCAAAATCAGCTTTTTAATCAATAATAATAAGCAAACAGAAAGATTCTGTGGTTTCCAAAATTATTCTTTTTAGTTTTATATTATTCCATCCTCCCATTCCCCTTAGTTTCTTCTGCCTTAATATCTTGGGAGATGACATCTACTGAAGCAATAGATCCTTGTTGGAAAGTTTAGAAGAGATACAGGAGGAGGATGAAGGCAAAGCAACAAATCAATTTAGGCTGGTGAAAGTAGAGAAGCTATCCGGCATGAGCAGTTTCAGTTATCAGGTTGAGAAAACAAAAATTATGATCCAAAATTCCAAAAGCTAGGAATTGGGTTCATGATTCCCAACCTGATTCCGGATTCCTTAAACCTCAGCCAATTGGCCACCTTGAAGGAGTGTTCTAAAAGTTGGCCTAGGCATTGGGCGGCCAGCTTGGCAGGTGCTGGGACCCCCCACCCCCACCCAACTGCCGAGAACCTGCCTAGCTATTTTTAGTACCTTGCCTTCAAGTGATCTTCAATCTATTGTAGACAGACTATTATTTTGATAACTTTATTCTTCATGACCTTGGTTGAATAAAATGGGGGATCCCTTTGTAAAATTTAAAAATATATAAAAACATGACTTCATCATTCCTGTGTTAGAAGCTCGTGACTTTTGGTTCTGGCCATTTTTAGGAGGGTTGGAGGGAGAATGAGTAGATTGGTTTCTTTTCTTATTAGAAGTTTGATTTAGCTGGTTATACCCAGGAGTGAACTACGAAATTTGTCAAGCATAATTGGGTGAAAGCTTGTTCTGTGGCTCTTATAGATTTGGATTTAATTGTTGAAGCATTTTGTAAGTGCAATTTGGGGAGATCTTAGCTTCTTCAACCACAAGGTCTTGTGGAATTTGTTATCATTTCTATAAATTTGGGTGAAATGTTGAATATAATTGAATTGCCTGTACATGCTGTATCTGCTCCATGGTGCCGAAAGTTCATCTGATCTACTTCACTTGAATGGGAGTTGGCATGACCAGTTTTGGAGATGATGTACATGTGCACAATTTTTTGTTGTTGTTAGTCGGTACTTCATTAGATGTACCTTGGTGAGGTTTGCTTGAAGCAGTGAAGAGAATTTGAGTGCTGATATTATTAGGCTATTTGACTTGGCGTGTTTGTTATAATCCAGTATGGTGTAAGTGATTTGCTTGCATAGTCTCTGAATGCGTGGAGTAAATTGATTCATCTTTTAGAACTCCTGTAATGCATTTTCTCATTTGTATTAAAAATATTAATTTTAGACCTACATCATATGTTATTTTTTATGTTTCATCTCTTTTAAGTATTTTTTTTTGTTGTAGAATTGGAGACCCAAATTTCTATACCATGAATATTGTTGGCATTGGTTCTTGTTTTGGTAATCGTACCTTGCCAAAGTGGCTGTTATTTTTACCCTTGAAGAGTAAGTTATATGATGTTTTGTGGAAGTGTCACGGGTAATATGCTATGCTAGTCAATTTATCATGAATGTATTGTAGGGCTATTATTTTTGTCCTGATAATGAAGGTTTTGGGAATCAATTTTTTTTTTTCTGTCCACGTGAGTCCATTTTCATGCAAATTGAAATATTATTTTAGATTTTCATTGGTACTGTGTATTTTCATCTGAGATGTGCCTCATTATGTATGAGAGTTTGATCACATGGATTTGTAGGTTGGTATTCTGTTTGTTGACCCTTGAACGTTCTCATCTATGATATATACATATGATAGATTCCACTGAGTACGAGGACTCGTACGCAGGACACCGCTCAAACAAATGATTTGCAAGAGGAAAACCACTCTAGGCAACTACCAAGAGGACTATGGTGCAGGAGAATCTCCCACGTTTTGTGACTCATATTGATTAATAAACTTCCATGATTACAAATTGACCCTAACTTGGACTTAAATAGGCTACTGCAGAAACTACTCGGTAACTACCCACTAACTCACTAACTACTAATGCACTACGAATTAAAGAAACTAACTTTGACTCTTTCCCCTTCGGATAACTAACCTAAAAATAGAAGAATAAACACTGAATTAAATACTGAAATAATACAAATTAAACTAAGCTAATTGCTGATTTTAGGCCTAAGATAAGTCATCCACGACTTCTCTTTGACTGGGGTCCTAAAATTGCATGCCCCTAAAAAGAGGATGGTTCCTCTAAGCTAATTGCTAATTTCACCTTGTTCACAAGGTGAAATTTTAGGCATCCCTTTTGGCCTTCTATGTAACAGCACCTGTAGCTTCTCCATGGTTCCTCTATGCCTTGACTAGCTCATGACATTTCTGTCCCTTCTTCGAAAAAGAGGATGGTTATGGAGGACTTTTGATTTTGTGGGATATCACGATTGAGGCCCTTGAGGGGAAGACTGGTGATAAGTGGTAGGATAGGATCTGGCTGAAATGTGGGGGTATTAGGAGCTCTGGGACGTTCTTCTTCATCAGATTTTGCTTCAATCTCCTCTTCTTTTTTCACCTGAGCAACCTTCACATCCTCCCCTGCTGCCACTGCAGCCTCCATTTCCTCCTCGGCTGCCACTGGATCAGCCCCCATTTCCTCCTCTGTTGTTTCTGGAGCAGCCTCTATTTCCACCTCTGCTACCTCTGGAATAACCTCCATTTCTTCTTCTGCAGCAGCCTTCAGAGGCTCCTCCTTTGCTAGCATTGTAGCAACCTTCATCCTCTTTTCTGCGGGTGGCTTCATCTCCTCTTCTGCTGCAGTATTCTTTTCCTCTACGACCACTGTAGCAGCTTTCAGAGGCTCCATTGTTTGAGCTAATTCAGGGATGTTGTTGATGGGCTGTTGAGGGCCATAGTGCGCCAGCAGCCTTGAAACTTCAGCGCTCAAAAGAGGCAGAATCTTCTTCAGTTGAGAGATAACTGAAGCTACTTCGTCAGTATAGGTGTAGGTGGATGGATATGGTGGGAAGTTGTGGTGGGGTTGTGGTGGAACAAAGGATAATGGGCTGACACCATTACAACATCAGATCGACGAGGCTCTGATACCAAAATGAGAGATTCCACTTACTGAGTACGAGGACTCATACACAGGACACCACTCAAGCAAATGATTTGCAAGGGGAAAACCACTCTAGGCAACTACCAAGAGGACTGTGGTGCAGGAGAATCTCCCACGTTTTGTGACTCTTATTGATTAATAAATTTCCATGATTACAAATTACCCTAACTTGGACTTAAATAGGCTACTGCAGAAACTACCCAGTAACTATCCACTAACTCACTAACTACTAATGCACTAGAAATTAAGGAAACTAACTTTATCTCTGTCCCCTTCAGATAACTAACCTAAAATAGAAGAATAAATACTGGAATGAAATACTGAAATAATAGAAATTAAACTAAGCTAATTGCTGATTTTAGGCCTAAGATAAGTCATCTGCGACTTCTCTTTGGCTGGGATCGTATCAGCATACACTTTGTTTTTCTCATGGAGCTCTTATTAGCAATGAGGAAGTTTCATGGTTTAAGAAAATCTATAGAACCTTGCTTTAAACTAGGTACCGATCCCATTTTGTGGTGTGGACCCAGCCGAACCTTTGCATGTTTACTTTGCTAGGTTCAAGGGTCGGAGATGATCTACATTTATGAAGTCTGAATAATAATATTATATTATCCAGGATATATTCCAAGGGGTGGTTGCTATTTCACGAGGTTTCATGGTAATAATTCAATTAGAAAGATTCATCATAGAGAAGAGACTTGGCATTTGTATCTCTGCTGGGTCTTGTTAAGAGATAGATGAACACTGATAGATCTGATGCATTTGGAAAGACCAAGAGGCCATCTGATGAGGTTCTCCCTGTCATATTCTTTGGGATTATAAAATCTTCTAGGCTGTGGATGGTTGTTTGTGGATTCGCATCAACCAGAAGTATAGTGAAAATGAGGAGAACCTTAATCTAAAGGTTGAGCTTGAGAAGCTGTAGTTCCTCTGATATGATATAGTCTCTTGTCTAAATCATTTGCCCATCCCATAGAGTAATTAGTTCACTGCTTTTCAGGATATATAGAATGGACAGTAGGAATCGTATGCCTCGCCGTCCTGGCAATTTGCAACGTCGTGCTGACAATTTGCAACGCTTACATGACGATGCTCGACCAATGTTAAGCAGAGGTCCTCGAACAATGCCCATTCATCCAGTTGCTCTGGAGGAAGAACTTGAAATCCAGCATCACGAAATTCAGAAGATTCTTGCCGACAATCGCCATTTAATAGATGAAAATGTGATTCTTCAAAGGGATGCTGTGGCTGCAAAAGATGAAATACGCCAGCTCAATCAGGTCATTCCAAAAATTCGTGCTGATAACGATGCTCGTTCTAGGGAGTTGATTGATAGGGGATTGAAGTTAGAAGCTGAGCTTCGTGCTGCTGAGCCTATCCGGGCACAGGTTGTGCATTTAAGAGCTGAAGTGCGAAAACTGAATGCTTCATGCCAGGAGTTAAATTCTGATAATGAGGTTCTTAATATAGATGTTAAGCGTATGCGAACTGAGAATGGGCAGATGAAGGCTTTGAGAGGTGATATTGATGGAATCCGTAAGGAGCTTGTTGAAGCCAGGTTGGATTTTACTTATTAGAACTGGTCAGCTATTGGATAACTAGGATTGTCATGAAAAATTGCCTTGATGCATTACCCTTGTGAAAATTCAGGAGAAATCTTGAACTTGAGAAGAAAGCAAACGAGGAGCTGGCATTACAGAACCAAACTTTGGAGAGGAACCTTGTAACAATGGCTCGTGAGTTAGAGAAGCTCCGAGCAGAGCAGCAGATTGCCGATAGGAGGGTGCATGGACTTGGTAATTGGCTGAACTTCTTACCTGGTGTTCGCTCTATTTGCTGTAGTTCTTTTGTTGTGCTCTCCTAATAATCCACATGTTGACCTGAAGAAGAATGCATCCATTCTTTGCTTTGATCATGAGCTAGGTCTCTCTGGATTACGACAATCTAATTTGGTATAAATGCATCAGATGCGGGTTATTTCTCCCTTTCTTTTTTTCCTAGGTGGTCTTAGTCCTCAAAATTTTGTTAAAACAGAGGGTTTCTTTGTTTGGAGCCTGGGTTGGCTCTGAAAGAGGGAGGTTAGACATCCAATCTTTTAGCATCTAGTTCTTCAGCTGCAATCTTTGTCCGATCTCACACTTGAAATTTAAGTAAAGTAACATCATGTGCATTGGCATGACAATGTATAGAATTAAAAACCATGATATACCCGAAAAGTATAGTAAGTTAATGATAAAGCATGGTCCGGTCTATTTCTGATTTTTAATAGGTAAATAGTATTCCCAAATGATATCAGTGACTTGGTTGAACACATGTACCAGAGATTCTATGTCAAAATGTATCCACCTTCTTGAAACACTCAGGAACTACTTTTTCTCTTGTTTGGGGGTGAGGGCTTGAACAAAAGGAGGATATTTCTCCCTTATAGGTTGCTGCCTGCTTCTTTCCAACATCTTTAGACTGAAATTTCTTCTCAATGAATAAAGAAAAACTAGCACATTTCTTGTAGGTGTTTCGTCTATGCAAGTTTCCTAGGCCTTTCTAAATTACAAGGGAGAATTTCCATCAAACCTTTTTTGTTTTGTTATATGAGGACAACATTCAAAAACTACATATCTTTTCACCATTTTGAAGTGGTTCCTCTGCTGTGGGCGCAGGTGGTGGTGCCTATGAAATGTTGAATAGCATCCCAGATGTGAGGTACCCAGGGGCTAGTTTCTCAGGTGGGTACGGAGGTGGATCTTGGGGACCTTATGATAGATATGGCCCTCCCCAAGATAACTATGGCCCTTCTCGTCGTTGATCGAATCGCCTGTTCTAAGTGCACTCGACATATTTGGCTTTGAGATTGACTTAACTTGCATACTGTAGTAAGATACCGTTGAAGTTGCTTGCCTGCAACTCTTGAAGCATTTTTTTCAGTGAATGAATGTCTGCTTGGTTCCAGCATTGCAGATTATTGTAATCGGTTTATGGGAAGATGCTGATAGAAAAGATTCAACCCTATCCTCAGTATGAACAAGAAGAGAACTTGAGTGGTAGTACACTCTGTATGGGAATTATTTAAGTGTATGTTCATCTGTATACATGCTAACATCTCTATTTACATATCCAACTGCCAGGGCCTCTTGAATCTTGATGTGTTTAGATTTGAATTTTCATAATTCTAATGGAAAATATTTTGCCTTTTAGAAAATACATATAAACATGCTATGACTGTTGTGCCTTTTCAAAGGTGGTGTTGTCTGTCTCACATTTTTGATACTCGTTTAGTTGTTTCCCTTGCTTTACTACTGGTATAGCGCCACTGAACCATAAAAGTTCAAAGACGGAAGTTAGGGTGCAGGGATGGTTTGCTTGCTCCATGGTTTGATGCGCGCTTCCATTGCCAGACACCGTTACTCGAACAACTCAAAGACTATGAAGGTATAACCCAGCAGTTGAAGATATCCAGTACTTGCAATTCGAAATCTGAACAGCACAGCAGAGATCATAAAGGAAGATTGATAGTATGCAGTTATGCATACTTGATGAATGTGTTGTTGGAATAATCCCTCTTGCTTCACATAACACAGCAGTTGAAGATAGAAAGTGAACGAAACGTGTGACATACCGGCAAATTAAGTTCGACCACACAAGTTGAACAAATCTAAATGCCTGCATCCGTGCATGACACACCTTCCCCAATACTACTGATATCCCAAAACAACAAATAATGTTAGATGACTATCTACTACTAATACTACTGATACCTAAGCATACGACGAAAGCTACAAAAAAAAAGTGTCAGGAAGAGAGCAATGCCAGTATACTGTGTAACAGGGGGCACTGGCTTTATAGCAGCTTACCTTGTGAAGTCGCTGTTGTTGAAGGGACATGTTGTGCGTACTACTGTTCGTGATCCAGGTAATCAGATCCCTTGCCAATGTATATCAATCAACAATGTTACTGGTTGTTCAGAGATCAAGGCATCATCTGTTTCCACATTTAGGGAATATGGAAAAAACTGCTTTCCTTATGGAGATGGATGGAGCCAAGGAGAGGCTCAAAATCTTTAAAGCTGACTTGATGCTCCAAGGTAGCTTTGATGAGGCTATGGATGGCGTTGATGGCGTCTTCCATACTGCATCTCCCGTGCTCGTCCCTCAGGACGAAAACATTCAAGTAAATGTTTCAATTTCTCTGGATGGACTCTTGTGATTTCCATCTGTTTAGATTCCTCATGTTGATTAGTTTGCGGTTTTTGTCAGGTGAGTCTGGTTGAGCCTTGTGTAAAAGGAGCCTTGAATGTGTTAAGCTCTTGCGTCAAAGCAAAGACGGTGAAGAGAGTGGTGTTCACTTCCTCCTGCTCGGCTATTAGATACCGCGAGGATGCCCATGAGGTTTCCCCTCTCAATGAAACGCACTGGAGTGACCTTGACTACTGCAGGCGAAACAATGTAAGTTCTTACATGAATAATTTGCAAGAAACATGAGAATGTCTCATTTAAGCATTTCAAGTCCTTTCAGTGACATGTAAATTAAAGAGATGGTTGATCTAATGGTGCAGTTGTGGTATGCATTTGCTAAGACAACAGCAGAGAAAGAAGCCTGGAAAATAGCCAAAGAAAGCGGCCTCGACTTGGTGGTGGTGAATCCTTCATTCGTGGTTGGGCCTTTGCTGACGCCGCAACCAACCAGTACATTGCTAGTCATCCTTGGTTTAATCAAGGGTAAGAACATTTCATATCCGTCGAGATCATCCCTTGCATCAATCTACTGATTATATTTGTATTTTACTTGACAAAGGGAAAATAGGAAAGTGCCCGAATCAGGTGATAGGCTTTGTTCACATATATGATGTGATCGCGGCACAGATGTTGGCCATGGAGGAAAGCAAGGCATCTGGTTGCAGGCTAATATGTTCAAGCGCGGTAGCTCACTGGTCCGAGATCATTGACATGCTCAGGGCCAAGTACCCGGCATACCCGTATGAAAAAGAGTGAGTTGAAAGATGATATGAATAGCCATGTGAAATGACTAATGATTTTCAATTCATACAGAAGAAAACCAATTGTTATACAATGGTGTGGTGTGGTGTGGGTGTTTGCAGGCTAGGAAACCAGCAAGGAGAAGACATAGCACACAGCATGGATTGCAGGAAGATGATGGAGCTGGGATTCACTGGCTTCATACCCATTCCTCAGATGTTCGATGACTGCATCACCAGTTTCCAAGAGAAAGGCTTTTTGGATCAGACCTGAGTGCTCCTGTGATCAGAAGCTTTGTCCATGCCCCCCAAAACTCTAATCATCAAATAAATTCCATGTTAGTGATAATAATGATCCGTCACTAGTAATAACTTTAGGTTTTGGGATGCTGTTGCGGTTTCGCCAACCAATAAAATGCCTTCTGTTTTGGGTTGCAATGTTTGTGGTTGGTCTAATGCCATCACCTGACCCATCATCTAGAACTCAATCCACCCATCACCCACTTTAAATGTCACCTGCCTCATCTGCTAATTGGATGGATCGAGTGAAACTATGAATATTCGAATGAATCACATCTTATCAGGTAAATAAAACTAGCTACGTAATTTATTGTATATATAGTATAATATAATATTTATCGGGTAACAAATGAAGCGGATGACGGGTGACAAATAAAAATTCGATCCGACCTATCACCCCGCTCATCCATCAATCATTTAATATTCTACTTTTATCGGATTTTTACCTGTTTTGTCATTTTGGGTAAAGCGAATACCCATCGAATACGTGTAAAATTAACATAAGTAATTTCAAACAATAAACAAATACCAAATACCACCAAGAAGAAAAACGTACAACAAACACTATCCCCACTTTTATCCAGCATTTCAAACAACAAACAAATATCGAATACTTTACACCAAGTACTTTGGCTGCTTCAACTGGCCATTCCATGTTGTGTCTCACCGGCTAATGTAGCCAAATTTTCAGGCGGGGGATAGCTTTGCAAATCAGGCGGCCAGTTGGTATATTGAATGCCAATAACTCAAAAAAAATAAACTGTACAACAAACACCATAATCATAATGGTAATGTACAATGAAGAGAGATTATGAGAGTAGATCGAGGACAGTCATTATCTGTTGTTAAGAATTATTACAAGTTTGTGGATTCAGATACCCAGAAATGATCGGGTCTGCGAGTCCCAGTAGTCCTTAGCCAGTTGAAGCCTGTCAAGTCGTTCTGATTGAAATCGCTCCTCCCAGTACTCCGGGCAACTGAAGCATCAAAGATCAAACCCAACTATCAGTTAATATAGAGGTGTGAGTGTACGTTTCAACACCTCCTTTGTGAGGTGTGTTTCATCTAGCTATCATATTTAAATGAAGTTATCTACAAATCAAAGGACTTGCCTTCTACGCAGTAGCTTGTTCAGCTCAGTCAAATGAACAGCCCCTTCATATACAGCACCCTATCACCAATATGGGAGCGTTACTAAGAAGCAACTCGGCTATTTTATTATCATAGTACAAAATACGGAGTAAATATAGATCAATCAACCACAAACAAACCCACAACTTGAAAATATCCCAACCATCATCAAATGAAACCTATAATGGCCCACAATTTGCAGTAAAAGTCTCAAACGCTACAATTAGATTCGAATGAAACATACCTCACGGCACATGGGGCAATTCTTATCAGGACTCGCTGCCTTGAGTCCATCCACAATAGGCACAGAAGCCGCCGAGCAAGCACAAATGTAGCAGAAGATATGCCCACAGGTAAGAGCAAATGCATCATAAACTGTGTCCTGATAGGAGAATGGAAGGATGAGATTAAGGTAATGACTCATTTTTTGTGCAACGTAAAGCATTGTTATTATAAGAGGACAAGAAGAAGCTTCTGTCTGTCATCTAGATTGAAACAGTTTTAGAATATGCAGAATCAAGGAACAGTCCTGCTGCTTTGGAAAGCATAACCCAGTGTAATACCCCTTGAAAGGAGTCTGGGAGTTAAAATGTACACACCCTTTCCTAGAGCAAATCGCGAAAGTGCTTTCAAAAGTGATAGAGATGATAAGAGTACGACAGAAAACATTAAAATCAGAAAAAATGGGATCAAGAAATCAACTTTTAACTCTTCTTCTCTTCGAATCAGAAAAATGTGTTCATTCTCTCCTCTTTCCCATCTGACAGACTTTCATATATGGTCAAAGTTAAAGGGCAAAGGAATATTCATTCAATTAACTTATATATAGGGCAATGGGACTACAAATATAAGACCCTGATCCTGAAAAAGACTGCTCAATCAGAAAGCAGAAAGAATCAAAACCAAGCCTCCAAGGCTCAGGGATCAACAAAAGGAAGAAGGTCAATCCAAGATGATGGAAGCAAACTCAAGGTGCTTTGTAATTTTTATCACTTTATTCAGGGTGATAGTCAAACATATATAGGGAGGTTTGAGCATATTCCTTGAACAAAATGGCATCTATTATTTCAAGTAAGATAGCTACTCTTCTTCAAATCAGGTCAAAGACGTACAATTACTTCTCCTGACTTCCCCCTTCCCCTGAGACCGCATACTTTCAAATTGGTATTCTATTCAGAACAATGATCCAAGATTCATATTAAAATAGGGAAGCTAAGAATATTCCATTAATATCCTGGAATCTTAGACAAGGAGGACTTCTGCTGTACATTCCGTGTGTAAAATAACTTCTTGAAACCTAGTCCAAGGGAAAAAAGAATTCTTTCTTTTTTCTTGATTCCCATGACGTATAATCCTCGGAAGTTCCAGCTCAATGGCGTTGAAATCATTGAGAAAAGGACCTTTCTTCTTCAGAAGTTTCCATAAAACATAACACATGCAGTCAATGGATGGGGATTCTATATTATACATGCAGCCAATGCAGTAGAGCAAACTGAATAGTGACGAAGCCAATAGGAGTAAGGGCTTACCAAGCAAATGGGGCACTTGAGGTCCACATGAACCTTTAAAGAATCGAAAATCTCACAGGTCAGAGCTGGTTTGCGATCGTTAAAAGAGAGGGAACAACCCTGGAACAGCACGGCTCCCATCTCTTTCTTCGCACTTTCTTCCCTTAGATTGATGTAACAAGCCATAAGCTCACAGAGCCACGGGGATTGAAGGATTTCAATGTTCATACGTTGGGCCTCTGATTTGAATGCCAGACCTCGGTTAGAGTAGTGAATCTGCAGTCAGTAGGAACCAAACAGGGGAAAAACAAAATTAGAGCGTGCGAATCAAGAAGAACTGGCTTTATAATAATACAGTAAATGCCTAAATAGTCATGGCATGATTAATATACCTTGTCGTACTTCTTTAAAATCTTTCTCATAGCTGTTGCATTGATCATTGCATATGTTACGAGGTCCTGACTCTCTTGAATCAAAGAAGAGTGGTCCTTCTTTTTCTTACCTTTGAGAAATAGGAAGCATTTCGCAAGTCCTGTAGCCAAGTGGATGTGAACAAGTTCTTGTGCGCGGTCATTGAAGCAAGCAACCACTGCTGACATTTCCCTTAGAAGGGAAGGGAAGAACGTCTCATCGCACACTGAACGGTAGTATATTCTTCACTGTTAGTTACCAATTGCCAAGGGATAACAACGAGTATAAGAAAGCACACACAAAAACACAAAACTTGAGGGAACAAAATATACCAAGGAATTTTTTCATATCAGTTCCCAACCCCTGAATTATCACTAAAATTTCTTCCCAAAACATCCAATATCATTTATAAGCTGATGTTCCACCCATTTTAGGCTGTACATTAAGCCATGTTTTTCGGAATAGATAAGTCAAGCAGCACAATTGAGCAGTAACATGCATGAAAATGATAATTCAGGGTTCCATTTCAACATTACTTTCTTCCAACTTGTGGTCAATGATTCATCAGTTGACGAAAACCCGTTAATCTCGATTTTGGAGGGTACCGAACCAAAGATAGAACCATCTAAAACAAGGATTACAGATTTACAGCCCTAAATGATGAAAAATAAAAGGGCGTAAATAAAGACCTGGACAGTGTTGGGCGCAATTTGAAGAAGTGTTATCATCAACAGTATGGGACTGATGGTCACAACGACAGTTCTTGAGAACCTTCTTGAGGGTTTTGAACTCCAGGCCAGGTAGATCCCCCTCATGTTTCCCTTGCATATACTCCTTGTATTCTTTGAAGAACTTCATCTCTCTCTGCCAAATAAAAACCCTAGTTTCACGAATTCATTAGTTTCCTTCCAGAGCGAAATTAAATTATAAGAGGTATTCGTCCTCCTTAACCTGAAACTGGAAACTGGTTCAGAAGATTCAGCTAAGGGTTTTGATTCTTATAGAAAATCAGGGGAGCAGCTGATTCTCCCACTTGCCGAATTCCGTGGATCTGTCTAACTTGTGAATATGTCATCGACTCATCGTTATCGTTGGGGGAACATGTCAACCCTCAACATAATCTACATTGCACATATATACAAACCCAATGGGGGCTTCTTCTTGTTCCATTTCCAAGCGTTAGATTTGCGGATCCATTGTTGCGTGTGCTTCTAGGTTTTTCCTCCAGTGGGGCCCTGCCCAAAAGCGTTCTCTCGTTTTTGGATTCTTTTATTCTTCGACGTGTCTGAGCAGGTCATACACAATTCGACTTTGTTTGGCAACTGAATTTTTTTTTAAAGAGGGTAACTTATAAATTAGTAAGGTATAGCGTATTACGGACGAGGTTAAAAAAGTGAGTAAAATTTATAAATATGTTAAATTCAAATTTTGTGTGAAATAAATTTTGAAAGATTATGAAATAATATAAACCCCGTATGGGACGAAAAACAGTTTATTTGTAAAAAGTAGAGTTTATTTGATTGTTATTAGAAGTATTGTGGTACTTTCAAACCAAATAAGATAAAAGATAATGGGTGAAACAATCCTTTTGCAAAATAAACATCAAAATAAGCTCCATTTTCTAGTTTTTTTTTTTTAACAATTTTTACCTACTTTTATGCTTCCATACACTCATTTTACATGATTAAAAAATAAACCTACACTTTTGCTTATTTTTTTAACTGCTTATATAGGCAGCCATATATACCCATAATGTTAAATATAGCATGTGAAAAATAAAATATTCCCTAAGCACTTAAATGTCTCTTGAATTTATTGCCACCATCAGGCCGGTCCGAGTAATCTATGGGCCCTAGGATAAAATATAAATTAAGGCCCCTAATAAAATATTTATATAATTATAAAAAAACAAGGGGCCCCTTTCTAGATTCAAACCTACAACCATGTGATATAATCACCATAAACCCACCGATTGTGCTATTTAGACTTTTTGTTTGTGTTTTGTAGATATATTACTACTATAACAAATTTACTTATTACGGGCCCTAGGCTGTTGCCCCTCCCGCCCACCTCCTTTAGGTCGGGTCTGGCCACAATAAGCTTCATTTGGAATTTGTAAAAATTTCAACGACTCTTTGCTTTTTCAATTTGAAATTTATAACGACTCTAAATTAATTAAGTGGTCTGCATTTAATATATATTATAGCCAAATGTGTAGTGTGAACTTCCAAACCATCCATATTTGAACCTCCCTAATCTCTCAACACCCTTACTATGAAATCACCTGGTCGCCGTTTCTCCATGAATTACTATCAAATTTCATCCTCTTTATCTTCCTCAAATGAAACCGATGATTATTATCATCGGGTCATGGCTTCATTTGATCAAGAAGAAGACTTATGATTTCGCACTTACGCAAATAATAACGAACTCTTGCCGACGTTGAATGAAGACGAGGACAGTGATTAGGTGAAATCGAGTCGTAAAGGAGCAGTTCATGGGCATATCACATATTTTCGTGATCGAGAAAAAGTTGCATGTAATATTTACACGGATTACTTTGTCGAGGTTCCGGTCTATCCCGAGCACAAGTTTGGTAGAAGATATCGAATGAGCAGGAGTTTGTTTTTCCGAATCGTAGATGCTGTCAAATATCATGATAATTTCTTTATGCAACAATGTGAGGTATTGGTAAGGTTTGATTATCTACTTTGCAAAAATTAATTGTTGTGTTTAGAATGCTTGCATATGGTATTATGGTGTACAAGCTGATTCTCTCGATGAATATATAAAGATTGTGGAGTCTACTGCAATTCGATGTTTGAAAAGGTTTTGTTGAACAATTATAGAGGTATTCGGAGATCGATATATGAGAACACCTAATGCAGAGGATGTTGCAAGACTTCTGTATATTGGTGAAGAACAAGAGTTTTCAGGGATGTTAGAGAGTCTCGATTGTATGCATTGGCGTTGGAAAAATTGTCCAACATCTTGGGCATGCATGTATGCAGGGCGCGGTAGATCACCAACGGTTATCCTCGAGGAGATAGTTGATTACGATCTTTGGATTTGACATGCTCATTTCAGTTTACCGGGCTCCAACAATGACATCAATGTACTTGAGGCATGTCGCCTATTTGCAAATCTTGCAGAAGGTAAATCTCCTCCAGTTAACTATAAAATTCTTGATAAAGAGTATGATACCGGTTATTATTTGGCTGATGGGACATATCTCAAGTGGTCTACACTAGTTCAAACTATTCATGAGCCTGAAGGTCCAAAGAATATATGTTTGCTAAAAAACAAGAGTCATCTCGGAAGGATGTCGAACGAGTTTTTGTTGTTCTCCAATCTCGTTGGGAAATTGTGAAGGGACTGGTACGTGCGTTTTTGGGATAAACGTGTTTTACATGAATGACTACTTGTATCATAATGCATAACATGATAATCGAGGATGAGCGTGATCTAAGTGCTCTGATTGGAGATTTCAACCCCGCATCTGAATTGTCGGTTGAGTTGGTAACTAAGTAATCTACATGGTTCAAAGACTTCTTGGCTCGACATAAAAAAATCAAGGACAAAAATTGCTCATATTGCACTTCGGAATGCATTAATTAAACATCTTTTGAACCAACATGGTATACATGGGTGAAAGATGTTAGATGCTTAATTAGTTAATTATATATTAGAGTGTATTTACTTGTCTAGGGTATTAGTTTTAGGGTGTCACTATATACACCGCAAATCCGGATTAAGGATTTGCACGTCCTTAAGGACGTGCTTGCACGTTTTTAAGGACGTGCAAGTCTGGGACTGTGCACGTCCTGTAGCAGACCTTTGCACGTCCTTAACAACGTGCATGCACGTCCTTAAGGACGTGCAATACTTGCACGTTGTTAAGGACGTGCAAACCCTAGTTAGGGTTTCGCGTTTAGGTTTTAGGGTTTAGGTTTTCCGACGGTTTTGTAATGTTAATTGATAAAATTGAAGTGTTTAGCTAGTGGATTTGAAGGATTTAGGGTCAAATTAAATAGAAAACAATAATTGTTAAGGTTTTCATTCGGATAATATGCGAATAACGTTACAAGGAACGGAAAAAAGGTTTACATCCATAATTTTAATAAAGTTGTGGAATACAATCTAGGAAAATAGTAAAGGGCGACCGGACTCGGCACGCAAGGCTCGAAATCTCTCAATCTGAGCTTGAAACGGAGCATCCCATCATTCGACGCTCGGATGATGATGTTCGACCCATTCTAGTGGAGGCAGCGAAAGAGGAGCGTTAGGACGCAACCAGATCTATGAGAATGGAAAATTAGAGTTAGAGTATTGACATATATATATATATGAAAAGCATGAATAGGTAATAAAAAAAAAGACGTTTGAAGTCGTACCGCGGCAAAATGGTCTTGGTTTCCGATGCAGGCTACACCAAGAGTTGCTGATTGAGGGTTGTTAGCAGGTGTCGGCGAGGTCATGGGGAGACATGTGAACGGATGATGCCAAGCTAGGACGACGAGAGGAATCTGATATACCGTTGCAAATACTAAACCCATAATGGGTAGCTCTATCCACCGTCTCCTATCACCATGCACAGCTCCTGCCCATCTCTGGTAGTCGACGAACTGCTGGAATGGGTACCCTCCCGTATAACAACCGGCGTACAGATCGGCGTGATCCTCCAAGTAATTGCATAGTAACGTTTTGAGTTCCGGGAAAGCAGTCTCGCCGATCGGTGATGTCAAAGCCGCCAAAGCACGGTAGCCACAATGACCATCTCCAACAGTGTCCCTCACCGTCTCAATATGACCGAGCATGAAGGGATCAACGTTGTTTCGACCCCAGTTGAACCCTCCGAACACATCATCACGTCCACGTCGAGCTGAGGTCGCTTGTGGACGAGGCCGAGCAGCATTTCGAGCAGCACGCGCTTCTTCTCTCTCAAACCTTTCCCTTACCTCCTCGTATGGCAACGGGTTGGTTCTGCAGGCATTCCTCGACCCCCGAGGCCTCTCCTTCCTTCGGACGCTTGCTGATGAGGGTGGGTGCAGCTCATCCTCGCATACATCGTTGGAAGCCGTGTATGAAGATGACAGCTCATACGGCAGTGGGGTGTCGTCGATGTCAGTCCATGACAAATCCATCCAGAACGGGTGGATGTCATCGGCGGGTATCGGAGTACCGGAGTTGACGTATGCCTGAATCTCATGGACACAAGGGATCCCGTAACAAACCCTCCAATGTCGGTCCGTGCATACCGGAGGAACCTTTTGGTTCACGACGTCCTGCCACATCTTGTACAGATAATCGAAGCACTTTTTGGAGATTAAAGTCTTTACCTCATCGAAAAGGTTGACTTTATACGCCGCTGTTGGCCATTTGAAGTGGTCGATCTCCAAAGCAGTTTGCAGCTCATGCAGTTGACAATCGTTGACTCTATGGATTGCATCGATCACGATGCGGAAGTCACCAGTCGATGAGTGAAGTGCCTCCTTCAGAACCTTTTGTTGACCCTCAACTCTGTACACATTGAAGTGCATACCACTAAATATTCAATATTATATCATATTGTAATGGGAGATGTGAAGTAAGGTTGTACCTGTTTGTCGTACGGGTGCCGAGATGGAAGACATTATCTACGTAGCATCGTACGATGCTCCTGCTGTATGGAAGCCAAACCGACTCTAAATACGCCACCACACCTGGGAATGGGTGCCATGCAGCGTGTAGCGCCCGACGACGTCGGTTGAATGATTCCTCCGACCTCGATTCGAACAGCCCCCAACAGTTGCCCTTAAAATGGCCAGCGTGGTTTAAATTCTTCGTGATCTTCAGAGCAGCTTCCTCGCATCTTCTCGTCACGTGTAACCAACAAAGGAGATGCTGGACGTCGGGGAAGACAACATTCAGCGTCGCCAAGAGACCTAGCTCTCGATCAGTCATGATAGCTTGAGGCTGAACCGTCCCAAGCAAGATCTGAAGCTGTCGCAACACCCAGGCGTATGTGTCTTCGTTCTCTTGTGACATGAAGGCATAGGCGATGTGATGAACGGTTTTTAGTCGCCTAAACCGTATCAAAATAAATTCGAACTTACTAACTAATGTAGTGTGGTAAGCACGAGTCGATCCAACAGAGAATCAAGTTATTCCTGAGTTAAGTTTATTTACCAATTAAGAGAACAAAAGGGGGTTTTGGTGATTGAGAATAAGAAAGAAAACAAAATAAACTATAAACAAGTTAACGGAGATAATAATTAAGAAGATAGTTTCATCTACAAATATCCACTTTAATTTGACCGGTTGATCCTCGATTCTTCTTCAAGTTCTCTTTTCATCCTATTATTGTTCCTGTCCTGATCTTGTGTAAATTACTAGTCCTACGAGTCCTAGTAACCCTTACTAATTAGATAACCCTAACATGGTCAAGATTCAACCTAATAGTAGCATTAAGATTAAGGATTAACCAAGATACATGCAACACCAAGCTACGAGTCAGCATTCAACATGTAATTGATTCTCTACACACCAGTTTAGTCCTACGAGTCCTAAAAAGGCATGATTGCTACTGTGGATTAAGGTTCGCTACGAGGAATATACAAAATCCTAGCAATAATCTCAACTAGTTGTACGGACTAGAAGAAATCAACAATATTCGCAAAAGAATCAATACGAATCAATAGGAATAGAACAAGAATAGAAATCTCACAACTTTATCAAACCAAAGCTTCGATCAATAGACGAAACGGGAGAGTTTAGATCTCCATAAAAATAAGACAAAATATAATTAGGGTTAAGAGTTGAAACCCATCGGCTACGGTGTACACGGCTTCCCTTATGAATGAACGTTTATATATAACATAACTATCCTATCCTAAATCTATCTAATCTAAGACTCCGTATAAATATATAATATTATAAATCTAATTCAATCTATCTAATGAAAATAACGACAAGAACATTAAAAGTGATAATAACGAGCACTAGCATTCCTTTGTGGCTGTGGCTCCTTCCGAACTCCCGTTGCACAAAGATAGCGCATTCCGGCCCATGTGTCGATTCGAGCCGGTTCCCTTGCTCCCAATTTGTGAAATAATCCCATTAATTATAATCGATCTCCAAATTCATACAATCCAGCCAAAAAATACCTGAAATATAATAAAATACGAGTGTAGATTCCGAATAACAAATAATAGAAATTAAGTATAAAACATGTAAAAATGCTCTACAATAATATGCAACTCTATATTAAAAACATGACTAAAATAGACCCTATCACGATGCAGTAAGTATTGCCTGAGGGTGTGAACCCGACCACCTCGCACAAAGGAATCCCATATCTGCAAGTGTAAATATGTTACATATAAAATACTTTATAATTGGCTATATGTGCAATAATGTAATCGTAATTAAGTAACTTACGCATTTGTTTTGTATGTGCTGTCCATTATGATGACGTAATGGAACCTTCGGAGAAGGCGTATCCCGTCGGGATGCGCTAGGAAGAGGTCGCTCAAGACGTTGTCGTCATCCGGATGTCTTCTGAAGTCGTAGTAGTACCCTCTTTCCCGCAGATGGTGCAAGGTATCCTGGATCTTCATTGACGTGACGCTGGTCTCATCCAACTGCCTCAATCTGTACCCAATGGATTTTGGAGGAGTGCCAATTTCCTTCATCCACCTCGCCATCTTCCTTTCCCCCTCTGTCATCTGTCCGGCGATGGCGTGACCCTTCAAGCTCGTTGAAAGCTCGTGGTTATGAACACCGTGGGTTACCGTCATAACCCAGTGACCCGGCGGAGCTTCGTGTCCGTGTAGAGAGAATGGACAACCACTTATCTTCGACTGCGTGCTCCGGAGCTTCCTCCTGCGTGGTCGGTACTCCCCAAACTGCTCGCAAGCAAGGAGAACCCCGCCTGGACGATTCGACACCCCCGTCCAAGACCGATTGATTACTAAAATCATGCAGTGTCTCCGACCAAAGTCCTTGAAATGCGTAACCATTTCGTCACGGTCATTCCAAACCCTTGGGTCCGAGAACTCAGACGTAAAGTCTCGAAACTGTATTAACATTATTGGAAATATGAACAAAACGGAACGAATACGAAATATATTCACTCTACGAAACCAATCCGTACCTGGGATATTTGGAGACGAGGATTGCTTTGCGGCTCGGCCATAACGATTCTAACGGTGAAAGAATATATCGAAACAAGTCGGACTTTGTTTTGGAGTGCGGAATCAAGCTGTCCTTCTTCGCTTCAAATAGGCACTGTTGCGTTCATTGTAAGCAGAACCCTAGCACGTCCTTAAGGACGTGCTAGGGTTTAGGGTTTGGCTAGGTTAGGGTTTAGGGTTTAGGAAACAACACGTGGTCAAGGACGTGCTTGCACGTCTTTGACCACGTGTTGTTTCCTAAACCCTAGCCAAACCCTAAAACCCTAGCCAAACCCTAAAACCCTAGCCAAACCCTAAAACCCTAGCCAAACCCTAAACCCTGGCACGTCTTTAAGGTAGTTGTATCAAGTATGAGGATATGGATCTCCAAGGTAGTCGTAAGAGTGTCGATCTACTTCGACAAGCTGTTTCCGTGCTCCTTCACAAATCCTGAGGGAAGTTCCTAACCAAAATATGCAGGAAAACACTATAAACAACGTACACAAAAGGATCCATTACGGATGGTTTTACGTTTTCGTTATCGGGCAACCATATCATATTAACGTTTTCGTTCTTGATGTTTACGTTCAATATGACTCGGAAGAAATGATAAGAGTCTACTCGAGATAGAAATAGAAATATAGAGATAGATACAAAATCCGTAATATAAAAGTATAATATCAAGATAGAAACTGCAAATGTATAAATGTACATCACTGGCCAGGTGGATGGCGTACAGCCTGATCCAAAATCTCCGTCACCTCGTCCACTAGCTGCTCAATGTGAGGGTCGGTAGCCAGAGCCTTCAAATAGCCGTCGACCTCACGAAAGCGGGCTAACAACGACGGAGGGATGACGGGAGGCTGAGGGAGGTTCACCCATGGATCCATGCCGATCGGGTGGACGGGTGCCAGCGGGTCGGGATGGGGTGGCGTGGTCGGCAGCACATACGGCCGGCTCTGCGACGCGTACCAAGGCAAGTAATCTCTAAATTTATTGTATAGTATGTTTTAACGGGTTATTATATTATTCAAATTTCTACCGAATGTGTTGATATTTTTTTTACAGTAGGCAAATAGTAAAATCCTCGCTGGTGCGCCTGTGCTCGGTCAGTCTGTAGAAGCGACCCTCGTCCTGCAGATCCTGCCACTTGTTGTGGCTGTGGTCAAACACGGCGATGTACTTCGAGTTCTTCAGGGTGGTGTCGCGGGCGACCTGAACCGGCGCGATGACTGGCTGCGGGATCCCCTGGACCCGTCCGAACTGCCGGAGGCACCTATCGGGCATATACGGCTCCTCCTCCCCGCAGAAGGTGATGGTGCCCCGATAGGTGGACTGACGGTACTGGCCGTCGAACTCCAGATCACGCCCAAAGGGCATCCACTCAACCTATAATTAAAAAAATCAGACGTAATTCACAGTTAAGAATTATAAGTGATATAGATAGAGTCCCGAATACATACATTAGCGACGGTAAGACGGTCCACCTCGTCCCGCAGCTCCCGGATCTTCTTCAGCTTCGCGTCGTCCTTCATGCGCTGTGGCGCTTTCGGACCGATGAACTTCGCGTAGAAGCGAGGGTCATCCTTCCTAGCCGGATCGCTGGATAAATCACCTCGGAAGCGAGGGAAGTACGCCCATATCCAAGCCTTCACACAAAAAAGTATGTCGTTAGAATATAATTTAAATATTTGTAAACTAAAACTCTAATTCAACGGTCTCGTACCTGTAGGATCGGCGTGCAGCTGTCTATACCCTTCGCACCTGTGCGGGTAGCCTCGCCTAGGCCCCTGTACAGACATGCGAGGGCACCTGCAGCCCATGCAAGGGTGGCCGTACGTGGGATGTCCCAAATAAGGCCGAATATCCTCCATGGGATCCGGCTCTGCGACTTGTCCACAAACAAAGTCGCGGCGAGAGCGATGGCCAGGTACCCTCTGTGCAGAAACAGACGCTGTGCAGGGTCATCCTCGGGCTGCCCCCCTCCCACATGCGTGCGCAGCCGAATTTGCTCAGGATCAGCCGCGGCCTCTGGGTCATCGGCGGGGGCGGGGTCGACGAGCGGCCCGTGTCTCTGCTCCCACAGGCCAGTAAACCCAGTCACCGGAGGGCCGCCAGCGTGTCTATATGACTTCAGGGTCTGCTCGGTGAGCTGGTAGTACTCCGCGATGGTGGGGATCAAAGCGCCCGCGGGCAGATGTGACGTGCAAGGCTGGCCATCAATCGGTAGTC
Source organism: Persicaria maculosa (assembly GCA_963922045.1). Lineage (NCBI taxonomy): Eukaryota > Viridiplantae > Streptophyta > Magnoliopsida > Caryophyllales > Polygonaceae > Persicaria > Persicaria maculosa. Next base: position 21,002,351 of record OY998258.1, read on the forward strand.
CCATCAGGCAGGCAACATCGTGGAGCGTGATGGTCATCTCGCCCCATGGAAAGTGGAAGGAGCTGGTCTCCGGGTGCCAATGCTCCAAAAAGGCTGTGCAGGTGAACTCGTCGACACACTGCCAGTGGAGGGACCTCAGCTGGGGGATGCCGGATGGGAGAAGATCCTGTACCCAAGTCCCCGGGCCCTCAAATATGTAGGGCTCGAAAGGCTGCAGGCGAGTCGCCTGGTGGTGGAACTTCAGCAGCGGCAGCTCCACCGTAGGATCTCTCCACACCTGGTACGCGCGGTGATGCCTGTAAGACACAAGCAGCTCTCCCGACGGCAATAAAGGGTCGACCTATACAGCCGGTGCGGCAGCCTGCGCAGGGATGGGCTCGGGCTCTACCTATGGGCCCCCTGGCCCTCAGCCTGCCCCTCCTGACCGCCGTCAGCCTGCTCAACGACGTCAGAGATCACATCATCTGCAGAGGCCAAGGAGATCGAAGGCTCGGCCTCGTGGGTGCCAGATGTAGAAGCCTCTGGGACGCATGAAGTAGAAGCCTCCGGCACAGCTGAAGTAGAAGTCTCCAGAACGGCTGAAGTAGATGCCTACGGGATGGTGGGTGGAACACGAGTAGGCGGTCTACCCATGTCGGCCCGTCGCCCAGCGACTACGTCGGTAATGCAGCTACTCAAAATATCAGCGGGCTCTAAAGAAGGCTGCAACCCCATCATCGCATCGCCAGAAGGATCCCAACCTGGCAGACCCTTCCAGAAGCTGTCGTGCTCGTCGGCCGGAGGCGTCCCCATCGACTGCTGGTACCGCTCTGCAGACGCAAGCAGATCGTCGATTGTGGCCGTCGGAATGTCGGGTACCGTCTCCTCTATAATCTGGCTGACCGCTGCCCGGTCGGCGAACGTAACAGGCCGGAGGGTACCGTCCCCCCTCATGAGCCTCCCTGCCTGTTATTATGAAATGTTGAGAACCTGTTACTTTTAAGGTTTTTTATTTTATCCAGTTAACTATTTTTATATATTTTAATATGTTATAATATTTTTTAATATATTTTAATGTATTTTAATATCTGTTAAGGTCTTTTAATATATTTTAATATTTTTATTTACTTTAAATTTAAATTTATTTTTTATATATTTTATTATAATTTATTATATTTTAATGTTTTTATTTTCTTTCTATTTAAATTTATTCCTATGTATTTTATTATATTTTATTATATTTTAATGTTTTTATCGTCTTTCAATTAGAATTTATTTATATGTAGTTTAATATATTTTAATATATTTATTTTAATTTATTTTAATGTATTTTAATATATTGTAATATGTTTTAATATCTTGTAATATATGTTAATCGTTTTTATTGTTTTTCCATTCAAACTATCAAAATATATAAACTATATAGTATCTTTCAAACTATATACTAAAACTATATAATCTATCAAATTATATAGTATCTATCAAACTATATACTAAACTAATCTATCAAATTATATTATATATTAAAATCTAAACTATATTATAAAACTATAAAAATAAATCAAACAAAATAAATAAATCAAAGAACATACCAGTGGGGTCGGGACCAGCGAAACCTCCATAGTCCGCTGCTTCCGCGGCGGTTCCGCCTCCGCCACTCCGCCGCCATCACCACCACCACCACTACCACCGTCACCCCCGGCCACCGCCACTGCTGCTCAACCACCACCACCGTCACCACCATCACCCTCCTCAACCTCCATGGGCGCCGCCCCACCACCACCCCCGGCCGACGGCTGCACCGCCACCCCCTCCCCCAGTGCTCCACCCCCACCACACCCTCCTCAGCCACCAGCACCACCTCCGCCGTATCCGCCAACACCGCGAGCTCCACCACCACCTCTCTCTCCGACTCCATCTCTCTGTGATTCTCTCTCTCTGTCTGCGATCTCTTTCTCTTTCTCTCTCTCCGGCAACCTCGCTCTCTCACTCCAGCGATCTCTCTCTCTCTCTCCGGCAATGGCACTCGGTCTCCGGCAATCGCTCTCGGCCGCTCTCTCTTTCTCTCTTCTGGATTTGGATGGAATTGGGAACGACGAAGCACGTCGGCTTCGATTTTAGGGGACGAGCTTGCACGTCCGAGCTCGGGTGGCCCTAAACCCTATTTCACGTCCTTAAGGACGTGGGGATTTGCAGTGTATATAGCCGAAACGTAGTTTTATGTCCCCCATTGACTATAATTTGCTTTGTTAGCAAAAAAATGAAGAGAATAATATTATGTCATCAAACTAGGAATATTATGTCTTTCAACTAACTACTTGAGTGTTTCAAATACATATAACACCAGAGAATAATATGTCATTCAAAAAGATAGGATATATAACTTACACCTACGTGAATTACGTGTTTCAAAAGAAGATATAATCAAATATGAAAGGATCATATCTTCATGTATATATATATACATCATCCTTATACTAGTTACTCAAACCATTATTTTCAAAACAAAGTTTTTATATACACTTCAATGGAAGATTGTAGTTAAAAAAAAATCCACTTGTCGAAAAGAAAATTTCTCCATTGAAGAAGATGAACTCTTCTGTCATGTATATCTTCAAATTTCTGAAGATTCTATTGCAGGTATTAATTAGAAGAAGGTTAAAATATGGGAGAGGATAAGAACTTTGTGGAATCAAAATAAGAATGATCTTCAGATGCGAAGCACCAAATCTCTACAAAGTTGATTTTCAGATCTTACCTATTCCTTAGGCAAATTTCGTGGTGCACTTCGACAAGTGGAGCATCTAAATCCAAGCGGCGCTTCAGAGAAAGATATTGTAAGTTTTTACCATGTGTGGTCTATATATTCTCAAGATAATTGATATTTGTAGAAACTTCAGTGGAAGATTTTAGTCTTCAGATTAAATATTTTTTTAACATTTTTAGCACACTAAAGAAAAACAACATCTACAAGATGATCCAACCTTCACAAAGAAGAAACTTTAGTTTGATCATGTGTGGCCTATTCTCAAGAATGCTGAAAAGTGGACTGATAATGGTAGAAGTTCAAATAATCCACGACAAATGAGTGTCTTGAGTGAAATATGTGATTCAACCTCTCAAACGTCAAGGAGCGGACCATTTACCATCGATTTGAATGAAGATGAGTGATGCGGGGTTAGCCGCTGTTTTCCCGACCTTCTTGACGTTGTGGACTCGGACTCACAAGAACACAAATAAATGGCACAAGTGAGACAAGAAAACGCAGCAAAGGGGGGGATTAAACCTTGGGAGCAAGGCTGAATCAAGTGAAAGGAGAAAACAGAACAAAATAGAGGAAAATGAAAGGGAAAGATAGGAGGAATCAACCTTGATGAACAACAAGAAGACCCATTGGGACAATGCACCAAGAACCAACTTGAATGACACCAAAACCAACCCTATACAACCTTACACAACCATGGCTGGCCATGGAAGCACAAGGAGGAGGTTCGTGCTCATCTCGGAATCACCAATCTTCGGGAAATTGACAAAACCAAGTACAACCGAACTAGATGCAACACACATGCACACAAGGCATGAAGCTCTCACCTTTGGAGAGTGAAACCAACTAGGTTTTCATTACAAGATTCAAAAGTGTCTTCAAATGAGAGTTTACAAGCCTTAAATAGGAGAGAAAATCAGCCCAAAAGCAAGGGCCCAAAAACACAAGTTCTACTAAACCCAAACAAAGGCCCAAAACTCTAAGTCCAAAACAAGGAAGCAAATGAAGGCTAAGTATGAGTGGTGGCTGAATCACTCTTAGTCGAACCCGAGAATGGTTCAGTTTCAAGCAATGTGATGATGTCATCCTCGGGCTCCTTTGGTAGCACCAACTTCATATGGTGGATGATGAAAGCGTTAAGCTCCTCTCTTATCTTCTTAGCTCGTGACCTTGTGATAGGTCCATGTCCATCTCCGAAACAAGGTGCATTGGGTGGTTCTTGGGATGGTCCTCCATCATTCTCCCCTTCTTGGAAAGGATTCGACCTCGAATCCATGTCTTCATCCTCATCTAGGTAGGGGGTGAGATCGGCGACATTGAATGTTGCACTAACTCCATAGTCACCCGGTAGGTCAATCTGGTAGGCATTATCCCCGAATCGTTGCAATACCTTGAATGGACCATCTCCTCGAGGTGCGAGCTTAGACTTGCGCTTTTTTGGAAATCGCTCCTTTCGCAAATGCACCCAAACTAGATCACCGGGCTGGAAAATCAGCTTGCGACGCCCCTTGTTGGCTCGTTTGGCATTCTCTTCGGCCTTTTGAATTAGCCGGACACGAGTACGCTCATGAAGCTCCCGAATGAATTCCACCTGTTTTCCTGCATCAAAGTCTTCTTGCATGAGAACTCCACCAATGCCTATGTCTGATGCATCACACTCCACTTCGAAGGGCCGGTTGAAATCCGGAAGTGCTAAGACCGGGGCCTGCGTGAGATGCTCCTTTAAGGCGTTGAACGCCTTCTCTTGGGCCTTTTCCCATGTGAATGGGTGATGCTTCTTGGTGATCTCGGTTAGAGGGGCTGCAATGGTGCTGAAATCCCTCACAAACCGACGATAGAAGCTAGCTAATCCAAGGAAGCTCCGAACATGGCCAATTGATGTAGGAGTAGGCCATTCTTGGATCGCTTTGATCTTGCTCTCGTCCACCTTCAATCCATGTGAGCTGACCACAAAATCAAGAAAAGTAACACAATTAGTGCAAAGCTCACATTTCTCCAAATTAGCATAAAGGTGCTCATGACGAAGAGTAGATAGCACTTCTCGTAAGTGTAACTCATGCTCTTCTAGGGATCTACTATACACAAGTATATCATCAAAATAAACCACAACAAATTTCCCTATGAAATGCCTAAGAACATGATTCATAAGACGCATGAAAGTGCTAGGGGCGTTGGTAAGCCCAAAAGGCATAACCAACCACTCATAAAGACCAAACTTGGTCTTAAAGGCTGTTTTCCACTCATCCCCCTCCCTCATACGAATTTGATGGTATCCACTCTTTAGATCAATCTTAGAAAAGGTAGTGGCTCCATGTAACTCGTCTAACATGTCATCTAAGCGGGGTATTGGGTGGCGGTACTTCACCGTGATGTTGTTGATGGCTTGACAATCCACACACATCCTCCACGAACCATCCTTCTTTGGCACTAGAAATACGGGAACAGCACATGGGCTAAGGCTCTCCCTCACATAACCCTTATCCAACAACTCTTGCACTTGGGATTGGATCTCTTGGGTTTCCTTAGGGTTCATCCTATAGGCTGGGCGGTTAGGTAAGGTGGCTCCCGGAACAAGGTCTATTTGGTGCTCAATGCCTCTAATAGGTGGTAGACCGGCTGGAATCTCATTGGGAAACACATCCTTAAACTCTTCAAGTAGCCCCAAAATCCTCTTAGGTAGGGTAGCCTTAAGATCATCACTCAACAAAGCAAGCTCCTTACATAACAACATAAGAGTGGTCTCGGGGTCAAGGTACTCCTTAAGGTCTTGCTTAGAGGCTAGAAGAACTCCCTTAGGTTGGCTCGGCTCAATGGACGATGATGGGTGTGGTGTGGTCTTGGGCTGCGGACACTCAGTTTCCTCCCGCCTTTTCTTCTCCTCCCTTCCCCGTTTCTTCTCATACTCATCGGCAACTTGGGTTGGGGTCATGGGCTTGAGGACAACATTCTTCCCCTTAAACACAAAAGAATGACGATTAGTTAAACCATCATGAATGACCTTCCTATCATATTGCCATGGACGACCCAAAAGAATATGACAAGCTTGCATAGGCACTACATCACATAAAACACTATCCTCATAATGTCCTAGTGTTATGGCAACCTTAACTTGCTTGTTCACTTTCAATTCACCACAATCATTCATCCAATGCAATTTGTAGGGTCTAGGGTGACTTATTGTTGGAAGTTGTAACTTTTGAACCATTTCAATGCTAGCAAGATTACAACAACTTCCTCCATCTATTATCATATTGCACACCTTTTTCTTAATGAGACAACGAGTATGGAACAAGTTTTCTCTTTGGTTATCATCACAAGAAGGCATAGCATGTAAAGCTCTTCTAACAATCAAAGATTCACCATGTTCAAACTCAATCCCATCATCATTATTATCATCACAAGCATGCAAATTCACATCATCATCACACACAACATTATCATCACAATCAGATTCAGATTCATATTGCCCTAAATGATTAATCATGAGAGTTTTCTTGTTAGGACAATCTTTCATCATATGACCTCTTCCTTGACACTTAAAGCACACAATATCTCTAGTTCTAGAAGAGGGGTTAGAGTTACTCCCTTGTGGGGCTGCAGAAACCCCATTAGATGGCCGAAATGATGATGAAGGTGCATTTGTAGGGTAGCCTTTGCGATGACCACCTTGCTCTCCTTGATGATTGAAGTTGACTCCCTTTTCTTTTCCTTGCACCGCTTCCCTCCCATAGGGCTGGTATCCTCGGCTTTGAGTTGGTGCCTTCCATGAGGTAGTAGGGTAGCCATTTGAGGTCCTTCCTCCTTGATTCCTAGCTTTGAGCTTTCTTTCCACTTTGATAGCTAGGTGTAGCAAATCTGTCATGGACTCATAAGGATAGCAATCTACTTCGTTAGCTAGGTAAGGGTTGAGAACTCTTAGATACCTCACCGTTGTGGCTTCATCGTCCTCAACCACATTGGCTCTTACCATTGCCACTTGCATGGCATTGTATGTTTCCTCCGCACTCATGGAGCCTTGCCTCAAATTTTCCAACCTTTGTCTTAGCTCTCGGGTGTGGTGTTGAGGAATGAATCGAGACCTCATCAAGGCCTTCATTTGGTCCCAAGTGACCACGGCTGGATCTAGAACTCGCCTCCTTTCTTTCACAAGAGTATCCCACCAAATTAGTGCATAACCAGTAAATTCAAGGGCTGCAAGTTGTACCTTTTTCTCTTCCGGGAAATTGTGGCAGCTCCAAATTTGCTCAATTTTTGTCTCCCAATCCAAATAAAGGTCGGCATCACACTTCCCTTCAAAAGCTGGAATTTTGACCTGTATTTTGCCTATTCCATCTTGCTCTTGTTCACGAACTCTCCGTTGTTGGTATCCAGGGCCTCGGGGTGGTTCCCAATCCTCCTCTTGCTCCTCAAAGTAGCCATATTGCCTTCTTGGAGGCCTGCGATAATCATGTAAAGGAGGATCATTGTTAGGACCAAAACGTCTACCTTCTCGTGGGGGAACCGGGCCTTGTTGAGGGCCAATTGGCGGGGTTGTGAAGGGTTGCTCCCGCTCTTGGTGGGGCTCGTTTGGCACATGGTGGGGTGGTGTACGTGTCTCCAAAGCCACCATTCGAGCCGTGAGCTGGCCAATGTTGTCCGCCATGGTTTTAAGCATGTTGAACAACTCCGGGGATATTGGCTCAGACCCACTTCCATTAGAATGGTCCGAAGGTGGAGGATCTGCGTTAGACATTCTCAAATACACTAATAAACTTGTTAGGTTAGTGAAAGCAAAAATCAGCCTCACACGTGTTTCACTCCTCTTCGAATGTTGCAACCTAGCTTCAAATTGCCTTGGTAGAGTCAATAATCAACCACAAGATTAGCAAACTTTAAAGAGCACAACGACAACAAGGGCTGATTTAAATACCAAACACGCAGATTCTAGGTGCGGCTAGAGACTCAATGAATAGAATTATGGCTAAACAAACACCCGAAACAATTATGAACGATCGACACAATGAGCTCTTTTTTTACTAAGAATAAGTGTTTTACCAAGTTTTACAAGGTTCAACCCCTTATCTTATTCTCATGTATCAATATCGTGCAATGGCGCTCAAATATGCAAAGGGGGTGCAATTTAGGCTCGAAATTCAGTAGGTAGTGGCTGCAAAGGGTGGATGCAATGTGTTCAATGAATAGGTTTCCAACACAATGAGCAAGCTATCACAATACAAACAAGGTTTGATTTCAACAAGCAAGCACAACAAGCCAAAGTAAGCTTTGCTTTGTTTTTCCAAGCAACAATAAGATGAAATGCAAATGTTATAGTATGAATATAAACTAAAACACTTCAACAACATGCATAAGATGTCACTCTTCTTTCTTTTTTTTTTTCTCTTTTTTTTTTTTTCAGAAAAACCGAATTTGAATTATTATTTTTTTTTGTAATTTCGGTTTTAACAATCTCTCTCCACAAATATGAAAAGGTAACTAATAAAATCTGAAAAGATAACCAAATGTCAATGCTTCTTGGAAAAGCACACAAGAGACAACTTTTTGGAGAAACAATAAAGTGGACAGCTTTTTGGGGAACACAAAGTCTGATTTTTTTTTTTTTAATTTTTGTGGAAGTTCCAAGGACAAGCTTCTTGAGGAAGCTAAAGGAATCAGTTGGGGCTGAGATGGGGGCTGAGATGGGGGCTGTGGTGGTGCACTGGTGGGGCTGTGGTGGTGATAGGGTGGCCGAAAAGGAGAAATTGCATGCACAAGCGCCAATACCACAAAATCAACACAATAGAATAAGATCAAGACATTGAACAAGGAATTTCTTGTAAAACTTACCAAGAGAAAGTGATTCTTGGTTTGATCGTTCTTGTTTCAAACAACGCCAAGTGAACCTATGCTCTGATGCCAATTTGATGCGGGGTTAGCCGCTGTTTTCCCGACCTTCTTGACGTTGTGGACTCGGACTCACAAGAACACAAATAAATGGCACAAGTGAGACAAGAAAACGCAGCAAAGGGGGGGATTAAACCTTGGGAGCAAGGCTGAATCAAGTTAAAGGAGAAAACAGAACAAAATAGAGGAAAATGAAAGGGAAAGATAGGAGGAATCAACCTTGATGAACAACAAGAAGACCCATTGGGACAATGCACCAAGAACCAACTTGAATGACACCAAAACCAACCCTATACAACCTTACACAACCATGGCTGGCCATGGAAGCACAAGGAGGAGGTTCGTGCTCATCTCGGAATCACCAATCTTCGGGAAATTGACAAAACCAAGTACAACCAAACTAGATGCAACACACATGCACACAAGGCATGAAGCTCTCACCTTTGGAGAGTGAAACCAACTAGGTTTTCATTACAAGATTCAAAAGTGTCTTCAAATGAGAGTTTACAAGCCTTAAATAGGAGAGAAAATCAGCCCAAAAGCAAGGGCCCAAAAACACAAGTTCTACTAAACCCAAACAAAGGCCCAAAACTCTAAGTCCAAAACAAGGAAGCAAATGAAGGCTAAGTATGAGTGGTGGCTGAATCACTCTTAGTCGAACCCGAGAATGGTTCAGTTTCAAGCAATGTGATGATGTTATCCTCGGGCTCCTTTGGTAGCACCAACTTCATATGGTGGATGATGAAAGCGTTAAGCTCCTCTCTTATCTTCTTAGCTCGTGACCTTGTGATAGGTCCATGTCCATCTCCGAAACAAGGTGCATTGGGTGGTTCTTGGGATGGTCCTCCATCAATGAGGATGAACAGGAGCTACATAATGAGGAGCTTCATACCACGCATCGGCCTATTGGTATTAAGAAAACAAAGGCAAAAAGATACGAGGAAATGGAGAAGTTCAAGCTAACTAAAAAAATAAATGAGTCTAATCAAGAACTAAAGGCATTATTCGAAAAACGTTTGTTAGAAAGAAATGCATTTTCTGTTATGTACGAGGATCGTGCATCTAGAAAATTAGTTATTCAACGTGAACGCAAGGAGAACAAAATCATGCTTACTAACATTGGCTCGATTATATATCATAAAGGTCGTGAATACTTATGAATGAAGAAGGCTAAAATAATGGAGAAAAGATCTCATCTCTCCCACCCACAAACCACTTACAACATTTGGTACTCCTACTCCATTTCAATTTCCAAAAGGAACTACTACTTATGGAGATCACCAAGCAAGAATGGCTGAATATGGTAGTGTACCTCACTATGGAGCAAACGGTGGATCGAGTTCAAGCGGTATGCAAGGAGCACAACAATTCGATGACTCCATCGGCTATGGCGGATTGGAGGAACAAGACAGAAATGATGATGTCTTCTCAGAATACTAAATATCTTCATTAATGGTTTAATTATATTTTTGTATTGCTTTGTTATTTCTTTCCGTAAGTGTGTGTGGTACTTTTTCCGAGCTTGGAGACCATCTCTTAGAAGGTTTTGAAGAGGCCCTAATCACATTGTGTACTTTTATATATTTATTGTTGTGTTATGAAATAGTATTTCGTGATTATGTATTAAATTAATGTATTCCAATTATATTCAATATTAAGCTCATATGAAAAAGTTTGTTACGATTAATATAATGGTATAAGTTTTATAATTATAAAAAATAAATATAATCAAATTAAAGGCTCAAACTAAATTATCAATAAAATTAATAGGGGGCATATTTGAAAAAAGAACAATAGAGAGAGGTAAACAAGGAATAAAATAACAAAATAATAAACATCGAAATCAATATAGCAACTCCATTCCCAGCTCCATATATAGCACATCACAAAGCGGATGGTAAAAAAAATATTACGGGGAAATGGGATATAGGGTGTGGTGGGAGTGGATGGTAAGGTATAAATGGGGTGCTGGGTTGTTTAAGGAAAATGAAGGGGTGAGACCATCCACATCCCATTGAGTTTATAATCCTATTTATGACCTCTATCCACATACAAATTTTCGTATTCACTCCGTCTATGTGTTTTTTTCACACATCTCACAATATAGCCTCCATCTCATTTATTTTTATTGTGAGTTAGTAAGACCTTATTTTTTCACATATAATTTATTTATAAAATCAAAATCTTATTACAGGTGATTATACATATTTTACTATATACATTCCGATTAAAAAAATCATAAATCGGATATAATATTAATATTTCAAATTAAAATAAAATTTGGAAATAAAAAAAGGAAAAAGAAAGTTTTGGAGGAAGGAGAAAAAAGAAAAGATCAAATAGATTTGACTGGTGGAGAGGTTGACCCACACAATTTGACTCTCAGAGAGGTGGAAATTTGAAGGGGTGGAAAAACTTTTAACATTTTTGACACTCAAAATAAATGGGATGTGAGATGTTTTTTTAGTGAGAGTCTAAAATTCTGACATTTTTCATTTGAGATGTGGATGGTTTGAGGGATTTATACACCGAAAGAGATTGAAAAAAGAGAAAAGATTTTACTTTCCCATCAAATTTTATCAAAATGGGGGTGAAAGCCCTTAACATTGAGCATTTATTTCAATTTATAATTGCTTCGTTTTCTCTTAGAGCAAGTTTATTAGAGGGCTTAAAGACCCTTATAATATCTAAATCATAAAAAAAAGGAAAGGAAAAGAGCAAAGAGATCAATGCTCGGGGTCCGTCTACGTGAGACCTGTATGGCTAGACCCTTAGCATGTACATGAGATCAAATGTGGGGTGGGGGGTTGGCTTTGCCCAGGTGATAGAGCATATGGTTAATTAACCATTTAGAAATTGAAGTTTAAGCATTTTTTAGAATTAAAAAAATTATATTCAAGTGTGAATTAATTTTATATACACATAGACACTCATTTTACATATTTTCTTTTTTTTTTTAAATATATTTTACCAGCAATACTCATATACTATATATTAGGCGTGGCCACGGGTCACGGGTCGACCCGTGACCCGACAGTGAGGGTCCTCGGGTAGGGACGGGGTAGGGTTAGGGTCGGGGGGTTTTAAATCCGCTGACCCGACGGGTCGACCCACCATCCCAAATTTAATTTTTTGAAAAAAAAATATTTTTAATAGTTTGTTTATAATTATTATTATTTTATATATTATTCTTAGAATAATTCATAATATATAAATATATAAATATAAACTAATATGCAATGTGCAATGTGGGACAAAATGAACCCCCATTCTTCTTCTTTTATAGACTTGGAAGTCTTCTTTTCATCCCCTCATTTTCAATATGGGACAAATGCTTCCAACATTGGAAATGAAGATGGAAGTGAAGTTTGAGAAATATATTATCATATTTGTTCCCCTTACATCCCAAATTGAAATTATTGTGGATGAAAGAATTGATATAGAGATATAATCTTCCTACATTTTTAACAATTCATATCAAAGCGATAAAATGTGTTGTGAAGATAAAATCTTCACATATCATTTATTTATTTATTTATTTTAATAGTTAATTTAAAAAAAAAATTAAAAAGTAATGTAACCTGTCGGGTCAACGGGTCGACCCGAACCCGTCAACCCGTGACATTTTCGGGTTAGGGTTCGGGTCGGCCAACCCTGACCCTTGACCCGACGGGTCCGACCCGTGGCCACGCCTACTCTATATGAGTTCAGTACCCGCACCGTGTGTGGTTTTTTACAATTTAAATAAATTTGATATAAATACCCGTTCAGAGAGCTAATTAATTTATATCAACACTTTCGAATTTTTACACAATTAAAATAAAATTACCATTATGTATTATCAAACTTTTATATAATTATTATCAAAATCTTATAAAATTGGGTAAAATCTTTCCAAAATATATCTATGTCTAAAAACTTATGAAAACTATTATCTTAAGATTGATTAAGGTGGAGATAAATTTTTTTGATTGATTACTACTATTAAGATATAAGGATAAGATGTCATATAATATATTCTAAAAATATATCCATATCTAGTCAAATTGGGTCAAATTTTATCTTATGAATATATATAGATATATTGATTAAATAGAGTTAGAATAAAATTTTATCTTATGAATATACTCCATCCGTATCGCAAAACTTGTAGTTTTAGCTTTATGCACACTTATTAATAATACCTATATTTTCTTTACTTTTATAGGATAAAGTACCTAAAAGCACTAATTATTACCTATAAAAAGAGCAATCATTACCTATAAAGATAATAACTATAGTTAAAACAACAAGTTTTTTGATACAAGTTTACTACTCTAAAACTACAAGTTTTGCAATACGGAGGGAGTATTGATCATTAAATCTTATCTTAAATAATAGTATTTAAATTTGGTAAATATCTTCTAAAAATATATCCATATCTAATCAAATTGGGTCAAAATTTATCTTATGTATATATAGATATATTGATTAAATAGAGTTAGAATAAAATTTTATCTTATGCATATATTCGTTAATTATATTGGGTCTAATTTTATCTTATCCATATATAGATATATTGATTTAATACATTTAGAATAAAATTTTATCCAATAATATATCCATATCTAATCAAATTGAGTCTAATTTTATCTTATACATATATTAATTATTTCTTTCAAAACAAATTCAAAAAATGTGATTGGTTCATACAACTATTTTAAGGAGAAGCCAACATGTGTCTCAGCTGACTTCTTCTTTATTATATATAATTGATGATTGGGTTCATATACGATACATATTGGGTTCATTTTTCTCCCGTTTTACACCATCACCTTCTAGACGTCCTGACATTAGTCCTGATAGTGCTCTCACCCAATCTGTCTCGAGGTATGTCGCTCGTGTTGGTTCCGGATATTGATGACTTGTTGGTATCCCTCGCCCCTAAAAAATTCATATCAGTATTGGCATGCTCAGGGCCAAGTACCCGACATACCCGTATGAAAAAGAGTGAGTTGAAAGATGATATCAGTAGACATGTAAAATGACTAAATGAGCATTTTCATACAAAAGAAAATCAATTGTCATACAATGGTGTGGTGTGGGTGTTTGCAGGCTGGGAAGCCAGGAAGGAGAAGACATACCACACATCATGGATTGCCAACAAGATGATGGAGCTGGGATTCACTAGCTTCATAACCATTCCTCAGATATTCGATGACTGCATCACCAGTTTCCAAGAGAAAGGCTTTCTGGATCAGACATGAATAACTTTGTCCATGCTGTAACACCCTCTTTTAAATCCCAAGGGAGTGTTGGAGCGCAAGTGAATCCGTAGACTTTAATGTCTTTACATTCACCTGAGGCTTATAGGGACATGCAATCATGCTCACACAAACAAGACGGTACTTCAAGAAGTTGAATAAAATAATGCAGAAGTCAATTAAATATCATAGTTTAAAATAACCAATCTCAATAACATAGCTGAAAATCCCAAAAACCATAAACTGTAAATAAACTTCAAAATGGCTAAAAACCAGCGTAGCGTTGCAAAAACTTTAAAGGTTTGAAATTGCAGTTTAAAAATCCAGTGATGATAGTCCTCTCTTCAGCTCTCTCCTGCTCCGCTGCTCTCACTAGACATATGGAATATGGTCTGGTGTTTCGTGAGTACGAAGGACACCAACCATCCAATAAATAGGATGGTTAGTGCAATTAAGACTAGCAAATTATAGGGAAAATATTCAGACTTTAACCTTACAGTGACCATAAAACGGTATTTCATAGGTTAAGGGAAAGACACGAATATTTAAAGTGGAAACTGAATAAGAGGGTAGAAATTCACAACATGACCCCTAGATGATCATAATGATCGATTATAAGATAAAAAAAGGAATTATATACCCGAGACAGGTGAGTATAGTAACAAAAGTGATCACCTATTTAATAATCGATAATAATAACAACAATAATCACGACGATGACGGCGACGACGGCGGCGGCGGACAACAACAACAACAACAACAACAACAACAACAACAACAACAACAACAACAACAACTACTACTACTACTACTACTACTACTACTACTACTACTACTACTACTATCGGGCCTTTAAAAAGGACCACGACCTACATCAGATCGTTGTTTTACCTCCCCGCGGAGAATGCATTTCAGGATGGATGCTTCATGAAACCTTGTAAGGCGGTGGCTTAACGAACCACAACCTGCAAGTCAGTCTACTGCAAATTTGTCAATGACCTATGGTCACTCGCATCACATGGTGCACATTTTAACTTATCATACATAAGCATCACATGGTGCATAGTTTAACTTATCATACATAAGCATCACATGGTGCACATTTTAACTTATCATACAAAACCAGTTCATACTAGGTGATCATAAAAACGACGTTAATAAAAAAGTGACAAACATGGATAATTCAAAGGATCTTAATATCACATGCCACTAGATTGCATATTTGCATGAAAGAAACAAGCAGAATATCATGCAATTTAGGAAGAAGAAAATGAGCAATTTTCACTTATCTCGAGTTATAAACAAATAACATAGTTAAAACACATATCACTATAATAATTTAATAAATTTATCATTAATTTATACTCATGCCAATTTATGAATAAGGAGATAAATCACATCAAACAGACGGATATGCAATTTATCGAAATTGGCAAGGAAATTGGCCACATAGCCGCATTTGACACTGAAGAATTAAAAAGGCACGTCAAAAGAATCACAAAACACGCAAAGGGCGTTGAACGAAATCACTTGCCTTAACCTTCGATGATCGATAGACGACAACAAGACGAGATTTTAGCACCTATTGAATTCAACGAAAAAGGAATATTTAATATTGATATTTCATACAATTAACTTTACTTAACTCAATTTGAAATTGAATTAATTCTATAAAGTTAAGAATCCATACCAATATAAGTTCCTCGGGGAGCGGGATCCGACGTGGGTGTTTGAGATTGCTTGGTGTCGCTGAAACGGGCAAGAATCGAATAGTTTAGAAATATTGGCCATCTAAATTAATAAATAATTAAATTAGGGCCAGAAACAAGAATAGAATAAAAATAAGGTAAGTTTATGTAATTTATATAACAGAAATCAAAGCTCTCAATTTGCTCCAATGGAGTCTTCGTACAGAGAAGGAGAACAGAGCGATTGGGACGAGGTTCGGCGCGACGATTGGCGGCGGCGGCTCGAGCGGTAGTGGGCGGTGGCACCGCAGCGGAAATCGAAGGCGGCTCGGCGCGGGCTCGACCTTCTGTTCTCTGGGCAAGGGCGACGATGGGCAGCGGCAACGACAGGGCTCGGCAGTGATGGTGGCCGGAGGCGGCGCTCGGGTAGTGCTGGGTGATGACAACAGGGCGGCAATGGCCCTTCCTCCGGCGGCAGCGAACAGGGCGAACGCAGTGATGGCTTGACCTATCGAGTGTTGAGATTTGTGGAGAAAACCACAATTATTTCAATAATGAAGTACCCTATATACAGGGATACAAAATGATAGAGATAAGATCAAACCTTAACAAATAACTAATAATACTGATATTATCCTAAAATATAAACAATTATTATTATTCTAATATTCCCCCGCAATTGAAGGGTATGTTAAATATAGCTGAAAATTGGAATAAGAAAAAAAACAAAAAACAAACTAAGTCATCGTTGGACCGATGGTGAACATGGGCCAGGATGACAGGAGGTCACGGTTGGCCTGACATCAAGAATCAAGATCGATCTCAATGCTACTGCCAAGTTGGTGTCGCTTGTTGTCGGAGATGCAGGAGGTTGATGGTGGAGTACGTCTTGGTGGTGCGAAAGCTGATCATGCAAGATTGCAGGGAGCGAAGATGCTTCCTAGCAGTGCTGGAAGCCCTTCATCTTTGTGATGTTGGTGGTGCCGACAATATTTGTCTCTCTCCATGGGTTGGACTTCGGAGTTCGGAGCCACGACGATGGAACCACGGGCAAGGAACAATGGGAGCCTGGAAGGTGATGTTGCAAAGGTTGCTAAATACGTCAGTATAAGAGGGTATGGTTGATGGATTGAGAATTTGGGTTTGGTGACAATGGCCATGAGATGACCTTTTTTTGTGTAAAAAAAATGTGCAAAAGGCCGATTGTGGGTTTGGCCAACAACAAAAAAAACAAGCAAAGGTTTTGTGCAAATAGGACCGTAGTTTTGGTTAGGCAAAAACCTAAATTTGGTTGCTGGAAGGCAGTTTTGGATTGGTAGAAGTAAAAGATAGGGTGCCCGTAGGCGGTTTTGTGGTGGCCGAAGCCAAGTTAGAATTGTTAGAATGGCCCGAAGGCAATTTTGTGGTGCCCGTAGGAGGCTTTGTGGTGGCCGAAGCCAAGGGTGTGTTATCCCTAGGCGATTAGAGGGTGGCCAAAGCCTTGCTTGGGATGTTGCTCGAAGGCGGTTATAGGGTGCCCGTATGCAGTTTTGTGGTGGCCTAAGCCATGTTTGAGTTGGGTGGAAGCATTTTGAGTTGGGCGGAAGCATTTTGTGAGGATCGAAGCCGCTAGGCTAAGAGCTCGAATACCATGTTGAGATTGGTGGAGAAAACCACAATTATTTCAATAATGAAGTACCCTATATATAGGGATACAAAGATGATAGAGATAAGATCAACTCTTAACAAATAACTAATATTACTCTTAACTGATATTATCCTAAAATATAAATAATAATTATTATTCTAATACGGCCTTGGCTCGTGGCGCGTCTCCGGCAAAGGCCGCGTTACGCAATGGCTCAGCGGCGAGGGCGATGGTCCGACGGTGATGGTTCAGGGTCGCCGGCGATGGTTGGCTCGGCTGAATTGGCTCACGAGAGTAATGGGAGAGGAACGGGATGGTGAGTTGGTTTTGGGTTGTGGGCTAAGATTTGACGTTTATCTATATTGTTGAAGGTTTAGATAAAATATAGGTTTTGATCGTTTGAGATTAAAAACCAATCAAGAATAGAGATCAAGGGTGGATGACAGAATTTAAGGAAAAGAAATAAAAGAAATGGGTAAAAATGTAGATAGAAGATAGGTATCTCCCTTTAACAGAATAAATATTATTTAATTTAACTTCATAAATTAAATAATATGAGTATTTAGAGGAATATGATATTAAAATTCATAAATTAAATAATATGAGTATTTAGAGGATTTATTCAATTAAATAAACGGAAATTTCGTGGGGTACCCCTGTGGTATTGCAATTTTCGCGAGGTATACAACTCTTTTACATATTTCGCGTTGTGCCCTTAGGGTTTGATTCTTTTCACGTCGTGCCCTTAGGAGTTAAATTTTAACGGATGTAAGGAACTCTGTTATTTTTGAAATTGAAAAAAAGAAAAGAAAAGAAGGAAAGAATGCTCAGAAGAAGAGTGAGCACCGGTGATTTATGGGACAAAGGGGTTAGTGTCGATCGTTCTTATCTTCTCCTCAGTTCGAACAGGTTTAGTGTCGCCGTTTTAGATCCTAAATTGAGATAATTTGGAGGATGAAATCGGAATTTGAAATTGAAATTGAAACTGGATTGGAATTGGAGTTGTTTCTAGAGTTAGGTTGGGAGTGAAAGGGTAGAGATTGAGGTGTTGGTGATTGATGGGAGAAAGGGGTGAGATTGGATAAAAATCGAAAGAGGCATCGGAGAAGCTGCCCCCACCATCACTGACACTGGTAACCAGCATCAATTAAAAAAGAAAGAAAGAAAGAAAGAAAGAAAGAAAGGTAGGAGAACAGAAGAGGGAGCAAGAACGCAAAGAAGAAGGCCATTTGAGGATGTTGGAGCGCTCGTAAGTCTGTCCGGTGCAAAGCGTCACGGGATCTTGCATTGGCTCCAGCAAAATCGGGCTGATGAAAACTGAAGGCACCTCGATTGAACTCAGCTCCTCCATCATCTTCTTCAGATCCAATTTCTCGGCGCCGAAAACCGCCGTTACGTCGCCGCCGCCGAGTATCCCGTCTTTCACGGCGGTGTCCAAATCCAACACTTGGCCGCCTCCCCCCACATCTAGGGGATGATACATTAGCATTTTTTAGGTAGAAAATACGGTAAAGATACAATTTTTGGAGGAATCAGTGGATGTGTGTAATCGGTAACGGCGGTGGATGAAGCGTGTGGAGATGAAAGGAGGGGGAAATGAGGATGTGAAGTGTGGAGACCTCTTTTTTATCAACTAATATCTGTTTTTTCAACCAATCGACTTGGTCAGCGTCGCCATTGTTACTCATCATCGTCGACCCAAAAGAACAAAAGCACAAAACTAACGGAGCATCATCCCTATCTCTTAAATTTAACTGGGAAGGGCGCGAGGCGAAAAGATTCAAAACCTCAGAGGCACCACGCAAAATATGCAAAAGAGTTGTATACCTCACAAAAATTGCAATACCTCAGGGGCACCTCGCGAAATTTCCGTTAAATAAAATAAGAAATAGCTCAAAAATAATTTGGGGTATTTCACATGCCCCCAAACCTCTAATGATCAAATAAATTCCAAATTTCCAAGTTTGTGATGATGATCCGTCACTACTCACTAGTAATAACTTTAGGTTTTGGGATGCTGTTACGATTTCGCGAATCAAGAAAATGTCTTTTGTTTTGGGGTTACAACGTTTGTTAAGCACTGGGGTTGACAAAATAAGTGATCTTTCTTTTGGGACAAAACAACTATATCTATATCTATAATAATAAACAAGATCCCGACCAGGTAATCGATGTCGATAGAAGGGCTTTTATATTCTGGTCTCCTAATCATTTTCTCCTTTTTCCCCCCAAAAAAGTGAAAAAAAGAAGCAAAATGGTAATTGTATTCGATTTACACACTAGTTGGTGATATTTTTTCTATAGGTTGAATCATGTTGTACCTGTTTTTCGACGATGCTATTGTGGTAGTGCTTGACTTGTTTCTCCAACCACTGCATTGGTAGGATTGTCCTTCGTGATTTAGCATTATAACATCTTCTTTTCTTGTTCGACTTACATAGTCACCTATTGGTTGTTGCTAACTTGGTTACACTTCTTTTTCGATTTGATATTAATCCCCCCCCCCCCCCCTCCCTAAAAAAAAATCATAAACCAACTGAAAATTAATATTTTAATCTTTTTCAAACACCATCCTATCAAATCCTATGATACCCCACTAAAGTGTAGACTTATGAGTAGAGAAAACTCTCTGACCTCTCTCTAGGTTTTCTAGAGAGAGGGAAGAGTCAAAATCGTCTTACAAACTCTTTCGTTCACAACCCTTCTATGGCTCAACCCGAATTATCAATTGGCTAATCTCCGCTCTCCGATTCTGGCTGGCTTCGGTCGTCTCCGTTCTGGCAAGCCCCTGAGTTATCCGTGATTCAAACGCCCTTGGCCTTTCTCACTTGGCTTCGTCTTGGGTCTCGTTTTCATCTCTCCTCCTGGGCTATTTTGGTTTCAGCGAGGTCTAATTTGTCCTTCGTCCTGTCAATTGGGTTAGGGCTTCTGGTCTGGTGTGGTTCCTCTTTGCTCTCGCTCGATCCTCTCCCCCGATTCGCTGCTTTGCGGTGTTGTCTGTGTTGGGTTGGGCTGACTTTAGGCGCCTCTCTGCCACCGGGTCTCCACTGTTGGCTAGTGCGCCCTTTTGTCATCAAGTTTCTTGCATTCTGGTTGACTTGGGTCGGTGGCGTGGCTGCCCTCGGTGGTCAGCGATGGTGGCCTCGTCCCGTTGTCTTTCTCTCACCATCATTCTCCCTCCACCCTTGTCGTGTAAGGTTGTCCTGGATCTGTCTCCCTTTCTGTGCAAGGTGAGCTCAAAATGCAATTAAAAAGAAAGTTAGGGAGAAAATATATAATTAAGGAAAATTGTACTGTTCATCTTCTTCGAATGTCTGAGGAGCCATGAACGCCTCCGATTCATGAGAAGAGCCATAATGAAGAATTGGGAGTAGTTGCTGAATCACACCCAATTGCACACCAAAAACATCAATTCATCAATGGGTTTACCTATATTAACACCAATTTAGGGGAAATGTAAAATATTGTTCATCTTCTTCCCCATTTTGTGAAAATATATATTTTTAGGGCTTTTTGAATTTGAAAATTAGATCTCAAATTCGCTCTTGTTTTGTCGAGATTATGCATAAAAATTGGCTTGACTATGGACTAGACCTTGCAACTATCGTTAACTCTCATTCAATTTATTCTTTAGATACTTGATTTTAGGGGATTTTGGGGATTTTTCAGTTTAGGTGGGCGGCTGGACGGATGGAAGTGAAAACAATCCCGTAATTGCCCACATCTCCAACTGGGTTGGTTTCGCTCGGGAGGACCAGGTGATGTCGATTGGTGGAGTATTTTACATCGTCGGCTGAGTGGAGCCGCGGAGAGATGCTTGATTTTTGCGGTTGTCTGCTACTCTACCTTTTTTTTTTATTAGGTAATATTTCGGGTGAGCGAACTCTACCTGATGGTATCCTTTCGGATGAGGTCTAGAAGACCGGGATTGTTATGAATATCAGTACCCCAGGCAGAGTGGCAAAGGTGCGCAACCTTATCTGCCACTCTATTGCCTATCCGAGGTACATGTAGGAAAGATACTCTTTCCAGTTTTGTCAACATAATTTTAATGTCCGACATAATGAGTTCGATCTCCCAAGGACATTTAGCTTTTTTTTGTTGAGGTGGTCAATAATTATGCTGGAATCGCCTTCAATGTAAAGATTATCAATATGTAAATTTAAGACATATTGCACACCAATCTTCAAGGCGAGAGCTTCTGCTTTGAGTGGAGTTTGTATACCAAGATTTTTGTATCCTAGGCTGATAGGGCATCCATCCCAATCACGAATAATAGCTTCTGCTGTACTATTCCTATCTGTAAGGGTGGAACCATCAAAATTTAATTTAAATGTCCCTCTAGGTGGTTTTCGCCACCTAATGTTAGTTTTCCGCTTTTTCTGTCGTCTTCGAAAGCTGGTTTTTGGTTGTATATAAGGTTCCTCATCAAAGCAGTCATCGAAGTGAGATGTCTTGCTCCTGTTTATTTCATGTGTTTTGATGATGTGGAGAGTTGTGTCTTTATCAGGGATGGGAGTCGATCTGAAGATATGTTGATTTCGAGTATCCCAAATAGTCCACCAAGAAAACGCTAACTTTACTTTGGATGAGCTCTTAATGTTGTTGCCAATATAGGCCATAACCGGTTTTATGTCTCTTGATTGATTCAACATGGATGAAATATTTGAGCTGATGTGGTTTGGGAATTGGAAGAGAAAGGTTGATACTGGCATTCCATAAAAAGGTGAGCATCATCTTCCTCTGCGTAATTGCATAAACATCAGGTGGAGGGCATGAAAACCCTTCTTTGTGCCAGTCGAAGAGCCGTCGGAAGACCGTCCTGACAAAGTTTCCATAGGAAGTTTTTAGCCTTTGGTGGAATGTCTATGTTCCAGATCCAGGAGTTGGAATCTGGACACCGGGAGCAAAGACCAATGATTAGTTTGAATGCACTTGAGGTGGTGAACCAACCCTCCCTATCAGGCCACCAGTATAGCCGGTCTTCAAAGGGGGCAGCGGGCAACGGAATATCCGCTATTTCCTTGACAATATTATTTGGTAGCACCTGGCTGAGTTTCTCCATCCACCATCTACCGCCCAGAATATAGTCACTGAAGGATTCCTCTAAATTAGAACTTGGAGGCCATTCACCCCTGTTTTGCAGGGAAAGAGACGAGACCCAATTGTCTGTCCAAAATTTGATCGACTTTCCATTTCCAACTGACCAAATCAGCCCAGTCTTAAATTTTTCAATGCGAGTTATTAATTTGGAACATTGCCAAGATGAATCACCCTTTTTATTATATTCCATCATGTTTGAAGACTGAAGATACTTGTGTTTGATAATGGAAACCCAAACGTTATGTGGTTCAGCTAATATTTTCCACAAAAATTTCATCTGGAAGGCTTTATTCATGTCTTTTGATTTCCGTAGTCCAAGACCACCGTAATCTTTCGGTCTGCATATCTTGTCCCAACTATTAAGGGGACGGTGTTGTAGATCCTTGTTCCAGAAGAACATTCTATTTACTTGATCTAACTCTTTATGTATTGAATTTGGTAACATAAAATTTTACATCGCGTATAGGGGTTTGGCTGCTAGATTTGTGTTAATAAGGGTGGCACGACCTTGCTGAGACAAAGCAATAGCACACCATTTACTTAGTTGCTCTTTTAATTTGCAGATGATGTCTTCAAATGTGGCTTTGGTTACCCTACCATTGATAATATGGCAGCCCAGATATTTTTCAAGGGAGGCGACATGTGAAATATTTAAACAAGTACTAAGCTCTGAGATCTTTGCGTTTGAGATTCCTTTGGTTGCCTGGAAGCTAGATTTTTTATAGTTAACTTTTTGGCCTGAAACTTTACAATATGCATCAATTATTTCTCTAACTTTGTGTCCAGCCTCAGTAGTGCCTTTACTGAAGATAATGATGTCATCAGCAAAGGAAAGGAAAGGAACCCGAGGACCATCCCTGCCAAAGGAAAAGCCAATTTGATTTCTTTCCAAGTTCGATTCTGCTGAGAGACTGCGTGCAAGGATCTCCGCACCAAGGATAAATGAAAAGGGAGAGAGGGGATCCCCTTGATGAATGCCCCGAGAGGGGGAGAACAATTCCGTTGGGCCATTGTTAACGAGCACCTAGAAGGAAACACTCGTAACACATTCCATAATTCAGGATATGAAGATAGGGTGGAAACCAAATTTTTGGAGGACATTTTTGGTGAAATTCCAATCCACTCTATCATATGCTTTTTCCATGTCCAGTTTGATTTCCAACCACCCAACACGACCCTTGCGGGATCTGAACGAGTGGAATTCGTGGGCTATTAGTACATTATCTTGAATGGCTCTATCTGACACAAACGCACCCTGAAGTGGGTGGATTAATTTTCCAATAACAACCTTAATCCTTTCAGTGAGGATTTTTGAAATAATCTTATAAATTGTGGAATATAAGCTAATTGGGCGACAATGGTTGGTAGGAGTTGGGTTATCTATTTTTGGTAGAAGCGAAATGAATGTATGATTGATTTGCTTAAGGATTTTACCAGAGAGGAAAAAACCTTTAACAGCCTTAGGGACAGATGTGCCCACGATATCCCAATATTTTTTTAGAATTCTGCCATTAACCCATCGTGCCCAGGGGACTTATTTTTCCCAAGGTTAAACACTGCAGTTTTTATTTCATTGTTGGAAGGGTGCCGAATAAGGAAATTGTTTTCCTCAACCGAGATCGATGGCTGAATTAGGCTAAGCATTTCGTCTCATATTCTTCCATCGGTTGATTCTTTCTTAAAACGATTTTCAAAGTCCTTTCTTATTTCATTCCTGACACCATCGTCACCAATGATTAAATTGCCATCGACAGAAAGAATGTTACGCATTTGTTTTCGGTGTCTTCTCCCCGAGGCTACTCGGTGGAAATAGAAAGAATTCGTATCTGATAGTTTGAGGTGCTTTGTTTTGGCCCTTTGATTCCAGAATGTCTTCTGGAAAAGGAGGAGCTCTTCCTTTTTCCTAAGAAGGCAATGTTCTTTTCTGTTGGAGCTTTCACATCCCCCCATAGGGGCGGATGACTGGATCCTAAGCAATTCGTTATCTACCTCATGCAGTTGATGGAAAATATTTCCAAAAGTGGATTTATTCCAAATTTTTGCCTTTTGTTTCAGAATTTTTTGTTTGAACATTAATTGAAACATAGCAGAGCCAGGACAAGTAGCTCGCCATGATTGTTTGACGATATTACGGAAGTCTTTTCGTTGAAGCCACGCATTCTCAAATTTAAAAGGAGGGGGGCTTTGAAGGGTATACTATTGTCGAGTGCAATTGAGATATGACAGTGTCTGCTACTCTGCCATGGCTAAAGAGGGAGGAGGAAGACCATGAATAGTATTTTAAATTTCCTCTTAAATTGGTGTTAATTGCATTTTAATCCCAAAATCTATTTTCTGATTGCCACGTCAGCGATATTGACGGAATTTTGGCCGGAAAGATCTTCATATCAAAATTGGTTTATTAGTTGATAGTTTGTATCAATCATGGTGATTTCTAAAGTTTGTATTATTTTTTGTTCACGAACGATAGTTTGTATTGTTTGTATATATATATATATATATATATATATATATATATATATATATATATATTGATACGGGGTTAGCCGCATGATGGCCCGATCTTCGACAATCAAACAAGAAAGACTCAAGACTCTAGAAAGAAACCAAGAAACGAAGCAAGAAAGCAAGACACGACCGATAAGGACTGATTCGAACTATGTAGAACGAGATGAAGACCCCAAGCCTCCGTAGAGGGTAGGAACCAAACACCAACGACTACACAACCCGCCTCTACAACCCTACACAACCAAGCGGACAACTTGGAGGCACAAAGAGGGAACTCGTGGATACTAGGATTACCAAGTCTTGTGAAGTTGATGAACACAAAGCAAACCAAGCTAAATCAATACCAATAGTTGCAATCGATGAGCCATGCTTCGAATCGATTGACTTTACTCTCAATTGTGTTTCACACAAACTGATTTTCATTCATGAATAGACGTCTATTGTTACAATGGAAGATCAGCCGCTTAAATAGAACCCTATGGCTGATTTTTTAATGAAAATAATAAATATAATGGAAATTAAAATAAATCCCTAAATTACCTAAAATAACATAAGTAAAGAAGGTCTCTAAAAATAGTAACAAAGAAAGTTCCAACACTTAGTAATTTCCGTCAAAAAACAGCGACAGCTCCAAGATGTTGATTTTCGGACAAGCTCTAGGTCGAATCTGGAAACACCTTCAAAAGCAAAGCTGTAGATCTCTTCGTCCTCGTTCCAACAAGGTATGACACGCCTCAATCCGATAAATATTGAATCCGTACGACCCATTTTACAGAGACATCAAAAAGCTGTCAATTATTCTGAACGAGCCTAAAACGTATTTGCACCTTTGGATCTTCTCCTATGGTGGAGCCTTCTTCTTCCTCTTGAGGATGACTTCATTCTCATGAGCTTGAATCATAGGTCCATCCCCAAGCATAGATGTGTCCGAAGGTGTCTTGGATGGTCCCGCATCAAACGGTGACTAGTTTGTCGAGCTTGTAGACGTCGTGGAAATGCGACGATGCATGTTGATTCTGTAAAGAGTCCATGTTGAGGTGTCCGCTAGTGATCCCCAAAGTTCTCTGTGTCCGTCTGCAATTTGACTAGTTGGTTTTGTTTCTGCTAACCTGTAGTTTCAGTGTAGGTTGGCTTGTACTTTATTTCTTCTATTTTCTTTCTGTCTTACTTCTTGTCATTTTTTTCTGTCATTTATTTCTTATTGTACATGATAGTTAGTCCATCCATCGGCTTGTCCGGGCTCTCGGTTTCTGTCATTTATTTCTTATTGTATATATATATATATATATATATATATATATATATGGTAAAGGTTCAAATGAAAATGAGGCTTAAGATGAAAATCCTTCTTAAAGTGAAAATAGTCTAATTTGGATGTAAATGGGCCTAATTTAAAGGTAAATGGGCCTAATTAAATGAGTAATGAATGAATGGGCCTAATTTTGGTGTAAATGGACCTAATTTTATTAGTAAATGGGAAAATGGTTAAATGACCCTAATTATGGGGTAAATTTCACACGCCCCCCAAACTTTCCATTCATACGAATATTGCCCTTATTTCAATTATGAAAATTACAGATTTTAGCCCGTAATTTTTATTTGAAATAATATTGTTAGGTGCAACTATAATATTAAAAAATACAACAAGAATGTTACATTACAGTTTTTGTCTTTATTTTAAAAAGGGAAAAAGATGAGATTACAAAATATAAAGTGAACAAATAATACAATAAATGTTATTATTAATAAATGTGCATTTTCATAATGTGTCATACCAAAAATTTTCTTTATGGACCGCTATTTTATGACAGTTTTGTACTTTAATGCAACATGTGCCATTAAAAACCTATTAGCTCAAAAAATGGTATAGTGATGTGCCCATGCACAAAGGTTCGAGTTCAAAATCCCGCATAAGCTATTTATGGTTGCTTTTTTTTTGTGTTCCCATTCATGAATAAGATTATAAAGTGCAATAATAAAATGATAATGTGCACAAATAAGATGATATAGTGATGTGCCCATGCACAAAGGTTCGAGTTCAAAATCCCGCATAAGCTATTTATGGTTGCTTTTTTTTGTGTTCCCATTCATGAATAAGATTATAAAGTGCAATAATAAAATGATAATGTGCACAAATAAGATGATATAATGCATATATAACATTATATTGTGCAAATATAACTTTAAGTTGTGCAAATATAACACTATGTTTTGCAAATGTAACATTATATTGTGCATATCTAATAATATAATGTTACGTTGTGCACATATAATATTATGTTGTGCGAATATAACATTATATTGTGCAAATATAACTTTAAGGTGTGCAAATATAACACTATGTTTTGCAAATGTAACATTATGTTGTGCATATCTAATAATATAATGTTATGTTGTGCACATATAATATAATGTTGTGCGAATATAACAATATATTGTGCAAAATATAACTTCAAGTTGTGCAAATATAACACTATGTTTTGCAAATGTAACATTATGTTGTGCATATCTAATAATACAATTGTGCAAAAGTAAGATAGGATTGTGCAAAAGTAGGATACAATTGTGCATAACTAAGATTATAATGTGCATGATTAACAATTTGCGATTGTTGCGCTCTTGTCTATTCTGTAACCTATGTGGGATTTGAACCCACATCTTTGTGCAAACGCACATTGCTCTACCAATTGAGCTAATAGGCTAAATTATGATTTTCATGCTAAAATAGAAGAACCTAATCGACCTAAAGCATATCGCAACAAAATTCTAAAATCCAATTAGCTCATGATTCACAACCAATTTGGCAATGCTATGAACATGAAATTAGCTCCAAATCAACCCAACATCACAACCATATCATCAATTTCAATCAATTTGGATGTTGGCAAAAAAAACCCAAAATTCTAAAATATATCGCAATAAAATTCTAAAATCCAAGGATCATGATCCATAAACAATTTGACAATGCTATGAACATGAAATTAGCTCCAAATCAACCCAACAACACAACCATATCAACAATTTCAGTCAATTTTGCTTTTGGCAAAAAGCCCCAAATTCTAAAACATATCGCAATATAAAATTCTAAAATTCAATTAGCTCATGATCCATAAACAATTTGACAATGATATGAACATGAAATTAGCTCAAAATAAACCCAAAAACACAACCATATCATCAATTTCAATCAATTTGGCTTTTGGCAAAAAGCCCCAAATTATAAAACATATCGCAATATAAAATTCTAAAATCCAATTAGCTAATGATCTATAAACAATTTGACAATGATATGAACATGAAATTAGCTCAAAATCAACCCAACAACACAACCATATCATCAATTTCAATCAATTTGGCTTTTGGCAAAAAGCCCTAAATTCCGCTCCTAAATCAAACCCTAGGTTTTCAATATCAACCTAAATCATTCAAACAATCTAAATAGTTGTAATAAACAAGTTTAGGGTTAGAAATCATACCAAATTTGAGTGGAAACAAGGAGCAAAATCGGGATTTTCAAGGTATTCCGAGCCAAAAGCACCGATTAGCGCTGTTGGGGAAGATGGGCTCGGTGTAGGCTCGGCTGGGCTCGAACCATGGGGGTTCCGGTCTCGGGGGGTGCGCCTGAGGGAGGGGGTTCGAGCAGGTGGGGGCTGGTGGCCGGAGGTGGCTCGTGGGTGGCGTGGGAGGCCGATGAGAGAAGAAGCGACGTGGGGCTTCGACTGGGCTCGCCTGGGCAGCAGTTGGCTCGAACCAAGCCTAGACAAGGCTCGGGGGGTGCGCCCAGGGGTGGGCTTGAGCGCGGCCAGGCGCTGGTGGCCGGAGGTGGCTCGACGCGGGTGTGGGTGCGGGAGTCCGAGAGCGACCTGCTTGGCTGCTTCTACTGTTGGGACGCGGGTATGTTTTTTTAACCCATTTTCACTTTAAGAGAAATTTTCATCTTAAGCCCCTTTTTCACTTTAACCTCACCTATATATATATATATATATATATATATATATATATATATATATATATATATATATATATATATATATATATATATATATATATATATATATATATATATATATATATATTTATTTATTTATTTATTTATTTATTTATTTATTTATTTATATATTGATGGTATTGAGTATACCCGCTCGATAGAGCTTGAAAAAAATCCCGAAAGGGCTTGACCAAATCTCGAAAGGGCTTGACTAGATTCCGGTAGGCTGGATCTTATTGGCGTTTTTGCACGAGCGGTGTGTGGCTCTGCTTCCGGTGTTTCTAGGTGATCTACTACTTGGTTGGGGGCGTGGAGTCTGGAGTCGGGACTGGCTGGGGTCGAAGTTATGCTCTCAGGGCGACCCCGTATCCGGGAAGGAGTTTATTTGGAGTTCGTCTGCACTGCCCACATGAGATAGAGTCCTGCTGTACCACTGGCCCACGATGCTACTTTTCGATGGCGCTTGGCTTCATTCTTCGTCAGCGTCCTCGGCTCACTGGGAGTTGGTCTGCTTAGATCTTCCTGTTGTAGAGTTTATTTTCGTTTGTTTCACTGCACTTCTTTTATGTATTTTCTTTAGGTGTATTTTCACTATTTTCTATATGTATAGGCGGTTTTCGCATGCCAACTTGTCGGCCTCTCGAGAATCAAAGTTACCTGATCTCGAATCTTTACTTAATCAAAAAAAAAATCCTATGATACATAAAAACTCCATTTCATAGCAGTTTCACGTTTCTGGATATGAAAACTCCGAAACTCCGAAAAAACACCTCAGAAACGTTTCTGACATGTCAGAAATTTTGACCGTTTCGTTGACCAGAAAAGTCAGAAACCTTGACCATTTTCACTTGATCAGAATAGTTTCTGACTTGCCGGGTGGCGTTTCTGCTAGTTTTATAGTTGAAAATAAAATAAAAAATTAAACTCTAAATCATGCTTCTCCTTCCACCCGTCTGAAATTCTCGTTTCCCTCTAGCCTTGCCGCCTCCTTCTCCTCCATTTTTCGTCTTCCCTCCTCTCTCTCTCTCTCTCTCTCTCTCTCTCTCTCTCTCTCTCTCTCTCTCTCTCTCTCTCTCTCTCTCTCTCTCTCTCTCTCTCTCCCCCTCTCTCCTGGTAAACTCTCATTTGCTCAGTGCTCTCTCCCTCTCGACTCTCACTATGTCATCCTTAAATGCAAGTAGCAGTCCTAGCGAAAGTCATAGTGTTTAACAAAGCCAGCAAACCAACTCTACAGCTAACAGAGTCGAAGAGGAGTAAGGACATTTAAAATGCTTGACATATCTGTATTGATTTTTGCTAAGGAGTAAGGCCATTGTTTATTACGGTATTGAACATTTCAATTTGTAGTCTAATGTTGCATTCTATGTGTATGACTTGATTATATGTTTATTGCTCTTATTTAGATCTTTAAATGAATATATAATTCATGTTGCCATTTCCTTGGTGTTTTCGTTTCCTGCAAAATTTGGATTGTTGTTTCCCCGTTTTCGTTTCTGTTTCCCTTCCGGTTTTCGCTTCTATTTTCGTGTAACATAGATCAAATCAATGAGCTCCATGATACTTTGATCATCAGATTTCGCATTCTTGTCGGAAGTGATCCCGAACGTCTGTTGTTCGATTAAGCTCCATGATACCTTACCGAATAGGAAATTCGTTCACAAGTCAAGCGTTTCAAATATATTCGACAATAGGTCAGATAGTAGTTGAAATCCCCACCCAATCCACCTATTACCCACTTTAAATTTCACCTGTCCCATCGGGTCACATCAGGATAAATAATATTATCTTTTTTTTATAACCAACCATTCTATTCAATTAACTTAAATCATCCAACAACAAATTGTTCAAATTCAAAGGAAATTGATCATTAAAACAACAAACAAAAGCTTATGTTGGTCGCAAGCTCGCCATATAGTGCGCCGGTTTATTGGCTTGACGTTTGGTGAAGCTCCACATCACACTATCAAGCCCCTCCACCATGCTTCGGACACGCTCCAAGATGTTACCCAACGCTCCCGTTACCTTCTCCTTAGTCTTCAACTTGCGAATACTATTAGAGCAATCCGACTCAAACACCACATGGGAAATATCTTGCTCGATACAAACCTCAATACCCCAGAGAATAGCTTCATCTTCCACTAACTCAACCTCACATGTCTACTGAACGCCCTTTGCAGCCACAAAACAGGCCACTCCCTGGCCATCTCGTGCTACCATCCCCACGCCGCAACCCCATTGTTTGCTAACCGCCGCATCGCAGTTTACCTTGATGATGCCTTGTGCCGGCCTTCTCCATTTCCCCTCTCCATCCTCCCTATCCTCACCAGGACCCTTAACCTCACTCATAACAGCTGCCAGAAATTTCTCCAATTGTAAAAACGCCTCCTCTACAAGTAGTTTTGATGGACGGTTAATCCCCTCGAAAACAAACTTGTTTCTAGCTATCCATATATCATATAAGAGCACAGCCCACTGTTGCAATAGAGTAGAAGATTTTAGCACCAGTACCCTCTCAAAAAACCCCAGAACATCTCTAGTTCCTTTGCCGCATCTATATAGAATTGGTACATGCTTCCAAACTTGTTTAGCTTCCCTACAATAGAACAAAGCGTGCATACCATCTTCCTGAATCCCACATCTGGCACATTTTGCCCCCACACCCACCCTCCTACTAACCATCTTAACATTCCTTGGCAAGATATTACGACAAGCCCGCTAAACAAAGGATTTTACTCTCGGGTGAACGTTTATCTTCCAAGCCTTCTTCCACAACTTGTTCAACCTGGAATCATCAGATCGGCCTGTACTGCTTCTTGCCCCCCTTCTTCCCATCATGACATGGTACCCCGACTTGACGGAGTACATACTATTTTTTTCGTAGAACCAAAACATCTCATCTTTCACGGTCGGGTCGACTAGTCTCATCTGGTGTACTAATTCAACATCTTCCTCCACAAGCAGCGTTCCCAGCAGGTCTTCCCTCCATCTCTGCATAGACCAATCAAAATGATAAATCACACATAACTCTTCTTGACTTCCACTCGGATTGCCTAGCACCTTAAATCCAATAGGCCTCGGTAGCCATCTATCTCTCCACATATAAACATCAATCCCATTACCAATGCTCCACACTAACCCTTCCTCCAGAACCTCCCTACCCTTCAATAAACTTCTCCATACATAGCTCGGTGTCGATCCTAGATCCGCTTCTAGGAAGGATGAATGCCGGTATTACTTCACCTTTAGCATTCTTGCCAGCAGGGAGTCTTGTTCGTGCACTAACTTCCAACCTTGCTTCGCTAACATGGCGAGATTGAAGAGCTCCAAATCTCGAAAGCCCATGCCCCCTCTCTCCTTTGACACACATAGGTTCTTCTAACTCATCCAGTGTACCTTCCTCCTATCTTTACTTTCTCCCAACCAAAAATTACACGTGAGGTGTTCATTTTCTCTTCATATCCCCGACGGAATATGAAAACATGACATGGTATATAATGGGATCGACTGAGCAACAACTTTTAGCAAAACTTCCTTACCTCCCCGTGACAGAGTTCTCTCCTTCCACCCTTTCAATTTCTTCCAGACCCTCTCCTTTACCTGATTAAAGATAGCCTTCTTGGACCTACCCAACATGGTCGGGAGCCCCAAGTACTTCTCGTGCTTATCAACCTCTCTGATGCTAAGCACCTGTTGGATTTCGACTCTCCGAGACTCAGCCACATTTCTACTGAACGATAACTCGGACTTCGCAAAGTTCACTTGTTGGCCTGATGCTTCTCCATATTCATGGAGGATTTTGACGATCTCATTTCTCTGTTGACAAGTCGCCTTTGCGAACAAAACAGTATCATCCGCGAAATGAATCAAATGACAAGTGAGAGTATATAATGGGATCGACTGAGCAACAACTTTTAGCAAAACTTCCTTACCTCCCCGTGACAAAGTTCTCTCCTTCCACCCTTTCATTTTCTTCCAGACCCTCTCCTTCACCTGATTAAAGATAGCCTTCTTAGACCTACCCAACATCGTTGGGAGCCCCAAGTACTTCTCGTGCTTATCAACCTCTCTGATGCTAAGTACCTGTTGGATTTCGGCTCTCCGAGACACAGCCACATTTCTACTAAACGATAGCTCGGACTTCGCAAAGTTCACTTGTTGGCCCGATGCTTCTCCATATTCATGGAGGATTTTTTACGATCTCATTGCTCTGTTGACAAGTCGCCTTTGCGAACAAAACACTATCATCTGCCAAATGAATCAAATGACAAGTGAGAAATAAGAATCCGACCCGACTTATCACCTACTCATCCATAAATCATTTATAACCGAATTTTATCGAATTTTTCTTGTTTTGTTAGGTTGGGTAAAGCGCATAGCCGGATACCCATCGAATATATGTGAAATTGACGTCAACAGTTTCAAACAATAAACAAATATTTTGATAATAGAGAGAGTAGAGAGGAGAAGTAGAGAATGAATTGATGTGTTATTGGAGGTCTTCAGGACCCTTTATATAGGAGTTTACATAGGAAACTAGGGTTACTAGTGTTTATCCATACCTAATATAATAATAAAAGATAATCTCATAACACTCCCCCTTGGATAAACATCTTTACAAACTGCCTCATTGAAAACCTTATCTTGGAAAAACCCAGTGGGACCAAAAACCAAGATTAAGGAAAAAAGAGTGCAGTCCTTATTCTCCCCCTCAACTTAGCTTACATCCTTCAAGCGCCGCATACCAATGTTGTAGTAGGTAAGGCCTTGATCTGGGCGATGCAAGCTACATTATCTTTGTATATCACCGTTGGCTTTTGTACACTTGATTCCAATCCACATGATGCTTGGACATGGTGTATGAATGATCTGAGCCATACACATTCTCTTCCGGTTTCATATAATGCGATAAGCTCTGCATGGTTTGATGATGTAGCAACCAGAGTCTGCTTTGTTGAACGCCATAAAATAGTCGTTCCACCATACATGAACACATACCCTGTTTGAGTAAAACCTTGTGCAACTAGTCTGGCTTTGTATCTTACGACTTCATTTTTCTCATTTCTCTTTCGTACGAACACCCACTTATAGCCGACTGGTTTTACACCTTCGGGTGTTGGAGCTATTGATCCAAATACACCACGTTTGTTTAGAGAGTCTAGCTCTGCCTAGATTGCTTCTTTCCAGCTCTCCCAATCATTTCGATGTTGACATTCTTCCATTGTTTGGGGATCATTATCATCCTCATACATGACTTCTAATGCAACCGCGTATGCAAATATATCATTTAGGACCACATCATTTTGATGCCATACTAACCCAGTGTTTGCATAATTGATAGACATTTCAACATTATCCTCAATGTGATTGTCATTATCTTTAAAGTCCTTAGATAAGTTCTCTTCGGGAGTTTTATCTTCATGGATGTTATTAGTCAACATTTCAATTTCTGCTTGATTTAGGATTGATTCTTTCCTCTTCCGGGGAATAGCATCTTTAGAGCCTAGTGGTCTCCCACGCTTCCGGCGTATCTGAGAGTCACTAGCTATTTGTTGGTTAGGAGTTACTGTAGGAATCTCCAAACGAGCTGGAGCATTTTCAGCTGGTATATGTGACTTGGTCACTCTCTTGGCATCTGTGAGCGCATCTGGTAATCTATTTGCTATGTTTTGCAAATGTATGATCCGTCGAACTTCAAGTTCGTTTTCATTTGTTCTCGGATCCAAGTGAGATAATGATGGTGTGTTCCATTCAATCTCCCATTTGATTATCTCTTTTCCTTCTCCCCCTAGAATTGGAAATTTTGATTTATCAAAATGACAATCTAAATACCGAGCTACAAATGAATCACCTGTCATAGGCTCTAGGTACTTAATGATCGATGGGGACTCAAACTCCACATATATTCCCAATCTTCTTTGTGGTCCCATTTTTGTTCGTTGTGGGGGAGAGATAGGGACATACACCGCGCATCCAAAAATCTTCAAGTAGGAAAGATTTGGGTCTCTTCCGGAGATAAGTTGCAATGGGGAGAATTGGTTATAAGCAGTTGGTCTTAGGCGAATTAAAGCCTCGGCATGCAAAATTTCATATCCCCAAGCCGAGGGAGGTAACTTGGACCTCATTAGCATCGGCCTTGCTATCATTTGTAACCGCTTAATTAACGACTCTGCCATGTCGTTCTGTGTATGTTGGTGAGCTACCGGATGCTCAACCACAATGCCAATCGATTGGCAATTGGCAGTAGTCATAAAATGACTTTGAAGTGAATTCTCCCGCATTATCTAACCTGATTCTTTTTATAGAGTAATCAGGAAAATGGGCCCTTAATTTGATAATTTGGGCTAAAAAGTCTTGCAAATGCAACATTCCGTGTTGATAGCAAGCTTACATGGGACCATCTTGTTGATGCGTCAATCAACACCATAAAATATCGAAATGGTCCACAAGGCGGTGTAATAGGTCCACATATGTCGCCTTGAATTCGGTCAAGGAACATTGGAGATTCTGCGTTCACCTTTGTTGTTGACGGACTTGTTATGAATTTGCCAAGTGAACAAGCCGTGCATGTCAAGTCACCCTTTGATAGGATCTTCAGGTCCTTAAGTGGGTGTCCGTGTGAATTTGCAATGATCCTGCGCATCATTGTTTCACCTGGGTGACCGAGTCTATCATGCCACAAAGAAAATTTGGCGTTGTTAGCTAACTTCTGGTTAGAAACATTATATGATTCAATGGGGCAAATTATTGTGCCATATAAACCAGATGTATGCATTCTCATCTTTTCTAAGACTTGCTTCTGGCCAGTCTGATGAGACAAAAAACACAAGTATTCGATTCCATGTTCATTGCTGGTTTCTATATGATAACCATTTTCTCGAATATCTTTGAAACTTAATAAATTTCTCTGTGATTTGCTTGAGTATAGAGCATTCTTGATTTGTATCATTGTTCCTTTAGGTAACAAGATAGAGGCTCTTCCTGAGCCTTCTATGAGGTTGCTCGTTCCAGAGATAGTATTCACACTGGTTTTTGTCATTTGCAGGCTTGAGAAAAACTTCGGGTTTTTCAAAATAGTGTGAGTAGTGGCACTGTCAATGAGGCATAGTTCTCCACCCTTGAAGATTCCATTTGATTGAGCCATTCTATATAAAGACAAACAAGCATATATAAATAAGACAATACCAAATATAATAAATAAGCATGCAAAAGTTCAACGACCTAACCAAACAACCAAAAACAGTCCGTAATAGTTCAAAAAACCTAGCAAAACAAGCAAACCCAATACGAAAATAGTTCAAAACAATCCTGAAAGAAATTGAATGCTAAACTGAAAAAGATATAAATTCAATTGATGAAATAATCGTCATCTCCCTGAAGATCAAGCGCATTTGAGTTAACGTCGGGCAAAAAATTGCCATCTTCACTTTGCTGTAAGAAATAAGTGACATCGAGATGAGTATTCTGAAGTCCCTCGAAGAAATCAGCATCGTCAAAGTTTGTCTCTGCTCCTTTTTCCTTGGCCTTCAAGGAGTTTTGATATAATGTCACGAGATGGTTGGGCGTACGACAGGTACGAGACCAATGGCCAGGGGCTCCACATCTATGGCATGGACTATCTCCTTTCGGTGCAACTTTCTCTTGCTTCTTGGGTTTGTTCCCGACATTCTTCTGGATATCAGGATTGACCCATGTACGGTGGTTTCCTTGTTCTTGTCCATGACGACCATGACCATGACCACGCCCACGACCGCGACCTCGCCCACGACCTCGACCTCGGCCACCACCTCTTCTGGAGGAGGTAGCATTTGCTTCAGGCATTTGAGATTTGTCAGGAGGTGGTGCTGAACCAGTGGGTCGGATCTGGTGGTTATTCATGAGCAGCTGATTGTTCTCTTCAGCTAAAAGTAAGCAAGATATGAGTGCTGGATAAGTCTTGTACCCTTTCTCCCTGTACTGCTGCTGGAGTACCAAGTTAGTTGCATGAAAAGTGGAGTATGTTTTCTCTAGCATTTGATCATCAGTTATAGTTTCTCCACAAAGTTCCAATGTGGAAGTAATTCGATACATTGCAGAGTTGTAATCAAAGACACTCTTGAAATCCTGAAGTCTCAATTGAGACCATTCATACCTCGCCTTGGGTAGAATTACCATTTTCTGATGATTGAAGCGATCCTTCAAACTCTTCCAAAGCTCGGAGGGATCCTTCACAATCTAGTATTGAGCTTTCAGGCTCTCATGAAGATGGTGACGGAGCATGATCATCGCCTTGGCCTTATCCTGCGGGGATGAGTCCGATTTTTCAATGATCGTATTTTTCAAATTCTGGCTATCCAGGTGGAGTTCCGCCTCTAACACCCATGTTAGATAGTTTCTTCCGGAAACATCAAGTGCGATAAACTCCAATCTTGTGAGATTCAACATCTATAATAAAAAAAATAAAATATAATTACAAGATGCAGGTATGAATGTCGTATATATGTACGTGTATGATTCCATCCAAAAATATATGTATATGCCGCAGTAAATAAATATATATGCCAAGTTTTTTTTTTAAAAAAAAGCAGTCGAATACCGTAAAATATTGCAAAGTTA
The DNA here is from genome assembly GCA_963922045.1 of Persicaria maculosa. Lineage (NCBI taxonomy): Eukaryota > Viridiplantae > Streptophyta > Magnoliopsida > Caryophyllales > Polygonaceae > Persicaria > Persicaria maculosa. The sequence goes on from OY998258.1 coordinate 21,039,723, forward strand.
ACGTGTTTTGATTGTATGTAAGCTAATGCCGTACGTAATCATATATAATTGTTAGTTTAGATTGATCTGATTTTATTTATTTTTTAATTAATTGCCGAGTTACGAAGTGAAAAAAAAAAATAGCATCCACTTCAGGGGATACGGTAGATTAATCAACACTTCAGGGATTGAAAAATTAGTTTATATCCACTTCAGGGGATACAGAAATTTTGATTGATTCAACACTTCGAAAATTTTGATTAATTCAACACTTCAGAGTCGAAATTAGTTTATATCCACTTCAGGGGACATGAAAATTTTGATTAATTCAACACTTTAGGGTCGAAAATAGTTTATATCCACTTCAGGGGATATGAAATTTTTGATTAATTCAACACTTCAGGGTCGAAATTAGTTTATATCCACTTCAGGGGACATGAAAATTTTGATTAATTCAACACTTCATGGTCGAAAGTAGTTTATATCCACTTCAGGGGATATGAAAATTTTGATTAATTCAACACTTCAGGGTCGAAAGTAGTTTATATCCACTTCAGGGGATATGAAAATTTTGATTAATTCAACACTTCAGGGTCGAAATTGGTTTATATCCACTTCAGGGGATAACGAAAAATAAATAAAACAACGAAACGAATAAGTGTATAAAAAGATATATGCTACCGAAGCCATCATCATACATGTATGGGGAACATGTTGAATCAACTAGGTAGGTTAGAAGGGTTTAGAAGAAGAGAAGGGATCGAGATCGATTCGATCTTTATTATACCTTTTTCATCCTTTGAGCAACTCGTGTTGATAACGTTTGATAATAGAGAGAGTAGAGAGGAGAAGTAGAGAATGAATTGATGTGTTATTGGGGGTCTTCAGGACCCTTTATATAAGAGTTTACATAGGAAACTAGAGTTTACTAGTGTTTATCCATACCTAATATAATAATAAAAGATAATCTCATAACAAATACTCCCTCCGTTCCACAATACATGGCCTTATAGTTTTGGACACGCTTTTTAATGAGCGAAAAACTCTATGAAATATTATTTTTTAATTATTATTTTTATATAATTTGATACTTATTACTAATAAGTATCAACTTATATAAAAAAATTAATTAAAAAAATAATATTTTATAGAGTTTTTCGCTCATTAAAAATCGTGTCCAAAACTAAAAGGACGTGTATTATGGAACGGAGGGAGTATCAAATATTTTACAACCACCACAAGAAAAAAAAAAGTACCACAAACACTCTCACACCCCACTTTTATCCAGCATTTCAAACAATAAACAAGGAGTACTTTACAACCACCACGAAAAAAATGACGAATTTGCATAACTATACCAACATAAATCCCAATTCGCATAAATATACCAATTACTTTGTGGCTGCTTCCTCTGGCCATTCCATGTTGTGTGATTAGTAGCCAAATTTTCAGGATAGCTTTCCAAATCAGCCGGCCAGTTGGTATATTGAATGTCAATAACTCGAAAAAATAAAACTGTACAACAAACACCATAATCGTAATGGTAATGTACAATGAAGAGAGATTATGAGAGTAGATAGAGGACAGTCATAATCTGTTGTTCAGAATTAGGAGTATTACAAGTTTGTGGATTCAGATACCCAGAAATGATCGGGTCTGCGAGTCCCAGTAGTCCTTAGCCAGTTGAAGCCTGTCAAGTCGTTCTGATTGAAATCGCTCCTCCCAGTACTCCGGGCAACTGAAGCATAAAAGATCAAACCCAACTATCAGCAAATATAGTTGTGTTTCATCTAGTTATCTACAAATCAAAGGACTTGCCTTCTACGCAGTAGCTTGTTAAGCTCAGTCAAATGAACAGCCCCTTCATATACAGCACCCTATCACCAATACGGGAGCGTTACTAAGAAGCAACTCGGCTATTTTATTATCATAGTACAAAATACGGAGTAAATATAGATCAATCACCTAAAACCAACCCTCAACTTGAAAATATCCCACCCATCATCAAATGAAACCTATAATGGTCCACAATTTGCAGTACTCAAAACGCTACAGTTAGATTAGAATGAAACATACCTCACGGCACATGGGGCAATTCTTATCAGGACTCGCTGCCTTGAGTCCATCCACAATAGGCACAGAGGCTGCTGAGCAAGCACAAATGTAGCAGAAGATATGCCCACAGGTAAGAGCAAATGCATCATAAACTGTGTCCTGATAGCGTAATGGAAGGATAAGATTAAGGTACTGACTCATTTTTTGTGGAACATAAAGCATTGTTATTGTAAGAGGACAAGAAGAAGCTTCTGTCTGTGATCTAGATTGAAACAGTGAAAAGTGACAGAGATGATAAGAGTACAACAGAAAACATGAAAATCAGGAAAAATGGGCTCAAGAAATCAACTTTTAACTCTTCTCTACGAATCAGAAAAATGTGTTCAACTGTTCATTCTCTCCTCTTTCCCATCTGACAGACTTATATAGGGCAAGGGAATACAAATATAAGACCCTGGTCCTGAAAAAGAATCAAAATCAAGCCTCCATTATTTCTGAAAGGACGGAAGCAAACTCAAGGTGCTTTGTATCGCTTTATTCAGGGTGATAGTCAAACATTTGAAGCGGTTTATCATTTGAAGCGGGGTGATAGTCAAACATACATAGGAGGTTTGAGCATATTCCTTGAACAAAAAGGCATCTATTATTTCTGACCAAATAATAGCATCTATTAGTTCAAGTAAGACAGCTACTCTTCTTCAAATCAGGTCAAAGACGTACAATTACTTCTCCCGACCTCCCCCTTCCCCTGAGACCTTATCCTTTCAAATTGATATTCTATTTAGAACAATGATCCCTGATTCATATTAAAATAGGGAAGCTAAGAATATTCCATCAATATCCTGGAATCTTAGACAAGGAGGATTTCGGCTGTACATTCATTGCGTAAAATAACTTCTTGACCAAGGGAAAAATAATTCTTTCTTTTTTCTTGATTCCCATGACGTATGATCCTCGGAAGTTCCGTTGAAATCATTGAGAAAAAATACCTTTCTTCTTCAGAAGTTTCCATAAAACATAACACATGCAGTGACTGCAGTCAATGGATGGTGGGGATTCCATAATATACATGCAGCCAATGCAGAAGAGCAAACTGAATAGTGATGAAGCCACAGCTAGGAGTAAGGGCTTACCAAGCAAATGGGGCACTTGAGGTCCACATGAACCTTTAAAGAATCGAAAATTTCACAGGTCAGAGCTGGTTTGCCATCGGAAAAAGAGAGGGAGCAACCCTGGAACAGCACGGCTCCCATCCCTTTCTTTGCGCTTTCTTCCCTTAGATTGATGTAACAAGCCATAAGCTCACAGAGCCACGGGGATTGAAGGATTTCAATGTTCATACGTTGGGCCTCAGATTTGAATGCCAGACCTCGGTTAGAGTAGTGAATCTGCAGTCAGTATAAGAACCAAACCAGGGAAAAAACAAAATTAGAGCGTGCAAATCAAGAACTGGCTTTATAATAATAATGCCTAAACAGATGACATGATTAATATACCTTGTCATACTTCTTTAAAATCTTTCTCATAGCTGTTGCATTGATCATTGCATATGTGACGAGGTCCTGGCTCTCTTGAATCAAAGAAGAGTGGTCCTTCTTTTTCTTACCTTTGAGAAATAGGAAGCATTTCGCAAGTCCCGTAGCCAAGTGGATGTGAACAAGTTCTTGTGCGCGGCCATTGAAGCAAGCAACCACTGCTGACATTTCCCTTAGAAGGGAAGGGAAGAATGTCTCATCGCACACTGAACGGTAGCATATTCTTCACTGTTAGTTACCAATAACCAAGGGATAACAACGAGTATAAGAAAGCACACACAAAAACACAAAACCTGAGGGAACAAAATATACCAATGAATTTTTTCATATCAATTCCCAACCCCTGAAATCTGAATTATCACTGAAATTTGTTCCCAAAACATCCAATACCGTTTATAAACTGATGTTCCACCCATTTTAGGAGGTACATTAAGCCAAGTTTTTCAATGAGAGCAATTCAGAATAGATAAGTCAAGCAGCACAATTAAGCCAAGTTGTGGTCAATGATTCATCAGTTGACGAAAACCCGTTAATCTCGATTTTGGAGGGTACCGAACCAAACATAGAACCATCTAAAACAAGGATTACAGCCCTAACAATTCTCATACTAAATGATGAAAAATAAAAGAGCGGACCTGGACAGTGGTGGGCGCAATTTGAAGCAGTGTTATCATCAACGGTATGGGACTGATGGTCACAACGACAGTTCTTGAGAACCTTCTTGAGGGCTTTGAACTCCAGGCCAGGTAGATCCCCCTCATGTTTCCCTTGCATGAACAGTATGAACTCCTTGTATTCTTTGAAGAACTTCATCTCTCTCTGCCAAATAAAATCCCTAGTTTCACGAATTCATTTGTTTCCTTCCAGACCGAAATTAAATTATAAGAGGTATTCGTCCTGCTATAACCTGAAACAGGAAACTGGGTCAGAAGATTCAGCTAAGGATTTTCATTCGTCTGGGTTTCGATCTTTAATAGAAAATTAGGGGGGCAGCTGATTCTCCCACTTGCCGAATTCGGTGGATCTGTCTAACTTCTGAATATGTCATTGTTATCGTTATCGCTATCGTTAGGGGAAGATTTCAACCCTCAACACAATCTACAATGTACCGTACGTACAAACCCATTGGCCAGTGGGGCTTCTTCTTATTCCAATTCCAAGCGTTAGAGTATCTTTGGTACTCCACAACATGTTTTTTGCTATTTTTCTCGCATCCACCTCATTTTAACATTTGGTACTCCACAACCATGATACTTGACATGAGTATTTTAATTCACTTTTTACATCAAAATTGTTTTTTGTAATTTTTTTTGGAAGTAAAAATCAAATGAGATCCACTATTAATTTTTGATTGGGTAATATTCTACTCCCTCCGTCCTAAAATACATGACCTTTTAGCCTTTAGCACAAGTTTTAATAAAACACTTTACTTTTAAAAAAAATCATCATTACACTAACTTTTTCATAAATTTTATTATTTTTTAACATCCACTACATATTTTAACCAATCAAATTATTTTAAAAAGTCAACAACACACAAACCAATACAAATCATTACAACTTACTATCTAGAAAACATAAAAGTCCATCTATTGTTGGACAAAATTTTACCTCTAAAAACCCACGTATTATTGGACGGAGGGAGTATGATATTGTGTAACTGTGTAAGAATGAGTATCATACACATGATACTTGAGCTTACTTTTCTTTATGGGTTCTTTCAAAAATCTTACTTTTTCTTACATTTCCTTTTTCCTTAATTGTTATGGTACTTGGAGTACCACAATTAAAGATGCTCTTAGATTTGCAGGTCCATTGTTGCGTTGCGTTGCGTGTGCTTCCAGGTTTTCCCTCCAGTGGGGCCCAGCCCAAAAGCTCTCTCTCTTGTGGATTCTTTTATCGGATTTTCCGCGAGGTGACCCTGTGGTATAATATAACTTAATTCGGGTGGTAAACAAGAGTTTCATGTTTTTTATCGGGTAACCCTGAAGTTTCAAAAGTTTTTGTCTCGCGCCAAAACCTTGTGTTTTGGTTGGAAAATGCGTGTTTTAATTTCTATAGGGTGATATTATGTAATATTGAAAAACTATTGGGTTTTTTTAAGTAATAAGTAACATTTTCTTCCAAGTATTGGAACATCGACAAGCACAGAGGTGATTGGTGCGAAGGGCGATTTCCGGAGAAGAAGAGGCAAAGAAGAAGGAGGAGGTGCGAATACGGCGACGGTGGGAGGTGGCGATGGATCTAGACAGCGGTAGTGGCTCCGGGCGTGGTGGCGGCGGACGATAAAGGTTAAGGGTGATTCTGAGCGAAGATAAGGAGGTGCGACTCAATCTTTCCATTGTATGTTCCAAATATTCCCATCAGTGTTCTAAAAATCGCGCATAGGCGCCGCCTGGGCGCCGTCTAGGCGCTAGACGGGATTGGACCTAGGAATTTTTTAGCCTAGGCGGTCCTCTAGGCGGAAATCCGCCTAGACCTCGCCTAGTCCCGCCTAGACCTCACCTTGACCCGTCTAGGCACTGCCTAGGCGTCGCCTAGTCACTGCCTAGACCTCTCCTAGTCCCGCCTAGGCGTCGCCTAGTCACGCCTACTCCAACGATTATTCAATTTTAGCTTGTAAGTATGTGATTATTTGACTTAGGGTTTTTTTATCCCCCAAGTCAAAATGCATTTGCTCTTGAGTCGAACCTATAATTTTGGATTTTAGGAGGTTTAGAGTTGTTAGTCAGATGTGTAGTTTTGCATTTATTTACTTAAGTGTGAGTTAAGCACCGGAAATTTGGGTTTAAGAGTGATATTATGGATTATTATTACATTATATGAATTATTGAAACGTATTATTTGTTAAAATATAAGAAATTAATGAAGTTTTCTCTAAGTCTGCCTAGGCTCCGCCTAGGCACCCGCTTAGCCGCCTAGGCGTTAGGCGGTACACTACCGCCTAGCGGCCGCCTAGCGCCTTTTAAAACATTGATTCCCATCTCCTGCTTGATTTTCGTTAGATTTGTGGATTTCGATATGCTAATGCAAGATTTTCCACATATCTCATGTCTAGGTTTGTGAAAATTTAGGGGTTAGGGTTTCGAACCTAGTGTAAAATGTAGCATCCATGGTTAACCCTATAGTTGAGCATGATATGCTGATGCAATCTGTTCGTGTTAATCATATCTCAAGTCCCATGGTGGAAAATATATGAGGTGAAACTTTTTTTCTTTTCTTTGTTCTAAAGCGTGTCAACCAAATCATACAACTGAAGTTGATTGAAGTATATAGATAAAGTAGGTTGTCTGTTGTTGCATCATTCATGAACAAGATTCAAGATTGATTTTCTTAAGAGACTTGATCACTAGAAGTCTTGTTTGTTGTTAGACATTTATACTGACATCCAAATAGAGATACTATGCGAACATGAAGAAATTGTGCTTAATATGTTTTAGAAAATTGTAAGCCTATTAGCTCAAGTGGTAGAGCGATGTGTGCACGCACATGATGCGGGTTCAAATCCCTCATAAGCTAATCTCCAATTAAATTACGCTTCACCATAATTTCATACTGAATTTATTTGTGTCCCTTTGTCTTGTGATATGCGTTGTTCACCTTCTCTAGATCATTTCGATTATACTTTGCATATTTGTAGTAGTTTTGTGATATTTTTAAGAGTGGTTGAGTAATTGCATCAATTACTTCATCATAACTACACATAACATCTAATCCCGTTGATATACAACCTATGCGGGATTTGAACCCGCATCTATGTGCCTAAGCACATTGCTCTACCATTTGAGCTAATAGGCTTAAAAGTACATAAACTTTTTATTGTGCACACCAAAATCGATATTGATGAGTTTGTATCAAGGCAACTATATTGATGAGTTTTACTTTGACTATAAACATTTCCCCGATGCTGTAATACAGACACTCAGTATATATGGCCAAAAATAAAAGCTAAATTGTTAGGCAACTAATACCATTCAACTAGTATAAACTATAAAGTGTTGATTCTCACAAAGAAAGACAAGATGGAGTTGAAACTCATCTGATTCCATGAAAATATGTGAGCAGGTCATATCTCCTCAAACATACTAATGAAATAACCTTTCAGTAAACTAATCAATGCAATCACATAACACCTACTAACAAAATAGGATATCTGTTTTTTTTTACTGATATTCCATTCAAAGATAATCCTAACAAAATGCTTAAAAGCCTATTTATCGGGTATATTAATCCAAAAAATAAATAGAAAAGACAACACCATCATATATAAATGGGAAAGAGATTTGAGGCAATCTGTTAGCAAATCATTTAGATGAGAAAAGAAAAGACAGGCTAAAATAGATCATAAATGAAAAGCATATCACATAAGTTAAATGAAAGGCAATAATAGTGCTCTCAACGCAATCATTTTTTGCAGCTTCGATAGCGAGAAACCAAGTGCAAGTTGAATGCTTAGATCTAAAGCTCCCCTCTTGTTTTCCATTACCACTGTTGAAATAAACCCTGAAGACTAAAGGTTGAATGCTAATAGCTAATTAAAGATCCCTAATTGCATACACATAAGTGAATGAATGAAGCAAAAGCTAAAATGTGCAAAGTGTCACAGGTTTTATCGGGTACTTTCTATAGCACTCGGATAATGCACAACAAAAAACCCATCCATTATAACTTATTGCATCAATGTCTGCTACTTTGCAACATTCCATATTTCCATATATGTGGTCACTAGTTAAGATTTGACTTATGCATTACCAGGCAATGTGGCATGAAAAACCCCCTAAACCAAAAAACCCCCAAAATTTCGGATCCCAAAACCCTAAAATTTATGATTCGAAATCGGAAATTTCAAGCCATGATTTGAGTTGGATTTCATACCTAGATCACTAATCCCACTCAATGAGAAGTAATTTGATAGATGTGATTTTGAAATTTAGGGAAAACCTACCCAAAATTTTCGAAAGAAGAACACACACCTTAGCCCGGAGTTACCAGCTGTCTGCGCCGCTGCCGGTCCCCGCCCCTCAGGAGTTACCAGTTTCCCGTCGGTCTGCCCTCCCTCTGCAATCGCTCGTCTCCCTCCTGTATCGCGAGTTGTTGTTCTCTCATGTTTGATGAATCGCTCAAGAATGGTTCAAATTGTTTGTTTTTATGAAATACCTCCACAAAAATTATTAATATTACAATAGTCACCCTCCTATAAATTTAAAACACAATTATTGGACAAATTCAAACTTGTGGGCGCGAGGTAAAACATTTCGAAACCCCAGGGTTATTAGGCGAAATATCCGAAACCTTTGTTTACCACGCGAAATACGCCAAACCTCAGGGTTACCAGGCAAAAATTCCGTTCTTTTATTCTTCAACGTCGAGGAGAGATCCTCTGCCATTGTACCCTTCCTTGTGTTGTGTGTGATACTAAATTATTTAGGCTATAAAATTGTATTTTTTTTTTCAAAAATTATGTTTATCTTTTAAACAACTATAAGTATATATTTATAAAGAAAAATTGATGAAAAATCATGTTTAAAATTTTATATAAATGAAAGATCGATTATTTGTAATATGAATTTATTAAAATTTTAAATCATTATATATAAAGAAAAATTTGATGAAAAATCATGTTTAAAATTTTATATAAATGAAAGATCGATTATTTGTAATATGAATTTATTAAAATTTTAAATCATGATTTTTTTTATCAATCAATTATTATATATAATAAAGAAGAAGTCGACTGAGACACATGACGACTTCTCCTTAAAAGTAGTCGTATGAACTAATCACATTTTTTGAAAGAAATAATTAATATATGTACAAGATAAAATTAGATATATCTATTCAATCAATTAATGTATCTATATATGCATAAGATAAAATTTTGCCGCTTGTAAAAAACCTTTATAGAGAGAGGGGCTCCTCCCTCTCTCTAGAAATTGTCTAACCCAAACTTCACCTTCTCTAGCCTATCCCCAATCTCACACCAGATCTCCTTCTCGGTGGTCCTGGCTCAAATACACGGTGTTCTTGCGCCCTTCACGGTGCTCAATCGCTAAGAAACCACTCAATGGAATTCTGATTTTCGGATCCCCTTTTAACCCCATCCTTGTCAAAATTAGGCTCGGTTTCTCCTGCTTGGTGGGTGTCTCCGATCCTCTATCTATTTGGTGTTAACAGGCTTTGGTCGACTGCGCCTTGCTCGGGTTGGTCTCCAGCGGTCTCGGCGTTTGCCCCTGGTTGTGCTTGCTGATGTGGGTGGTGTTCTCTGGCAAGATTTGAGTCCTTAGGGCCCAAGCTTCGGTTTCTTTGTGCCCAAGTTTCTTTGGCTTGTTCCCAAAGCAATGGAGAGGAAAAAAAAGGGAAAAGAAAAAAGAGGAAATTTGGGATTGGATCCTATTTTCGAGCATGTTGTCGAGTTGCTTGGTGGTATAGTTGTTTGGCAACCATTCCGGAATGGCTCAACCGGAATAGACTTGCTGGTAGTACCCAAAGGTCTTTTATGCGATGTTCCTTCTGATTTGTCGACGCGTGAGAGGTCGTGGATGTGATCAAAACCTGAAGGCTCGTTGACAGAGTCCAAATCTGAGGTTTCCACTTAGTTTCCCAGGGATTCTCTGCGTTGCCTCTACTAACTGACGGATGAGTTGTCGCACACTGCTCCTGATCTTTCATGATTTATGCATGCTAGTCTTCACCTTTAATTGTACCCTTGTAATTTGGTGATTTTGCCTTGTTGTGGTTTTATGTCTGTAGCTTATTTGATGGTTTATCCGTCGCCGATTTCTTCGGCCTCTCGACCCACCGAGCCTGTCCGGTGCGTCGAATTTTTACCTAATAAAAAAAATATCAAATTTTATCCTAACTCTATTTAATCAATATGTCTATATATGCATAAGATAAATTTTGACCCAATTTGATTAGATATGGATATATTTTTAGAAGATATTAACCATATTTAAATACTATTATTTAAGATAAGATTTAATCATTAATATATACATAAGATAAAATTTTGTTCTAAATCTATTTAATCAATATATCTATATATTCATAAGATAAGATTTGACCCAATTTGATTAGATATGGATATATGTTTAGAAGATATTAATGAATTTTAAATACTATATAAGATAAGATTTTATCTATGTAACACATCTAACCAATTTTAGAAGATACATATAATGGACATAATAACTGATAAGTCATATGTAACATATGACATCTTCTCCTTATCTTAATACTGGTAATAACCAATAAAAAAAATTATGTCCACCTTAATCAATTTTAAGATAATAGTTTTCATAAGTTTTTAGACGGATATATTTTGGAAAGATTTTACCAAATCTTGTAAGATTTTGATAATAATTATATAAAAGGTTGATAATACTTTCAATATATTAATGAGAATCAATGGTAATTTTATTTAAATTGTGTAAAAATTTTAAAGTGGTTAAATAAATTAATTAGCTCTTTGAACAGATATTTATATTAAATTTATTTAAATTGTAAAAAAAATGGCACATGGTGCGGGTACTGAACTAGTTTTATATATATATATATAAATAAATATACTTATAGTTGTTTAAAAGATAAATATAATTTTTGAATGTTTTTTAAATATAATTTTATAGCCTAAATAATTTAGTGTCACACACAAGGGTACAACTTGTATTGTAGAGGATCTCTGCTCGGCTTACCACCGGTCAACACTGTCATGTCAAACTCAAACACAATTAGAGGAGATGTCGATCAAGACTCTGTTTGGAAAAGTAACTGGTAAGCAGTTTTTCGTAGCTTCATTTTGATATTGTATATTGTTAAATAAAATAAATACTCCGTATAAGATTTTAGTTTAGGCTAAATTGCATCGATATACCAAAAAAAATTTAACTTTGCAAAAATGGCATGACATATGATAAATTGCAAAGAGGAGGCAAAATGTCACTTTTGAAAGAAAAAAAATGGCACTTGCTCAGCCGGTTGCAAGTTGGACATGAGGGGGAGAGGCCTGGCGCGCCGCAACTGAGAGGAATGGGCAAACAGTTGTCGACACGTGAGACGTAGATGGAGTATGGGTTGTCAAAAAAAATATTACAGAGGAACAAGAGCTTCATTAATGCAAAGAGAGCTCCATTTGGGAGAGGGGAGAGAGGGGTGACAACAACTGCATTTAATGATCTAGGGGCTCCATAAATGCTATATTCTCATCCAAGCAAATTGGAGGGAGTTCTGGTGGGGAAAAAAGGCGGGTTGCAGACAGGGTATAAAAGGAGTTGGGGGGAAAACAATTTGGATGACACAGAAAACAATTCATCTGGCACAGAAATTCACCCAACTAGCAAGACCAACCAAGAAACCTGTACAAAACCGAAAACCATTGCTCCGGAGATGATAGGTAAAGTGCCTAAGGTGGATCGTGGGAAATAGGTAATATGTCTGAGTAGTGATGAGGAGGATACTATGTACGGGGGTGGCCATAGGAGGAGGGTTGCTTCCATCCACTTGGGGAGCTCGTCGGATCGGAGGAGGAGAATGACACCCCGGACGAATAAAATTGGAGTCGTGTGAGGAAACGTCATCAATGGGTTGTGTGGAAATATCATCCAATGATGAGATGGAGGCAGTGTTCTAAATATCGGATATATTGTCCGATATATCGGGGATATTTAGAACCCGCTACAATATCGGCATATCGGTTGGAAAATATCGGTCAACAGATAATATTGGGTCAACGACCGATATATCAGTCAATATCGGCTTGACCGATATATCGATAGCCCACAAACGACGTCATTTGATAATTTAAAAAAAAATTGTTGGGCGAGGGTTTTCTCTTCGAAGTTCGAACGGGTGCTGCCGCTTCATCTCCTCTTCATTCTTCATTTGGCCGACGAACTTGCTTCCCTCGTTCGCCGTTCACCGCTGTGCCTGCTTCTCCGGCTGCCTCGCTTCCCTCGTCTGTCGGCGACCTCGCTTCCCTCGTTCGCTGGCGACCTCGCTTCCCTCGCAACACTCATCTTCTTCATACTGTCCGAACTCCGAAGTTGTATGACTGTTACTTACTTTCGATCCTCTTTTAATTTTTGGTTGAATAAATGTGTTGAATTGATTAAATGGTTTCAATTTGATAGGTTTACTGATTGATAAATGTGATCTGAAATTCAAACGGGTTACGTGAATGTGCTCCGACAAGTTGCCTATCTTAGATTCTTAGGTCTAATTAAACTACTCTTTGTGTATTTTGAATATTTGTTGGTCAAAACTATTTAGGTATTTTGAATTTGATTGTTAGGACCTAATAAATTGGCATTACGGTAATGTAACTTTAGCCTTTATAAATGAAGTTGTTTTTATTTTATTATGTTTATTTGGTAATTTTGTAATTTAAATATTATTTTTCATGTGTATTTTTATATTTTGAAGTATAATATAATATTTATAAGTAAAAATTAGCGAAAACGATAAATCCGATATATCCCGATATATCCCCGATATATCCTTTTTACTCCTAACCGATACGACCCCGATAGGCGATATTTAGAACCTTGGATGGAGGAGACCGAAAGGGTGGTTTCGAGGCCCAAGGCTCCAGGGATTACCAACGATGATGTGGAGGCGATGTTGGACAAAGCTCTTTCGCATGTAGGGGACCCTCGATGCAAGAACACCAACCTTCACGAGGGATTGTTGTTGAAGTCGAAAGAGGAGGTGCAAAACCGGATAAGGTGGTCAGCGTTGGAAGGGCTGTTTCGACACGCATGGGAAGAGGTCGTCGTCGTTAGTCTACACCATTGTGTGCATCAATCCCAAGTGCAAATGGATGTCGTGCGTCAACATACTTGAAAACAAGTTTGTGAAAAGTCCGAAAGTATATGCAGGAGCACACCTATGACATTAATGTATGCGATTTCGATGTCTAGAGGGATGCTTTTTCTTTTGCGTAGTTGAAGGTAGTATTTTGGTAGTTTGCAGGGCCGTGCCGATCATTTTTAGGGCCCTGTGCGAAATTATAATTGATTATATCGATAAATAATTATATACTTTTAATTTTATAAATTTATAATTATATCTACTAAATTAAAATACTAGTGATGCACATGTTTAATAACTCTTAGTTAGTCTTCGGAGGACAACAATCTGTTTTTCCATATTTATCAAAATTTATATTAAATTACCAAAATATTTTAGAATAAAATAGTCATTATATGTTTTTAAACACTTTTTACTTAAAAGAAGATTGAGTGGTTCTTAAATATATATATATATATATATATATATATATATATATATACACATTTTTGTTTGTTTTGTTTTTACATTTAATTAATTTTATCAAGTGAAATGTAAAGGCTCGGATTTTTAAATATTAATTTTTGGAAAAAAAAAGAAATTAAAAATGAATTTAAAACAAATTCCGGCCCAATTTTTTACTTTAAAGATCGAATCCGTCTTTCATTTCAGGATTCGAGAAAACTAACATTCGAGAACTAATTCGAGGTTTGAGATTCGCGTATTTGAGATTTATTTCCGGGTATTGACTTAACCAATTTCCCACTCCACCCTTACCCACTCCCTCACCTCACCATACTCTATCAAATCCATCCCCATTCCTTATCATTCACCATACCTAACCCTTTAATTCAACCCCTTTCCCCTCCGATTGTTACAACAAGGAAACCCAAAATTTATTCCATAACATCATACCTTTGACCACACATTTCACCCACACAAACACAAGAACCAAACACACCTTTCTCCCTTTTTTGGGACTGCCGAGAGCAAGTCTCTCCTCCCACCTCCATTGCCGCCACACCTCACCATCTCCACATCCACACCTCCGTCACTACTGCACCACCGCCTCCCCACCAGTCGTCGTCGTCGACCACCGCCAACACCACAGCTCCCTTTCCCGGTCCTGTTTTGCCGAGCCGAGGAGACACCAAGCCCAGCCCCGCCTTGCTCCTACACTCCCCGCTTCGAATCCGAGGCAGCAGCACCACCTTCCTGGAGCCACCACCTATATCCGGAGCCCCAAACGCAGCCAGCGCCGCCACCGTCGTCCTTCGGCTCTGTTTTCCCGATTCGCCTCGGTAAGGTCCCATCTCGCTCGCTCTTCCTCTCTTTCACCTTCAAATCGAGCACAGATCCCGCCTTTAACCTTTTCCATCCCTTCCTAGGCGGTTTCCGATCGAAGAACCATCTCCGACGTGCCTCCCCGAAGCTCCGAGCTTTCCGGCGTCGAAGGCCCTCAGTGAGCTTCTTTCCTCTTGTTTTTCTTTCCCTTTTTGTGGGTGTTGGTCTGCGCCGCCGGAGTGGGTGGCCGGAGTTGGGAGCGCCACCGCCGACCTCTCCTTTTCCCCTCTTCCTTCTTCGGATATTCCAAACGCAGGAGGTTCCCCTGCTCTGTTTTTCCTTCGGCAGAAAATGGGGAAGAAGAGAGGCTTTGGGCCCCGTCATTTCCACCTCAGCCGCCACCTCGTCGTGGGACCCCTTCTTCTTTTAATCCTCATCAGATGCCAACTCACCCTGGGGCCCCTTCTCCTCTTTCACTTTTGACTTCGGTTTTACAAATGAAATGAATTGGCTTTGGCCTAATTGTTTGGGCCGAAATTGGGGGTTTTAGAACAAAACTGGGCCGAGCAATTTGGTTGAGAAAAATAAATGTTTTGGGGTCTATCTTTCTAAAAGGCATTCGGGTTGGGTTTTTGCAAAATAAGAGGGTGGGTTTTGGTAAATTAAAATAAAGTAAGGTTGGTTTGGTAATTTAAATAGGAATTTGACGAGTAATTTCAAAATGTTGGAATTTCTAACTATATGAATCGGATTTTGAAATGGTTTCAGGACTAACTTGGGAATTATGTGATCGATGACTAACTAGCATGTTGATATGACTGATTGACTAATAGCATGATTTGTGTGGATTAGTGTCATGAATTAATGACTAACGGCATGATGAGATGTTAGTATTTCGTATCGTTCGACTTATGCCTTATGAGCTATGATTAATATGATGAACGTTGAGATATATGACTGTGAGTATTATTGTGAATATATAAACGTGGTTGAACGGAATGATGATAATGATTTGGTCTTATGGAATGTGGCAACATGATGAGCGGTTGAACTCAATGAGATGATGATTGCGATGTGGTTAAACTTATTGAATGATGTGTGTTTATGTGATTGAGTGGCTAGATGTTGACTTATATGGATGTTTTGATATGAATTTAGGTGGCTTTATCTGATTGTTTGTGCTACTTGCTGGGATCGTACTTTTGCTGTTCTGCTTACCAGGTAAGTCTCTTCGGAGCTTACTCAGATTGATTGAGAGATATTCCCTACTTTATGTGCATGATATACTAGGTGCTTGCATTCATGATCAACATGCCATGTAGTATCATGCTAGGTTGCATTGATCGTTGAGCATTCTATTTCTTTATGCGTATATAAACAGAACGGTCGTTATCTGTTAAGTAACTAGAGTCTTTGCTAGGGTTATAGGACGACCTAGTCCCATCGGGTCCCGTCCTGAGTCAATCGAGTCATGGAACTTCCTTTACTTATATTATGAGCTGCCTGTGGACTTTATTGTAGATACGGGTCGGGTCTGCGGACCGCCCGATTATAATGGAATGCATTCACGAGCTGGCCAGTCTCCGCCCTATCGGAAGGGGGTGGAGGTAGGAGAGGGACATACCATTTGATATTCTTTGCTGGGGCCCTATCTATTATTATGCACTTGATCTTAGGAGCATGCTAGTGTGTCAATATTCCGCCTTGCATCTAGAATCATCTTTATTAGGTATAGCGTATATGTGTGCTTAGGGCCGGGATGTAGCAGGTGGGCATCATTCTGATCCCGCTCACCATTAATGTTTTTAGGTATTATTTATGTTTATCCCATTGGCGCTGTTTGCTTATTGCGCGAGTCATTTTGTTCGGCGGAGAGTGAGAGCTGGAGTTATCTACTTCACCAGACTCTGATTATGGTTTTGGATTTACATTTTAGAGTCCGTTTTGACCCGGCTCTGCCGTGACACCCTCTTGTATTATACTTGATTTCGCTATTTGCATGACTACTGGTTTTCCACGCTTAGACGTACGACAGGTACAGAGGACTTCCCCGGGGATTCCAACTATCCTTTCGAATTTGGGTATGAAATCCCACTTGGAAAACATTAAATTAGGCTTTTAAACCTTCAACCTGTACTCGGGGTGCAAGGTCCTAACGAGGGGTTTCATCCCTCGAAACGTAACCCGGGAATCATAATCTCGGGCCGTTACAAAATGTTACTCTAAAAAAAATCTACATCAATTAAGGATTAAGCATAGAAATGAATTTTTTTTTCAAAATGGTCAAAAAAGTAAAAAAAATTTGCGAAATAGCCAAAAGTTGAAACTAATTTGGGATTTAGCCAAAATAGGCCTAAGTCGCTGTTATAAACAGCGACTTTGGCCCAAATTTAAAAAAAATAAATAAAATAATAAAATCGTTGTTTAAAACAACGACTTAGGTGTATTTTTTATTTTTCGAGCATTTATTTAATTAAAATTGTTAAAAAACAAGGAAAAAAAATACAAACAGAGTCGCTGTTTAAAACAGCGACACTGTGTAATCCCTTACCTGTTTGTGTTGTCTGTCACCCCTCCCCCTATTCTCTTCCCTTTCCTCTCTCCGGAGAGTGATACACATACACTAGATGTATGTTTTAACTTGTACACCACCAATCAAATTAAAACACGTGTCTCATGAATAAACTGAAAAGAAAAAATTAAGGGACGGTTTTAAGGGTAAATTAGTCATCTATCACCCAAGTGGATGACCGGCAACAGTTCTTATTTTATACTACACTAGTTAGCGCCAGTGTGCTTCGCACACTGACATTAACATTCTTGCTATCTCAACAAGAAACTTGCATTGCATCAAAATGGCATTTTGATCTTAACTTCGAACTATTATGGCATAGTACTCCATCAACAAGACAACCAGTCAAGACTTGAGCGGTTCTATCAATCTGTAGTTGATATTGACTTCCAAAGCTATAATTTGTATCTAAGAAACGGATTAAACTTTTGACAAACAAATTAAATAGGACATATCAAGCAACCAACTCGAAGTTATAAGCTATAATCTTAACGCTATAAGAATAAGAAAAAGATATTGAGTTAAACCTTTAACAGACGAAGTTGAATGCACAGATCAAGCAACTAATTAACTTGACGCTACAATACTTAAGCGGTTCTATATGTAGCAAACCTTTTTTTTTTCTCAACCATTGTGTTCATAATGAATGATTGGAGAGAAGTGATGCTTGATAGGATCCAAAGTGTAGTTGAAGTAATTCCAACCTAATATTTTGCACTTTTTGTATGGTAATCTTTTTATTATATGATATATTTATTTGGATAGACGCAAGAATTTCTAACTAACTTGGACAACCTAAAAAAGCTAGATCAAATCAAAATTAAATTAAAAAACAGACAGTACATTGAATATCAATACAAAACACAAACAGAAACATAAGTTGTAGAATTTTCCAGCATTTTACTATTTTCACAGTTCATTTATCAGTGATCCTGAAGAATTTAGAACTATACGTTCTTTTGTTTTAATTTTTGTAACTTTTGTTTTGGTACAAGTGAAGGGAATAGTTATCTTATGGATCCCGCATTATTATCAAAACTCTGTGTTGTAACACTAAACGTTGTAAGCTTAGCAAGCTGACCAATTTGAGGAGGAATTTGGCCAGCCAGCCTATTATTATCCAGCAGTAGTTTGTTGAGGTAAGTGCAATTGGCAAGGCTGATGGGGATTTCACCCGAGAAATTGTTCGAAGAAGGCATAAGGGAAGTTGCATACGGTATTAGACTGGAAATATGATGGGATCGGCCATACAGATCATTAGACGAGAAGTCTATCCCAGTGAGAGAGGTGCAATTCACAATCCCTTTTGGGAAAGTACTCTTCAATCCCATGTTGGAAAGACGAATGTTGATAACCCTGTTCTCATCCGGTTGCCAACAATCAATCCCGATGAAAGTGCACATGAATTCAGGCTAGGGTCTTGTAGGGACACTCAAATTGCCTTCAAGCAAGCAATATTATCACCTTCACTGCCATAAGGCCCATAATTCGAGATGGTATTCAATTGCAATAGACAAATAATGAGAGCAGGATCATCAAAAGGATGCCTTTTGCTTGGCTCCATTTTTATTAGGAATTGGCGAATTTGATCTTCCTCAAATTGATCTATCTTTCTATTGTAGCTTATTCAGATGCTGAATGCTTTGTACTGTGAGATCAAGCCAAACAGGAACCTAAAAGAACCCTAAAGTTTCGATTCAGTATTAGCACAACAAGATTTTGGGGAAAATCTATAAACAGAAGCTCAAACCCTAGAAAGTTAAGAGGGCTAATACAAATAATTAAACTGAAGAGTATGATCAAATTTTCGTTGTTCATTCGAATTGATTCTTGAATTGTGAGCAGAAGAAGTCGAACGAATCTGAGAGAGGCAGAATCTGGCGGAGGAAAGAGCGGAGTTGGCGAATTCGAGAACGGTAAATTGAGCGATTTGAACCTTTTGAAGGGTGTCCATTAAGCGGACTTTTCCAAGCTTTTCAATGCCTTGTCGATTGCAAAGGAATAGCTTTTTGGAGAAGGTTTTGAGGTCTCCTCCATGCCTGCAACCATTTAGAATCTTGTGAGCGCCATCCGGTTAAAAGCTGTCATGGAGAAACAACCTCAGCAATAATAACTTGAAATCGATATGAATGAATGATGAATCACTCCCAGAAATGAGCAGCGCTTGCTCACGGACTTCATGAGCGTCATCTCCCAATCGGAGCAAGCTCTGGCCAGAATCAGACCAGGAAGGCCGCCGCCGATGCCAACAGCGACGAGATTGAAACTGCCGCCGCCTTAGGTATCGCGGACAGGAGGGCGTCGGTGAGATTCATCTTCTGGGTTCCTTGAAGAAGGGCGTCATGTAGAGCCATAGAGGGGAGACAGGATGGTTGAGGTAGGCTGTTTTGGCAGATCTAAATGGGCCAATTCAGTCCCAGTTAAGGAAGCCCAAGTTAGAGATAGGCCCAAATAAAACAGATACATCCAACCAAACGTTGCCAGCTGTCTCATAGTGTTACTGTTCCTAAGGGGATCGACGCTTTTATATATAGACTAGTTGTTTTCTCGTGTGCTTCGCACACGAGTACTCAACGTCGTGTTGAATGTTCTTGATGGCTTGAACATATTGAATGTTCTTGATGGCTTGATCATATTGCCTTCTCATACTTCCATTAGTAAATTATGCAATTCACGCTAGAGTAAATCGATAAAAAAAAATGTGAACATAGAACAATCTTGAAGCTCACATTGTTACATACTTAGAGCAAGCCTAACAGTTTCTCTAAAAAATCTCTAAAACACAGATAAAAATGTCAAAATCTCTAAAAAAAAATTCTCTCAAACTCCAACAGCTTCTCTATTTTACAGATTTTTACATTTATTATAACGTATAATAAATAAATGCATTTATTAAGGATATTTAATTCTACATTTATAAAATATTATTTTAATCTTATTTATAATATTTAGCCTCACATTTCTAACAACATTTTAAACATAATTTCTAACATTTTTGTACTTATTTATAACATTATATATTATTAATTAACGTTTTTAAAACTTCAAACATTTCTAACATCTTTTTTACTTATTTCTAACAGCAAAAATCGAACAACAACTTGGAACAAAAAATCAAATTGGTTTGGAACAGCAACCAGATTGGTTTGGAACAGCAAGAGAAACTTGGAACAAAAATCAGATTGGTTTGGACAATAACCTCCCTAGCAATAAATTGTCCATGGGGAGAAGTGCAAACATTCAATTATAGAGATGAAACTTCTTCCCACAAATTTACAGATTTTTGTCCATTTTTCATCCCTTTCTCTATTTTGCAGATTGGTTTGC
Source organism: Persicaria maculosa (assembly GCA_963922045.1). Lineage (NCBI taxonomy): Eukaryota > Viridiplantae > Streptophyta > Magnoliopsida > Caryophyllales > Polygonaceae > Persicaria > Persicaria maculosa. Next base: position 21,060,261 of record OY998258.1, read on the forward strand.
ATAATCTGTTGGGGGCAAAAAATGGGTTTTTTTTCTCTAAATTTCATCTTTTCTCTATTATAGCACATCTCTTGGGGTTGCTCTTACATGTCAATAATAGCTATTGGAGAACTGTAGTTCGGGAGAGATTGTGAAGCAGGATAAGAGGCTGCTTCATGCTCCAGGTAAGAAAGATATCACGATGCGTTAATGATAGCACTATATAGCTTGTTTGTTCAAATGTTAAAGACAAGTGTAACCAAAACTGCGGCAAAATCCTAGCAGAGGCGGAAAATGGGGAGAAATGGAGCCTAAGGCAGAGGCAGCTGGTGTGCCTAGCAATGGTGCTGCTTCAGCGAAGGCGAATTTTGGTGTTGGATGAAGCTACAACGTTTGTAGACATGGTGACAAATAATGTAATTCGGATGACGATCAGGAACCAAACAAGGGGTGCACTGTCATATCTGTTGCCCACAGGATTCCCACTCGTTGTTGACAATGACCTTGCCATGATTCTTGACCAAGGTCAGTGATTGATGCTGCAAGAAAATTACATTCAAATTCAACTTCATTTCGGAAATATTTAACTGAACTCGTGTTTTTACGAATGCAGGCAGGGTCTTCGAGTATGATGCCCCATCAGAGCTGCTAAGAGACAGCTCCTCCACGTTCTCCAAGCTAGCTAGTGAATGAGTATCTGAAGAAACCTTACGTAGTCAGCATTTTTTTTTGTGATCTTTCAACTGAGCTCGAATAGCACTGTGTTCTTGGTGCTTTTCAAGTTTACGTTGTGATCATTTCGGAGAGCACATAGATTGTTGAGAGCATAGAGAGTTGTGTACAGTGTATTTAGATGTAGTTGTTTAACACTTCCATAAACTCTAATCTATTTGTTCATTGTTGTGTATGGAAGGTCAACTGTATGTGAATTTGTTATATCTAATTGATATTTCCTATTGGGGAGATGTGAACATTTGATTGTTCATAATATATACATCAAGTTTAAAGATGTAAACTTTAGACCCGATGGACAATTATTTTCCACCCAAAATTCTAAGCGATTGAGGCTTGTATTTGCTTGTTTTTATCGTTGATCCTTACGGTTGAATTTGAGCCTAAAATAGTTTCACAAAAGCATTTGTCTCGTTCCCTACCTCAATTCAGTTGTATCAGGGGATCTTCTTAATCCCCATCTCTTTCATTTACACCCTCAAGTTCTTCCAAATTCCGTTTCAAGTTAACATTTTAACCATTTCAAGTTCATTGCCTATGGGTTCATATATTGTATAAAGTTTAAATAAATTAAGCACATAGGTTTATTCTTTTATTTGATAATCTCTACAAATTCACACATATCTGATTTTTCATAACTCAACATCATATTTATAAGCAACATCTCAATCTGAATGGTCATGACAATCAAATAGTATATGTTTGAGGCTAAACTTTGACTTTTATTTTTTTTTTATTTCACAAAAAGATTAAAAATATGGTTTCTAAAAACCTTAACGTTGGATGATAAGATAAGCACAGGCAGTTGCTTAGAAACAACAAACTATTTTCCAAAATCCATACCAAGCGCTGTTTCTTCCAGCTTTGTGTTTTTTGGACAAAGAGCATGAAACATTAGACCAAGGGATCACAATTAAATGATACCTAGTTTATCTATGATATAAAAGCAAATAAAAATAATACTGTTATATATTAAAAGAACCTCTAATGATGGCATTCCACATCTCCGCTACAAACACTAAATTAAGCTACAACATGACCTGTTCATAGTTTTTATAAGCAATACAATATTTGAAAGGCATCCCATAGATTTAAGCTTCTGTTGCATAAGTAAATTAAGCGTCTGTTATATATCTATGAGCACAAAACACTAAATTAAGCTACAAAAATGACATATTCATAGTTTTTACAAGTCAATATAAGCAGTACAATGTTTGAAAGGCATCCCATAGATTTAGGGCGTGTTTGGGTGTAGTGTTTACAAGGTTTGGTGGATGGGTTTTTCACCTCGGGAATCCCGCCTCCGTGTTTGGGTGGTGGTGTTTAAGGGGTTTGCAGTGTTCGAATGAGGGGCTTTGCTGGATGGAATGGGATGCGGTTTTCCCCCTCCTCCACCAAGGTTTGGTGGATGGGAAATCCGAAACCCCCCATTTTGCCCCTTCGTCTTCAACGCCCTTAAGCTTCTGTTGCATAAGTAAAAATGACTCTTTTAACTAATGTAAATAAATCTTACTGATGAACCGATCTAACTTAATGAAATTAAGACCAATTTTACAGTTAATTTCTTGCATATGGTAAAAAAAGCTACAATCACTTCTTTTAGCAAAAAACAATCAAATGAATAAGATTATACGACACCTAAACCCTAAACTCTAATCCTAAATTTCCAAATTTGATTGCCCATTACTCAAAACAAACTAACCCTAAATTCGAAATTTCCATTTAATCAAATTCTCAAATTCAAACACCTAAACCCTAAATTTTGGAAATTTCAAAAGAGAAATCGAAGACATACCTTATATCAAGCAACAATGTGAAAAGGGATGACATACCTACACTTACATGGTCGGAATCGAAGTCAGGAAAATCCGAAGTCGGTTGAATGAAGCCGAATTGAAGCAAATCGGGAGCAGCAGAGGCCTGCCTCTGAGAAGAAGGAGAAGCAGCATCAGGTGAATTGAAGGCGAATTGAAGTTGGAGAAGTCGCATAAGGAGAAGCAGCGTCAGCAAAATCCGGAGTCGCTTGGATGAAGGTGAAAAGCACCATCTTTAGGATGATCGGAGATGGAGCAAAGGAAAGGGGGAGAGAGGGAGAACTAGAGAGAGGGAAGGAAAAGGAGAGGTGAGAGGCATGAAGCGGTGAAGGTGATGAGACGCATTGCCGTGGAGTAAAGTGGCAGTCTTGTAATTTTCGAAGAACAGTTGCAAATTTAGGGGTAAAATGGTAACTTAACTTTGCGGCTCATTGCCGCTTTTATATATAGATAGATATAGATATAGATATATAGAAGAGAAGACCACCACATTAAAGCCAAATGCAAACACTTAATTATAATATAAAGTAGTAATTAATATAAACAAAACTTGTTACTCTGTTAGCAAATTAGTCAATTCAATATTAATAATTTAAACCAAAATTTTGTTTTAAAAAGCGGAAACGATATCTCCACCGCTAATTTTTACTATTTCCACCGCTAATCACCGCATAGGTATGCGGTGGGTTTAATGACAGTTAACGATCCCACTGTATACCTATGCGGTGGGTCACCGCAAAGTATTGCGGTGGGTCGAGAAGTATATAAGTCTAAAACCGTCGCCATAACAGTCCAAAACCGTCGCTATAACCTACCGTATAGGTCTACGGTGGGTTTGAACCGTCGCCATAGCGATCCAAAACCGTCGCTATAACCCACCGCATACAAATGCAGTGGGTAATGGCGACGGTTTTGGACCACTTCTACAAATCGTTTTCAATTGTCCAAAAACTGACCGCATGTATACGGTCGTCATAACCCACCGCATACCTATGCGGTGGGTTTGTATACGGTCAACGGATCCACCGCATGTATATGCGGTGGGTGTGGAAAAAAGTGGATTAAGACCACCGCATACCTATGCGTTGATTAGCGGTGGAAATAGTAAAAATTAGCGGTGAAGACACCCTTTAAAAAGTCATCTATTTTATGTTTATGTTATAATACTACTACTACTTATTATAGGTGATGTTACACCTCTCCATATCCCACACCATTATTTCTATTCCATAACACCCACATGGTAGAATATCAAAGGTCTATATTGATGGCCCTCTTATCTTGTAACCCTCTCCATCTACTTGTAGAAATAGGCTATGGTTAATGCTCAAGATAAAAACTCTGTTGATGTAGCCAGTAATAAAATCTTACTTCACTGAGTGAAATGAATTTCTCTCGGAGTGGCTTCTGGATAAGGAGACTTGCTAGTAGCAATTTTATTCACTATTCTAGTTAGCTATGTTAACACCCACATGGTAGAATATCAAAGGTCTATATTGATGGCCCTCTTATCTTGTAACCCTCTCCATCTACTTGTAGAAATAGGTTATGGTTAATGCTCAAGATAAAAACTCTGTTGATGTAGCCAGTAATAAAATCTTACTTCACTGAGTGAAATGAATCTCTCTCGGAGTGGCTTCTGGATAATGAGAAATATAAGGCCTTATATAGGCATAGATGGAGAGGGTTATAAGTTAAAGAGGTCCTTATATGGGTTGAAGCAATCAGGTCGCATGTGGTATAACCGTCTTAGTGAGTTCCTACTAAGACATGGTTTTATAAATAACCAAGTAAGCCCTTGCGTCTTTATAAAGAGGGCAACGTCGGGTTATGTAATTATAGCAGTTTATGTTGATGACCTAAATATTATTGGGACTCCTGAAGAATTCAACAAACAACTAATTACATGAAAAAGGAATTTGAAATGAAAGATCTTGTAACAACCAAGTATTGCCTCGGCCTGCAGTTCGAGCATACAAGAAATGGAATTTTCATCCATCAGTCAACTTATGTTGAAAAGGTCCTAAAACGCTTTAACATAGATAAAGCATATCCATTGAGTACACCTATGGTCGTACGATCACTTGATGTAGACAAGGACCCTTTTCGTCCTCGACTAAACAATGAAGAGATATTAGGTCCTGAAGTACCATATCTCAGTGCAGTTGGTGCACTTATGTATCTTGCTACAAATACCCGACCAGATATAGCCTCTGCAGTTAATCTACTAGCAAGATATAGTTCAATCCCAACAAAAAGACATTGGAATGGTGTCAAGCACATTCTACGTTATTTATGTGGAACAAGTGACATGTGGTTATATTTTGAAAGATCTAAAGGAGTACATGGTGCAAAATTGGTTGGCTATTCTGATGCAGGTTATTTGTCAGATCCACACAAGGCCATCTCGCAAACGGGGTACTTATTCATGTATGGTGGAACTGCCATTTCTTGGCGTTCAACAAAGCAGTCTCTTGTAGCTACATCATCAAATCATGCAGAGCTTATCACATTGTATGAGACAGGAAGAGAAAGTGTGTGGCTCATGTCACTCATCCAACATGTCCAGGAATCATGCGGGTTGGAGTCCATTGTAAAACACCCGACATTGTTGTATGAAGATAATGCAGCTTGCATTGTCCAGATCAAGGAAGGTTACATTAAAGGTGACAAGTACAAGTATATATCGCCGAAATTATTCTCCACCCATGAACTCCAAGTTGAAGTCTAGAAGATTGCATCAAGTGAAAATCTGGCAGATTTTTTCACTACATTGCCTACAAAGGTATTTAAGCAACTGGTACACAATATGGGAATGCGACGCTTGAAGGACGTGTGCAAAGTTGAGGGGGAGTAGTTTGCTCTAGTATTGTACTCTTTTTCCCTTGATCTTGGTTTTTATCCCAATGAGTTTTTCCAGACAAGGTTTTTAACGAGGCAATACGCAAACTACGAGGTGCACATCAAGGGAGAGTGTTATAATACTACTACTACTTATTATAGGTGATGTTACACCTCTCCATATCCCACACCATTATTTCTATTCCATAACACCCACATGGTAGAATATCAAAGGTCTATATTGATGGCCCTCTTATCTTGTAACCCTCTCCATATATAAGGCCTTATATTTCTCATTGAGAAACACACCAATACAATACAATCTCTCCTCTCTACATATTCCTTTTCTTATTTTATCAGTTTAGCATTTTCCAGGTACATCCAATTATATATAACTAGTATTCTTACTTTCACATATATTTATTAATATATATTTATAAAACTCATTTTTTTATTTAGTACGGAGTATTATATAAGGATTAATTTGTATGAGGATTATAATAATGATATACATTACAAGTATGCAAGGTAAAAAAAAAAGTGTTATAGATCTAACCGGTGATTTATGAATTTTTTTGTTCCAATTAAATTTTTAATCTATACCTATATTATTTATATTATATGGATCATCAATTACGGAGTATAAAATATTGACAACTTAATTCATCTTTATAAATGATAATTATTCGAAATGATAAATAAATTTTATTATTAAATATTGCATGTAATTAAATGAATTTGTTTAAGCAATAATTAATAAATATAGTTATAAAAAAATAATTTAAATAATATTATTTATTGGGCGAAATTTGAAATTTGCACTTTTGAAAATTAACGGTTTCAATTTCAATTTTTGTCAGTTTTTATCTATAGACAATTCTATTAATTATGACTTTTTGAAAATTTAAAAAACCATTTAAATACACATGTCAAAAATCTATTGGTGGTGTAGAATTGTACACATACTCCAAGTGTATGTGTACATTGTGTATTGTACATTTGTCCCCTCTCTCCACTCTCTTTTTTTATTTAGTGAAAACTGATTGGATGACCCATTTTTGGGTGACCCAAGGGGTATTTCATGGTCATTTTGAAAATATGTTAAAAGAAAAAAGGAAAATAAGTAAAAGTAGATCAGTTTTTTCTAAAAGGCTATACTCTAGGGCTAGGCTCCACCTTCTAATTTATCTACTCTTTTCTTTTTGGGTTATACCAAGTTATAATTCAACTTTATTTTTTTTACAATTCTTTAGTAATTTGTAACTTAGTGTTCATTTATAATTCACATTTTTTTATAATTCTGTTTATATAATAAAATCAGTCTTATAATTCACGTTTTATTAACCACAGTGTAAAGTTATTTATTTGACCTTTATTTAAACCGAATCGAATTATCATAAAATCCCGAGTTCGCCTGAAAATAATAATTGAAACTCTCGTTAACGGGTACTGAGTTATCATAAAATCACAGAGTGGAACAAATACTCCGAGAATCCTTTTTCCATATAATTACCCATTTTATAAATTCTACAAAATTAGTACTAATGGAAATAGAACCAAGCTTTAATAAAATAATGGTCAACTTTTTTTTAATAACTAAACTTCCTAAAAAGCTTTTCCCCCAAATTTATATTTTATATTTTTAGTTTTAATACGAAAAATTTTAACAAAAATAAAATAAAAGGCAGTGGCTTGCCGATAGGCCCGCATGCATTTGTTTGTGTACATATATAAAGTTTATAATGAATTCTTTAAAAATATCATTTTTAAAATGATGTTTTTAAAAATTATTTACCTTTTTTTAAATAAATTAATAACTATACAAATCTCGTTTTTTCACAAATGCATATTATATATTTATTTTTCTTTTAAATAAGAAAACATCTAAGAAAGAAACCTGTATTTTTGTTTAAAAGATTTTTTTATATGTCTGGCAGCAGCTTGCCAATAGGCCTGCGGGCATTGTTCCAAAGTCATAACAATAGGATTTGAAAATAAAAACCTTAAGAATAAAGCAATAGCACTATCCGGCCCATTGGTATTATTCTCATCCATACTACTCTCAGGTCATGTGTTCGACTCTCAGTTTCGGTAAAAACAAATTATTTTTTGAACAAATGTATATTATATATTTATTTTTAATACGAAAATAACAGGCATCGGCTTGCCGATAGGCCTGCGGGCATTTGTTTGTGTGTATATATAAAGTTTATAATCAATTCTTTAAAAATATCGTTTTTAAAAAGATGTTCTTTAAAAATTATTTACCTTTTTTTAAATAAATTAATAACTATACAAATCTCGTTTTTTCACAAATGCATATTATATATTTATTTATTTTTTAAATAAGAAAACATCTAAGAAAGAAACCTGTATTTTTGTTTAAAAGATTTTTTTATATGTCTGGCAGCAGCTTGCCAATAGGCCTGCGGGCATTGTTCCAAAGTCATAACAATAGGATTTGAAAATAAAAAACCTGAAGAATAAAGCAATAGCACTATCCGGCCCATTGGTATTATTCTCATCCATACTACTCTCAGGTCATGTGTTCGACTCTCAGTTTCGGTAAAAACAAATTATTTTTTGAACAAATGTATATTATATATTTATTTTTAATACGAAAATAACAGGCATCGGCTTGCCGATAGGCCTGCGGGCATTTGTTTGTGTGTATATATAAAGTTTATAATCAATTCTTTAAAAATATCGTTTTTAAAAAGATGTTCTTTAAAAATTATTTACCTTTTTTAATAAATTAATAACTGCACAAATTTCGCTTTTCCATAAATGTATATTAATATTTATTTTTTATACGAAAATAAAAGGCAACGACTTGCCGATAACCCTGCGGGCCGTTATAATGACAAGCAGTGGCTTGCCGATATGCCTGCGGGCAATTATAATGACAGGCAACGTTTGTTAATATGCTTAAGGCCCTGTTTGGCAAAAGTTTGTTTTTAAGGGGTGAAGATTATTTTTTAGAGGTTAATTGAGGTGGAGATTATTGTATGGGTTATGGAGATGAAAGAGTTGAAGATTGTTTTAAAAAAATAACTCCGATATAAAATCGTATAGTGTTTGAAGGATATAAGGTTATTTTGTGGAAAAAAAGAGAAAAGGACATAATTGCCCTTGTTTTAACTGATGTTCAGGCCACATCACTTTTCCACACCCGCACAAGAGAAACTATTAGCTCCTGCTCCTTTACCTGCTATAAAGGAAATAGTAGAAACACACTAGGAAATAGCCTTATTTACATGGACAGAAAAAGAGAGAATGACAAGGCTAATATGATTGAATATCATAGCAAAATAAATCCAACTAGGAAATAGTAGAAACACACTACTGGTCTACTGGATCCGAAAAAACAAGGTTGTCCACAAAGACAAAAGCCAGAGAGGTTCTATATCCCCAAAAGTCAAAACTAATAGGGGTGCAGTGCAGCCATGATTCATAAACCATAGATACCAAAAATAAACGACCAATCTAATGTTTATTCTAATTCTAGGTCGTTCAGTAGAGGTTCTATATCCCCAAATGTTTCCATAGCCTCCACCAGCTCTTCATCTGCTGATGCTTGTTTTTCAGGGTGTCGGTACGACACTTCTCACCAGTAGCTTGTTTGAACTAGAATGCTATCTGACCCCAGCTAATTGGTTCCTCTTGACCAAATTCAAGTTGATATGCAATTAGCGTATCAAGTAACTTCTTCGTCAACTCATCACTCCAAAATGATGCTCTACTGTTGGAGGCCATAGTAAACAAAGCAATCTTCTAGAAAAATAAATTACCAGCAAAAAAGTAAACAACATGTACTTGAAAGTAGGAATTTGGAAACAAATTGGGAACTAGAAATTTTCTTTCCAGCTCAATAGATACTTGCACTTCACTGCATATCATATCATTTTACAGAAAACCTAGCTTTTATGATCTGAGAATCACTTCTTCAAATTGTTACCTGAATTGAGTCTATTTTTCATCTTTAATCTATCTCAACAAGATCAAGGTGATTTGGAAGCAGCAGAAAAAAGACACATCCTTCCTTCTATCTCAACAAGATCAAGGTGATTTGGAAGGAGCAGAAAAAAGACATATCCTTCCTTCTATCTCAACAAGATCAAGGTGATTTGGAAGGAGCAGAAAAAGCTACATCCTTCCTTCACAGAATCACATAAAATTAAAAAAAGTATCCAATATTTAATTCTAACCTGCCACAATTCAATTAATCCAACTCCAAAGAGGAAAGAGTGTCTGTATGAAAGTGAATTAGATAAAATATGAACCATTTGCAAGATCAAAACAAATATATGAAAATGAGCCACTTGTATCTTTCCAGAATGATGTTGTCCTAGTCAAGCCTCTAACCTATATTCTATAATGATAAACCACCAATCTTTATTTGTTTTCCTTCCGGAGTACATATACCCATACTATGTCAAAGGCCCTGACCTCTTGATGACTCTCTTCTTATCATTCTCTAGTGTGTACAGTGCATGAGAACAAAACAGAGATGAGGTAAAGAACAATTGTTTCCATTGTAAGAAATGTTGTGACTCATTTGAATTGGTTCTCATCATGTAATTCAAGTTCAACCAATAAACAACAAGTAACAACCTAATCATAACAGTAATAAATGCATCAAGATTCTCATTAGACTTAAACTATGATTCAAATATAAAGGGAATAATAAATTGCATTTCACACTCATCTAGCAGTCCAAACTCCAAACCAAAGAATGATCAGACCACACTGTAACGGCCCAGAATTATGATTTCCGGGTTACGTTTCAAGGGATGAAACCCCTTGTTCGGATCTTGCAATCCAGGTACGGGTCGAGGTTTCAAACTCATTTTAAGATTAGTAGAAAGAGGGATTTCAAACCCTAAAAACCTCGAAGGGCCGTTGGGTACCCTTAACTTGTCCTAAGACTATGTCGCGGAATCCATTAAAAACGAAAGTAAAGAGGAAGTAAGGTAAAGATACAAGTGTCACGGCAGAGCCGGTCAAAACCAAATTATGAGTGGATAATTACCATTTTACTAAGTTAGGATATTAGCCAGATTCTTCAATTCGCCAAAAGGGAACCCCGTCATATAGACATCGAGCACTCAAAATCTGCAGAAAATACCTTAAAAAAAAAGAACGGGGAAAGGAGTCAGATCGAGCCACTCATGCGGGACCGGCAGTCCTCGCTGAGGCCACATAGTATGTGCTATACCTAATAAAGATGCTCTAATGCAGTACGAAAGTCAAACACACTAGCATGCTCCTAGTTATAATAATGTGCATAAATACTGTAAAGGGCCCAAGACAATGCCAAATGGCATATCTCCCTCCTACCTCCACCCCCTTCCGATAGGGCGGAGACTGGCCAGCTCGTGAATGCATTCCATCATAATCGGGCGGCACGCATGCCTAACCCGCTCCACAATAAAGCCCGCAGGTATATCATAATATAAGGAAGTTCATGACTAGATTGACTCAGGGTACCCGATGAGGCTGGGCTACCCTATGACCCTAGCAAAGACTCTAGGACTATCACAGATAACGGCCGTTCTGTTTCAAACGCATAAAGTAAACAGATGCTCAATCAATTAGTGCAACCTAAACATGATACTACATGACATGCTTTTATGCATATGCAACACCTAACATAAAATGCAACAACAGGCATGAATGTCCAACCTGAGTAAGCCCCCTAGGGAACTTACCTGAAGATGCAGAACAACAAAATAACGCAAGCAAGGGCCCAAATGCAAGTCCAAAGCAATCCAAAAGCAATACACCTATCATCAAGCCATTTCCATAAGCTATCGGTCCATCATTCATACACACATGGCCCAAGTGCTCAAAATCCTCAAATCAATCGATAGTAAAACCATTTTCCAAAACCTTTCCGTTACGATCAACATCAGCCAAAATCATTTACTTCCAATCAATCCCATTGATAAAGTCGTACCAACCATATTTTCCAAACTTTTATAAATTCCAAATTAAGTCAACTCATATTTAAAAGAATTGCTCAAATCGTACTTGGCCAAATTCCGACATTAATCATTTAAATCCTTAACCAATTTCCCAAAGTCATATTATAGAGGTAACTCCGGCATTTTGGCTTCCCAAACATGAATCCTTAAAGGACATTTTCGAAAACTTGAAAACTCCTTTTTAATAATTTATCATTAATATATCTAATAAACATAATACCAACTTATACTTATAAATAATTCCTTTCAAATTTCCCAATTTTACATATTTAAACATCACACAATACTTATTTCAAACAATACTATTTTCAAAATAGTTTTTAATATATAAAATTCCAGAAAATATTTCCCCCAAAACAGAATGACAATAATAAGAAAATAGATTTAACATTAACATAATATAAAATCATCACATATCGATGTAACATAATACAACATCAAAACATTTAACAAATAACAAGTTATAAACCACAACATACCCAGCAGGCCCAAACCCTTAACCGGACTTTTAGTCCAACCCGAGCCCAATAAAAGAAAGAAAGGAATGGGTCCGGTTTGCCCACACCCCCATCTGAAGATCCGGTTGAGAAATGATATAACCAGGATTCAAAGTGGATCCGGCCCAGCCCAACGGAAAGAAAGAAGAAAGAAGAAAGAAGGGGCTCACCTTCAACCTCTAGACGGCAGATCAGACGCCGCGACGGAGAACAGAGAAGAAGGAGTGAGCTCGGCAACCGGTGGTCCGTTCAGCCTGAGAGTTCAGCTAGAGACTCGCAATAAGAATCCGACCACACCCAATACCAAAAGAAGGGAGCGACGCAAGAAATGGAGAGGGAAAAGCGACCTTACCGTGAGGCTGAGTTTCCGACGCCGGGAGGCCCCAAGGGCGGATCCGTCTGTAAGAAATCGAGGAGAAGCGGTTCGAGGGCCTAGGAAAGGATAGGAGATAAGTGAGGAGTAGTTTGGAGAGAGATTCAAGTCGGAATCGAGCTTAAGCCATGAACGAACCTCGATCGGAAACAGAACAAGCGGGGAAGGGTGCTCGTCGTCGGCAGCTGAGCTCGGTTCTCCGAGGACCTCCGGGCTGCTGTTTCTGGCTCAGATGGTGGTGGTCCTGGCGGCCTGTCTTCGTCGTCCTTGGCCATCGGAAAGAAGTGGAGTGGCTGCTGTTGCTCACCGGAAATGAAGCGGGGGGGGGGGGGGGCGAAGGGCAGCAAGGTGAGGCGGTGGTGATTGGTTCGGTGGCGATTTGAACGGAGTTGTGAGAGATGGTGATTTGGGCTCAGAGAGGGTGGGGATTGAGTCGATTGACTATGGTTTCATGGATTGAAAGGAGGGCTGTTGTTTTCCTTCTGGGATGAGAACAGGAAAAGAGGGAGGTGGGTTTACCCAAAGAGTAATTTGAAGAGAGGGGAAAGATTCCTCTCTTATGTAAAATTGTAAATTGACCACATAACAACAAAATTGATAGCTGGATTTGTACATTATGGGCAAGGTAAGGGGATAAAAGGGTGAGCTTTGACTAATTGAAAGTAGAAAGGGAAAATAATACAAATTAAGATGTTCCCAAAACTCCAAACGTCAAATACCGGGAATATAAATCAGAAACCCGCTCACTCGACCTTATCCCGACGCGTTTAAAATACTCCTCAATTTTCCAAATCCGAATTTAATAAATGAAATCCAAACATTATTTTCCAATTTTCGGTATATGAAAGCGGAAGTAAGACATATTTTAAATTTTCACTTAAATAATGCCGGAACTCGTTTCGAAATATTTAGAGTAAACAAATAGCTAGAGGACGGAAATTTCAAACCTCCTAAATCTTAGAAATCGAGATGATTATAAATTATTATTTTAATTATTTAATATTATAAGATTTCCCGGCCTGTACATCATCCACCTCTAAAAACAAGTCTCGTCCCCGAGACTAAAATCACTCTAAAACAAGGGGAATGAAGTTTGAAACTGATGAGTCCAAGGACCATGTCCAAGGATCTTGTAATCCTCTCGGTTGCGTCTTCCGGGATTCTCACAACATCCTAGTCACGGTCGTGACATCTCCGATTGGCCTTGACAAGTATGCAATAAGCGCCCCTATCACATCCTCGCTTCGACTTTTCGGAAGTATCACAACTCTATAAGTTCTACAATAGCACCACTAGGTCTTAGCAAGCACCCTATAAGCGCCCTCACAAAATGCTTGTATCCACTTCGTGATGTATCATAGAGTTGCCCGGGTTTGAAAAGTTCCAAAGGGGATTCCGCAATTGAAAATAAAGATTAGCCTCAAAATTCTCGATATCGTTCATTCTTTTACAATCAAAGTTGGTTCTTTCTCAAAATCGTTCAAAATCTTCAAATAAGACGTCTAATCAAGCAACCTTACACCAAAACAAGTCAAATCATTTCAAATCAAGATTTCGTCAAAATCTTCCAACCACCAGATTAGTTTCTCGCATATCAAACAATCAAATTCAGAAGTTGGGAGGTGGAATCATCCACCTCTAAGGGCTAATCCCATATTCTCTTCCTAGTTTCCATAATCAAATCAATCTATCAGTCTCAATTCAAACAAGATTCACAATGCATAACCACATAACCACTCGATCCTCAACGAGTACATCATACGACAAGTCTCAACCATGTATCCACACAGTTCCACAAGGTCACATGAAGCATCTCCAAATCATACTAAAGGTTAAAATATGCATCTAAACAACATACCAAAAATCATAAGGTATATCTGCATCATACTGAAGGCATCACAAGTGCATAATCGAATGCTCATCACTCATCACGTAAGCACACATGTCCAGAAATCAACGGGTTAGATGTTATGGGGTTAGTACGTCAGTACACATCAAATTTCACTATCGCATATCGATATTGCAACACAAGTAGAACAAATTCGTCACGTTAACATATCAACACAACAAAGTCATGCTATTAAGATTCAGAAAAAGGAAGGTCAAGCAGTATATAAATCATTAAAATGTCAGCATGCTCTGAAAGACATCACCTTAACTCATCGCAATATCGAATGACAATCATTTAAAAATCATGCATCATTATCTCATATACACTAACCATGATCATACTTCAAGTCATATTCATCATTTGCATAACCACTAATCATGTTTGTCAACCATATAGTACACATCGTGCTTACTACCACAGAATAAAACATCATGCTTCCACATAATAGCACATCATTATCCCATAGTTCATACTCATCATTATTTCATATGTCATATCACAGCACGTCCTATCATGCTTCTAAACTAATATAACAGGATATCAAGGTATTAATATATCATGGTAACACTTGTCACTGCCAACTAGATTTTAATATTGCTCATCAACATGAAATTCCATATCAGGTTCATCATGGTCGTTATCTAACACCATGCCACCAGATATAAATAAATCACAAAATCAAGAAAATTCTCACGTCATACCAGTCAAAATAAAATACAATCCCCACTCGCCCATCTCCACTCTCAAGCCAAGACTAATCATCTTCTAGACTCGCCAACGTCAACTCAGACAAAAATTCTACAAACAAATCCCTATTCATCTCGATGCTCAAATCTCGCCCATCCTTCCGCCAAGCACTACCACACCATCCACCTCTAAGAACTCACTCCTATCTCTAACCTCACGCCCGAGTACCTGCTTACACTATGTCCTCAACATCCTCAAAGGCCATTTCTTACACTTCTCACACTTCCCAAGGTTTCACAAGCATCTTGCCCTGCTAATCACACATCTCCTCTAGAAATTCCTCGATCACCACTTAGCCAGCCTATTCCTAAACATACCCCCACCTAGGATTCACCTAGAAAGTTCATCGGGACCACCAAGGATTTCCTCTTATAGATCCCAACTCAACCGGTCTTACCTAACCCAACATCCCTCTCTTCATGACTTATCTCGCAATACCATCGATCATTCTAACCCCTCAAATTCTCCCGCCATTCTCCGACCACTCTACAAGAGAATCTTACCCACATATTCAAAGGAGAGGCAATCAGGAACATCATCACACACACAAGGTATACATCATATCAACCAGCATTTATAATGATAATATCATTAATTCATCATCAAGCATTGCAAATATGTCGAAAAATCTCAATTTACCGTCATGCTCAATCATTATTACAATTCATCATATATACACATAATCAAGTCAAGATAGCAAGTTTCATCATAACCTTAACAGATAAACAATTCAGGTTTCACAACATTTGCAGTTCATTCTTTTATAGGCAAAGGAATTTAGATCATGCTTAGCAACTCAAAGTATCATCACATCAAGATATCATGACACATTAGAATTGTGAGGCATCGAATCATATCACCATAGACACTGAACAATCAAGCAATATTTCTCACCAAGTAAGCACATCAACACGAAATTTCATCGCCATGTCAGTGCAATATCATTATCAATAATCTAAAAACGATTAGCAATTCGAACGGAGGACACTCCCGCCTACAAGTTCTACCGTACTCGGTAACCGCAATCCACAAAACGTGCTCGTCCTGCCGACATTGTTGATCCTGAGGCCCGTGGGTTATGGGCCCACGCTTCCTTTGCGCTGCTCCATCGCTAACTCCTTGTTTCCTTTTTCATGCGGTCGCTCGTCCAAGTATCGCAGAGGAGTCTAAGTTAGCAGAGATAGGGGAGTGACAGGGACAGGAAACCCAATGTTCACTTCAGAAATACAGACCAAGGCTCAAAGGATGACAAGACTGGAGACAAGACTCTGACCCGAGAATAGCAACGATGCCCTTATGAAATTCTATGAGGTTATAATCGCGACAAGTAGCATAAATTCATCATGGAGCATATCAATTACAATAACCCACACTAACATGTACCTATCTCAAGGAGAATAACATGCGTATTCATCCCAAAAGACGCAATCAAATCCTACACTGTGATACGAGCTAACAGTTTATTATTCCATGAAAGCAGAGATGCCTACTAATTCAAGCAAGATATGCGAAACTAATAATGATCATGCAAGATTCGAAGTCATGCGGGATTTAATGCGGATAACAGGTATCATGTATATGGACGAATGCACAAGCATGGTGTACACATCACTAGGTGAGGTCAAACATGGCATGTCGATGTATAATATAACAGCCAGATTAAGCGTCATGCGGAGACACATAAGAGCAGCATAACAACAATCACATCTGATAACATTGATTATGTAATAGGTCAAGAATGACATGTAATCATATGACGGGATACATTTAAAATGCACAGGTCCTATATGATACTAGCGATACATGATGTGATACAAGCATAGTCAAGAGTCATCAAAGGAGCTCATCATAACGTTCATGATAGCAAGAGGGGGCACCATAGAGTAACAAGGAGGACATCTTGGGCGATAGAGGGTAATCATACTAGGAACGAACCATCATACAACACATATATGGTACAATAGTTATCACATCATAGAACAAGTACAACACGTAATCCTTTAGTGAGTTATATTGGAAATCATAAGCCCTACAAGACACTACTAGCACATATCAAACATGAACACAATCAAGGTAATTCGACTAAATTCATTCTAACATTCATGCATGATGTGAGCCTAATTCGCCATGTTTTACACTTACTTTTATATCGATTTCTGCATACATTGCATGCATTTGGGTTAGAATAATACAGAATCTGTGTAGTTTACACTTATTTGAAATATATGGAGGTCTACACAAGTTTTGGTTATATTTCGCAGAAATCGAACGCACTTTGGAGCTTAAAGGAAACTCATGGAGAAGCTAAGAATGGTGTAGCTGGAGAAAAGGCCATTTTTCATCATTCATCATTCTGAGTCAAATTCTGATGTCTTCATGAGAGTTGTAGCCCTCGGAAAGAGCTTTCCAACGCATGGTCATATGCGTCAATCCGACAAACGAGGACTCGGGAAAGTGCGTTTCAAGAACAGAGCAGAAAGCTGAGAGAACTCCACTCGAGATCGACTAGCATCTACTCGATCTCGACGAGACCTGGTCGACGAAACCTGGTCGAGCAGAGCTGATCGAGGACACTGAGTCAGAGACAACCCGACTCCCGGAATCCTACTCGATGTCGAGTAGCCTTGGTCGAGATCGAGGAGCCATGTCCGGAGTCGACGAGCTGTGCCAAGCCGAGGACGAAGACGCAGACCACCTCTACTCGATACAGAGTAGCCGTGGTCGATATCGACCAGACCTCCGAGCCATGTCCGAGCCTTGTCGAGCAGAGCCACCCGACCAAGCCAGCCAGACGATGAATCCTACTCGAGACAGACGAGGGCTACTCGAGACAGACGAAGGCTACTCGAGACAGAGGAGGGCTACTCGAGATCGACAAGACCCTGGTCGAAATCGAGTAGACTTCCCGAAGCCGCGTTACTCGGTTTTGACGAATCCTACTCGATGTGGGATTGCTTGGGCGCGAAGATTGCCGATTCTATCCAAATACATCATGAAGGAAGAGATCTATCTATTAAAGACATTTAGATATATTTAGATTTAATTTCTTTATTGCTTTTATTTATCATTAAGTATTTAGATATAGTTTTAGATATAGATAGAGATATTCTTTCCTAGATTAGCTAGGGAATGAAGCCTATAAATAAAGCCCTAGGGGGCTGATTTTCATTGAATGCAAGCAAAGCCGTCTTCGGGCGCAGAGAGGAGGCGAGAGAGGAGAGAGAGGAGGAACGTTTGGAAGGTTTTGTAAGTTTTAGTTTATTTTATGTTAAAGTTAATTTCTTTTATTATGTTTTGTTTCTAATTTTCCTTCTTCTAGGGTTGGGGTGATCCCAACATAGATATGTTTGTTTGATTTATGAATTCATGATTTTGTATGTCTTTATTATCACCTACCTATGTGCTTAATCCTTTGCGACAGTCGAGGACAATTTCTTATTTGCAATTATGAAGCGAAAGTGAATTAATTATGAATTTGGATAGTAATTAGGCTTTGCTTGCGAAAGTTGGTTGATCCTAATTAAGAAAAGGTAGTAACACTTAGGGTTTATGCGAAAGCCTCTATATTCCTATTTGTTAATAACGAAAGTTATTTGATATAAAGCATGCATCTTTATGTGATTTATGATCTGCGCATATGTTTATTGTTGTGGTGATCCCTAACCTTGGAAGTTTGCATCTTTATTTATTTTATTTCATTATTTTTATCCTGCAAAGTTACCCGACACCGACCACCTCTTCTTCTATCATTCCCTCGACATCGACCAAGTCTTAGTCGACATCGACAACAACCTCCCCACCTTTTCCCGTTATCCCTGAACCCCAAAACACACTAAACCTAGAACCGCTGACTTCTCTCCTGAGGACGAACCTGACTCCCCTATACTATAGCGGGGGTCTTGACTATAAATTTATTTGGTCGAGAAACCCTCTCGTCAATGCATCATGTGTATGCAAAATCATGATATAGCGTGGTGTGTGATCATGCGAGGTGTCCGGTAATATGCCCATGCAAGCACGAGAGAATATCATAGGGTAATAGAGAAATACCACCGAGCGATAACATTTAAGCATGCTAGGATTTACCATCACGAAAAGCAAGTCGATTATCGATTTCAGCATCAGTCTAATCAGGATGAGTAAAACACTTTAAGAAGAGGGAAGAATCACACTATCAAGGACCTAGCCCGAGAGAGAATTAGCAATATTGGAGGCAAGATATAAATTCACACAAGTCACAACCAAGGGTCCTACACGACACTAATGGATCAACATAACATGCTATACAAACCAACATTTATTTGATAATTACAATGGTACGCAAGAAATCAATCACTCATATTCCAACAATACAGAAGTATGGGGGCAAGTGTAGCGGTGTATAATTCGAACCTAGTAATGGGACAATATAGCTATAATACGGGGAAATGAGTTCAAATCAACACATAACATGATAAAGCATGCATTAATCAAGACTCAATTTTACCACATACTCTCCATCCAAAGCACGTAATCATACAACAATATTAACTTGCAAGATCATCAATAGTAGTCAATTTAACGAATACAAAATAGATAGGCATGCTACAGATTCTTGTCACAAAAGGAATAATAAGCATCAACGCGTCATTATCTAGCATGTACTGGGAATTACATATCGCATAAGGCATGTTGACATCCAATGGTAACACGTATCCATCAAGTAAGGAGCTCACTCTATCATGATATCAAAACTGAACGATCACACTATCATGAACCTATTCACATGGAGGACATCAATTATGCAGCTTTCCAACATATGACATTTACATTCATGCACTTGTATGACGATGCAGCATACTAAGTAAAACATGCTGGATTGATAGGAATGTAACAATTGTAACTCGGACCCATACAGTGGTCATCATGAACATCAAACATGTAAGCACAATTTCACATTAAAGATTAATCCGTAGGTCAAAGAGTAGTACATGTAGAATCATACGATCAATAGGCCAAGTAAACATGCTATAACAACAAACACGTAATCATACAACATGATATAAGGCAAGACACAACACGAGACTTGAGCAAGGTAACTAACCACAACATGAACTTAAACAATAAAACCATGATAGAAGGCAAGGCATAACATGAAAAGCTTCTTACTAATGATCATTGACAAGGTACATGCGGGGGATTATAAAATCATGTCATGCAATTTAGAGGGAGTCACCATTACAACCGGACAGAGACCCCTAAGGGCAACCATTGACTTTTCCCGACTGACTTATCACCCCTCTTTCCCGTGGGACTCTGGTATGACTCTTTGTGGCAAGAAGACACTGGTTGATCGTCATAAGGATAGAGCCGTCAATGCGTCAACATAATTAAAGGGGGTTGTTCCACACAAGCTGGGTTTGGCCACACAAAACAAGGGTACTCCCACTATCCCATTTACACAGATCAGTCAATGCACATTTAATTGTTAGGCATACCAATAAGACTTTAGCACATCAAGCACTCAGCATAGAATCAGTCAATAACACTCATAATGATCTCCTTGGAGTCTCCCAACCCATCTGTAAAGAACAAGCTGGAATTTTGCCTACCGTTCCCAACTACACCCAATAGGGGCGGTCTAGCGCCTTTACTACCCACTCGCGTCCCCTCTTTAGTCGGTTTTCCATATTTTATGATAAGTCAAGTTCATTACTTAGTCCAATTTCGGTTAGACAGCTTAAGTTCATCTTCCCCTTTTTAAAATCCTTTCAAATCCTTTGAAATTCATGGGCGTTTTTCCAAAACATACACTCGACCCTTGCGTACCCGAATTGCACAACCTCAGCTCTGATACCATCTTTGTAACGGCCCAGAATTATGATTTCCGGGTTACGTTTCAAGGGATGAAACCCCTTGTTCAGATCTTGCAATCCAGGTACGGGTCGAGGTTTCAAACTCATTTTAAGATTAGTAGAAAGAGGGATTTCAAACCCTAAAAACCTCGAAGGGCCGTTGGGTACCCTTAACTTGTCCTAAGACTATGTCGCGGAATCCATTAAAAACGAAAGTAAAGAGGAAGTAAGGTAAAGATACAAGTGTCACGGCAGAGCCGGTCAAAACCAAATTATGAGCGGATAATTACCATTTTACTAAGTTAGGATATTAGCCAGATTCTTCAATCCGCCAAAAGGGAACCCCATCATATAGACATCGAGCACTCAAAATCTGCAGAAAATACCTTAAAAAAAAGAACGGGGAAAGGAGTCAGATCGAGCCACTCATGCGGGACCGGCAGTCCTCGTTGAGGCCACATAGTATGTGCTATACCTAATAAAGATGCTCTAATGCAGTACGAAAGTCAAACACACTAGCATGCTCCTAGTTATAATAATGTGCAGAAATACTGTAAAGGGCCCAAGACAATGCCAAATGGCATATCCCTCTCCTACCTCCACCCCCTTCCGATAGGGCGGAGACTGGCCAGCTCGTGAATGCATTCCATCATAATCGGGCAGCACGCATGCCTAACCCGCTCCACAATAAAGCCCGCAGGCATATCATAATATAAGGAAGTTCATGACTCGATTGACTCAGGGTACCCGATGAGGCTGGGCTACCCTATGACCCTAGCAAAGACTCTAGGACTATCACAGATAACGGCCGTTCTGTTTCAAACGCATAAAGTAAACAGATGCTCAATCAATTAGTGCAACCTAAACATGATACTACATGGCATGCTTTTATGCATATGCAACACCTAACATAAAATGCAACAACAGGCATGAATGTCCAACCTGAGTAAACCCCCTAGGGAACTTACCTGAAGATGCAGAACAACAAAATAACGCAAGCAAGGGCCCAAATGCAAGTCCAAAGCAATCCAAAAGCAATACACCTATCATCAAGCCATTTCCATAAGCTATCGGTCCATCATTCATACACACATGGCCCAAGTGCTCAATATCCTCAAATCAATCGATAGTAAAACCATTTTCCAAAACCTTTCCGCTACGATCAACATCAGCCAAAATCATTTACTTCCAATCAATCCCATTGATAAAGTCGTACCAACCATATTTTCCAAACTTTTATAAATTCCAAATTAAGTCAACTCATATTTAAAAGAATTGCTCAAATCGTACTTGGCCAAATTCCGACATTAATCATTTAAATCCTTAACCAATTTCCCAAAGTCATATTATAGAGGTAACTCCGGCATTTTGGCTTCCCAAACTTGAATCCTTAAAGGACATTTTTGAAAACTTGAAAACTCCTTTTTAATAATTTATCATTAATATATCTAATAAACATAATACCAACTTATACTTATAAATAATTCCTTTCAAATTTCCCAATTTTACATATTTAAACATCACACAATACTTATTTCAAACAATACCATTTTCAAAATAGTTTTTAATATATAAAATTCCAGAAAATATTTCCCCCAAAACAGAATGACAATAATAAGAAAATACATTTAACATTAACATAATATAAAATCATCACATATCGATGTAACATAATACAACATCAAAACATTTAACAAATAACAAGTTATAAACCACAACATACCCAGCAGGCCCAAACCCTTAACCGGACTTTTAGTCCAACCCGAGCCCAATAAAAGAAAGAAAGGAATGGGTCCGGTTTGCCCACACCCCCATTTGAAGATCCGGTTTCTATGATATAACCCGGATTCAAAGTGGATCCGGCCCAGCCCAACGGAAAGAAAGAAGAAAGAAGAAAGAAGGGGCTCACCTTCAACCTCTAGACGGCAGATCAGACGCCGCGACGGAGAACAGAGAAGAAGGAGAGAGCTCGGCAACCGGTGGTCCGTTTAGCCTGAGAGTTCAGCTAGAGACTCGCAATAAGAATCCGACCACACCCAATACCGAAAGAAGGGAGCGACGCAAGAAATGGAGAGGGAAAAGCGACCTTACCGTGAGGCTGAGTTTCCGACGCCGGGAGGCCCCAAGGGCGGATCCGGCTGTAAGAAATCGAGGAGAAGCGGTTCGAGGGCCTAGGAAAGGATAGGAGATAAGTGAGGAGTAGTTTGGAGAGAGATTCAAGTCGGAATCGAGCTTAAGCCATGAACGAACCTCGATCGGAAACAGAACAAGCGGGGAAGGGTGCTCGTCGTCGGCAGCTGAGCTCGGTTCTCCGAGGACCTCCGGGCTGCTGTTTCTGGCTCAGATGGTGGTGGTCCTGGCGGCCTGTCTTCGTCGTCCTTGGCCATCGGAAAGAAGAGGAGTGGCTGCTGTTGCTCACCGGAAATGAAGCAGAGGGGGGGGGGGGCGAAGGGCAGCAAGGTGAGGCGGTGGTGATTGGTTCGGTGGCGATTTGAACGGAGTTGTGAGAGATGGTGATTTGAGCTCAGAGACGGTGGGGATTGAGTCGATTGACTATGGTTTCATGGATTGAAAGGAGGGCTGTTGTTTTCCTTCTGGGATGAGAACAGGAAAAGAGGGAGGTGGGTTTACCCAAAGAGTAATTTGAAGAGAGGGGAAAGATTCCTCTCTTATGTAAAATTGTAAATTGACTACATAACAACAAAATTGATAGCTGGATTTGTACATTATGGGCAAGGTAAGGGGATAAAAGGGTGAGCTTTGACTAATTGAAAGTAGAAAGGGAAAAGAATACAAATTAAGATGTTCCCAAAACTCCAAACGTCAAATACCGGGAATATAAATCAGAAACCCGCTCACTCGACCTTATCCCGACGCGTTTAAAATACTCCTCAATTTTCCAAATCCGAATTTAATAAATGAAATCCAAACATTATTTTCCAATTTTCGGTATATGAAAGCGGAAGTAAGACATATTTTAAATTTTCACTTAAATAATGCCGGAACTCGTTTCGAAATATTTAGAGTAAACAAATAGCTAGAGGACGGAAATTTCAAACCCCTAAATCTTAGAAATCGAGATGATTATAAATTATTATTTTAATTATTTAATATTATAAGATTTCCCGGCCTTTACACACACAACCGACCATTTTACTAGTTCCAGCACGAAAATCATATATTCACATTGAATTCACATCATAGAACCAAATGAATGAACTTCTCAAGAGTCAAAACCAAATCATTCACGAATTTCATAAGCACTATGTCCATGTAAGCTTCATGTGATGTAAATTCATGGACTGGAGCTTTCAAACCCTAAATGAATTCTACAAGTAACAAACCTCGTTCATCTCAACAAATGCCTAATACAAATCCTATTTCAATTCCATATTTCCATACCATCAAATTCAACACCAAACAACAAAGAATGTAAGGCTACAAAAAAAAAACGAAAATCAATCCCAAATTACAGTTTCATAAGAGAAAGGACAATATCAATAAAAAAACCATGCACAGTCAATGAAAGGGTGTAGACGTGCAATAAATATATTCAATTAGAACTCCAGAGAAGAAGAGAAGATGTGGTTGAAAAAGTACCAATTTGTATATGAGGGAGACGATGATTCGATTCAAAGAGCAAAGCTGTTGTACTAATCCACCACTACCTGCAGATTTTTTTATGAACGCATCCTCCATATAAGGGAAAAGAAAAAAAAAACTCAACGAAATTCCAATGCCACTGGTTACAGCACACAAAAGGTGGCTCTAAACAAATGCAAGACCATGTTCTTGTAAACTGAATCGAACAAGCACACAAATCCTACAAGGCTGGAAAGCCCAGAAGCTAACTCATGAGGATGGACCAAGTGTGTCTAAACTCTAAACTAAGAAAAATATATACAGCTCTTGTACAGATCCACACTCCATATGATTAAGACTTTAATAGCGCTTCTTGCACTCACTCGTTTCTCATCTCACGTGATGACGAGTTGGGACTCATGGAATAAAAATAGCCATTGGTAAAGAAACACATTGAATCCCTGTATCATTTTCTTTTTAGTTAGCTCTTGTGATGTGCATTTTGTTTAGACATTTTTCATAGCAAACCTCGGATTCTTCTGAAATATTAACAAAGAACACACTGCCTCTTAAGCGTTGCCACTTACCAAGAGTCCTAACCTATGTAAGATATAAAATTCACAACCCTAACCTACATTACTGCATAAATCAAATGATTTAAACAATCAGATAGCTGAATCATCTAGTGCAGCTTAACACTCATCAAGTCAAATTGAACACTGAATCTGAGTAAAAGCACTTACTTCTGCACCCCTAAACGGAATATCTATATAATTAATACAAAGTTGTAAATCTGACTTTTTTTACAAATCAGAAACTTTGAAGCTGTAAATTAAAAACTTTGAAGCATAAGAACATGGGAACATGATGCATTTTACCAGGAGCTAGGTAAAAAAAAGAACTTCTAGTCTCCTCTTTCTCAGTGCATTCATATCAGGGGAATTCAGCAAACAAAATATGCCTCTTCAGTCTTCCAGAGAGAAGAATCCTAGATTTTCAAATCGGGATTAGCCATAGATTCTAACAAGTGAAGCAAAGAAAGAGCAGAAAAGAGAAGAGGAGAGCATACCTGTTGCAAAGAGAGCGTAGAGTGGTGTCTGCTAGAGAGAGTGAACAGAGAAGGCGATCTGGCGAGAATGGGCTTGCAAGGAGGCTTGTAGGTGGGGTCCATTCTCCGAATCTGGCTCCATCACCGGTGGTCGTATTAGCGGAGGAGAGAGGACGGAAGCGAGAGTGAGACTTGGAAGAGGGAGGCCGGGAGGGAGAGGAGGAAACGTAGGGGTTGGACTCGGCCGGCGTGGCGGCGGGAGGAGCTCGAGATTGGTATTATGGGGGAACAACGTCATTTGGATCGAGCTTAGGGTAAGGGGAGTAGTCGAGGGAGTGGTGATCGGCGCCGGAGTGAAACGAGTTGGACTGCTCTCTCACTTGCGGGGAGTAAGTGGAAGCCATGGAAATCAGAGGAGGAGGAAGCGAGGGTTTGGGGTTTGGGAGAGACGCACAGCGAAAGAGAATCAGATGAAGTATGGGAGATCCGTGTGTTGGGTGAAAGTAAAGTCTTAGCCGTTAAATTAAAATTAATCAACGGTTCTCAGCTGATTAGTATGAGAGATGTTTATTGGTTGATAAGAAGAGCACACAGATCACCCTCTTCTACCGTTAGATATGGAGAAATGGTTGGTTTACATTGATTCTACTTTATATCATTTTTATATTTAAAATAGTATATATATATATACACAAATTATAAATTTATTGTTGTAATTCATTTATAAAAAATAAAGATTAATTTGATTTATCAAAACTTAATAGAGTAATAAATGTTAATAAATTGAAACCTAACCTTTAGTATAATTTTATTTTATATGCATGTGTATGAACTTGTATAAATTTAGTTCAACTGAAAACTATGAGTATATATAATATAGATCTTATAAGTATGAGTTTAGTCAACTGTGAACTTATATTAGTATAGTTTTATATATGTAGGAACTTATATAAATTTATTCAAGTAAAACTTATGGATATTAGTTTGTATAGAGCTTATCATGTAGGAACTTATATATACAAGTAAACCTAACATGTAGGAACATATATAAATATAGTTAAACAAAAAACTATGAGTTTGTACATTATATATCTTATCAATATGGGTTTAGTTAACTGAATTAAATTTGGTTATATAAGTTTCTATTTACGAATGTTAGTTTGTATAAGTTTATAATATAAATAGCATTTATAAGTTTATACAATAATTTTTCTATAAGTTTATATAAATAAGAGTTATGAAATTGAGTTATATTTAAACATACAAAGAGTTATAAAATTGTGAAATTTCATTGAATTTGAAAATAGATTGATTCCATTTTTCTAGCAATGGTTGGTACAAATCGATTCTAATTTATATCATTTTTATTTTTAAAATAGTGTGTATATATAGCAACATAAATTTTAAATATATTATTATAATTCATTTTTAAAAAGATTAATTCGATTTATATTATAAATTTATTATTATAGCTCATGGAGTAATAAATATTAATAAATAGAAACCTAACATATAGAATACTTGTATATGTGTAGGAACTTGTATAAATTAGTTCAACCGAAAACTACGAGTTTGTGCAGCATAGATCTTATTAGTATGAGTTTAGTTAATTGTGACCTTATATTAGTATAGTTTTTATATGTAGGAACTTATCTAAATTTATTCAACTAAAACTTATGAACTTATACGTCTTGTTCTCAATCTCAAATCTCGATGTTCGAATATAAAATCTCAATATCAAAAGTCGATCTTGATCTTAATCTTGAATTAAAATCTCAATGAAAAATCTCAATTCACGATCTCGATCTCAAACTAAATCTCAATCTCAAACCTCACTCTCATACAAAATCTCAATATAAAACCGTCGATCTTGATCTCAATCTTGATTTTAAATCTCAAAACTATGTTGATCAAATTAAACTTTTTCGATTAATCAAAGTACTCTCTTGATGAATCGGAAAAATATATTTAATAAACTTTGCATTTTAGTTTAAATATTTGAAAAAAAATATTTGATCAAATTAAACTCCCTCTATCGATCAAAATACCCTAAACCCTAAACCCCAAACCCCAAACCCCAAACCCCAAACCCTAACCTTAAACCCTAAACCCTAAACCCTACACTCTACACTCTAGGGCTAGGTTTCCCTCTATAATTTATTTATTTATTTTTCTTTTCGGCTAAGACCCAAGTTATAATTCAACTTTATTTTTCTATAATTCTTTATTTTTTTTAACTTAGTATAATTAATGAACATAATTTATAATTCACGTTTTTTTTATAATTCTATTTATTTCACTTATATTATAAAAGTCGGTCATATATTCACGTTTTTAACACAGTGTAAGTTATTTGACCTTTATTTAAATGGGGTCGAATTATTGTAAAATCCCGAGTTCGCCTAAAAAAAATAATTTAAACTCTCGTTAATGGGTATCGAGTTACTATAAAATCATATAGTGGAATAAATATCCCGAGAGTCCTTTTTCCATAAAATTACCCATTTTATAAAGTCTACAAAATTAATACTAATGGGAATAGAACCAAGCCTTAATAAATTAATAGTCAGCTTATTTTAATAACTAAACTTACTAAAAGCTTTTTCCACAAATGTATATTATATATTTATTTTTAATAAGATAACATTTAACAAACAAACATGTATTTATATTCTCACCAAAAACATAGAATAGCAGTTGTTATGATACATCCGGTGTCTATTTTTTTGTTTTAAAAAAAATTGCTTTCGCTCAGAAATAGACAATGCATGCCTTCCCATTCACATATGCCGACCTGTAATGTCATGTGAAAAGAAAAAAAACATCGAATTTAAGGGTGCCAGCAAGATGACAATCTCTCCCAAGTAATGTTTGCTCAATCGAAATATGAAAAAACATCATCTATTATAATCCTAAGCAATCCAAGGGTGCCAGAACGATGGCAATCTCTCCATTGCACAAGAAAGAGAAGTAGATGAGCACAAGGGATGTACGACAAGCCCATCTGAAGGCAAGCTCCATCAATATCCCTATGGAATTCAAATACCCTGCACAACCAGGCACCTACAAAATTAGCCATGTATCAACTGTTTCATTGACATAAAATAAATACTTTGACATTCAAAAGTTTTAAAATCAAATATAAATATAATGAAGCGGTTTCTAATACCTAATGAAGCGGCTCCAAACTTTCATATTGGCGCCTTCCAAACGCGCCATAACTTATTTCCTTTAAGCTAAATTCATTTTGAATATTTATTAAAGGAAAAAGGAAATATGTTTTTAATTAGGGAATACATTTTTAATAAAAATAAAATAAGACTAGCGGTGCAAAGTGCAATTGATCAGTTCGATCAAGTTCGGGGTGCTAGGGTTAGGTCACATATCTCTCGAACAAACGCTTTGCGGAACGAGCAGAACGGGGGAATCGATCACTTGGAGGGCTGATTGGGTGGCGTTGCGGCTGATTGGGCGGTCGACGAAGTGGGCGGACAACTTTTTTGGCCGAATCGACCACTCGAAGGGCTAGTTGGGTGATTGAGTGCTTACGGAAAGGGCTTGTTTGGCCAAATCGATCACCTGGAAGGCTGGTTGAGCGATCAGCGAGGCTTCATCAAAGAGGGAGACCAACCTGGGGGAATCGAACAGCTCGTGTTGGTTGGCGATCGAAATGCATCACTTTGAAGCGAGCCTGTGGTTCGAACTCGAGCGACTTTCGGTTCAAATAGGGCGAGCGTTAACACTTTGAGTGGCCTGGTAAGTTAGGTCATCACATTTTTTTTAACTGGTTGTTACTTTTGTTTGAATTTGATGTTTCAAACAAAAGTGAAGAATCAATTACTCTAGGGTTGAATTAGGCATGACCTTTAAAATCTAGATTTGTTTAAGAACTTTAGGTCTCCTCAGTTGAGATGTGTTTTTGTATTTGTACAAATGGATGCCAACTGTGCAAATTTGATCTGATTTCATCTTCTGGCTTCTAAAATTGATATGGAATGATTAAAAGAACCGATAGATTAAAGAGGCCATTTATGATGCTTGGAAATGGAGAATGATGAACAAGTACACTCTACATGACCCTCTATTTCTTCCTCCATGATAGGCCAATCTGGTTATGTACTGAATGACATTAAACCCATGAGTGACCATTCTTTTTTGCCCCTTTTTTGGCATTTGATGGGTCTCAAATGTACCTATATCTAATTTGGGTCATTTGATAATCAATAAATTCTTCATATATTCCTACCTATAAATGCAGATGCAATGAAATTTATATTATATATAAATTCACGACCCATTGAGTATATAAAAGTGATGTTTAGTGAAGTATATATATAGAGCATATATTAGGGAAAACCTTTTTTTTTTGAAGAAAGGCAAGCCACAACCATTCATGTGCAAGTTTATTATTTTAAGTGTGTTATTTAACTTATTATTCTTTAAATGATTTCTTTAAATCAGGCTCTTCTCATTTGTCTTGTTTTGCCTATTCTATTGACATCTCTTTCTTTAATCATTTTTCTTTTGGCATCTTAGGTATTCACCTATTTGAGTGTCTCCCATTTTTTGACACGTGCACAAGGGACCTCCTTGATCTTGTTTGTTGAAGTCTTAGAAGTAGTGATGTATGTTCATTAGCACTCCAATATGAAATTTCTGGGAAATTAAAACATTTTGACCATCCATAAGCATAAAACTTTTTGTATAGTCCGTATAATTGGTTAGAATTGGATTCCTCGTATCATATGGGTAGTGTCATTTATTATATCATAAGCATAAAATTTTTGGCATCTTAGGTATTCACCTATAATGTCATTTTGTCTTGTACAGCAGAGGATGTCCCTTGTGCACGTGTCATTTATTCTATCATAATGTCATTTATTCTATCATAAGCATAATTGGTTAGAAAGTCAAGGCTTCTCAGCAAGCTCATATACCAGAAATTGAACAGCAGAGGATGATAACAATATCAGCAAATTCTGCAAGAATGAAAGCGGTTGATTTGAATAGCTTGGTGAACAAGGATTTGCAAGACAAGTATGAAAGACAAAGTAGGGGTATTGTGGATGAAGTTCAGGAAGAAGAAGACATGAATTGCCAACCTAAGGTATCCAAATGTTACTACTTATACTACCATGATAAAGATGATTAAATCAGTACATTTTTTGTAATCGTACTCAAACCACCTTTACTAAAAATCATATAGAAATTTTTACTACGTAAGTATGAGTATGTTTGCTGTAAAAAGTTATAGGTAGCTTTTCCAGTGAGTCAAGTATAGAAACTTAAGCGACATCTGATATGTATTAAAAGCCAATGGATATTAGAAGCCATGTACCATATTTTTGTGTTGTGTGCTTTGCTGTTTTTTCTATTTATTAGGTTGCTTTCAATGTTTGCAAGACTGAAATTTATGGCATCATTTGCTGTGAAACTTTTGTTGTAAATGAAGGCATCTTGGATTAATCCTTCTAAGTCCTTAAGTTGTCTAGGTTTTAGTTATCACTAATCTATCCTCTTGGATACTCTACGAGGTTTTTGAATTGGTAATTCTCATTGCTATTTTTCATTGTCCAGGTTCAAACGAATACTCATAATGCAAAAGGTAAGAAAGAATGACAACAATTGATCCAAACATTACCCATGGCTGAATTTTCAAGATTCAAATCTCAAGAGCACCCACAACACCACAAGAAAGGTCAGCATAAGCCACCTGTCCTGAGCAAAGATAGTACAAGAGCTAAAAGCCAACCACCACATAATCTGCTGGAAAAGGATCAAAGGAAAAAGCAACCATCTCATGCAAGTGTGAACCAACAAGATAATCCGAAAAATTATTGTCCACCGGGTTCTCTTGCAAAATTTCTAAGCTTGAGGAAAAGAAAGGAGTCAAGAGGAGAACAAAGCAAGGATACGAGAGTGTAGGATCTAGATGAGGAATTGTCAATGGATGAGGAAGATTTGAGCTAAAGGACAGACCAAGAATCGAGAGGACAACAAAGCAATGATGTGGGTCCCCGTATTGTACATGATGATTTGTCTTTGGATGATGAAGATTTCAACTCACAATTGCCAACAACTGGAAAAGAGGTCGAGGGGAATAACGCTCAAGAAGTAGAAGAAAGCTACAGAAATGAAGAGGCAATTGTACCTGTTGTGGTGGCGGAAAAAGAGAGTGCAGGTAACTTCTGATCGCCAGAGTCCACGCCTCCCCTGCGCTTTTTCATCCACAGCACTTCTCAAACCGTATGTATCCAGCCAGGCCCTCCTTGCTTCAAATTATTATTTATTCTTGTGTTAGCTTCTGATCAAATTGATCTAATGTTAACAAGTCACTCAAGAGAAGAGGCATCGAGGGAGAACCATTTTGGCTGAGGTCCATGCTCGTACAATAGAAAATCGTCTTCCTATCATTTTGAATTCTGATTGCCATCCAGTGGGGCCTACCATGGCTGTTGTTAATGAGCTTAGACTCTTCCTCGGAACTGTGGCTAAAAATTCTACCTTAGCGCCATTGAGTTTTATAAGTTGGAAGTATGTTCCTACAAAAGAAAACATTTGGGAGTATATGAAGGTAATGTGTGAAGCTTTGCACTGTTTTTTATAGTTATGTTATATTAGAAGTGCATATACTTACTCCACTTTATATTCTTTTGTCATCAGAAACGATATATTATTCCAGAAGAGGGAAAGAAATGGGTGATTCAGACGGTTAATGATATTTGGTGGACTCACAAATCGTGAGTGAAGGCAGATTACTATACTCCATATGTAGGAGCAACCACGTAGGAAAGGTTGGCCCAACGACCTGATATTATACCAGTTTCTCACTTTAAAGAACTGATGAAGTTTTGGGACTCTGAACACGCAAAGGTATGCATTATTGATTCAACTTATGAGTTGTTAGATCACATAAAAACTGATAGCACGTTGTTATTTATATGGACTGTTGTGCAAATTTAACGAAGTGTGGTGCAACGGTAAATTACTTAAACATGTAAACTCAGCAGGAAATCAGTGCTAAAAATAAAGAAAACCGTCAAAAGCAAGGTGACATGCATACCATGGGGCCAAAATCATATGCTATGTTACGTCATGAGATGGTACCTTTATTTTTTCCTCAACTAGTTATATCAGTAACCATATTGCAAATCAAGTA
Organism: Persicaria maculosa; assembly: GCA_963922045.1. NCBI lineage: Eukaryota > Viridiplantae > Streptophyta > Magnoliopsida > Caryophyllales > Polygonaceae > Persicaria > Persicaria maculosa. The sequence goes on from OY998258.1 coordinate 21,092,745, forward strand.
CTTATAATTTGGTTTAATCTTTGGGAGTTTTTCTCTATTGTATATAGCAACAAAAAGACCCGGAGAAGCGGGTACCATCACAAGCAGAGGTATACATAGAATCTAGAAAGCAAAAAGTGGGACGGACATACCTTACCTAAAATGAGAAGACTCTAGAGAACATTGTAAGTTTTTTTTTTATTGTATTTATTGTAGCCTTTTATCAGAAGTTAGCTTGTAAGTAAATAAAAAGCGCAAAACTTATAATGTCCATCTAACACAAACAACACAAAAATGTAATGGTATCTTCTTGAATCTTGACATAAAAGAATAACCATCTTGGTTAATCACCATAAAAGAATAACCATCTTGGTTAATCACCTTGTTGGAATAAACTAATATCATAAGAAGTTTATCTGACAGAAATTATAATGTCCAACTGACATAAACTTATATCTGACAGAAGTTAGATTCATTTTATGGTGCTTTGAATCTACTCAAGATGGAATATTTCGATCTCTATCTCTTATCAGAAGTTAGATTATCTTGAATATATATATATATAATTCAATCGTTCTTAGATGTGTTGTGGTGGCCTTAAAATCGATTTATCTTTTGCATTATTAGGAGAAAATGAAAGAAAGACAAGCAACCTTGGATGGTACAAATAGCAATAGTGATCCATATTATGATGTTCTCACCACGAAGGAGCATTGTGGGCGTTTGCGCTTACATGGGCGTAGTGTATCAAGGTCGACTCGGGTTAGAAAGGATATGAAAAACCCATTTATACTCCCCCCCTGTATTATTGGAGAGCATCACTCAACAGTTTGAGCAAAAGATAATCGAACAAGTGGATCAACAAGTACAAGTAAGGGTAGAAGAAAAAGTCTCACATCTATTATCAAAGATACGAGAAGCCAATCCTGGAATTGAACTCGTGGTACCACATTCACCTACGTCTGAAGGAGATGAACTTACTTCCCATGACAGTTTAGGTGGACAATCTATGTCATCATAAAGGTATTCTAATTTTTTTTTTTTACTTTAACAATTATAAACATTCTCATTGGTTCCTACCGTAAGCCTATAATTATGCTTGTATATATTTTTGTTGTGCTTAGTTATTCATGTTGTGTAATATTTTTGGTGATGGACTTGGTGTTAAGAAGTGGGAAAGAAGACATCGTGTGTTAGGATGAGGTGGGGTTCATGGTTTAGACTTGACACTTTATAAGAAAGGTATATGTATAGTGATTGATTCGGTTAAGAAAACCCCTAACCGCAGCTCATCATTCTAATATGATAAACATACCAATATATGGTTTCATGGAAATCGAACTCTTACTTTAATATGACAACAACACTTTCCAAATGAATTTCACCGTGTGCTAGCTAGCTAAGTAACTTAACTTGCTTAATCAATAACACATCAATGATCGTTTTCTATAGCTAGCTGAACCTTTTATTTTATATATATATTATATATATAGCTGTGAAAGGTTGTGTGATTGTGAACTGGGAATGCCCTCTTTGTGCATTTTTTTGTTGTTGTTCTGAACAGCATCTGGACATGCAGTAGTTTGTGCAGGTTGTGAATGAATGTGTTTGTGCGGTTCTCTGTGCATCTTTTGGTTTGTGTACATTTGGTGTGGCAGTTTTTTTGGCCTCTCTTGTGTGGATCTTGATATGAGGTTGTGTGCATTTGGTATATATGGCAAAAAATAATGGTAGGAAATTTGACATCTAATTTCTGCCTGCTTAGATATGCTGTGATGTTGCTGAATATGGATTCACCTGCTGCAAGGTTATGTTTTTTTTTTTATATGATTCAAGTTTCCAGTTTATGAATAGCTTGAATGCCACTATGATGCGGTTACTTATCAAAATTTTGTTTTCATTTCAGCTTGCCATTAATTTGATTCCACTACCCAAGCAGTGATGTTGATCAAATCTAGATGATGAAAATGATTGCTCGCCTATATCGTATCTACGTTCTGGTGGGGTTGATACTTCGGACTCTAACTAGTTTATTATGCTTTTGAAGCATAGATACAGTACACTTAAATGTGTCTTTTATTAATGAATTTTGGATATAATTGAATTTTATATGTTCAAATATTAGCGGAAATATATTTTGCATGTAATGAATATGATACTATGGTTATATATATTGTCTATTTTGTTAAGTAATTTCTTATGTATATATATAACATTTTCATTTATCTATTATATCTATTATTTAATTACTATATATTCATAAATCACATTACAGGGAAATTAATTGCAAATATACAAACCGCTTCAATAGAGTTTAGTTAACAGATTAATAAACCGCCACAACAAAGCTAATTATATGTCACAATAGAATAAATAAACCGCCACAATAGAGCTTCAAACCATTGCAATAAGTATAAAAACCGCTTCTAAAGCTTAAAAAACCGCCACAGTAGACCTTTTAACCGCCACAAAAGATTGATAGAAACTGCCACATTAGCTTCCTATAGTGCAGCGGTTTTCAGCTCTTGTGGCAGCTCATCATCTTGGTAAAAAAACCGCCACAATAGGTTCTAAAACTGCCACAGTAGGGCATATGCAACGCGACCTAATAACACGGCAAAAATCCGCCACATCAGGCTTTAGGTGGCGGTTTTCATGCCTATTGTGGCGGTTCTGAGCCGCCAGAATAGGTCTTAATTGTTGTAGTGATCCTTGTTGAGTTATGATATCTAACAACCAATCATATATTTATAATTATGACTTTATGATCTTAACTTACTTTATCATCTATACTAACGATATTTTTTTATAATAAAAAATACTCATGACTTCATATTAGCACTAAAATATAATAATCTTGTATATTAAGGTCGGACTTAGGGTGCCCATTTGAAAAAATGGAAAGTTTTGGTGGGGGTATGAGAACTAGGGTGTTCATTTGAGAGAGAAAAAAAAAGTTTTAGACAATTACGTAAGAAATAGGGTGCTGTTTTGGAAGAATATAGGAAGTTTAAGCATCAAATTGTAATAATAAATTGTCTTCATACATACAAATGGTAAATCTTAAGCCTGTATGAATATAACCCATTAATAAAGCCCAACCCAGTATTATCTTCAGATCTCTAAGAAACCCTAAAGTCAAACTCTAAACTCATGAACGCCGACATCATCCATCTTCCTCACACCTTTGTTGCTCGCTGGATAATTTGTGAACGTTGATGTACCTCATCGGGGTAGCGAGTTACTTCATCGATGCCAATTTCAACTAAAATCACAACACTTGTACAACATCAACCTTGGTTCATCGACAGTAGGAGCAAGGAGAAGGGATGAGACGTAGCTCGGTCGACTCCGAGAGGTGAGCAGGAGAGATAGAGCATGATCGACGGGAGATTTGAGGTAGGTGGCGAGCGAGAGGATGATTATGGGATGGAAGTGCCTTAATTGGGGCATTATATCTACAAATCCTCCCCTGAATCAAATGTTTTGATTGAATATATTCATTACATCGATTGAGGTAGGCCAATGTTTATGATTGTATGCAATTCAACTATGCAAGCAATTGCTAGTAGATTGATTTGATCAAATAATTTTTTTTTATTAAAATTCTACACAATTTAAATAATAAAAATCACAAAATATTTAATTAAAGGAGTACATTTTATAATAACATTTTTCTAAAACCCTATATTAAATATTTTACATACATTAAAATAAAGTAGAATAATAAATTCCACTTTAGTTTTGAGGAAATATACAACTTTGTCTTAAAATAATATAAATTAAAAATAAATTTATTTAAAATTTATTTATTAAGAGTGCACATAAGCAAATAAGAATGAAGAAAAAAAATGATGGCGAATCTCACGCCTAAGGGTGCCCGATCGCTTCGAATAGGTAGTCGAATTGGATCTGCGAAAGAACTCGAATCTCACGAATCCTCCTTTAGATCGATGAGGTCTCAATCTACTTGAATCTCACAAGCAAATCAATCTCTCAGCGCCGCTTCTCACGGTCCTTAGTTTCTTCGAATCTCACGAAGAAGATGAACGCTTCTCACGTCCGCTAGGGTTTCTCAAGAAACTTGTTTGGGGAAATAATAATTGAGCGTCCTCTTTTCCTTAATCATAAAGTACTTAAATAGCAACACATAAAAATATAATAGCTTAAAAACCCTAATGGGCTTTTCTAACAAATTCCTAAAGCCCATCAATAATATAATATTGTTCAATAAAAACTCAAATAATATAAAAACTAATACTTATTAAATATTCAGACTTATTAAATAATAGTATAGACTAAAATTAAGTAAACAATAAAAATATAATACAATCATGGATCATTAATCTTCATCACTTCAAATCCTTGAATAAATCTCAGCTGCTTTGTTGTTGGCCAATTTGACGTTTCTCGGATCATATCATTCTCCCTTTCTTGAAATCGAGTCGTCCTCGACTCGTGTAAAAATGGAAACACCGACGGAGAACAACGAGGACTATCATTAGCAAAGCTTGGAGGCATTGCCTCAAAATGTTCCACAACAGAAATGGAACTCATGTGTAGCGCAACCAAGGGAACATCCTTAACAAACTCCTCAAAAAGCTCGTCAACAACGTCTCGCTCCTCCGGAACGACATCAAAAGCAACACCATATTCAAGATCATCATCATCATAGACATCATATACGGGAGTAAGTGTCTCATAATCTACCAATGGTGCCTCGATGACGGAATCATTGAAACAAGAGTTGTGTTGGTCAATGAGTTGTTGCACTTGCCACTCAAGTTTGTAAGTAAGACGACACAAATCATCAATCAAAAGCTTTCGGATAGCATGTGACATGGTTAGTATACCAAAAGCAATACCCGAAGGGAAGCTGGACAAAAGAAAGCTGTTGCACACGCAGAAAAAGAGGGACTGCAGAGAGCAAGCGCGCGGGCGTGCACTTCAGGCGCGCGGGCGTGCACCAGGGCGCGCGGCTGCGTTTTTACTGTCGTTGCGTTGTTTGCTGTGTTGTCCGTTGCAAGAGATTTGCGGCTGGCTGGGAGGGTTGGTGGTGTTTGAAAGGTGGTTGTCGAGGGTGGGTGGTGGTCGGATGGTGGTGGTGGTGGTCGGAGGTGGTGGTGGAGAGGCGGTGGCGATGGTGGTTGGTTAGCGTTTGCGGATTTTTTTGGGGGGGGGGGATTTTTTGTGTTTTTGGTGATTTAATTGATGAAATTGACACAAAATCAACAATTAAATCGGATATAGACGATTACCTGGTCAAAGTACTGACTCGTGATACCACTTGATGGCGAATCTCACGCCTAAGGGTGCCCGATCGCTTCGAATAGGTAGTCGAATTGGATCTGCGAAAGAACTCGAATCTCACGAATCCTCCTTTAGATCGATGAGGTCTCAATCTACTTGAATCTCACAAGCAAATCAATCTCTCAGCGCCGCTTCTCACGGTCCTTAGTTTCTTCGAATCTCACGAAGAAGATGAACGCTTCTCACGTCCGCTAGGGTTTCTCAAGAAACTTGTTTGGGGAAATAATAATTGAGCGTCCTCTTTTCCTTAATCATAAAGTACTTAAATAGCAACACATAAAAATCTAATAGCTTAAAAACCCTAATGGGCTTTTCTACCAAATTCCTAAAGCCCATCAATAATATAATATTGTTCAATAAAAACTCAAATAATATAAAAACTAATACTTATTAAATATTCAGACTTATTAAATAATAGTATAGACTAAAATTAAGTAAACAATAAAAATATAATACAATCATGGATCATTAATCTTCATCACTTCAAATCCTTGGATAAATCTCAGCTGCTTTGTTGTTGGCCAATTTGACGTTTCTCGGATCATATCAAAAAACGAATGAAATAAAAATAGAGGAAAAAAGGGGGATTTATCCCACTGTCGGGATTCGAAATCGGGTTGATGGAGTGCATAGGAGATGTTGTGACCATTGGGGTATGTGAATCCCGTGGTTACTTACCCAACTAAATTTGATGTGTAGAGTATCCTTGAATGTGAAGAGATCTTGATCGTCTGTCCACATGGATCTAACGGTCCACACTCAGAATCCATGTGAACTACTCTCCACCAATACCAATTTCTGTAATTTTTTTTAAATAATAGCAATTTTTCAATTTCCAATATAACGCCGGCTGATAGCCGGGAAACCTGCTGCTCCCTTTAATATATACTCCATACATCCCAATTGGATAGAATAACTGGCAGCATATCAATAGCATTTGAAAAAAAAAACACTGAAAAATAAGACAATTGCACTATCCGGCATGCGGACATTGGTTCGACTCTCAATTTTTAGAAGATTTAAAAAAAAACTTAAACTAATAAATCTAAAATTATGCTTCAATTTAAAATAGTTACTATTCAGAAAAAAGAAGTCACTATTCAAATATTTTTTAATAACTATATTTTAAATTTTTTTATTTCAATTTTTAACAACTTTACCAAAATATACTTTATAAAATAAATTATACGAAATGTTTATTGATTCCCAATAAATATATTTAATACTGTAGTAAATAAATCCATTTCCAATATATATTCCCAACTTTATATTATATGCATCATATATATGATGTAAGTTGGACATAAAGTATATTTTCTTTTATGTTTTTAAAATATTAATTTGCCATATTATTAAAATTTTATTTTTAAGAACACTAATCGATATTAAAATTGTTGATGTAAAATCAAACCTGACACGTTCCATATAAAATTTACGTTAAATATTGAGTTCACATAGTTTGAGTTAGGACATAGTTTATAGCATTATTTTATGATATTTAATCTATCATATAAAAAGAAGCATATATTATTTGTATTATAGTGAATTTCAGATACAATTAGATTGAATCAAATTATTCAACTTCATACAAGTAAATGTGATATACGCATATATGATAACGTACAAAATATACACAAATGATTAATGGACTTTAAAAAGAAAATAATATTATATAAGTATGAACTTGGACAGAGATTGATACTCACAATTAATTCATTTACGGTTGTTATCAATCTTGGGCGGTTATGACAATTTTGTTCCATTAATTTTTTTAAATTGAGATTTAGGTGGCATGCGTCATTTTGGTATGAAAAATAAAGTAAAAACATCATCATTAACCTAGGCTAGAAGTAGGGTACTCATTATCTACTTTTCAGATTTTAGTTTCCTTTTATCCATTTAATTTTTTTTTGTGAAATTTACATAACTATCCCTTGGGTCACCCAAAAATGAATCATCCAAGTATTTTCCTTATTTAGTTTTGTGCAACTCCCTCCGTAGTCACACACTCAAACACCCCTCCCCTTTTTTTTGATTAGACACACCTCTCTTTTTGTGTGTCAGAACTCTGAACCCCCTCCTTACTTTATTCTCTCCCTCTCTCACTTTTTTTTCTTTTTCTATACTCCGTATATACGCCAAGGTAAGGAGCCTCACAAAAAAAATTTAATATGGAGAGTCGTTGTTTAAAACAGCGACTCTCCTTTAATTTTTTTTTCGCATTTTATTTTATTTTTTCACATTTTGACAATAATAAACTGGAAAATAAAAAAAATTGCAAAGTCGCTGTTCTAAAAAGCGACTTTGTTACTTAATAGATGAGGCTAAGTCGCTGTTTTAAATAGCGATTTAGCCTTGTTTTGGCTAAATTCCAAATAAGTTTTCACTTTTGGCTATTTCGCAATTTTTTTTTAATTTTTTGACCATTTTGAAAAAAAATTCCATAGAAATATAAAAGAAGGTAAAGGTAAGTTCCACCGCACTGACATTTGTACTACACAGTACACACTATACAGTAAATTAGAAAAAAAATGGACTCAAATGGAAATCGAACGTGAGACGTATCGGATAATGGACAATGGACAATTTAACTCAAGCGCAGACGCCACTGAGCCACTGCCGACTCATTAATTATCTTGAGAAGGAACTTTTTTTATAATTAAATACCATGGTTCCGTGTAATATCGGACCCTAAAAATTTAGGGGCCCTGTTCCGTTAGTCCACTTGAACATGCTTATTCACGGGCCTGGTAGTTTGCTTGTAACTCAGGGAAAATTTGGGGTTTTGGTGGTTTTGATTGTACATAACCGGCCGTTTAGTTTGCCGACGATGCAAAAGAAAAATGTATACGATTTTTTGCTTACTAGCCAGTATATGATTTTCCATAGCCAATAAAATCAAAGTCTATGTCGATAAAAAAGAATAAACCCCTGACATATTTTATCGATCTCAATAACTTCCCAACCTAAGAATATCGACCACTAAACCCAAACGAAATGCGTCATAACACATCATTCACAACAACCATCCATAATAAATATAAACAAGTGTCCACAACATAACTTATAAGTCATCAAACACGAGTCATCCAAAAGGTGAAAACGATTAAACATTGAACAAGTAAACAAAACACTACGAAGTACTAAAGTTCCACCTCGCGCATCGGGGATAGTAAACCCCAGGAATCCTGATTGCAAAGTAGTTTCTCACTCCCGACACTGCTTCATACATCCAAATCTACACCTTTACCTTGTCCCTTCACCTAGCTGTGTCACTTCTCTCTTGGACCTTTGTGACCTCCCACATGACTAGAAGGTCGGACACCTTCACCTCGTTCCTTCCAAAGAAGCTTCGAATAGTGTCTTTGTGATCCTTCTCCTCAAAGTCCCAATTTCTTCCAGCACGTTTGAGGCTGGTGACGAGGCAAAATTCCAGCTCATGCATTTTAGTAATATACTAGGTAGAGAGAGCGCGCTTTACGCGCGGTTGTACCGTTGTTACATCGATTTCTACAAGTTACAAACTTGAATTTTTATGGTGATTGATCGGATAAGCCATTTACCTAACAGGCTGTTGGGTGGTGGTTCTCTTTCTTTGAAGGAGTCAGTCGTGCATTCCTTGCAGACTTGCATTGGTCAGTTGGGCTGCAGCTTTGGCTGCACCAACTTCTTCTTCTCCTTCTTTTTCTTATTTACATTCTTGAACTTGGGCTACATCCTTCTTATCTCCGTTATTAATACTCACTCTTCTCACAACTCAGCCTCGTTCCTCTCATCCACTGCCTACAAGTTAAGTTCAAACAATATTAAAACTTCTAATGGTATTTTGTAGGTTATGACTTGCAAACGTGAAGACATTTATTTAAAAAATATCAAGAATGGTAACATGCTTGAAGAAGCATGATAATGGCACAATATAATTTTACAATATTCTTAAAATATGGGAATGATAGCAACCCCATGGGTGACAACAATTGAAGGATTATTGGATTAACACGAATTTTGTCAAAGCATTCAACTACCCTCAAAGCAACTAAAGGAGCAAAATGATTATGTGCCATCAAAGGATATTAGAAGTGCTATCAAGAATAAATTCGAATTGAATACCAATTTAAAACCAGTAAACATGTGAAACAAAAGAATAAATTCGAATTTTAAAAATAATAGAAATGCTATCAAGATCAAATTGTCACAAATTAGCAATGGAGCTAAAGCAGGAAACCCTAGGTATTACAACTAAACATAAGAAGCTAAAAAACTAAAAACTGAAGGGAATGAGATTCACAATATCAGCTCATCAAATTTAGGGATTACAACTAAACTTGCAAACCATAGGGAGAAGATCAAATAATTGAAGGTGGGCACCTAACGACCACAAATGAAAAACCACACAAATTCAGCAATAGCAGGCAACACCTCTGACTAAAGAACAATGACTCAAAGAGAAAGAGGTGCAAGCTAAAGCAAACTGACAAGCGAAGACCAAATACCTGAAATCAAAGACATAAAATTCTGATTGAATACCAAACTAAAAATCAGAGGAATAACCTGAACATCTGATGGTTCTATTAGTGCAAATAGCGAGATTTATCACTACAATCAGCATATGCCATGCGATTGTCCAGACATTGTTTTTAAGGATCTCAAATATCATAAAAAGATATTGACATATTCTAACTATTTGATATAAGCAACACCAGCCCAGTGATATGCCTGAATGAGAGGATCAACATCCTCAGCTTCTATTGGCATCCCAATGCAAGATAACTGACAGAAAAACAGGCCAAAGCTAGTGATAAGTTTTAGATATATCACATTATTATTGGATTCAGTAACTGCAAAGGTCAAGCAATCCAGCTATTGCTCAAGATGCCTAGACCAAGATAAATCATGGATTATCCTTGGGAATTTTCTTTTCCCACAAATTAACCTATCAATGGTAAACTCAAAATATTTCCACCTCATCATATTTATTCCCCTGAAATCGGCACTTGGAAAACTTAGTCGGTAGGGATGGATAGAGAAACTTGCAGGGGAATGGAAAATGTGTTGTTAAAAGCCATGACTCATTCAGCATTCACTATCCACATCGATGAACAGTCATCACCAAGTGGTGTCGTTGTGTAGCAGAGGATCATTAGGCAGATAATTTCTCAATCATAAAAGACAAGACAAATTTAAATGAATAGTTCAGCAAAGATCCATGTCATTTAAAGAGTGAAACAAGTAAACACAACAAGTCATGAACTCTCACCCCTTACACTTAGAAAAATCACTGTGCTTTTGCCAGCATCCATAGAATAGCATCTGCTGTGGCTTAAATTCAAAGGATAAAAGCCACCAACTCTCGCCAATCCAGCAATTTCAGTGTATGCTAATCTAAGAAAGTGTCATCATCGAGAAATAGAATCTTCATTCAGAAAATCTTGCCAAAAAACAGTGAAAAGTTTATGCTGACATGTTTGTATTCCCTCATGACAACAAAGGGGAACGAGCATAGTTTTATCTGGTCACATTAAGCTAATAGTTTGAAAATGCCAAATTGAAACACAAAATGGATCCCAACCAAGTATGTTATCAAAAAATCATTCCCATGAAGCATATTAGTAGACAACACACACAGAAAAACAGTAGCAGAAAAATGGTTTTACTCTCAATTCAGTGCATTGGATGAAAATGTAGCCAAAATAAATAAATAAGAGTTGCTCTAAAAGTCTCAGTTGTTGTCCAAAATGCACAAAATATTTACAGTACCAAAAGAAAAAGAAGAAGAAGCATAAATTCAAGAAAACCACCCTTAATTTAGGCCACTTTGCACAACTCGTGCTCAATCAATCATTTCCCTCAGTTCAATTAATTAGTGAACTCACACTATTAAGAGATAGCATTATCTTCCACAATAAGGCAAAGAGCTAGCGGGGAAGCAACCAAAATCCAAGGCAGGCAAACAAGTTCAAGAGGCTTGGTGGATGCATGTGTATTCTCCAAAGACTAAAGAGCAACAACCCTAAGTTGAAGAGCTCTCATCCCTATGCTTATGGATTACAAACTTCCACCAAATACATAGGTCAATTTTTAATCAAAAGACAATCCTTGGCTCTATGTAATTAATCAAAGCTTCCACCACATACTTGAAATTTTAGCAAGTTAACAACCTACAGGAAGTTTATAAATATAAACAACTTTGTAATTTCAAGCACACAAAATTTCCAAACTTCCAAAATCATTCAAACACACAATCTCCCAACAAAAAAAAACACACCATAGTACGTAATATTCTCAGCACATTCACAAATGAGCAGAGATTAATTAGCAAAAGAGGCTCTAAACCCGAAATCATGATATACCCCAAATCAATTTCACCCAAAATAAACCCTAGGATTTGCAATCTCACATAAATCACCAAAATAATGGAGGAATCAAGCAAATCCAAGTAAAAGGGAATTATTAGATGAAAACTCACCAATTTCTTAAAAAACAATGGAAATTTTGGGTCCTTATGTTAACTTTTTCGTAAGAGAGACGGTCTAAAGCCACACATGATGAAGATCTACAACTCGCTGATTCCACTTGAGCGAAGCTTCCACCACTCAGGATCAGTTGATTAACCATGATGACAATAACGAGTTGGAGGAAGGAGAGAACAAAAGAAAGAGAGGAGGCAACAGATCAGATGCTTAGGCACGAAAATGGCGATTCTAGAAGCAGAAATTCTAGTGGAGGAAGAACGAAAAAAAAAAAGACATGTGAACAATGGTACAAGGGGTAGCGGCAAAGGCTCCGGCGACGAGAGACGGTCTTCGGAGGACCACCTGTAAAATGAGAAAGAGAGAGACGGCTAAGGGAAGGACACAGAGAGGGGGAGTAGCGAATTAGATGAAATGACATTCACGAAAATCAACAAGCGAGGCTTCAAGGACCTACAAATACAAGCATCAAAAGCAAGTAGATCCATCCCCCATTCGATCAAATTCAACACATAAAACACTACCGATTGTTGAACCCTAACCACAAAATCGAATAGAGGCTAATCCATAATTTTTTTTAGCAAAAGAAATCAATTTAAGAACAAGCACACAAATGTTCATACTGAAATAGATCCTAGAGCTAGGGAACTTACCTTTGTGACAGAATCATCAGCAGAGAGAGGTGGAGGCAATGGCAATGCAGTGAGGGAGATGGAGAGTGATGGCAATGGTGGCGGATAGGCTGAGATCGATGAACGTACCTCATCCTGATAACACGAATCCCAACAAAAAATCAAGCTAGTGAACATCTAATAAACGATACCAATAAAGAAAGGAGCTTCAACAAGAGAACACCAAAGAACAACGGAATTTCAATTCAGCTACAATAAAGCACTACCAGAAATCGCATAAAATACATGATACTATGAAGTACTAAACACATTCCAACTTCCAACTAAATGATCAAACCCTTCTAAAATTCGATGATGGGTTTCAAGTCTGGGCAGATACCACATGACAACATAGTTGAATGATGAACTTGTAACATTTTCTTTTGGTATCAGTAAGGAGGTAAGCAATTTACAATAGAATGGGGGATTCGAACCTGGAAGATCTAGATCTCATATGTCAGACCTTTACTTGCTAAACTAATAAAGACTCAACATGAACTCTGTATCATATCAGACACAATAAGGATCAACAGTCTCCACAACAACTTGACTCAACCATACTGCTCCCTGAGTGCAGTGAAGTGTAAGCTTGATTTTGATTCATGCTTACTGTAACTCTGTAAGTACTGTCAGAGAGACAAAAGCCTCTAAAAACACTAAAATGGGAGCTAACTTAAATTTCTATTCAATTCATTGGAGAGGATAATATGATACAAAGAGAGATGACAATTTTTTCCACCATTTTTAAAAATAAATAATGCAACTGATAATGGCAATCAACACACCCTTCTAAGGCCTGCAAGCCCTAGAAGAACAAGTGGCTCTATTGACAACCCCATGATTTCACCAAGCCAATCAATAACGAATGGTTTAAGCTACGCCAAACACGAATAAACATATACCACACTTAGTTCATTTTCTCAGGTGCGCTTGACGGGGGCAGTGTCCCAAACACCCTATCCCACAGCGAGGAAGTAATCCCAAAGCCCTTGTCATGGATTTGGAAGTGATGATTCAAGTGATACATCTGCAGGGGTAAAAAAAGCACAAGTTCAATCAAACCATATTTGCACTGGATATACACAACAAGTTCAAATGTTATCCTTGTCCAAACAGAAAAGGGAAAAACTGTTGATATTCTCATGAATCTCATACCCATTTTATTAGAAACAAAAAAAAAAAACTTGATTTGAAAATTTTTAGGAGAGACTCAGGTTAACCATGGAGCAAAATATAATATTAGAAAAACTTGAAAGAACATATTGTTACCTTAAGACTTTTAGGAATTTTTTTTGGATGGCTGTGTATAGTGCAAGTAGTATTGAGTGATGTCGTACAACACGTATCCTATCAAGTAACCTCCAAAGAGAGCAGGAGCAGTTGAAGGAGTTGCAAGAGCCTTAAATACTTGCCAGAGCTGCCAAGAGCAACTGATTGATTAATCGGATGATACAAGATGATAAATATGGAAAATCATGTGGTCAAAATATCAATAAAAATGGGAACATACAGACCCAAGTAGAACAGCTAATGCAGCAGCGATAACCATCCATTGGGTGCTTATGATGAATACCATGAAGAAAGTAATGCATGGTGTTTCCCCTATAATAAGTACCAAATACTATTACAAATAAATCTTCTGCGGTCAAGAAAGTTTTCCATCTCAAGAGAAAGCAACGAAACTTAAGAAAGATACCAATAGCTCGTTGTTTTGATGTGGAAAATGTTATGGAAAATCATATGGTCAAAATATCAATAAAAATGGGAACATATAGGCCCAAGTAGAACAACTAATGCAGCAAGAGGGAAGACAAGGCGATAACCATTCATTGGGTGCTTGTGATGAATACCATGAAGAAGGTAATGCATGGTGTTTCCCCTACAATAAGTTCCAAACACTATTACAAATAAATCTTCTGCGGTCAAGAAAGTTTTCCATCTCAAGAGAAAGCAAAGAAACTTAAGAAAGGTACCAAGAGCTCGTTGTTTTGATGTGGAAAATGTAACGATGTATTGTGTACTCCATCATCGTCCACAGAAAAATGCCAAATATCACCATCGATGCTATTTGAGGGGCGGTGTGGCCCATCCGCACAGACATTGAGATGAAGTAGCAACCCACTGGAACCCAAATAGCTGGGATAGCCCACCATATTGTATGGGTTAAGGACTGTATAAAGTTAAATACAACCAATCAGATAACCAAATTTGAGCAAACGAATTCCAAATATACCAAGAGTTAGCTCTCTAACAAGCTTCAAGCATTAAGAAGGAAAATACCTCCCAGAAATCACTTCCAAATAAACAAGGGCCTTCCTTGCCAACAATAGGTTGGTGAATTCAGTCATGATATTCTTCCCCAAGATGGCCAACCTGTAATGAACTCAGGGAAATGAATTAAAAAGTACCTAAAGTGCACAACTTTAATATTAGATGGTTCATCGAGATGCAAAAACTGGGTGACAAATTCTATTAAGATTAATTTTCTTAAATTATATACGCCTTGCTTAGTTATTGACAAGCCAAATTCAAATAAATAAAGGAAAGACCAAAAAAAACACATATCATGGCAAGTGCATACTGAATCAAATAACATCCAATTGAAGTGAACAATTCCTTACCTGGATGGATCTAAGGATGACAAGAGGAACCAAATAAGAGACCACCTGCAAGAGACATCAACCAATATCAACCGACATGCAATTAGAATTGAATCAAGATGATTGAAATCATCGAAATTGAGCAAGAGCACATCGACGAAGATTTGACCTAATTACCATTGGAATCGCAAACGATGCCATTTGGATGACAAATTAGTTGCAATGTCCCAAAGGAACAATTAGGAACATGAAAATAAACTAACAGAGTACCAAAATAGGTTGCTGATAGAAGATTGTTGTCTATAAAACAAAGACGGGCAGAGAGAAATCGAAAGAGTTTACCTGATTTTGAAGCGGAACGCAACACTGAGACACAAATTGAGAGACAACAACAACCAAATCAGAGAGATCAAGAGAAGAAGGTTCAAGAACAAGAAGATTCAAGGGTCATGAAAATTGGAGACCTAAAATAGAGGTAAGTTCCGGTTGGGGTTCATACTGTGAACATTACTTTCAGCCGTAGATAATGACTACTGTCAGTGGCAAGGATCAACAACAAGAATTAGGACAACAATACTCAACAAGAATCCCAAAATTTGAAGGATAGCAAGAAGAATAAAACCCCTAATTCAGGAGCAAACTCGAGTCAAAGGAAGATCAAACAAATAAGGCAAAGAAGACAGCTTCGGAGACAACGGAAACGGAAAGGATAGGTCGGGGCGGCCTACAGTGAACTTCAGGCAAAACAAGCGACCAGATCCGGGAACAAATGGGCTTTGGCTGTGGTGGCCTCTCCGTCAGCGATTTTTGAGATTCTCAGGGAAAGACGAAAAGCAAAGCTGAAGCAGCCTTAGCATTAAGGAAAAGACGAAAAAGGACACTGAAACAAAAAAAATCAACGTTTTTAAATGCAAACTATGAAGGGTAAAGGAGTAAAGAAGATATAAAGTGATCCAGACCGTACATAATTTTATAAAAACGCAATCTGACGGTCAAAAATCCATCAAAAGTGCCGGCCTTGGGCTGTTTAAATTGGACAAATTTACACCGTAGATAATTTTAACAATGAAAAGCTGAGATTTCATCCTGCCCCCACTTTTATAGTAGTGGATATATATATATATATATATATGTATGTCTAGTCAGTCAAAATAATGTTTCTGCCAAAACATATAACATTACACAACTACACAAATGCCACGAATACAAATGTTCACATATTCATATGAACAAATCACATGTAAATAATTCCTTTTCACAACCCAAACTACAAATCCCCTAGATAACCTAAGGATGATGAAAGAGATAAACAAATATTTCACCGATTTATGTTTCCTATGGCAGACCATTTGGGAACTCAAGAACAATGTCATTTTTAATAAGAGGAATGTAAATATGTCACATATGTGTCATTATGCTAAAACAATAATGGAAACCTGGTCTCATACAACCCTATAGAAAGAAC
This sequence comes from Persicaria maculosa, assembly GCA_963922045.1. Classification (NCBI taxonomy): domain Eukaryota; kingdom Viridiplantae; phylum Streptophyta; class Magnoliopsida; order Caryophyllales; family Polygonaceae; genus Persicaria; species Persicaria maculosa. The sequence goes on from OY998258.1 coordinate 21,109,237, forward strand.
TCCAACAAAAGCAACGTAGAGTCCCCAACTGAAAGCGACCACCTAAAGGCGTCTACAAAATAAATGTAGATGCCTTTGTCAAACCTTTGGGGATTTGTAGTTTTGGAGGTATAATTTGGAATAGTCATGCTCATGTCATTGATATTTTTCAGATGAAAACTTTGAAGGGCTCAGTTCTATAAATGGAAGCTTGGGCAGTATGTGCTGGCATTAAGCTAGCAATAGAAAGAGGAATCAGGAATATCATCGTAGAAGGAGATAACTTGGGACAAAAATTGAAGACAAGAAAAAAGTGCATTTGGGAAATACTCAAAATGATCGAGAAAATTCTCCATCTGAAGAGATGATTCAATAGCATCATCTTTAAATACTATTTTAAAGAATCTAATTCATGTGCGAACTTTATTAATGCTAAGTCTAATGATACTTGTAATATGATTACCCTCCCTTTGAATAGGGAGCTTTGTAACTTCATCTTGAGGGATGCTCAAGGTTGATCTTTGGTCTCCAAAGACTTCCTAATTTTTTTCTACTGTAAAAAAAGGATGGTGATTTTTTGATGGGGACCATTAAAGGGTGGTTAAATGAAAACCCTCATATTTAAGGGGTGTTTATATACAACTCTTATAGCGTATCATGTTAACAAATATGGGTCATAGGTTGAGTTGGAATGGAGGGGTGTTTATATGCACGGTTGTTTTGAGTGGGATGTCGTGTTTGGACGGGAAAAGTGGTATTAGGTTAATTATGGGACCCACCTTGATTTTTTTAATTGGTATAAACTCAATAATCCTTGTAAGAATATACTATTCTTATTTATTCGAATAATTCATTTATTAACATACTCCCAAATAGAATAATTTGTATACTGACGAATAATCATTCATATTTAGACGAATAATTAAGACAAACATATCATCCATACAAAAAAAATACGAGTTCATATGTTATTTATTTCACAAAATACACTTCCATATACAAATAAAGATTAAGAAATATATGAATAATTGTCCACTTTCTTAACAATTGACCAAATTAACCACATATATGAATAATTGACCAAATTAACTCAATTTCTGAATAATTTAACTATTATACACCCATTACGAGAACCACGAGTTCATACGTACGTAATTCACACCACAATTAACTAAATATATACGAACAATTCTTCATAAATCTATGAATCACCTTAGTGGATCATGAGGCCCAGACCAGCAAAGCCCATATTAGCTCTTGCCCATACATTACATTTTTGGTTGTATGACAGCTCATAGATGCCTGTCATTTACTTGTATATATGCACGATGAACACTCAGTGTAAATTGGAGGAGAAATAAAATCAAAATGAGGAATCTGATTTTGCGCTTTCAGTATGGTACCAGAGCCTAACGGCTTGTGCCCTTGATACTCCACTAATTTCTGACATCCACCGCCCTTCCTCTTCCTTTTCTTGTCTTTTCTTTCTTCATCATCATCCTCTTGGCCACCATGGATTTGCTTCCCCAGAACTCTTCTTCATCCCTTTCTCTTCCAAATTTCAATGCTCTAAACACAATCAAGCTTACCAACACAAATTTCCCCATCTGGAGAAAACAGATTTCCTCCTATCTCAATGCTCATTAGCTTTTTGGCTATGTCGATGGCACTAAACCCATTCCTCCTAATGAAACCTCCCTTGTCTATCTTGAGTGGTTCTCCAAAGATAATCTGGTCACAACTATTCTCAACTCCTGTCTTTCAGAGGCTGTCATGATCCAAGTTTTTTAGTGTCAAATTGTGAAAGCCATCTGGGATCGTATGCACTCGTTGTTCCAAGCCCGTTCCAATGCACATATAGTCTAAACCCGACTCCAACTAGCCTCTCTGAAGAAGGGGAATGAGTTGGTCTTTGAGTACTTCAACAAAGCAAAAGCCCTCGTCTCCACCATTCAGTCTGCCGGTCAACTTGTCTCTGACGATGAGTTCGTGGTGTACGTTTTTGCTGGCCTCCACACCAATTACGACTCCATCGTCTCTTTGCTCTCAACTCAGCCGGTCCTACCCCCTCCTGAGCAGGTACTGTTCTATCTCATGAATCACGAGACATACCTCGCTCGCAACACCAACACCTCGATGTTTGGTGCTCCTCCTCTCTCGTCTCCGACGAATCCGGAGGCCAATTTCACAACGACTCGGGGTGGTCGTGGTCGTGGCTCTTCTGGTTGACATGGCTTAACTGGTGGTCTTGGTTATGAATCCGGAGGTAGAGGAAATTCCACCAATTCCTACCCCGACTCCAACAGCAGCAGAGGCTGCTATCAATCTTCAGGCAGAGGTCGAGGAGGAGGTTATACCTTCTCCGGCGAGCAAGACACCAGACCTATCTGCCAACTATGTGAACGTCAGGGCCACACTGCAATGAGATGCTGGCATCGATTCGACCAAGCCTTCCCAGCTCCTCCACCTCGGTCATTCCAAGCCCCCAACACATCATCTCAGTGGCACTCGGACACTGCAGCAAACCAGCACTTCACCCCGAACATCTCCAATCTCTGCCTCGATAACCTCCCATACTCCGGCACTGACCATGTTTCCCTCGGCGATGGCTCGACTGTTCCGATCAGGAACTCTGGTTCTGCCTCCTTCTCTTCTCGTCTTTCTCCATCAAATTGCCTTTTTCATCTTCATAATTTACTGCACACTCCGTCTCTTACGAAAAACCTTTTATTTGTTAACAAATTCTGTATTGATAATTCCGTCTACTTTGAATTGTTCCTTTTATCCTTCACTGTCCGTGATTTGCAGACCAACGCTCTTCTTCTTTCGGGCCCTGTTAAAGACGACTTGTACGTCCTCCCAGCGGCGATCTAGTCTTGATCAACGACAAACCTCACCACCACCACCACTCTCTCTTCTTCCGCCCTCTGGCATAAACGCTTGGGACACTCATCCTTTCCAGTCGCCGGCGCCGTTCTACGTCAGCTTCACCTTCCTAACCCTAAGGCACATCAATGCCAAATTTGCAGTTGGGTCAAAGCCCACCGGTTACCTCACCCTCCCAGTCTAAGTAGATCCACTAAGCTTTTGCAACTGTTGTTTGTTGACATTTGGGGTCCTGCCCATGTGCCTTCATTTAGTGGGTTCAAGTATTTTATTACCATAGTTGATGACTTTTTCAAGTTCAATTGAGTTTTTCCCTTTAAGCTCAAATCTTAAGTAGCCTCTATTGTGACACACTTTATTAAACTCATTACAAACTATTTCTCCTCCCCTATTATTTCCATTCAAACCGACAATAGAACCGAATTTTCGCCCTTGAAGCCCTTTTTCGAGGCTTGGGCATTAGTCATCGTCTTACTTGCCCCTATTTGCACCAACAAAATGGAACCGTGGAAAGTTGTCACCGTCGGATAATAGGTATGACGTTGAGTCTTCTCAATGGCTCATGTCTCCCACTTGGGTTTTGAGAATTTGCGTTCACACCACAATATATATTCAAAACCGCCTACCCACGCCTATCCTCTCACACAAGTCTCCCTTTGAACTTGTTTTTCACAAACCTCCAGACTACTCATTTCTAAAAGTTTTCGGGTGTTTGTGTTTTCCAAATCTTTGGCCCTACAATTCCCACAAATTGTCATATCGGTCATCACCTCACATTTTTCTCGGGTACACATCTAACCATAGAGGGTATACATGCTACAATTGGAGGGATCATAAATTTATTTACTCTTGTGTTGTCATATTTCACGAGAACTACCCCTATTCAAATCCATCTTATATTGCTAAACCAAATCCAATTACCACTTGTTCCTTACCCATCCTTATTACTAGCCCAACATCACAAACGACCCAACCACCTAACCTATCTCCTCCTCCTAGCCCAATCTCCTCCCATGATTCTTCTCTGGCATCGAATCAATCTGTTGAAACAACCTCCCCAGTCCCCATCATCTTCCTCATCCAATTCCTCCTCATCCTCCACGCCATCTACCGGATCCTCTCAGTTGCCCGTCCTTGGCCCAACCCCTATTACTGGTCATCAGATTCAAACTTGCTCCAAGAGTAACATCAGCAGGCCCCTTGTGCGAACCGACGACACCATCCCTTGGCCGTCTCGGTCCCATCCCCATTGTCTGGTCACCACCGCAGTACCCGAAGAACCCTCTTGTTATAGTGAGGCTGCTACATAGCCCGAATTGAGGGAGGCTATGCACATCGAATTCCAAGCCCTTCTTCACACAAATATGTTGACCTTTTTCCCTCCTTCACCATCAACCAACATACTCGGGGTCAAGTGGATTTACAAAACAAAATACCATGCCGACAGTTCCATTGAGCAACGTAAAGCTCGTCTGGTTGCGAATGGCTATCACCAATTACATGGCCTTGATTACACTGGTACAGTCCGGTGGCCAAACCATCCACTATTCGTCTTTTTTTGTCCCTGGCTGCGATGAATCACTGGATTGCTCGCCAATTGGATGTGCAAAATGCCTTTCTTCATGGCTCGATTGATGAAGATGTTTTTGTCTCCCAACCTCCAGGTTTTATTCATCCTCAATTTCTTCACTTTGTCTGTAAATTGCACAAATCTTTTTACGGTCTTAAACAATTAAGCTCCTCAAGCTTGGTTGTCTAAACTTAGTGAGTCTCTCATACAACTTGGCTTTACTCCCTCTGAGGCAGATACTTCTCCGTTCTACCATCGCCGTGGGAATCAATGTGTTTTTGTACTAGTTTATGTGGATGACTTGCTTGTATTGTCTTCTAGTGATGATCTTGCTTCCATGTTCATAGCTGATATCTACTAAAATAGCCATGTTGAAATGCACATTTTAGCTCCATGTTCAATATACTTTGCATATTTCGGGCTGAGAATATGTTGAATTTATGTAGTATATGCTTATTTATAAGAAATGGAGATCTACATAAGTTTTGGTTTAAAATTACAGAATTTGGAGCCATTCCGGGGCAAAACCAAGAAGCAAAGACGGAAGTTGAGCCTTACTTGATATCGAGTACTTTTCCTCGATATCGACTAAAGAAGTCCGAGCCAGGCCTGATCGAGAAGAAGCCTAGTCGAGAAGCACAACTGAGGAACAAGCCAACTCGAGTTACAGTTTTTACTCGATATCGACATAATTTCTCGATATCGACTAAAGCCCAGCAGCAACACTTGATCAAGGATCCGAGGAGAAGCTGCTCGAGTTGACCAGACAAGCTGAGACAGACAACAATTCTTCTCGATATCAAGTAAATTACTCGATATTGACAAAACCAAGACTACTCATTTGAGCCAGTTCAGAGGAAGAGTTACTCGAGAAAGCCAGAAGCCCAAGTGGACAGCCAAGTTCCTCGATATTGAGGTGTTTTACTCGATATCGACTAAAGGCTTTTGGGCCGCGTAACGCTGTTGGGCTGTCCGAGTCGAGTTGGGCTTACTTGGGAGCAAAGGAGTCCGAGTCTATCAAAGATCTATCAAGTCTATCAAAGTCTATCCATGGAGAGAGGATTTATCAACACATGAAGATATTTAGATATTTTAGATATATTTCCTTTTATGATAAATGTTCCTTTTATCAAAGTTTTATCTTTAGCTATTAGATAGATATTGCTTTCCTTGATTAGCAAGGATTAAGCCCTATAAATAAAGCCCATGGGGCTGATTTTAGGATTCATTCAATTCAATTCAGAGGTTAGAGAAGTAGTTCCACAGAGAAGTTTAGGGGTTCAAAGGTTTTAGGGTTTTGGCATTCAACGAAAGTTGGAGGGCCGGGATTGTAAAGACTTTGAATTTAGTTTATGCAAGTTATTTCTTTTAAATCAATGTCTGTGATTGTGATCAGGCGCGAGTAGTCCACCCACTTCTAGGGTTGGGGCGAGCCCGACGATAGCCACGCAAGTTCGAGGTAAAGATTTGATCTTTGTCATGTTTTGAGCATCTACTACCCTTTATGTGTTTATTACCCATTCAATGGAGATCCATGCTAACAACATGGATTGTAAACCTAAAATCGGTAGATACATTTAGGATTTCTTGAAAGAGTTGTCTAATTGTTGGAAAAGGCGAAAGCTTGATCCTTCGATGCAATTTGCATGATTATCGTTATTTATCTTGCCTTATGCATATTTGGTTATCGTTGTTGCAAACCCCAATCTTGGAAGTTTTCATTCACATAGGTTATTTCGAGTTTCGCACAAGTCTTGTTCTTTATTTTCTTTCGCTTTAAAGTTTCTGCTTTTCCTCGATATCGACCAAACCTGGTCGACATCGACTACTGATTTTTGATCGCCTAGATCGCTGTAGCTTCTGGTTTGCAGGTACCCGATGTTGATGAACTTTACTCGATATCGAGTAAAATCTCCTCGATATCGACCAACTGCCGGGAGCTGCTGCTGCTCTGTTCGACTTGTCCGATCTTCTGTCGACTAAACCCTAGTCGAGATCGAGCCACTGTGGTCGATCACCGTTCGTGAGATTCCGCTACCTGAGATCCGCTGACACGATGCCTCGAGGATCGATCCTAACTTCCCACTGCTACATCGGGAGGGAGTCTTGTAATTATTTGCACGGGATGGAATCTGGTTTGCTTTGATTTATTTATATTTTAATTGCAAGTCTCGATTTCCTCCTATCAACAAATTGGCGCCGTTGCCGGGGAAGCTATCATTCGCGCCTTAGGTAGTTAAATCTCACCTTTGCTTTGAGTTACTTTGTAGGTATATGCGTCGTTCTGGTCAAACACCTGAGTTTGACACCTTAGACAATCCGGAACGCCTTATACACATCCAAGCTAAATTGAAAAGAGCCATGGCAGTCGCAGAAACACAAGAACAGTTGATTGAGAGGCTTCAGAGGGAACTAGCCACCAAAGACACTGCTCTCACCGCTGAGAGAACAGGAAGGGAACAGGAAGCTGAGCGAAGGAGGCAGGCAGAAGCTGAGCTTGCCCAATACCTTACCACTGCTGAGGATTACATGCACCCGACTCTCGTCGTACCTGAATCAGCCATTCTAATCCCTCGGAATAATTATGAAATTCGCACTCACTTACTTATTGAACTTAAAAATAATGCTTTTCATGGAAGATTTAATGAATGCCCTCTTGAACATATTACCAATTTTACTGACATGTGTCGTACTCTTGCTGAAGGTACTACTTTGGAATATGTCAAGATGAAGGCTTTCCGATGGTCTCTCGCTGGTCCTGCATTGAAGTGGCTGGAAGGACTAAAACCACGATCCCTCACGACATGGGCTCAAGTGGAGCAGGAATTTCTCAACAAATTCTTTCCTCCTGCACAGCACTCCTCCGCCAGAAGATTACAGCTTTCAAACAGAAGCCTGGGGAGCCGCTGGCAAAAGCATGGGAACGATATAAGAAACCCCTGCGATCCTGCCCCACACATGGACAGCCACCCTATGTCATTCAAGACATCTTCTTCAATTCTCTTAACCAAACCACCAAGGATAGGATCAACCAGTATACTCGATATGAGTATCTGACAATGCCACCAGCTGACGCATGGGGTGTACTCGACAAGCTCACCAACTACGATAATAAGTATGCGGCTACTACAAACTATGATGAGAACTCCTATGCCAGGCCAGCCCCATCCATGCCTCTCTACGAGCCTTCTAAGGAGATTGACCCATATGTCAGGGAGCAGTACTACAGAGATCAGAATCGCAAGCTCCTCAAGCAAGTCAAGTATCTTTCTGTCAACCAGCTCTGCATCGAATGCGGATCACAGCGGCACACCACTACTGAGTGCCTACACACAGAGCAGGTCAGGATGGCAGAAACTCACGAAGAGGTAGCTTACGCAGGGGGTCCCAATCGCTATATGGGGGACCAAAGGTTTCAGCAACCACAATGGAACCAAGGTGCCCCTAGGAACCCCCTGCCATACAGAGCTCCTGGTCATCCAGAAAGGGATCAACGGAAGGACGATCTACAACTTATCCTCGATGAAATGAGAAGAAATCAAGCACAAAACCAGCAGGCTACAAGCGCCATCAATAATCAGCTCCAGATTTTCAACACAAGATTTGGAGAGCTGGATATCTGGAAGAGAAGCATAGAGACCCAGATGGGTCAATTCGCGGCGCAGATTCCACGACCAACCGGGCAACTCCCTGGGCAAACAAAACCAAATCCTAAGGGGAAGACCGGACACGTCGCAGCTGTAAAACTCAGGAGCGGGCACCAATTACGCGAGCCAGAGGTCGGAAAGCAGCAGGACAAAGCAGAGCAGCAACTCGGCAACGAACAGCAGCAACTCGATGTCGACGAAGATTTGGTCGATATCGATAAAAAACAACTCGACATGGAGGAGAAGCCAAGCTCGGACTCGTCTGCACAGCACAACAACCCGAAGTCGACAACTTTAGTCAATATCAAGCAGATCCTTGTCGATGTCGAGGAAAAAGTGGTCGATGTCGAGGACTCTGCAACACCTCCGACATCTGGTCTGGCTCCGAAGCAGAAAAAGACACTGCCTTTCCCTTTCAAAGCGCTGAAAGATCCCACTACATGTAAGTTTAAATGTTTTGTTAATATGCTTCGAGAACTAAATGTCTCTATTCCTTTTACAGAAGCTCTTCAAGAGATGCCTGCGTATGTGAAATTCATCAAGAAAATCCTTAGCAACAAGCGATCACTCTCAGAAATCGCCGGCGAATGCAAAATGCTCTACTTCCCTGAAAAGAGCCCTGACCCTGGTAAGTTTTCTGTTACTGTAGGACTTGGTCAATATAAATATGAGTCCTTGTGTGATTTAGGAGCAAGCGTGAGTATCATGCCCTTATCAATCTGGCGAAAGGTGAAGATAGGATCTATAGAGCCTGTGGATGCCAAGCTATACATGGCAAACAATACAGTAGTCATCCCTACAGGTATGGTTGAAAATGTCCCTGTCCAGGTTGGTAAGTTCTTTATTCCCGCCGATTTCCTTATTATAGACTGTGCTGAAGATCCTACTAGTCCTATTATTCTTGGTATACCATTTCTGGCTACTGCAGATGCCAAGATTAGTGTCAAACAGCGATTGCTCACCTTCACCATAGGCGACGAGGTCTTAGATTTCTCCTTTGGCCCTGCAAAGGAGGAAATTTTATGGCTGGAGGTGAAAAGCATCAGCAACCACGGGACCAAGCAAACAACGGAGGAAGGCACCAAAACTCTGCTCGATATCAACAAGACCTCCACGATATCGACCAAAGTTTTACTCGATGTCGACCAAACCTCTTCGACGTCGACTTCCCCTGCTGAGCAATAGACTTGCCAAGAGCCTAAGTATGGGGTCCCTGTACTCGATGTCGACCAAATCTACTCGACATCGACCAACACTAAGCCCAAGAATTTCTGTTTTGGGCCCAAAAAGGTAAGTTCAGGTATGAATTCTACTCCTCCTCAGTCCATTAAGAAAATTTTAAATAATTTAAGGGGAGGTAAGGCCCCGTGGCGAGAGAATCTGCAGAGAATGAGAGCTGGAAAGAAGAAAAAGGAAGGAAAGGGGGATTATGCAAGCGACCACCTATCAGCTGAGCTTACATACTACAATCAGGACCTAGATGATCCAGGAGAAGGGCCAAGCACAAGCGGGCCCCACATTGACTGCACTTAAAGCACAAGCGGAGAAGTCGGCCTAGCAACTCTAAAATCTAGAGCATGTATATAAAACTTTTTGAATTTTGGGACTTTCAAACTTTTGGTTTTGGTTTTGTTTGTTTTGGTTTTTTAGATACTTCATGTGAAATCTTGTTTTCGGGATAAACTAACAAATTTGCAGGTCGAAGAAAACTGGAGTCGACCAAACCTGGTCGATATCGACTACAATTTAGTCGATATGGGCTCCTGAGGTGGAAATCGACAAGGGGAGAGGAGAAGCAGCTAGTCGATTTTCGACCAACGTTACTCGATATCGAGTAAGTTGGTCGATATCGACCAAAATTTACCCGACATCGACTAAGACAGTACTCGACAGGCCCTGTTTTACTTTCCTCGATGCATTATTCGGTGAGTTCCTTCCTTTACTCTATGTTTTATATTGATTTTATACAGTGAGGACACTTTATATTTTAAGTATGGGGTGGGAGAAGGGCTCATTATCATTATTATATGTTTTCTTCTTGTTTTGCTATTACATGGTGAATTTTGAGTAAATTTTTAAATTTTTGTGCATAAGGCTAAACTCAAAGTTCTATAAGACATCTCCCAATGCTTGTAAATTGCTCAAAGAAATAGTGTCATGGAAGGTATATTGAACTCGACGATGCAAAATTGGATTCATTAGAGATATAGCATGAAATTGCCTAGTAAAGGGAAGTCACAATGAAGTGCATATTTTCTTGAAAACCATGAAAGGAGGTAAATTTTGATGTTGCTTTTGACATGTTGCATTATAAAAGGATGAAGGACTTTATATTTCCATATATGCTCATATGTTTATATTCCTAGCCATACCTATGCTTGTATGCATCACAAAAGCCATATTATACATTTTTTCATATTATGCTCCACATGTTCTAAAAATATTGCCATTCTTTACCTTATTTCATATCTGGGGATTATGTTGAGAATGATGTTACATTATGGAGATTATTATATGGTTGTTGTGTTGTTATATATCATATTTGGAGTTTGGTAGGAAATTGTTTGAAATATATGGAAAATTTAATGAGTGAAAGAAAATCCGATCAAAGATCGACCCTGCTCGCTGAGATAATAGTTCAGTGAGATGGGACACACAGGTGAGGAGTCCAAAGCACTAAGTATCCGGGGCCATTCATGACACCCATGATTGCGACTCGCGAGAAGGCAGTGTTGAGGTTAGAGAGGTAAAAGCATTATTATTGAGAAAAGCAATATGAAAGGTAATGAATCTTATGAAGAAGGAATGTGGTTGAGAAAGTTTGGAAATAATGCATTTCCCCGGATTATTAGCACCACATTGCCAAAAATTGCCCACCTTTAGCCTTTTACCTATCTGCTCCTTATTGAGCTTAAATTAAAGTCCTCTTGATTATTGTTGCTTTGTCACATGAATTGTTTTTGCATAATCCTCCTTTTGTGAGTAGATGTTGCTTTTTATTGCACATGCATGGATTTGTGACACAAGTACCTTTTCGATGATGGTAATTGATTGCAGGGTTATATAAGAATGAATCTAATATGATGAGAGTTTTGAATTCTTCCCCTGAATGACCATCCAAGTTATTGCTTGGGGACAAGCAAGCTTAAGTATGGGGTGATTTGATGTCTACTAAAATAGCCATGTTGAAATGCACATTTTAGCTCCATGTTCTATATACTTTGCATATTTCGGGCTGGGAATATGTTGAATTTATGTAGTATATGCTTATTTATAAGAAATGGAGATCTACATAAGTTTTGGTTTAAAATTATAGAATTTGGAGCCATTCCGGGGCAAAACCAAGAAGCAAAGACGGAAGCTGAGCCTTACTCAATATCGAGTACTTTTCCTCGATATTGACTAAAGAAATCCGAGCCAGGCCTGATCGAGAAGAAGCCTAGTCGAGAAGCACAGCTGAGGAACAAGCCAACTCGAGTTACAGTTTTTACTCGATATCGACATAATTTCTCGATATCGACTAAAGCCCAGCAGCAACACTTGATCGAGGATCCGAGAGGAGGAGCTGCTCGAGTTGACCAGACAAGCCGAGACCGACAACAATTCTTCTCGATATCGAGTAAATTACTCGATATCGACAAAACCAAGACTACTCATCTTAGCCAGTTCCGAGGAAGAGTTACTCGAGAAAGCCAGAAGCCCAAGTCGATAGCCAAGTTCCTCGATATCGAGGAGTTTTACTCGATATCGACCAAAAGCTTCTGGGCCGCGTAACGCTGTTGGGCTGTCTATCCATGGAGAGAGGATTTATCCACACATGAAGATATTTAGATATTTTAGATATATTTTCTTTTTTGATAAATGTTCCTTTTATTAAAGTTTTATATTTAGATATTAGATAGATATTGCTTTCCTTGATTAGCAAGGATTAAGCCCTATAAATAAAGCCCATGGGGCTGATTTTAGGATTCATTCAATTCAATTTAGAGGTTAGAGAAGTAGTTCCACAGAGAAGTTTAGGGGTTCAAAGGTTTTAGGGTTTTGGCATTCAACGAAAGTTGGAGAGTCGGGATTGTAAAGACTTTGAATTCAGTTTATGCAAGTTATTTCTTTTAAATCAATGTTTGTGATTGCGATGAGGCGCGAGTAGTCCAGCCACTTCTAGGGTTGGGGCGAGCCCGACGATAGCCACGCAAGTTTGAGGTAAAGATTTGATACTTGTCGTGTTTTGAGCATCTGTTGTGAGCTGAATCTGCCATGATTTACAATGACTTTTATATCGTTTTCTGCATACATCTCATGCGTTTGGGCTAGAATGATACAGAGTCTATGTAGTTTATGTTTATTTGTCAAATTATGGAATCTACACCAGTTTCTGTTTAATTTTGCAGAATTCGAGGCAAATTACAGCAGTTCTAAGAAAGGTTGGAAATGCTCGGAAATCAACTACAGAAATCCAAGGTCAAGAACCAGCGGAACCAAGATGAATCCAGCTGAAGCCCAGAAGTACTCGATCTCCAGTTAATCTACTCGATCTCGACAAAAGGTGTCCGAGCTGAGCCTAGTCGAGGAGAGCATGATCGAGGAAACTGAAGATGAAGCAACCTGACTCCGGAGCCTTACTCGATCTCGAGTAAACTGGTCGAGATCGACAAACCCTGTTGCAATGTCCGGAGTCGAGGAGTTGTGCCAAGTCGAGAAGCCGAGGACTGAAGATGTCGAGCACCAATCTACTCGATCTCGAGGAACCCAGCATCACCTGACCGAGCCGGATCGAGCAGCCGTAACCCGAGATGCCCAGCCAAGCCAAAGTCAACATCACTCTTACTCGATCTTGAGTAGGTTTGGTCGAGATCGAGGAACGCTGTCCAGGAGCCGCGTTACGCGATTTGCTGTCCTACGCGGTTTGGGAGTCCTTGGAGCCGAAGGAATCCAAGTTTGGCCGAGATCTATCAACATCTATCTATGGAGAAAAGACCTATCAACACCTGGAAAGATTTACCTATTTTAGATAGAATTTCCCTTTTTGATTTAATTCCTTTATTGCATTTATTTATCTTTAAGTCTTTAGATAATTAGATATAGATATAGATAAGATGTTCTTTCCTTGATTAGCGGGGTTTGAGCACTATAAATAAAGCCTTAGGGGCTGAGCATTAGGCATCTTATTCCAAATCAATTTCAGAGAGTAGTAGTAGAGAGAGAGAGTTTGTGGCGAGCAAGGTGGAAAGGCGAAAGCGGATTTGGCTTGTTCAGTTGTAAGCTCTCTTTGGTTTATTCTAATGCAAGTTAGTTCCTTTTGTTATTTGATGAGTTTCTTGATAATGAAGAGCGAGTAGTCCACCCACTTCTAGGGCTGGGGTGAGCCCGACGGCTGCCATGTGAGGTGATGCGGTAAAGGTACAATCTTTTTATGCAATTCGTCTTCTATCCCTATGAGCATGATTCTTTTGTGAGAGTTGAAGGTGATCCTTCTTTGTATTATTGAAGCGAAAGTGATCTTAAGGCAACTTGGGTTAATTATGTGAAAAGGGTTTGTAACAATTAGGGTTTATGCGAAAGCCTCTATATGCCTATTTGTTAATAACGAAAGTTATTTGATGGAAAGCATGATCTTTTATGCCTTTATGTATTACTTTACATGGTTATCGTTGTGGTGTTGATACCCTGGCTTTGGAAGTCTTTTTATATATTGATTTATTTCTTCAGAAATCTGAGTTCTGTGATTCGAAGTTGCAATTTACAAGTTTCTGTTTTGTTGTCGATCTCGAAAAGCCTTAGTCGATCTCGAGTACTGTTGGTCGAGATCGAGTAGAGTTAGGCGAGATCGAGTTTTTGTTGTCGATTCTGAAATTTCTGTCGTCGCTGTCTTTAGTCGATCTCGAGTTCTGCTTTGTCGAGATCGACAAGCTTTTGTCTTTGCTTTTGTTTCTGCTTTCGTTAGTTATTTCTGTCTTTGTTTCTTTTCCTTCTGTCTTTCTGTTTGCTTTTCTGTGAGATTTACAGCTACCTGAGATCCGCTGACACGCTTCCTCGTGGATCGATCCTGACTTCCCACTACTACATAGGGAGGGAGTCTTGTAATTATTTGCTGGGGCACGAATCTGGTTTGAATTATTTTATTATATTTTGAACTTGATTTCCTCCTACAACAAATTGGCGCCGTTGTCGGGGAAGCTATCATTCGCGCCTTAGGTAGTCAGATTTTACTCTTCTTTTAAAGTTACTTCGCAGGTGTATGCGCCGTTCTGGTCAACCACCTGAGTTTGACGGCTTAGACGATCCGGAACGCCTCTTACACATCCAAGCTAAGCTAAAAACAGCCATGGCGGCCGCGGAAACACAGGAACAGCTGATTGCGAGGCTTACAAGGGAACTAGCCGCTAAAGATGCTGCTATCGCCGCTGAGAAAGCAGGAAGGGAATAAGCAGAAGCTAAGCTTACCCTATACCCAACCACTGCAGAGGATTATATGCACCCGACTCTCGTCGTGCCTGAATCGGCCATTCTAATCCCTGAAAATAACTATGAAAGTCGCACTCAATTCCTTATTGAAATTAAAAATCATGCTTTTCATGGTAGATTTAATGAATGCCCTCTGCGACATATTACCAACTTTACTGACATGTGTCGTACTCTTGCTGAAGGTACCACCTTGGAGTACATCCTGATGAAAGCTTTCCGTTGGTCTCTGGCTGGTCCTGCATTGAAGTGGCTAGAAGGACTGAAACTACGATCCCTCACGACATGGGCTCAAGTAAAGCAGGAATTTCTCAATAAATTCTTTCCTCCTGCTAAGACAGCGCTCCTTCGCCAGAAGATCATATCTTTCAAACAGCAGCCTGGAGAGACACTAGCAAAGGCATGGGAACGCTATAAGGATCTACTGCGATCATGCCCTACACATGGGCAACAACCCTGCGTAGTTCAAGAGATCTTCTTCCATTCTCTGGACTTGGCTGTAAAGGACAGAATCAACACATACACCCACTATGAGTATCTGATAATGCCGCCTGCTGACGCATGGGCTGCTCTCGACAAGCTGACCAACTATGACAACAAGTATGGGACTCCAGTCACCTATGAGGAGAACCCCTACGCCAGGCCAGCACCATCCATGCCCCTCTATGAGCCCCCTAAGGAGATTGATCCAGATGTAAGGGAACAGTACTACAGAGATCAGAATAATAAGCTCCTCAAACAAGTAAAGTATCTTTCGGTCAACCAGCCTTGTATTGAATGCGGATCACAGAGGCATATCACTACTGAGTGCCCACACGCAGAGCAAGTCAGGCTGGCAGAATACTATGAAGAGGCAGCTTACGCAAGGGGTCCCAATCGCTACATGGGGGACCAAAGATTTCAGCAACCACAATGGAACCAAGGTGCCCCTAGGAACCCCCCGCCCTACAGAGCTCCAGGACATCCGAAAAGGGACCAGAAAAAGAATGATCTACATACAGTCCTAGAGGAAATACGGAGGAATCATTCAGAAACTAAGGAGTCCTTCAACTCCGTCTACACTCAGATTCAAGGGGTCAACTCTAGGCTTGGGGAGATTGATATATGGCGGAAATCAGTTGATACACAGATTGGTCAGCTAGCAACAGGAGTCCCCAAACAGTCAAGTTCACTCCTAGGATCTTCAGAACCAAATCCCAAGGGAAAGACTGGTCACATCGCCGCTGTAAAACTCAGAAGCAGCCATCAACTACAAGAGCTAGAGGTCGAAAAACAGCAGAACGAAGGGGCAGAGAAACAAGTCGATATCGACAAGGATCTAGTCAATATCGAGCAGAGTCAACTCGATATTGAGGAAAAAGAAGTCGATATCGAGAAGGGCCCAGTCAATATTGATCCAGCTGCAGCACCTCCGACATCTGTTCTGGCTCCGAATCAGAAAAAGAAGATGCCTTTCCCAACAAAATCTCCAAAGGACCCGGCAGAAAAGAAATTTCAGCGCTTCATCAAGATGCTTCAGAAGCTCAATGTCACCATACCCTTCACAGAAGCTCTCAATGAAATGCCATCCTATGTCAAGTTCCTCAAGGAGATTCTAAGCAAAAAGAGATCAATGGTTGAGATTACAGAGGAATGCAGCCATATGGACATCCTTGAGAAGAGGCCAGATCCAGGTAAGTTTGCTATAACCATTGGATTTGGTCAATATAAATTTAATGCTTTATGCGATCTTAGAGCTAGTGTGAGTATAATGTCTTTAACAATTTGGTCCAAGATTAAGATAGGTGCCCTAGAGCCTGTGGATGCTAAGCTGTATATGGCCAACAACACTGTGGTCATTCCAACAGGCATGGTGGACAATGTACCAGTGCAAGTAGGTAAGTTTTTTGTCCTTGCTGATTTCTTAGTTATTGATATGGCGGAGGACCCTGCTTGTCCAATTATTCTAGGAAGACCCTTCTTGGCGACGGTGGATGCCAACATAAGCGTGAGGAAAGGAGTGCTCACTTTCAACATCAGCGATGAGGTAATTGAGTATTTCTTTAATAAAACTGAAAGGCATACAGGTCCCATGGAAGAGGTAAAATCTATCTCAACTGGCTACATTACTTGTGGGGAGCCTAAGGTAAGAAATATGACTCCCGAAGAGCTGGAAAAGAGGGATATGGAGAAGATCATGGCCATCCTGAACGAAGAAACAGAAAATCCACTCGACACAAACCAAGGTACGTCGATATGGACTAACTATTTTTCAGACGCCTTGACAGGATGCAAGTATGGGGTCGTAATCGACCAAAATTCCTCGATATCGAGGACTGTGGTCGATCTCGATCAAAACCAGAAGCCTCCACCAGCACCAGCGTCGTCGAGCAGCAAAACAGAAGCCGAGCACTCCTCGAGATCGAGTAGACTAATCGAGATCGACCAAAACTCCGCTGACTCGACTTCACCTTCCTCGACGCTGGCTCCACCAGAAGGGCAGAATTTCTCGAGATCGAGTACCCTACTCGAAATCGACCAACGTCTGGCTTCCTCGACTCCAGCAACCATGAGCAGTCCACCATTAGAAGCTGAAAACTCGTCAAGATCGAATACTATTACTCGAGATCGACCAAACACCGTGGTCCCCGATTCCGTTTCTGCGAAGGTAAGCCAAGGTATGGATCTTTCTTCTCCTATTTCCATTAAAGATCTATTTATACATGGGAGAGGTTTGCCTTAGTATGTGCGCTTATGTAGGATTTCCAATGATGAACCTAAGGAGTATGAAGTTGGAGACAAGCTCTATGTTTCTAAATCAAAAGATCATTGGTTTCCTAACAAATTCAACAAGAAAAGGATGGGACCTTTCGTGGTGAACAAGATCCATTCCGGAGGATTGCAACTGATGGACAAAAATGGAGTCCTATTTGAAGCCCAAGCTACATGGGCCCTGCAAATGCCACCTTGAGCTAAATGGAGAAAGTCGGCCTAGCGACTATAAAATCTAGAGCTTGTACATAGACATTTTATTTTGGATTTTTTTGGACATTGTTTTGTTTGTTTTTGTTTTTGAACATTTTCAGTTTTTCTATTGTGGGTATATGTCTTCCATATTTCAGGTACATGGGGATGGAAACAACTTAAATCGGACTCGGCCCAGGCATGATCATCAAATATTATGAAGCCCTGCACATCTATCTAGTTAGTTTCTTTCTTTACCCTTGTTTTTATACAGTGAGGACACTGTAATGTTTAAGTATGGGGTGGGGAAAGGGCTTACTTGATGCATATTTGCTTTATTTGACATTATATATGCATATTTAAAGTTTTATTTCTTGAAATGCTTATACATGGCTATTTTGGAATTTATTATTGATTTATGCGCTTATAGGCATGTTTTCCAAAGTTTTGAAAAATGACCCCCATTGAAATTTTTGAATAATGTCATGGAAGCTTAAATTGAACTCAACGATGCAAAATTGGATTCATTAGAGATATAGCATGAAATTGCCTAGTAAAGGGAAGTCACAATAAAGTGCATATTTTCTTGAAAACCATGAAAGGAGGTAAAATTTGAAGTTGCTTTTGACATGTTGCATAATAAGAGGATGGAGGACTTTATATTTCCATATATGCTCATATCCTAGCCATACCTATGCTTATGCATCACAAAAAGCCATATTATGCCTTATTTCAATTATTGCTCCACATGTTCTTAATATTGCCATTCTTTACCTTATTTTCTATCCGGGGATTATGTTAAGAATGATTTTACATTATGGAGATGTTATATGGTGT
The DNA here is from genome assembly GCA_963922045.1 of Persicaria maculosa. NCBI lineage: Eukaryota > Viridiplantae > Streptophyta > Magnoliopsida > Caryophyllales > Polygonaceae > Persicaria > Persicaria maculosa. The sequence goes on from OY998258.1 coordinate 21,127,561, forward strand.
TTGTGTTGTTGTTATCATTATTGGAGTTTGGCGGAATTGTTTGAAATATATGGAAAATTTAATGAGTGAAAGAAAATCCGATCAAAGATTGACCCTGCTCGCTGAGATAATAGTTTGGCGAGATGGGACACCATGTGAGGAGTCCAAGGCACTAAGTATCCGGGGCCATTCATGACACCCATGTTTGTGACTCGCGAGAAGGCAGTGCTGAGGTTAGAGAGGTAAAAGCATTTTATTGAAAAAAAAAAGCATTATGGAAGGTGATGAATCTTATGAAGAAGGGATGTGGTTAAGAAAGTTTGGAAATACTCCATTTCCCCGGATTTTCAGCACCACATTGCCAAAAATTGCCCACCTTTAGCCTTTTACCAAATCTACTCCTTATTGAGCTTAAATTGAAGTCCTCTTGATTATTAATGATTTGTCACATTAATCGTTTTTGCATAACCCTCCTTTTGTGAGTAGATGTTGCTTTTGTGTAGTTGCACATGCATGGATCTGTGACATTAGTACCTTTTCGAGGATGGTAATTGATTGCAGAGTTATATAAGAATGAATCTAATATGTTGAGAGTTTTGATTCCTTCCCCTAAATGACAATTAAAAGTATTGCTTGAGGACAAGCAAGCTTAAGTATGGGGTGTTTGTTGTGAGCTGAATCTGCCATGATTTACAGTGACTTTTATATCGTTTTCTGCATACATCTCATGCATTTGGGCTAGAATGATACAGAATCTATGTAGTTTATGTTTATTTGTCAAATTATGGAATCTACACCAGTTTCTGTTTAATTTCACAGAATTCGAGGCAAATTACAGCAGTTCTAAGAAAGGTTGGAAATGCTCGGAAATCAGCTACAGAAATCCAAGGTCAAGAACCAGCGGAACCAAGACGAATCCAGCTGAAGCCCAGAAGTACTCGATCTCGAGTTAATCTACTCGATCTCGATAAAAGGTGTCCGAGCTGAGCCTGGTCGAGCAGAGCATGATCGAGGAAACTGAAGACGAAGCAACCCGACTCCGGAGCCTTACTCGATCTCGAGTAAACTGGTCGAGATCAACAAACCCTGATGTTAGGCATTATAGGTTAGTTTAGGTGTATTTCATTGTTATATAATCATGTTTTAGTGTAATTTAGATTAAACTCTTTTTGTGGCAAATGTTCGGAATCTACGCTATTTCGATGGTTTTATGTAGATTCGTAGATCCAAGGCAAATAACACGAGGAACGGAGCTAAGACAGGCTAAGCGAGACTTGGGAGAGCTTAAGGAAGAAGTCCCAAAGAGCATGGAACAAGCCAAGGAGCAAGGGAGAACGAAATCGAGCTCTAAGAGCGAAAACGAGGGCGAGTCGCGAAAGCTGTCAGCCCGGCGAGCTGAACTTGTAACGCACTTTTCGGAGGCCTCGGATGTCCGATCGACGCATATGAGCATGCGTTCGAAAACTCTTTCGAAGATCTACGTGATAGTGTTCTGTTGGATTTTCTCTGACAACGAATGGATTTCCTCTGCAGCGAATCAAGTCAGAGACATCAATTGCGAGAAGGTGTCCTGGACAGAACTCGCTGCCAGCGAAAGGAATCTCGCTGCCAGCGAGTGGAGTCATCAGGAGCTAGTCCAGGAGCTAGCGCGTCTCGATGCCAGCGAATGAAACTCGCTTCCAGCGAGTCGAGTCAGCCCAAGAGTCAGCGAGCAAGCAACATGAGTCGCTGCCAGCGAATGGAGTCGCTCCAGCGGAAGGATGGACTCGCGGCTACGGATGGCTGGACTCGCTGCAGCGGATGGAGGCTCTCGCGGAAGCGAAAATGATGGAATCGAAGAGTGTTGGAAAATATTCTAAGGCATGGACATTCGCTGCCAGCGAGTGTGGTAGCGAGGTGCTAGCGAAAATCCAACAGGAGCTTGATTGAGGCCATTCGCTGCTAGTGGAAATTTTCGCTGCCAGCGGAATTTGACGTTGGACTAAACATGGAAAGTCTATCTTCTATCTAGTTTGTTTAGGAAGTTTCTTTCTTATTTATATATCTTTTACCTTATTTATGCAAGACTTTAGGCTTATAAATAGGATGTTTTAGGATTAGTTTATGAAAGGATTCAAGTAGAGAAATCACCATTGAAGAGAAGAAACCTTAGGTAAGCCATGTTTGGCTAATTTTGTAGTTTTCGCCTACACTTTCGAGATTTGGTTGGTGGTTTGTGAGTTTCTAATTTAAGTTATTTTTCCTCTTTAATTCTTTCAACTTCTTTATGTGATATTGATTATGTTATTGATGTTATCTTGATTAGCTACCTTGATAATATTGATTTCATGCTAGGATTTAATACTTTCGTATTTGTGTTATTTCCGTAGTAGCACGCATAAGATTGTGGATTCCGTGTTTGAAGCATGATTATGTAGGGAGCTGACATATATCTTAAACATCGATTTACCGTGTTTAATTGGTGTTATTTATATGCTCAAGTTCTTGAGACTATTTGCTATCTCTTTGTTAAATCTTGACCGTGTTAAGGTTGCATTGAGGTGTAAGGGATTAATTGGACTCGTAGGACTTTTAATCTACTTAAACCAAGACGGGAGAAATTCGTAGGAAACGGTAATAACTTGAAAAGGATTCGATGACCAATAAAACCAACCAAAGTCGAGAACTTGTAGGTGGAAACGCTTTTCTTCTATCCTTTATTTTCTTTTGTCAATGTTATTTTATTTTATTTTTATTCATAAAAATCTTTTCTTTTATATTGATAAATACACAATATTTAGAAATACTTGATTCTCTAGGGTTCGACCCCTTACTTGCATACTATTCTAGTTTGTTTGTTTGGGAATTATTTTTGGCGAGGTAAATCAACGACTTTTCCTCCGTCACATGTCCGGAGTCGAAGAGCTGTGCCAAGTCGAGAAGCCGAGGACTGAAGACGCCGAGCACCATTCTACTCGATCTCGAGGAACTTACTCGATCTCGAGGACCCCAGCATCACCTGACCGAGCCGGATCGAGCAGCAGCAACCCGAGATGCCCAGCCAAGCCAAAGTCGACGTCACTCTTACTCGATCTCGAGTAGGTTTGGTCGAGATCGAGGAACGTTGTCCAGGAGCCGCGTTACGCGGTTTGCTGTCCTACGCGGTTTGGGAGTCCTTAGAGCCGAAGGAATCCGAGTTTGGCCGAGATCTATCAACATCTATCTATGGAGAGAAGACCTATCAACACATGGAAAGATTTACCTATTTTAGATAGAATTTCCCTTTTTGATTTAATTCCTTTATTGCATTTATTTATCTTTAAGTCTTTAGATAATTAGATATAGATATAGATAAGATGTTCTTTCCTTGATTAGCGGGGTTTTAGCACTATAAATAAAGCCTTAGGGGCTAAGCATTAGGCATCTTATTCCAAATCAATTTTAGAGAGTAGTAGTAGAGAGAGAGAGAGAGTTTGTGGCGAGCAAGGTGGAAAGGCGAAAGTGGATTTGGCTTGTTCGGTTGTAAGCTCTCTTTGGTTTATTCTAATGCAAGTTAGTTCCTTTTGTTATTTGATGAGTTTCTTGATAATGAAGAGCGAGTAGTCCACCCACTTCTAGGGCTGGGGTGAGCCCGACGGCTGCCATGTGAGGTGATGCGGTAAAGGTACAATCTTTTTGTGCAATTCGTCTTCTATCCCTATGAGCATGATTCTTTTGCGAGAGTTGAAGGTGATCCTTCTTTGTATTATTGAAGCGAAAGTGATCTTAATGCAACTTGGGTTAATTATGTGAAAAGGGTTTGTAACAATTAGGGTTTATGCGAAAGCCTCTATGTGCCTATTTGTTAATAACGAAAGTTATTTGATGGAAAGCATGATCTTTTATGCCTTTATGTATTACTTTGCATGGTTATCGTTGTGGTGTTGATACCCTGGCTTCGGAAGTCTTTTTATATATTGATTTATTTCTTCCGAAATCTGAGTTCTGTGATTCGAAGTTGCAATTTACAAGTTTCTGTTTTGTTGTCGATCTCGAAAAGCCTTAGTCGATCTCGAGTACTGTTGGTCGAGATCGAGTAGAGTTAGGTGAGATCGAGTTTCTGTTATCGATTCTGAAATTTCTGTCGTCGTTGTCTTTAGTCGATCTCGAGTTCTGCTTTGTCGAGATCGACAAGCTTCTGTCTTTGCTTTCGTTAGTTATTTCTGTCTTTGTTTCTTTTCTTTCTGTCTTTCTGTTTGCTTTTCTGTGAGATTTACAGCTACCTGAGATCCGCTGACACGCTTCCTCGTGGATCGATCCTGACTTCCCACTACTACATAGGGAGGGAGTCTTGTAATTATTTGCTGGGGCACGAATCTGGATTGAATTATTTTATTATATTTTGAACTTGATTTCCTCCTACAACAGCATCTACTACCTTTTATGTGTTTATTACCCATCTAATGGAGATCCATGCTAACAACTTGGATTGTAAACATAAAATCGGTAGATACAATTAGGGTTTCTTGAAAGAGTTGTCTAATTGTTGGAAAAAGGCGAAAGCTTAATCCTTCGATGCGATTTGCATGCATATCGTTATTTATCTTGCCTTATGCATGCTTGGTTATCGTTGTTGCAAACCCTAATCTTGGAAGTTTTCATTCACATAGTTTAATTCGAATTCGCAAAGTCTTGTTCTTTATTTTCTTTCGTTTTAAAGTTTTCTGTTCTCCTCGATATCGAACAAGACTGGTCGACATCGACTACTGATATTCCCTCACAAGGATCGCCGTAGCTTCTGGTTTGCAGGAACTCGACAAAGTTGTCTTCGACGTCGACGAAAGTTACTCGATATCGAGTAAATCTCCTCGATATCGACCAACCACCGGGAGCTGCTGCTGCTTGATTCGACTTGTCTGATCTTCTGTCGACTAACCCTAGTCGAGATCGAGGTAATCTGTTGTCGATTTCTGTTCGTGAGATTTCTCCGCTGACCAGCTTCCTCGAGGATTCAAATCTGACTTTCACTTGCTACATCGGGAGGGAGTCTTGAATATTATTTGCTGGGATCCAATCGGTTTGCTTTATTTTATTCATATTTAATTCACATTCTCGATTTCCTCTCTCAACAAATTGGCGCCGAAGAAGGGCTCATTATCATTATTATATGTTTTCTTCTTGTTTTGCTATTACATGGTGAATTTTGAGTAAATTTTTAAATTTTTGTGCATAAGGCTAAACTCAAAGTTCTATAAGACATCTCCCAATGCTTGTAAATTGTTCAAAGAAATAGTGTCATGGAAGGTATATTGAACTCGACGATGCAAAATAGGATTCATTAGAGATATAGCATGAAATTGCCTAGTAAAGGGAAGTCACAATGAAGTGCATATTTTCTTGAAAACCATGAAAGGAGGTAAATTTTGATGTTGCTTTTGACATGTTGCATGATAAAAGGATGGAGGACTTTATATTTCCATATATGCTCATATGTTTATATTCCTAGCCATACCTATGCTTGTATGCATCACAAAAGCCATATTATACATTTTTTCATATTATGCTCCACATGTTCTAAAAATATTGCCATTCTTTACCTTATTTAATATCTGGGGATTATGTTGAGAATGATGTTAGATTATAGAGATTATTATATGGTTGTTGTGTTGTTATATATCATATTTGGAGTTTGGTAGGAAATTGTTTGAAATATATGGAAAATTTAATGAGTGAAAGAAAATCCGATCAAAGATCGACCCTGCTCGCTGAGATAATAGCTCAGTGAGATGGGACACACAGGTGAGGAGTCCAAAGCACTAAGTATCCGGGGCCATTCATGACACCCATGTTTGTGACTCGCGAGAAGGCAGTGGTGAGGTTAGAGAGGTAAAAGCATTATTATTGAGAAAAGCAATATGAAAGGTAATGAATCTTATGAAGAAGGAATGTGGTTGAGAAAGTTGGGAAATAATGCATTTCCCCGGATTATTAGCACCACATTGCCAAAAATTGCCCACCTTTAGCCTTTTACCTATCTGCTCCTTATTGAGCTTAAATTAAAGTCCTCTTGATTATTGTTGCTTTGTCACATGAATTGTTTTTGTATAACCCTCCTTTTGTGAGTAGATGTTGCTTTTTATTGCACATGCATGGATTTGTGACACAAGTAACTTTTCGATGATGGTAATTGATTGCAGGGTTATATAAGAATGAACCTAATATGTTGAGAGTTTTGAATTCTTCCCCTTAATGACCATCCAAGTTATTGCTTGGGGACAAGCAAGCTTAAGTATGGGGTGATTTGATGTCTACTAAAATAGCCATGTTGAAATGCACATTTTAGCTCCATGTTTTATATACTTTGCATATTTCGGGCTGGAAATATGTTGAATTTATGTAGTATATGCTTATTTATAAGAAATGGAGATCTACATAAGTTTTGGTTTAAAATTACAAATTTTGGAGCCATTCCGGGGCAAAACCAAGAAGCAAAGACGGAAGCTGAGCCTTTTTCGATATCGAGTACTTTTCCTCGATATCGACTAAAGAAGTCCGAGCCAGGCCTGATCGAGAAGAAGCCTAGTCGAGAAGCACAGCTGAGGAACAAGCCAACTCGAGTTACAGTTTTTACTCGATATCGACATAATTTCTCGATATCGACTAAAGCCCAGCAGCAACACTTGATCGAGGATCCGAGGAGGAGCTGCTCGAGTTGACCAGACAAGCCGAGACCGACAACAATTCTTCTCGATATCGACAAAACCAAGACTACTCATCTGAGCCAGTTCCGAGGAAGAGTTACTCGAGAAAGCCAGAAGCCCAAGTCTACAGCCAAGTTCCTCGATATCAAGGAGTTTTATTCGATATCGACTAAAAGCTTCTGGGCCGCGTAACACTGTTGGGCTATCCGAGTCGAGTTGGGCTTACTTGGGAGCAAAGGAGTCCGAGTCTATCAAAGTCTATCCATGGAGAGAGGATTTATCCACACATGAAGATATTTAGATATTTTAGATATATTTCCTTTTATGATAAATGTTCCTTTTATTAAAGTTTTATCTTTAGATATTAGATAGATATTGATTTCCTTGATTAGCAAGGATTAAGCCCTATAAATAAAGCCCATGGGGCTGATTTTAGGAGTCATTCTATTCAATTCGGAGGTTAGAGAACTAGTTCTACAGAGAAGTTTAGGGGTTCAAAGGTTTTAGGGTTTTGGCATTCAACGAAAGTTGGAGGGCCGGGATTGTAAAGACTTTGAATTTAGTTTATGCATGTTATTTCTTTTAAATCAATGTCTGCGATTGCGATGAGGCGCGAGTAGTCCACCCACTTCTAGGGTTGGGGCGAGCCGACGATAGCCACGCAAGTTCGAGGTAAAGATTTCATCTTTGTCGTGTTTTGAGCATCTACTACCCTTTATGTGTTTATTACCCATTCAATGGAGATCCATGCTAAAAACTTGGATTGTAAACTTAAAATCGGTAGATACAATTAGGGTTTCTTGAAAGAGTTGTCTAATTGTTGGAAAAGGCGAAAGCTTGATCCTTCGATGCAATTTGCATGATTATCGTTATTTATCTTGCCTTATGCATGTTTGGTTATCGTTGTTGCAAACCCCAATCTTGGAAGTTTTCATTCACATAGGTTATTAAGAGTTTCGCACAAGTCTTGTTCTTTATTTTCTTTCGCTTTAAAGTTTCTGCTTTTCCTCGATAACGACCAAACCTGGTCGACATCGACTACTGATTTTCGATCGCCTAGATCGCTGTAGCTTCTGGTTTGCGGGTACCCGACGTCGATGAACTTTACTCGATATTGAGTAAAATCTCCTCGATATCGACCAACTGCCGGGAGCTGCTGCTGCTCTGTTCGACTTGTCCGATCTTCTGTCGACTAAACCATAGTCGAGATCGAGCCACTGTGGTCGATCACCGTTCGTGAGATTCCGCGACCTGAGATCCGCTGACACGCTTCCTCGAGGATCGATCCTGACTTCCCACTGCTACATCGGGAGGGAGTCTTGTAATTATTTGCACGGGACGGAATCTGGTTTGCTTTGATTTATTTATATTTTAATTACAAGTCTCGATTTCCTCCTATCAACAATAGCACGCCTTGCGTCCCTGTTCTCGGTTAAAGATTTAGGGCATGTCAATTTCTTCCCGGACATCAAAATCAGATGCATTGTGGATGGCTTCTTCCTCAATCAATCAAAACACATCACTGAGGTCATCTCTAGGGCTGGACTTGCCCATTCCAAGCCTATTAGCATGCCCATTCCCAAAAACTTCGATGATCTGGCTGATTCTCCTGCACTCGACGATCCTCACCATTATCGGAGCATAGTTGGATCTTTTCAATATTTGGCGTTCACTCGCCTCGATATCTCCTCTGATGTCACCAAAGCTTGCCAACATATGCACAATCCCAAGGACATTCAGTAGCAGTTAGTAAAGCGGATCATGCGCTATCTCCATGGCACAGCCTCACTCCAGTTCCACATCTCGTCAACCCTCCATCACAACATCTCTGCCTTCTCCGATGCCGATTGGGGTGATGACAAAACAGATCGTCGCTGTCAGCGCTTACCGTGTGTTTCATGTCCCAAATCCGGTGTCTTGGTCCTCCAAGAAACAACCAACTGTCTCATGGTCTTCCACCGAAGCCGAATACCGTGCTCTTGCCGAAGCCACTTGTGAGACGCTTTGGCTCCAATTCTTGCTGGCTGAACTGCAGATCTTTCTTTCCAGCCCACTGGTGCTTTGGTGTGACAACGTGGCGCCACTTACTTGGCCAGCAATCTGGTTCTTCATCACCGGTTAAAACACCTAGACCTCGACTATCATTTCGTTCGCGAACGCGTTCGTGCCAAGTCGCTCATCGTCTCCTTCATCTCCTCAAAAGATCAGCTAGCTAATATGTTGACAAAGCCTTTTGCAACTCAGCCCTTTTCTCAAAATCGCTCGAATATTTGTTTACTAGAGCTTCAAGCGAGGGGGGATAGTGGATCATAAGGCCCAGTCCCCATATTGTCTCTTGCCCATACATTACATTTGTGGTTGTATGACAGCTCATAGATGCATGCCATTTACTTGTATATATGCACGATGAACACTCAGTGTAAGTTGGAGGAGAAATGAAATCAAATTGAGGAATCTGATCTTGTCCTTTCAGCACACCTCCCATCTAACCCACTCGTCATCCAAAGACAAAATGCTCCACATACTACCGAATAATCCTTCCTATTTAGTCGAATAATCATCACAAACATACCCTCATACAAGAACTACGAGTTCATAAATCATTCATTAAATAAAAGATAGGATTTGACACATGAACCTGCTCTATGATGAGCTTATTTTGACAATCTTGAACTACATAAATTCACCACAAAAATAATTTTTTTATTCCCTTAATCGTTAGCACCACATATTTTTCTCCAATAAATCTCAAATCATCTTTGTATATTTATGAACATAAATTAAAATAAAAAAAATGGGATTCGACATATGGCGAAACAGATGACCTGACACAATTCTATTATCCGCCTCATACTTTTTCAATTGTGTGGGGTCACCGACTCACCAAAGACCACCTTCTTACCCTTTTCGTCGTTGATTTTAACATCTGCAACATCTGGTGTGGCAACACCAACGGCCTCGCCAACAACCACAACACTAACCGTTTGTGAATGGACACGTTCAAATGTGCGAGCACGTGCCACTGACCGATGACAATGGTGGCGCGCAAGTGTACGTGAGTCTCTTATTCCATCTCTCAATCATAGAGTTATAACAAGTACCGTAATAAACAAATCTCTTGAGTCCCTAGAAATTAATGTGGGACAAGAAAAACCCTTCATCTTCCATAAAAACTCATTTCAAGCATTTTCCTCCAAAGGTTCTCACTCCATCTCTATCGTTTTTTAAACTCAAAATGTGTACGTTTTTTGAGAATGTTTTGCTTTTCTTTTTTAATAGATATTTGGTTTTACTAGGAAGTAACATACATGCACTTCGATAAGCTTGTTCTCTATTTTTTTACTATAATAATCATTTATTGTATTTTAATTTAGACCCTCTAGTTCATTAAAATCCAGGTCCGCCTGTGTTCACAAATTACATGTTAAAGATATAAAGCACCCTATATATATATATATAAAAAAAATCATTTAACCCTTCTAGTAATTAGCACTTCATTCAGGAATAGATTGTGAGCACCTTACATATTTTCTTCTTTAAATTCCTACTTTTTGGATGTATTGAGAACAACTAGTAGAATGCCCGTGATTATTGATGAAACATTGAAAACCTGCTTTACGATATTCCAATTTCCAAATGATTCAAAATATTTAGCTTAAATATTCAACATATAGGGTTCAAATTTAATTTTATGATGGAGATTTAAGTATTTACATTGATCTTCTAAAAACAAAAGTATTTACATTGACGTCATAGAGGCGGATGGCTGGGTAAGCGCACCCATCAACTGCCGGGTGAAAAGTTTCTGAGTAGTTTTGAAAAAAATAAATTTAATGGGCTATTTTTTTTTGTTGGCCCATAGTCAAGCGCACTCATAATCAAGCTCATACACCTTTGCTCTATTACTAATTTACTACGGAGTATTGTACTAAGATGGAAACTCGATCTCATATCCCTTAATTAATTTAATAAATTAATTACCATCACACATTCACACTTAACCACTTTCACTAACTCCAAATTCTCTCGCCATAGTTTTTAATATGTTGTCTTCCTATCATATGCATGTTAACTCTCTTTTTAGTACTCTTTAATGACTATAATTTCTAAATTCTAGAGTCAAGTTTTCAATTGACTGATAATATGATTGTTAAAATTAAGATTCGTGTGTTTCATATCGTTTATTATTCACTCTTTATATAATCTATTACAGTATTTTATTAAGTGGTCTTTTTTATACTTTATCGTCATTGATCATTTCGATTCGACATGAGATCATAGAGTACAATTTCAATAGAGCATATACTATTTGTAATGAAATTATTTATTATTATAAAAGACAAGTAGCTCTTGTAATGGATAAATCTTAAATTTCTTTTGTATTATTGATGAAGTTCACTCCAATCGCTCACCTAACTCTAAGATACTAGATCCGCCACTGATTGAAGATACAATTTTTTGGATGAAACTTAAATAGAATTTTTTTTATTTTTGTTCAAGATTTTTTCACTAGTTAAATGCTCAATTTTTTTCCTTAAAATTTCAGAACACTTAACACAAAAATTTAAAATCTTTGTCGGGGCAAATAAAACGAGGCGAATTTGCACTAATAAAAGTAGACTAGCTAGTTTTACCCCCCAAAAATATGCATTTAGTTTTTTATGTGCACTAATTTATGTATACCGTGGTGTTGGAGTTGTGTCTGTAACAACGTACTTTGCTTGAATTTTGAAGGGACAAGTATCAAAAATACATTTAATCCTTGGAAGGAACGATGAAATCACCATAACCACAAACAAAATATGAGAAAAGCAAAGTTAAAAAAAAAAAAAAAAAAAAAAAAAAGGAGTCTGATCAAAGGTCAAAAGCTAATCTCGCGTCTTTCTGCAAAAAACTTACCAGTTGCAGCTTCTTGAGGAAGCAAAGCAAGCCAAACCCCAGTGTCAGCCCCTTGCTGAACGGGTATATTTCCCGCCCAACTAGTCAATGCCGTTTTGACCCACCCTGGACAGTAACAGTTGACAGTTATTCTACTGCCTTCAGGCCGTTCCGATAGTTGTTTCGCTAACACCCTTGTGTAGCAATTAATGGCAAGTTTCGACACCGAATAGTCGGTGAAGGTCTGAGGCCATCCACCTGATTCCATATTGCCTTCTTTAACTTGATCCAGAAACGTTTTTATGGTTTCATCAATGATCTCCTCAGTAAGGGAGTCTGTATCACTAAGCCTTTGTCTCAAGGCTGCATCTCCAATCTTCTGTATATTGAAAATCAAAAACATATATATATATGATGAGTCATAAATCAACTGATCGATCCTATGTACATAACTGCAATCGCGCTTACATTTCTTTTGCCGTTGAGTCTCCCCAATCTTGAGGTGACGTTAACTATGCGACCACCTGCCTTAGACGGTTTCATTAAGGGAATCATAGCTTTTGTAATAGACTTGGTCCCGAAATAGTTTGTGTTGATGACTTGCTCCGCGAATTCTGTCGAATTTTCCTTGGCCACATTGAAATTAACAGCGGCATTATTCACCTACATGTTGAGATTGTAACATATAATAAATCATATTATATCGATTAGTAATGAAATCTGACCATATCATATCGAACTGATCCTTATCCTACCAAAATATCAATGCCACCGTAAGATTGTTGAATCCATTGAGAAAAGGCTTCAATGGATGAAGGATCAATGATATCCAATTGATGGAAGTGGACATTGTGATTCGCTTCTTGTAGTACTTTTGCGGCTTCACGACCCACATTACTGTCCCTTGATGTCAAAATGACAGTAACTCCACGACCTGCAAGCTGCCTTGTGATCTCAAACCCTATACCTCGATTACCCCCTGTCACTACTGCAATCGTCTCGCTACTCCACCATCTGCATCATTCCACAAACACAGTACACAAACAAGATCGATTTGATGCTAGATCGGAATTCATACAAGTAAAGAGGAAAACATGATGGATGGGTCTGAGAGATGCATATATCACCGTTGATGATCCGAGTAAGGAATAGTTTTAAACAGAGAAATCTCTTGTAGCCTCTTTTCTGATCTCCGCTCTTTCCCATCACAATCCATCTCTGTGTTTTCCTTAACATGTATCAATATATGAATAGTTTTTTTTTTTTAAAAAAAATCAGATCTGTGTTTGAATATATGGTTATGTAGAGTCTATACTAGCTGATTGAGAATTTTTCTTCTTAAACTAAGCTCAACCTCCTATAAAGAGGCATTCAGTATAAGAAATAAGAAAAACAGAATGCAAAATTGTAGGATCTCACCAACGCGTGTAAATTGATGTATTAATTAAAGCTTTTCTCTCTTCTTCTTTTTCTTTTTATTCCTTTGGAAAAGGTGGTATTATATTGTATAATTTGTATGCATATTTGAACTGAATAATATATAATTAGCAGTGCAAGATATATATATCCCTTTCGAATTTGAAAATACCCTCGAAAACTATTCCGAGGGTGACCTCGGAGGTATACGCCTCAACAAATTTAAGGTTAAATTCAAAAGCATTAGCCTTGACCGTACCCTCGATTTTTTTGAGGTGATGTCCGAGGTTGTTCTTTCGAGTATAAAGTTGATCCATATTTGACTTTTAAATAGTTCGAGGGTAAATTCGAGACCGCGCTCCTTTAAAAATTCTTTAAAATAGAGAAAAAAATATTAAAATCTCTAAAAAATTTAGACTTCCACTCCAACAGTTTCTCTATTTTACAAAATTTTATATTTATTACATACTACATATACTCTCTATTGAAGACAATTTCTATTTTAGCTATCCCTAAACTTTATAGAAATTGTGAAATAATTTCATACAACTAGATGAACATGAATTTTAAGTTCAAATTTAAAAAAAAAACGTAAATAATTTTAATTGAAATATGAAGTTTAATACTTAGGCTTTAACATAACTTAAAATGTAAACTAGTATAAGTTTGACATTTACATATAACATGAGTTTTAACATAACTTAAAACTAAGTGTTTAAATTAAATATCGAGTTAATTCTAACAAAATATTCAATTTAATTTAATTATAACAAATACTCCTAACTTAATTTTTGTATAAATATAACAAATTTATCCAATTGTTGATAAATTACAATGAATTTACATTGGTATTGAGGAGAATTAAATTTTAGAGTTTTTGCAATCTTCTTCTACATTTAGAGATTTTTTTTTCTCGTTCCTAAAGTTTCTCTATTTTAGAGATGAGTATAGAGAAATTGTTGAACCTAAAAAACTCATATTTTCTCTAAAATTTTCAACTTTCTCTATTTACAAGAGCTCTTGGGGTTGCTCAGCCTCAAATTAGTTGATTGATAACTTTGTGGCCAAAATTGAGGGTAAATTTAATAGTAATGAAGAATCATCCCGAGGAATGCTTTCCAACCAAATTCAGCATTTTTGATAAGCAAGCTCATCTGCAGTTACGGAAGCTTTTCGAGGTCTTTAAGTGAGAGAATGGAGAATTGGTATACCTCAGGTGAAGAACTCAAGGCCATGTTCGGTAATTATGGAATAGAAATAGTGGTTGAAAGTAAGGCTGCAGAATCCGTTCTTATTTTAGGTATGTTCGGTATTTGGGTCATATCTTGGGTTTTACAAGCCCGATTTCGATGATTCAAGAGGCCAAATTAATCTAGGGGCGTTTAGGTAAATATCCAAAAATATTACCTAAATTAGAGGAGTATCCGCATATTTGAATATATTACAAAACTGTCCATTGCTTTCATACGTTGAATCCTCCATCGTCGCTCCTCTTTCTTTCGCCGTTCTCCCATCCCCTTCCTCCACCCATCGTTCTTCCGTCGTAGATCGTGCGCTGTCGTTCCTCCATCTTCGTTCTTCCGTCGTCGTCGTCGTTCCTCTGTCGTCGACTGTTGTTCATCGGTTGTCGTTCATCCTCTGTCCTTCTGCAGTGTATTTCGAAGAAAGACAACATCAGATCAGCCGTCCTTCTCGCATATTAAAGGTATGAAATCGCACAATATCCTACTCAACTATGCAACTATAATCGGATTAAACCTTTTGAAGTGATGATCTTTCACCAACGATTCATAAACACGTACAATAAGAGACTATCTAACGATAATATGTTCTTACTAATTGTGTAAATTTAACGATATCGACTTGAAATAATCATTGAAATCAAAATCTGCGCCGAAGACATAATTTTTGATTGAAATTCATCCAGTTCGACAGAAAAACAATAGTACAGTGTTAATTTTCGAAGACCTAGTTCTGCTAACATATAATCTGAACTCTAAATGTGTGTCGAAGGCACACATTTAGATTGAAGTTGATGAATTACCTGCTCTTTTAATATTTTTGCTACTACTGTTTGCAAGTAATGTAAATAACTGGTGCTGCTGACAAGTAATAGTTTAACTCAATCTAAAGTATTGATTGAGCTGATTCTAATGTAAAATGCAGTTAGATGTTGTGTAAATAGTTTGTAATGATTATGCACACTAAAACTGTGGATATTGATTTTAGAATGGAATGAATTATTGTAAAAATCTGTTACACTGCTGACATTTTATGTATTGAAGTAAAATTTCTGCCAAAGGCAGAAATTCATATTGAAATTATTACTAGTCTTTTGTATTGAAACTAAAAACAAATTATTTGTGATTATTCTAAAAGAAAGAATAGTTGTGCAACCACTGTGTGAAAGTAATGCAAATAACTGGTGCTGCTGACAAGTAATAGTTTAACTCAATCTAAAGTGTTGATTGAGTTGATTCTGATGTAAAATGCAGTTAGATGTTGTGTAAATAGCTTGTAATGATTATGCACACTCAAACTGTGGATATTGATTTTAGAATGAACTGAATTATTGTAAAAATCAGTTACACTGCTGACATTTTATGTATTGAAGTGAATTTCTTGCAAACACACAAATTCATATTGAAGTTTATTAATTTACTAGTCTTTTGTATTGACACTGAAAAGAAAGTAGTTGTGATTATTCTAAAAGAATGAATAGTTATGCAACTACTAATTAATACTTATGCAAAAATCTGGTGCTGTTGACAAATAATAGTTGAACTCAATCTAAGGTGTTGATTAAATTGATTCTACTGTAAAATACAGTTAGATGTTGTGTAAATAGTTTTTAATGATTATGCACAACAAAACTGTGATTTTGATTTCAAAACAAACTGGATTGTTCTCAAAATCTGTTACACTACTGACATTTTATGTAATGAAGTAATATTTGGGCCAAAGGCACAAATTCAGATTGAATAATTAGGAAGTTACTACCCTTTTGTATTGAAACTAAAAAAAAATTAATAGTGATTGTTCTAAATGAAAGAATAGATGTGCAAGTATAATTAATCGTTATGCAAAAATCTGGTGCTGTTGACGAATAATGGTTGAACTCAATCTAACGTTTTGATTGAATTGTTTCTAATGAAAAATGCAGTTAAACTCAATCTGGTAATGAAAATGCGCCTCTCCAATGATATTTAGTTTTACCAGTAATTTAATTAATATAGCAATTTGTTATTGTGTTGACATGTAATGTAATTGCAAAGCATAATTTTATCTGTCTTATTATTAGTACTGAAATTAATTGAGTTGATGTGTTTAGCTATAATATTGATGTGTGTTGTCTTGTTTTTATCATAGGTAGGGGAAATATATGGCTCCATATGTGATTACAGTAGTATATGGTGGAGGATGGAGGTTTTCTGAGACCGGGCTTTCGTTTGTTAGAGACAAAACTTCCAAGGTCTTTATAGTAAATAATTCAATCACTTTTCAGCGGCTGGAAGAAAAAGTACGCAGTAGGTTCAATATTGATACTGAAGTTGGTTTAGAATTCAACCACCTACACCCTTTCAGATTGCTGAGATCGCCGCTGAAAGTTGATTGTGATGCTGATTTTCAAGAATTTTTGGCTTTGACAACACTTGCCAATGTGAAATTTGCTGTTGAACTGTGTGTTAGCAAAAAGTTTTTAGCTCTGTCAATAGTTGATGCAGATGACAGAGAAAGTTGGAGATCTTTTACATCTGAACAATTGCAGTTAGTTGAATATGATATGAATTTGGTTCAAAATATTGTTGAAAAGGATAGCAGATCAGTGATGTCTGACTCGAAGATGAAGAGCGTAAAAGTAGAAAACATGGAAGAGGATGATTGGTCTCAATATTTTGAAAGTGAAACAGAATCAGATGCTGAGGCTTGGAGAAATCTATACTCTTCAATGCAGGGAAGAGACACATTAAAGGAAGAGTGGGACACTTCCACATCCAGTGATCCAGTTTTACCAAACAACTCGAGTGAAATTCTGTATGTTTGAAAAACTTTTGTGTCAAGACAAGCAGCAAAGGATGCTTTGACAATTTTGTTGCTAACTCAGACATTTGGGTTTAGGGTGAAGAAATCAAAGCCAAAGTATTTTAGAGTGCATTGCATGGATGCTAACTGCAACTGGAAAATGCATCTAAAGACTGTTTCTCAGACTTGTTATGTAGTCACAGTGTACAATGAGGAACACACTTGCACATGGGATGCCAGAACAAAATATTGCAAAAAAGCTCCATCCTCAGTTGTTGCAAGAATCATTGAATCTAGGTGCGCATTATGTACAAAATAAAAGTTTACTTAATTGCTCCCATATTTATTTTCATTTGTTCTAACATATCAATTATATTATAAAGTGTCGACAGTGGATTCAAACCAAAGCAGATAATCGATACAATGAGAAATAATGAAAATACCAGTTAACTACTGGACAGCTTGGAGAGCATCACAAATAGCAAAGGAAAAGGTTCGGGGGATACCAGAGTCTAATTATGCTGATCTGCCATCGTTTTTCCATATGCTGAGGGAGAAGAACGAAGGAACTATTGCATTAATCTCAACTGATAATGAGGACAGATTTAAGTACTTATTCTTATCATTTGGAGCTAGCATCCGTGCTTTTCCTCTTTTAAAGAAGGTATGTCCTGTTGTGTGTCAGCATACGGTCTTGTCCTTTTTTATTTACATCATTCATTACAACCAATTGTGCTTTGAATTCTTTTAACCAGGTAGTTGTTGTGGAGGCACGTTCTTAACCGGGAAGTATAAAGGGACTTTACTTGGTGCAACTGCCCAAGATGCAAATAGGCAAATTTTCCCCCTTGCATTTGGAATTGCTGACACTGAAAATAATGACTCTTGGGAGTGGTTTTTTAAGCAGCTGCTGAAGGTTTTGCCTCAACAAAATGATCTAGTCTTTGTGTCTGATAGGCATGCGAGCATTTCAAGAGTTGTTGCCCTGATTTATCCTATTGCTATACATTGCGTTTGTACTTGGCACTTAAAGCAAAACATCAAATCGACCTTCAAGAAAAAGTATCTGTCAGGCTGGTTTCAGAGTGGAGCAGATTGTTACACTATTGGAGAGTTCAACATCAAATTCAGGCACATACAAGAGAATTTCCCCAAGCTAGCAAAATATTTAGAGGATGCAGGTTTTGATAAGTGGGCTAGGGTCCATGCAAGATCAAACAGATACAACATGATGACTTTAAACAATGCTGAAACCCTGAACTCTGTGATAACAGGGAAGAAGAATTATCCAGTTGTAGCCCTATTGAAGTTTGTGCGAGAAAAGCTCACTTCCTGGTTTCAAGAAAGGAGAGAAAAGGCACTGCAAAACCAAGACAAAATAACCCCAGAGATACTGAAGGTGATCAGCAATTTACAGGAGAATATTGGAGCATACAAGGTGGTCAAAATTAATGAATATGAGTTTGAAGTCACAGGAGAAGGAGCAGAGGTAATAGTTGATCTGTCAAGAAGGAGTTGTACATGTAGGGTGTTCGATATTGAGCAAATACCTTGTGTGCATGCTTTGGCAGCAATTAAGCACATAAAAGCAAATATATCAGATTTTGTAGCAGATTTTTACACGAATGAAGCTTGGGCATTGACCTATCAGGAAACGATATATCCAGTGCTGTGTGAAGATGAGGAAATTCTCCCTGATGCTATAAAACTTATCAAATGTTACCCCCCCGTTGTGAAGAAAAGGGCAGGCAGACCACCGTCTAAAAGAAAACCTTCTGTTTCGGAGTTCAAGAGAAGAATAAAGTACTCAAAGTAACTGTCTCAGCAACACAACTTCTGTGCCATCTTTTAGGAAACTGATACATTTTGTAAACAGCACTACATATGCACTTTTTAGGGTTACAAGTTTGAAACATTACGATTTAAAATCTTCTACTATATGAATTGACTGACTTTTATATTTTAAATTCGAACAATTTCAATTTTTTACTGTCTTAACAATAGTTTCTTTCCATCTTGCATTGGTTTTTCTTGCATGTTATAATATGCAAAACTTAATTGAAGATGTGCAAAATATATGCAAATATAAGTTGATGATATGCAAATATAAAATCATCTAATGCGTATGTAGGATTATTAAATATAAATAATGTGGTGGTAAAAATAAATACATGTTATAATACGAAGGATATCAATCGAGAATAATCTTCCATGGAAGAACAAGAGAGTAGAGAGGAGAATTCTTATTCACATGTGTGTAGTCTCAAGTGGATTACAAGGCCCTTATATAGGCAAAATAAAATGAGTAACTAAATGGGACTATAAATGTAGGGGGTTCAAGAAGGTGGAACATCCACAACTTAGAGACTTTATAACACTCCCCCTTGGATGGACACCTCTGACATTACAAACTGTCTCGTTAAAAAGAGTACAGATGTCGTTTGATACGCGTTGGTGATACTGCCTCGTTAAAAACCTTGTCAGGAAAACCCAGTGGGACAAAACCTAATCGAAGGGAAAAAGAGTGCAGTGCGTATATTCTCCCCCTGAAATCAACATTCTTCTTGCAGCATTCTCATTCTGATAAGCTCTTCGAAATTCTTGATAATGCTGACTTTATGAGCTGCATGGTCGAGTCTGAATATTATCTTTGATGTGTGAAAGTTAAAAATGCATTCATGTATCACACTCGACGTCGATGCAATAGACTCCCTAGTCGTGGTGATGAGCTGCTTTCAATGCAATAATATAAGGTAATTCAAGACCTAGGGTGCTTTCATCATTTGATACGGGGGATCCGATATATAGATGGTGTATAACTTGCCTCATTAAAAACCTTACCTTGGAAAAACCCAGTGGGATAGAAACCAAGATTAAGGAAAAGAGTACAACGTTTGTGTATAGTACTTCAGGACTCAATACACCGTGTCACCATTTACACAATACTTCAAGTACTATAAGCACCCTTTGGCTTAATCATGTACATATGACGAGGCTTTCATATTGATGCTTCGGGCATTCCAAATTAATCGATAATTTTCACTTATATTCTTTTATGAATGATCAATTGGAGTATACAACTACTATGCCCGTCGATCAATTACGGTTAGAGTTGGTTCATCGACAACCAAATAAAACTTTTATGCAATCTATCTTGCTATATATCTTACAGCTTCATTTATTGTGGTTTTGTATAAACATCCACTTAAAACCAATGATGTTATACTTTCCGATGTTGGAACTACGGGTCCAATAACATCATGCTTGAAGAATACATCTTTGCATGAATTCCTTCTTTCTATCTCTTTTACCATCATTTCGATGTTTCCATGAGCTCTTTCTACTTCCGGGGAATCCTAAAGTGAGAGTCTAGTGATCTTCAACACTTCTGGTGTATTTGAGACTCACTTGATTTTGTTGGTTTTCGGAGTTACTTCTGGAACCTCCAAATGAGCTAGCTATCTAGTGTAATCTATGTGACTTAGTCACTTTCTTGGCCTTAGTAAATGCATTTGATGGCTTTCTGCTAAACGATATAATTATCATTTGGTGTACGTAAGTGTTGAACTTCTAGTTCACTTTCATTTATCCGCGGATCCCAAATGATAGAGAAGCTGCTTTCATGCAGTCTCTTTCTTAATATATATAGTCTCATTTCCTCTCCCCCTAAATACCGAGCATTTGATCACCTTTATGAAGCTCGATCGAGGTATTTGATGTCATTAGGGACTCAAACCCCGTGTATCATCCAACTTCTCTGTGGTCTCATTTTAGTTAACTGTGGAGGAGGCTTCGGAACATATACTCTCTTCTGGAGATACTTTGGGAGAAGTTATTGTGTCAAATTCGAAATGCAAACTGCATGGGCCCATTTGACTATCGACTCTTCTAGGTCGTTGTGAGCTACTATATGCTCCACAATGTGATTGATAACATTCTCTACCTTTGCATATGACCAATGTGTTAAGGCATCTTTGTTGGAATAACACTGGTTCATATGACAATGTTTTATGTTCGTAGTTGTCTCATTGAACTCGATCAAGAGACATAAGAGACTTTGCATTTACTCTTTATTATACACGGTCTTGTTATTATTTTGCCAAGAGAACAAGCCGTACATGTATGGTCACCCTTATTGAGGATCTTCCGGTCCTAGGATCTTCTAGTTCTTTTGGTGGGAATTCATGAGAATTTCAATGATCTTGCAAATCATCGTTTTTCTTGAGTGACCAACTGCCACAAAGAATAAGATTTTATCATCAACTAACTTCTGGTTAGTGACATCATAAGTCTCAATGGTAAAACATTCTAACCATTGAACTTTGTACAAGGTGATCTATTTATTTATTCAGATGTCGTTAACTGGGTATTTTCAGAACTTCTGTTGGTGTCATACTACGGGTATGAAACTAATGACCAACTATATTAACTTTATTCATAATGTTCTTCAAGACATTAGAAAATGAACCGTACAAACATGAACTAGTTATAAGCCACAACAATAACTTAATTGGTTGCGCGCTTAACCATTACCTCTTTTACACTTTCTACAGGAAGGGCATGCTTCAGGCCATGCTTAGAGGATTGTCAGGAAGTGACCTTGTAAACCAGGTCATGTTTTGTGGTTATTTATATTGGTTCTACTAACTAAATAAAAACAGTTCTGAATATGTCATAACCCACATTCCATGTACTTCTTCAAGAATACAAATGTTTAAAATAAGATCTTACACTCTTCTAGAGTTTATAAGAATATGAAATTAGAGTCTTCAAGCTCTTATGCAGATTTTGATGAAAACTCACAATCGGCTGGATTGTTTACAAATGGTATCGAGACTCTTAACTCTTAGCGAGATAAGTGTCACAATCTACTGGATTGTTTAACCATTAAGTTTAGGAACTTCAAGCCCACAAAATAGGTGTTGACAAACTTACAATATAGTGGATCAATGTAGTAATAATAATAAAACTATGTAAAAGATAATACTAAATAGTAAAGTATGTTAAGGATCATGAATATCATCAACAAAAATAATCTTAAATAAGTAAATAAAATTAATGTCAACTTCGAGTGACAAGAAAATTTAACATAGATCTTCGAGACCTTTTTATCACCTACGTCAGGAGGTGGTATCTTTATACGCAATTTTATCGTTTACTGCGGGAAACTGATGGAGAAACATTAAGGATAAGAGTTGATTTGTTTATCTGGCTATGCAAATCATCACTACAAGGATGACATTTACCGGTTGATCCTTATGATGATGCAGTTGATCGTTCATCTACTTCGAGAGATGAGTCTATTTGTCTACTTCGGCAGATGAGTCCGTTCATGTACTTCGGGAAATGAGTCCGTTCATCTACTTCGGGAGATGAAGAATAAATAATAACAAAAAAAATACATATAAACAAAAAATTCATCGATCACTACAAGGGTGAAAATATTTGGTTCATCGCTTCAGGAATGAAATTTAACGTTTCATCGCTACGGGGATGATATTTTGTCATTTCATCACTTCGGGAATAAGATTGATTTATCGTTCATCGCTACGGGGATGATATTAAACCATTTCGGAGATGATATAATGTTAGTTTATTCACTTCCAGAAATAACTAGTATAACCTCCGATCGAACAGAGTATACTTGTGAAAATGCGGGAATAACTAGATGTACGTACATACACTTTATCAAACAACTTAAATGGTCATCACAATAGGAACACAGTAACACAAAATATGCATGTAAATAATGGTCATGCAATGTTAATCAATTAATCACGCTGCTCAGTTTGGAATTTGTGTGATCAAGGATATATCAAATTGAGGGTTTTAATTAATTCATCAATGAAGAGAGCATGCAAAAACTATTACGACATACACCTGGAATGTATTAATGCTGTGGCATGCAAGAGCCATAACGTTAATTAATTTGACATGCAAAAGGTTTTAGATTAATGCATCTAATTAATCGTGATAATAAAAAAAAGAAAAAAAACCAATGGAGTGGTGTCCCAAGAGACCGAACCTCATGCAACACAGCATACGAAAATCTCCTGAAATATAGCATATTCCAAAAATTCGGTGTACATAAAGTAACAAACAACGGGGATGGTAAAAGTCGAACAACGGGGATGGTATAGATTCAGGTATATATATAAAATATTACTTATCTACTTCGAGAGATGGTATAAGTCGATCATAACGAACAAAGGGGATGGATCATCCACTTTTAGGGATCACTAAAACAAAATTTCAATCAACCACTTCGGTGAAAATCGACCATCTCTATGGAGATGCTATTATAACATGTATATCCACTTCGAGGGATGATAAAAGATTATCTCATCGAGGACAATTTTATTTAATGAACATAACGAATAACAAATTATTCGAGAGTAAACTCACTTCAAGTGGTTAATAAAGAAAGATAAACAAAACGATGAAGGGGACAATACGATGAAGAAAAAAAACAACAAATAAAGGGACCAACACAGCAATGATATATATATGTGTTGCAGGCCTTGGAGATGGGTTGATACAAACAGTACATCCACCGAAATGAAGAACACAACCGGACTAGCTACGTGTATATATACTTTATTTATCCACCAAATCCTTACCGAGTGAGTCGATCATGCTGATAACGTGTTATAATACGAAGGATATCAATCGAGAATAATCTTCCATGGAAGAACAAGAGAGTAGAGAGGAGAATTCTTATTCACATGTGTGTAGTCTCAAGTGGATTACAAGGCCCTTATATAGGCAAAATAAAATGAGTAACTAAATGGGACTATAAATGTAGGGGGTTCAAGAAGGTGGAACATCCACAACTTAGAGACTTTATAACAATACACCGATATCATGCAAAATGTACAATTATAATATGAGATCCAAATATAAATTCATGATATGCAATTATAAGTTGATGATATTCAAATACAGTTTGATGATATGCAAATATAAGACTATGATATGCAACTATAAATTGATCATATGTAAATATAAAATCATTTAGGGCATAGATAAAATATTAAAAATATAAATATTAAATGTGGTAGTATAAATAGAGACAGCATCGCCCTTCTATTTTTGGTGGTTTCTCGCTTTACGAGTTTCACTTTTTACAAGCTTCATCAATAACCTTCGTTCGGGGTGATCGTTTTTTGTGTTGATCAACGATTTCTTCGTTCGAGTGATCGTTGTCGGTTAATTTTAAGCTTCTATGTTGTCATGTCTTCCAATTCATCTGGTAAATCTGTGCTATCTTCAAATTTCCTTCGTTTTTTAGGTTAGGGTTTAATGTTATGTAAATTTTTACGGAAATTATTACGCGAGTTTTTACAGTGCACTG
Source organism: Persicaria maculosa (assembly GCA_963922045.1). Taxonomy (NCBI): domain Eukaryota; kingdom Viridiplantae; phylum Streptophyta; class Magnoliopsida; order Caryophyllales; family Polygonaceae; genus Persicaria; species Persicaria maculosa. Next base: position 21,151,870 of record OY998258.1, read on the forward strand.
CTTCTTGAATTTCTGTTGCCATTAATGCTTACTGGGGTAATTGATAGAGCTTATAGCTAGATGGATGTGGGTAACTAACCCTTCGTTCATTTTCGCATATTTATTTTCGTTTTTTACTTGTATTTTCTTAGGTAAACGATTACGAACTAGAGGTGATTTCTGTTCAAATGCTGTTCCTACCTCCAGTAAGAAACGTGTTAAGAGATCTGCAGCCTCTCGTCCTGCTCAGAAGGCAGTTGATCTGTCGAGGGACTCTCCCGTTTTTTCGGATCTATCACAGCTTACTGGGTCAGTAGAAGCTGAAGAACAGCAACAAATTATTTGCAAAGATGGAAGGAGTGTTGGTACTAGAACGCCTATTGATCCAAGCTCGCAATCTCCCGTAATTTGTCCTGAAATTCTATCAACTAGATACCCAGATCCGGTTAAATCTGCTGATTGTACTGTTAATAAGAATCCTGATGCTTTTGTGTCTGTTGAGTGCACGGTTAATCTGAGTTCTGATTCTCAAAACGCAACTTGTGCAGCAGTAGATGACACTCCAGGGTTTACAGATCCTGTTAATACTGCTGATTATACTCTTAATGGGAAACCTCATCATTTTGTGTCTGTTGAGTGCACGGTTAATCTGAATTCTGAATTTCAAGAAGCAACTTGTGCAGCAGCAGATGAGACTCCAAGAGTTACAGATCCTGTTAATACTGCTGATTATATTGTTAATGAGAAACCTCATCCTTTTGAGCCTGTTGAGTGTACCGTTAATCTAGATTCTGATTCTCAAAATGCAACTGGTGCAACATATGAAGTTCTTTCTAGTTCTTTTCTTGGTGTTAATTTACCTCAAAATATATCTTCTGATTCATTCCCTTCTGTGAATAATGCTACTATATTAGATTCTGGAAAGGAAAATGCAAATCAACAAGTTCGTGAGGTCCCACCTGCATCTGATTTTGGGACTGCTGCTGCTGAACAACCATATCATGTTATGGATGATATGCATAGTAAAAAACAGACTGATGTCCCAGTGTCTTCTGCTAGATGTCAAGAGGCTGATAAAGAGGAATCTACTGAAGTCCAACCTAATGCTGATTTGAAGACTGATGCTAATGAAGAACAACAGCATGTTTTGGGCCATATGCATCAGAAACAACAAACTGTCAAGGGCATGGATATTGATGTCAATGTCTCTTTTGGTGGATGCCCAGAGCCTAGTAAAAGACAGACTTTTAGTGATGGTGGGTTTCTTGAAGATCCGAATCTGCATACTGATTCCTCTGATATTCCAACTCACAAATCTGATGTAGAGCCTGGTCCTTCTCATAGAGCTATGTTGTCAAAGAAGCCAAGAATTCCAAAAGGTAAAAAGTTCCTTACCCGAAAGACAAGATCCAACCCAAAGATGTTTGTTTCTGCAATTGAGAGGCTAAGTAATAAACAGAAAGAGTGCATTAAAGGGATTGGGTTTGGACATCTCCTTGATTTGAAAATACAGAATCTCCCGTTATCGCTTTCCTACTGGTTGGTTGATAACTTTGATGCAAACAAATGTTTTTTGATTCTTCCTAATGGAGATAGGTTAGTGATAACTGATTTGGATGTGCATATTTCTTTGGGGCTGCCAATGGGAAGGAAGTTGATAAGCAAGAAAAGCTGCAAAGAAAACTTTGAGGTTATCAAAGAGTGGCGTGCTTCTCTTTCAGCTGGGGAAATGATTCAACCTTCTATTTTGATAGAAAAGATAATTAATGATGTTGATGCTGGTGATCAGTTCCGGTTGAACTTTGCAGTTTTGTTACATTCTTTGCTGCTTGACACACATCAGAGTGGGCACATAAACCAGAGTTTAGTTAGAGTTTTTACTGGCCAAGAAGATTTCAAGGAGTTTAACTGGTGTGCATTCTTATTAGAATGTTTGGTTGACTCAAAGAAAAGTTGGGAGAAAACCAAACAAGGGCAGTTCAGAGGTCCTGTGTTGTTTTTAAACGTAAGTATCTATTTTTAAAATATTATATCTAATTCTACGAATTAATATCATATTGGCTGTAATATTTAAATAACATCGTGTTTTCCTGTTGCAGTTGTTCTATGTTGACAGAGTGAAGTTGTTTTCAAGCATTATGTTCAGAAGATTCGCTAGATCAATCCCAGTTTTCATTGGTTTGACGTCAGTCATGCTTCGTCAGCGTGAGAAGGATGATATTGAAGCAGGAGATTTTGGTTCTGGATTAATTCAACCTCGTCAATGCATCCCTGGCTCTGAAACTGGTAATCCAGAAACTACTCCAACATCTCCTCCCCCTATGGAACAACCTATCCCAAATAATGAGCCAAATCCTATTGAGGTAGCTTTTTTATTATTTGATTTTTGTTTTGTTGCATCACTTAATTTTGATTTACTATTTAAACTCTTTTACTTTCATCTATATTTAGTTGTTCATAAAAGCTTTGGCTCAGAAGACAACTGCATTAGCATCTGCAATATCTGAATTTGCTAGTATGTCTACAAAGGTTCCTTCTGAGTTCCAAGATAACGATAAGGTCAAAGCTCTCATTGATGCTGCAAATAATCTTCTGGGGTTGGTAAACAAGCCGGATCAAGCTACACCTGAAGATCATCATCCTAATTATATGGATGACTCTCCCAACACAATCTTTAGTAACTCTCAGCATCCTTTTTGGACAGATCCAATGTTTTTGGATGTCCTAACATAGGTGAATTGGCTGCGCAGAACAAGGAACTAATGAAGGATAAACTCCCTAAAGAAAGGCCTGTTGATGACTTCGCTTTTGTTGCTTGCCCAACTACAACAACTGAACCTCCAGCAAGAGAAGTTGCTGGTGACAAAGAAGTGCATCTTGGAAATTTACAGAAAAAGGATATTTTAGATGAGAAGAGAAAGAGAAAAGGAAAAGCCCCTCTCTCTGAAGAGACAACTTTTGATTTGTTTGGCTCTGATCCTGCTTTCTTGTCAAATAGTGCAGAGAAGGTTGATAAAGATGCAATGAAGGGTGTTAGTGATGCGTCAAAGGCGGCTCGCAGTGCAAGTAAAGTTGGAGATAAGGTTGTTCATGCAACAGTTCACATTGGATCAGCTGCAGAGAATGTTCACAGTGTGCATCCAGAAAATATTCATGCAGGCCAGACGCATGTTTCTAAAAAACAACAAGATGCACATAAAAATATTGAAGAGGAAGGCCATGCAAGAAAAGAAGCTGGTGTTGTTGAAGACCTGCCTGCTGAAAAAGTTGACAATGCTACATCTGTTAAAACTATAGTGTATTCAAAGAAACCCAAGCCAGCTGTTGCTATGCCAACACGTAGATCTACTCGCAGTTGTGCTAATGTTTTGGGTGATAAAGAAGAAGTTCATGTAGACAAGGAAGATGGAGATGGGAAAAGGGAACATAAACCAGCTGCTTCCTTGAGAAGCCCTTATTATTCTCGTGTTGTTGACATCGGGGATAATATGTCTGAGCTTGAGAAGATTCTATCTGCAAGTGTTAGTAGGAGAACAGCATCTGACACGTATGTTTATTCCCATTCATTTATTTACTTTAGATTTTAATATATACTCTCTAACTTAGTTTTATCCACATTTGTTTTGTGTTCTACATGCATTTAATTGCAGTGAAGCCTTATTTAGATGCAATTCTCTAAGCTTAGTTAGGGCTGATATGAGAACTCTGGAGGAGGATTGTAAAGTATCTCCCATTATATAGATGCTTGGGCAGTAATCCTAAATCACAAAGAGCAGTACAAGAGTGATTTGTCTCCTTCAAGGCTTTTCTTGTTTATCGACTCTTCTGTAAGATTACAACTTTTATTTTATTTTCCATTTCATGTGTATTTTTTATAAATTTACCAAGTTAAAATAATACATTTTACCACCATTCTTCTAATATTTTTTCCCATCCAGAAATATCAAACGGATGTATCGTTATCTGAAAGTTTGCACCAAATAGAAAAGTTTTGTCTTCAAGTTGACAAAGCATTGTCCTTTGCTCCTCACATTAAATTGAAAAAACTGGACATGGTAATTACATAGTTATTCTCTTTTCTTTTCTTTTGTTTTTAATTTAATTTCCCATTTATGTTAATAACACAATTTTGTGCTGTTCACATGCTAGTTGCTGACATATATTCTGATATATAATACTGACCTTTGTTGTAATAATATGAAAGACAATGTATATTAAAGTGAGCTATTGTTTTTTTATATAAACTTTAAATGCAATAACATACCTATATCTCTATTTATTTTTTTATGTCAGCTGTATTTAAACACAGTTGTTGACTTGCTATAAAAAAATGTACTGCTGACATGTTTACTAATAACATGTAGTGAGTTGAATAATACATATATGTATTCATATGATATGAATATACATACATTAATAATAAGTATTGTTTTTTCATACGATATGTTAATATAATTTTGTAAGTATATAAGGGATAATAAAGACCGACTTCAGATGTCAACACTAATACAGATGTCAACACCAATAATAAAAAATCGCTTCTGATAGACATCTTATGAAATATTTTTACCTATGGCAGTTATTTCTTGATTTCTAGTTGTTTTTAAATACCTATATTAATGATTATTTCTGCATGTCATAAGTATTTAGAAACAGTTGTAGAATTACTTGTAAAAAAATGTACAGCTGACATGCTTACTGATGACATGTAGTGGGTTGAATAATAGTTAGTCTGTCACTCTAAAATTTATACTGCTGACATTTAAGTTGCTGATATAATTTTGAATTTGGTGTATAGATGGTATTTGGCATTTACACTGAAGACTATATCTACATGGTGGTTTTCAACTTGAAGACCAAGATCACACAGATCTTGGATGTAACTCCCTGTTTTGGTGAACCAAACTGCAAGTGCGACTACCCCCCTTTGGCTAACAATTTGGTTGACAATTTGGTTAGTCATATTATTGCCAATTTCGAAATTCAAAGTTCCTTTTTGTTTTAAAAATTTATAGATTGTTAATTTGCTTTTATGTTTAATTTCCCTTTCCTTGGCTTCTGCAGGCAGACCTAGTGAATGAGTATTTTCTCAGAAAAGGGTTAAGGGCAAAGGCAAATATAATCCTATATTCCAAGACAGATCTGCTGAAACTTCCATGGGCTGGTGAGGACAAGGTTTTGCATTCAGGAATATGCATTATGCGTCAAATGGAAACTTTTTTGGGGATTGCAAAAGGCTACAAGTGCGGGTTCGAGCCAAATAGTGAGAAAAATATTTCAAAGCTGCGGTTGAAGTATTTGGCTGAAATCATTTGCTCAGACGTGAACGAAAAAAGGAGAGAAGTTGTAAACGCAGCAAGAGCACATGCACAATTGACAATGAAGGGTGTCAAACCACAAAAGTTAAACTTGGGTTAGAATGGAAAGACAAAGCTGGATTGTGTATTGATCATACTCTTTAACCCCTAATTGTCGATAACTTTTAAGACATTATGTTTCTTTAGGTTGGACTTATGTAATAACTACTAATACTTACCTATGTTGAGTATTCTGAACTTATGTGGTATCTTGATTGACTTACCTACGTTATGTTCCTTCATTTGTTGTTTTTTAACGTCATCGATAGAATTTTGATGTTCAAATATACTGTTCCTATATGCAACCAACTTACAACGTTATTTAATCCGACTACTATGTTATGCAAAAGTACTGATAGTAATATCTTATATTTATATCTTTAGTATAAGAGTTACAAAATTCCTGTTTTCCTTTTTCAACAAGTACACATGTTTAAACATCATATGCAGTAATAATCGCCTGATATGCAAGCGTCCAGTTGTGTTCTGTAAGTTTCCAACAAACAAAACACATAACAAAATCCAACTTGATATCAATAAGGAGAGGACAGGTTTGTTTGGGAAGGATAAAAACTGATTCAAAAGTTGAAATGAGAGGATATGCAACAAGTTTGACAAAGGTATGTTTTTATATCTTACAATGATTCACTTTTAACCCTTCACCTTCCGCCTGCCCTTTCTCGTCCCACAATTTGTAATGCTCTTTTAATTGGTGCTTTTCTAATTAAAAATTGAAATTTCAATTATAAAAGTTAATAATACTCCCTCCTATCTTTAAAATGTTTGAAGGGGATGGATCTGATCAGAAATCTTAGATTTTCTAAGAAGTTTACACAATTTTCTTTTATTTGTCATTTACCATCACATTTATTTCCTTGGGGTATGTGTCAATTTGCAAATGGATTTTTTATATTAAATATGCATATATTATGTACTAATATGCAAATTCAAATACTACTTATGCAAGAAAACTGATTGAGTGGGATAAAAGTAGATGTCCCATCCTTCTTGAAAAAACCAACACTACATTGCATAGGTATTGAAGAAAAGTAGTACTGTAAGATTTTCGAATCTACCATAATCATTGCATTTTTTCAAATGCAATGTATTTAATATGAGATTTAAAGGAAAAATAAGAAAGCTTCCTTGGCAAGTTTGAAAACACATTCTGATAAGTCTGACAAGGTATTTAACATGAGATTTAAAGGAAAAATAAGAAAACGATTATATATGCAATGAAGGTTGAATAACTTTCTTCAAAACACCTTTTAAAGATGATCAGATGGAGTTATAAAATAGCAGAAACATAAAACAGAACAGTTAAAATATAAAACATTAAGTAATAGATTCAACAGCAGGCATAATGTTTGATAAGCAGCAAAAGTACATACATCTAAGCCCAAAATATAACACAAATATTGTTTGATAACCGCAAAATAACACAAACAGAAAGATGATCATCTAGTTGGCAAGGAAGGCTGCGATTTTCTCCTTCCTCTTCTTTTCTTCTGCATAAACCTCGTCGATCGTCCCAAATATGTTAATTCTGAACTCCTTCATCTGTTCCTCCACCTCCTCTAGTCTTTCTTGATTCTACAACCATTTTTTAATGAAAAAGTTAAATATTTAACTACTTATTAAATAATATTATGTAAAACATAATAGACTTACCTTCTCAGCAGCGTTCTGGTCGTCGTCTTCAAGGGCCCTCCTGATCAAATAAGAGATGTGACCTCTCTCCTTGTAGAGTTCAAAGTAGAAACCCTGGAAAACCACGATCGTTTCCAATAGATCCTTTCTCTTGGTTGTCGTATTAGTCTGGGCCTCCTCGTCAAGCTATGGCATCTGATACCCTGGGTATCGTTCTTTATCCAGATCATCGCACATCTTATAGTACTCCTCTATCATTGTGGTCGGATAGAAAAAGTAATCCATTTTTGGACTTGAAATGAAAGGGATGAGATTTCAAAGATGGTGAGAGAGAATAAAAAGGATCAGACGATTTGATGATGGATGATAACAGACGGGTGAGGGACTCTTTATATAGGCAGAACCGGTTATACAACTTCCCCCATCAACATTATGTCACTAGTCTTAGAGGGCGGTTTCCCAATGTAATGTAACCTTTCCCTTTATCCATAAGTGTACTAATTGTAGATCAGATTTATCTCTACTATAGTACTAAGGACTAACTGTAATAATTACTTCTATTAAGTAATACAGTACAGCAGTACTTTGTATTTTCAGAGCACAAGATATATCCCCCCCTTTCCCCCCCCCCCCCCCCCTTTTAATGATAGCCTTTTTTTAATGTATTTCCTTTGGTTTTTCATTTACCATCACATTTATTTCTGGGGGTTTGTGTCAATTTGCAAATGGATCTTGAATATTATCATGATTGCTAGTCTAAGATGTGTGAGAGAGGGGTGTCAGTACATAATCTATTAAATATGCACATATTATGTATTGATATGCAAACCCAAATACTACTGTATTTATGCAAGAAAAGTAATTGAGTGTGATAAAAGTAGATGTCCCATCCTTCTAGGAAAAAACAACACTCCAATGCATGGGTATTGAAAAAAAAGAAAGACTTTCGAATATACCATAATCATTACCATTTGTTTAAAATGATACATTATTAACTTAAATATGGTGAATAATTTCTGTTTTGGCACAAAGACATTTTAGATTTTAGAAATGATAAAATATAAAAGATAAACTTACAGATAATCCATACAAAAATTAAAAAACAAAAATGTAAAATAACATAAACATAAAACATAAGAGGTAAAGTATAAAACATTAGAGTAACAGAAGCAATAACAATTATATTGTTTGATAACCAAATGAAGTTACATTAAAACATAAAAATAACAGAAACATTGTTTCATAATAGTAAAACAACATGAACGGAAACCTAATCATCTAATTCCCAAGGAAGGCTGCGATCTTCTCGTGCCTCTTCTTTTCCTGTTCATATATCTCCTCGATTGTCTCAAACACGTTCACCCTGAACATCTGCATCTGCTCCTCAAGCTCCGGTAATCTTCCTTGATTCTACAATCATTTTTTAATGCAAAAGTTAAATATTTAACTACTTATTAAATAATATTATGTAAAACATAATAGACTTACAACCTCAGCAGTCTTCTGATCGTCATCTGCAAGGGCCCGCCTGATCAGAGAGGAGATGTGATCTTTCTCCTGGTACAGGCTGAAGTAGAAACCTTGAAATTGCTAAATCGCGTAGAGCAGATCCTTCCTCTTGGCTGCAGTGTTGGTCTCCGCAGCATCTTCAAGGAGGGACATATGATACCCTGGCTATCTGTTTTTGTCCAGTTCGTCGCAGGTCTTGTAGTAGTCCTCCATTAGGGAGAGAGGGTAGAAAAGATAATCCATTTTTGAACTTGAAATGAAAGGAATGGGGTTTCAGTAGATGGTGAGAGAGAAGAAAAATGGCCAGGGGACTTTGTGATGGATAGAAACAGACGGGTGAGGGTCTCATGATATAGGAAGAAGCGGTTATACAACTTCCACCATCAACAAATATGTCACCCGTTTTAGAGGGTGGTTTCCCAATATATTGTAACCTTTCCATTCCCCCATAACTGTACTAATTAGATCAGATTTATTTCTTAGGTAAAGAGTAACTGTAATTATTACGTCTATTAAGGAGGGCAGTTTCCCAACTACTTTGTATTTACAGAGCACCAGATACATCCCACCCCCCCCCCTAATAATCACCTATTTTTACTGTATTTTGGTTTTCCCTAATTTTTTCCTTTTAAAAAAAATATACAAAGACAACAATTAATGCTGCTGACATATATACACTGCACTGCATCTAAGGTATTATATTTGTGAATTTTAATGCTAACATGCACTGAGATGGTGTGCTTCTAAGTTGTAATGTTTATGGACATCAAAGCCTTGTTTTGTCTCGAATAATGAATTAAATTAGTATAAGGATCTGTTAATCTGCTGACATTTTAAGTTAAAAATAATAATTAGTGCCAAAAGCCAAGAATTTAGATCCAATTTAATAAAGTTACTGCTATTTAAAAGCAATATTAAAAGAAATTAAAACGGATCAATTTAGAACCTATGTCACTTATGAAAAAAATTGATGATGTTGACATACGTTAAATCTAAGGTATTGGGTTTGTGAAATTTGATGCTAAAATGCACTGAATATTTTTGCTACTGGCTTGATATGATTATGCACATCCAAAATATGCCTAGGGTGATGTGCAACTAAGTGGAATTTATTTTGTACAAGTGTAAAATTATGATATGCAACTACATTTTACTGATATGCAACCCCACATGACTGATATGCAAAATTAAGATTATTATGTGCATAAGTTGATGCTGATGACATATAGAGACTTAGCTAAATCTATCATAATAAGTTACTGATTTTTAATGCTTAAATGCAAGTTGATGTCCTAAAAGATTGTAATGATGATACACATCAAAAGTTTGCTTTCCCCCCTTTAAATGGATTGAATTAATATAACAATCTGCTACTCTGCTGACATGTGATATATATATATATAGCAACTCCACCCCATCTAGGGTATTAGATATGTGAATTCTAATGCTAAAATGCACTGAGATGGTGTGTGTCTTTTGTGATGAATTGAAGTAATATAACAATCTGTCACACTGCTGACGTTTGGCTTAAAAAAAACAGAATTTGTGCCAAAAGCAGGAATGTAGATTCAATATAATAAAGTTATTTCTCTTGGAAACCAATCTTCAAAAGGAATTAAAAGAGATAAATCAGAAATAAACGACAGATATGCTACGAAACCCTGTATAACTAACAACTTTAATGCTACTGACATATAAAGACTGCACACCATCTAAGATATTAGATTTGTGGATTTTCAAACTAGAATGCACTGAGATGTTGTGCTGATAGCTTTTAATGATTATGATCACGAAATCCTTGCTTTCTCTCCAAGAATGACGTGAAAATTTATAAAAATCTGTTACTCTGCTGACATCTTACCTTAAAAATAATAATTACTGCCAAGGGTACGAATTTAAACCCAATCTATATAAAGTTACTGCTCTTTAAAACCAAAATTAAAAGAATTTAAAAGTGATCAACAGAAGAAAAAAAAGTAGGTATGCTACTAAAACCTGTAGCACTTATGCAAAACTCTGATGCTGCTGACATATATAGACTGCACTACACCTAAGGTATTATATTTGTGAGTTTTAATGCTAAGATGCACGGAGATGGTGTGCTTATAAGTTGTCATGTTTATAGACATCAAAGCCTTGCTTTGTGTCTAATAATGAATTAAATTAGTACAAGGATCTGTTACTCTGCTGAAATTTTAATTTAAAAATAATAATTAGTGCCAAAAGCCAAGAATTTATATCCAATTTAATAAAGTTACTGCTATTTAAAACCAATATTAAAAGAAATTAAAATGGGTCAATCTAGAACCTATGTCACTTGTGAAAAAAAATTTATGATGTTGACATATAGAGACTACGTTAAATCTAAGGTATTGGGTTTGTGAAATTTGATGCTAAAATGCACTGAAAATTTTTGCTACTAGCTTGATATGAGTATGCACATCCAAAATATGCCTAGGGTGATGTGCAACTAAGTTAAATTAATTTTGTACAAGTGTAAAATTATGATATGCAACTACACTTTACTGATATGCAACCACATATGACTGATATGCAAAATTAAGATTATTATATGCATAAGTTGGTGCTGATGACATACACAGGCTTAGCTACTGCCTTGATGTGTGTATGCATATCCAAAATATGCCTAGGGTGATGTGCAAGTAAGTGGAATTTATTTCTTACAAGTGTAAAATTATGATATGCAACTACATTTTACTGATATGCAACCCCACATGACTGATATGCAAAATTAAGATTATCATGTGCATAAGTTGATGCTGATGACATATAGAGACTTGGCTAAATCTATCATAATAATTTACTGATTTTTAATGCTTAAATGCAAGGTGATGTCCTACAAGATTGTAATGATGATACACATCAAAAGTTTCCTTTCCCCCCTTTAAATGGATTGAATTAATATAACAATCTGCTACTCTGCTGACATGTGATATATATAACAACTTCACCCCATCTAGGGTATTAGATATGTGAATTCTAATGCTAAAATGCACTGAGATGGTGTGTGTCTTTTGTGATGAATTGAAGTAATATAACAATCTGTCACACTGCTGACATTTGGTTTAAAAAAAACAGAATTTGTGCCAAAAGCAGGAATGTAGATTCAATATAATAAAGTTATTTCTCTTGGAAACCAATCTTCAAAAGGAATTAAAAGAGATAAATCCGAATTAAACCACAGATATGCTACAAAACCCTGTATAACTAAATAAAAACTTTAATGCTGCTGACATATAAAGACTGCACATCATCTAAGATATTAGATTTGTGGATTTTCATACTAGAATGCACTGAGATATTGTGCTGATAGCTTTTAATGATTATGATCATGAAATCCTTACTTTCTCTCCAAGAATGACTTGAAAATTTATAAAAATCTGTTACTCTGCTGACATCTTACCTTAAAAATAATAATTACTGCCAAGGGTACGAATTTAGACCCTATCTAATAAAGTTACTGCTCTTTAAAACCAAAATTAAAAGAATTTAAAAGTGATCAACAGAAGAAATAAAAAGTAGGTATGCTACTAACACCTGTAGCACTTATGCAAAACTCTGATGCTGCTGACATATATAGACTGCACTACACCTAAGGTATTATATTTGTGAGTTTTAATGCTAAGATGCACTGAGATGGTGTGCTTATAAGTTTTCATGTTTATGGACATCAAAGCCTTGCTTTGTCTCTAATAATGAATTGAATTAGTATAAGGATCTGTTACTCTACTGACATCTTAATTTAAAAATAATAATTAGTGCCAAAGGCCAAGAATTTAGATCCAATTTAATAAAGTTACTGCTATTTAAAACCAATATTAAAAGAAATTAAAACGGGTCAATCTAGAACCTATGTCACTTGTGCAAAAAATTGATGATGTTGACATATAGAGACTACGTTAAATCTAAGGTATTGGGTTTGTGAAATTTGATGCTAAAATGCACTGGAAATTTTTGCTACTAGCTTGATATGAGTATGAACATCCAAAATATGCCTAGGGTCACGTGCAACTAAGTTAAATTAATTTTGTACAAGTGTAAAATTATGATATGCAACTACATTTTACTGATATGCAACCCCACATTACTGATATGCAAAAATAAGATTATTATGTGCATAAGTTGGTGCTGATGACATGTACAGGGTTAGCTACTGCCTGTGATGTGGGTATGCACATCCAAAATATGCATAGGGTGATGGGCGACTAACTGAAATTAATTTTGGACAAGTGTAAATTTATGATATGCAAGTATATTTTACTGATATGCAACACCATATGACTGATATGCAAACATCTACCCTGTTATGCAAACCAATGAGAAACTAAAGAAATAGGGCAAAGAATGGAGAAACTGTTCTGAATCTCCTAAACTGTAATTTAAAAATTCCATTACCATCAACACATATATAATGGAGTGCAAATCTTAGACAAATACGAACAACACAGAATTCCATTCATTTCATAAATATGTTTACCCCAAGTCCTAACAACAGATACTACATCTTCCCTTACACAACTACCACAAAAGTGTTAAAATACATAGTCTTTTGCTATCATGCCGATCCTATACAAAAAGGGCTACAATGCCGATACTACAGCAAACACAAGTTATAAGTGCATCGACTATGCAATCAACATTCACAAAAACTAACTTCTAATTAGGTCGACTATTCATTACAACTACAGTTACATTGCAAATCGACATAAGGGGCAAAAGCTTTGAATATTCAGCCATTCTCTAATACAATCTAGGTGAAAAGAATGTGAGTATGGCAGGACTATGACAGGCATTGACTGCAACATCACCTGGCGACAGATGGTACAATCGTCCCCATCCCGCTCTAGATCATAAACCTCTCGAAGGGCTGCAACAACGTCTGTTGGGGCTGGATGATGTTCATACTCATACTCAAACTCGATAGGAACCTCCATGGGAACCTCCATGTCGGAGTCAGACTCAGAGCTGGAATCCGATTCAGGCACTCCCGTGTAGTACAAATTAAAGTTGATGTTAGGGCACAGCCCATACTCCACCAAATCAGCGTCTTGTTGAAACCATGACCTCGTGAAATCACTTAGCATCTGATTTCCTAACTGATGTCAAACCACATCTGGGATTCCCACATCATCCAACCTTACATCGCAGTCCTGTAAACTCCATGGCATCCCATCCCAGAGGTAAAATTGCTCAATGGTCTCCGGATGGTAATCGGATTGGATGGACAACCGAACTTCACTGAATCCATAATTTTGAGACGGCAAGGGGAAGATCATTACAGTAAAATGGCCAACACTGGGGTGAAACCCTTGTTCCATAACCGCGTGCGCGTGCAATGCCATTCACGAAGAAAACCCTACAAAACAAACAATCAAAAGACAATAACTTTATAATCGGATCACTTTAACTCAAAAATTAAATACGAAACCAGTACAGAAACAACAACTACAATCTAACCCCTTTTGGAAGAAGAAGACTAACTCAAACGCCTGTGGATGAAGGTTACTCGGCCGAAACAGCAAATGCCTGTGGAGTGTGGATGAAGAACAATCTCTGACAACCGTAATAAAGGGGAAAATGGAGGGAGATGAAACGCCGGGGGGGGGGGGGTGAATTAGTACAGATGATGAATGTGGGCATACGTCTTAGATGTGGGTCGGGCCTTCGTTTTACAAATTATGATGAAGCCCAATAACATTACTAAGAATTATACCCAATGACCTACTATTAGATCTGTCAAAACATAACCTGACCCGAAAACCCGACCCGGCCGAAAGAAAGTTTTTGGGCTTTGAAGCGAAAATTGGGACCTGGAAATTTTTTTCGACCCGAACCCAAAAACACGGGAATCTTCCGGGTAATGTGGGTTTCGACCCGGCGACCCGATTAAAAGTAAGATTAAAATATGCAACCCCATATGACTGATATGCAAAAGTAAGATTAAAATATGCATAAGTTGATGATGATGACATATACAGACTTTGCTACATCTAACATAGTAAGTTACTGATTTTTAATGCTTAAATGCAGGGTTATGTTCTAAAAGATTCTAATGATGATACACATCAAAAGTTTGCTTTCCCACCTTTAAATGGATTGAAAAAATATAAAAATCTGTTACTCTGCTGACATGTGATATGTATAACAACTACACCACATCTAAGGTATTAGATATGTGAGTTTTAATGCTAAAATGCACTGAGATGGTGTGCTCCTAACTTGTAATGATTATGGATGTCAAAGCCTTGCTTTGTCTATAGCAACGAATTAAATTAGTATAGCAACATGTTGTTCTGCTGACATTGTACTTGATGCTGCTGACATATACAGACTAGCTTAAATCTACGGTATTGGGTTACTGAAATTTAATGCTGAAATACGCATAGGTTTATGTGCAACTAGCTTAAATTAGGTGTGGACAAATGTACAAGTATGATATGCAACAATATTTTACTGATATGCAACTACATTTGACTAATATGCAGATATAATATTAAAATATGCATAAGTTGACGCTGATGACATAGAGACAGTTAGCTAAATCTAATATATTAAGATACCAATTTCTAATGGTTAATTGCAATGTGATGTCTCTATTAGATTGAAATAATTATGGACATCAAAAAGGTTGCTTATCCTCTTCGAATGAATTGAATAATTATAACAAATTGTTGCTCTGCTGACAAGTGACTGCTGTTTTAAACTAAACGTACAAGAAATACAAATGAAAACGCTGTGAAGCAATACAGAATCTTGGATGAAAATAAAAAGTTGACAACACAGCTAATATATGTCTAATGACAATACATATTTACATTATAAAGCTCCATCGCTCCTTTATAAAATCTAAGCACATAAGTTCTCGATATCGAAAGAGCTTTTCATTTGTGATTGCCTTCACATCTCCTCCAAAAATAAGCGCTTCAATTGCTTTTACTACAAACACCCCACAAGCAGACCTACAATTCAAACACAATAAGGGGAAAATAACCAGGTGAAAAGGTGTAATATATGATAAAAATAATAAAAGTATGTCAAGACAGGAAGAACACGTACGAATAACGATCGTGAAGTAAACCAGGCACCATGATTAACTTGAAGGGGGATGAGGTGAAATTTTCGTACACACCAACTTTCACCAAATGGATTGGAAGCCACTTAGTAATAGGTTGCAGATATAGGTCAAGTAACCCAGTAGCAATTCCAGTAACATTGCAATCATACACATTTATAACCTTTTCATCAATTAGTATCGCCAAGGCTACCCAATGCATGTTGTGGATATTGAAAGGTGTATAAATCTTCTTTGCTGACGTCCAGGCTTTAGGATACTCATCAGGACAATCGTCGCTGAAATAAGCCTCAATAGATTTGTCAACATTATCATCTTCCGCAAAATCTGAAGCATATGAAGGCCAGTACTTAACGGCAAAAAGCCAATCCACCACAACACAATCTTTGTACTTGTCCGCTTCTATAGAAATTCGCTTCCTTATATAATATAACCCTGCTTCAAGATTCTGTAAAACCAAACTACTGTCAAGCAGATTAAAAGGGAACACATCCCCATATTTGGTTGATGTCAGCAGTTCTTACCTCTGAATCCAACCACTTGGTCCTGCTTAAAATATTCAGGAAAAATGATTTCCCAAACCGTCCAGAAGGAGTAGCAACAGAAAAATCCCTGAGAAGGAATATACAATACGCATAACTTTACAACAATCATAGAGAGAGTAATAAATAATAAAAGCATATTAATATAGAGGTAATTGAATAATATAGCAAAAACAAAATACCGTTTGCTCTTTATAATAGAATACATAAACTGGTGATCCTTGCTGCTGATCAGTGACTTCTTGGCATTGTACTGTGCCAATTTCTTTTCGTTTTCTTCTACACGTGGGCCGAACAAAAAGCTACTGTCCATAGGAATGTTGTTGGCTTGCTTTAATTCTTCAATGTCACTTAATATAGTAGGATCCTTTGCATATGAATCCCAATCAACAAAGCGTGGCGGAACATAATTGTCTGGAACTATAACAAGACTGTCTGATACACACGGAATAGAAGAAGCAGAACCCTTTACAGAAGCATCGCCAGCTTCCGTGGAAGAGATGTCAGCAGGCTTACCAACCCCATCTGCCTCACCAACGACCGTATCCTTCACAGCACACAGACCACCCTCAACAACATCTTTTAATGACAAAAGAACCTCACTGATGACAATAGATGGAGATGATGACATCTCACAAGCATTTGCACTGTATTTAGCATCATTACAAACTGCAGTTACATCACCAACCATTAAATTGTGCATGTCACCAGCAAACGTTGATTCCTTTCGATATGAATATACAGCATCACAACCCATGTCATCAACATTCTCAACATCAACTCCAACATTTTTGGATGGGGGGTCCATTTCAAGAGCAACAACATTACAGGGAGGACGCAGAACATTAGAATCATCTTATTGCAACTTTGTATTAACACCTTCAAATCCCATTAGTGTGATATCATCATCCTATTCATCGCCTCCCATACAACCATTAATTGAATCATGCATATCATAACCTCCCACTTCATGTTCAGTCTCAATATATTCAATTCGTTCCTTCACATTAGAAATTTTGACATCAAACTCAGTCTCGGTAGCATTCAACTCAACAACTTCATCACTGAACTTGCTATAGATGTCAGCCTCAGATAATACATTAAAATCTGATGACATCTGGGTGTCAACACACACAATTTTTAAGCACTGTGCATTCCCTTGAGGGCGCTGTGCATCAATAATTCCACTTTCAATTGGCTTCACATCAATAGTAGTGCCGCCGGCATCCTCACTAACTCCCTTTGCTTCCTTGACATCAGACTCTTCATGTTGAGCTTCATTCTGTGCATCCCCTTGAGGGCGATGTGCATCAATAAGTCCACCTTCAATTGGCTTCACATCAACATTCATGCCCCCGGCATCCTCACTAACTCCCTTCACTTCCTTGACATCAGAATTTTCATTCTGAGCATCATTCTGTGCATCCCCTTGAGGGTGATGGGCATCAATAAATCCACCTTTCATTTGCATCCGATCAACATCCATCCCACCTGCATCCTCAATAACTCCCTTCACATTCTTTACATCAACATCTTCTTTCTGAGCTCCATTCAAATCACCAGCTTCACCGCTCCACTTCAAATCAAAGCAAGTCCGAACGGCATAAGATTCCTGCTCAGTGGAATAAACTTGACAACCTACCACATCCCCCAATGAAATGTCAGCATTAATATGGATGTCAGCATCAGGAACACCCTTTGCATCTCTAACACCCACCCCCGGTAGAGAGATGTCACCATCGTTTTTATCTACATCGCTAGCAAAAAATTTTCAAAAGGGACCCAACTTAACATCAACAATAGTAGATGGAGGACATAGAGCATCAGATTCATCCAGGCGAGGATTCATAGCACAACCTTCCGATCCAATTAATGTAATAACATCACCATCTTTATCACCTCCAACACAAGGCTTAATCGAATCCTCCATATCAAAACCTACACCATCATATTCAGTGGCAGGACATGCAATTTGTAACCACTGTGGATCGTTGTTAGTACAATGCGACCCGCCAAAGTCACCTTCTGTTGGAATGACATCAACATCCATCAGACCTGCATCCCCAATAACTACTTTCAGTTCCTTCACATCAGAATATTCCCCATCAACTTCGGGGTGAACATCATTCAAATCATCAACTTCAATGCGACACTTGCCTTCAATGTCAGCTTCAGGTATTACACCAAACTCAGATGACATTTCATTAGAGGGTAAATTTAGATCAACATTTGGAATACCTACTTCATCTCCTCTATTGAAATCGGAAACAATTCTGTGAGCAACAGGCAAATCAGCCAGTATATCAGAGAAAACTTCGTTATTAACTGTTGTACCAGCATCATTATTAGGTATGGAATGCAATGGCTGGGAGACATCAACTGTACATGCGTGCATTGCAACCTTATTCTCAAGGGAAGTGAACTTCTCCCCAATGACAGAAAACATGTTAATAATCCCATCTAACTTCCCCATACATGTCTTAATTTCTCCTACACTGGCAGCCAACTCCTTTAGACATTCAGGTAACTCTTCTAGCTTATCAAGACGCCTAAAAATTTCTTGCACCAGCTGAGATGAACTATCAATAACAGGGGCGGGAGCATTAGCATCAAATCTAAAAGGAACATCACCCATTTCATCCCGTATTTCACCCTTGTTGGGAGACGACAGCCCCACACCACACGCATTCCCGGGTACATGGCTATAGGTCTCAGCTTCAGGAATTGAAGCATCAATCGGATCATCAACACAAACACCAGGTTTTTTTGCGTCAAAATCAACTCCAAAAGGTATATCTTGAATCTCTGGACCAGATGAATTAACATGGGCATGAGAAGAACCAATAGAAGACACAGTTGACCCAGTAGAGTCAACAGAATGGGTTCCACCAAAGTCATCATCAAGAGCACCCCCAATTTCAAAGTAAACAGCATCATCATGGACCCCACCAGTATCACGATCAGAACCAAACACATCACCCTTTTCATTAGACAGTCAGTCAGGGGCCAACATATCTGCAGTAGAAACAACTTGCAAAGATACAGACTTCTCAGCACATTCTGAATAGAATACATTCCTAGGCTCTTTATCACCAGTCTTCCTCTTCTTCAGACTGTGATACACAATCTTCAAAGGTACAAGCTTCTCACACTCAATCATTGGATCAACCTTGTCACCAGCAACGACAGGTATAACAGACTCTTTGACTAGCAAATCTGTCTCAGCATCTAAAAACCGAACCTTCTTACCTGACTCTTTCTTCTTCCGCATATTAGTGGCTTTCCTCTTATTTGATTTCTTATCCTCTAAACCCAAAACAGGGGAGGAATGAAAGGTACCTGCAGAGCGACCCCTTCTCAAGGATGTCATCTTCTTTCCTTTATGTACAACATCAAGTTTTACCTCCGAATTGACTCCATCATTCCCAACAACAGCATCTAAAGCAGAATCATTTACAACATCCTGTTTGTTGACCAAATTTCCGTCGTCATTCCCAACAACAACAGCTAAGGCATCATTGCGTATGAACCTGTTATTATATGCATTTGTACGCAATCGATGACTTTCATACAGAGAATCAGCCAGCTTGGGGAAAACAGGTTGAGCAATGTTATCAACTCTTTCATCAGCAACTTCTTCACTATAAACCATCCCTGGTGTTCTTGCAAATTCACCATAAATAGGGAAAAATGGTGCCTACACAAAAATAGAGTAAATATCTGATTAAAAGCACGGATATTTACAACAAAACAACAACTATGCTAATAACCTTTAATATTTATGCAAAACTTTGGGACTGCTGACATAAAATGACTAAGCCAAATAAAAGATATGCACCTACTAGCTTTTAATGATAAAGTGGGATTATATGTTATGCAATAATATTTAAATGACTATGCATATCCAAACCTTCCTTATGCAATTATATTTAAATGACAATCTATTACTCTGTTGACATGTGATCTAAATCAAAATATATTGACATTTATGCAATAATTTGGTTCCTACTTGTTAAGATATATAAAAAACAAAAAACAAACAAGATCAGTGGCAAGCAAAAATCATTCCTGATACAAAAAATTTAAAAAATCTTGCAAACAATGTAGTTCTGCTGACAAGTTTGGTGTTTTTGCAAGTTTCTGCTGACGTCTCTAGTATTTTTGCAAATTTACCAAAACTAGTGGACAATGGTGCCTAAAACAGATATTAAATTAATTCACTAACAACTACAAAACATAATAAACTTACCAACTCATCAGCAAAAAGTGCAAAAGCACTATCATATGTGTTTAATCTTACATTCCCAGTGCAAAGAGTATGGATCTCCAGCAACCATTTTGAAATTACAGTCAAATTTTGCAGCTATTGATGGGAAGGCTTCTATAATCCATGACTGGTGCAAAAAAACATAAAGTATTTGAAATATTGAACCAGAAGAGTAAGATATGATAACAAACAATAAATATGCTGACAAACTTCAAAAAGGATAACAAGCAATAAATATGCGACATTAAAGACTACTTGAAAAGCAAGATTATACCCATGTATATCATAACAACCTCTATCATCATCACGATCAACCAGATCTATATTCTTTAATGTCGTAACCAACTTTGTGTACGAAGCTCTCCCCAGGGATAAATTTCAAACTCATTCTCAGCGCAAGCAAGGGATAAGTTTTCTTCACTGACAAACTCTGATCTCCTGAATAATAGGACCTTTTCAATAATAAGCAGCTTAGCCATAATCAACTTCTTCTCTGAAGATTTACTCTCAGATTTAAAACATTGTATTAACTCTTTATAAGAGCATTTCTTCTGCCCAAAAAAATCAATGGAAGACACATGTTTGGGTGGTTTGCAATCATTAGCTTCACAAGGAAGACCAGTAATAACATGGAATTCAGCAAGAGAAAACCGAGCCAAAAATCCATCAACCTTAAACCACAACTCCATCTCCTTTTTGGTGGAAACTCGATGCAACATAATCTGATGCATGAGCTGAAAGTTAGAAACCATATTGGTTCCCCGTGTCAGCACCCACCCAACACAATTATTGCACAATATCTCATAGTGTTTATCCGACAGATGACTTTTGATGAGTTGACAAACATCAGGATACGAATATCTGTTTAATCTAGAATGGAACCACTCATCCTCAGGAATACAATAAGAAATGTTCTGTTTAAAAACAAGCAAAAAATGTAAAAAATAAATGCATATCAACATAAATAAACAGCGCTATATAAACAGACAGGATAAAAAGATCAATATCAAAAAAAAAAACTCACATCAAATTGCCTTCTGTATCTGACTAAATCAGTAAGTGAACCTGATAAACACGAAAACATAGAAATCAGAAGAGGAAAAACGATAGGAGCATGTAGAAATCTTCAGTAGAAATCGCATATTTGATAATAAAAACACGAACAACACTCCAGCATTTGCTAGCACGACACCAACCAACACTAGACCAACAAAAATCCCGCAAACGTAGAACAAAAAGCTACATAAACCGCAGAAAAACAAACCCTAACCAACAGGGAAAACGTTCAAGCAAAATCAGCACCTGAACTACCAGAGATTTCCGCCATATGAGCAATTATGATAAGAAAATGCAAGAATCGACCGCAAAAATCACTCCTTTTAAGGTGATTCACTCGAAATTTGACAGGAATATCACATAAAACATCGACGGGGAAGTTTCCGCTGGGTTGAAGTCGAACAACGGTAAAAGAGGATGGAGGGGCAAAATCGTAAAATATCCAGCGGAAATTATAAAAGCGGACACTTTTCTAAATTTTACAAAAGGTAGGACATAACTCAGATTAGGTTGAAAATTTGTGCATTCGGCACAAATTTTCTCATTAATCTAATCTTCAAGACCTACAATTTTAATGAACATATCAAGCCCAATTTAGTTGATTAACAAGCCCACCCATGTATCATCAAGTATAAGATTTGTTGTAAAGCACCCTTTAGGCATTTTATGTTATTTTTTTTAGCCATTTGCTTTATGTATTTTAGTAATTTTAGAAGTCCTATAAATATCTTCTAGAAGTCACTTTTGAGGTAGATTTTGGAGTTTTTAAGAGCTAAGAAATAAGTGGAGAGAGAGTGGTGGATCCCGACCTTATAAACAAAAATAAAAATAAACCCGACACGGCTCCCGATGTGATACGACCAGGCTCGGGATTCTCGAAATCTCACATGGTATCAGAGCAGGTTTGAGTCGGGTCGGTTTTCCTGGCTTCGGGATTGGCGATTGCGATGCTGAAACCCGTCGTAAAAACCAAAAATCGGGCGAGCTATAAAGAGATTGAGAGTCTCGACTCGGGAGAAGATTCAAAGAAAAAAAAAGATTTCAAGTGTCAACCCGGTCCAGGCGGGTTGCACTTGAGGGGGCGTGTTGGGGTTTGTGGTAGTCCCACATTGAAAAATGAGGTAAATACCAAACCAAAATATAAGGAAGGGAGGAAGCCCTACACAATGGCTTAAGCTTTTGTGTAAAGTAGTGGATCCCGACTTTATAAACAAAAACAATATAAACCCGACACGACTCCCGATTTGATATGACCCGGCTCGGGATTCTCGGAATCTCACATGGTATCAGAGCAGGTTCGAGTCGGGTCGGTTTTCCTGGCTTCGGGTAGGCTAAAAGAGATTGAGATGCCGGAACCCGTCGTAAAAAAAAAACCAAAAATCGGACGAGCTATAAAGAGAATGAGAGTCTCGACCCAGAAAAAGAGAAAGAAAAAAAAAAGATTTCAAATGTCGACCCGATCCAGGCGGTTCGCACTTGAGGGGGCGTGTTGGGAATAAAAAGAATCCCACATCGGTGGGTAAGAATATAACAAACCAAGATATAAGGGAGGGTGAAGCCCCTACACATCGGCTTAAGCTTTTGTGTAAAGTGGTGGATCCCGACCTTATAAACAAAAATAAAAATAAACCCGACACGACTCCCGATTTGATACGACCCGACTCGGAATTCTCGAAATCTCACATTTAGTAGGTAGAGAAGTGTGTGGCTTAGAAAGGTGATAGTATATACAAAAGGAGTATGGAATTAAGTCCATAAAAGGCAAACTAACTGTCATGCATATACGTACGAAGACAATTAGACAACACTTGTGTTGCTTAAGTGAAAGAATACTCGCCCGGCTTTTCCGGTTTTTTTTTATTATCACAATACAAGTATATTAGGGATTTATTAGAATGCAGCTATATGTTGGAAGCCAAGTCTATTTCATCACTCAAGGCCAGGCCCGTGCCCCGGGTGGTTCAGGTGGATCGACTGAACAGGGCCTCCAAATTTTAAGGGGCCCAATAACGTTTTAGTTTTAGGTTAAATAAAAAAAAGTCTGTATTTAAAACACATTACTAATGTGGTCTACTGGCAATCGCAGCTTATAGGCCTTCTCAACTTTTGCCAACCTCCCGTGTTCGATTCCCAGAAGCTACGGATTTTTTTATTTTTTTTGGTTGTTGTAATTTGCTCTTCTTTTTCTTTCATAAAATCATAAACAATAATATTACTGTTATATTAAGTATATAATTTTTTTTTTTCATTTTGAAGGGGCCCTTTTTTCAAAAAAAAACATCTTTTAATTTATTTTTTTAATCATTCAAAAAAATTTATTCTCTTTTTCTTGTAAAAAAACATACAAAGCCAATTGCTTAGAGAAATTAGTGGACTTTCCCCCAAAATAATAAAAAATTTAATGAACTTATTATGAAAGTCAAATAAAAATTTTAAGAAAATCATATTTATCATTTTTAAAGAATCAATCACAACCATTTTATGTTTCAAAGAATGTTTAAAGGCTTCAAATTTTTACCTTATTTCTATTTTGATTACTTTAATGTACATAAAGTTGACTTAGAATTACAATATTCCTTACTGTCCTTGGCATTTTGATTTCTTTTTATGCATTTTGTAAATATAAATAGAGTCAGTGTTGATTTTTTTAAATAAAACATAATTATATATATTTTTATAATAGAAAAACAATTTACATAATGCAACTTATATATATAAAATAAGATCGTTAACACAATATATGAATAAGGTCTGATTATTTTTTCGTACAGGGCCTCCAAAAGTATCCGCACGACCCTGCTCAAGGCCATATTCCGTAATTATGAAATAGAAATAGTGGTTGAAAGCAAGACTATGCAATTCATTCTTGTTTTAGGTATGTTCGGTATTTGGGTCATATTTGGGATTTTACAAGCTCAATTTCGATGATTAAGAGCCCAAATTAATCTAATCTTCAAGACCTACAATTTTGATGAACATATGAAGCCCAATTTCGTTGATTAACAAGCCCAACCATGTATCATCAAGTATAAGATTTGTTAGAAAGCACCCTTTAGGCATTTTATGTTATTTTTTTAGCCACTTGTTTGATGTATTTTAGTAATTTTAAAAGTCCTATAAAGATCTTCTAGAATACACTTTTGAGGTATATTTTGGAGTTTTTAAGAGCTGAGAAATAAGTGGAGAGAGAGTGAGTTCCCTGCGCAGGATCGATTTCAGAGGGTTGTTCCTTCTATCATGTTTTAATCCTACTAGTTCTTTCCTAGTAAGTTTTTTAATAGGATAACATTTGGTAATGTATAATATAAACAAACTTATATCAAATATTTCATGGGTCTTGTTAGATACACCGCAAATGATGATTAAGGATTTGCACGTCCTTATTAACCTGCATGCACGTCCTTATTAACGTGCAAGTGTGAAAATGTGCACGCCGGTAGCAAACTAGGGTTAGCACGTCCTTAACAACGTGCAAATATTCCACGTCATTAATAACGTGCATTTGTGCACATCGTTAACGACGTGCAATTGTGATTTGTGCATGTCTTAAGTGATATGCAAACCCTACTTAGGGTTTAGGGTTTACCGAGGGTTTTTTATGGTTAATTGAAAGAAATTGACACTAGTACAAAAAAGCCCTCACACAACGGTTATTTTACAAAACGCACAACGGTTTTGGAACCGTTGCATCAGTCCGTGTGGTTTTTGAAAATGCAACGGTTGGGTTTATCACAACGGTTCACTTAGACAACGGTTGTAACCATTGTGATAGATTCCGGATAACCGTTGTCTATGCACCTCCAAAATTGGTTCCGAATCATATTAAGCGGTTCTAACCGTTGTATAAGGTCAATATAACCGTTGTCTCGAGTTAGGATATCCGGTTTTAACCGTTGTCTAATCACATTCTAACTGTTGTATAAGGAGATTGTAATTGTTGTCTAGGTACATGTTGACCGTTGTCTAAGACAAATGAAACCGTTGTATAAGTATATTGAAACCGTTGTCTAAGTAACTTTCCCCGTTGTCTAGATAACTTTCAACCGTTGTCTAAGTAATTTTCAACCGTTGTCTAAATATTGTAGTACTGTTGTCTAAGTATATTGTAACCGTTGTCTAAATATATTGTAACCATTGTTGATGTATGTTCTAACCGTTGATTAAGCAATTATTAATCGTTGTATATGTTCCTTTGAACCGTTGTCTATATAATCATTAACCGTTGTCTAAATTCCCAATTTAATTACCTAGGTAACTATTTAATCCCCTGCCTTTTCCATTTCACTATAAAAATTCACAATGACACAATTCCACCACAACCACACAAAGAAACAAAACCACAAGAAAAATAATCTTACAATTAAATGTACAATTCTCATACATATCTATGGTAGGCATCAAGGAGGATGATTACCATGCAAGTTGGTAATGAAAAATTCCATCAGAAATATAAGTTCTTTCATAAACAAAAATTTATACATCGCTAAGGTACCCTAAGCTAGTTCAAGCTGACTTCTTGGTTAAACTGCTTCTGCAGTAGTAACATCTCTTGAGAAAATAATTCATCCTCTCCTTCAGCAAAGTTAGGCTGCATTAAATCAAATCAGCCAGATTACACAACAAAAAAAGGGCCAAACAAGGAGACTGGCCAGAATGGCAATCACCTCAACTTCTATCAACTGCATGATGGAAGTTATTGGCAATCAAGTCAACTTAAATACAATGGTCACACTAGATATCTCCTTTTGTATTTAAACCAACAAGGAATACAGATTTGGGCTGGACTCCATTAAGCAATATATTTGTAACATTTTATTTGTTAATACCATTAGTCAAACAACATTCAACAAGCAATATAAATGATTTATCGAATGAAATATGTACATAATTAATGTAGTAAAAAATAACAAGTAAACGGACAGGGAAGATGAGCTTACCCTACATTCCAGAAACCATGGCCATCAAGGTGCCAAGAATGGATTGTATCTTCATTATTTTGGAAGATAAGGTGGCATGGTCTGTAATTTTGACGAAGACCGGATTGTCCCAAGACTGGATTGTATCTTCATTATTTTGACGAAGTCATGAAGGGTGATCCAGAAATAAGCTTCAAGGTGGTCTGATCTGAAATTTTACTTCATTCCACATCAAACAAGAAAGTGAGTCATGGTTGTTAAAAAGAAGTACAAGAAAAGGTTTCATAGCTTGAAATGGAATTTAACAGGACATATTCATTAAAAGTAGATCCAATTGAAGAGCCCAAATCAATTTCAATAAAAAAAACCTAACTGAAATATATATCTAGTGATAGTAGTGATCACACAACTGGAACTAGCCAATCATAGATGATGCACAATATTAGTATGAAGAGTGAGGCTTGAAGGACAAAATTGTGATTACCTGAATGCCAATATAGAGAACCAGAGAGTTGATCAAAGGTACATTGTACTTAGCCCTGTTCGGTTAGCCTCATTTTGTGAAAGCAGAAGTTTCTATTTTAGTTCAATCAGGAAAGAGGAACCTTGCTACTGTCTTGCCTGAGAAAAATAAATAGTCAGATTATGTTTAATGTTAACAAACTAATTAAAGGAGCCTTGCATAAAAAGCATCAAAAGAGAGTATTACCTTCAGGTATTCATCCACATCAACCTTTTTCTGTTTTGCTCTCAGGGTTGCATCAACCCCAGAGAGAATGTGAGGTGATTGGCTCATCTCCTCGAGAAGATCAATCTGCACAAGTAAAAAAAGTTACTGGCACAAAATAAAACCTACCACACAACAAACTAAAGAGCTTATTAGGATATCATGATTGCAAAAAAATAACCTTCAAATTAGGAATTTAAGGATCTGGAAGCCTCATATTTCTGAGAAAAGCATTAAGTACAATATTTCTCAGCTGTATGCAGCTGGGAAAAATTACATCCAGAAACTGAAATGATAATCACAAAAAACTCTGGAAAATCATGCAGCAGAACCACCAGCACTTTGAGAGTTCCTCTATTAAGAAAATGTATCTTCACAGAACAAAAATGGCAAAATCAATAACATGATGTACAAACAGAAAAGTACAAGTTAATCAAGAGCCAGAGACAAATCGCTTGTCCCAATTCAGCATTTCTAAAGAATGGCTCCATGAACTGAAACAAGTCGACCAACATCAGGTGCAGATAAGGCAAACCCTTCTGAGAATTTCAAGTAAGTAATTTAAGCATGAAGGTTCTGTGAATAACTGGTTCAAGACATGCAAAACTGAAATTAAACCATGCAATAAAAACAATACTCCAAAGATTAAGCATAAGAGAAGAATGCACTAGAGAAAGAGAGCAAATAGAATTATTTCAATCTTTCATTAAGAATAGAAACAACAACAGCAGCAGTCTGTCATAGAAAAGATAGTCAATGGAAACTAAACAAACTAGGAGATGAAAGGGAAATACAAACAAACAAGAAAAATCATACAAAGTTTTCTTCCATCATTGACACAACTGAAAAAGAAAAGTGGCCAAGACAAATAAAATCTAAATGTTGATCGAATTTCTTTTATAGTAGGTTATGTAGTAAAATTTTGAAATATTAGTTAATATGCTCATGAATCATGGTCATTGTATCTACAAGATGCGGTATCGAATCCTTCTAGGAAGAGAGTTCAGCAAGGGCCAAAACAACTATGCATAGTCCTGCAGTTATGTTTGGATTTGTAGTGTAAATCTTTTATTAAATTAATATGTGATCTGTAGAATAACGATGCCTAATTATATCATGTACATGATTATTGATCTATAGAAACACATGTTGTCAACTAGTACTTCCTGAACTAACCATGAAGCATCTAAACACTTACTGGATGAAAATTGTTGTGGCGAGGGAGGGAATTTACCATACCTGTCACCACACCAGTCGACGGGCCACCAATCGCCAAATCGGAGCAATGAGAACCGCTTGCAGTGGGAGGTTTTGAGGAAGAGTTCAGCACCGCCTTGGAAGCGGGAGGAAGAGCCAGCCCCTCTCGGACCCAAGAGCCCAACCGAATCGACCTCATCTCCTTCTGAATCACCTAGATCTGGCTGAACAACCTTCCTTGCGCTCATTACGAACAATTTCCTAAATCAATCTCCTCAAATCACAAATCCCCAATTTCCTAAATCAATCCCTCAAACCCTAACAATTTCAAATCTTCAAAATAATCAACTAATCATCAATTAATATAAAAATCAATGCAAAAGAGATTAGAGGGAAAAGGGTTTACCAAGAAATTGAAGGAATAATGGAATATATATATATATATATATACTAAGAAGACAAGGGGTGGAGGAGGGTGAAGGGGAGGCTGCTGCTCGGGTCAGCGCGGGTCTGGTGGCCGGCCTGAGGGTGCGCGATCGGCAAGAGAGAGCTGCTGGCGAGGTGCGCACGGAGCGCCGGTGCAATAGAGCGACCGCGAGGGAGGGTGAGCACGACTGCACGAGGCTGTGCGGGAGAGGGCCTGAATGAAGAGAAGATACAGGTACTTACGAGTTACGAGAGGGCTGAAAGAGAGGTTTTTTTACAGTAATACATAAATATAATTAATATAATTAAAAACAACAATTAATTGGGTTTAGACAACAGTTTTCTATTGTTTTTTCGAATAAATAGACAACGATTTTAATTAGAGGTAGACAATAATGCGAACCGTTTTTTAGGCGTCTTTTATACATAACAACGGTTTTATTTATAACCATTATCTTATGGTGTAACAGACAATGATGTGAATTATTCTTAGACAACGGTGTTATTAACCATTGTATTTAATGCGACTTTTATATATACTACGTATATAACAACAGTTTTATTCATATTCGTTGTCTTTATCACGTACTGGACACCGTTTTAATAAAATCGTCTCACTCTCAGATAAAATGCAACCACTATATTTAATTCAAATTTATTTAAGAGAATTCTAAAAAAAATTAATTAAATTGGGTACGATAAGTCAAAACAACATTTTTAATTAAGCATAGACCATGGTTCTTTTAACCGTTGTCTTTATAACGTAATAAACAACGATTTTAATCGACCTTACACAACGGTTATATGAACCATCCTCTTTAAGAAACAATGGTTCTTTAAATACCCGTTGTCTTTTCAACTTAATAAATGCGATTTTATACAGCCTTTGACAACGGTTTTAATAACCGTTTTCTTTGAGACGTCTTTTATATGTATAACAATAATTTTTTTAAATATTCCTTGTCTTTATAACGCAATAGACAACGATTTTAATTGGCCTTAAACAACGGTTTTATGAACCGTTTTATTTGAGAAGTCTTTTGTATATATAACAACGGTTTTTTAAATATTCGTTGTCTTTTCAACTTACCAAACGTGATTTTATTGAGCCTTAGATCGGCAACGGTTTTAATAACCATTTTGTTTGAGATGTCTTCTACAAATATAATAACGGTTTTTTAAATATTCGTTGTCTTTATAACGTAATAGACAACGATTCTAATCGGCCATACACAACGGTTTTATAAACCGTTTTCTTTGAGAAGTCTTTTGTATATATAACAACGGTTCTTTAAATATATGTTATCTTTTAAACTTTGCTAAAAGTCGATTTTATTGAGCCTTAGACAACGATTTTAATAACCGTTTTCTTTGAGACGTCTTCTATATATATAACAACGGTTTTTTAAATATTCGTTGTCTTTATAACCTAATAGACAACGATTCTAATCGGCCTTAAACAACGGTTTTATGAACCGTTTTCTTTGAGAAATCTTTTGTATATATAACACAACGGTTTTTTAAATATCCGTTGTCTTTTCAACTTACTAAACGCGATTTTATTGAGCCTTAGACAACGATTTTAATAACTGTTTTCTTTGAGACGTCTTCTATATATATAACAACGGTTTTTTAAATATTCGTTGTCTTTATAACCTAATAGACAACGGTTCTAATTGACCTTACACAACGGTTTTATGAACCGTTTGCTTTGAGAAATCTTCTGTATATATATAACAACGGTTTTTTAAATACCCGTTGTCTTTATAAATACAAACACACCCAAAGACAACGGTCAAATTCATAACCGTTGTCCATTCCAAAAATCTCTAATTTTTTTGAACATAGACACCATCTTTAAAGAAACCGTTGTCTATGTGGCGTCTTATAATATACATTTTGTACTAGTGAAGGGTTTAGCTAATGGAGGTTTAGGATTTAGGGTCTAAGTCATTCCGAGCATTGGTGAGTTTAATTGTCAATAATTGTTAAGGTTTTCATTCGGATAATATGCGAATAATGTTACAAGGAATGGAAAAAAAGGTTTATATCCATAATTGTAATAAACTGGTGGAATAAAATCTAGGCAAAGTGTAAAGGGCGACCAGACTCGACACGTCACACGTAAGGCTCAAAATCTGTCAAACCGAGCTTGAAAAGGAGCATCCCATCCTTCGACGCTCGATTGATGATGTGCGACCCATTCTGGCGCAGGCGGCGGAATAGGAGCGTTAGGACGCAACCAGACCTATGAGAACGGGAGATTAGAGTTAGAGTATTGACATATAGATGAAAAGTAAAATAGGTAATAATATAAGACGTTTGAAGTCGTACCGCGGTAAAATAGTCTTGGTTTCCGATGCAGGCTAAACCAAGGGTTGCTGATTGAGGGTTGATAGCAGGTATCGGCGAGGTCATGAGGAGACATGTGAACGGATGATGCCAAGCTAGGACGACAAGAGGAATCTGATATACCGTTGGAAATACTAAACCCATGATGGGTAGCTCTATCCACCGTCTCCTATCACCATGCACAGGTCCCGCCCATCTCTTGTTGTCGACGAACTGCTGGAATGGGTACCCTCCCATATAACAACCGGCGTAGAGATCGGCGTGATCCTCCAAGTGATTGCATAATAACGTTTTCAGTTCCGGGAAAGCAGACTCGCCGATCGGTGATGTCAATGACGCCAAAGCACGGTAGCCACAATGACCATGTCCAATAGTGTCCCTCACACCCTCAATATGTCTGAGCATGAAGGGATCAACGTTGTTTCGATCTCAGTTGAACCCTCCAAACACATCATCACGTCCACGTCGAGTTGAGGTCGCTTGTGGACGATGTCGAGCAGCACGTGCTTCTTCTCTCTCAAATCTTTCCCTTAACTCCTCGTATGGCAACGGGTAGGTTCTGCAGGCATTCCTCGACCCCCGAGGCCTCCCTTTCGATCGGACGCTTGCAGATGAGGGTGGGTGGACCTCATCGTCACATACATTATTGGAAGTCGTGTATGAAGATGACAGCTCATACGGCAGTGGGGTGTCGTCGATGTCAGTCCATGACAAATCCATCCAGAACGGGTGGATGTCCTCAGCGGGCATCGGAGTACTGGAATTGACGTATGTCTGAATCTCATGAACACAAGGCCATAAGGGATCCCGTAACAAACCCTCCAATGTCGGTCCGTGCATTCTGGAGGAATGTTTTGGTTTACGACATCCTGCCACAACTTGTACAGATAGTCGAATCACTTTTTGGAGATTAAATTATTTACCTCATCAAAAAGGTTGACTTTATACGCCGTCGTTGGCCATTTGAAGCGGCCGATCTCCAAAGTAGTTTGCAGCTCATGCAGTTGGCAATCGTTGACTCTATGGATTGCATCGATCACGATGCGAAAGTCACCAGCCGATGAGTGCAGTGCCTCCTTGAGAACCTTGTGTTGACCCTCAACTCTGTAAACAGTTTCACGTAAACATTGAAGTTCATACGACTAAATGTTTGATGTCATATCATATTGTAATGGGATATATGAAGTAAGGTGTACCTGTTTGTTATACGAGTGCCGAAATGGAAGACATTATCTACGTAGCATCGTACGATGTTCCTGCTGTACGGAAGCCACACCGCCTCTAAATACGCCACCAAACCTGGGAATGGGTGCCATGCAGCGTGTAGCGCCCGACAACGTCAGTTGAATGATTCCTCCGACCTCGATTGGAACAACACCCAACAGTTGCCTTTGAAGATGCCAGTGTGGTTTAAATTGTTTGTGATCTTCACAGCAACTTCCTCGCATCTTCTTGTCACGTGTAACCAGCAAAAGAGATGTTGGGCGTGGGGGAAGACAACATTTAGCGCCGCCAAGAGCCCTAGCTCCCGATCATTCATAATAGCTTGAGGCTGAACCGTCCCAAGCAAGATTTGAAGCTGCCGCAACACCCAAGCGTACGTGTCTTCGTTCTCGTGCGACATAAAGGCATAGGCGATGCAGTAAGTATGGCCTGAGGGTCTGAACCCGACCACCTCGCACAATGGATTCACATATCTGCAAGTGTAAATATGTTACATGTACAATACTTTATAATTGGATATATGTGTAATAATGTAATCGTAATTAAGTAACTTATGCATTTGTTTTGTACGTGCTGTCCAATATGATGACGCAATGGAACCTTCGGAGTAGCCATATCCCGTCAGGATGCGCTAGGAAGAGGTCGCTCAAGACGTCGTTGTCATCTGGATATCGTCTGAACTCGTAGTAGTATCCTCTTTCCCGCAGACGATGCAGGGTATCTTAGGTCATCGTCCGACTACCCCTTTCTTCGGCGGCCATCCTGTTGAGCGTGTTGGTAAGAGAACGCGATGACGTGACGCTGGTCTGATCCAACTGCCTCAATCCGTACCCAATGGCTTTTGGAGGAGTACCAATTTCCTTCATCCACCCAGCCATCTTCTTTTCCCCCTCTGTCATCTGTCCGGCGATGGCGTGACCCTTCAAGCTAGTGGGAAGCCCGTGGCTATGAACACCGTGGGTTACAATCATAACACAGTGACCCGGCGAGCCTTCGTGCCCGTATAGAGAGAATGGACATTCGTTTATCTTCGATTGTGTGCTTCAAAGCTTCCTCCCGCGTGGTCGATACTCCCCATACTGCTCGCAAGCAAGGAGAACTCCGCCTGGACGGTTTGACGCCGCAGTCCAAGACCGGTTGATTACTAAAATCATGCAGTGTTTCAGACCCAAGTCCTTGAAATGCTTAACCATTTCGTTACGGTCATTCCAAACCTTTGGGTCCGGGAACTCAGGTGTGAAGTCTCGAAACTGTAATAAAATGAGTGGAAAAATAAACATAACGCAAGATATATGGAATATATTGAATTGTACGAAACGTATCCGTATCTGGCAAACTTGGAGACGACGATTGTCTTGTGACTCGGCCATAGCGATTCTAACTGTGACAAAATATATCGAACTCCATCGGACTTTGATTTGGAGGATGAGGATTCAGGCTATCCCGCTCCGCTTAAAATAGGCAGAGATGTGCGTCTAAGGTACGCAAAGTTGCACGTGCAAAACACATGTGGTCAACGACGTGTATGCACGTCGTTGACCACATGCAACATTGCACGTTCAAAAGGACGTGCATTATATGCACGTTCAAAAGAACGTGCATACCCTAAACCCTAACCATAAACCCTAAACCCACCCTAACCGTAAACCCGAACCATAAACCCTAACCATACCCTAACCTCTCTATCCAGAAGCACGAGTTCCAATTCAAACCCGACGGAGCGTACCCTAACCCCAAGCCCGTCGTTGTTGTTAATATCGCATAAAATCTACAAACTACTTCAAATGTAGACGATGGGGGAGATATCATGTAAAAGCTGAATATCGCATAAAATATAATGTCAAAGCTAATACAAAAGGTGAATATCGCATAAAATATAATGTAATGTACATCACGGCAATCTAGTGGACCGTACAGCATCATCCAATATATCGGTCACCTCATCTAACAACTGCTGGATCTGAGGGTGGGTGACCAGGGTCCGTATATAGCCCTCTATATCCCACATCCGGGCCGCTACCGCCGGAGGGATGACTGGAGGCTGAGGCAGGTCCACCCATGGATCCAGGGCGATCGGGTGGACGGGCGCTGGAGGGTCCAGATGGGTCGGCGTGGTGGGCAGCACGTACGGCCGGCTCTGAGATGCTTACCAGGCCATGTACTTAGCAGTGACACCGGCCTGACAGTCCTCACTGGTGCGTCTGTGATCAGCCAGCCGGTAAAAATAAAATGAAATATTTAAAAATAAAATGAAATTCAGGTCAATATTTTTTTTAGCAAAGATTCAGGTAAATCAGTCACACTCACACAAGTTTTTTTTTTGGTGTTGTTAGATACACCGCAAATTCAAATGTCAAAAATGCACGTCCTTAACGACGTGCAACCCATCTGACTAATTAGCGTTTTAAAAAAATTAATTAACCCCTTTTAACCATGCACGTCCTTAAGGACGAGCATGATTTGGGGTGTATATAGCGAACACGTTTTTTTTTGGTCTAATCTCATTTCCACCTTTTTTTTGATAAGGTCAAGATTCGGGGGCTAGACAGACCTGGCTCCCCGAGAGGCCGACGAATCGACAGACGGGCTAGCTGTCGAAATACTACAACCAAAAGCGAACCAAAACATAGGCGCAACAAGGATTGAAACTACAAGTACAAAGTGGGAGACCTAGGCTAAATGAATACCTTCGGTCGAGAACGCAGACGCGGACAGAAGCCAAGTACCACCACGACAGCACCTCTAGTCAACGGTACATCAGGATCAGGATGTCATCTCCCGTGGGCAGTGAAGACGGAAACTCCAAGGAAGCGGTCTCCTAGAAACGGAGTCGTCTTTGAGCACACCACTACGACCCAAACCAGACCCGACTCCGAGCGTCACGCCGTCAACCAAACCAAAATGAAACTAGGATCACCCACAAGCACGCACAAGCCACAATCCGAACATGGAGCGACTGAGGGAACACTCAACACAAAATTTACTCAAAGAAATAGTGTTTACAACCCCTTTAGGACCACCCACAAGCACGCACAAGCCACAAGCACGCACAAGCAACAATTCAAACATGGAGCGACTGAGGGAACGCCCAAAGCACAAAGAACTGGGCCCAAAGCAACATCGGGCCACCATGAGCCCAAGGGAGACCCAAAATGCCCAAAGAACCAGGGAATGACCTAACGACCGATGCAAGCCAAATCTGCCGATGTTCAACTTCTTCTCAGGCATCGGCGACGGCGACGAGAGCTGAGAAGAAAGGGGGATGGAGGAGGGGCGGGAGAGGAGAGTCGGGGAAGAAGTATTAGGGGGTGCTGGGTAGCGACATCAAGTTAGACCCTGAAGGAGTACACGGCGGGGGCAACGCAGACAGAAACCCAGAGTCGTCCCAGCCACACAAGGCGCCAACAAACGTGGACGAGGTGTATGGATTTCGGGCTACAATCACAGTATCACGGACGAGTAGAAACTCACCGGAACCGGTGCGTAACGGGCGGACCCAAATCCGAGGGAGGTGAGGCACAAAGCGACACACGAAAAGGGTGCCGTGGTCGACTGATGGCATCGAGCCCGGCAACCGGCAGCATCCCACCCCACCAGGACAAACCGAAGAATGGGAGACAGCACACGAGCGCACGAACCGCATATCAAAAATTGGAATTCCCTGTTTAGAATTTGAGCGGGGGAAGATGAAAAAAGGCATATGAACTCCTAATCATCAAAAGTCCTGAGTTGATTTAGGATTTTGTTCAAATCTGAAAAATGAATTCATAATAGGTTTTCGAGAAATTGTAGGACTTGACAACACACACCTAGAGGCGAATCCGTTGCTTAGCGGAGCTATGGAGGTAGCCGGAGCCAGATAGAACAGCCGAAGACGGGGTCAGGCGGCCAAAGCCGAGATTTGAGGGCTCTCTCTAATGTATTTTCCACCAAATCAATCCTACAATATTTGTCATATTATAAAACAAAAGGCATTTTTTTTTCGTATGAAACTCAGTCCTACAATATTTGTCATATTATAAAGTCACACCAAATCAAACAAGGGGTCGAAATCGAGAAAATAAAATAAAACAAAACAAAAACAAATTGGTCTTGTTGACTTCTAAACTGAGCGATCACCCCAAAGCCTATCCGAAGACCGCTCCCCTACATCCAGCTTCGTCGGCCGCATCATCCTGTTAAACGGCGACTTCATCAACCTCATGAAATTCATCGGCGGTGTCGTCTCCTCAACCGCCTCCGAGCTCTCTCCAACTCGGCCGGACAACGGCGACAAGCGGCTGTTAAACGACGGAGGAGGTGTCCTTGACAGCCTTCCCCACATACTATTGTTATTCCGGGATTTCCCGTTGACCAAACTCCCGGCGCTCTTGGTCCGGTCGTATAGCCACCTCGGGCTTACTAGTACGGGCAGATTCGAGCTCACTAGAAGGTCGTTGCGAACCGAGTCAGGTATCCGGAGGGTGTACCGCTCCAAATCGTCCCCCGGCCGGACCAGCGAGTGCCCCGTCGAGTGAGACCTGGTGAGCTTCCTTATCCCAGGCCGATCTCTTACAATTGGTGATTTTCTGATGTTAAAGATCAAATCTTTATCCTCCTGGGACTGCTGGCCTGACGGATCGTGGACTGAAGGATCCGAATCGGCCGTTTCGGCTGCCCGGTGTTGGCCTTGGAAGGCTGGTTGCACGGAGTCAAGGACGGCCCGACAAATAGGGCAGGTGACGCGAGAGGCGAGCCAGGGGTCGATGCAGGTGGAGTGGAAGACGTGGCTGCAGGCGGGGAGGAGGCGGAGGAGGTCGGAGTCTTGGAATTCCGACAAGCAAACAGCGCATTCTAGATCCACCTTGCTCAGCCGGTGCATTTTAACATCGGAGTAGAGGAACGTGGGGAAGGTCTTGACGACTTCGGGGTCGACGCCGGGGGGGGGCAGGCCAGGCCCGTAGCCGGCGCCGAGGCCGAGGAGGTTGCTGTCGTGGCCGCCGAGGCAGCCGATGAAGTGGCGGAGGAAGACGGAGACCAAGCCGGTGACGATGAACAGAACCCCTATGAGGATGATGATGACGTTGGCTTCCGGGGAGTTGTAGCGGGAGGATTTGGGGATGGCTGCAGCTGCGGTGGTGGAGTTGGAGTGGGTGGGAGACGGCTGGGCGGCGACGCTGGATTGGAGGACGGCGGCCATCAGAAGAATTAGACTAGTGCTGGATTGGAGGAGGACTCCATGGATGGAAGGTCCCAACATCGATCTGGGCGGAGCATAGAAAACGATAATCAAAAAGATTTTGAGAGATCTGAAATCGAAGTGCTGTCTATATGGGAAATGGATTGGTTTTCGAATGGGGTAGTTCGTTGATAGAGACAGCCGATATGGGAATGGTTAGTAACTTTAGTTGGTAATTTTGGTGGCAAATTTAAGGACCTTAATCCTACTCTATTGTTATTATTATTATATCTTGTAAGAACTAATTAAGATTTGATTAGTGAGCTTTTTTAATGGAATTTTTATTGTTATAATTTTTGGTCGGTTTTAATCCATATAAATAACAATGGCTGCACCATTAATTTATTACATGCTATGATTCTCCGTTGATTAGAAATATGTTTTTTAAATCTCTCTATATGTAATAAACTAAGGACAATAAATTTCATGATCAAATTCGTTTAGCTGTCAAATAGTACAATTTGATCTCATTTCTTTTGAATAGTTCAATTAGTTATAAATATTTTTTAGTCACCTCAGTCTATGATCTCACATATTTTATATACTAGGGTTGAAAGGCCGTCCGACGGCAGCGTTTGTGTTGTAGCTGGGAAACCATCCCCATGGGATTTTCGCATCTCCAACAAATTGAGTTTTGGGGTTAATTCAAATATCTCTACATCAATTGATAAGGATCCTTTTGCCCTTTCATTGCTGCTTCAATTCAAGAGGCTTTGTAAATTTGTCTAACTTTAAACCTTAAGTTTTCGCAGGCTCTATCAGCTTTGAGATGATGATGGATGCAGGATGTCTTTTCTACTTTGTGTTCACTTTCTTCAAATAAGCCAAAGAGACTGAACCCGGACGAAGAGGATATGATATCAAAGGCATTCAGATCCGTGGGCTTGACCGACAAACCTGAAATTGTCTCTCTGTTGTGGACATCTCATTTTAAGGCAAGCCATCCTACAAAGAGAAAGTAATTCAAGTCAAGGAACTCGTTTAAAATTTTAATGTTTAAACATAACACGGCGGTAAATTCAACAACAGATCCGTCTTAGAAAGGAATTTAATGACAAATTAAACAACACAAGTTGTTATATTTCTTTTTCATGAGATATATTATAAACCCAAGCAACCAACGAGAAAACTACATTGAATTTAAGTTAAAAAGGCATTGATATAGCTTGAAAAGGTAAATATATAGATGAGGTGAGAAAGGCATTGATATCGCGCAACTATCACTTGAGACGGCAAATTGTTTGGAAGGCAAACTAAAGGACTGCTCTTTGGCAATTTCATACACAACATCAAACACGCAGTCGATCAAACAAACCACGAATTTCAGTTCTCAACAAGATATAAAATAAATACAAAATTCGAACTCGGCTAATGAATTCCAACAAAAGTTTGTGAATCTCAAGTCCTAACCTAACCAAACCAATTCAATTCATTTATCCAAATCAATTCAACTAATCGCCAAACATTCAATTCAATTAAAAGACTAACAAAATAGGACCACAAATTAGATTCCTGATTCCAAAACCCATTCATAAATCCTAAGAAGCATGCAACTGATATGTCGTAGAAGAAGATAACGAAAATTAAGTTTCTGATTCCAAAACCCTAATTCATAAATCCTTTTTTGTTCTATTTGAGGAGGGTTGTAAATGGCATAGAAGAAGGCAGAAAGGCGAAGGAGCAGCCGGACACTACAACAAACATATGTATGGTTAACTAATTGATGGAGGAACACACCGTAATTTTAGAGTAGAAGCACCAGAATCCATATGGAAAGGGAAGAGGCAATACCAAACCCTCTGAAATTGCAGACGCGAGGGGAGAGCAAAAACTTCTGAAATTGCAGACGACAGTGACGATTCTCGAAGCAGAGGGGGTGAGATTATAGCGGAGGAAGAGAGGATGAGAGTCCTAGCGTTGGTGTCAAATCGAAGCAGTGGCACGATTGAAGACTCCGAAGAGAGATGATCTTGGGGAGAACCTGCAAAACAAGAGAGAGGCAGATAGAAGAAAGAAAGTGAGAGAGAATTTTGAGAATTAGATGAAAATACTGAAAGGGACATCAAAACAAGAAAATAAAGATTTTTAAACTGAAACTTTGATGGTTAATTAAGACATTTCACAAGTGAGAAGCTTACAGCCTTTGATCAGATGAACTCAGCAACAATCAACGGACAAATTAACTTTGTTTATATGAACAGTAATTTTTTAATTGCCACTTTTATAGTAGTGTAGATGACAAAGAAGGAAGTCCAGAGGAAAAAATACGCAATTTCAAGCAAGCAAGATTTGTTAAATGTATCGACAATCGAAAGAAGTTGAAATTTTACTTAGGGAGAAGAATGAAACAAAAGATGCAATCCGTGAGCATCACATCCCTTGCATTCATCTGAAAACCAACAGATATTCGCATTAGACAAAGATCACTCAATCGCAAACACGAACAAAGAAGCACTCACCTGAAAGATGATCTGAAAGCCATAAGCCCAGTGCCTTT
The DNA here is from genome assembly GCA_963922045.1 of Persicaria maculosa. Classification (NCBI taxonomy): domain Eukaryota; kingdom Viridiplantae; phylum Streptophyta; class Magnoliopsida; order Caryophyllales; family Polygonaceae; genus Persicaria; species Persicaria maculosa. The sequence continues at coordinate 21,191,880 of OY998258.1, forward strand.
GAACTGTTGCCTTCATCATATTCCTGTGCGAGCCCTTGAGTAGCTATGGCTGTGGGATACTAAAGCTAGTCGGAGGTTATCTCCATATTCTTGTTCATCCACACTGAAACCTAAAAAAAAAAGGCAATTAGGTTGGCAGCCCCGTTATCAAAGGAGGAGATCTCGAATCCCCATTCAAAGAGCAAATTCAGATCCACCACCTAAAAATCGAGAAAAAAGTCATAGAGGAGGCGTGATCGAAAAACCCACCTCAAAGTTGAATGCTTGGTCTCATTTTTTGTAACTTATATTCACTTGATGATATTCATTTTCTGAAATTTTACCAGAACAAGAAGATTAATAAATATAAGAAATCATGAGAGCATAAATAATTAATTTCACCTAACAACCTGAACTTGATCCTTCACAATGAGAGTGTCAGGATCTACAAACCCATCAGACACTTTAGACAACTCCATAATTTTTTTCCAACCCCAGTCATGCTCTTTCTTCCAAAACCGATGCAATGTATCTGTGATTCCCCACCAGACAAATTAGAAGCAATGGAATTACAAATAGAACATATGTAATCCCTTTAGTTTAGAGCATAAAGTTGCAAATATAACATTGATAACCTTTTCAAGTAAAAAGAAAGTCAACACAACTCAACATCAAACTAACCAGAATACTTGGATTTTTTGGATCTTTATTCACCACAGCAATTGTGAATTGTGCAAGATGACTCCAACCTGATCGAAAAGGAAAATTCCTGTTGCAATCCAGTTCTGAATGCAGAAAAAGAGAAGCAAAGTGATCACAATTGACAGAAAAAAAGTATTTTCGGGAAAAAAAAACATCGAAGAAGTTTATCATGATTAGCTACACATAAAAACAAAATATGCTGATATATAAATTATCTCTAGGGTTGAATCCTTAAAAGAAAGTGAGAGAATATCAACTCGATTAATAGACAAGGGAATATATATCGAATTGATTGCTAATTGCATTCTTCATTTTAATAGGCATTTACAGACCATATGGGTCTCCAGATGACCCAAAAGGGTTGGGTGACGCAACTTGGGTCCTTTTTAGGTTTGATTAGAGTTTTTTTACTTGTATTTGAAATTGAGTTGTCCTAGGTAAATAAGATAGGTTTGAACTGAAATTGATTGGAGGTTTCAGGTTTTTAGAGTTTAGATTAATTTGGTTATCAACAGAAAAAATGAGGGAATCCACTTGGAAATCAAATCATTGGATTTAAAAAAGATCATATCTCTGACTAACAAAAAAAAATACCGATCTCCTCAATTTATAATTCAACCAAACTCCACATCAACACATATAACCCTTCTGAACAATAATTTCAGCACAAGTACACATATATCTCAAGAAAAATTCAGCACAAATTCCCTAATATGTATACAAATACAACCTAAATAACCATAATTTCATCTCAATTTTAGTAATTTATCAAAAATAAACATAAACGAGTATAAATTTGAACATAAAAGAGTAATCGATTAATTAAAAAAACGCACCCACTACTAGAATTCTGTTCATAGACATCGGGTATAAATCGATGTTAATCAAAAAAAAATTCGACGTGTTAGTGGGTGGTGTTAAAGATCCCAACTTTACGACATCGGTTTATAGCCGATGTCTTTAATAAGTTACAACATCGGTTTTCTTGTTAATAATGACTTAAATACATGGATTAATTACTTTTTGATTGATTAATCTATTGTTAAACCATTATTATTTTTCATTTCTAGCCATTTGGAAGTAGGTAGGGTAATACAAAATTTCAAATTAACATCGCTATTTTTTATAAACCTGATGTCTTACATTGCTACACACATCGGTTACGTATTATTCAATTTGTGAATACTCTTTTTTCATTTGTAATTTGTGATATTATTTTGTATAAATATAATATACCATATTGAATATTTTTAAAATCAATGTTATTTATATATTTTCAAATCGGTTTTTTCTTTGAAAATGATGTTTTGATTATTTACAACATCATTTTATATATTTTTAACGATGCAATTGCTACATATACACATCTGTTTTTTATATATAATTTTCATATATGCTAGGTTCAGAAATCGATTTGTATCGTAATTGTCAACGTATTTGCAAACGTAGACATCGCTTTTCGCTCTCAAGTTCGATGTGTTTAATCAAATACACCTAATAATCTATATTGTGACGTTTTGGCGGACAGAAAATTAAACAATGCAAAAGACCATAACCATTACATTAAATACTGACAATAGAGTTGAATACAAGATGACAATAGGGTTAAATACAAAACAAAATACATCAATAGTTGGATTCTAAGCTTGACATAATATCACTTGAAAATAAAGTGAATGAAGTCAAGGGCACAACCTGTATTTCAATAAATTAACCTCAATTAAACATTTAAGACAGTAAAACTACACCAAAAGCAAAGCTGAATTCATAATTCATGATAAAACTACGAGGATCCAAGTGAATCTAAAGTCTTGCTTGCTACTTAAACTCTTGCCTGCTGCTTAATCAAACTAAGCCTGCTACTAACATATTGAGGAGCCAAAACACACGTGACAAGAGAGTGCTTGAAACATTTTCTTGTTTGTTCCTTATGGGTATGCATGACCCCTTCCTGCATCCAGATAAGGACACTGATCATATACACAAAACTCATATATAACGGAATCGATACAAAAAAAAACAAGAAGGTCCTTAACCAAAGAGCGAGAGAGGAGAGATTAGTTTACTTGAGGCAATCTAGAAAATTGCTTTCATGATCAAATTCCAATCAGTGCTAGTGCAATTTCTCTAACACTTAAAAGTAAATTGCTTTCATGAACAAATTAACACCCAAATTTCTGATCTGTTCATGATTCCAAACAATTTGCAAGCAAATTTATACTTAGTTCAAATTGTCTCTACTAATTGGAACTACACAGATTGGGGGACACAACAATTTATTCTATGTAAAAAGCTTCACAAACTCAAGCAACCATATATTGAAATAGCTGAACAACAACCATTGAAAGAGCTGAACAACAACCATTTCTCTGGAACTATAGCACGAGCTAAAGAAGCTGAAAAGGAATATGAAGATGCATTCATAGCTTAGAGGGAGGAATCAGATTCACTGATTACTTATCTAGATTCAGATTCAGAAACTCTTTGTATTATGCACTGATTACTTATCTAGAATTTTGAGATGCATGACTAGAAATCCAAGATTCAAATTCCTATTTCATCCGGCAAACTTACAGTTTTGTCAATACACTCCCTGAATCAAATAAATCAACGGGTTAGGATGTACCACATACCTTATCTTCGGAATAAATAAGACCAAACATATCCAACGCCTTTCCTTTTGAGTACATGTCAACCTCAATGTCACACTTGGTATCATTTGAAGGTTACTTGCAGGAATCGTTCAAAGTGGATGAAGAATGAAATACAGCTTGGATACAACACCTAAAAGTACACCAAAATCACGGAAATAAGATAGTTTCAGAATGATCCATCACACAATATCTACTTCTTTCATCAGCTCAAGGACTGATTCAAATAAGAAAGTAGCTTCTTCTGCATTATAACTCAAATTTTTAGAAATAAAATGCCTATTCGATACATGAGGCTTGACTCTCGAGATAAACTTATAAATACTAATGTTTTTTTTTATAGATATAGGTGATACATTAAAAGAAGGCTGAACCGAAAAAAAAATAGATTCAACATATTAAATGCTAATAAAAAGACCTAACATGCACAAATCTAACAAGAACTAATTAAGCATGGAGTATAACATGCACAAAATATAGAAGCACATCTGAAAATGGCTTCAGAGTTCATTTAATGCATAAAATGATGTACTTACCAACTGCAAAAACTTGTGAGGGATGAATTGAAACATGAGCAGGTAAATTGACACTGAGAAAACATCAAAATTCCTGTGTCCATATATATAATATATATTTTTATTTTCTATCTTACACAAGTAAATTCCTATGTATCTACAAGTATATAATAGGATCTTCCCAAAGTTAAAGCAGCTGGAGTTTGCTCCCAACCTACCTAGGAGAAACAAGAAGCTAGAACATGATGAGGGATGAAGTCTGGATCATCATCCAACTGAGGAAGGCGAGGACAACCGAGAACTGGAACTTGGCGCATTCGCTGTTCCCGGTTTTGCAAACTCCAGCATCAAAATACAAGATTGTTATCCCTGCACAGGCAGATGCAGCCGACAGAGACAATGTTCCCGTCACCTGTTGACACCCGGTTTATGATGCAATGAGTTAACTATCCAGACCGAAAATATGTGCTCTCATTTTGCAAATCAACGGTCATTATATATATGACCCTGAAGATAAGGCATAGAAGGCTTACCCAGTCTCCGACTACAAAGAGGCTGACGAGGATTGGGCTATGAAGAGTTCTCTTCTTCATCAGGGCATATGTGTCCAATAATGTCAGTCCAAAGCTCCAAGTCGCTTGCAATGCCATGGATGCAACCAGATAGCTGCAAGATATGTCATATTTCTTAATATAAAGCATATATGCAAAATATAAAGCTAGGGACCATTCCTTTTCTGAACATAAGGGATCATCTTCAACTTCAAGTCATAAGAACTAAATACGTGCCAATAAGCAATCTCAACACAAGAAAGAAAGCAAGCAACATATTAGCACTAGCTATAACAGTTTGATTATATGAATTTATCAAGTTCATGGCTTCACCAATATCAAAAAATTGATTCAACAATAAATAAACTTTTTCAATAGAGGAGTTGCGGTTCTTACTCTTAGTAGTTTTAATCTTATACTTGGTTAAGATCATCACCTTTATATATCCAAGGATGTCTAACCTAAGAAAAGTGAAATTGCACAATAACAGATTGTTTTCCACATTCGGACAGTAAAAAATCATAGAGAAAGGGGAAGAACACCACCTGATCATATTGGATGGTTCGAAACAAAGTCGAGCAGCAACTGCAAACAGCCACCACAACACGAGCGAGCCGAAGGGTTCCTCTTGCAGCCACCAAGAAGTTTTCGCCATGAGGCTGTTGAACATATGGTACTCATTTTCATCTGGAGACAGCCGAGGGGGAGGGAGGGCAGAACCAAACCAGACCCACGTTGTATTCTGTAAAATGGATGAGTGGGAACTTAGCTTTAAAGACAGTGTCATCTTACAGCAGACAGTAAAGAGGGAAGAGTAGAGATACCTACTTCCCTGGCCTCAATATAGGCACTGATCTACCAAGCAGATCCCTAAAGTTTGTTGTGGACACCTTGCCAGTTTCACCTTCATGTTCAACTTCACTTTGACAAACAGAAAGATCTTGCAAAATTGTGACAAGCTGACAAACAAAAAGCACACTGTCTCCTCCAGCATGACAGAGATGCAAAAAATATTTATGACATGATTTACCCATCGGATTTCCTCAGGCTTATAGATAGTTCTCCACTTGACAGTCTCCTCCAGCATCTTCTTCACCTTATCGACATTCCAGTTTCTTGCTTCCAGGTACCTCACAAGGCATGAATCAGTGCAGTATCTTAAACTCCGGCCAGTAGGGGTCCAAGAGCGACTCTCAGTTCTTTCACCTGATTGCAAAATGTATATTCAGCAACAGTACAAACAACTACCAGAAGGTCTTCAGGATGGATTCGGAATATCATGAACAATCAGATGCTTCAGGATGGATTTGGAATATCATGAACAATTAAAAGATATTAACAAATGTTATCATTATGCATTATGCCTATTGCTTCTTATGGAGAAAAGGAATGGACAATCCAATATCAATTGACAAATAGATTATAGAAAGAAAGCACACTTAGAATGACTGATCTTCAATATACATATGGGACCAGAACGTCACATTAGATTGAGGTTAACATTATAAAACTGGAAGGGATGTTTGCAGTTCAGCTAAAATACCTGAATAATCACTTTTCTTGATATACATATTTGGTGCAAGCTTCCCCTTTTCTTTGAGGTATCATCCAGTCTTGTTTAGCACCTGGCAATCAAAATTGAAACCACAGTTTGTAACTAAGTGGAAGATAAGAGCAGGATTTCATTCCATAAGCATACACAATTGAAAAAACTTGTGTGACAAAGAATTAAAAGAAATATCCAATCGCACTAATGTACTCAAGTAATTTTGTAGCCATATACCACAACCTTTGTCGGTCCTATATTGAATGATTTATGTACAGCTACCGAAAAATTTATCTCTTAGATGCCTCAAACTCTAAGACCGTCAAGCAAACTTGGAAAAGTTGAACTATCGTATTCAAAGAGCCATATAAGAAAGAAAAATAGGGATTCTGAAATTAGGGTTTTCATCCATCTTCAAAGAGTCATTGAAAGTGTTTACAAGAGATAAGAAAGCAAAATAAGGGTTCTCACAGTTAGGGTTTTCACAAGCTACATAACGATTCTCAAATTAGGGTTTTCATACCTTGATTTGGGTGTTTAATGGAGTCGAAGAAAACAAGCGAGAGGAGCGAATGGACCCACGACTCGACCTCGCTTTGGTAGGACTGAGAAGCTGGAGGAGATGAAGGAATGGGGCACTGCAGATCAGTTGAAGACAATGGACACGAGTACGTTGAAGCCGACTGACTCTAGACGAAGACAACCAGGCCACTCCAGTTGAGACGACGGCCAGAGAAGATGATGGAAAGAAGACGACCTCTCTTCTATGTGACTGAGAAGCCGGAGAAGACGACAGAATGGGGTGCGAGAGAGCGGATTAGGGAGAAGAAGGCTTGGTTTCTTCGGTAGCCGACCCCATCGCCATGAATCGCCCTACCTGCTACTGCTCTAATTTGGGGATTTTTATTTTCCTCGTGTGGGCAGTAATGAATTAGGGGTACTGGGTCCTCTTTTTACCAAAAATCCAAAAAGTCCTTTTTTTTTTGTTAAGTGTTTGGATTTTACCGCCTAAGTGTTATAAGCGCGCTCTCAAAAAAAATTTAAAATGCATTTTTAACATTGTCTAGAAAGTAAGACCGATGTATATATTCTCATTAACATCGACAATCTTAAAGAAGATGTTATAATAATTTTTTACATCATGCGTTTTTCTAACCGATGTAAAACATACGATGTCTATGGACATAATTCTAGTAGTGACCTTTTGTATAACGTAGCAGCAACACTGATGACCTCCTTCTCAATTGATGTAGTTCGTGGTGAACAGAGAAAGGGTGACGAACGGGAGAGGGTCTGACAACAAGTGGAGGGCTAGTCAGGACAAAGGGCATGAGGAACGGCGAGCGTCTGACAACGAATCGAGGGCAAGTCGAGACTCGGGGCAAAGGGCAAGTCGGAAGAAAAGACAAAGGGAAATTCGAGGGTTCAGCAGGTTAAAGGACTGGGAAGGGACGAGGGAGACCGATGAGGGAAAGAATCCGAAGTCAGGACGGCGATCACCAGGGAAGGAGAAGAGGTGCACTGCAAATAACTATTCGCAAATAACTCAGATAAAGGAAGGATTTTTTTGTGAAAAAATAAATGCCCTCCATCTTCTTGTTCATTCAAAGTGGAAACCTCAAAAAAAGGCAATTAGGTCGGCAGCCCCGTTAACAGAGGAGGAGATCTCGAATCCCCATTCAAAGAGCAAATTCAGATCCATCGGTGTCATCCGTCTTGCCTAATTCATCCAATTTGACTCCCAATGTTCCAATCTAGGGTTAGCGTTAAAACACTCAATAAACAAAAAACCTCACCTCAAATTCGAGAAAAAAGTCATAGAGGAGGCGTGATCGAAAAGAAATAAGAAAGAAGAAGAGAGCATAGATCAGTCTGGATAAGATGAAGGGCAAGAAAACTTGAAAGCAAGGTGAAGACCGGCGACTGTAGTCCTGTCAACGGGTTCGAGGCTCGATGAAGCATACCTAGGTAGAAAGAAGGGAAATAGGGCGAGGCAGCACCAGTAGAAGAAGCAAAGAAAGAGATGAAGAAGCAAAAGAACGATAACAGGGAATGAAGCATACCTAGGTAGAAAGAAGGGAAATAGGGCGAGGCAGCACCAGTAGAAGAAGCAAAGAAAGAGATGAAGAAGCAAAAGAACGATAACAGGGAAAGAGATGAAGAGGAATGAAGAAGAAGCGCCGGAGAAGAGGGGCGAGTGCACAGACTCCACAGAGTACCAAATTATGGAAAGGACGGATATATCCACATAAACAAAAAAATAAATGATTTTAAATTCAAACATTCGAGGACGAAAAAGGTATTACGCATTGCAATAAATCTGGACCGTACAAAGTTTTAAGGAAATCAGTATCTAGGGCCCAGAATAGCTCCGTGGATATAAAATTTGAGTTGTTAAAATTGGACAATTCTAGCCGTAGATAACTTTAACTTGAAGGGTCCAGATTTAAGTCTGTCCACACATTTATAGTAGTGTGGATATGAAATCTTATATACGCACCTCAATTGATTACTATAATAATCAATTTGTATATATTAAGTCACTGCTCCAGATAGCTACTCAAGCGACATATGGTCGCATGAAGGGTATCTGAACATTCAAGCGACGAATATATCGCCACCTGACCATATTGACGTCGTCCCTAGAGTGTTCAAGTGACGAAGGGTTCAAGTTCGTCGCTTGGATCACTTCAAGTGACGGACTTTTATGTAGTCTCTTGAAAGCTTGATGAAGAGGCCGGTTTGGGTGATATGACATGTCGTTGCTTGAATTATGGAGTGACCGAAAAATTCATTAAGGTGACTGACTTATTGTGGTTGCTTGAGAACGTGGAAACATTGTCATAATCAGTGGGGGGCTTGGGGTGACTGAAGCCCCCCTTTAGCCAGAAAGAAAAACGTAAAAAAAAATTAATTTGGATTTTTTGGTAATTTTTACTAATTTTATGGATAAAAGAGTATAAAAGAAAGGAAAATGAGTGAGGCTAGAGGCAAGATGTCCGAATGACTATTGGCAAGATAAGTTCACCTAAATTACCACATGTCCTTTTCATTTTTTCCGAACACATTGCAAAAAGTCCCAAAACTCTCTTTTCTCGAATCGAAACCTAAATCCGTCGAACGAATTGTTTTGATCGATAATAGCCTAAAATCAATGAAATTAATCAAAATATCAATTGATCGACATACGAATTGGTATATTGCTCGCTTTACATGATTATCGAATGGCGATTTTTGGTCTTCGTTCGAAAAAACTGTCAAAGGAAGGAGCTCGGCAGGTTTAGACGAGGTGAATAAGTAACCTCGGCTAATTTAAGTGAGGTTAATGAGGGAGCTCGGTGGATATTGACGAGGTTATGAAATAGCCTCATTGACTTAAGTCGAGCTTCATAAATTTCCTCGGCTTCTGTTGTTGAGGGTTTGTGATTTAGAAATTTGTTTTCACACGTATTGCATAAATTCATTAAATTATGTAGAGGTATATGTGATGGGTCTTGTTATAATGCAAACTCATATGCTTATAAACGAGACAGACTAATTTACTAAATTAGTTTAGAAAATGTTGTTTCCCCCACTTTTGATTGTAACTCTCAATGACTAAATCAATATCATAACTTTATCTAAGGAGCAAATTAGTTGTTCTTAAGCAGATATGAAATAGATTAATGCATATTTTAGTGTTTTATCTTCCAGTAATTGTTTCAAGTGGTCACTTCCCACCTATCATCAAAATTAGATTTGACATGTTCAGCTAATTAATGAAGTTAAAAATAACATAATTACAAAAATAGAGAGAAAAGAACGGAGAACAAAATCACACTATTAAGCAATGATCTGCGAAGAACTCAAGGAGAAGTTGAGAATCTCCACACTGGGAGTGATGAAGAATTCGTTCCATTGTATGTAAATCATTTCCAGTGTAGCTTTAAACTCATTATTGAATACAGGTTGCAGTTACACAGAATACCTTATATGTAAATAAGAAAAATGCAATTACTTGGAGCTACATTACCTGTACTGATCTAAATAACAAGCCATTGGTAGTGACTGTTGTTATTCTATGGAAATCTAATGTATTAGCAATAGAAAAAGAATTTCATAGTAAAGGAGTTTTCTTGCATATCGTGTCTTAGAGAATCTGAGCAGAAGTGAATAGAATGGAAATAGAATATAAAATATGAACAATACATCATTAACAGTTGCCTCAGCTGGTCCTTTGAAATACACAAAAGATATCCGGGAATGAGAATCGTTCGGTTAATGTACAAGCAATGGAATAACACACTCACACTCTCGTGTCGAGCCTTGCTCATAATGATAATGTGCTAAACTGCTATGAAGCTACATAAGAAGTATCTCTATAAGATTAGGGATACTTCTTTCTTGTATCCATTCCATGGTTGCTGTTTTTGTTGATTCTGCTAATTATTTCCGATGAGAACCAACTAATTTATAATGGGTGGTGATACCAAGAAAATAAAATTCACAGTCTTTTGTAACGCGTAGAAGCTCATTTGTCCCAATGCATCATCTTTCAAGCACTTATGATTTCGAACACCCAAAATGGAAAAACGACTAGGAATTACATCCACGTTGCATTCACGATGGTTTCATGAACAAATAATATTGATATATGTCAGCTCGACAAGTAATATTGAAATCTTAAATTACCTCTATTGATGTTACATTCACGACGAATACATCTATTCATGTTAAATTGATGGTTGTTTTATGAACAAATAATATTGAAATCTAAAATTAGTCAATGAAAATCGTTATCCCATTAGTTCTACCCCTACGCATACTTCACAACGTCTTAGGTTCGATTTCGAATAACCCATGAATTTTTTCCTTCAATTTTTTTTCTTAGGATATAGAAGACGCTCGAAAAACTCTGCCGAGCTTATGAAAAAGCCTCGGCTTGATTCGGTGAGGAAATGTTGTGAGCTTGACAAAATTTGATGAGCTTAACACGTCACCTCGTGATAATGTTGAATTTACCACTACGACGCCTACAAAAACCCGGGAAGGTTTTGGAGGGAAAAATAAATGGATTGGAAGGGAAAATTTAGGGTTGGGCCGCCAATAAATTATATATAAGACCTCCATAGTGGTAGAAAGTAGCCACAACTCCAAAAGATCGCGGAAAAACACAAACAACATGTTCGCGACCTTGTTGAAGTTCGAACTTTCATGCACAATTTGATGGAGAAATTCGGCCCATCACTTATCGCATCGAACATTCGCAAAGGAACGGAACATTCGCAATGGAATTCGGCTCCAAGTAATTGCATTTTTCTTATTTACATATAAGGTATTCTGTGTAACAGCAACCTGTATTCAAGAATGAGTTTAAAGCTACATTGGAAATAATTTACATACAATGGAATGAATTCTTCATCACTCCCAATGTGGAGATTCTCAACTTCTCCTTGAGTTCTTCGCAGATCATTGCTTAATAGTGTGATTTTGTTCTCCGTTCTTTTCTCTCTATTTTTGTAATTATGTTATTTTTAACTTCATTAATTAGTTGAACATGTCAAATCTAATTTTTAGGATAGGTGGGAAGTGGCCACTTGAAACAATTATTGGAAGATAAACATTAAAATATGCATTAATCTGTTTCATATCTGCTTAAGAACAACTAATTTGCTCTTTAGATAAAGTTATGATATTGATTTAGTCATTGAGAGTTACAATCAGAAGTGGGGAAAATAACATTTTCTAAACTAATTTAGTCATTTACCCAGTCTCATTCTTATAAGCATATGAGTTTGCATTATAACAAGACCCATCACATATACCTCTACATAATTTAATGAATTTATGCAATACATGTGAAAACAAATTTCTAAATCACAAACCCTCAACAATAGAAGCCGAGGAAATTTATGAAGCTCGGCTTAAGTCAATGAGGCTATTTCATAACCTCACCAATATCCATCGAACTCCCTCATTAACCTCACTCAAAGGTGCCGAGGTTACTTATTCACCTCGTCTAAACCTACCGAGCTCCTTCATGTACCTCGTTCCTACCTGCCGAGCTCCTTCCTTCGACGGTTTTTTCGAACGAAGACCAAAAATCGTCATTCGATAATCATGTAAAGCGAGCGATATACCAATTTGTGTGTCAATCAATTGATATTTTGATAATTTCATCGATTTTAGGCTATTTTCGATCAAAACGATTCGTTCGACAGATTTAGGTTTCGATTCGGGAAAAGAGAGTTTTGGGCCTTTTTGCAATGTGTTCGGAAAAAATGAAAAGCACCTGTGGTAATTTAGGTGAACTTATCTTGACAATATCCCTTTCTCCGTCTTGTCTAAAGCCCTTATGAAGGAGAATTTACATAAAACCACCCTTTAAATATGGATATTTTCACTTAACCACCCCTTAAATTTAAAATTACATAAAACCACCCTTTAAATGGTATTTGTTTACACCTCACCACACATTCCTCTATTTTCATTAATTTGTCATTAAATATATTATATTTTAATATTTTAAACTCAAATTTGATTGTAAATATATTCAAATTTTGAATTTAAGGGATCGATTATATAATTATAGACATTTTTCAATTTTTTATCAAAGATAATTATTGAACATCAATATTTAAACTATAGAAAAATAATAATATTTTTAAAATATTTAAAATATAAATAAATAAGATTAATTTAAATAATATTTTAAAAATTTATAAATATTTTCAAACATAAATTAAGATAATAATTCTAGGCTATATTTATTATTATTTTTTAAAATAAATTAAATAATCCCTAAAATATAATCGAGCTCTTAAATTCAAATTTTGAATATATTTATAATCAAATTTGATTTTAAAAATGTTAAAATATAACATCTTTTATGATAATTTAACGAAAATAAATGAAGGGATGGTGAGTTGTAAACAAATACTATTTAAATAGTGGTTTTCTGTAATTTTGAATTTAAGGGACGGTTAAGTGAAAACACCCATATTTAAAGGGTGATTTTCTGTAAGGAATCATAAAGACAGCTTAGCTTAGTTGGTAAGGATGTGTATTTATTACATTGAGGTCGTGAGTTCAAACTAGGGGTGTTCACCGGTTCAAACCGGACCGGAACCAGTCCGTAACCGGAACCGAAATAAAGGAAATTATAAACCGAAAACCGGACCATAATATTTTCGGTTTTCAACCGAACCGGATAATTCGGTTAAAACCGAAACCAAACCGGTATAACCGCTTCTTTCTTTTCTACTTCAAAATCTTTGCCTTTTTTTGCTTTGAAAAGCAGCAATAGCCGAGACAATAATACTATCTCCGTCCAAAAATACATGGGCTTTACTATTCACGCACGTTAATATTTTATATAGTTTTTAGCTCCTAAAAAAGCGTGCATAAATAGTAAAAGCCCATGTATTTTTGGACGGAGGGAGTATATTTCTTTGTTCAAAATTCACATTTAGGCCTTATTTTTTGCATTTTAGGGAGTATATGATACCGTATGTGATTTCCATAATACTTAATTAGTGCACTCATAGTCATAGACATGAATATTTAAACTAATCAATTAAATTTCAAGCTTGGCTATACACCACTAACGATTATCGATCATATAGTTTTGGCTATCCACGAAGTCAGGCCCGGTAATCGTCTGCGGGTCCTCTGACCGCGCTGAGGTCATATAACATGCCTATACCTAAATAAAGGATGGCTAATGTAGTACAAGATTTAAATCACATAAGTTTGCTTTGACAGTTATAATATGCAGAAAAATTGTAAAGGGCCCAAGGCAATGCCAAGTGGCATATTCCTCTCCTACCTCTGCACCCCTTCCCGTTATTGCAAAGCATGGCCAGTCAGTGCTATAGCATAGCAATTCCTCGTGGTGGTGCACAGACCACGGAATAAACATCAACATCAAGTAACCAAGCTTGCCCGATGGTGCTGGGCTATAGTAACATGCTCATATTGACTCGATTGACTCAGGGCACCCGATGAGGTTGGGCTACCCTATGACCCTAGAAAAGACTCTAGGACTATCACAGATAACGGTCGTTCTGTTTCAAACACACATAGTAACCACATGCTCAGTTCAATGCAATCCTAGCATGATACTACATGGCATGCTTTAATATGCAATAAAACTACACATCACATGACACATCATGCAGGAGGTCCAGGTTACTGAGTAAGTCCCGTATGATACTTACATGAAGATGCAGAACAGCAAAATAACGCAATCAAGGGCCCAAATACAAGTCCAAAGCAATCCAAAAACAATACACACCTATCATCAAGCCATTTCCATAAGCTAACGGTCCATCATTCATACACACGAACTCCACATTCTCAACATGCTCAAAACCAACCGATAGTAAAACTATTTTCCAAAACATTTCCGATTGATCAACATCAACCAAAATCATTCTTCCAATCAACCCCATTGATAAAATCACACCAACAATATATATAAACTATATACATAACATAACATGAGAAAATAATATAACAACTTAACCCAACCCAAAAAAAAATACTCTGTCGGCCCAACCGAAATGGAGGAAATAGAAAACCCAATTGGAAGAGACCCGAGCCCAGAACTAGCCCAATCCGGAAGAAAATAGGCCCAATCCAAAAGTCTCCCAAGGCCTGAAAAAAACCCAGATAAAGAGAAAAGGAAGGAAAGGCCCAATGCAATCTAGATCCATCCCAACCCGGAAAGAAAGGATTCGGATAAAAAAAATAGGCCCAAGCCTATCCAGTACCTTCTTCTCCAATAGACCAGGGGATGAACAACGGCGGGAAGCGGAAGAAGAAGGGAAGGAATCTCAGGCGGCTTCTCATCCGGCCACTCACTCACGCCCTCCCAACCCCAACAAGACAGAGGCACAACAAAATAACACAGAAAGGAGGGAGAGGACGAAGCTTTCCGAGGTGGAAGCTCTCACCGGAAAACGTCCATGGGAGTCGATTGAGCTTCGTCGGAGGCGGAATTCAAGCGAGATTTGCCTGGGTCGAGGATAGAAGGTCAAAAGGTGCGACTTTATGGTGGTTTATAGCGGAAGAAGGATGAACAACCTTACCGGACTCGGATTGGAAAAACAGAGGAAACGAGGGGCTGGCGGCGACGCTGGGCTACGCCTAGGCAATCGCTGGGCATCTTCGGTCGTCGGAGAAATGGCGGAGACGCTACTGGGCTCGACGGAGTGAAGGAAAAGTGTTGCAGGGGCTCGACTTCCCTTCAATAGCGAACAGGGGAGGCGTGGCTCGTGACGGCGATGGCGACGATGGTCAGGCGGCGAGGCGAAGAGCTGGCGGTCACCGGCTCACGGAAGAAACGGATGGAGAGTAAGGGGGGCGGCGGTGGTGTTTACATTGAGACAAGAGGAGGAGGAATGGTGGTCTTCTGAGTTTGCAGGAGGGAGAAAAGGAGGAATGAATTGGGGGTTTTGGAATGGGAGATAGGAGATGAGGGCTGAACCCAATTAAAAGAAGACAGAGGGGAGTCCTGTTGTTGCAGAAGGATGGTCAAGTATGAAAATAAATATAAAATATTAAATCAAACTGACTCCCCGTCTCAGCAAATAAATACAAGACTTCCTCTCGTTGTAGTAGAAGATAGTCAGTATCGATCCACGAGGAAGCGTGTCAGCGCCCGCCTTTTCAGTCCCAAAACTCTCAAAAGTGACTCAAGAAGTACTCGACGTCGACTAAGTGTCCTCGACGTCGACCACTCAGTCGAACAGAAACTGTAAACGGAAGCAAACAGAAACGCAAACGAATGAAAACGAAGCAAATCGAGTAACACAGAGTACTCGACGTCGAGTAGAATTCAGGTAATGTCGAGTGTTATGTAGTGTAAAAACGCGACCTTTGCAATGACAGAACTAAAACAGAAGCAACACGAAAATTATGGGAAATTCAATAAACTAAAAGCTCATAGAATCGAGGTTACAACGCCACAACGATAACCATATAAAACAATGCATAAGGTATAAAAGATCATGCCTTTTCATCAAATAACTTTCGTTATTAACAAATAGGAAAATATAGGCTTTCGCATAAACCCTAATTGTTACTAACCCTTTTTCACATAATTAATCCAAGCTGTATTAAGATCACTTTCGCTTCAATAACACAAACAAGGATCACCTTCAACTTTCGCAAAAGAATCATGCTCATAGGGATAGAAGACGAAATCGCATCAAAAAATTGTACCTTTATCGCATTACCTTACATGGCTACCGCCGGGCTAACCCCGACCCTAGAAGTTGGGTGACTACTCGCTCTTCATCATGAATAAACACATCAATAATTTCTGGAAAATAAATTGCATTAATAAACTAAAAGAAAACTTACAACCGAACAAAGCCAAATCGTCTCTCAACTTCTCCAACTCCACTCGGCCTTAGCTTTCTCTCTCCTACTCGCTATCTCTCTCTATGTGTTCTCTTGTGGCTTGGCTTGGATGATCCTAAAATCCAGTCCCTAAGGCCTTATTTATAGTGTTCTCCCTCTAGCTAATCTAGGAAGGAACATCTATCTATATCTAAAACTTTATATCTAATAACATAAGATAAAATATTATGATAAAGGAAATAAATCTAAAAGGAAATTAGGACTAACATGGATAGATCCCTTCTTGACTTGATAGATCTTGATGTGGATGGATAGAATTCCACATATCTTCTCTTGCAAGCAATTCTATCTTCTCGGCACAACTCGATCTCAGACTCGGACTCGTCTGGATTGTACTCGACTTCGACTAGAACTAGTCGACGTCGACTACGATCTTCTCCTCCTGGGTTGCACTCGAGCTCGGGCATCATCTGGACTCGACATGTGTACTCGACTTCGAGTAGGTGTACTCGACGTCGAGTAGCTCTGGGCACTCGAGTGGCTCTGCTCGACTTCGTATGGAATTCTGGGCTCCTAGAGTACTTGACTTCGACTAGAAGTGGTCGACGTCGAGTAGAATTGTCAGCTCTCAGCACCCTGCTCTGTTCTTGAAACGCACTTTCCCGAATCCTCGTTCGTCCGATTGACGCATATGAGCATGCGTTGGAAAGCTATTTTCGAGGGCTACAATTCTCATGAAGACATCAAAACTTCATTCCGAATGATGAATGGTGAAAAATGGCATTTTCTCAAGTTGCACCATCGTTAGCTTCTTCATGACTTTCCTTTAAGCTCAAAAGTGCGTCTGATTTCTGCAAAATTAAACAGAAACTAGTATAGACTCCATAATTTGGCAAATAAGCATATACTACATAGATTATGTATTATTCTAACCCAAATGTATGAAATGCATGCAGAAATCGATATAAAAGTAAATGTAAAACATGACAATTTAGGCGCACAACAAGTCTTGGGCAGGCTGCATCCGGACAACCAAGGGAGAGAGAGAGGTTGTAGTGGGTACTGCTGCAGTCGATCAGAGGGTGAGGCAATTGCCTGAATGATCATGAGAGAGGAAAACGCCAAAGGAGAGAGGAGCAAAGCCTGAATGATCATGAGAGAGGAGCAAGCGGGGGAAGGTAAGTGGTCCCCCCCCCCCCCAAATATTCAAATACCTGGAAACTAAAACCCAAAACCTGCTCTCTCAACCTTATCCGACCCTATTCAAGACGATTTTCAAATTAACAAATCCGAATTTTATACCGAACTCCGCACATTATTTTTCAATCTCGGCATATGAAAGCGGAATAAAACATATTTGAATTTTTAACTAAATAATGCCGGAACTCGTTTTGAAATATTTAGAATAAAACCAATAGCTCAAGGACGGAAGTTCCAAACCTCCCAAATCTTAGAAATTGGAATGATTATAAATCACTATTTTAATAACTTAATATTATTAAATCTCCCGGCCTTTACAGAATTGAACCGGAACCGTAATTCTAAATTATTGAAAACCGAAAACCGAACCGGAAACATTAATTCGGTTTTCGGTTCGGTTATACCGGTCCGGTCCAAACCGAAATATGCACATCCCTAGTTCAAACCCCTTTAGCATCATTTTTTAAAAAAAATTTTTTTGCTTCTCTTAGTGTTTTCTAGGGGTGGGCACGGGACGGGATGGGACGGGATTGAGCCGGGACGGGACTCGTCCCGCGAAATTTTTACGGGACGGGATCGGAACGAGATTGACACTTTTTTTTCGGGACGGGATCGGGACGGGATGGTGTCTGGATGGGACGGGATCGGGACGGGACGGGCCTTGTCCCGCATATAAAAATAATAAAATATTATATAAATTTGCAAAGTGAAAAATGCTTTCATAATTCATTATTTTGTATAATATGTTGAATACGGAATTCTTCTCAACTATATTATTCAATAATAATAATAATAATAATAATAATAATATTATTATTATTATTATTATTATTATTATTAATATTATAATACTATTATTAATTTATACAATGATTGTATAATTAATTATAATGTTCAACATATTTGGCTACATTATTATACCCATTTAGAGTTACAAGAGGCAAATAGCTAAATACGGTGTTCTTCCCAACTATAGGGTTTAGGGTTTAGGATTTAGGGTTTAGGGCCCAGGCCCTAAACCCTAAATCCTAAACCCTAAACCCTAAACAATACTGTACATCACATGTTCTTTTGTCTTCTCATTAGCCTCTTTAGGGTTTATACTTCCTTTTCCCTAGGGTTTTCCTTTGATTACAGTGTCTATGAACCTTTTTTCATAGTGGTGACAGTGTCTATAAAGCTGTTTTTATTTTTGTTACAGGGTCTATAGGGTTTTCCTTTTGATTACAGTGTCTATGGCTTTGTTTTTATAGTGGTGACAATGGCTATGACATTGTTTTTATTTTGATTACAGTGCTTATGACCCTCTTACCCATTCATGTATTAGAGGAGAACTGTCACCACATGAATATCGGCTTCTCATTCGCCCCTATAGGGTTTGTGCTTCCCTTTTCCTAGGGTTTTCCTTTGATTACAGTGTCTATGACCCTTTTTTCATAGTGATGACAATGTCTATAAAGCTGTTTTTATTTTGGTCAACGTCTATAGGGTTTTCCTTTTGATTACATTGTCTATGGCTTTGTTTTTATAGTGGTGATAGTGGCTATGACACTGTTTTTATTTTGATTACAGTGTCTACGACCCTCTTACCCGTTCATATATTAGAGGAGAATTGTCACCACATTTATTTTGGCTTCTCATTAGGCCCTATAGGGGTTGTGCTTCCCTTATCATATAATTTCTCTTTGATTACAGTGTCTATGATCATGTTTTTATAGTGGTGACAGTATCTATGATTTTATTTTTATTATGGTGACAAAAGTAGTTACATTTTTATTTTTTTTTATTGTGGTGACACTAATTTAAAAAAATCTAGAAAACTAGAAATTAGAAATTAGAAAAGAACTGTCACCACATTTATTTTGGCTTCTCATTAGCCCATATAGGGTTTATGCTTCCCTTTTCCTAGGGTTTTCCTTTGATTATAGGGTCTATGACCCTTTTTTCATAGTGGTGACAGTGTCTATGACCTTGATTTTATTTTGGTTACATTGTCTATTACCATCTTAGGCTCTTACCCATTCATATATTATAGGAGAATTGTCACCACTTATATTTTGGCTTCTTATTAGCCTCTATAAGGTTTGTGCTCCCTCGTCCAAGGGTTTTCCTTTGGTTACAGTGTATACGACTCTATTTTGGTTTTGATTACAGCGTCTATGACTCTCTTACTCATTCATATATTAGAGGAGAACTATCACCACATGAATATCGACTTCTCATTACCCCCTTTAGGGTTTGTGCTTCACATTTCCTAGGGTTTTCCTTTGATTACAGTGTCTATGACCTTTTTTTCATAGTGGTGACAGTGTCTATAAACTTGTTTTTATTTTGGTTCCAGCGTCTATAGGGTTTTCCTTTTGATTACAGTGTCTATGTCATGTTTTTATAGTGATGACACTGTTTATGACCTTATTTTTAGTTTGCTTACATCATCTATGACCCTCTTTCTCATTCATATATTAGAGGAGAATTGTCACCGCATTTATTTTGGCTTCTCATTACCCCTATAGAGTTTGTGCTTTCCTTATCATATGATTTCCCTTTGATTACAGTGTACATGACCATCTTTTTTATAGTGGTGACAGTATCTATGACTTTATTTTTATTATGGGGACAACAATAGTTACATTTTTAATTTTTTTTATTATGGTGACACAACTTTTAAAAAAATCTAGAAAATTAGAAATTAGAAATTAGAAAAGAACGATCATTACATGTATTTTGGCTTATCATTAGCCCCTATAGGGTTTGTACTTCCCTTGTCCTAAGGTTTTCTTTTGGTTAAAGTGTCTATACCCCTGTTTTTATTTTGGTTACAGTGTCGGTGGCCTATTTTTATAGTGATGACAGTGTCTATGACCCTATTTTTATTTTGATTACAGTGTCTACAAAATCAATTACAGATCTTTTGCTTTGTGCTTAGCAATGATGTAATCGATTACAAAAGTGGCAAATTAAAATTGTAACATTACATATCCACCTGGTGCTTGTGAAAATGGCCACAACATGCTCTGTAATTCAAGGAGCAAGTGCAGAGTGTCATCATTGTGCCAAAAGACAACAATGTCTTATAATTCAGACTTCAACTCCCACTCCCCCCCCCCCCACCAATTGAACCTTCTCCATCCCCCGTCGACGCGGCCTCCGTCACCGTCGTCTTCCACCACCTTCACCTCCACCACAAGCACCTCCGCCGCCATTTCCAAGACTTCAACAATCAACAGCAATCTCCGCCGGCGCCGGCTCCTTCGTCGTAAATCTCCTCTCCTTGCTCCCTTCTCCGTCGCCGAACAGCCTCGACAAATCCAAGCCGGAGATCATTCCGATTATGTCGAACGCTTTCGACGCCGACCGCGCATAATCCGACGCCGCTGGCGGATTAGTCCGTTCAACGAAATCCGCTGCTCCCTGGACGGTTTCGTTCCCGAACAAAGGGGGAATCGACCTGATTTGGCTGTTGTGGACGAGGTCGTCAGCCGAGATCGGAGAAGTGGCCGCCTCTGCGCAGGAATTCATCGACAGATAGAAGGTTGTCGGGGACGGAGGATTCGACGATGGAGAAATCGATGGTTGTTGGAGACAAAGAGTGAGGGGCGGTCGACGGGAGATGGTGTGCAGCGGTGAGGCGGGAGGTGGGAGATGGTGTGCGAGGAGGTGGGAGGTGGGAGATGGTGTGCAACGAGCGAGGATTCGGATCCAATTTTTTTCCAGATGTGTTTTAATTTGGGGAAGGGGAAGATATAAAGGTAGGGGTATAATTGAAAAATGTGGACATTTACCTAATATTGCAACCCTTGTGTCCTATGACTTGTGTAATTTAGTTGACACTGTCTTAACAATAGTCGTTTTCAAATCTTGCCTAAAACCACTATGTTTTTCTTCTTTGCAAATCCTACCCGGAAGTAAGGGTTAATTCACGGGTATACAGCTGTTCACCATATTTCATATGGTACTCTTAATTTAGTTATATTTTTTTTGCCAAATATCCATCTTTGTTAATTTTAAGCTTTTTCATTGATTTTGTTATAAAAATGATTTATATAAAACACAAATACAAATAAATCATGAACAAATGAGAACGACAGATTATGAGAAGGATGTTGATCAACCCTTTCTCTTTTCCTGAACTTCTCAATTTTTTTTCATTTTCTTCTTTCCACCTTCTCACCTCTCTTTTTACCACCCCCCCCCCCCCCCCGGTGTTTCAATCGATCTTCGATGCTGATAGCATCTATTTAGCGATGAATATAGGGCATGTTTGCATCGGGTTTATAACCTTTGAGTTAAGTATTATATATATTTTGGCCCTTTTTGTTTAGTTTGGAAGAATCGGTGTCTACCGCTCGTTTGTTGTGATTTCAGGTGCTTTTGAGCGGTTTCGGTGCCAATAAGAGAGCTAAGGGAGAATGACGAGCTTCAACTTTTTTTGGTACACTTAGAAGGCGTCAAATATGAACTAGGAGGGACGGAATCAAGGATGTGGAGCACAGAAATCGAGGCGCGCTTGGCAAGAGACGAGGAAGCAAAGAAAGGTAGACATTCGACCGAGTGCCAACTACACCTCGATTTGTTGTACGCTTGAGTGGGCTATAGTAGCTGGCAAAAGCTTTCACTCGACCGAGTGCCCTATACACTCGAGCAGTTATGGTCTCGAGTGGCCTCCAGTGCCTTACAAAACCAAACACTCGGCCGAGTGCCATGGACACTCGAGCTGTCTTATGCCCGAGTGTCGCCCTCTGAACCATTTTTCTTCCGTTTTTAATTTATTTTTATTGAGGGGGTATTTAAGGGACGTTTTTTAGAGAACTAAGGGACCGAAAATCTGACATTGTAGTTGAGCTTTTGGTGAGTTTTTGGAGACTAGGATTTTGGAGAAGAAGACATGTTCGGTTTATCAAATTCCGGTAAATTCCGTTTTCATCTCTATTGTTCTATGTTTGTCTTGCCGAATTTGATTGAATCAAGCATGTACTTTTCCATGAGTGGCTAGATTTCTTGTTCTAGGGTTGGGATTGTCCCGACGATGCGGAAATAGGCTTGTTCTTAGTATCTCTCGAATGATTCCTGAATTAGATTGTGGTTTAATCATGTTGTGCTTATTCTAATTGATGTGAGTCAATTAGATCCGATTTAGGGTTTGAAATCGAAAGACGAAAAACCTAAATTGGAATTTAGATGGTGAATTGAGACCGAAAGGCGATTAGGATCCATTAGAACTACACGAATAACTCGAAGTTTATTGATCGGAAGTGAAACTAGACTTCTTGAGGATTCCTAGGTTATCATAGATGTTTTGGGCAATTTTGATATTATTCGGAGCCGAAAGGCGAAGTTAGTATGACTATTGCCTAAAACTCTACGAACTTAAAGGGTCTAAATCGGTTGCTTGAGCCCGAAAGGAGAATTGCTAACCGATTTAGACACATTTGCGCTAAACCCGAAAGGTGATGCGCGATTACCTTAGATAACCTACCTCCACAATTTGATTTTGAAATCATTCGAGCAAGAAAATATTTTATGCCTATTGATGATGCATTGTTGGTATATCCTTAATCCTAGAACATTTTCCCCATATATATTTCTTAATACTTAAACCATTTTCTTGGTTACTTTATACACAAACACTCTCAAATCTGCTTGTTTATTCCGAACTTGGTCGAACTAGCTCGAAATTACAATCGATACTCCATTGGTCCTTGTGATACGACACTCGATATACTACAACTGAACCTCATACACTTGCGGGTGTAGGTTTTAGCCTATCAAGTTTTTAGTTGTGTTGAATATGAATGTGTACAAGTTTGCATGTGAATGTGTACATATTTGTATATATAATATGTCTACCAAAGTTCGTCATCAATACTCATGCAATGAACAACATTATGGCAAGTGGCGGATCTAGAAATTTTTTTTAGGGGGGGCTAAAAAAAATTAGAGAAATTTTTTGACATATATGTATATATGAAAAATAATTTTTTTATACATATATTAGAAAATCTTAAATTTGTGATTTAAATAGTCAATTTGTGTAGAAAAAACAAAAATTATAAACAAAATAAGATTTTTTAATATTTTTATATATAGGACATAATGTTTTTGTTTAAATATATTGGAGAAAAATTTTAATTTGTTATTTAAATAGACATTTTTAGTAGAAAACACTAGGGGTGGGCACAAATCCCGCAAATCTCGATCCCGTCCCGATCCCGGTGGGATTTAGGACAAAATAGCGAATCCCGTCCCGCAAAAATTATGCGGGACGAAACGCGGGACGATCCCGGTGGGATCCCGCAAATCCCGTCCCGTCCCGCATATAATAATAATAATAACAATAATAATAATAATAATAATTTTATAATAATAATAATATTATAGAATAATAATAATAATATATTATTATTATTATTTTGAGCAAATATTATAATTATAATTATAATCATAATCTTCCATTTATAATAATAATAATATTTGTTTATAATAATAATATTATTATTATTTGAGCAAATATTATTTGTAACTATAATAATAATTTTCAATTTTCAATTTATAATAATAATAATAATATTATTATATAATATTATAATTTAATTTAATAATAATATTAATTTATAATAAAATTATTATTATTATTATTATTATATTATATTATGGGTTTTTTTGCTAAGTGGAACTCTATCATCTACGAGCTCATGCATACTCGATTCGAATGGAAAGACTACAATGTCCGATGGTTCGATTATCAAAGGTAAGTTGAATCAATCCCACACTACGCGAGTTTCCCAACGCTCATTTATTAATCAACAATTTGTGCAGACATCAAAGGATGATTAAACAATTTGATTTTTACACAACATATCGTACTCCTTCCAATCTGTAAATCACCGAATCAAAACCCCATCGACAAGAAAATTAGCCCCATCGACAAGCCAATTCCAAAAAATCCAATTTAAAACCTAAATCAGATTCAGAACAGCAATTGCAAATCGAAACCTCAGTCGAAGCAATTGAGAAACCCTAAAAAGTTGCCTAATTGTTAGATTTGCTCAAAGAAACCTCAAATCTGAACACGTAGGCTAAATCTAAGAATGAAACTAGATATATACTTTAGTGTGCAAATTAAAAAAAATATTTCTAGGAAACCGTAATCGAAGAACTTAGACCAAAATTACCAATGGCAGCTAAAGAAGTTAGACTGAATTGACTTCTACAACGCAAATGAAAGATCCTGGAACTCCGAACGAGTTGAAGATCAATCCTATCACGATCTTGGCAATGATTTCTTGTTGGCTTTGATGTGGAGGATCAATCCTATCACAATCAATTACTTGGGATAAAATATGATTTGCATGGAAGGAAATACATTAACAGAATCACCGATCGATTTCACCCATCGGAAACTTCAATTTGATCCTTCAAAACTCCAATTGATTAATCATGTCCACTTAGAAAAGTGCTAATTAGATGTTCAATGTATTTGAATATATAGATCGACAATTACTAATTATCAATTATAGTGACAACGAGAGCGAAAAACGTTTAGGGTTCCGGATGAGGAACGCAAATGAATTAAGATTTTAACAACCTTCAATCAATTCTATCTAGAATTTTTCATTAAAGAATTCGATTGAATTCAACCCCAAACCACAACAAGAGATAGATCGGGTTGACGTCAGGAAAAAAGGGGAGTTTACGCTCTCAAAGCGATCCTTCTTTCTTCCACCAATTTTCTATCACAACGTAGATGAGAGAGTTATTGACCTATTTACAATTTATTTGGAAAAAAATAGAAGAAAAATAATCGTTTTGGAATCTATAAAATTAAAAACGGTGCGTTTCGGACAGCGAAGTGTTTTTTATTATTATTTTGGGTAGGCTTGGCCGCTTGGGACAGAGCGTTGTTGGCATAGAAGCAATCGGCTCTTTCGACCAAAAAAACAGAAGCAATCGGCTCGGCAGAAAGGGGCGCGATCTGCGCTCTTTCGATGGAGTCTTGAGGGATTCTCGGTGTCGACGAAAACAGCAAACAAATCTCCCCGCAGGTCAGATAGGGTTGAGGATTCGGAGGCGGGAAGCTGCCAAATACGATGTCAACCTTAAATCAACTGTTCAGCCGTGGACTTATTGGGGGCAAATGGTAGGTTTCTTTCATCGCTAAATCTTTCTGATGACTGGTTAGCTGGCGTGATTTCACTGATTGTATTGTATAGTAGAACAGCGGACTTTTAGCGATTTTCTCGTTCTTCCTTTGTTGATTTTTGTTGCGATTTTTAGGGTTCTTTCCATCATGGTATGCTTTGAACTTCAGTTGATCTGCTTATTATAGTTCCTTGAAAATTAGAGAAATTTTGTCTGTTGCGCTTGTTCTAGAGGTTCTCATGGTTGGATTTGCAGTTAGGTGCTATGGATTAGGATAGAGGTTCTGTATCGCCTGAACTCAGATACCTCGATCTAGTTAGCAATTGCTTGCATCTGATCAGGAGCTTTGTTGAAATCTTAAATATTTGGGGATCTAATGGAATAGAAGCTCCAATTGGTTACCACTATAGAATAGAAACACTAGCTCATGGAACGGAAATACTGAGGTGTTTTCCCCCCCTAGAGGACTCAAATTCATGTGCTGCAAGTTGCACCTGTCATTACTTGTCATGATCTGTAATGCGGTCTAGGATTTCAAATTAGGTGATTGTTTGACTTTCTATTGTCATAAACTTCTAATATGGAAAATTCTAATGGCTGGATTGTCTCTTGGGCGAATGAAGGTTTTGACAACAGCGAAAAGAACATTGCTTATAGAATTGTTATTGGTGTTGATGCATATTGGGTCTTTAGTCTTTAACTCTTCCTTGTTTTGTCTTTTATGTTTTTGAAAATACATTCTGTGTTGGTTTGTAAGTTTGTTCATTTGCTACGATATGTGGAATTAGCAGACTTTCTAAAGGAGTGACCTTGAAATTATTTTAGGACTTTTACTTGTAAATTGGTGCTTAAGTAACTTGTGAACTGACATGGTCTAGACTCATAATTCTAGTAGTTTGGTGGATAAGATGAGGTCAAAAGGAGTGTAAAAGTTCATTTTTAGTTATAAAGAATCCTATTTCAATTGGTGTTAGAAGAATTCTAGGAGGGTTGGCGATTACTCAAGCACCCTATGAGACCATAATCTGTCATCAAGATAAAACTTTGGGTTTGATTAACATGAATTTATGATGTAATTGTGTTTCCTTAGCTTAAAATTTGTCAGAATGTGGCCATCAATGGAACTTCAAATTTAGATTCTCCTGTCATTTATCCACAGTCGTTGAGGCAATTTAATGCACATCCATAAGACCATAGCCTTTGCACATGTAGTACACAGCGGGACAAGAAGCCACATGTTGTTGTACAGTGGAGATCAAGTTGCTCAATCTTGTAACTTTTTGTATTATATAGATGGACAAGCTCAGTCTCTAAGCCAATTCCTAGTTTTTTGTTAATCTTTGTCATTTTCCGTTTTCCCATTTTCTTCTTGCACACCAGGTTTGCTGATGCAGGTTTGTTAATTAGTTAAGTTTGTCGGGACAATTTTATAATATGATGAATGTTCCTATTAGAGTTAACGATCAATTCTGAAACACACAACCAAACTCCTGGAAATTTAGAGGAATTCCAGTAGCTATTGTATTGACAAACGACTCGCCTATTGAGCCTAAGGCAAAAGCCTAGTCACTGTCACTTGAAATTAAACTGGATTTAAATGAAAGAACAACCAAATCTACTTCTTATACTTTGATGAGTCGGACACTTTGACTAGCTGTCAATCCTGTCATAAGCTGAATGCTCACAGCTTATAACAATAGCCAACCCTCTCACAAGGTGAATTCTTCCTTTGCCCCTTCCATTACAGAATTCTCTCCACATGTGGCTCACTCAAAATTTGAGCCATTTTTAACTTCTTTAACAATAACAACCACCCAATATAGGTAAGCAAAGCAAGAAAGGCTAAACATCCGCCGCCCGAATACTCCTCCAACTTTTCTTCGGTCTACCCTTGCCATATTGGTAGCTCCTAGATCCAAACTCTCACATCTATGTACGGGTGCAGAAGGAGGTCTCCTTTGAACGTGCCCAAACCAATGCAACCCGACCTCCCGCATCTTATCCCCAATACTAGTGACTCCAAAGTCCAACCCTATTCCTAATGTCCTCATTTCTGATTTTGTCTAATCTCATGTGTCTACTCATCGAGCGCAACATCCTCATCTTTGCCAAGTGGGATGTACAACCGCCTTGTAGAATATCCCTTTTGAGTTTTAGAGTGTTGTTGTTGCAGTTTGTCGGTATTTTCTTGTCCCTACTTGAAAGACTCTTTCCTGTCCCAAGGAAAGAGTCTTTCAAGTATCTTGGCTCTTTCGTTCAGAGCGATGGGGGTGTCGAAAAGGATATCGAACATCGAATTCAGGTGGGTTGGTTGAGATGGAGAAGAGCATCAGGGGTGTTATGCGACAAGAAAGTGCCGGCGAAATTGAAAGGAAAATTTTATAAGGTGGTGGTTAGGCCGGCCCTATTGTATGGCTCAGAGTGCTGGCCTATTATGAAAGCCCAATTACAGAAGTTGTAAGTGGCTGAGATGAGAATGCTGCGATGGATGAGTGGGCACACGAGATTGGACAGAATCAGAAATGAAGACATTAGGAGTAAGGTTGGAGTTGCGTGTATTGTTGACAAGCCGCGGGAGTCCAGATTACGGTGGTTTGGGCATATTCGTAGGAGACCTATTTCAGCCCCTGTGCGTAGGTGCGAGAGTTTGGATCTTGGTGCTATTTGTAGAGGGAGAGGTAGACCGAAAAAGAGCTGGATGGAGGTTATCCGTCATGATCTCAATTTGCTGAACCTCTCAGAAGATATGGCATTAGATAGAGGCCACTGGAAGAGGCGCACTCGGGTTCCTGATGTTTAGTTATCCGAGTCTGGGCGTTGGGTCTTGTTGTTTCTGATTCTTTCTTCCTTCCAGCCTGCCTCCTAGTGCCTTCTTATTGTTTCTGCCTCCATGTGCATGCTTATCTATTGTTTGCCTTGTTTACATGCGCTTTAAGTAGCTTATTGTTGTGGGTCTTTCGGAAACACTCTCTCGACTCGTCGGGGAAAGAGTGCGTACATCCTGACCCCCCAGACCCTGCGTTATCGCGGGACTTATTGGGTGGTTGTTGTTGTTGTTGATGCATGTTCATTTCGAAAGAAGTAACAACATCCTAAAACTGTGTTATTGTTTTAATCACTCTTTAAGAGAAGTGAAATGTAAAATGCAGCTAACTATTGATATTATGAATTGCCTCCATTATTCATGATTACCATGCTGAATTTGCCAAAACTTTGTGCACCACACGGAAGTTGCAAAACTAAGTGGTCACCTGAAGGAATTCCCTTATTTGTAATTGCATCTAGTTTGTTGGTTTCAGTGATCAATTTCCTACCATTTTATTGTTCTCTCTTTCAAAGATTTATTACCCTTCTCAATCTTAATATTGCTGCTATGTGATCCTGTAGCAAAACATGTTTGAATTTGGCTATTTCCCGCATAAGGTTACAGCAGAATAGGAGAGACCTCCAACTCAAGGCAATGCGCAAGGAGATAGCGCAGTTCCTTCAGACTGGGCAGGAGGCGATTGCTAGAATACGGGTAACTAGTTGCATGCTTCACTACCATATTTTCTATTTAGTTGAATATTTTTAGAGAAATTCCATATGGTACCCTTGAGGTTAAGGATATCCTGGTTTGGTGCCTAACACTTTAATCTTTTTTCAAATGGTGTCCCTAAAGTTTTACAAAATTCCATTCTATGCCCATAATCCCTTATAATCCTAACACTATTTCTTTTATAAACAACAACAACAACAATCCCAGTCAAATTCCACTCCAACCAGGGTCTGGGGGAAGGAGAAAGATTTATTAAAAAAAAAGGAAGACTAATAATCTTCCTTCTAGAGTAACACGGACAGGGGAAGTGGAGCAACACCAGACATTCACCACCATGGAGACACCACCCTCTGCAGCCACTCAACCACGCTGTTGCCACGAGTGTTCCCAACCCCCTCCACCTACATAAACCTGTTGTCTAACGGTTCTAACCACTATTTGCTGGACTTATCTCCCTCCACTTCACCGTTGTTGCTGGAATTTTTCTCCTCATGTAGATCTGCTTCTTTTAGTTATCCTGTTGGTGATGACATTGGCAACTTGTTCTTCTTCGTTCTTTCTGCTTTGTAGTTTTCTCTATATCTCTCTCTCTCTTTCTAAGAGAACTGAATCAACTTTTGTCAATATAAAACTTGGATGGAAACAGATCTAGTTCAAGGGGTTGAAATTGTCTCAGATCTATCATGGAGGAGAACGTAGTAGCGGCGGCGGCAGAAATTGGGTCTAGAGTTTGGGGTTTCCCTATTTCTATTTGTGGTGCTTGTTGGCCTGATGAATCACCATATGAGGTTGAGGAAGGATATTTAATTTTCTTTTTTTCCAAACAAAAGAAACCAAGTTCAAGGGTATAGGAGATTAGGGGCATGGGACGGAATTCTGCAAAAGATAAAGGGTATGATCTGGAAAAACTAAATTCATCGGGCACCAACTAGAATAGCTCTAATCTTAGGGGTACCATCTGGAATTTCCCATATTTTTATTGGGTCTTTACCAAGTTTTTCTTATGTTTTTTGCCAAGTAAGGTGGAGCATGTTATACGGGAACAGAATATTTGGGCTGCATATGAAATTTTGGAGTTATTCTGTGAATTTCTTTTAGCACGTGTTCCCATTATTGAAAGTCAAAGGTAAACATTGTTGGTGGATTAATGTTTTTTTATTATATTGCCCTATTGTCATGTATTCAACATTTCAACTTCATGAGCTGTTCTTATTTCTCTATTTTTTTTTATCTCATATTTAAGCAGCTCTAAACAAATTAAAGAAAGCTGGCCTCATCTCTTTCCATTCAAAGTCCTAAAATGGTTATGTTGAATTTTTTGCTTTTGTAAGTTTTTTTTGTAAGCTGGCTCATGCCCTTCCTTTCAAAGTCCTAAAATGACATGTATTCAACATTTCAACTTGCTGAAGTATGTCTAATTTTATGGATATTATTGAGTAGAAATTTTATTTTATGGCGATGTGTTTGGGAGATTATAGCTTTTATAGGTAAATTCTTCATATTACTATTGTTTATTCCATGGTTATTCCATTTTCAAGTTCTGATACCTCTTGCTATGGTTTCTTCATATTTTCAACTCTAGGGAGTGTCCTCCAGAGTTGCGGGAGGCCATTGCAAGCATAATTTTTGCTGCTCCTCGTTGCTCGGATTTGCCTGATCTTTTGCAAATCAGAAATTTGTTTGCTACCAAATATGGAAAGGAGTTTGTTTCTGCAGCCTCTGAGCTCCGGCCTGATACCAGTGTGAACCGTACAGTTTAGTAAATTGTACTATATAATATTTGTAGTACATGAATGTTTACCTTGTGAACAGTTGGCTTCATGATATCATTAAGAGCAAGATTTGTTTTTCTTTCTTTCTTTCTAATTCTTCATTGTTTGCCATGCAGATCATTGAAAAACTTTCAGTTGGTGCTCCTGTGAAGGAAGAAAGGCTTAGGGTATTAAAAGAAATTGCACGAGAGTATAAGCTTGAATGGGATTCCTCCGAAACTGAAGCAGAGTTCAACAGACAGCACGATGATCTGCTGGTATTTCTCTTATTCGCCTTTTCTCTTTGTTATGGACTTCTGTTTATTCATCATGCAACATGACATGAATTGCTGTTGTGAAATTTAGGGTTTACACATTGCTTTCAAGTTGAAAGATCACTATTTTTAAAGTGATTTTTGCCCCCTTTAATTGCCGTTAGCGTTTTAGACAAATTCTATGATGCAAGAAAGCTCTCTAAAAAATCTCAGATGGCAAATATGATTTTCTTCATATTTTCTCCTAAAAAGAAATGTCGCTTTTATAAAGAGAACTATTCTTATTATATGAGTCATTATATGGTTTCACCATAAAACGTCAAATTTAGAAAAAAATGTAAATGAAGAATTTACTTTCTTTTAGATCTTTTGGTTAATAATTTACCTTCTATAGATGAACGCCATTGAACAATTTAAATAATTAAAATTTCATTCCAAGTTCGTAGTATGAAAAAGTATATAATGCTAAAATTTTCCTCACTTTTCATATGTTTGATCATTAGTCATTCATCATAAAATGCGTGTATAAATAATAAATGACATGTTTTTCTTGACGAAGGTAGTATGAATTGTATGCTTGTTTTTAGAAGGCAATATTTTCCTCATGTTATCGCATATTGCAGCTTTACTAGTTCTCTTGATTGTGATATACAAACATCAGTTGGGTAATCACTCTGTGATGCTTATTTGTGAACCTTATTCACTAAAAAGATTCTCGGTATCAATTCGGTTGTGATATTTGTGAAACTTGTAGGTGCACAGCCGTTCATATGCAGGCTAGTTGTTTGATATTCTGGTAGTGTTGATTTGTAATTCCTTCAAAACAAGCTGATAGTTTGATTGCTTATTTCGAACAAAATTGCAGCATGGATCAAAGCATGCAAGTGGAGGTACTGCATTGGGACTTCCTATCGTTCAGCAGCCTCCTATGAGTACACCAACCAAGGCATGCTCTGATGTGTCAACAAATGGAAAAGGAAGTGTAGGTCCTCAATCTCCAAATCATCCAAGCAACGCATCTTCATCCATCAACGCTCAAGTGATTGGATCATCTATTGGCAGCATCAACAGAGGACCGACAAATGACCGTCAGAAAGAGGTTGCATCACAGTCATCTGATGTCTTGGAGAAAGCTCGAACTGCAATTGCCGCGGCTGAACATGCAGCTGCTGCAGCCCGTGCAGCTGCCTTGTTGGTAACTTCTAAATACAGGTGATCAAGCTAGATAACATATGCAATAGCAGTCTGCGCAAAGCTTATCCAGCATGCGTCAACTGTCCACTAGAGCAATTATGTTGGAGTTGAAGATGCAAACCATACCAAAAGGGAAGTTTCGAATCAAGAGGTATTTGCACCTCTGTAACTCAGAATGCTTGCTTTACCGAAAACGAATTGTGTGAGTAAATATTAGCTGTCCTAATTTTCACGCTGCTTGTCTTTTGTATATGCTGAGTGTTGAGTTTGTGAACTGATGACTATTTTCTTCTCATAATCCATATTCCATACTTAGAGGGAGCATGAATTGAACCTGATCCTACGGGAATGGAAGTTGAAAAATAACTTTATTTATCGAATTCGAATAAGGGTTAGGCGAGTCTGTTGAGTGCAAGGTAGGACTTGTGCGTGGATAACCGCTCTTTATTTACCAAATTCAAGGTAGGAGACCTCAAATTATTTTAAGAATTTGAAGGTCACCTGGATCGTGACTAGAAGTATCCTTTCTTCCTTGAATAGTTGAATTGGTAAATAAAGAGCGGTCATCCGGGGTTCGAACCGGAGACCTATGGGTTCTATCCACAAGTCCTTTCCGGTGAGCCATTCTGGAATGGTTAAAGTGTCCTTTCTTCCTCTTAGAGGAACATGAACATTATCTGCGCTAGCTTCCATCAGTCTTATTAAGCAAACTAAAGGATATCGGATACAAGAGACAAGAAAAAGCAAGCAGAAAGAGGCAGCAGACCCTAGTGGTCTTAGCTTGTTTTGATATTTGTCGGTGATAACATGTAGATTTGCATAGTTGTACTTCGTTTGGTTACTGGTTAGAGTTGGGTTTTGAGACAATAGTTAGCTAATTAGTCGTTTTGAATCAATAGTAAATTCACAAGTATAGATGTCTTTTTAGCAATTCAAATCAAATTGGTTTACTTTCGTTTCCTTTTCTTTTGCCTTTTGAGAGGAGATAACCTTAGACAGTCAACCTTCACATAGAATTAGATACGTTCAAGTATGAAGATAAATAAAAAAAAAACATTATAGTATTTTATAATAAAACTAAATTTAACCTGACCTGAACCCACGTTAACTCATTCCGAAATTCATTTTGATTCAACTTACCCAACTTGAACCCGATCCGATCCAAACATATAATATATCTTATACATGACCTAGTCCCACATTGACCAAACCTGAATAAATATACCTGAATCCGATCAAACCTACCCGATTAGCACCTTTACGTTCAATAATATGGTAGAACCAAACTCAACCCATCTGATTGTCACCACTATTGGTGAAAAGGCAAGCAAATGATTGTCACCTTGCGACGTTTTGTGAAGCACAATAGTCATTGTCAACAAGGGACTATGGGTGGAAAAGGGAAACTCTTCTTTAGCAATTTTTTTAATCTAATATCTCTTATTATTCCTCTCAATCCCCTAAACAAAAAAGTAATATATTCAGCTATCTTATTTTTTTCTATTTTTATTTTTTTAAAGCTAAAAATTATATAAAATATTAATCTTATACTGTACTTATTAATGCTGAAAAAAAATAAAAAATAAAAAAAATGAGATGAAGGTAGTAATGCATTTCGCTATTTCCCATGTTTTTTTTACCTGGCCATTTAGCCATGTAATTGTAAACTGTTACGTTAAAAACGAAGAACAACCATTAAAAAAAAAAATAAAAATCAGCCATAACACTAATAACTAAAGGAAAGAAGGCCACCATTCCTTATCGATGAAATCGGGAGATGAGTGGATCTCCATTTACCCACTCGCCTCCATTCCCATCTCTCCTCTCATTTACCCCCTTTCTCCTCCTATCCTATCACCTTCTCCATTTCCTCCCCATTTTCTCTGTTGTACATTTTTCTTTTATGGGTTTTCTCACTATGTTAATTTATTTGTGGAAAAGGAAACACAATTAAAAACCTAAATTTAAGAGGGGGCAAAAAAGTGAGTTATAGATGGTTGTAAAGTTGAAAGTGGATTAGGCCTTTTCTTCACTTCTTGTCATTTCATAATCGCTACAAACAAGATTTGATCAAACTTGATGAATCTTTCTTTGCTATTTCAATTGCAGTTTTGGTCCCTTTCTTGATCTTGCAGATTTTTAATTGCAAAAAACGGTGTTGTTTGTTTTACCCTACAACAAACCGACATTAGATTCATACTTTTTTCCCCATATATCTCACGCCAAAGATGCAGAAATGAGATTTTTTCAATTTGGAATGAGAGAATTATAAAAGGATGATTTTAGGATATGCATAGAATTGACAGGAAGAGGTACTATTTGGGGAGAAAGGAGAATGGGATTGAAGGTAATTGTGAGTGAGAAATCAAAAATTGTTTCTCCCACTTCACCAACTTGTTTATCTTCTAGATCAAAGATGAAGTTATGGATGTTGAGGGCGACCACATCGGTTTTGTTGTGGACCTGCATTGTGCAATTGACAACTTTAGGAGAGTTTTGGGGACCTAGGGTCTTGAAAGGTTGGCCCTCTTGTTTTACACAAGAATCAATTTTGGATCTTAAGGTTTTGTCTGCAGTTTCCACACCCTCAAAGACAAATGTTCTTCCACGAAAGAGTGAGTTATCCCTAACTCTCTTCATGTATTCATCAATTCCATATATGTTTGTTTATCTGTATTGGTAATAAATTAAAATAGTTAAGTGTCTTACTTGTTTCAGGAATTTATAAGAACAATGGTTACCTATTAGTCTCTTGCAATGGAGGACTAAATCAAATGAGATCTGGGGTTAGTTGTTTATTAAGGTTTAAACCTCTCGCTCTTAAATTACAAATCAGCATTAAAATATATATGTATATGTTTTTTTCAATCATTTGCAGATCTGTGATATGGTTGCCATTGCAAGATACCTTAATGTCACCCTTATTGTTCCAGAATTGGATAAGACATCATTTTGGGCAGATCCTAGGCATGTTAACATTGTTTTCCCTTATATGCTATATATGAATTTGTTTCCAATCTAGATGGCTTAGATGCAAAGACGATTACTTGAAATTTTCCCTTTGTTATGATAGTGAATTTGAAGACATATTTGATGTTGGCCATTTTATTACGTCGTTGAGAGATGAAGTTAGGATTTTGAAAGTGTTACCTCTTAGGCTCAAGAAAAGGGTGGATCTTGGACAAATATATACCATGGCCCCTGTCAGTTGGTCTAACATGTCTTACTACCATCAACAGGTAGTTTCATTAATGGCTTTTCACAAATATTGTTTTCAAAGTGTTTGTCTATATTAATATATATTTGATCACCCACTTTTAACATGCTACATTTGTTTTATCCTTATAGATTTTGCCATTGATAACAAAATACAAGGTTCTGCATTTGAACAGAACAGATGCTCGCCTTTCTAATAACGGGGAATCTATAGAAGTTCAGAGGCTTCGCTGTAAAGTGAACTTCAGTTCTTTGAAATTTACCTCTATGATAGAGGAGTTGGGAAAAAAAGTTGTGAAGCTACTAAGGCAAAATGGACCTTTTGTGGTTCTCCACTTAAGATATGAAATGGACATGCTAGCTTTCTCTGGGTGTACACAAGGCTGCAATAGTGAGGAGGTGGAAGAATTAACAAAAATGAGGTTGTTTATTTATTTATTATTATTACTGCTATTTTGCTATTTTTTTCCAAAGAAAAATGACCAAATAATAGAAAAAATTGCTTTTGAACTTGTATTAGAGTAATTTTTTTTTTTAAAAAAAGACTTTATTTATCAAAATTTTGAAAACATGTATAACATGTCTTATTTTTCACAAATTCATGCTTTATTTTTAAGTATCAAAACCATAATTTTCTCATGTATAAGCTTTCAAGATATTTCTTTTATAAAGGCATCTTCTCCTTTTTCAATAATATATTCCATGCCCTTTTTTTATTTAACTTATTGTGTTGCTATAGATATGCTTATCCCTGGTGGAAGGAAAAAATCATAAATTCAGACATCAAAAGAAGAGATGGACTTTGTCCATTAACGCCAGAAGAAACTGTACTTACCTTGAAGGCATTGAATATTGATTCAAACTACCAAATATACATTGCTGCTGGGGAGATCTATGGCAGCAAGAGGAGGATGAGAAGTTTGGAATCTAATTTTCCAAAGTTGGTGAGTAAAAGTGAACTAATGAAGTATTTACTAATAGTTTTTAGGAGCTTATTGATTCACTTAAATCATTTGCATTTACCAAATTAGGTGAGGAAGGAAACACTTTTGGACCCCTCTGATTTGAGATTCTTTCAAAACCACTCATCACAAATGGCTGCATTGGACTACCTTGTTTCCCTGGAGAGTGATATATTCATTCCTACATATGATGGAAATATGGCTAAAGTTGTCGCCGGCCATAGAAGGTACAAATGGTTCGGTGTTTTACTACATATTGCTATTTTTTATTAATCGATCAAGTTTAGGGTTCCCTTCTAAGCCCTTTCCACTTAAAGGATATATGATTAACAATAAGTTCCTTAATCCTTAACACTTGGTACATAATACCTTAAGCTTTATGAGAGCACGCGAGGTACCAATGTCTGTTTTTCTTTCTATTATGATAGGGAATTTTATGATATATTTCAGATATCTTGGATTTAAGAAGACAATCTTACTGGATAGGCGACTCCTGATTGATTTAATAGACAAGTACACCACTGGGTTCTTGAGTTGGGATGACTTTTCAACTGCCGTGAAAGAAGCTCACGAACGACGCATGGGAAAACCATCTAAGAGGTTAGTCATTTCCACCAAGCCTAAAGAAGAGGACTACTTCTACTCGAATCCACAAGAGTGCCTAGAACTAGGCGAGACGTTGAGCAATTTATGATGTCCATGTATACATCTTGAGGACTTTGGCATCCAAATCAATTTGCATCGCCTACTTACAATGTAAACCTACAAACTGAAGATAGTCAAACAGACAAGTAAGATTACAGAGCAATAATAGCAAAGGAACAACAAGCAACTAGAACAAAGAGTATGAGTTGACAAATTCTTCTTGTGTTGGGTGTCAAAGGAAATTCATGGATATGGCCTTGATAAGGAGAGAAGTATATGACGTCGCATTACATGTATAAAGGCTTCTGATCACCCTTCTAAATTGGGAAATGTATTTTCAAGGTATATTTGTTGTAGACAATGATAGAAGAAATAGATTCTATTTTCCTGTGGAGAGATTGAGGAGTTTGTGAGGGTAGATTTTAGCTATCTTTTAAAAACTTTCATTTGTTGTACTTGTCTTCTAAATTTTTTGGAATTGCATTCAAAGATATCGTTCGAATTATTTCATTTTCAATTAAGACTAAGTGAAGTTTTTCGGAAAAATTTGGTGGAATATCCATTTAGAAAAGCCAATTAAGTAAATGTCCATATTTAAAGGGATATTAAGAAAGTGTCCATAATTTTATTGTAATTCCAAGTTTACCCCTATTATTAAAATATCCAACTCCTTCCCTCACGCGTTCTGTCCATTCTTTCTTTGTCTTTCTCCTTCCCAACGTACAGCCCAGGCGATGCTCCATTGATAATCCCGGTCGACTCGTCGTCTCCGGTCGCACTCGTCGTCGCCGGACTCACCATTTGCCGTCCCAGTCGCACTCGTTGCCGCCAGTCGCCGCCGGACTCATCGTTTGTCGTCGCCGCTCCTTCCCGCAACTTGTTCTTCCCACTGCTCATCCCTTCGTCGATGTTGCTTCTACTGGTGTCGTTGTTACTGGTAAGCTTCATTTTCTCATTTCCGTCGTTCTCAATCTATTCCCTTCCCCTTCTTGGTTCACTTCCCCTTTTGATTTGAGGAATTTTGTTGTTAGCCCTAAATTCGATTGGGATTGCTTATGCCCTAAATTCGATTCGATTGGAATTTCGTTTTTAGTGTATTAGCCCTAAATTCGATTGGGATTGCTTATGCCTTAAATTCGATTCGATTGGAATTTCGTTTTTACTGTGTTAGATTTAAATTCGATTGGGATTGTTAGCCCTAAATTCGATTGGGATTTCGATTGGGATTGCTTATGCTCCGAAATAGATGTTTAATGTCTTCTATCATGATTCATGTTAGTGTTCTACTGGCTTGGAGGCAAGAAATTGTACCCAAAATTTGTCATAACACTGCATAATGTATCAATAGAAACATCAGATTTGCATATCTTCTTACATGCTCCTACAAGCTAGAGTTAAACGTCCTCTATCATGATTCAAGATACAAACCAAGTTCCTCAAGCTAAGAATTAGAAGTACCGACGTGTTTGTACATACATGGATTTTGTGAGTACATTGATCTGATGACAATTTGTTGATTTTTTTTAGGGTTTGTGTGTTTCTATCTACTTCAAATGGATAATTCAAGATAGTGTTCTTATTGATGAATCTAATTCGTTCTTACTTTATAAGTTGTTCAATTTCAAGTGTTTATCATTGCTTGTTTGTTTTGGTGACAATTGTTTGTTTAGTGACAATTAGTATTTAGCTTGATTTTATATCATCAATTTAATTGAGACTATCAGGGGTTTGCTTAATTGTTTGGTGAAAAATGGAATTTATGTTGTTATTTTGTTGTTTTTTTTAGATTGGTGACAATTGATAGAGTTATATATTCTGTTTTGGTGACAAATGGAATTTATGTTGTTATTTTTAGATTGGTGACAATTGGTAGGGTTATATATTCTGTTTTGGTGACAAATGGAATTTATGTTGTTATTTTTAGATTGGTGACAATTGGTAGAGTTATATATTCTGTTTTAGTGACAAATGAAATTTGTGTTGTTATTTTGGTTTTTTTTAGATTGGTGACAATTGGTAGAGTTATATATTATGTTTTGGTGACAAATGGAATTTACTTTGTTATTTTGGCTTTTTTTAGATTGGTTACAATTGGTAGAGTTATATATTCTGTTTTAGTGACAAATGGAATTTATGTTGTTATTTTGTTGTTTTTTTTAGATTGGTGACAATTGGTAGAGTTATATATATATATTCGGTTTTGGTGACAAATGGAATTTATGTTGTTATTTTGTTGTTTTTTTAGATTGGTGACAATTGGTAAAGTTATATATTCTGTTTTGATGACAAATAAAATTTATGTTTTTATTTTGTTGTTGTTTTTTAGATTTGTGACAATTGGTAGAGTTGTATATTCTATTTTGATGACAAATGGAATTTATGTTGTTATTTTTTTATTTTTTAGATTGGTGACAACTGACAATTGGTAGAGTTATATATTCTGTTTCGATGACAAATGGAATTTTTGTTGTTCTTTTGTTGTTTTTTTTAAGATTGGTGACAATTGATAGTTATATATTATGTTTTGATGACAAATGAAATTTATATCTCATTTAGCTATAATGTAATTTTCATTATCTTTCTGTTCAATTGTAGTGGAAGTTGTGGTATGTATACCATCAAATATATCGAGGGTCTTGCATTTCATGGTGGTATTGAAGCTATTTCAGACAAGTATATGGATGCGTATAGAGAGAGGGGATGGCTATAAAGGGTCTTGCTATTTTGGATGTTAAGTATGGATGTCTCAACTGTTTCATTTTCTTTTGATATTTTTGCAAGTTGATGTAGTTTGACAATTAAGTATTACAAAGTTAAACTTTACATCAAATTTCATCTACTTAGGGTTATTATTGTAACAAAAATGCGTTAATATTAGATAACAAATGTGATGCCATTATAGTATTGTACATCGAATTATTCGTTTGCTCAAGTTTAGCCCCTCTAGGGTCTATGCTCCCATAGTTATAGGGTTTCAGTTTCGTAACAAAAATGCGTTAATATTAGATGACAAATCTGATAACATTGGTACTGTACACACATTTTAGGGTTTAGGGTTTAGGGCCTAGCCCTAAACCCTAAAGACTAAACCCTAAACCTTAAACTATACTGTACATCAAATTTTCGTCTACTCAGGTTTAGCCCCTCTTGGGTCTATGATCCCCTTGTTCTAGGGTTTCAGTTTTGTAACAAAAATGTGTTAATATTAGATGACAAATATGATAACATTAGCATTGTAAACAAATATGATAATATTAGATGAAAAATATTAGATGACAAATATGACAAATATCATGGTGACAATATATTGTCATCAACCTCGTCATTAATAGTTGTCACCAACAATTGTCATCAGGAAAATCATCTATTAGCAGAAAAAACCCATTTTTCACCGATGAAAAGTGATATTGGCAACTGTCACTGGAAGAAAATCAATTGTCACCCAAATTTTTTTGTCACCAACAATTATCACAAGAAAAAAAAGAAAATCAATTGTCACTAGAAAAAAATTTCCCCTAACTGTCACCGGAAAAAATAAAATGTCACAAAAAATCAATTGTCATCAAAATAATTGTCACAATTAATTGTCACCAGAAAAATATACTCAACTGTCACCAAAAAATTGTCACCAAATGCAGGTGTTGATCGGAATGGTCAATGTTGACTAGTCAATGTTAAAATTAAAAATGGTCAAAGGGGGAAGGGGGAAGGGTTAGGATGGGGAAGGAGGGGTATTTTTGGAAAAAATGGACATTTACTTAATTATGTAAAAAAGTGGACATTTACTTAATTTTAACATGAAAAATGGATATTAACCAAATTTAACCATAACTATTTTCGAAATGATCGTTTTCCTTGTTGAACCCATCACATGCATGAATGAAGGAAATAACTATTTTCGAAATGATCGTCTTTCTTACGGAGCCAAATCCTCTTTCCCTTTATTGTGAGGATTTGGACCCCTTACTTACCATTTCATTTCTTTATACTTGATTTCTTATCATGTGAAGACTTTTTTAGGGTTTCAACATTTTTCCTTGACAAGTCCTTTTCATTATGTTGAATGAAATTGAGTTGCTTGAGGTTTACATTAGTGTAACTAAATGAGAACAACTACTTAATATAAAAGAAAAAGATAGACCTAGAGGAATATGTGATACCCGAGAACACTCAAGCAAGATGTAAATGGTCTTGAATACTTTAGAGGGCATTCGAAAAACTTTATAACCAAGAAGTGAGAGTTGAAGCCCTCTTACAACTAACTTTTTTTATTTACACGGGTGTGCGGAACTACTAGCACTCAATTAAATCTCAACGGCCTTGAAGTTAACGATCATGTAAACCTCTAGCGGTCACATTTAGTAGGATTCAAACTGGAGATCTTTGGGTACTACATATGCCCTAATCTAGGGGTGTGCAAAAAAACCCGAAACCGAAAACACGACACGAAAACACGACAACACGACACGAAAAAACCCGAAACCGAAAAAACACGATACGATAATGACACGAACCGAGAAAACACGGCTCTAAACGGTTCGTGTTCGGGTCGGGCAAATGCCCTTGTCGGGTACCCGACACAAACCGTTTATTTTTTTTTTAAATTTATATTACGCGGATATAGGATTAATATAAAAACAATCCATAGAATATCACTAAAACCCAATAGCTCAGTTGGTATTGGGCCTAAATCAGCTTGTCCGCATGTGTTATCAATCAGCCCCAAGTTCGATACTTACCACTGGCAATTTTTTCCTCATTATTTTTAATGCCCAAAACTAACTAACAGTACACAACCCTAGTTATCCTGAGACTGTTTTTCCTCATTATTTTTAATGCCCAAAACTAACTAACAGTACACAACCCTAGTTATCTTGAAGTCTCAGGCTCTCAGCCGACAGACTCTTCTTCTCTTCTTCGCACCCACAGGCGACAGACTCGAACTCGATTTCTCTTCTTCTTTTCTTCGCACCCACAGGCGACATGCTCGATTTCTCTTCTTCTCTTCTTCGCACCCACTCTCTTCTTCGCACCCACAAGCTAGGCCACACCGGTTCTCTTCGATCTCCACTTCTCCTGCGCGCACACAGCCCACAGACGTCGACAGTGCTGGATGCCTGGATCTCAATCTCTTCTTCTCAACACTTCTCTTCGAATCTGGTTGCATTCGTCCTCTTCTGTCTTCTATAATCGATATACTATAGTTCGAAATTTCGAACATCAATTCTTTTCAGTTCGAATCTATTGCATCCATTCAGAATTTGGACATGAATCTATTGCATCCATTCTCTTCTGTAATCTACGAATTCGAAGCTGTTGCTGCACATGAATTTGAATCTGGTTGCATCGTTCTCTTCTGTCATACATAATATGATGGATTTACTATGTATGGCGGTATGCAAAGGGCAACAGATCGAGTTATAGGACATGGCAACAACAGTCGGCAGCATAGCAACACACAAGGTTTTTTTTTTTTTTTTTTAAAGATGGTTCGTGTCGGATAACCGCCGATCCGACACGGATCCGATTTGCTTAACCGTGTCGGGTACCCGGCTTGAAATGGTTCGTGTACGGTTCGGGCATTTTGGACTAAACGGTTTCGGGTACCCGACACAATTATCCGGTTCGTGTCGGGTATCCGGTTATGCCCACCCCTACCCTAATCAGCTGAACCAACCGATGATGGTTATTGATGCAACTAACTTGCTTCTAGGATTTGATGGTTGAGTGGTAAGATTGTCTTTAGAATAGATTGACATAGTTAACTTGATTCTACGATCTCTCAATTTATTAGATAACTTTCAATCATGCACGATAAAGTTTACATATGCCCAGTGATCTTGAGTATTAATTTGTACGTATTTTATCTCTATATGAAAAGGAATAATTTCTACAATGTGGATTTTAATTTAAATATAGGGTTGTTTCGAAAGTCACCTCTAATTATTGCTATATCAAATCTAAAATAAACCTAGATTTAATCTTGTCATTCCTATACTTACTTGTTTGGAGTATTTTGCAAAATTGCAAGTAAAAAAATCTGATTTGGTAATTTAATGTCTTATGATTTGACCATGTCCGGTGATTTAATGGCCGTTGATTTGACCATGTCGTGGTAATTTAATGCCATAACTAACTTACAAGTGGCGAACAAAGAATCTTAGTTGGCCGCCTGATGGCGTGCTCATTTAATGCACTTTTTAAGCGACGAACATTGATTTTATGCCCGTTGCTTGAATGAGTACCAAAGATGGTCCTCCAGATGGCTTATTTATTACTGTGCAACGAGGAGATCGATATAGAACTAAATTCTCGTCCTCTGAATAAAGGGTAGATCTATAGCATTTATTATTGTTCATTTAGGTGACCGACATTAG
Organism: Persicaria maculosa; assembly: GCA_963922045.1. Lineage (NCBI taxonomy): Eukaryota > Viridiplantae > Streptophyta > Magnoliopsida > Caryophyllales > Polygonaceae > Persicaria > Persicaria maculosa. Next base: position 21,235,468 of record OY998258.1, read on the forward strand.
ATTTAAGTACATTGCGTGAGTTTAACTTTTTTCAACCGTTGAATTTACTACAATGTATGTACGTATCGTCGGAGTTCATGCCTTCTCCACCATTTCAAACCTCCCACACAATCGCCTTCTCTTCCCTATGTGTCCACATACCCATTTCCACCATTTCAAGTAGATTTCAAGTTGATTCCGCTCTTTGTAATTAAGATACGTATGAATTTGTTGGTTTGTATGTGTGTGTTTTTTTAACATGTGTATATATGATGTTAGGGATTGAAAGATGGTGATGAGAATATGGTTTGTGATTGAAATTGAGAATGATGATTTGAATGAGATTGAGAATGAAAATGTAGTTTGTGATTCAAGTTAAATTAATACTCCATCTGTTAATTAAAATTTGTCGTTTACCATTCATGTACGCTTTTTTAGAACAATAAAAACTATATAAAATATTAACTTTTTTTTACAATTTTTTTTTACAGTAGGCAAAAATTAGGCAGATCCTACCTAGGTAAGATACCACCATGATCATCCGACTGGATGATGTTACAAATATCCCTACAAGTAGGGAGGTTCAAAAACGTACAAATATTCCTAGACTTAGTGATGCGGGACCATCCAAGACACCTTCAAATGATGTCCTTCTCAAGAGGAAGAAGAAGGCTCCACCTTGGGAGAAGAAATGACGTTTTAGACTCTCGTTCAGAATTTTGACAGCTTTTCGACGTCTCTGTAAAATGGGTCGTACGGATTCAATATTAATCTGATTGAGGCGTGCCATACCTTGTTGGAACGAGGACGAAGAGATCTACAACTTTGCTGTTGAAGGTTTTTCCAGATTCGACATGGAGCTTGGCCGAAAATCAACATCTTTGCAAATCTGTCACTGTTTTGACGGGAATGGATCCTATTGGGCCGAATTGGGCTATTTTAAATGTTATTTCTAGAGACCTTATTTACTTATGTTTTTAGATGTTTTAATTAGATGTTAGATTTATCTTTTTTATCATTAAACTCGGCTCATCAGCTTATCTAAGGCCTATATATTTCAATTCCTACATTGTAATTCAATGGGAACTTAATGAATAGAATTAGTCTTCTCAAATTGTGTGAAACACATTGAGTGATTGTTGGATGATTAGAGCTGTGCTCATCATTCACGAATTGGTATCTATCTCAGCTTGGTTTGCTTTGTGTTCATCAACTTCGTAAGACTTGGTGATCCTAGTTTCCACGAGCCCCTTCCTTGTGCCTCCAAGTTGTCCGCTTGGTTGTGTAGGGTTGTAGAGGCGGGTTATATAGTCATTGGTATTGGTTCCTACCCTCTTTGGAGGCCTGGGGTCTTTATCTTGTTCTATATAGATCGACTCAGTCCTTATCGGTCGTGTCTTTATCAATTTCGAGTCTTTCTTTTATTTTCCATAATTTGATACGGGGTTAGCCGTGAGATGGCCCGATCTTCGACAATCAAACAAGAAACTCAAGAACGGAAGCAAGAACTATCACGAACTTAAAGAACGCAACAAGAAAGACACAAGACTCGACAAGATTCCAAGATCAGGGGCTGAACTCGAAATCGACTAAAGAAAGAAACGACGCAGCAATGGAAAATAAAAGAAAGACTCGAAATTGATAAAGACACGACCGATAAGGACTGAGTCGATCTATATAGAACAAGATAAAGACCCCAGGCCTCCTAAGAGGGTAGGAACCAATACCAATGACTATATAACCCGCCTCTACAACCCTACACAACCAAGCGGACAACTTGGAGGCACAAGGAGGGGGCTCATGGAAACTAGGATCACCAAGTCTTATGAAGTTGATGAACACAAAGCAAACCAATCTGAGATAGATACCAATTCGTGAATGATGAGCACAACTCTAATCATCCAACAATCACTCAATGTGTTTCACACAATTTGAGAAGACTAATTCTATTCATTAAGTTCCCATTGAATTACAATGTAGGAATTGAAATATATAGGCCTTAGATAAGCTGATGGGCCGAGTTTAATGATAAAAAGATAAATCTAACATCTAATTAAAACACCTAAAAACATAAGTAAATAAGGTCTCTAGAAATAACACTTAAAATAGCCCAATTCGGCCCAATAGGATCCATTCCCGTCAAAACAGTGACAGACTTGCAAAGATGTTGATTTTCGGCCAAGCTCCATGTCGAATCTGGAAAAACCTTCAACAGCAAAGTTGTAGATCTCTTCGTCCTCGTTCCAACAAGGTATGGCACGCCTCAATCCGATTAATATTGAATCCGTACGACCCATTTTACAGAGACGTCGAAAAGCTGTCAAAATTTTGAACGAGAGTCTAAAACGTCATTTCTTCTCCCAAGGTGGAGCCTTCTTCTTCCTCTTGAGAAGGACATCATTTGAAGGTGTCTTGGAAGGTCCCGCATCAATCTCCCTTTCTTGAAAAGGATTCGTCCTCGAATCCAAGGTCGCATATGATTTGGTAAAGGCATCCACACGAACTCCTGGATCGAAAACCTCATGTCCATGGAAACTCATCTCAAGACCGATTGTTGTAGGGATTGACCACTCCTTGATGGTTATTGTCTCAGCTTCATCTACAAAATCAAGAAAAGAAACTTGATTAGTGCACAATTCAGATTTCATAGTAATGTCATGATGTCCTAATTGAATATGTACTTGAGCTTGGTCATTAATCCCTAAGTTTCCATCAAATGCTAGCAAGGTTTCATCCTTTTGCAAGGCTGGATTTTCAATTAATTCAAGGCTAGTAATAGTGGAAAAATTTTCTCCATTAATGATCGTATTAGAAACTTTGCCTTTTTTCTAAGCATGTAGTATGACATACATCTTTTCTTTGATTAACATCACATGACATAGGTTGAACATTTAAATCAATCAAAGAATCATCATGCTCATATTCAATGCAATCATTATCATCACAGACAAGTAAATTAAAACCTTGATCAACATTATTATCAACATGCTCTACATTTTCAGCAATAAAAGAAGCATCTATGCTAGAAGAAACATGATGTTGAATAGCATTATTAAGGGGAATAGGATGAGATTCTTCCCTTTCCATTGGTGGCACTTCATTTCTAGGTGGGACTCCTTGTCCGAACACCGTATTAGAGCCAAAACACTGAAGCTCTATTGCCGTCAAGCTTTTATCTATCTTAGCTAAGATCTCCATGGCGGTACTGAACCAGTCGTTGCCCTGGTTATTAGACATTGCAAATACAGACAAACAAAGAACTATGTAAGGGTTAGAAAAATATAAACAACCTCACAATTGTGTTTCGCTCACACTCCCTCTCTGATTGATATGTCACGCTTGTTAGGGCAATCCACTTTGGGCAAATCAACAATCAAGCAAAGAACTTAACAATCAAAGTATATGAATTCAAGAGAATGAATGAAACAATCAAACAAGAGTACTCGATATAAGCAAAAGAGAACTCGACAAGGCTGTAGGGACTCGATATAGACACAACACAACAGCACTCGACAGAAGGAGAAAGTGCTCGATACAGCTTCAAATAACTCGACAAGAAGCTGTAAACAAAAGAAAATAAAAGAAAACTAAGAAAGTATGGAAATTTACCCCTTTTGATTGAAAACCTTTAAGTTAGGATGTTGTAGTTGCAAGGTAGGGTTTCAATTTTGTAATTTTGTGGAGGTAATGTGTTTGGGATAGGGGCTGTCGACTAAGGGCTGTAGAAAATCACCAATTTTGGTCCTTGGAGCTTTCTTGCACTAGTAGAACAACTCTATCTTTTTTTTTTGACTTACTTTTACCCCTAGTGAATTTTATCCTCCTAGGTCCAAGATAAATCTCTTTTTTTTTGAATGAGTTTCGAAACTGAATATTATCTATACAAACCTAAAAGCAGAAGCAATCTTCTCCTACCTGGCTTCACCATTTTGCTCCATTCCAGATGTCAACAGGAGGAACGCTCTTGCCTTCTCCATCCAGACGTGGCACCTATGTGGCATGGTTTGTTTGACAGTGTGGATTCCCACGTTCTCCACTCCTTCCTTCAAAATCTCAACTGCACGCCCACTCTCAATACCCCAACTGCTTCCAGGTTTGTTTCCCTCTTCATTTTTTTCAGATCTGTATTATTTTGTGCGGAGGAGATACCGAAGGGGGCTACATCTAGTTGAAATTGTCGATCGATTCAGAAGAGGGATCTGCTCGATTGTGTTAAAATCACCTGCGTTAGGGTTTAGGCCGTCAAATCTGGGTGAGTCCGGTGGAGATTGGGGCGATTCGGAGGTGTTTCCGGACTTGGGTGTGGCTCCTTCGTCTTCCTCGCCTGCGTTAGGGTTTAGGCTGTCAAATCTGGGAGTACATCACTACCACATGAAACTTCCTTCTGAACCTACCGGCGTGTGGAAGTACATCAAGGTGAACACTAAGGCTATCACCGTCGACGAGCTAACCGCCGCCGAGTTCCTCCGCATGAAAGAGGAGCTCGTCGATGGCCCGTAAGTGCTGCTGAATCACGTTTATCACTTTAATTTCGCCTTTCAGTTGAAGTTTCATGACCTAATGTTTGGTTCTTGGTTTTGATTTGGGGGTGCAGGTCGAATGGGAACTTCGTGTTGGAATTGGATTTTGAGCCGTTCAAATCTTCGTTCCCAAAGCCGACTCTGTCGAAATCGATCGGCAATGGAGTGGAGTTTCTGAATCGACACTTGTCGGCCAAGATGTTCCATGACAAGGAGAGTATGCAACCTTTTCTTGAGTTCCTCAAGGATCACCATTACAAGGGAAAGGTATAACTTCTACTCTTGTCAGGTTTTCATCAATTTTAGGGTTTTCATCAATTGTACTGTAATACAGGAAATTGGTCAATTGAGGAAAGTGGTCAAAAAAGTTATACCTTTCATCAATTGTACTGTAATACAGGAAATTGATTTTGACGGTTTTCCCTCATGTCTGATAGATAACGCAGGTCAAAAAAATTAATACATGAAGGATCAAAATAAAGGGTGTCTCACTGAATTTTTATTTAGTTTTGAATTAATGGCGCCATCATCTTATATTATATAGATTGTGAGCCATGAAATAAATTATCATGATTCTTTTTAGCTGATCATTTTGTTCATATCCTGAGTTCTTTGTAATGAATGTCTATTTTGGATCAAATAACTTGCAGGCTGAGTCAGAAAAGTCTTGCCATCAGAGTGGTCTCAATATTCTTAAAAACCGATCCTTGAAGAGGTTTATATCAAACTCTCTCTTTGCTTCTCATGCCAAAGGAAGAATCCGAAGAAGACCAGATAGTAAACACTAATGTTTTTGACTCTTTTTTTAAACTTGCTCACCTTTGCCAAGAAACTTATCATGATATTTCTATTCGCTATACTAGATGTAGTACATCTAGACATTTATGCTCTCAATTACTTTGAATTCGATAAGGTATGTTGTTGTTAGCTCAAAGAAAGACGAATTATTTGAGTTTGTTTTTTTGTGTTATTTTCCACTTGGTTCAGCATCCTCTTTCTTATTCAACTCACATTGATATGTAAGTAGGTATCTAAATTTGTTACATGGATTGAGTGATTTAGGTCTTACAAGCTTATATTACACTATGGTACCTAAATTGTGAATATTAGTCCATAGGTGCTTTTCATCTGTCATAAACTCGCGTGGAGAACATCAAGAAATGCATTTAGGCTATGAATGAAGGTAAACTCAAAAAGAATGATGCAAGAAGCTAACTGATCTCTCAATACAGAAAAATGTCAATAGGAAGAAATTAGTGCTTGAATTGAAACTGATTTGAAGCTTTCTATGAACAGAAAACCATAAACAGTTCATTAACGGCATCTGGTTTGAAGCTCGGAGATGATGAACCTGAACATTTGCAGCCCAGATCCGAGAAAGGAGCCCGAGCAGGAGGTAGATGCAGCCAGTGCGAGAACTAGATCTGAATCGGGGTACTTGAGAAACAAAACGCAGCCCACATTGGGTGGTACCTCGGCCTATCATGGTGGATCGCACTCTGAAATGGTGACAGGTAACTTGAAATCAACCACCCATAAAAAAAAAGCCCGCTACTTCTCTTTCTTCTTTATCAGTGCTATCTAAATGAAAATTTCACATCTCTTTCTTTTTCCACACTAGGGCTGAGGAAATTTGTAATTGGAGGCCTCCAATTACCAATTGTTGGCAGGATATTCGCAAATCGATGTGCTTGGTTATTCATTTTTTATAGGTTAGTTCCTTGGTACAACCTGTAATTGGCAATTTTAGCTATTGGTGATATAAGCTTTTTGGATACAACTAACACATATCTCTCATCTTTTTTGTACTTGGTGTGGAGCCCAGTCTTTCTACTAGATTGGCTAACTTTGGCTATCTCGGCATAAAGTGAGTTGTTCATTTATGGTTTGTAGCTAACCGTCTTTTCTTTGATATTCAAGTGATGGATTAGTGGAGCATGCAGTTGGTAGACTTTTTGTGGCTGAAATCTTTAATTTGCACGTCGAAGGATTTTTTAGAGATAGCAAGGTCGGTATTTTATTTATGTGGCTGAATCTACTATGCTAGACAAAAGGATATCTATATAAATGTCCTGTTTCAGGGCAAATTATAAATTGAAACTCATAATAGTGGATGATAATGGGGATGTAGGGGCAAAGCCATATTACAGTCAATTACGCTAATCTACTCACGCAACTTTGCCTAATTATACTTTAGTATGGTCATAAAAGTATCACCATGTGCAATTGCTAACTCATCTGAAGTGGGTAATAACATCACTGATATTTTGTTGTGATCATATATACAAGTGATATTATTATTTTTAATTAGATGTTCTTTACCGCCGCTTAAAGTAGGTAATGCTTAACTTCCAAAGGGCACTTTGCTTCTATATTGAACATGCTTTTGTACTTTTTACTCGCTTTTATTTACCTTGTGATTATTGAGTCTGGATTACCTGTTTTGTCTTTCTAGCTTGAAGATGGGATATCATATGCATTCAAAAATTAGTTCCAGCTGAGCTAAAGCCGTTGAAAAGTACTGCTATGCTGATGTTCCATCATTTTTGGATTATGTACATAATCGCCAAGTATGTGCTTCTGTTAACGTGTTCTTTCAACCGCCTTTTAACAAAACATTCTTTGTTTGCTTATTATTCTGTCAATGTTGATATATTCCTATTGATAAGAGTAATAATGATTATATTCCTGAATTTATACTTCATTCAACATATTACTGGAATCTTAACTTGTATTTTAATTGGTTTCCCTTTTTTTCCTATTACACCGTGGTACCTAAATTGTGAATGAAGTATAAAATACATTGCAGTAACTCTATGCAATGTATTTCAGTCCATAGGTGCTTTTCGAGTGTTCTTTAATTTTACATGTCAAAGCTACATACTTATGATGATGTGGTGGAAATAGTAGCTCGCCAACTTGGGTTAGACGCCCTATCCAAAATCAGTAGTCTTTAATGTTATAGGTCAAAGCTACATACCTGTGATGACCTGGCTTCGTCTTACCTTTCGGACGGAGATGTTACAGAATCTGTTTTCAAGGTGACAATTAGCAGTCTCTACTGGCGGAGGTGCTGTTACGGCCCATTAACTGGTATGGAATCTGAATATCTGTAATCAGATTTTGTTTTTTGCAACCTTTACTTTACTTTCATTTCATTGATTATTTCTATAAAAATACATTGCATAGAGTTACTGCCATGATTGTAAAATATGTCATGCTATGGCCAAATTGCATCTATGTATATGGATTCTCTTTGTACTGTTGACATTATTTTCATACTCAGAGATTAAGCTTTTCCTATTAGTTGATTTGGGGCTCATGATAAACCTAAGCAGATGACAAATTTTTAATTTTTAATTATAACTTATTGAAAGAGATTCCTGTGTTGGCCTGGTGACTTTTGATAGGCTGATAATAGAAGCTTATCATACTATGATTGCTTATGGATGTAGTGTATGTGCCATGTTATTGTCGGTGATGATCATTTCCATCTTCTAATATAGGATTCTTTCAAATCAACCGTGATACGGGGTTAGCCGTAGGATGGCCCGATCTTCGACAATCAAACTAGAAATAACAAGAACGGAAGCAAAAAAACGACCAAGAACACCAAGACTCAATGAAACAAGATCCAAGACTCGAAATTGAAAGCAAGACACGACCGATAAGGACTGATTCGAACTAGGTAGAACGAGATGAAGACCCCAGGCCTCCTTAGAGGGTAGGAACCAAACACCAACGACTACAAAGCTCGCCTCTACAACCTTACACAACCAAGCGGACAACTTGGAGGCACAAGGAGGGGACTTGTGATTACCTGGATCACCAAGCTCTCGCGAGGTTGACGAACTCAAAGCAAACCAAGTTATGAACAACACAACGAAACCTATCCCACGCAGGGGAACTCGGTTCCTCCCTAGGAGAACTCTCCAAATCTGACTTTTTGTCAAAAATTCAATTCTAATATCTGATTTTATTGAATGAATAAAAGCGTCTTAAATAGAAAACATAATCCTAGATAAAATCAAACTACTTGGTGGCCAAGGAAATATCTTAAAGATAGATTTTCCCTTTTCCACTTTATTTATCCTAGAAAATAAATATAAAAACTAATTAGATATAATATCAATTAATTAAAAAGTCAACTAATAGATATTATTCTAATTTACATTATTCCTAAATAAATATAAGGATAAAATAATAAATTAAATATGTAAAGATAAGTATTTTCGTCCAAACAGTGAATAGCTGCAAAGATGTTGATTTTCGGCCATGTTCTCGGTAGATTCTGGAAAAACCTTCAACAGCAAAGTTGTAGATCTCTTCTTCCTCGTTCCGGAAAAGTATGGCACGATCCAATCCGATCAATATTGACTCCGAACGACCCATTTTTTTGAGACGTCGCAAAGCTGTCAAATCTGCTGAACGAATCCAAACTTGTTGATAAGCACCACTTGTTTTCCCTTTATCATTCTCCCCTTCTTGAAAAGGATTCGTCCTCGAATCCGGGATGTTATTTGACCAAGGAGATGTAATTTGTGGTGGTGCAGGCTGACGGATGGTGGTGGCCGATGCTACTTGACGACACTATGGGACTCTGTCTTTGAAGAAAAAAAAAATTGTGTTTTTTTTGGATGATGAATGAAAAGACTCAACTTTGATGTCGATAACCAAAGCTCTGATACCAATTTGATACGGGGTTAGCCGTAGGATGGCCCGATCTTCGACAATCAAACTAGAAATAACAAGAACGGAAGCAAAAAAACGACCAAGAACACCAAGACTCAATGAAACAAGATCCAAGACTCGAAATTGAAAGCAAGACACGACCGATAAGGACTGATTCGAACTAGGTAGAACGAGATGAAGACCCCAGGCCTCCTTAGAGGGTAGGAACCAAACACCAACGACTACAAAGCCCGCCTCTACAACCTTACACAACCAAGCGGACAACTTGGAGGCACAAGGAGGGGACTTGTGATTACCTGGATCACCAAGCTCTCGCGAGGTTGACGAACTCAAAGCAAACCAAGTTATGAACAACACAACGAAACCTATCCCACAACACCACTTGTTTTCCCTTCATCAAACCGTCTACAATACACTCTAAGGAACGAAAGGTGCATTATACGGGCTAGCTGGTGAGGAAAGTGGAGACTCTGCAGACAAATACAACGATCCTCAAGGCTCAGATCACATTGCTTCAGCTACGTTCAGAAGGAATTCAACTATTTGTTCTTTTGCTCAAAGGGAAATCCTCACAAATTTGATGCTATAAATAAAGGTAAACTCAAAAGGGTTTACTGGTTAGTGTTTGCGGTGCTCTCTTTCTTTGTGAAAAACGTATGTGTGCCTTCTGAATAAAGCATTATCACCCTTATTCATTCTCTTCGTTAACATGTTATTAATTGTTCTTTTTGACCTGTATAAGGGAGAAGATGGATGTAATATATCTTGATGATGATACTATTGATGCGGAGATTCTAAACTCCATGGCTATTACCAATGAACACTTCTCAACTGCTCTAGGACAAAGCAATCCTTCTGCACTTTGTGAAACGGTGAGTTGATTAGTTTGATTTCGTTGGCAGTTCCTTTATGTTTCATGCATTTTCATCTTTTTGAATTTGAGGTTTTGTTTTCAGGTTGTGGAAGTGCCCAACGTTTCATTGAGAGGTAACTATACTAGCATATCCTTTTAGGATTACGTACGCTTTTCATTCTTTAAATTCACGAACATCCAATTTGATTTTTCTCTTTGTGCTGCTTTATATAGACTTAAATATCTTCTTTTTAAAGTAGTAAATTCTGAGAGAGTAAGGAAATTGGGAAATCATTAGCTTAATTATTCTAATCCACTTTAGAAGCTCCAGGATCCTGGACCTAAAAAGCAAAAATAGGCCATTTAGTTTGCATATTCTGGTTCTTCCATTGTCTGATTACATAATCCATTAATTTTTTTTGTTGATACCGATTTTGTTGAACTGTTAATTGCCAGAGAGGAGGCAGTGTAGGTGATGTTGATAGGGTTTTGAGCCAACTTTTGACTGAGATGGATGGCATGCCTGCCAACAAAACCGTTTTTATCATTGGTGCCACGAATGGGCCTGATATTATTGATTGTGCCCTCCTACGTCCTGGGCGTCTGCATCAGCTTATTTACACCCCTCTTCTTGATGAGGAGTCCCGTTTCCAAATTTTCAAGTCTAACTTGAGGAAGTCTCTCCTGCTGCCAACGATGTGGACCTCAGAGCTCTTGCCAAGTACACTCAGGGCTTCAGCGGTGCTGACATTACAGAAATCTGTCGCGTGCATGCAAATATCCAATTCGAGAGAACATTGAGAAGGTAAGCATTGGCTATATTTTGGAGTCTAGTGACATACACTCATTGTCCTTTTCGTTATGTTAAAGCCTCCTGCTTGGAAGCCATATATTCATTTGTTGGAACTCATATAAGTCTTTAAAAAAATTGCAGGATCTTGAGAGGGAGAGGAGAAAAAAGGAGAACCCAGAGCCAATGGAGGAGGATTTGGAGGATGAAGTGGCTCAGATTACGGCTGCCCATTTTGCGGAGTCAATGAAGTATGCCCGATTGAGTGTGAGTGATGCAGACATCCGCAATTACCAGGCTTTCGCCCAGACTCTGCAACAGTCTAGAGGATTCGACAGTGAGTTCCGGTTTGTGGATGCCAGCGTGACTGGCGGAGCAGCTGCCTCTCAGCCGTTCACTTCCTCTGCTGGTGGAGCTGCTGATGAAGATGAATTGTACAATTAATAGTCTTATTGTTTTAGACATTTAGTTATTTTATCTGCCCACATTATTATCTATTTCTCATCTTATCAAACAGGATTTTTTTTCAATACGGAGTATGTTTTTTAACAAATGAAGTTATTTCTGTTTTTGTTTATCATTCACAGATTTGTGATGCTGCAGCTCTTGAAGTTGCACTCTTTGTGATAATCAAACTTTGCTTTATACCATTTTAACCATTACAAAATAGAAAGTTATCGGTTCAGTCTTTGGTTTGTGAATGACCATGTATCCATTCCTTAATCGTGACGAAACAAACCAAACTTTAACCCGAACTTTTCACAGGCTGCTCATGCCTTGTGCAGGAGAAGAGGTAAAATTATACAAAGATGAGTGATTGAGCTTTTACAGATCACAAGAATTTGACTCAAATTTGATAGATTTTTACCAATTTGAGTTAATCATTACACGATTGGGAAATCGTATATTGGAAGCAAAAATTATGTCTGGGACGCATGCTGGTCATTAGGTCCCTATACCTCGCTTGGTGTTATCACCTTCGGACACATTGCTGCCATTCAAGTTTCAACGCTGACAGGTCCCATTGACGGTTTCATTTGCTATGACCATTAACAAGAGTCAGGGACAATCTCTTTCACAAGTCGGTCTCTTCCTACCGAAGCCAGTGTTCACCCATGGACAATTATATGTAGCTGTGTCTAGAGTTACTAGCAGAGCTGGATTGAAAGTCTTAGTTTATGACAATGAAGGTAATGCTTCATCTGCTACCACTAATGTAGTGTATAAAGAAGTTTTTCATAATGTATGAGGAGTAGTATACAACCTTTTCATCTCATGCTATGGCAACGGTAATTTTCTATGCGATGGTTATCGATTTGGCTAATTTATCGTTATTTTCTCCTCATTCTTATTTATATGACATTTCTTATTTATTTTCAGTCCGGATAAATACACTACAAATCTGCACGTTGGAATTGACGTGCACAGAAAATAAGAATGAGGAGAAACTAAGGCTTAAAAAGGCCTTGCACGTTGAAATTAACGTGCATTTCAAACAGGTGATTTGTGGTGTATCTAAAAAGACCCTTTATTTTATATTTATAATGCTTTAGGAAATGTTCTCGTTGTTGGGTTGAATTGTCGGTTGTGGTACTTTGTTTGAATATTCGACCTTTCATAAATATTATATCGTTTCAATGTAAATGGTCTAGGAAAAAAGGAATAGAGATCGGACATAAAATATTGTATATATTTGTATAATATTACACTATAGTATATAATGAAAATATTCCGTACCCATGCCTAAGGCACGGGCCTTACACTAGTTTTTTTTATAACTAATGCAAGAAAGACTCTAAGATGTATGAAGGACTCGAAAATTCAGAATATAATGGTGAAAGGATAAAAATTCAGCCCTAATGATAAATATATAGACACACTAGAGATAAATTTGGTAAGTATATCTATCTAAGCCTTTATGAGATATATGATAGATAAAAGGAATTTATTCTACCACAAATCAGATTTTTAATAAGGCAATTAAATAGATAAAGCAAAATATCTCCAAGATAAAATAAATAAACCAAAGATAGAAAAGATAGAACAAACTAGGGTTTGTCTTTGTGTGGTGGTAGAATCGGCCAAGAGAGATCTATGGGGATAGAACTAGGCTGCCGTCGGCTACTTGAGATACACAACAAGGGTTGTGCAACTCGTGGTCGACTCCACTAGTCTCGGCTAGGCTTTGTGTTTAGGCTAAGCAACCACAAACAATCACAAACTCAAGATTAGTGCAATAATCAATAAAGAATGCAAGAAGTAATTAACCAAACAAAAGACTGACTCTATTTTTGTGTTTTTGTGTTTAGGAAAAGAAAAAGACTCAATCTTGATGTCGGAAACCAAAGCTCTAATACCAATTTGATACGGGGTTAGCCGTGAGATGACCCGATCTTCGACAATCAAACAAGAAACTCAAGAACGGAAGCAAGAACTATCAAGAACTTAAAGAACGCAACAAGAAAGACACAAGAATCGACAAGATTCCAAGATCAGGGGCTGAACTCGAAATCGACTAAAGAAAGAAACGACGCAGCAATGGAAAATAAAAGAAAGACTCGAAATTGATAAAGACACGACCGATAAGGACTGAATCGATCTATATAGAACAAGATAAAGACCCCAGGCCTCCTAAGAGGGTAGGAACCAATACCAATGACTATATAACCCGCCTCTACAACCCTACACAACCAAGCGGACAACTTGGAGGCACAAGGAGGGGGCTCGTGGAAACTAGGATCACCAAGTCTTACGAAGTTGATGAACACAAAGCAAACCAAGCTGAGATAGATACCAATTCATGAATGATGAGCACAGCTCTAATCATCCAACAATCACTCAATGTGTTTCACACAAGTTGAGAAAACTAATTCTATTCATTAAGTTCCCATTGAATTACAATGTAGGAATTGAAATATATAGGCCTTAGATAAGCTGATGGGCCGAGTTTAATGATAAAAAGATAAATCTAACATCTAATTAAAACACCTAAAAACATAAGTAAATAAGTTCTCTAGAAATAATACTTTAAATAGCCCAATAGGATCCATTCCCGTCAAAACAGTGACAGACTTGCAAAGATGTTGATTTTCGGCCAAGCTCCATGTTGAATCTGGAAAAACCTTCAACATCAAAGTTGTAGATCTCTTCGTCCTCGTTCCAACAAGGTATGGCACGCCTCAATCCGATTAATATTGAATCCGTACGACCCATTTTACAGAGACGTCGAAAAGCTGTCAAAATTTTGAACGAGAGTCTAAAACGTCATTTCTTCTCCCAAGGTGGAGCCTTCTTCTTCCTCTTGAGAAGGACATCATTTGAAGGTGTCTTGGATGGTCCCGCATCACTTAGCTATATAATCAGCGACCTTGTTTGCTTCCCTGTAGCAGTGTCTGAATTCTATGCTCTCAAAGTTACAGCTAAGTTTCTTGATGAACTCCACTTCTCTTAGAATTTCCCATCTCACGTAGTTGCTGTTATTGATTGCCTTGGTAACCTCCAGGCAGTCCCCTTCCATTATGACTCTTCTTAAACCTTTAGTTATTGCTAAGTTTACACCTGCACATAAAGCAGCTGCTTCTGTTTGGATAGCAGAAGTCGTATCCACTTCAGATTGAAAGATTTCAATCACAGAACCCTTATGGTCCCTAATAATCCCACCCACCCGGCAAGAGCCAGTGGGTATAAAAGAACCATCTACGTTTATTTTGTAGATAGTCCTAGGTGGTCTTATCCATTTAATATGGTTTCTTCTTCTTTTTTTACTAAGTGGTGGAGTTTCATTATTAGTTTTGATGGCATCATGCCAATCTCTGAGATCTATGATTACTCTTATAGCTATCTGATGAGGCGTGTCATGCATTTTTTTCCTGAAAATCAATTCATTTCTAGATTCCCATATTCTTTGTCATATAAAACAGAGCTCTTCTATCAACTTTTTGTCTGTATTTGTTGTAATGATACTATCTATATCAGTGCAGTGGTTGGGAATAAGTGTTGTAGTTTTGCTTACAGTTTGCTCATAGGCCGCAACCGTAGCTCTGGTGAAAGGGAAATTAAAAAAAAGGTGATTGTTATCTTCATTATTGTGGTTACAAAAGGAGCATTGAGAAGGCACTCTATTTATATACCTGTTTAGTCTATCTGTCGTAGCCAGACTGTCAGTAGATATTTTCCAAAGCAGGTTTTTAATTCTAGGAGGGAGGTTCAACTTCTAGATCCATTTATAATCTTTGGTGGATGTGTTGTTAGCGTTGATTATATGTCTAGTTGATCTAGTAGAGAATTGACCATTTGGGTTAAATTTCCAAATTATTGTATCTGAAATGTCCCAGTCTGGGATATGTATTTTTATGATGTGTTGAACAATATGATTTGGAAAGATTTTGCTGAGAAGGGGGACATTCCATTCTTTAGTTGAGGTAAAGAGTTGGTAAACTTTAAGTTCGGGGTCAAAGTTCTGTCGATAGCTAATCAGATTATGGTCTTGGACCCAAGGGTCTGTCCAAACATTTATGGTTTTGCCATTTCCAATAATCCATAGTAATCCTTGGAGGAATTTTTGTTTTAGTTGAAGGAGCCTACCAAATTGCCATGAAGTGTTCTGAGATGTCCTTTCTATGAGGCTCTATTGTTGTAGATATTTTTCTTTGATTACTTTAACCCAAATGTTGTTAGGCTCAGCATAGATTTTCCAAAAGAGTTTCATTTGTAAACTGATTTTCATGTCTTCTGCAAGTTTCAAGCCCACCCCACCTTGTTCTTTGGGCTTACGGATTTTATCCCAGCTAATTAATGGGGTGTATCTCTCTGATTGTAGTTTATTCCAAAAAACGTTTTTTTGGATCTGATCAATTTGGTTAAGAACACCTTTAGGTAGCAGGAAGTTTTGCATTAGGTAATTAGTTTTAGAGCTTAAGTTTGCTTGAATGAGGGTTGCTCGCCCTGCTTGTGATAGAGAGGAAGCCCTCCATTTGGATAATTGTTTTTTCAGATTTTGAATGGCCTCATCAAAGACAACATTTTTCACTCTTCCGCTTACTAGTGGGATGCGAAGATATTTTTCAAGGGTCTTAGAGATCGGAATGTTCATGTCATTGGCTAGGGAGGTGGCGAGGTTTTGGCTTACATTTTTTGAGACTTGCAGGGAGCTCTTGTTATAGTTGATGGATAGTCCTGAGAGGTTTGAGAAGTTGTTAAGGATATTCATAATCGTGTGTAGACTCTTATGGGATGCTTTAGAGAAGATGATTGTGTCGTCTGCAAAGGTGAGAAAGGGGATTGGGGTACCATTTTTGGTTAGTTTGATCCCAATGAGTGCATCTTCATAGGCTGCTTCCTCCATTAGTTCTTGTGCTAGGTTTTCCATGACCAAGATGAAGATATAGGGGGCAAGTGGATCACCTTGTCTAATTCCCCTTTGAGGTTTGACTTGTTTGCCCGGTATGTTGTTGACCAGAAAGAATGTTGTTGTAGTGATGCAGTTCATGACCCAATTGATCCATTGTGGGTGAAAACCAAATTTGTTTAGGGTTGCTCTAATGTAGTCCCAGTTGATTCGGTCATAAGCCTTTTCCATATCGAGTTTAAGGGCCATCCATCCCTTTTTTCCTTTTTGTGTGTGGAAGTTATGAAAGATTTCATGGGCGAGATAAGAGTATTATCTTGAATAGATCTTCCTTCTATAAAGGCTTCTTGAAAAGGGTTGATGAGTTTAGGCAGGATTGTTTTCAAGCGGTTTGCTATAATTTTAGTTATGATTTTATAGATTGTATTACAAAGGCTAATGGGTCTGTAGTGGTTTATGTTTAATGGGTTTTCTACCTTTGGGATAAGGGCTATGAAGGTTTGGTTAATTTCAGAAAGCATACTTCCACCATGAAAAAAGGCTTTAACAGATTTACAGAGAGAAGGTCCTACGATTTTCCAATATTTTAAATAAAATTCTGGGGGGTAGTCATCCGGGCCAGGGGTCTTATCTTCCGCCATGCTACGTAAGGTTTCTTTTATTTCTGTATTAGAAGGAAGGGTTATGAGTCTCTTATTCTCATCATTAGTAATCTGAGGTTGAATGTGTTTGATTTGTTCACCTGATATTGGTGGTCTAGCTTGAGCTAAAAATCTGTCAGCCATTTCTCTTGTGATTTGATCCGTGATTTCAGATGCTTCAGTAAGGTTTGAGCCGTTTTTGGTGACAAAAGATTTAGTAGAGTTTCTGAAGTTCCTAATGTTAACAATAGTTTGGTAGTATCTAGTATTTTTGTCTCCTGGTCACCAAAAAAAAAAATATTTTTGTCTCCTGGATGAAGATGTTTCATTTTGGCTCTTTGTTTCCAAAATTTCAAATTGTATTCTAGTAGAGCTTTCCTTTTTCTTTCTAGTCTAGCAAGTTTATTAATATCGCTGGCTGTCAAGGAGCCCCAAGGGAGGTCAGTTTGGAATTTCTGGATAGCTTTGTCAACTACCTCAAGTTGTCTAAGAGTATTATTGTTGTGATTTTTACACCAGGATTTTATGTTCTTCTTGAAAAGTTTCTGTTTTTGCATGAAAACATGGGCAAAGGATCCTACAAACTTATTGTTCCAAACCTGGTTAACTAGAGCTTCAACATGAGGATTTGTAGACCAAGCCATTTCAAAGCGGAAGGGAGCACCTTTCATATAGTCCGAGGTTCCAATTTTTAAAGTGATTGGGCAGTGATCTGAGGAGGAGAAAGGATGGTGGTGGACTTTTAGATTTTTGAAATGAGCCATGATATCTTGATGAGCTAAACTTCTGTCAAGCCGTTCATAAGTATTAGAGATATCATTTCTACTTTTCCTCCAAGTAAACAAAGAACCTGTAAAAGGGATAGTATGGAGGTTTAGTTCTTCCTTAATCTCTTTGATCCTACGAAATCTAGTAAGAGATGGGGTACAACCTCCAATTTTTTCCGTATCATTTTCAATGTCATTAAGATCACCTATGATCAACACAGGAAGCATGTGTTTGTGGACAGAAGTGATGATGTCATGCCAGAAATCCGATTTTTCATGTTCTACTGAAGGTGCATAAACAAAAAGGATAGCAAGTGCAATTTGATCAAGTGTGATTTTTGCCATAAGAAATCTTTGCTTCTGTTCAAGAATTATCAAATTGTCTAGCGTTCTGTTGTTTCTAGTTAGGATCCAAAGACCCCCCTTGGTACCAATCGAAGGGATACAGATGGACTTATGAAACCCTGAGCTTGTAATCTGATATTGGGTTGGAGAACTTTTTTTTACATTTGTTTTTATAAATTCGTACTTAATAGTAATAATCATGATATTAAAAAAGTTAATATTTTATATAGTTTTTAACACCTTAAAATGCATGCGTGAATAGTAAAACGTCATGTTTTAATTAACGGAGGGAGTAGTTGTGATTGGGAACTTGTTCTGTGTGAGATTGTGATTGAGAATGTGTATGTAGTTTGTGATTGAAATTGAGAATGGTGATTTGAATGATATTGAGATTGAGAATGTAAAATTAATCAGGTAGGATCCCCTGCAACCCTTTCGGTACTCCTCTATGTGCAACACAAAATTATATGGGTATAAATAAACATTGAAAAAAAATTTAAAAAAATATATTTTTAGATTCTATACCCTTATATTAATATGTTTATAAAATTTTATTATGAAAAATTATGTTTTAAAAAATAATAAAAATTATTTTCTAAAAGATTCGATATTTTAATTGTCTATATTTTTCAAAAATGAGTTTTTGTAATAAAATTTTATAAACATATCAATATAAAAGTATAGAATCTATGAATATTTTTTTAATTTTTTTTTAATATTTATTTATACCCGAAATAATTTTGTGTTGCACCGTAGGGAGCACCGAGTGGAGTAGAAGATCCGGACTGAAAATTAATAGTTGTGATTATACCTATCAAACGGTCATTCGCGTCGGATTCGGGTTCCGGGTAAAACAGGTCTCGGGTAAATCCGGGTTCACTCGAACCTGGGTTTGACCGGGTTTTTGGTCATTTCGGGTTCGTCAATTTTAACTTTTTGCAATCGAATTTTGCGATAAGCGCGATAAAATAATAAAAAAATTATAAAATAATATATTAGCAAAGAGTACAATAAATCACTTTAACTAGTATAAGAATGTTGTATTTTCAAATGTAACAAATTCATCACTTTGAAAACATGAAATGGATTCATATTAAAACAAAAATAAGACCCAATTCTAACCTTCAACAAAAAAGAAGCTTGTCTTCCCAAATCGCAATAAGTTCATACATTTAATTCGAACTTTCTAGACAACGAGGAGTATCATCCTGTAAACTCAATCCTATGCAGAGTGTTTTTTTTTTGTGAAGAGCTAAATATATAGCTAGTGTAACAGAGTTACATAAGGAAAGAAAATGGGACCAACCAACGAGTTCTCCTTCTTCATCCCCCTCACACCAAGAAGTCTGCACCCCTTGGGACAAAGTCTTCCGATTAGACGCCAAGCTCACATTCCATTCCACATTCTTCGAAGCCTCTCGAGTCTTGTTTATTTCTGTGACACAATCACCCTTTTCCTCCCCTAACTGGTATTGACCCTCGGCATCGGATAGGTTCTCATTTTCCTTAGCAACCACTTTTGCCTTAGGCCGCATCAAGGCATCCACAATCTCAACGTCATGTTGCTTTTCTTGCGAGAGGGGAGGGGAAGAACGAGTAAGAATACCATGTTCAAATACCTCAATAGATCTTTTATGACACAGCCTAATAAACACAAGACACAAGACACCTTAATAGATCTTTACCCACACGGCCTAATAAACATCATGTCCAAATACCACATGGAGGCTTGCAACTCACCCCAATTGTTGCAGAGACAAAAAGCATAAGCAAGGGGAAAATATGGAGGGAAAAACAGATTATAGAATCAAGATCAGAAGGCATCAGTTGGATAGCTATTCAAATTCAGTTCATTAGCTTAGAGCTATCGTAGCTTCTTCATGCTAGTGATTCTTTCGAATGGAAGGCGTTATTGCTATAGCAAAAAGTATGAACACCGAACATTGATCTAGCACTTGCAAAACTCTATAAGAAAGAATTGAAAATGCTTCATGGAGCTCTCTCTCATCTATCTGTTTGATTTTCTTCTTTCATTTTCTCTCCTTTATTCATTTTCTCATAGAAATTGAGTTTTGAAAGTACAAACAAGAAACAATATATACAAAAAAAAAACTAGCTAAACAAAAAGCATGAAATTCTGAGAATGAATAACTTAAAAGAAGCAGAGAGAAGCATCATAGGGAATTCAGCAAAACTGCCAATTACCAAATCAAGCATATAGGGAAATGAACGTTCAGTTACCTTCAGAAAGACAACCCCAGTTGTTGGAATACAAAGACAACAATGAAGTGTACAACGCAGAGGCACTGTTCAATGGAATCACACCGCTCAATTGAACAGGTAGCATAAATATCCAGCATTACAAAATCTGTAATCTTTGCAAAGGAATTGAAACAACAAAAATTTAATTCAATGAAATCCGAATATGATATTGTAGCACACTGGACACATGGCAAGCAGAAGGACGACGGTGTGCGCCGGTCACAACCTCGGTGCTCGGTTAGGGTTGAATGAAAGAGTTCAGAACAGAGGTTAAACGAGAGAGTTAACAGTGAGGGGATTATATCCGACCCGACCGGGTTGACCCGGACCCGATTTACACAGGAAATTACCGGATAGTTTGAGTTCGGGTTTTCCGGGTCGGGTTCTGTTTTGACATTTGAGAACTTGTTTTGTGTGAGATTATGATTGAGAATGTGTATGTAGTTTGTTGAGGATGGAATCGGAGATTTAGATTGATAATGGCAGAACAATGGTTGATAAAGTTGGATGCAACTCTCTCGTAATCACAATGACTACTTTCACTGAATTTATAAATTTGTGAACACTATTAGAGACAATGCGAATAGGATGGCCCATTTCCTTTGTCCATGTAGAACTTGCCACAACAATGAATGAGTTACTATAGATGAGATGTATATCAATTTGGCTCACGTTAGGATCTGACTTTTAGCGGAAGCTCAGACTAAGTTGCATCCCATTGGTAAAGAGACAATTCTGGGTGTTTGTATAAAGGTAATGCAGTTGAAATCAAACAATTGGTGGACAAATAAGAGCATTAATGACTTGTGCAACTATAAAGGAATGGCTCTTATTACATGGACAAGGCTTAAATTACTTATAAATCACACCGAACATCCTTACGGGATCGATCTTAAGAGGTGTCAACTCATGTCACATAGCCCTATTAAGTTTGTTGTCCTCACTTGAAGTCTGAAAGATAAGAACTCTTGTGACATGGGTAGGTGTCAACCCATGTCCTCACTTGGGGTCAATCTTAATGTTTAAATCGATAAATAAACATTACATTAAGTTATGTTTGCATTTACCGGAACGGGAGCAACAATGGAGAATTTATTATCCAATTCAAAGTGGGTTTGTCTATCGGGTTAAGAAAAGTGTATAAATAGAATTTACACAAAAAAAATCAGAGAGGTACACCAGATGTCTTGCACCTATCCAACCAATTCAATCCAAAATATTTGATTGATATAAATAAGACCACCCCACCCTTTTTTCTTCCTCCCTTTTCCGGCTTACTTTGTTACTCATATCAATGGTTGATGTAGCATTGTTGGGTCGGACTGTCCACTGGGCCCCACCTCTCCCCATTGTAGATGATGGTGATGACATAATCAAGATAATCGCTATCCTTGTATGCTCGATCGTATTTACTGGAATTGCATTATTTGTGTTAAAGAAGATGCACTTCTCAAAGGGTCTTATTCTGGACTTATGACCCAGTTGTGGTGACTAGTGATTATACTGACAAAAAAAACACTCACCCACCAAAAAACCCTTCTAGATTTTTGATTGGTGGTGGTGTATTTGTAAGTTTGTTCGCATCTCGTACTCTCATCATTAAAAAAGCCATATAAAAAAGCAGTAAAATGGTAAAGACTAATACTTTTACTCCATAATGAAAAAACAACAATCCAATTAAACACATATTTGCAAAAATAATAATTAAAAAATACTCTGTAATAAAAATTAATTTTTTAAAAAAAAGCAACCCAATGAAATACCTATTAAGTGCAACTTCCACATGGGTTGTCCTCACTTGGGGCCTGAAAAAGAAGTGGTCTTGTGACATGAGTAGGGCTTGGATCACTTATAACTCACTCCGAACATCCTTATTATATCCAATGTGTGATAAGGGGGTTACACATGGCTGGTGATTATCATGTCTTACAACTTGCCTTCATCAATGTGCATGAAAAAGGAAGTCAACATGTTGACGTTGTTGATTCCGAGATTGAAGTCTCCTGGAAAGTGTCTTAGTGCGTTCACGGAGGCATTGATTGAGGAATTTATACACTTATGGGAGACTGGAGTATGTACTTTTGATCGACACTCGAGGTCCACTTTCATGATGATAGCAGCAATGATGTGGACTATTAGTGACTTTCCTAGATTATGGATGTTGGCAATATCAGCTACCAAGGGGTATAAAGTCTACCCTGTGTGCTTGTATGATACTTCTACAATGCAAGAATGTGGAAGAATGATTTGCGATGGTCACCGTAGATGGCTTGCACCAAACCACCCTTGACGGTTTGCTAGTATATCCAACGGGAAGTGCGAGTATGGGCAAATACCTACTTCTTCATCCGGTGAGGAAATTCTTTCACAAATCAGTAGATACAAAATCTACCTACACACTCTTCCATACACACCATTATATAACTTTCATCCGACTACACTGACTTCCATCGCAATATGATCAACTTCTCTGTCCTCAACTCGCACACTAAGTTCAAGCCCCCTTACAATTTTTTTTTATCTGAAAAGGTAAATATATAGATGTTGGCATAAAGCCTAGGGAGTAACAAAAGACAAGACCAAACTAAGGATCTTGTGTAAAAATGAAGTACTTTCCACCACTAAGTCCTACCACTATATATGTCCACCCACTAGCCCCATTAAATAAATCAGTCAGAGATAAAGGTAATACCGGCCACTTTAATCATGCAAATATTTATAAAAGCTGTGTAAATATTTGCACAATTAAAGCGCAGGCCCTAAACCGGAACAGATCCATTAAATGGGGAGAACCAAGCCCATACATAACTAGGCCCACTCCAAAAAATTATAATGTCTCCAGCCCACTAAACCCATTCGGTCCAACCAAAAAACCCCAACCCGGTTCTCGTAATTAGAACTGAAGTGAAAAACCCCAGCCCCCCTAAATGACAGTTACCAGTTACCACGTTATAGCAGAGAAAAACCAAGAGTATGACAGCAAAAAATTTGATCAGCTTCACACAAAGCTCTTCAGCAATCGATGTTCAGCATCAGCTCTATACCACCCCCAACGTTAACAGCAACATATACAGCTCCCGACGCACCCCTACCACCAGCAAAACAGGGACAAAAAACTAACCCGGATGATAGTCCTCATCCGAGGAGTCCCCGCCCTCGTCGAAGTCAGACTCACATTCAAAGCTACTGAGAAGAGGAAGGAGCTTGATGATCGAGCCAAGAAGTTTGAGGAAGACCTGCAGCAGCTTAAGGAAGAAGCACAAAGGGCCAAAGGAAGAAACACAAAAGACGAAGGAGGAAGCTCAACAATCAAGTGCAAAATCTGACAATGAAGTGTTGAAGGAGTGTGTCGCTGCACTTGAGAAGACAACGATGGAGTTCATCAATACAAGGTCGAGCTCGCAACCTTCGTCGTCTCAGGCCTTGCCTTTGCTGCCCTCACATTCGCTTTTGGTGGTAAACCCCGAGCACGTGACCCAGCCGGCAAGAGTCACGTACTAGGTAAACCGGCTTGCACCGACCGACTTGATTCTTTGGTAGGGAGCAAGGTAACCTAATGACTATACTTGCATATACTAAATATAGGGATGACAATAATTGTAAGGGTAACAAACCCAACTAACACATCAAAATAGCAAATATTATTGTTACTATTATAGGAATTGTCAATTTCAACAACATACCAAACAAGAATGATTTATTACTTTATTACGAGTTTCTAATTCCATTTCCATTCGAGCACTCACGACAAACAGAGCCTTGGTATTATAAAGAAATGTAAAAAAAAAATCATTTTATTCTAAGGAAGACGAACTCTTTTGGGTTTGATGTCATCAATTTATCGTGAATAAATAGGATTTCCCCGTCATGGCTTTTATTCCAAGTCCTGGTTCAATCAACGCAGATTATTTCGGTTTTCGGATACAAGCTGGCTTATCCTGATCATCGAGAAAGAGGTGCTGAATTGTTCTCGGTGCTAGCCTGTGCCAGTTGTTGTCTCAGGACCCTCCGCATAACCTTGTTCGTAGCCGTCCTTGGTAGCGATTGAAGTGGCACAATATTCGCAACCTGTAGAATTAGTCGATGATCAATCCTGCTAGAAGTCTTACGGAGCAAAAAACTCTCAAGACTTTACTATTAGAATACATGAATTGTTAGCCCAAACACAAGACGAGGGAGCATTTGAAACCGTTGCAAGCTCGATTTAGGTAAGAAGGTGTTACCCTGAATAATGGATTAAGCTGCTTCTGCACTGCAGAGTTGAAAGAGGCCTTCAAAGCATTCAAGTCGGGTATCGAATCGGGATCTCTGAAAACAACTGCCATCACTAGATGCTCAGGTCCTCCGTCAGCAGGTGGCACTCCTATTGCTGCTGTTTCAAAGACACTGGCATCTGCTCCATTACAGATGCGCTCAATCTCTACTGAGCTTACCTGAACAAAAAAGGTGTTGAGTTTAAACTACTACATCCGTTCCAAAATATCCCATTTGAGTTTGTTCTCCTATTTTTAATTTGAGAGCTACAACAATGGTTAACAGGGATGCCAATAAGTTGGGTAAGAAATATATGGACCCTCCCGAACATGCACACCATGTACTGACCTAACCAACCTTGTAACACACCCAGATTTGACAATAAGTTGATGTGTGCAAGGTCAAAAGCTACGTGCTTTATAGACTAAACCGAGTATGAAGGGCTCAGTTGGTATGACTAATGACTTGGGGATATATGCTCTGTAGATAATAGCAAAGCCAAAGCCTATTCTATGTTAGAGTGGGTGAGCCTAGAGGCAGTAGAGGGTTGTTTTTGGGCTGTCAAGGACATAATCATTGAATTGGGAAAGCTTGTTATACACAAGATTTACACTTCACAAATGATATACCACAATTGTGTGTCACCGTGTCAGTGATAATAGGTTGGTAAATGGACGGGTCCGGGTCAGATGGACCCTCCCTTGTATCCATCCCCAACTATCACGAATCGTCCACATCATCTATGTTTTACCGGGTTTCTTTAGTTTTCAGTTTTCACACACTTTCACCAGGTGACTTGAGTATACAATAAGACACTGCCAATTGGATTCCATCATTTTGCGTAAAAATGGTAATTTGAAGAGACAAATTAGTATTTTAAAAAAAAATGGAGACATTTCAGCATTAAAAATACCCCCATGGACATTTAAACATTTTTCCTGACCTTAATTCTGGCTTAAGGACCCATTTCATTATCGATAAATATACATGGATAATCTGAATACAGGGTTGGATGAGGTATTTTTTTCTAAACCGGATTTTTGTTAAACTAGATTGTCACACTTGAACCGGACCTAGGGTGAGAAAGTGCTTAAATAGTTAAATGTGGGTCAGATGGTTTTTCATGCCCTAAACATTTTATAAATACCAATTTGTCTTCATGTGGTGTTTTAAAATAGTATTAATTTTTCTTTTTGGCCAATAAGAACATGACACTAGGTAAGACTACAGTAGTAATAATAATAAATGCACCTCTAAAGACACTTGCATTTCGACATCACCACTCAAGATAATGCGGTACTTATTTACCAACATTTCATCAACTTGAGCGCTACAAATTAAATGTGTGTTTCACCAACTGAAATAAGCATAAGCATGATGCAAGCTTGAACTTCCTATGAAATAGCATCAAGAATCCATACCTTAATTCCACCAAGATTCATGGTATCATCTGCTCTCCCTTGAGCACGGTAATATCCATTAGGGGTGCGCTCAAACACATCTCCATGCCTCCGCAAAATCTGCTTGAAATGCAGACTATTAAATAACATTGACATGGAAGTGCTCAAAGAATTAAATATTTAAAAAGGAGAAACGAGTTCTCTCATAACTTTTGCGGATGACGTAATTATCTTCGTAAATACTAACCAATTATCACGTAATAAGATTCTGATTGATATCATTAAAAAATATCTTTGTGTATCTAGAGAGAAGGCAATAATCATAGTCGGCATTGTAAGTGACTGAATGTCGAACATGAACAAAAAAACACTTTTTGCTAAATCCATGAAAAAGGATGGACAAGCATCCATAGGTTTCATCTTAAGAAACCATAATGGATTCGTAGTTAGAATAACCACAGGTACTTCAGCATGAATTCAATCGTTAATGGCATTAAGGAAACGAGTGTGAAAAGCAGACGATACTAAAAAATTGCAAAAAAGGAGATGACTTGTATGTAAACAAATCCTTAAAGAAGAATGGCAACAGCAAGTGAGACTCAATTTATATTTACACAAACTACATTGGACATTACATATTTTACAGTGGATAAGATTCATCACTGTTGTTTGAACTACGAAAAATGGGTCACTTGTCTCATACTGTTAAAGATTTTTGACATGAGGAATTTAGTGTTCCCAACCAAAAATTTGCAGTTAGTCGGTCAGCATCCTTAGCATGAACAAATCAAATCTCTTACCCTTGTTAGGAAAAAAAATATCACTTATGATTAGCTCTAGAATTGAATTTACCTTCCCATTCCAAATGGGCATTCCTTGAAAGTAAACCTTATCATGGTCCGCATTCAGAAGTTTGTGTGACGATCCAAACATGAAGGGGCCTACAGCCAACTCACCAAACCCATCCATGTCTTGTGGCTAAAAAGGAAGGATATAGCATTTTCAGAAATATGAGAAATGTAATACTTCAGGAAATTTTGATGAGCAAACCATGATATGCATGAAATATAAGGTAAATTTATGTGGATGACTCACGAGGTGAGATTCAGGTAAACTGTGACAAATATAGGAGTCAAAACAAGTGGTATTACCATCTTTCATGTTAAATGTACAAGATTGAAAAACATGAAAAGTTACATGATTCTACATACAAATTACATACACAGGGTTAAGGGCATGCTTCAATTAGTCAAAAGATCAAGGCGCACAAAGAGTACCAGTAAATGAATAAACTTTATGTAATCATATTCAGCATAAGATAAGTCAGTGCTTACTATTGGAGTCCCATCACTGCCTAGGATAAAGAGGCTACAGCCCATAGCTGGAGTGCTAAAAGCAGCAAGTACTTGAGGCTGTAATAGAGATCCTGTTACAAAGGCGCCACCTATCTCTGTGCCACCACAATACTCAATTACAGGCTTGTAGCATGCTTTTCCCATGAGCCAGAGATAGTCATCAACATTTGATGCCTCTCCAGTTGATCCAAAACAGCTATCAGGTCCCATAAACAAGTGTAATTTTAGCTAACAGTTCTGCAGACAATCTATACCATGCTTTGTTGTTCAACTATCCCATAAACAAGGTAATTTGATCCCATGCTTACAAGTGAAAACTAACAAGTAGCTAGAACTTCTTTTTTCTTAAGAAACCAATAGGATATCTAAATCATACAAGAATATATATAGAGAGAGAGAAATGTATAAGCTGTAGCAAGAGAGTCATAAAGACAAATGTCCCTCAGTGTATTTGTACAAGTTTCTGTAAGATGTGCAAAATGAAAAGATTGGATTTTGCCTTGGTGTATTTTTTGTGGAAAGCTAGAAATGTTTATACTATGTAGAACACTAGCCAACTTGGATGCTATTGTGCATAGGATTAAAACACGTGTGTTTGGGGCATTATTTGCCGCTTACCCATGTGTCTTAACAAATATAACACGCTAGCAACTTTTGATTCCTTCTCAGCAGATTCAATGACTGATAGGTTAGGTCATGCTCTTTTGTATTTGTCAACACTGGGTTTCATCCATGTATATGTTTATTGAGCATTGATATGCTTACCTTTAGATTTTTTTAAAAAAAAAGTAGCCATAGGATAATGGGAAGTCTTACACTTACCGAATGGTTGACCAATCATATTCAGCAGAGCTATTTCTAGTTTTCCATGCCCGGACAATGCTAGGAATCACACCAAGCATGGTTACTTTAGCGTCCTACATGTGACATGAGAAGTGTTAAAACTTAAAAGTCAAAAAGGTAACAGGCTGACCAGAGTATACAAAACTGCTCCCGTGAACTGCAGATTAGATTTTGATTGTTGCGCAAAGCTTTACAAGTATGTGAATAGAAATAAAATATCAATGAGCAGAAGCAAACTACGAACAAGGACAGTAATGCACAACAACTAGAAATAGACACATGATGAAAGATTGTATACACAGAGCAGTTCTTAATATATATTTATACAATTCAAGCATTGGACTTACTATAATTATACTCCTACTCCTTATAAGCTCTCTCATTAACATACATAATCCCCATGGAAGTTCTAACCCTTAGAAAATAGCCAGGGTAATCACTCATCACTTGGAAGAGGAAATTAGAATATACGTAATGGACATGACCAGCACCTGTATGAATTTTGCAAATCCAGGACCAAGAGGGGATCCGTTGTACAAGGCAATGGAAGCATTATTTAGCAGTGACGCATAAACCAGCCAAGGGCCCATCATCCAGCCAAGGTTAGTTGGCCATGCAACTACATCTCCTTTATGAATATCCATGTGGCACCATGCATCTGCGGCAGCTTTTAGGGGAGTAGCCTGCGTCCATGGAATGGCCTTTGGTTCCCCTGATTGATTATTTATTTGGTCAGTTATTTTGAAAAGAAGGGGAAATCATTGGAGTTTCTAAACAAATGTAACTTAATATTTTCAGCACCATTTTCCTATCTGCCTTCCACCATCTTATCATTGACACTGTGTGTACTAATAGAGGAATCACAGGTCATTTGCTCTTAATGATAACTCAGTGATTGCCCTTAATAATAACCTACTGGCAAGTTATAACTAAGATCAATCAAATATCATTTCCTTGATAGGAACTGTGTATGCATATCCACACACACGCACTCCAAGAAAAACACAAAGGAAAAGACGACAGATAGGAGTACCAGTAGTTCCAGAGGAGAACAGGATGTTAGTAAATGCCTCCACAGGTTGTTCTGCAGCCATATATTCATCTGACCTGCAGGCTTTATAGAATCAATAGAAACTACCAATGTATAGCCAGAATAAGAAGATGAAAAGACAGTTAAATGTAAGAGATGAAACAGAGCCAAAGGGAATTTTTCGGGGTGCCCAGGGAGGAAAGGAACAGAGAGGAAGGAGATATACTGGGGATTCTTTGATCTTTCTCGGAAATCATGCCAAGACAAGTCACCGTCGCGTATCTTTATACTCAAGTGAGAACCTCTTGTTGGAAGAACAATTGTCATGGGGGCCTGGGCATCAATAACCCTCCTGTAGATGCAAATAGATACTGTTAAATGTAATTCATGCTAAAAAAGAAAAGAAAAAGGAGTAAGGTGTTAAAGATAAAGACCTGTACAAGGGTATGCTTTTACCACCGCGAACAATAGTGTCCTAGCATCACAAAGAGGAAAATTCAAGGTAAATAAACATATTGTAATTTAGCCATCCGAAACTATTTTTAAAAAAAAAGGAACAATGACTTTAAATAATATGAAGGATCAAATTTGAACAAAAAATAATACAAACTTTTGAAATTGTTAATTCATATACAAACTATGCTCATATTAATAAAAAGGTAATGATAAGATTTTAAAATCCAACCAAATGCTAACGTGGCAACTGAAAAAATATTTGGCTGGATTTTGATCCCTAAAATAAATTTATGGTTTCTACGACTGTGGTTTGGCCAGAATTTTGATCGGATTTTGAAACCATATTATTTTTGTTTAATATGAGCATAGTTTGAATAATGAATATGGATTCACAATTTCTAAAGTTCGTACTCCCTCCGTATCGCAAAACTTGTAGTTTTAGCTTTATGCACACTTATTAATAATACCTATATTTCCTTTACTTTTATAGGATAAAGTACCTAAAAGCACTAATTATTACCTATAAAAAGAGCAATCATTACCTATAAAGATAATAACTATAGCTAAAACAACAAGTTTTCTTATACAAGTTCACTACTCTAAAACTACAAGTTTTGCGATACGGAGGGAGTATTATTTAAATTCATTTTTCCTAAAAATAAACTTGGAAGAAAAAAAAGGGCCTAAAAAAGTAAAGCATCATATGAAAAAACCGATTAGGGAACAAATAACTGAGAAGTGGTAATAATCCGCAAACAACGCAAATCACCTCCAAGACCCTTGGACCAGATAACAACTTATGCAATAACTTATTGTCCAGGTTTATTGTAGAAATGATTGGTGACACCTTCTAGATAGACATCTATCTAACTAATCAAGTTCTTCAAACGTCATAAGCTACAAACTATTTTGCTACAAATTCACTTTTTTGGGTGTGTGTATGTGTGCGTGAATAGATATTACGAAATATAGAATAGAACTTTAATCTATAATCATGATCGTTATAAAAATCTAAAGCATAATTGAATGCATTACTATACATAAATGAATACTCCCTCCGCTCGGAAATAAATCTTTTTTTTTAACAATTTCGTACTTCTAAAAATAGTAACTATGAAAATGTTAAAAAATTATTAAAAAATAAATATTTTTATATAGTTTTTATCAGATTACGCTGGTTTGGGCACGTCAGTAGGAGACCTGTTTCGGCACCGGTTCGTAGGTGTGAAATTCTGAATTTGGGAGACTTCCGTAGGGGAAGAGGTAGGCCTAAGAAGAGCTGGTTGGAGGTTATCAGACATGATCTAAATCTGCTGAACCTATCGGAGGATATGACTTCGGACAGAGACCACTGGAGGAGGAGCATTCGAGATGCTGATGTTTAGTGTCATATATTATATTCTTTTATTTGAGCTGTGTTCTCGTGCCTTTGTTTACTTCCGTGCTACTCCCCTGCGCCTTCCCTATTCCCTGCTTCCTACTCTGTGTCCTATTCCTATATGGCTCTATTGTCCTACTGTTCTGGGTCTACCGGAAACACTCTCTCGACCTGTTCGGGGTATGAGTGCGTACATCCTGACCCCCAGACCCCGTTGTAGAACGGGATAAACTGGGTTGTTGTTGTTGTTGTTGTTGTATATAGTTTTTATCAGCCCTTTAATACCCGGATTTTGCAGCTCCATTAACCCCTCTCATACTCCAACCTTTAAAGGGATCTCCAGGCAATTTGGACTCCAAATTGAAATTAGATGGATTTTTTAAATAATTTTCCTAACTTGAGCTGTGTTTTTAATCTCACAATTGATTTCAGATTTAATAATCTAAACAGAGGCTCTTAATTCTCATTCTCGCTAGTGCATCTTGATTTATATATGTCCCCTACTCCCCTATGTATATATACTGATAAGCACAAAAACATGAAAAAATATCCAGAACAAAGAAACATAAATCGACTGCAAGAATTTAAAGAAATGGTAAGGTCTGGGAGACCCTTCTGTGCTCCAGCACACATTAGGACAAAGTACATTACCTGAGTAAATATTGCCTCTGCCTTTGATATTTTCAATCTCGTTGCAATTTCAGCAGATGCAAAACTATCTGCAATGGACACAACTACATGGCCACTGAGAACAATAGCAAGATATATAACCACCGAAGTTACATCCATCGGCATATCTATAGCTATTGGAGATCCATTAGGCAGACCCAGTGTGTCAATAGCACGTGCTACAGACCTGCCAAGTAGCACGCCACATAGTTTCACAAAACATGGAAACATTAGGGCTGTAACGTAATATGCTCCTTTGTTTTTGAAATAAGTATAAACAGGATGCAACACTTTTGTGTTTTAAGGATTGGTATGAAATAAAACAAGCAAACATATATAAAGACAAATGACATTCTGTATGTGAAAACTTAAACCATCAAACAGATTGGAACAAATCATTCAAGTTCCTAGCAGTATAACATGTTTCTGTTATGCAACAAATTGTTGTGAAGAAATTAAGGGAAGAAGCTAGATTAGTCTAGAAAAGCGCAAGGATCATGTTGGTTGAAAGATAGCATTAGATTGAGAGGGAGAAAAGTGAGTTTCATAGACTTGTAGTATAAGTAAGGGCTTTAATACCCTGTCAAGGCATTGAGAAATTGACCATCAAGGTAGAGTTGGCTAGAATGTTTCTCTCTTGGTAAATCCGTAAATGACAATTTCCTAAGCAATTTTGCATCTTAATGTCAAATGATCTGCGTTCTTGAATCTCATTTATAGACCTAACAACTGGTGCTCTTGTTGAAAGAAATCACCATGAAAATGCTGCATTCAAGATTGGGTGTACTGTACAAGGTGGACCGATTCATGAGCAATTCTGCAATGTCAAGAAACATGGAGAAGAGAGTGAGAAGGAGAGGGACGTGCTTATGGCAGGCTTGAAGAAGCTTGGTACAGAGATTGACACAAGAATGGAAAAGTTGATCTCCTAGGTATCAATGAAGAAAGGAATGGATGTGGTAGCTAATAAGAACAACCCCAAGAAAGAATCGGCCCTGGCCATACACGTAGGTGGATATTGTGTTCCATCCTCTGATTGAGGTTGAGAATGACTAACTCTGGCAGGAAACCACTACAAAGGAGAATTCGAGCATCGTCAGCATACGATGGAGGATCCTGGACATAGATCGGTGTTCCTCTAGTGAAATGTGAGCCATGCATAGTTGCAACTGGCGTCTGTTCAAGGAAACGTTCCCAAGGAAGTAAGAAAGCTATCCCTCTCTTCAATACTCATATTTCCCTGCTTTCTCTTTCTTATTGATTCTTCCTGTTTTCATCATGATGATTGTCAAAATTCTAGCTCAAAAGGCAACAAAATCAAAACATCACATAAACAATGCCTAATCTCACAAAGCCAAAAGCTTCAAATTATAAGCTGAGAAACATCAAAACTTGAAGGGAGAGGGAAGCACCAAACAGGTAATTTAATATCTTGATGGTGAACAAGAGGCGGGGCTAGTGTCAAACCCCCCATTCAAGTCTTGACTTTGATTCGGGGGGGGGGAATATTATGTAACAATTTTTGTGAATGAATATTATTGTAAAAATTGCGGGGACCAAGTTGGTTGAGATAAGTCATAGTTTTGAGGGGAAATGTTAGTATCGTTGAGGATCACTTACTTGAGCACTAAACTTGTAGTACAGATAACGGCTTGATGCCCTTATCTGGAAATATTTTGAGAAATAAAGTGTGGAGCTCGTACCCTTGCCAGCGAGTATTCTCTCTTGGTGAATAGTATTTCCTAAGGGACTTTTGTCCTCTGGATTCAAGTATGTGTTCAATTAGGAGTTCAATTATGTGTTCTCAGTTCAACACTATAGTTTGGGAAAAGACAACATATATCCTGATCCCCAGACCTTGCTTCATTTCGGGATGAACTGGGATGTTGCTGTTGTTATTGTCGTATGTTTGTGCTAATTAAATCAACTCCCGTATTTATAGCTAATAGATTCACTATGCCTCACTTAGCAAATAGAATTCTGGGGAGAAATCAACATACCACACCTCTGTACGCAGCTCTTGAAGTGTCATCCTCTTCAGTGGTAAATCATCCTCTCCCTCGTTACGCCAGACAACAGCAACATCATCCAACTTCCTCTTTTGATTCGGTCTCAAGCAATTCTTAGCGGGATTTAAATATGCTCCGGGAAGCCATTGACCCCCTTGAGAAGATGAGTTCTCACGGAGTATACACTGAGGACGGATGGAAAATGAAATATCCATTTCTTCAAATAAGCTTTTCCAATAAAGCTGACCAACATAAAAAGGAAAGGGTACTTAATATCATAAACAAAAATATCAACCTCTTGAGGTCAAAAAAAATGTAAAACAAAATTATTGCTGGAATGGTCAGTTTACCTCTGGGTTTGAGACAGAAAATGCCTGGAAATCAGAGAAGCTTGATAAAGGATCCTTGTACTTGGAACCAAGAAACTCTTTTCCTCGTCTTCCCAAAAGTTGGCCAATGTTTGATGATATTGCATACTGCCTTTATGTAAGAAAGAGCAATTCCTTAGCTCAGTGTCCACAATAATATGTCAGTCCTTGCAACAGGGAAATTTTGAAACTGCTCATATATTTAATGCAGATTACTTTAGATTAAAAGGCAAGGAAATGATCTGTCCAGAAAGAATGTGATAGAGGACTGCAGGAAAGACAACCACGACCCCAAACATTCCATATTATGACAGGATTGCAGGAGCTTGGTATATGCAGAAATGTTTTGAAGGAGGTGATTCTGAAAATAACTCCAATGAACTATAGATTAAAAGGCAAGGCAATGATCTGTCCAAAGTACTTAAAGAAAGAAAGAAAAGTAAGTTATACATCAAGGAAAAACTAAAAAAGATAGTGCATGACAGGTGAAGAAAATCAGAAATTAAAAGGAAATCACAAATCCCTAAACTAACTGGCAGTAGGGTAATTCAGAAATATGAAGGCATGAATTGCATATGTGGTGGTGTGCCTATAAGGAAATGAAAGAAGGCAGTGCCAAAAATGAATCAACAGTGAAAACATGTATTGAAGACACTGCAAAGTGCAAAGTTCATCAAGCCAAATACACCAGCAAATTCTAAAAGATCATTACTCGAAATTTTCTAGGGGGTATAATCTATCAGGGAGAGAGAATAGCCCTTGAAGGTGTGCTAGTATGCACCTTCTAGTCAGGATGTCAATATGCAGACTCATAAGCCACCAACTTTTTCACACACTCATCCATATAGGATGTAAGAAGCCTGATGAATTTAAGAACCTATGTGCCGGCATGGGAGAAAATTGCTAAAAACCCCGACATGTTAGAAAATCATGGACATTTGCAATATGGAAGAAAATCATCAAAAGGATGGATCAATCAATTCAACGTATCATGAAAAGTTTTATTTTTATATGTCAGTGCTATTATATATCACTAAATTAGGCATCCAACCAAGCAATTGACAAATATTGGAGTACAGGGACTAGTGATTATGTTCAAACAATCAGGTGACAATAAGCCAAAATCCCTCCAGGAAATCATGCCTAAACTAACTCATGCAGAGCGTATCTCATGTATGGAGGTTCCATCGAATGGGATAATGTCCTTTATACAAGAAGATGAAATGAATTTGCAAAGCAAGCCTACCTTGTTTATGAAATTCTTGACAATTTAACACAAACAAAACGATTTCAAATTTCAATGTCCCATTGTCATCTAGCTTTTAATAATTTCAATTTACCATAGTTAAGCAGGATCATGCAAAAACTAGAACAAGAAAAACCAAAAAGGATACTGCGATCTGATAATAAATATAAAAACAGCGGCAAAGCCTTGAGAGAGATATCCAGAAATCACCTTCAACGTCGTCAAACCATGATTTATGAATAACTATGACCTAGAATAGCAACAATACCAGCTCGGTTTTTCAAACAATTACCAACCAAAAGCAGGGAAGTCAATTAGCAATTACTCAATTAGATACGTGGAGATGTAGCAAGTCGAACAAATTGAATGTATTGAGGAAGGAAAAAGGCCGGTGGAGGGAGATAGGAGGGATTGCTTACGAGTCCGGAAGCCAAGCAGGGGGATGAGGGCCGTAGTCCTTGTAGCAGCCATAGTACAACATCTGGTGAAAGGAGAAGGGGAGCACCGGAGTAAGGACGTCCTTGGAAATGCTTTTCCATGTTAGCGGAGATCCAGGTCCGTGATTTCGGATGATTCGGGAGAGTTTCTTGTAAATCTCCTCGGCGGATTGGGAAGGTATACCTTGAGCTTCAATGTCGGCGACTGTAACTTCATCCAAGGCTTTATATGACATTGTATCCTTCCCTTTGCTCCCTTTTCTTTCCTTTGCTTTAATGGCGGATTGGCGGATGGAGTAGAGAAAGAGAGACCCGTGAGATTTTATTCTAGGGAGGAGTGAAAACAGTGGTTAGTAGTTAGCAGTAGGTACGAGATTATGGTGTGTTTGGCCGGCAATTAATTTTGAGGAATAAAGTTTATCTATAATCTATATCTATATCTATAATCTATCTATATCTATAATAATAATAATAATATAATTTTAATACATAAAAAGTTGTGTTCAAAAACCATTTATTGCTACTATTACGTACATAAAAATTTACACTATTTTTCTTTTCTTATTCAATTTGAATTAACTTGCTTTCTTTAGCTCAACAGTTATAGTTATTGGGGATTACCTCTTGGTTGAAGGTTTGAACCTTGATAGCTACATTATTTATTTTAATTTGCCACTTCTTCATAGCTACATCTTTTATTATTTTTTTGGTCATTAAATTTATATATGTATTATATAATGTTCGTTTTTTTTATCAATTTAATAAATTGTCCATTCAATTTGAAAATCAATTATGATTTTAAGAATGAGACTTATTTTAGCTAAGATAAAACATTACTTTTGGTTTAAATGATAAAGGTTGATATGAGCTCATTATTCATTATATTATTTGAATGGCATTTTAAGTAAATTATTTCAATAACCTCATTGGTATCGTTTTTCGCACAATAAGTATGATTTATGACCAGACGTATTATATTTAACATGTCTTATAGCTACATCTTTAGAATGAATTTATTATTCTATAATATTTATTATAAAGTTTGAAAGTTATTTGTAACTACTTTATAAAACTTCATTTGAAATAATTATTTAAATAAAACCACATATCGTAATCTATTTTTTTTAAAAGGATATATATATATATATATATATATGTATATATATATATATATATGTATATATATATATATATGTATATATATATACATGAATTTATCTCTTATGGTATTCATTTAGGGTGATTTGCATAACTAACACACTTTTTCCTCGACTTTTCAAAAATGTCACACTTTTTTTAAAATGACAAAGATAGGCCATGAGTTACTTTTGCAAAACAAAAAAAGTCACATGCCTAGCTTGTTGCAAGTTGCAAGTGGGGAGGGTGCACGTGAGGGAGGGAAATGATTTTGTGGGATTGAGTATTGGCACCAAAAGGGGTGATTGGATGTGGGGTGATGTGATGTCTTACCATGTGAAAGTATAAAAGGGGAGGATGGAAGCACTGTGTTTATTTCTGGGGTCCCAATCAGCCTGGCTGATACAATCACTCAGCAGCTTGGGTTTGTTCAGGGGAGTTTACCGATTAAGTACCTTGGCATTCCCTTGCACTCCAAGACAGTTATGGCGCATGAGTATAGTGATCTGTTCGACAGATTGGAGAAGCAAATCACTTGTTGGGCAGCTAAGAAGATGTCTTATGCGGGTCGGCTACAGCTTGTCAAATCAGTTTGTGCCGGGGTGTACACCTTCTGGAGTCAGCTACTGATTCTTCCAAAAGGGGTGGTGCATAAAATTGATAGTGTAACGGCTCGGGATTATGATTCTCGGGTTACGTTTCGAGGGATGAAACCCCTCATTAGGATCTTGCGCCCCGAGTACAGGTTGAAGGTTTGAAATTCTATCCTAACATTTTGAAGTGGGATTTCATACCCAAAATTCGAAGGGATCGTTTGAATCCCCGGGGAAGTCCCCTGTACCTGTCGTAAGTCTAAGCGTGAAAAACCAATAGTCATGCAAATAGTGGAAATAAGGTGTAAAACAAGAGTGTGCCATGGCAGAGCCGAGTCAAAACCAAATCAATAAGCATATTTATCAAAATCTAATAGACGATGTTAGTGAGGTTAGACCATTTCTTTGCAATCGCCCAAGAGAGTTCCCACGTCACGGAAGCAATGAACAATCATGCTGCAAAGCAAACCTAAAAAATATGTATGTGGGGCGGTGTCAGATCGAAGCCCTACGCAATATAATCCCAAACAAGCAGACACATACACACGCTAGTCCTAATAAAGATGCTTCTAGATGCAAGGCGGAATATTAACACACTAACATGCTCCTAAGATCAAGTGCGTAAATATAATAAGGCCTTAACACCAAATACCAAGTGGTATATCCCTCTCCTACCTCCACCCCCTTCCGATAGTATAAGGAAGTTTCATGACTCGATTGACTCAGGACGGGACCCGATGGGACTAGGTCGTCCTATAACCCTAGCAATGACTCTAGTTACTTCACAGATAACGGCCGTTCTGTTTACAAAAGCAATGAGTAAACGAATGCTCAATCATGAGTGCAATCCTAGCAGGATACTACATAGCATGCTTTATTATGAATGCAGCACCTAGTATGCACATGACTACAAGCAGGGAGATCTCTTTTCGAATCTGAGTGAGCTCATATAGGAACTCACCTGGCTATGCAGAACAGCATAATAGAAGATCCGGCATACATCAATCATGATCACAAAGTATCACCTAGGTACATATCAGAGCACATATATAAGTCTACGTCTAATCATTCAAGCACTCAAAGCATACATCATTCAATAAAATTAACCACATCATAATCATTATCCCATCAAGTTCAACCATTAATCATTTCGTCATATTCCATAAGAACATATAATTCTCATCATTCATTCAACCACATTCATATCCTTGCAATAATCATATATCCGCATAGCTCAAAAGTCCATTATAACTCATTATAGTTTATAAGGTATAAGTCGAGCGATAACATAACTCTAACATCTCATGCCATTAATCCACACAAAACATGATATTAGTCACTCAATCGTATCATCATGCTAGTTAGTCATCGAGTACATATTTTCCAAGTTATTCCCGAAAACCGTTTCGAAAACCGAGTTGACTAGTTAGAAATTCCAACCTTGGAAAATGCTCGTCAAATTCCTTTTTCTAAAGATCCAAGTCTCATAATATTATATTCGTTTTAAATCACCCCAATATTATACCTTTAATCTCAAAATAACATTTTGTATTTTAAATTTCAAACAATATTATATAATAGTTTAAATACCATTCTCTTTTAAACACTTCCATAAAATATCTCTAAATCCTTTAAAATCCCAACTATTTTTATTAAATAAAAACAGCCTCTTATTTTTTTTTAAAAAAAATTATAAATCGACCCCGTTATTTTATTAATTACCAAAACCACCCTTATATATTGTGAAATGCCAAACCGAGCCTCACTTGTCTTAAACCTTTTAAAACCGAACCCATTTCATAAATAGAGACCCAAATCATTTGTCTTTGTTTTGAAAGGAAATTAGGCCCAAGACTTTGATCTTAGTCAAACAATCTGGCCCACAAAACAGGCTCAATTAACCCAACCAATTCTCCCATCTTTTGGCAATTCGGAAGTTAGAAGGAAGAAAGGAATTGTGGGCCCAGGTGCTTTGATGGCAACTGATGTGGCATGGCGGGGTCCACGGCAAGAGGAATGGGAGAGCACTGTTCATCATCTCCCAAGTTTCCCATCCCCTGGATTCGACGGAAGGGGAGAGATGGAGGGGAGTTCGCCGGCGACCTGGGCCCGACTTTCGACTACTGATCCCGAAACCAAGGACACAAAACAAGAAAGAAAGGGAAGAAGGAGGAGGAGTGCTCACCGAGGGCGTCGACTCGCCGGAAACGTTCGATCGGAGCTCGATTCGGCCTCGTCGGAGACCCGAACTGATTTTTCTTGGCCTGGGTCGAGATAGGAGATCAAAAAGGTGGAATTTTACACCATTGTGGAGGGGAAGGAGAAGGAGAGAAGCTTACCCGGAACCATGGACGGAAAACAGAGGGGAGGAGAGAAGAAGGGCTCGGCGGAGGAGCTGCTGTCGGCTCCTGGTTGGTGCTCTCGGCTTGGCGGCGTCGGCGCGGCTCGGAGCTGCCACTGGATCGGACGGATGTCAGAGGAGGTAGCTGTTGGTGCTCGGCGAAGTGAACAGAGAAGGATGGAGGAAGAAGGTGACCGATGATGCTGCCGGCTGGTGATGTTTGGGACGGAACAGAGAACGGAGAGGAGGAATGGAGATGTGAGGCGTGTAGGAAGGTGAAGGCTTGGGTCTTCTTTTGAAAGCAAAATGGAGAGGGGAGATGTGCAGTAGGTGGATACTAACAAAAGAAAGGGGAAATGGGTGTGATTTTGAAATTGAAATGGAGGAGGAGGTCCCTGCAGATTTTGGCGTGGGGGAAGTCAGGCATTTGCCAAAGTGGGGAGGTCAAACTGGTGATGAATTAGAGGAGAGGGTTGGATGTTAGCTAGGTCAGGGAAGAAAACAAATGAGCGGGGGAGGGGTAGCTGTTGGGTTGCTGATCAACAAGGCAAAGGGGAAGGA
Source organism: Persicaria maculosa (assembly GCA_963922045.1). Lineage (NCBI taxonomy): Eukaryota > Viridiplantae > Streptophyta > Magnoliopsida > Caryophyllales > Polygonaceae > Persicaria > Persicaria maculosa. The sequence goes on from OY998258.1 coordinate 21,275,741, forward strand.
CCTTGCCTGATTTCTCTTTTGTTTTGTTATGTAGCAGATGAATCAAGAGAAGGGGTTGAATTTGTGATTGGTCAAGGCAAAAAGAAAGCATGCCTTTGCAGATTTTGGATAAGAGGGAGGGTGTAGAAGACAAAGACATGTCGTCCCCCAAAGAGACACATTTTGAAATAACCGGAAAATAAATCTTGAAACCCGCTCACTCGATGTTATCCCGACTTGATCGAAATTGGACCGGAATCCTCTTTAAAATACGATTTTTTTTTTAATTTTTTTTCCATTAAGGATGAGAATTTTAATTAAATTCATTTTTAATTTTCTTTTTCCGAAAAATTAGGATTTAAAAATCCGAGCCTTTACAGATAGTCTGTGTAGACGTTTCCTTTGGAATGGGAGTACATCAGGGCATAAGCATCTTGTAGCATGGAGCTGTGTTACGAAGCCTCACTCGGAAGGAGGATTGGATATTAGGGAGATCTTATCCTGGAATAGGAGTGTCCAAGCTAAGTTGGTGGGTGACTTAGCTATGCAGAAACCTAGTATCTGGCACAGCTGGTGTATACATAATCATCTCAGGGGAGCATCAGTTTGGGAGATAGACCCGAAAGTGGATGATACATAGGTATGGAAGAGCATTCTGTGCACCAGAAGCGAGTTGCAGGCTGCACTACAGATAAGTAACCCATCTCTTCAGTCTTTACAACCGATTTTAAATTACACTGGGAGTGTCTCGTGCTCCAAAGTGTATGAGCTCCTTAGAGATAAGGGGGAGTACACGGCTTGGGGTAGATTTATCTGGAGAAAATTGTAATGCCGCAAATGGGCTTTTATAGTGTGGCTAGCAGCTAGAGAGCGGCTGCAGACTCGTGATCGAGTCAAGCACTGGAAAGGTCCTGAGTCTGCTTTATGTGCTTTCTGTAAGCAGGAAGAGGAAATTGTTGCCCACCTATGGTTTGATTGCCATGCTATACAGCAGGTCCTAGCGCGAGTGATGCGTTGGGCAGGTTGTGGATGCCGATTTGGGTCAATTAGAGCCTGGTTACAGTGGTTCACTGAGGAGCCAGATCTGAACCAGAAGACCTTGCCTTTCTAGGTCAAGTTATTAGCTTTTGAAGCTATAATATATTACACTTGGATGGCTAGGAACAAAATCGTTTTTTGTAATGAAGTGTTTATTCCTTCTGTTTATGCGAACATTATTATTGAGAGTTGCCAGACACGTATTTCTGTGAAGTGGAAGTGCAAATCACTCATGGAATATACGTGGAAAAGGCACTTACTACGTAAATAGTCGGTTGGTATAGGGGATTTGGATAGATTGGATAGATTTGGTGGTTTAGAGAGTTAGTCTTGTTTGGAGAGATTAGGTTATTTTGTGCTTCTGGTGGGTATAGGAGCCATTTTGGGTATACGATTCCTTTCTTACATGAGACCCTGAGTTTGGTCTCAGCTTTTGTATATTGGTGTTATAACACCTCATCTATCTATTTACCTTTTCAGGGGGGGAGGATGGAAGAAGTTTTTCATTTTCTCAAATTTCTCATATATTATCATATTTTCTAAAGCATAAAGGCAAATTTGCATAAAACCACACCTTAAATAGGGTGTTTTGCAAAAAAAAACACCCCTTAAAAATTAAAATGAAAATTGCAGAAAATCAGCCGTTAAAACATTTTTCTTTGCAAAGTCACACCCATCACCCAATTTTCGTTAATTAAATGTTAAAGTTTGTGGAAATTCAATTATACCCCTTATTTTTATTATTAGTTTACTCAATTCAATCGGTATTAGTTGATATTTAACTTTTCGAAATGTTTTTCAAAAGCAAAAAAGCACTATAAAATATAAAAAAAATATTTTTTTTAAAAAAAAATAATTTCATACTTACAAAAAAACTCTATAAAAAATTGATGTGTAATTTATGTTTTATACATATAAAAAAATGTGTAATACTAGGGCTACTTGAAGAAAATAAATTTTAAAAAAAAACAATATTCCATATAGTTTTTATTATTATAAAAATGTATGTGGAATAGTGAACATATTTTTATAATAATAAAAACTATAAGAAATATCATTTTTTTTAAATTTATTTTCTTCAAGTAGCCCTGTAATAATATACACTTTTTAAAATATATAAAACATCAATTATATCTATTTTTATAGTGTTTTTACTAATAAGTGTGAAATTATATATAAAAAATGATATTTTATAATAAAAAATTACTTTTGAAAAACATGTTAAAAAGGTAAAATTTAATTAATACCTATTGGATAAAGTAAAATAATAATAAAACAAGGGAAATAGTTTATTTTTCATGCACTTTAATATTCAATTAACGGAACTTTGGTGATGGGTGTGACTTTGCAAAGAGAACGGTTTTAACGGGTGGTTTTCTGCAATTTTCGTTTTAAGGGGTGGTTTCACACAAAACACCCTATTTAAAGGGTGGTTTTTTGCAATTTACCCAAGCATAAACACATGGAGAAAGAGACGGAGAAGGTTCCACCATGGAAGAGAAGCGGAGAGCTTGTAGTTCCAGATGCAAATGACATGTTGCTTTCATTCCGTGCTCTTGTCACTGATCAGAATCCCCGTGTCACATTGGTTTCCCAGAAACCTATCTTCTCGGATGCAATGGGTAAGTGTTTTTGACGAAAAACTCCTCATCTACGACAAAAACTAGATACCGCCGAACGTTTCCCCTCATCCCTCGTTTCACTTTTAGGTGGAAACGCATTAGTATGCGTCTTATCTTCAATGGTTCTTGGGTTTTCGAGGGAGGTCGATGGGTGTTTGAGAGGGAGAAGGTGCACAAGAATGTCATGATCCAAGAGGGCATCGGCTTCACCTCTTTCAAAAACCTGATCATGGTGAAGGTCGGCGACGGTGCTTTATATGAAGAGTGAGTGTTGTGTTACAAGCTAAAGTCAAAAGAAAGGGGTAATCCGATCATAATAGCTGATGATGACGACCTTGAGGCGTTTAAATCTCTGAACTTGAAGTGTGGAGAAGATCTGTGGCCCCTTGCGATATATGTTGGTCCATTGCAAAAAGATAACTTCGAAGTAAAGCAACCTGTAGGGGAAGAACCCCTGAGTGGGCCACCTTCCAGCCAAAAAGTGAACGATTTGGATGAGATTGTGATAGACGAGGCATATGGTAAAGCACAACAAAACTCTGTGTCTCTAGATGTTGTGTTATATGCTGGGGGAGAGGTGATCGTTGCCTTAGGAAAGAGCAAGGAGCTGGTTGTGATGAACATTACTAACACGGGTAAACAATCAAGTGGCACGGGTATATGTTAAGGTGACAGGGTACAGGGTCTGAATGTGATTTAATTGAGTGACACTAATAGCTCTTCACGTGACATGGGTGACATGGGTCAGGGACTAGAGGTGATATCCATTAATAGTGAGGAGGATGATGGGCCAACCCCCACAACCGACTTTGGGGTCTCGGACGAGGACGAATGTTTTGAAGTGAAGCTCAAAGAAGAATGGGATGATTTAGAGTTGTACGGTGTCAAGAAGGACACTGGTATGAGGGTGTCGGTAGAGGGGGAGGAAGTCGAGGATGAGGTGATGGATTTAACGTGTCATTTGTTTGATTTTGACGTTTCACATTTCTTAGTATCTTCCAATTTGTTAAGACAGTAACCCCTATCACCGGTTTGTATGGTCATGTCACTTGAAGGAATTAACATGTCATAGTTTGGGGTTTCACTTTAAATTTGTTTTTGAAATGAACCATGTCATCTGTTTGTATGGCTGTGTCATTATTTTCAAGGATTTAACGTGTCGGTTTTTCTACCCAAACATTTCAAAACCAAGTACGTTAGTAAAGAAAATCCCCAAGTGCATAAGATATTCATAAAAGACTAACATGTATTGACCAACCAATGCCATAAAATACTACACCTACTAACTAACGGATATCATAATATCCTACAACTTTTAAGCAGCAAAGTCCAGAAAATACAACCCCAACAAAGATGGCAATAGCAGGCAACTGCTTGTACGCCCCGATGGCAACGGAGATCATAACTCTTTCATAAGCTCCGTGTCGTAGTCTGTCATCCACTTCTGCACATCCCCGCTACACACCAACGATGACAATGTTAGGTGAATGGCGTCGTTTGTAGAATAAGTTGGAGACAAATATAGATGTGGGATACCTTGCCATCCACCGGGCTAAGCCATCATTGTCGAACACGGATACAAGGGGGGCATGTCTTCTCCATCACCTCCTGGAGCCTTCCTAGTCTTCTTGCCTCGCACACCCTCAACTTTTGCAGCCTCAGAGATCTGAAAAATGCTTAGAAAGTTTAGACTCTCATTTCTGAGAATTGGATATCCCATGTCACCCAATTAAGTAAACCATGTCACTTAACTACAATGACCTTGTCACATCAACTAATACAGATTCATATAATCGACATTTCTAGATTTTTTTTATCTCGTGTCACCAAACTAAATAAACTCTATCACCCAACAGCAACAACCTTGCCACATGAACTAATAACAAACAGATTCATATATATCATTCCCAGATTTTTTAACCCGTGTCACTTAATCGTAAATACCATGTCACCTAGCAAAAAACTTACCTCCTCATCCTATCATTTTGGTGGCTGGCCATCCCTTTCAGGTGTACCCGTTGTCTCCCCGCCCTTGTGGTCGTTGTCCTCAACCTCCCCATCTTTTTTCCTTGCTAAATCGCAGCCTCAACATCCATGTCCGGGTCCTCTCCACCATTCCCCCCATTTTGACAAGCACCTCCACATCCTCTTCCTTGCTAACATCTTCGAAACCATCCTTTCGACGGACCACAAGAGCTTACCTTATCACCTTTTCCTTGTAGGGGCTTCTCCCCAGCTTTAGGTGCAATCGCTGTAACCACATCGACATGAACGACCTGAAAAATAAATTCAAACTGTAAAGTGGATCCCCGATTTCCCGTGTAACTCAACATAAAACAACATGTCACCCAAAAACAAACTTACCTCCTCATCTTTTCGTGCCCCTTATCCCCTTCCTTTTCATCGAAAAGTTTGTCTTTAACGTACTCCATCTTTCCCAACATCACCCTCCTTCTCTGCATCAATGTCAAAATAAGCGCTATCATCCCTTTCTTTTTCTTCCCCGACTCTTCTCATCCCTTTAGCAACCCACAGTCCATTGACGACCTCCTCCAACGCCTTCATCTGCAATGATTAGGTTTTTAGCATCACTCATATGGACTAAGGTGAACAAAAGCGTTCAGAAAACAACATTAGCTAACCTTGGTATGTCAAAACTCATTTATAATTAAAAAACAATCCCAATTAAAAACAAAAAACGACATTGTTGTCCAGCAACCAATGAAATTGAAATAAAAAACAAAAGAATGACATCAAAGGAAATATGTTGTATTCGTTGGACTATTCAAATTCATATCAGATTCTAATCGTCGCTTAGTTTCATATCGAAATGATTAGGACAGTATTCTTTAAATATCAATATTTACGTGTCACCTTGAAAATGTCACGTGTCAGAATCGAGTCCATTTACCCTTGTCACCTAGGTTATGCAGATTCTGCAAAAAACGAAGATGTGTGAATGAACGACGTACTTTCCCATCCAATTCGAAACCCATGTCACCCAATTTCTCTTTCAAATAAACAAATTCCAAATCAAACACGTCTCAAACCTCAATCGTTCTTCTTCAATCGCCCACCAAAACATCCCCATATTCCAATTCAACTCCCACCATTGTCACCCTCTTCGGCCTTCCTAAACCCTAATTAACCGCAAGTTTCCTCTAACCATACCCGAAAACCACCCTCCTTGTCCTTCAATCGCACCCACCATTATCACCGCTCCACAACCCATCATTGTCATTCAATCCCTAAACCTCATTGCAAATCCTTCACCCACACATCCGACACCCCACGTTCGCACAAAACGGAGAGGAGAAAGAATGGTTTTGGGTTGATGGAGAGGGGGGCGTACCTTTATAGTCCAGCGGCAGCGTTCTTTGCTTCTCCTCCACACTCCGACATCGGTGGATCTTCTCCGGCCTTCTCCCTTTCGAAATCGCCGGTTCATTCCCCTTTCCTGTTCTTTCGTTTAAAATAGAGAGAGAGAACTAAAATGGAGAGAGAGAGACAGTAGTTTGATTTTTTTCCTTTTCTCTTTTTTTTTGTCACTTTTCCTTCTTTCCTTTTCTTTTCCTTTTTTATTTTTGGCCCTTTACCTCCTACCCCAGGTTAATCAACCGCGACTTTTTTGCATAATTGTGGATTTTGGGTTACTTTTTCTATTTTTCAAGGGGATGTGTTGTTTTTGCCAAGTTTGCAAAAAAATGTGCTATCTACTACCATTTCCTCATTTATTTATCTATATAGTTGTTGTAAGGAGGAAATCGAGATTGCAATTAAAATACGAATAAAGTAAAGCAAACCGATTGGATCCCAGCAAATAATGTTCAAGACTCCCTCCCGATGTAGCAAAAGGAAGTCAGGTTCGATCCTCGAGGAAGCTGGTCAGCGGATCCTAGGCAGCGGAGGAATCTCACGTGCAGAAGTCGACCACAGATTACCCGACCTCGACTAGGGTTAGTCGACAGAAGGTCATGCAAGTCGAAACGGAGCAAGTAGCAGCTGCTGGCCTTGGTCGATATCGAGCAATTTACTCAATATCGAGGAGATTTTGTCGATGTCGAGGAAATTTGTCCGAGATCGAGGAACCTGCAGAAACCAAAAGCGACGGGGATCTTGCTCGCTCGAATGTGAGAAGTCGATGTCGACCAAGTTTGGTCAAAATCGAGGAGAACAGAAAGTAAAAACAAATGCAAATTTCGAATCTTAACTGATGGATGAAAGAGAACTTCCAAGATTGGGGTTTGCAACAACGATTACCATGAAAGCGGAATATAAATCATAAAAGGCGGCGACTTTATCGATAAAGGATAAGGTTTTCACCTAATCCGACAAGTAGGAATATAAATCTCGCGATAAATAACCCCAATTGCATCTATTCCTTTTCATAATTAGAATTTATAATCTTCCGAATAAAAATCCTAATTACTACCCAAGTTTCACAACATGAGTTCTTCAATTTCTCAATCAAAGATGAAGCACATGGAATAGAATAAGATAACGATAAAATACCTCCTTTTGCAATCGCTAATCCACCAACATGGCTCTCGTTGGGCTCACCCCAACCCTAGAAGTAGGTGGACTACTCGCGCCTCATCGCAATCGCAGACATTGATTGAAAAGAAATAACTTGCATAAACTAAATTCAAAGTCCTTACAATCCCGGCACTCAAACTTTCGTAGAATGCCAAAACCCTAAAACCCTTGAACTCCTAAACTCTATGTGGAACTACTTCTCTGAAATTGAATGACTAGAAAATCAGTCCCATGGGCTTTATTTATAGGGCTTAATCCTTGCTAATCAAGGAAAGCAATCTATATCTATTTTCTAAAGATAAAATTAAATAAAGATAAAGCATAAATCTTAAAGGAAATATCTAAATATCTCTTGTCATCAATGAATAATCTTCTCTGCTTGGATAAACCTTGATAGACTTTGATAGATTCGGACTTCTTCGCATCCAAACAATCCAACTCGACTTCGGACAGGCCCAACGGACTCTCGGCCCAGAAACATTTTTGGTCGATATCGACCAATTTGGTCGATATCGAGGAACTTTGTCGTCGACTTCGGCTTGTCTTCGTCTCCTCGAGTAGCTTCTTCCCTTCTCGGACTCGAACAGGGATTCTGGTTTTGTCGACGTCGAGCAGTTTACTCGACATCGAGTAAAACGTTACTCGAGTTGACTTCTTCTTCTCAGCTTCTCGAGCAGCTTCTCCTCGAGCAGGCTCTGGTTCAAAGTTTTGGTCGATATCGAGGAACTTTCCTCGAAATCGAGTAAATCTCAGCTTCCGTTTTCTCTTCTTGGTTTTGTCCCGGAATGGCTCCAAATTCTGCAATATTAAACCAAAACTTATGTAGACCTCTATTTCTTGCAAATAAGCATATATTACATAAATTCAACATATTCTCAGCCCGAAATATGCAAAGTATATAGAATAAGGAGCTAAAATGTGCATAAAAACATGACTATTTTAGTGGACATCAATAGTATGTCACACATATGTAAACCTATATTAAACCTAAGGATTTTATTGTGTTGAACCGGTCCAAACCAAATTAAAAAAAAAATGGAAAACCGGTTCGGGTGAACCAATCCTCCTTCTTCCTCCTCCTTCCCGTGTGCAGCTTCTAGGTTCTTCAATGATGGTTTTTAATTATCCGTCGTTTCGACTTTAAAACGCCTCCATTAAGTACTCCTCTTCACCCACATCACAAAAATGTGTTCAATTTTCGGATTAAATAATGTATTAAGCTCCGAATTCGTCAAAGTTCACTTTGCCCCAAATCAAAAGGTTGGGTCGTTTGGATTGATTTATTCATCGTTTCTTGCAATTGAATATATAAAAATTGATCAAGGAAAAAAGATGAAGAAATTGGTATATTTAATTTGATCTTCCGTGCGCATTTTAAAGATCAACTATAAAAGGGGTCTTTAACCTTCGGGAGTTGGGTACATCATGGAAGGCAAATATCCAAGCTCTTAATGTAGGTCATCGTCTTCTAAAACCTTTAATCTACAATCTCATTCAAAAAGTTTTGAGAAAAGCATACAAAATAAAAACTCCCCAATTTCGATCAGATCTTCACTGGAGCCGCTCACCCACCACCTTCTAGTAGTTGCTGCCGCCTCTAAAACCTCCGGGGAGGAGCATCACGCCTCCAGGAAGTCGTATCCTCCGCCTTAGTCCGCCTTCGTGATCTTTCGTCATCGCTAGGCTTCGTCGGAGTTGCAGTCGAGCCTTGCCGGAACAGGCTGCTAAAACATGCTGTCGAGCTAGAGGTTGGAAAAGGTTAATTACGTAAAACCTCCCCAACCTTTTAATGTGTTTAAATTATGTCCCTGTTTCAATTTTATAAATTTCAGGAAAAAAAAATTATTTTTTTTCATAGCCTATATATTTATGTTTAATACTCTATCTGTGGGTACGCTAGAGTTTGGAGGTTTGACAATGTTTCTGCATCTCTTTTATTTTTGCTAAAGTCCAACATTATGGTACGTAAAAATATACTTTGTAATTTCTCTGTGTTTGCGTTTTTACTCGATTGGTAATTTTATTTACAGTTAACTATTCACATCACTAAGTATTTGCTTTTATCTTTCTATAGAATTTTGTTAAATATTATATTTAAATAACCCCCCCCCCCCCCATTTCAAAGATTTATTTATAAGATGTGGTTTTCAAGACAGATTAATAACATGGTGGTAAAATTGGTAATTAATTGGCAAAAACAATATATATCATTTACTTTAATGGATGAAAATTTACTACTACTACTATACACTCACACACTAAAACTACCATTGTTTTTGTTAATACATCTCATGGTTACATTTTTGTCTATATTTTCAACCACATCTAAGTCACATAAATAAAATTTAATTAATCCACTTTTATGTTATAATTTCTTTAACTTCCTTATATAAGTAAAGTTAATCATATGATGGTAATTGTTTTAAAATAATACAAGGAATATTTCACTACTAAAAAAAAGGATTTAGCAACGGAAAATAGCAACGAATTTGGCAACGAATGACCGTGGCTAACCGATTTAGCCACGAACTTGGCAACGGTCGGGCCATCCGTAGCCATATGCCTCGTGACTAAATTCGGGCCGATGTAGCTACGGAAAATAGCAACGAACTCATACCGTCGTGGCTAATTCCGTGGCTGGGTATGACTTAGGAATGTCGTGGCTGTGGCGACGACGATAGCATCGGAAATGGTCATGGCTAATTTTGTGGCTGAGTTCGTTGCCGGGAATAGGTCATGGGTGTTGCTTGTTTCGTGGCTGAGTCATTGCTATGGTCGTGGCTAATGGCAATGCTTAGTTGGTTGCTACCTTTGAGGCTAGATTCATGGCTTACGTTGTTGCGATTATTTTATTGTTCTATTTATACGATATAGAATACAAAACACAACATCATGCATATAATGTACAACAAATGAGTCCAAATACAAAACACAACATCATGCACATAATGTACAACATCCTGAAATACTACACCTAAGAAAAACACACATTTTATGAATCTAGACACTAGTTTGAGAACTTCCGCCTTGTTCTTGCACCGAATGCTTCACACTGGACCAGCTAGGAATTGAACTGCAAGGTTCCATTTTTTCTGCCCAAGTATGAAATGACCCTGTTCAATTACAAAAATATAAAATACAAATCAAATACTAAATTTCATAAATGAAATATTGAATAAGTAAATAATTTTTTTTTAAATAACAAGTTCATAAACAAATACCTCAAAGATATACAATGCATTGATTCAAAATAGCCCAGATCCAACATCAATTAGGCCGAATTCAACACATACACACAATTGCCAAGTATCATAAACTCACTAGGCACTCAATTTAGTTACCAGAATCAGCAGAGTACCTGAATCTCAAATGAAACTTCAAAATCACACATCAAAACACTGAAAATTTAGAAAAAACACAAAGCACAAAACTCAAAATAAAAAAAAATCGGTGCTTTAATATCTCATCAGCCCTTTTCTCTTCCAGCCAGGAGCCTAAGATAACTAGATAAGGCCTAAGGGCTTCCATTATACCAATCCAAACAAACAGAAGATAAGCAAAGCGAAATGGCAACCGACTCATACACAGTCAGCCTCATCTTCAACTTCCAAGAGCTTGAGATAAAGAAATAGAGAAAAAAAAGGAGAAATAGGTGTTTCTGTAGAGAGAGAGCAATGAAGGTAATAAAGCAGGGAGTACCTTGGCTTCAGAGGTCACCATGGCCGGTGGAAATACTCTCGGAGAAGGACAAATGAAGGCGGCGCTTCCTTCCTAAGGATCTGTTGAAGGCGGTGCTCCTTCCCAGCGGCAGTTGAAGGCGGCGCCATTTTCAGGCGAGCACCGTCCCAGCGGCTGCGTTTCTCCGCCATCTTCTTCATCCATTAAAGGCGGCGCTCCCTCCCAGCGGCTGTGTTTCACCGTCGGCGCCATTCTCTGTGGGAGGAAGACAGGAGGGCGAAGAGGAGGACAAGAGTGGCTGAGAGCCAAGAGATCTGAAATCTTTGGGGAGAGAGAGATTACAGATCTGTAGAGTATGTAATTGAAACGGGAGAGGCGACATGGATCCTGGAAAAAGCGAATTGAATCTATGAAGAGGGAGAGGCAAACAGATCTGCGAAGAGGGAGAGGCGGTGAAGAGGGAGAGGCGTCATTAGGGTTAGAGCGTGAAAAGTTCAATTATATACCGCTCCTCCAAAATTTTCATTCCACCGCCTAAAATTCTAAAGTGCGGGAATGTTACCGCTCAAAATTTCATTTTACAGCTTAAAATATTTTCTATTCATCACCTAAAACATCGATAAAAAAAAATTACAACATATATTGGATTTTTCTATTTTGAAACTTACTAGTAAAATATAAAACATTAATATTATAAAATATTGATAAAAGTCAAAGATATCATTTTTTCAAAACATACATTTATAAAATGCTAATAAAAAATTTATTAGTTATATAAGGCTTCATTAAACTTTTATTAGTCGCTTATATCAATTTTCCTGAAAACATACTCTTATAATATTTTAATAAGAATTTATTGCTTAATATAAGGTTTTATTAAAAATTTATTCATTACTTATATGACTTTTCCTAAAAACATACTCCCATAATATTCTAATAAGAATTAATAACTCAATATAAGGTTTTATTAAACATTTATTAGTTACTTATATAACTTTTCCTCAAAACACACTCTTATAATATTCTAATAAGAATTTATTAGTTAATATAAGGTTTTAATAAATATTTATTCGTTACTGATATGATTTTTCCTCTAAACATACCCTTATAGTATTCTGATGAGAATTTATTAGTTAATATAAGGTTTTATTAAACATTTGTTAGTTACTTATATGAGTTTTCCTCAAAACATACTCTTATAGTGTTTTAATAAGAATTTAGTAGTTAATATAAGGTTTTATTAAACATTTATTCATTACTTATATGAGTTTTCCTCAAAACATACTCTTTAAGTATTTTAATAAGAATTTATTAGTTAATATAAGGTTTTATTAAATATTTATTCGTTAATTGTATGAGTTTTCGTCAAAACATGCTCTTTTAGTATTCTAATAAGAATTTATTACTTAATATAAGATTTTATTCAACCCTAATTAGTTATTTATATGAGTTTTCTTCAAAACATACTCATATAGTATTTTCTTCAAAACATACTTAATATAAGAATTTATTACTTAGTATAAGGTTTTATTAGTTACTTATATGAGTTTTCCGCAAAACATAACCTTATAGTATTATAATAAGAATTTATTACTTAGTATAAGGTTTTATTAGTTACTTATGTGAGTTTTCCTCAAAACATAACCTTATAGTATTATTATAAAAATTTATTACTTAGTATAAGGTTTTATTAGTTACTTATATGAGTTTTCCTCAAAACATAACCTTATACCATTATAATAAGAATTTATTACTTAGTATAAGGTTTTATTAGTTAATTATATGAGTTTTCCTCAAAACATAACCTTATAGTATTATAATAAGAATTTATTACTTAGTATAAGGTTTTATTAGTTACTTATATGAGTTTTCCTCAAAACATAACCTTATAGTATTATAATAAGAATTTATTACTTAGTATAAGGTTTTATTAATTACTTATGTGAGTTTTCCTCAAAACATAACCTTATAGTATTATTATAAAAATTTATTACTTAGTATAAGGTTTTATTGGTTACTTATATGAGTTTTCCTCAAAACATAACCTTATAGTATTATAATAAGAATTTATTACTTAGTATAAGGTTTTATTAATTACTTATGTGAGTTTTCCTCAAAACATAACCTTATAGTATTATTATAAAAATTTATTACTTAGTATAAGGTTTTATTAGTTACTTGTATGAGTTTTCCTCAAAACATAACCTTATACCATTATAATAAGAATTTATTACTTAGTATAAGGTTTTATTAGTTAATTATATGAGTTTTCCTCAAAACATAACCTTATAGTATTATAATAAGAATTTATTACTTAGTATAAGGTTTTATTGGTTACTTATATGAGTTTTCCTCAAAACATAACCTTATAGTATTATTATAAAAATTTATTACTTAGTATAAGGTTTTATTAGTTACTTATATGAGTTTTCCTCAAAACATAACCTTATAGTATTATAATAAGAATTTATTATTTAGTATAAGGTTTTATTAGTCACTTATATGAGTTTTCCTCAAAACATACTCTTATATTATTCTAATAAGTATTTACTAGTGAAGAGAAGCTTTTATTCCACATTTATTAGTCACTTATATGAGTTTTACTCAAAACATACTCTTATATTATTCTAATAAGTATTTACTAGTGAAGATAAGCTTTTATTCAACATTTATTAGTCACTTATATGAGTTTACTCAAAACATACTCTTATATTATTCTAATAAGTATTTACTAGTTAAGATAAGCTTTTATTCAACATTTATTAGTCACTTATATGAGTTTTACTCAAAACATACTCTTATATTATTCTAATAAGTATTTACTAGTGAAGAGAAGCTTTTATTCAACATTTATTAGTCACTTATATGAGTTTTCCTCAAAACATACTCTTATATTATTCTAATAAGTACGTATTTACTAGTGAAGATAAGCTTTTATTCAACATTTATTAGTCACTTATATGAGTTTTCCTCAAAACATACTCTTATTGTATTTTAATAAGAATTTACTAGTTAATACAATTTTTTATTCAACATTTATTAGGTAACTATATGAGTTTTCCTCAAACCATAACCTTATAGTATTATAATTAGAATTTATTAGTTAGTATAAGGTTTTATTAGCTACTTATATGAGTTTTCCTCAAAACATAACCTTATAGTATTATAATAAGAATTTATTACTTAGTATAAGGTTTTATTAGCTGATTATATGAGTTTTCCTCAAAACATAACCTTATAGTATTATAATAAGAATTTATTAGTTAGTATAAAGTTTTATTAGCGACTTATATGAGTTTTACTCAAAACATAACCTTATAGTATTATAATAAGAATTTATTACTTAGTATAAGGTTTTATTAGTTACTTATATGAGTTTTCCTCAAAACATAACCTTATAGTATTATAATAAGAATTTATTACTTAGTATAAGGTTTTATTAGTTAATTATATGAGTTTTCCTCAAAACATAACCTTATAGTATTCTAATAAGAATTTATTACTTAGTATAAGGTTTTATTCAACACTTATTAGTTACTTATGAGTTTTCCTCAAAACATAAACTTATAGTATTCTAATAAGAATTTATTAGTTAATATAAGGTTTTATTAAAAATTTATTTGTCACTTATATCAATTTTCCTTATAACATGCTCTTATAGTATTATAATAAGAATTTATTACTTAATATAAGGTTTTTATTAAACATTTATTAGTCAATTATATGAGTTTTCCTCAAAACATACCATTATAATATTCTCATAAGAATTTATTAATAAGTTAATATATGTTTTTTTCAACATTTATAATTTATATAAAAAAAATTCATAGTCATATTTGGGCCCGTCAATGGGCCAATCCGGGAAAGTATAGTCATAGTTGGGCCCATAATAAATTAAAGCACATTTGAGCTCAACCGTAATAGCAACGGATTTAGCCACGGATCGAGTCGTTGCTAAATACACATTTCATTCTACGGGCTAATAAGGTAATTGGGCCGGTCATTTCTAATGGGCTATTGATCCATGCCGAGCCCATAACATTTGTTCTTCTTTGTTGGGCACGAATTCAGCTACAATTCAAGCCCACTCACCCCATATCTAACCCGCCAACAATAACCGATCCAAGCCCACTCACCTTGTGTCCATTCAATCGTTGGATTTATGATGCTGAATAGCCACAGATTTAGCCACGAGGTTGATGTTGATGCCAAATCAGCATCGAATACAGCCACGAAATAAGCATTCGTAGCTAATTTCGTGGCTAATTACCACTAGCATCCACTTCTTCAGCCACGAAATCCGCCACGGACATTGTGTTCGTTGCTATTAGCAACGAATTTGATGATGTGACATTCTTGGGTGAACACCAGTCACAAAAATAGCCACGGTCAAGAACAGTCGTGGCCAATGTCATTGATATTGGCAACGAAAACAGCGTCGGCTGACATTCGTGGCTAAAAATTCGTAGCTATTTCCTGTTTTTTTAGTAGTGTTTGTAACTCCTAATCAATTAATTTAACGGGTATCAATTGATGTAATTGAGAGTTTTGTAACTCCTAATCAATTAATTTAAGGGTATCAATAAATGTAACCGAGAGTTACAAAATGTAATAAATATTAATCTTCATCTCCCTGCCTAAATAATCATTTTCATAATTAACTTTTTAATTTTTGTAATATTTGAAATTATAACTGAATTCATTTTTAAGTTTTCGATATTGAACTTCATTAGCTTTTATATATAGTATATACCAACAAATTCTAATTTAATAGGTGCATTTAAGACATTTTTAGTCATCCTTTATATTCTCTTTACTTTTGTATCTACCTATAGTTATATTAATTTACATCCATAATCTATAAAATTAAAGTTGTGCTCACTTTCAATTTATTTCTCTATTAACTTTATGTATAGCTATTTTTGAAAATTCAAATCAATATGACTCATTTGGTTCACGGGAGAAGTTGTTAGAGTGTTGTTTTCAAATCTCTTAATGAGTAATATTTTTGCTCTTAGATTGTTGTTTTCCAATTTTTATTATCATATTTGCAATTGAATTCGATGATTAAGTCGTGTTAAATGGACGGACATCATATCTAAATGATATTTTATATTTAATCTTAATTGAGATTAAACCTATTATATATAGTGCATTTTGATCTTTTTGAATGGTTATAAATCAAGATGATATTTTTTATGTTAAAAATTGATAGAATATTCTTAGTTTTTAAAAACAACTTCCTATAAAAATAATAAGAATTAAATAAAATAGAGAAAATACTTGCAATAAAAGATTCACCATATAAGAAATTTCTCGATTGAAGCAAATTGATATGTTTAATTATATTATAGGTTCAAAAGAGTGCATATATCTAGATATTTACCAAGTGTAACTTATGCTAATAAAAAATGAGTAATTAAAAAATTATGCTTAAATTTGCTATAAGTTATTGATATTTCATTACCCTATTATAAAATTTATGCCATGTTAATTTTTTGCGTTATTCGCCAAGTATTATATCAGTCATGTAATTGATATAAAATTATGCCCCGGGCGTAGCACGGGTCTGCCACCCTAGTTCTTTAAAATAATACGGAGTATTGTTTTTTTTTTTGGTAATCTTGAAAATAATATCGTAGGTGTTTGGGTGTTAGAGAATTTTTTTTATTAAGTAAAAAATCGAGATGAGTCTGATTCTCGAGAGGTCGACGAGTCGGAAGGCGAAAATCGCCTGAACATACAATACAAACAGGAAATAGGCGCAACGAAACAAGCAATAACAAACTCTGAAAAAAACGACTTAAGCAGAACTACTCCCAAAAAGTTGAGAACGCCAACGAAGAACGAAATCGAGCACTACCGAACAATAGCACCGCGTGCCAGCGGTATTGCTGGAATCTATCTCATGTGGGTAGTGTAGACAAAACTCCAAGGAAGCTCCTTCCCAGATACAGAGTCTGCCTGAAAGCACCACCTCGACCCTAGCCAGTCCCGACTTCAGACACCACGACCTCGACCAAGCAGAAGAACTCCTAGAGACGTCAGAATGGTCGAACGCAGAGCCACACACTGCTCATTCAAAAACGTCAATAAAGTTATTGTTCATGCCCTTTTGGGATTTGTACATTCCTTTCGGGAATTTAGGTCAAACCCTTTTGGGAATTTATGTCAACTTTTTTCGGGATTTTGCTCAAGACCTTATAAAGGCCATTATTTTATTCAATTATTATATTTATATATAATTCTATAAAATAAGATATAGAACAATTATATAAATATAAAAAAATATATAACAACGTTTTTCCATTTAGGCTGCTTCGGTCCCAAGACAAAAATCTTGAGCCCAAAGCACATAATTTTTTTTTCCGGGCTGCTTTGGGCCCAAGTGTAAAGGCTCGGATTTTTAAACCCTAATTTTCGGAAAAAAGAAATTAAAAATGAATTTAAATTCGGATTGAAAAATTTAAAATCTATATTGAACGAGTCGGAATAAGATCAAAAGAGCGGGTTACGAGATTTTTCCGAGTATTAGTTTGTTTTGAGATCCCTTATAGCTTGTTTTTTTTTCCTCCCTTCACCCAAATTTCAGACCTAAGAAGCATCTCCCCCCTGATCTCATCGACAGCAGAGAGGCAGCTGTACAATCTTGTCTTCTTCCTCATTTTTCCTTTACAAATGAGACAACAAACTCTCCTTCAAAGCTGCAGCCTATTCCCCCTATTTCAGACATTGTTGACTCATTTCAAACCCCAAAACACCCTCCCTCACATACTCTAGTCGGCAGCCTCACAGCCCTCCCATCTCCCCTTAAAATTGGACACCAAACCACCCTAAAACCCATTTCCAAGCACTGCCTCAAACTCCCTCTTCTTCCCCTCTTTCCTCTTCCAAACAAATCCCCAAGGAGCTTCCTTTCCACTAATCTCCAAAGCTAGCAATGCCACCAGCCAGAAGCCGCCACCCCAGACTCCGAAGAACGCCCAGGGTCACCGGAAACAGCCTTTAACAGCCGGATCCTTCTCCTCCTTCTCCATTTCCATGTTTCGCTCCAAACCGCTGGGTAAGGCTCTTTCCACTCCCTCCTCCTCAAAACATGGTAAAGGGGTCACCTTTAACCTCATATTCTCGTCCTAGGACAAGCAAGATCTGACTCGAGTTTTCGACGAACCAAATCGACCTCCGACGAACCTCCGACGAGCCTCGCTTTCGATTTCACTCGGTGAGTCTCCTCCCTTTCGATTTTGTTTTCCTAGCCTTAGGATTTGTAGTGTCACTGAAATCTTGATTCAGGGGAGTAGTAGGACGCAAGTGTAGCGAGAGAGGGGTTTGAGCGAGAGCGGGGCAGGCAAGTGGGTGCGAAGAGAGGGCGAAGGCGAGAGCGATAGCGCGTCTGAGAGTAAGCGAGCGAGGCTGACGGGTGCGAGATTGCGAGGGGACTGGGGACGGGCCATGGTCGGAGCAAGCTTGAAGAGGCGGACCCGGAGAGAGCGAAGTCGAGAGCAGAGAGGCGGAGGAATGAGGAAGAAGAAGGTGAGCGCCGGCGGGATCTGTTCCTTCGAAGAGCGGAGGCGGGGATCCGAGGAGGAAGAAGCCCAGGTGGGGTCCGCCATCGCCATGTCACCCGCCCCAGGGCCCACTTCTTTTTCCTTTCCTTTTCTCCTTTTCTTTCTTCCTTCTGGCATCCGAATTGAAGAAAGGGACTGGGCTGTGGGCTTGGGAAGAATTGGGTTGGGGTGGAATTTTGGGCCGGTTGAGTGTAATAGAGTTGGGCCTAATTTTTGGGTGATTTATGATAAAATGAATATTGTGTTTTAAAGGCCAACATATATTTTCGATATTGGTTAAAATATGTGAAATAATAAATGTATTATATATTATAACCCTTTTAAAATGACGGGATTTAAAATATATTGTTTGGATTTGAAAAAGAATTTAGGAAAGGTTTTAAGGATTGATGAATGAAGAATTGACTTAATAAAATTAAAAAGTGGATTTTGGGAAATATCCTAACTTGTCGGATTTGTTTTGAAATAATAATAAAATAAGTTGATGAAGGTGTAATGTTTTATAAATGGATTTTCTGGATGATTTGAGAAAGCGTTTTGAATGGTGATTTGATCTAACTTGAGGTTTTAAAAGAGTTTTTGGAAATCTTGGGATAATGACTTACCTTGCCTAACTTGGTGAATAATTTTGATGACTTGTGTGTGATATTATATGCTTTAAGTAACATTAGGAGTAGACTTATTTATATTACTTATATATGTGTTAGGTGATCATCTGTGACATGTTGGCCTCTTGTATACCTAGTTGTTGCCTTTTGCTGTTCTGCACTTCCAGGTGAGTTCCTATATGAGCTCACTCAGATTCGAAAAGAGATCTCCCTACTTGTAGCCATGTGCATACTAGGTGCTTGCATTCATAATAAAGCATGTCATGTAGTATCATGCTAGGATTGCACTCATGATTGAGCATTCGTTTACTCATTGCCTTTGTAAACAGAACGACCGTTATCTGTGAAGTAACTAGAGTCATTGCTAGGGTTATAGGACGACCTAGTCTCATCGGGTCCCGTCCTGAGTCATAACCCGGGAATCATAATCTCGGGCCGTTACACCAAGGTAAAACATTTGGCCCAAAGCACAATTTATAGGTCCAAATCGAACCGGAGATCGATGAGGAAGCAGGAGAATGGCAAGCTGCAACTTCGGTGGGCATGTCCACGATGCGGGGAAGGGCAACCAGAAAGAAGTGGGACACTAGCGAAAGACGGAAGGCATAGTGGCGCTAGACCCCGGGAGGAAGGAGAGGGACACCGAGAATGGACGCCGGCCAAAACCGAGTCACGACCGACTCCAAACCCATGGGATATGAAATGACAGAAGGTCAAAGGGAGAGACAGGATAGGAAAGGAGGAACCGAGAAAAACCGACACCCCAAACCCAATCCCACCACGACCAAGAGGGACACACCAACCCCTAATTGAAGGAGGATTCAGGGAGTCGAAGGCCAAGAACAGAAGATTGAGAGCCCCAATAGTGGATCTGCACAAGCTTGAGCACAATTAGCAGGAATGACGACCCTAGAACAAGAAATTGAAGGTCTAGAAGTTCGATTTGGATGAAGACAAAGACAAAAACGAGATCCTCAACAAGAAATCTACAAAACCCCAAGAAATTGGAGCTTATTGTAACATTTAGAGGGTTGCACAAGAAGGGTTTTCATACCCCGAAGGGATTTTTGTCAACCTCTCTCTAGAAAATAAGAGAGAAGAGAGAGCGTTTTGTCAGCTTAGAGATTTATTTTTTTGATGGTATTTGAAAATTTTCATTTTATCCGAATTAAAATGAAAAGAGATAAAAAAAATAGATAATTATTTTCAAATTAATTTCTACCCGTGCTAGTAAATGTGTTTGACAATGGGATTTTCTATGAGATGTAGTTTTTTTTGAAGTGAAGTTGTTGTTTTTTTGAGATTATGGATATATGGGAGTTTGAGATTTTTTTTTTAAAAAAAATCTTGTAAAAAAGTTGAATGGTGTTTATAAGGTTTTGAAGTTATTTTAGGATGAAAATGTCAAAAACGCCCTCACATTATTACCCCTTTCCTCCCTATCTAGTCAAACAATACATGTAGCTCTCTTTCTCTTGGCCGACGTTCTTCTTCCTCCCTTGCCTCACATTGGTGTGAAATAAGTCTTGCTCCCTTGGACTCTCGATTTCCCTTCATTCCAATAAAGTCGGGCGCTTGGAGACCCCAACTCACGAGGGCGGCCGACGATTTGCAACAGCTTGCGAGGCCAAATCTCATGGTTGGAGACGACGACGATGGCCATCCATGACGAAAGAGGTAGGTACAACAACTGCCCCCGAACTTGGTTAATTGGACGAGCTTGTTTACCTTGACCTCTCCAATAACTTCTTCAATGGCACCCTTCCTCTTCAACGCCTCCAAACTCTAGTCTCTCTCTCTCTCTCTCCAACAATGTCATTTCCGACGAGTTTCCGACAAATGCCCCGCCGAGGTTTCCCCTCAATTACCTCAACCTCTCCGACAACACACCCGCCAAATCTAGTCCTCAAAGCCTCTTAGATTTGTGAAATTTGAGGGTTGTTTATATTAAAGGTAACTAATTTTTAAGTGATCTTCCCCGTGGGTTCGGTTTTGATGTGGTTTTGGACCTCTCTTCCAACCTCTTCAATGGCTCTGTCCCTTCCGATGTCGGAGGTGCAGGTCTCAATTATCGGAATGCTTCCAGTAACAACTTTTTCGGCAAGTTATCGCTGGAGTTGGGTAGCATTTGGGCAGTATGAAATCAAATCCCTAAGAAAATCTCCCGAATTGAATCTTCTCCCCCATAGCTTCCATTTTCACAGAAAATAAAATCTCCCATAGCCCCTCCTACAACTTCGAAAGCTCCAATAGAAACTACTGCCAAACATCACCAGCTTTGACTTTTTTTAACTCCCAAAACCCCCATAATCTAGGGTCAA
The DNA here is from genome assembly GCA_963922045.1 of Persicaria maculosa. Classification (NCBI taxonomy): domain Eukaryota; kingdom Viridiplantae; phylum Streptophyta; class Magnoliopsida; order Caryophyllales; family Polygonaceae; genus Persicaria; species Persicaria maculosa. The sequence goes on from OY998258.1 coordinate 21,297,091, forward strand.
ACACACGCTAGGGGTGTGTTTGGCATAAAAAAATTTGGGGGCTTTGGGGGTTGCGAAAAAAAAAACCTGAACCCATCAATGTTTAGTAGTGTATTCAGATGAGGTTTCACGAGCTACGGTTTGCAACCTTTTTCTCATGAAATTGGAGCCTCCCCCAAGCTTCAAGAGATTCGGGAGGAGCTTCGGTGAAAAATTGGTCATTGTACCCCTCGTTCGTCGTTGCTCTCCACCTCCGTCCCTTGTCGTTGCGGGGTTCTCGTTACCAATTGCGGGCAAAGAGGAGCAAGGAGTTGTAGATCGGAGAAGGAGGAGGAGTAATTGAAGCTGAATTGGGGCTTTGAATGGCATCATCACTGTCATCGTCGGGGGTATTGCAAGAAGCCATGGCTTGGGCGAGGCGCTGAGCAGTGGCCTTTGCCGTGAAGTTATGAGTGCCTTGATGTTGGAGATGATGATGATGGAGGCGGAGCTAGCATGGTGAGGATGCACCGACAACATTCTGGAGTCGGAGGTTCATCGAAGGGTGGAGATCAGGTTCTCCGTATGGTTGTTGTCCATTGAATTGCCTTCCTTGTTTGGGCGTTTGTTAACCACTGTTTGTATTTGAGGTGTTAGAGGGAGAAGAAAACCCCAGTGAGGAGGGAGATGAATTGACTGGGTAGTGTAACAGATGAGTGGTAAATAAATGGAGGGTATTTTAGACCTTTTCTCCACAAATACATCTTTTAGATCTTATAACTACCTTTTTTTATTGAGTAAGAATTCAAGCTCAAACAAGCATGAAGCTCGGGAGGCCGACAAATCGGCAAACAAATTAACTGTCAACGACTCAACATACAACAAAGCAAGTAACACAAATCAACAAAGATGAAAGAAAAAAAACCAATAACGCATAAAAGTCACCGGTCGACGTAGGAGTAGATGAAGATCCAAGACGAGCCACGAATGTCGAGAACACGAGAGAGCACAACAACTCACACGACCTCTCGACGTCGAGAAGGCGGAGAATAGTAATCCACCACCGAAAAGGCGAGATCCGGGGAAATGCGGATCACCGACGTTGCCCCTCACCTAGAAGAGGAATCTTCAAAGACCACGAACACAAACATAATCCTTTCGATCATACAGGGCGCCCGATATTGCAACCCAACTATGGAACTAAACGTACCATGCCAAAACACCGATCCAACGCCAAAAGGGGGAACAAATACGGGCCAAAAAGGGAAGATCAATCACAAGATGAAAATTTGTCTACAAAAACCCCAGACAAAACTAACCTCCCGGGGAGTTATTATCATCATCATCATCATCATCATCATCATCATCATCATCATCATCATCATCATCATCATCATCATCATCATCATCATCATCATCATCATCATCATCATCATCATCATCATCATCATCATCATCATCATTATTATTATTATTACAATTATTGTCCAGCACTATTCGGAAATATAGGTTAAACTCTTACGTGGTTTTGGTCAAACCTTTCGGGATTTTGATTGAACACTTATGGGATTTTATATAAGTATATATACAAATAATTAAATAAGTATATGTACATTTATTAATCAATGGAGTGGGGTGGTTAGCGGGGTGTCACGATTACAAAAATAGAGTGGTTAGTAAGATAGTGGGGGATTGTGGAGAAAATGAGTGGGTGATGTGGCGAGGTGGCATAAATTAACTTACAATTGAGATATTTTATATTGGTTCATTTAATGAAGGAAAAATAAGTGGTTGATGTGGCATGTCTAAGACTCTCGAATGGAGGCTCCTAGTGATGCCATGTGGAAATGCGGATGGAGATGCTTCAACTCAGCCTTCAAGTTTTATAGTAGTAATATATTTCGAGTAGATCTAGGTTGATTCGAACCTAAGTTTAATTCGATTTCGAATCCATCCCGGTCATTTTTATCGTCTACATTAGATTAGAATTAATTCATGTTTATGTCCCCTCCTCCATTTGAAGCATTGCAATTTGCAAACTAATTAAATGCTTAAAATTTTTATTTTTCCTATACTAGCTCTCAATTGGACTTTTAAGAACACACAATTAAAAAAATTAAACAAATTTTTTCGAGTTAATACTCACAACAATTTCATATTTGGTAAAGTCCGTTATAGCTAGTTGGGATTGGGTATGAAAATAATTTAATTAATTTTAATTTTATTTATTGAATTTAGTATATTTGATTTATTTAGAATTACTTTGAAATATATATTTTTTAACAAATGGGCTGCGCTTTTATTATTTTAAAGGGTTTTTTATTCTATTGTATTTAAATTTTTTTTTTTTTTGAATACAAGGAAAGTAATTAAGACGAAACACGCCTAACGAAGGAAGTGCCATCTTAGAGCGTCCTTCCGGACGAGATCCTGAAGCACCGGATCAGAAAGCAGAATGTCGTCGGCAGGGATGCTGTAAGCCAGGTGCGCGACCCTATCAGCTACCGCATTGGATTCCCTGAAAATATGACGAATGGAAAACGAGTCAAACCCATAACTAATCAAACGAATATCTGAAAGAACAAGTTCAATACTCCACGGGCAAGCCCAAATCCCAAGCAGAGAATTGACAACTTGCAGATTGTCGCCCTCAACCAGAAGGTGCCTCACCCCCGGTTGACGAGCCCGTAACATCCCATTTCTAAGAGCTAGTGCTTCAGAAAACATAACAGAAGTGTTGTTGCAGCGGCCCGAGCTAGCCGCCACCACAGCCGCCCTTGCGTCTCTGATCACGAAGCCGTAGGTAGCCTCACCAGAAGACCTGAACGATCCGTCGAAATTCAGTTTAGAGAAAGGAGGTGGAGGGGTCTCCCAATGAACATTCCGCCGAACCCCTGTCAAAGCCAATCCCTTCTGCCTGCTGTTACCCATGAGACGAGATTGAGGAGCAAGGAAGGATTCAGATTGTAAATCAAAGAGGGAGGCTTCAAACCAGCTATGCTTAGTAGTGTTGATGTGGACGCGGACTTGATTAATATCCACGTTTGGAATATTGCCAAAAGTTAGTTGATTCCTAAAGAACCAAATAGCCCACCAGGAGTAGAAAATGTCAGTAGCGAAAGTTCTTGAAATGTTTGAGTAAATGTTGTTTAGAATAACATTTGGTTTTTGGCCGTCAAAACTGTGATGGTGCATAGTTCCACGAGGATGTGGTAGCAGGTTCAAAATTGATTTCGTGAACGGGCAATCCAAAAACAGGTGCTGCATTGATTCAGTCAGAGAGTCGCAGAATACACAGTTCATAGGCACCCCAATGTGAGATACCTGCAGGCGCTGTTTATTGTATTTAAAATATTGAATTGACTTTCCAATGATTGTGTGAAATTTTGAAATAAAATTATAATTTTTAAAGGGCAATATTGTAATTTTAAGAATCCCTAATCTATATCTATATGGGTGTGTATGGATGGAAAATAAATAGGTAAAAAAGAAGTAGAAATAGGTTGTTTAAATTTTTAATCATGTATGAACAACTTATTTCATCTAATTGTTGTTAAAAAATTGAGTTTAAAAATAAGTTAATGGAACCTGCTTTTTTTGTGTTTATTTTGTTTATTTGGTTTGAAATTACCATAACACCTCTAATAATAACCAAATAAACTCCACTTTTTACAAATAAATTAACTCTTTTTCGTCCTATATAGCCGATCAATTCACTCCAAGCTTCTCCTCATCCCGCAACCCCTGAATCTATTTCTTAATATTTCCTCCTTATCCTGAAACTTCTTAATCTCTTTCTCCATCTCCTTCTGCAAATTCAGAATTTGTTACTGCTGTAGGTGAATACTCATCTGAATGGAGAATAAAATCTTCCTCTCCTTCTGCACACAAACATTCTGAATTCAGTCATAAGAAATTTAAACTTAAGAAGATGAATCACCAAAATAAAGCAAAACAGCCAAGCAAAATCGGATATACAAAGATAAATCTCCTATATGCTACCATAAATAATAAATAAAAATAACATTTCAAATAATTTTGTTTAACCAAAATATTACACATTTATCCTCTAAACTTTCTCTTATTTAATATATGCCGAGATTTTGATTAACCAAATTAATACACATTTATTTAGAATCGACTTTATATATATTCAGAATCGATTATCCTCTAAAATTTTATTTAAACCATTTGAATTATGAAACACTTATATCTTTCTTAATTAAAAGATTGTATATCTAGCTAACTAAAACCGTTTTAATTAAAATTTACAGATCTGCATATATTTTTATATCAATTACAAACTATTCGTTGTAACTTTTTTTTAATTCCATCCGTTATTGCTTCAATTACCCAATTAACCAATCTTTATCTCTTTTTTTTAACCAAAAGATTACAATTTTATCCTAAATTCAGATTTGCAGAGATTTTTTAAATTTTGTTTAAACCGTTTTAATTAAAATTATTAAACTTTACAGATCTCCTGAGATTTTTAAACCAATTCTGTTACTTTTTTTAAAAAAATAATTAAAATGAAGAAATCTGCAGAGATTTTAATTAAACCAAGTCTATTACTGTTTTTTTTTTGAAGCAATTGGGGATTCGTTATTAAATCAACTACCCACTTAACCAATCTTTATCTCAATTCTGTTACTTTTTGTTAAAATAATTAAAACAATTTATTCAATCAGATCTGTTGAGATTTATTTAAACCGTTTACCTCTCATTCACCCTAACCTAACTAGCAACACTACTCTATATAATCAGAATCGAATGTCACAGATAACTCGCTTCTCCTCCTTCCTCTTCCACCGTATCCTATCTATTTCTCCCTCTCTGTCAACCATCTATCTTTTATGTTTTATTTTTCGAATACTAATAATGTTTAAACCTTAAACATTGCAGGATTTTGATCATCTATTCTTCTTTCCTGTTTTAAATAGGTAACAATGAAGAATGTCACATGCGTCGACGAGCTTAATCCAACAAACATCAAAGGCAATATTCGAGTTCGAGTTGTATGCATGTTCGACAACATCAATTTTGACAAACAACAAGAGCTGATTTCAAAGGACCTAATCTGTGTCGATGAAAAGGTGTTTGTCCTTCATAATTTCTTCATTTTATATCCTCCTAGCGTACGTATTCAATTTACTATATTTGTTCTCAGGGTAATAAGGTTCACGCGTCCATTAAGATATCTCTCATCAAAAAATTTGATTGTATAAAGGAGTATGGAATTTACTCAATATCAAACTTCGGTTTAATCAAGTACCTTGACCAATATCGTCACTCCTCTCCTCCTCACAAGGTGAGAGCAGTGACGATAATAGGCTTTTGCTTATTAATAGGCTTATGTGGCAACTGCTCATGAATTATGGTATCACCTTCATAATTAATTGATTTTTACTAATTAATAAATATTCCCCTTTTATTTATTTCCCCTTAAAATTAGGACTTTTAACAAATAATTAATATTAACCTTTTATAATTTAATTTTTATGTAACAAATTAATACCGTAGGCAGTAATTTATACTTAATATTTTCTCAAATTAAGCATAAGACTACTGAATATCTACTTAATATCTATTGAATATTTAATGATATAGATTAGGGAAAAAAAGACTTGGACTTTGCATATAACCATGCACATTTTAACATATTAAAAAAGAAGAAGAAAATATTTAATTGGTTTTTCTAACATACACACTTTGGGGGATAAGATAAGTTAAGTTTATGAGAAACATTTTTCAAAATATTATTTAGTTTTAGATTAGATTTCTTATTCGCTCAAAAAAAAGTTTTAGATTTCTTATGTCAATTCATTGAGATTTATAGAGTCTTTCTCAAAATGTTTTCTCAACTTAAGAGTTTAATTGGTTGGAGATAAAATGACGATATATGACACCTTAAATCAATCATTAATTAAAATTAATTAATTAAAATTACTTGGTTATTTGATGTGAATTTTTTTTTGAAAAACTACTACTTATTTTAAAATGTATAATATTGCTAAATAAAATCTCATTTCAAATTTGATTAAATAAGATGCTAAAATTGATGATTTTATCCAATCAACTAATACTTAATAGGAATCATTTACGCACTATAAGTAAACACATATTTCTAAGATTTTTTTACTATAATGATTGATTTAACCATATAAAATGACAAATCTATTAATTAATTAATTATTAATTAATATTACTAATTCTACTAGCATTTTGCCGACGTGGCACGCCCATAATTAAAGTTGAATTTTTTTTTATTCAAATGGTATTTTCTTATTGGTCAATATTATTTTAGAATATCCACCCTTCCTATTATAAATTAACTATTTATCCCAATCTCTATATGGTAAGTTAATATTATATCATGTGTTCATCATGATTTCGGATATATTAATACTTTCCCTATCTATTTCCTCAATATCTTTGTACCTCTTTAATTTTTACCTCACAATCTTTTAACCTCTTTAATCTCTTTTCTTTAGCAGCATCTTGCATTAATCAATAAATCATATGTTGCATTAATATCTTCAATTTTCATGTACCTCTGTACGACTGTACCCTAATCTTTTTTTTTCTTTTCGGACATGGATATCCTTATATATTGCATTTATTATATCTTTTGATAACTTTAATTTTTCATAGGTCTTACCGCACTAACTATCATTCCTTTCCATGTGTTGCATTAATATCTTTTGCATTAATTAATATCATTCATATGCATATTCCATCAATACAAACTGCCTATTATGTTACATTCATCACCTTTTTCTCTTTTCGGTGAATTCCGATCCACTCATATTTATTCTTTCTTATTTTAAGTGATATTGATATCATTTGTTGATTCCCCTTATTTATAAATTCAATTTTATAACATCTTTAAAGTTTCTATATGTTTTATGGCACTTAGAAGTGAATAATAAGGATGTCTTCTTCTCCTCATGAACATTATATTTCGTTTTTTTTTATTGTAGGATGGCAACTAATGCAAAGTTCATCAAGGACATTCAGTCAAGTCGGTCTTTCTACAAGCTTAAGGTTCGACTTATCCAACTTTGGATGATATTTCATAAGGAACGATGACCGAAATTTTATGGTATGAGTTGATTTTTATTGATGAATTGGTAAGCGTTCATCCACTTGAAAAACAGAATTCAGTTTATATGTTTTAAAAGTTAATAGACGGAGGGAGTAAAAGACTTTGGATGGTAAGCGTACATGACTAAAATATTGTTCTATTATATCATCAGGTTCATTCTTTTGTTTGCCGCCATTTATGGGATTAGTATGGTGCCCTTTCTTCACCCCTCGTATAAGTGACACTTATTATTATTTAAGTTTCTCAACTGTCGTCGCTTCTTCCATTCAATCTCTCTTTTATCCATTCTTTAATATATTCATATAATGGCCAACGTAATATATTATTAGTATATATGGTACTTCTTCCATCCATTTTCATATGTGTATTTTCAACTAAACACTTTATACGCCTCTCACAACTATAATGCTCTAATCATGTTTCCTTTTGTGATTTATTTTTTCGATAAATTTTGTTATAATGCTTCAATAGATGACGTGCATGGAGCCACAACCATCGTTTGGGCAAATATGCTATATAATTTTATATGTTTTATTTTTGTTGTTGAGTTATGTGGTAGTTACAATTCAAGGCACGGGTATTACACTAGTAATACCTTAAATTAGAAATTTAGAACACTTTGCTGACGTGTCATATTCTCCTTAATTTTAGTTAATTCAACCAATCCTCTATTTTCTACTTTTTTATTTTTTTTTCCCTCTCCTACATTTAATTATTATTTCCTTTAATTTTTATTTTTATTTTTCCCTTTATCTTTTTAAATCAATCACATTCTTTCTTTTATTTCCAACATATTTGTTAACTATTGGCTTAATTCAAAACAATGAATTCAATTTAATATAGCCATCTATATCTATATCTATATAATACCTTAAATTAGAAGACTTTGCTGACGTGTCATCTTTTCCTTAATTTTAGTTGATTCAACTAATCCTCTATTTTCTATTTTTTTTTATGTTTTTCCCTCTCCTATATTTAATTATTATTTCCTTTAATTATTATTTTTATTTTTCCCTTAATCTTTTAAATCAATCACATTCTTTCTTTTATTTCCAACATATTTGTTAACTATTGGCTTAATTAAAAACATTAAATTCAATTTAATATAGCCACTGAGCTTAACTCAGATTTATTTCCTTTCATTATTTTTTTCTCCCTCTTTTTATCTTTTCAAACCAATTACATTTTTTTCTTTTATTTTTATCACATTTATATATAATTACATTTTTTTCTTTTATTTTTATCACATTTACTTAAAATAAAAGAGTTTTAGTCTATATGATCCTTACTTTTTTTTTATCTTTTTAAATCAATCTATTTTTTTCCTTTAATTTTTCTTCTTCTTCCCTTTAAACCAATCACATTTCTTTTTATTTTTAATATATTTACTAACTATTAGACGCAATTCTAAACATTGAATTTAATATAATCTAATGTTTACTATTAATCTACATGTAAATATTTATATATTATAAATTTTCCAACTCGAAACCCGAAAGTGGAAATGGAATCCGTCAAAATCTCAAATTCTAAAATGGTGACGGAAGGATTTTAAAATCGAAACTTGTGCTCGAGGACGAGTTTTCTCCCACTTTCACAGATTGAATAAAATAATTATATATTTAGTTAAAATAATAATAAAATATATTCGGCGTTTACAGCTGGGCTGGAGCTGCAAGCTTGTTTTGCTGTTGTCCTTGGTTTTGGAGATCAGCCCGATTGCGACACTGTCAAGCCTTGTGGCCTGGCTTGCCACAAACATAGCTGCCGATCGATCCCAGTCCCTCCCTGTTTCTACTGTTTGTCTGGCTGATTGCCAGACTTCTTGAATTTCTGGCCCTTCTTTGGTTTCATGTTTGGCTTAGAGCCTCCAGATTTGTTTCCCTGCTTGGACATGCCAGATTTCACAAAGGACTCAACCAAATTACCTTTCACAGAACCAACAGATTTGGGCTTAGGTTTGTCCTTGAGGCGATTTGCCTATTCGATCTTCATGTGACCGACGAGCTCTTTCAGAGTGAGGTCCTTCTTCTTGTGCTTCGGATGATTGCGGTAGCCAGCCCATAAGTCATGCAACTTTTCGATCTTGAAATTCGCATGCAGGACCTCCACTACAAGAAAAATTGCATTGGGCGACAATACTTCAAAAATTGGGGCGACAAAAAAAATTTCATCATTGAAAATAGATATTTAGTGACCAAAATTTGGTTGGTCACCTAAAGTATACTTTTGGTGACAAAAAATATCTTTCGTTGCCCATGTGGGATTTCGGCGACCGTAAATGACGTTTGTCGCGCAAAATGAACGTCTGGTGCGACAAAAGGTTTTTTTTGGTCACCCATACCCTATATTTTGGGCGACCAGTTCGGGTTAGCCCAAAGTAAAAGGTGAGAGTACAAGTTAAAACCCTCAATCGTACTCCAGCCTCCTATCCTCCTGTAAAATCTCTCTACTCCTTTGAAATCTCCATGGATCTCTCCGATGTTCGTTCTTGTTCTTTGTCTCACATCGAGCCTTTCTTTCTTCAGTTCGAGCGTTTGCATTTTTCCAGAGGTGTCTGGCTTTGCTCAAGTATTTGCATCTAGATCTCTCACTCTGATTCGAGCGTATGCTTCCAGTTCTCTATCTAATTCGAGCATTTGCGTTATTCAAGAGGTGTTTGGCTTTGTGCAAGTATCTCGTGTTGTTGTTCTCTAGTCGATTGCGTCATTCTCTCCCTCCAATTTGAGCAAGCCACTAGGTAAGGATTTTAACCCTAATTTGGATCCTCCATTTTTGGCTTTAATTGGTTTAAATCTCTACATTAGAAACCTTGTGCTTTTGTGTATGCTTTAAGATGCTTCTTCTCGACTCCAATTCGCCATTTGCGTTGTTCGAAAAGTGTCTAGCTTTCTGAGGATGTCGCTTGTCTCTCTTCGGAGATTAGGTCTCCATCGCCCAATCGCACACCGTTTCTCCGCTTGCTTCATGTTAGCCCTATTTGTTGTACTTCATAGCGTTTTCTTCGTAGTTAAACACCTTTTTTTTCTGCCATTAGAGAGTAGGAATTAGGAGTTTGAATAATCTCGAGGAATTAGGAGTGTGTAAATATGGCCGTCTCTGCATTTTGAGCTGCTACTAATTCGATCTTAGACAATGTTAATCAGAGTAAGAAGTGTGCTTTTGTAGATGAAGCGCTTGTGATAAAGGAAATTGATATTTAACCTCCTCGTAAGATTGATGAGAACATGTTCTCAAAAAAAAGATTGATGAGAACATGTTCTCAAAAAAAAAGATTGATGAGAACATGTGGAAGAACCAGGAGCAGTTTGAGGAGTTACTGTATTTTCTGGATCTGTCTCATTTGCCATCACTAGTATTGTTTCTTTTCACTTAATTGGTTTATCATTTTCAATTAATTGGTTTATCATTTGCTAAAAATGTTAATTTTGTGTTCAATACTAGTGAGCCTTTTCTCCCTTCTGATCACTTCTACCAATTCTGAAAAGTATGTAGCTGCACATTGGAGGTTCTCAGATCCAAGCCACGGCGTGGCTTGGCCAATGAATACCAGTGTTATTGGAAGGATGATTTTGATCTGAAAAGTATGTAGCTGCCATTGAAGCCATGCCAGATCCAAGCGTTTGGCTTCTGCGTCTTTCATGATATAGTTGGGATCTCCGGTAAGCAGCCGATTTCTGTGCTTGTTTTTTTTGAAGTTTTTGGCTCTTTCATGATATAGCTGGCTCCCTCCCAATCAGTTATAGTTTTTTGTTTTTTGTCGATAACTTGAAAAGGTAGTTTCTAGTCGTTCTGGGGGTACGTTTTGATGATTTAAGCTGGATTTCAGTTAAATTCACAGCTTAATTTGGGTGTCATTTGCCTCCATTTGCCGCTTCACTTAATTGGATGAAGAACTCGAGGGTTCTGTTGCAATGGAATTGTGAATTATCTTATTTGGGTGTCATTTGCCTTTGTTGTTTTGTAGCTCTACTGACCTCTTCTTCAGTGTGAGATACTTCCAGGATTTGGTGTCTGACCAAGATGGGGATATGGTTAAAATAATTTTTTTGTGAAGCCCTCAAGTTGATGTGTGGTAAGTATTTTTATATTCCTTGAATTATGAATGCAAGAGGAAATGGTTATTCCTAATCATTTACTACTGTTCTGTTTGTCAATTACATGATCAGTTACTTCTGTTCAGCAATGCTGAAACCAAGATAAAATGAGTGGAAGTGGCATGGTTAGGATAAAAGAGGCAAAGATCCTATTGGTCTATGATAAGTAAAGGTACTACTTTTCTGTTTGTAAGCTACATGATCAGGCTAGGTAGTTGAATGCTCATTTACACTTGTTGAGTTAAACTTTATGATAGGCTATATATAACTTAAAATAAATTGCTCAGTACGTTGTTCATCTGAAACTGAATTACATGCCTCATTTACCGTTTCAAGAATTAAATGCCTCATCAAAGGTTAAACTTATGTATAAATTTGCTTGCGGATTTGTTTGGAATAATTGTTCTAGTGACTCTGTTTGATCTTCAATTGCATTGTGGATTTTCCTGTCTACGGTCTCTGCCAATGCCATCTCTCTATTTTCTCTTAAGCAAATTGATATATTGTCTTTCCTCCTTTTCTTGCACGCATTTTGCTGATATATTTCCCTTGATAATGTTTGCATAGGTTAACGTCACTGATGTGAATAACTATAGGTATATTTTGTCTTCTGTGTTTAATTGATTTGTGTGTCAAAAGAAAGAGTTTTTTACACATTGTACTATTTTGAGGTGCACAATCAGTGTCTTTGTAGCTACTTGGAATGTGGCTTGAAAATATCCTCATCAACTAAATCTTGAAGATTGGCTTCACACCCCACCCCCTGCTGACATCAATGTTCTTGGGTATGCTTCTATTTCATCATTCATTTCATTTTTAAGGCCAAATTGAGACAAAGAGCTTCAACTTTAGTTAACTTTCAAACATGTAAAACATAACATCAGCTATGTTCTTGAATGTTTAACTAGTCATGTCTGGCAAGCTGTTTAGTCTTCATCTTCTCTTTCTCATATTTCACTTGATAATGTGTTAATCATATTGAAGGGAGTTAACTTTCTCTTTCCAGGACATATTTTTGAAGTAAATTATGGAAGAAGCAAGATGTGATGGAGTATATTCGGGGTGGAAGCTTATTTAATCGAATCTTTAGTTCTTAAGTAAGGATTATAGCTTTGAAATGCAAATGCTATACTATATAATCATTTGTAATTTTTTGGTACTTATTAAGGACTTATTAGTGTTAAAGTAAAAATGTTTTGGATTGAATGTATTTTAACAAAGTTTTTTTCTTAATATAAAAAATTGAGATTAAACTAGTTGGAAGTATTATAATTTATGTATGTTTTGTGTGTATATATATAGGTTAAATGTGAAAATTTAGGAAGATATATCATGTTTTATCACTTTGACCTTTTGTGACAAAATAAAAAAATGGTTCGGCTATATACACCCCAAATCATGCACGTCCTTAAGGACGTGCATGATTAAAAAGGGTTAAATTTTTTTTTAAAATTTTAATTAGTCACAAGGCTTGCACGTCCTTAAGGACGTGCAATTTTAACCTTGTGATTTGTGTTGTATATAGCAACACCCTAAAAATATTTATCACAAAAACAGTAAATTGGGCTACAATTTGAAAATTTTGTCACGGAAAACAGGGTATAATGGGCGACAAAACTAGTACTTAGGGCGACAAATTAAAAAAATTGTCACAAAAATTCTAGTGCAACGAAATTTGGATTTCATCACAAAAGAGCTAGTTATGGCGACGATTTTTTTTTTTGTCGCCCATACTTTGGGCGACGGGGCTGAGGCGACGAACAGGTGACAGAACTTTTTTTGTCACAAACATGAATGGGCGACGAAAAACACACTTTTGGCGACGAAATTGTTTGTCACAAAAAACTATTTTTCTTGTAGTGCTCGCACATCTTCATGCCTTCAGAGAGAATGTCAACCACCAGATCCTCATACTTGTGCACTTGGTCCATGATTGGTTTATCATCGACCATCTTGAACTGCATAAACTTCCCACGAGCATATTTCTTTTTCCCTGCATCGTCAGCCCCATATTTCTTCTCCAGGAGATCCCAAATAAATTTTGCAGATTTATGAACAGAGATCAGATCCAATATGGGATTTGAGACGTGGCTGAGAAGATGGCCTAGCACAGTTTTGTTGTCAGACTCATATTGTTTTGCCCGTGCGAGGTCATCATCCGTAACCTTCTTACCCTTGTCGACAGCGTCTGCACCGTCGTCGATGACGACGTTCTTACCCTTAGCGTCTACAACGGTATTTACCGTCATCTGCAAGAGCGCCGACGACAGAGGTGGATGAAGTGGTTGCAGCAGCAACAGGAGCGTCATCCTGTAGTAGGACGACATCGACCTCCAATTGCTCGAAAAAGATGAGCATCTTCTGCAAACATCTCTTGTAGTTGGTCCCGTCCAGCGGCTCCAATTTGGTGAGATCCAACAACGGTTTGAAGAATTGAAACGCCATCGCAGAAGCAAACAAAATTTCGCTTCTAAATTGTTGGTGCGATAGCGAATGTAGGCCTCAATTTCTGTGAAAAACCGCTTGAAAGGAAACTGTAAAGGCCGTGTTTGAAAGTGTTTGAATGATGTGGCGTGGTGTAAAGGGAACCACTGCCTTAGAAGCGAAATCGCCCCGACACCGTGGTGCAGGTCGGCTACTGACGTCGCCCCCCAAGGATACACAACAGACTTCTCAAGCGTGCACTAGCCGTCAAAGTATTGGAACCACCCAGGACTCAGAACGGTTACAGAAGAAGCGAGGAGAGAAGATAACGTATGTGAAAACTGGAAGCCCTCTACGGTTTTTAAAACAGAAGAAGAGACGCTCCACTCGCTGAAATATCGGAGAAAATCATAAACGGCTTTAACAAAACTGATAAGGATTGAATCAGTCAACAAAACACTAATTCAACCTTATCGGATGTCATTTATTTGATAAAAATTAAAAATCGACGCAAAAGGTGACGAACATGGACCCGCGGTGGTGGTGGTGCGCGCGTGTGAGACTCCTATCCCAACTCTTAATAGCCCTTCAAAACTCCCCTTTAAAAACAACCCCTCAATTCCTTTTTACAATGAACTCCCCTTTAAAAACAACCATTCAACTCCTTTTACCATCAAAGTGGGATAAGGAAATCCAAAAGCCAAGTTTAAAACCCCCATTGAACATTACTTCCAACACCTTCCATCTTCTAAAATGACAGTTCGAAAAACATGCCATAATTTAAAAGTTAGCTAATGCATTTTAATTAAAGATATATATTATTTATAAAATGGAAATCTTATCCTATGCCGGATATAAGATACAAAAAAAAAATGATACTAATAATAAGGGTTATTTTCACAACCTCTGATTACAAAAAATGATACTCCGTAATACTCGTAATAAAGGAGTATTTGATGAAATTTTGAGGAAATAAAAAGAAAAGGAAAAAAAATATAGAGATGGCGAATGGGGTTGTGGGCCGACGACCAAGTAGAAGCCCCATTCCATTTCCCTATTTGTGTGTACTTTTGGCGTTAACAGAACATCTGGAACAAAGAAGGGCGTTGGTTCAACGGAGGCCGGTCAAGTCAAGGGGTCTTTAAGTGGGAATTCCCAATTCCTATACCCCAAAACATTAAAATAAAATAAAATAAAATAAAATAAAATAATAAAATGAATAAAGAAAGAAAGAAAAAGGCCCACAGAGAATGCAGTGACAGATCATGACAGCCTGAGAGAGATAGTTGAATAAAACGAATCACGGATCTCACTTCTCAGAGAGAGAGAGAGAGACCCACTTGAATATCTAAAATCACATTAATTCTTCCTCCTCCACCAACGTACAGTAGTACGTAGGGGTACCCATAAATAAATTGTGTTGAAATTATGTCGTCTCAATTCAACTGCGCTGCGCCCGATTCTAATTACTCATTACGGAGTAATTAAGAAAAAACCCAAATTAATTAACGGTGGGGGAATTCATTATTCAAAATTCAAGTAGTACTGTGTATATGGTTACAGAATGAGAATGTAGTTTAATGGGTAATGGGTGGGCAAACACGCCCTAAAGTATAGTTGTATGGTCTGTGTAGACACAGCTATGAATATGATTGTTGTTGTCGTGGGCTCCAACTATCAGCTTTATTGTCCACCAATCTCTGGCGTCTGTCTTTCCAGCTACTCCCACATTTTAACAAACATCTAACCTACACTCTACACATGCACAGATGCAGTACATTACATTACATTACATTACATACGGAGTATAACATACTCCGTTTATAATTTCTTTCATTCTTCGATATCTGTGCTTGCTTCCTTTCTCTTTTTCATATTTTATATATATAGCTGGTTGGGGCATCATGAGGTGGGCTCTGCAAAGGCGGAACAACAGTTATGTTTATATATATATATAAATTAATAAAATAATTAAAACTCAGCACAGTGTTGAGGAAGACCCCACGTTCCCGTCTTAAAAAAAAAAAAAAAGAAAGAGAGATGTATATTAGGCTGTGTGTTTCGGTGGTTGGGATATAGTTTCTGGATCTTCCATTTTCTTGGTTATAATTATGAGGTTTTCAAACCCGTTAAAACCTCCTAAAAAGGCCTTTTACTTTGTTTTGTGTAGGTGGTCTTGAATTGGTCGTCCAACCTAGCTAGGTCTTTCTTTTCTGGGTTTTTGGATTTCTGATCTACTTTTTGTGTTTAATTTTCCCATTAAGGGAGTAAGGGTTTTGGGAGATCCAGGGAGTCTATATGCTGATGTCGTCTCAGGCGGCTAGACAAATTCAGCAGCACATGATGGGCGGCGGAGGCGGTGGTGGAGGTGGAGGCCAGTTCAACGATACAACCTTTACCAAGATCTTTGTTGGAGGTTTAGCTTGGGAGACTCAAAGGGACACTATGAGAAAGTATTTTGAAGAGTTTGGTGAGATCTTGGAAGCTGTTGTCATCACTGATAAAGCAACTGGAAGATCCAAAGGCTATGGTTTTGTAAGTTTACCAAAACCTCAACTTAATTTTTTTTTTTTTTAAATGTATATATATCAGCTTACTTGAATTTCAATAGTTCAATAGTTCAATGGTTCAATGGTCCAATACTTCAATGTAATGTCATGTGATCGATACCACTAGCTACCAGCCAGTGCATGAGATGGATGGAGCTGGAGGGATTAATAATGAATATTGAGATGGAATTAGGATGAGATGATTAATCCAGTACGTGTAAGGGTTTGTTTATAGGTAACATTTAAGGATGCAGAAGCAGCAGTAAGGGCATGTCAAAATCCAGCTCCAGTAATTGATGGAAGGAAGGCCAACTGCAATCTTGCTTCTCTTGGTGCTCACAAGAACCGTCCCCCTCCTCCACCTTCCTATCCCCAAGGTTTTATTTTATTTATATTATTAATTAATTTGTCTTCTTACTTAATTTCTTCCCCCACCTCTACTCTACCTGCTGCATCTACCTCTTATTGAATAAATTGCATCTTTACTTAATTTCCTCATTCAAAATCATACCCTCAAGTGCTCATAATTTAATTCCTCTCGTTCTATTTTTATACATAATTAAATAGAGCTTGAATAATAGCTAGAAGTGGGATTAAGTACTGATTAAATAAGTAAAATGGGTGGTCCAGTGGGAGGCCCAGGAGGAGGATGGATGAGATCAGCGGCAGGCTTGGTGGCTCCACCAACATTCCCTGCAGCAGCAGCAGCAGCAGCCTCAACCTATTTTCAGCTTCAACAATCTGCCCACCTAACTTTTCCTAATTATTCAGCTTATGGGTACTACTGCGCGCAACTCAATTTCCCCCATGCCTCCATTCAACACACTCTCCATCTGTGAATTTCTGAGTAATTTCTACCTTTCATTTTCTCTGTCCCCATTGCAAAATTAATATTTTCCCCTTTTGTTAATTGACAGATACACTGGGTTTTCACATGATGCGATGTACCCCGTGGTAAGTGCTTAGTTTAATTTATGAATCTATTGACCACTACATTTAATTCAATATTCATGTATGGCCTATATATATATAAATTACCAGCACTATATATATATTACAGTATTATTATTATGTATGCATGCATATATAATTATATACTCCACAAAATAAATAATGTACGTATTACTGAGATTACATCATTTTAAATTATGGTATGAATTGACAGAGCTACTATGGAGTGTATGGAAGTCAACAATATTCACCATACTACACAGGCGGAGGCGGAGGAGGAGGAGGAGGAGGCGGAACAGGAGGAGGGGCAGCAGGGTATATGTACCCATACTATGGTGGTTCATACGCGGCGGGACAGGGAAGCCAAACACAGCAGCACCACGGTGGATATGGGGTCCACTACAACCATCCTGCTGCAGCCCACATGCTCCAATACTCATACTTCACCCAGCAGCAGCAACAGCAGCAGCATTATTTCCCCTCCGGATCCACCTCTGGCATCTTGTCTCTCCCGGCCACTTCCCTCGCCTTTCCTGCTGCTGCAGCCATCTCCTTAGGTTGGTTTTTCATCTCCTTTTCTACCTCTTCTTTCTCTCTCATATATCGACTCCCTCTATTTTTGACTACTTTAATTACCATATTATTCACTTGCATGCACTTCTCTTGAATTGTTTAACAGTCAAACTCTTGGGTGGTAGTCAGTAGGGACTAGTCCCATACAAATCCTTATCTGCATTAAACAAAAAAATTGTGTGTACGTGTAGAGTGAAACGTACTTATACAATAGTTAACTGATAAGTTTCTTCACATTAGGAATAACTTAAAAGGTTCTTATTCTTTCCTATATATGTACTGCTTGTAAATTTTTGTGGCTAAGTGTAGCAAAGTGTTTTAGGTTTGACACCAACAGCTGGGTCGACGCAAAGCGGTGCAGGACTAGGGCAGGTTCATCCTCCTCATCAAGCAGCTGG
The DNA here is from genome assembly GCA_963922045.1 of Persicaria maculosa. Lineage (NCBI taxonomy): Eukaryota > Viridiplantae > Streptophyta > Magnoliopsida > Caryophyllales > Polygonaceae > Persicaria > Persicaria maculosa. Next base: position 21,315,149 of record OY998258.1, read on the forward strand.
GGCTAGCGGATCTATCCCAGAGAACAACTCGTCATCCACCTAGCTAATAGAGTGGGTTCGAAGAGCAGGCACATACATCGGCACCAGACAACACCTTTCATCTGCTCTTGAAAGAGATCAGAAAAAGGGAGATGAGGCACTCCTCTCAGGCGAGTTTTTTTTCGCTCAGATAAAAATAACAAAATTTGAGATTGACAGTTGGATAATGAAGACCTGTACTCTCAATATCTGCATCATCATCATCATCATCATCATCATCATCATCATGATCATCGTCTTACAAATTATGATTAGGGATATAGAAGTCATCAAGTTAGGAGTCATAAGGAGCATTTAGGATCAAAAATCATGCTGAAGAAGCCAACCATTTAATTCATTTCCATTTGTAACTTTTGAGGAGGTGAGAAACTCAAATATTGGGCTTTGAGGTTTCTCCAACCGCCACGACAAACAACTTGTCATGTATATATGACCCAAGGGTGCACAAAGCATCTAATGGCATATATATACACTCTTTGTTCATAGCATCATTCTCTGTCAATTCGGTTCAAGAGATCTTGTTTTATGTCTTTTGAACCGGGCATTCGTTCGTTAACTTTCCTTATGGATAAGGTAAATAGAGAAGGTAGCGTCGGGTATACAAGGGCATGGTTGAAATTTGGTCTTGTAACCTCTTTAGTTTTTAGTGTAGAATCTGAAGAAGCAAAGGGATTGATTGCTTGACATTGGTGTCTTAAGCAATATCCTCATGATTTTTAATCTGCCATCAGATTTGTTATCAATTTGTAGACCATTCAATTATCATAATATTAATAGAGGAAAAAGGGCAAGGCTTGGATAGCTTTCGCCTATTATATTATATGCTTGTTTTGTTTTCTATTCATCCATTAATCATCATTATTAATAATGAACATAAATGTAATTAAGAAATTGAAGATGGCCATATTCTTCGTTTGACTCTTTTCTTTTTTCATCTTCTTTCACCATCATCATCCTCCTAGCTACTGGTATGCTTTACCTGTGTGAAGAATTTGATGTTCTCTCCAACGCCCATTTTCTTTTTTCGTCAACACTTTTACCTGATTTCGATTGGGTGAATTGAATTGCCTTTTCAGAAGATGTTGTATATTACATCCGTCTCGCAATACTTGTTGTTTTAGAGTGTTAAAGTTGTATAAAAAAAATTTGTTGTTTTAGCTATAATTATTGTCTTTATAAGTAATGATTGCTTTTTTTACAGGTAATAATTAGCACTTTTAGGTATTTTAAGCTATAAAAGTAAAGTAAAGATAGATTTTATTAATAAGTATGCACAGAGCTAAAACAACAAGTATTGCGATACGGAGGAAGTAGTTGATTTAGATACGTTTGGTATCCAAAGGGCTACCATTTTTCCCTTCCTTTTTTTTTCCTAATTAAAATGGTTTCTTGATGATCCCACTGAACAAAATTCAACTTTAACACACCAATGAGAAGGTTCTGGTCGGAAAAGGAAAGCTTCAAAAGAAGGGAATCCAAAGGAGCACCCACCTATTATTATCTATCTATTATTATTTTTTGCAAGGAATCTATCTATCTATTATAAAGAATAACGGACGGGACTTGCACCAGATTTCTCTTTGATCATATATATATATATATGGAGTAGTATTTTTAACTAACTAGTATTCGTTACCCACGCGGTCGCGCGCGTTTTATTAATAAATTATATTTCACATGAATGCCCAACTAGTTACATCTTCAATCCTTTATAGTCTCTAAGCCTCACGTGATAAGCACGTGCTCTGGCTTACTTCTCAATTCCCTAACAGATCTCCCCTCCTTAAGAAAAACCTTGACCCCAAGGTTTTAAGAAGAAGAAAATTCAGGAAATTGATGGAGGATGTGGCCTGCAGGCTCCCAAGTTGCTTCATCCCTGGGCAAATTGACCCACTTAATTAGTCATTCCACCACGGGATCGCCGTTGGCCATGTGCTTGACTCGTGAATCCAAGACTGCTTCTGGAGCTGTAACCACAGTGCCCGAGTCATCAGTTGAGAGTAACTCTGATTGAATTGATACATCAGGCCCTACTCTCTTCTTCAATTGGAAAATATGAAAAACTGGGTGAAGATTTGACGTTGTGGGCAGGGCCAATTTGTAATTAAGCTGTCTCCCCAATCCGGCTTATCACTTCAAACGGCCCGTAGAACTTAGCACTAAGCTTGAGACATTTCCAAAGAGCCATGGACATTTGTCTGTATGGTTGAAGCTTCAAGTATACCATATCCCCCACCTGCAGTGTCCTCTCCGAACGCTTAACATCAGCAAAAAATTTCATTCGCTCTTGGGTCATGCTCAATCCGGATTTTAGCACTATCAGAGCTTGATCCCTCTCCTAAAACCAGTCCTCCACTGATGTCGTAGTGACACTACTTGATCTAACACCCAATTGTGGAGGTGGATATCCATACAAAGCATGAAAGGGTGAGGTTTTCATAGCGGTTTGGTAGGTGTTATTGTACCACCACTCGGCTAAAGACACCCACTTAGCCCATTGCTTTGGCATCGCAGACGACATACAATGCAGGTAAGCCTCTAGACATTGGTTCACCATCTCTGTCTGTCCATCAGTTTTAGGGTGATAGGTTGTCGACAACTTGAGTGTGGTTCCCAGGGCACTGGACAACTCTCTCCATAGATGGCTTGTGAACACCTTGTCCCGGTCAGACACAATATCTCAAGGAAGTTTGTGAAGCTTGTAGACATTGTCCAGAAACAACTTAGCAACCCGACTCTCAAGGAAGTTTGTGAAGCTTGTAGACATTGTCCAAAAACAACTTAGCAACCCGACTCGCAGTGAACAAGTGACTTAGTAAAAGAAAATGGCCATACTTAATTAACTTGTCAACCACTACCAATATCACATCAAATCCCCCAGACTTGGGTAGCCCTTCGACAAAGTCCATGTCAATTGAAACCCATGGAGCATCCGAAATGGGTAAAGGCTGCAACAACCCAGGATAAGCTACTGTCTCATGCTTGTGTCGTTGACACACATCACACTCCCGGATGTACTGATCAATGGATGTTTTCATTTGAGGCCAAAAGAATAGAGCTTTAATCCTTTGATAAGTACGTAGCTCTTATCCCCGAGTGCCCACCAGTTGCTTCTGTATGAAATGCTTTGATAATGTGAAGTTGTAGCTCCTTCTTATTACCAATTACCACTCTCCCTTTATACCTTAGTATATCACCATTCCATTTAAACATTGAACGAGGGTCAACAGCTGCACTTGCCCTAAGTTTATCAATTTCAGGGTCCCTTGCATAGCTACTCACCACTTCTTGTATCCAGGCCGGTTTGATCTCCACCAAAGCATTGCATGACCCTTCCACTATATGGTCATTTGACAGTCCTCGTCTTGACAGAGCATCAACTACCACATTGCTCTTCCCCATCCTATATTGAATTGAATACGATAGGCCGAGCAGCTTCCTAATTGCTTTCTTCTGCAAATGCGTGGTCACTTGTTGATCGAGCAAATGCCTCAAACTCTGGTGATCTGTAATGATCACGAAGGGACTAGGTTCAAGGTAGTGGTGCCATTTGTCTATAGCATACAATATAGCCAACAATTCCTTCTCGTAGGTTGATAGCAGCAAGTGATTCCCATGGAGAGCCTTGCTGATGAATGCTAGAGGGCGCCCCTGTTGCATTAAAACTGCTCATATTCCCTCTTCACATACGTCGGTTTCTACCTGAAATTGGAGTGAAAATCCGACAAGGCTAATACAGGAGGAGTAGCTAACAGAGCCCTAATATGATTAAATGCAATGTCACTCTCAATAGACCATTGAAATGCATCTCTCTTAAGCAATTCTGTCAAGGGCCGGCAAATTGTGCTAAATTTCCGAATGAAACGTCGATAATAACCCGCTAAACTCAGAAAGCTTCTCAATTCTTTGTCAGAGCTGGGTGTTGGCCACTTCACAATTGCCTCAATCTTAGTGTGGTCAGTAGCCACTCCTTCACTTGAGATCACATGACCCAAGTACTCCACCTTTGGGACAGCAAAACTGCACTTGGGAAGCTTGGCAAACAAATGGTGTTTCCTCATAGTATCTAAAACTAATTCCAAATGACTCAATTGCTCTTCCAAGTTTCGGTTATATACTAGAATATCATCAAAGAAGACCAAGACAAACATTCTTAAGAATTATGCAAAAACCATGTTCATTAAAAATTGGAAGGTTGCTGGAGCGTTTGTCAAGCCAAAGGGCATGACATTGAACTCGTAATGCCCATTGTGAGTTCGAAAAGCTGTCTTAGGTATATCACTTTCTACTACTCGCACCGGGTGATATCCTGCTCGGAGATCCAATTTCGAGAACACTGCAGCTCCATGAAGCTCATCCAACAGTTCTTCAATGTTGGGGATAGGGAACTTGTCCTTGATTGTAGCCTCGTTCAGCTTCCTATAGTCCACACAAAACCTCCATGGTCCCATCCTTCTTTTTCACTAGCAATGTCAGAGACGCAAACGGACTCTGACTATGTCTGATCAACCCAGTTTCCAACATCTCTTTAACCTGTTTCTCGATCTCGTCTTTCTAGCCATGGGGGTATCTATAGGGCTTAGAACATATAGATTGTATGGGTGTCAAGGGGATATTGTGTTCGCAACCCCTCTCTGGTGGCAATTGCTTGGGTTCCTCAAATACTTCCTTGAACTTTTCTAACAACAGTCGTACTGCAGGCACTGTGTCATCTACTTTGGCACACAACTGAAACACTTGTGCCACTTGAACAATGGACTCGTGCTCATTTTCCTTGACTAACCAGTGCAATTCTTCCCTGCGAGATGCCTTATATATAGTTGCTTCTTTCTTCTTTTCTGCTATCCCTTGCATCTCAACCCTCCTTCCATCTTTCGAAAACGCAATAGTCATCTTGTTGTAATCGAATTGCATCGGACTGAACTTCCTCATCCAGTTCACTCCCAATAGAAGTTCAAATTCTCCAATCTTTAGTGCCACTTGAACCCTTTACATTCTTGACGACAAAACAGCTTGCCTTTGTTTATCCCTTCCACTATCATCAAATTGGTTGGCACCAATTTGAATCCGGCTTCCTTCTCAATTGTTGGATCCACAAAACTATGTGTTGATCCACTGTCGATCAGTACACTGATTACTCTGTCCCCTACAAGTCCCTTGACCAAGATCGAGGTGTCTGATCCATTACCCGTAAGTGCTCGAACAAACCCTTCTTGACCCTCATCTGTCTGAACATCATCTTCTGAAATTGACTCTGATTGCTCATCTTCTTCACCCGATCCCAGATCTTGGGTTGTCACATACTTCACGGATGAAGTCTTACACTTATGGCCAATGAAGTACTTGTAGCCGCATCGGAAACACAACCCCGGAGTTTTCCGAAAGTCTTTCGTGATCTTGGTCCCTTCTTGCACTCTGTCGTTCGGCAAACTTGACCTCCATGGCGGCTTGCTGATTCGGACCAGTACCTGCACTGCATCCTGGTGCAATCGTGCCAATTCCAAGGCGTCTGCTAAATCTTTTGGCCGGCCAAGCTTTACCAGTGGCTTGATTTCCGCCTTCAGCCCGCTGATATAACTTGTGACAAAGTAACACTCCGGCATGTGTGGATTGTACGCAAGCATCCCGACGTGTAGCTCCTCAAATCGCTCATTGAAGTCCTCCAGTTCATCCCTCTGACTCAGCTTGTTGAATTCTTCAACAACATCTACTTCTTGTTTTTCCCCAAATCGCGTACACAGAGCTTCACTCATTTCCTTCCATCTCACTCCCCTCCTTTGCATCAATTACCCTTGCATCCACGTATTCGCCCGCTCCTGCATATACATGGTGGCTAACTCCACCTTCTGGTTTTCTTGGATGCCAAAGAGTGAGAAGTACTTTTCGCACTTTTGAACCCAACTTCATGGCTTCTTTCCGTCAAATTGAGGGAAATCGACTTTAGGAAATTGATTTTGGCCAGCGATAAATCCCTCATTTCTCATCGGTGGTGGTTTGTAGGTGGTCATCTCCTCCTGGTACTCTCGACTGGCCACCGACGGTGTCTTCTCCTGGTTATCGCCCGACATGCCCCCAAAATTGGTTTGTGAAGCCGCTTTTTGTGTAAAGATCCCCATCCACTCACCAATCTGTGCGACAGAATGATCGATTCTCGATTGAAATTCGTCCGATGATTTCTGAAGATTCGCAATCGCTAATTGCTGATCTTGAAACATCTTGAACTGGTCATCTTGTTGTTGGATCGCTTCCATCAATCGCTCATTCGTTGAAGCCGTGAACTACTGCAGTTGGTGTAACTGTGAATCCATCTTCTCGATGTCTACCTTGAGATGTGTCCCATCTGTCATCGTCGGTGATCGTCTTGCCGCTGATACCAATTGTTAGGAACCTTGATCTGTTATCTAACTAACGAGAGAGATAGAGAATGAATTCTCAATTGTATTTCACATGAATGCCCAACTGATTACATCCTCAATCCATTATAGTCTCTAAGCCTCACGTGATAAGCACGTGCTCTGGCTTACTACTCAATTCCCTAACAGATTATTAATTAGATAGAATGTTTGACAAATATTTACTTTGATCTAAACTGATTAAAATTTAACGATGCTATATAATATATAAAAAAATCTTATCATTTAACGGTGCTATATTTATATTTTATATAGATTTCTTTTGTAATATAGTCATAATTAATTTCAACAATAACTTATTATTATATTTGATTAATTAGATTGGATATGTTGTAGTACGTGTATGATAACAATAACTTATTATTATATTTGATTATTTCAACAATATTAACCGTAGTAAGTGTATGATATATTTATCTAAACAAGATACAAGGTTATATTGGATAGATTATTGATCTAAAAAGATAAGTTTTTTTTACCTAACTATATTGGCTTAATAGTTGATGTGGGCCCAAAAAGATAATACCATTTTAATCCAGAATATGACACGTATGAAAAAATAATCCCGTTTAAATCCAGAAAATTTCACGTAAGTGAATCGCACCAGAGGCCAATGTTCCAAAAAACGCTTGAACATGGTCGACGGCTAGATAGGGTCAAGGGTCTAGGCGGATTGTGCAGGGTCTAGGCGGATTTACTATTATGAGATGTATTTTTAATCATATGCCATATTCATACGTATATAAAATAATAAAGTTTAATTCATAACATAAACAAATAAAATTTAATTAATAGTCTAGGCGTTAACAACGGAAGTTAGGCCGTGAGTTAGAGGACTATAGGAGTGAGGGATAGAGAGTAAGAGAGAGTATAGAGGTTGAGAGAGAGAGAGAGAGAGAGAGAGAGAGAGAGAGAGAGAGAGGTTTGGGACTTTGGGGGATTTTAGGAGTTAAAACCACAAAATGTTTTTTTCCACTAATTCGACAAACCCGCAAGGCCGTCAAGAACTTGCGGGTGACCTTCAATGATTTAGGCGGCTAAACTCAAAAGTAGGGGGCCTTCAAGGGTCTAGGCAAGGTCTAGGAGGAGGCCCATACCTTTTTTTAAAACAATGTCAATCAGCCTCTGTTTTAGTATTTTATATTGATATTGATTGAACTTTTTTTTTTTCAATTGATCAATATAATATAGTAGTATACGCTCAAGATAAGATTTTGCTAAATTATTATCCAATTTCACTTAATGAATATAGAAATACTCCATTCATTCGGAAAAACAAGTCGTTTATTATTCATGTACGGATTTTTAGGATGAGAAAAATTATACTCCGTATAAAATATTAGCTTTTGTATAATTTTTTAAAAATAGTTCCGTACTTAATTATTAGTAATAAATACAAATTGTTTAAAAAACTTTATAAAAAAAGTTATTATTATATATAATTTTTCTCATTTTAAAAACACTAGTGAACATGTTTTAGGAACGGATGGAGTATATGTTTAAGATAAGATTTTATCAAATTTAGTTTGATATCGATATATTTTTTGCCAGATCAATATAGCAATATATGCTTAAAATAATATTTAACCCAATTTGATTAGATATCAATATATTTTTTTTATAAGATTTTATAATTTTTTGTTAAATATGGATATATTATATTATATCTCTTTTATTTGTAGCCGATTAAAAATATTGATAGAAATTAATAATTAATTGAATGATTGTTAATAAAAAAAATTATTTAATACTCATCCTAATTTGGTAAGAAGATTATCAATTGTTGGACCAGGATTAGTGGAGTTAGTGGCACTAAAAGAATTATTAAGCTTAAAAAACACTTGGAAAAATAATTAAAGTTGGAAAAATATTTGTTAATATGCATTGAATTGGACTTATTATTTGTTTTGGGTTTAGACCCATTGTCTGACTAGGGTTTCAAGAGTCACTATATATACTCATGAAATCTAACAATTTGTGACCTAGTTTCTTGTTTGCCTCCATAATAAAGATCCATATTTCTCTGCTCGTTGACGTACGTAACACACCGTTGCCGAACCACGTTAAATCTATGTGTCTTTCTTCGTCTGTTATCGTTTTCATTACAACAAACTGATGTGTTACCTACGTCCACGTTAAATCTCTGTGTTTTTCTTCGTCTGTTATCATTCTCGTTACTACAAACTGGTATCAGAGCTTGGTTGTGATTTCTGTCGAGAATGATGTCTGGATCTGTAGTGAAGATTGACAAGTTTACTGGAAGAAACTCTTTCAGTCTGTGGCAGATAAAGATGCGGGCTTTGCTGAAGCAACAAGGTTTATTGACACCGTTAACCGCCGATAAGAAGGGGGCAGATACAACCACCGCTGAGTACGTGCTTTTGGAGGAGAAGGCTCATTCGACGATCATGTTGTCTCGCAGACGATGTCATAATAGAGGTTGCTGATCAGGAAACTGTTGGCAGCTTGTGGCTGAAGTTGGAGAGTTTGTACATGACAAAGTCTCTGACAAACAAGTTGCTTCTAAAACAACGGTTGTTCGGGCTGCGTATGCAGGAAGGTACACAACTCATAGATCATCTTGATCACCTTAACACGCTATTACTTGAATTGCGTAATATTGATGTTAAGGTGGAGGACGAAGATTTTGTCCTAATTTTGTTGGTATCCCAACCCCCCACATACAAGAACTTCATTCAGTCGTTCGTCGTTGGGAAGGATACCATCACGCTGGAAGAGGTTAGATCATCGCTTCACAACAGAGAGTTGCATTTGAAGGCAACCGCGTCGGTTACAGACAATCAGGCTTCCGGGCTTATGGCTAGCAGAGGCAATTCTAATGGTAGAAGGGGCAAGAAGCAAGGTCGCAAATCAGGCTCTAAACCAGACGACGTCTGTAACTACTGTAACGAGAAAGGTCATTGGAAGAATGATTATCCTAAGAAGAGGCAACAAGAGCAGAAATCTGGATCTGCAACAGTAGTTCATGGTGGAAATACTTCTAAGGAAGATATTGTTCTACTAGAAGGTAACCGCACGTACAGATCATGACGCGTGGTTTCTTAACTCAGGTACGTCATGTCACGTATGTCCTAGAAGAGAGTTGTTTACAACATATATATGTGTAGACAAGGGAAATGTTTCTATGGGAAACGATGTCATCTGCAAGGTTGTTGGGATCGGCTCAGTCAGGCTTCAGACAAACGATGGGAAGTTTCGCACATTGAAGGAAGTTAAACATGTGACATCTATGACAAAGAATTTGATATCCGAAACCGTGTTAGACGACAAGGGTTTCAGATACACAGGTTATGGTGGAAAGTTGTGCGTGTTTAAAGGCTCTAATGTGGTTTTGCACGGAGTCAAGCAGGGAAAGAGAACTTTGTATGCCTACAAGGTTCAGCAGTCACAGGTGTTGCAGATGTTGTTTCAGTCAAGGTTAGGGAGACTGTTGCTGAGGAGGTGGAGTTGAACTTCACTCCAATAGAGACTCGTGCACCTGAGTTGGTCACTGACCAATCATCATGGACGTGTACTACTGAGTCAGATACTGGTGAGACAAATAATATACCACTAGACACAGGAACATGTGAAGTTGTACATCGGAGTATTGCTCTAGATCAACCAAGAAGAGTTGACATCAGGGGGCCTGCGAGATACAGGTCTAATGATCTGGTGGGATATGCTTTGCATGTGGCCAAGGAGGGGGAGGATGGTGTTCCATCCAACTACAAGGCTATTGTTTGTGGAGGTGAGTCAGTACAGTGACAAGCTAAGAAGAGAATCAAAGTGAAGAAGATGGGAATATCTAATAATCATGCGGATATGTTCACCAAGCCAATTCCGGAAAGCAAGTTCCAACACTGTTTGGACTTGTTTAATATCACTAATTGTTGAGCTTCTCTGCGGAGCAATCTGAGTCCTTCTGTGAGGACAAATATGAGGCAGAGAAATGTCTGACACTTGTCTTGGTGCATCTGTTTCTGAGAGGAGATTCTGGTACATCCGGCATTGAAGCGCATATGGTACACCTGGCATGTCATTACATTTGGTACGTCTGGCGCTGCAATGCGGTTGGTACATCTGAGAGGATTCAAGTCAAGGTGGAGATTTGTTAATATGCATTGAATTGGGCTTATTATTTGTTTTGGGTTAAGACCCATTGTCTGATTATGGTTTCATGAGGCACTATATATACTCATGAAACCTAACAATTTGTGACCTAGTTTCTTGTTTGCCTCCATAATAAAGATCCCTATTTCTCTGCTCGTGGACGTAGGTAACACACTGTTGCCGAACCACATTAAATCTTTGTGTCTTTCTTCGTCTGTTATCGTTCTCGTTACAACAATATTTAAAGGTGGAAACCCTCAAAATATGGAGAGGATTTTCGAACAACTATACTTCTCTTATTAATAAAGACACTTTTCTTATTAATAAAGACACTTAAGACTTCAATAGGAAAACTTGTACTAGCTTACTGACTGTAACACCAATCATAAGTTGATATAGTTGTTATGGGGCTACATCCCATGCCAAGAGATTCGAAGTTCGAATTCCCTTAACAACATGGAGTCGTTGGTGAGTGAGAGGGTTAACCCCTTAAATAAGTTATACAGTACCCAATCCAGATGTAGAGCGACTAAAGTCGATCGAACTGGACTAAGATTAAAAAAAAAAAAGCTTACTGACTATAACTTTAAAAATGATAAACCCAAAATAAACTTACTCATCACCGGCCTATGACAACTAGCTCACGAGCACACAAGCAACCAAGCATACACAAGATCACCATGTTCCCATTGCTCACACCCTCTATTGGTTTCATGGAGCAATATATAAACCCTACTATATTCTCTAAGGAAATAACGGAAAATGAAACTCCCAACACATACTTTCTTAGATGAAATGATAATGCATATTAAGATCGATCTTCTTATCATCCAAGCAATATCTTCCCTTCCAAGCACGAATCCAGGGTGAGTTGGGCTTTGCTGCAGCCCACCCCTAAAATAAAAATTCCAGCCCACCCCATAAAGAAAAATAAGAATTTAAGTATATTGAGGCTAAACTAGCACATAAAAGCACGGTAGCCTAACTAGTTTCTCTTAATATCATCACCAGTTGATGTTGGGTTTGAGCCTTCAACCTCATTTTTGAAAAATATGTTTGCCCTGTCACAAAGCTAATTCAGCCTACCCCGATTTGTCTTCCTAATTTCACCCCTGTTCCCTTCCCATTAATTATAGCAAACATCGTACGTAGTTGATGGTCAATCACTCATTTTTGTAGATGATAACAAGTTAGTTGATAAAATCATTTTTATTATTTTATTATGCAAGCATACTTTGTAGATGGTCCATCCCTCACTAATTATAACAAACATATATATAGCAGTTGATGTCGCTCATATAGTCATATAGATTACCAATACACTTGTGAGCGCGCAGTTCAAATCTAAGAGTTAATGTTTGGATACTTACAATGTGTATACTGTTAGCAGATATTATTTTATACTTGTCCATATGATGTACAGTGATGGTTGTACCCTCAGGGTTTTCACCCATTGATATATATACAGGAGTAGGTCTCTGAGATCCGGCAAGGACTCACTTATCCAAACACTTACATAGTATCAGCCTTTTTTGTGAAACCCTAAAATTCCCATTTCACAAAATCGATCCGTCGCCGCCACTGCTCCTCTTGCCGCCACCGACGACTTGTAGCCGTCGCCGCCCCACCACTGTAGCCGCCGCACCCAATTTCCGCCGTCACACGATGTCTATCGTTGATGACAACTCTACACCCCCAACTAACCTTAACCTCCCATCGCCGCCACAAAACCTCTTCCACTCCGCCCAATCCGTTGCAATGCATCAAAAAACAAATTCCCCTAACCCTAGACCTCAAGAAGATTCAATACCACACCTGGGCGGAACTCTTCGATACCGCCTGTAAGGGTCATGATGTCATCGCCCACATCGACGGCTCTGGCTGTCCGGATGACGTCCCCGAGCCTCTCTGGAACCGCCTTGATTCCATCGTTCTAGGATGGATCTATGCTACCATATCCGAGGATGTGCTGATCACCGTCCTCCAACCCGGCTCCACCGCTCGTGATGTTTGGCTCCGCATCAAGGACCTTTTTCACGACAACCAATCCGCTAGGGCTATGGATCTTGAGGGCAAGTTCATCAACACCCGTCAAGAGAGTTTCTCAACCGTCTCCGAGTATTGCCTTGCCATCACCGATCAACTCGGCGACATCGGACACAAGGTCAGTGAAGAGCGACTCGTTCTTCAACTCATCAATGGCCTCCCTACCAAATTCGACGCCATCGGAGGTATGATCAGCAACACCTCACCCCTGTCAACTTTCATGGTCGCTCGCAGCATGCTCAGGTCAATCAGCCCAGGTCAATCCAACAACGCGGAGGCCGCAAGAGAGGAGGCGGTAGCAGCAACCGCCGCGGCCGCAGCACCCTTGGTACTCGCAGCAGTTGCATCAGTGGAACGCCAACCCGCCTCCCTGCCCCTATCCAACGTGGGCGGGCTACCCTCCGTCGGGCATGGTCTTTCCGCAACGCCAACCACCGCAGTCGGCCCCTTCCCCGACGTTGTACGCCTCTCAGCCGCAGTCGTCGACCCCCATGCACACCAATCTCTCCACTGCCTTCTCTTCCATAGGACTTCAGCAGTCGGACGATAACTGGTATATGGATACCGAGGCCTCCTCTCACATGACGAACGCACTAGGTAACCTACACACTGTTTTTAATTCTAGCACTTTACCGTCTGTCTATGTCGGAAATGGCACACCCCTTTCAATTGTCGGTTCGGGTCAAACAACCCTCCCCAATGGCCCACCACTTCGCCTTAACAACATCCTACTTGCCCTTGACCTTGTCAAAAACCTCATATCTGTTCGTCAATTTACCATCGATAATCACGTGGCTTTTCAATTTGACCCTTTTGGTTTTCTTGTGAAGGATCTTCGTACGGGGACCCCAATCATGCGGTGCAATAGTTCCGGCGACCTCTATCCACTCACCGCAACCCGCCATTCGCCCCCCACCGCCCCCACCACCCTCGTCACCCTTGGTTCTGACTTGTGGCACGCTCGTCTTGGGCACCCTGGCGATAACGTGCTTCAATGTCTTCGCTCTTGCAATTTCATTTCATGTAATAAAGCCTCGGGCATTTGCACTTCATGTGAAATCGCCAAGAGCAAGCGACTTCCTTTTAGCATTTCTCATTCCCTTACATTTGCACCTTTTGATATTATATATTGCGACTTGTGGACATCTCCTATTCCGAGTGCTAGAGGTTTTCGATATTATTTGGTTGTTCTTGATGATTTTACCAATTTTGTTTGGGTCTTTCCTCTACGACACAAATCGGAAACACAAAGTCATATTGCTAATTTCCACACATTTGTTTGCACCCAATTTAATTTGCTTATCAAGTCTATTCAGTGTGACATGGGAGGCGAGTTCGACAACACCTTCGTCCACTCCTTTTATCAACAACATGGGATAGCCCTCCACTTCTCTTGTCCACAAACCTCCCCACAAAATGGCAAAGCGGAACGCATCCTCTGCACTCTCAATGACAAAACTCGGACCCTCCTCCATCACGCCTCTCTCCCTCTTTCTTTTTGGGTTGAGGCGCTTCACATGGCCACCTACCTCCACAATATACTTCCCTCCAAAGCCATCAACAACTCAATCCCAACCCTGGCACTCTACCGTCGCTACCCTTCCTATAATCACATTCGAGTATTTGGATGCTTTTGTTTTCCCAACATGAGTGCCACTGCTCCTCACAAGCTCTCCCCACGATCGACCAAATGTGTCTTCTTGGGTATCTCCCCACACCATCGAGGATATCGTTGTCTTCGCTTGGATACCAATCGGGTTGTAATATCGCGCCATGTGATTTTAGACGAACAAACCTTCCCCTTTGCCTCCGCACCCACCCCTACACATGTCCCTACCCCCTTACACCACCCGACACCGACGGGTTCCCACCCCTCCTCCGCCATTTACTCCGTCAGGCCCCAACCACGCAATCTGTGCCGCGGTCGCAGCTAGATGCTGCGCCCAACCCCCGTGTACACCCCATGTCGCGGCTGCAGCACCCCCAACCCCCTTGCTCGGCTTTGTCCTGCCTCCGCCACCTCAGGCTGCCCCCCCCCCCCCCCCCCCCCCCCCCAACCATGAAGACCCGGTCTCAATCCGAGATCTTCAAACCCCACCCCAAATACAACCTCCTCACCCCCTCCACAGACATATCACCTCTCCCTAAATCACCACAAAAGGCCTTACAGGACCCAAACTGGCACGCCACCATGGTCGATGAGTTTATTGCTTTAATTAAGAATGGCACGTGGGACCTCGTTCCAAGGCCTCGGGACTCTAATATCATTAACTGCATGTGGTTGTTCAAACATAAGTACAGGTCTGATGGGACTCTTGAGCGTCACAAGGCTCGCCTAGTTGTCAATGGCAAGTCTCAGAAGGTTGGAGTGGACTGTGACGAGACATTCAGCCCTGTCGTCAAACCCGCTACCATACGCACAGTTCTGAGCATTGCCCTCACCAAGGAATGGCCTATTCACCAGCTTGGACGTCAATAATGTCTTCCTCCACGGCAACCTTCAGGAGACTGTGTATATGCATCAGTCTCCAGGCTTCTTTAATCGCTCGCGCCCCTCCGTCGTCTGTCTTCTCCAGAAGACTCTCTATGGGTTGAAACAGGCGCCTCGTGCCTGGTATCAGCGTTTCACCACATACCTCACTGGGATTGGCTTTCAGGGCAGTCAGTCTGATCACTCCCTCTTTGTGTTCCATTCGGGGTCTGACACTGCCTATCTTCTACTGTACGTCGATGACATTGTGCTCACAACATCCTCTTCATCGTTATTGTCTAGGCTTATGGCTTTGCTACGTTCGGAGTTTGCCATGACTGATCTTGGTTCATTGAGTTACTTCCTTGGCATTTTTATGACTCGCACTCGTGATGCGCTGCTTCTTCATCAGAAGAAATATGCTCTTGAGATCGTCGACAAAGCCCAGATGACGTCCTGCAAGCCCGCCACCACTCTTGTCGACTGCAAGTCCAAGCTTGTTGTTGCCTCCAGTCCTAAGGTTGAGGATCCTACAACCTACCGTAGTCTGGCAGGTGCCCTTCAGTATCTGACATTCACTAGGCCAGACATCGCCTTCGCCGTTACATGCATGATCCCCGCGACCATCACCTTCAGGCGCTCAAGCGGATAATCCGGTATATCAAAGGCACTGGTGACATGGGTTTGCATCTCTGTCGCAGTCGTTTCGACACCCTCACTGCCTACTCCGACGCTGACTGGGCGGGTTGTCCCGAAACTCGCCGCTCCACCTCTGGTTTTGCAGTGTACCTAGACGACAACCTGGTCTCGTGGTCCTCCAAACGTCAGGCCACCATCTCGCGCTCTAGTGCCGAGGCTGATCGAGTACCGTGGTGTAGCCAACGTCGTGGCAGAGACCTCCTGGCTCTACAACTTCCTCTGCGAGCTTCGGGTTCCACTTCGTGCAGCCACCTTGGTCTAATGTGACAAAGTCTCCACCGTTTATCTTTCATCGAACCGGGTTCAGCATCAGCGGACCAAGCACATCGAGATTGATATCTATTTCGTCAGAGAGAAGGTCGCCCTAGGCCAGGTCCGGGTACTACATGTCCCTTCTGCACATCAGTATGCGGACATTTTCACAAAAGGATTACCTACTCCTCTTTTTACTTCTTTTTGTTCCAGTCTTGCTATTCGCTCACCTCTAGCTGTGACTGAGGGAGGATGTTAGCAGATATTATTTTATACTTGTCCATATCAGTTATCCAAACACTTACATATTCATGTACTTATTAAGGGTGAATAAAACTAGCTAGTTGTGATGCTTGTAACTGAGCGCGTCACTTCCCAATAACCCCTTCTTATCCATGAAGACCCTAGGTAATTAGCTAACATATACATAGATAATTTGTTGAGTCATGTTAAGTGTTTTGGATATTATAGATTCGAGTGGTACTTGTAAGAAGGTACTAATTAAATCGGAAAAAAATACTAGAAAGCATAATCATAGTAAGGGTGCGGTCAATGAACTTGTGAATAATTCGGTTATCCAAGAGATTGAGACGGGGCAGAACAAGAAATAGCTAGAAATTAGAATCAGGAATATGTATTTATGAGGTACTACTATGCATAGTTAACATTCATCAAAAATCAAAAGTTGGGTAACATAGCAGGACCATCAGTCTTATCTGCTCTACACTTGTGATATCGTACCTCTGGTATATATGGTTACTGTTAAACTCTTTAATTGCCATCGCAATGGCATTTCAGTTGTGGTAGAATAAATAGTTGAAGAAGGGGATGCTAAAACTCGATCATGTGATGCTGACACAGCTAGCCTGAAGGATACTGTATAAATGTTTTTTATATTGTCTTTCTTGATGATTTAGATGATACGTTTCCGCATGGATTTACTCTCTGATGGTTTTGCTTTCTCTGGATGTCCTCCTACTGCCTTGCCTCTATCAGAATCATAGAATGAAACAGTAGCTGATTTTGTAACATGGCTCTTCTTCACTCCATCATGGTTAGAGGGCGGCGAACTAGCTTCTGTTGCCATCTTCTTCTCTGAATTTTGTTGTGATTGGGACCCATTACCTTCCTGTTTCTGCCCACCTTCTGCTCCTTTGCCCTTCTCAGCCTTTCGAGGAGAATGGCTTGATGCTGACTCTGTGCCTTTGTCCAAATTTTGGAGCTCATCCGCAATCATGTTACGCTTTTCCTTCAAGAAGTTCAGTCTGGTTGTCAATTTGGACAGAGTAAAACTATTAGAGGGTACCTGTTGCACAAAACCACAAGTACTCTTTAAACCATCAATCTGAACCTCATATGCAATATTTGGACATTTTGAATTCATACTCTTAGAGTCTTAGACGTAGAATTGCCAATATGCAAAAAACAAGAAAAAGAAATTTATTTTTTGATGAATGACTATGCGATAAGACAAATAACCTCGGCCTTGGGGTTAAACTTCCTAGATGTAGATGAGCTCATAGGCTTTGGTAAAGCACCATCTGCAGATGAATGGCTGGGAATTTTCATGCTGATACTACCATGTTGGTTGTGGATTTTGTTTGATGAAGAAGACGATTCGTGCTTTCTTTCGTTAACAGAAAATGATCCATCGGCTTTCATGCTCATATGTCCCTAAAATTAAGTGAAATCCAAATGACATATATTCAAACAATACCATCATATGTGATTAGATTCTAACTGAACAGAAAATGACCTACTAATAGAAAAACAATCAACAACATGATTACATGAATGAATGTGAAATCTAAGAGCAATCTTTCTAGTCAACATCATAATTTGAAGAGTTACAAACCAATTTATGGCTCGTTGTAGCCCAGATGCATTCATCAAATGGCAGTACCTTTTTACTTCACAATGTCATAGTTTGTTAACTACCTGGTTCCAAAAGCTGCTTCAATTTGCATACTAAACTAGATACAAAACTCTGCTGACGCGAGCAACAAATATTTTTTGATTGTTTCTTTGATCCGATGAGCAAGGTCCAATGATAGAATCAAACATACCTTGTTTTTAGCTAGCCTATCAAAACTATGTGAAGAAGGTCCAGCTTCATTGGCCTTTGGCTTATTTGTCCTGCAACCAAGAAGGAAAAATAAAAGATATTGTAGAAAACGGATATGTATGGCTCCCAAGGTTAAATAGTAAAGGGCAAGGAGGTTCAAAAGCCTACGATTTCGTCTCTTGACTGGGAGCTTCTTGTGGCTGAATGCTTTTATCAAATGTAGCTGAAATGTTCTCTTCAGATTGTTGATTATGATGCATTCCTGGATCATCTGCTCTCTGCTTCTGACTATTTGTATTATCTTCTACTACATCTGTTTCCTTCAGCTCTGTCTTAATCTATAACGTACATAATAAAGATATCCAAGCTTATGAACTTGATGTATATAGAGATACAATGAAAGCTCGAAATATGGCATTAGCGGGATATACCATTGGCCTCACCTTTTCATCAACATTTTCTGAGGTTTGGGTTTGGGATATGCCAAGTCCAGCATCCAAAGCTTCCTTTAAATCTTTCTCATTTTGCAGTTGTTCTTGCATTCTCACCACCTGTGTGACAACTGATGTTGCTTTAGTTATCTAATAAATAAATTGAAATGCATAAACTTGTTAACATTCATTCAAAACAAACATCAATGGAGGAGAAAGATTTAAAACAGAATCAAGCTGAAAGTTCAACAGAATTATTATATACAACAGAAAACTAAGTGGTTTTGTCCAAGGAAAAAGAACTCGGTCGAGTGGTGGTAGAAACGGTAAATAATAATAATGGATACATTTTTTACGAAAAAATAAAGGCCAATGCTCTTGATGAAATTCTTCTAGGATTCATAGTTGACATGAGATCATAAATAAATAATCTAGTTCTTTTCCTTTGATTGTAGCACCTTATACTTAAATACTTGTACACCCTCACAAATAGAAACAATGTAATAGAAAAGTTTATGCTTTATAGGCCATACTTCTCTTTCAAGAGCTAAACGGCGCTCATGTATAGATTTCCTTTGTCTTCCAAGAATCGACAACAGACTTCCTTTGCCATTGGCCTAAAGAAATAAATCGGACAAGTGAGAATCTCCGGAATAAAACTTTTTTCCAAGCAGTGCAGTAAACGACTGCTGCGAAAAAGGATAACAATTTATGTACCACTTCTGCAATTTGCATTTCCAAGTCCTTCTTGTCAGCTTCAAGCCTTTTGACTTCCTTCCTGCATAAGATTTTCATATTATGTTGTTTGCTTTCTTTTAATTGTGGGGGGTGTGGGGATGACTGGATGAGGTAAAGGACTTACTCATCATCAGATGAATAACTGATAGACTCCACCGGAAGATTCTTTTTCACCTTGGCCTAAAATAGAAAATAGTTCATTTGTTAGTTGACTTTTATAAATACCAGATATGATTAAAATACAGTTATATACAAAGGGAGCACATGAGAGAAGTTTGTGATGACACAACTACTCATGAAACTACTGACTAGACAATGAGTGATTTCAGTAAAGTTCAAGAATCATGGTTTTACAAAGGAAGAGATATGCTCCTACTTGTACACTTCCCCATCAACATATCAAAGTTTACAATATTTGCATATTGATAGAGCAATTCACGACATGCGGCTTTTTTTTTGCTTAATATATAAAGTGTTATGAAAAACATGCATTGCTCAAATGCCCTTCCTAGTTCCTATAGACATATTTGATGGGGATTCTTTTTCAAATGAGATAGGTTGGATATTCCATGTTTTTTAATATCATTTTAATCGAGGTTGAGGGCTGGCGTAAAAAGTATTAGGGTGGCGAATTGCTAACAAATTTTATAGGGCTGGAATTGGCCAAAGGGGAGATAGATGTAAATAGTAGGCCTTTTACATTTGTAAATCATTTTTGTTAAGAGAGTTGTTCAGTACTTACCTTTCGATGACCTGAATCATCATCTGCAGAACGATCACTGCCATTGTAGATTTCACTTCCTGAATGTTCATCATCATCATCATCCTCAGTTTCACCTTCCTCTTCATCAGATCCAATATCCTGATCTTCATCCTCTTCATCTGAGCCACATTCATTGTCTTCATCCTCATCTTCGTACATATCATCATCCTCGTATTCAGTTTCCTCCTCAGTCCCACTATACTCTCCTTCCTCTTCCGAGAACAACTCAGAGGACAGTGAAGTTTCCTGAATTGCATTTGACGGAGTGACAAGCAATCATAAAACTCACGGATAATAAGTTTAAAGCAGTAAGAAATCACACACACACATATATAGACAATAAATCATGAACACATCTTACAGTATAATCTATGAACAAATCTAAAGCATTGGATTAAAAAGAAAACTTTGTTATTACCACATATCAATAATTATATTACGCCACAAAATAAATAATTAAGATGTTACCAATAAATAATCAATTTATTCACTGTTCACACCATAAGAGGTGTTTACACCGAGTCCGTCCTTTCTCTATACTAGAGCCAGGGATCGTGAACAATGAGGAGGAAAAAAGTGGGGAACAACTATGATAGGATTTAAGAATTGACCAGTTTTAACTTGCAACATAATTATATATATATATATATATATATATATATATATATATATATATATATATATATATATATATATATATATATATATATATATATATAACATTTCTATTCAAGGAAAGCACACATCATGCTGCCTTGAGTCTAAACTCTAAAGGTGAAGGCTTTGTCACACCATGTATTAGGAAATAGGAACAAAGCACGCGTATAAATGTCGCATTTGTATTCAATAGGTATGGCTCCTACGTAATGGGTTTGTGAAACCAAATTTGCATACATGGAAGAATTCGATTACCAATCTTGAAGTCTGCAACTTGAAAAGCTAAAACGAAAGTGTACATAAGAAAAGGTGGGAAGAAGCAACCAGAGCTTACACCAAAGATTTTGTCGTACTCATCCAGCAACATTATAATTATGGCTTGAGCATGGTTTGCAGCAGCAGCTGCTTGCAACAGTTGAAGTGAACTGTCACCGGCCATTTCAATGTGTTGGTTTTCTACTTCGCATTCACCAGCAAGAAGAGGACGAAGAAGCAAAGGAGCCATACAAGCTGCTACAGCTGACGTGCTCATTAGATTCACTTCTTTATGAGCAACTACGGCTTGCATCATCACTAGAAGCCTGAACCAGAAGGGCAAATTTTCAAAAATAAGGCAAAATTTTCAGTACTACCCAACACAAATGGAGGAAACATATATGAGGGCAATATATAAACTGGACGTTGGTTAATATGCAGCGATAATAACGGTTACTGAACTAATGAGGGATAAGCAATATACCACTCCGCTTCTGCAAAGCTTTCTTTAAGAAGATAGAGATTAGAATCAATATTTGACTACTGTTACTACAATTAAAATGAAAGAGCATATAAGGACAACTTGATGTAATATCTCTCTGGTAGCGCCAACTTATGCAGGGATGCAAGAAAGGCATAATAATGTGTTAAAATGATTTTCTAATGTGTGTTTATGAGAATTGAGGATTCTTTTACTTTTTCAACTTTTGAGGCATTAATATATATGATTGAATTTTAACACTCATGATCTCTCTCTATCTCTTCTCGATTTGTTGAACATATATCCAGTTGGCATAGGCTAAGTATGGAAAAAAATCTTAACGGAAATGGGCAAATTGGTGAATCTAGTGAAATCTTTTCCAGCTTGACATACTAACTTATGACATAGGTTAGAAAATTCATTTTTATTTAACCTCACTAACAACAACAAATTGGTTATTTTGAATTTTTAGGTGTTTTCTATGCTATTGTGTAATTTTTCAAATCATTACTTTTTTTTTGTCATAACAAATATTGTATCATTTTATGTAAAATTATAAATATATATCATATAAATATATTTATTTTATTGTGAAAGTTTCTTTTCTAAAAATATATCATTTTATACAATATTCTATTTATATAAAAAGAAAATCATGGAAATAAATAATATATAATATATGTATATATTGCTATAATAACAAATTTACAAAAATCACTAATTTTAATGACGGTAAATGATAATTAATAAAATACTAATTTCAAATAAAATTTATAAATGAAATATTAATCAATTATTAAAATATTTTAGAATATGCAATGGAATAACAAATTAACATATTATTTTTCAATTATACACCTTGTCTTGCAAGGAGACTATACTGGTCTTATATCTTACTCCCTCTGTTAAAAAAAACATGTCGTTTTAGAAGTAAAATCTTGTTAAGAAAAACATGTCGTTTTAGGTATTTTGGTGTTCACTTTCCAAAATTACCCTTGTAATGATTAGACATTTGTTAGTTGTAGTTTTCAATAAAGTGAAAAAGTAAAGTAATAATTAGGGGTATAAGTGTATTTTTGTTTGCTTTTATTTGCTTTCTTAAAACATGTGCAAATGTCTAAAACGACATGTTTTAATTAACAGAGGGAGTATATATCAATACTAAAACTGATGTATACAATATTACTTGACCTCAAAAGTAACTCCAATGATTGAGTACATATATGTACATATTTGTACAAAGTATGCAAAATGCACATCACTTTTTAGTATTTTGGTCTATTAAAATTAAATATGTATTTTATGCTCTCACAATCTCACATTCCTAAATAAATAATACGGATTAGTGAATTAAAAAGAAAAACTAAAAACAACTAATAGAGGGAATGTTTTATTGCAAAGTGGTAAAAGTTTTTTTAACACATTGAGGAGGTGTTGTGTTTATATTTGAGCATCTTATGTGCAATGTGCACATTTTGAAGACCAAAAGATAATCATTTAAGCACAATTTGTATCATAATGTAATACATTTAATCATTTCAATCATACCATTGAAGATAATCCAATGGCTAACATTAGAAAAACTACCATCTACATAAATTACCTTTGCAATAACTTCCTATTTGGTTCTGGAAATGTTTCCAATATTGCTGTACGCATAGCGTTAGTCCTTTTGCTACGGTCGGTTCCTATACATCATTAAGATTGTCAAATTTTATACCAAGGGGGAGAATCAAGTAAAGTAACATAAATCTACAACTTTGAGAATTAAGAGGCTCATATAGCCTTATAAAGAATTATACACCATGTTAAATAGCTAAGTCAATCCTTTGTTAGTTCATAAAATATGAACTGGGTGTAGTTTTTTAGTTAATAACATAGATGCAATTTTTAAAATTGTTCCGTCATTGTATAAGCTTCCTATAATACCATAATATTGTCAAGGATTTTGTCAGAATCTTCTTGGATGTTTCGTAGGATATCATCTTTTCCAAGATATTTTGCATCGCGGAAGTCAATAATAAAGGAAACCATGAATTTCAATGTAAACTTACGAAATGCTTGAAGTAGTGCAGTGCAGCAAGATGCAGGAACTGGAGAAGAGGGCAATTCACGCAATACATGCTGTAGATTCAGTTAAATTGCAATTCATTATTAACAGTTATATATTCAACATAGATACGCTAATTTATTTATAAACTGAACAAGGTTCCATTAATATCAACTATTGATTGTAATACAAGATGACCACCACAATAATTGTGTTGTTAGAAGGAATACCTTCACACAATCACCAATAACGTGTGCATCGTCTTCTGGTGAAAAATCAGTTTTCCCTGATTTATTAAAAAAATCAACAATGCAACTAAATCAAATTACAACCGGCAAAAAAGATTTTTTTTTTAAAAAAAGAAAAAGAAGAAGAAGAAAGAACCATTATTCCTAAGGCTCCGAGCTAACAAGTTGCTAGATCATGCACCAGTATTAACTTGGTCATTTTTCCTTGCTTAAAGCATGTGCAACCATGGGGTTACCTCTTCCCTTTTTCAAATTTTACCCCCTTATTATAATTTGCCACCTCATATATTTTTTTCTCTAAATTATTTTCTATTTTTTCTACCTCTTCTTTAGAGGTTATCCTTGCAACCATGAGGTTACCTTGTTCCCCACTTGTGTGTTTAAAAAATATAAATAACATGTAGTGATCCACTTGTGTGTTTAAAAAAAAAAGTGAAAATAAAAGGAAAGAGGTTATCTTAGTAGAAAGAGGTAACCCCTTCCAACCTCTTCCCTTAAGGTTTGGCTTGCAACCATGAGTTTACCTTTTAAGACCTATAAGTTAAGTAAAACTCATGGTTGCACATGGTCTTATGTCGTAAAGGAACAACTCAATAACTCTTACTGGTATGGTTAGTTCTCCAAACACTTTCATCACTTTGAACTCATCTTTCTTACCAATTTAAAACAACCTTCTAACTCTAGACTGATGTGTCATTTATTATCCAATTATTGTTAGATTTTAAGTTTTTGCAAAAAAAAAAAAATGAATCTTGATCTTTTAACTTGAATAATTCATAAAACATCTCCTTCTTCCACTTAAAATTTTGTACTCGGATCAAAGAAACATGTGCTTGCAAATTCTAAGGAATAGTAAATATAAAGCAAATGATGCAAACCCTGCTCATATTCATGAACTCGACGATTAACATCATCAACATCTGCAGCTTGTCGCAAAATGCCCTCAGTTTTGACACCTGATCCAATATAGCCAAGAGTGGTAAAAAAAAAAGACAAAACAAAAGATGGCATGGTCGCATATATTTGTATGGAGAAAATGTAGTACACCTTTTGTATCTAGGATAATTTTTCATGTTAATGCATGTGGGGAAACAAGAAGATAATGATTAAATCGGTCCATGAAAAAAAATACTTTGGAAAAGTTTTTGACAAAAAAAATTGAAACGGAAGCTTTGTGGACTAAAAGTGCAAATACTAAGACCTCTTTTGAAATGATTATTTTGAATTAGCAAATGTACATTATCTAAGTCAATATATGAAAAATAAGAAAGTCGAGATACTAATTAATAACAAATTCTTATAGCAAATATAGAACACACACACATATATGTCTCACCATGATCTTCAATAAATTTAAGAGCTTTTTCCAGGAAAGAAGGATCTCCATCAGATTCTTCCAAAGCAAGCAAAATTGGCCTCCCAATGACCAAATATTTTACAGGCGTCCCATCCTTCTCTAAAAAAGGTTCAAATAAAAGAAAATTTTTTTAAAATAAAGAAATATTGAATTGAAAGACAAAAAAAAATCTGAGACAAGTTTGGGGGGGGGGGGGGAGAGAGAGAGAGAGAGAGAGAGATACGTTGCTCAGAAGATTTATTGACAGGCTCAACTTGTTCAGGATTAAGAATGGAAGTTTGACCGGTGGTAGCTGAAGCAGATGGTGCCTGTGCCAAAGCAGTCTCAAGTGCATTCTTCCACTCATGAAGATCCTCCGAAGTTTCAGCCTGCAGTGAGAAATTAGAATAATATTCATGTAAGTAGGTCCTGTAGAGAAAAGTGCATTACAACTTCTTTTTAAAATCTTTAAATCATATAATTAAGCTATTTTAAATGCATATTGCATGTTGCCATGTTGGACAGACACATGCAGAGGATAAACTGCGTGAGTTGAGGTTTCGATGCTATTAACG
This sequence comes from Persicaria maculosa, assembly GCA_963922045.1. NCBI lineage: Eukaryota > Viridiplantae > Streptophyta > Magnoliopsida > Caryophyllales > Polygonaceae > Persicaria > Persicaria maculosa. The sequence goes on from OY998258.1 coordinate 21,340,780, forward strand.
TTGTTATTAGAATCTCGATCCGAATCTTAAGAATTCTAAGATCCTACGATCGTACTCAGGAGTCTGATCCAGATCTATATATACATAGAATCTTTTTTGTGTAGGATCTACAATAGAATCTTAATGGATCGATAGGATCTTACGATCCTATTTTTATTAACAATATGTATTTTTTAAACATTTGTTTTGTTTCCTTGGTTGACTTTAGGGAGTTTAAATGTATACATTCATGTATAAAACGCGAAAAATGGCTTAGACACAATTGTTTTCGAGTCTTTTAATCAATATGATAATGTCTAAGGTTATAAATGTAGCTTTTTATCTCTTGAAACCAAAATATACTGTGTGACTAACATTTTTTTCCTCATTCTATAACTTTAAATTAAGCCACTTTGTTATATATTTTTTATATTTTATATTATTTTATTATATTTTGAGGTTCTTACGATCCGATCCACATACCATGTTGTGATTCGATCCTAGAATCCCGATCCTAATTACCTTGGCTATTAGAGTTTAAAAGGACTAGTTGGCGCAATGGAGAGGTGCATGTTGACGTAGTTTACTAGTTTATACTATCGGTGCTCTTGAACAACCTATTATGAAATCTAAAAATTAAAACATTTTGATGATGATAAATGGTGATAGATCAATGGAGTAATAAAAATAAAAGTATTACAAGTATCACAATTTATTAAAGTTGTAAACTATAAGATTTAACCTCAATATATACAAAAATATAGGGTTATTTAGATGACCATATATATTGGTCATTTATATTTATTTAAATAAATTAATCCTTCAATAGATGTGTCATTCAACACCCATTATCTTAATTAAAATGTTAAATAAATTAATCATTCAATAGATTTGGCCCTTATGGTGTATCGTATTAACAAACTTGGGTCATTGAACTAAAAAAATCAACGGATGAGATTAAAAGTTTCTAATTATTTAGTAATGTTGGGTGATTATTCGTTGGAATGAAATTATTCGGTGGTACGAGCAATTATTCATTAAAATGAAATTTAAATTTTGTTACACTTTTTATATAGACAAATAATTACATTGTTATAGACAAATAATTGCATTGTTATAGACAAATATTCATGAGAAAAGTAACAAATAATTTATGTGTACACAATAAAGTTTGTGTACATCGTAACTTCCATAAGGGTGCTTACATCTTGACCCTCAGACCTTGCTTGAGTACGGAAAATACTGGAATGTTTATTCTTGTTGTTCTATATAGATAGATATTATTTTTAACATTATTTTTTATGGGAGAAAAAGATATGATGTTAATCCCTTATGATCACAACACATTTTGCCTACAAAACTTTGTTGACGAAGCTGAACACAAACTCTCGTTTGAGAAATTTGCTTCGCAACACCTCAGTATTTTGACTCTTTTAAGTTGTATAAAATTCAGATTGAATCCCATGAGCACTTGTTGGAAAGTTGTTAGATATAACCTTCATGAATCACATTTTTGTCGAATTAGCATCGAAATGGTCTGATGTCTTGTTATTTTACAACAATCCAAAGTTGGACATATTTTCAATGCAATTTTCATTTGACATTAATATGGAGTCAACAATAAACTCGTGTGTGTGAACACTTTTGTTTTTTTTTAATAAATTTGAGTTGAGGTAAAGTTTAAGCCACTAATAACTTCATTTGATTTTGGGTTAAGGATTAAGTTTTTGGTGAGAGGCTAAGAGCAAATCGTTTTGTGAGAGCCCAAGGGTAACTCTCTAGTGAGAGATGAAAATGCATGTTAAAGGGTAGTGCGATTCTGAGAGGATTAAGATCGAGTATTGAATTAATTGATTGATGATTTTATTCTATGTTATTTTTAACTGAACAACAACAATAATCAATACTATAGATTGAAGGATATATATATATATATATATATATATATATATATATATATATATATATATATAATTAATTAGTATAGGGAAGCGCACTAAGGTCGTGCTTAAATGATAACTTGTAGCTTATAAGCTCTATAGACAATCATTTATATATCTAGTTATTTTGTTGGTAGATTTTAAGCTACAGCTAGTTAACTTTCATAATGAAGTTATTGTAATAGATAATAGCTTACTAATTATAGTTTTTTTTTAATAAGCTAATACATGCCAAACATGCCCTAACATCCAAACACTAGTAGCCTTATGTTAAATGGAATAGCTTGAAAGTCAAAAAAAATTCGTTAAATGAACCATGAATTAGAAAACTCATAATTTGTTAACAAAAAATGAAATTTGAGAGCTTAGCAAAACCTTAAGCGTAAAGGCACGCCCATCACGAGCATCTGAAAAAAGAACAGTCAATAGTTTCTTGTCTGGTTTGACTTCCACGCTATCCAAAAAATAGTGTCTTGTTAATATTGGAAGAGACTTAACATGAAAGAGGAGATAAAAGGGGTATATATATGCATTAGCTAACCTGCCTGAGTTGTTGAGGTCAATTCCACCAAGTATTAAATTTATTTCGCCGCTTCTTTGAACAACAGCATTCTACATAATAAACAAGCATTAACAACACTTTCTCTAAGTGAATACTCACCTCAACCCTCTACAACATTTTGTACTTTTTCATTCTATGTTTCACACTTTTACAATTTGTACTTATTTCAAGAAATAATAGTTGGATACAAATAAAAGAAAATCATAAAGCTAAACTTGATATAAAAAATAAGAAAACGAAGAAGAAGATGATACTAGTTTGCCAACTAGATTCCTATTTTGAACTACTTGTATATATATACATTCTGTCCTTTCATCCTAAGTAATTTTCCCACTATTTCTCTTGAGTATTTCTTTATATAAATATATAAAAAGAAAAAGGAACAAGTTGGTTCCTAGTTTATCAAATTTATGGTCACTCAAACCATGCATATTAGAATGGAGAGTATACAATAATGTATGGTTGTTGAATGAAAAAGATTGTCCACATCTCTTGCATGCACTAATCCATAATATAACATAAAAATATATTTAAACAAACTTCATGGTAAAAATTAAGTCAAAGTAGTATTTTTATGTTGGCACTTACTGGATCATTTCTGTAGAAGATAAGAGAGTTGGTTGTGAGGATAAACCATCTCTTCTTCCAAGAAGTCCACCCAATTCCTAGACAAAACAACCAACAAAGTGCCTCAAATTCACATTAGGTAAGAATAGTTTATTGTTGACTAGATACTTGTATAAGCCGGGACTATTATAATTAGATATAAATACTTGTATCCTATAGACAAACCAGTTAATCAATTCCAGAATACATTTTCACATTTCACTCTCATTTTCTTCCCTCTCTCTATTCAACTGAACATCAACATGGTATCAGGCTACTAACGATTTCTGTTTTTTTTTTTTTTTTCCGCTTCACTTTTCTCTGATCTTCCATGGATTCCACCACCAATCCTCTTGTGAATCCTGTGGATTCGGTGAATCCTCAAGATCCTTTGTACTTACATCCATCGGACAGCCCCGGATGTATTCTCACCACCAAGGTGTTCGATGGATCTGGTTTTTTTGCCTGGCGTCACGCGATGGAGATTGCTCTGTCGGCCAAGAACAAGCTAGGTTTTGTTGATGGAGAGCTTGCTCGGCCTTCTCCTGATTCTCCTCTCTTTCGCCAGTGGTTTCGGTGCAACGACATGGTCGTTTCTTGGCTACTGAACGCCATGTCAAAGGATATCTCAGAAAGTTTCATGTCCACTCGAAGTGCTCGTCAGATCTGGATTGATCTCACCGATCGTTTTTCGCAATCAAGTTGTGCTCAGAGATTCGCTGTTGAACAACGAATCTATTCAATTTCTCAAGGAACGGATTCGATTGCTGGTTTATTCACTCGCCTCAAGAAAGTCTGGGATGAACACGATTCTTTACGCGCTCTCCCTGCCTGTAATTGCGCCGGAGGTTGCAATTTGTCCCAGGCGATCCAACAGTACGATCAAGACCGTCGCCTCTTTCAGTTTCTCTTGGCTCTCGACGATTCTTATGCGCCGGTTCGTAGCAGTATGTTGACGACAGCTTCTCCTCCGACTCTCAATCATGCGTATTATCTTCTATCTCAGGAAGAAACACAGCGTTCGCTAAAGATTTCGAAATCACCAATGGATTCTTCTGCTAATGCTGTGACTATGAAGAATTCTAAAGATTCTAAGGATTCTGATCAGGTCAATCAGAGTCGTCACAATGGGAATAAGCAGAGACACGTTTGTTCTCATTGCAATCGGACCGGTCATCTGATTGATCGTTGTTATAAGCTCCATGGATATCCTCTTGGATCCGCTTCCAACAGCTCCAAATCCAAGAGCAATGCCAATTCTGTTTCCACTGAGTCTGAATCCACTTCGGCATCTTCACCTTCTTCAGCTTCTGTTATTCCGGGTTTGACTGTTGAGCAATACACTCAACTATTGGGACTACTTCAGAAATCCTCTCCTTCTTCAAGTTCTACTCCAAGCTTCGGGAATTTCGCTGGTATTTCTTGCTTCTCGTCCTCTTTACATTCAAGTTCTTCTGGTATTATATTCGACAAGTTTACATGGATCATAGACACGGGTGCAAGTGACCACATGTGTCACAATCTGGATTTTTTTATGGATATCAGTCCTTTACAGCATCCAATACAGATAGCTTTGCCAAATGGATCGTCTGTTTCAGTTTCTCTTGCTGGCACTGTGAGAATTTCATCTGAGATTTCATTGAATGGTGTATTCTTTGTGCCTGCGTTCAAGTTCAATTTGCTATCTGTTCCTAAACTTGCTGCTCAGTTGGATTGCATTGTTTGCTTCTCATCTAGCTTGTGCTGGTTGCAGGGCCCTTCTCTGAAGAGCCGACTGGAACTTGGTAGAGTGCACAATCGCTTATATGCATTTTCAGCACCTCCTTCCATCATTCATAAGAATAAGTTGATTACTACACAGCCGCCATCAACTGTCAATTCTGTGTCTTCTTTACAGCACCTTGATGTCAATTTGTTACATTCTCGCTTAGGGCATTTACCTGCTTACAAATTGAAGTCGTTGTTCTCCTGTGATATAAATAAGAGAGACTTGTCTGCTTGTGGAATTTGTGCTAAGGCTAGACATCAGAGGTCACCTTTTCCTCATAGTTCAATCACCACAAGTTGTGCTTTTGATTTGATTCATGTAGATACTTGGGGACCGTATTGTTCTCCCACTTATAATGGATTTTCTTACTTTCTAACAATTGTGGATGATTATACTCGTGTGACATGGACTCATTTACTGAGATCTCGTAAGGATGCTTTTCCTATTCTGCAGCAGTTTGTCACTCTTATTCATACTCAGTTTGGTAGATTGATCAAGGTTATTCGCACTGATAATGCCCCAGATCTTGGTTTCAGTTCTGTTGGGGTTGAATTCTTCAAGTCTAAAGGCATCATCCATCAGTCATCATGTCCTTATACACCTCAACAAAACGGTGTCGTTGAACGGAAGCATAAGCATCTTCTTGAGACAGCTCGTGCCCTCTTGTTTCAGTCATCTTTGCCTATTCGTTTTTGGGGAGAATGTGTTTTGACATCTACATATTTGATAAACAGATTTCCTTCCAAACTTCTGGGCAACATATCCCCTTATGAGAGACTATATGGCACTCCTCCTCCTTATTCTCATTTGAGAACTTTTGGTTGCCTTGCCTATGCCTCCACTTCACCTGCTGGAAGGACCAAATTCATGCCCCGTGCTACACCTTGTGTGTTTATTGGTTATCCACCTGATAAGAAAGCTTATAAGCTTCTGTGTCTTTCTTCCAAACAGATTCTTGTTTCTAGAGATGTTTCTTTCCATGAAGAAATATTTCCTTTCCAAACACAGACTTTCACACCAACTTCTCCATCATACATTCCCATACCCATTCCTGATGTATCTAATGATCTTCCTACCCCTCCTCCTGCACCCCCTTCTGATCATGTGAATGATACTGATCAGCTTCGCAGATCAACAAGGGTTCGTGCTCCTCCTGCTTATCTTCAAGACTATCATTGCAACATTGTTACATCTATTCCTGTCTTCTCTTTCAATGCTCTCTCCTCTTCATCTCAGGCACTTCTCACCAATTTATCTCCCCTTGTTGAACCCTGTTGTTATGAGGATGCTGTGTCACATCCAGAATGGCAGCTAGCTATGCAAAGTGAACTAGATGCTCTTCACAAGAACAACACATGGGACATTGTTGATCTACCTAAGGGTAAGCGGCCAATCAGTTCTAAATGGGTTTATAAATTAAAATTTAGAGCTGATGGTACTTTGGAGAGATACAAAGCACGGTTAGTCATCAAAGGATGTACCCAAAAGGCTGGAATAGATTATCAAGAAACCTTTTCTCCTGTTGCCAAGATGACGACAATCAGAAGTTTGGTTTCTGTAGCTGTCAAGAATGGCTGGGCTTTATCACAACTTGATGTGAATAATGCGTTTTTACACGGTGACATTGACACTGAGGTTTTCATGAAGGTTCCTCTTGGTCTCCAACACATTTATCCAGGCAAAGTGTGTCGTCTAAACAAGTCATTATATGGCCTTAAACAGGCTTCACGTCAATGGTATAGTAAGCTCTCTGAATCTCTGATTTCTCAAGGCTATCAGCAGTCTCTCAATGACTATTCTATGTTTTACAAGAAAGAAGGAAGCTTGTGTGTTTTCCTTGTGGTTTATGTTGATGACATTCTTGTCACTGGTAATAATCATGGTGAGATTGCTCTTCTGAAGCAACATTTACATCAGCAGTTCAGTATTAAGGATCTGGGTTCTTTGAGTTATTTTTTGGGGATTGAATTTCTGTCTCACAGTAAAGGACTTTTGATGACTCAAAGAAAGTTTCTTCAAGAGCTTCTGAAGGATTTCCCTTGTGATTCTAATAGAGTTGTTCTTAGTCCTCTTGATCCTGCACTTAAGTTAGGATCTTCTCCTGGTGTCCCTTTAACAGACCCTTCTCAGTACCGTCAGGTAGTTGGCAAGCTCAACTTTCTCACAAACACTCGTCCTGACATGGCTTTCACTGTCCAGCATTTGTGTCAGTTTATGCACGAACCTACTGATGTTCATTGGAAAGCTGTTCTCCATGTTTTGCATTATCTTCATTGTACTGCAGATTTGGGTATTCTATTGGAGAATTCTTCAGATTTCTCGTTACAAGCTTCTTGTGACTCAGATTGGGCCTCTTGCCCAGTCACCAGAAGGTCTGTTAGTGGCTACCACATCACTCTTGGCTCTTCTCCCATATCATGGAAGTCCAAGAAACAAGCCACCATCTCTCTGTCTTCAGCAGAGGCGGAATATCGATCAATGAGGCGTATTACCACTGAACTTGCTTGGCTCAGCAGGTTGTTTCATGAGCTTGATGTACCCAACATCACTCCAATTCCACTCAAGTGTGACAGTCAGTCTGCCATTTACATCGCCAAGAACCCTGTCTTCCACGAACGAACCAAACACATTGACATTGATTGTCATTATGTGCGTTCTCAGCTTCTTGCCGGCCTCATCAAACTCCAACATGTTCCAACTCACTCTCAGGTTGCTGATGTGCTCACCAAGCCGCTGCAAGGGCCGTTACACTCCTCTGTCCTGCCCAAGTTGGGTCTGTTTCCGCATGAAACATCACCAACTTGAGGGGGGGTGTTAGACTAGATACTTGTATAAGCCGGGACTATTGTAATTAGATATAAATACTTGTATCCTATAGACAAACCAGTTAATCAATTCCAGAATACATTTTCACATTTCACTCTCATTTTCTTCCCTCTCTCTATTCAACTGAACATCAACAAATCATATAACTTTCCTAAAGCTTGAATTGTTGGATCATCATCAAGAATGATAAAAAGCTTACCTTTGGATGATATAAAGAGCGGCCCACTCTTTACCTGCAAAAAAAAAATGAAAGGATCCCCTTTACAATTTAGCACACAAGAATTATTGATGGATTGCAAATCTAGGAACGTAAGATGATAAAAACAAATTATTTTATTATTATAAAAGGGATAATAAAGAAATTAATGCACAATCAAAGAAAAATTACCGTATTTTCAGTTCGAGGGTGTTGCTGGTTGTCCTGAAGCGTTAGTTGAGGAGGGCTCTCTCCTTGTTGCGTCTAAAACCAAAAAAATCATACATTCATGCATCACACACACACGTATATGTACATTTTAGTCCAATCCAAATCAAGCGAAAGAGTGACAAATTGTCGATGAAATAAAAATATCAAAATAACCAAATGAGAAGATAATGATATCAATTACCATGGTTGACAACTCGGGGATTTTGGACATTTTTGTCTTCTCCTCCCCTTTACTTCTAATTATTATTCTTCCTCAGACTACCGGGGACAAGAAAACATTATTATAGCCAAATCGGGTCAAATTCGCAATCAACATTAATTATTCATCACCTCTAAAATCAAAACCGAAAACAAAATCACATTTGATGAATGTACGTTCTTCCACAATGCGAATGTGGCATTGCATTGCGGTTTTTTGGCATCGAAAAGTGGTAGACAAATTGTGTAATGAATTTTGGAATCATGAAAGGGGGATGGGGGAGAGAGAACTAAAAGAGAATTGTTGAGAATTGGAACAAGTTGTTTAGGGATTGGATTTTCCTTTTTCTTTTTTCCCTTTCTTGTTCAACAAAATTGCCCTGTTTTGTGTAGCCGCGAACAGGAAGGAAAAAAAAATATCGAAGAAATGAGTGGGCCCGAATAATACGGTATTAGTTATACATGTGTCATGTGTACGATCATTTGCCATTTGGACACAATTAACATGGAGAAACTTTTCGTAGTTACCTTTTTTTTTAAAAGCTAATGTTTTGTTATTCTACAAATCATAGGGTAAACTTAATAAAGCCTCCAATCAAATAGACAACATTGTCCATAATCATTTCTTATATGCATAATTATTAAAAATCATCCATTATAAAGCACCTATTAGCAATCGATTAATCATTATTTTGTTTCCATTAACAACTAAGTTAAATATAAATTTGTTCTTGCTTCTTTTAATATTTTATCCATTCAAAAATATAAACTCTTCTTTTAGCACATTTTTTAAAGACTTAAAAATTATGCTCCATCTTCAAAAAAAAAAAATTATACTTCATCCGTGGCCATAGGGTAATAGGTTCGTACGATTATTTCCCTTTTTCTCTAACCCTCGGGTCTTTCAAGTCGGCGACGTTTGACAACGACCAACTGAATAGGTTCGTACGATCATTTTTTAAAAGTTTGTGTTTTGTTATTATCCACTTATTCTTTTCGGTCATTGTCAAACGTCGCAAACTTGTTGTTTTCCATAGATATATAGTCTAGTATCGCCATATTACTCGACCATCTCCTTACCTCCTCCTCCTCCAAAATAATACAATACATCCTTGATCTTATCACTAACACCATAGCATGCATTAGCAAGATGACGATCTCGTCAATGGACTTTGATAAGATCACGAAGCTCTTTCTATGATTGATTTCAAAATGATGACAATATTTCAATGCTAGGTATGTAGATGAGCTTTTGGGAGGAAGAGGCGATTAAAAGTGAGGTGAAAGGGTGAAGATCTACGCAATTGAATTTGCCTCCCTCTTTCTTGTAAACTTTGATAACTTTATTTTTTAAATTAGAATTATCTGTAGTAAATAACCTGGAATAAATACAAATAGGTTATTTGAAATGATTGTGGTTTTGTTTTGTAATAGCCCAAAGTTACATGGGTTGAGAGACACACATCACATGCCCATACTATAAAAAGTACATAATGGATTTTTGAGATCCGAGTGATTTGATAAGGGTAGGTGTTAGTAGGAGGAAATCGAGTTTAAAATATAAAATATAAATCAAACCAGATTCTGCCCACGCAAATAATTACAAGACCTCCTTCTGATGTAGCAGCGGGAAGTCAGAATCGATCCTCGAGGAAGCGTGTCAGCGGATATCAGGTAGCTGTAAATCTCACAAACAGAAAAGCAAACAGAAAGACAGAAATAACAAATAAAAGCAAAAACGAAAGCAAAGTAACAGAAACTAGTCGATATCGACAACAAGTCCTCGATATCGAGTACAGAAATCGACACCAGAGACTCAATATCGACGAACAGAAACGAAACTCAGTAAAGACAACCCGAAGTCGACAAGATTTGGTCGATGTCGAGTAAAACTTACTCGATATCGACAAGAAGTTCTCGAAATCGACAAACAGCAGAAACTTAAAGTGCAACTTTTTCGAACGCAGAACAAGAATTTCGATGAAAAAAATCAATAAACTAAAAGACTTCCAAAGCCAGGGTATCAACACCACAACGATAACCATGCAAAATAACACATAAAGACATAAAAGATCATGTTTTTCATCAAATAACTTTCGTTATTAACAAATAGGAATATAGAGGCTTTCGCATAAACCCTAATTGTTACTAACCCTTTTCACATAATTAACCCAAGTTGTATTAAGATCACTTTCGCTTTAATAACACAAACAAGGATCACCTTCAACTTTCGCAAAAGAATCATGCTCGCAGGGATAGAAGACGAATTGCATAAAAAGATCAAACCTTTACCGCATCACCTCACATGGCTACCGTCGGGCTCACCCCGACCCTAGAAGTGGGTGGACTACTCGCTCTTCATCATCAAGAAACTCATCAAAGATTTCAGGAAATAACTAAATTGCATTAAAAGAAACCAAAGAGAACTTACAACCAATCGAAGCCGAATCCGCTTTCGCCTTTCCAACTTCTCTCGCCACAAGCTCTCTCCTCTACTCTCTCTATATGTGACTAATTGCAACTGAAATTGAATGCTTAGAAATCAGCCCCTAAGGCCTTATTTATAGGCTTCCAATCCTTGCTAATCAAGATAAGAAAGTCTATCTATATCTACTTACTTAAAGATAAATCATGGAAATAAATAAAACTAGGATTATATCTAATGTGGATAAAATATCTTCTCTCTTGACTTGATAGCTCTTGATAGATATGGATAGAATTTCATCTCGGAAATATCACCATTGGCTTCGGGATAGAAACTTAACAAGATATTCGGACTGCTCGGCGTCGGCTACTGAGGTGTCCTCGATATCGAGTAGGAGTCCTCGATATCGACTAGTGTTTTCTCCGTCTTCCACTCAGCAACTCGATGTTGGCCTTCAGAACACATGTCGACTCAGGTTTTCCTTGATATCGAGTAGTTTTCCTCGATATCGAGTAACGTTGCTCGGCTCCCAGTGCTCAGCTTCGTCGATCTCGGCTCCAGAGGTGGAAATAGATTTGGGCTTTCCTCGATATCGAGTAGATTCCTCGATGTCGAGTAAGTTGTGCTCCTGTCTTCTAGCCTTGCTCGATTTTGGTCAGCCTTGCTGGAAATCGAGTAGATGTACTCGATATCGACAAGCTTTAGTCGATATCGACCAAATTGTTGTTGAGCAGATTTCCTTGTTTCCAGCTCGATTTGCCCTGGTTCCGCTGCTTCTTGACCTTGGACTTCTGTAGTTGACTTTCGAGCTTTTCTTCCTTTCTCAGAACTGCTGTAAATTGCTTCGATTTCTGCGAATTTAAACAGAAACTGGTGTAGATTCCATAATTTGGCAAATAAGCATAAACTACATAGATTCTGTACTATTCTAGCCCAAATGCATGAAATGTATGCAGAAAACGATATAAAAGTAACTATAAAACATGGCAGATTTGGCTCACAACAAACACCCCATACTTAAGCTTGCTTGTCCTCAAGCAATACTTTTATCTGTCATTCAGGGGAAGAAATCAAAACTCTCAACATCATAGATTCATTCTTATATGTCCCTACAGTCAATTACCATCATCGAAAAGGTACTTGTGCCACAAATCCATTCACGTGCAATTTAAAAAACAACATCTAGTCACAAAAGGAAGGTTATGCAAAACATTCATAAGTGACAAAGCATTAATAATCAAGAGGACTTTAATTTAAGCTTAAATAAGGAGTAGATTGGTAAAAGGCTAAAGGTGGGAAATTTTTGGCAATGTGGTGCTAATAATCCGGGGAAATGGAGTATTTCCAAACTGAATTTCCACATTCCTTTTCCATAAGATTCATCACCTTTCATAATGCTTTTATCAACAATAATGTTTTTACCTCTCTAAACTCAGCACTGCCTTCTCGCGAGTCGCAAACATGGGTGTCATGAATGGCCCCGGATACTTAGTGCTTTGGACTCCTCACTTGTGTGTCCCATCTCACTGAACTATTATCTCAGTAAGCAGGGTCGATCTACCTTTATCTTCTGAGGTGATCGGATTTTCTTTCACTCATTAAATTTTCCATAATCTCAAATAATTTCCTACCAAACTCCAATAATGATAATAACAACACAACAACCATACAACATCTCCATAATGTAACATCATTCTCAACATAATCCCCGGATAAGGTAAAGAATGGAAAATATTTAGATCATGTGGAGCAATATATGAAATAAGGCATAATATGGCTTTTTGTGATGCATAAGCATAGGTAAGGCTTGGAATTAACAATGAGCATTATATGGAAATATAAAGTCCTTCATCCTTTTATCATGCAACATGTCAGAAACAACTTCAAATTTTACCTCCTTTCATGGTTTTCAAGAAAATATGCATATCATTGTGACTTCCCTTTACTAGGCAATTTCATGCTATATCTCTAATGAATCCAATTTTGCATCGTCGAGTCCAATATAAGCTTCCATGACTTTTATCAAAAAAAATTCAATGGGGGTCATTTTTTATAAATTTTGGAAAACATGCATGTAGGCACATAAATTAATAATGAATCCCAAAATAGCCATGCATAAGCAATTCAAGAAATAATGCACACATAAAACCAAATATGCATAAAGTAAGCCCTTCCCCCACCCTATACTTAAACATTACAGTGTCCTCACTGTATAAAAACAAGGGTAAAGAAAGAAACTTACTAGACAGGTGTGCAAGATGTCAGAATCGAGCGCTATGTTGCTGGGCGGAGTCCGATTTAGCTTGCTTCTATCCCCATGGACCTGAAAAATGTAGAAGACATATACCCACAATAGAAAAACTAAAAGTTCAAAACCAAAAACAAAAGCAACAATTTCCAAAAGTCCAAAAATAAATGTCTGTTTACAAGCTCTAGATTTTATAGTCGCTAGGCCGACTTTCTCCATTAATCTCACGGTGGCATTTACAGGGCCCATGTAGCTTGGGCTTCAAATAGGACTCCATTGTTGTCCATCAGCTGCAATCCTCCAGAATGGATCTTGTTCACCACGAAGGGTCCCATCTTTTTCTTGTTGAATTTGTTGGGAAACCAATGATCCTTTGATTTGGAAACATAGAGCTTGTCTCCAACTTCATACTCCTTGGGCTCATCATTGGAAATCCTACATAATCGCACATACCAAGACAAACCTCTCCCATGTATAGTTAAATCTTTAATTGAAATAGGAGAGGAAAGATCCATACCTTGGCTTACCTTTGCAGAATTGGATTCGGGGACCTCTGATTTTTGTCGATTTCGAGTAAGTGTACTCGATATCGAGGAGGTGTATGCTTCTGGTGGGCTGCTGCTTGAGGATGGCGAAGTCGAGGAAGGCAGTACTTGGTCGATGTCGAGAAGATGTTGACTTCCAGTGGATTGCTCGTCAGGGAAGGTGAAGCCGAGGACGAAGATGGTTGGTCGATATCGAGCAATTTGGTCGATGTCGAGGAATTCTCGGCTTCGAATTTGCTGCTCGACAAAGCTGCTGCTGGTGGGGGTCTCTGCTTTTGGTCGATGTCGACCAAATTCCTCGATGTCGAGGAATTCTGGTCGACTTCGACCCCATACTTACATCCTGTCAAGGCAGCTGAAAAATAGTTAGTCGACGTCGACTTACCTTGGTCGATGTCGAGCGGATCCTCTGTGTCGTTGTTCAGGATGGCCATGATCTTTTCCACCTGGGCCTCTATATCCCTCTTTTCCAGTTCTTCAGGAGTCATATTTCTTACCTTAGGCTCCCCGCAAGTAATGTAACCGGCTGATATAGATTTTACCTCTTCCAAGGGACATGTGTGCCTTTCAGTTTTATTAAAAGAATACTCAATTACCTCATCGCTGATGTTGAAAGTGAGTACTCCCTTCCTTACGCTTATGTTGGCATCCACCGTCGCCAAGAAGGGCCTTCCTAGAACAATTGGACAAGCAGGGTCCTCCGCCATATCAATAACTAGGAAATCAGCAGGGGCGAAGAACTTACCTACTTGTACTGGCACATTGTCCACCATGCCTGTTGGGATGACCACCACGTTGTTTGCCATATAAAGCTTGACATCCACAGGCTTTAGGGCACCTATCTTAATCTTGGACCATATTGTTAAAGGCATTATACTCACACTAGCTCTAAGATCACATAATGCATTAAATTTATATTGACCAAATCCAATGGTTATAGCAAACCTACCTGGATCTGGCCTTTTCTCAAGTATGTCCATATGGCTGCATTCCTCTGTAATCTCAGCCATTGACCGCTTCTTGCTTAGAATCTCCTTGAGGAATTTGACGTAGGATGGCATTTCATTGAGAGCTTCTGTGAAGGGTATGGTGACATTGAGCCTCTGAAGCATCTTGATGAAGCGCTGAAATTTCTTCTCTGCTGGATCCTTTGGAGATTTTGTCAGAAAAGGCAGCTTCTTTTTCTAGTTCGGAGCCAGAACAGATGTCGGAGATGTTGCAGCTTTCTCGACGTCGACTTGATTTTCCTCGACATCGACAAGATTCTTCTCGACATCGACCAGATTTCTCGATGTCGAGTTGCTGTCCTGTGCAGACGAATTGTGGCCAGGTATCTCCTCGACATCGACATCCTTTTCCTCAATATCGAGTTGCCTCTCCTCGACATCGACCAAGGTCTGGTCGATATCGACTTGTTGTTTAGCTCTTTCGTCCTGCTGCTTTCCGACCTCTGGCTCGCGTAGTTGGTGGCCGCTCCTGAGTTTTACAGTTGCGATGTGTCCTGTCTTCCCCTTGGGATTGGGCTCAGAAGATCCAGGGAGCGTACCTGACTGTCTGGGGACGCCTGCTGCTAGCTGGCCAATCTGTGTCTCCATTGATTTACGCCATATATCAATCTCCTCAAGCCTAGAGTTGACACCTTGTATCTGAGTGTAGACGGAGTTGAAGGACTGCTTGGTGTCTGAATGGTTCCTCCGTATTTCCTCTAGGATGGTCTGTAAGTCATCCCTCTTCTGATCCATTTTCGGATGTCCTAGAGCTCTGTATGGCGGGGGGTTCCTAGGGGCACCTTGGTTCCATTGTGGTTGCTGAAACCTTTGGTCCCCCATGTAGCGATTGGGACCCCCTGCGTAAGCTACCTCTTCGGGGTGTTCTGCCAGCCTGACCTACTCTGTGTGTGAGTACTCAGTAGTGGTGTGCCGCTGTGATCCGCATTCGATGCAGGGCTGGTTGAAAGAAAGATACTTTACTTGCTTGAGGAGCTTCCTATTCTGATCTCCGTAGTACTGCTCCTTGACATCTGGGTCGATCTCTTTAGAAGGCTCGTAGAGAGGCATGGATGGGGTTGGCCTGACATAGGAGTTTTCCTCATAGTTGATTGGAGTCCCATACTTGTTGTCGTAGTTCATCAGCTTGTCGAGGGCAGCCCATGCGTCAGCTGGCGGCATTGTCAGATACTCAAAATGAGTATACGTGTTGATCCTATCCTTAGCAACCAAGTCAAGAGAATTGAAGAAGATCTCCTGAACGACGTAAGGTTGTTGTCCATGTGTAGGGCAGGATCGCAGTAGATCCTTATATCGTTCTCATGCCTTTGCTAGCGGCTCTCCAGGCTACTGTTTGAAAGATGTAATCTTCTGGCGGAGGAGCGCTGTCTTGGCAGGAAGAAAGAATTTATTCAGAAATTCCTGCTTTACTTGAGCCCATGTAGTGAGGGATCGTGGACGGAGACCCTCAAGCCACTTTAATGCTAGACCAGCTAGAGACCAACGAAAAGCCTTCATCAAGATATATTCCAAGGTGGTACCTTCAGCAAGAGTACGACACATATCAGTAAAGTTGGTAATATGTTGAAGAGGGCATTCATTAAATCTACCATGAAAAGCATTATGTTTAATTTCAATCAGGAAAGGAGTGCGAATTTCATAGTTATTCTTAGGGATTAGAATAGCCGATTCATGCACGACGAGAGTCGGGTGCATGTAATCCTCTGCAGTGGTAGGGTATTAGGCAAGCTCATCTTCCAATTGCCTCCTTCGCGCAACTTTCTGTGTAGTGCGTGCTCTCTCAGTGGTGAGAGCAGTATCCTTGGCGGGTAGTTCCCTCTGAAGCCACTCAATCAGCTGCTCTTGTGTTTCTGCGGCCGCCATGGCTCTTTTCAATTTAGCTTGGATGTGTATAAGGCATTCCGGATTGTCTAAGGCATCAAACTCAGGTGTTTGACCAGAACGACGCATATACCTGCAAAGTACCTCAAAGCAAAAGTGAGATTTAACTACCTAAGGCGCGAATGATTGCTTCCCCGGCAACGGTGTCAATTTGTTAGTAGGAGGAAATCGAGTTTAAAATATAAAATATAAATCAAACCAGATTCTGCCCACGCAAATAATTACAAGACCTCCTCCTGATGTAGCAGCGGGAAGTCAGGATCGATCCTCGAGGAAGCGTGTCAGCGGATCTCAGGTAGCTGTAAATCTCACAAACAGAAAAGCAAACAGAAAGACAGAAATAACAAATAAAAGCAAAAACGAAAGCAAAGTAACAGAAACTAGTCGATATCGACAACAAGTCCTCGATATCGAGTACAGAAATCAACACCAGAGACTCAATATCGACGAACAGAAACGAAACTCAGTAAAGACAACCCAAAGTCGACAAGATTTGGTCGATGTCGAGTAAAACTTACTCGATATCGACAAGAAGTTCTCGAAATCGACAAACAGCAGAAACTTAAAGTGCAACTTTTTCGAACGCAGAATAAGAATTTTGATGAAATAAATCAATAAACTAAAAGACTTCCAAAGCCAAGGTATCAACACCACAACGATAACCATGCAAAATAACATATAAAGGCATAAAAGATCATGTTTTTCATCAAATAACTTTCGTTATTAACAAATAGGAATGTAGAGGCTTTCGCATAAACTCTAATTGTTACTAACCCTTTTCACATAATTAACCCAAGTTGTATTAAGATCACTTTCGCTTCAATAACACAAACAAGGATCACCTTCAACTTTCCCAAAAGAATCATGCTCGCAGGGATAGAAGACGAATTGCATAAAAAGTTCAAACCTTTATCGCATCACCTCACATGGCTACCGTAGGGCTCACCCGACCCTAGAAGTGGGTGGACTACTCGCTCTTCATCATCAAAAAACTCATCAAAGATTTCAGGAAATAACTAAATTGCATTAAAATAAACCAAAGAGAACTTACAACCAATCGAAGCCAAATCCGCTTTCGCCTTTCCAACTTTTCTCGCCACAAGCTCTCTCCTCTACTCTCTCTATATGTGACTAATTGTAACTGAAATTGAATGCTTAGAAATCAGCCCCTAAGGCCTTATTTATAGGCTTCCAATCCTTGCTAATAAAGTTAAGAAAGTCTATCTATATCTACTTACTTAAAGATAAATCATGGAAATAAATAAAACTAGGATTATATCTAATGTGGATAAAATATCTTCTCTCTTGACTTGATAGCTCTTGATAGATGTGGATAGAATTTCATCTTGAAAATATCACCATTGGCTTCGAGATAGAAACTTAACAAGATATTCGGACTGCTCGGCGTCGGCTACTGAGATGTCCTCGATATCAAGTAGGAGTCCTCGATATCGACTAGTGCTTTCTCCATCTTCCGCTCAACAACTCGATGTTGGCCTTCAGAACACATGTCGACTCAGGTTTTCCTCGATATCGAGTAACGTTGCTCGGCTCCCAGTGCTCAGCTTCGTCGATCTCGGCTCCAGAGGTGGAAATCGATTTGGGCTTTCCTCGATATCGAGTAGATTCCTCAATGTCGAGTAAGCTGTGCTCCTGTCTTCTAGCCTTGCTCGATTCTGGTCAGCCTTGCTGGAAATCGAGTAGCTGTACTCGATATCGACAAGCTTTAGTCGATATCGACCAAAGTGTTGTCGAGCAGATTTCCTTATTTCCAGCTTGATTTGCCCTGGTTCCGCTGCTTCTTGACCTTGGACTTCTGTAGTTGACTTTCGAGCTTCTCTTCCTTTCTCAAAACTATTGTAAATTGCTTCGATTTCTGCGAATTTAAACTGAAACTGGTGTAGATTCCATAATTTGGCAAATAAGCATAAACTACATAGATTATGTACTATTCTAACCCAAATGCATGAAATGTATGCAGAAACCGATATAAAAGTAACTATAAAACATGGCAGATTTGGCTCACAACAGTAGGATCAATCATTTCACCCTATTCTAGCCTGAGCATCCTTTATTTTCCAAGTTATTTACCATTTTTTAATTAAAAGGAAAAAAATACACATTTTAAAATTGCATAGTTAAAATGTGAATAGTATAGCTCTCGCGTCATGATGAGATTTTTTTTTAAAAAAAAACTTAATAATATAAGAGATTTATATTAAAATAAAATAAAATATTAACCAAAGTTAGCATAAAATAAGAAAAGATGCCCAATACACATACATGCAATAAATATTTATAGAGATTAGAGAAGAAATTTTAGTAATACGATTTAGAATATAGGAAATTCCCAACTTGATTTACACATAGAAGAATGAAACTAAAACTTTGAATTTTTACGAAAGGTAAGCTTCCTATATTTTTTTGCTTTGAAAGGTTGGTGATGATTGGTATCAATATTGGTCGAGGTGAATTTTTCTTAGATTATTTAATGATATAGATTATTATTTTTTTAATGAATATCTAATCAGAATAAAAGGCCATGGGAAAAGACCTCCATCACTCGAAGATCCAAAACAGTGATTTGAGGAAAGAGCCTTGATAGTTGATTTCATTGATTGGTTGTAAAAAAATCATTTCGTCTTGAGAAACTATAGATCTAATGAAGTAGATATATCCTAATAGATGAAGATTAGCAATGAAATCGAGAGGCCCAAAGGACTACCCAATCAAATAATTGATAAAGTGAATGTTATTGGCCTTATTTTTGTGAGTTATTTTCTAGGTTTTTGTTTTGAAATTGGAAAGGGTATAGGGATCCCAATGGATCATCTAGATCTCAAGAGGATTGCTACCCATCATTATTAAGAATTATGCTAATAAATTTCTATATGCAGGTGGTTGCATATGTTTTGTTTTATGTAGTTTAGATGCAACTAGCATTCTAAAAGGCATTAGGCGATGAGTGGCTGCCTAAAGGTTAGTTGGGCAGGCGTCTAGACAGACTTTGAACAAATTTGATTGTATTCTTATATTTAACCTCTACTACATAACAATAATTCATATAGTGTGATAATAATTCATAATGTCATAAATAAACTCATAATTGAATAAATTATATAATTCGGTGCTTGGAGCGATTGGGGGATTCGAGAAAGTCGTCAAATTGGCAAACATTAAGAGGAAGAGAGAGGGAAATTGAGAGGAGTGATAGCCCATATTTAGATGGTAGTAATATATCATATTTAGTTTAGTTTAGTTGCATACTGCATTCATTCTAGCTAGTAAGGATTTGCATTCATACTTTTGTTGTTGTGGACTCAAATTTTACGTTGTTTAGTGATGATTTCAAGGACTTATGAATCCTATGTGAGGCAAGAAGGCAAGATATGCTAGGAGAAATGCCTATTTGAGATCTAAAGAAAGGTCAAGTGAAAGGGTAGAAAGCTAAAGCAAGGAATGATTATCGAAGTTGTTCTGTGGCCGTGGGAGGTGTGCTACGACCATGGTGAGTTGTTTAATGCAATGGGTCATTATGATTTTTTTATTCCATACTAATTTCAGTACCCATACCAAATGGGACCTAAGTGAAACTATTTCTCTCCATTGCATTATACTACTCACTCTACATTGTTAATTTGTTTTCTTTTGTTGGAATAATTTGAATCTATCTAATAGAGTTTATCTTTAGGGATATATTTATTATAGGTAGATTTATCTATAATAAGATATAGATAAAGATATATTTATGTAGATTTAGATTTATCCCTTCAGGCCTTATTTAGATATTTATCCTAGTATGATAGGATTAGAATTAGGTAAGGCTATATAATCTCCTACAAACCTACCCTAGAGGCATCCAATTTTGTAACCCTAATCTGTTTTCGTCTCCTCTAATACAAAAAATTGGTTCTCTGCCCATGGACGTAGGTAACACACCGTTGTCAAACCATGTAAATCTCTGTGTCTTTCTTCGCTATTTTCATTCTCGTTATAACAAACTGGTATTAGAGTTTGGTTGTGATTTCCGTCAAGAATGATGTCTGGATCTGTGGTGAAGATTGACAAGTTTACTGGAAGAAAATCTTTCAGTCTGTGGCAAATAAAGATGCGGGCTTTGCTGAAGCAACAAGTTTATGGGCACCGTTAACTGCCGACAAGAAGGGGACATATACAACCACCACTGAGTACGACCTTCTGGAGGAGAAGGCTCATTCAACGATCATGTTGTGTCTCGCAAAAGATGTCATAATAGAGGTTGCTGATCAGGAAATCGCATGTGGCTTATGGCTAAATTTGGAGAGTTTGTAAATGACAAAGTCTCTGACGAACAAGTTGCTTATGAAACAACGGTTGTTTGGGCTGCGTATGCAGGATGGTACACAACTTAGAGATCATCTTGATCAACTTAACACGCTATTACTTGAATTGCGTAATATTGATGTTAAGGTGGAGGACGAAGATGCTACCCTAATTCTGTCGGTATCCCTACCCCCCACATACCAGAACTTCGTTCACTCGTTGGGAAGGATATCATCACGCTGGAAGAGGTTATATCGTCGTTTCACAGCAGAGAGTTGCGTCTGAAGGCAACCGCATCAATTACAGACAATCAGGCTTTCGGGCTTATGGACAACAGAGGCAGTTCTAATGGTAGAAGAGGCAAGAAGCAAAGTCGTAAATCAAGCCCTAAACCAGATGACGTATGTAACTACTATAAGGAGAAAGGTCATGGGAAGAATGATTGTCCTAAGAAGAAGAAGCAAGAGGAGGAGAAATCTGGATCTGCAGTAGTAGTTCATGGTGGAAATACTTTTGAGGAAGATATTGTTCTACTAGCAAGTAATTGCACAGATCATGATGTGTGGTTTCTTGACTCGGGTGCGTCCTGTCACATATTTCCTAGAATAGAGTTGTTTACAACATATAGATGTGTAGAAAAGGGCAATGTTTCTATGGGAAACGATGTCATCTGTAAGGCTGTTAGGATCGGCTCAGCCATGCTTCAAACAGATGATGGGAAATTTCACACATTGGAGGATGTCAAACATGTGTCATCTATGATGAAGAATCTGATATCCATAACGGTGTTAGATGACAAGGGGTTTCAGTTACACGGGTTATGGTGGAAAGTTGCGCGTGTTTAAAGGCTCTAATGTGGTTTTACAGGGAGTCAAGCAGGGAAAGGGAACTTTGTATACCTTACAAGGTTCAGCAGACACAGGTGCTATAGATGTTGTTTCAGTTAAGGCTAAAAAGATTGTTGCTGAGGAGGTGGAGTTGAACTTCACTCCAACAGAGACTCAAGCACTTGAGTTGGTCACTGACCAATCATCACAGACATGTACTACTAAGTCAGATACTGGTGTGACAAAGAATATACCAATAGACACAGGAACATGTATCGTGGAGCTGTATATCAGAGTATTGCTCTAGATCGACCAAGAAAGGTTGACATCAGGGGGCTGCGAGATCTAGGTCTGACGATCTGGTGGGATATGCTTTGCATGTGGCTGAGGAGGGGGGATGGCATTCCATCCAAATACAAGGTTGTTGTTTCTGGAGGTGAGTCAGTACACTGGCAAGCTGAGAAGAGAATCAGGGTGAAGAAGGTGAGAACATCTGATAATCCCGCTGATATGTTCACCAAGCTAGTTCCGAAGAGCAAGTTCCAACACTATTTGGACTTGCTTAACATCACCAACTGTTGAGTTGCCCTGCGGGGCAATCTGGGTCTTCCCACGAGGACAAATCTGAGGCAGAAGAACGTCTAGCACTTGTCATGGTGCATCTGTTTCTAAGAGGAGATTCTGGTACATCCATCATTGAAGCGCATCTGGTACATCTGGCATGGCATTGCATGTGGTATGTCTGGCGCTGCAATGTGGTTGGTACATTTGAGAGGTTTCAAGTCAAGGTGGTGATTTGTTGGAATCACTTAAATCTATGTAATAGAGTTTATCTTTAGGGATATATTTATTATAAGTAGAGTTATCTATGATAAGATATAGATAAATATATATTTATGTAGATTTAGATTTATCCCTTTAGGCCTTATTTATATATTTATCATAGTAGGATTAGAATTAGGTAAAGCTATATAATCTTCTACAGGCCTACCCTAGAGGCATCCAATTTTGTAACCCTAATCTGTTTTGGTCTCCTCTAATACAAAAAATTGGTTCTCTGCCCGTGGACGTAGGTAACACGTCGTTGCCGAACCACGTAAATCTCCGTGTCTTTCTTCGCTATTTTCATTCTCATTATAACACCTTTCTGCTTTCACAAAAGGCAAACATCCAATTTTGGCTTGGTGCGAACATCTTCAAAACTTTAAAATGAAAAATAACAAGGGTTTAATAACAATTGAACATGTAATAAACAAAGTTGAGGGGTTGATTTATATTTATATTCAAAATAAAATAGATTTTTTAACTAAGAAAAAAAATCTGCTTAAAACCAATGTGAAAAGTTTTGATCTTTTACTACACGCACATAGAGATCGGAATTTTTTTTTGAAAGACATTTGTTGACAATAGATGTCTAATTGCGTTTTTCTAGTAGTGTTCACACCAAAAACCCCTACTTTACTAACTTGAGATTAAGTTCACACTCAAATCGATAAGATTTCTTTGTAGGTTTGACCTATTAATTTATTTGTTTGAGTTTTATTTTAATAAGAACAATGATAGTTTTCTCCTATGAATGAGTAAGATTGAATCAACAAGCTAGAGAGCGACAGAGAGCACAAGGAGAAGAGTAGAAATCGGAATTTGATCTTGTCTCTTCACTCTTTAGAGAGAAAGAGAGAGAGATGTAAAAAAATGATGCCTAAGTTCTCCTAGTTGCCATCTAAGGACTGGCTCCTTCTAGATATTGGCACCATCTATAGACTCGCCCAACTCCAAAAATTGGTATGTGCCCCTCCGCTTAATGTCTACGTGTAATTTTTAGAATATTGGATCCATCAAGAAGAAAAATGAATAGATCAATTAAGGTAGGTTTTATTTTAGGTGTAAGATTTGGATGTTAGGTTGGTTTCATCATCCATACAGGTTAAAACCAAGGCTAGCAAGAGAGAGAGCTTCATAATTATTTCATCACTGAAGTTTGTTAGTTTTAATATTTACAAATAAAACATATACAAAATAAAGAGACGTCACATTGGATTTTCAATTTTTATATAAAAAAAATCAAGACATGCATAAATTAGAAAATGAATTGTTTTGTCCTCGATCTTTGGCAATAAAAGTATTTGACATAAATCGCAACTAAAAGTTGAAACCCTTTGTTGCCTTATCCTCTCATTTCAATAGGTAATAGAGAAATAGAACGAACACCGTACAATGTTTGAGAGAAATAAGGGATTGGTTTTCGGCATGCAAATCAAAAAAATGTAAACAATGCTTACATTCTGGGAAGAACATCTTAAAATTTTAAGTTGTTGGGATTAGAAGAACTCAAATTACTCAAGAATTCAATTCACAAAGGCATATAATATATTTAAATATGTGTATTATCTAAAAGAAAATAGAAGGTTACACATAACGTGCATATCTTTGATAACATATATCCCATATTAAGATCGAAGAAGAAGAAAGTCAAGAGCAAGATCAAGATAGAGGAAGATAACGGATGGGTGAGGAAGGAAATCAGGCTGGGAGGAGAGGGAAACCGACGAGGAGTGTGCTCCCACACCAAACCCCAAAGTTGCGAGATCATTATTTGGTAGGGAAGAAATTAGGACAAGGCCAATTCGGGACGACATATTTGTGCACTAACAAGGCAACAGGAAAGGATTACGCAAGCAAGTCAATCCCGAAGAGAAAGCTGATATGCAAAGAGGATTATGATGACGTGTGGCGCGAGATACAAATAATGCATCATTTGTCGGAGCATCCAAATGTGGTAAGGATACAAGGAACGTACGAGGATTCAATATTCGTGCACTTGATAATGGATGTATGTGTTGGAGGAGAGCTCTTCGACAGGATCGTTGCCAAGGGGCATTACAGTGAACGTCAGGCTGCGCAACTCATCAAGACGATTGTGGGTGTGGTTGAAGCTTGTCATTCCCTTGGTGTTATGCACAGGGATCTCAAGCCTGAGAATTTCCTCTTTGATAGCACCGCTGATGATGCTAAACTCAAGGCTACTGATTTTGGCTTGTCTGTATTCTACAAACCCGGTTTGTTCCTCCAAGATCGAGCTATTTTACTTTTCATTCCCGTCCTTGCTAGTTTTATTAAATGTTCAAAACATTAATAAATTAAGCTGATTTATTTGTGGAAGTCCTCGTATTTGACAGGTCAATATTTCGGGGATGTTGTTGGTAGTCCATATTATGTTGCACCTGAGGTGTTATGCAAGCGCTACGGGCCTCAAGTCGATGTGTGGAGCGCTGGTGTTATTTTGTACATCTTGTTAAGTGGAAGTCCCCCATTTTGGGCTGGTATGTCATCTCCCTAATTTACCCTTCATTTGTTCTTCCTTGAATTGGTTCACTTGTTGATCCACATTTTTTCTCAATCTACTTGATTGCATATGCACAGAGACGGAGACAGGGATCTTTAAACAAATTTTGCGTGGCAAGTTGGACTTTGAATCTGATCCTTGGCCAAGTATTTCAGATAGTGCCAAGGATTTGATTCGCAATATGCTTGAGAGAGATCCCATGAAACGATTCACAGCATATCAAGTTCTTTGTTAGTCTTATTACCATTCAGCTTTTCTAATTAATATGGCTTCATTGCAATTAAAACATTTTCAACTAGTAAAATTTGCAATCTTTTAGGCCATTCTTGGATTGTGGATGATAAAGTTGCTCCAGATAAACCTCTTGATTCAGCTGTTATAACACGCTTGAAGCAATTCTCAGCAATGAATAAGCTTAAGAAGATGGCTCTTCGTGTATGTACCTTGTTTTTATTCCGATTTAATCTCTAGTATGTCAATATCTCAATTAAAAAAGAGAGAGGGGGAAACCTTAACAAAACATGCTCGTAAATATTTTCTTTAAATGTATTATGGTTGATGTTAATGAATACAAATGATATTGTCACTACAGGAACAACTATTATCAAGCAAAGTTTGTGCACTTCTACATCCAACACTTACACTTATTTACACATATCAAATTGTTATGTTCAGGCATCAACCTTTACCATTTCTAGATATGTATTATTGCATGTTTCAATCGTCATCATTTTAGTTAAGAAACTCGCAGTTTTAGCAACTTGTATGTTTTAACATAACCCCAAATGAGAATTTGATGGTAAAATCCAAGGCTTGTTGTTTTGGTGTTGTAATAGTATCCTATAACTTCTCTTATATTAGATAATTTCTTTGCTATTAATGTTTATGCAGGTCATAGCTGAAAGACTTTCTGAGGAAGAAATTGGTGGTTTGAAGGAGTTATTTAAAATGATTGATACTGATAATAGTGGGACGATTTCATTGGAAGAACTCAAAGATGGTCTGAACAAGGTTGGATCTGAACTAGGCGAGTCTGAGATTAAGGCTCTACTAGATGCGGTAATATGGAAATTTTAATTGCCTTGTTATAATTTAAAGATATTGACGAAGAAGATTTTTTAGCTTACCATCTAATAAATTCTTCAGGTTGTTCTAGTTCATTAATATGTATGTTCTTGTTTATCATTCCATTAGGCTGACATTAACAAAAATGGAAGCATTGACTATGGTGAATTTCTCGCGGCCACCTTGCACATGAATAAAATTGACAGAGAAGACAACTTAACGGCGGCCTTCTCGTTCTTTGACAAAGACAATAGTGGTTTTATAACAATTGAGGAGCTTCAACAGGCATGCAAAGAGTTTGGTCTAGATGAAGTTCATCTTGATGAGACCATCAATGAAATTGATCAAGATAATGTGATAGTCTTTTTTAATACAAAAATAATTTAATTTTTTGTTAACAAACTTTCATCTATCATAATTTATGATATTCTTTTATTACTTTGACATTGTATAGGATGGACGCATAGATTATCAAGAGTTTGCTGCAATGATGAAGGGTAACTCTGGGAATGGAGGACGGAATGGAAGAGGGAACCTTAACTTTAATATGGTTGATGCTCTAGTTGGAGCCAATGAAGCCATGACTTCTGCAGAGTCGACTCCAAACTAAAAATAAATTTTATCACCCTTAACACCAAGATCTATATTTTTTGTTTATTTTGTTTCAACTTCTTATTTAAAGTCAAACAACAAACACATAGTTTCTATTAGTTTTGATTTGCTTGTTTCCATTTTGAACACATGTTGGGTATGAAATACAGATTTGAGTCCGCGTATTCAACCTCTTCAATAATTCCACTATAAATGGGAAAATATTCTCTTTTGGAAAAAGTACATTATACCATAGAGTATTGTTGTAGGAGGAAATCGAGATTGCAAATAGAATATAAATAAAATAAGCAAACCAATTCCTTTCCGAGCAAATAAAGTTCAAGACACCCTCTTATTGTAGTAGAAGGTAGTCAGGATCGATCCACGAGGAAGCTGGCCAGCGGATCTCAGATAGCGGGTGAATCATGTTCAGAAATCAACTCAGAAGCACTCGATCTCGACGAGGTTGTAGTCAACGAGGATTAATGCAGCCGATTTCGAGCAGAAAGCAGCAACAACAGGTATTGGGAGTAGTCAACATCGACCAGTGTCCTCGACGTCGAGTAAAACTTGTCGTCTCGAGTACCTGCAAAACGAAAACAGCAATCAATCTCGAGTGGGATACTCGATCTAGAGTAGTCAACAGTCGACGTCGACCAGTTTAGTCGATGTCGAGTAGTCTTGCAATGACGTTGGTTGTGTCGACAAAGGTGGCCGAAGAGTGTGAGGATGTCAAAGAATCGTGGATAGAAATAAACCAAGGTTGATGATTCGAGATAAATAAATATGAAATAAAACTTCCAAGACCGGGGTTTGCAACAACGATAACCAAACATGCATAAGACAAGATAAATATAATTAATTATGCAATCACATCGATCAAAGGAGCAAGCTTTCACCTTTTCCAACAATTAGACAACTCTTTCAAGTAATCCTAATCGTATCTACCAATTTTATGTTTACAATCCAAGTGATTAACCTGAATCTCTATTAACTAGAGAATAAACATAATAAAGATAGTGGATGATCAAAACATAATAAATATCGAATATTTACCTCAAGCACGCATGACTATCGTTGGGCTCACCCCGACCCTAGAAGTAGGTAGACTACTCACGCCTCATCGCAATCGAAGACATCATTGAAAGAAAAGAAACTTGCATCAAACTAAATTCTCGACCTTTACAATCCCGACACTCCAACTTTCGTAAAAGCGTCAAAACCCTAAAAGCCTTAAACTCCTAAACTCTCTACTTGCTATTGGAATTGTATCTCTGAAATTGAATGAATAAAAATTAGCTCCTATGGCTTTATTTATAGGGCTTAATCCTTGCTAATCAAGGAAACCAAGTTCTATCGAGTCCTAAAGATATAAAACTTGATAAATAAATAAATAATCATAAAAGGTAAATAATAGATCTCCTTATGGTAAAATAAGTCTTCTCCCATGTTGATAGATATTGATAAATCCGGATAGATTCGTCATTCCTTAGTGGTCAAGTCTTCTCCTAATCTCGGATCGACCCAATTCGTCTCGCCCCAGCAGAAATTCTAGTCGACGTCGAGTAGACTGGTCGACGTCGAGTAGAATGTGGTTGATCTCGGCTCCTTTAGTGCATCTCGAGTACTTCTCCTAGTCGGACTTGAGTAGGTCTTCAGCTCTGGTCGACGTCGAGTACTTGGTCGAACTCGAGTGGCTTGAAGTCTTCCCAAGGATTTTGCTCCTGTCTGTAGTCGACGTCGAGTAGATATGATCGATGTCGAGTAAATTCTGTCAGCTTTCAACATTATGCTCTGTTTTGAAACGCACTTTCCCGAGTCCTCGTTCCTCCGATTGACACATATGAATATGCATTGGAAAGCTCTTTTCGAGGGATACAACTCTCATGAAGACACCATAACTTTATTCAAAATGATAAATGGTGAAAAGTTGCGCTTTCTCCAGCTGCACCATCTTGTGCTCTTCCTTAGCTTCTCCGATGTCTTCATGACTTTCCTTTAAGCTCCAAAGTGTGTCCAAACTTTTCCAAATAAGCTCTAAACTCCTGAAAATCACATCAAACTTGTGTAGATTCCATATCTAGCAATATTAAGCATAACTACACAAATTCCTAATAATTACATCCCAAAATAATAGAATGAGGAGCAGAATTAAACATGAAAACATGGTATAAAACGGGGATATCAAGTAAGAAGGAAGCAAGTGTCAAAGAGGTTGCCTCCTATGCTCTATTTAAATTCAAACACTCTCCAAAAATAAATTAGGTAATCGACTAATCACACATTCAACTCTCGTAGCTCATTGTTCTACCGTAGTGGTTGTCACCTTTTTAGTTGAGGTGGTCAAATCCTTATAGAGAAGAGATCAATGTTGCTACATGATAAACTCAATACTTAAGTTTGCCTCATCAATTGGAAGCGGTCAGAGATGAGAATTCATAAGAACAACCTCTCTATCAACCAATTCAGACCCGGACAAGGGATTCGATGACAATGCTACTTTGGTGGGGAGTTCAGATGGTGAAACCGGAAAATTAGGCAGTTTGGACTTGGTTAACACCATAAAGTAAGCGGATTAGAACAAATGTAAAAGAACTATGCGATTTTTTATTCAACTTCTTTGAGAAGTTACGTATGTAACGACCCGAGTTATAGAACTCGGGTTATGTTTCAAAGGAATGGATACCTTCGTTCGAATATTGCAGTTCAAGTACGGGTTGAGTATAAAACAAAGGATTAGTGTTTTAAAAGTAGGGATTTCAAACCCTAAACTCGCGATAAGTCCATTGGGGGCCCGGTGTTTACACACAGAACATGTCCTAATTTCTACTTTGCACAAAACAATTTCAGACTAAGCGAGCAAACAACATAAATCCAAATACAAGGTTGTCATGACAGGTCCAGGTCAAAATGGGAATCCAAAATCTCAAAACCATAAATTATAAGTGGTCAACTGCCAGGCTCTCCAAAACGCCAAGGCAATCCCTGCCAAATCAAGCAATCGGCATAGCCAAAGGAGTCGGGTACCTGAAACTATACAACAAATCAATGTGAGTCACTCATGCGTGTCCGAAAGACATCGCTGAAACCATTCCGGAATGGCTCACTGGAAAGGACTTGTGGGTAGTACCCATAGGTCCCCGGTTTGAACCCCGGAATGGCCGCTCTTTATTTTACCAATTCAAGGAAGACATCGCTGAGGCCATATAGAACATATCCTATACCTAAATAAAGATGCTCTAATGCAGTGCTGAAAATTTAAACACACAACTATGTTGACAGAAATATATAAATGCAGAAGTCTAGTAAATGGGATCCATCAAAGAATGTTAAGTGGCATATCCCTCTCTCATATACACTCCTCAGCCGGGGCTGGATATCTCTCTCATGTCCATGCCTCTACCGGGGTTGAAGACTCGGTCGGTGCCGCAGTTAGATCTCATATCTCAGTCATACCTCAGCCGGGGTTAGACACTCGGTCATATGACTCGACTGGGGAACCTAAACGATCTGGAACATGAATGCTCTCAATGACCCTAGCAACAACTCTAGACTCACAATTAACGGTCGTTCTACCAATCACATAGAGAAATCATATGCCAAATCATTTGTGCAAAGCTTAAGCATGTTACCATATGAGATGCAAGATGCATACACCTAACATACTACATGACACCCAAGCATGAGGTTTGTATCTTGAGTAAGTCCCGGAGAACTTACCTAGAAGAAGCAGAATCCAAAAGGAATCAAGCAAGGAAATCCAATCAGGTCACAAATCACCCATCCTAGAGTTCAATTGGACAAGGGCTCGAGGTTTGCTGTCGGAGCTGCAAGGACTCGTCTTGACCATCTTCGGTTTCATAGTGCTGGATTGAACACCAGGCTCACCAGCTTCCTGCTCTGTCGGAATCTAGAGAGAGCGGTAGAGAGGCCGAGCCCAACGCCGACTTCGGATCTGCTGGCCCCTCCGCAAGAGCACCGGTGCACGAGTGGCGAGTTGTTGCAAGAATCAACCCCGCCTTCTTCTAGCATCGGTTGTTATTGGGTGTCAGCGACTTGGACTTTGGGAGACGAACGTGAGAGCGCACGAGAGGGGTAAACAGGCGGCCATTGGAAAGTGAGGGCATGGGTGAAACAGAGGAGGCGTCGACAATCGCGATAGGATCTCAAGTTGTTAGCTCCGAGGTTGAGAACGAGCAGAGAGAGAGGACAAGGGGAGGGGTGCAGCGTGATTTTCGAAACCAATATGGGAGGAAAGGTTGTAGATGGTAAAATTAGGATAAGGATTTCTTGTGTTAGGTTTTGCTGCAAGGAGCAGGGGAAAGGGAGTAGGTAGAAAATGGGTTTGTATGTTTAAATTTTCCGCACTGCATTAGAGCATCTTTATTTAGGTATAGGATACATTCTATATTGCCTCAGCGATGTCTTCTGGATACGCATAAGTGACTCACCTTGACTTGTTTTTATAGTTTCAAGTACCTAACCCTTTTGGTTATGCTGATTGCTTGATTTGGCAAGGATTAATTACCTTGGCGTTTTGGAGAGCTTGAGTTGACCACTTATACTTTATGGTTTTGAGATTTCGTATTCGTATTCTCGTTTTGACCTGGCCTTGCCATGGCAACCTTGTATTTGGATTTATGTTGTTTGCTCGCTTAAACTGAAATTCTTTTGTGCAAAGTAAAAATTAGGACATGTTCGGTGTGTAAACATCGGGTCCCCAATGGACCTATCGCGGGTTTAGGGTTCGAAATCCCTACTTTTAAAACACTAATCATTTGTTTTTTACTCAATCCGTACTTGAATTGCAAGATCCGAACGAAGATATTCATCCCTTCGAAACATATCCTGGGTTCTATAACTCGGGTCATTACAACGTAGGTAACTGGGAGACTGGTCCAAAAACCCTTCTTCTCTTTTTTTTTTTGTTTCCAACAACATTTCATAATTCAATAATGTTTTTCATCAGATTTAAAACACTTTAAAACTCATATTTTGTTTAAAACAAGTTTTTTTTTAAAAAAAAAGTAATTCTAACATGAGACTCGAATTATGAAACCCGTCAATCCATCCAACGGAAAAAACTTGTGAACATGCCTACATATGATAGATTACATATGATAGATTATGTATATGGATGAGATTAAGATGGCTAAAACACTAATAAAAAGAACAAAATCAATTCATTATATACCGACTAAAGCTAATTGATCGTAGAATATTTCAACCTCATTGTAAGATGAGAGGAGAAGAAAGAATATGTCTTTTTTTACGGTTAAGAACCTTTATAAAGAAAACTACAATGAATTGAGGTTGTCTTCGTCCACATAAATAATAATATTATAATATAAGAAATATGATATTATCAATCCTTGAAAATAATATAGTACTAGTTACCATCAGTAAGAGTATAATAATACTATTATTTATTAATAATATTATACTACTAACTTTAGCAAGTTATTGGCCCTTAAGAATAAAATAATACGGAGTATTATTAATAGTTAATAACAATACGGAGTATAACGTTACCGACCTTTGTAATTTGTATAGTACACACGTGTCTAACTCTATCGTTTAAATAGATAGAAAAAGCTTGCTAGTGGAAAAATGGTATTGTTTGATAAGTAAGTTTCTGATTTATTTATTTTTTCCACATTAGCCAAAATACGATATTTTTTTTAGGGAAATAGCCAAGATTAAACTATTTTGGGATTTAGCCAAAGTATGGCTAAATCGCTGTTTGAAACAGTGACTTTAGGCTAGCTTAAAAAAATATAATACTATAGTCGTTGTTTCAAACAACTACTAAGTATTTTTTGGAAAAAAAATCAGTTTAAATGGGAAAAAGACTAAAAAACGAAGAAAAAAATATACACGAGAGAGTCGTTGTTTGAAACAACGAGTCTCTCTTCTTTTTTTTTTAAAAAAAAAAACTTTGAAACAACAAAGAAATAGGGGTAGTGAGTGAACATGTGGGAGAGTGCTTTGGTCGTGGGAGAATGCTTTTGCAAGGAGGGGAGAAAGGGAGAGAGAAAGAGATAGGGGTGGCTACATGAGAGGGGTTGTTTGTTACTCCCTCCGCCTCGCAAAACTTGTAGTTTTAGAGTGGTAAAGTTGTATCAAAAAACTTGTTGTTTTAGCTATAATTATTATCTTTATAGGTAATAATTGCTCTTCCACGTATTTCAAGGAAATGATAAAAAAAGGAAATGACTCTTCCACGTATTTTTTTTTTGTTTTTCGGCCTTATTCCATTTAAACTGAATTTTTTTAAAAAAATACTAAGTCATTGTTTAAAGGAGTGAGTTTAGGGTCTGTTTGACAATGTAGGTAGATTTTCGGAGCTTTTAGTTTTAATATTCTATTGTTTTAAATAAGTTAAATATAAGATTTTAGTTTAATTAGCTCTTGAATTTAGATTTTCAAAAGTTATTCATTCCAAGCTTTTCAAAACTCTATCCATTTTCTCATATTTTATGAGCTAGTTTGGATCAGCTACTCTATCAACTGTGTTACCAAACATCTTACTAGTTATAAACACTCTAATTTAACAAATATTTAACACACTTAATCCATCAATTTCAGCTACCCTATCAACTTCAGCTATCTCATTAGCTACGTGTTACCCATCAGTAGTATTATATATTATTTTTTTTAAGCTGGACTAGTTTCATTTTTGATAAATTTCAAAATAGTTTGGGATCTTGGCCAGTTTTCTATTAAAAAAAATTCCCTTCTTTTTTGGTTAATCTAAAGAAGAAAAAAGGGCAAATTGCATAAAATAGCACGAACTTTAGGGGTGGTTGCACTCAGTGGCACAAACTTAAAAAAATACAAAAATAATCACCAACTTTGGGGTTTAGTTGCGGTCAGTGGCACATATCCCATATCTCGCTAATGTGGACTAGTGGGGGTGCTTACTTGAAATTTTTTTAATTAAAAAAGCATATAACGAGATATGAAATAGTGGGAATGCTTACATAGATTTTTTTGTTTAAAATTATAAGACATAAAAGATGCGCCCAAATTATAAAACTAGCTAGGTTCCATTTTTATTTTTTATTTCACGTAATTTCAAATCAAAGATAACTGTGACAAATATAACATTTGCAAATTAAAATAACTAGTACCAAATTTTAATTTCCACATGTTATAATTGTCACAATTATCTTTGATTTGGAATTACATGAAATAAATAAATAAAAAAGTGGACCTTGCTAGTTTCATAATTTGGACACATCTTATATATCTTTTAATTTTAAAAAAAATCATGAAAGCATTCTCACTAATCCATATCTCGCTATATGTCTTTTTAATAAAAAAAAATTCCATGTAAGCACCCCCACTAGTCCACATTGGCGAGATAGGGGGTATGTGCCACCGACCGCAACTAAACCCCAAAGTTGGTGATTATTTTTGTATTTTTTTTAAGTTCGTACCACTGAGTGCAACTATGCATAAAGTTCGTGCTATTTTATGCAAATTGCCCAGGAAAAAAAATCTATTTTTCTTTACAAAAATCGAAATGAGAGGGGCAATTTGTAAATTTACAGAAATGGGGTGCTTAAGATTTGAAAGCGTCACCTGAAGTGAAACCCTTCCTTTGTGTGTGCAGCACAGCAGCAGTCACTCTGGTTGTCTGCACGGCGAAGGGGAGAGGCAAGCGGCTCCAAATTTCAGGCCAATATGATGAAGATGGCGAGCATTCTAAGGTACCCCTAAATCTCTTCTGTTCTTGTTTCCTTTTGTTTTCCCCAATTTTGTTACTGGTTGAGGTTGTTCGTTGTTACTGTACTCGCTGCTTGCTGAAATCCATTAACTCCTTCAAGCACCCATAACAATCTTCCCAACACCAACCCAAAATCCTCACATGCGGTGATATTTGAAAAGAAAAGCAAAACCAAATAAGCAAAGATTGTTCTTCTATTGACTATGCGTACTACCATTGGAGCAATTTTGACACCTCTTTGAACTCTTTCATTTTTCTGTTGACGAATTGCTAAATATTTGGTCGATTCGAATGGTTATCAATTGATGTATAAGCTACTGTCCTTTTGGTTCAAATCCTGTCGATTTTGGATTCAAATTTTGTCTTTATTTTTATTTATTTGTTTAGGTGGAAGACATCTCAAAGGCTACTGGGGAGGAATGTCTTCTCAAAGGCTGGGATCTCAACTTTAGAACCAAAGTTCAGACTCAATGGTACTAAACAAGTTTTTGCTTCATTGCTTGATATTCATTCTATGTATCCATTTTGCTAGATGTTTAGTTCAATTGCAGGGTAAACTACACACAATTGCGCCTAATATTTAGTACAAAACCCTGCACTATTAACAAAATTACCTTTATCCACCCAACATCCCTAATGTATTAGCACATTCAAAACCCGTATATGTGCACTGTATATTTTAACATTATTTACACTTCAAAAATAAATGTATAGAGCCTCCAAAATACCCTTGATAAAGACAACCATTAGATGTTGAATATAGGATATCTTGGACATTTTATGCATTTTTAACAATGTAGTAATGGCGTAGTAGGTTTTAAATTATATCTTGATTTCATTATTGTCATTTGCCTTGTGTTAAATCCTTGCAAGACTTAATGGTCATTGTAATTTGTGAATGCCACAGAAAAGATACATGCTACCTATTGTATCTACAAAGGCAAAGCAGCTCTCTCTATTCAGCCTGTTGCACCAACTTTGAGCAGATTGAATGTATGCTTCTTCTTTTGTCTTTATCTCTTAAATATAGTTATTTTTAAATTTCCTAACATTTAAGGTTTAGGATGTTTTCTTGCCTTAAAACCATTATTTCCAGAAGGTGGATGATAAAATTATTTTCGGTCTTTGTTAATAGTCTGGGAACCTCAAAGTTGATCGCAATGGTGTCATGATGTTAACATTTACACCATCCATTGGGGAGCGCAAGTATGATTGGGACAGGAAACAGGTATGATTAGTACAGTTAGTTTTTGCCGCAATACCTATCATTACTTGATAATGCTGATTCAATATGTTCCCTTTGGAACTGACAAAAAGACTTGGATTGGGCATGCCATGTTTAGCAATGATAACCTTCTAGTAGGTCCTCTACTGAACTGATTTCATATTCCAGGTCAAAAGCGATGAGTGTATCCCTAATGCTTTTACAGTGATCAATCTAATCTGTGGGTTATAATCTGGATTCACGGTCATCTCAGATTTTGGTTGTTATTTTAGATGTGAGTTTTTAGTTGTTGAAGCCTAGTATAATTCAGTTGGATCTAGTTTTGAGGCCGGACTTCTTGGTTTTCAATGATTCTCCTTTCATGATTATAATTTGTAGCCTTGTTTGTTGCTGATGTGTGCAAAAATTTACTTCCAAAAATGGCCCCTCCATTCCACTGCCCTGCAAAAACACAACTCTCCTCCATTGCCCTGCAAATTTACTTCCAAACATAACCCCATCTTATCTTTGATGCTTGCCTACTATACTCCTAAACTACAAGCAGCGCACTTACAGAACTCTGAGATTGTTAATCCTTTTTTTTTTGTTTCTGATAATCTGATCCCTTTCCTTTAGCTAATCGATCAAATTTTATTTGCATGTTGCAGTTCTTTGCTTTGTCGCCCACAGAAGCTGGATCTTTAATTAGTATGGGTCTTAATGAGTCTTGTGAATTCTTCCATGACCCTTCCATGAAAACAAGGTTGCTTTCTTCATGGAACTGTTGTTTCCACTGATTGAGAATACCTACTAATTTGTTTACATTGCAGTTCTGCTGGTCAAGTAAGAAAAAGCTTATCAATCAAACCCAGTCCAGGTGGTAGTGGCTTTTTCTTTTCTCTGAGTAAGAACACTATCTAATTCTTCTTTTTCTCATTCAGGTTAAATTTCTTCATCTGTCCAAAATACTTTGTTGTTTACCCAAACATTAGCAAAAAAATAGATCATGAAGAGAAGGTACAATGATTTTTCTGTTCTTTTAGTGCGGAATGTATTGGTTGTAAAGCAATACAGATTATTGTTTCATGTGTAGGAGATATGCTCTTTATAGGGCAAAATCAAAGTTAACCGTTGACCTGTTTCATAAGCGGTGAATCAGAGGCAGTCTTACAAAATTAACAGAATATGCAAATGACTAGTTTAAGGGGGAAATGGAGTCTAAGCTACATCTCTCTTTTTATATGAGAATATGTCAGCTATTTCACTCTTTTTGCAGATGTTGTAAGTAACACCATGCAGACCAATGAGCATGTGTCGCCTTGGACATAGTACTACGCCAAATTAAAAAGTATCGGACTTGGACACGCAATGGACACGTTAATTAAATTTAATAGTAAAAGTAAAGTTTTGAAAATTAAAACTTACATATGGTGACTTTTAAAAAATGTGAATAAGAGGGAAGGAAAATTAGGACAAATTTTTGTGAATGAGAACCAGAAAACGCGAAGCTGTTTTTTCATTTTTTACCTCAATTGTGCTAGTTGGGGCTTTTGTCCTATCTATGCAAATTTTACAGATGTTGTACTGCAGTCATTCTCCTTTTCCACTTGTTACTTGTATTGTTCTCCAATTCATTGCAAAAAATTCATGATCACTCCTTTTATCTGTGAATATGTCAGCTATTTCACTCTCTTTGCAGATGTTGTAAATAACATCACACAGACCAATGAGCGTTTCACGGTTCCTGTCACAACTGCTGAATTTGCTGTTATACGCACTTCTTTCACTGTACGTATGATGTAATACAGTATACTTTCCTTGCATTCCTCTTATCAATTGATCAATTAACAATGGTGATTGTTCGTGGGTGAGGGAAGGGTTACATGTTTAAAAGCTTGTCATGTGGACTTGGCTAATTAATAGGCTTCTGTTATTATTCATAGAATGATTGGACTATCAAACTTTTGGAGACTTGTTTTGATTAAGAATAAAGATATTTGGTATCAGTGGGTGAGAATCATTAGATTGGGCATTATGCTAGCATGACTTACATGGCCTGCACATATGTCTCCTAGCCAAATTTATCACCAGTTTATCACTGTGTAATGGTTTGATCTCATTAATAAGCTGCAGTTTTCACTGCTTGAACAAAATTATGAAGCTGCTCACTGTGTAATGGTTTGTTTATTTGTTTGTGTAGTACGCTTTACCGCACATTATGGCATGGGACTTGTGCACCAACTACCAGACAAAAGGGTTGAAAGAGAGTGTCGACAAGGTTGAGGAGACGGGAGCAAATGCAGTCAAGGCCTTGGATCTCGAATGGGAAAGGTGAAATGTAGATGATGTTTGTGTTGGGGCTGATACCCGTATGTGTGTGTCGAAAATCGGTGATTGGTCTGAAAAGAGTATTTGTACTGACAACCCCTTGTGGCAGATAGGGCATCTAGGTAGGGGATTGTGCTAGTTATCTAAGCATCTATTTTCACCTGCTTTATTTGACATCCAAATCCAACCCTGTGCTTTAATTCAATCTGTGTCTTTTATTTATTGTTTGGGTCGGGATAGTCCACATTAATGACTTGTTCTGATATCTAAACTCACCCAATTTAGTTTCGTTTTCCTGCTCCAAAAGGTGAAATCGCTCACCCCGTACGCCCCTCACCCTCCGGCCCGACGAAGATGGTAAGAGGAAGGTAAAATCACGGTGACTCAACCGGTAACAATGATCTTGGACCGATGATTATTGCGCAGTCTGCGCACAAGGAGGTCCCCTCATTTGAGAGGTTGCTCCACGTTGTCGCTGGTGAGACAGACTCGATCCTTGGTCCATGCTCCAAATACCACCTCTGGCGTTTCCTTATCTTTAATCTCTTTGCCCCTTTGATGCATTCAAAATAGCGCACAAAACTTGGGAAAACAAGCAATGAATGAGTTTTCATATGCATTTGTATATGTTGGTTTAAAACATTGAAAAGATATTGGTTTGGTGTTTGCATGGTGAAATTTCCGTCAAATGCACGGTTTGGCACTAACTTCGATAAGCGTTTTTGCTTGAAAACAACTTTTCGATGCATACTTTTCGAGTTTGGTAAAATGTTTGTCGAGTTGGAAAGTCGGTGTCGGTTGCTAAAATGTTTGTCAACGCGGAAAGTCAGTTGGTAAGCTGTTTTCAGATAAAAATATTTACCGACTTTGAAATTGTGTTATGACATTGCATTCAACGAAAAATTCACCATGTATATAGTGGCCCATAAAAAGATAAAAATTCATTTATATTTAGTCAATCACAATTGTTGTTCATAAGATGTAAAAATATCTATTAGCAACCCCCTAAAATGTATATCAAATGAAATTTATATAATTCTCCAAACACGCACATATTTAAGTATATGGAAAGGATTTGCAAACAGTGATTGTGCATCAAATCTATGAAATTTTTGTTTTGAGATGGGTGGCATGTGCCCCCTTAGTACCGATCCGGCCGAATTATCAGACTGTGAAATTTGGTTCTTTCCTTAACTGGTTTTGTACTCTCTTGTGGTGTGACATGATATTTTCAAGCAGGGACCATGGTTTGGTTCATGTGGTGATGCTCTCTTGTCTACTTTTAATCAATCCCCGTTCAGGCAACAATAATGTTACAAAGATCTACATCCCTGAGGGGATCTGCTGCCCCAATGATGGAGTCGTAAATTCAAGATCAGTGTTGAGAAAAGGTTTGAAATTAAGACAGAGGAAAATGCCTGCGTTACCATGGGTATGTATATCTATACTAGCAGTATTGGTAGGAAAAAGAATCAAATGGAGATCCATGAACAGTGAAAAACTCAAAACTCTACGAGGTAAAGTCCATTATTTTTCCTTCCATTGCTTTGCTCTAATTCCTTTCTCAATAGTCTCCTTCATTCTTGTTTTGTTTGGAGGGGCTCGAGTACTCCGTTTGATTGACTACATTTTTGCTGTCCACTCGGATCCCTTGGTTTCTTTTGTGGATAGCAATGGTAAATTAACATTAGTGATGATGGACGGTTATGTCCTATCACACCCCACCCCCCGAAAGGGATTTGAACAAATTGAAGACAAAAAACTAGCTGATGAGTCTGTACAATCCTGTGATGCTGGAAAACAATGGGAAAAACATTCTGTGTTCAGGTACATGATGTCTGCGCAATTAGTAGATTGGGTTGGGTCTAAACGTTTACACACTATCCCTAGTGATGGTTTCTCCGGGGTGAAAAACACGGGTCTTCTTGAGGACCTTCTGCTCAAAATGAAGATTGATGCGACAATCTTAATACTCGTTTTTGAGTTTGTAACCTCTGCAGTTGCTCCTGGTAGCTCACCCTTGGTGAGGTATCGGTCGAGGTGGGCTGCAATGGATAGGGCACAATTATCGGCTTCCTGGACATGTCCGAAGGTCATGTGCAGAACCGATGAGGATCCACCCCTGCTGAAGGGAATTTTTGACATCCTTTTCAGGTATCTTACTGTTGATAGGGGCAGTATTTTTCTATTCATCAACCTCTGTGAGACTTTTGTTTGCTACATATGTTGTAAATGGTGTATTGTTAGCCTCACTATTGTCCAATGCCTTAACTGCGTGAGTGCTGCTCTAGTAATGACTTATATTAGTAAAAAAATCTCAAGTGGTACATTGATTGTTGACATGAATGGAAATATTCTTACGTACTTTAGATTGTTCAGAGCATCCTGGAATTTGGAATGGCTTGGCTTCAAAAAACTCTTGAGATCTAGTGCAATCACTCAACTACTACACAACCCTTGCAAGACCAACCATAAGATCCTCTTGTGCAACCCCCTTTTCTCAACACCCCCCATCTTGGGCAAAACCCTGCTATTATTCAGCAAATATTGTGAACAAAAAGTAGTGCACATCCGTTGGCGATCAAACTGGGAGATCAGTCAAGCACAAAAATCTTGTCTACGACTTGTACACACCCTTATAAAAGGAATAAATCAGTTTCATGGAAACTCTTGGAATCTCAAGACCCACAAAGTTAACTACAAGTATCCACCCCTTGCAAAAACTCCCTTAAAAGTGTGGTTAATTCCGCCTGGTATACCTAAAATCAGTACAACTAAAAACTTTGTTTATTATATGACAAGTAACTCCTTCTCGTGGATTGCCTGGCATAAAGAATCAACTATTAGGGGAAATTATAAAGATAGGTTTAAATGAAGATTTGTGCATGGAACTGTAGAGGAATTGGAAAACCAACCTTTTGGACAGAAATTGATGTGTTAACCAAAAATGAGCTTATTCAGATACTAGCTCTATCTGAAACAAAAACAGATAAAATCCCAGACGAGAAAAAATGGAAAAGTGCTGGGTTTGACAATGCCGTTTGGTCACCGGCTAATGGTAAGGCGGGAGGTTTAGGGGTCCTTTGGAAGTCTCGATTGCTCACCCATGAAATGATTACATTAGAGGGACAATATCCTCGACACATTATAGTCAAATACACAAATACAAACTCTAACTTCATTTGTAAAATTATTTTTGTGTACGCTCCACCAGATGAAAGAGAGAGAAATGCCTTCTGGCTAGAGATAAAAAATATCATAAATGAATCAACTATCCCGTGTATAGTAATGGGGGACATGAATGAGATCGCAAGCACGGAAGATAAACTTGGTGGGGCAGAAATCAATCCAAACCGTTTCGACCGACTGATTGACTTAAAGATCAATTGTGAATTGGTAGATCTACCTTTTCGCGGCAATCTGTACACTTGGAGAAAGAAAGTTTCAGGCCCAGACAACATTTATGAAAGAATCGACAGAGTACTAGTTCAAAATCAGATTATAGAAAAATACCCAAACTTACAGATAACCCATCATGCGTTCTCTACGTCGAATCACTGTCCAATCTCTATGGAATTGAGCAATGGTGAAGCTTTTATTGTAGCACCATTCAAATTTGAAAACATTTGGCTTTATAGAAAAGACTTTAAAAATATTGTCAAACAGGCATGGCGAGCAAACTGTCACGGTTCGTCTATGTTTCAACTAACATTTAAAACAAAAATTCTCAAACAAAAAGCAAAAGAATGGAACAAAAAAACCTTTGGGAACATCTTCCGGCAACTACAGGAGGTGGAGGATAGTCTGCTTGAAATCCAATCTCAAAATCGACTACATATTAGCCCTGGACTTAAGCTTAAGGAGAAGAATCTAATAAAGAAAAAAGATAGCCTATTATTGTTCCAAAAAATTACTGGAATCAAAGAGCTAAAATTAAGCACCTAAAACTAGCTGATTCTAATACCTCATACTTCCATCGAGTAGCTACGGGTAGAAGAAACCGAAAAATTGTCCGATCAATTACAACTAGTGAAGGAACTCGGATTATGGGAGAAGATAACATTAGGACTGAAGTAAGACGGGATTTCGAGAAACGTTTCAAACAGGAACCAATTAACGAAACCCTCTTGAGTGAATACCTTGAACTAATCACTCCATCAATTACTTTGGAAGAAAATCAATTCCTAATTCAGCAACCAACAAACGGTGAAATAAAACAGGCTTTTTTCAGCCTTGGGAGCAATAAATCCCCGGGCCCCGATGGGATGACAGCGGAATTTTGCAAGAAATACTGGGACATAGTGGGTGTAGCAATTACTCGAGCAGTCAAAGGTTTTTTTCTCTCTGGAAAAATCCTTCGACAAATTAATCACACATTCATATCGCTATTACCTAAGTGTGAAAACCCTTCCATGACGACCCATTACAGGCCTATCAGCCTCTGTTCTACCATCTATAAAATCATTTCCAAGATAATTACTGAAAGACTAAAAAGAGTGATGGGTAAATTAATTCACCCCCTACAAGGGGCTTTTGTCTCTGACAGAGCCATTCAGGACAACGTTCTAATAGCCCATGAGATTTTCCACTCATTCAAAAACTGAAAAGGCAAAGAAGGATGGATGGCAATAAAACTCGACATGGAGAAGGCCTATGATAGGGTTGACTGGCATTTTACGAAAGCCATCTTGAACAAATTTGGGTTCCACCCTAGGTTTGTCAACTGGATCATGGAATGTGTTACCACTGTTTCGTTCTCAGTTCTTGTTAACAATGGTCCTACAGACGTATTCCGACCTTCGAGAGGTCTTCGACAAGGAGACCCACTCTCTCCTTTCCTATTTATCCTGGGCGCAGAGATATTGGCAAGAAAACTCGCTCAAGAAACAAACACAATGGATGGACACATTGGTTTTAAATTTGGTCGTGATGGCCCTCGTATTCCTTTCTTAGCATTTGCAGATGACATCATTATATTTACAAAAGGAACTTCTTCGGCCTGCTTAAAAGTGAAAACGATCATTGACGATTACTGTAAAATCTCGGGGCAGAGAGTTAACTTTCACAAATCTGCCTTCCAAACTACTAAAGGTATACCACACTCAAGGATCGATGAACTTGAAAGTTGTCTAAACATATCCCATGAAAGATCTCTGGAAAAATATTTAGGGTGCCCAATCATTAATGGGAGAGTAAATAGAGGAACGTTTGAGGAAATTATTTGCAAATCAAAAGAACAATTGAGTAAATGGCGGGCAAATGCTTTATCACAACAAGGTCGTGCAGTTCTTATTGGTATTAATCTCTCTGCCAAACCACTTTACACGATGCAAAACTTCATGCTACCATGTAAAATACACAATGATCTCGACCAGATTAACAGAACCTTTTTCTGGAACAAAGATCTCCAACACCGCCCACTGATAAGCTGGGATAGAATCTGTAGACCAAAAGCTAATGGAGGACTAGGTATTAGGAAAACAAGGGATATGAACGAAGCACTTCAAATGAAGCTTCTGTGGAAGATTTTAGCAGAACCAGATAACGTTTGGGTCAAACTAATTCAATATAAATATCTAAAAACCTGTCACATCTTAAATTACAAAAGAAAGGGTGGCGCATCCTGGCAATGGTCAAAATTGTCCCCCCTTATCGAAAAATTCAAAACTGGTCTAATATGGTCCGTTGGCAACGGCCAATCAATAAAATTCTGGAGGGACAATTGGTTAACAACGGCACATATTTGTAGCAGGGATGACTGCCCTGCTATTACAGAAACTGAGGAAACGGTTAGTGAATATATTATAGGGGGGAAATTGTGGGTGGAAAAGCTGAATACAACACTACCCCAAAGCATTGTAAAAGATATCATGGACATTCCATTACCAACAAATCAATTTGAGGATAGATTGTACTGGTGGCCGGACAAAGAAGGGTGGTTTACAACAGCTAGCGCTTACAAATTAATTACGTCTCACAACAGAATGGATAACGACGAGAACTCGTGGATTTGGAAAGTCAATATCCCCCCTAAGGTAAAAAACTTCTTTTGGAAACTAAGCCAACAAGGACTCCCAACAGCAAGCCGACTCACCCAAAAGGGGGTCTCGGTCCCATCAACATGCAATTTATGTAACCATGCAACTGAAGACGATACACACCTCTTCATAGAATGTCAATACAATAGTATCCAATCTTTACTAACAACGGATATTCGCCAAACCATTAACAACTTGATCTCAACATCACGAGAATTTAAGCCCATCTTAGCGGTACTCGGTAACAAACTATCGAAAATAGATAAGGAAAA
The DNA here is from genome assembly GCA_963922045.1 of Persicaria maculosa. Classification (NCBI taxonomy): domain Eukaryota; kingdom Viridiplantae; phylum Streptophyta; class Magnoliopsida; order Caryophyllales; family Polygonaceae; genus Persicaria; species Persicaria maculosa. Next base: position 21,384,897 of record OY998258.1, read on the forward strand.
ATTAGCTTTCACCTGGTGGACAACATGGTATGTTAGAAACCAAATTATATTTCGGCATGAACCACCACCATCAAAAGATGTCATCAAACAAATAACCAACATGCACATGACAAACTGGCAGAAAACAACCAACTATGAACAAAATATCAATGCAGATATAAACTACGCCAAAACATCTAACCAGAGAACTAAGAAAATTCTTCAACGACAAACAATCAAATGGAGAAAACCTCCTCTAGGCACGTTCAAACTCAACTTTGATGGATCAACTCTTGCGAATAACAATAGCTCGGCGGGTTTTATTATTCGAGACTGGGAGGGCAGACCCATTTATATTGGTGGTGACATGATTGGTAACCAAACCCCTCTAAAGGCAGAAGCCATTGCTCTAAGACAAGGCGTTACCCAATCCGTGGAGCTGGGTATAAACAAATTACATATTGAAGGAGACTCATTGATAATCATAAATCACCTTAAAAAGCAAACCACATGTCCTTGGGAAATCGAAATGACTATGTCAGATATTAAAACCCTTCTGTCGAGGGTAAGAGATGTGTCTTTCTCTTACATACCCCGTGATGGCAACAGAGTGGCTGATAAGGTTGCACACCTTTGCCGCTCTGCCAAGGGTCTCGACATTCAAAACGACATAGGTCTTCAGGACCTCATCCGTAAGGATGCTCTCGGGTAGGTTCTCCTCCCGAATTTTTACCTAATTAAAAAAAAAGGTATATGGAAAGGATTGAAAATAAGACATTGTTTATTTATAGACTTAATTCAAATATTAGCAATAGACACACGGATTCTAGAGCTTTAGGTTACCAATGTCTTCCTGGTGTGATCTTGTTGACAATCAAAAAATAGTTTTCTTTATAAAGTCAAGTAAATATGAACTTTATCTTTTCTTCTTATGTAATATGAGATATAAATTCCCTAAGTTATCACTAGTTCTCAGACAAATGTTGTAATTGTGCCTGCATACAACATAAACATAGACATCATGTATGAAAAATTGTAGACAAGCTCGTTGAACACAATTTATAAGAAACATTGTAATTGTGTCTGCATACATGTAAACATAGGCATACCAGTCTAAGAATGTTATGTCAATTCAGAGCTTAATGATCAACCAAGTACATAAACTGCAATCACAAATCACTTTTTGTCAACCAGAGGAAAAAACAATTCATGTAAAAGATATCACATCATACGAAGTAATCCGATAGTTCAAACTTCAACTTTCGTTTTACTAAAAGCAATTCATGTAAAAGATATCACATCATATGAGCAAGTAATCCGATAGTTAAAAATTCAACTTTCATTTCACTAAATGTCTAAATCAATGCCTAATGTTATTAAGACGCTCAATTTTCCAAAACTCAAATGATTGAAACCCACTTTTTATTGTCTTTCATGACTATCAATGGGTTCCCCATTTGAATCAATTGTTCTTGTTCATAACATATATTAGACTTTGTGTATAGCTCACCAAAAACAAAATGGAAGTTTTATAAATGCTCTCTTTTGGAGAGCACCAACACTCCTCCGGGAGAATATCAAATCTCCTTCGGGAGCCCCAATCCTCCTCCGGGATCCCCAATCCACCCTATTCAGGTGTCTCGTAAGCCCACGGTGAACCTTCGGTTCCCCACCAACCTTCGCTGGCCTCCATCAGTGGCCCAAACATCCTCTTTCTCTTATTCATCACTTGAAGTTAGAGGCAACGCTCACCTCTCCGTCCTCACCACCCGGCGCCGCGGGTTCCTGTTGTGGTGGTCCTCGCCGGTCTGCGGCCGCCCGCTCTACCCTCTTCCTTTGTGTGAGTAGTAGAAACCTCCAATTTAAAAACCATGTAAATCGCAATCGAAGAACCCTAGCCATTTCAATCTATTTTTGGTTTATTCTTTCCAAAAATTAGTTTGGGGCTTTTAAGGATTCGAGTCCCTTACTCCCACGTCTTGCATCGTTTGGCCTGCTTTGTGCAAATCCATCCTTCTTTCTTCCCTTTGGGACGTTTGGTAGGGTGGGTTTTGTTCCGAGGTGCTCCTTTCCACCGGTGTGCCCTCTCCTTTGATTGTGGTGGTGTGGGCTCGACCATCACTTCTCTCCGCCGACGGTGCCGCTGTACTCGTTCTGGCCGAGTGCTTGCTGTCTCCGTCAGGGATGTGTGGTCGGCGTCGGCCTCTGTCTCGCCTGGGTGTCGTCCAATGTTTCCGCTTTGTAGCTTACAAGCCTCTTTTGGCCTTGGCATTTTTAATCAAAAAAAAAATGCCTGACCTTGCTCACTTTGGCGTGGTTGGCGTCGACTTCTGTCTTGCCTGGGTACTGTCCAATGTTGGTGGCTGCCAGTGGTTTGCTAGGTCAATCTATTTCCTTCTAGCTGCCTTCATCCAAGGTCTTGTTTGGGCTTTTGTTTTGCTTTGGGCGCAAGGCTTTTGCCAAATCTCAAAAATTAAAAATAAAAATTTATATGAATTGATCTCTCTCTCTCTCTCTCTCTCTCTCTCTCTCTCTCTCTCTCTCTCTCTCTCTCTCTCTATATATATATATATATATATATATATATATATATATATATATATATATATATATATATATATATATATATATATATTTATTTATATATATATATTTATATATATATATATATGTATATATAAATTCATCAATTCATATACATATAAAAATCGTTTCTATAATATGTCAATCGACTTTTAAATAAGTTTAAAACTTAATGAAACTATTTATATAGCTATAAATAAATTCTGGAATCTTCTATCGCTCTTCGCCCTACTCGTGGCCGTGCTTCATTTCCTTGTGTTGTTTGGTGTCCGTCTGTTGGTTCGTGGTTAGTTTCGGTTGAGGAGCAGTTCTGCGGCCCTGGTTGATTGAAGTGATCGTGGTGGTGTTTGTGGTCTCCGAAGATCCCTCATCTAGGTGGGGGGAATTTCGTGTGATCCACACTTCCCCATGTGTCGTCTTTGCCTTACGAGGATTTCTGCTTTCCGTCTTTCTTGCGGCGAGACATCGTGTCAGTAGGTGTTGTCCCATGCGTTCGCCATCCACTTCACCACGTCGGGCTTCCTTCCTCTCGATGTTGTGTCTGCTTGTCTGCTTAGGGTTTGGGGTTTTCCGGGTTTGCTTGGGTGTTTCTTTTGTTGTATTCCGTATTTGTATTTTTTTCAGATCTTCATGATCTCATCCTTCGGGATGCTCTCGGGTTGGCTAACCACCACCCGAATTTTTTCCTTATCTATATATATATTAGACTTTGCAACTCACCATAAAAAGCGTATTAAGCACACATAACAAATCATTGATCATGCTCAAACATCGAATCTCTTATCTTGAACCTTGAATTGGTAAATAAAGAGCGGCCATCCGGGGTTCGAACCGGGGACCTATGGGTACTACCCACAAATCCTTTCCAATGAGCCATTGCGGAATGGTTTCTCTTATCTTGAACCAATCAAACTACTCAAACATATCTATAATCGACATAAGCATAAGAATAAACATGAATTTGTAACTCGGCTAAGCATTTCTATAAACCCTAATTTGGCTCAACTCTCCTTCAATGTATATCTGAATGTGTATATGAATAAGTTTGAACTCCCCTCAATAGTTCGTGCCCTTAAGGGTTTATATATAAGCCGATGTTCATTGTTTTTGTTGTCAATATACCTGTTTATTTATATATTAGTGTGAATGCTATAATAAGACAAGTTTTGCGAGTACTATGGGTAGCCTACACCCGCAATATTAGACATGATTGAACAAGAAGTCCAATCGGTTAAGCGGGCTTAGCCTTACTCACACACACAACTGACACTAACGGGACAATATTTTGGTAAAGCCTATCCCAAGCTTCTCCGCATTTACTTGGGTCTAATACAGAACTAGCTAACCGACGAAAATTACAAAAAAAAATAAATTGATATTTATTTATCATAAGGGTTATTATTAAGATGAAAAAGGGTTATTGACAAGATATTTCTAACTAAATTACTAATTTGTCATTTTTACTCAATTGAACCCTTGCCCCAAAACCCTAGTATGATTCAAGTCCCGCCCCCAGTCTTCCCGCATGCTCTTGGATTTAATTTCAATTGACTTCTACCGATCTGGTTGAATTATATTGGAATTTCGCCGAGCTGGTTGAAATATATTGGAATTCAGTGGGATTTTTTGAAGATCTAAAGTCGGTGATCATTGTAGCGTTGATTTGCACAAGATGTGATTGTGTGGTTTTGGCTTGACCATCCACTGATCATGACCACCGTGAATGGCATGAAAAAGTAAGAGTGTAGCCATTGATGGTGCGGTTCTCGCGTCGGGAGGAATTGTTGGTGGCTCGATGGTAAATCAAGTCGTTGAGGGTTCAATGGTGGTTGTGAAGGTTGATAGTGGAATTGCGCCAACACCTTCGACTATGATTACAACGACGTCGATCGCCAACGATGGGGCTTGCAAGGGCAACAATTACGACGACGTCGATTGTTGGTGGCTCGATGGTGGACTAGGCTGCTGCCGCTTTCCCGTCTAGCATGACCTCTGTCAAAAGAACCAGGTTAGTGTTGCCCTTTGTGATGGTGAGTGGTTGTTGTTGAGGAGAGGTATCGAAGAAGAAGAGTACAATGAGGCGCAAACGCTGATTGAAATCACTAAGGTTCTGAAATGAAAAAGGACTTATTGAACAATTTAGTGAAATTTATCTTGTCAATAACCATTTTATCCTCTTACATGTAGTCTTACTCTTTATTTATTTAACATGGTAAATTACAAAAAACCACCCGTCAACAAGTAGATGAGTTTTCACAACATTACCCTCAAAATAAATAAATAAATCAGAAAACCACCCATAAATTATTAAACAAATGGTAAGTATTCATTGTCAATTTTATGTGTAAAAAGTTATTAAACAAATGGTAAGTATTCATATTTTCTTAAATATTTTGGTTAATTTATTGTAGTTAGATTATATTAAATACAAAAGTGATAATTTACCATCATAAAGATTTTTTTACATATTTAATAATTGATCATGAGTGTTTATTTAAAAGAAAAATAAATTTATGGGTAGTTCTTTATAAACTGTTATTTTAAGGCGATTTTTTGTAAAAACTACACTATTTTGAGGGTGGTTTTATGTAACCCTATTTAATGCTCTTTTCTATGTGAAGCCGTAGCTCCTTTTCCCCCTCTCCCTCGATAAAAAGACGAGTAGAGAGGAAGTGTGTTGTAAAAAGGAAAAAAAAAAGCTAGGGTTTTAGGCAGTCTCTCTGTTTCAAGGAGTGAAAATCTAGGGTTTTTGGCCTCCGCAAACGTTGGGGATGGGAGCGGACAAGGGCAAGAAACTGAAAGTTGCCGACAAGAATGACGAAGAGAACGCCGAGGAGATTGACGGCGAGCTCGTAGTCTCCATTGAGAAGCTCCAGGAGATCCAGGACGAACTCGAGAAGGTTTTCCCCCCCTTCTTTCATCTCTGCCAAGCAAAGTTCCCTTTTTTTTTTTTTTAATTATCCTGGATTGGAATGGACTGATTTTAGTTGAGCTTCTGCTGTTTATTCTGTTCCCAGGCGTAGCGCTCCCTTATTCTGACCACGATTTATCGTGTTTAGGGCTTTCGCGTGAACCAATTTATTTATTTGATATGCATGTTTGTTGATTTCCCTCATCTGAACCCTGTTTTCCGTCTCTAGTTTTCTTCCCATTGTGAGATGTTTATTGTTGGTTTGTTGAGCTCTGTACATTTGGTGTTTTTTTATCTGCTGGAGATGAAGCAATTTTATTTTCTAGGCGTTTTCTTTTTAAAATGAAGAAGTCCAGCTCCAGCTGATTATTTTTTTCGTTAAAATACTGCCTTTTAAATGTATATTCACTTTTCCCCCTTTTATTTTACTGCTGTACTCCTCAGTCGTTCTCAAATCTTTTTTATTGTAAATTTGCCTTGCTTTATTGTTTGTTGCCATATCTATTCTAAAATAGAGAGCACATGATCTTTGTTTTGGTTTAAATGTGAAATGTATGTTTTGATGTTGAATAACATGTATTGAAATGTTGAACCTTTTTGCTTGCTTGTTTGGTTGGTTGTTTCCTGCCATAGATCAATGAGAAAGCAAGCGATGAAGTCTTGGAGGTGGAACAGAAGTATAATGAGATAAGGAAACCAGTATACGACAAACGAAATGACATAATCAAAGCCATTCCGGACTTCTGGTTAACTGCTGTACGTGCTTTATACAAACCATTTATTATCATTCAGATTATACATTTGTGCTTTTTAGTACTAAGCTAATGTCCTAATAACCATTTGAAGGTTTTGAGCCATCCTGTTCTGGGTGAACTGCTAACTGAAGAAGACCAAAAGGTATGAACACATTTCCTGGAGCTATATGAGTACATTTGAACTGATTCTGATGATATGCTCCATTAACTGCATTAGTATGGGATGTCTGGTGGAATTGCTTTGTATGTATCTAATTTGCTCAAATTCGTTGATCTGTAGATCTTCAAGTATCTAAGCTCTCTTGAGGTTGAGGATTCAAAAGATGTCAAATCTGGTTACTCCATTACATTTGTAAGTGTGTAGTGGGTCCATGCAACATCTTGCTGATACTTATCTAATATCCACATTATTATCTCAATCTCTCTTATTTGCCTTGCTCTTCCGCTAAATGCAGAACTTTCAAACCAATCCTTACTTTGAAGACACAAAACTTACGAAGGCGTTCACCTTCCTTGATGAAGGAACAACAAAGGTTACAGCAACATCAATTAAGTGGAAAGAGGGTTCGGTATGATTCTTTCAAATTATTTTTTTTTATTTTTTTTTTGGTGTTCAATCCATAAAAGCTATGTTTTGATTATCTCGTCTTTTGCTTATATCTTTGAAGGGGATTCTTTCGAATGGTACAAATGATAAGAAAGGAAATAAGCGGGCTCTTCCTGAAGAGAGGTCAGTGTGCTAATTTGTCATGCTCTATTTGCTGTTGTCAGTTTATGATGTTCTATATACTTCTATGTGGATTGGTCTCCTTGTCCTCCAGCTGATTCACACATGCGCAAGAAGTGGTTAGGAATGGTGGGAAATGATGTGGAAATGGCTGGAAACAGTTCAGTTTCATAAACTGAATCTGACATGTGGGGGAAGTGGATTGGCTGGTGATAACAGTGGTGTGACTAGCATGGGTTTAGGCTCGGTTTGTTCAGTTTTGAATGAACTGCCAGGGTGGGGATTTAGTAGGAACTATGCAATCTTTGGTAGGGGGTCTAACCTAAATTGACCTTCAATATCTCTAGTATATCACCACTGAGCCACCAAATAGCTTTCCATTACTACCGGTGTGTTGCTGCAGTCCAAGAGTTTGCCTTACCTTTTTCTGTCACTGCTAAGGGTTTGTGTGGAATCAAGGATCTATTTGGTACAATTTAAACCCTTCATTATACTCCTTGTTTGGTTAAAACTTAAAGTTTGGGAATCAAAATAGTTTTTTTTTTTTTTTGAAAACATCTTTTGACATTTACATCTTCACTTGCCGTCCTCCAACACAGGTCTTCTTCCTTGCTTTGCCCTCTCCTGCTTACTTAAATTTTTGTTACACAACACCACCCCAGCTCACTCTGGGAAAAACAAAGGTGGGATAAAGCCATTGCCCATTGGGAGTGACGAACTTCGCCCTTCCTCTTTCTCAGGCTGGCTATAACCAGTGTTGCAACTGGAATTAATTGAATCAAACTCTGTTTGGTGTTGCCATCTATTTTAATGTCCTAGGATTGTCTTTTAATCGTGTATTTTTATTCTTTAACGTAGTAAACAACATGTAAATCATACTTTTGTTCCTTATCCATCTCTTCTCTATTATCTTTCTTTAGGGGGTTTTGGCTTCCCTGTATTTAGTTTTGTTTCCATTTCCATGCAACAAATATGATGTTCACTAACACCTTGGATCCCATAGAGTTTTAAAAAAGCTCTATGGGTAGAGTTGGTAAAATCTCAATCGTTGATTTGGGTTTATCCCCTCTCCTTTTCCTCAAACCCCACCAACCCCAAAATTTTCTCTTTTCTTTTTTTCTTTTATTTTTGTGAGAGGAATGAGAAACTCTATTAAACTCCACCGGATCCAAACCGGTTCACTAAATGTTCATTTGATCAGTTCACGAGGGTCACTGTGATAACTATTGCAGTGAATGAATGATCACTTAACGTGTATTTTGTCAACTCGCCTTTGTATCTTTTTAGAAGGTTACTTTGTTAGGAGAATATTCAAAGTTGCACTGTTCTTAGAATTCCTTTGGAAATCATTTTCTGTATTTCTAAGCTCTCTGTTTTTGAAATGATGTGGATACAGCTTCTTCACCTGGTTCAGTGACACGCAGGTAAAAGAAAACCTGGAGGACTTGAATGATGAGGTAAATTTTTTCCCCTTATTTATTATGGTGTGTGGATTTTTTATGTCAAATATATTAGCATCAAGTTTGTGCTTGGTTTTTTCTTTTGATTTCCCTTATGTGCTGAGAAATCTTTCAGGTTGCTGAGATAATCAAGGAAGACTTGTGGCCTAACCCACTTACATATTTCAACAATGTAATACATCTTGAATTGATTCCATCAATTTATTGTTTTTACTTTTAGGGTTGTTTTGACTGTTAAGTGAACCATTTTTTTATGTAGGAAGCTGATGATGAGGAAGATTTTGAAGCCGAGGGTGATGACGATGAGGTAGATAAACATTGTCAGCACTCAGGACTGATTTTATGTTCCTGTAATCTTGCCAATTAAGTTATTATTTGATCTATGCTAACAATTTTCCCTAGTTGATGCTATAGTGCTATACAAAATGAAATTAAAAGATATCTCAAAAGTGTTTTTGTTTTGTAGATCAGTGTGGAGCATTAGGCTCAGTTCTTTTTTGCATCTTCCTTCTTTTCAACTCCCCTTCCTAGGTGTTCGTGTAATTTGTGTTAGCTGATTTGTTTCAACTCCTTGAAATATTTGTTACCTGATCATGTAATTTACATCGCTGGCCATATTTAGACAATTAAATGTGGCCAACAATGCTGTTGATTCTAGCTGTGATAATCCTTTTCACCTATTAGTTTTTACTCAGGCTTACTGTAGCTTTATATTTGACTTTGGCTTATTGTCTGTTCTCTCTATTGGTGGACACAGGACATTTGTAGACCATAAAATGTGGCCACCAAAGTTGTTGATTCTTGTTTTGATAAATCCATTTCGCCTGCTTGACCTTTCACTTTCAGCATGTGGTGATTTGTTTTAGTGCAGCCTGTTTAAAAGATTCTGTTTTTCTTGAGTTATTGCTGATACATGGTTGCAAGGATGGAAAAGCCACTCTTCTGTGTTGGAGCCTCTCTTTATGGGACTTGCTCTATCTTGCTCTCTTAAAACCTGCTGAATGGCAAATGTTGCTATGTTGTTTCGTTCGGTAAACATTATTGGATCTTACATATGACAGGCACAGGATGGTGAAAGTGGTGAAGAGGATGACGACGAAGATGGTGAGGATGGTGATGAATAAGCTATCAACTTTAGCAGTTGTGCGGCCTGGTTCATTTGCTTCTCTCCAGTTTTTGATTTTGCATCGTTTGTAAAGCGCCTCCTAATCCTATCCCTGGTAGAGAAACAAGGAATATTTAGCAAACAGTTGCATCTTTTTTTGTTTACTATTATCAGCATGCTTAATGGTATACACACCTAACTATTTCATAGATTGCGCATTTTGTTTGAGCACATGGCCAAGCTATTTGAATTATTATATTGCTACATGGCCGATTCTTCTCACTGAGATCCAGATGGTTACCACATATAGATTAACTGTCTTGATGGATGAACTTGTTAGGTGGCGTTGGTATGTTTTTTGTTTTGAAATCCTATTCTAGAACAAGGTATTGAGTCGTGCTTATTCGTCTTCTCTTTCATTCTGTGTCTGTCTTCAATTCCTCGCCTTGCCGAGGATGAAGCTTCTATAGGACCCCCCCAAAAAAGACAAAATCCATTTGGTGGTCAAGATCACCTCGACATCTGGTGTTGTCCTTCACCTCCTAATTTTGTTATTTCCTCTTTATTCAGATATTTTTGGTGAAAATGCCTCAAATTTATTCTTCAAAATCATAGCCCAGATAAGATTTGTTGGCTGAAAGTAACTCGGTTGCATCTCATGAAATTGGGCGTTGAGTGATGTAGTTGAGAGAAGAGTGGCCGTGGGTTTGAATAGGTGAAGTCAAAGCTCTTGGTATGAGGTGGAGAGAAGAGGTTTTTTTTTTTTTTTTTGTGGGAAAGAATTCGGATGTAGTGTGGTTGGTGTTATCCGAGAGCATCCTTACGAAAGAGGTCTCGCAGATATGGAGCGTTCTCAAGATTGTGATTTGTGACATTGGATTGTGTGACACAGATGTGCAACCTTATCTGCCACACAATTACTCGTCCTAGCCACCTGAAGAACATGTAACTGCGTGAAAGTCGTTAGATGCATCAGTATATCCGTGATGAGCATCTCAACGTGAAGTACATGTAACTGTGTGAAAGTCGTTAGATGCATCAGTAAATCCGTGATTAGCATCTCAATTTTCTAGGGTGATTTTCATCCCCCTTCGATACAACATATGTAAGGGAATTGCTTTCGATCTCGATGCTTCTGATATGGAGTTGACGAGTTGTTTTGCTTGTTGGATCCCATGAAGAGTGTGATGGCTTCCGCTTTTAGAGGGTTGATAACCAATGCTAGTACCTCTTATGTAGTATGACCTTACTTGTTGGATCGCGTAGAGACAACTTCTTAGTTTAAAATAAATGATACAAGCGAGTTTTGGCTATGTTTGGTATAAAACTACACAATTAGCTAACTTTTCGGAGCTTATGATTTTGATATTATATAGTTTTAAATGAAATAAATATAAAATTTTGGTTTAATTAGCTTTTGCATTAAGAGTTTTTCAACATCTTTAATTGTACGTTCTCTCTTTTGTTTCCCGACACGCATACACACCACTATATCCAGTATAATAAATCATTCTCGAGATATAAAATCTATAATCTCATTTATCAGAAACAACCTTTCTGCATCGACCAAAGTTGAGCTTGCCTTTGCCTAGTGGACGACTTGGTATATTCGTAACCAACATATTTTTTTAGGCTAGCCCCCATCCCACATTGTGACAACTCGATACACATCATTAAAACTTATAAGGAGAATTGGAGTAAAACATCTCGCTTTGAGTATTGTCTGGATGAGGATCTCTCATATTTTTCACAAAATTTTAAACAATTAAAGAATAAAAGGTCGCTTGGTAAGACGACATGGCGAAAACCACCTACAGGAACTTTCAAGCTAAACTTCGATGGTTCCACTCTTACAAACGGTGTAAGCTCTGCTGCATCCATTATCCGGAATTAGGATGGACATCCGATACACATAAGTTATCAAAAGCTATATAAACAGAGCCCTCTGAAAGCACTTGCTTTTAAGATGGGAATACAACATGCTCAACAACTCCATATTGATAAAATTCATATAGAAGGGTATTCTATTATAATAATAAATCATCTAAATAAATCAGTTAATGCCCTTGGGATATTGAGATGATATTGTCTGACATCCAACTTTTATTATCGACTATGAAAGAACTTTCTTTCTTTCATGTTCCTCGGTTAGACAATAGAGTGGCTGATAAGGTTGCACATCTTTGTCACTCTGTCTGGGGAGTCGATATCTACAAGACTACAACGATTTTGATCTTCTAGACCTCACCCGAAATGATGCCGCCGAGTAGAGCTTGCTTGCACAAATTATTTTCTAATAAAAAAAAGAGCTTTTCAAAATTTATTCACCAAGATTTTCAAAGCCTTTGGTTTTCTATTTACAAATTTCCATCAGCTACCCTAACAACTAGATTTTTCAAACACCATACAAGCTTATTAACATACATTTGACACAAATAATCAATCAGCTCCAGCTACCCTATCTGCTACCCTTTTACCAAACATAATCTATGACCAAGAGAAATACCTTCCTACTAGGCTAACAAATCAATAGGATATATGAAACATCACATATGAACACATGCGCCTTAATTTTTTTTGATGATTTTGTATTTTTTTTTACATAGACGTACGAATATCCGGGTTTGATTTGGTTTGCTTTATTTTGCCTACCAGGCTGAGGGTTTGGCTCAGTTGGGCCAAATGCTTCACCTCTTTTGGTTGATCTAACTCCTCTCGGTAACATAGTCAACCTAAAAATGTGCATTAAAATGGGTAATCTGCATATCAAGTGGTATCAGAACTATTAGGACCGACGAGGTTCTTTGACTATTTCAAGAGATAAACTTTTCTACTAGTAACCGGATATGTATGGCGAAATTCGCAGACCTCTCACTTTTGAATCTCTCACTCACACTCGATTTCAATTATCTCTGAATCACACTTCGAAAATCTTGACCCTTCAATACCTTCCTCTCTTGCTAGGATGTCTCTCTCGGTATCTCACTAAAGAATTTTGTTTTTAGCATCTCACCCAAAACATGATTCTTAACTTAAAATCAAATAAAGTAAATGTGCTCAACTTTTAACTCAAAAATTCAACTTGACTTAGAAAATCGCAATCTTTACACAATATATAGAAGAAAATGGTTGCCTAATAAGCATTTACAATCTATATGAGACATTCTTTGAAGCATGGATTGTACTGTCAAGGTATGAACGCCAACCATGAGCAAGAGTTTGCCTTCGTTTGCTTTGTTTATCGAACTGGTTGGTTGAAATTGAGCTTTAAATAGATTGGCTATGTATGGTGAAGGTTAATGTTTAAAACTGCAAACCTGTAAAGATGGAGGTTACAAATGTATAGTGGCTCAGTGGGGACGTGCAAGTGGGATTAGTGGGAGTTGACAAACCGTAAAGATGAAGGCGGTGGGAATTGAAGTACGCGTAGATAGAGCGGAGTTCAAGTGGAAGAGATGTGGCAAATGAATTAAAAAGAAAATGATGTGGAGGCTCTTATAATCAGACATTTGGAATGAAGAGTTTTGGTGAAGCCACCTAGGAGTGAGATACTTCTGCTTTTATATTTGTATTTGTATAGATATTTGTATAGATTTGCTTTGGCTTCGAGATGATTTTGTAATAAAAAATGTGAATTCAACTACCTATAATATATATGGAGTTAAAATTACAACCAATAAATCTATATTGTTGAAATTAAATTGATAAATTTTAACCAACTCAAGCATAAGACGCAACAGGCAAAAAATGTCATTTCGATTGATAGGCACGCAAATCGGTTTATTTTTCCGACCAGACATATACCGGATAGGTTAACAAATATTTCAACCTAAATAACTTAAATAGGTCAAAAACTGCGGAGAATATAAGTTGTTTGGGATAGATCACACATTGAATAAAAATTGAATCCAAGCCTTGCATATAAGCTGGTGGGCTACACCACCTAACGCCAATTGGTTTTAGGATGGAACCCTACTCGGCTTGTGTGCTCGGCTTGGTTGGTGCGCGTATGCGCTTGGGCGTGTGACCCTTCAAACGTCGTATGACCCACCGTGAATTTAACATGGTATCAGAGTCGAGGTTCGGCTAGGTGCAATGTGGTTTGGATTCCTGGTCTTAGTTGGCCGCCCGACCTTAAGGCTTATGTCGTAAAGCGCAACTAGCAGATATTGCGTGGCCAGACAGTTGCGCTTGAGGGGGGAGTGTGGAGAATATAAGTTGTGTGGGATAGATCCCACATTGAATAAAAATTGAATCCAAGCCTTGCATATAAGCTGGTGGGCTACCCCACCTAATACCAATTGGTTTTAGGATGGAACCCAACTCGGCTTGGTTAGTGCGCGTATGCGCTTGGGCGTGACCCCCCACACGTCGTATGACCCACCGTGAATTTAACAAAAAACATCTCTCAAATGTTTCAACCAAGATAACTTGAATGGATCAAAAACATCTCTCAACTAAACAGAGGTATCAGTTTTGTTAAGAGGTTTGATATATATGGGAGTGTCTATGAGACGAGATTTCCGACGATCGAAACCATTGACACAGTGGGAACGATTTACAAGCAAACTAAGGATATATCTCAACCTAAAAACTCAGATTCGAGTTCGAAGGTGAGGGTGACCAACCCTAGAAATCAACTATAGAGATAGAAGAGTTGATTGAAAAATTGGTTTTTTATTTGATTAATTAGTAACTGAGGCCACTGTCGTTTACATATAGAAGATGGGTTCAAGCAACTATAAAAAGATGAACCGGGTTCACATGAACCACAATAAAGAAAACTAGTATGATTCCCGCACGTTTTTTTTAAAACTAAAATATTATATATATATATATAATATTATAAAATGTTAATACATGTTAAGATAAAATTCATAAAAAAACTTTACAACAAATGTATCTTACAATTATCTCAAAAAATTATTTTTTAAAAATCTTATGTGAAGGATAATACATAAATATAGATATTTTAAATTACCCGGTCATAATAATATCGGTATCATTATAACATTGTTTAAATGTGACGTGTCATAATCAATAGTTATATTCAATAGTTAGTAAATAAATTTGAATTAAGCTCAATTGTTATATTAGATTGAATTCAATGTTTTGATTTAAGTCTAATAGTTAGTAAAATTAAAGAAAAAAAAGAATTAAAGGAAAAGAAGAAGAGGAAAAAAATGAGGTTTACAGAAAAACAAAGAAAAATGGATAAAAAATATGATTGGCCAAGACTCCTAAAATGCCTTTAAGATTGAGATTGACACATCATCCTAAACTCTTCTAAATTAAGAGTTTATATAGATAGTTAGTAAAATTAAAGAAAAAAGAGAATTAAAGGAAAAGAAGAAGAAGAAGAAAAAAGGAGGTTTACAGAAAAACAAAGAAAAATGGAAAAAAAATATGATTGGCCAAGACTCCTAAAATGCCTCTAAGATTGACACATCATCCTAAACTCTTATAAATTAAGAGTTTATATAGATATATAGATTGTTATATTAGATTGAATTCAATGTTTTGATTTAAGTCTAATACGGAGTAGTTAGTAAAATTAAAGAAAAAAGAGAATTAAAGGAAAAGAAGAAAAAAAAAATGAGGTTTACAGAAAAACAAAGAAAAATGGAAGAAAAAAATGATTGGTCAAGACTCCTAAAATGCCTCTAAGATTGACACATCATCCTAAACTCTTCTAAATTAAGAGTTTATATAGATATAGAAAGTTAGTAAAATTAAAGAAAAAAGAGAATTAAAGGAAAAGAAGAAGAAAAAAAAAGAGGTTTACAGAATAAAAAAAAAGAAAAATGGAAAAAAATATGATTGGTCAAAACTCCTAAAATGCCTCTAAGATTGACACATCATCCTAAACTCTTCTAAATTAAGAGTTTATATAGATATAGATATAGATAGTTAGTAAAATTAAAGAAAAAAGAGAATTAAAGGAAAAGAAGAAGAAGAAAAAAGGAGGTTTACAGAAAAACAAAGAAAAATGGAAAAAAATATATGATTGGTCAAGACTCCTAAAATGCCTCTAAGATTGACACATCATTCTAAACTCTTATAAATTAAGAGTTTATATAGATTTATAGATTGTTATATTAGATTGAATTCAATGTTTTGATTTAAGTCTAATACGGAGTAGTTAGTAAAATTAAAGAAAAAAGAGAATTAAAGGAAAAGAAGAAGGAAAAAAAATGAGGTTTACAGAAAAAGAAAGAAAAATGGAAAAAAAAAAAGATTGGCGAAGACTCCTAAAATGCCTCTAAGATTGACACATCATCCTAAACTCTTCTAAATTAAGAGTTTATATAGATATATAGATAGTTAGTAAAATTAAAGAAAAAAGAAAATTAAAGAAAAAGAAGAAGAAAAAAAATGAGGTTTACAGAAAAAATAAAGAAAAATGGAAAAAAATATGATTTGCCAAAACTTCTAAAATGCCTCTAAGATTGACACATTATCCTAAACTCTTCTAAATTAAGAGTTTATATAGATATATAGATAGTTAGTAAAATTAAAGAAAAAAGAGAATTAAAGGAAAATAAGAAGGAAAAAAATGAGGTTCACAGAAAAACAAAGAAAAATGGAAAAAAAATATGATTGGCCAAGACTCCTAAAATGCCTCTAAGATTGACACATCATCATAAACTCTTATAAATTAAGAGTTTATATAGATATATAGATTGTTATATTAAATTGAATTCAATATTTTGATTTAAGTCTAATACGGAGTAGTTAGTAAAATTAAAGAAAAAAGAGAATTAAAGGAAAAGAAGAAGAAAAAAAATGAGGTTTACAGAAAAACAAAGAAAAAAATGATTGGCCAAGACTCATAAAATGCCTCTAAATCAAAACATTGAATAACTTAAACTTTTGAATTAAGTTGGTAAATCCAACTCTATAATTACAAAAATAATAATAATAAATCGAAAAAATCCGACACCCCATATTTACCTTCCATTACCGCCCCGTCGGAGATTTCACAACGTTAATTTACAACTTGTTACGTTCTACTTTTCAACCATTTGAATTTCAAATTTTAACAAGGTCGAAAATTATTTTCGATTTTGAAATTATCTTTCGGAAATCCCAACCCCTTTCAAAAAAAGAAACGAAAAGAAATGGAGAACTTGAAAAAGTGATAAGAAGAAAAGCCGGTATTTTGGGGAAATTTAAAATTTAAAACTTAAAATTCAAATAACAGGGAGATTTTTTAATTTATTTTTAGAGGAAAATTCCCGCCTATTAAATTCCCAGTCAATCGAGTAACGCTCCATTCAGTTTTTGTTCCGCATCGGCCATCTCGAAGTGAAACCGCCTCCCTTCTCTGTGATCTGAACCAAGAAAAATGGAGGCTCCTGTCAAAGGGCAACAACAATCTTCTGTAGTTACAGGTACTGATGATCTCCCAATTTCCGTCTCCCTGGTTTAGGTTTTCGATTTTGTCTCGTAATTGTATTTGCGTTTTTGTTTCTTAAGCAAATGACGGGAGGACGAAGCTGAGGTACCCTCTGCGTTCATCTACTACAAATACAAAACTCAAGCCGGAAAAATCTCCTCCTACTGACAAATCTGTTTCTGCTTATAAGAGGTTTTACTCCCACCCACTGCAAATTTGATGAGTCGTGCATTTATTTATTTTTATTTTTACAATAATTATGTCACCGGGAGTGATCGGTTCAATAATTGGTACTTGATTTCAGTTGAGGCGCGCCTTTGCCAACACAAATACGGACGCTTACTAATTTGTTGGTTCTATTTTCAGAATTTCTTTTGAATTCCTAATACTAACTCCAATGGTTAAGTGTGCAAATGTACATATTTGCACAAGGTGTTTAAAAATACACATCACTTTTTTATGTTTTACTCCATTAGTTAAATGTGTATTTTATACACACTTTATCTCTAAGTAAATATGATTAAATTAAAAAAGAAAAGAAAAAACTTAAAAATAACCAATAGAAATGAATTTACTTTATTGAAAAGTGATAAAAAGTTTTTGCACATGGGAGGTGATGTGCTTATATTTGAGCACTTTGTGTGCAAATGTGCACATTTTAAACACTCAAAAGTAACCATTGGAGCACAATTAGCATCAAAATGTGTATATTTAAGCATTTGCACCATACCATTAGACTATCCACAATGGTTAGGTGTTCAAATGTGCACATTTGCACAAGATGTGTAATTTTGCACAACACTTTTTAGCATTTTACTCCATTGGTTAAAGTGTGTATTTTTTGCACACATCTCTTTTAATAACCAAGTAATCTATATTTATCTTCACATTTTAATTGTGATTAATATCTATTAAAAATTAAATATGTATTTTATATTATAAATTTTTATTACGCACATTTTGATATAAAAAAATATAATTTTCACCACAATTTGAAAAATCAAAATTTCAATATTGTTCACAAAATTGGATGGTTATTTCTTAAAAAAGTATATCACTAATCTAACTTAATTTTTTTGTTAGATTTAAACTTAAATATTTAAATGCATTTCTTAGTCATTAGATGTGACTTTTTAAATGAAATTTATTAGATTAATTTAATTTATATTAAATCAAATTTAGTTATAAAAAAAAAGAAAAATGATAAAAAGTCATTTATGAAACCATACCTTCTCTCTTCTCATTGGACAAAGCTTTAGTCCACTTTCTCAAAAAGTGGGAAAGTTTTTGCACATAGGGGGGATTTTGTGCTCAAATATACACACTTCATGCTCAAATGTACACATTTGAGCACCCACAAAACAACCATTGGAGCTCATAATTGTGTAAAATATACACATTTACACAATTGCACATCACCATTGGAGTTAGTCTTAGAGTTAGTCTAATTGTCTCGGTGAACACGTCTGTTTCTTCTGAGAAATGGTTTGTGGTCGGTGTTTCATCTTTTTACAGTCTAAATTTTGTGCTTAGAGGTAATATGAACGCCATATCGATTGAATTTGTTATTGAGCTGTTTATCAAACCATTTGTTTAGGAAAAATTGATCTGGCCAAACATGGTTAAATGGGACTGCTCCCATAATAGATTCTATCTGATCATAATTAAGCATTGCGTCAGAAATTTCCTTTGCAGAGGAAAAGCAGTTGCCTGATTAAATCAATGTGCACTAGTTATGCAACTGATAAAATCTTGGCTTACTTCCAAGTGATCCCTCATTTCTCTGATGTTGTATTAAATGCTTGTTGTTGATCCAGGGCACGAGCTACTTCTGGTGTCAGCAAGAGTGTCAATGTGCTGAATCTTTCTGAATCTGTAGATGACAAGTCTGCCAAGCCCCGGCGAAGGCTTTCCATACCTGCCAAACCCACTGCTGCCCCTCGCCCAAAACCTAGTGGCAACTTTACTCCAATATCTGAGACTAGGGCAAGAAAGAGTGATACTCCTATTTCTGATGTTTCCATTTCCAAATCATCTACTCGTCGAAAGTTTAATGTTCTATCATCAGTCTCATATTGGCTTTCACAAATTAAGCTCTCAGAATCTGTGCCCAATCATGCTGTTTCACTTGGTTTCTTCAAGCTTGCCGTGGAAGCAGGATGTGAGGTAAATTATCCAAGGCTTAGTCAATTTTACTGAAAATGCATTCTTTAATGCAGTGGATACCTGTGGTCTTACGCTAGTTATATTATCGTTTGAATTTAGTCTGATATGATCCTTGGTGATCTATTGGTTAGAGGATGAATTATGTGGGAAGTTCAGCTATCCTTCAATTTGTTGGATTTAAAGCTACTGATTGACATTTGCATTTCTTGTTTCAGTATATTTGTTTTGAACACTTGCCAGCAGATAAACCTCTTTCTTTGCTGGTTATGACATGATCTAATAGAGACATCTCACTCATGTGTATTTTGCTTTTTTCTTAATGGACAGCCTCTCCAGCGCCTTTGTGATGAGCTCAAGTCCTATGTCCTTAAACACAATGTCATCCAACTGGAAGAAACTGTGAAAACTGTGTTTGAAATCTATGGTATTACAGAAACCTTGGAGCAGTTGCAAGTCTCTGAGACTTGTTCTCATGTGCCTGAAGAAACATTATCATCTGTTGAGATTGTTCGGGGGTCTGACTTGCCACCTGTGGGTAGAAGCCTGAAGTCTAAATCTCTTAACACAGAGGCTTGCGAAGTTTCATCAGGCAAAGAATCATTTCCTAACGTTTCTGCTTCCAAAATTACTGCTGCTTCAAGGCTCCGTAGATCATTAAGTAGGAAGTCAGCTACCCCAAAACTGGCTAATGAAAATGGCACTCAGAACTTGAGAAGAACTAGAAAGGTGGGTAAGCAGTTTTGTAGCAATGGGAAGGATAAGATCAAGCAAGAGAGGAAAACAGCAAGTGAAGGTACATTTTCATCTCATAATTGTAAAGGATCTTCCTTGTTTTCAGCAGTAAAAAGTTTCTAATCTGCAACTTTTTAAATTGGTTTCAGATCCAGCTAAGCCTCCAGAACGAGAGGAGGTATCATACGAAAATAAGGAAAACATGGTATGATAGTTGCTTCTTCATCTTTATAGATAGATGTTCCATAGTCAATCCTTCAGCTTTAAACATCTATTAGGAGTTGAAGAAACTCTTTGACGTAGGAACAAATATGGCAAATGAAAATCTGACAATTTTCGGGGATGATTAGTTACATTGTATGCATTCATAAATCATAACCATTGTGGTTTACCTTTCTTTTCAGGATGCTATTGCAGTGGATGAGATCAGGGTCACCGAAGGAAATTGAGTCCGATGATTACAAGTTTTTTCAGTGTATATGGTTTTGCATTTTGTCAGGGTGTCTCTTCTGCGCATAGATACGAAGAGTGTTGTGTGGGATATTGACATTGCAGTCTTGTTTGTTTTCCTACACATATATTTGGTATGTTTTGACTTCAGTTATGGCGTGAACAGCTTTGCAATTGCGATTGTGTAAGAACATCTATATATGTGTTCCAAAGTGATGTTAAGACTTGAGATGTATTGATCTTTGCACACTTTGTTTGCTTATAGTCATTTTTCTGATTAGCATGCCCTATTACAACCCTTTTCTCAGCCTAAACGAAAGACTTGGCCACCGATTCCATTAACAACAATATTACTTCCAATGTTGTCTTGCTCAAAACTCGGGAAATTGGCTATTGAAAAGGAGAAAAAGGCAGTGGTGGCACCCATGGTGTACCAAAGATGTGTTGTCAACGTTGTCGTTGCATCAAATACATCTTGTAGACCTTGTTATGAATCGAGTCTTGGTACGCCTGTGTCTCATCAATGCATCTCCATAACTCTTCAAAACTCAACCTTCAGCCATCCAAAGTTGCACAGATGTCTTCAAAATGATGACTATGATAAGTTGGGCCTTTGAGATGAGCAAAGCCTTGATCATTGACTTTGACTTCCATATTGTCCTCTCCCACAACGAACTCCTCATTGAACTCTTCTTCTTCATTGACATCCCACTCAACATACTCATCATCTTGATCATTGATCAAAATGGAGAAGATCTTGTCTTTTCCATTTCTCATACCAAATTAATCCTTTCAACCAAGGTCATTCTCATGTGGATCGTTGTCCTCCATTCGTGCCCTTGATTATCCTTATCGTCTTTTGACACGTGTGTTTTCGGGTCTAAATAGTAAACCGAATCATAGGTTAAAATAGTATGTCAAGATGCAAACCAAGAATGAAGAACTAATGTAACCTAATAAGTGATGCAAATATCAATATAAAAACAAAGAATATGAGAACAAAGATTATAGAGATCGGATCCCCACAGCGTTGTCATCATAATGATTTCAATGACATAAAAATGATATGATCTTCACAAGTATACTACGAAGTGTAAATTGTAGGAAAAAGTATGTCCCATGTAAATTGCTTCATCAATTGAACAAGTATTTCAAATAAGTCAAAATATAATTCAACAACTATTTTCACAAAATAACTATCGTTTATTAATAGAACTCTCAATCATAATTGCATCCACTTTACGTTGTTGCCCTAAAGACTCCTTAAATAGATTTGCCTAGATTTGGGTTAAGTTCTTTTGTTCAAAACATATACGAAAGCAGAGATCGATTAAAAACATATACCAAATCATAAATCATGTTATAGCATAAGGTCCAACAAACCCTAAAACCAAAAATCCGCTCTAACCTAATGAATAAGAAAGAGAAAATCGATTAAAAACATATACCAAATCATAAATCATGTTATGGCATAAGGTCCAACAAACCCTAAAACCAAAAATCTGCTCTAACCTAATGAATAAGAAAGAGAAAATCGATTAAAAACATATACCAAATCATAAATCATGTTATGGCATAAGGTTCAACAAACTCTAAAACCAAAAATCTGCTCTAACCTAATGAATAAGAAAAAGAAAATAATTAAACTATTTCATATCTGATTCAACGTCGAAAGCCTGTCTCAACCCTATTTTTCACGCACACTTGAACGTGGCCCACGTGTGCCTTACACCATTGTATCTCAAAGTGCCTAATGCAATTACGGTATTCAATTCCACGTTCTTTGGGACATTTACCATGTCGAATCAGATGTGAACTAACATAATTTGAATTTGCGGTATACCATATATCTGTCGGCATCCTTTCATTTGTAGTGTAAAATTTAAATTTAAAATCTAAGTGAAATTTATCATTGTCCGTAAAATTATATCACCTCTATCTCAAAATATAAGTTATTTTATTTTAATGCAAAAATTTTTAATTTAATTCGAAATTATTTTAAAGTTGATAATTATTTAAGTTAAATTTATCATTGCTCGTAAAATTATACTATATCTGTCTCAAAATGTAAGTTATTTTACTTTTTGGCACACTTTTTAATATAATTTGAAATTATTTTAAAATTATTGAAAAAAGGCTGATATTTTGTAGAATTTTTAGCCATATTCACCAAAGAATGAGGCTGAACCGGGATCGAATTCGGAATCTCCTTACTCCCCTGTTCCACACCACTGGCCTACCGGCTGAGGGGCAAGTGACTTGTATGATTGTATGTGACTTATACTGTATTTTTTTTTGATGACGAGGAACCCACCTTTGGTGGCAAAATCCCGGGCACGTGACCCAGCCGGCAAGAGCCACGCACAAGTAAACCGGCTTGCGCCGACCGGCTCGACCCACTGGAAAGGAGCAAGACAAACCTTGGATTGGGCGGAGGTAGGGATCGAAACCGAGACTTCCTGAGATCCCCTTGCTCCTCACCAGTGAGCCTAGGGCTGGAAATCACCCGTGGGTGACCGATTCACCCGACCCACCCGACCCGATTATACGGGTGAAAAACCGAAAAAAACCGGGTGATGGATGGGTGAAATGGGTGATGGGTGATATGTTTTTCACCCATCACCCGACCCATTACCCGATCCACTTAACCACCCGCTAACCCACCCGATTATTCAAAAAAAATCTCAGTTTATAAAAAAAATATAGCCTAACATAACTACATATTTTTTTTTTCTAATTCTATCTTCTCTATTCTCTAATTGTTTTTGTGCAAAAAAAAATCTAAAAGAATATAAACTTATTTTATTTAACCTGATATCACATCTTTTAAAAAAATCATTTTATTTGTTTTGCATACACTACTAGAATGTTAACAATTTCGCTCATTTCAACGACTTAGCATTTAGTGTGTTAAGACATGATTTAGCCAAATTATTTTTCCTTTTTTTTTAACTACGAGTTTATCAAAGGGCTAAAATTCATCTCATTTTATTTGATATTAAACTTTTAATGCTAACTTTGTAAGATGAGGATAATGATATAATGTATGAGTAAACCTTTTATACAATTAATAAGATTTCCACTTTGACGTGGTTTGTGAAATTATCAAATATAATCGATTTCTATGTATGACCTATGACTCTTTTTCTTTTAATTTCCTTCACCCGATTACCCACCCGACCCATCCGATTCACCCGACGGATCGGGTGATGGGTGAAATATTAAACGACGGGTGATGGGTCGGGTGAAAATTTTTTTGTGACAAGTCGGGTGAAATTTTTTTGTGACAGGTCGGGTGGAAAAATGGCTCCACCCATCCATCACCCGACCCATTTCCACCCCTAAGTGAGCCACCCCGACTGGGGCTACTTATAGTGTATTTTGCAGTGAAGCCAAACACACCTTAGTCTTCGGAGTTTTGACGGCCGGACCGGATCTAATCTTTTCTCAACAAAATCCTCGCTGGAAGGTTTTCGCCCCCCCCCCCCCCCCCCCCCCCCTTCCGTCCACAACTCCATAGATCTCATCAATGGCGGATGTCAGGGTGGCGGTGCTTTCAATCACTGTGGCGGCATTGGTCATAACCGTCCTTGCCGGCGACAATAACCACGCTTATTCTCCCTGCAAAGACACGACAGTACAGAGGCACGACGGCTTCACATTCGGTATAGCGTTTGCCGGCAAGAGCTCCTTCTACTCTAGTAGTAATACCACCGTCCAGCTCTCTCCCTGCGACAAGCGCCTCTCCCTCGCTAATTCCAATGCTCAGTTTGCTGTCTTCCGCCCCAAGGTCGACGAGATATCTCTCCTCACCATCAACTCCTCATCCCTCAATCCGGTGCGTTTCTCTCTAGGTCGATCTGTTTTCTTTCCGTGCGATGCGATACTTCTCTCTTCTGGGATCTTAATTGTTGTTATCCCCCAAATTTTCAGGCGTTGCGATTCATGTTTGGTTATAGTTGATTCTAGGTTAATTTGATGTTAGCTTGTTTGTGGTTGAACTAGATCTAGTCCTTTTTTTCCATCTTTCGTTCATTGTTGTTTGGTTCTTGATAATTTCTCTGCTAACAAGTGATGTAGCTGGATTGAGTGGCTTCAAATAACAATAGGAATGTGTGTAGATAGCATCTAATGATTGATTTTCTTTCTGGAAATGGTGAATATATTTCCACACAAACGCCACATATACGTACAAATACACATCACGGTAGCAATGCTGTCCCCTCAAAATAGTGTAATAGCATAGTACAAATATCATTAAAGAATCAGTGAAAAACAAATGAAATCAAATGAAGCCGGGATCTGGATTCTTTGTTGGAACCCTCGCATCTTGCTATGCACTCCTGATCTTGTTTTTTCAATTATCATCATGATATAATCTTCACTCTGCTTGGAAGTCTTGATATTTCTAGCATGCCAAATGAAGTAAATGGTGGCAGTAAAACATCTGCATAAGAGTGACAGATGATCCTTTTTGATGGTGATAATCAGGGTCTCCATTATGCTCACACTGGCAGCAAACACCCTCATCTATGATTTGGAATCCCTTAACTATATCATGGCTGTGTGCTTTCTTTTTTGCCACAAACGAGCTAACAAATGCTCACTTAGGAATGTTGCATTTACCACATATCAGTATCACCACATTCTACCTTATCTACACTAGGATCTCTGAATAGGTTGTAGGGCTAGCTAGGACAATGTTCTTTCCTATTGAGTTGAGGAAAATTCAAAGTCATCTCACTTGTAAAATCCTATGTCAGGCCAACTCTCATTGAAGTTCCTTAGACAAAAAAAAAACAAGATTTCCCTCAATTATTTCTTTACTACCTCCTCTTCTTTTTGCCCTTATGGAAATGGTGGGTCACCTAGGAAAGTTATAATTCTGGCTTCACGGAGATACTAAAGGTTCCCGGGGGTAGAGGTTTTTACAATTTATTAGACCATGATTATGATTTCTAAGTAATTGATGATGA
This sequence comes from Persicaria maculosa, assembly GCA_963922045.1. Taxonomy (NCBI): domain Eukaryota; kingdom Viridiplantae; phylum Streptophyta; class Magnoliopsida; order Caryophyllales; family Polygonaceae; genus Persicaria; species Persicaria maculosa. The sequence goes on from OY998258.1 coordinate 21,410,140, forward strand.
AGTTAGGCTGTCAAAAGCACAGAGAAGCTCTTAGGTAGTTTTGGAGCACCAAGTTGATGAGTTTCAGCAATTTCTTTAAACATCCGATTCGTGGCTTCATATGAACATGCAAGGAATCATTTTGAGATTTTAAACTCTTACCTTTCTCCAGATGGTTTTTTTGCTTGGGGTCTGAAAAAATGAAGGAGTTTTCAGCTAATTAAGATGACTATGTCATGAGAACTTGAAATCTCTATTCATGATGGTTGATGCATTCTTGTTCAAATGCTTACAAATGTATGCTAGTCTCGTTTATTTATAGGATCATTGAGTACAAATCTTCCTCTAGTCTTACCCATATAATCCTCTAGCATATTACCCAAATTCTTTCAGCTTTGAAGGGCCATTGCTTAAACTCTTCAATCTTTGTCCCTTCTAACACTAGCTTGCAAAGCAATGTGCAAGCATATTAGACTCTTCACAATATAAGTTTCTTGCATTTTTCCCAAATGAGAAAATGAGCACTATTCTTTTACTTCATGCCAACCAGGTTGTAGTCAGAGAACAAGTACTACAATCCAGCCATCAGTTTCATTCAATTCAACTAGATTCAATCTATTAATCCAATTGTCGAATTTGGGTTTCAAACTCTCAACCAACCTTGAAAATCATTTGATCATGCTCAAAACCATTTGAATATGATAGAAATACTTGGTGGATGGAAACAAACTTAAGTTCTGGTCTATCAATGAGAGCAAAGCATGGAAAATAAGGGTGAAGGTTGGATTTCTCTCTTACGATGGATGGAGTGGTGCAGATTGCAGATAACTGAGGTTGAAGATGATGTGATGGAGGGAGCTGGGGAGCAGGAAAAAATAAATAAAGGGGGTGTGGATTGACTATTACGCAACATGATATATTCTGATCCTTATAATTTCATAATATAATAAATTTGGATATCCAAACTCCCCTAAAAAATAGTGCTGTTTATAACACATAGAGCCATTATTATAAAGCATAAGCTTGTAATCCAAACGGACCCATAGAGTTTGCTGCTGAGTTCCATCAGATAGGTGTCCTACATGGCTACATCGCATTTCTGCTAACTGGAAAAGGGTTATGATTTAGAGAGTACACCACTATCTTGGAATAAAAAGTGTCCTAAGCTTTCACTCTGAACAGGGATCCTTCAACTTCTAGAGTACAATCAGTGGAGTGAACCCTTGTTTTGTTGTGTGTGACAGGTGTGTGCAGTGTTTGTTCTAATGTTGTTGGGTTATTGTTCGTTTTGTATTAACTATCACTCTCCCAGTCTCCCTGCAAGATTTTGGGAGCGAATGGATGACATCTTTATGAAGCATTGTCATGGATTGTGACATGTTTCTAATTGAATTGTACTTGGATGACAAGCATGTTATGCTGCAGGGAGATGCTTATGATCTTAGTGGAAAATGTGCTGCCAAGCTTGCACAATTTGGAATTTTGTTTATTCTCAAGTACAAGGATTATTCTTGACACATTTGGAATGTTGTGTATGAGTATTCCATGGAAGAATATGAAGGAGGGTCCTGGATGAAGTGGTGATGAGGGAAGACCTAGGCCATTAGTTTGGGAAATGGGGGAGCTTAGAGTGACCTAGATCACTGACACTAACTTGAACACACAGAGGCTAGTGCAATTAAGTGCATTTTTACCATAATTAGTTATTGATATTTTCTTTAAATTACAGTGCAAGGTGGAAGCCTTGGCCGAAGAGGGTTCCCTCGTGATGATTTATAATTTTATGAGGGACTTTGCTCTCTGTGTTCCATTTGTGGTGCTTGTATGTGTTTGTGCTTTTTTAGACGCGGTCCCAAATTTTTTCGGGGGAACTAATCCCAGATTTAGATCCAACATAAAAGCAGTAAGAAGATCTAGTTTGGAAGATCATGGTCATGAGCTTCAACAGTTTCTTTATGCAACTGAGCCATGCTGATCTCCAAAAGAAAACTATTATTGACCCCTCTCAGCAGGCTATGGGCTTTGTTGCAGAAGAAATTAAGTTGTATACTTTTTTTTTGAGAACCAAGCTGTATACTTTTTGATGCTTGAAGGATTGTTAGGAAATCACTAACCGGTGTTTGTTCATTCTTGTTGACCTCGCGTCTTTTCTGCAGGAATCCTATGGTGCTGGCTACATGGTGGCATTTGCGGGCTCAAAATACGCTGCAAGATCTCCTCTGGCTTTTATTGCAAATGGTTCACATATTGTGACCAGCTTCACTCTGGTGACTCGGTTATCTTTTACTTCTATCAGCCTTCATGCTTTATTGTATCGTTTCCTGTGCTGATACATTGTTCTCAATATAGGTTTTGGAATTCAAGAAGGGTCGTCTAAATAACTTATATTGGAAAAGAGATAAGTGCGCATCATGCAAGGGGAACTCTAACTTTGTTTGCCTGAATGGTCAAGATTGTGCCATCCCCCTCAGCAATTGTAAGAGCCACCAGGGTAAAGTAGATTGCAGCCTGGGTATACAAATGGCATTTTCTGGGACAGATAAGCACTATCAAGTTCTCAACTCTTGGTACGAAGTCAGCAACCTTCGCCAATATTCTCTCTTTGGTCTCTATTCAAATCTGAAAAATTCGCTTACTAGCCAGTACAACAATATCTTCTGATGATTTACTTGTGTTGCTAGCAACTCCAAATATGATGCATTTGTCTGTAATTTCAGCCTTTCTCCCTTCTCTTGAATCCAGCATTTCTGGCCTTTCTCTCTCTTTACCTGTTTGTGGGCGTCTGTTAAAGAGTCTCTCCTGGGTAAATCTTGATTCTGTAAATTTTTTTATCTCAAGCTCATCAGCTCATGTATGATTCATGTGTTGTGCATTGCATTGCTCGGATACCTCTTTGCTTTGTAGGAAGATGATTTAAATTGGATTCTCTTATTGGAGGTGGGTTTGATTTGTTTTTGTAATTGTTTGGCAATGGATTATGGAATTTCTTATACCACATGTTTGCGCAGCTAATAAAGTACTATCTCCATCTCAAAATATAGATAATTTTTTCGACACATTTTTTAAGAAATTGGAAATTCTATAAAATATGATACGTATAACTTTTTAATACTTCATTTGTTACATTTGCACATTTTTAAGAAAGCAAATAAAAATACACTAATACACCTAATTATTACTTTACGTTTCCAATTTATTGAAAACTATAACTAACAAATATCTAATCATTATAAGGGTAATTTTGGAAAGTGAATACCAAAATACCTAAAACGACGTGTTTTTCTTAACAAGATATTACTCCTAAAACGACATTTTTTTCTTAACAGAGGGAGTATTTTATAGAGTTTTTAAATTCTTAAAAACATGTTGGAAAGTCAAATAACTTAGGCTCCGTTTGATAATGAAAGCAGTTCTTCGACACTTTTGATTTCAATATTATATAGTTTTAAATGAGATAAAAAAAATATTTTAGTTTAATTAGCTTTTGGATTTAGATTTTCAATAGCTATATTCACGTTAAGTTTTTCATAACTTTCTTTTTTCTATTTACGAATCTATTTTTTTCTCATCTCTCATCAACTAATTTGTATAAGTTACTCTCACAACTAGATTTGTCAAACATCATACTAGCTTATGAACAGTTTAATCTAACAAATATTTAAGACACATGATCCATCAACTTCAGCTACCATATTAACTTCGGTTACCCCATCAACTATGTGTTACCAAACTGACTACTATATTTTTTTAGAATTTGGTAAATAAAGAGCAGCCATCCGGGGTTCGAACCGGGGACTTTAGGGTACTACCCGCAAGTCCTTTCCGAACCATTCCGGAATGGTTATGACTACTTATATTTTGAGACAGAAGAAGTATTAGATTTTTTATTTCAGTGAAAAAGTATACTATTCTTAAAAATGACAACCAATATACATAATTCACCCATTACAGACAATTTGTAAAGCTAAAAAAACATGAAGGATTAAGACTATACATATATAATGACATCAACAAAGCAAACAAAATAAAATTACTACGAAAGATCCTAGCGGAATTAGATAATCTTTGTGTTAAATTTATTAGATAAGAATAGATGAAAGATCGACCCCTTTGGAATACAAAAGAAAGCCTCGAATATTATGACAATGGCCAAAATTGATGAAATTAAAAATGCATTCCATGATAGACTCGTTTGCCCAATTGGAAATGAGAAAGTAATAGGACAATCTATCTATATAAACCTTAAAAGTTGTGTTCATGGGCAATTTATTGCCATTATTAACTCCACAAAAATTTTGCTATTTTTTCTTATATTCTCAATTTGCATCAAAATAACTTCTTTGACCCAATGGTAGTAGTTGTTGATGAGAATCCCATCATCCAAGGTTCAAACCTCAATAACTACATCTTTTATTTTATTTTCCTACTTTGGCATTTGTCATCTTTGTCATTTTATTTTATAATGCTTTTATATGATTAACTATGATTTTTTTTACCGCGAATTATAAACGTGTTAACCTTGAATTGGTAAATATAGAGCGGGCATCCGGGTATAAACGTGTTAACCACTTGAACATGAAAGCGGATAAATTTTATAATGCTTTTAGCAATTTCTTTTGATTTGTAATCCCCTATTATTACAATTTCAAAGAAACAAATTTATAACATTGTTAATTGCAATTCGAAAACAAAGTAAGCCTTCGTTGGGATTATAATGATGTAGTGTTAAAAAATGCTTCTATACTATTTTTTTTATCTATCTATCCATCTATAATATCTATCTATCTATATAATAATAATCCATAAAAAAGTTGTGTTCAAGGGCAATTTATTGATACTATTAAGTTCATGAAAATTTACACTATTTTTGTATTCTTATTCAATTTGGATCAACTTGCATTCTTAGCTCAATGACTATAGTTGTTGGGGACTACCTCTTTGTCAAAGGTTCAAACCTTGATAGTTATTTTTTTCCACTTCTTCATGGCTACATCTTTTATTAATTTTTTGGTCATTAAATTTATATATGTAATATATAATGTTCGTTTTTTTAAAAATTTGGTCATTAAATTTATAATATGTGATAGTATCCAATATAATATAATTTTGTACATATAATATTAATTGTATGGTTAACACATTATTAATTTTTACTGTTATAACTTTTGGAATTCTTTTTTTAATTAAATGTCAAATTAGATGTCAGCCTCTACATTTTCTTTGCTTAGATATATGATATCTAATATAATTAATTTTGAATGGATATCACATCATTAATTTTCACCGTTATAACTTTTGAAATTCTTTTTTTTTTATTAAATGCCAAATTAGATGTCTTTGTAGTTTCTATGCCATTTTATTGCTAATTGAATGACAAATTATATGTCTTTGCATATACAAGGATGTTGATGTATGAAAGGGAGGTGATCGAATGATTTATATTAGCGGAACGGACAAATTAAAAAGACACAAAAGCTTTGGAGAATGCTGAACAGAAAAAACCGAGCATCAGGTACCCATTTTGATTTAATTAATCATATTTTTAGCAATTTTGTAACTAAATTGTATTTATGATGGATTAATGGTTTTTAAACAGTGATTTTATTTATTTATTCGTAAAAAGACACAAAAGCTTAGGAGAATGCTGAATAGAAAAAACCGAGCATCAGGTACCCATTTTGATTTAATTAATCATATTTTTAGCAATTTTGTAACTAAATTGTATGTATGATGGATTAATGGTTTTGAAACAGTGATTTTATTTATTTATTCGTAAATTATAGACCGGTTCTATTTGATTGCCGAAACCATATCAACCTATACCAAGGTAAGAATGCTCGAAGAAAGGTCAAAGGCCCACACTCTAATATTTTATACAATGATTTGTGATCATATACCGAATTGGTGAGATTATCTATTTTTTTATAAAGTTTATTCATCTAAATACTCCGTATTATTTAAGTAGTTTCTCAAATTTGTTCGCATATATACAATATATATTTGGTCATAGTACCCTCAATCACATGTTTCTTCCTTTTCTGTTTTTATAATTGTTATTGTACAATCTAAAACATATGTTGAGATCTATTTTAATTTAGTTAACATTGCAACAGAGGAAGATGATGGAGGCTGCGTGGAGAGAGCTCGGGAGGAGAGAGCATGATGAGAAAGTGATGCAAATTGACTACTTGATTCAATAATTAGATTATAATAGATGTGCGAACATGATAGATTTTTGCTATAAACAAAGTAGTATATATGCGTGGCATCTCATGAACACAAATAAGTTTGAAGTTAATTCATGGACTTATAAATTAAAATACACAGTGTGGTAGTATATATTATAGTGTATTATCTACACTTTTCGTACCCCAGCCAATTCAATACACATTGTGGTATATATATTGAAATTACAATATAATAATAATAACAATAATAATACAATGACATCAGAGAGATTAACTCATGTGCTCTATGTTACTGGTGACAACTCAGTAAGGTCTACTATTAGACATTGCGCGATTTCATATTTCCTTGGTGATTACTTCAAGTCATTTTTTCTACAATCTATGAATATCTCAACATTTTAAATCTCACGTGTTATTTCTTCAGTTATTTATAGACTAAATCCGATTAAACTGACATATTTGACACAAAAATTGTCCCGTGCGTAGCACGGGCATGCCACCCTAGTTGACAAGAACAAAAGAGTTCATATGTATATAGGACCAAATAAGTAGTAAAAAGTTGACAAACTAAGTCAGGCCCTTGATCAGGAGGTTGTATTTTTTGCATTAGGTGAATATATATTATTTATCTTGATGGCATTAACACATCTCAAAGACTTTTAACCGAATAATATAAATGAGATGTTAATTATAGAGAGGTTGCTGAATAAATAAATCAATGGGAGGCCTTTTATAAATTAGATTGGGTTGAATGCAAAAGCATATTAATAAATTAAGTAGTGAAAAAAATTACCATCAAAGTTGATTAAATATAATCAATATATAATTAATCTCAAATTTACAACATTAATTGATAATTATAGAAGCTGCAGATTATTACAACATATAATCCACATACAACTATACAAGATGGTGCAAGAATACATCGTAAAAGGGTGAAAAACAAACAACCAAAACAAAATAACAAAACTTACAAATTGGTTTAAAGGTTAATATAGGAAAGAATTAATCAATCATTTTTCTTGTTATCCATTCATCAATTCATTAATCTCTCGATCAGGGTTTGTTAACCCAACGACAGTGCTTTCTGATCTGACCCTGGTTGCCGGTGAGGACACCCAATCTTCCAAGTTTGATCATTGCCTTTCCAAACTTGTCTCCGTAATAGGGTCATTCACAAACTGTCTCACGAGCCCTTTGGTGCTCGGGTGGTAAGCCATCCTCTGATCGAAATCGACCACTCTCTTGTGAGCAATGATGGCCTTGTAGAAGTTGGTGTCAAAAGCGTCTCCGCTCCCTGGGGTTTGATCGAGGAATGCTTCGGTCTTTTTTGCCATCTTCGTCCCTAGGGCAGGTCTTGATGAGCTTCTTGCGTAGGGTTGGTGTTGTAGGAAGAAAGCGAGTTTGCAAATAAAATATAAATAAATCAAAGCAAACTTAGGTCCACGCAAATAATTACAAGACTTCCTCCCGATGCAGCAGTGGGAAGTCAGGATCGATCCACGAGGAAGCGTGTCAGCGGAGAAATCTCACGGACAGAAGTCGACCACAGGTTGTCGATCTCGACTAGGGTTAGTCGACAGAAGATCGGACAAGTCGAGCAGCGCAGCAGTGACAGGTTTTAGTCGATCTCGACTGGTGCTACTCGAGATCGAGTAGAGTTGCCGACGTCGAGTTGGCTTGGTCGATCACCTGCACACAGAAGCTACGACGATTCTGGAATCGAAGATCAGTAACTCGAGATCGACCAGACTTGGTCGAGATCGAGTAAGGGCAGAAAGTAAAACGAAATAAAGTAAAAAACAAATGCTTTGGGATTCGAAATAAACTGTATGTAAAAGACTTCCAAGATTGGGGTTTGCAACAACGATAACCAAGCATGCATAAGGCAAGAATAAAACAGATAATCATGTAAATCGCATCAAAGGACTAAGCTTTCGCCTTTTCCAACAATTAGACAACTCTTTCAAGAAACCCTAATTGTCTCTACTGATTTTATGTTTACAATCCAAGTTGTTAGCATGGACCTCCGATTATGGGTAATAAACACATAACAAGTAGCAGATGCTCAAAACTTGATAAAAGTCGAATCTTTACCTCAAACATGCATGGCTATGTCGGGCTCGCCCCAACCCTAGAAGTGGGTGGACTACTCGCGCTTCATCGCAACCTCATACATTGATGTATGAAAAGAAACTTGCATTAAACTAAATTCAAAGCCTTTACAATCCCGGCAATCCAACTTTCGTTGAATGCCAAAACCCTAAAACCTTCGAACTCCTAAACGTCTCTGTGAACTATTTCTCTAGCTAGCTTGTGAATTGAATGAATCATAAAATCAGCCCCATGGGCTTTATTTATAGCCTTCTACTCCTTGCTATTCAAGGATAGAAATATCTATCTATATCTAAAAGCTTTAAAGATAAATAAATGCAATAAAGGAATTAAATCCATAAAGGGAAATTATATCTAAAATCCTAAAATATCTTCAAGTTGGATAAATCTTCTCTTCCATAATGGATCTTGATAGAATCGGATAAAACTCGACAATCTTCGACCCCAAGGAATCCCAATCCGAGTAGGATAGCTCAAACCGCGTTACGCGCTCCCGGACAGCTTTCCTCGATCTCGAGTAACTTACTCGATCTCGAGTAACTCGGACGTCGACTTCAGCTTGGCTCGGCGTCTCGGGTAGCTGGTCCTCGACATGGCTCGGAAAATTGCTCTAGGCTTGTCGATATCGAGGAAACTTCTCGATATCGAAGAGAAAGGCTTCGTTGAGTTGGCTTTCTGGTGTTATCGAGGAGATTTTCCTCGGACTAGCTCGGATCTGTGATCTGGCATTTGTCGATATCGAGTACATAACTCGATATCGAGTAGAGTGTTGCTCCGCATCGGCTTGTCTGGTCAGGTCGATCAGTGCTCCTCGGCTCCCCGATCAGGTTCTTCTCCTCGACTCCGGGCTGACTCTCAACTCTTGTCGATCTCGAGTAACGTACTCAATCTCGAGTAATTCTCTGGAGTCGGGTTGGCTCGTCTTCAGCTTCTCGACATGGTGCTCCTCGATCATGCTATGCCCGGACATCCTTAGTCGATATCGACAAAGACTAGTCGATATCAAGCAGCTTTCAGCTTCTGTCTTTGCTTCTTGGTTTTCTCCCGAAATGGCTCCATATTCTGCAATATTAAACAGAAACTTATGTAGATCTCTATTTCTGGCAAATAAACATATACTACATAAATCCGACATATTCCCAACCCGAAATATGCAAAGTATATAAAATATGGAACTAAAATATGCATAAAAATATGGCTACTTTAGAGACATCAGTTGGATCCATTGTCGGGTCAGGCTTGTTGGTGTCGTGGTAGTTGTAGAGACGGTCCTGGAAGTTGTTGCATTGTGATACCCCCACGGTGTGGGCTCCTATAAAGTTCAATAAATTAAATATTAATACACCGTTAATAAGCCTTGACACACCAACGGGGTCCGAGGAGCTGAGTCCCCCGGTGGTGGTCTCATGAGCGCATATATCTGTTTAGGGTTTCATGAGCGCATATGTAAACTCATGAAATGTCGAACCCTTGTGACCCTAATATGTTACACCTCCTCTAATACAAATCTATTCTTCTGCTTGTGGAGGTACGCAATGTTACCGAACCACGTTAAATCTCTATGTCGTTCTTTGTCTGTTTATCATTCTCTTTACAACAAATACAACTTGATATATTTCACACATATATATACTCACATACCAAGAAGAACAACGAGGTCATAAACGGAGAATCCTTTGGAACCGAAGATTTTGATGGCACCCGACATTGTAATGTTGGGGCCAGGAAGGATTAGGGCATCTTCTAATTTCGAGGACAAAGCGTCTCTTCTTCCTGTCTCGACCTCATACCATGGGCCTCCAGCCTATAAACTCATACCATTAATACAATTGACAAAATTTCAATTTCATGTATATTATTCGATTGATCAAGGAGGTGATCGATCGATCAATTTTTCAGTGTGATGTATCACAACATGAGAGTATGTAACTTACGACGTATACAGCAGCTCTAATAGCCATAATGATAACATTGGCACAAGAGACTAACCCAGGGCAATACGTACTTTTCCAACGTATCTTTCACTGCATCGACGATTTCAAAGCTGTCCAAATCCAAATTTGGAGGCGACATCTTCTCCGTTCCCTCACACCCCTTCATATTGATTAAAAAGACACACACAATAAAGTTAAACCATCAGAAGAGAGCCAATGTGTATACATATATATGAATAAATTACGTTGTTAATTACATATACCTTGACAAAGCAGTCATGGAAATTCAAGCGAACGAGATCACCAACGAGGCTTTTCTCGGTCTCCATCTTGGCTTTAATGATGCGAAATACAAACTCCTCGACGTTGATGTTGCCACATTTTCCGTTGTAGTAACCGTAGGTTAGTTGTGTTGGAGAAATATTCATGTGGGGGTTTTTCAAATGTGTCTTTTGAACTTCTTTGAAGTCCCACATTGATTACAAAAAGGGTTGAGGGGTTGTTTTTAAGGAGGAGTTTTTCAAAGGGATATTGAGAGTTGGGATAGAAGTCCCACACACGTGCACCACCACCACCGCCGCCGGTTCGGTCCGTGTTGGGAATTGGGGTTTTGACTAATTCAACTCCGTCACACGTTTTGAAAAGCAGTTTTAGATTCTTCCGAGATTTCTGCAAAGGTGGAGCGCCTTCTTGTATTTTAAAAACCGATGTTCCCTTCAGTTTTCAACACAGAGCAACACACGATCTCCTCCTTCTCTCTTCTTCTTCTTCTGTAAACCGTTCTGGGTCTTGGGTGGTTCCATTGCTTCGACGGCGAGTGCACGCCTGAGAAGCCGCTGTGTATCCTTGGGGGGCGACGCCAGTAGCCGACCTGCACCGTGGTGTCGGGGCGATTTCACTTCTAAGGTAGTGATTCCCATTTATACCACGCCACAGGCTTAAACACTTTCAAACAAGGGATTTTCACTGATCTTTCAAAAGCGGTTTTACAATCAAAATTGAGGCTACATTCGCAATCGCACCAACAATTTAGAAGCGAAATCCCTTTGTTTTTGCGATGGCGTTTCAGTTCTTCAAACCGCTCTTGGATCTCTCGAAATTGGAGCCGCTGGATGGGACGAACTACAAGCGATGGTCGCAGAAGATGCTCATCTTCTTCGAGCAATTGGAGATAGACTACGTCCTTCTTCAGGACGCCCCTGCGGCTGCGGCAACCTCTTCCTCCACATCAGTCGCCGTCGCTGCTGTCGACAAGGGTAAGGACGACGATGGTGATGCTGTCGACAAGGGTAAGAATGTTGCTGATGATGACCTCGCTCGGCTAAACACTACGAGTCCGACAATAAGTCTGTGAGAGGCCATCTTCTCAACCATGTCTCGAACCCCATATTTGATCTGATCTCTATTCATAAATCTGCTAAATTTATTTGGGATCTGCTGGAGAAGAAATATGGGGCTGACGATGCAAGGAAAAAGAAATATGTTGTTGGAAAGTTTATGCAGTTCAAGATGGTCGATGATAAACCAATCATGAACCAGGTGCACGAGTATGAGAACCAGGTGGCTGACATCCTCTCCGAGGGCATGAAGATGTGCGAGATCCTACAGGCGAATTTTCTTATCGAAAAATTGCCTGACTCGTAGGCTGGCTACCGCAACCATCTGAAGCACAAGAAGAAGGATCTCACTCTGGAAGAGCTCGTCGGTCACATGAAGATCGAAGAGGCTAATCGCCTCAAAGACAAACCTAAGCCTAAATCTGCTGATACTGTAAAGGCTAATTTGGTTGAATCTTATGTGAAATCTGATAGGTCCAAGCAGGGAAACAAGTCTGGAGGTTCTAAGCCAAACATGAAACCAAAAAAGGGCCAGAAATTCAAGAAGTCTGGCAATCAGCCGGACAAGCAGCAGAAACAGGGAGGCACTGGGAGCGGCTGCTATGTCTGTGGCAAGCCAGGCCACAAGGCTTGTCAGTGTCACAATCGGGCTGATATCCAGAACCAAGGACAGCAGCAGAACAAGCCCGCAGCTCCTGCCCAGCAGCAAGCCAACATTGTCCAAGACAACAATCAGCTGATAGCAATGATCACTGAAGTCAACCATGTGGGCGGCCAGGTCGATTGGCTCTTGGACAACGGAGCTACTCGACACTTCTGCGCCAAAAAAGACATGTTTGCTGAGTTTGGGGATGCTACAGACATCGACCAGGTCTACATGGGCAACTCCAGCATCTCTCGAGTGCTAGGCAAAGGGAAGGTTGCACTCAAGCTCACCTCAGGGAAGTCTCTTACCCTAGTGAATGTGCTTTATGTTCCTTCTCTGCGCCGAAATCTGATTTCATGTGGTTTGCTAGCTTGAGATAGCTGGAATTAAGCAAGTGACTGATGCTGGCAAAATGGTTTTAACCAAAAATGGAGAATTTGTAGGAAAAGCTTATAGGGCCGATTTTCTGTATGTGCTTGAGTCCATGATTGAGAATAATGAGAATGCTTCTACTTGTTCTTATATTGCTGAGTCTGTTGATTTATGGCATGCTAGTCTAGGACACGTGAATGCAAAATCTGTATGTCGATTGCATGATATGGGTTTGATTCCTATTCTATCAAAACATGACCATATCAAATGTGAAATATGTGTTGAGGCCAAATTTCATAAACAACCTTTTAAAACGGTGTTAGAAAGGACAACTGAATTGCTAGAGTTAGTCCATTCTGATTTGGCTGATTTTAAGAACACCGAGAGTAGAGGTGGCAAGCGCTACTATATCACATTTGTGGATGACCATTCTAGATATACTAAGGCATACTTGCTTAGGTCTAAAGATGAATCAGAAAGCATGTTTTATGTGTATAAAGCTGAAGTAGAAAACCAATTGAATCAAAAAATTAAAAGGCTTAGATCTGATAGAGGCGGTGAATATGTCACTCATTCTTTGAGAGAATTCTGTGAACAAAATGGCATTATTCATGAATTTACAGCTCCCTATAGCCTACAACAAAATGGTATTGCTGAAAGGAAAAACAGAACTTTAAAGGAAATGATGAATGCTATGCTTTCTAGTTCTGGTTTGCCTGATAATATGTGGGGGGAAGCTGTATTGTCCGCAAATCACATTTTGAATAAGGTACCTCATAAGAAGCTTGACAAAACACCTTATGAACTTTGGAAAGGGCATCCGCCTAATATGAAATTCTTAAAGGTGTGGGGGTGTCTAGCTAAGGTGGGGTTACCTTCGTTCAAAGTTGATACTATTGGATCTAAGACCTTTGATGCTATTATGATTGGTTATGCTGAAAATAGTGCTGCATATCGTTTTATGTGCTTGAGTGATCGTACCTTGTGTGAATATCGTGATGCTGTTTTCTTTGAGCATGTGTTTCCTTTAAAGAAATCTACATTGTCTGCTAATGATTCTTCATCTCATGATGCATCTTCATCCATGCCTAATACTGTTGTGCCTAATGCTCATGCTGATCATGATGAACCTAGGAAAAGTAAAAGACGTAGGAAGGAAACTAGTTTTGGTCCTGATTTTGTGACTGCATTTCTAGTTGAACTGAATGATTTAAATGAACTAGATGAGACGTTCATTAGTCTTCATATGATAGAAGATGATCCTAAGACCTATGATGAGGCAATAAGTTCACTAGATGCTAGTTTCTGGAAAGATGCTATTAACAGTGAGATAGAATCCATTATATCTAATCACACATGGGAACTAGTTGATATGCCTAAAGGAAATAGAGCCATTAGTTGTAAATGGATCTTTAAGAAGAAGCTTAAAGTGGATGGCTCAGTGGGTAGATATAAGGCAAGACTAGTTATAAGGGGATTCACTCAACGATATTGCATTGACTTCTTTGACACTTACTCTCCTGTTACAAAAATTGCTACCATTCGTGCATTGTTTGCTTTGGCTTCTAGCCATAAAATGCTTGTTCATCAGATGGATGTTAAAACTGCATTTTTGAATGGTGATCTAAATGAGGAAATTTATATGGAACAACCTCCAGGGTGCATTGTTCCAGGACAGGAAAACAAAGTGTGCAAGCTACAGAAGTCACTGTATGGACTCAAGCAAGCACCAAAGCAATGGTATGAGAAGTTTCACACAACTATCCTAAGCTTTGGATTTGAGGTAAACGGATATGATGCATGTGTCTATTCTAAGAGGTTTGGTGATGATTGTGTGATTATATGTTTATATGTGGATGGCATGTTGTTATTTGGATCACACATAAATGCTATAAACACAACCAAATAGTTTTTGTCATCTAAGTTTGAGATGAAAGACATGGGTGAAGCTGATGTCATTCTAGGAGTTAAAGTAACTAGAAAAGAAAATGGCTTCATTTTATCACAACCTCATTATGTAGAGAAAATGTTGAAAATGTTTGATAAATTTGATGTTGTGCCAGTTAGAACTCCTTATGATGCTAGCATGCAATTGAAGAAAATTTTTGGAATTGGTGTGTCCCAAAATGAGTATGCTAAAATAATTGGGAGTTTAATGTTTCTAATGAATTATACTCTGCCTGATATTGCATATGATGTTAGTAGACTCAGTAGATACACACATAACCCCAGTAGTGAGCATTGGATTGCACTTAATAGATTATTGAGATATCTTAAAGGCACCTTTGATTGGGGTTTACATTATGTGGGTTATCCCCATGCTTTAGAGGGATACTGTGATGCAAACTGGGTCTCTGACAATGATGAGGTTAGCTCCACTAGTGGTTATTTGTTCACTTTACGTGGTGGTGCTATATCATGGAAGTCATCAAAACAAACTTGCATTGCTAGATCAACTATGGAATCTAAGTTCATAGCATTAGATTTAGCTGGTCAAGAGGCTGAGTGGTTGAGAAGCTTACTGGCTGACTTACCTTTGTGGGGGCATAAGACCCCAACTATTTCTCTACATTGTGACTCACAATCTTCTATTTGTGTAGCTAACAACAATACTTACAATGGTAAGAAGAGACACATACGGATTAGACATGAAGCTGTGAGACAGCTGATTGCTACCAGTGTCATTTGCTTGGAGTATGTGAAGTCCGAGAGGAATCTGGCAGATCCGTTGACGAAAGGGCTGAACAGAAGGATGGTCCTTGAATCGTCTAAGGGAATGGAGCTCAAACCCACGTGAGCAGAGATACACCATACCCATTCCCAGGACAGGTGTATGAGAAAGGATGAGTCTAGAACTCTTAATGAGTCCATAGCCCAGAGTTGGGTGGTCCTATTGAGAAGGACTTGATGGATTCACCAAAAACTTTAGAGGTTGAGCTTCGTACTCTTAATGATACCATAGCCCTACAAGGGTGGTCCTATTGAGAAGGACTTGATGGAATCACCTACGAGAGTGTGAAGGGTTAGTCGTCTTCTATGAAAGACTAGGGTTGTCTTTCTAGAGCACTCTTCAACACCCAAGGTATGAGATGACTATTACAGTTGCCAGTTAGATTGCGGAACCACCAGGGCAGTGGTGGAGGTATGTGTAGTTGAGGTCAACTCGCGAGTAACTTCTATGACATGCGAGATACTCAGCTTCACTATGTGTTGGTTCAAGATCCGTTCACCAGCATTTAAGTACTTTCTCCACGAAACCAGCCCAGAACGATGTTTTTGTTTTAAAAACCCCAGTTCCTCACATTTGTGGGGGACTGTTGGAGAAATGTTCATGTGGGGGTTTTTCAAATGTGTCTTTTGAACTTCTTTAAAGTCCCACATTGATTACAAAAGGGGTTGAGGGGTTGTTTTTAAGGAGTTTTTCAAAGGGATATTGAGAGTTGGGATAGGAGTCCCACACGCGCGCACCACCACCGCCGCCGCCGGTCCGGTCACGAAACGGTGTGCGGTGGTCACCTTTTACGTCAGGTTTTAATTTTATCAATTAAATTGGCCTCGGATAGGGTTGAATTAGGGTTTTGACTAATTCAACTCCGTCACACGTTTTGAAAAGTAGTTTTAGATTCTTCCGAGATTTCTGCAAAGGTGGAACGTCTTCTTGTGTTTTAAAAACCGACGTTCCCTTCATTTTTCAACACAGAGCAACACACGATCTCCTCCTTCTCTCTTCTTCTTTTGTAAACCGTTCTGGGTCCTGGGTGGTTCCACTGCTTCGACAGCGAGTGCACGCCTGAGAAGCCGTTGTGTATCCTTGGGGGGCGACGCCAGTAGCCAACCTGCACCGTGGTGTCGGGGCGATTTCGCTTCTAAGGCAGTGATTCCCATTTATACCACGCCACAGTCTTAAACACTTTCAAACACGGGATTTTCACTGATATTTCAAAAGCGGTTTTACAATTAAAATTGAGGCTACATTCGCAATCGCACCAACAAATTGGCCGTGGCATTGGCCGGCAAACAGGACCAGCAAAAGTGCCGACGCCAAGAGCACAGCCCTAGCCATTTCTCGATCACTAGCTATTTGGTTAGTTTGTTTGTGTGCGTTTCCTCCCTTGCAAATTAAATTAGCTTGAGACTTGATTTGATTTGCCTCACCTAAATGTTGAGGCGTATTTATTGTCCAATTACGATCGATCGATCGAACTAAGGTTGATTGACCTATATATTTATAAAATTAATAAGTGTATAATTAGCTAGTCTACTTAATTGGATTAGATTAATTTCATGACTTATTCATATGCCCATTTACCAAAACCTAACCCTCCATTTCTATCCTTAAATATATTTTTAGCCGGCTCAATTATTTTATTTGTGCAAATTAAATGATTGAGAGATAATTTGGTTTAAACCTTTCTATCTATCTATCAAGTATCAATAGGCCAGTTATTATTTGAGTCGAACAAGGCGAGTATTGCTGGTTTATATTCTGCTCGTTTAGAATCAAGCCGAGCTTGAGCCGAGCCTAAATTTGGACTCAATCGAGGTTAAAAAAGTGCCCATACTCGTCTCGTTTAGGAAATGAACGAGTTCGAGCCGAGCTTTTTTCGACCATTAAGCAACCTAGCCTATTTTCAACATATAGTAATTTAAAGAAAATATTAGAAATTTCACAAAATTCGAGCTTAAATTGAGCTTTAAATCGAGTTTAAAAGTGTTTTCATACTCGGCTTGTATGTTTGGAAAATAAATGAGCTCGAATCGAGCTTGTATCGAGTCAAACATAACACCCACTACATTGCCGAAAGGGGGGAATGATTATTAGTATAGGTCAATTTGGTAACACGAAGCTGATAGAGTATCTGAAGCTGATATGGTAGCTGAAGCTGATGAATTAAGTGTGTTAAATATATGTAAAATTAGAGTTTTCATAAGCCAGTAAGGTGTTTGGTAACCCAGCTGATAAAGTAGCTGATACAAACTAGCTGAAAAGATAGTAGAAAATAAATAGAATTCTGAAAAGCTTGGGGTGAGTGGCGATTGAAAATCCAATTTCAAAAACTAATTAAATTAAAATCTTATATTTAACTTATTTAAAATTATAAAATATTAAAATCAAAAATTCCGAAAAACTACATGTCTTGTATGGGTTGATTGGGTGTTTCTTTCTTCTCTATTGTTTTGTGTTGATTTGTGTTGTTTGTATTGATGATTTTCCGTCTGCCGACTTAGTCGGCCTTCGAGTTTTAGGTATGCATGAACTCGAATTTTTACCTAATAAAAAAAAAGGGTACAAAATTTTACGGAGGCAACTAGTGCGCGTCCGCACGTACAACTTCAAATAGTACTAATTTAATTACTTGCGTAATCATGTTTTTGTATGATGCATTATATTATGTATTATACTGTGTGTTGTTAGTGGGAGCGATGATAAAATAATTCGTTTTATATGTTTCACTATAAATTTATAAAAATAACTCACTGTTATTAAATTAAAATCTGATTTTATGTTGACCTGAAATTAGTAAGTTTGTTTTGCTTGAATAGACAAGTTGCGGAGTGGATTCCTCAAAAAGTTACGGAACACATGAATAACCACATCAAACACGTCTTCAGAAAAGCTAAAAACACTCCTCAATATATTACGGAACTAAGTTTGCAACAGGTTACAGAAGGTGAAAAATAAGTTTAAGACAAAAAAAATAGTTTTATTTTTTGGTCTAAGACAAAAAAAATAGTTTTATTTTTTGGTCTAAGACAAAAAAAAAGTTTAATATAAGAATTCCGCAACTAGTTGCGGAATTTTCATATCCATATATATTTTTTAAAAAATAACTATAGTATCCTTTTTCATTTTTCAAAGGCATGAGATTATGGGATTGGGAATCCATAAAAAAAAATTATTTCTCAACATGTTGCGGAATAATTGCATAATGGAAAATTTATTTTTTCCTCCGAATTTTTTACGCATTTGACAAGGTATTCCGTAACAAGTTGTGGAGTATGTCCGCAACATATATTGATGTCGTGCAATTATCGATGACTCCTGGTGACATTGAGGACAACATGAAGGTTCCATTTGATGGCCCTGTCACTCGTGCAAGGGCCAAGAAGATTCAAAATGCAACTAAGGCCTTTCTTGTCCGTCACCATGGAACTTTAGAGCAAGGGTTCAGGCCACCCTGGATCACTTGGCTCAAGGTTACACCACCAGCACCGGAAGTGAGCTTGCGTCCACACTCAGAGCTCATGAAGACTCGTCTACACCCGCCTTGATCTACTTACACAAGACATGGCCGAATGGGCCTTGGCCGAGTGGGCTTGGTGGGCCGAGTCCATGTTATTAGTTAATTTGTTATTTTATGCAATTAGATAAATAAGGTGGAAATTAATTATATCTCTTCTAGATATAATACTTAGCCACCAAGTTATTAAATTTCTATCTCATTAGGATTTATTTATCTTATGTTATTTTATTTATCTTTAGATAGAATTAATCTATCCAAACCCCTTTCCTTTGCAAGGAAGGATTGGTTAGATCTCTTAGAAGCTTTACTATAAATTCATGTCTATGCACTTTGAATTATTCAGATTGAAATAGAATTGAAGAAACCCTTTGTGGATTAAGGGTTCTTCGATTATCAATCCTAAAGCTATTGTGTTCTATGTTATTTTCGGCCTTCACAATCACCATCAACCTCTTGAACCCTATCGGCAACCCTAAACCAAACACAAACCCTAAACTAGAAACTGTCGCAAGAAGGAGAGCACAGCCCTTGGCGTCATCCGCAGGCAGCCCCGCTCCCAGCGAGCGCGGACATCCGCTCCCGCGCACTCGCTCTCGCTCCTGCGCTCCCAGGTGCCTCGCTCCGCGTCGCCAGTGCCCAGGAGCTCCCGCGCGCCTCGCTCGCCAATTCCCTCGCTCCCAGCGAGAGACGCCGCGCATCCACCCGCACACCCTGAGGCCGAAGGCCTGTGTGCCCAGCTCCTACGCGCCTGAGATCTTCGCGCACCCAGTCCCTCGCTTCTCTCTTTCTGTCGCTATTTCTCAGTTCCCAAATTGCTGAAATTCACTAAGTCCTAAACTGTCGCTATTTCAGAATTTTAATTACTTGTTTAATTTGTTCCAAATCAGGAGATATCAAAGAGCATTGCAAGATCGAAGCAAATATACGGCGTGGTTCTTGATCTGAAGCCCACAGGCGAAGGATCGGGTATCCCAAACGTATCAAGTGGTATCGGATTTCAGGTTAATGCAAGCTCTTTACTCTCTTGATTTCTATTTGAGTGATTTAATTTTCGTGCCTTATTTTTCACCATAGCCGCTGCATAAAAGTTGAATCTTTATTATTCACCCATCAAAATTGGCACTTTATTTTTGTTATTCTTTGTTTGGATCTATAATTTGGAAGATATTGAGTTCTTGACTGCAAGTTGTGATCTTTTATTCCTAGTTGCTACATATCATGCCTATGGCTGTGATTCTTGGATTAAAAGCATTATATAAACTTGCACCACTAAAGAACCCTATTTTCTCCAGTTTCTAGCCTATTTTCCCTATTTTCTTTATTTTTGCTTACTTTTAGATCATCGTAGCTTGTTATTTCATTTTTATTTTTATTTTTTCTCCCTTATTTCGGTTGCTACATCCCTTTCCAGCAGCTATTCTATAGCCAAAAAAAAAAAACCAGAAAAAGCCGAGAGCAAAAGTCAAAAAAAAAAAAAAAAAAAGAGGAGAAAGAAAGAGAAGTTTAGCATACATTACCTTGTTGAGTTAGTAACTCTTCTATTGTTAATTCTTTTCTTGCTACGTGTTAGATGATCTAATCGGTTTTAAGCATTACAAAAGAACCCTACTTGTGTGATTTTGTGCTGTGCCGACACTGGAGCCTTGGTCACACCCCTCTTTCTCTGAACCGTGTTGCAACCGTCAGATAATAGTTGACGGAGTGTGTGCAGTTGATTGCCCTTGTGATTGCTATTTTCGATTCTTACACATTCATATTATTCAAGCATCACATTGTAGATCTTATTCTATACACATTCAGCCGCTTGTTTATACTTGCTATCCTTGATATCCGACTTGTGGTTGATTTAAATTGCAATTTGATTATTACTTGTTGTCTTCAATATTGCAAAATTCTGTGTCCAGGGGAATTGCTTGAATATTGTGCCTTGTTTTCTCGCTCTTTGATTTCTAAAACTTGAATCACTCTTAGGAATCACTAGAGCTTGCATTACTTGGTTTATGGTCTTTGCTTCGGTTACTTGTTGCTCTTCTGATATTGTAGGAACATGGCAACCGACGGAACTACCCCTACCTCCCCTATCCCTATTTCTGATGAGGCCTTAGACCGTATTATTCAGGCCGCCACTAAAGCTGCTAGGGACGAACATAGGAGAGAACTCGAAGCTGCTAAGGAAGAGCATAGGAAAGAGCTCGAAGCTGCTGAGGAGCGTTGGAACAAGCGCTTCCATGATCAACTAGCCCAACAGGCTACCCTGGTTACTTCTCGGTCTATAAACGGTGTTTTGCGACACCTGGAGGAAAGGAAACAACAGGAGGCTTCTGGTTCTACACCCCAAGGTGGTATGCCGCCCCCTGCCGGCCCTACACCTCTAGTCCACCCCACTCCACCTACAGGTAACGTGCCCCCTGCAGGTAATACTTCTTATGCTGTTAAACCCCCCCCCCCCCCCTTCTGGTCAATTATATATACCGCTTAAGTCTGCTACTCCTAATCCTTTCACTGGAGAAAATGACAACGACCATCTAGACGGCTTCAATGGCAACCAAGATCGTCGTGAGTATACACCGCCACAGCATCAACAGCAAGGGAGGTTCTATCAGCGTCAACAGCCACCGCCGCATGGCCGTGCTAACTGGGATGACAGCCGCAGCAATAATGATCTGTATGAGCATCCACATTTGGAGGATGCTTACCATGAGGTAAATCCTAACTTTGATGATTTACCCCCTCCTAATTTTGGTCATCCTAGATTTGATAATGCTCAAGCTATCCAGAGACGAGATGTTAAGCTTAAATTAGAAACTTTTGATGGTAACACTGATCCTGAAGCTTATCTTGTTTGGGAAAATCATACTGACTATATGCTTGAACATTTACGCTATGAGGAAACGGAGAAGTTGGAAGTTGTTATATTGCATTTAGTAGGTAAAGCTCGCACCTGGTGGTTCCGCACTCGTGAGATGCGCCGTCGTCAGGACAAGCAACCTGTTGAGACTTGGCCACAACTTCGCTATCTCCTGAAGAAGAGACATGTGCCTGAGGAATACACGGAGTCAATGAGGATGCAATTGGCGACCTGCCGCCAAGGAACTCGCTCTCCTAATGACTACAGGGATGAGCTGGAACGACTCTCCCATCAGGCTAATGTTTATCTTACTGAACGTGCTTTGTGTACTCAATTTCTTGCTGGTCTTAATATTTCTATTAAAAATCCGTTATCTATCCATTCCATTAGAGATATTAACACTTTAACTCATAAAGCACAGCTTCTGTATGAACAACAGCAGCAGCAGCTACGGCAGCAGAGGAGCCGATTTGACCAGACCTCTCTAGGTCGCAGGTTTGTTCCCTTTAACCCTTCTAGTCAATCTAAACCTTCTACTTATAACCCTTCTATGCAGCAAAAGGGAGTTTCCAACTCACCTCAGCAGGGTTATCAGGTTGAAACTAGAAGAGTTGCTGCCCCTTCTACTGATCGCAACAAAGATATCCGCTGCTTCACTTGTGGTGGTTCTGGGCATGTCTCTCGCAATTGCCCTCAGAAAAGGAAGGTTCTTCTCAATGATTTGGGAGACCATTACTATGAGGAGGAGACTGTTGAGGACCATGTAATTCCGAGTGAAGTGGAGGAGGACCAGCCTTCTGAATCTATTGAGGAGATCGACACATCAGACTTTGACAACGTCCTCTGCCTTGTCAACCGACGGGTCCTACACATTCAGGAGTCTCCCATGGCTGATCAACGGGAGAACATCTTCCACACTAGATGTGTGGTTCGCGAAGCTACCTTAAATCTCATCATCGATGGTGGGAGTTGCTGCAATCTCATCAATGAAAAGGTAGTGGATTTCCTCCATTTAACTACTACTCCTCGTGCTACTCACTATGGATTAAATGGTATCACTGATGATGGATCTGATATAATGGTCACCAAACAATGCTTAGTTTCTCTTTCTATTGGATCATATCATGATAAAATACTATGTGATGTTGCACGTATGGATTGTAGTCATATATTGTTAGGGCGTCCTTGGTTATATGATCGTAATGTCCTTCATGATGGTCGTGCAAATACATATACTTTCACCTATGACGGGAGGAGAGTTACTCTCCTACCCCTTTCGCCACAAACTATTCTGAAGGATCAGGTTCGCAAGCAGCAACAAAGGAACGCCGACAGAGAAGCTGAAAGGTTGGAGAAGCTCAAAGGGAGCTCGGCTGACCAGGCCGCCCCCGCAGCCCAGCATGCCGCGCCCGCGGCCCCAGCAGCAGCGCCCGCAGCCGCCCCTGCAGCCCCCTTGGTGCCTTCTCCTCCCCATTCGACGTCGACTAAGCCCTCTTCTGCTTCACTTAAGGGCTCTGTAGAACGTCGTTCTTTGATCTCTCAACCTCAGAAAGGGACCATCACATGGAATGCTCATCGACCTCATATTCTTCTGGTAATGAAACAGGTATTACTTAATGTTGAATTGAGTCATATTCCTGCACCTATTGCTGCACTTCTGCAGGATTATCTAGATGTGCTTCTAGCTGAGCTACCCCAAGGCTTGCCTCCTATTAGAGGTATTGAACACCAGATTGACTTTATGCCTGGGGCAGCCTTGCCTAATCGCGCCGCTTATAGAGCTAGTCCTGAGGAAACAAAGGAGCTGCAACGCCAAGTCACAGAGTTGATGGATAAAGGCTTTGTTCGTGAGAGCCTGTCTCCCTGTGCCGTGCCAGTCATATTGGTTCCAAAGAAGGATGGCTCCTGGCGCATGTGTGTTGATTGTCGCGCAATCAACCAAATAACGGTTAAGTATCGCCATCCTATTCCTCGTTTAGATGATATGCTTGATGAACTTCATGGTGCTGCTATTTTCTCTAAAATTGACCTTAGAAGTGGATATCATCAAATTAGGATGACACAGGGTGATGAATGGAAAACGGCTTTTAAAACTAAGTATGGCTTATATGAATGGTTAGTAATGCCTTTTGGATTAACTAATGCACCTTTTACCTTTATGAGGCTTATGAACCATGTGCTTAGAAGACACTTAGGTAAATTTGTCGTTGTCTATTTTGACGATATCTTGATCTATAGTAAGAATATGCATGATCACTTAAGTCACTTAAAATTGGTTTTTGATTGTCTTAGGAAAGAGAAATTATATGCCAATTTAAAGAAGTGTTCTTTTGCATCCGAGTCTACAATTTTTCTTGGTTTTGTAGTGACTGCATCTGGATTAAAGGTGGATGAGGAGAAGATTCGTGCTATTCAGGAGTGGGCTAGGCCGACTACACCCACTCATGTCCGCTCATTCTTGGGCCTTGCTGGCTTCTACCGACGTTTTGTCAAGGACTTCAGCCTGATTGCCGCCCCCCTACATGAGCTGACAAAGAAAGATGTGACATTTCGCTGGACTGAATCACATCAAAAGGCTTTCGACGCCCTCAAGGACCGCCTGACACACGCCCAAGTGCTGCAGTTACCTGACTTTGCTCAACCCTTTGAGCTCGAGTGTGACGCTTCTGGCACTGGCATTGGAGGGGTCCTGCTGCAGAACAAATGTCCCATCGCCTACTTCAGCGAAAAGTTGGGCACCGCTGAGCTCAACTATTCTACCTACGACAAGGAGCTATTTGCACTGGTTCGCTGCTTACAGACTTGGCAACATTATCTCTGGCCTAAGGAGTTTGTGATTCATTCGGATCATGAAGCTCTGAAGTACCTCAAAGGACAAGCAGTGCTCAGCAAGCGACTTGCTCGATGGGTGGAATTTATAGAGACCTTTTCCTATGTGGTTCACCACAAGAAAGGAAAGGATAATGTGGTAGCTGACGCGCTATCACGCAGGTATGTCCTCTTAAACCATATGGATGCACATGTTTTGGGTTTTGCTATGATAAAGGAACTGTATGCTTCTGATGGTTTCTTTAAAACTATATATGCTCAATGTGTGTCTAAAGGTGAAGTTGATTCATATTTTCTTGATAATGGTTATTTGTTTAAGATGGGCAAGCTTTGTATCCCATCTTCTTCTATTCGCCGATTGTTAACTCAAGAAATTCATGAATCTAGGGGACATGGTGGTTTCGACAAAACCTTAGCTGGACTTAAGGAACATTACTTTTGGCCTAAAATGTCTAATTATGTGCTGAGATTTGTCAAAAGTTGTGTTACATGTGCTAAAGCCAAATCGAAATCTAATGCTAATGGTCTATACTAACCTTTGTCTATTGCTAATGCACCCTGGGAAGATGTTTCTATGGATTTTATTGTAGGATTGCCTAGAACTTCTAAGGGTCATGATTCCATATTTGTTGTTGTGGACAGATTTTCCAAAATGGCTCATTTTATTCCATGTCATAAAACTGATGATGCTATTCATGTTGCTCATTTATTCTTCAAAGATGTTGTTCGCTTACATGGATTGCCATTATCTATAGTTTCTGACCGTGATCCTAAATTCTTAAGCTCTTTTTGGAAAACTCTATGGTCTAAATTGGGGACAAAATTGCTATTTTCTACTTCTTGTCACCCACAAACTGATGGCCAAACTGAGGTCACAAATAGAACTCTTGGGGCTCTCCTTAGAGTCATGTTGCGAACTAACCTCCGGAGGTGGGAAGACTGCCTACCATTTGTAGAATTTGCATATAACAGGTCTAGGCACTCTGCAACTAAGCTGACCCCCTTCGAAGTGGTTTATGGCCGAAATCCACTCACTCCTGTGGATATGCTACCTCGGCCATACAAGGAAAAGGAGAGCATGGATGCAGCTAAGCAAGTGGACTTCATCAAACGCTTACATGACCGTACCAAAGCGCAGCTGGAGAGGAAGACTGCGCAATACAAGGCCGCGAAGGACAAGCATCGCAAGGATGTGCAGTTCAACATTGGTGATCTGGTCTGGCTGCATCTCAGGAAGGAAAGGTTTCCGCAACAATGGAAATCTAAGCTGGACCCCAGGGGAGATGGACCATTCAGAGTGGTTCAGAAGATGGGTCCTAATGCATACAAGCTGGATCTCCCTGCCGATAAGTACAGCGTCCATTCTACATTCAACGTCGCCGACCTATCCTTGTTCGTGCCTGACGATGACTCTGACGACGATTTGAGGACAAATCGAAGTCAAGTGGAGGAGAATGATGTCGTGCAATTATCGATGACTCCTGGTGACATTGAGAACAACATGAAGGTTCCATTTGATGGCCCTGTCACTCGTGCAAGGGCCAAGAAGATTCAAAATGCAACTAAGGCCTTTCTTATCCGTCACCATGGAATTTTAGAGCAAGGGTTCAGGCCACCCTGGATCACTTGGCTCAAGGTTACACCACCAGCACCGGAAGTGAGCTTGCGTCCACACTCAGAGCTCATGAAGACTCGTCTACACCCGCCTTGATCTACTTACACAAGACATGGCCGAATGGGCCTTGGCCGAGTGGGCTTGGTGGGCCGAGTCCATGTTATTAGTTAATTTGTTATTTTATGCAATTAGATAAATAAGGTGGAAATTAATTATATCTCTTCTAGATATAATACTTAGCCACCAAGTTATTAAATTTCTATCTCATTAGGATTTATTTATCTTATGTTATTTTATTTATCTTTAGATAGAATTAATCTATCCAAACCCCTTTCCTTTGCAATGAAGGATTGGTTAGATCTCTTAGAAGCTTTACTATAAATTCATGTCTATGCACTTTGAATTATTCAGATTGAAATAGAATTGAAGAAACCCTTTATGGATTAAGGGTTCTTCGATTATCAATCCCAAAGCTATTGTGTTCTATGTTATTTTCGGCCTTCACAATCACCATCAACCTCTTGAACCCTATCGGCAACCCTAAACCAAACACAAACCCTAAACTAGAAACTGTCGCAAGAAGGAGAGCAT
The DNA here is from genome assembly GCA_963922045.1 of Persicaria maculosa. Classification (NCBI taxonomy): domain Eukaryota; kingdom Viridiplantae; phylum Streptophyta; class Magnoliopsida; order Caryophyllales; family Polygonaceae; genus Persicaria; species Persicaria maculosa. The sequence continues at coordinate 21,436,839 of OY998258.1, forward strand.
AGCCCTTGGCGTCATCCGCAGGCAGCCCCGCTCCCAGCGAGCGCGGACATCCGCTCCCGCGCACTCGCTCTCGCTCCTGCGCTCCCAGGTGCCTCGCTCCGCGTCGCCAGTGTCCAGGAGCTCCCGCGCGCCTCGCTCGCCAATTCCCTCGCTCCCAGCGAGAGACGCCGCGCATCCACCCGCACACCCTGAGGCCGAAGGCCTGTGTGCCCAGCTCCTACGCGCCTGAGATCTTCGCGCACCCAGTCCCTCGCTTCTCTCTTTCTGTCGCCATTTCTCAGTTCCCAAATTGCTGAAATTCACCAAGTCCTAAACTGTCGCTATTTCAGAATTTTAATTACTTGTTTAATTTGTTCCAAATCAGGAGATATCAAAGAGCATTGCAAGATCGAAGCAAATATACGGCGTGATTCTTGATCTGAAGCCCACAGGCGAAGGATCGGGTATCCCAAACGTATCATATATAGTGCGGACATTTTGTTTGTCGCCCCCTTGGGTCCCGTTTGGTCACATATTGAACCTATTTCGCAACGTGTTGCAGAACCCATTATGTAACATGTTGCGAAGATGAGCGATGTATCAAGTAAAAATTAGCGTTGTATTTATCAGTCCCCCTTTTTTATCCACATCCGAAAGGATGCCCTTAGTCTCCTTAGTTAGTGGTATAGCAGGGTCTAACCCCACATAGTTCCACTCAGTTTCCATCTCGCACGCTTTTCGCGAAGTCTTCACAATGGTGGATAGAATTGCTCGTTTGACGCTGGCTACCTCGCTTCCTCAACCCACTCTTGGATGATCACGATATATCCATCAAATCAACACAGTAAAGAATCTTGGGTTGAAAAGAGGTTTCTTCTCTATACGGTGTTCTGCACAATTCTTATAAGTATACAAAAATCATTTATATATCATTTTGATTCTTGGTCACAACTCACAAGGTTGAGGTTTGTGATACCTTGTTTTTCTTCTCGATTGTTTTTTTTTTACAGTAGGCAAAAAGTTGGATGTTCTACCGACATCCATGATAATCTAACATGATGATGTTCTGGAACTCACAACAAGAACTCAAAATAACAATACAACTCAGCTGAGATTTTGCTAGAAAATCGGCTGCAGAATTGGCCTCTCTATATCAATGCTGGAATGTGATGGTCTCAAAATCTTCGCTAAATGAACGAATTTCTTGAACTATTTACACCACCTTACATGGTATATTGTTCCCCTGATTAATGACATTGATAACGATTGAGAAATCACTTTCAATTATGGCTCTCCGTATCCCAAGCTCCACTGTTAGTCTTATACCTGCATATACTGCAAACGCTTCAGCTAGGATGACAAAGCTCATCCTAATATTGCATTTATGTATCCGAATAACCTGACCATAATTATTCCTAAGAATGCACTCAATCCGAGGATTACTACCAATTTTAACCGAAGCATCTACATTAATCTTGACGACATTTGTTGGGGGACATTTCCAAATTATTTTATCAGGGGGCCTACTACGTTTTGTTAATTTGGTTTTCACTTGTTCTTTACTCTAGCATGAAATCTTATCAATAGTATAAGTTAACACATTGATAATACCCTTATCAGAGCTGTTGCGAAAAATAATTCTATTTCGCAACTCCCAAATTGAATGCCATAAATGGCACAAACCTGTAAAGTCTATATTAAGAGCCTTAGTATTTAGAATATTTTCTGAGACATCACTTGTTAAATTTGGTATAACATAACATTTTTCCAATTTAACACCCAGATTTTGAATGAGGGATCTGGTAATCTGACAATTAAACAATAAATGATTTGTATCTTCTATATTAGAATTACAAAGAGAACAAATAGAAGGAACTCTATTTATATATCTATTTAGACGAACAATAGTAGGTAAGATATCTAAAATAATTTTCCAAATAAATTTTTTAATATTCGAAAGCCATATTAAGTTTTCAAATCCAGTCCGCTGAGACTTTTGTTGCATTCCTTGTATTAAAGAGAGAAGATGTGGATTTAACCGAAAAATCTCCGTTATTACTATAAATCCAAATTAACTTGTCAGGAATATCAATTATTGGAATATGGATATTTTTAATCATATGAACAATATGAGAGAGAAATAAAGTGTTTAATTTATCAATATCCCAAGAATTCATATTTGTAATTAAATCACAGACTTTTAAATTAGGGTCATGGTCATTCCTACAACACTCTAGATATTGTGCATTTACCCAAATGTCAGACCACACATTGATAGTTTTTCCATTACCAACTAGCTATAGCAATTCTTTAGAGAATAGATCTCTGATGTTAAGAAGTCGACCAAATTGCCAGGAAGTTTTGAGCCTTCCTCTTTCCATTAATGATTCTTTTGACATATATTTGTCCGTGATTTTTCTTCTCCACTGTTGTTTTGTCAAAGCTTAGCTACTAATCAACTCAGATGGAGCCCTATCCAAAACAATCTAAACCTATCAAATAACCGAATTAAAGACACAATTCAACAATACATGTAGGATATATGACTAGTGTTGAGCCAACATAGCTCAATTGGTCACTTGGGGTTCAGAAGGGCATTTTGGTAATTCCATTTTGTCCTATTAGTAGTTGGATCTAGGCGGAAAGTTAGTTGAGAGAGTTGTAACAACATTTTGAGAGGTTTTGAGAGCTCCAAGAAACTCTCTTCCGGTTTTCGATTCTGTGATGAACGTTGAATGAATTTGTGTTGGTTTTTGATTACGCAAATGTTCAAATGGTATTAGAGCCTTGGTAAAAGGCTGATTTGAGATCGCTTTCTCGATCTTCGTTTGAAGAGGACTGTTTGTTGCTGATTTGTTCGTCGTCGTTGCTGTTCGTGGTTTTTCTCAGATGGCTGGGCATGGTAATCCGGCGAATAGCGGTCATAGTCAGGGATCTGGATTCGGAAATGGTGGAGGACGAGGCACATTTGTGATGCCACCTGCACCTGGAAGAGGAAACAATTGGGGAACGAACGCAGTCCAATTTGGGGATCTCGCTCAGGGATTAGGTGATGTTCACTATAATCCCTTGTACCTTTCGAACTCAGACCATCCAGGAATGCAATTAGTATCTACTGCATTCAATGGATCGAATTTTACATCCTGGAGTCGTGGAATTCGTATGGATCTTGGAGCCAAAGCGAAATTGGGATTTATCACAGGGAGTTGCGTAAAGCCTCAAGAAGGTACTGAAGATCATGAAAAATGGCTAAGAGCAGATTACATGGTGATGTGCTGGTTGATTAATTCGATGACTAGTGATGTAGCCGAGACATTCATGGGAACTATGGAATGAGATTAAAGGAAGATTTTGCGAGGCAAATGATCCTATTATCTTCCAACTTAGGAGGGATCTGTGCAATTTGAAGCAGGAGAATCTCTCAGTAGGTGCATACTTTAGGAAGTTAAAGAAGATATGGGATGAATTTGTGCTTTTAGATGCTGTTCCGAGCTGTTCATGTGGAGGTATTAATCAATGCTCATGTGAGTTACTGAAACGTGTGATTGACAGAGAAGAAAAAGATAAAGTAATGCAGGTCCTTATGGGACTGAATGAGGTTTATGAGCCTCTTAGAGCTAATGTGATGTCCAAAGATCCGATGCCAGGACTTAATAAAGCTTTTTAGATGGCAGTACAGGTTGAGAGATCAAAGACTGCTACTAATTCTATCCAGGATGCTAATGTGCTTGCTATTTATACTGAAGCTAATGTTGTTGACAGGTTTTCACAGAATAGGCAGGATAATTCAAGGTTTGGTGATCAAGGAAAGAGGGATTTTAAGAAGACAAAGTATGACAAATATGATAGAAAGTGTGACTATTGTAGTGAGAAAGGGCATACTAGAGAGTACTGTTTTAAATTGGTGGGATATCCCGAGTGTTATAGAGGACCTAGGGAGGACGACAGGTCCAAACAAGGTGGAAAGTTTGCTGCTCACCTTGAAGCCCCACAATTTGACAGTCCTATTGAAAGCTTTGGTAGTGAGTCAAGGCCAAATCCAGCAATGGTGCATGCTATTTTCAATGAAGTTGTGAAGATGATGAAAGGCAAAGGGAAGATGGAAGCCCCTAAAAGTTCAGCAAATCAGGCCATTGTGCACTTTGTAGGTATATTGAGTGTATCTTTTCTTATTGGAGCTAATAAAAGTGACAGTTATTCATGGATTGTGGATTCTGGTGCAACTGATCATATTGTGTTTGACAAGTCTGTTTTTTCTTGCTTAAGAGCCATGCAATATGTGATATCACTTGGTTTTCCTGATGGTACAAGTATTGATGTTAGTCAATATGGAACTGTTCAGTTAAGGGATGATCTGTTGTTGCATAATGTCCTATATGTCCCTCAGTTTATACATTATCTGTTATCTGTATCAAAAGTTCTGCATGAGAAGAGGCTGGAGTTCAGTTTTAATGGAGATTCTTGTTGGTTACAGGACCTTATTACTAAGAGAATTCTTGCACATGGTATTGAAGAGGGTGGTGTATACATTCTCAGGTCAAAAGGGATTGCTGAAGACAGGACTGATCTGTCTAGAAAGGTTGTTAGTAACATTCATCATGATTGTAATAAAGTTGTTAGCCTGCAAACATTACATGCTAGGCTTGGTCATTTGTCTGTTTCAAAGATGAGACATATTCCTGAATGTAATTCAAATGATTTGAAGGATTTCAATTGTGAAACTTGTGATCTTACTAAATGTCATAAACTGCCTTTTCCTATAAGTGTTTCTGTTGCCAATTGCAATTTTCAGTTGGTACACATGGATCTATGGGGTCCATACAGGACTCCTTCGTTGTGTGGAGCCAAATACTTCCTGACTATCTTAGATGATCATTCTAGATCAACATGGGTTTATTTGCTGCAAGACAAGTTGCAAGTATTGAGAATGATTTTTGGATTTTTCAATTTAGTTGAGACTCGGTTTCAGTTAAAAGTAAGGGTTGTAAGGACTGATAATGGCACTGAATTCACTCAGAAAGAGTGTATTGAGTTGTTTGAAGCTCGTGGTATTGTGCATCAGAAATCTGCTCCTGGTGTCCATGAGCAAAATGGAAGAGTGGAAAGAAAGTATAGACATTTGATTGAAATTGCAAGAGCAATTAGACAACATGTATGATTGCCTATGAAGTTTTGGGGTGATTGTGTCTTAGGTGCTACACATTTGATTAATAGATTGCCTTCTTCTGTGTTGGTTTGGAAGTCTCCTTTTGAGGTATTGTTCAATTCCAGTCCTAGCTATGACAATCTTAGGACTATTGGATGTTTATGCTATGCTATTCAACCTAATGACTATAGAGATAAGATGGGAATTGTCTCTAGGAGATGTGTGTTTCTTGGTTATCCTCCTGGCCAAAAGGCTTTTAAGTTGTTTGATATTGACAGTAAAAAGATGATCATCAGTAGGCATGTTAAGTTTGTGGAGCATATTTTTCCTTTCAAACAGTCATCCATTTCTCCAGCACCTGTCACTGTGTTTCCTGCTATTGATCTGATCAATGTTGATGATGAGAGTAATGGGGTGATAGGAGGTCACATCCCTCAGTCCAGTGCTGCATCTCCTGGTCATGTGGTAGTTGAAAATTACAATGACACTATAGGGTCACAAAGATCAGATGAGGTAGTTGTTTCTGATAGTATTGTTGACAGTTATCTGAACCAACAAGCTTCTGTTCCTAGTGATGTTCATCTTCATGCTCTTCCTCTTCAAAAAAGAGTCATTCACGGGCCAGTAAGTTTCAATGATTATGTATGTTCAGGCTTACCAAATAGAGCACAAGTTGATCCTTCTGATTCTGAGAGTCAATCTTTTGCTGTGTTCTCTATTTAAAATCTAGCACATCTATCTTCTGAATATATCAGGTCATTTGTGAATGTTTGTGCCACATTTGAGCCTACAACTTACAGTCAGGCAAAGGGTAATCCTCAATGGGAGGAGGCCATAAAAGCTGAATTATCTGCTTTGGACAATAACAACACTTGGTCAATGACTCCTCTTCCTCTAGGTAAGAAAGCTATTGGATCAAAATGGATTTATAAGATCAAATACAAACCTGATGGGACCATTGAAATGTTCAAAGCAAGGAAAAGCTAAAGGATATAATCAGGTCAAGGACAAGGATTATAAGCAAACATTCTCTCCTGTGGCTAAGTTAGCCACTTTGAGGGTTATTTTGTCTCTAGCAGCTGTTAAAGGTTGGGTTTTACATCAGCTTGATGTAAATAATGCTTTTTTACATGGCTTTCTTGAAGAAGAGGTATATATGCAACCTCCTGTAGGGTATGACATTAAGCCAGTTCTTGTGTGCAAATTAAACAGATCACTATATGGGCTAAAACAGGCTAATAGGCAATGGAATCATAGATTGACTAAGACATTGATCAGATTGGGTTATGTTCAGTCAAAGCATGATTATTCTTTATTTGTCAAAACTTCAGGGACTGCTATGACAATTGCATTGGTGTATGTTGATGATATGCTACTCTTAGGCAGCTCTAGTGATGACATTGCTCATACCAAGTCTGCTCTTCATAGTGCTTTCACAATTAAGGATCTAGGGGTTGCAAGATACTTTCTTGGAATGGAGATTTCAAGGAGTGCTTCAGGAATTCTCTTGAATCAGAGAAAATATATTCTTGACATACTTAAGGATGCACAGATGGAGTCTTGCAAAGTGGTTTCATTCCCTATGCAACATGGCACAAAGCTTTCAACTCACATTGGCAACACATTTGAGCATCCTGATGCATACAGATGTCTCATTGGTAGGCTCCTTTACCTCACTCTCACAAGACCTGACATTGCTTACATTGTGCAACAGTTGAGCCAGTTCTTGCAGAATCCTTTGAAGCCACATTGGGATGCTGCTATGTATCTTCTCCGCTACTTGAAGGGCACATTTCATCTTGCATTGTCTTATTCAGCCACAATAACAACCATCTTGACTGCTTACAGTGACTTTCTAGGTACATCCCTTGTGTCATGGAAAACAAAAAAGCAGAAGGTGGTATCTAAATCTTCTACAGAAAGTGAGTATCGAAGCATGTCCTCAACATCTAGTGAACTTGTTTGGATGCAGGGTCTTCTTGAGGATTTACACATTTGTGTCCAGTTGCCTATCAGATTGCATTGTGATAATCGTGCAGCTCAATGTCTGGCCTTGAATCCGGTTTTTCATGAACGAACTACACGTCAGAATTGATGCTCACTTTATTAGAGAAATGGTGCAGCAGGGTTTTTTTACAGATGATTCATGTGGCTATTACATTGCAGCTGGCAGATGTGATGACTAAGGCATTAAGAACGCAACAACATCAGTTCGTATGTTCCAAGCTTGGACTTGTGTCTCCTACCACATGTCCAGCTTGAGGGGGGTATGTAGGATATATGACTGGTGTTGAGCCAACATAGCTCAATTGGTCTCTTGGGGTTCAGAAGGGCATTTTGGTAATTCCAATTTGTCCTATTAGTAGTTGTATCTAGGCGGGAAGTTAGTTGAGAGAGTTGTAACAACATTTTGAGAGGTTTTGAGAGCTCCAAGAAACACTCTTTCGGTTTTTGATTCTGTGATGAATGTTGAATGAATTTGTGTTGGTTTTTGATTCCGCAAATGTTCAAAATACAACAGTACAACACATATGTCATTATAGTGAATCATTTATGTCATTATGTGTAGTATCAATTGCCTACTTGTACGTTTCAGATTTGATGAAAGTAAGCCTTTGGAATATTAGAGGGTTAACCATGAAAAATTTATGGGTAAATCTCGAAGAAATTTGAAAAAAATGAAAACATATTGTGGAGGAGAGAATAGCACTCGCACAAAAATAGTAGCACTGGCGGAAACTAAAGCACAATCACCCCATCGAAAAATTTGTGAAGGAGAGAATATTGTGATATATTGGGGCAAAAGATTAGCAAAAGTCAGTTTTTTAAACAACAAATAATCTTAGCACAGCAAAAAAAAAAAGTCGTGTGGAGTTCCATCCTAAAATCAATATCATTTTAAATACAGGTGAGTCATACGACGTGGGGGGCACGCACACCCAAGCGCAACACGCACCAACCAAGCCGAGCACATAAGTCGAATTGAGTTCCACCATAAAACCAGTTGGTGTTAGGAGGATTAGCTCATCCATTTATGTACAAGGCTTGGATTCACTGTATTTTCCATTTAGGATACTATCTCATTTCATATTTCCTTTCATATTCTCAATACTTTGGGTCTCTCATTGACAACCTAATTGGAAAGCCAACTCATTATTGCAATAAGGTTGATGAACAATCATTAAAGCAAAACTCTTAGCTAATTAATAGTTAATAGACTTCATAATAAATCTTTTAGGTGTTGGTGTTATTACTTGTTTACCCGTAAATGTTTTAGTTTAATAAAAATTTAATATAATTTAGTAATAAAATTGAAAACTATTTTTAAAAATCATTAAAGATTATTACAATAACTTTTTTTTTGAAATTTTACATTCATATAATACGAGCATGCACTAATTTATAGCATATAATAATAATAATAATAATAATAATAATAATAATAATAATAATAATAATAATAATAATATCGGGATTTGTGCCTGGACATGCCGTTGTTAATGTTGCTCAACGTAAGTGTGCCAAGTATCGGGATTTGTGCACGACGGCTGGTTATGGTTTCTTACCCTTCTCCTTCTCCTCATTGGGGGAGTTAGATACGGATGTTGTTGCCCTGTTGAAGCGGATTAAGAAATTCTCGGTATCTCAGGATGTTGGGGCTCATGCTGCAGCTTATATTTTTACTAGAGTTAGCTTTGTTATCGCTAAGGGAGTGGGCGCCCAGATAGTATCTCGGTTGCCCACTAATTTCTTGTAAATCTATTTTTTATAATAATAATAGTAGTAGTAGTACTGTAGTAGTAGTAGTAGTAATAATAATAATGACATTAGTTTTGTTTGGAATATTTACATACGGGATTGCAATAATCAATTACGATACATTTACCATAACAATTGCATTTATTGTAATACATGAAAAACTACACTACATTATTCATTGTATTACAATATCAATATGGAATCTCTATGGTAGCAATATTTTATTACAATAGAGGCGAAATATTGTATCAATTAATACACAAGTTGTTGTGTTACAAGAATACAGAGATGTGTTAAATTAATAATGTTAATTACAATGTACGTACTTAAATATTACATTAGGGATTTAATATAATAAACTATTAAGTTTTTTTCTTATATTATCTTTGAATATTTTTGTACCCATTTTTCAAATTTATTATTAAAGAGGTTAACTTTTAAAAAAAAGCATTGAAGGGTATAAAAGGGATAATATATAAGATAGTCGTGCATGTTAATCGATCTTCTTCTATACTAGTAGTAGCAGTAGTGGGTGAATCGGTTTTCCACGAGGCGGTAAGGTTAGTTTCCTTATTAGAAGGATAAGAGGGGATATGACGAAATCAATAGATGCTACAGACTTAATTGTTTTGAGCCTTAGTATGGGGTGGGCGGACACTAAGATGAAATAGACCCGCCAATATGCACGCCCAATGTCCCTGCTACAATATGATGAGAGGCTATTCCCCGTCATCGACCTCATCAATTGGTACGAGATCTATAAATCTAAAAAGAATGGGGGTACGGTGTTAGGATTAGAAATATCAAAGACATAAACATTGCCGACCATACAAATGAAGATTCTTTGGAAATTTCTTGTCGAGCTCGAGAATCCTTGATTGAAGATTATCATTAGAAAAATACTTAAAGCAAATCCACCTAGCTACTCTATTATAAGCGAAAAGGACAACACTCCTGGCAATGGAGCAAATCTGTGACCTTGATGGATAATTTCAAATTAGGATTAAGATGGTCGATTCACAATTGAGAGGGCATTAACTTTTGGAGAGATGTATGGTTGGAAGAAACCCCTCTTTTTTGCTAGGCAAAAAATATAAACTCAAATAACTTGAACACCCTGCTTATCTATTTCAAAACAGATGAAAAAAAATGAAATACAACAAAGATTGTGATGGAACTAAATTAATAATCACATTAGTTTGGAAGTAATCATTAAGATTACAAAAACGCCTATTTTTGGGAACAATCCAAACTTTTCCTAGTACTTAGGCACTTATGAAAGCCCTTGCTAGCAGAACAATCAGGTAAATCAGTTTACCAAATCAATATCTCCATTGTTGTACACCTGAATTAATGTGAGTCTGCATTGCTTTCTCCAAAATAAAAGGTTCCACCATTTACCAGGGACCAAGTATTGATGGTTGGTTTTCGACGAAATCGACGATGAAGATGATTAATTAATTATAATAAAAGAAAACAAGGGGATTCTGAGTGCAATTGGATTTGCGAGCTGGATAGCCAAAGTGAAAAGTTTCCTTTGTAAAATAAAAAAAATGGTCTTCCCACTAAAGTCAAACTCTTTGAAAGGAAAATTGTAGTACCCTTGCACATTCTACAATTATGCACATGAAGATCTACACCACTTACTTTTTAACAATCTTGTATCCATGAAAATAATTAAAAGGAATAATCTATCGATCTTCAACAAGATTCAAAGAGTTCAAAACATAAATAGGAGCTAGTTTCATAGATGATTGGCGATGGATTGATGGTTCGTTTGGTTCTATAGAAATAAATCTAGGGTTGGCATGGTACGGTAACCATCAAAAAATGGTAATTACCACGTACTAACCACAAACTGATGGTACGTAAATTTTCATACCACGTACCAACCACAAGTCGTGGTTACCGCATATGTGGTAACCACGACTTGTGGTTACCATCGGTACATCGGTACATCGGTACAGACAATAAGTTGTAATTCTATTTGTATTTTTTTGAAACCCCTTGGCTACCTTCCGGTAGTAATCAAAGTTATCGAACGAAAAAATATGGTTACCAAAAATAATATGGTTACCACCTATTAAAAGTTCAAATAAATCAAGTTCACAGCCTAAAGTATAAACCAATTCAAACCAATTAAGTTCAAAGTTTTAAAACAAAACCAAGTTCAATTGTTCAAACATTCAAAATGTTCGTGCAAGTTCAAACAAAACAAGGTCAAAGTCTTCAAACATTCAAAATGTTCATACTGTTTCTAGTAGAAAAAAATAGAAAGGACCAATTTTGGTCAAAATCAAAACACAAAATATAAATTAAAAACTTAAAACTTAAAGGTAATAACAATAAAAAATTAAATAAAAAAAATAATATATATACTTGGTAACCATGGTATTCAAATTTCATTACCATTACCGTACCACCTTCATGTGGTTACCGCCAAGATGGTTACCAACATGTTGGTTACTACAAGTGTGGTTACCAACATAGTCGGTTTGTGGTTGGCACGTGGTTGGTATGGTAATTTCCGTACCATTTGTCAGCCCTAAATAAATCCATATTTAAAAATGAAATAATAAACTTTAGTTTTATGAAACCAGCAAGAAAAACAATGGAGGGATTAGGTGATGATGAGACAGACAATAAATCGTTATGTAAGTGAGGGTAGCAATTCAAGATCCATCCCTGAAAAAAAGAAGAATATCATATGGGTAAAACCCAATTATAATTGACATATATAAACTCAATTTTGATGGTTCTTTATCCGCGAATGGAGAAATATCATTCGATTTCATCATTTGGGGTCACGAGGCAAATATGTTGAGCACGAGCTAGTGCAAAGCGTTGCGCGCTCTTTGGGATCGGTTGGTGGAGTCGACGCCTTTGCTTGGTCTAGCATCCAAGAAGCACACAAACTAAATAAGTAAATATCATTGAATAGTCGCAATAGGTGATATAAATAGAATAGAAATATTCTAGAAGAGGGGATGAATAGAATAGGCATTTTTCGCAAACTTTCTGCAGAAGAAACTTCAAGGACTTGAAATAGATTTCAAAGTTTTGAACTGGATGTCAAGGTCTTGAAATGATTCCAGAAACCTGTACGAAAATAAAACTTAATAAAGTATAATGCAAAAATTAAATATAACAGTAAAACAAAGGACAAATGAATTGTTAACGAGGTTCAACACGAACTTGGTCTACGTCCTCGCCTAGGGTTATCCAACCCGTAGGATTCAAAAGCACTATTATTTCACTTCTTATATGGATCCTAGATACAACCGAGAAGATCTTTCCTTCTTCTAAACACTCGAAGCCTCACCCGCTTCTATCTAGTCAAATCAGATCCCTTAGAGTCCTAGATACAATTTAGAAGAACAACCCTTCTCTCAACTTGTAGCATGACCCGCTACTATCTAGTCAACCCAAAACACTCGTGAAATAATAGCCTAGTGAATACGTTTGAAAAGATGTATACTCTTAGTATAGCTCACTTTAGACGTGTACAATGAAGCTCTAGAAACTCTCAAACTCTCAAAAGATAAACGAGAACAACAATGGAGAAAGAGAGAATCAAAGATGAAGATCGGTTGTAGTGGAGAAACCTTGGTTGATGATAAGTGCTTGGAGTTCCTCGGATATTATTCTCTACTGCAATTGCTCCTTATGTAGGCGTAGGGTTGAAAAATGCTACTTGAAAATAACCTCATTAATTGCTGAATTTGTGCCGTTGAAATAATTCAAAAAGGCTCCACGAAATCCTCAACCAAATTAAAGAGCTCGTTTGCACCAAAGAAGCTTCTAGAAAGTCAACCTCAAATCTCCCACCAATCAAATCTGGCACAAAATCTCCAACAATTATTTTGAAATTAAATCCCAAGAGATAAAAAAAACTTCTAGAAGAAACTATATTTTAAAGCAAATAAATAATTAACATTTTCAACAAATAAAACAAATATATCCGCACATATAAATCGATTGATATTATTTGTCTTTCCATCATATAAAAATATATCACATATATATTATCAAGGTAAACTCAACAATCATAAACATTGTGAAATGTGACAATATATGCATTATTAACACAATTTAAGGGCATATGGAAGTGAGCACTCTTGAGAAATTACAAAATGATTATCTCGGAATAGTTTGGATGTAGGTTCAATTGTTTCCAAGCACTTTAGAAAAGTAAATCGTGTAGCAGATCAGTTTGACTCGTCTGAGTTATTTCATCTCTACTAATTATCCTTCCTTTGATTCTTAATTTGTTAATCTGCCCTTCTAAATTCCTTTTTTTTTTTTTCAAAAAAAAAAAAAAAAAAGGCGACTCTGCCGTATAATAAATTTGACACATATTCCATGGCCGGCATATGAAACTGAAAATAGAGGGAAAGAGTGAATGCACTAATGCAGTACTGCATCAACTATATCAATTTATGAGACTATGAAAAGACACAATGTGTATTTATATATATAGCCCCATCCTCATATACGGCCAATACCAAGTAGTCATTCCTAGCTATACCTATGGAGTCATCAGCCAAGCTCCACAAACAACACCTCCCACCACCACCCACCACCCACAACTTTTGGAAGAGGTTGGCAATCGGGATCAGCATCATAAGCCTCCCCACTTTCCTCCTCCCTCAACCCCATGTACTCGCACTCATCGTAGTAGTAGTAGCAGCAGTAGTAGTAGTGAAGCAGTGGCGCTCGAGTAGCCAAGTCTACATGGTGGACTACTCTTGCTACGCCCCTCCAAACTCGCTCCGAGTGCCCCACGCCACCTTCATCGAGAACTTGTCGGTAGCGGGGGTGTTCGGGAAGGAGAGCCTGGAGTTCATGGAGAGAGTGCTGGCGACGTCAGGGCAGGGCGAGAGGGCTGCCCTCCCGCCCTCCCTCTTCTACATACCTCCGCGGGGCGGCCACCGGGAGAGCCTGGAGGAGGTCGAGATGGTGCTCTTCCCGGTGATGGAGAGCCTCCTCTCCAAAGCCAGGCTCTCCCCGCGAGACGTCGACATTCTGATCGTCAACTGCAGCGGCCTCTGTCCCTCGCCCTCGCTCTCCTCCGTCGTCGTCAACAGGTTCCGACTGAGGGAGGACGTTAAGGCCTTCAACCTCTCCGGCATGGGCTGCAGTGCCAGCCTGCTTGCTGTTGATTTGGCAGCCAACCTCCTCAGAGTACGCATTTAATTTTATATTATATTTAATGTCACTCTATTTGTGTCGATCTCCACAGTCACTACACCTAGCTAGACCTCCCATTTAATATGTTTCCTCTTTGTGTTGAAACTGAATTCAATTTTTTCTGTTTTGGCAATGGGTCCAATTCAATTTCTACTGTATTACATTTAATTATTTATGTTATTTTTTAATGGTAAAAATAAAAATATATATTTAAATTGTAAATATTCAATAATATATACACGTATATTCCAAAATGGTATTTACAAAATATAATTAATATTATAAAATTATCACTCTTTCATTTTTAATATTTTTAAAAATATCATTTCATATGAAAAATATATGCAAATAATACAATTATATGTTATTGGACATTTATAATGTAAATATAATTTAGTTACTTTTTATTACAAAAAAATGTCTCAAATATTTAATTGTAAAACTATATATGGGTAACATGGAGGGTAACAGAGGATCTACACCGAATTTTAGGAGTTTCTAAGAAACTATGGGATATGATCCAAATTGGGGTAGAATTGGTAGATTTCCCATCATAAAAAATATCACGTTTGTTTCAAAAAAATTAATGTTTTTGACTTTTTAAATATTATTTGAAAAAAAAAACTAAAAACTCTATAAAATATCATTTTTTAAAAAAAAAATCATACATAATTATTTTTTTTAAACATTATTTTAAGGAATTATATAGTTTTTATCATTTTTAAAATAATTATTATTTTGAAACAGAGGAGTAAAATTTTTTAAAAGGAAAAAAAAAAAGAGATATGATGAGGGTGGGGTGAAGAAGGTCTAAAAAAAATGGGTGGAATGTATACATTTTAGCCAAAATAAAAAACTTCACATCTTAAACTGCAATGATATATAATGAGTGTTCAATTAATTAGGACTTGGATACTTTTATTTTTGCTCGGTTGTAGTTTGTTGGTTTGCCAGTCTGTCGATTGTTTCGTCCTCTCGATTTATCAAACACTAGTATTGTTAGATATCTTGAATCATTACCTTGATTTTAAAAACAAACTTATCTTCTAATCCTATAGAATAACTGTAGACGTACACCTAAAATTAAAACTCAGTTTATAACTATACAACTCTATTATTGCAATTGATTGATTTAAGACTACCTAATAGTATATCAGATCAAAAAAATAAAAAAGAATACTACCTAAAATATCTTTATATATAAATGTTGGTCATAAACTATACAATATTTTTATTTATTTATTTGGATCAGAGTAATACAGTATAAGTATTATTCTCACAAATTGTATTTTACCTTTAGTTTTCCTGTGGGATGGTCCCTCAGATATTTACTACACATTCATAAATCCCAAGTCATGTTCCTTTCTTTAGTTTTCCTGCCAACTGCGTAATCATCTACCTGGATTTTTCCAATGAAATACACACTGTCACAGTGTCACACACACATAATGTGTGTATACATGACAGTTAATGTGCAACTTGTTCTACTTATATACGTTAAATAATTGCATATGCAGGTTCACAAAAACAGTAATGCAGTCATTCTAAGCGCTGAGATCCTTACCACTGGATGGTATCCAGGAAAGGAACATATCAAGCTAGTCCTGAATTGCGTGTTTCGAATGGGAAGCGCGGCGATCTTGCTTACAAACTGCAAGCAAGGTAAGACAACACCAAAGTACAAGCTCGTCCGAAGCATAAGAACTCAGCTAGCATACAAAGACAAGGCTTATCACTCGGCTTTCCGTGAAGAAGATGACCACGGTATAACAGGCGTGAGCTTACGCAGTGACATCCTCCAACTCGCCGATGAGGCCTTAAAGATAAACATAACTAATCTAGGGCTATCGATCCTACCCATGTCAGAGAAGCTCAAGTACGTCAAGTCTTTGATCAAGACGCGTTTGTTCAAGGGAATAATAGGAAAAGAGGGAGTCTATGTTCCTAACTTCAAGAGCGTGATCGGCCATTTTTGTTTCCCAACGACGGGAAGGCGAATGATCGAAGAGATAGCCAAGGGGCTAAGGCTCGATGTCGGGGACACAGAGGCTGCCATGGCGACTTTACATAGATTTGGGAATCAATCTTCGTCGGGGTTGTGGTATGAGTTGGCCTATTTGGAGGCTAAGGGGAGGGTGAAGATTGGGGACAAGGTGTGGCTGTTGGGGATAGGGAGTGGTGTTAAGAGTTCAAGTGTTGTTTGGGAATGCATTGGGCCCATTTCAAGTGGGCCTAAGATGGGCCCATGGGCCGATTGCATTGATGAGTACCCAAAGGCATCATCTGTGTTTGATTAGGTGTTACCGTGCACCGTACTAGGCCCTCTTCATTTATCGTTGTGATGATGGATTCATAGAAATTTGTTCTATAATATATCTTCACCTTTAATAAGAGACTCGGAATTCGAATTTTAAGAATGGATGGACTACTTTTCTATTTTCACTTTATTGTGAGTAAACACTCTTAACTTTCTTACAATATTATTTTTTAATCTATTTTAATTTATACATGAAATAATTAAGTGTAACATCGAGTGTAAAATATAAAATATTATAGGGGATTCAAACTGTCTTAATTCATATGAAGTGAACTAAATCATTGATTAAAAAAAACTATAATACTACAAGTTATCACATTTAATTCACCACATATGTCTCCATTGAAAGGATCCAATCAATCATCAATATATAATAGTAAAATAGAGGCGTGAAAATCATATGTGGCGGGTTCTGATGCGATTCGCTTACGTGTCTTTTTTTGGTGCATTCTGACCGAGTTTTTTTGACACGTCAATTAATGAATGTCCAATCAATTTAATCCATATCATACAACTGTCTAATCAATTTATCTATGTGTAATTTCAATCAATTTTGTATATTTTCTGTTAAAAAGATCTTCAATGATTGAGATATTTAGTTAAAGATAGATTAGTTTAATAGATTTCAAATAGGTTATATTAAAATTAGTTTAAAGATAGAGTTTGTCCGGCTATAGGTTACTTTATATCTTAGTTAAGGATAAATTATATTAGTTAAGGATGGGTTAATTAATGTATTGGATAAGGTTCAGATGAAAAAAAATGGAAACGCTCTCACCAGCTTCACCAAAAAACCCTAGAACTAAACCTGCCGCCACCACAAGTCCCACCCCACCACCTCTACGATCACCACTTCCTACCAGCCGGAAACCAAACCAAACCTCAAATCTCAACCGATATAGTACCCAAAACCCCAAACACAACCAGATTGAAGAGCTCCTTCTCCTTAATACGCCCAAAACCTGCTCCCAAAAATCGCTTGAGCCTCATAAAAGAAAGGAAAGAAGGTCCCAATACCTTTACAAGCTGGTTACAAAAGGGGCTAATTCGAGCAGAAATTGTCGAAATTTCAAGAAAAGAAAAAAAGGAGCTCCAATCCGGGGTAGATGGAGGCGTTTTCCGGCGGTGCTGCGGCTGACGCAGGCTGGTGGTGGTGGTTCTCAGAAGGGGCGCTTGCCAGCTGATGCGGGCGGGTGGTGGTGGTGGTTCTCAAATGGAGGCGTCTTCGGAGCCTGTTTCTGCGACTCTGTTTCATCGCTCTCCTCTTTTGGGTGCGTTTCATGTCCGTCTCCAGTGCTTGGCTCGGTCCTGATGTCGTGGCCTTCAAACAACCCACAGCCCTCAAACTCTCACCAGCACCACCTGACAACATGCAATGGAACCTTCTGCATCATCTCCCGCAAAGGCTCCCGTCTGGGGGCTTTTCGTGTGGATTCTTGCATTTTGAATACTAAAACAGGTACCACTTTAGCCTTGCTTCCCAATTTTGAGTATCTTAAGAATGTGGGTGACTTTTGCATGCTTAAAATTCTCAATCACGAGTTTATATCTGGAACCAATTATGAAATTTCTATGATTGTAGTGTTTAGAATCCTTAAACTGTTCCTTATGAGTTGGAACTTTAGCTACAATGACACGATTGAACAGCCTGTTATGATCAATTTGTGGTTTCCTGCTCTCTGCTTGTTTCGAACTACAATTGTTTGTAACCATCTCAGCATCTGGAGAGTGTTTTATGTCTTAAATCTTTCATGTGAATCCTACCCGGATATGAACCCTACCAAACTCAATATCCACAAAAACTCTTATTATATTAGGAAAGAAAAGAAACTGGCCCTCTGCTTGCATGTTAGTATTACTATCAATCACAAACTGGGCCTATACATCTTCATTTTATATATTCTATTTTCCAAAATGGAATGTGAAAGCTTGAATAAGGTACAAATTGTATGTGAGTCCCAACAGGACCCCATGCTCATAGCCATCTTAGTATGTGAATCCCAACAGGAATCCATACTCCTATCCATGCGAATATGTGAATCCCAACCGGACTCCATATTCATAACTATTTTAGTATGTGAGTCCCAACAGGGCTCCATATTCACAACCATTTTTGTTTGTGAGTCCCAACAAGACTCCAAACTCACAACAATTTTTGTGTGTGCTTTCCAACATGAATCGATAGTCCACCATTTCATAAAAACATTAACGCATACAACTTCCAGCAATGGATATTTAATCAGTAGTAATGCGAACAAATTGCAGCTCAAACATGGTATTGTCGGGCAACGATACTCGATCCATGTCATACACTTGGGGCAAGATGAGATCCACAGTAACAACTACAAATACAACTGTAATCACAAATGGAGGAATAAAGGTCTAAGGCAAGACTGGGACAAGATGAGATCCACGGTAATCACACATTGCAACAATCGGCAACACACCAAGAAAAAAGGTACTTCTCTAACGATCAATTGCTAAATGCATTCTGTCTTAGCAACCAGCAACACATCAATCACAAAAATCCTCCCTATGATCTCTATCAAATTGACACATGGAATTACATTCAAAGCTGCCAAGATTGCATCTGTAATAGCTCCTTCATCCAATATCTATTGCATAGTAGTAAGAATAAAATAACCCACTATGTCTTGCTTCTTAAGCTATGTAGCATAGCTCAAATCTATCTTTATGATTAAGATCGGCTACTGGAATATTAGAGGTTCTAAAAGACCTCTCCTCTGGCAGGAAATCAACCTTCTTAGATACAATAACAAGCTTGATGTTCTAGCCCTTACTGAAACCAAATCAACTGAACCTCCAACCCAATATCAGATTACAAGCTCAGGTTTTCATAAGTCTATCTGTATCCCTTCGGTTGGTACCAAGGGGGGTCTTTGGATCCTAATTAGAAACAATAAAATGTTGGACAATTTGATAATTCTTGAACAGAAGCAAAGATTCCTTATGGCAAAAATCACAATTCATCGAATTACACTTGCTATCCTTTTTGTTTATGCACCTTCAGTAGAACATGAAAAATCTGATTTCTGGCATGACATCATCACTTCTGTCCACAAACACATGCTTCCTGTGTTGATCATAGGCGATCTTAATGATATTGAAAATGATACTGAAAAAATTGGAGGTTGTACCCCATCTCTTACTAGATTTCGTAGGATCAAAGAGATTAAGGAAGAATTAAACCTCCATACTATCCCTTTTACAGGATCTCCGTTCACTTGGAGGAAAAGTAGAAATGATAGCTCTAATACTTATGAACGACTTGACAGAAGTTTAGCTCATCAAGATATCATGGCTCATTTCAAAAACCTAAAAGTCCACCACCATCCTTTCTCCTCCTCGGATCACTGTCCAATTACTTTAAAAATTGGTACCTCAGACTATATGAAAGGTGCTCCCTTCCGCTTTGAAATGGCTTGGTCTACAAATCCTCATGTTGAAGATCTAGTTAACCAGGTCTGGAACAACAAGTTTGTAGGATCCTTTGCCCATGTTTTCATGCAAAAACAGAAACTTCTCAAGAAGAACATAAAATCTTGGTGTAAAAATCATAACAATAATATTCTTAAACAACTTGAGGTAGTTGACAAAGATATCCAGAAATTCCAAACTGACCTCCCTTGGGGCTCCTTGACAGCTAGCGATATTAATAAACTTGCTAGACTAGAAAGAAAGAGGAAAGCTCTACTAGAATACAATTTGAAATTTTGGAAACAAAGAGCCAAAATGAAACATCTTCATCTAGGAGATAAAAATACCAGATACTACCAAACTATTGTTAAAATTAGGAACTTCAGAAACTCTACTAAATCTTTTGTAACCAAAAACGGCTCACACCTTACTGAAGCATCTGAAATCACGGCTCAAATCACAAGAGAAATGGCTGAAAGATTTTTAGCTCAAGCTAGACCACCAATATCAGGTGAACAAATCAAACACATCCAACCTCAGATTACTAATGATGAGAATAAGAGACTCATAACCCTTCCTTCTAATACAGAAATAAAGGAAACCTTACGTAGCATGGCGGAAGATAAGACCCCTGGCCCGGATGGCTACCCCCCAGAATTTTATCTAAAATATTGGAGAATCGTAGGACCTTCTCTCTGTAAATCTGTTAAAGCCTTTTTTCATGGTGGAAGTATGCTCTCTGAAATTAACCAAACCTTCATAGCCCTTATCCCAAAGGTAGAAAATCCATTAAACATAAACCACTATAGACCCATTAGCTTTTGTAATACAATCTATAAAATCATAACTAAAATTATAGCAAACCGCTTGAAAACAATTCTGCCTAAACTGATCAACCCTTTTCAAGGAGCCTTTATAGAAGGAAGATCTATTCAAGATAATACTCTTATCGCCCATGAAATCTTTCATAACTTCCACAAACAGAAAGGAAAAAAGGGATGGATGGCCC
Source organism: Persicaria maculosa (assembly GCA_963922045.1). Taxonomy (NCBI): domain Eukaryota; kingdom Viridiplantae; phylum Streptophyta; class Magnoliopsida; order Caryophyllales; family Polygonaceae; genus Persicaria; species Persicaria maculosa. The sequence goes on from OY998258.1 coordinate 21,457,677, forward strand.
TTAAACTAGATATGGAAAAGGCTTATGATCGAATCAACTGGGACTACATCAGAGCAACCCTAAACAAATTTGGCTTTCACCCGCAATGGGTTAATTGGGTCATGAACTGCATCACTACAACAACATTCTCAGTTCTGGTCAACAACATACCGGGCAAACAATTCAAACCTGAAAGAGGAATTAGACAAGGTGATCCACTCGCCCCCTATATCTTCATCTTGGTTATGGAAAACCTAGCACAAGAATTAATGGAGGAAGCAGCCTATGAAGATGCACTCATAGGGATCAAACTAACCAAAAATGGTACCTCAATCCCCTTTCTCACCTTTGCAGATGATACAATCATCTTCTCTAAAGCATCTCATAAGAGTCTCCACACGATTATGAATATTCTTAACAACTTCTCAAACCTCTCAGGGCTATCCATCAACTATAACAAGAGCTCCCTACAAGTCTCAAAAAATGTAAGCCAAAACCTCGCCACCTCCCTAGCCAATGACATGAACATTCCGATCTCTAAGACCCTTGAAAAATATCTTGGCATCCCACTAGTCAGAGGAAGAGTGAAAAATGCTGTCTTTGATGAGGCCATTCAAAATCTGAAAAAACAATTATCCAAATGAAGGGCTTCCTCTCTTTCCCAAGCAGGGCGAGCAACCCTCATTCAGGCAAACTTAAGCTCTAAAACCAATTACCTAATGCAAAACTTCCTACTACCTAAAGGTATTCTTAACCAAATTGATCAGATCCAAAAAAATTTCTTTTGGAATAAACTACAATCAGAGAGATACACCCCACTTATTAGCTGGGATAAAATCTGCAAGCCCAAAGAGCAAGGTGGTCTGGGCTTGAAACTTGCAGAAGACATGAATATCAGTTTACAAATGAAACTTCTTTGGAAAATCTATGCTGAGCCTAACAACATTTGGGTTAAATTAATCAAGGAAAAATACCTACAACAACAGAGCCTAATAGAAAGGACTTCTCATAACACTTCATGGCAATTTGGCAGGCTCCTTCAACTAAAACAACAATTCCTCCAAGGATTATTATGGATTATTAGAAACGGCAAAACCATAAATGTTTGGACTGACCCTTGGGTTCAGGACCATATTCTGATTAGCTATCGACAGAACTTTGACCCCGAACTTAAAGTTTACCAACTATTCACCCCAACTAAAAATTGGAATGTCCCCCTTCTCAACGAAATCTTTCCAAATCATATTGTTCAACACATCATAAAAATACATATCCCAGAATGGGACACTCCGGATAAAATAATATGGAAATTTAACCCGAATGGTCAATTCTCTACTAGATCAACTAGACACATACTCAACACTAACAACACATCCACCAAAGATTATAAATGGATCTGGAAGCTGAACCTCCCTCCTAGAATTAAAAACCTGCTTTGGAAAATATCAACTGATAGCCTGACTACGACAGATAGACTAAATAGGTATATAAATAGGGTTCCATCTCAATGTTGTTTTTGCAACCACAGTAATGAAGATAACAACCACCTTTTTGTTAATTGTCCTTTCACCAGAGCTACGGTTGCGGCCTATGAGCAAAGTGTAAGCAAAACTACAACACTTATTCCCAATCACTGCACTGATATAGATAGTATCGTTACAACAAATACAGACAAGAAGTTGATAGAAGAACTCAGTTTTATATGGCAAAGAATATGGGAATCTAGAAATGAATTGATTTTCAGGAAAAAAACGCATGATACGCCTCATCAGATAGCTGTAAGAGTAATCATAGACCTCAGAGATTGGCATGATGCCATCAGAACTAATAATGAAGCTCCACCACTAAGTAAAAAAAGAAGAAAAAACCATATTAAATGGATAAAACCACCTAGGACTATCTACAAAATAAACGTAGATGGTTCTTTTAAACCCACTGGCTCTTGCCGGGTGGGTGGGATTATTAGGGACCATAAGGGTTCCGTGATTGATATCTTTCAATCTGAAGTGGATACGACTTCTGTTATCCAAACAGAAGCAGCTGCTTTATGTGCAGGTGTAAACTTAGCAATAGCTAAAGGTTTAAGAAGAGTCATAATGGAAGGGGACTGCCTGGAGGTTACCAAGGCAATCAATGATAACAACTACGTGAGATGGGAAATTCTAAGAGAAGTGGAGTTCATCAAGAAACTTAGCTGTAACTTCGAGAGCATAGAATTCAGACACTGCTACGGGGAAGCAAACAAGGCCGCTGATTATATAGCTAAGTCTAGGAATATTTGTACGTATTCGAACCTCCCTATCTGTAGGGATCTTTGTAACATCATCCAATTGGATGATCATGGTGGTATCTTACCTAGGTAGGATCTGCCTAATTTTTGCCTACTGTAAAAAAAAATGTATTGAATAAAATCTTATCGCAACTAATGATATAAAAGAATATGATTTAGATGCTCAAAAAAATATGATTTACTAATTATGAGATTTCTTTATTTAAGGTGGAGGCAAGTGTTGATTTTTTGTATATAAATACATTTAAAATTAAAAATACGGATACAAATATTTATAATTAAAATTTTAAACCATAACTATCAAACAAAGAATACTCCCGTACAAATATATATCATACATACCGTACTAACTTACTACACTTCTTTAGATGATCGATATTTAAAAAGATGAAGGATTCAATTAAATTATATTGCTATATCTTAGTTTTACCAAAAAAAAATATTGCTATATCTTAGTGATGAAGTGGAAAAAAGGCTTTAAAAAAAAATAAGTGGAAAAAAGACGAGAGGAGATAAAAACAATTGAGGAATTGATAAAACCACATTAAACAATGACTCTATCAATTTATCCATGTGTCATCCTATGTGTCTACCTTAATTAATTATTATAATTTATTTTCTATATCGTACGTGTCGTTCTCTGGTGCAATCTGGGCCGGATTTTTTTAACACGTCAATTAATTAGTATCCAATATCTAACAAAAGTGACGATATGGTAGAAAGAAGAAAAAATATTGAGTGACGATATGGTAGAAAGAAGAAAAAATATTGAATTTAAAAAAGGGTAATATATATACGTTCCTCATATAATTAAAATTAGAATTTATTCTATAAATAAATTTAATCAGTTGTGTGTGCACGCACGCACGCACGCACGCGCGCGCGCACACACATATCCATATAGGATTACATTGAAAATTTTAAATTAGATGATTTGTTGGAGTCATAGAAATTCATTTGTTTGTAGCAATTTTATTTCTCTATAATATAGAAATTATAGAGAAAACATTGAAAATAAAAGCATTTTTCAAATTATTTATTTTATACTAATCTTTGATGAAATGGGACATTTTATTTCATATGTTCCTTATATCATACGAGGTTCCATTACAATCTACAAATATTAATGGTCATATATATATATACTCCCTCCAATCAACAATATAAAACTTTTTATTTTTTTAGCACGTAGTTTAAGGAACTAAAAGTAAAAACTACATAAAATATTATTATTAAATCATACTCCATTCGTTTCCTTTTAATTGACTTTTTACTATTTATGCATGTTTTTAAAGTGTGAAAAACTATATGAAATAATAATTTTTTAAAATATTTTTTCCGATAATCTCATACTTATTGGTGATAATTATAATATTATTAAAAAAATATTATAAAAATATTAGTATTTAATATGGTTTTTATCGTTCTAAAACTACGTGCATGACTTGAAAAAGTCACTTAAAAGAAAACACAGGGAGTATTATTTTTATCTAGTTTTTAGTTCCTCAAACTAAGTGTTGAAAAGTAAAAAGTCTAACATTTTTTATGATGGAGACATGGAGTATTACTAAGTAAAATACCTTAATGATAAAATCTTGTGACTTTGTGATCTTTTCACAAGCGAAAAGACATGTGCTTTTGTTATTTTTTTTTTAAATTCATTCAAAATTATAATAAAATATAATTTATTAAAAGACCGCGAAGCTCGCGGGTAATAAGACTAGTTATATATTATTCTGATACTAATCCTAAACGCTTGCATAAATCCTATCTTATGACTCTGATTACCCAGTGGTGTGGAGCAGAGAAAATAGGTAAGGAGGTCTTGATTCGACCCCTCCCTCAAATGACAGGTTGTCATAAAAATAAAAATAAAAACCCATTAGATTAATACTACTCTCTTTCTTTCGCGAAAACTTGTCATTTTAGTCTCGAAATTTTGTTCGAAAAAACTTGCCATTTTAGACATTATCCTCCATTGTTCCTAAATTACCCTTAGTTATTTTGAATTGGTCTTAGCTAATTTAAAATTTGGCTCCACTTTTAGTCTTATAATTGTACTTGTTTTTGGGATGAGTAAGAATGTAATCCAAACCGTTTGAAATTTGAAAGGTACTACCAATGGGAGGATTTGTAGCAATGAGAAGAATAGGGGTAATTTGGGTGGGTTAAGAAATTCCTTAAAAATTGTGTCCGCTATTATAATGACAAATTTTCGCGAACGGATGGAGTAGTGTAGAAGGGTAACCAGGCGCATTAAAAGTGGTGGCAGGGTTAGTGTGGGTGTAGGGCACCTTTTCACATGGACTCTCCAAAGTCTCCGACAAAATATACTCATTTTTCCCATACAAATTACTTGCCAGTAGTAACATTCATATAATAAGCAAGTAGTGCTGTATAGTTTATACTTTATATTACTCCGTATTAGTATAGTCTTGGGCAAATTAAATTAAATAAGAGGAAATATGGTTGTCACTGACAGCTCATTTGTGGGGGATTGGCCCACTTTGCAAGGTAAATGTCACTTTGGGAGGGAGGGAGGGTTTCTCAGTACCCAGTAGATGCTGAATTGCTGATTGCTGACTCATAAGAAAATTAAGGTCCAGATCCCTAAGAATAAGATATGACACCCTTTCCCTTTCTCTACTGGACTAGTACAAGAAACCGGAATTAATAAAGAAATCAATCAAGTTATCTATCACACAACACGAGTCTGTCTGTGTGTGTGTGTGACTCAAGCTCTAATTTTATCCCGTGTTTTGTTTCTTCTACATTCTACTGTACTAAGTTTTGGGTTTGTTTGCTTGCTTGCTTAAGCTCGACTGTAGAAACAAAGTTAAAGCAAGAAAAGCGTTGGCTGTTCGTTTTCAAATTGAATCGTTGAAATCATTGCTTCACAGATGAGAAAAGCAACTACGGCTTGAAGCTGAACAAGGACAAATCAAGATCCGGATCCCTCTCCTCTCCTCATCACACCTTCTTCCTTCCTCCCCTCGGAGATGTTCAAGGTCGGAAAATGTCGAATCGACAAGTTAAAAGTGGTTTTCAAATTGCAATTCCGAGCAACTCAGGTAATCATCTCAACCCTAGCTAGCTGCTTCCAAGCGAGTGATTCAATTGACCGGATCTCGGAGGCGGTGCTCCCTTGCTTGTTTTAGGTCGGAAATCCAGGTACAAAGCTGATGGTGTCCTTGGTCCCTGAAGATGTTGGCCGCCCATCCGTTCGACTTGGGAAGGTGGTTGTTGGAGAGGACGGAAACTGCACATGGGAGGATCCTGTGTATGAGACTGTCAAACTTTCGAGGGAGACCAAAACGGGAAAGGTCCATGACAAGTTTTACCATTTTGTTGTGGCTACGGTATGTAAGGAATCAGCTCACTTCTCACTTGGTGGATGTTTCGTTGATGACATACCTATCGCCATCATCATCATCATCATCTCATCTTATTTCGGTTCTTGTTTGTTTCAGGGACCGTCCAAGAAAGGTTTTATTGGAGAGATTCTATTCAATTTTGCTGATTTCTTAGATGCTGCAGCACCTGTTACAGTTTGGCAGCCCATCCATGGATCCAACTCAGATGCAGCATTGCATGTAAGCTTCCTCACCCCCCCCCCCCCCCCCCCCCCCCCCCCCCCAAAAAAAAATCATTTATAGCAGAACCAGCTACTCAGAAACAGCTTTGATTTTTCTCTGTAGTAGTATTAATTAAGCATTCCTATATACAAAAGCAAATTGGCTCAACATCTAGAAGGTAGCCAGTAGGCATTAGGTAAGGACCAAGGAGATCAACCTAATTACTCATCTACTGTTAAAAGAGATTATTTTAGAGCACTACTCAGAAAGGCAAAGCACTTCCTCTTTGATTATCTACCTGATAGGAGTCTCTTTTCGTGGCAGGTTACCATTCAGAATACTCAGGGAGGGGACGATCCAAGGTAAGGACAAAAACTCTAGACGTCTGGTTGTCTGTATGTGCAATTTTTATTTATTTTCATCTTCAGGCTTGCAACCAGGGAGGTGTTGGCTTCTAACTTGATTTTTATTGAGGGGGACATTTCAGGGAGACAGAACAAAATGGAGAATGGACAGTAGAGTCTCAGGACAGGTCCTTGATGAGTCAACTAAGCAACTCTACAACAGAAGACAGAAATAGCGATCACAATTCAGTTGAAGTAAGGTCCTTAAATGCAGCAACATAATCTAGACAAGCGCTTTGTGGTTTCATGCTTCAGAATCCTTATTCAATTCAACTATTCAAGTTTGTCTTGTTTAGTGTTTGATTGTTGGCCACTTGGCCTGAATCAACCCATCTATTTTGCTACATTGCCCTTAACTTCAATGCAAACTCTGTTCTTCCCAACTTAGATGCTCATGATTTTGCCCTGAAAAGAAATTTTGATGATTTCATCTGCTTCACATCTACTCTTTTTTTTTTCATCACTCTAAATGTCATCAACGATTCTGATGACAATCAAATTATGCTGAATATATCCCACTACAATGTACTCAAAACTGAATATTGTTGATTTCTATGACAGGATGATTATTGGAATACACTACTTTCTCAAGATGTTGAGAAAAGCAGAACAAACTACAATGAGCAGACGAGCTTCAACCCCCTCTCCAACCAGAAATCGGTCCTGGACCCCAGAAGGAATTCCTCAAGCAATTCCAGGCAGGATATGAGGATGTATCTGGAAAGTTCCAGCTCGGAGCCATCTCCAACCTGGAACTCTGTCTCTCAGAGAAAGATGCCACATATTGCAAGGGAAAATAGTCAAGGAGAAGGATCCCTGAAGATGGATTGGCCTCTAGCTGACGATATGGCTAGCCTCGCAAGAAATTCAGATGACAAAGTTACAAGGCACCGCGGAACCCTGTCAGATGCTTCAACTGAACAACTCAAAAAGGAAATTCTTCCACTGGAGAGGCAGGCAGAGGTGATGGAACTTGAACTACAAACCCTCAGAAAACAACTAGTGAAGGAAACCAAAAGGGGGCAAGAGCTGTTGAGGCAGGTCAGTTCTTTGAAAGATGAAAATGAAGCGCTCATAATCGAATCCGAGAAGAGCAGTTTAAGGAAAAATGAGAAGGGGCACGGAGGTGAAGTTCCATGGGTAAAGGAAACAAATAGTGTAGATTCAAACGATCGGCTAAGAGAAGTGGAAGCAGAGCTTGCTCATTTAAAGAGCGTAAACAAAATGCTTAAGCGACAACTGGGAAAGACACAGGATTCAAACTCTGAACTGATTTTGTTGGTGAAAGATCTTGAGGATAGACTAGATAAGAGAGAAAAGGAATTGGCTCAGCTTATAAAGAGTAAGAAAAGTGAGGAACTTCATTTCCAAAAGACAGATTCTCGTCAAAAAAATGGCATGGAGGAGAATCAAGGCTTCAGTAAAGATTTATTCCCTAATGGGAATCTTATTGAAGAGGTAAAATCCCTAAAAAAAAAGATTCTGGACCTGGAGGAAGAATTGGAGAATCAGATGGAAGCAAAGAAAGAGCTGCAGGAGAAAATGTCACAGGTTCTTCGGGATTATGAGAGTTCAAAACAGAAAAACTTTGATATCTCCTCACAGGTGGAGGATGCACATCGGCAGGTGATTGAGAAAGAAAACCAGTGCAATTGTTATTTGCGTGCGATAGATGAACTCGAGTCCGAAATCACAAAATTGGAGAAAGTTATTGAAAAGCATGAAGAAGAATTCTCTGAAGCAACTGAAACTGTTCACAAGCTTGAAACGCAAGTGAAGAGTTTGGAGAATGAGTTGCAGAATAAGACCCAAGAAAATGAATGTAATCTCAGAGAGATTATTAACGCGAAGATTGAGATGGAGGAAAGAGCCCTCCAGGTGGAGGAAGAATTGAGAAAGACTAAAATGAACCATGCAGCTGCAGCCCAGCGCGTCCAAGAGGAATTCCAAACACTATCCACTGAACTGGCATCCAAGTTTGATGAGAATGAAAAATTAACCTTGCAAGCTCAGACTGAAGCCAATGAACTTTACCTTCAAGTGAAAACTCTAGAGGAACAGCTCAGAATAGCTAATGAAGACTTTCGGTTGATGAAAGATGATTATGACATTGAAGTGGAAAAGCTCTCTGCACAGTTAATGGAGAAAGACACACAATTAGAGCAGCTGTTGGTGAAACTTCAAGAGGAATGCACAGTGCTTGAAAGTGCAAAGCAGAAACATGAATGGAAGTCCAACACACTCTCAAAAGAGAATGAAGCTCTTCGGGTTGAGATGGAGAGGCTTACGGAAGAGAATTATCATTTGTCTAAAATGTCTGAGGAGACTGTAAATTTGAGATCTGAGCTGGAAGTCATGAGAACATCAATGGAACAATCCAAAAGACTTGCCGAAATAGCAGAGAAAGAAAGGGAGGATGTAGAGAAAAAGTATGCTTCACTGAGTAGGGAAGCACAAGAATCACTAGAGAATTTGAACAATACAAGGTCCTTGTTTGAAAAGAAGAATGCCATGATTGAAATTTTCCAAGCTCAACTTCAACAGCTTAGAGTGCAGCATGATGCAATGAAGGATCGCTTGTCTGTAGAAAAGCTGCAGAATGAGAACCTAAAGGAACAACTGAAGAAGAAGGATCAGGAAATATCCCACATGGAGGAGAAGTACAAGAATAGAAAGGACGGCAATGTCTTGAACGAGAAAGTGAAGCAGAGCAAGGTAAATTATTCATCCCCTTTTTATGATTTTATATGATTCAAAGTGCCCAGTGTTATTGCTGTCATATGACTTCATCATCATCATCATCATGACTGTTAATATGATTTCGTAACGAGTTATGCCCCATATGCATGATAAAAAGGGTGGATCTTCTAAATAGCAAACTGATGTATGAAGTATGTCAACATATGTGAAACACAATTCAGGGGGGGGGGGGGGGGGGGGGGGAATTGGTAACAGTGCCAACTAATGTGGTGATGTTGGCTGTCTGATGAGTGACTGTTTGACAAGCTGACCAAAAAATACAAGGCAATTTTTCCATTGAAAATTTTACAAAAATTGGTTAGATTACTGATTCCAAAAACCAGTTGAATTACTGACACAATGACATGTACATTTGTATTCATAAAGAGTTGGATGACATGGGTTTTTGTTTCGCCAATTTGGCTTCCAATCATCCCTCTGACAACAACATAACGACATTAGAAGAATTGTTGCCGAAAAATTTGCCCATGCTATTTTCGGTTGTTTGTCTGAGTTTGCTGTTTTTTAAAGAGAGTATTATTCTTGGTCTTATATGGTTATCATGTAGTATTATTTGAAATAATTTTTCATCATTATTATTATTGATATAATTGTTGTTATTGTTAGTTTACAGAAAGGATCACTCATGTACACTCTCATGCTGTCATGCAACTAATTTGCAGACACATCATAATAGATTTCAATGTGAAGCATGTAAAAAAATAGGACTTTCTTCATCACTTGCATATTAACATCTGAATCTCTCATTTCCATAGATTATAAGAAGCACTGGAACACCTCCAGAAATTGGAAGCAAAGTGGAGGAAAGGAGACATAATGGCAGAAAGGTGCAGCTAGAAAGTTTACCGTCACAGAATGGAACCGCGAGAGGATCAAGCAAAAGGTATAAGAGCTGAAACACATTTGAACTTGAGTTCTCTTGTCATCGCTCTGTTCTAAATTACTCATTAAGAGATGATAATTGCTTGTAAATTCCATTGCAATGCTAGAGCCAACCCTTTTTCCTAAAAAAAGAGTATTAATTTTCTCTCTTTCCTTGTTCCAACCTCCAACAGCCGGAAGGAAGCTTGTTCAGAGAAGAATCAGAAAGTGTCCGATGCCCAATCGGTTAATGAAGGCGAACTATTATTATCTGAAGTTATAGAACTGAAGGAGAAGAACAAATTAATGGAAGGCGAGCTAAAAGAAATGCAGGAGAAGTACTCAGAGGTCAGCCTGCGATTTGCTGAGGTTGAAGGAGAAAGGCAACAGCTTGTAATGACCGTGCGCAATTTGCGGAATGGCCAAAAGAAATAATTTCTAAAATTGCAGTCAAATATATGTAGAAAATGTTGCATCTACAGCTACATGTAATACATAACCGCGGAAGTTTCAAATAGTATAAACCAAAAGGGTGAAATATGCTGAAATGTCTAATTGGTTTTTTAGGTTTGAGTTTTATTGATAAACATAATTTAGATAGAATTGGGATTAAGTTTAATTAAGGTTATATAATCTTTTGTAATCATACTAGAAAGATATTCAGCAAAATTGTGTTGAATTTTGATGGCTAACCACTAAACACCAAGGGTTCGAGGTCCAAGAGGACGGTCAGTTCGAATGACACCTTGTAATCTTCATCTGGTTTTGGGGAAACTTCTTAGTGAAATCTCTAAGTGTGGAAGTTGCCAAAATTTAGTGAACCATGATGAAATTTTGTGTCAATCTTGCTTGTTTGAATATCTGTTTCTTTCTCACCATTCGTCACAACAAAATATTATCCTTTACCCAAGAAACTACATCGTTCAATTGTTATGTTTGTTATTTTTATTTTTTACCTTATTGAAAAAAAGGTTGGTCAATTGGATTGGTTTCTTTCCAGGTTACATGACAATAGATAAGAATTAGAACGTTTTCATAAAGAATGACCATCTTAGATCTTCATTGTGGATGATTACAATTACAGTAAGTTATAGCAATAAAGTTTGATGCTTGATTGACTTCTCTATATCGGTGGTAAATACTAAAGCTCCCAATTTTTGAAAGAATGACTTTGATATATTCTATAATCCTTATTATCTTCCCGAAACATTCCATTTTTTTTAATGACATTGATAACTCGTAGGTTGTCACATTCAATTCAATAATTTCTCGGAAACGAAAGAAAAAGTTTACTGGGAAACCATCGAGCCCTGAGGTATTGATTTATTTTTAAAATTTCAATATATATTTTTACTAATTTTTGTAAATATTTTTTCGGTTTTTCTATCATATTCCCTTAGAATAAAACTCTAAATTGGAAAAATTCCCTACAAAAAGACAAGTGACCATAAGAATCTAATTAAAAAAAATACTACTACTAAACTAATTAAAATTTTTTATTAAAAAAAAAATCAAATTTAGGGTCTTACATAGAAAAATCGATATTTTTTTATTTGAATACGGAAATAGTAATATTTTGATGATTCCCACTAAAAATACCGATACGGTGCTGAGTCCGTCCTCTTCAACTCAAAACCCTCAAATCTTTGTGAAAACACATCCCCGTCGCTGCTCATCCCCTTTCCCTCCCCCCCACCCTCCCTCAAACAATGGTGGCCATACCAATTGACCTGTATCCAACTGACAAAGATTTGCCTTACGAAGAAGAGATACTCAGAAACCCATTCAGCCTCCGATTATGGTGGAGATACCTCGTTGCTCGCTCCGACGCCCCTTTCAAGAGGCGGGCAGTCATATACGAGCGAGCTCTCAAGGCTCTTCCCGGCAGCTACAAGCTCTGGCACGCCTACCTCCGCGAACGTCTCGAGCTTGTTCGCAATCTCCCCGTCACCCACTCCCAATACGAAACCCTAAATAACACCTTCGAGCGCGCTCTTGTCACTATGCACAAAATGCCTAGGATCTGGTTTATGTATCTTCAAACCCTAACGGAGCAGAAATTGGTCACCCGTACCCGCCGGACATTTGATCGTGCGCTCTGTGCTCTCCCCGTTACCCAGCACGATAGGATCTGGGAGCCCTATTTGGTGTTTGTCAGCCAGCGAGGGGTTCCAATCGAGACTTCACTTAGGGTTTATAGGAGGTACTTGAAGTATGACCCTACGCACATTGAGGATTTCATCGAGTTCTTATTCAATTCGCAGCTGTGGCAGGAGTCTGCCGAGAGGTTGGCTGGGGTTTTAAACGATGACCAGTTTTACTCTATCAAGGGGAAGACTAAGCATAGATTGTGGTTAGAGTTGTGTGATTTGTTAACTAAGCATGCCACTGAAGTGTCAGGGTTGAATGTGGATGCAATTATTAGGGGAGGGATCAGGAAGTTCACTGATGAGGTTGGAAGGTTGTGGACTTCCTTGGCAGATTATTATATCAGGAGGAAGTTGCCTGAGAAGGCCAGGGATATATTTGAGGAAGGAATGACTACTGTGGTCACTGTCAGGGATTTCAGTGTGATTTTTGATGCATACTCACAGTTTGAGGAGAGTATGCTGGCTTATAAGATGGAGAACATGGATTTAAGTGATGAGGAAGGAGATGATGATGAAGGGTCTGCAGGGGAAGATGATGAGAATGTTCGCAAGGATGTTGACTCATTGCTGGATGAGTTCAAGAGGAAGATATTCAAGGGTTTTTGGTTACATGATGATAATGATGTGGATTTACGATTGGCGAGGTTGGAGAATCTGATAAATAGAAGGCCTGAGTTAGCTAACAGTGTGCTTCTCAGGCAGAACCCTCATAATGTAGAACAATGGCATAGGAGGGTCAAGCTCTTTGAGGGTAATCCGACTAGGCAGATATTGACTTACACGGAGGCAGTTAGGACAGTGGATCCTATGAAGGCAGTGGGGAAGCCTCATACATTGTGGGTTGCGTTTGCTAAGCTCTATGAGAACCACAAGGATCTTTCCAATGCTAGGGTGATTTTCGATAAGGCTGTGCAGGTGAATTATAAGACTGTTGATCATCTTGCTAGTGTTTGGTGCGAATGGGCTGAGATGGAGCTCAGGCACAAGAGTTTCAAAGGTGCCTTGGAGCTGATGCGACGGGCCACTGCCGAGCCTTCTGCTGAAATTAAACGCAGAGGTAATGCTTTCACCTCTATTTTTTTAATGTTTGTATTCTGTGAGTTATTGGTGCAGTATTTATTATTAAGATTTATACTGATTTGCTTATGTTTCTTTTAAATTCTGTTGCCAAACTAAAAGCAGCCTTCACTGGGGTGTATGGCTGTGATAACCCCAACAATAGCTGCTCTTCTTTGAATAGTTTACTTTGATGATTGTAGTTGTGTTCGTTATCTTGTTGGTTATTATTCATTTTGATGCTGACATTGTAGTACCTTGCCCAAGATTAAATGTGATACAAGTTACAATGTAGTGAAAAGTGCTAGGCTGTGGGGGGCCACCTAGAACCTAGTAGGCCGCCTTATTGAGTGAGAGGTGAAGCCTTACAGTGCCAAGGTGGTTGCTCGCCTAGGGCTGACCTTTAAAACACTGCAAGTTATGTGTGGGGTGCTCCTAAGCTTTGGATGTATTTTCAAGTTAGTTGTGAACCAAATGGGCGCGCACACACACATATGGGTTCATGTGAAAAACGTATGGTGAAAAACATATGGTCCTATAAGAAGGAAAGAAGCTCTTTTGTTGGTTGGATTGTACTGTAGAAATAACAAAAAAAAAAAAAGCATGTTCACAAATACTAGAGTATTAGTTAAAAAGATGTACATAAAAGTGAAATATTTTGTTAAAATAAAGTAATAATACACTAATATGTCTCTTAAGGTGTAATTAGTAAAATATTAGTTATAAATAAAATATTTTCTAGTTTAGTTAATAAAAATTTAAACCCCAAATAGATTATTAGTTACAAATGTCTCTTAAGGTGTAATTAAAAAAGGTATATGATCATACAATACTTAATTTTAAACCATTCATTTATTCAAACAAAATACCACTAGTATAATCATTTAAACAGATATCTTAAATTCATAAGTTGTTTCTGAAAAACTGCTCTTTTTTCATTATTGGCGAATATCAAAAGATAGAGGCTGTCTTAAACTCTCATTCGTTGTTCTTTGTTATGGAAGACTGAACAAAATATCACAAATGATATTTTTTTACATAAACCTTTTTATTATATGTCAATATAATAATGTTTAATACCTTAATTATATATGCAATTTTTTCCGGGGATCTTACTAAAATAAACCTTTTCCTTTGTTTTTTAAAACAAAAGAGGGGATGCTTGAATTAATAGTAATAAAAATATCACTATATATACTTATAAAAAAAATTAGGGGATGCTCAACTCACCAAAATGATCTGCCCCTACTCTCAATGTTCTCTAACATTATCCTGAATTGGTTTATTAAGTCTTTATTAGCATTGGAGTTAGTAATTTTCTTTCAATTATATAAATTATAATACTGTATTGAGACTTGATTATTTAAATTGGATACAACATATTGAGGGATCCCTTATACAATTTCCCGTTTAGAGATTATTTAGCACAAATCCTGTGTTTTGCAAGATCCTTGCTGCACAACCCCTTATCAAATCCCAGGAGTGAGATACTTGCTGGTGGGTTATATCAAGTTATCATACCTGAGTTTTTGACTACCAGCAAAAAAGAAAAAGAAAAGAAATCAGAAAATATGCACAGTTTACATGCAAACTGGCCGCAGAAGAGTAAATATGCACTTCAATTTTCATGGATTGTGGTTGGAATATATACAATATGCAGTACATTTGTGAGATAGGATTTCTTAGCCTGAGTTGGAGTTGGAGTTTTGTGGAAATATTTAAGCCCATAGTTCATAAAAGCCAGAATCCGTGATATTTTATTGGATTGAACAGATCATGAGGGTGACATGCAAAATTTATGCCCAACCTTTCTGTATCTTTTGGTCTGAGCATAGAAGTTCACTAGGATTACACTTTTCTTTGTTGTTAGTAAAAAGCATTAATCTGATTTTCATTTTTAAATTCTACCTTATATACTTTCTTCTCCTCAGAAAAGATAATCAAGTACAAAATTATTCACGGTCCAACTCATAAGCCATTTTGCAATTGGGGGTGGGATGGGGGGAGATTTGCCCGAGTCCTGAATTCCTGAAGATGAGAAAATAATGTTTCCTTTTTGGAAACTCTGCTGCCCTTTATTGTGACATAATATGCACTTTATAATTTGATGTGGAAACAATTAGGCTCTCAAAGGCCATAAATTTTGGAAATGGTTTTGGATTTGTCTCATGTGGGTTACCAAATTTAATCTACTGCCCTTTATTGTGACATAAATTTGATGTGGAAACAATTAGGCTCACAAAGGCCATAGATTTTGTAAATGGTTTAGGATTTGTCTCATGTGAGTTACCAAATTTAATCTCAAATGCAGATGTATCTTTTGGTCTGAACATGGCAGTTTTCATGGATGATACCTTTCTTTGTGGCCAATTCTAGCCTATATAGATCTGTATTTTTCCTACCTCAGCAAAGATTTTCAGTTTGCAAAATTATTCAGGGTCCTATATGACTACATCACAACTCAATTTGTCATCAGGGGGTGGGGTTATCTCTTGTGTTCTGTGTCCTAGTAAACTTATCTTTACACTTGACATGTCTGTAAACTTCTCTTTATACTGACATATTTGACCTTTTTTTCATGCAGTTTCTGCTGATGGTAATGAGCCAGTTCAGATGAAATTGCACAAGTCTTTGCGGCTGTGGTCGTTTTATGTGGATTTGGAGGAAAGCCTTGGTACCTTGGAGTCCACTCGTGCAGTTTACGAGAAAATATTGGACTTGAGAATAGCAACACCACAAATAATAATAAATTATGCAGTTTTACTAGAAGTACAGTCTTCCTCCCTCCTGATATTGTTGGAGTCCTTTGGAAATTATATTATGCTGTTTTTGGAGTTAAGCTTATGTTTTTTTTACTTTATTGCAGGAGCATAAATACTTTGAAGATGCTTTTAAGGTATATGAAAGAGGGGTGAAAATATTCAAATACCCACACGTCAAAGACATATGGGTCACATATCTGTCAAAGTTTGTCAAGCGATATGGTAGTACGAAATTGGAAAGGGCAAGAGAACTTTATGAAAATGCTGTTGAAACGGTATGTTAACTTTATGTTTTATTTATTTATTTTTAGTTTTATACTCTGGAATTTAGTTTTTTCTACAAGAAGGACTTGCACCTTTTGCTTGTATATATTCTATGATGGATGGAAATATCGTGTAAATAATGAATTCCATGTTACAATTTCTTTTTAGGCCCCAGCTGAATCTCTAAAGACTCTGTACCTCCAATATGCCAAACTAGAAGAAGATTACGGATTAGCCAAGAGAGCCATGAAGGTATATGATCAAGCCACAAAAGCTGTTCCTGCTGTCGAGAAGTTGAGCATGTATGAAATTTACATCTCAAGGGCAGCAGAGATATTTGGGGTGCCCAAAACTAGAGAAATTTATGAGCAGGCAATACAGTCTGGTCTTCCTGACAAGGATGTGAAGACCATGTGCCTGAAATATGCAGAACTAGAAAAGAGCTTGGGGGAAATCGACAGGTCACGTGCAATTTTCTCCTATGCATCCCAGTTTGCTGATCCTAGAACAGATCCGGATTTTTGGAACCGCTGGCATGACTTTGAAGTTCAACATGGAAATGAAGATACCTTCCGAGAGATGCTTCGTATAAAGCGAAGTGTGTCTGCCAGCTATAGCCAGGTAGACTTTTTCAAACTGCTTTTTCTCCTCCAATTGTAATCAGTTGATTCTGTAGATTAGTTTTGTTTCCCTGAAGCTGAATGCTGTGCTTATTTCTAGTTGATTTGGTGGATTAGGTTGTTTATTGGAGCTAAGAGTTAACTCTCCCTTGGACTAGTTAATTTTGTGCTAGAATTCACCACTATATGTTCTTGGAAGGGTAAATCAACACACAAGATAAAATAAATGGGTTGTGGGATCTGTATGCATATGGATGGTTGGTATGTATTTTAAGACTTCTCTGGAAAAATAAATGTACCTTTCAGAAAAAATACTCACAGCCTCTCTGTTTTTTTTAATCTTTTTCATTTTTCTTTTTTAACCTATTTGGGCTTGGACATTAATTGTGGCATACAAATATATTATTTGCTTTCCCGTAAGTTGGATTTTGCCTTAATGTTCAAAAATCTTGACAGGATATAATACGTTAATACTTTCTTGGTAAGCTGTTGATGTTTGAACGATAACTTCTTTGGATATTTTCTGTTATTTGGTCTTTGTACGTTTTCTCTTTTTATTTATTTGTGCTGTCTCAAGTACTCATTTGTTGAATGAAACTTTCTTCACAATCTTATTGCTGTCCAACGGATGATGTTTCACGGCTCTCATACGTTTTTTTGTTACTTCTATCAGACTCATTTCATTCTCCCCGAGTACTTGATGCAAAAGGATGAAACTGCAAATCTTGGTAAAGCAGAGGATGCAATGAAAGCCGGGGAAGGGGAAGATGAAATGGCTGCACTGGAGAGGAAGTTGGACCCTGCAGTGACTGGAGCATCACCAGCCAGAGATGCTGGTAATAGAGTAGTTGGGTTTGTGAGCGGTGGTGTTGAAGGTCAAAGAGATGCGAGACAGACAAATTCCATCGCTAACCAAGAAGACATCGAGCTGCCAGATGAGAGTGATAGCGAAGAAGATGGACAAGAAAAGGTTGAGATTGCTCAGAAAGATGTTCCCAGTGCTGTTTTTGGAGGTTTGGCACAGAAAAGGGACGAGTCAGATGGAAATAATGCAAATGGGGATAAAGGTAGCGATGCTCCTCTTGGGGCATTGGAGAGAATAAAGCGCCAAAAGAGATTTGCCAGCTGAGCTGAGTAGGTAATTAGAGAATCTACTTTCCCAATCATCAAATGAGTTGTAAGTTCAAGTTGACAGCCAACCCTATAGCCCGTCCTTGGAATTTGTGGATATTGGTTGTTAGGTGCTCTGGTAATGTTGTTGTAGGCTATCTTCATCAAAACATTTACCGGTTTCTTGTGATTGTTAAGCTGCAGGATCCGCAATTTTTCCTGGTAAAATCTGTTATAGTTCAATTCTCGTCCAGTTGTGCTGATTCTTACCATGGTTGGCTTGTTGCATTAGAAGTTTTATTTACTTTTGGTGTATGTGGTTGTGTAAAATGTGGTTCCATTTAGTTTGTATGTATGGCGGGAGAATCTACGAAGATCAAGATTTGAATGTCATATAAAACTCATGAGACCCACTAGGATCGCTTTATATATAAGCATGTACGATGTGTGCTTTTGTTAGACCTCTTTCTTTGATACAAGTCGTTTGACGTTGCTAAAAAAATGTGCTGTTTTACTCAATTGAGAGTTCCTTTGGATGAAACTTTACTATGCACGACGAAGTAATAGTCGGGAAATTGAGTTTTGACACTCGAATCTATAAGTGGAAACTCTTTTGGTAACTAGCGAAATAGGGAGAAAAGCCATCTTTTGCTCTTGTAAAGGACTTTTAAAGGCATTCTTGGGTACAAGGCTAGTTTCTTGCAATCTTGGTTTCCACTTTGGATTAGAAACACCAACAAAAACAATATATGGGAGGTTTAAGTTTGAGAGGTCTGGATGCAGGTAGGCTTTTCCCAAAAATAAGAAATGTTGATTTCAGATGTTATTATCTAGGAAATTTAAATTCCCTAGTGCTCGAATTTGAGATCTCAAAAAGGATTAGGAAGGATATTTATAACTCTCACTTAATACTCGTAGTGAAACTAGCTTAAACATCACCTATCTATAACCTTCACTCTC
The DNA here is from genome assembly GCA_963922045.1 of Persicaria maculosa. Lineage (NCBI taxonomy): Eukaryota > Viridiplantae > Streptophyta > Magnoliopsida > Caryophyllales > Polygonaceae > Persicaria > Persicaria maculosa. The sequence continues at coordinate 21,476,468 of OY998258.1, forward strand.
TCACTCAAATACACCAACTTACTTGTTTAATTTCTCCATCTTTTTTCTTTCTTCTCTATAGCTTAGCTTGGGTGGCTATGCTTTTCTCCTTTCACATGTCTTACACAATGGTCCATAGAGGTCACAAAAGAGAATCATCTCAACATTCTACTTATATAGTCGGATTATCCTTTATCTCATTCTTCTTCATCTTTGGTTTTGTATGGTTGAACCCAGGGGCGGCCCTAGGTACGCCCCTTCTCCCAGGGATATATATGTAATAGAGGTATATTTAGACTCAACTGCCACAATTGGTAGAGGGGTATGAGAGGAGTAGAGGAGGCCCAGGTTCGAATCCACCCATTACCCAATCCGCTTTCAAACATTGTGAAAGAAATGGACTAATCATATCAACGCATTCGACATTCTCATATTCAAATAATCTGGAAATTGGCTTGGAGGTGAAGGCAACAACAATCACTTGGGTTCATTCTTTATAGCACAGAATCGAAGACCACAATCCAAGATAGCCTCCTTCATGTCAAAGATTCCGCAAAAGCTCTATTGTTAGACCACAGGTCTAGGTGAGTGCTACTGCTGCTGATGCTTTAAGTCTTTCAGGTAAGCCTAGACTGGTTGATCTGCAGGTGACTCGTAGACAGGTTTGGGAACCTCTGTGTCTGCGTTGGTTTGGTTGGCTCAATCTTTATATAGAGCGTGACTTTTGGAAGAGTTGGTGAAGGACAAGAATCTTCATATGCATTGATGAGTCATCCATGGCTGGTTGATACGCGATTTCTTACTTCAGTTTTAGTATGGCTGTGTTAGGTTGGTTTAAATTAGGAGATCAAAGAGAGAGAGAGAGAGAGAGAGAGAGAGAGAGAGAGAGAGAGAGAGAGAGATTTGCAGGAAGATTTTCTTTGGGTTGCTTTATAGAAAAGTAGTAGAATATGAGGTTCAATATGGTTTGTTGAGTTGGCACTTGAGGTTTTTTTTATGTCCATCTTTTCCTAACTTGGTGAAAGTAGGCAACTAGCAAGGGTGTTGGGAATTTGGGTTTATCCCACAGGTAAACAAAACGTAAGAATATCTTAGTAAAATGAGAAATCTTACTCGTTTCAACTTGATTTTTGTGTTAAAAAGTGGAGCTCGGAGAAATACAGAATCTTGACAAAAGAGTACGAGTAATAGTTCGACAAAATCGGGTTGATAACCCGACCCATGGTACCAATCACCAACTGGTGGTACGCAAATTTTCATACCACGTACCAACCACAAGTCGTGGTTACCACATAAATGGTAACCACGACTTGAACCATTCCGGAATGGCTCATCGGAAAGGACTTGTGGGTAGTACCCATAGGTCCCCGGTTCAAACCTCGGAATGGCCGCTCTTTATTTACCAATTCAAGGTAACCACGAATTGTGGTTACCATTGGTACATTACCATGGTTACCATGCTATAAGAGCTCGTTTGGTTAGCTATTTACTTCCCGGGAAGTACAAAAATCCAGAAATTGATTGACAATACATGTGTTTGGTACAAAAAAATTAAAACTAAAAAACACATAAACTAGAATTCCTAGGAATTGAAATTCCTCCAAAATGGTGGAATTCATCTTACCATGAGGGGGTGGATAAGATCTACTTCCCCCTCTTTTTTTTTCCAAATTACTTCCCTTTTTTTCTCAAATCTCATTTTTATTTTAATTTTAATTAAGAAAATTTCCAATTTATCCCTATAATAAGAAGAGCGTGTTAATAAATAAAGGCTATAAGAGTAATTTTAAATAAATTACTATGAGATTTCCCTGTTCAACCAAACAAATTATAAGAATTGAGTTCATGTGAATTTATTTTCAACCAAACATATTTTTATACTTCCCGAAAAGTAAAATTAATGGGAAATTTATTTCATGGGAAGTAACTTCCTAGGAAGTGAAATTATCACGTTTAACCAAACGATGCCTAATTTGTTTGTATTTTTTGAAACCCCTTACCATTTAGTAGCCATCAACGTTATCGAACGAAAAAATATGGTTACCAAAAATAATATGATTATCACACCTGTTAAAAATTCAAATAAACAAAGTTCACAATTAAATTAAAGTACAAACAAATTCAAACAAACCAAGTTCAATTGTTCAAACATTCAAAATATATGCTCCTGCAAGTTCAAACAAAACAAGTTTAAAGTCTTCAAACATTCAAAATTTCCTACTATTTCTATGTTTCTAGTAGATAGGACCAATTTAGGTCAAAATCAAACCACAAAATATAAAGTAAAAACTTAATATTAAAAACATAAAACTTAAAGGTAAAAAAAATAAAAAATAAAAAATTATATATATATATATGGATGCGCTCCGGTGAAAACCAAAATTGCGGTAGAAACCCGTGAGGACCGGCTTTTTAGCTCGGTTCACTTGCTTTATAGCCCGGTTATGAATAGAACCGATCTATGAAGGCATAAATTTTAGCCCAATTTTGAATAAAACCGAGCTATAAAGTCACTATGTAATTTTAAAACATGAGTTTTTTAGCACAATTTTAAGGCTTGACCGAGCTATAAAGCCATATGTTATTTTAAAATTGGAGTTTTTAGCACGGTTTTTAGGTTGAACCGAGTTGTAAAGTCACCGTGTGATTGAGGTTTTTAGCACGGGTTTCAAATAAACCAAGATATAAAGTAGTCCTCACGGGTTTTTACCACAATTTGAGGTTTTCACCGGAGTCAATCCCTATATATGTATACTCGGTAATCATGGTATTCAAGTTTTATTACCATTACTGTACCATCTTCATGTGGTTACCACCAAGATGGTTACCGCCATGTTGGTTATCACAAGTATGGTTACCAACATAGTCGGTTTGGGGTTGGTATGGTAATTTCCGTACCATTTGCCAGCCCTACATGCCATCCCTCCTCCTAGCAACCCTGAAATTGAGTATGGCCATTGGGACTTTAGGCATTGCTTGGTATGTGAAATTAGTGGGTCATGTAAAAATGTGCTGTATATTATGAATCTTTTGTAGTAGGAATATTGTGAATGGATTTCTTTGTTTGCTGCATTTGTTTTCAGCTTACCTTGAGTGCATCTGAATACTCTGTTCCGAGTTGTATGATCATGGTTCAATTCATCTTCAAATTATATGGTTGTTCACCTCCTTCAAGCTCAAGCTTAAAGATCAGTCAGGTATTATCCCTTGTTAATTGGAACCATAAATGAACGCATTATTCAACTTGAAAGCTTAAAGATCAAGAATGAATGAGATTTCTCCCAAGCAATGCCTAGCTTTGAGGAGGATGATTGATGAACTCAGATCTTGATCAAGGTGGTGATGGGATTATCGTCGTGCATCGATCAAAACCTGCTTGTATCTATCTCTAAACAAAAATGTTCCAGAATATCTCCAGGGTTTCAAATTGCAGCTCGTGCTCACATCATAACAGGTTGATCTTAATATTGTTCTCGGCAACACCCTCTCAATATAGAGTGAAACTGTGAAAGGATGCAAAGGGTAAGCTGGGCTCAAACCTTGTGCCAATCTATTGAGTAATGCCTTTCATAGGGTATTTTTTTAGGGTGAAATACAACCACTCTCGCAGTTATGTACCATAATCTCGTCATGAGAACATGATACAAAACTTCATCTAGCCAGCACTTCAGCACACCGTGGCAAAATATATCCAGTGCAATACTGCAAGCGAACAGTCACGGCAAATCTAGTTTTTAACCCAAAGCCATAAATCCACTCCCAAGTGATAGTCTGCTTACCAAGGCTAACTGTGTTAACATTTTCCAAATCTTACAAGTTCAGTAAAAGTGAGCAACTACAAGTACTCTTCCATTTTTATCAACGGCAAGGGAAAAGCAAAGGGAAAAGCAAGGCTGTCCTCCACTTCTACTTCTAACTCTTTAGGAAATAAAAGCAAAGGTGTCAACCGTATCGGAATTGGTTAACTAGGCATAAAACACAGGGTGCAAACCAGTCAATCCAACCAAGCAACTTGTAAAACAGACACTAGTATATGGACTGAGCACAAACTTGATCAGCCTATCAAACTGCCTATGTTTCACACTGCAAGCAACCAACATATTCTTAACAGGAGCCTGTTTTATTTGAAAAACATGCAAGGCGTGAAATGCTCCACATACATATCAAAATATCACAAAACTGAAAAGTTACTTGTATTTGCAATGGTTTTACAAATGAGATATCCCACAAGAACAGTACCTCATTGGCAATTTTACCAAAACAAGCACAACCCTCACCGAACTCTTAAATAAGATGGTGAAATGGCTTTGAGATGGTCGCTTAAGAAGGAGAAGCATAATCATAAAGGTGTCAAACCCACCACCCCTGCATAAAGACAAACCAGAACATTCATGTTATATGTTAAACTGTGAATAACATTACTTACAGGCCCTAAAATAAAAAACCAGAAATTGTGTTTACACAAACAAGGGACAAAAATAAAGGAAAGAATGGGAAATTGGGAATGAGATCCAGATTTTAAAAAAATTCATTTGAGGGAGGAAAAAAAAAACTCTTAAATCAAGTTGCATTGTTTGAATATGAAGTGAGCAGTATACATAAGACTGACTAATGTAACAGCTACTTACAGTATTAAATGTTTTTAAAATGGATTAGGGTGTATTTGGATTCCAAAATGCATTAATTATAATGCAATTATTTTACCTCTGCATTTTGGAGTCCAAACACACCCTTAGATTGTAATTTTTACAATTCAAATGAGTCATTTAGGAGATATACGTGATTATTTTTAAGGGAATATTGAACTAAATTACCAAACAATGCTAATCCTTAGTGATCTAGAATGTGTAGTTTTGCTTCACTGATAACTTCTCAAATCACTTCCCTTTCATTGTCCTAGGAGTTTTTCACTTCAGCAAATATCCTACTTATACACATACCAATATAATATATACTATGGATTTTCCCACGTTCCTTTATTGTACTCTTATTTCTTTTCCTTATTCCTTTAGCTAGCTGTGTCAGCAAATTCCATTCCAGATAAGAGGTGCTACTAATTGCCTCAAGTTAGAAGTATTTGGCTAAAGAACTAATTTCATACAACAATCTTAAAAATTAAACTTTAAAAATGAACACAAGAAACGGGTTAACTGAATAATGTAGCCATTCCTTCAGTTGTGTCCACAAAAGTAAAATCCCTAAAGCTAAATAGGCCATATCTTCAAAACAATTTCACAAGAAGCAAAAACTTCCATGGAAATTGGAAACATGTTGAAAGTAATCCTGTCTCAGCAATGTGCAGTGGTTGTGTCAACTACATGTATCAAATGATGTGCCATATCAATCCCAAGACATGGACGATGAATCCAAAACAAGACAAAGAGAAGAGTTACATGTGATAGAACAGCAGTTGTCTAGTCAAATCTAAAGAATATATGTTACTTAATTAAGAGAGAAGAAAGAGGATGTAGGGGAAAGGAAGCAAAAGAAGATGGAATTTTAATACTTTAGGCTAGGCTAGACTAAGAGTGGAGCTTATGAATGGCAAAGGGACAAGTTCACAATAATGGCAATAAGATGACACAATTTTTTAAGGTTTGACAGTGTTTCTTACCGCATGCCAATCTGCCACCAGCATTGCCAGTTGTCAAGCTAAGCTCATGGCCTCCTACATTTTCAGATAGTCCATCAAGTTAAAGCAGACTAAAACAAACAATGCAAAGCAAAATAAAAACAGAACCAGCTACAAGCAATTTTACCCTTTCCAAGATCATCCTCAAGCTCATGCACCACTAAGGCTCTTCCAACAACTGAGTTTGGCCCGCTCAATGGTATCTGCATCATCAATGGAATATTATAAGAACAGAAAAACAGATGGAAGAAATTTGCATGTTATTCTTGTCAAAAATAGCATTGTTTATGCATATAACCATGAGAGCACCTGGTTATCAACGATGACTGCTTCTGCTATGCCTGATCCAACATAAAACAGTTTACAACTAATCAGCAACCAGCTTCAGCCTGTATCAAATGAAAAAGCACAACAAACAGCACTGAGGAAGAAATTGTACCGTCATCATTGGCAACTATGTTTCCCAGGTCACCCGCATGCCGGATTTCATCTTCTGGAGCACCGTGTGTCAACTTGTTTGGATTGAAATGTGCACCTGTGAAAAATCCCCCATCACAAATCCATAATAATATTAGTAAAAGTCAATGGATACAGTGACTATTAAATAACAAACAAGCGGGAATGCAAAAATAACGACAGCAATTAAGAACAAATTCAATCAGTACAAAAACTCGAGATCGTCATCAACCCTAACCTGTTGAGATGCAGCCATTTGTGGTATCACCGTATTCGTGCTGCAAAATTGTGAAATTAAGAAAGTCAACAAAATTCGTGCTCAAAACAGCGATTGAGAACGACAGAGAAGGAGAGTGAGAGAGAAAAACCAAGTGGAAGCCGTGTAGTCCGGGAGTGAGTCCAGTGATACGAACATTGACAGTAGTCGGACCTATCACACCGCCAAAAACAAGTCAAACACGGAATCAATTTCCCGGCATTATTACCCTAGAAAGCGAGGGGAGAGGCAAGAGAAGAGAGCATCACCATCGTCTTCCTGAGTCAAAGTGACAACGCCTTCAACAACGGAGGTCCCTTTAAGCACAGCGACCGCTTTCTTAGTGGCAGCGAAGACGGTGAGGGGCCTGCGAGAGGAGGATGATGAAAAGGAGAGGGAGGAAGAGCGGAGAGAAGCGCCGCGGAAGCGGGAGGAGTAGGAGGGGAGGGACAGCGTGGAGGCCAGAAGGGCGGATTGAGCGGCGGCGGCCATGGATGCTCAGCTCTGGAGGCGAACCAGAAGATGAGAAGGAGATGAGATTCAGATAAAATGGCTCACCGTTTTGTGACAAGTGGGTTGGTGTTATGGTGTACAAAGGCCTATATGGGTGTGGCCTATCGTCACTATATACAGGTTCGGATCGGGTTATTGGGATCGGTTTCGGATCATTTGGATTCTAGATGGATTGGGTTTCAATTAGAGATGGCAATTTCATCCGCACCCGACGAATATCCGTCTCACCTGACCCGAAAAAGTGGGTGAAAATCCGAAATAAAGCAGATATTAATGATGGGTGAACGGGTGATGGGTCGGGTCGGATTCGGGTGAAGACATTCCCCACCCGTCACCCGACTTATATTATATAATTATATTTTATATGTAAAATTACTAATATGCCCCGATAAAACCTAATTCAAGATACCTATAAATGATTTCGAGCATGAAGGCTTAGGTCGTTGAAGATTATGATTTCTCTTCTTTTTATTCATAATTGTTGTAATGTTTTATCTAGCTTAAAGTGTTGAAAGTTGTGGATGTTTACACGTATTTGACCGAATTTGACTATATTTGGTACTTGTTAATTCGTCGATGTGTTTGACGTATATTTTTCAAAAAAAAAATTAATGAATTTGATGTCTTGTATTTCACCCGAATTATCATCCGATCCACCCGATCACCCGGTGGGTGATGGGTGGACGGGGCGGGTGAAATATTTGGTGGGTGATGGGTCGGGTAGGGTGAAGGATTTTGGGTGGTGGGTCGTGTGACGGAAGTAGATCATCCACCCATCACCCGACCCATTGCCATCCCTAGTTTCAATTAGTTCACGAGTCATTCCAAGTTGAGTAAAATTGGATTTGCTTCGATTCCAGGTCGATCTACCTAGCCTGCCAGTGGAAAAAAATTCTAGAACTTTTTAAAGATTTAAAAAAAATAGTATTTATGATATATCTAAAATTAAATTATAATATCAATATGTTAAAGTTTACCAAAAAAAAATCGTTGTGTCAAATTAAACTAAATAATTGTAATAATTTTAGTGGTAAGCAAGAGAACCATTTGTTTGTACTTGTAATCGTACTTAGTTTATCTGATTTCTTGTTTGATTTACAACTACTGGATCCTCCATTTATAGTGGAGGTCCAACCCCATAATCAAAAAAATATCCCTCATTTTGGGAATATTTTACCATAAGGTGAAATATTCATCACATAACAAAATATTACAAAACTCCCCCTTGAATATTCGTCTTATATCATGAATCTAAGAGATTTACACAAGTTTAATCTTATCATACGCATTGATGATGCTGCATCATTAAAAACTTTGTCAGGAAAACCCCAGTAGGGATAAAAACCTGATCGAAGGAAAAAAGAGTGCATCACGTATAATTCTCCCCCTGATTTGGACATGCTTAATGAGCTTCTCGAAGCCGACACATTCCGATCTTGCGCACAAGTTGCTCAAACTTCTTGGGAGGTAATGACTTGGTGAATAAATCGACGAGATTCTCATCTGATCGGATTTGTTGAACTTCAATTTTCCCTTTCTTCTCAAGTATAGAGAAGAACTTTGGTGATATGTGTTTAGTCTGATCCCCTTTGATGTAGCCTTCTTTCACTTGAGGGACACATGCAGAGTTGTCTTCGTATATCACGTTTGGGCTACCTTTGATGGACTTGATTCCAGATTCATTCTGTATATATATTTTATCACCGATCTTAGCCATACTCATTCTCTTCCTGGTTCATATAGTACTATCAATTCGGCATGGTTTCACGATGTAACAGTCAGAGTTTGTTTTGTTGATTTCCATGATATGGTTGTATTTCCATAAGTGAAGACTTATCCATGTTGAGACTTAGTCTTGTGTGGGTCTGATAGATATCCTGCATCTGCATAACCAAAAAGAGTGGCATTTGGGCAGTTTTGATAAAATAAATCAAGATCATGTGAACCTCTAAGATAACGAAAAAAGTGTTTAATTCCGTTCCAATGTCTCCTTTTTGGAGCTGAGTTGTTTCTTGACAACAAGTTTACAGCGAAGGCAATATCAGGCCTTGTATTGTTGGCTAGGTACATCAAGGCACCAATAGCACTTAAGTATGGTGTTTCTGGGCCAAGTATTTCCTCATCATCTTCTCGAGGACGGAATGGGTCATCGTGTATATTTAGAGAGCGAACGACCATTGGTGAGTCCAACGGATGAGTTTTATCCATGTTCAATCTCTTCAGAATTTTCTCTTACATGTTCAATTTGTAACCCGATCGACAAAACATGGTTTTCCGAAGATCTTTCATCTCAAATTCTTTCATCAAGTACCTAGTTGTACTTGCAATCTCATTCAGGGTTCCAACAATGTTTAGATCATCAACATATACTGCAATGATGGCAAACCCTGATTCATATCTTTTGATAAAGATACATAGACACCTTGTGTAACACCCCCGTCCCACATCGGATATCATAAGGATGTTGGGAGTGATTTATAAGTAATTCAAACCGTACCCATGTTACAAGAGTTCTTCCTTTTCAGGTTCCAAGTAAGGACAACGAACCTAAGAGGGCTAGGTGGCATGATTGGCGCCTCTTAAGACCCCGGGTATTACACCTTGAGTCATTCTTATATCCTTCTTTATGTAACACCCCTTTTAAATCTCAAGGGAAAGTTACAGCGCCAGTGAATCCGCAGACTTTAATGTCTTTGAATTCACCTGAGGCTTATAGGGACATGCAACCATGCTCCCATAAACAAGACGGTACTTAAGCAGTTGAATAAATTAATGCGGAAGTAATTTAAATAACAAAGTACAAAATAGCAAATCATAACCATAAAGCTAAAGTGTTAAAATGATAAAGTAGTAATAAGCTCCAAAAATAGCTAACACCAAAGTAGTATTGCAGAAACTTTAAAGATTCAAAAACTTGTAGTGTAAAGGTTCATAAATGATAGCCCGCTCTTCAACTCTCTCCTGCTCTGCTGCTTGCAATAGACCCGTGGAATATGGTCTGGTGTTTCGAGAGTACGAAGGACACCAGTCATCCAATAAATAGGATGGTTAGTACAATTAAGACTAGCAAATGATAGGGAAAATGGTGAGTCCAACGGATGAGTTTTATCCATGTTCAATCTCTTCAGAATTTTCTCTTACATGTTCAATTTGTAACCCGATCGACAAAACATGGTTTTCCGAAGATCTTTCATCTCAAATTCTTTCATCAAGTACCTAGTTGTACTTGCAATCTCATTCAGGGTTCCAACAATGTTTAGATCATCAACATATACTGCAATGATGGCAAACCCTGATTCATATCTTTTGATAAAGATACATAGACACCTTGTGTAACACCCCCGTCCCACATCGGATATCATAAGGATGTTGGGAGTGATTTATAAGTAATTCAAACCGTACCCATGTTACAAGAGTTCTTCCTTTTCAGGTTCCAAGTAAGGACAACGAACCTAAGAGGGCTAGGTGGCATGATTGGCGCCTCTTAAGACCCCGGGTATTACACCTTGAGTCATTCTTATATCCTTCTTTATGTAACACCCCTTTTAAATCTCAAGGGAAAGTTACAGCGCCAGTGAATCCGCAGACTTTAATGTCTTTGAATTCACCTGAGGCTTATAGGGACATGCAACCATGCTCCCATAAACAAGACGGTACTTAAGCAGTTGAATAAATTAATGCGGAAGTAATTTAAATAACAAAGTACAAAATAGCAAATCATAACCATAAAGCTAAAGTGTTAAAATGATAAAGTAGTAATAAGCTCCAAAAATAGCTAACACCAAAGTAGTATTGCAGAAACTTTAAAGATTCAAAAACTTGTAGTGTAAAGGTTCATAAATGATAGCCCGCTCTTCAACTCTCTCCTGCTCTGCTGCTTGCAATAGACCCGTGGAATATGGTCTGGTGTTTCGAGAGTACGAAGGACACCAGTCATCCAATAAATAGGATGGTTAGTACAATTAAGACTAGCAAATGATAGGGAAAATGTTCAGACTTTAACCTTACAGTGACCATAAAACGGTATGTCATAGGTTAAGGGAAAGACACGAATATTTAAAGTGGAAACTGAAATAAAAGGTAAAAATTCACACATGACTCGGATGATCGTAATGATCGATTATAAGATAAGGAAGGAGATTATACCCGAGACAGATGAGTATAATAACTGAAGTGATCACCTATTTAATAGTCGATAATAACCATAATCACACTAGTCACAATGATAATAACAATAATAATATTACTACGTGGTACCGGTCGGGCCTTTAACAAGGACCACGACCTACATCAGATCGTTGTTTTATCACCCCGCAGAGAATGCATTCCGGGATGGTGTTTCATGAAACCTTGTAAGGCGGTGGCTTAACGAACCACAATCTACAAGTCAGTCTACTGCATAACTTGCCAAAGGCATAAAGCCACTCGCATCACGTGGTGCGCATTTTAACATAGCATATCTAAGCATCACATGGTGCCTATCGTAACTTATCATATCGAAGCATCACATGGTGCATCTATTAACTTATCATACATAACCAGTTTATAGTAGGTGATCATAAAAACGACGTTAATTCAATGAGGGACAAGCATGGATAATTCAAAGGATCTTACTATCACATGCCACTAGTTTGCATGAAAGAAACAAACAGAATATCATGCAACTTAGAAAGAAGAAAATGGGCAACTTTCACTTATCTCGAGTTATAAACAAATAACATATTTAATACACATCTCACTATAATTAATTTAATAATTGCCCATTAATTTATACTCATGCCAATTTATGAACAAGGAGATAAATTACATCAAGCAGACGGGCATGTAATTTATCGAAATTGGCAAGGAAATTGGCCACAGGGCCGCATTCGACACAGAAGAATTTAAAAGGCACATCAAAAGAATCACGAAACACGCAAAGGGCGATGAACGAAATCACTTGCCTTATTCGTCTTGTTGGATTTCGGTACCAACTATGGACTTGAAAGTACTTGTGACGGAGTTGACGAAGTCTACGGTCGAATCTATAGGTATTAAATATAAGACAAGGAAGTATTTAATAATCGACTATTTACGAAATTGAATTGACTTATTTAATTCGAATCAAAATCGAATTAATTTAAAAAGTCGGAAATAATACCAAGGTGATCTTCTTGGGAATCTTGAATCATTGATGACGGGTAAGGATTCGATGATAACGCTGCGGATTACGGAGGTTACACGAGTTAGAATAACATCTAAAACTGCGGGATGATTTCTGAAATTTTAGAAACTAAAACAGGGGCATATTTTATAAAAACGGAAATTACGGGAGGTTTTCTGTAATTACCCTTCTTCAACCTCACACCCGACAGCAACTTTCCGGTAAGCTCTCGACGAGACTTCGGCGAGGCATAGCAACTTCGTTAGTACTCGGAATGACACGCGATCGGTGGCTACGGATTCCTGGTAAAGAGGCGCTCCTCCCTGGTGGTCCTGGCGGCATTGGCAGCGGTTGGAAGCGGCGGACGAGGGCGGATCCGGCAAGGTTGAATCGAAAAGAGGGTATTCGAATTCGGGATATTTTTGTGAAAAGCTTGTGAAGTGGATTGTCGATTAAGGTGTTTAGAACACGATGAACTAGTTTGAGAGCTCGGATATGGAGAGGAATGGTGGTGGTGTGCTTCGAAAGTGATCCCGAGAGGGGTATTTATAGGAGGAGGATTTGGGGACGGATTTGATTAAAATAAATCTATAAAAGTCCAGGATAAGATTGTTAGAGTGAATCCCATATCCCAATTTGTGCAAATCCAATCTCTTTTACTCGGATTTGGTGAACTCTTCAAATTAGGGATAAACTTGTTTGAGCTCGTTTCCATCCGAAACCTCAAAATTGGTTAAAGATATTCAGATAAGAACACGTGGGAAACGTTCTGGAAGAATTTCGGTTGAGATTTGGGCGAGATTTGAGGGAGGGCAAAACTAGTTTTGTTTAACAGCGAGTTCAACGGCTGAAGGTTAGAGAAGGGTTTAGTGAACCCGGTTTAATATTTTTTTTCTTGAATGGGTTTGGTTCACTTGAACCGAAAGAAATAAAAATAGAAACCATTGGTTCAACTCTATTTCTATTTATAAATATATGTATATGTAAATCCGAAATTTCATTTATTTAGATCCTATACAATTTAAATAATAACATAATATTGAATTTAAATACATTTTATTTTGCATAATAACATTTCTTTTAAAACCTTATCTTAAAAATAAGTACAATTATAAATCCCTCTCAATTTCGAAGAAAACCATACAACTTTGCCTTAAAACAATATAACTTAAAAATCTAATTTATTTATCATAGACGCACATGAATAAATAACAAAAAAAATGAAATATCTCAAGAATAGCTATATAAAAATAAATTAAATTATATTTAATTTGAAAAACTTTTCTAAGTTATAAATAAAAGGACTTTTATTACGAAAAATATATTTACTTAAAACGAAATACCCAAAGATAATTTGGGGTATTTCATATCTCCCCCCTTAAAAATAAGTTTCCTCCCGAAACTTAGAAAACGAAAAGGAGTAGGGAGAAAAGGTATAGAGGAATGAGAATACGATATTTAGATGTTTTAACATTGGTCACGTAAGATACTAAGATTAACGAGCAAAAGCTTAGAATTGAATGCTAATGAATCTCTATAGATAGAGAAGGAATGACAGCATTAGCTCTCTTTGCACATTGTCTTCAACTACTTGAACTACCACGGATATGAAGCTTAGGAACGATATACTTTGAGTGGTTTAGGGGGGTCGAACTCGATATCTATGGAATTAAGAATAACCGTGTACATCGATATATCTATCTCGTTGCTTAAGCGCAAAACAACTCAATTACATCCAACGTAATTAGTTGTCCACCGAACTCATCATTGGTAAACTCTAAGATTTATTTCTTTTACAATTGTCTCCTAACTTAAGCCTAAGCATGTACGAACGAGTTGTTTTACATAATTTTTTTTTTAGCATGCACGACGATATGTTAAACATTAGCGCAAGTTAGTCAACTCTTATCACACAGTGAACATGCTGAAACCCCGGTTTCAGCAACGTTGTTGATGCTGAAATCCCGAAACGTTGTTGACGGGGTTTCAGGAACATTGTTGACCGTGAAACCCCGGTTTCAGCACTCATACTCTTTATTACATATCGATAAAACTATGCGAATCATATATTTAAGAATTAATTTCAACATTTCAACCTAACGAATTTCGCTAATGAGAATTAATTTCAGCATTTAAGATCACAAAAAAAAAACACAAGAAGATAATAAGCTCTTCAAAAATTTCAGCAATGCAAACGAAATTGCTGAAATTTAGCCTATGCGGGATTCGAACCCACGTATTTGCGCATAAGCACATTGCTCTACCATTGAGCTAAGAGGCTTTTAGAGGATATTTAAAGCAATGAACGTCAAAATTCATTGCAAGTCCGCATTTCAGCAATTGCTGAAATTGTTAATATCCAAATCTAAACCAAGTAAGACAATATTAGACAACTAAAATCAAGATAATCCGAACAAAATTAAACAAGAAACCATGATTTCAAAAAAATATAGTATTGGAATAGCAATGGATAATACGTAGTCGGAATATGAAAGCAATCCAATGTGACATCCATCTTGAATCCAATAGATAAAATCAAGAATAAGAACACAAAGAACGGTCCAAAATTCATACCTGCAAACGGAGCTAGTACGGACATCCATCCAAACAATAGCTTTGTGAAAAGGAACACCGGTCGATTTACTCCACACCACGGTGATTTCCCTCTGATTGGTGATACCGATCGCCTTTAATCCGGCATCAACGTTGAATCCCTGAGCAGTGGCCTTACAGCGCCTTCGCAATACACACCCTAACAAGAACTTCACTGAGACAATATGAAAGCAATTCAAGCATTAAATTCTCTAAACCTACATTAGCAGTTTCCCAAATTCACTTAAAACTCACAACTGCAGAAACAATTACCATCTCTTTCCATATCGAGCGGAGCGAAAAGGAGCGGGCGCGCCGGCGCAGGAAGGGGGTGGCGGTGGCGGCGGTGGCGCTGAGGAGGAGGAACTCGTACGGGTCGGGGAGGCAATAACCGTCCAGATCCCGTCCGAAGATGATGAAGCGACGGAGAATTTCAGCAACAAAGGCTCGTCCAGATCTCGTGTCCTCCTCCGTGCTCCCCTCCGACAATAACCGTCCAAATCCGGTCGCCTCCAGGCTCTCCCCCGCCAGATCCGGGGATCTCGTGGAGCGTCGTGACATGGCGGCAGTTCCTGAGGCGGTGGTCGCATGATGCCAACGCCTTGCCGGAGGGAGAACGGATTTGCAAACGAATTCGACATTGATAGAGGGAGAACGGAGGGAGCAGATCTGGGCTGTCGATTTCGAAAGGAGAGGGACAGAGCAGGAAGAGGGACGAAAACGGTCTTTCCAACAGATATGTGGTGGTAACGCCGGGTCCTTCCAACAGATCGAGTTTTAGGAGGCGGTGGCTGTGAACGATCAATTGATAGGTTTAGATAGGAGGGATTGTCCAGAAAATTTTAGGTGGACAAAAACTCAATTTGCTACACTTGGTGGACACTCCGTTAATTTGACCGAAAATTTGCGCCTTCGGCGCAAATTTTCTCTATATTAAATAATAGTCCTGTTTCAAAATTTAAGTCATTTTAGATTTAGATTAATTGAGTTGTATCAATATATATATATATATATATATATATATATATATATATAGAGAGAGAGAGAGAGAGAGAGAGAGAGAGAGAGAGAGAGAGAGAGAGAGAGAGAGAGAGAGAGAGAGAGAGAGAGAGAGAGAGAGAGAGAGAGAGAGAGAGAGAATGGGTAACTTGTGCACACCTCTTAAGGTGTACTTTGTGCACAGTTTTGGGCCCTTGATTTTATAGGAATGGATGGCCTGGATTAAAAGTAATTTTTTCTTTTTTTAATTATTGAGATGTGGGACCCGCATGCTAAAACTTCACCAGTTGAGCGTGTAGCGCGTGTTGGGAAATAAAACCCTAACTCTACGTTTAGCGTCTTCCTCCATGTCTGTTTTCTCCTTCTTCCTTTTCTCCCATGGCGACTCCCCTTCTTTCAGAAGACGGATCTGGCGTCCTCGGCTTTGGCGGATCTGAACCAGAAGACGGAGCCTCTGATGGTTGCGAATGGAGGTGCGATTGGGGCTTCGTCTTGTGCTAGAGGTGGGGCTCCTCTCTTAGGGTCCTCGAAGCGGCGAGGCAGAGCCACCGCATCACCGTCGCGGCCTAGCACTGGCGCCGCCCAGCCACAATTTCGGACGAGACGAGGATGGTGAGGGCGGATTTCAGGCACATCTGAGATTCCAGCCACAATCGATCGTCGTTAAGGCGTATTTCGGGCAAGACGATATGATTCCGGCGCCGCCCTCTCCCACGGATTTCAAGCGCCGTTGCTGTCCGGCCAGCAGTCATGCCGCGGCGCCGCCCTCTCCTTGCGTAATTGTCTGAGTCGCCTTTCAACCTGTGCACATCTGAGATTCATCGACAGCGGCGACGACGGTCCACTGGTTCGCCATGGTCGGACTGGGGTGGAAGGTCGGATCCGCCATGGGCGGGTGAAGGGTCCACTGGTTTGTGATCTCTAGTTGTCATTCAATTTCGGTATAGGTTTTGAAATTTGCAATTCCGTTAAATTGATTCTTCGATTGATTAATTGAGTTTGATATGAATCTTTTTGTGCAATTGATTGTATTTTTTCCGTAAATTATTCAGACGTATATGTCGAATTTTGGGCACCAGTGACAATGAATTGGTCAATTATTCGGCGAAATCGGATTAATTATTCGTCAGTATACAACCTAAAAGGCCTCCATCGCATAAATATAACTACCCAATTAAACATTATTCGGTGAAATGTTTAACATTATTAGGTAAAATATGAATCATTATTCGTATAAATCGTAAGAATTATTTAGTGATTTGAGTTTCTTTTTTCTGAAATTGAGGAAGAAAAAAAATATTCGGTGGAATGAGTGTATTTTGTCATTAGAAATAAATGTGTGATCGGGATCTGAGATTGTCGATCGATATTATTCGTTGAATTTTAAATAATTATTCAATGGAATATGTGTATTTTGTGATTCGAAATTAATGTGCGACCGAGTTTTGCATTTTTCGATATTATTCGTTTAATTCTTAATAATTATTCAATCGAATATGTGTATTTTGTAATAATAAATCGATGTTTAGGAACACCATCTCCAACATTATTTGTTAAAATATGAAAGATAATTCAAAACTTTAATTATTTTGTAATTTGAAATCTTGATATTATTCGTGACTTCGGAATATTTATTCATTGAAATATTTATTCATTTCAATTAAACAATTAGTGCTATCATTAAATATTTATTTTTAAAGTAATAAATGGGACCCACGTGGTAATTTGGTGGGATATTGTGTTTCACCAATTGTTTGCTCTTGCCTCCTGCACACGCGCCTACAGGAGAGTTGAGTATGGAGGGATAGTGGGACCACTCTCTTTTAATTAAAAAAAATTAAAAATCTGGATTAATCTCCACCTTCCATTTATTCAAATCAATGGTCTATAAATGTGCACAAGGTATATCTTAAGAGGTGTGCACTCTTGAACCACTCCCTATATATATATATATATATATATATATATATATATATATATATATATATATATATATATATATATATAGGGAGTGGTTTCCTTGTGCACACCTCTTAAGGTGTACCTTGTGCACAAATTCGGACCATTGATGGAGAGTAAATGGATGGCTATGATTAAATGAAATTTTTTTATTTTGCTTTAATTAATAATGGGACCCACCAGAAAAAATCAACCCACAATCTCCCCCTTGTGCGTGTTGCCCAATCCCCCTCCCACTCTTGTTTTTTTTTAAAAAAAAAATAATATCCGTACTTTTTTTTTCAAAAGCAAATGATGCCAATTTGAAAATTACATAAATCACCCATAAAAATAGGTTAGTTTTTATAAAACTACCCATAAATTTATTTTTCTTTCAAATAACCACACATGACCCTATTTATGTGTAAAAAGTTATAAAAAGAAAATGTTAATGGAGAGATTTATTTTTTTTGGACCCCCGTCAAAAGGTAACGAGATTTTTTTCCGGCTATGATTTCGTAGTTTTGAAAAAATGGCAAATTCCACTGAATAATGTTTCACATTCTACCGAATAATGTTATGTTTTCTTTTTCTATTCAGTTAAAATGAAAACTTCTCAGTTCCACTGAATAATTTGTAATATTCTGCCGAATAATGTTTTGTTTTTTTGCTCATCTATTTCAAATAAAAGAAACCTCAATTCCCTAAACAATACTTACAATTTATACGAATAATGCTTCAAATTTCACAGAATAATGTTTCACATTTCACCGAATAATATTTAGTTGGGTAGTTATACTCATGCGATGAAGGTTTTTTTATATTGTTTGTGTAACACCCCTTTTTGATCCCAAAGGAGTGTTGCAGCGCCAGTGAATCCGCAGACTTTAATGTCTTTGAATTCACCTGAGGCTTATAGGGACATGCAACCATGCTCCCATAAACTTGTAGTAAAAGATTCAATAAATGATAGTCCGCTCTTCAACTCTCTCCTGCTCCGTTGCTTGCACTAGACCTGTGGAATATGGTCTAGTGTTTCGTGAGAACGAAGGACACCAGCCATCCAATAAATAGGATGGTTAGTACAATTAAGACTAGCAAATGATAGGGAAAATGTTCAGACTTTAACCTTACAGTGACCATAAAACGGTATGTCTCAAGTTAAGGGAATGACACAAATATTTATAGTAGAAACTGAATAAAAAGGATAAAAATTCACACATGACTCGGATGATCGTAATGATCGATTATAAGATAGGAAAAGGAATTATACTCGAGGCAGATAAGTATAATAACTGAAATGATCACCTATTTAACAGTCGATAATAAAGATAACGATAATAATAATAATACTACGTGGTACCGATCGGGCCTTTAACAAGGACCACGACATACATCAGATCGTTGTTTTATCACCCCGCA
This sequence comes from Persicaria maculosa, assembly GCA_963922045.1. Classification (NCBI taxonomy): domain Eukaryota; kingdom Viridiplantae; phylum Streptophyta; class Magnoliopsida; order Caryophyllales; family Polygonaceae; genus Persicaria; species Persicaria maculosa. The sequence goes on from OY998258.1 coordinate 21,495,398, forward strand.
GAGAATGCATTCCGGGATGGTGTTTCATGAAACCTTGTAAGGCGGTGGCTTAACGAACCACAACCTGCAAGTCAGTGTACTACATAACTTGCCAAAGGCATAAAGCCACTCGCATCACGTGGTGCGCATTTTAACATATCACAACTAAGCATCACATGGTGCCTATCTTATCATATATAAACAATTTATACTAGGTGATCATAATAACGACATTAAATCAAACAGGGACAGGCATGGATAATTCAAAGGGTCTTACTATCACTTGCAGAACAAGCAGAATATCATGAGTAGTTTGGGTGATACGAGGTATAGAGGGTTTTTTCATTAGGTTTCCCCTTGTTTGGGACCTATCTTTTGTAAATCTGGGTTATCCCACTTCATCTATCTATTTACCACTTCAGACAAGGAGAATATCATGCACTTTAAGAAGAAGAAATGGGCAACCTTTACTTATCTTGAGTTATAAACAAACAAATCATATTTAATGCTATAACACTATAATTACTTTAATAATAATTGCCCATTTATTTAACTCATGCCAACTTAGCCTTCGAGGGAAGGTCGATTTTCCTAAATATGATTAAAAAGATAAATTACATCAAGCAGACGGGTATGCAATTTATCGAAATTGGCAAGGAAATTGGCCACATGGCCGCATTCGACACGGAAGAATTTAAAAGGCACAACAAAAGAATCACGAAACACGCAAAAGGGCGATGAACGAAATCACTTGCCTTAACCTTCGATGATCAGCTGAGGACAACAAGACGAGATTTTAGCACCTATTGAATTCAACGGAAAAAGAACATTTAATATTGATACTTTATACAATTAACTTTACTTAACTCAATTTAAAATTGAATTAATTCTATAAAGTTAAAAATCTATACCAATATGAATTCCTCGGGAAGCGGGATCCGGCGTGTGTGCTTTGAGATTTCTTGGTGTCGCTGAAACGAGCAAGAATTGAATAGTTTAGAAATACTGGCCGCTTAACTTAATAAATAATTAACTAAGAGCCAGAAACATGAATAAACTACAATAAAGGGAAGTTTTGCGATTTTTATAAAAGAAATCAAAATCCCAAATTTCTCAATCAGGATTTCACGTACAGAGAAGAAAAAACTTTTCCTCCGGCGGCGATTGGAAGCGGCGACGGTGAGGGCTCGGCGCGGCTCTTCCTCCGGCGTTGATGGCAGGCGGCGCAATCGAGGACCTCGGCGGCGGCTTGGGCAGTGATGGGAGGCGGCGCTCGGACTGTGAAGGGCGGCGGCAACAGGGGCGGCAATCGGAGGGTGCGACGAGAATCGGAGGCGGCCTGCAGCGATTCAGCAATCAGCGTCGATCGGTGATGGGCAATGGTCAGGCGGCTCGAGAGGCGAATGCAGCGAAGGCTCGGCCTTGGCGTTCTCCGGCCAAGGGCTGTGATTGCAGTGGCTCGGCGGTGAAGGTTGGGTTGCGACAACAGGACGGCAATGGCCCTTCCTCCGGCGGCGGCGAACAGGGGCGAACGCAGCGAGAGGGCTCGGCCGTGGCTCGTGGCGCACCTCCGGCCAAGGGCCGCGTTCTCCGGGCAAGGCAATGGGCAACGGTGATGGCCTCGACCCAGATCGCCGGCGGTGGTGGTAGGACGGTGGCTGCTCACGGATCGGAAGAATTGGGAGAGGAAGGGAGACGGTGATGATGAGAGGCGGTGAGGGTTTTTGGTTTGTGGAAAACCCTAGAATTTAAGAAAAAGAAATAAAAGAAACGGATAAATATGGAGATAGATGATATATTTCTCCACTTTAGCGGAATAAATATTATTTAATTTAATTTCATAAATTAAATTAAATAATAATGGTATTTAGAGGATTTATATGATTAATCCATCATATATTATTTCTCTTTAGAATAATTTAATTATTTTAATTCATACCATATATCTTATGTGAATTTATTAAATGACCAAATTCACAAGATATATACTATAGTTTGAATATAATATATATTTATTCAACTAAATAAAAATAAGAAATAGCCCAAATTAATTTGGGGTATTTCAGTTTGTCAAACCGAAAACTCCACTACTAACGAATAATAAATCGGATTTCACCGAATAATTAATCAAATCATTACCGTTAGTAATCGAAATTCGACACAAACATCTGAATAATTGACGAATAATATTGGACATACCACCACCCACGTACCACCGCCCCCACCACACCCACCCACCCACCGCCACCGCCCATACCCCCAAACCACCCTTACCCCCACCCCCCTCTTCCTCCTACCTTCGTCGTCGATCAAATCGACGCCGGCTTCAATCAACCTGCATTCGCCGATGCCGACTTGGGATCGTCTCCTTCGAATCGGCCCCTTTGACATAAAAGACGAGGATGAAGGATGCCGATCGAAACAGCACCACCCACCACCGTCGGTCGACTCGCCTCACCGCTGGACTCGGAAATAGCCTTCACTGCCGTCGAACTTCGCCGACCGTTGTCCATACCCAATATGAAACATAGTTCAATCTGAAGCCCAATCTAATAAAAATCACAAAGAAATCACCAAAAAAAACTCTAAATCAACCGACTAAACATTAGTTAAGTTCCAAAGAATGAATAAATCTCATCAATTAGTCCAAATATCAAACAAATTTCAACAGTGAAAAAAAAATTGCTTCTTACCCATTAATGGATCCTCGCAACCTCCTCGCAGTCAGTTGGCCTCAATTCGCCCAAAACAAAGACCCTCGCACCGCCTCGCCATGCCTAGCCTCGCCTCGTCTTGCCTCCGATCCAACTCGGCTCGCCTCCTCCTCGTCTCACCGCCTCGCCTTTGCCTTGATTCCTCGGCACAAACAAAGACCCTTCACTAACGATATCAAACAACACAGGTCCGGATCCGGCTCCACAGGTGCACTGGAACGAAGAAGAACACAAATTGGGATATTTGGTTTCAACACATTCACTTGAATGAAGAAGAAACAAAATAGGGATTTAGGTTTTAATTCCACACCACAATACACGCGCCTACGCACTCAAGTCTATAATTGTGGATTGGTTTTCAAATTTTTTTTTAACCTTACTGGACACGTGGCGAGGTTTTATCCATCTATTCCATTCCGATCAAAGACTCAGATCTGTGCACAAGGTACACCCTAAGGGGTGTGCACAATATACCTATTCTCTCTCTCTCTCTCTCTCTCTCTCTCTCTCTCTCTCTCTCTCTCTATATATATATATATATATATATATATATATATATATATATATATTAGTTTAGAATTATAGAATATTTTCATCACACTAATTATGGCATATTTCAATTTCCAATGCATAATTTTCCAAACCCAATGAAAAAAATAATTATACAATAAATATTGTCGGTGGAAGGTATAGATTTTTATAAAAAATAAAATAAAAAATAGTTATAGAGTAAATATTTCCATTTCCAGTGCATAATTTTCCTTCTCAATGAAAAAAATAATTATAGAATGAATAATGTCGGAGTATTGATTATGAAAATTGTTGATTTCTTTGATTTTTAACAACTTAAATTCATTTATAGTTGATCATGGTATGTATTGATTTCAGGATACTAAATCCAATTATGGATTTTTTAAATAGTGTAAGAATGATATATCCACATCGGAATCGAGTAAATCATTGAGTGCTAATTCAAATGGAGAAAATAAAACAAGAGAGAATACGCTAGATGAGAAGACTTCCAAACTGAGCGAGAAGAAAAAGTCATTGCGCATAGAGGTTAGAAGACTCAGAGGTGAAAATCGGACCTTGAAGTATGAAAATGGGTTAATGAATGGAAATTGGAGCTTAAAGCTAAACATTATACTTGTTCTATATTCTTGGATTGACCTTTCTATAGGCCTTAAGCTTTATGACTCAATCAAACCCCTTGCTAATTCAAGATTTTTAGATGTTGAGTCACTAGATCTAATGACTAGCTTAATCAACCTTTTCTCCTTGAATACATTCACCATCTTCACAACATCTTCATCACTTTCTAACCGAAAAATATTGACACTTATGCACCGGCTACCATAAGGTTGGATTCTCAGGAAGAAATATACCTTCTTTTTTTTCAAGACCGATCATTCTAGCAATTCAATAAAGATATCTAAAACACTACACTTATCTGGATCATCCAACTCAAATTTGACATATTCACGATGAATATAGTGCATTTGCAATACTATCTTATCTTCAATCCCGCATAGCATAATTGAAACATATACAAATTTAGAAATCAAATTGTAATTGCTAAACCCTAACATCTAACACTCAAATTGTAACTTGATTGAAATTAAAACCTAAACCCTAACTTGTCAGTAAGTTCAATGTAATGAGATTGTAAACTCACAAACTAAATAATTCAATTCCAAACTCTAGCATTCCATCAACTCGGGTTTACAAACTTAGAACATCTAATCACAAAATGAGCATTTCATGTTACATATATAATTACAAACTAAGAAGAGAAATTGGGTAATTCAAACCCAATTACACTCAGCTTTACACCCTAATTTTTTTAAAAGGAGTACGAAATCTATGAGTCATACATGCACCATAAGAGGATTCCGACGCGGTCAAGCCCCAGTCGGTGTCGTCGATGAGCGTGTGTCACCTTCCTCTTTCTTCCTCGCCTGGTGCTACAGTACTTCTACCCGTGTTCCTTTTTTCCTCTTCCACTGTATCGTCTTTTCCTTCCTTTGTCAACCTTTCCTTTCTTTTCGTTTTTAATTAAAAAAAAACTAACGATGCTAGTGACGGAGCTATTAAAATTACGGAAATTTCGCCAGGTACCCCTGAGGTATTGCAATTTTCGCGAGGTATACAACTCTTTTGCATATTTCGCGTGGTACCCCTGTGGTTTTAAATTATTTTGCCTCGTGCCCTTTCCGTTTAATTTTAACAGTTTTGTGTTTCTTCCGTTACTTTGCAATTAAAAAAAAAAGAAAAGAAAGAAAGGCAGGAGAACGCGGCGATACACCAGAGAGCGAAAAGAGGACCCTGCTGCTCGAACAGGAGACCAGCGCTGCTCGAACAGGAGAAGCACCCTGCTGCTCGAAGACCGGCTCGGATCCGCTGCTCTGCTCGAAGGTCGGCTCGCTGCTGCTGCAACCGAAGGAGACCAGCGCTGCTCGAAGGGCTGTCATGGGAGAAGACGTGGGAGGCGTTGTGCCTGACCGCGAAGACGGTGGCGGCCCATTGCCTCGGCCGGCGACCGGAGGTGGAGGAGAAGAAGCTATTGCTGCAGAGAGGTAAGTTAATGTCAATCGAAATTTTGGATTTAGGTTGAAATTGAAGCATTTGGGTTTTTTTTGTGATGTGAAATTTAGGGCTTAGGTTGAAATTGATGGATTTGGAAGTGTTGAATGATGACCTTCATTCTGAATTGTTAAATAGAACAAATGATGTAGATGTTCTCATGCAAAGGTCTTTTGACTCAGATCTCCTTCTAAAGTTTGTGGAAGATGTCAGAGATGTTTTGAAGTTGCAACCTGCAGAAATTAACTCAAATGAACATTCCCTTATAATTTTGCAGTCCCTGTTGTCATTGCTCATTGGAAAATATAAGGATGCCGATGATCTTAACTCTAGGATGATGGAGTTGAGTGAGCTGCATGGGTATGTTGAATCCTTAAATTCGTTCAACTTTCAGCAGCAGAATGAAATCCTTGTTCTTAAGGAAAGTTTAAAGCAGGCAAAGGATGCTTTTGATGTAACACAAGACCAACTACTTGTGAAAGTTACAGAACTTGAGCACTGCGAGCAGCGGTTTGCTTCCATTAGAGAGAAACTCGGCATAATAGTTGCAAAGGGTAAAGGTCTGATTGTGCAGCGTGACAGTCTGAAACAATCACTTTTAGAGACATCCATTGAATTGGAGAGATGCTCACAAGAGTTACAATTGAAGGAGTCTAGGGTTCATGAGGTTGAACACAAGCTCAAGGCATATTCTGAGGCTGGTGAGAGGGTGGAAGCTCCGGAATCTGAGCTTTCATACATCCGAAACTCAGCTACTGCTCTACGAGAGTCATTTCTTCTCAAGGATTCAACACTTCAAAGAATAGAATAGAGTCTAGAAGATCTTGAGCTGCCGGAGCACTTTCATTCCAGAGATATAGTTGAGAAGGTTGATTATTTGGCCAAGACCGTTGCTGCTAATTCTTTACTCACTTCTGATTGGGAGCAGAATAGTCCTATTGTTGGCGGTGCATCTTCAGACACCAGTATTATTAAAACATATTCTTGGAAAGATGATGCACAACCTAGCTTGAATGTGGTTGATGATTTGAGAAGACAATATGATGAGTTACAGAACAGATTTAGCAGCTTGGAGATCCGAGCATGAAAAATCATTGGGAAATTTGGAAGAATCTCAAAAACAAATATCTGAACTCCAATTCTCTCTTCAGGCGGTTAATCATGAAAAGGAAACTCTTTCCACAGATTTAGCAGCTTTGAGATCTGAGTATGAGAAATCATTGGAAAAATCTGCTCAGTTTAAACTAGCTGCTGATGACTTGAAGAGGGAAGTGGATTCTTTACAGAAAAATCTGAGTATGAGAAGTGCATGAATGTGATAACACAAACCCACCTGAGTCAAGGGCAAGAGATACATTGGTTGAGGAGGCGCAAAGCACAATAGATTTGAGAAGAGAACTTGATGATACTATGAGTGAGCTGGCATATCTCAAAGAGGAAAGAGATGAAAACATGAAGAAAAGTCAATCCTTGGTAAATGAGCTGGAAGAGTTGGAAAATAAAAAAGAGGAACTGCAAAAGCAGCTTAATCAGGAGGAACAAAAGTCTGCCTCCCTCCATGAGAAGTTAAACGTTGCTGTTAAGAAAGGAAAGTCACTGGTCCAACACCGTGATGTTTTGAAGCAAAGTATTGAGGGTTTAAGTGCTGAGATTGATAGCCTAAAGTCTGATTTGAAAATGCAAGATGATTCTATTGTTGTATTTGAAGAAAAGATCAAGGACTTGTCATCTTAAGTGCGTGTTTCGATTTCATTTATGTCTTTGCTTCTCTCTAACTGTTTGCATTTGAAATAGACATCTGGTCTTACTCCAATAGCACATAAGAGTTCCTATTACCAGTGTATATTCATATGAGCAAAATGTAGTAGGTATCCTATTCAGTGACAATTTTGGTCAATATCGTTTCCTGATTGTAGCATTGATACATGCAAACATCCATACATGTGATTTTGTCTTAGTATGGACCAATATTATATATGGATGAAAAATTCATGTCATATTTTCAGCTATGACAGTAGTTATGACAGTAGTTATTATTGTAGTCTATTAGCTCAAATGGGAGAGCATTGTGCTTATGCACAAAGACGTGGGTTCGATTCTCACATAGGCTTGTTGAACTCATTAACCATTTAAGTGTGAAGTACTTTGTTAACTTTATTAGATGTGTGTTGGTTTAATGTTGCCCGAAGATGTGTGTTTGTTTAAGCTTGTTTACTTTATTTAAGATGCGTGTTCGTTAACTTTCTTTGAATGATCTACACATTGAGTTGCTGCCATAGTATTTGCCTATATTACTTCGATCATAAGCACACAACCATAAAGAGACTATACGGGAGTTGAACCCGCATCTTTGTGCATGAGCACAATGCTCTCCCTTTTGAGCTAATAGGCTTAAAATCAATGATATTTTTTGTCATAACAAAGTTGAGCATCTGCAACTTCAGCCTTGATAGGGCAAGGCTCAAGGATGCTCTTTATCAATCAATGAAAGCCAAATTGGAAAGAAAGACATTGAGATTTGAATCTCGACTCACCTGATGTTTATTGTGCAGACCCAAAAAGGGCTCAACGGTATTGGAGAGAAGTGTACACATTAGATCATTTTATGCAGAAAGTTTGACATCCAGCGGGAATGTATCTCTTATATGAGTATGCAGAAAGTTTCATCACTCATATTTTTTCACTGTCTTTTGGACTCAACATGCTGGGCACAAAATAATAGTCATTCTTAGAGTAGTATGTTTGTCAATATGGTAATGCACTAGATAATATAATTTGTTCCAACTTACTTTATAGGCATTCAGATATAAAATGTTTCATTCAAAATAAGAGGGCCCATAATCTCCAGCTGCTCGATTCTTGCCTACATTCAGATATAAAATGTTTCATTTTAAAGAAGGATTATCAATGGCTTCCCTGTTGACCAAGTTGAGCTATTAATAGTAATACAAGAACAGACACAGATTATCAATCAAAGTGAACTTTGAGTTTAATGCAATTCCTTAATTGCTCTTTTTATGATTAAACACCAACAGGTGACAGGTCCAAAAAGAGTTCAGGAACTTGCAGAAAATCAGAAAAGCATATTTTGCCTTAGTATTAAGTATTAACTATTAACTATTAACACCATTTTTGCATCAACAATAATTCATTCCAAAGTGTAACAAACAATATGCCAGTCTAGACCAGAAATTCAACCCTAGTATGTAACTAATCGAATTCCAAATCCATCAATTTCAACCTAAACCCTAAATTTCACACCACAAAAAAACCCCAAATGCTTCAATTTCAACCTAAATCCAAAATTTCGATTGACATTAACTTACCTCTCTGCAGCAGTAGCTTCTTCTCCTCCACCTCCGATCGCCGGCTGAGGCAATGGGCCGCCACCGTCTTCGCGGTCAGGCACAACACCTCCCACGTCTTCTCCCATGACAGCCCATCGAGTAGCGCTGGTCTCCTTCGGTTGCAGCAGCAGCGAGCCGGCCTTCGAGCAGAGCAGCGGATCCGAGCCGGCCTTTGGGCAGCAGGGTCCTTCTCCTGTTCGAGCAGCGCTGGTTTCCTGTTCGAGCAGCAGGGTCCTCTCTTCGCTCTCTGGTGTATCGCCGCGTTCTCCTGCCTTTCTTTCTTTTCTTTTTTTTTAATTGCAAAGTAACGGAAGAAACACAAAACTGTTAAAATTAAACGGAAAGGGCACGAGGCGAAATAATTTAAAACCACAGGGGTACCACGCGAAATATGCAAAAGAGTTGTATACCTCGCGAAAATTGCAATACCTCAAGGGTACCTGGCGAAATTTCCGTTAAAATTAACTTGTAAGGGGCACGACGCGAAATATATTATAAATTGATCGAGGGGTACCAAGCAAAATAGGCTAAACTCTTGTACACCACACGAAAAAATCGATACCTCGAGAGTAAGGTGAAATTCCCATTCGATGTGTTTCTTACAAATAAAAACACCCATATCACTTGCCTTGAATAGGTAAATAAAGAGCGGCCATTCCGGGGTTCGAACCGGGGACCTATGGATACTACCCACAAGTCCTTTCCGGTGAGCCATTCTGGAATGGTTAAACACCCATATCACAAGAACAATAACAATACACAACACAATACAATACAAATTTTTTTTTTTGGTGAGAACAATACAATACAATTAAAACTAAACAAAATCAATTGAGGTTTTCATATTTATTCAAACTTTGACCATAAAAAAAACTCAATTTTGGGCTCAAATAAATATGAAATCAATGAGATTTTGAAAATATATGCTATGACATAATTTTATAGTGATAGATCGGTGTACTCCATACAAAAATTGCTATAATATTGTTCCAGAGTATATGCATTAATGATGTTTAATAAATCTATAGAAACCTTAAAAGTTGTGTTCATGGGCAATTTATTGCCATTATTAACTCCACAAAAATTTTGCTATTTTTTCTTATATTCTCAATTTGCATCAAAATAACTTCTTTGACCCAATGGTAGTAGTTGTTGATGAGAATCCCATCATCCAAGGTTCAAACCTCAATAACTACATCTTTTATTTTATTTTCCTACTTTGGCATTTGTCATCTTTGTCATTTTATTTTATAATGCTTTTATATGATTAACTATGATTTTTTTTACCGCGAATTATAAACGTGTTAACCTTGAATTGGTAAATATAGAGCGGGCATCCGGGTATAAACGTGTTAACCACTTGAACATGAAAGCGGATAAATTTTATAATGCTTTTAGCAATTTCTTTTGATTTGTAATCCCCTATTATTACAATTTCAAAGAAACAAATTTATAACATTGTTAATTGCAATTCGAAAACAAAGTAAGCCTTCGTTGGGATTATAATGATGTAGTGTTAAAAAATGCTTCTATACTATTTTTTTTATCTATCTATCCATCTATAATATCTATCTATCTATATAATAATAATCCATAAAAAAGTTGTGTTCAAGGGCAATTTATTGATACTATTAAGTTCATGAAAATTTACACTATTTTTGTATTCTTATTCAATTTGGATCAACTTGCATTCTTAGCTCAATGACTATAGTTGTTGGGGACTACCTCTTTGTCAAAGGTTCAAACCTTGATAGTTATTTTTTTCCACTTCTTCATGGCTACATCTTTTATTAATTTTTTGGTCATTAAATTTATATATGTAATATATAATGTTCGTTTTTTTAAAAATTTGGTCATTAAATTTATAATATGTGATAGTATCCAATATAATATAATTTTGTACATATAATATTAATTGTATGGTTAACACATTATTAATTTTTACTGTTATAACTTTTGGAATTCTTTTTTTAATTAAATGTCAAATTAGATGTCAGCCTCTACATTTTCTTTGCTTAGATATATGATATCTAATATAATTAATTTTGAATGGATATCACATCATTAATTTTCACCATTATAACTTTTGAAATTCTTTTTTTTTTATTAAATGCCAAATTAGATGTCTTTGTAGTTTCTATGCCATTTTATTGCTAATTGAATGACAAATTATATGTCTTTGCATATACAAGGATGTTGATGTATGAAAGGGAGGTGATCGAATGATTTATATTAGCGGAACGGACAAATTAAAAAGACACAAAAGCTTTGGAGAATGCTGAACAGAAAAAACCGAGCATCAGGTACCCATTTTGATTTAATTAATCATATTTTTAGCAATTTTGTAACTAAATTGTATTTATGATGGATTAATGGTTTTTAAACAGTGATTTTATTTATTTATTCGTAAAAAGACACAAAAGCTTAGGAGAATGCTGAATAGAAAAAACCGAGCATCAGGTACCCATTTTGATTTAATTAATCATATTTTTAGCAATTTTGTAACTAAATTGTATGTATGATGGATTAATGGTTTTGAAACAGTGATTTTATTTATTTATTCGTAAATTATAGACCGGTTCTATTTGATTGCCGAAACCATATCAACCTATACCAAGGTAAGAATGCTCGAAGAAAGGTCAAAGGCCCACACTCTAATATTTTATACAATGATTTGTGATCATATACCGAATTGGTGAGATTATCTATTTTTTTATAAAGTTTATTCATCTAAATACTCCGTATTATTTAAGTAGTTTCTCAAATTTGTTCGCATATATACAATATATATTTGGTCATAGTACCCTCAATCACATGTTTCTTCCTTTTCTGTTTTTATAATTGTTATTGTACAATCTAAAACATATGTTGAGATCTATTTTAATTTAGTTAACATTGCAACAGAGGAAGATGATGGAGGCTGCGTGGAGAGAGCTCGGGAGGAGAGAGCATGATGAGAAAGTGATGCAAATTGACTACTTGATTCAATAATTAGATTATAATAGATGTGCGAACATGATAGATTTTTGCTATAAACAAAGTAGTATATATGCGTGGCATCTCATGAACACAAATAAGTTTGAAGTTAATTCATGGACTTATAAATTAAAATACACAGTGTGGTAGTATATATTATAGTGTATTATCTACACTTTTCGTACCCCAGCCAATTCAATACACATTGTGGTATATATATTGAAATTACAATATAATAATAATAACAATAATAATACAATGACATCAGAGAGATTAACTCATGTGCTCTATGTTACTGGTGACAACTCAGTAAGGTCTACTATTAGACATTGCGCGATTTCATATTTCCTTGGTGATTACTTCAAGTCATTTTTTCTACAATCTATGAATATCTCAACATTTTAAATCTCACGTGTTATTTCTTCAGTTATTTATAGACTAAATCCGATTAAACTGACATATTTGACACAAAAATTGTCCCGTGCGTAGCACGGGCATGCCACCCTAGTATACAAGAAAAATGCAGAATTTGGGGGCGGGGGGTTGTTGTCAGTCTTTCAGATCATTACACTATGACCCTGTTTGGTATGAGTGTTGGAATTGAAATGAGAATCGTAATCTTTCCAAAATAGTAATATGGCCCTGTTTGGTATGAGTGTTGGAATTGGTATGAGTGTTGGAATTGGAATGGAATCGGAGAAATCGGAATGAACCCTTTCCAAAATAATAATAAATAAATAAATATATAAAATAGTGATAAAAGTAATATAGTAATAGAAGTATAATACTATAAATTTATCAATAATATACATCATTATTATTATTAACAATTAAAATAAGACATATATCAGATGTCAAAAAAAGTGACAAAATAGTACTAGCAATATAATAATAATAATAGTAATAGTAGTAGTAGTAATAATAATAATAATAATAATACAAAACTAATATATATATATATATATATGAAATAATAAAATTGTGATAAAAAATAATAATATTAAAAGAAATACATTATTATTATTTAAAATAAAAATATAATATAATATTTAATAATAAAATAGTGATAATAATAATAATAATAATAATAATAATAATAATAATAATAATAATAATAATAATAATAATAATAATAATAATAATAATAATAATAATAATAATAATAATAATAATAGAGAATTGATAATCCATGAGATGGAATGGACTCAATGGAGGATACTAGTATTTTGATGAAAATGAAATGGGCAATTTGCAAAAATAACCCTTTTGGGGGAAATCTTGGCATGCCTAACCCAATCCGAAAAAAATTTGCACACAACTGGATATCCGAGTTCAAGGTGCAACCGGTAGCCGGTATTGAGGGGAGTAAAAAAGAAAAAGGAAAGGGGGGAAAGGGGAAACAGAGGAGGAGGAAGAAGACGCCTCATTCGCGAGCTCGGGTGCCATGGTTGTGGCAACCACAAGAAGGGAGAAGGAAGGGGGTGGGAGGCGGCGGCTAGGGTTCCGATTTGAAGGAAGGGGATGGCTCCGACGGATAACCCTCTCTCTCCTTCACCACCGTCGCCATGCATTGGACCACGCCGTCCAGATTGATCGCCCACTGCTTCGCTTTGAAGTCCAATTCCGATGTCGGCCCGTCGTCTGCAGGCGAAATTGAAGGCATCGGCGCCGAGGGCATAGAGACGGTGAATTAGAGACGGGTTCGAGTCTCTTGATGGTGTCGGCAGCAACATCTCCACTCCCCTCGCTCCTCTCCGCCTGCACCACTGGAACCCTAGCGACATAGAGACGGTGAATTATGTGAGCTTGTTATGAATCTATTGCCTCCCTGCCTTTGAGCTTAATCAGCAAGCCCAAGCTCAAGTCGACAATGGGACCAACCACGAGTAAGCCTTCTCGTTTACTTGAATCCCTTTGGAAAAGACAATCTTTTGACTCCGATGAAAAATACTGAAGTCCAAATATCATTGTAGTTTAGGTATATATCGACTATCATATACAATATCTCATGTAATTCTCTAATGAATCGTTGCGAAGATTGACCATCAATGCTTCTTTGATGCTAGACAGCAAGACCCATGTTTTGAGCTGCAAAACTGATTCCATTCCATTGTGTACTGAATAAGCATTAAGCGATCTGTCATGCTATGTACTGTTTTCTTACCAGCAAGAAGGTTCTTACCAGCAAGGAGATCTGTCATGCTATTTTTTAACAATTCTTCATCTCTTTGTGTGTGCACACTTTGAGTGTTTGTGTGTTTTTTGTGTCCATGTGTGTGATTTTGTTAATTTCTCCAAGCATGTTCAGTTATGAGTTAAGACCCCATGAAACATGAATTGTAGGATCAAGGGACTGAATAGTTGGCATTTTGAAAGGAGTTATTTATGATTAAAGAATGTAAACTTCCTTCCTCTCAGATTTTGAGGATACATAACCTCAGAGGGATTTGCCTGACAATAAAAAAAGGTCAGACATGAAATCTCTAACAATATTGTCTTGGAAAATAATAAAAGGTTATCATAGGCTTTATGAATCTGTTTGTCACAAATCGGTGGCTTGTGCAAACTATATATCTTAGTTTTCTGTAATATCTTCACTAGATACTCATCCTCCATATTGTTGTTGGTTCTATGAGTGATTGTATATGTCCATTTTTTCTTTCTTTATCCTATTCTTTTAGGGGGGAATTAAGATTTCATCTTAGATCATTGTAGCTATTGATTTGTTTGTTTTTCTTTTAATAAACCTTGTTTTACTCTATACTATATCTTTTCTTATCTGTCCACCCTTTGGTTTCTTACTGGACATCATTCAGTTGTCTACTGGACACGTTTTAGGTTTTTTCTCTCTTCCGGGCTATGGTTGTCTACTGGACACCCTGTGGCTATCTACTGGACATCCTGTGGTTGTCTACTGGACACAATTTGGTTTAAAGAAGTGTTGAATTTGACAATTGGGTGATGCGTTGATTCATTTTAAAGAAGTGTTAATTTTCATCGTGATATGTTTTAAATTAGCTTAGCTTGATGTATTGATGCTGAGTATTTGGTTCGAAATTGTAGATTTCCATTTTGGATTTTAATGTCTAATTTTTTACTTATCTTGCTACATGAATGTTAGATCAGTGGAGCATCTTTCTAGCATGAATAAATGGGAGAGCATTGTGACTTATTTGTAATGGCCAAGTTAGGCATATTTTGACAGAAATATTCTTCACATATAGCCTATTAGCTCAGTGGGAGAGCATTGTGGTCATATTTTGACAGGGCATTATAGAATCAGCAGGGCCATCTCAATGGAAGAAGCAGAGCCACGGTTAAGGCATGAGAAGCATTACCGATGTGTAAGCACCCATGATGTGGCTTTCTGGTCCAGAAGCTTCTTTCAAGACCTTCAAAGAACTTGCTCGAACCATTCTACCAGGACATGCTGGGGCATTGGCTTTGGTTTTGGGTTCATAGTTGTTTCACTAGATCCTAACTTTAGAAAGCTTCATGTAGATGAAATTTTATCGACCTACCGGAGGTCAAAGAGCAGGGCTATTTTGTTTGAATGTGATGGAACTTTAGTTCCACAAAATTCCATCAGCAATGCCCTTACTGAGGGGATTATCTCAATCTTGAATACTGTCACGGTAGATCCAAAGAACACCGTTTTCATTGTCAGTGGAAGGGACGAGGATAGTTTAAGCGATTGGTTTTCTCCATGCAAGGAGCTCGGAATTGCCGCTAAGCATGGTTATTTCATGAGGTACATATGCTTCAATCTCCTACACCTCTCTTTGCTTTTGAAAAAATGATGTGAGATGTAAATGTAACTGATAAGAAGTTTTGATTATTTTTTAAGCCAAATTAATTCTTATGTGAAATGGCACTCCATGATGATCTTGACATTGTCTTAGATTTGGCTGAATTTAAATCTGAAGAAAATAAAGGTCTGAAGATCACACGCATCAAACAACAGTTCAGAAAGCCATACTCATTAAGATTAGAAAGCAAGAAATCGAAAAGTGAGTTATTACCTGAGAAGCTGCGTTTTTTAGAACAGAATGGACAAGCGACAAGAGGGAAAATCGGAGAACTACAGTTGGATGCCCAAGGGGCGCAAAGTTGTCACCATATGACGAAAACCATTTTTAGATTTCTGATGGTATCTTTGTCAGTATCTAGATAACCAAGCGAGAAATGTCCCAATTTGGATGCCCAAGGGGCGCAAAGTTGCACATTAAACCCAGGTATCATTGCATTGAAAACTGTAAAGAGAACTTTATAGATGCAGTTTACGAACCTCAATCTAAAAATTCCTCCCTGATTCAAGCTCCAGGACATACTAAAATCTGGGCAGCTGGATCAGATTAAAATAATAGCATCTGTAGTTTCAGATATGGGCACACAGATCAAACCAAACTAGATTTATTTAGATTTGAATTTGAGTCGAATGTCTAACATCCATACATGGCTTACATGCGCCTAAGTATCCTAACTGGGAATGATTTTCTTTGGTAAAATACATGACAAGTTATAACCTTCAACATGACAGGTTATACTATTTAACATGACAGGTAATACGAATCAATCCCCTTCTTCTTAATGAAAGAAAATAACATGACATGTAATGCTATTAACATGACAGTTTATATCGTTTAACACGACAGGTTATAACCTTTAACATGACAGGTAATGCGAATCGATCCTCTTCTCCTTAATGAAAGAAAATAACATGACATGTAATGCTATTAACATGACAGTTTATACCCTTTAACATGACAGGTTATTTACTAATCTGCCATCTATAAGCTTATTCGGTAAAAGAGAGACATTGTTCGAGTTAAAGTAGGCAATGACTAAGATGGAAAACAAGTCTCATTTGAAGGGTTTTTAACCTGGAATTCATCTTTCTTGTGTGTTGAATTCATCATAAGATGTGTTTTTAACAGTTGTAATATACTACTTCCGTCTCAAAATCTTCTTTCTCCCTTCTAACTTGATCAAAATCTCCGAGTTCTTATTGGAAGAAGCTAAGACAATGGAAATATGGACACTAGTTAATATTTACATGACGTTGTGTTGTAAAGGGTGACCCAAATTGTGTCCAGTAGACAACCATAGCGTGTCCAATAGACAACTACATGGTGTCCAGTAGGAAAACATAGAGTGGACAGTTGATTGGTGGGCCAACCCGACGAATCCACTTCTGAAGGTCCCCAGTAGTAGCTCATGCGCCTCCACTTCCTGCCTCTCACACCAAGGCCTTCGGTGCAGCTGGCTCAGCACCCTTGGCCGGTCTTGTGTCCCGATGCCCTATGGCCTCTTTCGAGCATGGACGCCATGCTTTTAGGATATTTTTCACGACGTTTCCCGAAACACTATAAAATAATCCATGATGTTTTTTAAACGACATAGATGATTTTATTAACTCAGAACCAGTAACACTTCCATTCGGATGAATCAAGTAGAATTCTTTGGTGTTAATTGTAGCTATATTATATGAATGAATATATAACCTTCGATGACTCAACATCAAAAATAATTGAAATAGTAGTACTTAGTTAATTGCCAAAGTAGAATATAACCTTCAATGTATTGCCACTCACATAACAAATTTCAATCTCATTAGGCAAAAGAAACAATGGAAAAAAAATTATGCAACATTAACAACTCAAGCACTGTGATGCACCCACTGAACATCATTTTCCTTGTAGCTGTCATACCACGCCATACATCAGCTCCACTCGCTATCTCCGCCCCCATCTCTTTGATCTCTTCCTTTTACTGAGCACACAACACAGACTTGAATATGTTTGAATTTTGTTCAGCATTACAGTCCAAACTTGCAGTGTTTCCTTGTCACTCTCCTTCGATCTGCATCTGGTCCCATTTGACGATTCACCCAAGCACTATGATACACCCACCAGCATTGTTAACAGAGAAATTGTAGGACAATGAACCTGACCAAAATATAGCTAATTAGATCACATCTCAATCAAGATCCAGACCCACTGTATGAGCTATCACCCATTGACAATCTATTTGCAAAACAAGTTCAAACATTTATACGTAAGGTTTCTACATGATTTCAAGACTGAGTTTCACCTGTACACAAAAATTCAAGACTGAGTTTCTACAAGATGACAGATTACAGTAGCTTAATGCACCTCTCGATCTGATGACAACGCTCACCATAGACAATGTACAGAAAATCGCAACACTGTTATTGTAGCACTGAAATCCCTCTTCGCCCCCTTACTGCACACACAATCAAAAAAATACAGAAAATCAAAATCCAGACAATCGAATTTCTGAATAACAACACTAACAATAAAAGTAGAGAAAGAGGGAAATTACGAGTCGGAAGCTTCAGGTTTGTTCGCCATAGCCGGTGCAGAAGAAATACACAGAGGATTGAAGGGTTGGGTAGGATTTTATAGACGCCTTCTTGCTTGATTGGAAAGATATGTCGGATTCGAGCAGCAACTGCCTTCAATTTCGTCGGAGGTCAATGGAGAGGCGGAGCCATCCCCTTCCTTCAAATCGGAACCCTAGCGGCCGCCCCCGGCCCCCTTCCCGGCCTCTTGCTCCGACGACAGGCCGGAATCGGAATCGGAATTGAAGAGAGAGGGCAGAAATCGGGATTGACGGATTCCTTCACCTGAATCTTCATCGTCGTCAAAATCGAACGAGGCTTTCTCTTCCGTCGAGCATCTCGAGGAGGAGCGAAGGGGTTTTCCGGTGGAAGCCAAGGGACAACCTTCACTGACTCTCTTTGTCTTCTCCGACCTCTCCCTCGACCACAACAACCCCTCTGGCCTCCCTTTCCTCTCTGTTCGTTTTGTTTTAACCGGTTAGCAGGTTTTGTTTTAACCGGCTAGCGTGCAATTTTTTGTAGAGGGAGGGTTAACCTCTGCAAATATATTCGGATAGTGGGTTAGGCGTGCAAACCAAACCGGGGCAAGGGTTACTTACTATCCTTCCCTCAAATGAAATTAGCTATAGGATATGATTGATTTTCGAGAATTATTTCGATTTCAAGTTTTTATCACACCAAACACTTAAATAAGAAAACATCCATTCCGATTTCCAAGAATAGATACCAAACGAGCCCTAAATGTTAATAGTAGATTTTACCGAAAAAGGGAAATTCTATCCGTCAAATAACACATTGAGGGGTCCTTTTATATCGATATCGCTATATCAGATATCAACCCTTAATATCTGATATCGGTGTTTGGTACGGAAAGATATCGATATCAATTGAGGTAGATGAGGCCCAAAGTGATATACCCATTTTTTGAGTCCGGATCCCCTATAACACCGGTTGTTACACTCGGTGTTACACTTAATTGTTTTGGATATAAATTCACATTAAAAAAATTGATAAAAATTATATTTATACACTATACACTTATATTAACATGTTTATAAAATTTTATTATGAAAAATTATTAATAAAAATTATGGATAATTAAAAGATTAATTATTTTAGAAAATATTTTTTATATTTTTTTAAATCATATATTTTATTAATAAAATTTTATAAACATATTGATATAAGTGTATAGAGTATATAAATATAATTTTAATTTTTTTTATTGTGAATTTATACACGAAATAATTAAGTGTAACGAGTATAACACTTAATCTAAATTTCCATTTTTTGGGCGGTACTAATACTACTAGGTGATATATCGCTCTCTCTTCTCTCCGTCTGTTCGCTCGCTCTATCTGTTGGCTCGCTTTCTCTGCTCGCTCGCTCGCTCTCTTAGGTACGCTCTCTCTTATCCTCTCTTCTCTCCTCCTATTTAGCTAGGGCTGTGAAATTTGTAGATTAGGGTTTATGCATTTTTGGGAGATTTCCGGCGTGTAGATATAGAGTTTGTTGTTCTCTGCCTGAAATATGAAAACTGAAATCGATATGCAGCCCTTGTACAATCGAATTTGTGTGCCTGGTACAATCTGAAATTTGCCGCCCTTGTAATCAAAATAGCTGTCCAGTCTGATTTTTCTCTTTGTGTGCTCTGCTCTCCCTTGTAATCGAAATTTGCAGCCCTATAGCTGTCCAGTCTGATTTTTCTTTTTGTGGGCTCTCCCTTGTAATCGAAATTTGCAGCCCTTGTAATTGAAATTTGTTTCTATGCTGATGTTGTTTTGTTTTAGATTTATTTCGTTCAGTTGTAATATAGTTGTGCTGAAATTTGTGTTTTATTTTGATTTTCTTATGAATAGAAATGGATTCATATGAGCTTGAATCATTACCTATGGTATGAATCTGTGTTGATTGAATTGGATAGTATTAAGAAGCGAGAAAAAAGCAAACAATGTCGCTCAGCTTCCATGGCGTCAACTCCATCCTCACTCATCAATCGCCGTCGTCACCATCGATTTCCCAGCCTCCCTTCACGCAATTAGATTGCAGCCACTCGCACTCACGCTCTCTCACTCCCTGCGGGACAAGAGGCTTCGATTGCAGTTGCCTCCGGAGGAGCACCGGCGACGGCGAGAAGGAGGAGGCGAAGGGCTCGGGAACGACGGCGAGGGGGAGGCGGTTGCTCAGATTGCGAGAGGAGAAGCGCAAGAGGGAACTCGATCGCCTTCATGACTACCCTTCCTGGGCCAAGTAAGGATTAACTGATACAAACTCAATTTCAATCTCGTCTCTTTCTCCTCATATTTTATCCTGTTTTTGTTGGTTGAGATGGTGATAATCGATAATCAATGATTCAATATTGTAAACAGAGTGTTAGAAGATGCGTGTAAGAACGACGTGGAGCTGAGAGCAGTTCTTGGAGATAGCATTGGAAATCCCGACTTGATGCGCAAAAGGGTTTGCCTCTTTCTCTACCCCTTCAGAGTGTTAAGACTTAATCGCAGCAGAAATGAAGGTCAAAAACATCATTTAGCTCAAATTTGCGAAATAACCACGATGAAATTTGAAATGAATGTCACATATGGAAATATGACTTGTTAACTGTAACTGAAAAATAACATGCCAAATGTACTATTGATAAATAGGTTAGTTTTGCCCAATTGCCTTTGACTTTGCACTTGAAGGTAAACAAAATTTTATAGAATGGTTCCATTATCAACTCTTAGTAATTTTTCACCCATTGGCAGTTAGAAAATCGGTTGTAAATAATGAAACAGGCAGGGATAGTTATAAGATAATCCACCATGGAGCGAACTCTGACATTGGCTTTGAACGAATCATGCGACATTCTGTCTTAAGTTGATTTGCAAGTTTTGTACTTTGCTTTTGTATGATTCATGTGAAATCATAGTATTAGTTTATGTGTACAGAAGGGGATAACTGGAAATAATGAAATGCATACAATCTAAGATAATCTTTCATGGTGTTTAGACCATATGCAATGGACTTTTTACCATAAATGTGGCATGGGTGGTCAATTGCTAATAGACAAGTAATATACTAATATTCGGTCGTTTGAGAGGTTTGATATATAACTTTGTTTACAAAAGGTAATTAAATGTGAAGTCACCTCAGTGATGGACGGTTAAGTGTAATTTCTTAGCCAATATTTTCTTGTGTTTTATAAATCCTTTGATTCTTCTTTTAGTGATCACTGAACCCTACTTATCTCTTGTTTTAATTTGATATCTAAAGGTAGAGGAGAGAGTTAGGAAGAAAGGCCGAGATTTAAACAAGTCCAAGACTGGCTCTGTGCTTGCCTTCAAAGTCAGCTTTAGAGAGTAAGACACGTTTCCTTCACATTTTTTGATAGTTTCTGTGAAAAAGTAAGGATGATGCATACTCATTTTGCTCTAACTGGTTTTTTAATTTAGCTTTCACACTTAAGCTTTTTATTCCATTATGCGTGGGTACTTCTTTTTTCCGTGTTTCTGGTGGCCACCCATCTATCAACCAAAAATAATGCTTTCCTCCATCTTTTGTGTTTCTATTTCCATTTTTGTTCATTCCCCCCCTACCAATGAAAGTCTTATGAGGTTCCTTATTTTTCTGATATTTTTCATCAAATAAAATTTTTTTTATTGCTTTCAATAAGAGTTATCATCTGTTGACCTTGGATCCAATCCTTGGCAATTGGCATGTTGGTACCGAGTAGGAAACTTGAATAAACTAAGCATAAGAAGATTTATATGGATTATAGGCATGAAGAATATATCCAACTTATTTTCTTTGTCAATTATGATAAGAGATCTGTCTGCTTTTTTATTGCTTCTCGTATCATTATCTGCTAGCTTGGTATGTTATGATAAGATATCTGTCTGCATTTTATTTTCTTTGTAAGAAAAATAGGCATGTTATCAATTAGGCTATCAAATTGCTAAGATAAGAAGATATTTATGTGTATTATACACATCTAGCCTGCACTCTCTCTGCCTTGCTAATTGCTATGATGAACTCTTATGCTTTTCCTTCCCTGCAGCTACAATCCAGTGGATTCATATATATGGATTGAATTGTTTGGATCTCCATCAGATCGAGACGTTGACATTATTGGAAGTGTATGCAGAATATATCCAACTTGTTTTCTTTGTGAGTTATGATAAAAGATCTGTCTGCATTTTTATTGCTTCTCATATCATTATCTGTTATTTCTCTGGTGAGTCTCTACAGGTTATTCAAGCTTGGTATGTTATGGGACGTTTGGGGGCCTTTAATTCTTCTAATTTGCAGGTAAGATATTTATGGTGCCTTTTTTATTCTCTTTACTAAAGAACATAACTCGGAATGGAAAAAGTCATGGCATTTGTTTTCATCATTCCAATTCTGTCGGAAAATAAAGATCCGGCAGAGACCTTTATATTTTCCTGGAAGCCTAACAGTTATCTATTTATCTCTCAAATGTGTGGGCAGTTGGGAAACACGTCAATGGAGTATGACCCGCTTTATGACGCAGACAAAGGCTCCAATGTCATGCCTTCATCATTTCATGATATCAGTGATGTAGAATTTCAAGATAATTGGGGACGAGTGAGGTACGAGTTATGTACACTCTTTGTACTTTGCGTGATTATAAGTTCATGTTTTTACAACTGAAGATACTGTTTACATAATTTGTCATTTGCCAACAGGGTTGATCTCGGAACAGCTGACTTCCTATCCATTGATGTCCTCCTTAATTGCTTAACCGTGTTAAGCTCAGAGTAAGGGCTTAACCCTCTTGCTCTGCTACTAATATACTAAGCTGCACTCTATAAAACTAAATTTAATGCACAAAATATATTGATTTTTCATGTTTGAAGTAGAAAATCTGATTCATTAATGTATTTGTGCAAAACCAGATACGTGGGCATCCAACAAGTGGTGTTCGGTGGACGCCGCATGGGAGATTGGGAAGAAGGGATGACGAGCCCAGAGGATGGGTACAAGTTCTTCAAAATATGAAGCATACACTGCCACATGTTGAATGATGATCTTTTTTTTGGGGCTTAAGAAGATCTGACTTGAAAAGTAGAAAGGAGATTTCCTGCTGAGGCTTCAAGTTTTTGATAATAGTTGTAAGCTCCATTGCGCGTTTAGCTTTTTAGGTGATTCCTAGTTGAGCCCATGAACTTGGATACGTTACTAATGTGCATATAGGTTTAGTATACATTTGGTGCCTTTTGTTTATACAGAATCAAAAATTTCCTCAAGAAACATGTATCAATCTTTAGAAGTGATGTTTTCTTTTTTAAGATGTGAGGATTTCTTTGGCACTTCTAAGGCCTTAAGCTCTTGTTCATGAAGTAGCCACTTATTATCTAATCAATTAAGGGTTCGTTTTGCCTTCTTAGAGATGCTTATCAATCTAAAGTTAATCATGGAAATATCAATCAGTTGGCGATTTTTAAATGTACTGCACAGCTGAAGAAATTCACCATCACCTGTTAAACAACCTCACATATTCATGCTGCATATATTTATTTGACTATAAGAGGGGGCTGATGGTAAAGCACGAGCTGCGCAGGTCATTCTGGCAGTGTTGGTGCTGCGGGATCATCCGCAGAGAGTGCATCAGAAAAATTAGGTGGATCAAACTTGTTGAAGAACACTCCCATTGCTTCGACTCATCCATGTTTAATTTCATTAGACCTACTACTTCTTGCCTCTTGTGCGAGCATGTTTGCCATGTTTGTTTCTGTTCTACTTATTTGCAGGTTCAAAAAAGAGGCAGTGATGCGCAATGGAGGCAACCTGTCATCAT
Organism: Persicaria maculosa; assembly: GCA_963922045.1. Taxonomy (NCBI): domain Eukaryota; kingdom Viridiplantae; phylum Streptophyta; class Magnoliopsida; order Caryophyllales; family Polygonaceae; genus Persicaria; species Persicaria maculosa. Next base: position 21,519,161 of record OY998258.1, read on the forward strand.
CCGCAGACTTAAGGTTTGTATATATCTTCCTTTTCAGTTTTGCTGGTAATGGATCTTTTGCTGTTACCATCTCATCACTTTTTTTTTTTTTTTGGTGAAATTGATTTATTATACTTTATACAGTATGATCTAGTATGTAGGATATACTCATCAGGCTGACAAAAATCTGGTATGACTGATCCCAAGAGAACAGATATCACATGAAAAAGTAAGAAATATGACAATGAGTAATTTGAGTTAAAAGTGTGTATGGCAGTTTATCTTAGGCTAATGTTGCTATTTATTTATATAGCTAAACTGTTTGCATCTGCATATAGTTTCCTGTACTGGATGGGATCAGTACTTGTAAATATTTCCCTATATATCTTGAGCTTTAACCGCTAATATGAACTCAGATGCAAAAAATTCTGACCCACCCTTTTGTTTTTAAAAATACTGCTAAACTCATCTCTGTTATTTCATAGGTGAAATGCAGTTCAGGCTTGCACTACTAGATAAGGATAGAATCTATCTAAATCTTCTACTAACACCAGTACTTCAGTGGCGGATCCTAAATCGTCCATTCGGGGGCTGAAAAAAATTATGGATTAAACAAGAATTGAATATCTGGAAATTAAGCACTTTAAAAATATGTTAAAAAGTGTGTAAACTTTATTAAACACACATTTATCATCTTATGGAAAGTATTGACAGCTTAGCTAATGCAAAGCTAAAACCACCAAGCAAGCAACTATAGACATACTCAGTACTAGCCAATACCCTGAGAGCATCGTGCTGCCATCTCATCCCAGCTCCCCACAACAATCATCCTCACCAGTCCCCCGATGAAACACACGAGGTTCAAGGCCACAACTGTCCCAAGACGGACCAGAAACATGCTGGTTGTACCTCTGTACCTGTTCTCCGTCTATGATCTTGTTGGCTGGGATGAAGCTTGTCCTTTTCAGACCCAAGTACTTGATGATCACGTCTAGGCTACCTTAAGTGTGGGATGTTAAAAGATTGACTACCCACATCCTACACTCGTTCCACCATGATGCTACCGTTCCCCCCACTGCGAGAACCTCGTGTAGATGCTTTATTAGGGATGACATGAATATGAACACGACCACTGGGAATAACATACTTGAGGCCTGCCCATTTTTGTTACTTGGTGTTATGGGACAAATGATTTGGACTGAAACCCGACTAGTGTACGTACCTTGGGGGTACAATGAGATGCCATGGCATGGAGGGAGACAGAGTTGAGGAATCACAGCGTAACACCAACAGGACAAGAACATTAAGGGATAAAGGGAAACCCAAATGTAACAACTGTGCTGAAGCAGTGATAAGCCTCTCCTGGATGGACCAAAACCCAGTGGGCAGAACCTAGAAAGGCCAACTTCGACAAGCTCTGCGTACCACTTAACTGGGTGAAAGACATCGTTGAGATTGGTCGTTGTCATGCCCAAGAATGGATCCCTTTGCGAGTCAAGGTACACCGACTTCCAACCTCTGCAGTGAAGATTATTTCCAGTCATGAAATCTTCTGATAAGGAGTGGTATAAGAACCCCACCTGCACAAACTAAGTTGGTTAACTATAATAAAAGGAATGTTTATAAAAGTACATTGTTTTGATACTATAGTTTCATACCCCTTCACCCCATTTGGTGTCTTTCTCCCAAGTGCAAGAGGCCTTTCAACCCATTTGGAAGAACTGAAAATATCTCTAGATTCGACGAGATCAAGATCTCATTCACTTTGATGTTGGAGCATGCCTTTCAAACAACCAACAAATATTGAAGGTAACGAGTTCTAGTACTCTGCTGTTTTTAGTTCAAAAGAGCAGGGGTAAGAGTCTCCGTGCAAATTAGCTAGTTTTTCGAAACTTATGGATTTGATATTATATGGTTTGAAATGAAATAAATAAAAGATTTTTGTTTAATTAGCTTTTTAGATGCGGGAGGGATTATTGAATGACCCCATTGTCATTGATGGACTTGTTTGAAGAGGAAAGGTGTCAGAAATGGTCCGATGTGCTGGGTTTTAGCCTTTAGGGGTATTCGCGTTACATCTTATTAGGCCCCCTATGCCTAATTGCCTATGGTATGAATGTTGTAACCGGGATGGAAATTTAAGATAAAAGAGTGAATGAAAAAGCATGACAAGTATGAAATCAAAATAAAAATTCATTATACCACACACTTGATCACAATGTCTACGACCATAGAGGTTCATAGGAAGCTACTGAAACAAGCTCTAAATAGATCACGTTCTTCAACTGTTATCTCACCACGATCAAAAGCAATTTCGGCCTTTTCCAATGTTGGCTTGAAGGGGTCGAAATCATTATAGAATTCACGGATAGATTTACTGATCTTATTCGCCTCAATCTCCTCTGGAGTTAACGCCATATGTCGTGGATCGTTGCATCTAAGTCCATGTTTTTCACAACAATCATAAGCATAACCATAACCAGTGTCCCAATCAGAATCATAATCAGAATATTGTGCAGCATGTTCCTCCGTTAAAACAGGATTGTTGACGAGTTCATCATCACCACCAGAATCTTCATCTGCAACAACCTTTCCTTGTCTGTTGATATCACCATAAACTTCATTCGAAGCAAACAAAGGAGATGACTTTTCCACAACAGAAGCTCCTGGTGTGGTGTCACAGAATCAGGCAAAACTAACTCGAAACCAATCTCACAAATCTAAAAGGCAAAATTAGACTCCAAACTTACCATTAAATTGATCATTCAGATGAAGATCTTCAATCATACTGCACACTTTTGATTCCATCTCAATCAATATAAACTTGTACGATCGCTAGAGGAAGGCAAAATAAAAACCAAAGAAACTGTTAATCCGGAATAACAACTCGATAACTACGCACTAGCTGAATCAAAGCAAAACTTTTGTGTATCTGAAAATGTAATTCACAAAGCCAATCCTCCAAATTCCAAATTATTCTAAACAAAAGGCAAACGAAAGAGAATAAATCAAAATCGAAGACAAAGGAAATCGAAATCAACATCGAAAACTACAAAATAATAAGCAAGTAGATCGGAGGAAAGAGGAGACGTACGTAGGTTTCGTTTCAATTCGATTCGCCAGAGCCAAAACCTGCGGGGAGGCAATTTAGATCCCTAAAACACTTTTTTTTTTTTGGTGACGATCCCTAAAACACTTTGAATTACACTTATAATTATTTTACAATAAATTTTTATAAAAATTATATTTATACTCCTTTTTTTTAAAACAAAATTTATATTTATATTTATACTCTATACATTTATATTAACATGTTTATAAACATTAATTATTAAAATATATATTTTCAAAAAATATTAATAATATTTGCTAAAATAATCAATCTTTTAATTATCCATAATTTTTATTAATAATTTTTCGTACTGAATTTTTTATAAATATGTTCATATAAATGTATAAAATATAAATATAAATTTTATAAAAAAAATTTAATGTGAATTTATACTCAAAATAATTAAGTGTAATATTGAGTGTAACGTACACCCGGTGTTACAGTGGATCCGGACTGGTGGGGACATGGGTCGACGGGTTCAGGTGGCAAGCCGGGTCACATGAATTAATTTTTTTTTAATGTTTTTAAAAAAAACATATTTGTTGTTGTCGGAAAAAAAAAAGGAAAAAAGGGTTTGCACCGTTTCCAGTTGTCTACGTATCATTTTGGGAAAAAAGAATCAAAATCGTCATAGTTCTTCTACCCATTTGAATCCCCGCTTACCTTCCCGTGCCGTCATCAGAGCTCCCAATCGATGAAGCGTCGCCATCGAATCCTTCATCCGGGTATGGTTTGGTGGAGAGAGGGTTCCTTTGGGCTATTCCATATGCCCGCTTCCAATCACGTAGTAGAACTTGCATCTCGAGGTTCTCCGGGAGTATAGACAATCTTTGGACCGTAAAGATCTGTATACTTTGACTAAAAAGTTGCTCAACCGCAACGGTCGAGCAGGGTGCTCCAAGAATTTGACGGGCAATTAGGTATCGCGATCTTTCTGGACGGTTCCATCATTTCAGAATGTCGAAATCATCCGTCTCAATATCAAAAAAGTCAGAGTTAGTAGATAAATATTCGTCTATCTCCGAGTAGGAAGTCAATGAGGTCCTCGATCTATTTGTGCCAAAAATATCTCTGGCAAGATCCTTCGTTCGCGCAGTAATGTTAGTGTGCGACGAGGTCGAGGGAGCAAGGGCCGATTGAGATGGACGAGTATCTCTAGCATAAACATCATATAAGTTTTGAAGTAATTCTTTAACTCTTGAAATTGTAAGATGTACATTGTAAGCGGGATGGTCTTCAATCTGTAACATAGGATAGTAGTTTTCTAAAAATATTTGAAGATCGATAACCTTAATTCCAGGGTAAAAAATCGTTACTACGAGGAAAATATCAGGAATGCTTGTGTAGTGGCTAACCATTTAGTCCTGATATCCATCATGGCTTGGGAGATTGACGGTATCTACAACATCTCGTTTGGGCTATTTGCCTATTGCAATGTTCATTGTGGCAAAACAAAACAAATGTGAGGTTGGGTGTAAACATGACTAAAAGTTTTGGTGGCATCGTAAAAAACTTTAAAAACTTTCATGATGTCTCTCGTCGTTTCCCAAATTTCACCAAAAACATTGGACTCTTCGATGTATTGGGCAGTGAAAGCGGATAGGTGATCTTTGTACAAATACGATTCGTGAATAATTAAATAAGTGGAGCTCCACATAGTGGAAACGTACCTAGAAAATTTCTTTAATTGGTCTCACCTTGTTTTGGTCATGGAGTGTTTTGCTCTTCCAAAGGGCCTTAAGAACAAAACAAATATGTTCGACCAAAGAGTGTAAATAATCTAAAGCATCATGAACACATAAGTTTAAAATGTGCGGTGTGCAACGGAGGTGGAAAAATGTCCCTTTGGTTCGGGGGCTACCATATGGAATTAATTCTTCAATAGAAGTCGTGTTTGCAGAGGCGTTGTCAAAACCGACTGAAAAAACTCTTTGGGTCAACTTGTATTATTGTAAAGAAGTTAAAATCAAATAAGTGGTGTTCAGTGGACGCCGCATGGGAGATTGGGAAGAAGGGATAACGAGCCCAGAGGATGGGTACAAGTTCTTCTAAATATGAAGCATTCCTTGAAGGTAACGAGTTCTAATACTCTGCTGTTTTTAATTCTTTGGTTACTTTTATTTGGTTGGTAGTGAACTAGTAGTCTCTATGGCTCTCTATAAAAATTTATGAAAAAAATATAAACTCCGTATGAGACGAAAAACATTTTATTTGTAAAAAGTGGAGTTTATTTGGTTGTTATTAGGGGTATTGTGGTACTTTCAAACCAAATAAACAAAATAAACCCCAAATAAGCTCCCTCAAGTAGCTTTTTTTTTAACTCATAATTTTAACCATTCTTATGATTTTTTGGGTGTCCATACACTCTTTAACTAGTTAAAAAAATAAACAACCCATTCTACTTATTTTTTTAACTAGTTAAAAAGTGCATCCATACATACCCAAGATGTATTTTGACCGTTGGCAAATCAGCTAGCTTTTCGGAGCTTATGGATCTGATATTGTATAGTAGATAGTTTGGAATAAAATAAATATAAGATTGTAGTTTAAATATTAGCTTTTGAAATAGGAGCTTTTCAAACAACAAGGGCACGAAGCAGGGCAATACACGTACATATTAGTGGCAAGGAGATGTGGGAGGGACTATTGAATGACCTCATTGTCATTGGATGGACTTATTTGAAGAGGAAAGGTTTTAGAAATGTAGCCCTGACGTGTTGGGTACATTTTAAGGGAATCTACTTTACATCTTATTATAATTGAGCCTCGTATGGTACAAGTGTTGTAATCGGGATGAAAATTTAAGATAGAGTGAATGAACAAGCATGACAAGTATGAAATGAAAATAAACATTCATCATATTACACACTTCATCACAATGTCTATGAAATTGAAAAATCGGCTCTAAATAGATTGTGTTCTTCAAACTGTTATATCACCACAATCAAAAGCAATTTCAGCTTCGTCCAATGTTGACTTGAAGGGATTGAAATCTTTAGCATAATGTTCATGGATATGTTCACTGAGTTTCTTCAACTCAAGCTCCTCTGGAGTGTACTCCATATTTTGCATCATGTTTTTCGCAACTCAAGTTCATCGTCACCACCAGAATCTTCATCTACAACAATCGTTCCTTGTCTGTTGATATCACTGGCAATCAGAAGAGATGGCTTTGGTGATGACTCGCCAGTCATAGCAAGCTCCTCACATTTCAATGAATCACCATATACTTCATTCGAAGCAAACAAAAGAGATGGCTTTTCCACAACAAAAGCTCCTAGTGTCAAAGAATCAGGCAGAACCCTAGTCGAAGGGAGGCTATTAATTGTAGTATTTTTAACTAAGATAAAATTTTATTAATTTTTTTTATATTCAATTTCACTTAATCAATATAGAATTATATGCTTAAGATAAGATTTTAAGCGATTTAGTTAGATATTGATATATTTTTAGAAGTTTAATATAGCAATGTATGCTTAAAATAATATTTTACCAAATTTCATTATATATGGATATATTTTTACAAGATTTTATCCATCTTTGTAAATATGAATACATGATATTATATCTCTTTTTATTGGTAGTCAATTAAACATATTGATAGAAATTAATTAGTTAAATGGGTGTTAATACAAAATTTATTTAATTTTTAAAAAAAAATAATATATATAGTGGCAATTAGAGTTAATGTTTAATTACAAGTTATTTTATACATTTTTTTAATATCACATGAATTAATATTATAAAAAAAACTGCACAAAAATGTGGGTACTTAACTAGTTGATTAATTAAAGGTCAAATTCTAGATGAGAATGACGGTCTGATGTATTTTGGATCGTTTGGTATAAGATGATAAGGTAAATGAAATGGAAATAAATTTTGTATGTGATGAGAAAGACTGTAAAATGGATTAAGGATCATTTGGTATAAGATCGTATAATGGAAATGGAATGGAAACAAGTTTTGTGTGAAAATATATTGTATATAAGTTTTGTGAGTCTAGATGAGATAAACATGTTTTTTTTTTTGTATGAAAAATAAGATAAAGTTGTAACTTGTAATGGTTAAGGGAATAAGGAAAAAAAACCAATTTTGTATAAAAAGCTGGGAGAAAGGTAATAATTAAATTTTTTAATGGTATATCTTGGACTATAAATGGACTACATTCGTTACCTTTTCTTTTGACTTTTCAAAATTTAAATCAAACAAGCCCTAAACCAATTATACCATGTTGGGAGTAGAGAGTGGTGCATCTCCGAGGTGGGACAATGAGGCTAATAAATGACGGAAGGGTCAAGAAGAGTTCAAAACGAAATAAGAGTGGAGGTCAGGAAAGAATAAGAGAGTTGAAATAAATAACAAGTTAGCAAAAGCTATCTGCCCGACAACCTAATTTTGTAATACACTTTTTGGAGACTTTGGTGGTTCGATCAACTATCATGAGTATGTGTTAGAAAACTCTTTTTTTTTTAGAGCTACAACTTATGTGTTGACCTCACAACTAAATTAAAAAAAGAGGTATAGTTAACCACGAATTCGCACTTTGCAATCGTGGTTGATTGCACGTTCACGAAAAAAAAAACTGCAAACATGAAATCTGCATTCACGAATTTGTAATTCGCGTTTGTGAATTTTTTTTTATATAAAAAGAACAATCGTGATCACGCATTGCAAATTCGCAAATTCGTAACAGTCACATTAGACGACTCCATTTGTCAAAATTAGTTCTTTTCCACTTGAATGTCTAGTGTCAAACTAATTGGATCTTGAATATTTAAAAAATGTTATTCAATTTTGAATAGAGTTGCAAATCCATTGGAGTTATTTTATTTTATTTTATTGTTGTTAATTGATTAAGTAGAAAATTCCCAATAAACATGGTTATTTTAAAGGTGAGAGAAAGATGAATAAAACTAATGTGCTTTCTCTTATAGATTCGCTTGTATTTTGTTTTTTGGTTTTTTTCCGGTCAGAAAACGAATCAGATTAGCTTGTATTTGACCATTGAGATAGTTTTGAAAGTGGAAAGGATCGGAGTAGTTGGTTCTCACACATAATCCACCTCCTATAATTCTATAGTGTAAAGCCAAAGTAGAGAAAGGATATAGAAAATGACAATAGGGAAGATGAATACGATGAAACAACATTGGTTTATAAAATAATGTACCATGGATCGGAGCAATCAAGTGAGCAGAAATGCTGAAAGTAAAGCATGTACACAAGTTTGAAAGCATTCACTACAAAACTCCATGTCGTTGAAGTTCAATTCAATAATTAATTCAATTATTAACTTGTTATGGAGTTATGTTCATACTCTAGTTGCTTTGAGTTCTGTTGAAACTCCATAACAAACTGTGATGCCCCAACCAAGTAAGAAAACATATTACACCTATTACGGGCTTGATTCATGCTTGTTCCAATAATTTGTCTTTGACTAGAATCATTGCGGTAGGATCTATCTTTAAACCAAGAGGTAAGGATAGTATATGCAAATCTACCAACATTAATGTATAGCACATCCCATAAAAAGCCTATAACGAAATGAGACCCGACTAGTAGATAGGACAAGGGAGGGCCTCGTGGAACATACTCACCATCAAGGTTCAAAGCACAACTACCACACTCGCAAAGGATTGCCCAAACACACTTATGTAGTGTCTTGATCATATGATTAGGCATATATCTTGACCCTGCAAGAAAGCATTAACAAATGATACATTGGTAATTCAAAATAACCAAAAAAGCAATAAGTATAATAAACATAGCAGTCCCATGACCTAAATATATGAACAGATCTTGGTTTTCTAGAGCTATTGCTAGCTCTTCAGTTGTAGGCAAATATTTGTCCTTGCCCTGAACAATAACTAAAGTGATTAGTGTGACAATCCAATTTATGTCCTATACCAAGAGTCTAAAACAATATACAAGACGGAGGGGTGCAATGATAATATATATATATATATATATATATATATATATATATATATATATATATATATATATAGTTCATTCAGTATTTACCTCCAACTTTTTTCTTTAAATAACTTTTCCAAATCAACTTTGGAGCTTAAACTACCATCATGATTCAGAAGATAATAGGTAAAAAGATAATTGACTCTCCTCTCATTTTTGTATGCTGTCAATATGTTCCAAACTGATGGCATGTGATAGACTTCTTAGTTTCTTAGGGTTGGTAAACTCTCTCAGGGAAGCATCTGCATTAAACAGAACATTTATACCCCTAAACAAAATGGATTCACAAATATATAAAGAAAAGTTTGAGATGATGTTTAGCACTAATAGATACATTATTATATCACATTTTTAGGATAATTAATTTGGACATTTTGTCTCTCAATAAGGATATTCTTTACCTTTTTTTATAGATGAGAAAGATAATATTTTTAGGGTAATTTTTAATCTTTTGTCTCTCACTAAGGCTATTCTCAATTATAGAAGAGTATATGTGGTTATTTTACAAAATTTCTCTTTAAAGAAGAGTCTATAATTCAAATACTTTAAAAACCTCAATATAATCCGATCCATACATATAAACCAAACACATACCTGGACATCAAAGTTTGGAACGCTGATTATTGGCTTTAATCTTTCAATGATCCTTGTTTAATAACTTTGCGCAGTTTTGAAGCAAAGTTGTCCATTACATAATCACAATAATCACCACGAGCATCACTAAAGTAGCACCCTTTCTTGAGGCAAATATTCAACAAACCTCTATATGTGGAGCTTTCAAACCCATATTTAATCGGGCCATGCATCATGACCTTCAGAGTACTAATATCTATCTCACTAAATTCTCATACAAGGTTCTCACATATTAAGTCCAAAGCCTTGTAGTTGACGAATTCGCCAAGAATTAAACATGTATTTAATGCACTCTCAAACCATGAATTTTCCATATTCCTAGTACATGAACATGTATTTGTTAGTAAATTAGAGAGGGAGAGAAGAAGAATACGTAAGGAAAACTGCTCATTTAGGGTCGTAGAAGAGAAGTTCAATATAATAAAATACAATTGTATAGCCATGTATAAAATATAAATGCAGGTAAATAGGAAACCCAAAACCTAATGACTTTAACCTAACATAATACACCAAAGCTCTAGTGGCATGAGAAGGGTTTGAATCACTTATAAATCACTCCGAACATCCTTATTATATTTAATGTGAGATAGGATGATACAATCTTCCACACTTAAAAAACCCGACGAAAACTCCCTCGAACCCAAGGGATTGCCCTCTGGGAGAAGCTTACTCGAGTATATTATCAGATCACCTCTGAATCCGGAGTCAGCTCTAATACCATCTTACAGAATCACCTCTGAATCTGTTGTCCTCACTTAAAACTTGAAAATGAAGAGCTCTTATGACATGTGTAAGGCTTGAATCACATATAAATCACTCCGAACATCTTTATTATATCAAATATGGAATGAGGTGTTATGGTAATAACTTTTGAAGTTTTAGTTAAGTTGTATGTTTTTTTCCAAAACTCAATAGATGGTATAATATCCTTACCAACCGATTTTTATTGGTAACCAATTAAGTTAGTACATCTCCTTCAGTGGTTGATAATGTTATGAGTTTTACGATTACCAATTCCAATTGGATAGTATATGATAAAGGAAAAAAGAATTGATAATATGTCAATTTCACCCTATATGCAGGGGTTCTCCCAATGGACTTGTATAGCCGGAAATCCTTTCAATGATACTTGTTTTACCATCAGCAAGATCAGAAAGCCATTTTTCTCTTTTAAACCCATTTTTCTCTTTTTAACATAATATTTTCCTAATGTAGTAAAAGATGACCCAAAAAATGCCAAAAAGAGATAATTAGATTGGACATTATCTTTTTGAACCTTGGTGAGAATATTACTCGGGATAAGATATAATGGAATAGCACAATCCATATCGAGGACACTTCCCTAACAAGGAAATGTCGAGTTTGAGTTCTTATTTCCATCCTTCCTTACATTGTTGTAGGTTTTCTTGTACTTTTGTTTTGTGTGTTATTTGTTTGCTAGAGTATTCATGTTTGATTTGTCTTTGTAGGTCATTCCTAAGTCATATTTGATCCATGATATATACTCACTATTAATAAAAACATGTTTTTTTTATTAATATACGGTCTTTGAAATGATAAAAATATATATAAAATATCAAAAATTTAATTAAATTTTAGGGGAAATAGCAAAAAACCACCCCTTAAATATGACCCTTTACATAAAATCACCCCTTAAAATTGAAATTGTAGAAAATCACCCCTTAAAATTGAAATTGTAGAAAATCACCCCTTAAAATTGAAATTGCAGAAAACCAACCCTTAAACCCATTTTGTCTGTAAATCACCACCCACAACATTTTTTCCCTTAGCTTTCCGTTAAAAATGGTAAAAAGCCATTTTTACCTCTCCTTTAATGTTATTTTAATGAGAGAAAAATATATGAATTGAAATAAATTAATAAAGTCTATTTATACATCCCTTTTAATGTTATTTTAGTAGAATAACATACTTTTTTTTCTCTCACCAATCCAAAAGGGATGTATAAATAGATTAAAAGGGATGTATAAATAGATTTTATTAATTTATTTCAATTCATACATTTTTCTCTTATTAAAATAACATTAAAAGGGTGGGGGTAAAAATGACTTTTCACCATTTTTAACGGTAAGCTAATGGAAAAAAAAGGTTATGTGTGGCAGTTTACAGACAAAGTGGGTTTAATAGGTGGTTTTCTGCCATTTTCCCTAAATTTTATATACATAATTTTATATTTATTAAAAAAAATTAATACTTTATATAATTTCAGTTCCTACAAAACGTATATGTTAACCCGTAACAAAAAAAACCCATCTTTTGTAAATATAGTCGCTCAAAGAGATGGATTAGAAAATACATCATTTGTGCGGTGGAAACATGTAGTGATTTTTTTTTTCAATATCATAATTCATGAGCAAAAAGTTTTTAGAAAATATTAAAATTTAAAAAAAAAAACTTAAATGAAAACATCTAATTTAAAATGGAAGAGAGCCGCAATAGTTGCAAGTGTAAGTTAGCCCCGAACGTAGCTCTTAACGTAGCAAATTCAAGAATTGAAACGGTAAATATATAAATAGAATTGAAACGGTAAATATATAGATAATGGCCTAAGCCAATGAGTAAAAAAAAAGGAAGACCACCTGGAATAAAATCAAAACCGTAGCATTGTTTCAATTGGTCCACCTGGAATTAATTTTAATATATAATTAATAATAAAATCAAAACAAATAAATCAACAAAGTGTTATAATTTATCGAAAAACCAAGAGTGCAGGGAAGAGGCAGAGAGGAGATCTATGTTTATTGTGTCACATATGTAGGATTACATGGCCACATATATAGGCCTAAAGGTAAAAACTACATAAATATAGGCATCATCATGGTATGTGAGTTATGGAAAGTGAAGAGCTTGAGAAGTAAAGAGGTTGGGAGGTGAACAACCACATATATTTCATAACACTCCCCCTTGGATGTACACCTCTATATGACAATCTGTCTCGTTAAAAACCTCGCCTAGAAAACCCAATGGGACAAAAACTAGGACTAAGGGAAAAAGAGTACATATGTCGTTTGATACACTTTGGTGATACTGCCTCGTTAAAAACCTTGTCAGGAAAACCCAATGGGACAAAACCTCATCGAATGGAAAAAGAGTGCAGTGCGTATATTCTCCCCCCGAAATCAACATTCTTCTTGCAGCTTTCTCATTCTGATAAGATCTTCGAACTTCTTGATAATACTGACTTCATGAGCTGTATGGTCAAGTCTGAACATTGTCTTCGATGTGTGCAAGTTAAAAAGCCTTTATATAAGCCTTCATGTATCACACTCGATTTCGATGTAATAGACTTCCTCGTCTGAGCTGCTTTCAATACACAAATATAAGGTACTTCAGGACCTAGTGTGCTTTTCATCTTTTGATGCGGGGGATCTGATGTATAGATGGTGTATAAGTTGCCTCATTAAAAACCTTACCTTGGAAAAACCCAGTGAGATAAAAACCAAGATTAAGGAAAAGAGTACAACGTTGTGTATAGTACTTCAGGACTCAATACATTATGTCATCACTTACACAATACTTTAAGTACTATAAGCACCATTTGGCTTAATCATGTACATATGACGAGGCTTTCATATTGATGCTTCAGGCATTTCAAATTAATCGATCATTTTCACTTATATTCTTTTATGAATGGTCAATTGGAGTATAACACTACTATGCTCGTCAATTACGGTTAGACTCGGTTCATCGACAACCAAATATTATATCCACTACTGGTGAATATGTTTTCATATCATCCACTATAAAACTTTTATGAAATCTATCTTGCTATATATCTTATAGCATCATTCATTGCAGTTTTGTATAAACACCCACTTAAAACCAATGATGTTATACTTTCCGATGTTGGAACTACGGTCCAGTAGCATCATGCTTGAAGATTGCATCTTTGCATGAATTCCTTATTTCTATCTCTTTTACCATCATTTCGATGTTTCCATGAGCTCTTTCTACTTCCGGGCCGGGAATCCTAAAGTGAGGGCCTACTGATCTTCAACACTTCTGGTGTATTTGAGACTCACTTGATTTTGTTGGTTTTTCGGAGTTACTTCTGGAACCTCCAAATGAGCTAGCTAGCTAGTGTAATCTATGTGACTTAGTCACTTTCTTGGCCTCTGTAAATGCATTTGATGGCTTTCTGCTAAACCATGTAGTTATCATTTGGTGTACATAAGTGCTAAACTTCTGGTTCACTTTCATTCATCCGCGGATCCCAAATGATATATAGAGAAGTTGCTTTCATGCAATCTCTTTCTTAATACAGTCTCATTTCCTCTCCCCCTAAATACTGAGCATTTGATCACCTTTATAAAGCTCGACGTATTTGATATCATTAGGGACTCAAACCCCATGTATCATTCAACTTATTTGTGGTCTTTTTAGTTAATTGTGGAGGAGGCCTCAGAACATATACTCTCTTCTGGAGATAATTTGGGAGAAGTTATTGTGTCAAATTCGAAATGCAAAATTGCATGGGCCCATTTGACTAACGACTCTTCCAGGTCGTTGTGAGCTACTATATGCTCCTCAAACATTCTCTACCTTTTCATATGACCAATGTGTTAAGGCATCTATATTGGAATAACATTGGTCCATATGCCGATGTTTTATGTTCATAGTCGTCTCATTGAACTCGGTCAAGAGACATAAGAGACTTTGCATTTACTTTTTTTTATAGACGGTCTTGTTATTATTTTGCCAAGAAAACAAACCATACATGTATGGTCACCCTTATTGAGGATCTTCCGATCCTAGGATCTTTTAGTCCTTTCGGTGGGATTTCATGTGAATTTCAATGATCTTCCAAATCATCATTTAACTTGAGCGACCAAATGCCACAAAGAATAAGATTTTTTCATCAAATAACTTCCGGTTAGTGACATCATAAGTTTCAATAGTAAAACATTCTAACCATTGAACTTTGTACATGGTGATCCATTTATTTAATCAGATGCCGTTAACTAGGTATTTTCATAACTTCTGTTGGTGTCATACTACATGTATGAAACTAATGACCAACTAAGTGTATTCATTAGATACACTTTAACCTTATTCATAATGTTCTTCGGGACATTAGAATTAACTGTACAAAGATGACCTAGTTATAAGCCACAACAATAACTTATTTGGTTGCGCGCTTAACCATTACCTCTTTTACACTCTCTACGGGAGGGGCATGCTTCAGGTCATGCTTAGAGGATTGTCAGGAAGTGGCCTTGTAAACCATATCATGTTTTGTGGTTATTTATATTGGTTGTACTAACCAAATAAAAATAGTTCTGAATATGTCATAACCCACATTCCATGTACTTCTTCAAGAGTACAAATGTTTAAAATACGATCATACACTCTTCTGGAGTTTATAATAATATTTCACTCTTTTGGAGTTCATAAAATACTTTACTCTTCGGGAGATGAATGTCGTTACTTCAGGAACGATTTAGGTTTATATGTTCACCCACTTTAGGGAAGAAGTGTATAGCTCATTTAGTATAAGAACAGCATAGTAAAATAAAACATAGACTAGCAAAAAAAAATAAGAAACATAAACAACAATAATCATATATAAAATGAAAATCAATGGCAACTTCGGGTGACAAGAAAAATCAAGTATAGATCTTCAGGATCTTTTTATCACCTACATCAGGAGGCGATATTCTTATATATATGCAATTTTTATCGTCTACTTCGGGAGACTGATGGAGAAACAATAATATTTGATTTGTTTCTCTAGTTATATGAATCATCACTACAAGGATGATTATAAATGTTATAGTTCATATTTATTTCAAGAGATAAACTTCATCATTTTAGATGATATATATTTATCGTTTCATCACTACGGAGATGAAATTTATCGATCACATCAAATGATTTTAATATCAATTCTTTACTTTCATCCACTTCGGGGGATGGGATTGATTTATCTCTACGAAGACGTGTATAATTCTTACATTCCTCTTCGGGAGATCATGATATTTATTCATCTCTACCGGGACAAATATAATTCTTTGATCGCTGTGAAAACATTTGGAAATTGTCTCTTCGGCGACAATACATATCTCATGCTCATCACTTTGGAGTTGAATCGATCAATATTGCCAACACACACTAAATGTGATTACCTGTCTGGTGGAAAATAAAAACAGTTGAAACTCAAAAGCTTCAAATAAGAACACGGGGAGTTGAAGCAACCATATCTCCATATACGAAGCGATAGCACTGGACTTTTCCAGACATAATTAAACAAAATTGGTATAGCACTGGAGCTTCATTACTACTCGGATTTATTTTTGAACTAATATGATTTTAGGTGTGAAGATAATGGCAAATAGAATAGTTAAATAGACATATAATGTTAGTGGAATAGCAAATTCACTGAATTGTAATTTCAACCCCATACCTGTTGCAATTCCAGCCCAATAACCCACCAATACCTGTTTCATCATCACCACAGCACCACCATTAAAACAGGAACTCAAAATTGACGACTTCGCCGCCTCCTTATCTCGATCCGACTATGTCGATGCTGGGCGACGATGCCGGGCTTCCCCATGGCAGATGGCTCCTCCTTGGACCGTGTGCTCCTCGGGGCGACGAATGACTATGTCGTCCGGGCGATGATACGCCGCGAACGGGATCATCTCCTGTCATCAAGGAATAAATTACATCATCAAGGAATAAATTACAAAGGAATAATCATCCCCTGTCATCTTCAACACTTGTGTCGTCCGTGTGCTCCTTGTTCGATCTACTCTCCCACGACGATGATGGCCTCCTATCCCTGATCTCGACCCCTTCCTCAACGATTGCATTGGGAAACATAAGGAGGAGGAGAGCAGATCGGATAGAGGATCTTGGAAGCACTTGCCGATCGGATGTGACATCCCATGTGAGCAGATCACTAGATCATCCTCGGCTAATGCCACCACGCCCTGGGTGCCGCCGATTGTCGGGAGAAGATCGCCCAGAGGATTACCGGGAGAAGTGGGAGATCGAAGGTGGCAATCAGTTTAGGTTGGGATACAGAGTTCAAGGGTGGGTTGGCGGTGGAAATTGGATACTGTGAGGGCACAATTTTAACCTTGATTTCTGAGGTAGATATTAGGCATCGTGCTGACAACGTGTTAGAAATATAGGAAATAAGAGAGTAAAGAAAGTCTCTTTCATGGAAGAACAATGGAGTAGAGAGATACTTCTTATTCATGTGTGTTTGTCAAGTGAGGTTTACAAGCCTTTATATAGGCAAATGTGGGAGGTTAGAGGAGATAAACATCCACCTCTTAATGGCTTTATACCACCTCTTAATGGCTTTATAACACAAAGTCTTATTTCCATAACCGTTCTACATCGCTTTGAGCCCTAGAGATATTATTCCGATCTCCGTTGGAATCCCTCTCTCTTGCAACCTGAAATTTCTCCGTCACCATCCATCTGGAGCTTTCTCACTGTTCGGCGCTCGCAATTTGATCCACCCATCTGCACAAATTCCAAATTCACCTTCTTCAATCCGAATTCGGATTCACCTTAATTCAATCCGAATTCACCTTCTTCTCAATTGATTTGCAAGTGAATCATGGGTGGTGGAGGAGCTACGAGGGCGGCAGCTAAGGCAGCATGTCTCAGACTTCCAAATTCCAACATCGGTGGTGGCTTGTTGGAGAATTTCGTTGGCGCTCGCAAGTTGATCCACCCTGCCCTTCGCCATCGGTTTTATCTTTGACATCGTCCGTGGTTGATAGTAGCAAGCTCGAGGTCACGATTGCATCTTAGACGGTCCGGCGCTCGCTTGGGAGTTGGACGACTGGCAATTCTGGTAAGGAGTTATATTTGGAAGAAAGGAGATTTGTGGTAAGGGGGAACACCGACCAGGAATTGATTAATGCTCAGATGAAATGGAAGAACAGGAATTATATTTGGTTGATATGCTCAGATGTGGAATACCGGCCAGGAATTATATTTGTAGATAATGCTCATATGTAATGCTCAGATGGAAGAACAGGCTAGGATATTTGCAGATTAATGCTCAGATTGATGCTCACATGGAAGAAAACAGGAATTATATTTGGTGTTTGGACAATCAAAAATGAGATTGATGATTCATTGTCTTTCATCTGTGTGGGTGATAAATAAAAAATTGTCCTGAATTGGTTGCTTTCTCTCCAATTGCCACAGCATTATGCTAATGTTTCTATACTCTCAAAGATGCTACCTTGGGCTCTCGGTTTTGTTTATCCACTGCCATCTGATCAAGTTGCTTCCTAGAGTGAAAAAATCTGTCATCTATCTCTTGTTGGGAAGTTTTGCAAGTTTTAGCATACCCAAGTTGATACAATCCAGGAAACGTTAACAACAAAGCAGCTGAGATTTATTCAAGGATTTGAAGTGAGAAAGATTAAGGATCCATGATTGTATTATATTTTTATTATTTTGTTAATTTTAGCCCATCCTATTATTTAATAAGTCTGAATATTTAATAAGTATTAGTTTTTATATTATTTGAGTTTTTATTAAACAATATTATATTATTAATGGGCTTTAGGAATTTGTTAGAAAAGCCCATTAGGGTTTGTAAGCCATTAGGTTTTTATGTGGCTATTTAAGTACTTTTATGATTAATGAAAGATGACGCTCAATTATTATTTCCCAAACAAGTTTCTTGAGAAACCCTAGCGGACGTGAGAAGCGTTCATCTTCTTCGTGAGATTCGAAGAAACTAAGAAGCGTTCATCTTCTTCGTGAGATTCGAAGAAACTAAGGACCGTGAGAAGCGACATTGAGAGATCAATTTGCTTGTGAGATTCAAGTAGATTGAGATCTCATCGATCTAAAGGAGGATTCGTGAGATTCGAGTTCTTTCGCAGATCTAATTCGACTACCTATTCGAAGCGATCGGGCACCCTTAGGCGTGAGATTCGCCATCAAGTGGTATCACGAGTCAGTACTTCGATAAGGTAATCGTCTATATCCGATTTAATTGTTGACTTTGTGTAAATTTCATCAATTGAATCACCAAAAACACAAAAGTCCCAAAAAAATTTGCAAACCCTAACCAACCACCATCACCACCGCTTCTCCACCACCACCTCCGACCACCACCACCACCACCGTCGGACCACCACCAACCCTAGACAATCACCTTTCAACCACCACCGACCCTCCTAGCCAGCCGCAAATCTCTGGCAGCGAACAACACAGCGAACAGTGCAACAACAGTGAAAAGCGCAGCCGCGCACTGCACGCCCGCGCGCCCTGGTGCACGCCCGCGCACCTAAAGTGCACGCCCGCGCGCCTACTCTCTGCAGCGCTCATCTCTCCGTGCCCTCGTGCACTCGACCGCTTCTTTTGCCCGACTTTGCTTCCCTTCGAGTATTACTTCTGGTATATTAACCATGTCACATGCTATCCAAAAGCTTCTGATTGATGATTTGTGTCGTCTTACTTAAAAACTTGAGTGGCAAGTGCAACAACCCATTGACCAACACAACTCTTGTTTCAATGACTCCGTCATCGAGGCACCATTGGTAGATTATGAGACACTTACTCCCATATATGATATCTATGATGATGATCTTGAGTATGGTGTTGCTTTTGATGTCATTCCGGAGGATCGAGGCGTTGTTGACGAGCTTTTTGAGGAGTTTGTTGAGGATGTTCCCTTGGTTGCGCTACACATGAGTTCCATTCCTGTTGTGGAACACTTTGAGGTACTGGCTACAAGTTTTTCTCATGATAATCCTTGTTATTCTCCGGAGGCATGTCCATTTATACACGAGTCGAGGACGACTCGAATTCAAGAAAGGGAGAATGATACAATCCAGGAAACGTTAACAACAAAGCAGCTGAGATTTATTCAAGGATTTGAAGTGAGAAAGATTAAGGATCCATGATTGTATTATATTTTTATTATTTTGTTAATTTTAGTCCATCCTATTATTTAATAAGTCTGAATATTTAATAAGTATTAGTTTTTATATTATTTGAGTTTTTATTGAACAATATTATATTATTAATGGGCTTTAGGAATTTGTTAGAAAAGCCTATTATGGTTTGTAAGCCATTAGGTTTTTATGTGGCTATTTAAGTACTTTTATGATTAATGAAAGAGGACGCTCAATTATTATTTCCCAAACAAGTTTCTTGAGAAACCCTAGCGGACGTGAGAAGCGTTCATCTTCTTCATGAGATTCGAAGAAACTAAGGACCGTGAGAAGCGGCACTGAGAGATCAATTTGCTTGTGAAATTCAAGTAGATTGAGATCTCATCGATCTAAAGGAGGATTCGTGAGATTCGAGTTCTTTCGCAGATCTAATTCGACTACCTATTCGAAGCGATCGGGCACCCTTAGGCGTGAGATTCGCCATCACAAGTAGTATGGAATACCTGTGTAATTGGAGAAATTTGAACTAAAGATGAAGGCAAAGGTGAAACTGAAGTCAACTGATCATTGAGGCTTCGACCTACAACAAAGAGCGCGAGATGAATGTGCGCGGCTCTCCTTTGTGACAACGAAGGGGAATACGAAGGCAAAACGTTGGAGGCGAATTTCTAACCTGTTGAAGCTTCAATTAGGTACTTAAGGTAGAGTATTTTGTTTTAATTTGGCAAAATTTACTTTATTGGCAAGAATATGGTGCTTATGGTTAATCTTTGATTTGCTTTTCGATATTTTAGGATTCTTCAATTCTACTGAATTTGAGTTTGAATTTTAGGGATTGAGGGTTTGTGGTTCTTCAATTGTACTGAATTGGACTGAAGCTCTGCTCGAATTTTAGGATTTGCTTTCCTATTTTCTTGTTCCTTTGATCCACCTGCTGGAATTTGAGGCTTTTTTTTATTGTTATAAAACTCTATGACTGTGTTTGGTTGGGGATGGGAGTTTGGAACCACATCCTGAGCAAGAACCCTAAATGGAAGAGTGATGGGCTATTGTAATCCATTTCCTCTTTGGATCATTTTGCTGGTGCTTCAACCAATTTGTGGATTGTTTTGGTTGTTGCATCCAATTAAGCGTGTCACGTGTGTATTTTAAGCCTATTAGCTCAAATGGCAGAGTGATGTGCTTACGCACAAGGATGCGGGTTCAAATCCCGTATAGGCATTTGGTTTTATATAATACGGAGTATGTTATATGTTTTAGCTATCACTTGTGTTTGCTCACTTTGCTGTCACGAGTCAGGTTATGGCTTTTCTTGCTAATATTAGTTTGTATGAGCTATATTTGTGTCTTTACACTATCTAGAATGTGAAGCAGATAAGAAACCCATGGAAACTCCAACAGTTCCTCTTCCAAGCCCAAGAACACCCTCTGTTGTGGCCCCTGTCTCTGCAGCTGCACCTCCAGGAAGGGGATTTATGCCAGTGAATTGTCCTGGAGTTACTGCTATGAGGCCAAGGACTTGTCCGATCCAATCTTCTAGTCCTGTCCATGCCCCCCAGCACAACCGGTGGTTGCACCTCCTACAGCTCCTCCTTCAACAGTGCAGATCGTTGATACTTTTTGAGTACTTGGTATAATTCATAAGTTACATGTATTAAGGTTGCTTTTGAATGAGTGTGCTCCTGGTTTGATAAGCATTGCCTCTGAATTATTTGCACTGGTTTCATTTCTTATTCAATCATATTTTATCATTCTTGTTTCTTCACCGGGACATTAAAATAATGATCTGCACTTCAAAGTCTATTATCTATGTGGATGGACTTATTATTAGACATTAATGTCAAATAAGGATTTTCTGATTTTATTTAAAAAAGAGTGGAAAATGAGTATTTTTTTAATTACATTCTCAACACAATAAAAGTAATTAAGATTCGATTAAAATAAGTAATTAAGATAATTATGTTGTCTTTCTACACAAGGCCCTGCTTTTCGAAAACCTTCAATTATGTCACAGTTCTAGGTGCTACTCAGTCTCTCTTTGATGCTTTGTAGTTTTTTTTTTGCTAGTCACAGTTCTAGGATCAACATATATCATCTATAGAAAAGAAAAAGAATAGAAAACCAGTGGATGGCAGAAGAGATACATAAAAAAACCTACAGAAAGGGTAAAAGAGCTAAACATAAACATAAATCATGAACTGCTTGAATTAACACAACTGAAGATGGATTATTTACTGGTTTCTCTTTAGAAAACAAGATCACTAAGAAGAACAATCTCAAAAATAACAGAGGAGAAGCGGAGGAACTACACCTACAGGCTACAGCAGATACATAAATCAGAATCCAAAGACAAGACTAACTACAACAAAATAAGCATCAAAAGCAAAAACTCGTGCACCGATTGAACAAACTAAGACAATTTGACCGCTATTTGAAGATCGAACAAAACTTTGGTATTTGAAGACGGAACTGCATTGGTTTTACAGGAGGTGATCAAACTGATCGTAGTATGTTATTTACTAGCTGATTAAAATCTTTTATTTACAGTATTAGATGACAGCACTACTGCAGTTTGGATTTGTATTCTGACCGAAAGAGTGTAGTCTTCGTTTTTCGAATTTGCCAGCGCATCCTTCCTCTTCTTTGGATATTGCTGAAATTAAGTAAAGGGTGGGCTTCTGTTCTTTTTGGGAACGATTGATTTTTTTAAAAAAGAAATTAAAAAGAAGGAATGCTAATAAAAAAAAAAAAAAGGAAGGGTTAGACAGGTGAACCAATTAAAACTGTGAAGCAGCGTATGATACATTGTGTGAAGCCACTATTATCATGACCGTTAGTCGGGCAAGGCCGATGGATAATATGCCTCATTCGGTTATCCCTCCGTTCCTCGTCTACTCGACTCGCACTCCTCCACTGCACTCTATCACATATCATCTCCTCAGTGAGTCCTCAAATGGTAAAATCTTATCTAGCAACCTCCTCCCACCTCTTCTTTGACTGGCCTTAATACGGGATAATGCTACTACTGTATCTTGCTCGAACCCATAAGCCGAATCAAAATCAAAATCCAGTCTAAGATTATAAATAATGTGCCAATTCTTACATAGCTGAAACACAGAAAACAATAGTAGGTTGAACACTAAACCATTTCTCATAGTTGCATTACAAAAAAGGCCGCAGAAAGCAAAACCAATCGTCTAAATTCTGTGTTATTTGCTCTTCGATCCCGTCTGGAGATATCTGTAGTCTACCATACTTCAAAATAGGAAGCAAAGCTAAGATTTTATCCTAATGCTACGATGGAGCGTAGCTCAATACAATGTGTACTTATAAAGTAGTAATCGGCAGCATACGATTAGAACAAGAAAGTGGTTCAATCACTTGACAAGGCAGATCTTGATGACAGAGGCAGCTCCGATACGATGGAGTGCCACGACCGCATCACCGGGCTTGCACAGCCCCTTCTCGGTTGCCTGCTTCAGTGCTGATTCGAGAATCACCTCGGTTGACTCTGCATCGGTTGCCTTTGCAGATCCTTCGGCCAGAATGGGAATCAACCCTCGGTGGATGAGGCTGTGCCTCGCAGGTGACTCGTCGCTGCAGCTCCAGTCGAATGCATCGGTGGTCAGGACGGGGACTACGACAGACAGAATGGGCACTGCTGGCCGGTACTTGGCCACCAGCTTGGCTGTGCTCCCGCCACGGGTCAGCACCACAATGAGCTTTGCCTTTGCCTTGTTTGCGGTACGAACAGCAGAGGATGCGAGACTCTCTAATGGGCTCATGGGGAGTGGAGTTGCCCTTATCATCTCCTTGAAGATAGCCCCATAATCAAGGGAAGATTCTGCTTCGATGCAAATGCGTGCCATGATCTTGACAGCAATCTCTGGATAGGCCCCGGCTGCACTCTCACCGCTAAGCATGACACAGTCGGTTCCATCAAGGACAGCATTGGCCACATCAGTGGCCTCGGCACGAGTGGGACGCGGTGACTTGATCATTGACTCGAGCATCTGTGTGGCAGTAACAACAGGCTTACCAGCAAGATTGCACTTGTAAATCATCATTTTCTGAGCCAGGAAGATCTTCTCAACCGGGATTTCCATTCCAAGATCACCACGAGCAACCATGAAGGCATCAGTTTCGCGCAGGATTTCATCAAAGTTGATCACTCCCTCCTGGTTTTCAACCTTCAAAAACCGAGACAGCAAAATATCATCAGCGAACATGATTAGTCGTTGCAAAGTAACATTTTTGGATAAACTGACCCACAAAGTGACACTTCTACCACAATAAACGCTTAGAATCGATATCAAATTGTTGAGCTCACCTTTGACATCAGCTTAATCTTCTTAGCATGTGAACCAAGAACCTCACGAACAGTAACAAGATCAGAACCCTTTCGGACAAATGAAAGGGCAATCATGTCAATATTGTTGGGTACACCCCACTCCAAAATGTCTTCCTTGTCCTTCTCTGTTAGAGTGGGAAGATCCACCACAACACCGGGAAGGTTTACATTTTTCCTTTCACCCAACAAGGCCGTGTTTTCACAACGACACCTTACTGTCCCAGCAGCAGGATCACATGACAGGACAGTGAGAGTAATTGTACCATCGGCACACAAAATGGGGTTTCCAGGCTTCACGTCTTCGGCTAACTTTTTGTAACTCATGGTGATCGTTTGTTCGTCCCCCTTGAGATCGTAGTCGGTTGATACCGTGATCTCCTGGCCCTCCTTTAGTTGAACCGGGTTCCCATCTTTCAAAAACCCAGTACGAATTTCAGGTCCCTAATGATTTAAACTTGTTAGCTGCAATTTTTAAAGCAAGATGAAATGCTAACATAACCATCATAGAATATAACTACTAATATTAAGCATATTGCACTTATTCTGAACAGGAGATTGACCAGTTCTTGCGTCCTAGGTACAAGGTATGTATCATATAATAACACATTAACCGTACTGCACTTGTAACCCATGTGTCTACAGTCAAACAAACAACGGTTGCTCCCAAGACATGGCCAAAAAGACAGATTATAGCACACCGAGCAAGGAAAAGAGACCGTAGAGAAAACATACAGGCCACTGCAACAAGCTTGATGCAATGAAGAGAGCTTGCAATTCGGTAGTCCATACAACTATATGACATTTCTAATAACGGTTTTTCTATTGTGTGCCGAATTAATAAGAATGGTATGTGAACAGCATGACACATGACACAAAATATGTCTAAATGCTCTGTCTCACAAGGGGAGACAATACAACTAATGCTGCAATAATATTGTTATAGCCAGCCGCAGAAACTGCACAGATCTTTATTTATTTATTTTTGGTCTATAGAGCTGTGCAATGCAAGTTCCTAAATAAGGATCCATTCCAAATTAATACTAGTAGTTTGCATTGTGTATATCCATATTTTCTTCCAAATATATATCAGTAGCAATAGCAGTAATGATACACCAAGACACCCATCAAAACCAAAAGGAAGGAAAATTAATTAAGCAAAAGATTCACAAGATCAGTTGGCCAAAATATGGACAGATTCATGTTTGTTGTTGTTGGACATGTTAAACAAATGCCTACCTACCAATACCAAATACATGTATCATAATTGAAGAACAATGGAATCTGTAAAGGAAGAAGAAAAACAAGCACAAACATCTCCAATCAAATGCAATAAGGATATAGGATTAGGTAATGAAGCAACAACAAACAACAAATTGAAAGAAAGAAAATAGAGAGAGAGAGAGAGGAAGAGACCTTGGTGTCAAGCATGACAGCGCAAAGAATACCGGTATTGTGCATACCCTGCCTGAGATTGTTGAGAGTCTCCTGATGATACTCATGAGTGCCATGGGAGAAATTGAACCTGGCGACATTCATCCCAGCCCTAAGAAGCTTCTCGACCATGGGAACCGACCTGGACGCCGGCCCCAAA
This sequence comes from Persicaria maculosa, assembly GCA_963922045.1. Taxonomy (NCBI): domain Eukaryota; kingdom Viridiplantae; phylum Streptophyta; class Magnoliopsida; order Caryophyllales; family Polygonaceae; genus Persicaria; species Persicaria maculosa. Next base: position 21,544,699 of record OY998258.1, read on the forward strand.
GTGCACACGATCTTCGTCTTGGGAACCCTCCCATCGCTGGGAAGCTCCTTCAAGATCCCTTCTATGTCAATTGTGGCCATCTCCTACAAAATCCTAAATCAAAACAGAAAGGCAACACCGCAGAGCGACAGATTCAGGAGCGAATTCGAAACGAAGAGCGAATCGATTAGGTATTCAATGGGAAGGGGGGAAAAGAGAGAGAGATGTGAGAGATTGAGGAAGGGGATGGGAGCTAAAAAGGGGAGGGGAGGGGAGCACCCCTGAAAAGACGCCAAATGCGCAGCTTGCAGGTTGGGGAGAGGAAAACCGGAAATTCACTCGCTGGTTTTCTGAGTCGCCCGTTTTTGAAGCACATGTTTTTGGGTGGGGGCCTTTTTCGAATTTCGTGTAAAACCAGGGGCCGTTTACGTGATTTTGCTGAAGATGGCGGGTCTACTTCGTACGCTTTCTGAGTTCTGACTGACGTGCTTCGCTTTTTCAGATGTTTGACTCATCTTCTTCTAGAAGAACCCCTTTTAGGAAAATAAATAGATGGATAAATTACATAAAATCACCCACTAAATAATATTTTTTCACTTAATTACCCACTAAATTTGAAATTACACAAAATCACCTGTTGAATACAATTTGTTTACAAATCACCACCAAAGTAAAAACATCCATCAAAACATCAATAAAATGACTAATTCATCCTCCACTTTTAATCAAATTTCTTTTTATACTCATTGAAACACCTCATAGTTGTAATTTACCAAAAATAAAAGTATTTCTTTATCTCACAATCATAATTCATACGCTGAATCGCTGATAATACCTTGAATTCGCAAAATTTAAGTAAATATGAATCTAGTATCGATGTTCAACCTCTCAAAAGGGTATATTGATTATTTATAATAATTTTTTCAAAAAATCTTGATTGAATTTTGTCATGGGTGGTGGTTTGTTAACAAATTATATTTAATGGGTGATTTTATGTATTTTCTAATGTAATGGGTGGTTAAGTGAAAATTTGATATCTAGTGTGGTTTTCTTTAATTTACCCTAAATAAATACTACGTATATTATAATGTGGGGTTTCATTTGATATCTAGTGTGGTTCCTTTTGTTTTATTTACAGTGAAATTAAAAACTAGAAAACTAATTTTTATTTGAATTTTTAAAATTAAAAATATCATATTTAAACTATAATTTATTTATTTTTTTCAATACTCTTTATATTTTTTTATCAAATAATCCCTCCGTTAATTAAAACTTGACGTTTTACTATTCACGCACACATTTTTAGGTGTTAAGAACTATATAAAATATTAACTTTTATAATAATTTTTTAAAATAATATCATACTTATTACTATTAAGTATAAATTTATAAAAATAAATGTAAAAAAAAGTTAATATTTTATATATTTTTTATCGTTCTAAAAAAACGTGCATGAATAGTAAACGACAAGTTTTAATTAACAGAGGGATTATTATTCAACATCTTAAAAAAAAAAATTACTCCCTAATTTTAACATTTACACAATCCTGAACTCCCCTTCTCGTTACTTGTTTCTTTTATTCCATTTTGAGACTTCAAAGGAGCCAACCTTGTTCAAGATGTACAAGAAAAATGATTGGATAGTAAGATTCAAGTGAATTTACATAATATGAGGGTGGGGATTGTAATTCATAGAGCTATTTCAAGGGATGGTCTTCCTTCCGTACAACGTTATAGAATCTACTCCGTATGTTTTAAAAAAAAGGGGTCCACAAAAACAAACTCATGGAAAAGTGTTTCCATGAGTTAAAATGTAAGAAGGCTGGTGGCATATTCGGGTTTTGAGGTGGACGAACCTGTGGGCTGCCTTAATTTTTATATTTCTTTTATTAAGTAAGAATTCGAGATTAGACAAGTTTGATTACTGATAGGGCGACAAATCGGTAGGCATAAATCGTCAAAGCATACAATAAGATAAAATAGCGATATGAAATAAGCAAAAATATCTTTACAACAAGAACGATCTAAACAGAACTCCTTCCAACAGTTGCGGACGACGACGAAGAACGAAGTCAAGTACCATCGAACAATAACACTGCGGATCAGCGGTACAACAACATGAATCTATCTCCTGTGGGAAGTGCAGACGAAACTCCAACCAATCCCGACTCCAGACTTCACACCCCCAACCAAGCAGAAGACCTCCTAGAAATCCCGAAAGTAGAGCCACACACAGCTCGTGCAAAAACGCCAAAAGATTTAGCCAACCGGAATTTAGTCAAGCCCTCTCGGGATTTACTTCATTCGGGTCCTTTCGTGATTTTGAGCCAACCCTTTCGGGATTTATGTCAAATCCTTTCGGAAATTTTGTCAAACCCTTTCGAGATTTAAATAAGGTCCTTTTGAGCTTTTGTTGAGACCCTTTCGAGATTTAATCAAGCTCTTACGAGTTTTTTTTTCTTTTTCCGTTGATAGGTGTTGAGACTTGGCGTGTAAGGGCAACAAAAGCCTTGCACGTCAAGGGGTGGAAATGGGTCGGGTGATGGATGGGTGGAGCTATTTTTCCATCCGACCCGTCACAAAAAAATTTCACCCGACCCATCACCCGTCCATCTAATACTTCACCCATCACCCGATCCGTCGGGTGAATCAGGTGGGTCGGGTGGGTAATCGGGTGAAGTAAATTAAAAGAAAAAGAGTCATAGGTCATACTTGGAAATCGATCATATTTGATAATTTCACAAACCACGTCAACGTGGAAATCTTATTAATTGTATAAAAGGTTTATTCATACATTATATCATTATCCTTATCTTACAAAGTTAGTATTAAAAGTTTAATATCAAATCAAATGAGATGAATTTTAGCCCTTTGCTAAACTCATAGTTAAAAAAAGGAAAAACAATTTGGCTAAATCATGTCATAACACACTAAATGCTAAGTCGTTGAAATGAGTGAAATTGTTAACATTCTACTAGTGTATGCAAAACAAATAAAATAATTTGTTTTAAAAGATGTGATATGAGGTTAAATTAAGTTTATATTCTTTTAGTTTTTTTTTTGCACAAAAACAATTAGAGAATAGAGAATATAGAATTAGAAAAAGGAAAAATATGTAGTTATGTACTTATGTTAGGCTATATTTTTTTATAAACTAGGATTTTTTTAAAAATAATCGGGTGGGTTAGCGGGTGGTTAAGCGGGTCGGGTAATGGGTCGGTTGATGGGTCGGGTAACGGTTGAAAAACATATCACCCATCACCCGACCCATCACCCATTTCACCCACCCATCACCCATCCATCACCCGGTTTTTTCGGGTTTTCACCCATATAATCGGGTCAGGTGGGTCGGGTGAGTCGGTCACCGACGGGTGATTTCCAGCCCACGTCAAGGGTTGTCAGCAACCAACATAGCACCAGTCGAAGCACAACGTCGGCGAGACCGCAGGGAGTAACACCAAACAAAAACAAACGCGCCAGGACAAGGAGTGACGAGGGAGGACCAGGAAAGAAGAAATACGAAATGTGGGAGAGTGAGGGAGGATGAGCACCCAACCCACCGCAACACCACCACACAGATCTACGAAACGGCCAAGGGGAAAGCCAACCCAAACCCAGAACGACCTAAGCGACCATCAAACCAAAACCGGAGAAGGAACCAGTTTGAATTAGAGGAGATAAACGGAGAAAATAAGAACCCCCAAATCAATTTAAACCAGAAAACTCAAACCCAAACCCACCAATAAGAAGAAGAAGGGGCAGGTTATAGACAAGGAGAAGTAGCTTTTGAGCGAGGGCGAGGAACCCCCAAATCGATTGCATTCGATTGCATCTCTTCTTCTGTTTGTCATTGCATTTGATTTTTGTTCGAATTAGGGTTGTTCGATTACATCTCTTCTTCTGTTCGCTATTGCATTTGATTTTTGTTCGAATTAGCGTTGTTACTCGAAAATTTCTGGATGAATTAGGCTTCTGTTCGAAACTAACATGCCTTCAAAATTTGCTTCTGTTCAAATTAGGGTTTTCTGTACCAATTATTGTTGTTGTTCGAATTTTTTTTTCTTTCGAATTAGGGTTCAATATGTCCGAACTTCTTACTTCGATGCGATTGAGGCTAGTAGAGTTATATCGAGGATTCCAAGTGAGCTTGAGAACTTCTATAGTTGTTCAAATGATCATTGGAAGAAATTATATGTGCAAAGCATTATTGTTCAACTTCGTGCTTCTTCAGGCGCTTCAAGAGCTACGAGGTTGTAGAGGGTACTATGGTGGATCGGTAGTGTGTTTTCAAGGACATTTTGATGCCATTTTGTAAGGAGTGTATGCCTAGACTTCTATCAAACGTACAAAGCTATTAATAACCTTATTTTTGCACATTTCGGAAGATAGTATGTTGATAGATTGGCAAAACACTTGGATATTCACAACATGTGTATAAAAAATTTCAAACAACTGTATAAAAATTAGGGTTGAACAAGCTTGGGGTTGAACAGATGCGAACAACAATTCGAACACAATAGAGGCGAGCAGATTCGAATAAATTAGGGTTGAACACAATGGAGGATTCGAACAAATTAGGGTTGAACAAATCCAACGACAATGGGATGCAGATGGCGAGAAGCAATGGGAAGCAACAAATCGAACAACAGTGGGAAGCAGATGGTGAGAAGGAGGAGAAGTCCCTGGCAATGGAAGCGAGCAGATGCAGACAGCAATTCGAATAGAATTGAGGCGAGCAAATATAATCGAACAACAATGGGAAGTAGATGGCGAGAAGAAGAAGGAAAAGAAGTCCTGGCAATGGAGGCGAGCAGATGAGGATACATCCTTTTTTCTTATAACCTCTATAGCCTCCAAATTTGTCAGATATCCAAAAGGGAGAAATACCCTAGAATAACTAAATAGGAGATATAGGATTCATATCCATATACTTATTTGGATAATTATACCAAACATGGGATATAGATATTGAGCTTTCTATACCCACATCATATATCTATATACCCATCCCAAACAAGCCTTATTTTTTTTTAAACGGAGGGAGTACTTTTTTTTTCATGTCTGGTTTAATTCAACTTGTCCTTTTTCCCCATGTCTTGACTTCAATGAATGAAAGATCTCATGGACCTCATTGCAAATTAAGCGTTTGTCCACCCTTATTTCATCAATGCTTCTTCTAGCTTCGTCAACACTTCTTGTCTCCTCGAAGCTCAACCGTAGACCATCCAAGGATGCACATATCTCTTCAAATGGGCGATCATGATAAGTTGGTCCATAGAAATCATCGTTAAGTATAAGCATTATATCCTTCTGAGCCTCTAAGACAAGACTTCCATGTTGTCCTCTCCCACAAAAAACCCTCTTCATCAATATCATAATCTTATACTTCCTCATCGACATCACACTCATCCCGTGTGCATCATCGTTCTCTATGCATTCCTCACAAGAACAAATCACTAGAAATCTTTCCCCTTAGTTTGACACACTTACCTCCTCTAAAAAAATTGATAGTTGAGAGTACGAGGAGCTTGAGCCGTGTAAAAAAATTGATAGTTGACACACTTGCTGATCTAGCAGAAATTGATTTAACCTAAGGTCTCTTAAAAACGAGGATTTCCACTCATTAAAACCACACGTTTGTGCAACATCTCCACCATTTCCCGCAAGCTCAATAAACAGTGATGTGTCCTAAAACAGCTACATGTATGATGAAGGCCACCAAACTACAATTCTACTACAAGCAGAGCCAAAACCCAAGCACGAGCCTTAAAACATACCTACCCATCTGAGAATGCAAATTGCATCATCTTCAAATTCAACAGGTATGATCAGATTCCTAGAGCCACAAGCATTCAGACTTTAGATATGAGATCAAGAAAACAGATTCCTGGATCCAAACATGAATATGCAGGTTCTTGAGCTCAAAACCAACTAACCAAGGTCAGACATGTTGGACACCAAAAGAACCTGAGCAACTGTTGGTTTTGTGGTAAGCCCAATGTTTTGTCCAGAATGACAGAATGTTAACTGAAGAAGTTCATTTTTCTTTTGGGAAAGAAAACCAAAAGTTAATTGAAGATAAGCAATTCAACACACTAACAAAAAGTCACACTCTAGTATGCAAGGATTTAAAGGCTCCAAAACAGTGGGTTGTGTCAAAATCAGAAAATTTTTGCAGTTAGATGCTGAGCCTCAGTTTCCTACGTTTGAGCTGTTCATTCTAGAGGTAGAAGTGGCCCAAAGACAAAACATCAGTTGTACGGTTTGTACCATAACAATTAACAACCTTTTGATGCAAATACAACTTCTTGGGAATTAAAAGGATGTAATTTGGATGAGAAAAAAGTTGCATGTTAAATAAGGTGCATCTACAAACTTTAACTAATTCCTTCCTATTTTAAGCTTTTGAGCACTGAGATGAACCAACCAGAAGCATTCACAGTCGTTTAGGGGGCATATATGGGGCGCGTGCATCGTCACACATTATCTGCAGACCAAACCAGCAGATACATCAGCTCCTCGTGTCCACATATGTATAACAGCAGCAAAAAGAAAAGAAAAGACAACAATTGAATGTGAAAGAGGATCCCTGCACCTAAAGCACAAATATGCAAAAGAGTGACCATTGATAATTCAAGTATTGTGAGCAAAATATCAACTTCCAAATAATCATTCATCAAGCGGAATACAATTTTGAGTATTTAATCCCTTCTTCGAAATTCATCTATAACAAGTCTTGTGATATGCTATTCATATGAGGCACATTTTATATGTCCACTGTATTTCAAACAAAGCCAGCTTCAGTGCCTAGAAAATAAAATAAAATGTTCTCCAAGATGAAGAGGGTGATGCCAGAAAGTTTTAGATCAGTAGAAAATAAGAGACAGAGAATTTGAGTGAAACAGCTTTCACTCTTTCAGCATTTTGAACTATGAGAGGGCTTCCACTTGGCAATAGAGAGAGGGAGGGATCACCAATTCCAAATTCTCTGGGATTGAACTAAGTCACTCTTTGGGATTGAAAATGCCCCCCTCCGAACAAAGTATAATAAAAACTAGAAGAGATACCCTACCAGAATCAAACTGCATTCTGAACTAAACATGATAGCCTCATACGTAAAATTATTTGTGGGGTGGGGGCCAGGGTCATGGATCAAGATGACTAGACCCACAAACTGCTCCAAGTCCCTCATATGGGTGTGCTTCAAGAGATGAGCGTTCCACAAAATAGGAACAATACACAAGGGAAGCAATGTCAAAGAAGCAAGTGAGGGATCACTTGCCCACATTTCTTTCCAAAGTTCTTTCTTGCTTTATAGGGCTCACATAAAGGATATAATTCCTGACACTAAAAAGACAAGCACTCTCAACCTTGAGATAGGCAGAAAAGAAATCCAGTCAAATTGCTTTTAAGTCCTAACACCATGCAATCCGCGGGTATTCTAAGTCAAATCTCACATGAGAACCTTAATTAATCAAGTTAGGCTCAACACAAAGATAAAAGCATTATATGGAACACGAATGTTTTAAAAAGTTCAAACCTGCATATCCTCTGAAAGTGCCTCTGACACAGAAAGGGTGTAACATCCAGGGACAAATTTGCCTAACAAAATAAACATGATCTTAGGATTTTAATTCAAGCATCCTCTGAAACCAAGAACATAGAAAAATGGACCTTTACATACAAAATGTACAAGAATTGGTAGTATGGTTAACATGACCCATATAGGATACAGAAATTTACAAATATAAATGCAGAATAGGTGAATACATTCACACGTGCATATAAGAGTCTTAAGTGTAAAATATAAGAGTCTAAGTATAAATACAAGGTGGCCATCAAAGTTGTATGTATGTGTGCAAGAGAGAGACAGAGATGCAGTCACACATTTAACCCGCATTGTAGATGACTTAACAGTTGACACAAAATCAATCTACAGCTGAATATTAGCAATTTGATCTGCCAAACCTCATGTAATTCTGCATCTACATATATAAATGATTACCTGCATCTCTAATTTGGAATCATCAGACATGTGGTGCTCATTAATTAAAAGAGCAAAAACATAACTAATTCTTAATCCATGAGAAAGCTGTGGAACGCAAGAGGCAAGAATCCTATCAATGAAGACACACGTATGAGAGCCAGACTGGTTGTTTCTTTTAGCATAGAAAATAAGAGAAGTGCATATGTTATCCTGAGTCCTGACGTGATGAATCACCATGCTGTAGCACCTTCAAAGATTCATTCAATTCACTCATGCCTCTTCCCTGTAGTAGCAATCACCTCCCGAGTCCCGTCTAAAACTATATATTTTTTCAAGCAGAGCTTTACAGATATTGAAGTAATATGCTCATAACTGCGATAGTAAATGATCTAACATACATGAGAGAACACCAAAGATAACCCTAAATCTCCCACAACAATGATTTTAAAAAAAACGATAAACTACTTCTGAAAGAAGTTAAAGATGAAACCAGCAAACGGATCCATTTGCATACCAATTCTTAGCCATTTAGCAGCCCAGCTCCTAGCTGGATCCATGACTGAAATTACCCTACATAGTTTAGAATGCAAGCAAATCACTGTGTGGAAAAGATAATTAGAGAGGGCAACTCCAAATGAAGTGTATCTGTGTAGAGTTAGAATGAGGAAATTCGGGAATACCCGGAGAAATTAGGAGTGGTGCAATCGTTAACACGTTCATGATCCGCATCCATACCAAAGAAAGGGCAGTTCTCGCAGCCTGATTCCCTGAACTGCATAGCCAACAAACCACGAATTCAGGAAACGAAAACGAAATCAGAATCAGAATACAGCAGCCGCATGAAAACCTAGAATCCGACATTGTTAGGGCAGTGAAATTCAAATTAAAAAAAAAAAAAAAAAAATCTGAGTTAAAGGAAACATGGAAAAGGGGGAGAGAGGGAACCTGATCGTAGGTCTTAACGAGCCTGCAACGGAGGCAGGCTCTGAGGCCGCTACCGAAGCTGGTAGGGATCTGCGCAGGCTGAGCGTTCGACATTGTTACACTTCTACTTCTCTTTGGGTGGGGACGATTGGGAATGCGAATTCAATCCAGCGCTTCTCCGGCCATCCGGATTTTTACATCCGTGCATATGCTCTTTTTATAAAATCGTCTATTATTTTCACCACAATTAAAATTATTTTATTTCAAGTTATTTTGCATGCTTTTTTTGTACTTAATATTTAATTTAAGATTCTAATCAAGATTTTCTTTTTAAAGCATTTATTTTATTTAAAGCATGTTATTTGACGTTTTTAGTGCTTCTTTCAAATCTTTAATTTGTATTTATTTAGGTTTAAATAAAAAAAAAAAAGAATTTATTTAGGTTTAAATAAAAAAATGAAGTAAAAAGATGATTTTCAACTATAAATATTTGATGGCTAAAAGCGTTTTCAACTGATAAAAATATAATGGGTAAAGATTATAATTCTATGTCAATATTCGCATAAAATATAATAAAAAAAATAATTTTAATATAATTAATACTCCCTCCGTCTCGAAATTCATGTCATTTTAGCCTTATGCACAAATTTTAATAAAAACACTCATCCATCAATCAAAATCATCATTCCACTAACTTTTTCATTAATTTTATTACCCACTACATTTTTTAACCAATCAAAACCTTCAAAAAAGTAAACAACACACAAATCAATACAAATCATTACTATCCACTACCTAGAAAACCTAAAACGACATCTATTTTGATACAAAACTAAAGAGCTAAAATGACATGAATTTCGAGACGGATGGAGTATAATACATTACTCCATCCATTAATTAAAATTTGACGTTTTACTATTTATACACGCTTTTTTAGGTGTTAAAAACTTTATAAAATAATAATTTTTTAATAATTTTTTTAAATAATTTAATACTTATTACAATTAAGTATGAATTTATAGAAACAAATATAAAAATGTTAATATTTTATATAGTTTTTATCATTTTAAAAAAGTGTGCATGAATAGTAAACGACAAATTTTAATTAACATAATTTATTCACAAAACACCTAAAAGTGTAGTAAAACTCGTTGTCTTAAAATTTGCAATAATATCTATTTTTTTATAGTTTTTTTTAACAGTTTCATACTTGGTTAATAATAACTACAAAATTGTTTTAAAAAATAAAATAAAAATTGATATTTTATATTAGTAAACGATTTGTTGTCTCACATTGTTGCCTTGGCCGCGGGTACAACTGTACAAGAAGGTTCAAAAGCATGGCGGATTGTCATGTGCTCATTAACCCAATCAGCAATTACGTATGTGACAATTGAACAACTCTTTGCTGATAAATCGTTTAAAATTGGATTACAAGATTCTACAGTTTCTGCAAAATTTATCAGGATAGCTGTTCTTCATTTTGGTAGTTTTATTCAGTCAGATGTGTATTCCGGTTTGACAAAACAAGGTGGGTATTCAGCATATCTGTCTATTACTCCTTCAGGCAGCAATGCCACAGTTGGTCATCTCGTAGAAAGGATGAACAGTTCCTTCGGTATGGAGAAGGATGAGCTAAAGCTTGGATTTGGTATCTTGGGACTCCATGGACCATCTTGGTGGAATTATTTTGGGTTCAGGTGGAGGATTCACTTCCATCTCGACCTCTTCGTCTTCTAGCACGTCCTTGGAGAATGCATCTGGGTGAGCTTTGATGCAACTTTGCAACATCACAAATGGGTGGACGCAGTCTGAGCCCTGTTTGAGGAAATGGCGAACCCAATCAATATTAAGACCGCGTGTTTCAATTTTCCTTGAAATGTGCCCTTTTCAGGATCCACCTCTTCTGGCAATCTATTTTATTGCAAATGTTTGTGTTCTTACTGTCATTGTAGAACACAAGTTTACCACTCACCTTTTCTTCCTTGTGGAATAAGCAGATAAGTAAGATGTGGAAGGAGTGCAGGGCTTCCTTGGGGAATAACATTTAGATAGTGAACTCACCTTTTCTTCTGCAGTACTCTTAAGATAACAGAGGAATGCTTCAGAGAAATCATTTCCACATGGTCCACTCCGTAAGTGGGCGATGCATGGACAATCCAGCGCTTTTTTAGCTTTTGCATCAAGAGACTGTAAAAGGTTTAGAACTTCTGAATTAGGAACACACGACACAAAAATAGCAAGATAAAGATCATGTTTAATTAAAAGGAAATAACCTCGTTTTCATCATCTCCATACGCAGCTGCTTCTGTAAAAGAAATAATATTACTCTCATCATTCTTCTTTTTTCCATATAAAATGAGAAATTCAGCTGTACTTAATTAAAAAACATCCCAGATTTAAAAACTTGCCCAAATATATTATCCCTTCTACCACTCATCATTTCAATCACAGAGTCACCAATACATATACAATCAACTAGCTACTAAATTTAGATTGATTCACGAAGCATCATGAAGAATTGGAGGGACATTTCAACAGTTCATATGCAATGGAGGTTTACATTCAAACCATTTTGGTAGGACTTCTCTCTATACATCTGAGGATGTGTCTTCTCCAGGCAAATAAAACCCCTTCATCACAGTGCATTTGTATCAATGATCCTCCAAGAGACTGGGTTGTGTATCCTCAGAGAGACTAGTAATATAAGGGTGTGTTTGGATTCCAAATGCATTGTATTATTAAGCAATTGACGCCCCAGGGTACTTGTTCATTGTATGTATCAAGTCCATGCTATATCTGGAACACAGTTATTGAGTTTCTGTATGATGAAAGTGCTAGCTCTCTTAGTCTCTTGGATGCATTTTATAACATGTTTGCCAATATATTCTTAGAAACACAGCCGCAAAATCACCAAACTGAAGCTAAAATCAATGCTATGGAGAACTTTCACACTCCATGAAAGAGAAGAGTAGTTTAGTTAACCTGCAATAAGAGACTCCATAGATGGAGGCTGTGAGTCATTTCTAGAACTGTCATCGGTAGCTGTTGCAGTGCTTTCAGCTTGACCCATCCCCCAGAGTTGCCACTGTCTCCTCCAACTCTCTAACAAGAGAACTACATAAGTGAAAACTGAATGTCAAAACTGAATACAAACATGAGAATAAATAAGCCCGTCTTGGCAACAAAGAATGAAATGTAAAAAAACAGGAAAAAAGTGTAAAATCATGATCACTCTACAAAAATGTGAACTGTTTCTCTTATTTTCTTTGCAAAATTTGATTTCCATTACTGTCGAAATTGTATTGACCACCATCAGAAGTTCGTAGCGAATTGTATGGCTTAACTCAATTTCATCCAACACTCGAGTCCTCCTTCTCAACCACAATTGCAAGTTGTAAACCGACTAAAACAGAACAAATCCACCTCATTCAAGATTTCAATTTCTAAATATTTACAAGACAATAATAAAAGGTGACAACCAAGAACGGAACAAAGATGAATGATGAATCCCTACTCTGCAGTCACAGCAAGTAGTGAAGTCCAGTAACAAGACAACCATAAATTTCATTTGTGAACTTATTGATTGGGTTACTTGGTACTAATTTCGATCAATGAAAAAACGCCTGCATTTATTCATTAATCTGCGAACGCAGTAAGAATTCAGAATCATACTCGTAACCAAATCTTTGTGCACAGCAAGGGTGGAGGTACACAAAAAACCCAAATTCAAACCCTAAAATACTTCCTAACATATCGCAATTTTGTTGGACACAAGTTACCAATTCAAAGCAAGACGGGAATCATCGAAATAAAGAGTAGAATCGGAAGAAAACAGAGGCAGGGAGCGAGAGAAAACCTAGCAGCGTACGATGAGGATGGGATGCACAGCTACTTCGAGCACAGAAGCGCTCAACGGGGATGGTGTGGTGTGCAACGACTGGCCGCCCCTCCGCAGCTTTGGTGGGAAATGGGAAATACAGTATATATCTAATATCTGATATAATACTAAAACACATGTTAAAGGAGGACACATGGCGGATTATCCTTAAACCAGTCTTACGTGACAAATTCTCCTTTAATGTCGCCACACCTAAATAATTAATTCAATTTACTCAATTATCAATTAAAATAAATCTAATCTCTTTTTTCCTGAATTAAAGTGATTTAAAATTTTATAAACATCAATTAATTATTTTTGTATGATAACTTTAATTTGTTTTTTCTCATTTATTTTGAATTAAAACTCAATATATTTTTTAGTTACCATATTTTACCCAAAAATTAGTTTTTTTAATTTAGTAATTCTTTCACAGTGATTGATAGCATCCCATAAATTAGTAATTCCATGACAATTATACAATTTGATTAAAAGAATATTTTGGAAGATGGTTAGCATGAGTTTTTAACAGGAATCTTTTACATACTCACCAGTAAACACATATTTCTACGATTTTTTTTTAATATTAGAATTACTAATTTAACTATAGAAAATGACAAATGCTAAACATACAAGTTATGAAATCAATAACAGTTTATTTTCTGAGTATGTAAATAATGTATTCCAAATATATAAATTTATAAAAAATTAAAAATATTTATTATTCAATTTTTACGTAAAAGATATATTATATATTAAAGAAGTTTATGGTGACAAGTGTCTTCTTCATCACTAATTTAATTTTTTTTAGGCACGTTCATTAATTTCAACCAATAATTTTTTTTAATAAAAAAATCAATTTATTCTATTTGAATCTTCTCAAACAAGCCTCTTTAATTATTCTTAAACAATAACCCACTAATTTTGAAATAATGTTTTTTTATGGTAAATCAATTCTTTATGTGAAAGATATATTATATGTTGATTTCAAGTTGTACGTACTAACCCTTCCTTTAAAAAGGTCTCTTGATTGTTATATCCAAAAATAAGTATAAAAGCATACAGTTATGTAAAAGATTTGATATCAATTAGCATAATTTGATTATATCATATCATCAATACTTACAATAAAGAAAGAGTCTCTTACACCACATGTCGTCTTATCTTAATTGCCTATTGATCAAGGACCTATGTGGCATTTTATTAATTAATCAAGTCATATATAAATTTTGTGATTTTTAAATTTTTCTTTAAATAAGTGAAATAGTTTTATGAATTTTTCTTTAATTATTAAGTGATTAAACTCGATAAACTTGTGCCTGAAATTTGTAATAAATCAAGTTTGAGTGTTTTCAAATTTTTAATTTAATTGATGAAAGGATTTTCACGAGATAAACTATGAGTTGTTACATGGGATAAACTTGATCTATTTGAAACTTCCAGAAACTTTTTCCATTCACTTTGATTAATAAATAAACGGTTTTTTTTTAAATAAATTATACTTTATTTTTTCTTTGGTTTTATTTTTATCCAAATAGCTTCTTAAAAAACATGTCAAACTCGATAAACTTGTGCCTGAAGTTCTTCTCCGGCATTTTTATGTACTCTCCATCCAAAAGTTCTTAAAACTCTATTCACCTCGTGTTTGTGTAATATGTAGTCGAACTACCAAATTATTTGGTCTTACCTTCCAAGTTCCAACCCATTATCACAACAAATATTTGTTTAATACTCAAAGTAACCAATCAACTTATACTGAACAAACTTAGAATGCTAAATAAATAAATAAATAATTTATTTATTGTTAAAATAAATTACGTACTTATCTCATTTTGATAACTTTTTTTTATTAATTTCTATTTATACTTTTATTATAAATAGTTGATTTAGTTGCAATTAATTACTACTAAAATTAAGATGCTTTTATTTTTTTTTATAGATTCTCTACTTTAAATAATTATTTCAACTTAATTATTTCTTAAATTAAAGTAATTTTTTGAATAATTTATTTATAAGCTAACTAGCTACCAAGTAATACGTGGAAAACAATCTAATTAATTTATTATTTAAAATAATAAATCTAATTAATTAATTTATAATATTTTTAGAATAATTTATTTACAATCTAACTACCATTTACTCATACACACGTAATCGGTAAAATATTGACTCAATTGTTTAGAATTTCCTTATAAAATCTGTTAATTTTCTTTAAAAATTAACTTAAGTTGTTCTTAATTAAACAATGGATTGTTTAAACTTTATATGAATTTAATGATTTGATATAATTTTTCCTTTCTTTTTGTAGTCAAATCCTAGCAAAATAGGAAATCTTTTAATTTTTATTACCTTTATTTGATATTTGATTTTGTTAGAGATTTTCTCCAATTCAAACTATAACCGCACTTTTGAACTTTTCCAATTTCAGTTTCAATCTCTTTTTAATTACAAAACTAATTCCATGAAAAAATTATTCTACCAATGAGTGTTTTAATTAATTAATTATTATTTTTAATCAACAATTATGTATAATAATAATAATAGCAATAACTACTACATATATGGCCCTAATGTATCACTCAAAAACATTACATTACGACTTAAAAATGTTACAATAGGGGAAAAGGTAACACTTTTTAGGCATTGCATTTGCGGCCGTTGCATTTGACCTAATGTAACATTTTTATTTGCTAATGTAACAGTTTTTCATTAGCAATATTAAGCGTTACATTTGATAACAAAACTATTACATTTGAATTAAATGTTACATTTTAGAATAAATGTTACCTTTGTATGATTAGTAACCATTAGCTAAATATGCTATATCTAATTAATAGTGTTACCTTTAAAGAACATTGTTACTCTTAATATATATATATATATATATATATATATATATATATATATATATATATATATATATATATATATATATATATATATATATATATATATATATATATATATATATATATATATATATATATATAGGATTTTTTTGCTAAGTGTCCATTTTCTACAAGGCCTTTTGCAAAATGTCCACTTTTATTTCCCCTTTTGCAAAAAGTCCTAATATTACATATTTACCCCTCATTCCCATTTCTTCCTTCCTTCCCATTTTTATTTTGACCATTGACCGGTCAAAGTCAATGAATTGATGACACAACTTTGGTGACACAAAAAAAATAATTTGGTGACAGGTTTTTTTTTTCGAATTTTATTTTATTTTATTTTTTTTACGAAATTAGTGTCACCACCTTTATAAGTGGTGACACCGGTCAATGGCTTTGGTGACACATGTATGATGATAAACAAATTTTTGGGTGACAATTTTTTTTTTTTTTTTACGAGATTAGTGTCACCGCCCTATCGCTGTCACCACAACCCATATCGCTGTCACCACTGCCCATATCGCTGTCACCACCCTTATTGCGGTCACCACCTCTATCGTTGTCACCTCCATATCGCTGTCACCACTCTTATCGCTGTCACCACCACTCCTATCGCTGTCACCACCACCTCTATCACTGTCACCACCACCTCTATCACTGTCACCACCACCCTTATTGTTGTCACCACCTCCATCGATGTCACCGCCCTATCGCTGTCACCACTCGTATCGCTGTCACCACCACTACTATCGTTGTCACCACCACCTCTATCACTGTCACCACCACCTCCATCACTGTCACCACTACCCATATTGTTGTCACCACCCTTATTATTGTCACCACCTCTATCGATGTCACCGCCCTATCGCTGTCACCACTCGTATCGCTGTCACCACCATTACTATCGTTGTCACCACCACCTCTATCACTGTCACCACCACCCATATTGTTGTCACCACCCTTATTGTTGTCACCACCTATATCGCTGTCACCGCCCTATCGCTGTCACCACTACTCCCATCGCTGTCACCACCCTTATTACTGTCACCGCCCTATCGCTGTCACCACTCCTATCGCTGTCACCACTCCTATCGCTGTCACCACCACTCATATCGCTGTCACCACCACTCATATCGCTGTCACCACCACTCCTATCGATGTCACCACCACCCTATCGATGTCACCAACACCCATATTGTTGTCACCACCCTTATTGCTGTCACCACCTCTATCGTTGTCACCGCCCTATCGCTGTCACCACTCCTATCGCTGTCACCACCACTCATATCGCTGTCACCACCACCCCTATCACTGCACCACTCTTATTATCGTTGTCACCACCCGTATTGCTGTCACCATCTCTATCGATGTCACCACTCTATCGCTGTCACCACTCTTATTATCGTTGTCACCACTCTATTGTTATCACCACTCTTATTATCGATGTCACCACCCCTATCGCTATTACCACTCGTATCGCTGTCACCACCTATATCGTTGTCACCACCCTATTGCTGTCACCACTCCTATCCAGTGTTCTAAAAATCGCGCCTAGGCACTGCCTGGGCGGCGCCTAGGCGCTAGGCGGCAGGGCACCTAGGAATTTTTAAGCCTAGGCGGGCCTCTAGGCGGTTATCCGCCTAGGCACCACCTAGTCCCGCCTAGACACCGTCTAGACCCCGCCTAGGCCCGCTTAGTCCCGCCTAGGGGACGCCTAGTCCCGCCTAGCCCGGTGATTATTCAATTTTAACTTTTAGGCATGTGATTAATCAACTTAGGGTTTTGTACTTATCCCCATGTTTGGATATATTTGTTTTTGAGTCGAACCTATAGTTTTGGATTTTAGAAGGTTTAGAGTCGTTAATCGGACGCCTACTTTTGCATTTATTTACTTTAATGTTAGTTAAACACGACAAATTTTGGGTTTATGAGTGATATTATGGATTATTATTACATTATATGAATTATTTACATGAGTTATGCGTTAAAATACAAGAAAATTATTAATTTGTTCCATGTCCGCCTAGGCGCCGCCTGGGCACCCGCCTAGCCGCCTAGGCGCTAGGCGGCCACCCACCGCCTAGCGCCTTTTAGAACATTGCTCCTATCGCTGTCACCACCACCCCTATCACTATCACCACCCCCCTATCACTGTCACCACCCTTATTGCTGTCACCACCTCTATCGCCGTCACCACCTCTATCGCTGTCACCACTCCTATCGTTGTCACCACCCCTTATCACTACTCTCAATCACTGTCACCACCCTTATCATTGTGGTGACACCTTTGTTTTAATTTTTTTTTTATGATATCACTTGGTGACATTGTCGGTGGTGACACATGTGGTTACAATATATCCTAAATCGGTAAATATATAGATATCGACAAAAGCCAAGGAGTAACAAAGTGGTAAGACCAAACCAAAGGTTTTACATAAAATAGGTGAAGCTACCACCCCAAAATCCTACCACTATTTATACCACCTACTACCCCCATTAAAAAGACAATACCGAAAAAATAAGTCAAGGCCAACCTAAACAAAACATATATCCAAATATTGAAATATGAACATATGTTATGTTAGGTGGCCCAGAATAAGCTTCGGTGATCATCATTCAATGGGGAGAGCATCCGGCCCAAATAGATTTAGGCCCATTCCAAAAAATTCCTTGCAACCGATACACTGAATAAACAAATTCCTAGCAACCGGACTTGACATCAAATGCTAAAACAGCAAAAAGGTATGACAGCAAATGCTAAACCTAAATAAACCAGCTCTCCAAATCTTCCACACTGCACACACCCGTTCAGCCTTGCCGATCAGATTCATGGTCAGCCAGGGTGATACAATATTGTGTAATCAAACACGATATGACTGAAAAATATAGTGTAATCAAACACAATATCACCGAAAATATAGTATATAATCAAACATTCACGGGTATGTAAGAATGAATTAACTTTCGATTCAGACAATTGACAATATTACATATCAGATTCAATCAATTTACGTTACAAAAGTCTATATAGTATAGAGGGAGGAATTCATAAAATCTACATGAAGAATCCACAACTCAAACATAGCTCTTTTCCTTCATTGTAATTAAACTATGTATATTATAAAGCAAGTAACGAATCATCAGCAACATATGCAGCACATCATCCTGTCATCAAAACATCAGGAGCCTACTTTTGTTAAGCAATAATCATTTCATTTTTTTTTTGAGCAAAAGAAAACCAATTCAAACGCAGTAGCAACAATGATCTCCAGAAAGTAAACATCTAGAAAGAAAAAAGATTTGAAACTTGAGAAACTTGAAAAACTTGAAAAACTTGAAAAACTCGGACAATTGACAATATTACATATCAGATTCAATCAATTTACGTTACAAAAGTCTATATAGTATAGAGGGAGGAATTCATAAAATCTACATGAAGAATCCACAACTCAAACATAGCTCTTTTCCTTCATTGTAATTAAACTATGTATATTATAAAGCAAGTAACGAATCATCAGCAACATATGCAGCACATCATCCTGTCATCAAAACATCAGGAGCCTACTTTTGTTAAGCAATAATCATTTCATTTTTTTTTTGAGCAAAAGAAAACCAATTCAAACGCAGTAGCAACAATGATCTCCAGAAAGTAAACATCTAGAAAGAAAAAAGATTTGAAACTTGAAAAACTCAGAAGAATGGCAGCGAGGACCTGTAACCATGAGTCCATGACCCCGAGTTCCCGATCGAGAAGAGTGGAAGGTAAAATGTCTGAAACACTACAACTAAAGGAGCGGCAGGGAGACCGTTCTACATACAAATCATTGAAAGGGCGAAAAAGAAGCTACTTTGCATTTTTGCAAACCCTTGCGATACCACATCTCAATTACAGCTTCACAGTTCAAGCAATCGCCTCCTTTGGCGTCAACCAGAAGTTGAAACCACGGATTAAAAGAGATAATTTCAGAGTCACTTACCGGAAATTGAATGGCGAGGCGATGCGAGGTGAGGACAGCAATGGAAACAACGAACTGGATCCGAGTCGGCAACGGGAGGAGGCTGTTCGGACAGATCGGAGAGGAATCCGTGATTCAACAGAAATTGGAAGCAAATCAAGCACATAGAACACAGATCTATCAACAGAAAAAGTGCGAATGGAAGAAAAATAGCAGGAAAAAGGAAGCGCAGCTTACATCGGAGTGAAGAGTGGAGTAGGAGGAGTCAGAGGCGGCGAAGAGGAAGAGAAGAAGAGAGTGACAGCGACGGAAATCGTCGACGCCAAGAAGATGGCGAAAGCCAACAGTCGCGCGGCGACAGTGGATGACCTCCGGTGAGCCGAACATATCTTCAACCTCGATTCGCGACTGTTGTCACCATCCCCCTCTCTCCGGCAGCAGAGGTTGTGCAGCGATGATTAGGAAGGTAAGGGTTTAATGGAAGCGTAGCATATCTGACCTATTGCAATTAGGGAGAAATGGGTGAATTATAAGGCAGGGGCAAAACGGGATTTTCAAAAAATTTTAGTACATTAAACAAAAACTGATTTGAGATGGACATTTTGCAAAAAAGGGTTGGTAAAATGGACATTTAGCCAAATATTTTCATATATATATATATATATATATATATATATATATATAAATTAATTTAAGGATACCTTATAATAAATAAAAGACATGCATTATCCAGAATAATAGTTTCCTTACACAAATCCAAAAGGTATAGTAAAGTTATATATAATTATTCTTATCTAGTACATAACTGCCCATTAATGCCGACTCCTTCATCTCCCTCTCCCTTTCCACCTCATGTCTCACAAGCTTGAAATGTGAAGACAGTACAATTTCTTCTATACTTGTAGAAATCAACTTCTTCAAATGGTGAGAAGTGAGAACCATATTCATGATACAAAAGACCTGAAGATTTTATAGAACCCATTTAGCAAAAGATAACACAATCGAACCAAAAAATTCTATGGTTGATATTAAAAGATACAATAAGGTTTAAACAATGGATCGAGAATGAATTCTTTGAGTTTCAAGAGAATGTTGGAGAAAATCAAAACAATGTAGGAATATAAACTATAATCTCAATAAACAATTGACCGTAGGATCAAATGAATCCACTAAAAATTATTGTTAAAAAAAAATCATCTACATATCAGGACTATATGCACCTCTCAAGTTTTTTATGTTTCACAATCCTAAAACTAGAGTGTAATTGACAAATGGAAAATAACTCGCAAATTAACTAACCTTGTGGTCGAAGGCCCTATGGAAAAAATTACTAAGCCACCAAAATGGAGAAACTCTCATCTGACAAGAGAATAAAGATTCATTCAGTTTATACATCTAACAAGATATGGTATTAGAAACTAGTTTTCAAACATTATAAAAAAATGTTATAAAATAGTGGCAATGAAATATGGAAACTCATTATAAAACACAAAAAAACACTAAAAAATCAAAATAGTATAGCCCGACCAGTCACATAGTTTAGAAGGTGCATGGTTAGAGATATCAATAGTACTCGTCTTACTGAGCAGCAATTGGCATGTGAGGTCATCGGGCCTGTCCTAGAATCCTAAGAATTAAATTAACAAAAGTATTATTCAGCATCGCAACGTCCTCATGATTCTCTAAAACCGCATAACAAACAAAGTAATTGTTCAAGAAATGACAACAGTGATAGAGAGCCCTACTTCAAAGTATGTTACTATTGTGAGGGAAGATAGTGGCAGCTACACTTACAGAATAGAATAGGAGTAGTGGACTCCCGCACAGGTTCATGAACTGCTCGTTCAATAGACCGAAAAGCATTAGCACTAAAAATGTCCATTTTAACACCCAAAATGTCTGGAATCTCAGGCTGTACTCCAAGACTTGCATCTTCTATTTGAGATACAATAAGATAGATTAAATAAACATACATGATAAATGAAAAAAAAAACAATCATTAGAGTAAAATAAAAGTTATGTCAACGATAAATGAAGTGTGTAAAAGGTACCCCTTGTTTAACTCTCTTTTTAACTCTATCAGATTAGCACACAGCTTTGAGCTAAATCACCTTTCCACATCCTATGAAATAGAAAAATCGGATAAAACTTGGATAAGAATAAAGCTCTACATAAAATTCTTGTGCTATTAGTATTTACGTGAAAAAAATTGCTTAGCTAGAACAAATAGAAATGAAGATTAAACAATGCGTTGTAATCCCCAAAACACAACTTCATTTATTGATGAAAACATTAAAGAACAAAATGGGTGTATACGTTATGGTTGAACTCAAGTAACGAACAATTTTATCATGTTATTAATAGAATTACTTATAAATTTTCTTTTTATTTTTCTTAATTTATAAAGATAATGACTACATGAACTAGTAATTTCACTTGACAAAGAGTACGAGGGTATATAATAGGAAATCAATATTATCTATTTAGAAAAAAGAAGAAGAAAGGTTCAGGGTACTCCATAGATAAAAAAAAAATTAAGAGGCTTTAAAACGTATCTCAAGTAACTAAAGTAAGTGTGGTGGTGTGTATTGCTATGTAAGCAAGGCAACTGCCAAAAAAAAACCAGACATGAACATTTATTTCTGCTAGCATATATCATATATGAATGATTTGATTGTACCGAAGCACTTGTTACATGCATGAGGAAAAAAACTTTGAATAAACTTCCAAAATATGACAATACTACATACAGACATTACGATATAAACCTTAGCCGTAGCTATATCAAGGATCATATTGACTATTTGGACCCAGCAATATAACAAGAAACTCCAAGAAATGCAAGTATGAAAACTTTTGACATTCTGAAACCATAATCATTACAGATACATCCAACTAGCATTTATGCTTATCTAAGGCATACAAAAATCAATGACGAGGGTTGATTGCTCAATATATAAGTTTAGGTTTTACGTAGTCATTCCAGTTTCAAACTCTTAGGTGGAAACTCTCCGCCCGTAAATGCAAGTAAAAGAATTCATTCAAACTACAGAAATCATGATGATTAGGATGGAATACCTACATCATAGTAGTCATGTAAATAATAAGAGACTGAATAATGTTACGCATAGCAAGCACTGTGAAGCTACAAGGCAGATAACTAATTAACAATGATGGAAGAAGGATAGTTGAGAAAAAGGAATTTGAGGATGAGCAAATTAATTTTCATTTTAATCAAGAAAAGGAAAATGGACAATAGGCATAAGTTGCTTCTTCAACTCTGCAAAGAACTAATTTCAACTTTACAGATTGAGTATAAAGGAATTAAATCTGAAGGAAATATAGATAGGCCAAAAAATCATAACCTATGTACAAGAACGTACGCTTATACTTTTCACGTCATCTAGCAGAACACAGTCAAGCACCAATTCACTGAAACTAGACCGGAAGAGTTTGGTTATATGTGACAACTCAAATTAGCATTTAGAAATCAAGAACCCTAACCCAATTTGAACCGTAAATTAAGGACCCTAAACCAATTTGAACCCTAAATCCTAAACCCTAAACTAGTTTTAACCCTAAATCAAGGACTCCAAACTAGTTTTAACACTAAATCAAGAACCCGTAAACTAATTTCAACCAATTTGAACCCTAAAACAAAAACCCTAAATCAATTTCAAACAAAGAGCAGTGAAATCGCACTAACAAAGTCGCAACACGGGGAAATAAGATTGTTGTTCATGCTCTTAATAACAAAGTGGCAACAGAGAGTAAGGAGGAGGAGTCACCGTTGCGGAGTCACCGCTGCTCTTGGTCCCGATCGTTCCAGTGGTGGCCTTGCCTGCAAAGCTTCGAGCCTCATCTAGCCAGCCGTTCGTCGGGCGAGCAAGTGAGGGAGCCGTCACCCTCACTAGGCGTTCTTTGGATCGACTCCTCCATTGACGGAGAGAGATGGAGGCGCACACAGGGGGACTCAAGAGGGGCTGAAGAGATCGAGATGGTGCAAGAAGGGGTAAACGAGAGAGACAGAGAGATACAGAGAGCGGCGTTGCTGCTTTGCCCCTCTTTTTAGATAAGAAGAGACAAGGGTAGGGTTGAGGGTTTTATACATATAAATTGGACCTTACTTTTTTAAATTTATTATTCATAAAAAAATACAATGAATTAAAAAATAATTACCATGCAATATTTGATTTGAATGTTATCACAAGTTTAAACATAATAAATATTGAAAATTTAAAATTATGTATTATAATTAAATTTTCTTAAATAATATTTTAAATTTAATGATATTTTAGATTTTAAATTTATATGAAACGACAAGGTAAAATGTAATGATATTTACAAACTTTATCAAATTTATATTTTTAAATTTTAATTATTTTATTTTTTCATAGCCTTTTTTAACATTACATGCAATTTTAAATTATTATTTTTAGCTAGTGTTACAATAGAGAGGAAAAGGTGTTGCTTATACAAAAGTGTTACATTATTCTAGATAATGTTACATATAATGTAACATAATTTGTGCAAATGTAACAATTTGTTAATGTAGATTCAAATATGTTACAATAGACACATAAGGTAACAATTTATAAAAATGTTACATTATAAATGTTACATTAGGCTTGGAAATGTAGTATAATAATAATAATAATCAAATAAAAAAATGATTCTTTGGATTTTTAGGTAATATTGCAACTTTTTATTATTCATCTTATGAAGTTTTTAACCAATTTTTAAAATATTAATTTTTTTTAATGGAGTAACATAAGACCTAATTATCTAATATATCTATCAATCTTGCAATGGGAGACTTTTTTTTTTATTTATCTCTCTTTCTATATATAAGGACTTGGGTTTTCATTCACATCATACTAATCAAAATTTCAATTATCCATAACAAAATTTCAAACTTCTACTTTATGTTTATTGTAAATTTTGTATTTGAATTCACTTGATGGTTATGTACTTTGTTTTGATTCATATGTGTATATATTTTCTTCTCATATCTTACCATTTATATTCTAAAATTGATTTCGTATTTTTTTAAATGCAAGATGGTGATGACAATGAATGGTTTCCATAACCTCAATGATCTCAAGAGAAAACATATATACTCCATAAGATTAGAGTATTTATGCTTCAAAAATAAAAATTGAAGATTATTAATATGATTAGAGTATGTAGGTTTCCTTTAACCTAAAATAATTTAAATTTTAAAATTTCATATTTGAAAATGAAATATTAAATGATTATTGTTGATTTTAGGCAAATAAAATACTCTTTTAAAATATAAAATTTGAATCCAAGTTCAAGATTTTCATTATTAATAGGTTATGAGCTCGATTCCCACTTCCCATTTCGTTTAATAGTTTTTCCTCCACTTTTTCTTCTTCTTCTTCTTTTTTCAAATGAATTGAAATTATAAGCTTGAGATCCAAAAGATTTTCATTCATTTTTTTTTGTCATATGTCTTATGACACTAAGCTAACTATCCATGCTTTGACCTAATATATAATAATAAAGCTTCTATTTAGAAATTGTAAATCATATAACATGCTCAAATAAAACTAATAAAAAGATAATATTTGATAGAATTTTTAGCTTTTTAAAAAACATGTCAAAAAATAAAATGACTTATATTCACCAGCGTTTGTGGAATGTGTAGTTCAACTACCAAATTATTTTGAGACAGGGGAATTTTAGAGTCATCACTGAGTTTTTTTAGCCTTCTGTCTCAAAATATCGATCATTTTACTTCTTAACACGTTTTTTAAGGAGCTAAAAACTTTATAAAATATTAACTTTTTATTAGTTTTTAAAAATAATATTATACTTACTATTAATATGTATAATATTATTTTTAAAAACCAATAAATATATAATATTTTATATAGTTTTTAGCTTCTTAAAAAACATGCCAAAAAAATAAGAGGACTTATATTTAGTGACGGATGAAGCATTTTTTTTTACTTTTAAGTTTATTGCAAGAATATTTCTTCTCTGACATTTTTATGTGCTCTCCATCCACAAGTTCTTAAAACGATCACCCAGCGTTTGTGTAATATGTAGCCGAACTACCAAATTATTTGGTCTTACCTTCCAACCCATTAACACAACAAATATTTGTTTAATACTCAAAGTAACCAATCAACTTACTAAAAACACTTAGAATGCTAAAATAAAATAAAATTAAAGCACTCTACAATTATATATACAATTGTTTTCATCAAAAAAGCAGGGTCAAGCTTGAGGGGAGACAAAGTCATTACACTGTGTTGGTTAAAAACCTCATTCCTTTCCATTAGTTTATTACAAGAATGTTTCTTCTCTGATATTTTTATGTGCTCTCCATCCAAAAGTTCTTAAAATTTCATTCACCTAGCGTTTGTGTAATATGTAGTCAAACTACCAAATTATTTGGTCTTACCTTCCAACCCATTACCACAATAAATATTTGTTTAATGCTCAAAGTAAACACTCAACTTACTAAAAAAACTTAGAATGCTGGAAAAAAAAACACTAAAAAAACTTGAAATGCTGGAAAAAAAAACACTCTACAAGTTTTGTATACAGTTGTTTCCATCTAGGAAAGTATGAAGGTGAGACATTGTCATTTTGCCACATATTATATATTGATATAATATAAGGATTTTTTTTATCCAAATTTATATTATTTGGCTATATCGTTTTCATATTATTATAATATATCTAATATATAGTGTAAATAAAATATGATAATATCTTCTAAAAAATATAATATATTTTACAAATCCCGTGCGTTACGCACGGGTACTGCGCTAGTTATAATACTAAAGGAGAAGTCGCCTACGACATGTGACGCCTTCTCCTTTAATGTAGGAATTTTTAGTTATTAATTAATTAAGTTTGGATTTTTAGTTAGTAATTAATTTGCATATTCTACGTGTCATTTTCTTGAATTTTTTGATTTTCTTTTAATTCTCCATAATTTCGAAATTAGGTGAGATATTATAGATTTGGTTGTTGGGTGGTTTATATATTCAATAGATAAAATCAAAATAAAATCATATTTACTTTTACAATATCAATAAATAATTTATAATTTATCTGTTATGATTTTTAGGGTTTTAGCTTTCTCTACACACCATCACATCCTATATAATCATTGTTCTTCTTTTCTTCCTCTCACTTTTTTCGATCTTTTTATGATATGACTCATAAGTTTGTTGTTTTTGTTTTATAATTGCAGGATAAAGACTTATCACGATACAAATGATATCTTTGCTCAATTGGGTACGTTCCTACCACTCCCATTTGCTTAATTGAGTACTTTATACGAAATTCATCTCCTATTTTTTTTTTATGAAACTCAATTTGCTCAACCATCACTCAATTTCCACCACTCTCATTTTCAAATGTCAGCCCTAATTCATCTCTATTGAGTTCCCCCTCCTCCAATCTCTTGACATTCTATGAATTTATAAAGTAAATTAACTATTTCTTCTTTTGGTATATATAATTTGCCCCAAAATTATTCAGAAAGTGGTGCTCAAGATGCTGATCGCCCATGACAGATAAGAAAACAAATCAGAATGCGATAGAAGCCACTGCTGATATTTATGGTACAATATGCTTGTAATTAAACTCAAAGGTAATCTTACAAATAGTTGTTTTCACATATACTCATATGAATTTTAGACATATAAGGAACTACTCAAACTTTTGCGTTCATTATGTGTAGAACTTTTGATTTTCATTTAATTTGATACATTCAATATTCAACGTAGGTTCATTCATTCGTTATCTTAATTATTATATAGCTCAAACTAATAATTCATACTTTTTTCCTCTCATTCAAGAAAGTTTCATTCATTCTACCGATCGAAGGAGTTCCGTTACCAGTAGTAGTGAAAGTAGAAGCATTTCTCTTGGCGATCAAATTGAATTGACACATTGGGAAGAGGTTACGCATATCATCGTTGAGAGTGATTGTGTGCAGGTCTTGACACATCTTAAGCGAATATGGAAGGCCAGATCGGACTTGGGCAACGTGATTAAGCGCACGGAGGAGCCGACTGATCAAGAGCTCATGAGTTGTACATGAAGCCATGTGAAGAGGGAAAGGAATGGTGCATGTGGCTCATTGGTTGTTTGCACAAGACATGTACAGGAGTGTTTCTTTTACCCAAATGCTAGATCTTTTTTGTTTTTATATATGTTTTTTATGGGTATCACTTGATCTCACCCAATTTATTTTCTAATTTTGATGCGTTCTTAAGACAATAAGAATTAAAGCCTAGAACATTTTCCAAATGTGTTTTCTAATTTTGAGATATTATAGATTTGGTTGTTTGTTGGTTTAGATATTTATGGAATTCCATACTTAATAATTATCTTTACCAATTAATTTAATTATATTGTCTTATTTATCTTTAAACATTTATAAATTAAAAGTAAAATCATAATTTAAGAATCAGTTGAGGTATTATAGAGTTGGTTGTTGGTTGGTTTAGATATTTATGGAATCATATCCTCAATAATTATCTTTACCAATTAATTTAATTATCTTATATAATTTATCTTTAAATATTTATAAATAAAATATTTAATTAAATATTCAAAATCTAAACTAATTATACACTACTCCATTTATATATATGTACGGTAAAAACGAATCTCAACTATTTATACTAAGAGATAAAAACAAATTTCAAGTATACCTACAAAATCACGATAAATAAATAAATAAATAAATTTACTAAACATTTTTCAAATATAAATAATACATTCAAAGATAGCAAATGCATTCGAAGAGAATAAGAATAAATTAAAAAAAAAATCAATTTCAACTCTAAATAACGGTACATTGCATATATAATCAACAATGTGATAAAATTTTGCATCTGATTACAAATTTTGAAAGTTCTTTTTACCATTAACTATATAATAATTAACAATATTTAGATGTGAGTAGTGGTACTTAGAGTTTATTTACAAAAAGAAATATACATTTTTTAATATTAAATATATTAATTTAAAAAAAACCGCATAAAAGTACGGGCACTGAACTAGTTGGGAATTAGGAGGATGGTCGAACCGACTCGAACTTTCTCACTTGTTGCTTAACCTTTTTTCTTTTTCTTTTTTTTTTTTTTTGAAACAGTTGCATGACCTTTTTATTTGTGTTAATTTCATATAATTTGTGTTAAGTGAAGTTAGAGCACCTCCAACAAATTTTATAAAAAAATCTCTAAATTTTTGAAGAAAATACTAAAATCTTTTAAAAAAAATATTATTAACTCTTTTTCTATTTTATATTCTATCCGTTCGACAAAACCCGTCATTTACTATTCATACACACTTTTTTAGGATAATAAAAACTATATAAAATATCTATTTGTTATAAAAAAAATTTAAATTTTGTAGTCACTATTAATATCTACGAAGTTGTTAAAAAATTTATTAAAAAATAGATATTTTATATAGTTTTTATCAGCATAAAAAAAGTGTGTGTGAAAAGTAAACGACAACATAGAATCCTACAAAAGAGGGAAGAAATTCTCAATTTTTATAAACAATATTGGAGCCAAATAGAAAAAGTCCAGACATATGAAACTTTCCGACACAAATTCCGGATGTTTCCACAAGGTTGTATTAGGTAGAAGAAGCAGTAAAAATATAAAAGAAATATACACCACAGAGGGACATACCATATCAAAAGAAGAAAATATAAAAGCGGAAATAAGAGAAAATTTCATTTTGTGATTTAAATACGAAATACACCAATTTTTTTTACTATATTCACCGCTAAATCAACTTGGTGTGACATGTGAGTGCGTGACAACTCATCTTTTCCTTGAATTGGTAAATAAATAACGGTCATCCGGGATTCGAATCGGGGACCTTTGGGTACTATCCGCAAGTCCTTTTCGGTTGAGCCATTCCGGAATGGTTAACAACTCATCTTTTCCACACTAATAGGACAACTTGGGAGGGTTTATGATCTCCCTCTTCTCCAATGACTTGGAAAGACCACAGTAAACTTGGAAGACTTTCTAATCTCCATCTTTTCTACAGACAACGATAGTATGAAAACTTTATTTTTTATATTTTGATAGAGCAAAATAGGACAAAAATATAAAAGAAATATACACCACAGAGGGACATACCATATCAAAAGAAGAAAATATAAAAGCGGAAATAAGAGAAAATTTCATTTTGTGATTTAAATACGAAATACACCAATTTTTTTTACTATATTCACCGCTAAATCAACTTGGTGTGACATGTGAGTGCGTGACAGCTCATCTTTTCCTTGAATTGGTAAATAAATAACGGTCATCCGGGATTCGAATCGGGGACCTTTGGGTACTATCCGCAAGTTCTTTTCGGTTGAGCCATTCCGAAATGGTTAACAACTCATCTTTTCCACACTAATAGGACAACTTGGGAGGGTTTATGATCTCCCTCTTCTCCAATGACTTGGAAAGACCACAGTAAACTTGGAAGACTTTCTAATCTCCATCTTTTCTACAGACAACGATAGTATGACAACTTTATTTTTTATATTTTGATAGAGCAAAATAGGACAAAATAAAAGGTTCAGATCACCTACATTAATGTTTTTAGGCCATGCACACCCGAGAATACTTCTGCTCTTCCCTTAACTCACTTTTTCCCTGCCACATCAGCATAAGAACACCCTTTACTTTTTCTGCAATTCCACCTACATATGTGCATTTCACTTCTGAACCCTTCACCCACTTTTTAATCATTTTGTTTTTAATAAATATTTCATACAACATTATTATTATTATTATTATTATTATTATTATTATTATTATTATTATTTTCATTTTTTTTAATTATTAATATTATTATAATAATAAAAGTTTCTACAAGAAATTGGATCGGAGCCGACTAACAAGCTGAGCTCCGCATCCCTTTTGAATACTAAACGCAATCCTAGTTAAAGTGTGATAAGAATCCTTACTATATCCGGGTTAGCGACCCCAGACACCCCTTATTTTCATCATCATCATCATCATCATCATCATCATCATCATCATCATCATCATCATCATCATCATCATCATCATCATCATCATCATCATCATCATCATCATCATCATCATCATCATCATTATTATCATAAAAACAGTTTACAAGAAATTAGTGGGTAGCCGAGATACTATCTGAGCACCTACTCCCTTTGCAATAACAAAGTTAAGCCTAGTAAAAATAAAAGCGGCAGCACGAGCCCCGACATCATGATCGAGATACCAAGAATTTATGAATCCGCTTCAACAAGGCTATAACATCCGTATCTAACTCCCCTAATGAAGAGAAGGAAAAGGGTAGGAAACCATAACTAGCCGCCGTGCACAGATCCCGATATTTTATTATTATTATTATTATTATTATTATTATTATTGAAATAATATTTTTCCAACAATTATGTAAATAATAAGAATAACAAGTCAAGTTAAAAAATCACAACTACATAATCAAGCTGTAATAATTCAAGTACAAGATTAAAAAGACCACACAACAAAGTAAAAAACGCTTCTTCAAAGGGAAAACATAAGCTATAGATGGAATTCAAGCGTCATTTTGTGACGCCCCAAATTTGTGCCATATATGCTCAATTAAGTCGGGCTTCAAATGATGTTGTCAACCTGAATTTCGCAAAGCAGTCCTATTAGTTAAGAAGGCATTCATACTGGTCGGTATTCTTGTAGCAGGTGGCTCTAGCTCATGTACATTCAAACTCAGCTGTGTGAATATGTAGATGGTGGGTTTCACGCTTTCCACAATCATATTATGCAACATGATACATGTCGTCATTATTTTTCCAAGCAAATTCAAGTCCCAAACAAGAGCTGGTTAACGAATATATAATAGCAAAACGTTGTTGTAAAACAATATGTCCTTCGCACCGAAGGGATGTCAAATCGATGGGATGAACGCTCGCCATGTTGGGTAAATTCCATCCGCAAGGTAGTACGTCGTGTCATACTCATGGCCATTGATAACAAATTTTGCCTTTGGGGCTCTTCCATGCAAGACTTCATCAAATACAGGAGATCTATCAAGAACATTTATATCATTGCATGTACCTGGAGTCCCAAAAAAAGCATGCCAAATCCAAAGGTTGTACGATGCAACTACTTCTAGGACAACGGTTGGTGGTTTATCCCTACGGGTGTATTGGCCCTTCCATGCAGTTGGACAATTCTTCCAACGTCCAATGCATACAATCAATAGATCTGATTAGGGTTGGGCATCCGGTCTGGACCGGACCGGAATTTTCAAGAACTTGGACCGTGGATCGGACCGGGGCTGAGAAATATGGTCCCGGATTTTCTGGTCCGCGGACCGTTAGGACCAGTTGGAGCGGATTCATCCATACGGCCATGTCTCTTCGTCTTCGTCTCTGGTTTTTTCTTGGGGGTTACAACAACTTTTTTTTTCCCAACCGTTGGCTCTAGGCCATTTTATTTCCAATTCAATTTAAACATAGGTAGTAGGGGAAGAGCCTACAAAGTGTTGGGCAATACAATCAGGGATGAGTGAATGTTCCACATATTTACACAGCACTACAACTAACCATATATAATCCAGTAGATTACTAAATTGAAAATCAATTCATGATTTAATTCAATTGATGAAACAAACCTAGATCTAAACTAGATCTAAAAGTGAAAGAGACAGGATGAGAGAGGAGGGTCGGACGGGAGGCGTGTCGACTGGAGGCGCGGAGCCGCGAAGAGAGAGAGGAGACTGAGTGAGAGATGAGAGGTCGAGTTGGTGACTGGAGAGGTCGAGTGGGTAACGTCGGACGAGAGCCGCGAAGAGAGAAGCCCCCATTTAGATTTGAGATCTCAATTCTTCCGGAGGGAGCACTGGGGAGTAGGTCAGATCTGAGAGGCGAGATCTCAAATTCTCCCAGGGAAGCGGACGAGTTTATTTAAAAAAATATATAGAAACCGGCCAATTCCGGTCCGGATTGGAAATTCCGGTCTGGTCCCGGGTTTGGACCGGAAACTGGAAATCAAATTTTCTTGGAACGCGGACCAGACCGTAATATCCCGGTCCGATCCAAAGACCGTAATTTCCGGTCTGGTCCCGGTCTGATTCCGGTCCGATCCAATTTTTGCCCAGTCCTAGATCTAATCATTTCCGGTCTAGGCGTTGCATGTCCGCTGAGTTGGGATTTCGAAGGTACTCATCTCCAAACAAGGAGATGATCCCTTCAACAAAGCCGGACAAGCACAAATGTGATGTTGTAGCACCAATACGTGTAACGGCCCGGGATTATGATTCCCGAGTTACGTTTCGAGGGATTAAACCCCTCGTTAGGACCTTGCGCCCCGAGTACAGGTTGAAGGTTTCAAAACTTACTTTAATGTTTTCAAAGGGGGATTTCATACCCAAAATCGAAGGGATCGTTGGAATCCCCGGGGAAGTCCCCTGTACCTGTCGTAAGTCTAAGCGTGGAAATCAGAAATCATGCGACTAGCGAAAACAAGTGTAATACAAGAGTGTGCCACGGCAGAGCCGGGTCAAAACGGAGTCTAAAGTGTAAATCCAAAAATATAATCAGAGTCTGGTGAAGTCTATACCCCAGCGCTCACTCTCCGCCGACAAAATGACCCGCGCAATAAGCAATCAGCACCGATAGGATGAACATAAATAATACCTAAAAAAATTGATATGGGGCGGGATCAGATCGATGCCCACTTAACTCTGCATCCCAACCATAAGCGCACATATACGCTATACCTAATAAAGATGCTTCTAGATGCATGGCGGAATATTAACACACTAACATGCTCCTAAGATCAAGTACATAATAATAATAAGGCCTTAGCACAGAATACCAAGTGGTATATCCCTCTCCTACCTCCACCCCTTCCGATAGGTGGAGACTGGCCAGCTCGTGAATGCATTCATTCATAATAGGGCGGCACACATGCCTAACCCGCTCCACAATAAAGCCCGCAGGCATCTCATAATATAAGGAAGTGCATGACTCGATTGACTCAGGGTACCCGATGAGGCTGGGCTACCCTATGACCCTAGCAATGACTCTAGTTACTTCACTGTAACGGCCCAGAATTATGATTTCCGGGTTACGTTTCAAGGGATAAAACCCCTTGTTCGGATCTTGCAATCCAGGTACAGGTCGAGGTTTCAAATTCAATTTTAAGGTCAATAATAAAGGGGGATTTCAAACCCTAAAAACATCGAAGGGCCGTTGGGTACCCTTGACCTGTCCTAAGACTATGTCGCGGAATCCATTTC
Organism: Persicaria maculosa; assembly: GCA_963922045.1. Taxonomy (NCBI): domain Eukaryota; kingdom Viridiplantae; phylum Streptophyta; class Magnoliopsida; order Caryophyllales; family Polygonaceae; genus Persicaria; species Persicaria maculosa. Next base: position 21,578,608 of record OY998258.1, read on the forward strand.
AAACAGAAGTAAGGCGAAAACAGAGTAACGATACAAGTGTCACGGAAGAACCGGTCAAAACCAAAGCATGGGTGTTTAATTACCATTTTACTAAATTAGGATATTAGCCAGATTCTTCGATTCGCCAACAGGGAACCCCGTCATATAGACATCGAGCACTCAAATCTGCAGAGAATACCTTTAAAAGAAGAACGGGGAAAGGAGTCAGATCGAGCCACTCATGCGGGACCGGCAGTCCTCGCTGAGGCCACATAGTATGTGCTATACCTAATAAAGATGCTCTAATGCAGTACGAAATTCAAACACACTAGCATGCTCCTAATTCATAATAATGTGCAGAAATACTGTAAAGGGCCCAAGACAATGCCAACGGCATATCCCTCTCCTACCTCCACCCCTTCCGATAGGTGGAGACTGGCCAGCTCGTGAATGCATTCATTCATAATAGGGCGGCACGCATGCCTAACCCGCTCCACAATAAAGCCCGCAGGCATCTCATAATACAAGGAAGTTCATGACTCGATTGACTCAGGGTACCCGATGAGGCTGGGCTACCCTATGACCCTAGCAAAGACTCTAGGACTATCACAGATAACGGCCGTTCTGTTTCAAACGCATAAAGTAAACAGATGCTCAATCAATTAGTGCAACCTAAACATGATACTACATGGCATGCTTTTATGCATATGCAACACCTAACATAAAATGCAACAACAGGCATGAATGTCCAACCTGAGTAAGCCCCCTAGGGAACTTACCTGAAGATGCAGAACAGCAGGATAATACAAGCAAGGCCCAAATGCAAGTCCAGAACAATGCAAAAGCAATACACACCTATCATCAATTCATTTCCATAAGCTACCGGACCAATATTTATACGCACGAAATACAAGTTCTCAACATACTCAAAAGCAACCGATAGTAAAACCGTTTTCCAAAACCTTTCCGAACATCAACCAAAATCATTCTTCCAATTTCCTTCTCAAAACCAACATCATCAAGCCAAGACAAAATCCCGACATTTGAAATGACACTTTTAACATAGCTTCAAGATCAAGACCAAATAGTTCAATTTCCGTCAAATCCCTTCCTTAATTTTGAATACTAAAATAATATTTCAAAACTTATTTCCTAAAGTTTTCCAAACTCTTGAATATCAAGTTAGATCGAATCATCACTCATAATAACCTTCTCAATTCACACTTGACCCAAAAGAAATCCATTTTTCATTTATCAAGTCAATCTCCCATCTTTAACCTTTTCCAAATTATTTTCCTTTTTAGGGATTAAAGCCTAGTAATATTTTTTTTTAATCCTCAAAATAACATTTTATTTTTCTAAATCTCATTACAAATATAATATATTTTATTTCATGTACTAAATAGTTATATCAAATATATATATATATATGTACGTAAGTTCATCTTACAACATAATACCAACCAAAAGGCTCCAAAACTTTAGGCCCAATTCCGAAATGAAAGAAGAAGAAGACCCGGCCCACAGGTCCAAGCCCAGCCCAAACAAAACCCTAACCCAACCTGATTTGTCTTAAATGAACCAAACCGAACCGAGGAATAAAAGGAAATGGCTGAACCGACCCAAACAAAAGAAAAAAAACAAAACCAAACCGGCTACTGTTCATCTCCCTTCCAAAATCACTGTCAATCGGCAAAGGAAAGAGGGAAAGGGAGGGTGGCTCGCCGGCGACGACGCCGGGCTCCGGCCACTCGAGTCGAATACCCGACACACACAGACCGAAAAGGAAGGAAGAAGGAGGAGGAAGAAGCTCACCGAGGGCGCTCGAAAACGTCGTCGGAAAGAGCTCGCCGGAGTTCGATTGGTGCTCGGTTTGGCTTGTCGGAGGCGGGATTCAACGATTCTAGGCCTAGGACAGAAAGAAAAGGTGTAAATGTGGGGCTTTACAAGATTTCGAAGCAAACAAAGAGGAAGGAGTGCCCTACCGAACCTTATGCGCGAACCAGTGGGGAAAGGAGGTCCACGGCGGCTCCTAGGCGACGCTGGTGGCTCCTGGGCGACGCTGGTGGCTCCTGGGCGGCAAGAGGGTGGCGTGGTGGTCAGAAACCGAAGCTGGAGTGAAGGAAGTTGAGGGGAGAGAGTTTTGTGTTTGAAAGTGAAAATGGGAGAAGTGTTTGGTTTCTTTGAAATTGAAAGGTGAACGGGGGAAAGTTGAATCAATTGGTCTTTAGTCAAAATTGTCAAGTAGGTTGTTTGTTTGCCAAATTAAGTAAATCGATTAGAGAAGGGGGATTTATAGATAGAATTTTACCCGATTAAGGGGGTGATGACTTGGAATGGATAGGGATGAGAGAATATGACGGAAATTGTGGTTCCGAGTCGGAAAAAAAAATTGAATTTCCGACGATTGGTCTTTTGAATTCCGCTCTCTTGATCGATTCTATTTTAGAACCCGAATAGGATAAGAATAGATGGAAGAGGACGGAACCGATCTACATCTGATTAAAATTGGACCGGAATTCGCTCTAAGAATTTCAAGTTAGATTTATTAAATTTAGGACGAGTTTCCCAAATTAATTCTGTTTTAAATTCATTTTTAATTTCTTTTTCCGAAAATTAGGACTTAAAAATCCGGGCCTTTACATTCACAGATAACGGCCGTTCTGTTTACATACGCATAAAGAAATGGGATGCTCAACGTTGATGCAACCTAGCATGGTACTACATGGCATGCTGATCATGAATGCAACACCTAGTATATCATGCACCTAAAGCAGGGAATAGCTCTATTCAATCTGAGTAAGCTCCGAAGAGACTTACCTGGCAGTGCAGAACAGCAAGGCAAGCATTACGATAGATTAAAGATCACCTAGATACATATCAAAACACATATAAGTCTACGCCTAATCGTTCAAGCACGCAAGCATACATCATTCAAGGAGAATAACAAACATATCGCAATCATCATCACATCAAGTTCAACCACTCATCATGATGCCACATTCCACAATACCATATCGTTCTCATCATTCCATTAAACCACATTCATATATCCATAACCATATATTTGCATATCATATAGCTCAAGTACATCATATTCATCATATCTCAACGCATAAGTTAACGATAAATAATCTTAATATTTCATCATGCTATTAGTCAACCAATCATGCCATTAGTCCGCACAAATCATGATATTAGACAATCATCACACCAATCATGCTAGTTAGTCATCGAGCACATAATTTCCGAGTTAGTCCCGAAACCCGTTTTGAAAACCGAGTTGACTAGTTAGAAATTCCGTCATTGGAAAATGTTCATCAAATTCCTTTTTCTAAAATCCAAGTCTCGTAATATTATGTTTTTAAATCACAAATAATAATATTATATCTTTAATTCTCAAAATCACATTTTATATCTTAATCTCAAGATAATATCTTATATTTTAAATCCCAATGATATTACATAATATTTTTAATACCATTTATTAAACACTTTCATAAAGTATTTTTAAATCCCTTAAAAATCCCAACCATTTTAGTTTATAAAAATCCGGCCCCTTTATGAAATTGCCAAAACCACCCTTATTTTGGAGACTTCAAAAATCCAGCCTTTTTGTAAAACTCCCCCAAAATCGGATCTCATTTTACAACAGGCCCAAAACATCTTTGTCTTCCTTTTAAATACAATTTCGGCCCAAAGGATTAGGCCCAAATTCTATCCTTTAAATTTCAGGTCCACAAACCCAACCCATTCCCTTTTAACTGAACCGGTTTCATTTTTATTTAAAGAAAACCGAACCGAACCCATCCCTTCTAAAACAAAAGAAAAACCGAACCAAAATCAGCACTGTTCATCCATCTTCAAAAACGAGCCTGGCGTGGGAAAGAGGGAGAGAAAATGAGGGCTACCGGAGACGATTTCCGACGACGGCTTCTCCTCCCTCGATTGCCTGCTTCCCTCCTCGCACCCGATCGTCCCTTATCGAACTCGCCTCGCCCTTCCCAGTACTCCCTCGCTGCCCATTCTCGCTCTCTCTCCCCTCTCGCTTGCTCGCGTCTCCGCTCGATCTCGCCGGCACTCTCCCGCTCCCCGGTGCTCTCGCTCTCTCGCAACCTCACCGTCGTCAGTTCAAGCATGAAGGAACGAAGGAGACACAAGGATCCGAAAGTAAAATGAGAGTTGAAGAGGCTTAGGAGCGCTCACCGAGGGGTCTCGACTCGCCGGAAAAATCTCGTCGGTGCGCGATTGAGCTCGCCGGAGGCTCAAAGCTGCGTTTCTCGGCCTAGAGAGAAGGTAGGAGGCTTAAAGGTGAAACTTTGCAACATTTTCGATCGGAAGGGAGGAGAGGAGCCTTACCTAGGCTTTTGGACAGAAAACAAAGGAGGAGGAGAGGAGGGACGGAGCTGCTCGGCGTCGGGTTCGGTGGCTGAGCTCCTGGCGGCTGCTCGAGTTCGCTTCGGACGTCGGAGAAGGCGGAGGAAAGGAAACGGAGTTGCTGCTGGGCTCTCGGTAAACAGAGGAACGGGGCTGCGTGCTCAGGGAGGCGCTCAGGAGGGTGCGCGGATACGGTGGCGATGGTGGTGCTCAGCCGGGGTGGCGCTCAGGCTGGTCAGATGGATGCGAGGAGGAGATTGATGTTGATTTGTGAGCTGGTGTTTGAAAGATAACAAGAATTGGAAGGTGAAGAAAAGTGAGGGGAGGTTGTCTTTTTGAAATCATAATGGCAGAAGGGGGAAATTGGGTTTTGCAGAATGGTTTTGGCGTGGTTTCGGGAAGCAACGTCTGCAGCTGGTCATTGCAGGTTGGTTTAGGGTCTGATTTAAACATAGGTGAGGGGCTCCATTGCTACTACCGAACAAAAATGGGGGAAGAGTAGCTTTGACCACTTTGTCTAAAATGGGAGCAAAGCTTCAAAAGGAAGGGGTAAGATTTGTAAAATTTGTCATAATTGTAAAATCTTGAGATGAGTTGGAATTCGATAACAATTGGTGAAAGATGACGAAATCGTTGTTCAAAAGTTTAAAATTGGGCCGAAATTCGTTTTAAGAGTTCAAATTCCAAGTTAGAGGATTTTTCCGTTAAATTCCACTTTCAAAATTATTTTGATTTTTTTTTTCCTAGAAATTAGAATTTAAAAAATCCGAGCCTTTACAATACGGACATAGTCATCCACCATGTCAGCCGCAACTCCGTATGCAATCATGTCCATGGCCGCAATGCATTTTTGCAACGGAGATAACCCTAGCTCCCCTTTCGCATCCCAACGTTGCTGAAAGTACGGATATGCACTAGTTTAATGGATCTTGATTCGGGTCCATTTTGGCTTGAAAAGTGGGACTTGTAGTTGATCAAGAAGAAAAACACTTCGTTGAATGATTGTGAATGTATAATATGGGAGTGCCACTATATATAGAAAAAAATATCATTAACTATTACTAATTTTAGCTTATATATAATCATTATTAATTATATCAACGTAATTGTATTTTTTTAACTCAAATATATGCAAAATGGGTCTTAATGGGTAGATAAAATTAATATATATTCAAATATACTAGTTTTTATAATTATTTTTAATAACATTATATAATAAATAATACCGATTTTAAGATTTATTTAAATACCTTTAAATATAATTTATGGTGAAACAATTTTCAAATTTGTTTCCTTGCACACTCACGTGAAGAATGGAAGAGGATTTGACCTCTTGAAACACGTGTCACCCTTTGCAAAGTGATCTCAACACTACCGCTTAAAGAAGCGGCAAATTTGGTGTGATCTTCCCAAGTCTGACATCTTTTATTTTGTCTTTTCTCCACTTGGACATTAAGAACACAGATGGAAGCTCCGGCGTGGATTGGTCTTAGTAGGCACCAACCTCCTTAATCAGATTCACCCCTCCTTTATCTCTAGGAAGGAGTACGTCCAAAACATTCTTAAAAAAAATCGGCGGCCATGGTGCATTTGCCATATCCCACCTTCAAATTCCCTTTTCTTTCCACCACCACCGTCTCAAATCACCACTCCAACCTCCTATCCTCCGGTTTCCTGGCTCAGCCCGGTCTCTCCGATGCCATGCTCACCCGCACCAAGGTTGGTTGCCTGGTTCGCGTTCGCTTACTTCCCTCCCGACCTCATTGTTCGTTTGTACCACCGCCCTTGCCTTCGGCATCACCATATACCTCGGGGTCAATCTCGAGTTCCCCAACATTCCCCTCAACCACCCCGACCACGCTGAACTTTTCCTCCACCCCGCTCCTCCCTCTTACTCCACCTCCAGCCCCACCCGTCCTTGAAATATGCGTCCTCGTCCCACCCTCCTTCGGATTCGGTTTAGAGCTCTTATTTGATTTCGATTTCCTTCTCCTCCCATAGTCGTCCTCCTCCTCACCGATGTCGACCTCCGTCTCGGACTGGATTCCCGCCCCTCTTTCCCGCCCGCATCGACTTCCCCATACCCATCCACCACCCACATATCGTCGTCCCCTCACCGTCAGTCGCTTTTGCTTGGTTAGATCCCGATTTTTCCTAGATTGCATTCAATTTTGCCTCTCCTTGCACGATAAGGAGAGGACTTGTCACAAAGTTTGGCATACGAGGCTATATTTGCCTTATATGCCAAGAAAAGGGAAATTAACCCACTTCCCAAAACCTTACACACACATATATGCATGCATGCATATAGATACATGCATACATAAATAAGTCTCGAAATGGCTTTCAGGTGCGTTTTACTAGTGGGGTCTCGGCTACGATTCTGAATGTTCTTGGCAATCGTATTCTTAGTCGGGGCTCTAGCGTCCGGTGTCGGGTTTGGTTGGGGTCGAGGCGGTGTGTATTGAGGCGACTCCGTGATCTGAAAATTTTCTTGGAGGATCGTTGTCACTTGCCACAGGGACTCTTGATGGGTCGTTGGCTAGCAGTGTCATTGTTGGGTGGCGCTTGACTTCGGGTCTTACTCTATGTTGAATGAACTTCAATCAACATCTGAGTAGATTAGGGTGAAAGACATCGGATTTAAAACAGAACTGGTCGGATCTAGTAGCAAGGTGGGGGAGAAAGGTCGGTTGGGAGGGAATCCTTTGACCACTGTCGGAGGCGACACAAATTTGGATTTTTTCGAAGCCCCGTCAATGTTTTTTTTTAAGGTTTTGTAGGGCTTTTTTATTTGTTAGATAGATATAGATATTGATTTCGAGAAAAAATGATTAATTTTGTTAATGTTGGTGAGGATTACCCGAACGAAGATTGATTTTTTTTCCAAAATTTATACTTGGGTTGAGATTGTTAGATCTCAATTGTTCCTCGAATGTTGTTGTTGTTGGTGGACCGATGGTGGTGGAGGGTGAAGGCAACTCATGGTGGTGTTTGTTGTTGATGGTGGAATGTGTTTTGGGGGGTGAAGATAGAGAGAAACTCTCTATCTACATTTCCTTATAAGAGATTCCTTGTCTTCCTTTTAGATTCTAAACTCCAAATTGACTTCCAATTTCACTCCTGAGATAAAAATCAAATTAAAAAAAAAATCAAATTTGTTAAAGAATTTATCCAATACTCCCGCAACAAAGTTGACTCCACTTGCGGACACTACTAGAAAAATGCAATTATACATCTGTTGTGAACAGATGTCTTTCAAAAAAAAATTCGATCTCTTTGTGCGTGTAGTAAAAGATCAACTTTTCCACATCGGTTTTAAGCTGATGTCTTTTCTTGGTTTTAATCGCCTCAATTTATTTTTGACATGTTCCCTTGGTGTTAAATTCTCATTATTTTTCATTTATAAGCTTTTGAAGATGTCCACCCCAAGCCTAAATTTTATATTTACATCACTATTTTTAAAATAATCAATGTATTAAGACAAAATAGACATCTTTTTTATTTTATTGATTTTGTGTATATTAATTTCATATGTATAATTTGTGATTTTTATTGTTTTAAAATAATATATCGTATAAAAATATATACATAACTGATGTATTAATATGATTTAGACATCATTTTAGATTTTTATAAAGATGTTGTTGTTAGCAATATATATCAATTTATATTAATATTGTGATGTAAAAATATACATGACGCGTTGATTTAGATTATTTAGACGATGTCTATAATGATACTAGCATCCGTTTTCATGTAATGGTTTGATTTCATAGCTATTCAATCACAACACTTTACATCTATAATATAATGTTTTTTCATTCGATACAAAACTCCCTTTGTTCATATAATAAGCATTTGTAAATGGCAACATACTTTAATGAACATATATAATAAGGTAAACGCGCCTACTAGAATACTGCAATTAGACATCATGTGATTTAAGTCTGTCAAAAAAACAACCGGATGAACCAGGTTAGAACACTCCCTTTGTTCATATAATAAGCATTTGCAGGTGTGGCCGGATGAACCAGGTTAAAACAACCAGATGCAACTCCATGAACAAAATAAATCATGCTAGGTTAATCTTCTTATTTAATTTCATTACTTTGTATTCTGTCTCATTACTTGGTTATTTTTGGTGGTGAGAGCACTCTCCAAGTCCGGTTTCTAGACTGGACTTGGAGAGTGCTTGATATTGTGTTTGATTCTCAATTTGATTCTAATTCAGGTCGATTTAACCATTTGTGTCTAGGGTTACTTTGGTGCGAGTTGCCGAGTTGCTGCGCTTCGAGAGTCCGAGTTGGAGGTCCTGCTTGTTTATCGAGTTCTTTTTTCTCTCTAAACAATTTTAAGTTTATTTTATGCTTGTATATCTCTAGGTTGAACCCTTGGTAGAATGAGATTGTTTCTTAAGGGCTACCATCCTTTGTACCCATCATTTAAAAGCACTCATTATTTGTAAAAGTGTGTCTTTTAAGTACTATCCTTTGTAAAACATTTCTAAATGTTGATTTCGTGTTTATCTTAATGTATATGTTAATTAAAGTACATCATCAAAATCTTATTATATGAACAAAGGGTGTTATGTATCGAATGAAAAAACATTGGATTATAGATGAAAAGTGTTGCGCTTGAATAGCTATGAAATCGAATCATTACATAAAAATGATTGCTAGTATCATTATAGACATCGTCTAAATAATCTAAATTAATGTGTAACTTATATTTTAACATCACAATATTAATATAAATTGATATATATTGCTAACAACAACATCACTATAAAAATCTAAAATGATGTCTATATCATATTAATACATCAGTTATGCACGTATTTCACACGATAGATTATTTTAAAACAAAACAAACTCACAAATTATGTATATGAAATTAATATACAAAAAATAAATACAATAAAAAGATGTCTATTTTGTTTTAATACATTGATTATTTTAAAAATAGTGATGTAAATGTAAAATTCAGGCTTGGTGTGGACATCTTCAAAAACTTATAAATGAAAAATAATGAGACTTTAACAACAAATGAATATGTCAAAAATAAATTTGAGGGACTGATTTATATCTATATTCAAAATGAAATAGATGTTTTAACCAAGAAAAGACATCGGCTTAAAACCGATGTGAAAAAGTTGATCTTTTACTACACGCACAAAGAGGTCGGAATTTTTTTTGAAAGACATCTGTTCACAACAGATGTCTAATTGCATTTTTCTAGTAGTGCGCGAAATCGACATTTACAAATGTTTTACAAAGCATAGGTATTTAAAAGATACACTTTTACAATGAAGAGCATCTTCAACCCCCATCTAATCCCAAATTCATCAAGGATTTAGTGTCGTAGCTGCTGCTGCACTCCTACTTTCAGAACCAACGAGTGTCTCAACAAACCTTTCTATTTTAGTTTTCTTCTTCAAGCTTCAATGAAGCTTCTCACATGGTGATCTATCTTTGATCACTGTTTTCTATAGCTTTCAAGGAGCAGGCCTTGAAGCTGTAGTACAAGAATCATAGGAAATTTTCGACCAAAAAAAAGAATCATATGAAATTTACTCAAAGAATAGGGGAACTTGGACTAGGAGAATTCGGGGAGGCAAGGGCTGGTGAGGTTGGAGGATCCATCGGAGAGCAGTTGGACGAACTCAGTGGTGAGTATCACTCCTGCGGCAAACGCCTTAGTGGGGACGAAGAGGTTGTCGTCGTTGATGAGGAGCCCACCTCTGCGGCTCTTGCCGAACACCGGAATTGAGATCCTGGCGACACCGACGGTGAGGATTGAAACCATGTCTATTTAGTGTCGTAGCTGCTGTTGCACTCCCACTTTCAGAACCAAAGAAGTGATTTTTTTGCACACCATCAGATCTTCTCCTCCAGTAGAACCCTTTTTAAGAGTCTGAATCGGCTCCATTGAGGCCCAACATCTCTCAGCCAGCTGCAAATGTAATCGGTTTCTTCTGGGACCGTATATTGTCCGAGTCTGCATAAAGCAAACCACTACTTAAACTAGGGGAGGCATTTGTTAGACGAAAAATGAGGGGAATTTAAAGGAAGATGAATGAATTACCCTTCATAGCTCTTGAAACTAAGATTATGAAAACCAACTGAAGTTAGAGTCTCAGTAGACCTCTCCCCTTGCTTGAGACCGATTAACTCATCAACTGAAACACCACAAGATTCCCAAAGGATTTAATTACATGCTATCATCATGAACACTCATCGAAAACCAACACAACATACAACATTAAAGATACCTAAACCATGGTAAAGTAAAATGGGTAGAGATGCTGCACGAATCTGAGCTTCTTCAAATCCTTCAATCCATGTCTTCACAGCACTAAGAAACAAATGAGTTTCTGATAAATATGAGTTGCTAAGTGCAAGTTTGAAAAAGGATTTGCTTTGAGTAGATGTGCGTAATCGAAATTCAAAGGCCTATAACATAGGGGTCATACGACTCTAGAAATTTTATTTGAATCAGTAAATAGAGCTCAATAAGAGTTGAAAGAAGCTAGATCCTATTGGTTATGGTATTTGAGATGATGTGTTCTTAAACCTTGTGTTCTTATTTACCTTTTTCTTTGTTCTGTTTCTGTAGCAGCCACCATTCTCTATCCGTAAACTGACATGTATAAATCACATGGCAATATTCGTATATACACAAGTGGAAAGAAAGTTGCTTTAGTTTCACTAAATTACCACTACCAATCTTAAATTGTTTGTTATGTTGCTTTTCTGTTCATTATATCCAGGTGAATAAATTTTCTTTTCTTCTAAATTCTTTGTAGTTCTTATAGCCTTAATCTCTAGTCAAATAATTTATTTTCCCTCTTAAATCTAGGATTTTTTAACATTATCCTATAACTTAAAGATTTATTTGGTGAAAATATTATTGTGAAACATTGAGCCATAATATCTAAACTGATGTTCTATTTGCTTCAGCCACATTCAGCTTGGAGGAATTACGATGACATCAAAGAGTATTTTTGGAGGAGGAAGTGAATTTCCAACCTAAAACGACCCCTTAATCAGAGCTGCAACTTCTTTCTCAACATGAGCAGTATTTGAAATGTCTTGTGTTGGTAAATTTTAAGAAACCATAGGTCAGATTTTTTTAAGTGTTGGTATTTGAAAAAGGAAGCTCCAATTTTTTTCAAAAGGGTTAACATTGGCTCAAAATTTGAAAGCCCGGGCTCCAAATTTTTTCTATGTGTATTTATCCCGCCTTTTCCCTTTAGATAGGCACGTTTTTGTATTTTTCAGAACTAATAATTTCACATCTGTCCATATATTTGACCATTGTAAAAACTGTTTTAAACATCACAAATTTATTTTTTGATGTAATAGATTAATTTAACATCTGTTGATTTTTTGACAGACTTAAATCACATGATGTCTAATTACAGTATTCTAGTAGTAGGATCTGGATCCTCTCCTAAGATTGAAGTTCCTAATATCTTCCTAATATACAGATCTCAACCGTAGAAAGTAATCAATGGTTAGTATCCGTTCTCTTAATTAATTCCTTCCCCCCCCCCCCCCCAAATTCCTGATTTTTTTATATCCGTAAATTTCTAATTTCTCTAATATCAGGTTCTCCACTTCTTCAGTTTAATCAGTTCCTTGACTTCTTTTTGTATTCTCTATCTCATAAGCTTAACGCCCTCCGCCACCCTTGGCAATGACATCTAACCCATTGGAGGTCTGTTATCTTCGCCCTCCCCACCCTCACTTTAGGCCATCAAGGGCATCTACCATCATCATCCTCTGCACGCTCTCGCGCCCATCAGAGTCCTGCCCCTTCATCCTCCCTCAGCCCATCGGAAACGCCGTTTCCACCCATTAGAACAACCTGTAGTGAAGTGTAGTATTCAACAATTGGATAATGACCACTGATCTAAATGAACGCTTGAGATTAATTTATTTGGAAGACATTAGGAACCCTTCCCTCCAGTAATACAACCTTCGTCTGGGCTAATACTGCTTGCATATTTTAGATAACTGCTTGCATATTAGCTGATGTCATCATAGTTTGCATTATTTAGGACATGCATTTAGCATAGGTTTGTGTTATTTCTCATGTGCTTTAAGTGTTTTTAGAGGTTTTTCGTTTAGTTTCTAGGATGGAGATCTACTGTCTTTATGATGGTGTTTTCAGGAGTTTTCGGGAGCTAAGCGGAGATTGCTAGAGGAAATGTGAGATGGGTACAGAAGCTAAGAAGAGCCGAGCGGAAGCAAAAGCATAAGGAGCAAGGTGGTCGTGCATCATAGGCCTCGCTGCAGAGCAGAAGTGCACGGGCGTGCACCTTGGCCGCACGGGCGTGCAGAAGCTCAATCAAAGAAAAAGCCATCAGAACACATGTGCGCGGGCGTGCACCATAGGCGCGCGGGCGTGCACCATAGGTGCGCGGGTGTGCACCATAGGCGCGCGGGCGTGCACAAGAGGCGCGCGGGCGTGCACTGTACAGGTCGGCCAGATTCGGCCTATTTCGACCCGGTTTGTTTTGACATTAGTTTATTATTATTTTATGGGTTTAATAATATGATATTAGGGGTTTGTCTCGGACTATTTAAGGGGGCGGAAACACATCTTTGAAGGGCTCTCGAAACCCTCGTTGGAACGTTCCTTTTCAGACTTTTGTTGAGTTAGATTTGGAAAAACTTGAGACAGATTTGCTTGGAGATTGCATTGCTTCAATTCAAGATTGGTATTTACCCTTTAGTCTTTGCTTTTCTATCTATTTCCATGTTTCAATTTAGTGATTTGATGATGAATTCTTCCATGCTTGGCTAAATTCTCCGTTCTAGGGTTAGGGTGAACCCGACAATGTCGCAATTTGTTTGATTTCGATGGTTGCTTGAACTTTATCTGAATTCTATGAATTGATTTGATCCTAGTTGCTTTACCTAATTGATGTCAATCTATTAGAATCCTTTTTAGATTCAAGATGCTACCGCTGAGAATTGAAATTGGATATTTGGATGGATTTCATGAACCCGAAAGGGGAATTGTGTCTATTGGAACCCTAGGATTGAACTTGAGGAATCGACAATTGTTATTGTGACATTTAAACGATTGTTGATGACTCTTGAGGATTAATAAATTATCGTAGATTCTTAGGTTTGAATCGGTTAGGCGGAGCGCGACAGCGAAAGTTTAATTGATTTTCTCCTAAGGTCTATAAAGAACTTAAAGGGTCTAGATTTTGTTAATTTAGACACAATCACTACAACATGCGACAGCTGAGTAGTGATGACCTTAGATAATTTACCTTCAATTTGACATATTAAGAAAATGAAGTTCGAGCGAACATCGGGTTGAATTCTTTGTGGCATTGTCGTCGGAATCCTTAACCCTGGAATTATTTCTCTTATATATTTCATTCATAACTTTTGCTTGTTTTTCCTAGTTTAGTTGAAAAATCAAATCCCTCTTTATTGGCTTAGCCTATTAGTTCTAGATAACAATTGATACAGATTTAATCCCCGTGATCGATACCCGTATACTGCAATTGATCTCGTATTCTTGCGAGGTTGGTTCAGACTACACTATTCTTGTGTTGGTTGAGACCACATCATTAGCCCAACCTCTGAAGAAATGATATGTAAGACAAGAGCACAACTGACTAAATGGAGAGCAAACACTCTAGTCCAAGAAGGCATAACAACCCTTATTAGATTGAATAGGATACTAGAAGGGCTACTCCTTGTAAAGGCTCGGGTTTTCAAATCTTACTTTTTAGAAAAATGAATTTAAATCAGATATTATAAGAAAAACTAGCCCTCAATTTATTCGAACTCGAAACTCTTGAAGTGGATTTTACCCAAATTTTAAAATTTATGAAAAAATAGATTTTTCTCCCGTCTTTATAGGCCGACAAATAAAAAATGATGTTCGGATTTCATTATTTAATTCAGATTGAAAATTTTAATAATTTATTTTAATCAAGTCGAGATAAGTCGAAATAACAGATTTTGAGATTTGTTTTCGGGTATTTTGAATTATAATTGGGACCCATTGTCCTCTTCCTCTGTCTTATCTAAAATTTCAGCCCTTATTTGTTTCTTTCTAAACGTAGGCAAACACCCACAATTTCTTTTCCTCCTTCCCTTACCCACGCCTCCGCAATGAGTCAACTTGCTTCCCTCATGTTCTTATCCAGATCTCAACATCTTTTACACTCCAAATCTCCATAAAGAAGGCATCTTTGACTCATCCCTATACTCTCACAAACCCCTAAACCAAACACAACCTACCACTTCCTTTCTCCCCCTTTGAATTGCTGAGAGCAAAGAGCTCCCATTTCCTTCTTGCTCAACCGCCATCACCACCACATCTCACCACCACCAGAACCACCCCTGCCGCGCCTCCGTTTCCGAGCACCCAACTCTTCCCCCGAGGCTCAACGGAGCCAAGCACCAAGGCCGAGCCGCCGTTCCCCGAGAGCCGCCTCCGCCCCTGTTTCGGGACCTCCGAGCGCCCATGGAGTCCCCTGAGCAGCAGTAGCCTTCGTTCTCCGTCCTCCGAGTATTAGCACAAGATCCACCCACCTCTCCTCCGACGTCCGACGCCACCGCCACCATCTTCCTCCCTCCTCTAATTTTCCTGATTTGGAGCGGTAAGGGTTCGTTTCCATTCCTTTCGGTTCCTTCCGTCCTTAAACGGTGTAAAGGTGGATCTTTGATCTCTTCCCACCCTTCCTAGGTCACTTCCGGCAAGATTCCAACTCCGGCGAGGCAACCCCAGCTCCGATCGAGAGTTCCGGGCGTTGGACGTTTCGGTGAGCTCCTTCTCCTTCTTCTTCCCTTTCTGTTGATTCTCTCTCCTTGGCGTCGGGTTGGGTGGTCGGAGCTGGGTTTTGCCGCCGGAAGCCCATACTCCTCCCTTCCTCCATTGTCGAACCCAGCAGAGCTCTGCTCTTTTTCTTCTTCCTTTCAATAAAAAAAAATGGATGAAGAAAGCCTGTGAGGGGCCACTCACGTGCCACATCACTGCCAACTAGGCGTGGGCCCTTCCTTCTTTTAATGTTTTGTTTCAGAATTGAGAAGGGTTCGGTTCCCTTTTATTTTTAGCCGGTCCTTCACTGTTTTAAGTAAATAAAATGAGGCCGGTTCAGTCTTTTAAAAAGGGTTTGGGATTTTGGGATCTGTTGGATCCGAAAATGAATTTGGGTTATGAGGTTTTGGGCCTTCCTCTTCTGGGCCTAATTGTTGTGTGAATTGTCTTGAAAGGGATTTTAAAGACTCATCAATATATTTTATCAAATATACTATTATTATTATTATTATTGAGTTTTAAAATAAATATATATAGATAATATTATGAGGCTTGAATTCTTAGAAGAGGATTTTGGAAATATATTAACCTTGCCGGATTTGTCTTGAAATATTAATAAAATAAGTTGATGAAATGGTAATGTTTTATAAATGGATTTTTTTTGGATGATTTGAGAAAGCGTTTTGAATGGTGATTCGATCTAACTTGAGGTTTTAAAAGAGTTTTGGGAAATCTTGGGAAAATGACTTACCTTGCCTAACTTAGTGAATAAATTTGATGACTTGTGTGTGATATTATATGCTTTAAGTAACATTAGAAGTAGACTTCGATCTGACACCGCCCCGCATACATTTTTTTTAGGTTTGTTTTGCATCATGATTATTCCTTGTTTCCGTGACGTGGGAACTCTCTTGGGCGATCTCAAAGAAATGGTCTAACTACACTAACATTGTCTATTAAATTTTGATAAATACGCTTATTGATTTGGTTTTGACTCGGCTCTGCCGTGTCACCCTCTTGTATTACACCTTGATTCTGTTATTTGCATGATTATTGGTTCTTCACGCTTAGACGTATGACAGGTACATGGGACTTCCCCGGGGATCCCAACGATCCCTTTGAATTTTGGGTATGAAATCCCACTTGAAAACGCTAGATTAGAATTTCAAACCTTCAACCTGTACTCGGGGCGCAAGATCCTAACGAGGGGTTTCATCCCTCTAAACGTAACCCGTGAATCATAATCCTGGGCCGTTACACTCCTCGTCTTATTCTTGTATAGCCCATGCCCATGCATATGTCCCGGGCAAAACCTCACTTTATGCTTACCAAAAGAAAATTCAATTAGACTTAACAAAGATGATTCACTTATCATAATAGTAACCTTTAAATATTTGTTTTTTCAATTTATTACTCTATATTGTTTCTTTTATATGCACTAGTTGACGCTGCACACGTACTCTAAGTATTTAACTTCTTTCGATAAAAAAATCTCTATCGTTTTATGCTTGACAATTTTTTTTAAGAAAAATATCAATTTATTTATTTTTGTATAAGTGAATGTGATAATACTTTTTGTAAATGCTAGGTTATTTCCCGTGAGGTAAGGATTTTTTTTTTCTTAAATAAACTATGAGACATATATAGCATTTGTGGATGCGGGTTTAGCAAGTAAGCATTGGTCCAGATTAAGCACAACAAATGCTCATAGCCCATTTCTACACAAAAATGTTATAGGAGGGGGGTTGGTGGGATAGTTAAGTAGGTTGTCAGACAAAGATTTTGACAGTTATAAATGGACCAACTCAAGCCCAATTAAAGAAGCCCAGGGTAGAGAAATACCAAACTAAATATTTTTCATCTAACAAAATATTGAGAGCTGTCTTGGAATTGTACTGTTCATGGAAGTCCTGCTTAAGTTTGTGCTAATGTTTGTTTGCATTATTCGATTATGTAGTGCAAGTTATCTTGAGTTTATGCGTGTTAATTTCTATATTTTGTAATGGTTATTTTATTAAACTCATAAATATAAAAAAAATTATATGGATGATTTTTTTATACAAGAAAAGAAATCCGATTCTCCAGACAAGTCTAGAGAACCGAGATCCCGAACAAGCCGAGAGATGGACCAACCATCATGTACAACCATAACCAAGTAATAGAAGCAAATGACTGAATGAAAATAACAAGAAGCAAATTACGGGAAGAAAAATGCAAAAATAAAGTACATGTCAATCTACACTAAAAAATACAAGCTAGCAGAACCAACGAACCGACCAGCCAAACTGAAAACGCTCACAGAGAATTATGAGAATCACTAGTGGACACCTCAATTTGATTCCCGTATTAAATATGAATATCATAATTGAATAGAAATAATTCACCTTAAATATCATGTACTCCATTGCAATTTGCAAGTATGTCATTCTTTATCAACTATTTTGAGATTCAATCGATTCAATAGTCCAACTAATTAAGACTGAGACAGACCATTATTTTCCTGTCAGATCGAATTGTGTTTTGCAGGATTAACGAAGGATTAAAAATGCACAGAAAGCATCCCTTCATTTCAGATTCAGCAAAACTAGTACACATGCAACTATTGAGAGTATCCCTGCCCAAAGTTGCTACTGCTGAACATGAAAATAAAGCAGCCACTGCTGGTAAGCAAGAATGATATCAGCGACAGAAGACGCAGAAAACTACAATTTAACCAGCCAGAGACCCGCTGTGTGTATAAATGTGTGTATATATCATATATAACTGTATATATATGTACATCCAATGCACGATGGTCGTTGCGCATTGTCTTGGGTCTAATCTTGCTCTTCTTAACCAGAATGCAGGTGGTTTCGTCATCTCTTTTTCTTGGTTTCAATGAGCTGGACAGGGGCGGCCGGAATCCTGAACCACCACTCTCTGACTCGCCTCAGCCACCGGTAGGTGCTCTCTCGTCTTAGGGCCATCTCCCTGGTGTACACCTCTGTGAGGATCAACAGGGCTATAACTCTTGCAGGAACGAAGGCCAAGATTGCAGCTGTGATGATCAACAACACAGCCACCCTCTCGGTCGCCTGATGAAAAGATGTTAACAGTAGTTGGTATCAACACAAATTACAAGTCTTAATGTAATAATGTAAACGGTGTTGACAAAGCGTGAAAAGTTGTTGACAATAATAACTGAGAAGATTACTAATAAAGTGATACTGTGATAATATGCAAGACTTGACCGATAAACCGTATCATGCACATCACACCATAGCATATTAGCATATATATATCCATGCAAACAAATATTTAATAAAATGCTAAAACCCTTTTATCAAGCTCCTTTCACATTTCAGAGCAGACCCTCTGAGGATGAAGATGAAGATGAAAAGAATGGAGAATTCATCTAGCAGCCTGGACATCAATCAAGTTACCATGATCACCAACTATATATACATATGGTCCAAGAGAAACAATAGTAAATTTATAACAGGCATAGGGTGACACCAAGTAAAGATGAGAAGATAATAATATGGTGGCTACACTCTTGCAAAGATAACACTCACAGAGCTGAGAATATCAAAATCTTAACATTTATGACTTTGGATTCATAGGTGTGCAGTTTTTAAAAGATGCAATGATTGATGGCCGATTGATCTAAGACAGAAGCATTCTTGGATGGACCTTTGGCACCGATGGAAATGGCAGAAGAACTTTCAACCATCACCTTGCCACAAAATAAGGAACAAAATGGGTAGTATATCCAAGTTTGGGCAGTTACCTGCGGAAGAACAGCAAATAGAAGGGCTCTTATCTTTAGCAGAACGACATTCCCTGATTGAATCAATCCTTCAACTTGAGAAACAGCTTCCTGTAACGTAATAAGTTGCTCCACTGCGTTTCGGGTTGGAGGAGGTGTGATTCTGAATGCTCGTACAGGCCTCCCTTTGTAGGCATGCCTACGCCATAGCATAAGAGCCGCAAGGAGTAGAAGAATCGATGGCAGTATAAACCTGATCCAGCGACTGGATATAAAATACAAATATGTATTAATAAATGTTTTATTGTAGTTGTCTCAAAGCTCACAAATATAAATACATGTTTACCACTAGCTACAATTTTTGGACCCTAATTACCAGTTACCACTACCAAGCACAAGGCATAATTACCAGTAGCAGGTTGTCATCATTCTGCCCCTCGGATTACCTCTCTGGTTACTCATCATTGGAGGCCAAGTTGATCTCTCTCTACCGTTCGCCTATGTTCTTTCATATTTACAGGTTATGTGCTCAGTCATATGATCAAATCAAACTATTTGGTCTGTTTCAGGAAGTACCAACATTGTGATTCTTGCTCTACTTACTCTCATTGTCAAATGCATTTTATTCAACTTGTTTGACTGAAGAACCAATGTATTCCCTTTGTGAAGTGCTACATAATGAACTATTGAAAGAACACTTTAACATTAAAGACCGTGACCTTTTCCTGTGCAAATTACAGCCTACAGGTGATCACGTAGATGGCTACATAATGAACAGTTTTTAACCCAGACATATTTTAGTAGAGTTATAGCCATTTTCTTAGATCTTAACATCTTACTTCTATTTTATATTTTCTTCATTTCAAGAATATTTTCTGTTGCATAAGTAAAATCTTCTCAGAATTTTACCTAGAAAATAAAAGGGGAGAAATGGGCCAGGAGTTCTAACAGAAAGACAGAAAATTGTACTACATCTCCATTTTTATTTTTACAAATAACCAGTCAGCTTTTATGGAGCACAAGTTACCTCAGAACAGTATACCACGTTAATAAAAGAAACACCACTGACTTGAGAGGGTCTTCCCATGATGCCAAAAATTGAATACGCTCACTCAACAGAATAAATGGAAACAGCAACTCCTGCAACGTATCAAATTAGAGGCAGTCACAAATAATAGTAACATCAAAGAAAACATCAAAGAAATTTTAAAAAGGGCAGTCACAAATAATAGTAGAGAACATCAAAGAAAAGATAATGCAACTACAAAGAAACAGAAAATAAGAAATAAAATTAGTAAATTTCACACTATTCCTCAGTCAAACATGTTAAGCACAGCAAGTTCAAATGATGTGAAGAATTAGCCACCCATGGTATGGCAAGTCTAGATTCAATCAGTATTCTTGATGCTAAACAGTACTCCATCCTTCCCGAAATAATTGTTGCTTTAGATTTGTGCATACTTATAAAGAAACAATAAAATAAAATAATCAATGTGAATTATTACTTTTTCACTTCCAAGAGATAAAAAGTACAAATTTTGCATTGAAAATATAAAATATTAATTAAATATGCATTGTAAATTGAAATTTTGCCTAGATAGTATAAAAATGACAAATAATATGGGACAAGAAATTTCCACTAAAATGGATTTTATTTTGGGATGACAGAGTATATATAATTCTCTAAAACAAAGTTCATGCCACCACTGAAATGAAAACTGCTGAGGAAGAACTAAATACTTTTGAACCATGATCAAGATTGCATCTGAAATAAAAAGTGTCATTGAAGAAAACCATATGCTTGTAATCATATAAAAGACACAATCAGTAACTTTTTTGGTCGGAAAAAAAAAACAATCAATAACTAGATGCATGTGATTGTACACGACTTGAGCAGTTTCTAAACTAGCTAAAAAATACTTTATGGTACTTCAATTCTGCATGCTCCTATGAATCTATATCCTCCACAACTGGAGCCATAGTTCCTTAAAAGTGCAGCTGAAAATTTCAAATTTGGCACCATTTCTAACAATGTAAAATAAATGAGCAAAATCCTTGTTATATGAAAGGATTTCAGAAATAAAAGAAAACATCAAAAGAGGAGTAGGAACATAAGCTTAACCTTCATCACAGCTAAATTCGTGTCTATTCCATCAACCTTTACTTGGTCTACAGTTGCTTTTGCAGCTTCAGCCTTCCCTGACTCAGTTTTTGACTGCTTCACTGCCGTTTCCAAAGAATCAACTTCACCAACATACACATACCCAATGGGAGATGCACCTTCTACATCACAATTTATGCCTTTCTCAATTATCAACCCCAGCCTTTGTAGTGCCACAAGTGAAACAGGTGAAACAGGAGATACTGGCCTTTGTTTCACTGATTTTGATTTTGATGATTTTTCTTCACTAGTTACATTCAGAAGTTGCAGTCGACTTAATAAGCTTTCTAATATCAAATCTCCCCCAGGAAGACTTTCTGCAAGATTAAACAGCAGCAATGTTTTGTAACTCGATGGAAATATATGGAAAGCTTCTCGTACAGCTCGGCATCGAAAAATTCCAAGAACTACTCTCGCAATCAATTCCGATTTCTGAGTCTCTTTGAGACCATTTTTTCGAACAAATCTGTGCGCATGTAATATTTCAAGACAGACATCCAACCAGTAATCACGACGTGTTTTTCCCTTGAGCTCAGGAAACTCAAAATGCAAAGGCTCTTTTCTGTAAGTAGTAGAAATCAGAATCTGCTTAATGATTGGGACTAAGTATAAAAAGCATCAAAATTAACATGTAATGGAAACACTTACACTAATATTGATCTGTACAACACAGCCTTGTCGAACAAACGAGCACCTAGTGGCCCAGTTAGCTCAGCCTTTACGACTTGCTTCAAATCCTTTGATAGATCATATCTAACAGCTTTATCATACATACCCACTCCAAGTGCCTCAAAGTAGAAGGCATTAGTTGTTATTGTCAGTCTCCCTGTAATTGCCACAAATATCACATGTTCAAAGATGAGAAAAAAGGTATCCCAAACTAAATCCAACATCTTCTAAGCCAACATGGGATGCAGATGAGCAAGTAGGATTACTTAATATAATACTTGGCCCATACATCCATAAATCTACCAGCTATAACATCTTGATCTTGAAAGAAGGCAGTCCAAATTAATCTCATCGATCTCCTCTCTATCAAAATATGGTCATTTAATTTACTATTGACCAACATTCGAACCGTAGCAATAACTGAATTGGCCCATCATTTTGAATGCAAAAGTAAAACAAAATATTTTCTCATTTGAGTAAAAGATAAAAAAAAAAAAAAACTTCTTCCCTTGTTATATATAGAGCATCTCCCTTGGCTTATTTATGTTTAGCAATCCATTGAAAAGCCTTCTTAGGATTCATTATAGCCCTTCCCTGTTGGTTTGATAAAAGTGTAAACTCCCTCATCTACAGTAACCTATATTTTCACCAATCCCTATTTAAATCCAGGTGCAACCATTATTTTCAAAGGTCCAGGAGTGTGAAGGTTAAGTTCAAGAAGTGTTAGGGTGAGGATCAGATATAGACGGATAAAACCATACCCTGCAATTTCAGTAGCCCAAGACTAAGTTGAAAAATATTCTTGTCGGTTACTTCATGGAAAATGAAGTAAAGGATAATTTAGTGATTGATTTGCTTTCATTTTTTACAACCCAAAGTTGAAATTGCCACTAGATCTTTCAGCTATATTCAAAGTAAAAGCTTCTTCGAGAGCACATTTACTGTGTGGAGGTACGTATTGGTGGCTGACACATCAGTTTAAGAAGCTCTGCAGGATCTAGAATGAAAGGCAATTAAAGCATCTGTGCCCTTTTTTCTACAGAATAAGTATTCATAGAGGAGGATGGATATAGAATAGTTGATTATCACTTTTCTACAACTTAATCATTTCAAATTGTGAACTTAGGCTAATCATTTAGCCCGTCTCAAATTGAAACTCAAATTCTTCAAGATTCTAATCACCTGGCTCCTTACAGATTGTGCACACTCACCTCAGCTTTAATTACAGTTTGCCAGGAATCAATGGGATGATATAATGCTACAAGCACAAATTTCCCTGGCTCTGGAGAGCAGTAGGATCTGCTCCAAATGCATGCTCCTCCAGATTCAACTAAGGGTGGATAGGCTATGCCGCTATAGCATATCAATGTTCATAACTCTCATAATGTTCAACTTATGCTCACCTGGCCAAGCAGAGATCCCAATATGCTGCAGAACTGCTTGCGTTGGTACTGAACCATCAATATCTAACACAATCTCTCCCTCAGCAAGTTGAAGATTAGACAAAGCTCCTAACATACTTTTTGCAGCTTTAGTCACCCTGCGTAATTCAGATGCAGAATTGGATAATGACTTTTAATGAGGTTATACACAAGGAGAAGCAAGCTATAGGTAATTAAAGGAGAACACAGGAACAAGAAGCATACTTGTCAAGGCTCTGCAGGTACTTATCATAGATGAGAAAATGAAGCCTCTGGCCTGAAGAAGTTGTTAGAGCATCGAAAAGATTTTGTACAGTTACTACATCAGCAATAGCAGCACATGCAGGCGCTATTCGAGCAAATGCTTCTGATCCAACAGTTTTCTTGTCATCGACCTTGTAGAAAAAAATGAAGCAGAAGTAAAAATGCAAACCTTGTAGGGTAGCAATTCATTTTTATTGAATCATAGAAAGAGCACTCTCCTAGTAAAACACATTAATAGTTGCGAAAAAAGATTATATGCTTTAAATAAACAACCTGAACAGCCATATCAGTTGAAGTTGAATAAAATAAGGACCATCCATCATCATCTCGGACACCTTGGCTATCAGGCGTAGTAACCTGTGTTATTTATTCCCCAGAAAATTGAAGAAACCACTGTCAAAACTGAATGCATGATGCATCTCAGGCCACATGCCTAAAGAAGTTAGCAATTTTGAAGGACAACTCTACTAATAATTAACTCTGCTTCTAGCACCCAAATATAAGGTAACAATGGCACATTGTCTGACCTTCTCGTTTGATTCATGCTCAATATCAGGAGTCTCCCATGCAAGCATCATGTCATACATCAGACGACGAAAATCTTTGTCACGCAAATAATCAGGACGTGCAGTCAGAACATTGAGTGTCTTATATGAACAAAACTCGACCAAATTCCTGGCATAGAAAGCTGGTTGCTTCACAGTTTCAGGCATGCTTTCATCAAAAGAACTTTGTAATTCATCTGAAGATATCTTGAGGATCCTGCAGTTAGTAACCTTTAGCATAAAATCATGATATATAACTCTCAAAAGTGGGTGGGTGGGTTTGTGCGGTTAGGATGATAGATATCAATAAAGATCTAATACATTCATCATAAACAAAAAAATAATAATGCATTTTACTCTTAGAATCAAAACCAGCAAAACAATCATCCATTTCATCAATTCCAGAACCTATTAGATTAAAATTAATGTCTGAAGGCTTCATATGAGATCAATCTTTTTTTTATAAACAAACAACAACAACAACATCACAGTATATCCCCGGAATAAGGCAGGGTCTAGGGTCAGGATGTACGCACCAAACTAGTCAGGAAGGTGTTTCCGAGAAACCCATCGGTAAAAATTAAAAATTGCCCTGATGAGAACTTTTATGATAGTTGCTACTTGTCAATGCTGTTGGTGCGTTTCTTCAGATGCATATAAGGTAGTATTCTATGACTCAGGAGACAGGAATCAAGATCAAGCAACCAAACTGTTTAGGCAGGAGTCAAGATCCAACAACCAAGCATTCACGATGGGGCATTCTAAGAATGCCAAACATTCCTGATTTGACATTCTCTGAACGCCAAGAATTTATGACGAGGCATTCAAAATGCCTTGGCCACGTAGCTCAAGGACAAATATTGTTTTCTTTCTGTAACAAATCAGGCAATAACATATATGGTGTACATCACTTTCACCACTTTTTGCAGCTTTAGTCACCCTGCATGATTCAGATGCAGAATTGGATAACGACTTTTAACGAGGTTACACACGAGGAGAAGCAAGCTAGATGCAATTAAAGGAGAACACAGGACCAGGAAGCATACTTTTCAAGGCTCTGCCATGCTTAACAGCTTCTTCAGGCCAGAGGCTTCATTTTCTCATCTATGATAAGTACCTGCAGAGACTTGACAAGTATGCTTCTTGTTCCTGTGTTCTCCTTTAATTACCTCAAGCTTGCTTCTCCTCGGAGAACACTTGTGTGCTTGCTAGATAAATTATGGCTTTATTGTTCATAACTTCATATACAACAAACTTTTTAGGCAACACACGTGATATTTTTATTCTCACTCTCATTAATTAATTCCAAATGCATAAAAATGAGTGAGCAAACTGCAAACGTGAGCAAGAACGATGCAACTCATCAATCTCTTTCACAGTTTGATAAGCACTGCGACCAGATGTGGCCTTATCATCCAATTTTTCACACAAAATTCTCAAACGGTTCTAACTTCTAGCTCCAAATTAAAAGGCAAATTCGAAAGAAACAAATCCAACAACAACGAATATGCAATAATGACATGTCGAAAGCAATACTCCCAAGTCACAACTGCTAGCTCCAAATTAGAAGGCAAAACCGAAAGAAAGAAAGAATTAAGAAAGGTATTGAACGGTAAAGGCGAGAGAAATAGAGAGAGGATGAAGAAGTAAGGAGAAAGTGGGAGAATGTACTTGCAGCAACGGTAGACGACAGAGTTGGCGATGAAGGAGAGAAGATTGATCGGTCTGGGGGACTCGCAGATTTCATCGGCAGAAATCGAATTCCTTCGCTGGAACATCGTCTTTATGTTATCCAAGAATTTGTTCCCATTCTCCATTTTCGCCGCCTCTGCAAATTTCTCTCAAACTGATCAAACCTCCCACTCTCTGAACGGGCGATCTGATGAATGTCAGTGGGAGAATGGGGAGCGAGGGAGGGACGGAGGCACGGAGGGAGCGGACGGATGAATAAGGTAATCGAAGGCCGTCAGCGGAGAAATTAGTATTCATACGACGCCGTTTCAGCCTCAGCTCGTTTCGTTTTTTTTTTTTGACGCAAGATAAAAGAAAAAATTTGCGAAATAGGCACATTAATTGGACGAATTTGTAAAATAGACGCGGGTTTGGACAAATTTGCGAAATAGCCTTTATATATACTAATTCTCAAATTTTTTTTTCTTTTTTCTGAGATTTCCCCAATCCAATCTCTCTCGCTCCAATCTCTCTCTCCACCAGATCTCCTCCGCCAGATCTCCTCCGCCGGTATCTCCTTCTGGCTCCTCCGACTCCGCCGACGACGTCGACTACCTCAGACTCCCTTCGATCGGAGACGTATGCTCCGATGGTGCTCGATTCCGTGCTCTTCCTCCTGGATTCGGTGCTCCGATGGTGCTCTATCTGGAGAAGTCGAGCGATTCCTCTTCCTATTATACGCTCAATTCGTCGATAGCGTGGAGAGATGAAGATGGAGAAGGATCAACGCCGGCGCCGTCGTACAACTGCAAGGAGTTGCTCTGGCCGACTCCCATCTTTCTCCATCTCGCCTTCTCCGCTGGAATCGGCGGCCTCCTCTTCGGCTATGACTCCGGTACTCTCTCTTCATCTCTCCTCCTCATCAATCGATTAAAGAGAAAACTAGAGGATTGTTGTTTGTCTTAGCTTGTAGGCAGTAACATCTTAACCTAAATTGACTTCAAATTTGACTGAATTAGGGTTTTTCTCCATTAAATTTCTATGAATTCAAGGTTGCAATCTGGAAAAATTTGTAGTGAGCATCTTCTTATTGTGTGATTAATTTGACTAGTTGTCTATGGTTCAGAACAGATTGTTCAGATGCTAAATATTGTGTGATTAATTTGTAATTTGACTAGTTGTCTATGGTTCAAATGTTTTGCTTCTGAATATTTGATTATGTGGTTCAGTTTTCTACTTTAGATTTCAGTACAGATTTTGTATCATCTTGATTCATGAGTGGATTTATAACTATGCTTGGGGCTAATTTAGCAGTTCTAACCTTGTGCAATTTTAAAGGAGTGTTGAATGTTCATGGTGAGACGTTTTTAATTGGCTTAGCTTGATGAGTTGATATTGAGTATGTGCTTCAGAACTTCAGATTTCCATTTTGGATTTCAATGTCTACCTTTTTTATGTATCTTGCTGCATGAATGTTTCTGCTTGTTAGTTAATAAGATAGTAATCAACTTTTGAAGAATTCTTTATGCTATTTTATTGGGAGATGTTTTATAAAATTTTGTATTCTTCATGTTTCTGGTTCTTAGCTAACAAGATAAGATGGTAATTGACATCGCTTGGACTACTTGTTTAAGGACTTGTTCCTTTTCCCTTTTACCAAGGCTATCAGAATGTGATATTGTAGAGAGAAATCACAACTAACCTGATTAATGGCACAAAAGAAAACACAATCTTAGGGAGTCTCAGGGATCCACATGATTTCTGAAGGCCGAAATCCACTAAGCCATTAAGAGAGAGACACTTTCTGGACAAGAAGGCTATTGCCTCTTATAAAACATATTTTCTGAATGCCTACTGCAGGGTTAGAACCCCTTATGTATACTCCTTACCCTAGGTTTTCTTTTCTCGCCCCAACTTCTTCTACGCTGAACTAGAACCTATAGCTTAAGTCTCCTCTGGTTTATTCTTGTTGCACATAACAGCATGTCTTGGTCATGTTTTTTTGTTTTGGTTTGCAGCAAAGAACAATCTAGGTGTTGTCATTGCACTTTGGGCTCCAATTATACTGGTATTGACTAAGTCATTAAGTATTATCTACATTATGTCTTTTCCTACCCTATGTAATGGAGGTTTTAAACGTGTATATAATCGCTGTCACAGGTATATTTCATGGATGGGCAGATTTGGTATGCCATATTCTCTACAATATTTGGTGGTATTTATGGTGCTTTCCGCTGTCTCGGTGAGGTATAGCACATTTTTCTTGGCTGTTCTCTGTGGGTCTACTGTTGCCTCTTATTGTTTTTTGGAGGACAATGCATGGAGTAATTTATCTTGACCATTCTTTTCTGAGCTCCCTGATTATCTTTCTTGTTTCCAGATTCGAACTTTAGATATGCTGAGGTCTCGATTTGATACATTGCCTGGTGCTTTTAATGCCTGTCTTATGCCACCTGAGAAGTTTGAACCGAAGAAGAAAGGATTGAAGGCTGTGTTATCTATAGGAGATTTGATAAGGTGAGGTTTCCTGGAAATACACTGTGCTGGTATCTACTATCCATTCATGATTTATTATTGATGTCTTTCCCCCTATTTGTGGGTTAGAAAAGCAATGTTAACATGTACTTGTGATATTGTGTCATTCTGTTATGTCTTTCTGCATACTCTCCTGGCTCATTATTTGACATTTTTCAGGTACCATCGAACAAAGAGAAGGAGGCTGCCAGGTTTGCTCAGCTGTGGAATCAAATCATCACTAGTTTTAGAGAAGAAGATCTCATCAGTGATAGGTATCTTTTCTGCAAAACCTTCTTTTTTTTGGGGGGGGGGGGGGTGGAGGTTGTTGTGGTGACATTTGCTTGGTTGCAGCCTGTGTTCGATTAATTCAACTGAGCATATTGTGCAAATTTAGTACAAATGTATACATTCATTTATTAATGTGTAAATGGTCACCTTATTTTAGGGAGAAGGATTTGCTGCTTGTTCCATATTGGGCAGACCGTAATCTGGATCTCATACAATGGCCACCATTCTTGCTGGCTAGCAAGGTTCCAGGATAAGATATGACAGCAATAGGGAAGATTTTGTGAAAGAACTAAATGCATGTGTAATTTTTGCTTTTAGTTGCTTTGAAGTGAACATAATAATGTTGTTGGCTCTTGAAAGGGGCATTTTGGTTGTGCATTTTTTGTAGCTTGGATGTACTACTACAGCTGTGTGGAGAGATCATATGGTGATGTGCCCAAATTAGATTTTTAGTTTAAGAAGAATCAAATTAGATTTTAGTTTGTATGAATAAAACTATAAATTTCGTGAATAACACTATTAAATTTTAGAGTTGCACGACGCTGTTGTAAGAGTTGCACGACGCTCTTATTTTTGCTCAACAATTCTTTATTTTTGCACAACAATCGAGACTTGTGAAATTGTGTCTCCACATAATTTTATTTTTTGTAAATATAATTTTATATTTTTTAATAGATTATTGCACAACACGGTTTTATTTTTGCTCATCAATAGAGTAAAATTGCACAACATGGGGGATTGGTGAAATTTTGCTCTACATGAAACTAAAAGCTACTATATAATATAAACTTTTTTTTTATAGGATTTCATACTTATTGCTGATAAGCATGAAATTATATATAAAAAAATTAATTAAAAAATTGATATTGTTTTTATCATCATAAAATAATCCAACCTAATAATAAATGAAATATTTTTGCACAACATGCTCTTATTTTTGCTCAACAATTCTTTATTTTTGCACAATAATCGAGACTTGTGAAATTGTGTCTCCTCATAATCCTATTTTTTATAAATATAATTTTATACTTATTTAATAGATTATTGCACAACACGGTCTTATTTTTGCTCATAAATAGAATAAAATTGCACAACATGGGGGATTGATGGAAACGTGCTCAACATTATCTTTAAGAGTTGCACGGCTCTGTTGCAAGAGTTGCACGACTCTGTGTTAAGAGTTGCACGACTCTGTTTTAAGAGTTGCACGACTCTGTTTCAAGAGTTGCACGACTCTGTTGTAAGAGTTGCACGTCTCTCTTGTAAGAGTTGCACGGCTCTGTTTTAAGAGTTGCACGGCTCTTAAAACTAGATTTGGATCATATTTGTGAAATTGTTATCCAGGCTTGATGGAATTGTTCGACATCATTTGATCGACTTATGATTCATTTGTCATGTGCTTCTTCGATTCCTTGTGAAATTGTTATCCATGCTTGTGCAACTCTAAAAAAAAGTGCTGACATGGGAAAAAAAGTGCTGACACGGAAAAAAGTGCAACTCTAAACTCTACTTGGATCATATTTGCACAATTTATGGTTATATTTGCACAAAGTACTCTTATATTTGCACAATAAAAAGTTAAAAAAATAAAATAAATAAAAACTAGACTAGGGTCATATTTGCACAACTTATGATTAAATTTGCACAACGTCCTCTTATATTTGCACAACTTATTCTTATTTTTGCTCAACAATAGGTTATTTTTTGTAAAACAATTGAGATTTCTGAAATTGTTCTCAACATGATTTTATGTTCTCTCAATATTATTTTAAGAATTGCACGACTCTGTTTTAAGAGTTGCACGACTCTGTTTTAAGAGTTGCACGACTCTGTGTTAAGAGTTGCATGACTCTTGTTTTAAGAGCTGCACGACTCTGTTTTAAGAGTTGCACGACTCTGTTTTAAAAGTTGCACGGTCTTATTTTTGCTCATCAATAGAGTAAAATTGCACAACATGAGAGATTGGTGAAATTTTGCTCAACATCATCTTATTTTTGTTCAACAATATGTTATTTTTGCACAACAATCGAGACTTGTGAAATTGTGCTCAACATGATTTTATTTTCTCTCAATATAATTTCATATTTTCTCAATAAATTATTGCACAACATCATCTTATTTTTGCTCAACAATAGGTTATTTTTGCACAACAATCGAGACTTGTGAATTTGTTCTCAACATGATTTTATTTTCTCTCAATATAATTTCATACTTTCTCTATAAATTATTGCACAACATGCTCTTATTTTTGCTCATCAATACTTTATTTTTGCACAACTTGTGATGAAAATTAGTGCTGACACTGATATTTGTTACAATTAGTGCTGACACTGATACTAGGTACAATTAGTGTTGACACTGATATTAGTTACAATTAGTGCTGACATTGATATTAGTTACAATCGAGTCATCTTCCTAAGTAATAACTTTGTAGTTCGGTATGTATTTTTTCCGTGTCAGCACTTTTTTTTTCTTCATGTCAGCACATTTTTTAGGGTTGCACAACTGTATTTTAGAGTCGCACAACTTTAGTTTAGAGTTGCACAGCTTTAGTTTAGATTTTCACAACTGTATTTTATTTGTGTAAGCACCTCTAAGAAACACTTTTCATTATATATATCATTATTTTAAGAGTTGCACGACTCTGTTGTAAGAGTTGCACGGCTCTGTTGTAAGAGTTGCACGACTCCGTTTTAAGAGTTGCACGACTCTCTTATTTTAAGAGTTGCACGACTCTGTTGTACGAGTTGCACGACTCTGTTTTAAGATTTGCACGACAATCGAGACTTGTGAATTTATTCTCAACGTGATCTTATTTTAAAAAAGTGCTGACGTGAAAAAAAATTATTTGAAAAAATGCTGACACAAATAGAATAAAAAGTGCACAAATTAGAATAAAATGCGCACGAATAATATTATAAATTAGAATAAAATGCGCACGAATAATATTATTTTAAGAATTGCACGACTCTGTTGTAAGAGTTGCACGACTATGTTGGAAGAGTTGCACGACTATGTTAAAAGAGTTGCACGACGCTGTTTTAAGAGTTGCACAACTCTTGTAAGAGTTGCACGACTCTGTTTTAAGAATTGCACGACTTTTATTTTCTCTCAATATTTTTTTTTAACATTTTGTCGTGCAAATATAAACCGTAAATTGTGCAAATATAATCGTATGTTGTTCAAATATAACATTTTGTTGTGCAAAAATAAAAATAAAAATATAGATTATGGATTACATAATAAAATATAGATAATTTTTTTAATTTCTCATATTTGTAGGGTGATTTTTGTAATTTAGTCAAAAGTCTGTCTTCTTCCTCAGAAATCCGCGAAGAGGACTCGCGCGCTCTGCGCTCGACGCCACCGCCGCCGGCCTCCGGCTCCGCCTCCGGCTCCGCCTCTGGCTCGGTCGATCTCGCTCAGCCGTTGCTCGACTCTCCTCCCGTCGCTCCGGCCTTCCTCGCTCTGCTCGGCCTCGCTCTCGGATCTCGGATCTCGGCCTTCCTCGCTCTCGGATCTCGGATCTCGGCCTTCCTCGCTCTCGGATCTCGGCCTTCCTCGCTCTCGGATCTCGGATCTCGGCCTTCCTCGCTCTCGGATCTCGGATCTCGGCCTTCCTCGCTCTCGGATCTCGGCCTTCCTCGCTCTCGGATCTCGGCCTCGCTCCGCTCGGCCTCGCTCCTCGCTCCGCCGCAACCAGATCTGAAACCTCCAGGAGAGGGTTGAAGAGAGAGAAAGTCGCGTGGAACAAATGAAAGGGGTTTATATTGCGTCTATTTCCCTAATTTGTCCCAAAACGCGGCTATTTCGCAAAATCAGCCCATTTTCGTGGCTATTTTGCAAAACCGCCCAAGATAAAATGGGCAATTTGCACAAATATACACTTTTTTTGGTAGGTTTGCAAAAATACCACTTTTTTAGAAAATTTGCAAAAATACCATACGTGGTATTAGTGCAAATAGAATGGGGAAATTGCTAAGCCGGTTGCAGGTTGTCCAAGGAGAGAGAGACTGAATCCGATCCACACTGCTTCTCCTCCCCCGCTGGATCTAGGCTCGATTTTGAAGCGAGAGAGCAAGTGGCGCCCACGCCTTCCACCGCCGCCGGCCTCACCCTGGGGCCGGCCTTCCACCGCCGCCGCCGCCGGCCTCACCCTGCTTCTCCTCCCCCGCTGGATCTGGGCTCGATTTTGAAGCGAGAGAGCAAGCGGCTTTTTTTGTGAGCGGCGCCCACGCCTTCCACCGTCGCCGACCTCACCCTGGGGCCGGCCTTCCGCCGCCGCTGCCGCCGGCCTCACCCTGCTTCTCCTCCCCCGCTGGATCTGGGCTCGATTTTGCAGCGAGAGAGCAAGCGGCAATGGCGGATTCATAGGGTTTTGAATTATTGCATCTGCAGAAACTGCCTAATTTGTCTATGGAAATGCCGGGGAAGAGATCTAGCTACTCGTTGCTCAGCCAAGTGGAAGATCAGCCGCCGGCGAAGTATTCCGGAGCGCCTTTGTATGAATCGAACTCAGGGGAGAGGGGGAAGGTGAAGGGGGAGAGGAGCTTGGATTGGGAGGGGGTTTAGGAGCACCGGAATCGGATCGGATCGATTGCGCTTCAGAGGCAGAGCAGTGGGAGTAGTTTCGGGGAGAGTTCGTTGTCCGGCGAGTACTATGTGCCGTCCTTCTCCGCCGCTACCAGCGATCCCGATGGATTTAGCTATTTTCAGGAGGTTGGGGGAGGTCCGGGGGACTTGAGGTACAGAGTTGGGGAAGGACCTGCCAAGCGAGAGAGTAAGCGAGAGAGCAACCAGATCTGACGGCGAGCAGCGACCCCGCACTAGATCCGACCCGACGGCGACCAGATCCGGCCAGAATAAGAGCTAGACGGACAAGATCCGAGCCAATCGCCCTCGTTCATCCTCGTCGTCTTCTTTTTCTCAGTTTCTCTCTCCTCCGCCCTTGCTCTCCGTCGAGCCCGCTTCGTACTCCTTGAACAGTCGGAACCAGATCTCGCCGGAGGCTCCGACGAGCTTCTCGCCGCTCCTCCTCCTCAGTATCCCGCCGATGATGGCTGCGGTGGCCGGAGTTCGACTCAGCCCCTAATTTCTCCTTCCCAATGCCAGTAATTTAATTTTTTTTTTGGGCATAATAACCTAGGATAGCCGGTTTTGGGGGAGGGTTTACCTTGACATTTTTGCAAATTTTGGGAAAAAAATGGCATTCTTGCAAATTTTCCCAAAATGGTGGTATTTTTGCAAAGATTTTAGAAATTGTGGTATTTACTATCATTTCCTCAGATAAAATTTAGGACGGGTCGGCCGCAGCAGAGGCCCTTTCTAGCGCGTCCTTGCGGACGAGAACAAGCAGTTATGGATCATCCTCCCAAGCTTCGTCGGTAGGGGATGCATGGGCACTACGAGCAAGGTAGTCATCCACCGCATTGGATTCCTTGAAAATATGACGAATAGCAACATAAGAGAAAGATGAAATGTCGGATATAATATCAGCTTGTAGCATCTCTATTGTCCAAGGGCATTTCCAATCCCCCAATAGAACTTTTATGACTAGTAAGTTATCGCCTTCAATCAGAAGGGTAGGTATGTGTTGACGAAACCAAGAATAAAAAACATCTAGATAAATATAAAAATAGTTGAAACAAAAGGCAAAAGGGTCATCTCAAAAGCCACCCCAAGTAAAAACAAAGTCATCCGCGGATAATCCATCCAACGAGAACTTTCATCCACATAAGTCGTCCCATCCGCGGACGGAAGAAGAGAGTACGTGTCAGGCATGCCCTCATCCCACGAGTTGAACACGTGTCGAACAACAAACCCCACGTGGCAAAACATCCCTAGACCACCCATCGCCTATAAAAGGGAAGAAAAAATACAAAAAGTGGGGGGGCCGAATGGGAGAGAAGGGGAAAAAATAAGCGGACTTGGATCAAATGTCCTGAAAGGAGTAAAAAAGAGGAAAAGAAGAGAGAGAGGGAGAGGGAGAGAAAGAACCAAGTATATCTAAAACTCTTATAAGGCAAATGAACCATTCCGCGGACTAGTGACAAACCCATTCGCGGGTAGCTAGCTTTGATTCATCTTTGCTGTTCGAGAGCTCGAAGTGAGAATCGAGAACTTGTGACCATCAAGCCCTAAAGTGAGAAAACGGTGACAGGTAAATAGTCGACCCACATTTCATCTGAAGTAACCTCGATAAGGGAGTAATATCTATGAAAGCAAGAATAAGATTATTCCCGCGGCACAGGTTGGGCCGTGTCGTTTATTTCGGCACGGGTCAGGTAAGCCCGTTGGGAATATGGATGACCCCACAGGACTTATTCCCGGGTCCCACTAAAAATGGAGACCTTTCTTAGTTCGAGTTTCTTCATTGGCGCCATCCGTGGGGACCCCCTCACGCTAAGGGGTTCCTCTGAAATTTAAAAAATTAGGCAAAAGACCCCCAGATCTTGAAAGAAATAAAGGGTCCGCGTCTAAATATGAAAATATAAATATATGAATCTTTGACTTGACAGAATTACAACACTGAAAGAATGAATGATAATCAAGACAGCGCGACACAGGGCATGAGCCAGGGGATCCACCAAGATCAGGAGGCCTCAAGTATGTATGTCTCGTTGACACCTCAACCTGAGGTGTCAACGAGACATACATACTTGAGGCCTCCTGATCTTGGTGGATCAAATCAAACGGTTAGGCTACTATTGGACTACTATGGTGAAAGATGCTATGGACTTCGCTAAAGCTTGCCACGCTTGCCAAATTCACAGCGACTTCATACATCAACCTCCTCAAATGCTACATCCTACTACTTTATCATGGCCTTTCAATGCATGGGGTCTTGATGTGGTAGGGAGCATAAAGCCATCTTCTTCCCGAGGTCACCAATATATTTTGGCGGCTACGGATTATTTCTCCAAATGGGCCGAAGCTATACCTTTGAAGGAGGTAGGAGCTAAAGAAGTCGCCAATTTCATAAGGACTCATTTGATTTATCGATATGGAGTGCCTTCGAAGATCATCTCCGATAACGCTCTTTACTTCAAGAATCAAATGTTGGTGAAGTTGAGCGAGAAATTCGGGTTTAAGCATAGCTTTTCATCTAGCTATAACCCGTCGTCAAATGGCCAAGCTGAAGCATTTAATAAAGTGCTATGCAAAATTCTCAAGAAGATGGTCTCAAAATCGAAGAGAGATTGGCATGAACGGTTACCAGAGGCACTATGGGCTTACCGGACTACAACCCGAACATCGACAGGTTGTACACCATACAACTTGGTCTTTGGGTCCGAAGCTGTTTTACCACTGGAGATACAATTGCCATCTCTTAGAGTAGCGGTTCAACTTACCGACCCCGAAGAGAATGTCAAAATCCGTTTGGCCGAGCTTGAAGCATTAGACGAGTTTAGGCTAGCAACGCAACAAAAGCTTGAAATCTACCAGGCTCAAGTAGCTGGGGCATTCAACAAGCGGGTCAAGTTTCGCTCATTCACTATTGGTGACTTGGTTCTTACCATTCGTCGACCAATTGTCATTAATCGAAAAGCGCAAGGAAAGTTTGAATCGAAATGGGAAGGTCCGTATGTGGTGACCAAAGTTTTTCCCAAAGGTGCATATGAGCTCTCAAATACCGAAGGCGAAGTGGTATATTCATGTGTGAACGGAAAATTTGTGAAAAGGTTTTTCACATGAAGTTTGAGGGTCAAAACGTTAAGAACTACGTTAAGACTTGATCTCCAGCAAGGAGTACGTAGGACGTTTGACATCAAAACATTTGTCAAATTCAGTCGCGCAAAAAAAAAAAAAAAAAAAAAAAAAAACCGGGTTCGCATATGATAGTCGGATCATTTGGGAAACCCTTCCTAGAAGGTGGGCCCAGATAGTCCGAGTGATGCGGTAAAAAAAAAAAAGAAGAAGAAAAAAGAAAAATCCCGGTACAAAGAAATGAAATGAAAAATGGACTAGAAGCTAGTCCAAAATCGAGGCGACCCGGAGAATATGTGAAAAATGGGCGTCCGAAAGAACTACGAAAGGCTTGATCCCTCATGAAGAGGGTACGTAGGCAGTCTAGCTAATAAAAACGCTAGGTGCAGCCCTAAAAATAAACACAACACCATCTTGTCCCTTTAACGAGAGTTTATGCAAAATTATAAAATTGCATATAACTCATGAAGGGTCTCAAGTTTTTTTTTTTTTTTTTTAGTAAATCTATCCACCTCAAGGTGATGTTAATCAAGATTGGTCATATATCTATATCATGAAGGCGTGAAACATCATTTGTCAGGACTTTCATAATAAGTTACCACTCATGCCATGTGATTGTATATTATAAGGGCTGGTTCTGTCCACCAGAGGAGGTTGATTTGAGGGGTATATAATTCAAATATATTGAATCGGGTAGCAAACACCCACTACCATTTTCCATACACATCTTCCACACACATGTAAAATGGTTGGGTAAATCCTTGGTCAATACAAGTGATAAAAAAAATGAAATTAAATGATCTCACATAAAGAAATGCTGCTGCCAAATTGGTTCTGAATTAAAACAAAACGTGTTCAGACTTCAGAGCATACAAAGAAAGTGAGCAAATTGAAAAATGAATACAACCGATACAACTAACTATTCGGTTGATTATTAAACTAAACTAGAAGCAAATCAATAAGATGAAGAGAAAGCATTAATCTCGTTAGCCAAAGCATGGATGCGGGTCTCCTTCGTCTTCAACTCCATCAGCTTGTCTTGACCTGCTTGGTCCAGCTCAGCCCGGATCGATTGCATTCTGTTTTCGCCTTCAAGAATGGAGCTTTGCAGTTCGGATTCCCGAGCTGTCTGCTCAACCTTGATGGACTCAAGCCTAAGTTCTACGTCTTGAATCTTCCCTTTTAAGAGTAGAAGTTCTTGTTCACCTGCTTGTAAATCGGAGGACCATTGAGCTGTAGAGGAGGAAAGTTGTTGTTGCTTCAGTTTAAGATTGGAAGAGCATTCAGTCAGTTGAACTGAAAGCTGCTCAACACGCTGCACATCCACGGCTGTTGTGATACTGGCCACAACATCAACTTCATCCATCAGATTTTGAACTTTCGAGACAAGCCATGTGACATCGACCTCGTTAGCTCCTGCAATTACCTGAATGGTATTTAGAGTCCGCATCACAGAAGTCCTTTCACCCAGCAGATTTGTGGAGGATGGTGAGCCTGAAAAGATCTTGGCAAGTTTGCTAACGCCGGTGACCAGGGTCTCCCGAATCCATTCATCGGGCGATCGGGCAAGCATCTCTTGTAGGCTCACTTGAGATGATGGATTAGAAGCCGTACCTGAGGATTCCACAACTTTGCTCAAAGGAGGAATGTGGGGCAGCATGTTGGGCGGTGTCGCCGTGTCTTCCGTCATACTGATGATTGGGTCGTTGTCTTCGGCTACGGCAACATTATCAGAAACAAGAAAATTCTCAAAGAAAGGCAAGTCATACTGATCAGCTAAAGTGGGGCTTTCAGACCCATTACGACGACGCTGCATTTTGAAGTAGCGAGCGTCACTAGAGGAGTCTCTTCTGGTTGAATCAACCGGACGGTCAGCCCTCTCCAGGTCGATGATGGAAGTGTCACCTGAATGAGATGCGGAGCGGGAGGAACGGGAAGATTTTCTTTTGCGCCTGGGCTGTTGAGCATCCTCGGAAATCTCTACTCGTCCTCTTGTCCCTGCAGTGACTATTCTGGTGTCTGAAATTACAAAAACAGGCCGCTCAATGCAAGGTTTTCCCGTCAAAACAGTCTTGATCTGGCTGCAGGATTGAGTCAAATAAGGGGCAGAAACTCTAGCCCACCAGCCACAATATGCATAGATATAAGTACCCAAGTAGTGAGGATGTGGGATATGAAACAAAACCCCAGTATCCCTTCTGAGCAGCTGAGCATATGCAGTGGCGATACTCTCCAGGGACCTTTTGCTTCGTGCACCCAAGGGAAAATCCAATGGATCAGCAGGGACGCCTTGATCAAACCCGAACTGCCGAGCAAACCTACTCGGATAATAGGGCTCCAGCATCATTGTAGCTCCAAAACGGACAGGTAAAAGGGCGGTGCGGGTGGCTATCAGATGCTCAAAACATTCAGCAGACAATGAATCAGAGTCAATATAATCCTTGTCACCAATCCCTAATCCAAAGCCGACAGCCCTATATGATACTCGCTGGGTGCCTCTAAATATAAGTCTAGCTTCATAAAGGCTTTTGTCATGACCATTTACTCCGGCGTACTTCGCCATAGAAGGGAAAACTTCATCAAATTCATCAGTGGAGCGGCAGGGATATAAACATGGAAAATAATCTGCTATCCAACCCACCACAAAATGAATACCAAAATTGGTTTGGGCACTACCTGGGTTTCCTGGAAAGGTAGCCATTTCACCCAATCCATGGTATATGTGACCCAAAACAGTGGGGGCAAGAGAAATTTTCCGCCCTTGGGCCATTAGAGAAGCCATCACAAATGTGTCAGGCCTAATAGACTTGGACCCGAAAGGCAAGACAAACCTGCTTAACAGAAGAGCTAGGTAGGCAGTGAGCTCCCCTTCTCTAGATATGCGCAGAGGTAGTGGCTCTTTTGATTCCTTTCTCAAATCCGAAAGGTGAGAGGCCCTCCTTTTGCTAGAGCCAGGAGGATCTTCACCGTAAGCAATATAGCGTGGCTTACCCCTATAGAAATGTTGAATCCACCTAGACCAGGAAACCTGTCACAAGAAGAAAAGAGTAGGGGTTCAGTTAGATACTTTATTTCCATATCAAATAGTGTATTCCTAATGAAGAAAATAAGGAGGAAATTATGCCATAATGAATATGTTTGGTACCTCTGAAGTATTGTCATGCTGACAAAGCTCAGAATGAATTCGCAGAAGTTCTGCCACAGTGGGAGGATATTTCTCCTGGTCCAAGAGCTGTTCATTTGGAGGCAAATATTCCTCATAGGGATCCCCTAAAATGGGTAAACCTCCGATCACCTTCAAGTCGTGCAAGGAAATTCCGACTTCTCCACCGCCATGATGAAAAGTGTTGGTCAAGGGACCCCACAACTCACAAAATGCTCTCCAGACATCCGGGTGGTAGTTATATGGGAATTGAGAGATTCCAACGAGCCCACGGATATCAGCTTGCTGCAGAGGTTCTTGGTACTTGTCCATAACACGGTCAGTCCATTCCATAAGGAAAGGGACGAATGACGATAAACCACGAAAATTAAGCTCTCCGCCCCAATTTCTGCGACTATCTAAAAGCCTTTTCAAAGTAGGATAGAATTCTTCCCTAGGCTGAGATAAGTCATCAGTAAGACACACCTTTTCAAGAAGGGTGGACTTAAATCTTCGCCCGAACTCCTTGCGAGGCCTGATGCATCCGCTTTCTTCATATAAAGAGCAAATTAGGCCCCCCTCTGAGACTTCTTCCTTTTTGAACAACCGAGGCAATTCATCGCTAGGAGGTCTGACCTTAGACTCTGTCAGAGAAAGAGTCCTATTGTAAAGGGGGCCATTGATGACCTCCTTACCGTTTGCCCTAGGTGCTCGCTGAGAGCCTACCTCGCCATAAGCTGCCATGACGGGTTTCTGACAAGAAAGAAGAGTTGTCCATCAAAATTTTAAAAAAAAAAGAACAAGCAATGAGGATCATAGAAACGAAGGGGGTGGTACCTTGGGCCTTTTCTCTGCCATTGTTTCCCAAGTTCCTCTGCAGAGACACCTCTTCACAAAGATCTGAGTGCTTCATCTGGAAAAAAGAGCTGTTTAAATAGGCTCAAAGACTGGAGCTTTGAAAAGCAAATCTTTTCTTCAAATTCAAACTGCAAGGAGATCAGGAGAGTTTGTTAGAGATATGATCAAGATTTTATCTGATTTATCTCATTATTTTAAAAGGGGTTATTTGTCTTCCAAAATCCTACAACATAAATATGCTTCAAAATTGAAGATAAAGCTTTCTCGCCGAACTTTGGATGTGTTCACCAAAATTCCACACATACAAAGTTCGGGGGGCAACTGTTTGGCGGTAAAAAAATAAAAAATAAAATATATATATATATATATATATATCATATATGTATATATATATATATTTTAATATTACATGGGATTATTGCTCTCTACAAGAAATAAATTGGGAGTGCAAAAAGATTAAAAACAAAAAAAAAATAAAGAAAGAAGAGAAAAGCCTATTGAGCTAGGAAGGTCCGGCCCATTCAATCCCAAGTTACATATTAAACAAAAGGAAAAAGGAACTGTTAAATTGGGCAGTTGGAAGGAACCACTAAAATGGGCAGTTGGGTGTTTTTCAGGAAGTGGAGAGCAGTTTTCTCTATTTCTCAGCAGGAGTTTTAAAGAAAAAAGAGAGAAAATGAGAGAGTGGGGGTAGCCTATTAACTGCCCTCAGCCTACATCCTATAAATAGGGGTCCTAGAAGCCAAAAGGGGCACGTTAGCAGCACTGCAACAGTTTCCCAGAGAGAGCAAAAAGACATTGAAAGAAAGCATAAAATAGTCCATTGTGCATTCTAGATCAGTAGGCCGAGAGCAAACATACAGCAGCAGGTATAACTCTACTTCTACAACTCTCCTTTGTCTTAATTTGCAGGTAGATGGAGGAAAAGAGGCAGAGGATACCCGTACTGGACATACAAACTCTCACCTAGGGGATGACCTCATAGTAGGATGAAGGTTTTCACTTTCTCCTAGGGGTCGCCTCATAGTAGGTTGAGAGTAGCTCGTAGTGGCTTGAGAGTTCATACTTTCGCCACTACACCCCCGATCCCGGCGTGGATCGACCTCCGAGGGGACGAAGTGCTGCCAAAATTTCTGCTCGAGCCATGTTCAAACAGTTCATCAACATCAAAAAAAATATACTTCTAAAATTTCCTACAAAGGGATTGACAGGTTGTTTTTCTGGTGAACAAAATAGGATAAAAAAAAAACTCCACTTATGGAATTGGACCTTTATCCTATCTCTCTAATACGTGAGCACATAATCAGTCTCACGGAAATTGCATTTTACTTCCAACCAAACCAATGGGATCCAAGAGAAAACTCAAAGGAAAAAGAAGTTATCAACAAAAAACTGGATTACTATATAAGCAGGTTCATAACAACAACAAAAGCCCAGCCAGTTCAAAGCAGAGGACAGCAAATTAGAGATGGTGAAATCAAACCCCCCATCTCAACATATCAGATCAGACAGACTGTAATTCTAAGATAAACACAATATAAAAGGGTTGATAGCAACTCCTAATCCAGAAAAGTTTGTTGAATCCCAAGCAAGTGATTTCTCTCATTTAGTTCCAAATTAATGAGATAAAATCAGTCTTGCAACCTCAAATCCCAAAATTTTGAGGCAAACAAAAAAATTAACTAAAGCTAAATGAACCTGTAGAATGTGGTCCATAGCTTCTTCAACCGCTTTCTGATGATTGCGTTTGCTCCAAAAAAAGCCCCTGATGCAGTCGATTACAGCTGCGGGTAGGAGCTAACTCACCGTCTTCCCTTGAGCCATGGTTGAAATTAGCCCCAGTGTATCTTGACCCGAGCGCACCAAATTCAAGCTTGACCACAGTTAAAAAGAAAACAAATGCATCTCAGATTCGAAGAATGTCAAAACAAAGGCAAATATGGGGGGAGAAGAGATCCAATTCAATAAATAAAATAGCAAGCTTTAATTTGAGGCAAAAATTGAAATTGACGGGGGTTGCAAAACAAACCTTGATTGCCCTTGCCATGGCTGTCCTCAACTCCTTTCCAGTGCTCTCGGCTACCTTCGTCTCCTCTAGGTGGCGGTGGATGCACCGGATCTAAGCTCGCCGGCCCCGAGCGGTGGTGGTTGAGGCTCGTCCGGGATGGCTTCTGCTAACCGGGTTGAATTTGGGCTCCCGCCACCAAAACCGTTGACTAAAATCTCTCGGTCATGAAGCGGGCGAAGTCCTGCTAATTTCAGCTTTGGAGTTTCGTTAGCTCGGGCTATGTCGGTGAGAGAGTGTGCTACTGATTAAAAAAAAAGGAAGAAGAAAGCGGTCGTCGGGCAAAAACACGATAGCACACAGACAAGATTGACATTGGAAAGTTTTAATCAAAATGGGCTTAAACAAAAAATATTGGGCTGGGCCCCATATAATACACCCATATAAAATTGATGTTGGAGGTTGATTGCATCCAACAATTTGCATATACTAAGTTCGTATATGCTCTTTTGCATATTTGAACAAATTATGCCTAATTACCCAACTCACCCACTAAAGTATACAAATTATAATTGGCACAAATTATAAATCGGGTTTAACAAAAATCATAAAGTTAAACTCGTAAAGTTTCAGTGTCATTTTATTCTAGTGGATCGAGTCTCAAATCGGCTCCTAAATAACAAAAACGGAGTCAAAAGCTTAAACCGAATTTTCCAAAATTAAAGTCGGTCAAGTAGAACTACGTAAAGACTTGACGCCGAAAAAAAAGGCTACGTAGGTAACCCGATATTAAATCTCAAGAATATGTCGGGTACAGTCACTGACCTCTAAATTCACCTTAAAAATGAAAACGGGGTTAAAATTAAATTTAAATTAAACAAACAAACATGATTTTCCGTGTAAGTGATAGCCGTTGAGTTGGGAAACCCTTCCGAGAAGGTGTGCTCAATTTATTCGGGTGATACACGAGAAAATCGCATGCATATGATAGTGTGATTTATGTTAGGGCTACCCTTCCGAGAAGGTGGGTCCTAATACGATCCAATGATGCATGAAAATCTTTAAGATGCTACAACACACCAACTTAAATACTCGGAACTACGTGAGGCTTGATTCTCTTCCAAGAGATACGTAGGCAACCCGTTAAAATTCGGGTGCAGCCCAAATCACCAAAACCACTAAAATCTTGGTATCGATACGACTTCGAATCAAGAGGATAACCAAAAAGGGTCGAACTCAAATATTAAAAATCAAATAAAATGTGTTGTACGATTATTGCGCATTTTTTGTTCAACATATATTTGGCACGCCCAGTGGGACCCTTTTTGCCTTTTCATCTCTTAGTTTTATTCGATGCTAAAGTTTGCTTATTTATTTTGGTTGCAAGGAAAAATGGCACCAATCGCGACTGTGAACTTTGATGAGCTACCTGCTACTTTCATGGTGAAGGGAGGTCGCTGGATCAAGAGACGGTCGTTCGAAGTTCGCTTTGAGGTTAGTAGGGATTCCATCACTGCAGAGATCCCAGTCAAGAATGTTTTCGGAGCTCTGCCAGCTCCGGAGGATGAGAAAATCACCAACCCGGTGATTAGGTTTCCATTACCGACCTCAAGCAAAGAAAGCATGAAGCTTAAAGGGTTCGCGAGTCACGGGGGCAAGAAAGCTAAGCCTGTGAAGCTCGATGAAAAGAAAGGTGAAAACCTATCAACCAGCAACAGACTTGTACTCCGTAAGGGTGCGAGCAATGGTGCCGGTCCGAGCGGTACAAAGCCCGGAGAAGGAGTTGTTCGAGGACCCATCATTCAAGTTATAAGAAAGAATGTTGGGACGGATGTGATTCCGGCCGTGCAATCTACACCCATGGCCAGGAAGGTGAGCAAGCCCAAGAGAAGAAGGGGGCGAAAGTGTGGCTCCCAGCGCGGGAAGGCTGGGGCACTTCGCAAGTTAGCCCCATCCCCGGCGTTGGACCTAGCCAACGCAACCCTATGGAAGGCCGCCAAAGACCTCCTTGAGGCAAACAAGACTATCATCGCACCTCAAACCGCGAGCTCAAGCCATATTTTCTTTGGTTCAATTCCTTGCGATATGAACCATGTGGAACAAGTCATGGTTACCTCCTATTCGGAGGGAGAGGTCGAAGAAGGATCTGTAAAAAAGAGAGATCGGAAAGTCAAAGCTCCGAGGGTGAAAGTGTTGAAGCCTACGGAGCCTCAGAAGGATGTCCAAGCATCTTTTCAAGCTCAGGACAAAGGGAAGAGCATAGTGGTGCCAAGAAAAGCTACCTCACTCCCTATTTATATGGAGGAGTATGAGGGCCCAATGACAAGATCAAGGTCTAAGACTACGTCATACGCCGGCGCAGTTACTCGTTCTCCAAGTCCGCCAGCTATACCAAAAAAAGAAACAAAGTTCTCCCTTATATGGAGATTCGGATTCGTTGTTTCATGAGGATGAGTTTCCGACGGCAGTTGTCAGCGGTATCGGATCAAATGATGGATCCGAAGAGGAAGTTGAAAGCATGTCAGTGCTAGTTACCGGTGCCTCAACCGTTGAAGAGCAACTCCAGGAATTACAGAGAAAACTGGAAGAAAGAGAGGCTCAAATACAACTCCTCATGGATCAAATGAAACAACAAAATTCCGAAAACAGGCAAGAGCAAAGACGAGAGGAAAGTAGCTCCTCTATCTCTCCCCAAGAGATAAAGGATTTAATTGCTCAAGGGATTCGGGAATTTAAGATCTCCCAAAGT
This sequence comes from Persicaria maculosa, assembly GCA_963922045.1. NCBI lineage: Eukaryota > Viridiplantae > Streptophyta > Magnoliopsida > Caryophyllales > Polygonaceae > Persicaria > Persicaria maculosa. The sequence goes on from OY998258.1 coordinate 21,623,506, forward strand.
CCGCCAGTGATTGGCTACAGAAAGCCATACCCTGCGGATTATGATGCAATTCCTTTCCCTCCGCACTATCAAAGGCCGACTTTTGATAAATTTGACGGCATTCATGGTTCGCCTCATGAGCATCTAGCTCATTTTTACTCCGCGTGCGGAGAAACTGCTTTAAGCGATCAATTGTTGATAAGGCAGTTTGTCCAATCATTAAGAGGATCTGCGTTTACATGGTATACGCAGCTTCAGCCAGAGTCGATCCATACTTGGGATGACTTACAAAAGGAATTTCTTGCTCAATTTGTGAGCTCAAAGGCCAAAGTTTCCATCATGGATCTTGCAAATGCTCATCAAAGGCCAAATGAGTCCGCAAATGATTTCATTGCAAGGTGGAGAAGCTTGCGACTTCAATGCCCGGAAAAATTGAGTGAAGAAGCATGTGTGCAAATGTGCACTAACAACTTGATTCCCGAGCTAGCGGTGCACGTAGGCAGTGCAGAACCTAAAGCTTTCGATGCTTTAGTGTCGAAGGCCTGCAATGTTGAGCGCCAATTGGCTCGGCGTAAAATCGGGGCGAGTCGGCCTCAAGCTAACGAGGTAAGAAAAGATGAGGGTAGGAAACCCGCGAAAAAAGGAGAATCGATGGCCACCTTCATTAAACCCCAAGGAAAACCCTCCGGGAGTACTTCTAGGGCAAATGAGAAGGGCCAGGCCAAAGAGACTACTAAAAGGCTAACTCTCGAGGAGAGGAAGCAAAAGAAATACCCCTTTGATGATGAAGATGTAAGGGGTATATTCAACGAGTTGATAAAGGAGAAAATGATATCTCTCCCGGAGTCAAAGAGGCCAAATGAAGTCAACAAAACGGGTGATCCGAGGTATTGCCCGTATCATCGTATTGTTAGTCATCCAATTGAAGACTGTTATGTTTTCAAGGACATTGTTGAGAGGATGATCAACAAGGGTGAGATTGAAATTGAGGGAGTAAGCTCTAAAAACCAAACTGCTTGGTCGAATCCTATATCGATAGCGGAAGAGGTAGAGAGCAACCCTTCGTTGGAGGTTGTCAAAGAGGATGCTATTCCTACAGTATCACTGCCTCCGAAGGCCATCCCCGTACAGTTTCAAATGCGCAATGAGGTGCGTACTGAATGGGCTTATCCCGATATGCCGAGAGACGGGCCAGGTGGCATGTCTTTATATGACGTATTGATGCAAACAAACGTCGAAGAATCGTTTCCGCCGGATGGTGAGGGCGAGAATGGTTCCAAGTGGCAGGTTTGTGTAAGTCGGAAGAAGTCTCCTTCAAAGACCACCCGACGAGCAGGACCTACGGGCTTTAGGATGATCGGTAGAAAGCCCGAAAAGAAAAATAAGAAGAAGAAAAGCAAGAAGAAGGGTAAGAAGAATAAGAAGCCCGAAAGTAAGTCCGACGAAGAGTATACTCAACCCGGACGTAAAATGTTCACTCTTATGGATTACATTCCAAAAGAGTTCTTGGAGGATGACTCTCCCGATGAAGAATTACTTCGGGAAGGTGAAGTTGTCGATGATCCTTCCGATGAAGAATTGTTTCGGGAAGGTGAAGTTGTCGATGATTCTTCCGATGAAGAATTATTTTGGGAAGGTAAAGTCGTCCAGTGTTGCATGACCTCATGGGCCGACATGGTCGAGGAAGAAGAGGTCGATGAAATTTCTCTTCGGTCGGGAAAAAAGTTGTCTTCTTCTAAACCCAATGAAAAAGAAAAGGGTAAGGAGTCACCCGTTGGTGAGACCTCAAAGACGACAAATTTTGAAGGGGCGGTTGACAAAGAAGCTTCCATACCAAGCCAAAGTGACAAGGTTGGGGCATCTAATCTAAAAGATGTTGCACCACGAGTGCCGATGTCACTTCGAAAAACTTCTTATAAAGAGAAGGTGAAGTATGATGTTATCGGTCACTTAAAGCGCATTCCAGCACGTCTAAGTGTATATGATGCTTTACAAATGTCGACCGACCTAAGGAAGGCTTTAATTCAAGCTCTCATGGACCCGGAAGATTATAAAGACCAAGTTGATCATGTAGAGGTCGACGAAGTCACGTCATCTCCTCCGGTTCATTGCGCTTCTTGCATGGCATGTATAACCTTCTCCGATGAAGATCTCCAATTGGGGAGAAATGACCATAACAGGCCGTTATATGTAACGGGTATGGTCGGGGAGACAAAATTGAATAGAATCCTATTAGATTGTGGGTCCGCAGTGAACTTATTGCCTTTGCGGGCTTTGGAAGCGATGGGGTTATCCGTTGATCATCTATCGCCGACATTACTCACTATTCAGGGATTCAACCAAGTGGGGCAAAAAGCGCTAGGTGCTATCGCCTTAAAAGTGGTTCTGGATGATCTTTACAAAGATGCGCTCTTCCATGTGATCGATGCCGGAACCTCTTATAATGCGTTGCTTGGAAGACCTTGGCTTCATGCTAGCAAATCAATTGCTTCTACACTTCATCAGTGCTTAAAATACACCGATGAGAACGGGAATGAGAGGACTATCCGAGGAGATAGTGATCCTTTTCAAGGTGAAAGCGTTAACTACGCGGATGCTAAATTTTACAAGGTGGTGCATTGTAGTCCTAGCACTCATTCAGAAGCGAAAAAGGACAGTAGAAGTGAAAGTCCTCAAAAAGAAGAGATTGGCCGAAAAGAGTTGTCACCACCTAAAATCTCTCTTGTTTGCAAGAAGGAGGTGCAAGTGACTCGTCCGAAGGTGTTGTTCAAATACACACCTAAAGACAAGCGCCAACCCGGTCAAAAGCCGTTAAGTTCCACGGAGAAGGCCGTGAATTCTTTAATGACAAGTTACACTTGTCCTCTCCGCAAAATTGACCAATCGGTGCCAAAGAAGAAGTTGGTCATCCATAAGCATTTTGGAGAGAAAAGAAATGAAGACACGAGGGCAGTGTTCAAGGGCGAGTCGTCTAAGTTGCCCGATGAACAGGTCCCTTCAAAGCTTGATAAAAAAGTCAAAATTAAGGTGGCGAAACCCTCGTGGAAATGTAAAACTAAACAAAACCCCCATAGCAAGATCTCGATGGATGATTTGCAGCTTTCGCAAGAAGGCGAGTTGTTATCGGCCAAAGTCTTAGAGCCTATGACTCTTACAAGTCATGAGCAAAGTATGTTCTTGCAAGAGACAACAAACGCTCCGCGAGTCTCGGTCTTTGGAAGACTAGGAGTAAGTTCTCCGAAAGTTTCTGTGTTTGAGAGACTTGGAGAAGCTAGTGTGTCCAAGAACAAGAAGGCCAATGGCAAGAAAAATAAAAAGTGGAAGCTTAAGAAAAATAAGTCAAAAGCTCCTACTTGCAAGCCGGAAGATCCAATGGATACTCAAATAGAGGAGGTGAACATGGTGTTGGCCTCTAGCGAGAGCGAATCGGCCGAAGACTCACAGGATTTTGTTAGCATAATCCAGCCGGCTCCACCGGAAATGGAGGATGGTGGTCAAGCCACGGTCGATAAACTTCAAGAGATAAATCTCGGGAGTGTCGAAAATCCTAAACCTGTTTTTGTTAGTGCTTTTCTAACAGACAAGGAAAAAGGATTATATGAGGAGCTTCTACATGAATATCGAGATGTATTTGCTTGGGGGTACCAAGACATGCCTGGGTTGGATCCTAAGGTGGCCATGCACAAGTTGTCCATCTCGGAAGAAGAAAAGCCAGTGAAGCAAGCGCAACGCCGTTTTCGGCCCGAGTTGACTGTATAGATCAAAGTTGAAGTCAATAAGCTCATCGAGGCCGGATTCATTCGGGAGGTTCAATATCCGATATGGTTGGCTAACATTGTTCCCGTGAAGAAGAAAAATGGCCAGCTACGCATCTGTGTTGATTTCAGGGACTTAAATGAAGCATGTCCCAAAGATGAGTTCCCTCTTCCCATAACCGAGCTCTTGGTTGATTCCACTACAGGGTTCCAAGCCTTGTCCTTTATGGATGGGTTTTCGGGATACAATCAAATCAAAATGCATCCCGAAGATGAAGAACTAACGGCCTTCCGTACACCATTAGGCACGTACTGCTATACAGTGATGCCTTTTGGGTTAAAGAATGCCGGGGCAACCTATCAAAGAGCCATGACGGTCATCTTTCATGATCTTCTTCACAACACCATCGAGTGTTATGTAGATGACCTTGTGGTGAAAACGAAAAAGAGGGAGGATCATATAAATGACCTTAAAATTATCTTCGAAAGATTGCGCAAGCACCAGTTGAAAATGAATCCTCTTAAGTGTGCCTTTGGTGTAACATCGGGGAAGTTTCTTGGTTTCGTTGTTCGAGGTCGAGGAATAGAAATTGATCCCGATAAAATTAAGGCGATCATGGAAATGCCAGCTCCGAGGAATCTCCGTGAACTGCGAGGCTTGCAAGGCAGGCTTGCTTATATCCGACGGTTCATTTCGAACCTAACAGGGAGATGTCAACCCTTTCTAAGGTTGATGAAGAAAGATGTTCCCTTCGTTTGGGATCAAGCTTGCCAAAATGCCCTCGAGAGCATTAAGAAGTACTTGACCGATCCGCCAGTTCTTATGGCGCCAGTTCAAGGAAGGCCCTTGATTTTGTACATCGCAAGTCTTGATCGATCATTAGGGGCTATGTTGGCTCAAAATAATGATGACGGAAAGGAAAATGCCTTGTATTACATCAGCCGGACAATGGTGGGGGCAGAACAGAATTATTCCGCTATGGAGAAGATATGTCTAGCGTTGATCTTTGCCATCCAAAAGCTACGACATTACCTTTTATCCCACCAAATCACATTAATATCCAAAGCGGATCCTCTATGATACATTTTATCAAAAACTGTGTTGTCGGGACGATTGGCCAAATGGGCTATGCTTCTAGCTCCTTTCGACATCAAATATATGCCTCAAAAGGCAGTAAAGGGGCAAGTTATAGCTGATTTCCTAGCAGCCCATCCCACTCCGGATAACGAGGAGTTGTCAGACGATTTGCCAGATGAAGAAGTCTTTATGACGGAGGAAAAATCTTGGCAGTTATATTTCGATGGTGCTGCAACAAAAAGGGGGTCTGGTGTGGGTATTGTGTTCATTACCCCAAGTGATGGAATAGTGCCTTATTCATTTTCTCTTTTGGAGAATTGCACAAATAATGTGGCAGAATATGAGGCACTCATTATCGGCTTGGAGATAGCTCTTGAAATGCGTGTTGATCCATTGAAGGTGTTTGGTGACTCTCAATTAGTCGTTAGACAATTAAATGGGCAATACGAGGTCAAAAACGCAAACTTGATCCTTTTGCATCAAAGAGCTAAATATCTCACACATCAATTCCGTCAAATTGAAGTGGTACATATATCAAGGTGTGAGAATGACAAGGCGGATGCTTTGGCAAAATTGGCTTCATCGTTGACGTTACCAAATGAAAGGGAAATTCAGGTTACCATCGGTGAACGCCATTTGCTTATGCCATCCTCGGAGCGAGATGAGCCAAAAGAAGAAGTGGAGGTCGCTTCCGTTTATGAAATTGAGGAAGAAATGGATTGGCGACAACCACTTGTTGAATATCTTCGTCATGGAGTCCTCCCTGATGATGCGAAAAGGAGGGTGGATGTTAAAAGACGAGTGCCAAGATTTTTACTTAAGAATGATACTTTGTATCGAAGAACATTTGACGGAATCTTGCTAAGGTGCTTATCCAAAGAAGAAGCTAAATACATTCTAGCCGAAACTCATGCTGGAGTGTGCGGAGCGCATCAAGCAGGTCCTAAATTGGCTAATCAAATCAAACGGTTAGGCTACTATTGGACTACTATGGTGAAAGATGCTATGGACTTCGCTAAAGCTTGCCACGCTTGCCAAATTCACAGCGACTTCATACATCAACCTCCTCAAATGCTACATCCTACTACTTTATCATGGCCTTTCAATGCATGGGGTCTTGATGTGGTAGGGAGCATAAAGCCATCTTCTTCCCGAGGTCACCAATATATTTTGGCGGCTACGGATTATTTCTCCAAATGGGCCGAAGCTATACCTTTGAAGGAGGTAGGAGCTAAAGAAGTCGCCAATTTCATAAGGACTCATTTGATTTATCGATATGGAGTGCCTTCGAAGATCATCTCCGATAACGCTCTTTACTTCAAGAATCAAATGTTGGTGAAGTTGAGCGAGAAATTCGGGTTTAAGCACAGCTTTTCATCTAGCTATAACCCGTCGTCAAATGGCCAAGCTGAAGCATTTAATAAAGTGCTATGCAAAATTCTCAAGAAGATGGTCTCAAAATCGAAGAGAGATTGGCATGAACGGTTACCAGAGGCACTATGGGCTTACCGGACTACAACCCGAACATCGACAGGTTGTACACCATACAACTTGGTCTTTGGGTCCGAAGCTGTTTTACCACTGGAGATACAATTGCCATCTCTTAGAGTAGCGGTTCAACTTACCGACCCCGAAGAGAATGTCAAAATCCGTTTGGCCGAGCTTGAAGCATTAGACGAGTTTAGGCTAGCAACGCAACAAAAGCTTGAAATCTACCAGGCTCAAGTAGCTGGGGCATTCAACAAGCGGGTCAAGTTTCGCTCATTCACTATTGGTGACTTGGTTCTTACCATTCGTCGACCAATTGTCATTAATCGAAAAGCGCAAGGAAAGTTTGAATCGAAATGGGAAGGTCCGTATGTGGTGACCAAAGTTTTTCCCAAAGGTGCATATGAGCTCTCAAATACCGAAGGCGAAGTGGTATATTCATGTGTGAACGGAAAATTTGTGAAAAGGTTTTTCACATGAAGTTTGAGGGTCAAAACGTTAAGAACTACGTTAAGACTTGATCTCCAGCAAGGAGTACGTAGGACGTTTGACATCAAAACATTTGTCAAATTCAGTCGCGCAAAAAAAAAAAAAAAAAAAAAAAAAACCGGGTTCGCATATGATAGTCGGATCATTTGGGAAACCCTTCCTAGAAGGTGGGCCCAGATAGTCCGAGTGATGCGGTAAAAAAAAAAAAGAAGAAGAAAAAAGAAAAATCCCGGTACAAAGAAATGAAATGAAAAATGGACTAGAAGCTAGTCCAAAATCGAGGCGACCCGGAGAATATGTGAAAAATGGGCGTCCGAAAGAACTACGAAAGGCTTGATCCCTCATGAAGAGGGTACGTAGGCAGTCTAGCTAATAAAAACGCTAGGTGCAGCCCTAAAAATAAACACAACACCATCTTGTCCCTTTAACGAGAGTTTATGCAAAATTATAAAATTGCATATAACTCATGAAGGGTCTCAAGTTTTTTTTTTTTTTTTTTTAGTAAATCTATCCACCTCAAGGTGATGTTAATCAAGATTGGTCATATATCTATATCATGAAGGCGTGAAACATCATTTGTCAGGACTTTCATAATAAGTTACCACTCATGCCATGTGATTGTATATTATAAGGGCTGGTTCTGTCCACCAGAGGAGGTTGATTTGAGGGGTATATAATTCAAATATATTGAATCGGGTAGCAAACACCCACTACCATTTTCCATACACATCTTCCACACACATGTAAAATGGTTGGGTAAATCCTTGGTCAATACAAGTGATAAAAAAAATGAAATTAAATGATCTCACATAAAGAAATGCTGCTGCCAAATTGGTTCTGAATTAAAACAAAACGTGTTCAGACTTCAGAGCATACAAAGAAAGTGAGCAAATTGAAAAATGAATACAACCGATACAACTAACTATTCGGTTGATTATTAAACTAAACTAGAAGCAAATCAATAAGATGAAGAGAAAGCATTAATCTCGTTAGCCAAAGCATGGATGCGGGTCTCCTTCGTCTTCAACTCCATCAGCTTGTCTTGACCTGCTTGGTCCAGCTCAGCCCGGATCGATTGCATTCTGTTTTTGCCTTCAAGAATGGAGCTTTGCAGTTCGGATTCCCGAGCTGTCTGCTCAACCTTGATGGACTCAAGCCTAAGTTCTACGTCTTGAATCTTCCCTTTTAAGAGTAGAAGTTCTTGTTCACCTGCTTGTAAATCGGAGGACCATTGAGCTGTAGAGGAGGAAAGTTGTTGTTGCTTCAGTTTAAGATTGGAAGAGCATTCAGTCAGTTGAACTGAAAGCTGCTCAACACGCTGCACATCCACGGCTGTTGTGATACTGGCCACAACATCAACTTCATCCATCAGATTTTGAACTTTCGAGACAAGCCATGTGACATCGACCTCGTTAGCTCCTGCAATTACCTGAATGGTCTTTAGAGTCCGCATCACAGAAGTCCTTTCACCCAGCAGATTTGTGGAGGATGGTGAGCCTGAAAAGATCTTGGCAAGTTTGCTAACGCCGGTGACCAGGGTCTCCCGAATCCATTCATCGGGCGATCGGGCAAGCATCTCTTGTAGGCTCACTTGAGATGATGGATTAGAAGCCGTACCTGAGGATTCCACAACTTTGCTCAAAGGAGGAATGTGGGGCAGCATGTTGGGCGGTGTCGCCGTGTCTTCCGTCATACTGATGATTGGGTCGTTGTCTTCGGCTACGGCAACATTATCAGAAACAAGAAAATTCTCAAAGAAAGGCAAGTCATACTGATCAGCTAAAGTGGGGCTTTCAGACCCATTACGACGACGCTGCATTTTGAAGTAGCGAGCGTCACTAGAGGAGTCTCTTCTGGTTGAATCAACCGGACGGTCAGCCCTCTCCAGGTCGATGATGGAAGTGTCACCTGAATGAGATGCGGAGCGGGAGGAACGGGAAGATTTTCTTTTGCGCCTGGGCTGTTGAGCATCCTCGGAAATCTCTACTCGTCCTCTTGTCCCTGCAGTGACTATTCTGGTGTCTGAAATTACAAAAACAGGCCGCTCAATGCAAGGTTTTCCCGTCAAAACAGTCTTGATCTGGCTGCAGGATTGAGTCAAATAAGGGGCAGAAACTCTAGCCCACCAGCCACAATATGCATAGATATAAGTACCCAAGTAGTGAGGATGTGGGATATGAAACAAAACCCCAGTATCCCTTCTGAGCAGCTGAGCATATGCAGTGGCGATACTCTCCAGGGACCTTTTGCTTCGTGCACCCAAGGGAAAATCCAATGGATCAGCAGGGACGCCTTGATCAAACCCGAACTGCCGAGCAAACCTACTCGGATAATAGGGCTCCAGCATCATTGTAGCTCCAAAACGGACAGGTAAAAGGGCGGTGCGGGTGGCTATCAGATGCTCAAAACATTCAGCAGACAATGAATCAGAGTCAATATAATCCTTGTCACCAATCCCTAATCCAAAGCCGACAGCCCTATATGATACTCGCTGGGTGCCTCTAAATATAAGTCTAGCTTCATAAAGGCTTTTGTCATGACCATTTACTCCGGCGTACTTCGCCATAGAAGGGAAAACTTCATCAAATTCATCAGTGGAGCGGCAGGGATATAAACATGGAAAATAATCTGCTATCCAACCCACCACAAAATGAATACCAAAATTGGTTTGGGCACTACCTGGGTTTCCTGGAAAGGTAGCCATTTCACCCAATCCATGGTATATGTGACCCAAAACAGTGGGGGCAAGAGAAATTTTCCGCCCTTGGGCCATTAGAGAAGCCATCACAAATGTGTCAGGCCTAATAGACTTGGACCCGAAAGGCAAGACAAACCTGCTTAACAGAAGAGCTAGGTAGGCAGTGAGCTCCCCTTCTCTAGATATGCGCAGAGGTAGTGGCTCTTTTGATTCCTTTCTCAAATCCGAAAGGTGAGAGGCCCTCCTTTTGCTAGAGCCAGGAGGATCTTCACCGTAAGCAATATAGCGTGGCTTACCCCTATAGAAATGTTGAATCCACCTAGACCAGGAAACCTGTCACAAGAAGAAAAGAGTAGGGGTTCAGTTAGATACTTTATTTCCATATCAAATAGTGTATTCCTAATGAAGAAAATAAGGAGGAAATTATGCCATAATGAATATGTTTGGTACCTCTGAAGTATTGTCATGCTGACAAAGCTCAGAATGAATTCGCAGAAGTTCTGCCACAGTGGGAGGATATTTCTCCTGGTCCAAGAGCTGTTCATTTGGAGGCAAATATTCCTCATAGGGATCCCCTAAAATGGGTAAACCTCCGATCACCTTCAAGTCGTGCAAGGAAATTCCGACTTCTCCACCGCCATGATGAAAAGTGTTGGTCAAGGGACCCCACAACTCACAAAATGCTCTCCAGACATCCGGGTGGTAGTTATATGGGAATTGAGAGATTCCAACGAGCCCACGGATATCAGCTTGCTGCAGAGGTTCTTGGTACTTGTCCATAACACGGTCAGTCCATTCCATAAGGAAAGGGACGAATGACGATAAACCACGAAAATTAAGCTCTCCGCCCCAATTTCTGCGACTATCTAAAAGCCTTTTCAAAGTAGGATAGAATTCTTCCCTAGGCTGAGATAAGTCATCAGTAAGACACACCTTTTCAAGAAGGGTGGACTTAAATCTTCGCCCGAACTCCTTGCGAGGCCTGATGCATCCGCTTTCTTCATATAAAGAGCAAATTAGGCCCCCCTCTGAGACTTCTTCCTTTTTGAACAACCGAGGCAATTCATCGCTAGGAGGTCTGACCTTAGACTCTGTCAGAGAAAGAGTCCTATTGTAAAGGGGGCCATTGATGACCTCCTTACCGTTTGCCCTAGGTGCTCGCTGAGAGCCTACCTCGCCATAAGCTGCCATGACGGGTTTCTGACAAGAAAGAAGAGTTGTCCATCAAAATTTTAAAAAAAAAAGAACAAGCAATGAGGATCATAGAAACGAAGGGGGTGGTACCTTGGGCCTTTTCTCTGCCATTGTTTCCCAAGTTCCTCTGCAGAGACACCTCTTCACAAAGATCTGAGTGCTTCATCTGGAAAAAAGAGCTGTTTAAATAGGCTCAAAGACTGGAGCTTTGAAAAGCAAATCTTTTCTTCAAATTCAAACTGCAAGGAGATCAGGAGAGTTTGTTAGAGATATGATCAAGATTTTATCTGATTTATCTCATTATTTTAAAAGGGGTTATTTGTCTTCCAAAATCCTACAACATAAATATGCTTCAAAATTGAAGATAAAGCTTTCTCGCCGAACTTTGGATGTGTTCACCAAAATTCCACACATACAAAGTTCGGGGGGCAACTGTTTGGCGGTAAAAAAATAAAAAATAAAATATATATATATATATATATCATATATGTATATATATATATATTTTAATATTACATGGGATTATTGCTCTCTACAAGAAATAAATTGGGAGTGCAAAAAGATTAAAAACAAAAAAAAAATAAAGAAAGAAGAGAAAAGCCTATTGAGCTAGGAAGGTCCGGCCCATTCAATCCCAAGTTACATATTAAACAAAAGGAAAAAGGAACTGTTAAATTGGGCAGTTGGAAGGAACCACTAAAATGGGCAGTTGGGTGTTTTTCAGGAAGTGGAGAGCAGTTTTCTCTATTTCTCAGCAGGAGTTTTAAAGAAAAAAGAGAGAAAATGAGAGAGTGGGGGTAGCCTATTAACTGCCCTCAGCCTACATCCTATAAATAGGGGTCCTAGAAGCCAAAAGGGGCACGTTAGCAGCACTGCAACAGTTTCCCAGAGAGAGCAAAAAGACATTGAAAGAAAGCATAAAATAGTCCATTGTGCATTCTAGATCAGTAGGCCGAGAGCAAACATACAGCAGCAGGTATAACTCTACTTCTACAACTCTCCTTTGTCTTAATTTGCAGGTAGATGGAGGAAAAGAGGCAGAGGATACCCGTACTGGACATACAAACTCTCACCTAGGGGATGACCTCATAGTAGGATGAAGGTTTTCACTTTCTCCTAGGGGTCGCCTCATAGTAGGTTGAGAGTAGCTCGTAGTGGCTTGAGAGTTCATACTTTCGCCACTACACCCCCGATCCCGGCGTGGATCGACCTCCGAGGGGACGAAGTGCTGCCAAAATTTCTGCTCGAGCCATGTTCAAACAGTTCATCAACATCAAAAAAAATATACTTCTAAAATTTCCTACAAAGGGATTGACAGGTTGTTTTTCTGGTGAACAAAATAGGATAAAAAAAAAACTCCACTTATGGAATTGGACCTTTATCCTATCTCTCTAATACGTGAGCACATAATCAGTCTCACGGAAATTGCATTTTACTTCCAACCAAACCAATGGGATCCAAGAGAAAACTCAAAGGAAAAAGAAGTTATCAACAAAAAACTGGATTACTATATAAGCAGGTTCATAACAACAACAAAAGCCCAGCCAGTTCAAAGCAGAGGACAGCAAATTAGAGATGGTGAAATCAAACCCCCCATCTCAACATATCAGATCAGACAGACTGTAATTCTAAGATAAACACAATATAAAAGGGTTGATAGCAACTCCTAATCCAGAAAAGTTTGTTGAATCCCAAGCAAGTGATTTCTCTCATTTAGTTCCAAATTAATGAGATAAAATCAGTCTTGCAACCTCAAATCCCAAAATTTTGAGGCAAACAAAAAAATTAACTAAAGCTAAATGAACCTGTAGAATGTGGTCCATAGCTTCTTCAACCGCTTTCTGATGATTGCGTTTGCTCCAAAAAAAGCCCCTGATGCAGTCGATTACAGCTGCGGGTAGGAGCTAACTCACCGTCTTCCCTTGAGCCATGGTTGAAATTAGCCCCAGTGTATCTTGACCCGAGCGCACCAAATTCAAGCTTGACCACAGTTAAAAAGAAAACAAATGCATCTCAGATTCGAAGAATGTCAAAACAAAGGCAAATATGGGGGGAGAAGAGATCCAATTCAATAAATAAAATAGCAAGCTTTAATTTGAGGCAAAAATTGAAATTGACGGGGGTTGCAAAACAAACCTTGATTGCCCTTGCCATGGCTGTCCTCAACTCCTTTCCAGTGCTCTCGGCTACCTTCGTCTCCTCTAGGTGGCGGTGGATGCACCGGATCTAAGCTCGCCGGCCCCGAGCGGTGGTGGTTGAGGCTCGTCCGGGATGGCTTCTGCTAACCGGGTTGAATTTGGGCTCCCGCCACCAAAACCGCTGACTAAAATCTCTCGGTCATGAAGCGGGCGAAGTCCTGCTAATTTCAGCTTTGGAGTTTCGTTAGCTCGGGCTATGTCGGTGAGAGAGTGTGCTACTGATTAAAAAAAAAGGAAGAAGAAAGCGGTCGTCGGGCAAAAACACGATAGCACATAGACAAGATTGACATTGGAAAGTTTTAATCAAAATGGGCTTAAACAAAAAATATTGGGCTGGGCCCCATATAATACACCCATATAAAATTGATGTTGGAGGTTGATTGCATCCAACAATTTGCATATACTAAGTTCGTATATGCTCTTTTGCATATTTGAACAAATTATGCCTAATTACCCAACTCACCCACTAAAGTATACAAATTATAATTGGCACAAATTATAAATCGGGTTTAACAAAAATCATAAAGTTAAACTCGTAAAGTTTCAGTGTCATTTTATTCTAGTGGATCGAGTCTCAAATCGGCTCCTAAATAACAAAAACGGAGTCAAAAGCTTAAACCGAATTTTCCAAAATTAAAGTCGGTCAAGTAGAACTACGTAAAGACTTGACGCCGAAAAAAACGGCTACGTAGGTAACCCGATATTAAATCTCAAGAATATGTCGGGTACAGTCACTGACCTCTAAATTCACCTTAAAAATGAAAACGGGGTTAAAATTAAATTTAAATTAAACAAACAAACATGATTTTCCGTGTAAGTGATAGCCGTTGAGTTGGGAAACCCTTCCGAGAAGGTGTGCTCAATTTATTCGGGTGATACACGAGAAAATCGCATGCATATGATAGTGTGATTTATGTTAGGGCTACCCTTCCGAGAAGGTGGGTCCTAATACGATCCAATGATGCATGAAAATCTTTAAGATGCTAAAACACACCAACTTAAATACTCGGAACTACGTGAGGCTTGATTCTCTTCCAAGAGATACGTAGGCAACCCGTTAAAATTCGGGTGCAGCCCAAATCACCAAAACCACTAAAATCTTGGTATCGATACGACTTCGAATCAAGAGGATAACCAAAAAGGGTCGAACTCAAATATTAAAAATCAAATAAAATGTGTTGTACGATTATTGCGCATTTTTTGTTCAACATCCTCGATATCGACAACATCTGAAGCCAGCACCCCGAGCCAGTCCGAGGAAGAGCTAGTCGACCATGCCGCTGAAGTCGATGTCGATGACCACTTTACTCGATATCGACAAAAACTAGTCGATATCGAGGAGATCTATCCAGAAGCCGCGTACGCGGTTTGAGCAGTCCGACTCGGTTTTTGCTTGCTTGGGGCCGAAGTTGTCCGAGTTCTATCCAAGACTATCAACATCTATCCATGAAGAAGAAGAATTATCCACTTGAAGATATTTTAGCCTTTTAGACATAATTTCCTTTTTGGATTTAATTATGTTATTCCATTTATTTATCTTTAAAGCTTTTAGATATAGATAGATATTTCTATCCTTGAATAGCAAGGATTAGAAGCCTATAAATAAAGCCTTAGGGGGCTGAGTTTTATTCATTCCATCACACAGCAATTAGTAGTAGAGAGAGAGAGTGAGTGGCCAAGAGGAGTTGGTGAAGCGAGAGCAGAATTGGCTTCCTTTGGTTGTAAGCTCGGTTTGATTTAATGCAAGTAGTTATTTCCTTTCAATCAATGTCTGAGATTGCAATGAAGCGCGAGTAGTCTACCCACTTCTAGGGTTGGGGCGAGCCCGACGATAGCCCTGCGTGTTTGAGGTAAAAATCCGACTTTTATCATATTTTGAGCATCTACTACTTGTTATGTGTTTATTACCCATCTAATGGAGGTCCATGCTAACAACTTGGATTGTAAACATAAAATCGGTAGAGACAATTAGGGTTTCTTGAAAGAGTTGTCTAATTGTTGGAAAAGGCGAAAGCTTAGTCCTTTGATGCAATTTACATGATTATCTGTTTATTTCTGCCTTATGCATGCTTGATTGTTGTTGTTGCAAACCCCAACCTTGGAAGTTTGTATCTTTATTTGTTTTATTTTATTATTTTTATTCGGCACATATTCTACTCGATATCAAACCACCATTCTCTCTCCATCCCTCGACATCGACCCCTCTATTCTTTGTCGACAGCCACCCTCATCACCTTTTCCTGCTATCCCTGAACCCCAAAAACACACTAAACCTAGAACCGCTGACTTCTCTCCTGAGGACGACCCTGACTCCCCTATACTATAGCGGGGGTCTTGACTATAAATTTATTTGGTCGAGAAACCCTCTCGTCAAATTGGCGCCGTTTCCGGGGAAGCTATCATTCGTGCCTTAGGTAGTTAAATCTCACGTTTTCTTTGAGTTTTCTTCTACGGGTATATGCAGGACACCTTCGAGTATTTCGAAAGGGAAAGAGCGAGACAGTATGCAAAAGAATTGGAATATTTGAGATGGCTATACGTCGTTGATGAGGAGGCATGGCTTGAGGGAGTACGCGCATTTAGGAAGCTAAAAGAATCGTCAAAATCACCACCAGAAGCCTCAATCCTGCTAGAAGGAGAATCTGAACCTGAGGTCGACCTTGACCAACAACTAGTCGATGTCGACCCATCTCCAATCGATATCGATCTATCTCTAGTCGATACCCAGGTATGTCCTTCCACTATCTCAATTCCAACTTTGCCCTCTGTCTTTGAAAAACCATTTGAAGAACCTCAAGAAGAAGAAGAGCCAGAAAAGAAGAAGTTGGACGTCGTTGCCCATGTTGTTTCAAAGTCACTTTTGCCTTATAAGGTGAAGGCTATCCCCGACGATTTTGAGCAACCGATGTTCATATTCAAGTATGGGGTCCTCGCAAAGTGGCATGAAGCTCCGCACGATGAGGTGGAAATATCTCTTCCCACTCCACCGTTTTGCTGTGGTGGAGACGCGCAAACAAATCAACCAATGAAGCGGAAGAGGTATGATGATGAGGTATGCAAATTTCCTTTATATATTCCTTTATGCATGCCAGCTAGAGCTCAGGAAGATGGATGGGTGGAGCCATGGAGCGTCCACTCGGGGAGGTTCAAACTTCTTCACAAGATGCCCCCGGATGACATCCCACGCTTCCCACCACCGGAGGAACCACCAGATCCACCTATAACTCCGGACAAAGATGAGCCAGGTTAAAGCTAAATGGAGAAAGTCGGCCTAGCGACTATAAAATCTAGAGCTTGTAAATAGACATTTATTTTTGGGACTTTTGGACATTGTTGCTTTTGTTTGTTTTTGGTTTTGAACTTTTAGTTTTTCTATTGTGGGTATTTCTCTTCTACATTTTTTCAGGTCCAAGGGGATAGAAGTAAACTAAATCAGACTCGGCCTAGAGCATAACACTCGATTCCCGACGATCTGCACATCTGTCTAGTGAGTTTCTTTCTTTACCCTTGTTTTAATACAGTGAGGACACTGTAATGTTAAAGTATGGGGTGGGGGAAGGGCTTACTTTATGCATATTTGATTTTATTTGACATTATGTGTGCATTTTTAAGGTTTATTTCTTGAATTGCTTATACATGGCTATTTTGGAATTCATATTTGATTTATGTGCTTACAGGCATGTTTTCCAAAATTTGAAAAAAATGACCCCCATTGAAATTTTTGATAATGTCATGGAAGTTTAATATTGAACTCGACGATGCAAAATTAGATTCATTAGAGATATAGCATGAAATTGCCTAGTAAAGGGAAGTCACAATGAAGTACATATTTTCTTGAAATCCATGATAGGAGGTAAAATTTGAAGTTGCTTTTGACATGTTGCATGATAAGAGGATGGAGGACTTTATATTTCCATATAATGCTCATATTGTTTATAATCCTAGCCTTACCTATACTTATGCATTACACAAAGCCAAATTGAGCCTTATTTCATACATTGCTCCACATGATCTAAATATTGCCATTCTTTACCTTATTCGGGGATTATGTTGAGAATGATGTTACATTATGGAGATGTCATATGGTGTTTGTGTTGTTGTTGTTATCATTATTGGAGTTTGGCGGGAAATTGTTTGAAATATATGGAAAATTTAATGAGTGAAAGAAAATCCGATCACCTCAGGAGATAAAGGTAGATCGACCCTGCTCGCTAAGATAATAGTTTGGCGAGATGGGACACACAGGTGAGGAGTCCAAAGCACTAAGTATCCGGGGCCATTCATGACACCCATGTTTGCGACTCGCGAGAAGGCAGTGCTGAGGTTAGAGAGGTAAAATCATTATATTGAAAAAAAGCATTGAGCAAAAGAGAGAAAGGTGATGAATATTATGAAAAAGGAGTGTGGTATGAAAAGTTTGGAAATACTCCATTTCCCCGGATCATTAGCACCACATTGCCAAAAATTTCCCACCTTTAGCCTTTTACCAATCTACTTCTTATTGAGCTTAAATTAAAGTCCTCTTGATTATTAATGCTTTGTCACGAATGAATTGTTTTTTTTGCATAACCCTCCTTTTGTGAGTAGATGTTGCTTTTTAATTGCACATGCATGGATTTGTGACACTAGTACCTTTTCGAGGATGGTAATTGATTGCAGAGACATATGGCAATGAAACTAATATGTTGAGAGTTTTCTATTTCTTCCCCTGAATGACAATTAAAGGTATTGCTTGAGGACAAGCAAGCTTAAGTATGGGGTGTTTGTTGTGAGCTGAATCCGCCATGTTTTACATCTAGTTTTATATCGATTTCTGCATGCATTTCATGCATTTGGGTATAATATAAAATATGTGTAGTATATGTTTATTTGCAATATATGGAGGTCTACACAAGTTTTTGTTATATTTCGCAGAAATCGAACACACTTTGGAGCTTAAAGGAAACTCATGGAGAAGCTAAGAATGGTGCAGCTGGAGAAAAGACCATTTTTCACCATTCTTCATTCTGAATCAAGCTTTGATGTCTTCATGAGAGTTTTATCCCTCGGAAAGAACTTTCCAACGCATGGTCATATGCGTCAATCCGACGAACGAGGACTCGGGAAAGTGCGTTTTAAGAACAGAGCAGAAAGCCGGAGCCCAACTTTACTCGATCTCGAGTTCAGTTACTCGATCTCGACAAAAGTTGCCCGAGCACACCTGGTCGAGCAGAACATGATCGAGAAGATGAGAGCCAGAGACAACCCGACTCCGGAGCCTTACTCGATATCGAGTAAACTAGTCGAGATCGACCAACACCCTGATGCCATGTCCGGAGTCGAAGAGCTGTGCCAAGTCGAGAAGCCGAGGACTAAAGACGCCGAGCACCATAGTACTTGATCTCGAGTATCCTACTCGATCTCGACAACCCAGAAGCACCTGTCCGAGCTTGATCGAGCAGCAGCAACCCGAGACGCCCAGCCAAGCCGAAGTCGACGTCACTCTTACTCGATCTCGAGTAGAGTTGGTCGAGATCGAGAAGCCATGTCCGAGCCGCGTTACGCGGTTTGCTATCCTACGCGGTTTGGGAGTCCTTGGAGCCGAAGGAATCCGAGTTTGGCCGAGATCTATCAACATCTATCTATGGAGAGAAGACCTATCAACACAAGAAGAGATTTACCTATTTTAGATATAATTTCCCTTTTGGATTTAATTCCTTTATTGCATTTATTTATCTTTAAGCCTTTAGATAATTAGATTTAGATTTAGATAAACTTTCTTACCTAGAATAGCTAGGGAATGAAGCCTATAAATAAAGCCTTAGGGGCTGAGCATTAGGCATCTTATTCCAACACACAATTCAATTCAAGTCAAGTCGTCTTAGGGCGCAAGGAGAGAGGAAGAGGAGAGAGAGGAGGCGAGAGAGGAGAGAGAGGAGGAACGTTTGGAAGGTTTTGTAAGTTTTAGTTTATTTTATGTTAAAGTTAATTTCTTTCATTATGGTTTGTTTCTAATTTCCTTCTTCTAGGGTTGGGGTGATCCCAACATAGATATGTGTGTTTGATTTATGAATTCATGAATGTGTATGTCTTTATCATCATCTACCTGTTTGCTTAATCCTTTGCGAGAGTTGAGGAAATTTCTTATTCATGATATTGAAGCGAAAGTGATCTTATTATGAATTGGATAGTAATTAGGGTTTATTTGCGAGAGCCGACTAATCCTAATTAAGAAAAGGTAAAAACAAATTAGGTTTTTATGCGAGAGCCTCTATCACCTAAATTGTTCGAATTTGCGAAAGTCGATTCTTTGATATAAAGCATGCATCTTTATGTGATTTATGATCTGCACATATGTTTATTGTTGTGGTGATCCCTAACCTTGGAAGTTTGTATCTTTATTTGTTTTATTTTATTATTTTTATTCGGCACATATTCTACTCGATATCAAACCACCATTCTCTCTCAATCCCTCGACATCGACCCCTCTATTCTTTGTCGACAGCCACCCTCATCACCTTTTCCTGCTATCCCTGAACCCCAAAAACACACTAAACCTAGAACCGCTGACTTCTCTCCTGAGGACGAACCTGACTCCCCTATACTATAGCGGGGGTCTTGACTATAAATTTATTTGGTCGAGAAACCCTCTCGTCACACAACATGAAGATATATCTTTTTCGTCGAAAGACGCTGAGGAAGTAAGGATGCCGCACTCAGATAGCTGCCAAGACAGTCAAAAGAGTGTTTATTAACACCGGTTCGTCTGTTGATATCTTATCATGGGAGGCTTTCTCTCAGATAGGGATCTCCGCGTCATCATTGAAACCATACTCTGGCACGTTGATTACGTTCTCAGGGGGGAAGTGCAAGTGGCAGGAACGATCGAGTTAACAGTGGTTTTAGGAACAGCCCCAAAAAGGCGCATGGAGAATGTCGTATTCACGGTGGTAAAAATACCGATCGTGTACAATGCTTTGTTGGGACGCGTCTCGCTCTATAAATTTCAAATGATAGTGTCAATCTATCACTTCGTCGGAAAATTACCTTTACCAGGAGGAGGAGTAGGTGAGGTTCGCGGCCAACAACCAGAAAGCAGAAGCTGTTACTTAACTTCTATCAAGAAGAAGAAAGAGGTAATGTGTATTAGCGAAAAATGTGAATCCATGGTGGGAGACAGTGGCCCATCGGAGCTTTCGGAGGCTGAGCTCGAAGTAAGATTGACAGAAACAAGAATACCAACCGCGGACGAAAGGGTTGTCTACACGCCTTTTCCAAACCCCGAAGAGAAAATCTATATGGGGCAAGCGTTAGAGCCAGAAGAAAGAGATCGGGTCTTGGAAATCATAGCAAGGTCAAGAGATGTTTTTGCATGGACTCCGCCGGACCTTTTAGGAGTCCCACCCACAACTGCTTTGCACACCTTAAGAATACGTCCAGGAACGAAGCCCATAGTTCAAAAGAAGAGAAAAATGGCCCCCGAAAAGGCAACCGCGACAAAAGAAGAAACTGATAAACTGTTAGAAGCAGGATTCATAGAAGAAGTGGAAGATTCGGATTGGCTCTCAAATGTGGTTCTAGTGAAAAAGTCTAATGGAAAATGGAGAATGTGCATTGATTTCACCGATCTTAATAAATCATGCCCCAAAGACAGTTACTCCTTACCATCCATAGACGAACTTGTCGATGGAACTGCGGGTAACAAGGTCCTCAGTTTTCTTGATGCTTATTCTGGGTACAATCAGATAAGCTTGGACCCGCTAGATAAAAAAGCAACCACTTTCATCACCAACCAAGGGATATTTTGCTACCGTGTCATGCCTTTTGGTCTCAGGAATGCAGGAGCTACGTTTCAGAGAACTGCTGATCGAATCTTTCGCAAAAAGATCGGGAGGAATGTGTTGATATATGTGGATGATATTGTGGTTAAGAACAAAAAATCAGAAGATCACGCGGTAGATCTGCAAGAGACATTTGATTCCCTTCGCAGAGGATGGCTGAACCTGAACGTGGAAAAATGTGTCTTCGGAGTTGATTCTGGAAAGTTCCTTGGTTTTATGGTCAGCCATCGGGAAATTGATGTAACTCCTGAAAAGGTTGTGGCAATCCAGAATCTCCAACCACCGCGGACGATCAAAGAATTACAGTCTCTAAACGGAGCAGTAAACTACCTAAGCAGATTTTGCTCATGTCTAGCGGACAAATCATTACCTTTCTTTGCCTTGCTCAAGAAAAAGGGGCCGATACGGTGGACCCCAGAGTTGCAGAAAGCTTTCGAGGAGTTAAAAGTTTTTCTATCAACACTCCCCACTTTACAGCAACCCGAGAAACAGGAGGCTTTGCACCTGTACTTATCAGTCAAAAACATCACCATTAGTGTAGTCTTAATGCGAGAAGAAAAATATCCCATATACTACATCAGCCGTGTGCTACAAGATGCTGAGACACGGTATGAACCAGTAGAGAAGATGATCTTATGCCTGGTATTCACGGCGAGAAGATTGAGACCCTATTTCCAAGATCACGTCGTCAGGGTAATGACTGACCTACCTTTGCGACAGATTCTCCACTCACCGTGCTTGTCAGGAAGGATGATGAAGTGGGCGGTTGAGTTGACAGAGTTTGAAATTGAATACACCCCACAGCGGGTAGTATTGGCTCAGACATTAGCCGATTTCATCAGCGAAACGAGTTTTGAGCTAAGCGCTCAAACAGGAAAAAGTGAGTGGACACTTAAGGTAGATGGCGCGGCCAACAAAGATGGGTGCGGAGCTGGAGTTACTCTCACCGCACCAGTTGAGCAACAGTATAACTACGCCTACAAACTGAACTTTCAAGCCACGAATAATGAAGCTGAGTATGAGGCCCTGCTCGCGGGCTTAGAGATAGCTTTGATCAAAGGAGCCAGGCAAGTTTCCATCTACACCGACTCAGAGGTCATGGAACGACAGATACAGAGGAGTACGAAGCCAGAATCGGACTAATGCCTGACTACCGGAGAACCACCTATTCTTACTGGGCCCCCAGTATAGACGATTTGTGATTGGGTTGGTGGGTAACGTAAGGGTCAGAATGTGATCGATGTCATCTTGTTTTATGGTGTCTACTAAAGAGTCGTTCAATAATTGTTTGTTCCACTTCCGGTTGTTGATAAAATGAGCAACCGAAACGCCCTTGAGAGCATCCGGTATGGGTCTAATAGTTTTTGAGCTCAAAGGGTTCTGAAAGGCCCAGTTATGGGCCCAGAAATCAGTGGTTTCCCCATTTCCAACCCGTCACTGAAGTGCGGGAAGGAACTGCGGCCTGATTGACATAAGGCATGACCATTGCCACGAGGTGTGACCTTTCTTGTTGTAGCTATAAAGGTCCTTGCCTTTAAGGTACTTAAGTGAAATGACTCGAACCCAGATGTTGTCTGGTTCAGATATAATTTTCCATAGAAGCTTCATCTGCAGAGCTATGTTCATAGACTCTGCCTTATGAATCCCCAGACCACCTTTCAGTGTATCCGCACAAATTTTGTCCCAGCTAATCAGCGGTGGAGATGCCGATGTTTTGTTCTAAAAAAATTGTCTGTACACTTTGTCAAGCTCATGAAGGATATGGGATGGTAGTAGAAAAACTGGCATAAGAAAAATTGGTTTAGCACTTAGGTTTGCTTTGATAAGCACCCTACGCCCTTCGGCTGATAAATTCGAAGCTTTCCACTTGGTGAGTTGACTCTTGGTTTTGAGAACCACATCTGCGAAAGTATCCCTATTGATCCTGCCATTAACGATCGGGCAGCCCAAATATTTGTCAAAGTTGTTTGCTTGGGGTATACCAAGCACGGATCTGATAGAGTTCGTGGCAGCAGTGGTAGTATTTGGAGATACTTGGAAGCTGGATTTAAGCAGATTGACCTTTTGGTCCGAAATTGAGCAGTATCTTTCGATTAAGGATAGTACAGAAGTGCATGCCGAATGGGAAGCTTTGCAGAAAATAAGAATGTCATCAGCAAAGGCAAGGAATGGTATCTTAATACCCGGTTTACCGAATGTAATACCCAGGTCCTTGCTCACTAGTCCTTGGCAATGTAAGGTTCTAGCTAGTACCTCATAAGCTAAAATAAATAGAAAAGGGGAGAGTGGATCTCCTTGTCTCAAGCCTCTAGTGGGTTGAAATACTGTGGTTGGTTCATCATTGACGAGGACCGAGTAAGATACTGTTGAGACGCATTCCTTAATTCTGTTTATGAAAAGATCGTTAAAACCAAATTTTGATAAAACTTGAAATAGGAACGGCCATTCGATACGATCATAAGCCTTTTCCATATCTAATTTGATCGCAACCAAGCCCATTTTGCCTTTCTTCAGCCGAAACGAATGCAATGCTTCGTGAGCAATCAGGATATTGTCCTGAATTGATCTCCCTTTTGTGAAAGCTCCCTGTAGAGGGTGTATAAGCTTATAAAAAATTTTGGTTAATCTTGTTGAGATAACTTTTGCTATGATTTTATAAATCGTAGAGCATAAGTTGATAGGTCTATAGTGGTTTACTGCAGTCGGATCATCACATTTTGGAAGCAGCGTAATGAAAGTTGGTTTATCTGGCGCATAATCCTGCCGCTGGTGAAGAAAGCTTTGACGGCTTTAATTACAAAAGGGCCTACTATAGGCCATAATTTTTGGTAGAAACCTACAGGGAATCCATTAGGGCCAGGAGCCTTCTCCGAGCCCATGGAAAACACCGCTGCTTTAATCTCATTGTTAATAACAGGTGCAGAAAGCATATCGTTATCCGTTTGGGTGACTAATGTTGGGATAACCACTAGGTTCAGTGTTAGGTCTGAATTTGGTGCCGACGAGGCTCTGAACCGTGATTTAAAATCGCGGACAAACTCTTTTTGGATTGTATGGAAGTCGGACGTGGTCTCCCCATTGGGAAGTATAATATATTTTATTATTTTCCTGCCTCTTTTTGCAGTCGCAATCTTATGGAAATAGCCAGAGTTGGAGTCATTAAGTTTGGTGTGTTTTATTTTAGCCCGTTGGCTCCAATAGCGGCGGTGAAAGTCTAGCATCCGCTCCCTCTTGTTGAGTAATTATTTTAGTATTTGAACATCTATGTGATTATAGTTTGAGATAATGGAAGCCTGTAAGACCAGAAGCTTTTGGTCCGTAACAAGGATTTGGTTATGAATATTTCGAATAGTGTTCTTATGCCAAACTTTGGAAAGTTTTTTTTAAGTGTTTTTGCCTTTTGAAGTAGTTTAAACATTAAGGAGCCTTGAGGATTCACTCTCCACGCTTGTGAAACCAAGTATCTATAATCATCCCGAGCGGCCCACGCCATCTCGAACTTAAATGGCCTAATCTTAGACTGAATGTTGTTACGAAAATCTGTGGAGATCGGAGCATGATCAGATCTAGTAAAGGGGTGGATCTGAGTACGAATTGATTCGAAGATGGTAAGCATGTCTGTGTGGATTAGCAGACGATCAAGCTTCTCTAGGCAAATAACCACATCTTTTGATTTGCGTTGCCAGGTGAACTGGTCCCCGGTGGATGGTACATCTAGTAGGGAGAGTTTATTCTTTAATTCTAGCAGACGTGTGAAACGCGACGGAGAAGGGTATACTCCTCCAAGTTTGTCAGCCGGTGTTGCTATTTCATTAAGATCCCCCATAATGCAGAAAGGAATAAGAAGGGTCTGGACATAAAGGGAGATCCTTTCCCAGAAGGCTGCTTTGCGGCGCTCATCAGGAGGAGCGTAGACCACAAGCACAGCAAAGCTTCGTCTAGAGGCGTAATCTGAGTAGTTAAAATGAATAAAACGGTGTTGAACCGCAATGAGTTCAATGGATCCTTGTGAGGCAATGGTATCTTTCCAAAGAAGACAAATACCCCCAGAGAATCCAATGGCCGGATCAAAAGCAACATTTGAAAATCCACACTTCCGCAGTGTGTTTTCGGCAGGAACCTTATCAGTTTTTGTCTCTAAAAGGGCTATAACATTAATATAATTATTCTATCAGAAAATATCAACGTTAGTCCAGAAGTTACGGCTCCGGATGCCGAGTGAGTTCCAGGTGCATATATTCATAAAAACCTATGTTGGCGAACTGTTTGTAGTAAATGCACTATTGTTCCATGTTTGGGTGCTTAAGTAATGATCGTAAGCTTGATATCGAATAGATCCCATGATGTTGTATGTATAGGAAGTAGTATGTAACACCCTAGATGACCGTAGATCGGCTAAGTGTATTTGTGATTGTCTTAACTTGAAAGACGATTGGTCTTGTGTGACCCTTATGTGAAAGTTTTCAACAAAAGGGGGGGGGGGGGGGGGGGGGTACCCCAAGATCTGTATAACCAAAAGTCCAGCAAAGCGCAATCTGTCTTGGGCTGACAAACACGAACACAAGCCTTAAAGAGGACAGAACAAGTACCTTCAAAGCAAATTCAGAATTACAAAGTAAAAGAAACAGACAAACAGAGCTGAAGAAGTTACAGAATGAAAGAAAACCAAACAAAAGCATAACAACAAACAAGAAGGGAACCCAAGACGAGCCAGAGAACCAATGTCGATGCAGGCAACTTGATAATCCAGCCAGCAGCAGCAGCAACAGAAGCGACGAGTCGGAGCACGCCACCAAACTTGCCACCACACAGCACCAGCGCGCAGAAATAGAGGCAAGGCAGCCTTGCAAGGCAAAGGCGTCCAAGCATAGCCGCAGCAGTAACCCTGGACCCATCCCTTGCACCACCCAAAGTAGGAGCCAGACCTACACATAAAAACACACAACCGAGAGTACCTCGAACAATAATGGTAGATAGAAAAGAACAGAGTAAGAACAGCCTTAATAGCAGCCCAATCATACATAAAAAGAGATTGATATTGATAAGTGATTTGAAAGATAAACAACACGTAAAGCTTAATATAAAGGCATGGAATAAGAAGCTTTGCACAAAACTAGCAGCTGAAAATAAGAAAGAAAGACAGATGCAACCCGCCAGGTAAGCAAAAGCCAAAATACTGGGAGGAAACCCCAAAAAAAGACTTAACCCCTACACACCAGACTCGGACAACGCCAGCGGGTTGTGTAATCATAAACTAATTCTTTCGCTTCTTCGGATAGGACGACGCAGAGTCATCCATAGGCTTGTTGCCCTGTCGTTTCCCGGCGTCAGCTGTGCTCCCAGGGGAATAGTTCCCTAATTGCTTAAAGTGCCAAATGTGCGACTGGGGCAGACTCATACTAGGCTGGTCGACGTACGACCCATCAATGGAAGTTAAAATCACAGTGTGACCCGTTGCTGGATCCACAACAGGAGCTGGGAGATCAATCTCCATGACTGGCTCCAGGTCCGCCTGGTGAGCAGCATACTGCAAGTTGACAGCAGTGGCAAGACCAACCACAGCCTCCTTGCACCATCCTAAAGTGTCGTCATCAGAAGCTGCAAGCCCCAAGTCAGCTCTCGGCTGATTCGCCTTAGTCGGGCTAATGTGAGCATCATTCTTAGGAGGGCTGTTATCACCGACAGAGGAGCTCGAAGTAGGGGCGAACCTAACCTTGACAGAAGCCATACCCATCATATAGGGCTTGTGGCTAACCTTCCTACCGGAAGACTCAGCCAGCTGCCCTTTCTTGGCTACACGGGTCCACCCTATCTCAGTAGGATCGACCTGGACAACCGGTGAATCCTAAACCACAACCTCGCTAAGAGGTTTTTCAAATATAATCCGGTCAGGGCAATCCTCAAAGACATGTTGAAGGTCCCCACAGAACCCGCAGCCAAGAGGGAAGTCCTCGTAATACATACGAAGCTCAAGTGGGAGGCCATCCTCATCAAGAACCGAAACAAGACCACAAAGCTTATTGAAATCAACATTTGCACAAAATCGCGTGTAATCCAAACGAATACGTTGGTGAGACAGCTTGTCGAGTCTAATTAGAGTGCCTCCATTGAATTCAGTCAGAATCTCAATAAGAGCCTCACGACACATATATTCCACAGGGAGTTTAGGAATTCTTACCCAGATATCAAGGTGAGTAACATAGGCAGTGAGTGGATCAAACGTTGGATACCATTTGTGGAGAACCAGGATCTGGCCAAAGAGATGATAAGGGCGTTCCTCCCACACCTTTTTTAGTTCAGCAGAAGAGGCGAAACGGGCATCAAACCACCCGTCTTCCCTCTCGACAAGCTCGTAGCTAGCCTGGCTTCGACGCCACTCCGCCCGGAGCTTATTCTTCAGACTTGTGAAGTCAGTATACCCCCCAAATAGAGAGCAGAGAAGGATATGCTGATTAGCAGCCAGATTCTTTTCCCTCAACTCGGCAAGGCGAGTGTAATAGCTAGCATGATTCGGCTGGACCACAACATTAGGAGGCGTCACCCCAGAGGGCTCCTCCAAGTCGACCTTTGCTTTCCCCTTATCAGAAGCCGTCAGAGAAGGTTGAGATTGGGTAGCCGCCTGATCCCCAAGACCAGGCACCACCACAACCAGAACCAAAGGCGGAGCAACCAATAGCCCATTGGGCTCAGCTTGTGTTTTTGTCAGAGCTTGAATAAAAGTTTTAGAAGCCATGAAAGCAGACAAAGACAGGAAGAGAAAGGCGTTAAATTGAACCCAGTATACGTGAATTAAGAGAAGATTAGAAGAGTTGTGTGCTCCAATGCCTTGGAAAGGCTTAATATAGACCAGGTGCTTGGAGGCTAAGTCAGTACTCAAGTGTAATTTAGGGAGAAAGATTATACTTACAGAGATCATTAATGGCAGATTGGAGAGAGAACAACACACAGAGGCACGCGAGGGGCTAAGCCACCCGGAACTCAAGTGTAAAGTAGGGAGAGAGAATATACTTACAGTGAAACTTAATGGCTGATTGGAGAGAGAGTAGCGCACAGTAGAGCGAGAGAGGCTAGGCCACCCACGCCACCACCAGCAACTGAAGCGACAGCCGACCAGACACCTCAAGTCGAACCCATCCCACGAAAATACCCCCTTAAGAGGCCTAATTATCCACTCATTAGACGGATCTCGCCTGTAATCGCTCGAATCTGGAGGTGCCACCTCCCCAACATTAGCCTTTCGCAGGCGGGAACATCAGATGCATAGAGGGGGCAAGATGTGAGTTTCCGATTCGACAGGTTCGGTATGAGTGGAGATAAGGCATGGCAAGTGGTGGATTCCGATGGGCCGACTTCAAGCGGGTGCTGGTGAGCGGAACGGGGTGCGACAGAAACGGTGGGGATAGGCATGGCGGCCGGAGGAGAAGCAAAAGCGGGGCGCGTACCCGCGCGTTCTCTTAAGGACATTTAGGGTTTTTTGGTGGCCCAGGAATGTTGATGGCCGGTGATCTAAAATTTCGTTTCGTGTTCTTTCCTTTGGACCTATCCGTTCCCGTTTAAATTTAAAAACTTCATAAAATCTTAATTTATTATTTTTTAGGAAAAATGATACGAAGTATCAATTTTCTACAATACTAAAAAAAATGCCATATACGTCATCTTGTGGTTAAAAATTTTCTTTTCAAAAAATTTCTTTAATTAACTTTTGTCATTTTGACAAATGTAGGAATCAAACTCACATCATTTGTATTACGTACACATTACTACAGGATATTTGACTTCATAGGTTATAAGGTTAAACAAAACAAGTGTAGGCTTCTAACTAGGGTTGGCATGGTACGGTTACCACAAAAAAATGGTGATTACCACGTACTAACCATAAATTGGTGGTATGCAAATTTTCATACCACGTACCAACCACAAGTCGTGGTTACCGCATATGTGGTAACCATGTTTTGTGGTTACCATCGGTATATTACCATGGTTACCAAGCTTCAATTATGTTTGTATTTTTTTGAAATCACTTGATTACTTTTCGGTGGTCATCAAATTTATCGAACAAAAAAATATGGTTACCATCTTTTAAAAGTTCAAATAAACCAAGTTCACAACCTAAAGTACAAACCAATTCAAACAAACCAAGTTCAAAGTCTTTAAGAAACAACAAAATTCAATTGTTCAAACATTCAAAATGTTCCTGTAAGTTCAAACAAAACAAGTTCACCGTCTTCAAACATTCAAAATGTTCCTATTGTTTCTAGAAGAAAAAATAGAAATGACCAATTTAGGTCAAAATCAAAACACAAAATATAAATTAAAAACTTAAAACTCAAAGATAATAACAATAAAACATTAAATAAATTTTTTTATATATATACTCGGTAACCATGGTAACCATGGTATTCAGATTACATTACCATTACCGTACCACCTTCACGTGATTACCACCACGATAGTTACCACCATGTTGGTTACCACAAGTGTGGTTACCGACATAGTCGATTTGTGGTTGGTACGTGGTTAGTATGGTAATTTACGTACCATTTGCCAGCCCTACTTCTAACTAGTGTCTAGGAAACATGTTTATAAAAAACTAGTAGGAAGCACAAAACATCAAAATGAAACCAAATCAATGAACACATTTGGATCATTAATGACTATAGACGAACAACAATTTTTGAATGAAAATCGACTAAAACCCAAGAATATATATAAAGATGTCTAGCCCGTCATTGGCGGAGAGCTTTCACATTATTGTGACTATCGTAATTCGTACATCACAAGTTTCGGCTTTTTACATACGATGTGCTTTGTGTATTCTTAGACAATTAATTGAATTGCACAATTAAGAAGAAATACCTAGATTGATAGTATAATACTCCATTCGTCTGAAAATTTAGGTCGTTTGACTTTTTGGCACGCTTTTTAATTTGTTAAAAACTCTATGAAATATTATTTTTTTTCAAAATTTTTAAAATAATTTCAAACTTATTAGTAATAAGTTTCAAATTTGAAAAAAAAAATTGAAAAAAAATCAATATTTTATAGAGTTTTGAACACATTAAAAAGCGTGTCAAAAAGTCAAACGACCTAAATTTTGAAACAGAGGGAGTTCGAGTAAGATAATTCACCTAAAAAGCTTGAACAAGTAAGAGCAACCCCGACAGTTACTGTAAAAATTTCTCTAAAATAGAGATTAAAATATCAAAATCTCTAAAAAAAATTACACTACAACTCCAATAACTTATCTATTTGACAATTTTTTCATTTATTATACACTATAATAAATAAAAACATTTATAATGCATTAAATGCATTTATTAAGGAGATTTATCATATGCTAAATGGTTTGAGTTCTTGTTGTGGGTATGACATTGCAATTCAGGCTTGATTACATAATGGTGAATCTTATGGATGATTTGCCACCCCCACAAATTTACCCCTTGCAGCCCATCAAAAAAATTATATTTCGGTAAAACTAGTTACTTTGATGTAATTTTTATCTATCTAGAGATTGCAGTTAAGAGTGTCTAAGTGAAACAAAAACACATGCATGTTTGATGGATAAAACACGAACTTATATGAAGATTGATTCATTCATTTGTTCTCATTCCCATACGTAATAAAACAAATTAGAATCAAGTAAAACCCGTACGTATACTACCTTCTTTCTGACATCACATTAGTTGTATCAAACTCAAAAACACAATCAAAGCAATCAACATAGCAAACCCCTTTTGGACGAATGTGATTCATTATCAAAAGAGAGAGAGAGCTGATCACGTATGACGTATCACTATCAATCTATCATCGGCACACATAACTCAAACACAAACATTACCTAATATGATCAATCAAGCCCTTCATAACTCTCCATCAGTTGCCATGGTTTTTTCTCGGACCATCTGATCGCCCTCGCCCTCTTCCAAAGGGCAACGTCCCTCATCCTCACGAAGCACACGACACTGAATTGGTCCCGTTTGATGGCGGAGTAACAAGGGTCCTTTACTAACTTCGCGAACTCTGCAAGCATCAACACTTTCCTAAAAATGTTTTGTGTCCTCAATGTGTGTGTGTCGAGCCAACTGTTCACAAATGAGAGTTGAGTCTCATCATCTGAGCTCGTTAAACATGAACAAACAGATTCTAAAATCGCAACATTATGCAATGAGAGTTGTCATTTCACTTGGGTGGCGAGTTTCTCGGAACCCAACGCTAGCTCAAGATGTCTGTACAGTCTTTTGCTGCAAAAATAAATCAAGGTTAAATAGGTGGATCGAAACAGTCATTCACACACACTTAAAAAAAAGTGATATTGGGCCTTTTAAATTGAAAGACAAGGTCCAAACATACAAAATCTCAGCCCAACCCAGTTGCTAAAAAAAAAGAACCAGCAATTAAAAAAAAAGAGGGTTGAAACGTGTGAAATCAGCTAAAAGGAAAAGAAGGCTAAGACCAGCAGGTCAAGGGGAACGAATCTCCCAAATAAGGACAGCTTCATGTACTCTCAAACAAAAAAAAAAAGAAAAAAAGATAGGAAGAGGATCAGTAATACAGTACAAAGAAAAAAGAAACTGTGTATTCTCTTAAAGAAAAAGGAAAGAGAGCAATAATATGCACAACAAAACAAGGAAAGTAGGGATCCATCTCCCTCATAATTTTTTCCCGATAAAAGCTACTGATTTCCTATGCTTGCAAAGGGCTAAATTCATATGGCTGCAGAAAAAAAAAGGCAAAAGAAAAGAAAGAAAAAGCCACCCTCAAAAGCCATACAAACACACCAGCAGAAAGAAACCAAGGGAAAAGCCTACGCAGTAGAGCCGGCAAACAAAGCAGGAAAAAGAAAAGAAGAAGACTGCGTGAGGGTTCCAGTCGACTCCCGAGACCCCGCCCTTGCAAAGTCACTGGCTTTCGCTTGTGGCCTGGGTCTCGGAGTCAGGAAATACCCTCAAACCAAGACGGAGTGCTGGCCAAATCGATTCTCGAAACCCCGCCCTTGCAAAGTCACTGGCTTTCTCTTGTGGCCTGGGTTTCGGAGTCAAAATATACCTTCAAATGAAGACGAAGCTCTGCCCAAATCGATTCTCGAAACCCCGCCCTTGCAAAGTCACTGTTTTTTGCTTGCGGCCTGGGTTTCGGAGTCAGCAAACTGCCTAAACAAAGTTGAAGTGCTGCCGAAATCGATCCACGAAACCCCGCCCTTGCAAAGTCACTAGCTTTTGCTTGCGGCCTGGGTTTCGAGTTAGCAAACTGCCCAAACAAAGTCGAAGTGCTGCCGAAATCAATCCACGAAACCCCGCCCTTGCAAAGTCACTGGCTTTCGCTTGCGGCCTGGGTTTTGGGATCAGCAAACAGCCCTAAAAGAGGGTAAAACACTGCTGGATTTTTCCTAAACTAATCGACTAATTCAAGCAGACAAATTGCAAGACATTCCAGCAAACCCCTTCACTGCAGTCAAGACTTTTTTAAGGCAGTCACGGTCTTATCCTAAACAAGGTGAATCTCCGTAGGGCATGAACTAGAGAGGCAAAAATGATGAGACCCGAGGACCGGATCGACCAAGGCTCGAGCTTTCGAACCCTCTTTTTGGTGGGGCTAAATTTTGGTATTTTTGGGAACTAAAAAAAAAAAGGGATATGTGAAGCAAGATTCGCAGGCCTCTCACCCTTGAATCCCCTACACTCGATCTCAATCCTCTCGGAATCACACTCCAAGGATCTCGACCCTTTGACACATTCGCCTCTCACTTGGGTGTCACCCTCGGCCTCTCACCAAAGGGTTCGCTCTTAGCCTCTCACCAAGAACTCGATCCTTAACCCGGAATCATAGGAAGCTATTTAGTGGCTTAACCTTTAACTCAACTAAACTTGACTTCACTTCATTTAAAATGAAGGTTTTACAAGAAATATATAGGATGAAGATAGAAGCCCCAAACACCTCTAAGCGATGTGGGATTATTAGCATAGAAAAAACTTAAGGAAAATTCGTCCAGATTTGATCTTCTGAAATGAACGTCAAATTCGAGCATCTTCGGGGCTGATTCGGAATGAACGTTCTTCATAGACATTGTAGCCACTTAAAATAGCTTTCCAACAAGTGTTAAATGGCTTCGATCGGAATTTTATACAGCCCGAAAGAGCCAAAATACCATGGGGTCGCCATGCTGTTTTCTCAGACAATAGTTGATATTCGGCTCCAATGACAAAGCTTTGTAAGATAAATGAATCGAGCTCACTAACCATTAGGATCACATCATCCTCCTCCCCTTGAAAAGGATTCGTCCTCGAATCCGTGATGGAAACGAGTGACTTCTTCGAACCTTCTTCTTCTTCATTGAACGGATCTTGAATCCCCACTTCTTCTTGAATTGTGAAAGGCAAGCAAGCCGAAATGAATGGGGTGGCATCCAACCACTTAGTTGACATGGAATTCAGAAAGATAGGTACCTCGGTTGGCATCCGTTTCTCCTTCATGGAAAGCACAACATTAGGAAGTTGGATGATCTCCTTATCTTTCTTAAGCTCAGGCGTGACCTTTGCAGTCTCAATCGGAACATCCTTGGACTTGCCTTCTTTAATCTCAATTGTCTCGCCCATGACCGTAGAGGATGTCATCTTTGAATAGGGAGGTGGGGCTGTTGTGGGCTTTGATAGCTTCGACCCCAATGAGATGACGACTTTTCGCATTTCTTGTACTTGTTGCATTGAGTCTTCCGCGAGCTTACGGATCTCTTGCCAAAGTGGTTCAACCTTCTTTTTACGCCGAGCCTCATCCTCTCGAGCCCTTCTCTTTTGATATCTCCTACGAAGCTCTTGATCAACTACATCATATGTAGCCCCATCCATGTCGCTCCAATGAAGATACCCATCATCATAGGCTCGAATGGCCCATCGGATGTACTCTTCGGACAAAGGGTTGGAACTTGTCTTCTTGAACATTTTGACTAGGAAGAAACAACTCAATTATCGAAAGCTCGATAGACTCGAGTCGATTAGCTCTGATACCACTTGACGAGACCCGAGGACCGGATCGACCAAGGCTCGAGCTTTCGAACCCTCTTTTTGGTGGGGCTAAATTTTGGTATTTTTGGGAACTGAAAAAAAAAGGGATATGTGAAGCAAGATTCGCAGGCCTCTCACCCTTGAATCCCCTACACTCGATCTCAATCCTCTCGGAATCACACTCCGAGGATCTCGACCCTTTGACACCTTCTCCTCTCACTTGGGTGTCACCCTCGGCCTCTCACCAAAGGGTTGGCTCTTAGCCTCTCACCAAGAACTCGATCCTTAACCCGGAATCATAGGAAGCTATTTAGTGGCTTAACCTTTAACTCAACTAAACTTGACTTCACTTCATTTAAAATGAAGGTTTTACAAGAAATATATAGGATGAAGATAGAAGTCTCAAACACCTCTAAGCGATGTGGGATTATTAGCATAGAAAAAACTTAAGGAAAATTCGTCCAGATTTGATCTTCTGAAATGAACGTCAAATTCGAGCATCTTCGGGGCTGATTCGGAATGAACGTTCTTCATAGACATTGTAGCCACTTAAAATAGCTTTCCAACGAGTGCTCAACGGCTTCGATCGGAATTTTTTACAGCCCGAAAGAGCTAAAATACCATGGGGTCGCCATGCTGTTTTCTCAGACAATAGTTGATATTCGGCTCCAACGACAAAGCTTTGTAAGATAAATGAATCGAGCTCACTGACCATTAGGATCACATCATCCTCCTCCCCTTGAAAAGGATTTGTCCTCGAATCCATGATGGAAACGAGTGACTTCTTCGAACCTTCTTCTTCTTCCTTGAACGGATCTTGAATCTCCACTTCTTCTTGAATCGTGAAAGGCAAGCAAGATGGAATGAATGGGGTGGCATCCAACCACTTAGTTGACATGGAATTCAGAAAGATAGGTACCTCGGTTGACATCCGTTTCTCCTTCATGGAAAGCACAACATTAGGAAGTCGGATGATCTCCTCATCTTTCTTAAGCTCAGGCATGACCTTTGCAGTCTCAATCGGAACATCCTTGGATTTGCCTTCTTTAATCTCAATTGTCTCGCCCATGACCGTAGAGGATGTTGTCTTCGAAGAGGGAGGTGGGGCTGTTGTGGGCTTTGATAGCTTCGACCCCAATGAGATGACGACTTTTCGCATTTCTTGTACTTGTTGCATTGAGTCTTCCGCGAGCTTGCGGATCTCTTGCCAAGGTGGTTCAACCTTCTTCTTATGCCGAGCCTCATCCTCTCGAGCCCTTCTCTTTTGATATCTCCTCCGGACCTCTTGATCAACTACATCATATGTAGCACCATCCATGTCACTCCAACGAAGATACCCATCATCATAGGCTCGAATGGCCCATCGGATGTACTCTTCGGACAAAGGCTTGAAACTCGTCTTCTTGAACATTTTGACTAAGAAGAAACAACTCGGATATCGAAAGCTCGATGGACTCAAGTCGATTAGCTCTGATACCACTTGATGAGACCCGAGGACCGGGATCGACCAAGGCTCGAGCTTTCGAACACTCTTTTTTGTGGGGCTAAATTTTGGGTTTATGGAAACTAAAAAATAGGGATATGTGAAGCAAGATTCGCAGGCCTCTCACCCTTGAATCCCCTACACTCGATCTCAATCCTCTCGGAATCACACTCCGAGGATCTCGACCCTTTGACACCTTCGCCTCTCACTTGGGTGTCACCCTCGGCCTCTCACCAAAGGGTTGGCTCTTAGCCTCTCACCAAGAACTCGATCCTTAACCCGGAATCATAGGAAGCTATTTAGTGGCTTAACCTTTAACTCAACTAAACTTGACTTCACTTCATTTAAAATGAAGGTTTTACAAGAAATATATAGGATGAAGATAGAAGCCCCAAACACCTCTAAGCGATGTGGGATTATTAGCATAGAAAAAACTTAAGGAAAATTCGTCCAGATTTGATCTTCTGAAATGAACGTCAAATTCGAGCATCTTCGAGGTTGATTCGGAATGAACGTTCTTCATAGACATTGTAGCCACTTAAAATAGCTTTCCAACAAGTGCTCAACGGCTTCGATCGGAATTTTATACAGCCCGAAAGAGCCAAAATACCATGGGGTCGCCATGCTGTTTTCTTAGACAATAGTTGATATTCGGCTCCAATGACAAAGCTTTGTAAGATAAATGAATCGAGCTCACTGACCATTAGGATCACATCAACAAAGCCTCTCTCCAAGGCTAAGTCTACAGAATAAAAAAAAACAGGTTACCATCTGTCCAGACTAAATCTGTGCAGTGCAAATTGGCCAGTAAAGCTCCAAGTCAAATTAAAAAAAAGGGGCTAATCCCTGGAAACCTAGCCAAGCAAAATGATGACGAATTGCACATATCAAGCATAAGGAAGCAGCACTGCAGTAGATTCACAAATCTTGCATAAAGCATAGCAAATCAAATACAAAACCAAGAGATTGGAGAACTCAAATTTCTCATCTCAAACTCAAAACACATATAGGTTCAGACAAACTGATGAACCTAAATCAAAAACTCAAATCAGTAAGATCAAACAAATCAGTGGCAAACTAAACTAAGCATGTGAGCCTAAAACAATCTGGACAAATCCAACAAGTGTAAAAGCTCAGGAGAAAGGAACTAGAAGAGAAGAACCTGAGTTGGTCTTCTTCACTTTCTTCAACAAGTGACCGGCCTCACTTGCCTCCTAGGTCCGACACCCGGATCAAAAGCTCCAAACATAAAAGAAAATCTCAAATTACAAATCGACCGAAGCCTAAATCAGATTAAATTAGAGGCAAGTCGAAAAGGAAGAAAAAAAGCAAAAAAACTCACTGTTCTTCAAGCTATGGAAGCTCCCGGATGTCCGAAAGCCCCAAAATTATAAATCGCAGAAAAAAAGGCAACAAATGAAATAGGCCGAAATCGGGGATTGCAAGACCAACTGGGACTTGTAATCACCCAAATGAGAGATTTGGGGTTAGAAATTAAACACAACAAATAACCCTAAAAGTTACCTGAGCGGAGATCCGAATTGGGACTTGCATCAGATCGATTGGACGGTCGGAGCCTTGCGCTCTCTTTCCTTTGCCCTCTCTTCTGATTGCCTGAGTCCCAAACTGCCGGGCGGTTACTGATCGACGAGCAGAAGAGAGACAACCAGCTATGCCGGTCTCGTTCTCGAATAAAAAGGAGGAGGAAGATGTTGAATTAGCCAAGGAAAATAACGTCATTGCTTTCATTGAAACAAAATGAATAAGGGTTGAATTTTGTATCTTGAAAGTGGGCTGGGCTTTGAAAAAAGAAAGAAAGGAAATGGGCTCGGATCTGAGGCCTTGTATCTAATGCAAAGAACACACAAAAAGTAATCAATACATATACATACATCCACCATGAACGAACAAAATTTGGATAAGGTTAATTATTAATTACAAAGTTGGCCCATCAAAAGATAAGAATTATATGATTGGCATTGGGTTTAACAAAATCATAAAGTTAAACCCGTAAAATTTCCTTGCCAGTTTATTCTAGTGGGGTCGATTTCAAAATTGACTTCTAAGTAAAATGAAGTTAGAAACCTGAATCAAATTTCCCCAAATTCAAACCGTTCTAAAAAGAACTACGTAAATACTTGACGCCTTTTATCGGCTACGTAGGTAACCCGATTTCAAATCCTAAAAATATATCGGGTACAGTCATCAACCTCTAAATTCACTTCTAAATGAATACGAGGTCAAAGTCCAACCAACTTAAATCATTTGTTCTCCAAATGAACTACGCCCGATTTGATTCCGAGTTGTCGGATACGTAGGCCACCAGACATAAAGCTAAAGCTCGTTTGGTTCAATCGTCAAATAAGAAAATCAAATTAGTTCTAAAAAGAACTATGTGAAGACTTGATACTCTTTTATGAGTTACGTAGGAAATCCGATGTCAAATTCAAATATACATTGGATCCAGTCGCTCATCCCTTTCAAATAAAATTTGTTCTCAAAAGAACTATATAAGATTTGATTCCCGTTACAAAGCTAAAGCTCGTCAGGTTCAATCGTCAGATTCAAAATAAATTGGTTCGTTTAGAACTACAAGCGATTTGATTCTCTTTTAAGAGATAAGCAGGACACTCAGTGCCAAGCTAAAGCCCACCGAGTCCAATCACCACCCTCAAACGATCTCATGATCAAACCCAAATACAAAAATCCATTTTTATCTCGAACTACGGTGACTTGATTCCACCAGCCAAGTGGATACGTAGGAAACTCAGTGTAAATCAAATTCTCACTGAGTCCAGTCACACCCAAACATTTCATCAAATCTCCTAAAATTCATTTGTCGACTCTAGTCGTTCCAAACACCAAATTTTCATCAAAGTTAAAGTGTCTACTCTAACTCGATACAAAGCTTTCGCTCGTCGAGTTTAGCCACATCCAAAAGTCAAAAATCAAATCCCACAATTCTCAAATTGACCTCTAAGCCAAAGCTTAAGTCAAATTCCAAATTAAATTCCACAGCCAAGTTAAACTGTTTTCTATGCAAATGATAGGCGAGTTATTTGAGTTACCCTTCCGAGAAGGTGGGCTCAGGTTAGTCAGGTGGAGTGTTGTTCAAGCTACCCTTCCTAGAAGGTGGGTTTGAGCTTCTTCCTCTAATGCATACAAGAAAACAAAACCAAACTCCAAATTTATCCAAACAAAACTAAATCCAAACCAAACCAAACACAAATTCCAAAACTCCAAATACTCTGAACTACGTAAGGCTTGATTCTCTTCCAAGAGATACGTAGGCAACCCATTAAAATTTGGGTGCAGCCCAAATCACCAAAACCACTCAAGTCTTGGTTTCAATACAACTTCGAATCAAGAGGATAACCAAAAGGGGTCGAACTCAAATTCTAAAAAAATTAAATAAAATATGTTCTACAATTATTCGCGCATTTTTGTTCAACGGGCGGGAAACAACAAACTAACTAACTAACACAACTCCTAATCACCGTTCATTTCACAACTCATTGAACGATCTAGATTAGGCCTCACACATGTCACTCGGATTGCTGATGTGGCTCCCTTGTTTGTTGGCTGAACACAAGCCGTCGTTGCTGCGACATCTTCACCTTCTTTAGTTGCTGCTTCCTGGATTAACAAAAGATTGATGAGACCTAGTTCCTTCAGTAAGCCAACTAACCATGTGACTTCTGAAGCGACTTGAGACATTGCCCTATACTCAGCTTCAGACGAGTTGCGTGACACAGTTGCTTGGTACTTGGACCTCCAACAGATTGGGTTAAGACCCATCATCAACACATAACCGGTAACCGATCGTCTGGAAATGGGGCAAGAAGTTCAATCAGAGTCTGAGAAGGTTTGTACTGTGAGATCACAACCGGCTTGGAAACGAAGGCCATAGGTGGAGGTGTCTTTGATATAGCGAATCAGATGTAACAAAGCATCAAAATGACTTTGTTTGGGATGCTGCATAAACTGGCTCAAACATTGAACCGCAAATGACATACCAGGTCGTGTATTTGTAAGATAGTTGAGCTTCCCAATCAAACTTCGAAAGCCTGTAGGATCAGAAAAATCATGGCCAT
Source organism: Persicaria maculosa (assembly GCA_963922045.1). NCBI lineage: Eukaryota > Viridiplantae > Streptophyta > Magnoliopsida > Caryophyllales > Polygonaceae > Persicaria > Persicaria maculosa. The sequence continues at coordinate 21,662,780 of OY998258.1, forward strand.
CATTATCCAATCCTAGCTTGAAATTGAGAGGAAGAGGAGTAACACAGGGTGAAAAATCTAAGGCACCTGCATCTGTAATGATCTCCTGAGCAAAGTTATGCTGGTGAAGGACAAGACTTTCTGCAAAATCAACCACTTCCATGCCCAGAAAAAAATTCAGACGACCAAGATCCTTAATGCTAAACAAGGAATCAAGTGTTCCTTTGAGGTGAGTCACAACCGTTGGAGCATTCCCAGTGACTAGTATTTCATCGACATAAACAACAACCAAAGTAATCTCATTGACTGAGATTTTGAGAAACAAGGATGAATCAAACTTAGACATCACAAAACCAAGAGTATGAAGTGTAGAGGCCAGCTTAAAATACCATTGACGAGAGGCTTGCTTCAACCCATATAGGGATTTTTTGAGACGACATACATTCCCTTAGGTGTTGGAGATACTTGGTGGCATAATCATGTAAACTTCCTCCAACAAATCACCATGGAGGAATGAATTATTTACATCGAGTTAATGTAGGGGCCACCTGTTGCTCACAGCCAATGAAATGATCACTCTAATGGTATTCATACGGACCACAGGAGAGAAAGTTTCCTCATAATCAATCCCAAACTCTCGTGTGTAACCTTTGGCCACCAATCGAGCTTTAAATCGTTCAATTGAACCATTAGCTTTGAGCTTCACTTTATAAACCCATCGACATCCCACTGGTTTCTTGTGTGCAGGAAGTAGAATCTCATCCCAAGTATGATTAGCATGCAATGCATCAATTTCTTTATCCATGGCAATTACCCATATAGGATCCTTGGCAGCTTGAGCATAGGTCATGGGTTCAAAAAAAGATGGAGAAACATGGGAAGATTGGGCACAAAAGAATGAGGGAGCAAAATCACTAGGTAAGGGAAATTGACCTTGAAGAAAATTGGCCATTAAAACATAGTCATTTAAGTGGGCATGGGTTTGTCGAATTCTGGTGGAACATCTAGGAGGTGTAGGAATATGAACCTCAATAGTCTCAGATGTACGAGAAGGGGGTTGATCAGTGGACACATAAGGGATATGAATATCAGAAACAATGGAAGGACGAGGGAAAGAAGAAGTGATTGGTAGAGACTGGAAAGGAAATGTCATCTCATGGAATGCCACGTCTCTAGAAATGAACACTTTCTTGGATGTTAAATCAAGTAATTTGTATCCCTTTACCCCTGGAGCAAGACCCAGAAAAACACAGGCTACACTTCGAGAGTCAAATTTGTGGCGATAAGCATGAAGAGTACCAGCAAAACAAAGACATCCAAAAGGACGAAACTGTTCATATGATGGTGGTTTATGACACAAGGCTTCAAAAGGTGTTTTGAACTGAAGAGATGACAATGGAAATCGATTGATAAGGTAAGTGGCATGAAGAATGCACTCACCCCAATATGGCATAGGAACCCCTAACTGGAAAAACAAAGCTTGAGCAGTCTCGAGAAGGTGTGTATGCTTTCGTTCCACCACTCCGTTCTGTTGGGGAGTCTCAACACAAGAGGTTTGATGGACAATTCCCTTCTTTTAATAAAAGGAAATTGCCTCTGTACTAAAAAATTCAGAACCGTTTTCTGAACGAATGGTTTGAACAAATGCTTTCAATTGGGTTTCAACAAGGATAAAAAAGGCTTGTAAGATGGTAAATGCATTACTTTTGTGGGGAATTAAATGTGTCCATGTGGTCCTAGTGAAATCATCAACCACAATGAGAAATAAACGATTCCCATTGTAAGTGTGTGTTTGATATGGTCCCTATATGTCCACATGAAGCAATTGAAATGACAATTGAGATTTTATTGTGCTCAAAGGGAAAGTACAACGTTGTTGCCTAGCCTTAGGACAAACATTGCAAGGCTGTAAAGTATCTGTATCAACATATTTGACAAATGGAAACAAGTGCATCTGAGAATAAGGAACATGTCCTAAACGTAAATGCCAAATTGGCAATGAAACATTACAAGAAGCAGTAGATGCAGACTGATCACTGATGTGCTGAGAATCGGGTGATAAGCGCAATAGCTTGGATGTACTGGTTGTATAAAGCACATTGTGAGCTTCACCAAGAAGAGTTAAACTGCTCGTTGAAAGGCTCAGGATTATAAAACAATGAGTGAGGAGGATATTTTTGTGGAGATCAAGGGTAAGTCCTCGAGCAGACAAAAGATTGTATTCAAAGTCGAGGCCATGAAGCACATTAGTCAATAAGATGTCATCTCTTACCCTAATGGTCCCAATATTAGCAATATCAGATTGAGAACCATCTAGCTTGGTAATGTAGTTGGCTTTAGGCATTTTTGTGGAGGTAATGAAAAGGTCAAGATGAGGTGTGATATGGTGGGTAGCCCCACTGTCAATTATCCAACAATGATCATTACCATGAATAGAAAAAAAAATGCATTACCTACCATCATGCTTGATGCAGCACTGGGTTCCTGAACGCTCTGCTTGCTCAAGAGTGCAATCAATTGGTTGTACTGGTCCTTGGTGAGGGTAGGAACTTGATCATCTGTCATCTTGTTCCCTTCCTCATTCAAATTCACTGATGAATTGTTAGTAGAGAAGCCTCTATTCAGAGATTTGTCCTTGTCACTCGGATAACCGTGGAGCTTGAAGCAACGCTCCATGCTGTGATCTTCCTTCTTGCAATGGTCACACTAATACTTGGAGCGCCTTCCATTGTTATTGGAAGAATTCTTTGAAGAATTGAAGGACCATTGTTGCTGAGACTAATAATTTTCTCCCTTGCTTCCCCGAGAACCTAATGCGCGCATTCTTCTAAGAAGCAGATAATGCAGTCGAATCATTACCAAGAACTGGCGATGATTTGATCTCCCGTTGCGCTCATCCTCAAAAACAATACGATAAACCTCAGAAACATTCGGCAAAGGTTTCATCATGAAAATATTGGCTCGTGCAAGGTTGTAAGATTCATTCAATATTCCAACTAGAAATTGAATGACTTGAACTTGAGCCAAGAACGTAGGTACCTTAGTGATAGCACCACAAGAATTATAATTTGGTGACTCAATCAACACAACGTACTCATCCCAAAGTCGTTTGAACTTGCTAAAGTAAGCACTAAGCACTAATTGACAAACTTCCTTGATTCAAAGTGAAAAGTTCTTTCTGCACCTGAAAAATTCGAGTATAGTTAGGGAATGCAAACCTCAAATGCAAATCTTGCCAGATCTTTGCTGCATATCCAAAATATAAGAGAGTCTCAACTATATCCTTATCCACCGAGTGTAGAAGCCAAGTTGTAACCATCCTGTCACAGCGACGCCACTATGCGTAAATCGGAGATCCAGGTCTGGTCTTGCACAATCGCCGGTGACAAACGCCAATTTGTTTTTGGCGTCGAGAGAAACCTCTACTGATTTCTTCCGGTGATCGATAGAAGTTCCGATCAGTAAGAGGTTGAGTTGCCAGGGAATAATTCGGGTGATCTGAGTGGTGAAGGAATAGAACACTATTCGGATCGATGCCAAGGCCATCTACCTCTCCCATGGAGTTGCGCGACCGAGAATTACTGTCAGAATTTCTCATGGCTCTAATACCATGAAAGAAACCGTAGAATTGCAATGAAAAATGAAGGAAAAACAAGAGAACGAGCAAACTCAGATGTAGACCATCAATGGAGGATGGCTTTATTTCCCACAAGACAAAAATAGAGTGTTTGTTACATGAGATCTTAATCTCAATTATCCGGCCTTCAATGAACATCTATACAGAATGGTGGGAAACAACAAACCAACTAACACAGCTTCTAATCACCATTCATTTCACAACTCCTTGAACGATCTAGATTAGGCCTCACACATGTCAATCGGATTGCTGATGTGGCTCCCTTGTTTGTTGACTGAACACAAGCCGTTGTTGCTGCAACATCTTCACCTTCTTCAGTTGCTGCTTCCTGTATTAACACATCATGGTTTATTAAGCCTCCAACAAGTGGTTCGAATCGATTGATCGACTTCATAGGAGCAAAATTATGTGGGTATTAAAAACTTAACTTTTCAAAAACCAAATTCCAATCTTTTTTTTGAAGCAGATAAAGATTAGGCCGGACGATCCCGCAAGACCGTTCCAAATTCCAATCCTAAATAACTTAACATGCAAACAAACTCTAATTCAAAAAATGTAGTACGTGGGTATTAAAAAAATAAAAATTACAAAAAAATTAGTGAAGTGATGACCAATGGCGGATCTAGGAATTATTGTAAGGGGGGCTGAAATTTTTTTTCCGAAAAATGATGGTTTGAAATGTTCGAATCTAAAATTTTACCTATATACACCCTTACCTTCAGTCCTATTTATTTGTTGAATGGCACTAAAAATGCCACTATACTGTTTTTCAGATTTAGAAACCTACATTACCAACTGTAATGTAACACTGAACTTCAAAATTTTACGGCTAAACTGCAATAGCATTTAAACTAATTTTATGAAATATACATAACCACTGCTCCCACAAGCATAAGTTTCTGACTTACCAACTCTGAAATTATGTGCAAAATTATAATGGTGGTTATTCATAGTAAAGTAACAAATTCACAAATTCATTCTCACAACCACAATTACAAACCACGATTTCGAATAACAAACAACAATCACAAATCTATTTCTTACAACAATCACAAGTAAAAAAAAAACAGAACAAAGGGGGAAAAAAGGAGGTGTTGGGGATTCAAACCTGAGACGCCATGCTCCCCCATTAAACCCACCCAGTGTCCTATCCGCTGAGCCAGTTTCTTTCTTTTTGTGATTTTATTGAACTTCACTTTTATACTAGCGGGGGGCTTATTTTGGCTAGCGGGGGGGCTTCAGCCACTTCGAACCCCTGGTGATGACGTTTATTGAATGATGAGTCTTTTATTAAAAGTTATGGACAATTTTAAAATGAATAAAATTTTGAGACGGATGGAGTATTATGGATTAAATAAGGAAGGAGTTGCCGGGTAGGACCATCCCACCCGAATTATTTCCCAATCAAAAAAAAAAAAAAAAAAAAGGAAGGAGTAATAGCAAAACGATGAGATGGTGAAAACGGCTAGTATCAATGCCGAGGTGGAAATAAACAAATAAAGAACTTAGCCGTTTTCATCCATGTGCTTCAATTTCTTCCATGCATGTATAAATATCTATAAATACAACACACAAACACACCTATACGGCATTATATTTAATGAAGATCCTAAAAATAGATAGATTGCACATTGTGAAAAAGAAATGAGGCGAGCAATATTTCAATTAAAAAAAATCGTAAATTAAAGGATATTCCACCTCCAATGTGATTGAATTTATTGCATATCTACCAAGCTTCCTAACTGTCTTGAATTATATATATACACACACTACAATACAATACATCCACCGGCCTCAACATATGCATTATTATTATTATTACTAGGTCCTTAATCGCGCGCATTTGCGCGCGATGTTCCTCGCGTTGTTTTGATGTTGTATGATATGTGTTCGACGCACTGATGTTGTTGGATACACTTTAACTTAATATCGGACAATTTTACAAGTTGAATGGGTAAATATGTACAATAATTTAAGTTTTTGCTCATAGATTGAAGAAAAACAACCAATTTTTAATGTATGAGTTTAAAATAAACGTTATCTAATACAATGGTCTATACGCAGAGATGGCTGTTACATACTCCGTATTATACAAATTAATACAATTCAAATCCAAATCTCAATGAAAATTTTGAAGTGCTGCTCTTCATAAGGTTGAAAATTGTCTCTGCTGTGGCAATATACATATTTTTAGAATTAGAACACCATAATTGTAAATGTCTGCTTTACAGTATGGCACTACACAACATACGCATGTGTCAATAATCTCAATGTATTTGCACAAGATATTGCTTGTCATGGCCCTACTTGTTGTCAAAATAGTACAACCTTTAAATGGAACAAGGCACTACTAATACACCAATAAAAGTCGGACTCTTAAACCTTTGCGTCTAAAATTGTGTCACCGAGAACTCAAGCCGGTATCTTCGGATAATGAATGCTAATCCAAAATATTTATGACTAACACAACTTCAAAATAAGTAGTACATCAAACACATGGAGAAGAACTTTGTTGTCATCCCCCATAAAGAAAGATTACCTTGTCATTGCAACAACAGAATTGCCATTACCCCCATCCATAAAAGCTACTGTATTAATTTCCTATCTTTCCATTAAACTTACAGACATAGTGGAATAACTGCATTATAACTTTTTCACTCATAAAACAATCCTAAAGAGTAATGTGATAATAGCTTGTGCAAAATGAGGAGATTTGGACCATTAAAAGTGACAATGTTATTAGTAATTTTTTTCCTTTAAAAAATTAATTAGATAACAGTTTATTTCCCAAATCCCTTCTCAAACATTAAGTGAAACAAACAAGTCCAACTCAAACTCATACTTAAGTGGATGCAAGTAATCTTTCTAGATTATCAGTAGCTTTTCAAATGAATTGCAAATTCTAACTTAAAAAAAATTCAAAGGGAAACAAGTTCGAAGAAATTCTAAATTAGATGTCGAAACAACAAAGAGAGAGAAGAGATATAAATTCTTGATAAGAAAGCCTTAAAAAAAACTAAACATACCATGTGAAGAGATTTCTTAACCTCATTTGGGCAGACAAGGATAATAAAAACACACATTCTTGCAGATGTCCCCTACAATATTTTGCATTAGGCAAAAAAAGTGAACTAAAGATCCAAATAAACTATAATTAGGAGATGAACAAACCATGTAATCAACTTTATGAACTTGGAGTAAGGTCACTCACACCCTGATAGTAACTTCACTTGCACAAAAATTCTGATTTAAGATAAAACTCCCCCCTTGTAAATCTACCAGTAAATGATTCTCAATTACTCAGAAGATATTGAAAAGCTGAGGGTTGTCTGAGACTTTGAAAAAAAAAAATGTTTGCTTAACGGGTGAAATGGGAACAATAAATTTCTCATCTATATCATCAATGAATTTAAAAAGGTACAATCCTCCATTCCAATAAGCAATAAGCAAAATGTTGGTATTTATAATTTCCCAAGAGCTTTTTTCACCTACATATTAGTATGACAGTATATTATTATTTTTTATTCATGTCCATCGAGCAACATGTTTCTTAATTGTGTTTTCTCTTTTTGTTCTCATAAACTCCATGCTTTTTGAGCAAAACATCCACTCTACAAAACAGAGTATAAAACCACAATATCTCCAAAGTAAAAAATTCACTCTACCTAAATTTCCTAACTAAAACAAAGAAGCTGCAAGAAAGAGCCCGATCAGGAAAAAAAAGTATATAGATTTCTTTTTATAAGAATTCTCTTAATCACTAAGCAAACCATTGTAAATTATAACAATGTAATTACAAAATTGAGGTTTAAAAAATTAAAAATATAAGGATGAATAAGCCTTTTTACTGGAAATTCTAACAATTTGATCACAAAAAGATTTAAAAAGAGAGAGAAATGAACATTAACTCATCAATTTATTGAAAATATATGAAAAAAATTAAATAAAAACACCAGGTTAAGCAATACCAGGTCATCGATGGACTTTCATCGTACCCTTCAATCAACTTGAATCCAAACACTGGTGCAAATCAATCTGGAATCGGGATTTTTAAAGATTCAAATCCTGGCTCTGCAAATCAATCTGAAATTGGGATTAAAAAAAGGGAATCAAAGGCCAACTTCAATCTGAATGCAGTTGTAGACAATTCAAAAAACAAATTCAATCAGATTTAGGGAATTCTGTTCCCTTGCCTACGTACGTTGTCCATCCTTTGCCTCCCTCCACTTTGCTCTTATTTGATTCATTCATGTTGATTAACTCCTATGCCTAATTGTTTTTTTATCACCAATTAATCACATATGTGATGTGTCTCTTAAAGATCTTCAATCCACATATTTGTCTTATGCACCTCAATGATGAAGAGATGTGCCAAGCTTTCTTTTTATCATGCCCAGGTGGATGTAACCTATGTAGGCTCATAATTTCTCCTAGGACATTAAATTCATCTTCATAAAATTCTTCTATATCCAAAATAGTCATTTTTTCCCTTGAAATATTGTCGGGAAGAATACTAATATCCTTAAAAGAACTTTGATAGGGTGATAGGCCAACCCATATGCAGATACCAGCCTTAAGTATTAAAAAGGAAAAGGAGACAAACCAAAAACCAGTCACACGATAATGCTCCAATGATATCATTTGTCTACCTGTCCTTCTCAACATTATAAAAGAAGACGACCACTTACTATGCATTCTGCAGTTGCTGCTTCTCTATGAGCATCGAAGCTCCATGGTTCTTCAAGATCATCCAAAAGGTAAGAACATTTGTCAAGGTAGCTACTGTTTTCAAACTCACAATCAAATGATGATTGTTTCTTGATTAGATAGAACTTATCAACAATCTGCCATATTTACACAAAAACTTAAATCGGGCAAAGGGGTAAAAACTTAAATTAAATTATATCTTAAGACACTTTTAAGTATATCAAAATGATCTTGGGAATAATACAACACTAAATCCTAGAAATGATTATAACTTAAAAACTTAAATAAGGTAAACTGATTATTAGTAGTCTTGGGAACATTTAAGGAAAATACTAAAACATACAAGGCCCAAGGGTGGCAAAGCACTAAAACAAACAAGGCCAACTCAAACTCATACTTAAGTGGATGCAAGTAATCTTCCTAGATTATCAGTAGCTTGTCAAATGAATTGCAAATTCTAACTTAAAAAATATTCAAAGGCAAACAAGTTCGAAGAAATTCTAAAATTAGATGTTGAAACAACAAAGAGACAGAAGAGATATAAATTCTTGATAAGAAAGCCTTAAAAAAACCTAAACATACCATGTGAGGAGATTTCTTAACCTCATTTGGGCAGACAAGGATAATAAAAACACACATCCTTGCAGATTCCACTACAATATTCTGCATTAGGCAAAAAAACTGAACCAAAGATCCAAATAAACTATAATTAGGAGATGAATAGATCATGTAATCGATCAGCAGAATGCTTCTAATACAAGTGTTTTACTTAAATCTATGCTCTCAATTTGTTTTCGACTGGAAAATGAATTCTGATTAAGGGTATATGATTGTTAGTTGTCTTGGGAACATTTGAACTTAAATTAAATTAAACTGATTATTGCTATTGGGTATTAAAACTGAAAAAGTATATCTTGATTAGAAGAAGTGTACAATACCAGTCAATTTTTCAATTCAAGGGCAGATCACAAATATTTTTTTTTTAATGAATCGAATGAATGATATTTGACAACACCTACTACCTAGACCCTAAATTCCAATCTTAAATTTTCAAATTTGATTGCCTATTACTCAAAACAAACTAAACCTGAATCCAAAATTTTCATCCAATTGAATTTGGAGAATCAGATAAGGAAGGAGAAATAAGTTCCTTTAATCCTACTGCCCTCTCTTTCAATTGCTCAAAACCAAAAATTCCCAAATTACAAATTATCAAAATCAGCCCTAAACGATTTTTCTTGGAACCTAAATCATCAAAATCGGATCAAATTAAGGGGAAAATGCAGGAAAAAGGAGGAAAACAAACCTGCAGAAGCTTTCAACGTCTACGAATGGCAGCAAATTGCATCGTTCACGGAGAAGAAACCGATGACGTCCACGCCCTTCGCCTTGAGATCGGCAGAATTCTCGACTAATTCAGGGAGGAGCTTTTGGGGGCAGGTGGGGAAGAAGGCGCCAGGGGAAGATGTCCTTGGCCTTGGTGTCGGTGGTGGTCTGGAGCTCACCGGCGGATTCTGACTCCCCACCGTCGGACATCTTCGCTGACACACCGCCGCTCAAGGGGCACAACGAAGGGGATCGGAACCGGAAGCCAGGAGAGGAAGAGGAATTAGGGAAAGTAGAGGTAGAGATTAGGGAATTAGGGAAAGTAGGAGTCCCTCAAGATTGAATCGACCGGAGGAAGAAGAAGGAAAATAGACTGGGAAGAGGCGGTGGCTTGTGGTTGTGGCATACAGCTTGAACACAAAACGAAGGAGAAACCAAAAACAACCCTGAATTGATTTCATGCCGATAAAGAAACTAAGGGGCAAAAAGGTCATTAGCATTAAGGAACAGTAAAGGGGAAGTAATGATTAGTTTTGAATAATTGGGTTTTCTGTTCATCTGGATCATTCATATCTATATATATAGCTTTTGTAAGTGCAATGGAACTGGGAAGCATCTTAAAATTCATGGAGAACCGCAACTTTTTGGTGACAGGGGCTACTGGCTTTCTAGCTAAAGGTATGTGCTTTGTTTTAATTATTTGCAGCTATATTAATTAATGGGTCGTACGTCCATCTTTAATTAATTAATTAATTATGCATATACTTACATAGTTTTAGTGGAGAAAATATGGGTGTCACTATATACACCGCAAATCCGGATTAAGGATTTGCACGTCCTTAAGAACATGCAAGTCTGGGACTGTGCACGTCCACTATTTAAGTCTTGCACGTCCTTAACAACGTGCAAGCACGTCCTTAAGGACGTGCAATACTTGCACGTTGTTAAGGACGTGCAAACCCTAGTTAGGGTTTTGCGTTTAAGGTTTAGGGTTTAGGGTTAGGGTTTAGGTTTTCCGACGGTTTTGTAATGTTAATTGATAAAATTGAAGTGTTTAGCTAGTGGATTTGAAGGATTTAGGGTCAAATTAAATAGAAAACAATAATTGTTAAGGTTTTCATTTGGATAATATGCGAATAACGTTACAAGGAACGGAAAAAAAAGGTTTACATTCATAATTTTAATAAAGTTGTGGAATACAATCTAGGAAAATAGTAAAGGGCGGCCGGACTCGGCACGCAAGGCTCGAAATCTCTCAATCTGAGCTTGAAACGGAGCATCCCATCCTTCCACGCTCGGATGATGATGTTCGACCCATTCTGGCGAAGGCGGCGGAAGAGGAGCGTTAGGACGCAACCAGATCTATGGGAACGGAAAATTAGAGTTAGAGTATTGACATATATATGAAAAGCACGAATAGGTAATAAAAAAAGACGTTTGAAGTCGTACCGCGGCAAAATGGTCTTGGTTTCCGATGCAGGCTACACCAAGAGTTGCTGATTGAGGGTTGTTAGCAGGTGTCGGCGAGGTCATGGGGAGACATGTGAACGGATGATGCCAAGCTAGGACGACGAGAGGAATCTGATATACCGTTGCAAATACTAAACCCATAATGGGTAGCTCTATCCACCGTCTCCTATCACCATGCACAGCTCCCGCCCATCTCTGGTAGTCGACGAACTGCTGGAATGGGTACCCTCCCGTATAACAACCGGCGTACAGATCGGTGTGATCCTCCAAGTGATTGCATAGTAACGTTTTGAGTTCCGGGAAAGCAGTCTCGCCGATCGGTGATGTGAAAGCCGCCAAAGCACGGTAGCCACAATGACCATCTCCAGCAGTGTCCCTCACCGTCTCAATATGACCGAGCATGAAGGGATCAACGTTGTTTCGACCCCAGTTGAACCCTCCGAACACATCATCACGTCCACAACGAGCTGAGGTCGCTTGTGGACGAGGCCGAGCAGCATTTCGAGCAGCACGCGCTTCTTCTTTCTCAAAACCTTTCCCTTACCTCCTCGTATGGCAACGGGTTGGTTCTGCAGGCATTCCTCGACCCCCGAGGCCTCCCCTTCCTTCGGACGCTTGCTGATGAGGGTGGGTGCAGCTCATCCTCGCATACATCGTTCGAAGCCGTGTATGAAGATGACAACTCATACGACAGTGGGGTGTCGTCGATGTCAGTCCATGACAAATCCATCCAGAACGGGTGGATGTCATCGGCGGGTATCGAAGTACCGGAGTTGACGTATGCCTGAATCTCATGGACACAAGGGATCCCGTAACAAACGCTCCAATGTCGGTCCGTGCATACCGGAGGAACCTTTTTGTTCACGACGTCCTGCCACATCCGGTACAGATAATCGAAGCACTTTTTGGAGATTAAAGTCTTTACCTCATCGAAAAAGTTGACTTTATACGCCGCTGTTGGCCATTTGAAGCGGTCGATCTCCAAAGCAGTTTGCAGCTCATGCAGTTGACAATCGTTGACTCTATGGATTGCATCGATCACAATGCGGAAGTCACCAGTCGATGAGTGAAGTGCCTCCTTCAAAACCTTGTGTTGACCCTCAACTCTGTACACATTGAAGTGCATACCACTAAATATTCGATATTATATCATATTGTAATAGGAGATATGAAGTAAGGTTGTACCTGTCTGTCGTACAGGTGTCGAGATGGAAGACATTATCTACGTAGCATCGTACGATGCTCCTGCTGTATGGAAGCCAAACCGACTCTAAATACGCCACCACACCTGAGAATGGGTGCCATGCAGCGTGTAGCGCCCGACGACGTCGGTTGAATGATTCCTCCGACCTCGATTCGAACAGCCCCGAACAGTTGCCCTTAAAGATGCCAGCGTGGTTTAAATTCTTCGTGATCTTCAGAGCAGCTTCCTCGCATCTTCTCGTCACGTGTAACCAACAAAGGAGATGCTGGACGTCGGAGAAGACAACATTCAGCGCCACCAAGAGACCTAGCTCCCGATCAGTCATGATAGCTTGAGGCTGAACCGTCCCAAGCAAGATCTGAAGCTGTCGCAACACCCAGGCGTATGTGTCTTCGTTCTCTTGCGACATGAAGGCATAGGCGATGTAGTAAGTATTGCCTGAGGGTGTGAACCCGACCACCTCGCACAAAGGAATCCCATATCTGCAAGTGTAAATATGTTACATATAAAATACTTTATAATTGGCTATATGTGCAATAATGTAATCGTAATTAAGTAACTTACGCATTTGTTTTGTATGTGTTGTCCATTATGATGACGTAATGAAACCTTCGGAGAAGGCGTATCCCGTCGGGATGCGCGAGGAAGAGGTTGCTCAAGACGTTGTCATCATCCGGATGTCGTCTGAAGTAGTAGTAGTACCTTCTTTCCCGCAGATGGTGCAAGGTATCCTGGGTCATCGTCCGACTACCTCTTTCTTCGGCGACCACCATGGCGAGCGTGTTGGTAAGGCTCTTCCTTGACGTGGCACTGGTCTCATCCAACTGCCTTCATCCGTACCCAATGGATTTTGGAGGAGTGCCAATTTCCTTCATCCACCTCGCCATCTTCTTTTCCTCCTCTATCATCTGTCCGGCGATGGCGTGACCCTTCAAGCTCGTGGAAAGCCCGTGGTTATGAACACCGTGGGTTACCGTCATAACCAGTGACCCGGCGGAGCTTCATGTCCGTGTAGAGAGAATGGACAACCACTTATCTTCGACTGCGTGCTCCGGAGCTTCCTCCCGCGTGGTCGGTACTCCCCAAACTGCTCGCAAGCAAGGAGAACCCCGCCTGGACGATTCGACGCCCCCGTCCAAGACCGCTTGATTACTAAAATCATGCAGTGTCTCCGACCCAAGTCCTTGAAATGCGTAACCATTTCGTCACGGTCATTCCAAACCCTTGGGTCCGAGAACTCAGACGTAAAGTCTCGAAACTGTATTAACATTATTGGAAATATGAACAAAACGGAAGGAATACAAAATATATTCACTCTACGAAATCAATCCGTACCTGGGATACTTGGAGACGAGGATTGCTTTGCGACTCGGCCATAACGATTCTAACGGTGAAAGAATATATCGAAACAGGTCGGACTTTGTTTTGGAGTGCGGAATCAAGCTGTCCTCCTTCGCTTCAAATAGGCACTGTTGCGTTAATCGTTGACGACGTGCAGCACGTCCTTAAGGATGTGCTGTTTCCTAAACCCTAGCTAAACCCTAAAACCCTACCCAAACCCTAAAAGGATCCATTACGATCAATATGACTCGTAACCATATCATATTAACGTTTTTCGTTCTTGATATCGATCTACTTCGACAAGCTGTTTCCGTGCTCCTTCACAAATCCTGAGGGAAGTTCCTAACCAAAATATGCACGAAAACACTATAAACAACATACACAAAAGGATCCATTACGGATGGTTTCACGTTTTCGTTATCGGGCAACCATATCATATTAACGTTTTCGTTCTTGATGTTTACGTTCAATATGACTCGGAAGAAATGATAAGAGTCTACTCGAGATAGAAATAGAAATATAGAGATAGATACAAAATCCGTAATATAAAAGTATAATATCAAGATAGAAACTGCAAAAGTATAAATGTACATCACTGGTCTACAGGATGGCGTACAGCATGATCCAAAATCTCCGTCACCTCGTCCACTAGCTGCTCAATGCGAGGGTCGCTAGCCAGGGCCCTCAAATAGCCCTCGACCTCACGAAAGCGGGCTAATAGCGCCGGACGGATGACGGGAGGCTGAGGGAGGTCCAACCATGGATCCATGCCGATCGGGTGGACGGGCGCCGGCGGGTCAGGATGGGGTGGCGTGGTCGGCAGCACGTACGGCCGGCTCTGGGACGCGTACCAAGCCATGTAATCTGCAGTGACACCGGCCTCGCAATCCTCGCTGGTGCGTCTGTGCTCGGCCAGCCTGTAGAAGCGACCCTCGTCCTGCAGATCCTGCCACTTGTTGTGGCTGTGGGCAAACACGGCGATGTACCTCGCGTTCTTCAGGGTGGTGTCGCGGTAGACCTGATCCGGCGCGATGACGGGCTGCGGGATCCCATGGACCCGTCCGAACTGCCGGAGGCATCTATCGGGCATATACGGCTCCTCCTCCCCGCAGAAGGTGATGGTGCCCCGATAGGTGGACTGACGGTACTGGCCGTCGAAGTCCAGATCACGCCTAAAGGGCATCCACTCGACCTACAATTAAACAAATCAGATGTAATTCACACTTAAGAATTATAAGTGATATAGATAGAGTCTCGAATACATACATCAACGACGGTAAGATGGTCCACCTCGTCCCGCAGCTCCCGGATCTTCTGCAGCTTCGCGTCGTCCTTCATGCGCTGTGGCGCCTTCGGACCGATGAACTTCGCGTAGAAGCGAGGGTCATCATTCCTAGCCGGGTCGCTGGAGAAATCACCTCGGAAGCGAGGGAAGTACGCCCATATCCAAACCTTGACACAAAAAAGTATGTCGTTAGCATATAATATAAATATTTGTAAACTAAAACTCTAATTCAACGGTCTCGTACCTGTAGGATCGCCGTGCAGCTGTCTATTCCCTTCGCACCTGAGCGGGTAGCCTCGCCTAGGCCCTTGTACAGACAAGCGAGGGCACCTGCAGCCCATGCAAGGGTGGCCGTACGTGGGATGTCCCAAATAAGGCCGAATATCCTCCATGGGATCCGGCTCTGCGACTTGTCCACAAACAAAGTCGCGGCGAGAGCGATGGCCATGTACGTCCTGTGCAGAAACAGACGCTGTGCAGGGTCATCCTCGGGCTGCCCCCCTCCCACATGCGTGCGCAGCCGAATCTGCTCAGGATCAGTCGCGGCCTCTGGGTCATCGGCGGGGGCGGGGTCGATGAGCGGCCCGTGTCTCTGCTGCCACTGGGTAGTAAACCCAGTCACCGGAGGGTCGCCAGCGTGTTTGTACGACTTCAAAGTCACAGGGGTGAGCTGGTAGTACTCCGCGATGGCGGGGACCAAAGCGCCCGCGGGCAGATGTGACGTGCAAGGCTGGCCATCAATCGGAAGTCCCATCAGACAGGCAACATCGTGGAGCGTGATGGTCATCTCGCCCCATGGAAAGTGGAAGGAGCTGGTCTCCGGGTGCCAATGCTCCAAAAAGGCCGTGCAGGTGAACTCGTCGACACACTGCCAGTGGAGGGACCTCAGCTGGGGGATGCCGGATGGGAGCAGATCCTGCACCCAGGTCCCCGGGCCCTCAAATATGCAAGGCTCGAAAGGCTGCAGGTGAGTCGCCCGGTGGTGGAACTTCAGCAGCGGCAGCTCCACCGTAGGATCTCTCCACACCTGATACGCACGGTGATGCCTGTAAGACACAAGCAGCTCTCCCGGCGGCAATAAAGGGTCGACCTGCACAGCCGGTGCGGCAGCCTGCGCAGGGATGGGCTCGGGCTCTACCTGTGGGCCCCCCTGGCCCTGAGCCTGCCCCTCCTGACCGTCGTCAGCCTCCTCAACGACGTCAGGGATCACATCATCTGCAGAGCCCAAGGAGATCGCCGCTGGTGTGGCGGAGGTCGAAGGCTCGGGCTCATGTGTGCCGGATGTAGAAGCCTCTGGCACGGCTGAAGTAGATGCCTTCGGGATGGTCGGTGGAACACGAGTAGGCGGTCTACCCATGTCGGCCCGTCGCCCACCGACTACGTCGGTAATACAGCTACTCAAAACATCAGCGGGCTCTAATGAAGGCTGCAACCCCATCATCGCATCGCCCGAAGGATCCCAACCCGGCAGACCCTTCCAGAAGTTGTCGTGCTCGTCGGCCGGGGGCGTCCCCATCGACGGCTGTAAGCGCTCTGCAGACGCAAGTAGATCGTCGACTGTCTGATCGAGGGGTGCCGTAGACTCCTGTACCTGGCTGACCGCTGCCCGGTCGCCGAATCTAATAGGCCGAAGGGTACCATCACCCCTCATGAGCCTCCCTGCCTGTTATTATGATCCAGTTGAATATTAATGTCTTTTCAGTATATTTTAATGTATTTTGATGTTATTCTAATGTCTTTTGATTTATTTTAATATATTTTCATATGTTTTATTGTCTTTTATTATATTTTAATGTTAATTAAGTATTACAATTATATTAATTTATTTTTATGTATTTGAATATATTTGAACTATTTAAATATATTTAAATGTTAATTAAATAATTTTAAAGTATTTTAATATTTTTTAATGTTTTTTATTATCTTTCAATATAAATTTATTTTTATGTATTTGAATATATTTTAATATATTCAAATATATTTTAATGTTAATTAAATACTTTTGAAGTATTGTAATGTATTTTAATGTTTTTATTGTCTTTCAATTGTAATTTTTTTCTATGTATTTGAATATATACTATCTATTATATTCTATCAAATTAAAACTATATTCTTTTCTATCAAACTATATATTATAAAAAAACATTATAATATATAAATAAATCAAACAAAATATTATCAATTATATTCTATCAAACAGTATATCATATTCTATAAACTTCTATTATAAAACTATATTATAATCTATCAAATTATATTTTAAAACTATAAAAATAAGTCAAACAAAAAGTAATTCAAATAACATATCGGTGGAGTCGGGATCGGGGACACCTCAATCGTCCGACGCTTCCGCAACGGTAATAGACTGTCGTCCGCCTCCGCCTCTGCTCCGCCTCCATCGCCGCCGCCAGACGGCGCCCCACCACCACCACCCTCCTCCTCCGCCACTGCTCGGCCTCCATCGCCGCCACCAGACGCCGCCCCACCACCACCACCCTCCTCCTCCGCCAAAGCCGCCAGCCGCACCGTCTCCCCCGGTGCTCCACCCCCACCACCACCCTCCACCTCCATCGTCGTGGCACCACCACCACCCTCCGTCGCCGCCAGCAGATCCGCCTCCATGGCCGCCACCGCCGCCTCGAGATCTCTCTCTCTTTCTGCCTCCATGGTCTCTCTCTCTCTCTCTCTCTCTTTCTCTCAGTCTCTCTCTCTCTCTTTCTCTCAGTCTCTCTCTCTCTCGGTCTCGGTCTCTCTCTCGGTCTCTAGCTCCGGCAGTCGCTCCCTCTCTCTCGATTTCTTTGAAGGCGAATGAAGACGAAGACGAAGAGGCACGTCCTTAAGGACGTGCAGCACGTCCTTAAGGACGTGCAGCACGTCCGGGTTCTGGTGGCTCTCACCCCACTTGCACGTCCTTAAGGACGTGGGGATTTGCGGTGTATATAGCCGAAACGAGAAAATATTGAGGATTCAGCCAAATGTGAGGAAGCTTTACCTTCTTGTTCGGGCAGAGGACTTGGATTCAGCCAACCAACGCTTGCAAAAAGAGGTGCCTCCGCGCTTACCCATCATTTTAATTAACCTACAATATATATATATATATATATAAGGAAAGAATTTGCCTATGAATGACTTAGCTGAAGCCCTAGCCTTAAAACAGGGTGTTATGAAAACATTATGTTTGCACATTGATAAAATAAATATTGAGGGGGACTTACTAATTATAATATAAATCCCTTAAAAATCATGATCGCAATGAGTCAGCGACTATCCTAGGGTTCCTTAATCTGAGATCCCTGGGAAGGAGGATCAAGCTGGCCATTGCGAACAACCTGATGCACTATCTCTCAATGCCCGTGAAAAATTGAGCTAATCGTGTCCGACATCAAACTTCTCAAGAATATTAGAGAGATCTCGTTCTCTCATGCGCCCCGTTGTGGTAGTAGAGTGACGGATAATGTTACACACCTTTACCGCTCTACCGAGGATGACGTTTTTGCGCATGATTTAGATCTCCTTGACCTCATCTATCGATCATGATGTTATTGGCTAAGTTCATTCTTAGCTGAATTATTTCCTTTTATATACGGTATATATTAAAACGTCTATGACATGTATAGATTTTAACCATAAAAAAATCAAATACTAAAAGTATTTTAAACAACTGAGTTCGAAATTCGTTTGTTTCTTTTAAATGTCACGTTGTTTCTTTTTTCCATCTTGTTAAAAGTCGTTAAAGTACCAAATAATTGGGGGTAGATCACTCCAAAATGTGTGATACTCCGTAGTAGGGCTGGGGAAAATTTATCACGAAAAATCATACCAACATGTGCCAATCGAACCAATTAAATTAGTAACCAATATAATTGGTTACCAATATAATTGGTACGGTATACCGAACCAATTGTCGGAAGTCGGTACGGTAATGGTAATCGAAACGAAAAAGTTGGGATTACCATTACCAACCGATTTGTAATTGGTTGGTACGGTAATTACCAACCAACTCCTACCAATATACATTTATTTTTTTTATTAATTTTTTAATTATATTTAATTGTTTTAAGATTACAGCCTACACCTCGTTACACTTTTCTGCTATGATCACCTATATTTCTGCGGTTTCAACTTGTTGTTGGTTCAAGACTTGCTGACTTGTGTTAGGAGAGGGTTTATAAGGCAAAATGTACAACAAACTCCTCATTCATTCATTCAATAGAACAGTTCCATTTCTTGGTTGTTACTCTCTCTCTCGAATCAGTTAGGCATTAGTCTCACATTCCTAACAATTGGTATGAGGTGCTTGAAGACTCTCGGCAATGGCGGACGGCACGCGGCTCAGATCGACGGAGAAGGTTGAGCAGCAGCTACAGCAGCTCCATCAAGCATCAACTTCCACCCAGGAGCAGCTGCTAGAGATGAAACAGCGACAGGACGATCAACATCGCTTTCTACAAGAACAATCACAGAAAATCTCCGAAGTGCAAGAATCGCTCTCACAAATCGGGGAGTGGATGCGGGTTCTATCACAGAAGGCCGATCGGCAAGCGAATGTAGGGGGTGTTCCTCTGGACCACCAAGACAAGACACCACCAGTAGGGAATCGGGAAATTCCAGATGAAACAAATGCGTATAGACCACCACCGATGAGAAATGAAGGTTTTATTGCAAATCAGAATCGATTTCCGAAAGTGGATTTCCCACAATTAGATGGGAAAAATCCGCGCAGCTGGGTTCGAAAATACGAGAAATACTTCTCCCTTTTCGGAATCCAGGAGCATGAGAAAGTAGAACTTGCAGCAATGTATATGCAGGACAGAGCGGATACATGGATCCAAGGTTATATGATGCAGAAGCGCGGAATCCGCTGGAAGGAAATGAGCGACGCCTTGTGCTGTAGATTCGGGGAGAAACAGGGTGTGGACATTGTTGAAGAATTCAACAAACTGTGCCAGACCGACGAATTGGAGGAGTACAATGAGAGATTTGAGGAGCTTCGCGCCGGGATGCTATCATACAACCCCCACCTCCCGGAGAACTACTTCGTCACAAGCTACATAAGCGGCCTCAAGCCGGAGATCAAACCACTTGTGAAGCTTGGGAGACCGCGGGATCTAGCAGAAAGTCTGGAATTGGCAAAATTGCAATGGGATGCAGTTCAAGCCATCGTGAAGATCAAGAACCCATGGAAGCCGACGACGGTGTTCAATCAAGATTCTAGCAGAAACACATTTCAAGGTTCAAAAGGGCCAGATGAGTTCAAGAGAACTCCGGGACTTTGCTTTAGATGTGGAGAGAAATACTTCGTGGTGGGTCATAGATGCAAGACATCTTCAGTCAAGCATATGTTAATACAGGAAACCAATCTTGTGGAAGAGGAGGCACTACAGGGAGAAATGATCTTCGAAAATGCAGAGGAAGAAGAAAATCAAGAAGGGTTTGTGAGAGCTCTTACAGGGAACGGGTCAGATACATCGATCATGGTCAAGGGATTTATTGGGGACAGATTCATCAACGTTTTGATCGACAGTGGTTCAACCCATAGCTTCGTGGATCCAATGGTGGCTAGAGAAACTGGATTCAAACTCACAAACGCAAACCTGATGATTGTGGAAAGGTTGAACAAAGGGAAACTTTTCTGCAGACAGGAATGCAAAGGGCTCAAATGGACAATGCAAGGGGGAAGCTATACCTTTGATATTCGGGCATAATTGGTGATTTTGAATTACTTTTGGGGGTGAATTGGATAAAGAAGTACAACCCAGTCCAGTTTGATTACAATAAGATTACAATTGCCTTCAACAAGGATGGCAAACATGTAGAACTTCAAGGAATTGTGGAGCCTAATAAAGGAGCTGCAGTCAAACACATCACTGGGAAAGAGTTGCAGAAACTGGTGGCCAACTAGGAACTGGAGAGTGTTGCTGAGATTGCTCAAACATGGCAGATAAGTGCCAGATTGGAAGTGGTGCCTGCCAAAGTGCAGGGATTGCTGGAAGTTTTCAATGATGTGTTTGCAGTGCCTACAAACCTGCCTCCTGAGAGGGGGTGTGAGCATACAATTCCATTGAAGCCAGATACACAAGCTATTTGTTCCAAGCCATAGAGATATCCACATGGGCAAAAAGATGAGATTGAGAGACAAGTCAAGGAGATGTTGTCAACAGGCCTCATCAGGCACAGCCAAAGCCCATTTGCATCACCCACACTGCTGGTTAAGAAGAAGGATGGGTCCTGGAGGTTCTGTGTGGACTACAGGAAACTTAATGAGGCCACCATTAAGGATAAATTTCCAATCCCAAATATAGAAGAGCTTCTAGATGAGTTACATGGAGCAGCCATCTTTTCAAAGTTAGATCTAAGGGCAGGCTACCACCAAGTGCGTGTGTCTGAAACTGACATACCAAAAACAGCCTTTAGAACTCACAATGGTCATTATGAATTCAATGTAATGCCATTTGGGTTGACAAATGCACCTGTAACTTTCCAGTCCTTGATGAATATGGTGTTTGCTGCATTTTTGAGAAAGTATGTACTGGTGTTTTTTTGATGATATCTTGGTATATAGCAACAGTTTAACTGAGCATGTGGAGCACCTTGAGACTGTGTTAATGTGTATGAGAAAGCATCAGCTGTATGCCAAGAGGTCTAAGTGTAGCTTTGCTGTTACTAAGGTGGAGTACTTAGGACATGTGATCTCTAAGGAAGGAGTAGCTACTGATCAGGCTAAGATTGAGGCTATTACTAAATGGCCTACACCTAAAAACGAGAAAGAATTAAGGAGTTTCCTAGGCTTGGCAGGTTACTACAGGAGGTTCATCAGGAACTTTGGAATTATATGCAGACCTTTGGCAGATTTACTTAAAAAAGAAGCCTTTCAGTGGGGTGAAGAAAGCATGAGAGCCTTTATGCAAGTGAGGAAATTATTGTATAGCCCACTTGTCCTCACTCTTCCTGATTTCTCAATGCAATTTCAAATTGAGACAGATGCATGTGACACTAGCATTGGGGCAGTGCTTATGCAACAAGGAAGACCTCTGGCTTTTATTAGTAAAGCTCTGCATGGACAGCACCTCCTGCTATCCACTTATGAAAAGGAACTCTTAGCCATTCTATATACTGTAGAGAAGTGGAGACATTACCTGGAGCCAAAACACTTCATTATAATTACTGATCATCAGAGTTTGAGACACCTCTTGGATCAGCAGGTTACAACTCACCTACAGAAGAAGGCAATCAGAAAATTGCTTGGCCTCTCTCACTCCATACAGTACAGGGTAGGCAAATGCTATTCAGCTGCTGATGCTCTCTCTAAGAGAGGACTATCAGTAGAGCAGGTAAAGGAGAGCTCCTGTCATGCCTTAATACAGGTGAAGCCAGTATCGATGCAAGAAGTGATCAGTAGTTATGAGGGTGATCCAGAAGTGGACAGGTTAAAGCTGGCTGCAGCCATTGATACAAGCTCTCCATTTCAGTGGCAAGGGGAGATTCTGAGGTACAAGGGCAGATTGGTGATAGGCAACAAGGAAGAACTGAGAAGAAGGATCACATTAGCCTTCCATGCTGAGGCAGTAGGAGGACACTCAGGGCTAAGAGCCACCTATCAGAGAGTTAAAGCTCTATTTTATTGGCCACAGCTAAAGCAATTTGTAGAATCAATGATCAAGGAGTGTGATGTGTGCCAAAGGCACAAGCATGAGACAATTGCCTATCCAGGGTTGCTGCAACCATTACCAATTCCAGAAATGCCTTGGCATTCAATAGGCATGGATTTTGTAGAAGGGCTACCCAAATCAAGAGGTTATGATGTGATATTGGTAGTAGTGGACCGCCTGACTAAGTATGCCTACTTCCTACTACTCACTCATCCTTTCTCTGCAAGCCAAGTAGCTCAGCTGTTTATGGAAAACGTGTATAAGCTACATGGCTTACGAAGTGACATAGTCTCAGACAGAGACAAAATTTTTACAAGTCACCTATGGAAAGAGCTCTTGTCCAGCATGGGCACATCTCTCAAACTCTCCACTGCCTACCATCCACAGACAGATGGTCAAACTGAAAGGGTAAATCAATGCTTAGAAGCTTACCTTCGATGCATGACTTCAGCTATGCCTAAGCATTGGGCTAAGTGGATTTCTTTAGCTGAATGGTGGTACAACACCACCTATCATACTGCATTAAAGATGTCTCCTTTCCAAGCTCTGTATGGGTACCGACCTCCTCAGCTGGGCATCAGATCTAGCTCGGTTACCACTGCCTCGGTAGAAGACTGGTTCCAGGAAAGAGACATGGCCTTGAGCAACTTAAAGACTGGCCTGGGATTGGCACAAGAGAGGATGAAATACTTTGCAGATGCTAAACGCTTCGAGAGAGTGTTGCAAGTCGGAGATATGGTTTATCTTAAATTGCAACCATATAGACAGACCTCTTTAGCACTGCGCAAATGCTTGAAGTTGAGTGTCAAGTTCTATGGGCCCTTTGAGGTTGTGAAAAGGATAGGTGAAACTGCTTATCAACTGGCATTGCCTCCTTCATCACAACTGCATCCAGTATTCCACATTTCACAGCTGAAGAAAAGAATTGGGCCGGCTATGACAGTTCAAACCACCCTGCCAGCAACTGATGACACTGGAGTAGTCCTTGTAGCTCCAGAGACGATCTTGGATTCAAGGGTGCAATACTTGGCTAATGGGGAACCAGTTACAGAATTGCTGATCAAGTGGATCAACCTACCTGCAGATGAAGCAACATGGGAGCCAGCAGGCCATGTGCTTTACCAATTCCCGAATTTTTCTTTACAGTAATACCTTGAGGGCAACTTGTTGTTATTCAAGACTTGCTATTATTCAAGTTAATAGCAAAATAATAAGTTAATAAGTTTTTTTTGGTTAAATAATAAGTTTATAAGTATTACATGTTCAAGATATAAAAAAAAGCACTATTTGTTCAAGCCTTATCGGTTCAAGACTTGTTTTTTTTGTTTTTTTTGGTTCTAAGACTTGCTGTTTGTTATTCAAGTTAATAAGTATTACCTATTTCTTTTTGTATTTGTTATTTTTAGAAAATGTTTTTAATCAAGGGAGGAATACTAGCTCGGTCTCGGTTCAAACTACAACCTAAACTTTATTCGGAAGTGAACATGTTATTTGGAATATTGTTAGGACTATTTAAGTTTTTATATTGCTTTTGTGCTTAAATGCATGAACAATTTAAGTATTTATGTTGTTGCTACTTGAATTGTAATAACTTATAAATTTTAATTAAGTTGTATTTTATTTGATTATTTGTATGGTATTTCATCAACACCCAAAACATGGTAAAATACCATTACCAACATGTATCAACCAACTTAATTGGTAACCAATTAAATTGGTACAACCTCTTCAGTGGTTGGTAATGGTTCGGATTTTAGAATTACCAATTATAATTGGTTGGTACGTGGTAATGAGAAAAACTAATTGGCATTGTACCAATTCCACCCCTACTCCGTAGTGCGAAATATTAATTACCTATACCCGTTTTTAAGTTTTTTAAAGGGGATTTATAAATACTCCATCCGTTTCAAAATAAATATACTTTTGTGCACATGTTTTAAGGAAGTAAAAACTCTATAAAATATTTGATTTTTTAATTTTAATAAATTGATAGTACTTATTATTAAAAAGCATTAATTTTAAACGATATTTAAGTTGAAATGGAGGAAGTACATCAATCATTTTTACCGAATACACCGCTAATGAGTCCGCAACAAACCTTATGTTAAAAAAAAAAGTCCACAACTTGTTACATTACAGACCCATTAACGTTATTTCCAGTCAAAATTATTGGTCTATTTAACTTTCTCTTTTTTAAATCAGACCTTATGTATTGTGTACTACGGAGTATTATACTGTAAATGCTTTGATAGGTGTATGCCCATAATCTTTTGTTTAATTTAATTTGCTCACGTACGTTGATGCATGTTATATATAAATGAATGATGAATGACGATGATGATGGCAGATAATAGGAAAGGACTTGTTTAAAGTGCTAAAGCAAAAGATGGGAGGAGGTTTTGAAAGATTTATAGAAGAGAAGGTGAGAATGGTAGCAGGTGATGTCACTTTACCGGACTTGGGCATTCAACTCACCAATTTGAAGCATGAGATGTTCCAACATCTTGATTTTATTATCAACTCAGCTGCCACTATTGACTTTCATGAAAGGTATAGTCTGGAAGCAGAGGTGGATCCTCTTTAGGGTGAGGGGCGGCAGTCGCCCTCCAACCGAAAATAAAATTTAACTTACATATTTCTCTCGTCGATAGCTTCGATTTGATATATTATAAGCTCGAATTCGATATCTGAGCAAAAAGTTATAAGCGTTTCAATTTTCAGCACTAAACATATGTAAATTAATTATTTCTTACAACATTTACTAAACTGATATATTTTTATCGTAATTATCATTTGCTAAACTTCATATCTTAATAATATAATTATATCCGAGAACTTCAAATTAAAAGATTTATGTTTTCATTCTAGTTACAAATCCATAATATTGATGATTTTTTCGAAAAAGAAAAAATTAGGGTTTAATTTTATCGATAATTTTTTTTGTATCGTAATTTTCCGGCCCCTCAATCAACAATTTCAAGATCCGCCACTGTCTGAAAGTCGATCATCGATCAACTCGACACATGTCTCAAAATATATCAAATAACACAACTTGTGTGTCTTCTTCACTTCAACTGGTCACCTAAATTCATCTCTATCATATACCATGTGTTACCAAAACTATGAAATTTGCATGTATGTAACTGCGATTAATTTAAATGTACCTTGATAGAAAAGAAAAGATTTTTCTAATTAATTCATTTTGCAGGTATGACGTTTCCTTGAATCTTAATACTTTTGGAGCCATGAATGTTTTGAACTTTGCTAAGAAATGTACCAAACTAAAGTGTCTCGCTCATGTTTCCACTGGTGAGTTCTCCCCATTTCCTCTTTATTAATTCATACAGCTTGTTCAATGTTTTTGTTACAAAATAGCATATTCTTCATTCTTGTAATGACATATTCTGATGAAATTAGTCATCGTGTCACTGTTATGACTTGATGTAAGCCTTGTTGTAAGATGAGCCTATAAATAAGGCTTTGTACAACAAAGATGGGGGCATCAATATACAGAACCCAAATTATATTCTCTATCTTTACACTCTTTCTCTCTTCTCTTACTCTCTTTACTCTCTTTACTCTCTATCTCTCCCTAACTCCCCCTAAACAACATTTTTCGCCCAACTTGGGACACAACAAATCTTGTATCAGAGCAATCTCTTCGGCACACGCGCTACGACAATGGCGGAAGGGACACGGTCGAAATCAATGGAGCTTCAGCTTCAAGAAGTCAAGGATGATATGAAATCGTTCAGAGAGGACTTGAAGGCGATAGCGGCTTCCACCATGCACTTTGTTAACGATTCTCAGAAGCATCGTGCCGATCATGCGCGAGAAATGACCGAATTCAAGAAAATTATGGAAGATCGGGCCAAGGTGATGTGGGAATTCAGATATGTGACTGATCGCCGTTTGGAGCAGCTTACAGAGTTGGTGCGGAATCCACCTCGGCGAGAACATTCACCGGAGAAACCAGACACGGGTGGTCGGAATAGTAGTCGCGAGCAAGGATCTGGTTCAAATTCTGGGAATCGCGATTAGTGGAGATCTCATAGGGACGCCGAATATTCTTTTGGAAATGACGATCACTCAATTGAGAGGGGAAATCACAGCCATCAGAGTCGATCACTTTGCAAGACAGACGGAGCACGTTCAGATGGGGATTTCAATTGATGGCATCAGAGGTAATCGATTTCCAAAACTTGATTTCCTTAACTTTGATGGAAAGAGGCCCAGAAATTGGATTAGGAAGTGTGAAAAGATTTTTGGAATTTTTGCAATCCCATAATCACAGAAAGTGGAGATAGCCGCGATGCATTTGAATGATAAAGCTGATATTTGGTTGCAAGGGTATTCGATTCAAAAGCCCAGAGTGAATTGGAATGAGTTTTGTGATTATCTCTGCCTCATATTCGATGACAAAAGGGAAACGAGATCGTGGTTGAGTTCAACAAGATTGAGCAAGGAGAAGATCTAGAAGACTACAATGAAATATTTGAAGACTTGAGGGCTAGCATGTTGGTGTTCAATCCGCAATTGACAGAATCTAATTTTGTATCCAGTTACATCAGCGGATTAAGGCAAGAAATCAAATCTTTAGTACAGTTGGGGAGGTCTGCATCAATGGCGCCAGTCATGGAGCAAGCCATGCTCCACTACAGTGCAGTCTAGGCCTTAGTCAGGCTCACAAAGGGTCCGTGGAAAGGGTCCAATGGTGGAGAAAACGGCAACAGATTATGGAGCAAGGGAATCACTGAAAAAGGGGATTCAAAGGATCCGGGGTTAGCTGTGAAGGCAATAACACATCAAATGTCTGAAATAGGGCTCAAGAAAGGAAATGAGGGAAGTAAGGGACTGTGCTATAGATGTGGAGAAAAATACTTTTATGGTCACAAATGTAAACCATCTGCCTTGCATAGTTTAGTAGCTCAGGAAGTGAGTGAGCAAGAAGATTCAGAGGAGTTATTGCTAGCTGCTTAGAAGGATGTAGAATCTGAGGAACAAGAAGAGCAAGAGATCTATGTTCATGCCTTGACAGGTGGGGAATCAGGTTCTACAATCAAGGTTAAAGGCTAGTCAAGGTAATGAAATTACCATTTTGATAGACAGTGGAGCCACTCATAGCTTCCTTGATTCAAGGGTAGCACAGGAGGCTGGATTTGAGATTACAAAGGCTCCTTTCATGGAGGTGAGCACACTCAATGGGACCATGATGAGCATCAAGATATGTAGCCAGTTTGATTGGGAAATGCAAGACAGTAGATATGCATATGACATTCTAATTCTCAAGATGGGAGGTAGTGACATGATATTGGGATTCGATTGGTTGGCAAGGTTCAATCCAGTACTCTTTGATTTTTTGGAGGTGCAGATATCATTTCTTAAGAATGGGAAGAAGGTGGTGATCAAAGGAATCAGGGACCACAAGGATAGTGGGCAGGGTAGCATCAGAATGCTTACAGGAAGGCAAACTCAAAAGTTGCTTTTGAATGGGGACCAAGAACTCACAGCTCAGTTAGTGTAGGTTTGCAAAGTTGAAAAAGTGGTACCAGAATTGCCTGCAGAAGTACATAGTGTGTTGGAAGAGTTCAAGGATGTGTTTGAAGAGCCAAAAGGGCTACCGTCAGAACGGGGCCATGAGCATGCCATATTCATGAAATAAGGTACTTCTCCTTTAGCATCTCGCCCTTATAGATATCCCCATTTTCAGAAAACAGAAATTGAAAGGCAAGTGACTGAAATGTTTAACAGTGGGGTGATTAAGCCTAGCCACAACCCTTTTGCCTCACCTGTGTTGTTGGTTAAAAAAAAATGGTAGTTGGAGGATGTGTGTGGATTATAGGAAACTAAATGATGCCACTTTGAAGGATAAATTTCCTATCCCATACATTGAAGATCTCCTAGATGAGTTGGGGGGTGCATCCATCTTTTCAAAACTGGACTTGAGATCAGGCTACCACCAGGTGCGTATGATTGAATCAGACATAGAGAAGACTGCATTTCAAACTCATCATGGTCACTATGAGTTCAGGGTGATGCCTTTTGGCCTCACCAATACGCCTGCAACATTTCAAGCCTTGATGAATGATGTATTCTCTTCTATGTTGAGGAAGTTTGTACTAGTCTTCTTTGATGACATATTGATATACAATAGAGATCTGTCTCAACATGTTCAGCATCTAAGAGAGGTGATGTGCAGGCTCAGAGAGCAGAAGTTGTTTGTTAAAAGGTCAAAGTGTGAATTTGCTCAACCCCAAGTAGAATATTTAGGCCATTTCATTTCAAAGGCAGGGGTGGCTACGGACCCAAGGAAGATTGAAGCTATGGTGCACTGGTCGATCCCAACAAATCTGAAAGCTTTAAGGTTTTTTTTTGGGACTATCAGGGTACTATAGAAGATTCATTAGAGGTTATGGCTTTATAGTGATGTATAACAATTGGCTAGGCCGGCCAATTGCTAAAATGAAAGGGTGATCTTGCGTACCTACTTGATTTCTCTTTGTGTTGGAACAATTAAAACAAGTAAGTTCAAGACTGTTTTAGCGACAGAACCAGACTTGGAAATTTCAGCAACTTGATTTCTCTTCTGCGACGGTTGGGTTTATGCGACAGATTCTGCAGCCTTGGGGGAGATTGTGTTTTGACGTGTGTTTTTGTAAGGGATGTTTTTGAATCTTTGATTGAACAATAAGAACATAAAAAGATTGTTAAGGCTTTTGGATTGGGGAATTGGAGAAACCTTTTAATCCTAAAAAGGTTCCTCAATTATAATTTCCAATCTGATTAAATTCAAAGTACAATAAGTGTTTAAATAGGAAAGCCTAACCAATTCTACCTTGCAAGGGATAGATGTTTGGTGAGATAAAAGATAGAAGGAAATTCTAAAAGATATATCAAACATACCTAAGATAGATCAAACTAGCTAAAGATAGATAAATAAAACTGGGTGGGAAAGAAATTTATCTAGATGAGATATTTTTCGTCCACACATTATTTTCCTAAATTCATAAAATAATTAAATCTAATTTAAATAAATAAATCCGAAATTAATTACATAGATAGGTAGAAATTCGTCCAAACAGTGACAACTGAAAGATGATGAATTTCGGCCAACTTCGAGTTTGATTATGGAAAAACCTTCAACAACAAAGTTGTAGATCCTTTCGTCCCCGTTCCAACAAAGTATGACACGATCCAATCCGATAAATATGGACTCCGAACGACCCATTTTACTGAGATATAAAAAAGCTGTAAAACGATTCCGAACGAACGAAAAAGGTGACCAAGCTTGCACCTTTGGACCTTCTTCCATGGTGAAACCTTCTTCTTTCTCTTGACCAGGACATGCTCTTCCTCTAATAGACCTCAAATCGATCTTGATAGCTCGCCTGGATCAAGGTCATTGTTTGAGCCATAGAAGCCCATCCTTGATTGCATCTTATAGCTAGGCCTCTGACAGATTTACTGGAGAAAGATGCCTTTGTATGTTCTAATGTAGCAGAGGTAGCCTTTAAGAGATTGAAGGAATTGCTTGCAGCACCACCAGTTTTGGGATTACCCGACTTTTCCAAACCTTTTGTGGTGGTAGCGGATGCTTGTGAGACAGGAATAGGAGCAGTGTTAATGCAGCAAGGGAAGCATTTGGCATACTTGAGTCAGGCCTTACATGGGAAGAATTTGCTGCTATCTACCTATGAAAAAGAGTTGCTAGCAATTCTCTTGGCAGTGGAGAAGTGGAGATATTACCTAGAGCCAAGAGAGTTTGTGATCAAAACAGATCATCGGCCGCTGAAGCACTTATTAGAGCAGCGACTTACCACTCAGTTGCAAAAGAAAGCAGCTAGGAGATTGTTGGGATTGACATATACCATTTCCTACAAAAAGGGAGCAGAGAACAAGGTTGTTGATGCCTTGTCAAGAAGGGAAATAATTCATAAAGGTGAGTGTCATGCAATTTTGGCAATACAACCAGAGTGGATTAAGGAGGTTCTTGAGAGTTATGAAGGGGATCCAGTGGTCCAACAACTAATGGTATTAGCAGTGCAAGATTCTAGCAATGAATGGAAAGTCACAAAAGGGTTGTTGAGATATAAAGGCAGGTTATTCATTAAAAACAAACAACAATTGCAACATAAGCTCATAACTGTTGTACATGAGGAGCCTGTAGGGGGCATTCAGGTATTCATGGCTCTTACCAGAGGCTCAAACGGTTGTTCTACTGGTCGGCAATGAAAGAGCATGTGACAAAGTTTGTAAAAGAGTGTGACGTGTACCAAAGAAGCAAGAGTGAGCATGTGACATCTGGGCTACTGCAACCATTGCCTATACCCGATGCAGTTTGGACTCATGTGAGTATGGACTTCATAGAAGGGTTGCCAAAGTCTCAAGGGCAGGATACTATCATGGTGGTTGTGGATAGGTTGACTAAGTATGCCCATTTCATGGCACTTAGTCACCAGTTTACAGCTGAGAATGTAGCCTCGGTGTTCATGGATGGGGTCTATTGATTACATGGGCTACCTGAATGCATAGTCTCAGATAGGGACAAGGTGTTTTTGAGTAAGTTATGGCAACACTTATTCAAGAGCTTAGCCACAAAGTTGCACATGAGTACAGTTTACCACCCACAAACAGATGGGCAAACAGAACGTGTGAACAGGTGTTTGGAAACATTCTTAAGATGTATGACTTCAGATCACCCCAAGCAGTGGTCAAAATGGTTATGCTTAGCAGAGTTTTGGTACAATACCAACTTTCACACGGCCCTCAAAATGTCTCATTTTGTGGCATTGTATGGAAATTCACCTTCACAGTTTGGTATATCTCCTGTATTGTCCAACAGTTGTGTAGTTGTAGACTGGATTCAAGAAAGGCAGCATATGTTGGGCCAAATCAAGCATCAGTTGCAACAAGCTCAAGCAAGGATGAAATTGTTTGTTGATAAAGATCGGGCGGAAAGGGAGTTGCAGGTAAATGATATGGTGTATCTAAAGTTGCAACCCTATAGACAATCATCAGTGGCTTTGCGTAGGAATCTTAAGTTGAGTTTGAAGTACTACGGGCCTTATAAGGTGTTAGCCAGAGTAGGGAAAGTGGCTTACATACTGGAATTGCCACAGTCATCACGAATTCATCCCGTATTTCATGTATCCCAACTGAAGCTCAAGATTGGGAGTGAGCAACTACCAACCACTGAGCTTCCTAGTACTGATGATGAGGGAGAAATTGAGGTAAGGCCTGAGTCAATCCTTGATACTTGGGTGTCTTATTTGGCAAATGGCGACCCGGTGACAGAGTGTTTGATCAAATGGTACAACCTTGAGAAAGCATAAGCTACCTGGGAACCGCCTACACTCATTTTACATCAATTTCCTGATTTTCAGATACAACCTTGAGCCATGGTGTTCATAGAGGAAAAAATTATTTGTACAAGCCTTGAGTCAAGGCTTTTGAAATAGGGGAGCATTGTTATGACTTGATGTAAGCCTTGATGTAAAATGAGCCTATAAATAAGGTTTTGTACAACAAAGATGGGGCATCAATATACAAAACCCAAATTTTATTCCCTATCTCTACACTCTTTCTCTCTTCTCTTACTCTCTATCTCTCCCTAACTCCCTAAACAACCTTTCCCGCCCAACTTGGGACACACAACAAACACTTAAGAGCTAGGCAACACGTGCCGTGGTTACGTCTGTTGAGGTGAGAATAACTTCTAATACAAAAATTTTAAGTCATTTTGTAAGGACTTCTCTAATACAAAAGTCTATAATAGGCGAGGTCACCTACTAAAACAAAAACTGTGTAGGGACTTCACCTTTGATCCTCTCATAAATGATCCATTTTAGTGTTTTTTAACCGATGCGTGATGTCTTTTTATTACGTACACATTCAAACTCACATCTCAACAAATTTTGAGGTTAAATATACACCTACATAAAAAAAATACTTTTTGTTTTGGTAAACAAAAATGAAATAATACTTCATTAATTTATAGTTAATATTAACTTTAAGTCTTTTTTATTATATATGCATGTATTTTTAAATTTTTATATCGTCTACATAAAAAATGTAATTGTGGTTTTTGAAATGTACTTTATTGAAATTCAGCATACATATCGGGTGAACGAGAAGGGTTGATACTAGAGACCTCTTACCACATTGGAGAAACTGCAGATAGACTTGTAATTGAAAAGGAAAAGAGGGTTGTGGAGAAGAAGATGGCAGAGCTACAGCAACAGCGAGCTAATCCTCTTCTTGTTAAGGTCGCTATGAAAGATTTAGGCTTCGAGAGGTAAATCACCTAACCTTGCACATTTTCTTCTTCTTGACTAGGTGCTTTGCCTTCACTAGTAAGACTTGGTGGAGCAAGAGCATACCTTGATGGGACTGGTGTTGCATCATCATCATTGTTTATAGTAGTTGCGCAAAAGCAGAGAGTCATCTTCCTTAACTCTATTATTTCCTTATATTCTCAAGTTATTCTCATCAAAGATCACATTAATTCTCTCTCCAACCTTCATGGTTGTTGCTGCAGACTTTTGTAATTAGCTCCGATGAGAAGAGAGTACTCGGTGAATATCTCTGTTGGGACACTTGTGAATCCCACATCGGAAGTGAGAGGATTCTAAACCTAACATATAAGTGGATGGACTACTCCACCTGATACCAATTGGTTTTGGGATGGTGTCCCGGTCTGTCTTATATATTAGACTTTTTTGTCGGACCCAACAATCTCTTTCAATTTCACTTGATCAAACTTTTCATTATGGTAATGTAGCATCTATACCTTGAACCTTGAGTAATGGAGGTGAGCAATTTTGAGTTTCCTAATTCCTTTGAGCATCTCATGCCAATTCTTCTCCACTTGGTTGTAGCATTTCCTTATTGATAATGTACTCTATAGTACTTTAGCTCAAAATCTTTAAGCTAATCCACTAAAAATGAGCATAGTTATGGTCATATTCTCCAATGTCCCGTTCTTCTATTCAACCACTCAGTTTTATTGAAGAGTTCTTGATTTGCGAAGTTTTAAGTAATTTCATTCCCTTACAATAATCAAGAAACTATGAATTTTCAAACTCAGTTTCATGATCGAACCTTTTAGTAACTAGTGTCTACCCAAGTTTCCTCTTCATAGATCTTATCTAAACCTCAATTCAAATTCAAAAAATGTATCTTTGAAGGTAAGAATAGAGTCCATGCATATATCATATATGCTTGGAATAAACATCAACTATTATGAGAACATGTTGATTACCTTCAATGCTTTTCACCTTCATTTGTCAACACAAATCCATGTAAATCAATTGAAGTGGTCTTGTGCTAGGTTCCTTATTTGAATTAATAAAGGATCTGATCTGCTTTCTCTTTCTCGATTAAATAAAATAGAGTCAATTAGCCAATTGATCTTGTCTTTACCAAAAATAAAATAAATTTGATCTTGTTAAAAGTATATTTCTATCTTTTAATTTTAAGTATCTCTATACATTTATTAAAACCAATGTATAGCGTCATATGTGGTGCGTTTTTGTTAATTCAAGGAATATATAATAAAATAATATCTTGTCATAGTTTATAGAAAGTTATATAAGTCACAATCTATCTAAATATATTTTATTTAATTGAAAAAAAAAATATATTTTATAGTCATATTTATCAAAAATATTAATAGATAATAAATATGTAATATTTGATAGGTGATATTTTATTTATATCTATATTATTTTTTGGTGGAAAGAATTATTTATATAAAAATTATTTATTTAATAATTGTTATTTTATTTATATCTATATTATTTTTTTAGGAAAAAATAAATTATTAAAATATTATTTGGACATAATATATATCCAAAATCTATCTATGTATAGATATTTTATTAAATTAACGTGATAAATATATATTACATATTTAATAAAAAATATTAAAATATTTTTTAAAATAAAATATCTATTAAATTACATGAGATTTAATTAACGATAGATTAGAAGAAGAAAAAAGTTTTTACCTTATAAATATGAATTTTATTTATATTTTGAAAAAAAAAATCTAAATAGAAGATATTTATAGTATATATAATCTGTTGAACTAATTGTATTTATACCTATATTATTTTTTGGTGAAAAAAATAATTTATATTTAGATTGATTATTATTTATTTATGAAAATCTATCTAAATTATTTATAATATTTTATTAACTTATTTTTCGTACATGGGACGGGACA
Organism: Persicaria maculosa; assembly: GCA_963922045.1. Classification (NCBI taxonomy): domain Eukaryota; kingdom Viridiplantae; phylum Streptophyta; class Magnoliopsida; order Caryophyllales; family Polygonaceae; genus Persicaria; species Persicaria maculosa. Next base: position 21,697,604 of record OY998258.1, read on the forward strand.
TGATCCACACTAGTTAATATTTATCCAAGCAAACTCCTTAAATCCAACCGCACGCAGGAACTCTTTCTTCCTATCCTTTATGTCTCGTAAATCTATTGGCATAAAAAGCGATCCAAACAACTTTCAACTTTGTAAGTTAGGCAGGCCCATGGACTTGGCTCATCTTGTAATATCTTAAACTGGCCCATGGACTTGGCCCATCTTATATATATCTTGACACTTATCTTTTGTTCGCTTGAAACGTCTCTCTCTAATATAGTTTCTTTTGATCACCCAATTCCTCCATGCTCCAACTCTTGCTATTATTCTTCAATACTTGAAATTAATTGGTCGCTCGCTTCACACTTAAGCGATAGCTACTCTGTCTGAACCGGTAAATATATAGATGTGGTGGTTAAACCAAATTTACAAAAGAGCATGACCAAACAAGGGGTCATGCTAGAAAACAGAAACCAAAAGACCTACCCAAAAGTGTGATGATGGTCATAGTATACCAACCCAAAAAGTCTCCCAGCTGGTACCCCAGCAGAGACAAGCTACTCTACTGTACTGTTACAGACGCTCCTACCCTCTACCCCTCTATACAGTCAATCCCAACTAATGTCTCTCACACCCTACGGAGGCCAAGTCCTTAGACAATGGCCTTGCTCTTCCATCTAGCTGAAATTCTCGATCTGCAGCTTGCTATAATTGTTTCTGCACATTCAATCGGTCTGAACTCTTCTTGTCTGAATTTAACTCCATTCCTCCCCTTCCATGTGAAGTACACCAGAGCCTCAAACGCCATCAACTTTGCTTGGTAAAGCTGCGACTTCTGTACTTTGTCTGTCGCACCAGCAAACCAAGAGAGCCAATTCCCGATGGAGTTGAATCTACAGTAGATTCCAATCCAATCGAAAACAATATTCTGCACTTCCTAGGTTGCAGGGCAGCTGAACCAAAGATGATCTTCTGTTTCTGCACTATCTCCGCAGAGGACACACCCAGCAGCTTCGGGTCCTAGCCAATGCTTCACCTTTTCCCCAGTCTGTAATCTTTTTCTTGCAGCCAGCCAAACAATGAAGGCCCATTGTTTACTCTGCAATCTACCCCAAATCAGCTCGCCCCAGTCAACCTCAGGTGACCTGACTCTGACAATCTGGTAGACTTTAGAGCAAGAAAGAGTACCACCCGTCTTACAGAGCGGCTCCAGGAGAGAACTAGATAAGTTGTCAGCGCCCAAAGCCTCAATCAGGTCTCTTCTGACGGTAATAAGCTGTCTCCAAAGTCCCGACTCATGAGATCTGGCATTGAAGTTCCACTCCTCTTCTGTCATGTGGTTACTCTGGCACCATCTGAACCACACACTCTGTTTTTGCAATACCAGGTCGCCCAATAGCTTGGCCAAAACACTTTTGTTCCAAGATAAGAGTTCATGGATATCCAATCCCCCCCCCCCCTCCTTAAACGGTCTGGCTACATCATCCCAGGCAACCAAGTACCTTTTACCCTCCGCGCTGCCACTCCAGAGGTATCTTTTACAAATCCCTTCTATCTTATCAATCACACCCTTCGGCAACAGCAGCACTTGACTCCAAAAGTTGTGGATCCCCGCAAAAACTGATTTCAGGAGCTGAAGTCTCCCCGCATAAGAGAGCTTTCTTGCTGTCCAATAGTTGACCAGCCCTCCCACTCTGTCATACAGCATAGAGTACTCATGTACACGTATATTCCTAGCTTGCAATGGTATCCCCAAGTATTTCACAGGAAAAACCCCCTTCTCAAACCCCAGCTTGTCTAAAATATCCTTCTCCACTACCTCTGTCACCCCGGCAAGAAACACTGTGCTTTTTATCATTGTTAGCTCTCAGCCCAGACATAGCGAAGAAGTCATCCAAACAATGCTTTACAATGCTAACAGAATCAAAATCAGCCCGGCAGAAGATTAAGAGGTCATCAGCAAAGGCAAGGTGCACCAGTCTCATCTCCTTGCACTTGGGATGGAATTTAAACTGACGATTCTCAATGGCCGCTTGTATAATTCATAAAATTTATCACTGATATGTATTTTTATCGCTTCGTGCATTTTTTATCACTGATATGTATAATTCATAAAATCCATAAAAAAAATAGCAGGAAATTATATCACTATGTGACTATGCCTAACATATAGGATGTTGAGCATTAATTAATGAAATGCCGTAACTTAATAATCCAAGGTTACTACTACCATTTTGTAAAGACTCATTAAGGGCTCGTTTGGTTTAAATTTTGGAAAGTTAAAGGGAAAGGAAATGAATGTAGTCAATTTATTTATTTATTTATTTTATTTTTTGATTAGGTAAAAATTCGAATGTCATGCAGACCTGGCTCATCGATAGGCCGACAAAGTCAGCAGACGGCGAACCGTCAAACATACAATCAATAATAACAAGGTGCAATACAAAGGTGCCAAACAATAGCCCCAGAAGAACAGAAGAGCCTAATCCTAAACCGATGAGGACAACGAAGACAGAACGGAGTCAAGCGCCATCAAGAGATAACACCGCTTGCCAGCGGTACATCAGGAGATCCTGTGGGCGATGAAGATGAAACTCCAAGGAAATTTCCGTAATGCAGAGCCGCCTCGATTCACACCGCCACGAATCCAACCAGACCCGACACCGGATGCTAGAGCCCCAACTCAGATCAGGATCGTCAAGAACAACCAGAAACACTGCCGAGACCCACCTTCGTAGAGAGCGCACCTGCAATCCCTTTCGGGAGTTAATCAAGACCCTTTCGAGATTTGTAGCAAACCCTTTCGGGATTTAAACTACCCTTTCAAGTGGGTTTAAAAGTTATTACACGCTTCACTTTTTACCCCAACATAAAAAAAAACGAATTTTTAATTAACAAACTCCCGTCCTTGGGCCCAAAGGAACGAAGCTTGGGCCCCAAGGACCCGAAGCAAGGCCCGACGCTAGGATAGCCCAAGGGAGAGAGGAATTGCGCAGGGAGAGGATGATCTGAAAGAGCCAAGGCAATCGGACACCACCGAGCTAAACCAATGATGGCGAGGGGGTAGGAGGAGGGCGGGAAAAAGGTGGCGGGGCGGACACAACAACCAGCACCGGCACCCCAACCCAAAGGCGCCAGATCGGAACCGGAAGGAAGAAAGACTAAAGGTTAGCCAGGGAGAGGAATACAAAGGGCAAATCGAAGGAATCGATCGGAACCCAGAACTACCCAAAGGCGAGGGAATCAATCGGACGAAAAAACCAGTGACAACCGGCCATAGACACAAGGGAAAGGAGAAGCAAAGGAGATTACTCCAAAATCAAACGTTGAAGATAACAATTGCCCAAAAAAAAAACAGATTGAGATGGGTGATGATAGACCAAAAAAAAATTCCACAAAATTTGGATTCTAAAAAAAAAAAAAGAGTTTCTCTCTCCTAAGAGAGAAACACTCTTAATGGATTTATACTGTATAATGTAGTCAATTTCTAGTTTAAGATACATGGTTAAAAAATTTAATCATTACCTTTTTCTCCCAACATTTCATACAAAATCGATTTTCTATACAAAATTTGTTTCCATTCCGTTTAACTTAGATGCTTATACATACCAAAGGAGCCCTAATTAATAATGCATTATAATTTTGTATATCTTTTCTTAATTAGGGAAAAAATGTACGGGTGGCCAAATGTATACGTATTCACAAAGGCGCTTGGGGAGATGGTGATAATGGAGCACAAAGAGCAACTTTGTATTGCCATAATCCGTCCTACCATAGTCACCAGCTCCTACAAACAACCCTTTCTTGCTTGGATTGAAGGGGTCAAGTATGCAAAATTTGTTTTAACATTCTTTATGCTTAAATATATAGAATAACAAATTGATATGATATATATATATATATATATATATATATATGTTTTAATTTATTACTTTGTTTTTAATTGACAGGACAATTGATAACCTAGCTTTGGGGTATGCTAAAGGAAGATTGCCATTTATGGCTTGCGATTTAGACACGGTGCTTGATTTGGTAATTAACTTTATTATGTTTTTGTTGCTGCTGCTGCATACAATTGTTGTTTATATACTTAATCGTGTGTATTTCATAAGTGACGGTTTGTCTATTTAATTTATGTCCTTAGGATATAAGATAAAAATACTTTATTGGAAAAGAAAATTCTAAAAGAAAATGGTTAAACCAGATAATCTAATTTAAAAATGACTAAGCGCGTGTTTGGCAAATTGGGGGTTTTTTAGGAGTTGTGGTTTTTTTAGGAGGTGGAGTTTATTTGGGGTATTATGGAGGTGGAGTTTTTTTTTTTAAAATAACCTTGTAAAAAAGATGAAAGGTGTTTGGTGGTTGTAAGGTTTATAAAAGGTTATTATAGTGAAAAAGTCCAAAATGCCCTTCATAAATGCTAAGAGGCAAAAGGGCCAAAAAAAGTGGAGGGCAAAACTGATATTTCAAAGCTCCACAAAAAAATAAACTCAACATTAACATCCGAAAGCTAGGGGGGGCAGCTTCCATTTTCAACAAAAATAAACTCCACCTTAAGCCCCAAAACCCCCACCTAAAACTCTTGCCAAACATGCAGGGGATGGGTTACTTTTTTTTTTTAACCTCCTAAACCCCCAAAACCCCACCTCAAACTACTATCAAACACAGCCTAAACTAGGTGTATCTAAGGGGTATATTTCTCAATTTAGCTTCTTATCTTATACCTCAAACGTATAGGATACAAAAACCGATATCTATATACATATACTAATCTAGCTAAAACCGACACATAACGTCCTATGTAGCGTGTGCTTTGTGGTTGATTCTAAGAAAAAATAATTAATAAAATAATATTTTGTCATAATTTATATAAAGTTATACAAGTCAAAATCTATCTATATGTATTTTAATTAGTTAATTGACAAAAATATAAATAAAAAATATTTCATAGTCATAATACTTACCTAAAACACAAATAGATAAATATATAGTATTTGATATGTGCTATTTTATTTATATCTAGATTATTTTTTGGTGAAAATTATTATTTATATCAAAATTAATTATTTAATAATTTTTATTTTATTTATAACTATATTATTTTTTGAGGTCAAATAAATTATTAATATATTTTATAACCATAATATAAGCCACAATCCATTCGTGCATAGATATTTTAGTAAATTATATGAGATTTAATTTACAATAGATCATAAAAAAATATATTACCTTACAAATGTGAATTTTATTTATATTTTTAGAGAATCTAAATAAAATATATTTGGATTATATATAATCTATCGAACTAATTTTATTTATACCTATATTATTTTTTGATTCCAAAATGATTTAGATTTATATTTATATTTTTTTTATTTTTTTGAATCTATTTGGATTATTTATAATGTTGTATTAACGTATTATGATTTGTGCACGGGACGAGACATACACTAGTTTAAAATATATGACCAAATAAGAAATAGAACTAATAGTTTAATATTTTCATGTTATATCCAATTAGTAGATTCCATAAGATGGAATAAGATTTTTTTAAAAAAAATCTCCATTAATAGAGTCATGGGACTAAAAAATTATTCCTTATATAAAAGATCATAAAAAGAAACATATTTGATATGTTAGTTATTTTTAAAAAAAAATATATTAAATAGAAGATGTATATATAGATAGATTTATATTTTATTAAAAATGGCTAAAATCGAACCCGATGAAAAGCTCTCTTTTTTCCTCGATTCTTCCGTCACTGCTGTCTGGGTTGGATTCTGGGTTGACTTGATCATCCTGAGATTGATTGCCTATGGCAATCAATCTCCAGTTTGGGTTTTGTGTGTATAGATGATTCTTCCTCCTCAACAACCATAATTCCCTCTAATCAAAACAAGATTTCACCCAACCTAACCACAAATGTCTTACTACCCCTCTCAATTAAACTCTTCCCCTTACATTAAATCTCCCCTGAAAGATTTCAATGCAATCGGACCTCTTAGTCTGATTGTACCTGCGCATGCCTCGCCTAAGGAGGAAAGCCTTATCAGGGAAGTGTCTTGCTTTAATCAACAACAAGGATTAAATGCAAATTTCAAGTCCCAAGTGGTGGAGTCCCTTCGGACTCTGCATTACTGGGCAACAACAAGTTACCATACCAACAGATTAACCATACAACAAGCTTTTCAAGATTTTAACAAGATCCATAATCCCAGTTCTAATGATTCTCCTAATCTAGGTTTATGTAGGGATAATTACAATGCAAGCAAGAGGATTGGCTACCTGAAAGAGGTGGAACGGCGCAAGGTGCTCTGATTGGACCACTTAATCTTGGCAACTGGTATCGGCTATAGCATCATGAAGAAAAATCTCTGGGTTTCTCTCTACTTGATGGATCTCCTACAAAGGGGAATGTATCTGGCCATAGTGAATGGGAAATCCAAGAAAGCCTATACAACAGCTGCAAAAAGAGGTATGATTAATCCTATGTTTTATCTCAAAAATACCAAAACCGTTGAGCAGAGTCCCAAAGCTAGAAATCAGATTGTGAACGGTTGTCTTAGTTATACTACTGATTTGAGTGCTATAAATACTGCATGCTATTACTCTTGCAACTCGCTCATCTCCTATCCCTCTCACTGCTATTGCTGTCCTATTGCTCTTGTTGAAAACATGGATCCCCGGCAAACTTATGTTGATGCTCTAATCAACAATGTCAGGCATGGGATCCCCCTGGAAACCATGCCTATCCCCACTCAGCTTATCTCTATGCCTAACACTACCCAGATCGTTGAGCCCACCCTGTCACTTGCTTTGGATAACCAGACTCTGATCTCCCAGAGCTCTGAAGTCCAACCTATTCAGGCCACACCTCTGAGCTCAGCCCCGGCTATGGACTCCACCCACTCTTCTGATAACCACATCACAAACTCCTACACTGTCCCCGGAGTCAAAGACCTCCACAACAAGCTATCTGAGTTTAGCCTTGTGGGAAGATTCGTCCAAAATCCGATTGATCTGAAGCAGGTGGCGGGTAAAATGAAGATTGAATGGAAATCTCTCAAAGGCAGCTGGGGGGGTGGACACAATTGGGAACGATTGGTTCATCTTCCGGTTTGCTAACAAGGAAGACCGGGCTGTGGTATGGAGCAACAGACCCTACCACGTCCAAGGCTCTCTCATGGAAATTTATCCATGGTCCGACTCTTTCAACCCTTTTGAAGAGGATACCACGAATGCAGATGTCTGGATCAGGATACCTGGGCTCCCACATCAGTTCTACACGGCGGAAGCAATTGCTTACATCCTTGCAGCAAGCGGAGTGGGATCCCTCATCAGACTGGACCAGGTCTCCAACATCCGAAATAAGCTCAGGTTTGCAAGAGCTTGTATCAATGTCTCCCTCCTATCTAAGCTCGTTACTTTTGTTCACATTCGCAAGAATGACACTGAAACCATAAAGCTCCGTATTTGGTACGAGGACTTTTCGGATGGCTGTGGCTGTTGTGGTGGGTATGACCATACCTATGACGACTGCCCCCTGAATGCTCCTCGTCCAAGGAAGTTTAATCTTGTCCTAGAAGAGAACCCAGAAGTTGATCTCCTTGCTCTTCCCCCCTCGCTTAACCCCAACAGGAACAATCCCAGGCTGTTCAACATGCCAAACACTTTCACCCCGTACTCTCAGGCTGATTTTGAACCCAATGTGTCTCTGTCTATGCTACCCCGTCAAGGTGACTTTGGTTTGCTCCCCACCACCAGTCCTATTCCTACCCCTCTCAAAAGTAACACTACACAGATGCTCAACCCTGCCTTCTCCAATGAGCTGATTAGTCAGCTCATTGCTCTCAACAATGCCCATGTCTCCAAGATCACTGGTGAGCCCTCAACCCCTCCCTTTATGATAGCTCCTTCCATCTTGCACACACTTATGGCCTCTACTCCGGCCAATATCCACAATACTGCCAACCTGATCACTGAAGCCGATTATGAGGAGATGCTCCGAGCCCAAAGGAAAGGCAAAATGGTTGAGACAGGCAATGAATCACAAGGATCCCAACTCTCCCTAAGATCAGACAATTCGATCATCAGGAAGATGGGAGGTATTGTAATCAGATCCTCTGAGGAAGTTGATATGATAGCTGCTATGGATCAATGCAAGCGCAAGGAAGAGGAAGATCAGGACGAAGCCTCGTCCCCTGCCAACAAGAAGCCTAAGAAGAAGAAGAATTGATGATGGTTCACCTCAGGACTCAAGGCCTTGCAGCTGGCCTCTGTTATGCTTGGCTGCGCTTAAATAATTCTATGCACACTAGTGCCCTTTTGAACATGCCTTTCAGTCCTAGTCCTAGACTTTGCTTGAAATTTCCTAATTATGTTGGTAGTTGTAATGTTTGTAAGCAATCGGCTAAGTGCAAGAGTCCCCTATTTTCCCCCTTTAGTGGGCACCTCTATGGCACCAGTATCTATAATGATGATATGATGATCTCAAGCTTCTGTTATTGCTTTAGTATCTATTTATCTCGAGCACTGATCTTCTTCAAGTTTCAGGAAATTGATAACTCTAAAAATGTTGGCAATATAAACCAGCAAGATGATTTAAATAAAGCCCAGGATATGTCAGCTAAAACAGATTATGGGGATGACATTCGGCGACAATGCAAAGGTATGGTTCTGACTCTCCTCTCCAAAACAATTCTGCCTAACCCCATCAAATCTCTCTGGAGTATGGCTGTGGGGAGAAGCAAAACCAACCATTACACAAACAACAAGCTCCACAACAACCCTTGTAACCACTTAATTGTTACTTTTGCTGTAAACAAAAACCGCAGCTCAACCTCCCTGATGAAGAAAAAAGGATGGAAATGCAGAAAAAGACAGCCCCTTGTCAAGACCCAAAGGAATACAAATATGCATAGCTGCTCAGGTAATATCTATCTCTTCTCATTTGTTATCCATCTCATCAACAATAAGGATTAATCCTATAAAACCAATCACCACCCTTTCTCTAATAACCGCACAAAGCAGCCAACTAATAACAAAAAACAGCACCATGAATCTGATATCTTACTACAAAATGCCGCCAATGAGCTACCTAGCATAGCTCCTAAGATTGATTCATGATTAATATCGGCTATTGGAATATTAGGGGCGCTAGAAAGCCTCTCATGTGGCAAGAGCTTAACCATATTAGACATAACAATAATCTTGACATCCTTACTATTGCTGAAACTAAAGCTACTGAACCACCTCTAGATAGCCAACTCCGTCTTGCTGGCTTCCATAAATCTCTTTTCATAAGCTCCACAGGGGCTAAAGGTGGCTTGTGGGTGCTTCAAAAAAACTCCAAAGCAAACCAAAACATATTCATCCTTGAACAAAACAGTAGATTCTGCATGTTAAAAACTTCAATAGATTCCCTAGACATTGCAATTCTTTTTGTTTATGCACCTTCAATAGAACAAGAAAAAACGAAGTTCTGGAATAAAATCATAGAAGTTGTTAACAAACATAAACTACCAATCCTTATTATGGGCGATTTGAATGATATTGAAAATGATACGGAAATGGTAGGAGGTAATACCCCATCACTTACCAGATTTCATAGGCTAAGACATATTAAAGAGGAACTCAATTTACATACTCTCCCCTTCATAGGATCCCCATTCACCTGGCGGAAACATAGTGAGGACAGAGTTAACACTTATGAGATGCTCCGAGCCCAAAGGAAAGGCAAAATGGTTGAGACAGGCAATGAATCACAAGGATCCCAACTCTCCCTAAGATCAGACAATTCGATCATCAGGAAGATGGGAGGTATTGTAATCAGATCCTCTGAGGAAGTTGATATGATAGCTGCTATGGATCAATGCAAGCGCAAGGAAGAGGAAGATCAGGACGAAGCCTCGTCCCCTGCCAACAAGAAGCCTAAGAAGAAGAAGAATTGATGATGGTTCACCTCAGGACTCAAGGCCTTGCAGCTGGCCTCTGTTATGCTTGGCTGCGCTTAAATAATTCTATGCACACTAGTGCCCTTTTGAACATGCCTTTCAGTCCTAGTCCTAGACTTTGCTTGAAATTTCCTAATTATGTTGGTAGTTGTAATGTTTGTAAGCAATCGGCTAAGTGCAAGAGTCCCCTATTTTCCCCCTTTAGTGGGCACCTCTATGGCACCAGTATCTATAATGATGATATGATGATCTCAAGCTTCTGTTATTGCTTTAGTATCTATTTATCTCGAGCACTGATCTTCTTCAAGTTTCAGGAAATTGATAACTCTAAAAATGTTGGCAATATAAACCAGCAAGATGATTTAAATAAAGCCCAGGATATGTCAGCTAAAACAGATTATGGGGATGACATTCGGCGACAATGCAAAGGTATGGTTCTGACTCTCCTCTCCAAAACAATTCTGCCTAACCCCATCAAATCTCTCTGGAGTATGGCTGTGGGGAGAAGCAAAACCAACCATTACACAAACAACAAGCTCCACAACAACCCTTGTAACCACTTAATTGTTACTTTTGCTGTAAACAAAAACCGCAGCTCAACCTCCCTGATGAAGGAAAAAGGATGGAAATGCAGAAAAAGACAGCCCCTTGTCAAGACCCAAAGGAATACAAATATGCATAGCTGCTCAGGTAATATCTATCTCTTCTCATTTGTTATCCATCTCATCAACAATAAGGATTAATCCTATAAAACCAATCACCACCCTTTCTCTAATAACCGCACAAAGCAGCCAACTAATAACAAAAAACAGCACCATGAATCTGATATCTTACTACAAAATGCCGCCAATGAGCTACCTAGCATAGCTCCTAAGATTGATTCATGATTAATATCGGCTATTGGAATATTAGGGGCGCTAGAAAGCCTCTCATGTGGCAAGAGCTTAACCATATTAGACATAACAATAATCTTGACATCCTTACTATTGCTGAAACTAAAGCTACTGAACCACCTCTAGATAGCCAACTCCGTCTTGCTGGCTTCCATAAATCTCTTTTCATAAGCTCCACAGGGGCTAAAGGTGGCTTGTGGGTGCTTCAAAAAAACTCCAAAGCAAACCAAAACATATTCATCCTTGAACAAAACAGTAGATTCTGCATGTTAAAAACTTCAATAGATTCCCTAGACATTGCAATTCTTTTTGTTTATGCACCTTCAATAGAACAAGAAAAAACGAAGTTCTGGAATAAAATCATAGAAGTTGTTAACAAACATAAACTACCAATCCTTATTATGGGCGATTTGAATGATATTGAAAATGATACGGAAATGGTAGGAGGTAATACCCCATCACTTACCAGATTTCATAGGCTAAGACATATTAAAGAGGAACTCAATTTACATACTCTCCCCTTCATAGGATCCCCATTCACCTGGCGGAAACATAGTGAGGACAGAGTTAACACTTATGAGAGGCTTGATAGAGTCCTTGCGCATCAAGATATCATAACTAAATTTGTGGCTCTCCGAGTACAACACCACCCTTTCTCCTTGTCAGACCACTGTCCAATTACTCTCCAAATAGGCAACAAAAATGGCCTGAAAGGCTCTCCCTTTAGGTTTGAGATGGCTTGGTCAACTAATCCTTTTTATGAAAGAATGGTGAAGCAAGTATGAGAGAATAAATTCGTTGGCTCTCATGCTTACAAACTCATGAAAAAACAGAAACTGCTAAAGAATAATACAAAGCAGTGGTGCAAAACACAGTCGAACAACATACTAAGACAGCTTGCTGAAGTTGATAAAAAAATTTTAAACCTTCAAGCCAAGCTTCCATGGGGAAGGCTGTCTAGCTGGGACAACAGAAAACTCATGAATTTAGAAAAGAAAAAACTGGCTCTCCTTGATTATAACCACAGATTCTGGAAGCAAAGGGCCAAAACCAAGCACCTTCAATTAGGCGATAAGAACACCAATTACTACCAAACAATAGTCAAAGTTAAGAGCTTTAGAAACTACACTTCCTCTTTCACCTCCAAGGACGGGGAGATCCTCACTAATCCAGAAGACATAGCTAACCAAATCTCAAGAGAGATGTCTGATAGATTTATTAAACCGTTCCACACGAATATAGCTCCTAGACAATTGCCTCATGTTCTCCCACGAGTTACTGAAGAAGAGAATAAAGTCCTGCTTTCGATCCTTTCGAATCTTGAAATCAAAAATACAGTCAACCATATGGCATCTGATAAAACCCCGGGTCCGGACGGATACCCACCAGAATTTTTTAGCAGATACTGGAATATAGTTGGAAAATCTATATGTAAAACTGTCAAAGCCTTCTTTCACTCAGGAACTCTACTCTCGGAGATTAATCAAACTTTCATAGCTCTCATACCCAAAACGGATAATCCTTTGACCATAAATCATTACAGACCAATCAGTCTGTGCAACACAATTAGGGGTGGAAATCAACCGTGGGTGACCGATTCACCCGACCCACCCGACCCGAATATCCGGGTGAAAACCCGAAAAAAACCGGGTGACGGATGGGTGATGGGTCGGGTGAAATGGGTGATGGGTCGGATGATGGGTGATAGATTTTCACCCACTACCCGACCCATCACCCGAACCGCTAAATCACCCGCTAGCTCACCTGTTAGTCCACTCGTTTATTATAAAATACTTATAAATATATACATAAATAATAGTTTGAAAATAAATAAATATTGTATTACATACCCTTGGGCCTTGGCAAATAAGTATCACCCTATGTTTCGGCATTTTCCTTCTTTTGGACAAGGGAATGCTTCTTTGTAGCTCCATCGGTTTATTTTTACTTATGATTTGAAGCTTTAATTAGATTTCTACTTTCCAATAACTTCTTATGCATTTTCATTTGTAGTTCATTTGGCTTATGACTTATGTTATTTTGGTTGATGTAATCTTATTTTGGCTTCAATGTATGGTCAATTTCTTCATGTAATCTTATTTTGGCTTCAACGGTTCAACGTGTTTGGTTTCACCCGATTAATCACCCGACCCACCCGATCACCCGATGGATCGGGTGATGGGTGAAACATTTCATGGGTGGGTGATGGGTCGGGTGAGATTTTTTTTAGACGGGTCGGGTGAAAAAATAGCCCCACCCATCCATCACCCGACCCATTTCCACCCATAAACACAATCTACAAGATAATTTCCAAGCTGATAGCAAACAGAATGAGAGCATTCTGCCTAGACTAATTAATCCTTTTCAAGGGGATTTTGTGGAAGGTCGATCCATACAGGATAACACTTTAATTGCCCATAAAATTTTCCACAACTTTCATAAACAAAAAGGAGCAAAAGGGTGGATGGCACTCAAACTAGACATGGAAAAAGCATATGATAAAATCAACTGGGATTATATTAAAGCAACTCTCATCAAATTTGGTTTTGATAATCGATGGATTGGATGGGTTATGAATTGCCTAACCACTACAACCTTTTCTGTACTGGTTAACAATCGGCCTGGGCCACAGTTTAAGCCAGAAAGAGGACTCAGACAGGGGGATCCCCTAGCTCCGTATATTTTTATCCTTGTAATGGAGAACCTTGCAGCAGAATTACAGGAAGAGGCAAGATTAGAGGATGCTCTAGTTGGCATCAAGATCACTAAAAATGGTATGCCTATCCCCTTCTTAGCCTTTGCTGACGATACTATAATTTTCGCTCCAGCCGCCCATAAAAGCATCCATACTATTAGGAATATCCTCAATAATTTTTCCAATTTATCGGGTCTTGCGATCAATTACGGTAAGAGCTCACTTCAAGTCTCAGAAAATGTGAGCCCCTCACTTGCACACTCACTAGCAAATGAAATGAATATCCCAGTCTCTAGAACTCTGGAAAAATATCTGGGGATACCTCTCCTCCGTGGAAGAATCAAGAATGCCATGTTCCAAGACGCCATTCAGAACCTCAAAAAGCAACTTGCGAAGTGGAAGGCCTCGTCCTTGACTCAAGCTGGGCGGGTAACTCTCATCACTGCAAACTTAAGCTCGAAAACTAACTATCTAATGCAAAATTTCTTGCTCCCAAAAGGCGTTCTACATCAGATTGATAAAATCAACAAAAACTTCTTTTGGAACAAACTAGAATCGGAAAGATATAACCCGCTTATAAGCTGGGAAAGAATCTGTAAACCTAAAGAGCAGGGGGGCCTGGGTATTAGACTTGCTGAAGACCTCAATGTCAGCCTTCAAATGAAACTTTTATGGAAACTTCATACTGAGAATGACAACATTTGGGTAAAAGTCATTAAAGAAAAGTACATTAAGGAACAAAATATTATGGATATCAACCCTATAAACCCATCCTGGCAGTTTGGTCGACTTTTACAACTTCGTAACAAATTTTGCCAAGGTTTACATTGGATAGTTGGGAATGGTGATAAGATAAATGTGTGGAATGACTCTTGGGTTATAGGCCATAATCTCCAAAATTATCAACAATCTCACGACCGGAATATGAAGGTTAAACATTTGATCAACGAAAACAAACAATGGAATCTTCCAGCTCTTCAGCAGTTTTTTCCAAATCATATCATAGACCAGATCCTCAAAATCAAAATCCCCTCTTGGGAGGCTAGTGACGGGCTAATTTGGAGGCTAAATGCGGATGGTCATTTTACTACCAAATCTGTTAAGCAGATTATAAACACTTCCAATCAGGATGAACAAAGTGGAAACTGGATATGGAAATTAAACCTCCCTCCCCGTATCAAGAACCTAATCTGGAAGATATCTCAAGATGGATTAGCAACAACGGAGAGGCTAAACCGTTATTTCAATAGAGTTCCCTCCCATTGTAGTCTTTGTAATGATAAGGAGGAAGATACTGATCATCTATTTCATCACTGCTCTATGACCAAGAGAATTATAGCTGCATATGAGCAACTAACAGAGAAACCGATTAACTATAATAATGATCATACCACCTCTATTAAAGATCTTTTACGAACAAAACCAAACACACCAAATTTTGAGGACCTATGTTTCATCTGGCAGGCAATTTGGGAAACAAGAAACAATGTGATCTTCAGAAACAAAAAGGTTGATTCCGTCTCACATATTGCAATTAAATCCTTTATACAGATTAGAGACTGGATGAATGCAAATCCTAATAAAAGCCCAAAGCAAGAGAGGCGGAGGATTTTTGTCAAATGGAAGAAACCGCCTACGACCACCTACAAGATTAATGTAGATGGCTCAACCAAACCTACTGGCTTCTGCCAAGTAGGTGGGATTCTCAGGAATTGAGATGGAAGAGTGATGGATATGTTTCAGCAGCAGGTAGATAGCGGTACAGCTATCCAAACCGAAGCAGCTGCGTTTTGTGCAGGGACAAAATTGGCTTTGAGAAAAGGTCTACGCAGAGTCATAATTGAAGGTGATTGTCTAGAAGTAGTCAATGCTACAAATGGCAATACAAAAACCAGATGGGAAATATGGTGGCAGATCGAGCTTATTAAGAAGATGCAAGTGGATTTTGAGCACATAGAGTTCAAGCATTGTTTTCGTGGAGCTAATGGAGCAGCAGATTATATAGCCACATCTAATGAGATTTGTAATATGGTTAATCTCCCTTTTAACAGGGATTTCTGTAACATCATCCGAAAGGATGATCAGGGTGGCTTTCTGTTTTAAGAACCACCCCCTTTTTGCCTAATAAAAAAAATGGCTAAAATCATTTAAATTTGAAAAATCTTTCTATTTGTAGCCTATATTATTTTAATATTATTTTAATAATATTTCCCAATTCGGTTTCTTATCCTATGCCCTTGGGGTATATGATAGAAAAATCGATTTAAAGATATGACAAAATAAGAAATAGAACTAATTAACAGTTTAATGCTTTCATGCTAAATGAAACTATCGTTTATATATATGTCAGTATCATTAATTATTTGGATTAATATATTATTTTGACCTTATATATGTTATGTAGATACCAGTGGATATGGTGGTGAATGCAACCCTAGTTGCAATGGTTGCCCAAACAAGCAAGTTGGAGAGACAACCATCTACCAAATAGGTTCCTCGTTAAGAAATCCAGTCACCATAACAACTTTTTACAAGGCAATTCGTTATTTCTTTAAAAAGAACCCATGGATTAACAAGATAGACCTTCAGCCCGTTATAGTTGATGGCTCTATTATCCTCAACTCCATGGATAGCTTCAATAAGTATATGATCCTCAACTACATACTACCACTAAAGGTAATTATTATTTAATTGGATTTTTATCTTCATATTCATAATTAATTTCTACTCCTCCCATCTATAATATATACGACATTTAACTTTCGTACATGTATTTTAATTTGTAAAGAACTAAAAACAATATATTACTCTATCTGTTCGATAAAACGTGGTGTTTGCTACTAACACAAGCGCATATTTTTAAGATGGTAAAACTATATAAAATATAATAAATTTTTTATTTTATTTTTACAATTAAATAATTGAAATAATTTGGTCCAAAGACCTTCGGCCTTTGGACCAATTACTAAATGTCCTAAAGGCTTTTCTTTGCTAGTAAATGGCCAAAAATTTTTCATAATACCAAGAGTACCCCGTTCTAATTTAACCCTAATTTATCTGCCCTTCCTCCCTTCTCCCGACTCCCGTTCCTTCACTTTGCATTCCAGCCGCCTCGGGTGCTTGGTGGCGGTGGCTTCTCCTCCCTCTACTGTTGCTAGTGGCGACCACAGACGGCAGCGGAGTCGGAATCGGCCACCGGCGAGAGTCGGCCACCAGCGGAGTTCTTTGCTAGTCCTAAAGGCGGCGGAGTCGGAATCGGCCACCAGCGGAGTCGGAATCGGCCTCCCTTCTCCTCCCTCTTCTGTTGCTAGTGGCGGTTGCTTCTCCTCCCTCAATTTGTGAGGTCGACGCATCTGCCACCGGCGGTTCGAGCCTCGATTTCTGGCCGTTTCCAGCCACCGGCGGCCATGGCGATCGCTACGGGGCTCCTGCAACTCAGATCCGGCTGCCATGGCAATTTGGTTAGGTTTTGGCCGATTACTCAATTTCCCCTTCGAGATCGGCGAGACGACGACGACGGCGATGGATGGAGTTGTGGAGACGACTGCGAGTTCAGTTCCCCTTCCATTTCTGTGTAATTCCGTCGCCGTCGTTGCCCTGCTCCTTTTCTCTCTGCTCTGTCCCCGTCGTCCCCGGCACCAGCGACTTCGACTTCGGTTGCTTCGACAACCTACGCCGGTGCTGTCTTCCTCCACCAACCGCCCTCCCCCACCCTTCTTGGTTCAGATCTATAACCTTGGAGCGCCATGGATTCCCTAGTGATCATCAATTTCTGATGTTGCAGATGTGATTCTCTGGAGGCAAAGGAAGCAGATGCAGATGTGATACTCAATTTCTGCAGAGATGTGGTTTCACTAGTGATTTCACTTTGGGTTGGGTTTTGCTGCTATTGATTACAGTTTGCACATTGAAAATGTGTAATCAATTATCTCAGTGTGCACATTCACGGTTGATTACACCATTAAAATTGTGTAATCAGTGAGTTGATCTTCCTGTGTTTGAAATAGTGGAATGGCATTAATCTTCTCAATCTCATCACTGTGTGCCCAAATTGATCAAAAGTCTCAAACGAAGGCGCTCGACGGACATGTTACAGTGTCACCAAACATCTAAAAGATTGGTTCTTAGTTGTAAACAAAAGCTTTTCAAAATCAGCCCTCTTTGTGAACAAATTATGTGTAGAGGCAAGTCAAACCAAAAAATATGAACTACGGCCCAACATGGCCTACAATCTAATTTTCATGGAATATTAATTAATTGATATTTGATTTACAATGAAATTGCACTTGATTTTGCTGTCACCAAGAGGTCCTCCATAGCTTACATTCTTAATGTTTTATTTATGTTTAACAAGTAACGGCCTACCATATGTTGATAGAAATTGGCGGATTTTGAGATGAAATTTTGTGCAAATACGTAATGACATGGATTTTGAGATGAAGTAACCAAATTTTTTTTCTTTTGGTTACAGTGTTTATGACCCTATTTTATATTGGTGACAGTATCTATGACCTCATTTTTATTTTGGTGACAGTGTTTATGACCTTGTTTTTATAGTGGTGGCAGTGTCTATGACCCTATTTATATTTTGATTACAACGTCTATGACCCCTTTACCCATTCATTTATTAGAAAAGAACTGTCACCACATGTATTTTGGCTTCTCATTAGCCTCTATAGGGTTTGTGCCTCCCTTATCGTAGGGTTTTTCTTTGATTACAGTGTCTTTGACCCTTTATTCATAGGGGTGACAGTGTCTATGACCCTGTTTTTATTTTGGTTATAACACTATAGGGTTTTCCTTTGATTACAGTGTCTAAGACCTTTTTTTCATAGTGGTGACAGTGTCTATGACCCGATTTTTATAGTGGTGACATTGGATATGTCTCTCTTATTCATTCATATATTGAAGGAGAACTGTTCACCTAATGTCTTTTGGCTTCTCATTAGCCCCTTTAGGGTATGTGCTTACCTTGTCCTAGGGTTTTCCATTTGATGACAGTAATCATCTCTTAACGACATACTGTACTTAACATTTTAGGGTTTAGGGTTTAGGATTTAGGGTTTAGGGCCTTGGCCCTAAACCCTAAAGACTTAACCCTAAACCCTAAACCATACTGTACATCACATGTTCTTTTGGCTTCTCATTAGCCCCTTTAGGGTTTATGCTTCCCTTTTCTTAGGGTTTTCTTTTGATTACAGTGTCTATGAACCTTTTTTCATAGTGGTGACAGTGTTTATACAGCTGTTTTTATTTTTGTTACAGCGTCTATAGGGTTTTCCTTTTGATTACAGTGTCAATGACTTTGTTTTTATAGTGGTGACAGTGACTATGACACTGTTTTTATTTTGATTACAGTGTTTATGACCCTCTTACCCATTCATGTATTACAGGAGAATTTTCATCACATTTATTTTGGCTTCTCATTAGTCCCTATAGGGTTTGTTCTTCCTTTATGATATGATTTCCCTTTGATTACAGTGTCTATGACCATATTTTTATAGTGGTGACAGTATCTATGACCCTATTTTTATTTTGGTTATTGCGTCTATGTCCATCGTACCCATTCATATATTAGAGGAAAATTGTCACCACATGAATATATTCTTCTCATTAGCCCTATAAGGTTTGTGCTTCACTTGTGTTAGGGTTTTCCTTTGATTACAGTGTCTATGATCCTTTTTTCATAGTGGTGACCATGTCTATAACCCTGTTTTTATTTTGGTTAAAGCGTCTATAGAATTTTCCTTTTGATTACAGTGTCTATGACTTTATTTTTATAGTGGTGACAGTGGCTATGACACTTTTTATTTTGATTACAGTGTCTATGATCCTCTTACCCATTTATTTATTATAGAAGAACTGTCACCACATTTATTTTGGCTTCTCACTAGCCCCTATAGTGTTTGTGCTTCACTTAACATATGATTTCCTTTTGATTACAGTGTCTATGACCATGTTTTTATATTGGTGACAGTATCTATGACTTTATTTTTTTATAGTGGTTACAATAGTAGTTACATTTTTAATTTTTTTATTGTGTTGACACTACTTTAAAAAAATCTAAAAAACTATAAATTAGAAATTAGAGAAGAAATGTCACCACATGTATTTTCACTTCTCATTAGCCTATATAGGGTTTGTGCTTCCCTTTTTCCTAGGGTTTTCCTTTGATTACAGTGTCTATGAACCTTTTTAATAGTGGAGACAATGTCTATAAAGCTGTTTTTATTTTGGTTACAGCGTCTATAATGTTTTCCTTTTGATTACAGTGTCTATGGATTTGTTTTTATAGTGGGGTGACAGTGGCTATGACACTGTTTTGATTTTGATTACAGCGTCTATGGCTCTCTTACCCATTCATATATTAGAGGAGAACTGTCACCACATGAATATTGGCTTCTCATTAGCCCATATAGGGTTTGTGCTTCCCTTTTCCTAGGGTTGTCCTTTGATTACAGTGTCTATGAACCTTTTTTCATAGTGGTGACAGTGTCTATAAAGCTATTTTTATTTTGGTTAAAGCGCCTATAGAGTTTTTCTTTTGATTACAGTGTCTATGACTTTGTTTTTATAGTGGTGACAGTGGCTATGACACTGTTTTTATTTTGATTACAATGTCTATGACCCTCTTACCCATTCATGTATTAGAGGAGAATTGTCATCACATTTATTTTGGCTTCTCATTAGTCCCTATAGGGCTTGTTCTTCCTTTATGATATGATTTCCCTTTGATTACAGTGTCTATGACCATGTTTTTATAGTGGTGACAGTATCTATGACTTTATTTTTATTATGGTGACAAAAATAGTTACATTTTTAATTTTTTTAATTGCGGTGACACTACTTTAAAAAAATCTAGAAAACTAGAAATTAGAAATTAGAGAAGAACTGTCATCACATGTATTTTGACTTCTCATTAGCCCCTATAGGGTTTGTGTTTCCCATTTCATAGGGTTTTCCTTTGATTACAGTGTATTTGACCGTGTTTTTATAGTGGTTACAGTGTCTATGATCCTATTTTTATTTTGCTTACAGCATTTATGACCCTCTTAACCATTCATATGTTATAGGAGAACTGTCACCACATTTATTTTGGCTTCTCATTAGCCCCTATAAGATTTCCTTTTGATTACAGTGTCTATGACCACGTTTTTATAGTGGTGACAGTATCTATGACTTTATTTTTATCATGGTGACAATAATAGTTACATTTTTAATTTTTTAACGGAGATTATGCGAGTTAGAACAACTTCTATAATTGCGGGATAATTTCTGAAATTTTAGAAATTAACACAGGGGCATATTTTATAAAAAACAGAAAGTCTGGGAGGTTTGGCGTAATTCTTCTTCTTCTTCCCCCATTTCGAGCAGTCCTTAAACAGTGATTTTCGCCGATCTTCCGACGGCTCGTTCTCCTTACACAAAGCTCCGTTTGACGCGTATGACCTATCAAACTGACGAGTGCATTCTCTACTTCAGTCTCGTTGTGTTTATTTTGTCGAAGGATGATCTTACAAAACGCGACGAATGCTTGAACAGGGGCTGCTAAGCGGGTGTTTCACGAAGCTCCAAGGTGTCCAACAATGGCGGTTAGCGATTTTGTATAAATTTGAGAGGGTTTTTTGCACGAAAACCATCCTTGAGAGATGTAGAACGTGATTGAGCGGGTAGAAGGCTTCGATTTAGGGTCGAACGGAGAGGAGGTCAAGCGACGGCGGCGGATGCCGGAGGAAGAACATCGGCGATTGGTCGAAGCACTGGTTGGGGCCGACGGAGTGGGAGTGGTGGAGCCTCGAGCGACGACCAAGGACCGACCGACAGCCACCGGAGACGAAGATGGTGAATCTGTCGAGCGTGAAATCTGTCGAGCGTGCTCGATTGATTTTAGAGAAGTGGAGCGTGAAATTTGGGGGAAATTAGGAGCAGGGGCAAAATTGGAAATTATGGACATTTACCTAATATTGCCACCCTTGTGTCCTATGTCTTAAAAATTGGACCCAAAATGGCCACTTAGCAAAAAAACCCTAAATAATTTCATAGTTATGTAAGTTGATATTTATACAGCTTTTATCATCCTACAAATTATGTGCATGAATAAACCGATTCTGCCAAACAGAGACAGAGTAAAATATTAACTTTTTAAAATTTAATACTTATTAATAATAAAAAAAAAGTTAATCTGTAGTACTCTGTAGTATTTAGCACCTTAAAATATGTGTACGAAAGTGAAATGCTTTATATTTTAGATTAGACGGAGTACTTTTTTTCATTCTTGTACAATCAAAGTTCATTTCTTTGTTGCTCTTTTGATTCTTAGTTCTTACATAAATCATATATACCTTCTAATGTTTTATTTTTGCATTTCGAAAAAAAGGGCTTGAGCTATTAAACATGGCATTTTGTCAATACTTTGGGAAATTGTGCATCGACCTTAAGCTGAAGCTTAAAACGGTATTGAGAATGGTTGATGTCTACAAAACCTACATGTTCTTCAACGGCGTGTAAGCTTCTTCTTTCAATTATGTGCTAAATAAGCGTGAAGCTCTCATGGAATTTAATAATACTTTTTGGAAACAACGAGCAAAATCAAATTTTCTAAGGTTTGGCGATAGAAATACCAAATACTACCAATCCATATCTAAAATAAGAAATTCAAAAAATGTTACTCGTAATTTTTCAAATAAACATGGTATATTAATTGAGGATGAGGACCAAATTAGAGATGAAATTACAACTGAATTGGCTGACAAATTCATTTCTAATAACGCACCGATTAGTAGTAATCCCTATTTCCTAAATTTAATTGATCAAACAATTACTGAATCTGAAAACTTAGTCTTAACACAACCTTTTTCAGATGAAGATATTAAGGATACTCTATTCTCAATGACAGATGACAAGACTCCAGGTCCTGATAGTTTTCCACCAGAATTCTATAAAAAAAATACTGGGATATTGTGGGTAAATTAGTTTGCAAAGCTGTTAAATCCTTTTTTCATTCTGGTGTGCTACTCAATGAAGTAAATACAACTTTCATTGCACTTATTCCGAATATTGACACACCTACTAACATTAACCATTACCGTCCGATTAGTCTGTGTAATACTATTTATAAGGTTATTTCGAAATTATTGGCTAATCGGTTGAAGCCTATTTTACCTCGCATAATTAATCCTTTTCAAGGAGCTTTTGTACAAGGAAGAAATATTCAAGATAACATATTAATAGCGCATGAAGTTTTCCACTATTTTCATAACAAGAAGGGTAAATTTGGGTGGATGGCATTAAAGCTAGATATGGAGAAAGCTTACGACAAAATAAGTTGGAGTTTTATTCGCATTATACTTAATAATTTTGGTTTTAATTCTAGATGGATTCAGTGGGTTATGACCTGTTTAACTAAAACTAGCTTCTCAGTTTTAGTTAATAATTTACCTGGCCGTACATTTCAAACCTATAGGGGAATACGACAGGGAGATCCTCTTGCACCTTATATTTTTATATTGGTTATGGAACTATTGGGGAGAATGTTGCAACAAGAATCATTGGAATGTGACCCGTTGGTTGGAATCAAACTTACAAGTAACAGTGATCCTATTCCTTTCCTCTCCTTTGCAGATGATACACTTATTTTTGGACGTGTTGATGAGTTAAGTCTTCATACAATTAGAAATCTCTTGAATACTTTCTCCAATATGTCAAGACTTACTATTAATTATAATAAAAGTTCGTTACAAGTTTCTAAAAATATTTCTGTCAGTAAAGCTCAGTCCCTTGCTCAACAGCTAAATATTCCAGTTACTAAATCAATGGAAAAATACCTTGGTATACCACTTATTAGTGGAAGGGTTTGTAATGCCTTGTTTGATGAGGCAATAACAAGCCTTAAAAAACAGTTGTCAAAGTGGAAATCTAACACTCTCTCACAAGCTGGTAGATCGGTTCTCATTCAGGCAAACCTAAATTCTAAAACAAATTATTTAATGCACTCATTTCTCCTTCCAAATTTAACTAGTAATGTTTCGGAAAATATTTTAAATACTAGAGCTCTTAATATAGATTTTACAGACTTATGTCATTTATGGCATTCTGTTTGGGAGCTCAGAAATAGAATTATTTTTCGCAATACTTCTTATACATGTATTATCTATGCTCTCACTCAAACTATAGATAAAATCTCATGCTGGAATAAAGAGCAGGTAAAAACGAAGTTACCTAAACGTGTTAGGCCTCCTAATAAACTGATTTGGAAATGCCCTCCAATAAATGTTATTAAGATAAATGTAGATGCTTCGGTGAAAATTGATACTCAACCGCAGATTGGTTGTATTGTGAGGAATAATGACGGTCTAGTTCTTCGGATTCATAAATGTAACGCTAGGATGAGTTCTGTCATTCTAGCAGAAGCTTTTGCAGTTTATACAGGTATAAGACTCGCAGCGGAGATGGGGATTCGAAGAGTGATTGTTGAAAGTGATTGTGCAATCATCGTCAATGCCATCAATCAAGTGAATAATACACCATGGGAGGTCGCTCAAATAATCGAAGAGATCCTTTCGTTAAGCAAAGCTTTTGAGAGCGTCACAATTCAGCACTGCTATAGAGAGGCAAATGGTGCAGCTGATTTTCTTGCTAAATCTCAGTTGAATTGTAATTTTATTTTGAGTTTCTTTTGTTATGAGTTCCAAAACATTATCTTACGAGATGATCATAGATGTCGGTAGTGCATCCAAATTTTTGCATACTGTAAAAAAAAAAAATTATGTTTTCTATAATGTATGTACGTTGTGTCAAAGAAAACTGTTTAAATTGTGTTTTTTTTTTTTAGTTTCGATGACATGAATGTTGAAAAGTTACGAGTGACAGCGGAAGAAGACGCAACAAGGATCCTCTACTTCAAACCCTACACCACTCCCTACAACACTTAATTATTTTTGTTTAAAATATATCGTAAAAAAAAATTAAAAAATTATATTCACATTTTAAACAACTATATCTATATGTTTATAAACTTTTATTTTGAAAAATTATGTTTTGAAAATTTTTAAAAATATAATTTGTAAAAAATTGTCTTTTTAATTTTTAAAAAATTGTAAAACATAATTTTTTCAAATAAAATTTTATAAACATATAAATATAGTTGTTTAAAATGTGAATATAATTTTTTAATTTTTTTTAAAGATATATTTTAAACAAAAATAATTAAGTGTTGTAGGGAGTGGTGTAGGGTTTGAAGTAGAAGATCCTTGTTGAAGAAGACGACGAGTTTGAAAGCGACATATTTTACTTTGACCCAAAATGCATCGATTGGGAGGACTACCTCATCAACATACAACTTCCTGGATTGGTCCAATATGCAGCCAAGTAAATTCAAATTGATCGATCATGTGTTTCTGCAACGTCGCATATTTATTTCCATATCATATTCGTCGGATTTATATGTTTTTATAATTAAATTGTACGTAATTTTACACAAACTAAAAAACTACATATTTATTGGGTGTTTTTATCAAAAAAAAAAAAACATATTGGGTGTGTATGTATCTTGTCTATCCAGGGCCGTGCCGATTCTTTTGGGGCATGTGCTAAAAATAATTAGACATTATTTATATATTATGCTAATGGAGTATTGTAGTTCAAAGTCGTCAGTATTTAGATTAAATTAATCAAAACATGAATAACGTGAAAATTTGAACTCTTTAAATATTCTCTTAAATATAAAACTAGTACGATTCCCGCGCCATGACGCGTTTTTTTTTAATCTAAAATATTATATATATATATATATAAAATATTATAAAATGTTAATATAAAAATCATAGAAAAACTTTACAACAAATGTATCTTACAATTATCTCAGAAAATTATTTTTTAAAAATCTTATGTGAAGGATAATACATAAATATAGATATTTTAAATTACTCGGTCATAATAATATCAGTATCATTATAACATTGTTTAAATCTGATGTGTCATAATCAATACTATCTCCGTCCAAAAATACATGGGCTTTACTATTCACGCACGCTTTCTTAAGGAGGTAAAAACTATATAAAATATTAACTTTTTTATTAAATTTTTTAATATATATAAACTTATTGATAATAAGTTTGTAATTATTAAAAAAAATTAATAAAAAAGTTAATATTTTATATAGTTTTTAACTCCTAAAAAAGCGTGCATGAATAGTAAAAACCCATGTATTTTTTGACGGAGGGAGTAGTTAGTAAATAAATTTGAATTAAGCCCAATGGTTATATTAGATTGAATTCAATGTTTTGATTTAAGTCTAATAGTTAGTAAAATTAAAGAAAAAAGAGAATTAAAAGAAAAAGAAGAAAAAAGGAGAATTAAAGAAAATAAACAAAAATGGCAAAAAAAAAATATGATTGGTTAAGACTCCTAAAATGCCTCTAAGATTGACACATCATCCTAAACTCTTCTAAATTAAGAGTTTATATAGATATAGATATAGATAGTTGTGAATGATTCCTTAAAAACCATTAATATGATTGTTTTAAAAAAAATTATATGACAATCATGAATAAGTTCAATAATATTTGTTTTTTTTTGTATTATTTTATTGGAAAGTCCATTGACTTCTCTAAAAAAATGAAAACTGGATAATCATATACTCAATATAGTGGTAATAGTATCGCTTATGAGGGGGGAAAAGAAGAGCAAGTCATGGGAAAGAAAAAAATAGGACCGCTAGAGCAACCGATGGAAAATTTTGCAATGCACTCAACAAGTGGACCGCGGTCCGCGGAAGACATATGCTTATTTGAATACCATTTATTTTGTATAAGATAAATTTTAAAGGGGTGATTTCTAGAATGTCTATATTTATGGGCTTTATTAGTAAAATGTCCACCAAGTGCTTCAAACTAGCAAAATGTCCACCGCCCCTCAGTGCCCCCCTCCTGTTTCAGCACTTCTTCTTTTTTTCGCGTTGCTGAAACTCCTGTTTCAGCACATTTGGTTTCAGCAACCCCTGTTTCAGTTGGGGGGGTTCCGCGTTGCTGAAACAGAGGTTTCAGCACATTCGGTTTCAGCGATCCATGATACCTGCAATTATGGGGGAATCTAATGGCCACTGCTCAGTTCCCTGAAGGAGTTGAAGAGTGGTCGGAAGACGGAGAGCCCAATTTCGCAATTGTTGAAATTGCTTTCCCAACTGCTGAATCGACTTCTGAATCAGGTAGAGATCGCCCCCAATGATCACCAGGTACTCCGATCTCCCCAGCAATTGATCGATGAGGCGCTCCGCCGCCCTGGACTCGTCGGCGCCGGCCTGATCGGGGCCCTTGTGGAGCAAAGAGAGACCGGCCTCAAATTGCTGAAACTGAAAGCTTGGAGATCTGAAGCCCAGGAGCATCAAACGAACCATGCTCAGATCCAAAGCGCCGGTGGAGTTCCTTGAAGGGGAAGATGAATGGTAAACATCGAAAATCAGAAATGTAGTTGTATGGTAACAAATCTGACTTCAAACAAAAGGGACCTTGGAGATCCGAAACCTCCAGATCTGACTTCATATATACACAGACTGGATCTCGCCATCTCTACTTTCAAATTCGAGAGATCGAACTCAAAATCGTCGTTTGACTTGTGTTTGGTTTGCGAATTGAGAGTCAGATCTAGCAAGTCTAGGAGATGACGCCGATTTTGATGATCGATGAAGATGAATATTCTCTAATTGATGATGAAGATGATGATTGATTGGAGTTTGATCTGTTCCGGCAGGAGAAGGACGGGGAGGTGGTGATCTCCGAGGGGAGCCTGGGAAGAAGGGGCGGGAATGAGGGAGAGAGGGAGAGAGGGAGTCGAATCTCAGGGCTCTAGTTGATGACGGTGAACAGAAGGGGGGGGGGGGGGGCACGCGTGTGAGACGGTGGACTTTAACTTAATTTGTAGAGGTCCGAGGACATTTGCTCAATTTGATCCCAAAAAGTGGCATGTTGGGCAAAATTTTTTAATTTTAAACCATATTGGGCCCTATAAAATTTGAGGCCCTATTCAGATGGGCCACCTTTTGGCACGGGCATGTGTCTATCATATGATCCACTTAGTTCTTGTTCTCGATTCTTTGGTCCTTACTATGACAATTGACGTGCGCATTTGTGCACAACATTTCAAATTTTGTTTAATATTATTATGCGGTGTTGCTATATGCGTGGAGAAATTTATAAGAGAAATAATGATCGCGAACAGGTAAAAGGGAGTTTGTTCATCTAATGATCGCGAATATACGACGAATAAGTTTATGGCTTGAACAACATTCGAGAAGTACATGGTGATTATTACGAAGATGTGACAAAGGGACTATTTATGACAAACTATCTACTTTTACATTGGATAACCCATTTATGACCGGGGGGGGGGGGATAAATTGCAATGCTTATTTTTCCGGATATCGTCATTCATCACAAGAAGCCTGAATCAATGTGCTATTCACACAAGCTCTTTTAGGCAGATAATTAACCATGCTTGGATCCCAATTAGCATATATGTGATATACTTTTGAAACATTAATATAACATACTACCTCAGACTTTTCAACACGTATTTTAAAAAGGTAAAAACTATATAAAATATCAACTTTTTTTAGATTATTTTTTTACAACTTAATATTTGTTGGTAATAAGTATTAAATTGCAAAAAAATAAAAAATAAAAAAAATATATTATATAGTTTTTAGCTCCTTAAAATATGTGTTAAAAAGTCAAACGACATGTATTTTGGATCGGAGGGAATATCGATTTCAAATCTCAATATTTGTCTTAATCTGAAATCTAGATCTCAAATCATTATCTCAATAACAATCTCAAGTTCTCAACCTTTAACTCAATCTCAAATCTCAATCTCAAATCCCAATCTTGATCTTAATCTTAATCTCAATATTAAATATCGATCTTGAACTCAATCTCAAACCTTAGTCTTAACTTGATCTCAAATCTCAAATCTTTATATATCTTAACCTCAACCTCAAATCTCAAATATCAAATGTCCATATTTGTCCCAATCTTAAATCTCAATCTTGATCTAAATCTCAATCTCGATCTAAATCTCAAATTTCAAATCTCAAGACTTTAAATACGTCGAATATTCGAATCCATCGAAGATAAAGTATTTATAATTTCGGTTTTTGTAAACGTGTTTCATTTTATAGGTATAACTTATAAGTCTAATACTTCTATTGGTTTTCATAACTAAGTGTTAATAATTCTATTAATTTTCATAAAGCTAACTCTTAAGGGGTTTTTTCACCTAAAAAATTATATTAGACTATTAGTGTTAATAATTCTATTAATTCTAGTAGTTTTCGGTTTTTAATAAATGGACTTATTTTTATAAATATAAGCATAATAATTCTATTAAATTTCATAACTATGGTTATGAATAATTCTTTTTATAAATATAAGTATAATAATTCTTTTTTTTTTGCGGAAAGAATTATTTATATCCAAATCAATAATTTTGTAGTTGTTATTTCATTTTTATCTATATTACTATATTTTGATAGAATTAATTATTTATATCTAGATTTGTCAAAAACTAATAATAATAATGAAAAAAAAAAACTAATTGGCCAAAAGCTAAAAATGAAATGGGCATTGAAAATGATATGGGCCAATGATATAGTCAAACCACAAATAAGCCCATTTGCAACTTGCTAGTTAAAATAAGGTTAAAACCTAAATGTATAATTAATTTGATTTAATTATAGCACCGATCAATTGGTTTAAATGTTTAAAAAAGGACGATGTTGCCGAATATCGAATTTCCGATTATGACTTTTTTGAAAATCGGTCGACAACCGATGAGTCAATAACAATGAGTGTATTCAACCGAGTCAAAATTACATATTCAAGTATTCAACCGAGTCAAAATCATTTATTTTAAGTAAATTACATATTTAAGTATTGAATCGAGTCAAAATCATTTATTTTAAGTAAATTACATATTTAAGTATTCAATCGAGTCAAAATCAACCTAATTATCCAAACGGGTCGAATATGATTCGACCGAAAACTCAAACCAACTATACCGCTATACCCACTTTGATTCGAAACTCAAATGAGACCGACCCGCCTCTTGACCCGAAACCCGAACGAGACCGACCCACTTTGACCCGAACCCGAATGGGCATGACCCGACTTAACCCGAAACCCGACCAATCTAAAATTCATTATGACCGAACCCGACCTGAACCCGACCTGACCAATACTCGACCCGACCAATACCCGACCATAAATTTTACCCGAACTGACCCGACCCGAGCAAGCCTGACCAGAACCCGACCCGAACGACCGACTTGCCAACTCTATGAGCATTTGTGCACAACATTTCAAAATTTGTCTAATATTATTATGTAGTGTTTGCTATACGCGTGTAGAAATTTATAAAAAGAAATAATGATCGCGAACAGGTAAAAGGGAGTTTGTTCACCTAATGATCGCGAATATACGACGAATAAGTTTATGGCTTGAACAACATTCGAGAAGTACATGATGATCATCGCGAAGATGCGACAAAGGGACTATTTATGACAAACTATCTACTTTTACATTGGATAACCCATTGATGACGTGTGGGGGAATAAATTACAATGCTTATTTTTCCGGATATCGTCATTCATCAAGAAGCTTGAATCAATGTGCTATTAACGCAAGGTTTTTTAGGAAGATAATTAACCATGCTTGGACCCCAATTAACCTGTCACATAGGTGATATAATTTTAAAATATCAAAAATACATGTCATTTGACTTTTCAACACGTATTTTAATAAAGTAAAAACTATATAAAATTCAACTTTTTTTAAACTATTTTTTTACAACTTAATACTTGTTGGTAATAAGTATTAAATTGTAAAAAAAAAAAAAAAGTTAATATATTATATAGTAATATGTGTTAAAAAATTAAATGACATGTATTTTGGATTGGAGTGAGTATTGTTTTAGACTAGTTTCGTTAATAAACTGAAGTCAACCTGTTGAGCACCATGTGGCCAGGTCGATCTACCCAATTCAAGCACCTTAATCTCAGGTCACTGGTTCCCCACCAATGGCAATCCAAACCTAAACACAAACTCTACCAACCGGTCGCCGGAAGATAGATAGATTAGACGGCGAAGGACACGGTGGTTCACCAATCAACGGCGACAAAATGGATGGCGAGATCGGAAACTTCAGCAAGGTATGGGCGGCAGCAACCATCGCCGCCTGCTACTGCTACTTGCTATCAAAATCCACCCATAAGGGCCTTCTCCGGCTAGTCCTCCTCCTCCCCGTCGCCGCCCTCTTCGCCGCCGCCCCCTTCGCCCTCTCCTCCTGCCACCTTGGCGGCACCACGTGGTTCTTCCTCACGTGGCTCGGCATCTCCAAGCTCCTCCTCTTCTACTGGGAGGCCGGGCCTCTCTCCCAGCCCGGCATCTCGCTCCCCCGCTTCGTCTCCACCCTCCTCCTCCCCATCAAGATCAAACCTTCACCTGCATCCGACCCGTCGCCGGGTCCCAAGCATGACCCATTGACCAAGAAAGGGGTCGCTTTGTTCGGAGTGAAGGTGGTTGGATTCGCCTGCGTGTTGGAAGGGTATAACCACCGGCAGAGCATGTCTTCTTTGGGGGTGTGGGCTTTGTATTGCTGCCATTTGTATCTCGCTCTCGACATCGTCCTCACCGTCACCGGTGCCATGGCCCGGGGCTCGCTCGGCCTCGAGCTTGCACCCCAGGCCGATGAGCCTTATCTCAGTTCGTCCCTCCAAGACTTTTGGGGCAGGAGGTATCAAATCTTTCACTTCCTTTCAGTATTTTCAAACCTTATAACATCTCCTCCGAACCGTTTCTCTATTTCGATAACTTAGAGAATCATTTAGTTTTAGAATATGCTACATATCTAGGAAGTTTCTCTATTTTTTCCTGCTACTTTCCCAAAATTTTCAAAATCTCTAAAATGATGAAGCTTTTATGTTGGAGCATCCAACAGATTCTCTATTTGAGTTTTTGAAGAATATTTAAATTGTTTTTTAATTGTCTAATAGTTTGTCCGTTTATAATTCTCTATTTTGGAGAATGTGATGGAAGCCGTTGGACAATGGTTGAATACCGATATTAAGTTTTTGATGATTGTAGGTGGAACCTTATGGTTTCGGATATCTTGCGGCAGACGATCCATAAACCAATACGCAGCGTCGCCTCGCCTCTCATCGGGATGATATCAGCAACCATCATCGGTGTGCTTGCATCCTTCCTAGTTTCAGGGCTGATGCACGAGTGGATATTCTATTACTTGACGCACGTGGCACCTACATGGGAGGTGACATGGTTCTTCGTCTTGCACGGGACATGTCTGGTAGCCGAGGTCATGATCAAGGCCGCGGTCCCTGACAGGTGGAAGCTGCACCGGGCAGTCTCAGGGCCGCTGACAGTTGGGTTTGTGACAGTTACAGCAGCTTGGTTGTTTTTCCCACCGCTTATAAGAAACAAGGTACATGAAAGAGCCATCGACGAGTATGCCTCAGCCGGAAACTTTGTGAAAACGAATGTGTTGTACTTATTCCGGCACTGATGGATTCAACCACCAGCTCCGCTGTCTCATGTAATGGCAGTTGCCAGAAATGACCATTTATTCTCTTATTGCAAGCACTCAAAGATTTCGATTTTGGGGTTTAATCTTCTACCATGAAAATCCCTAGTTTACGAAAACTTGAGTACAAGACGGCCAAAGGACTTTGCGGTTACGCACCCATTGACTGTATGAGAATAACTTCTGCAAGAACTTGTTGCACCATTCAAATTTGTGTTGGCTTGAGTTTAGGGCTAATGGGAACCTCCAAAGTCTTGTCTTCTCCAATTAGAGGTGGTTGATCAGTTTGCAGTGGCCTTCTCAACCATTTTAATGAAATTGCGAACAATCATCTTCCCTTCTGCAGTTATGATGCTTTCAGGATGAAACTGGACGCCCTGCAGCATTACGAACATGAGGCCATTAGTTATCCGAGTATATTATTGCTAGGGAAAATGTATGTACAGTAAAGGGGAATAATGTCTTGATTGGATACTAATATCTCAGCTTCCATAACGTTAAATTTCGTGTTTCCTAACTAGAAGGGTTACCTGCAAATGCTTGTATTGCTTGTGGCGAGCAGCCATGATCAGCCCATCTTCGGTCCATGCAGTGACCTCAAGTGCTTCAGAGGGGAAACTGTCCTGGTCAATCACAAGACTGTGATATCTACCAGCTGTGAAAGGGCTAGAACCAAAGTAAAAAAAAGCCAGGTTATATTTTCCTTCTTGCAAACTATTTAAAAATAAAAGCAGCCGAACAAAATTATTCAAAAGATAATGCAAGAAATCAAGTAGAAAAGCCGCACATTTACATTCAGTACATATCAAAAGCAATTCTAAATCATCTACAAGAGCAATTCTTGAATTAAATATAGCAATGCCAAAAGAAAGCCAACAAGAATATGAGAATCCATTAAAATGCAGATTAAAGGTGGTCCTGCTATGGTGCTCTTAGAATCACTGTATGTAACAGATTAATGCTTAGTCTGAATAACAGTCGGGGATTGTCCTTTGTATCACTTTAGAACCCCACAAATTAAGATTGTCATTTGTATTCCATCCTTTTTCTTAGAAGTTGCATTACTCCAAGTTTAAAGCTCCAAAGGAGAATGAACACAAGGAAATGTGACAGAGACAACATCAACCATGCAACATAAGCATCAACTGCAGTCTGAATAACAGTCAGGGATTTCACATTATGTCCATAATTCAAAATTCAACCCTTTTTAAATGACGTACAACCTCAACTCTCTGAAAATATACAGAGTACTCAATACTACACCTTATGCAACTGTATTTCATTTTCATTTGATTTTCCAACTTCCACAGTAATCAACTAATGATTCCCTAGGACTAATCATTCCTTTTAGCACCATTTTTGGTACTATAATAATTTCTACCTAAAAATATAAAACGTCAAATATTGTGGGACAACAAAAAAATCCTCTAAAATGACTTTTAATATGGGACAGAGGGAGTACTTACTTAGGTAATCCTGCAAATAAGCCATCATACCCCTTTTCATCATAATACACAAGCGAACTTTTTCCGTGCCTGACTCCATAGGGTGCACGGACAATCTTCCCTACATTCACAAGAATTTACTTTAAGAAGACCAACATCACTACCTCGCAACCCCTTCAATGTTGCAAGGGAAAAGAGAAGAATAACATTTACATGGAAAAAAAAAGAGAGGGGAGGAAAAAGTTATCTTCAACTAATTAGATGCTATAAACAATTTTCAAAATAAGCTTCTACAGGAACAAACCAGTCCCTGAAACTGGATTCTGAACCTTTTTGTCAGGCCTCGCCCAAAATCAAGAAAGCAAGTAACTTCACCAAGAACCAATAGTATTAATCTCCAAGCCTGATTATGTCCAATAAAGAAAGCAGCTCTAACAATTACTGTAACCACCTTTCTTTATAAGAAGCATAAAATGACATTGTCGTCCAGACTTGTTATCCATATGAAAATGAAATAAGATGCTTTGAAGAGAATTTTTACAGAATAATAATCTATCCTACAACAGTAAAATTAATCCTGATTCTCTTGATATAACTGCAAGTAGTTAAGGAATTTCACTCTCAACAGGCCAAGAAAAGATAAAGAGATTTGCTCATGATCCCTTATTTATGTGCATAGATTTAAAAATTGCAAATTTCCCCTCATTCAAATGTAAAAAGAATATGAGTGCATTTCCAAGAATCCTATTCTAGTGCAAATTCTCCAGAGGCCCAGTTGTCCTTTAAACATGCACAGATGGATAGATGTTTTTGTTTGTATATGATGCTTCTAAAAAGAAAGTTACGTATATCACAGCCTAACGGAATTCGGATATTCTAGAGAATAGACAAGCCTTACCTCCAAAAGCCTCTCCGATGCACTGCAGTCCCATACAAACTCCAAACAAGGGCACAGTTGGGCCAAGTTCCAAAACAGTTTGCAATGATATTCCTGAATCCTGTGGAGCACCTGCCAAGGATACAAAAAGAAAAAGAAAAGTAAACAGAAATGCTTACCGTACTAGATGATGACAGCAGTGCTGTTAATTATTTTAGAGTATACATCAATATAAAGGGATAGGAGTTCAGCTAAGTACATGTGTGCTCCCACCCCATTAACACTAAAGTGAAAAGTTTGCAAGGAGGTTAATACCTGGTCCAGGAGATATAAGCACTCCTCTTGGATTTTTCCTGAATAAGAAATATTGAATAAGAAGGAATATATCATCATGTAACTACCAAAGAAAATGAATTAAAATAAACTAATAAACGGAGCTCTACCCAATTTTTTTCTCATTTAATTGACATACATAAATTCATGTTCACCTTTTGAGTTCGTCCACGGTGAGCTCGTCGTTGCGATAGACCTCAAATGAACATCCCAGCTCACCCATATACTTCAAAAAAAAAAAATCATAAGCATAAAACTATTAGGGACATCTCATGAGATTTTTACACGAGTAATTGCTTTAAAATACAGAAAGCTAATGATTCTGTGAGGAAAAAAACTGTAAACTCCCTTCATCCCTTTTTTTGTGTGCATATTAAACAATAACATATATGTTAAGCAAAGAACATTCAATACACAACAGAATGGACCTGGCAAGTTGTTGAGAAATACTAATATACAAACAACTGAACAAGTGAGAACATTGTTTCAATGCAAAGTGTAAAGTTTACGATGGTTCACTGTGCAAGGAGTACGCACGGATACAATAATTGAAACCTTTCCACACTTACAATTCATTCTGCTCCTGTCAGTAGCAACACTGCCTTAACAGCTATTAGCGGCATCTGAAACCACTCACAAACAAAGCACAACTTCTACTTTGTGATTTGGCATCTTCGAAAATTTATAAAGCGGCCCTAATTTGTGTTCTTAGATGAAAACACTACAAATTGAACTCTACTTGCTCCCATCATCCTGTGTTTATTTGTGTGTGTGCACAACATAACTTCAGTTTCGTAAATATAAATCATTTTCCAAAAACCTAGTGAGTCTTTGCTTACACCAATGTGCAAATAACACATGATACAAGCAAATCTGTGGGTAGAGGAAGAAAAACAGTCATCACTCATTAATGGGAATCAAACTGGGGTATTGAGTATATGACTCATTGAAGGTGTGAGTTTTATTCTCATTCCAGGCCATTCCAAACATGGAAATGGAATGAACTAATCCTCATGCCAGCCTTTAATTGCTATCTATCAATCATTTGTCGTTATGCAGTTGGTGGACCCAGAACTCCAGCTGAGAAATGAGCATTGCTGACTTACAAACGCTACAACAAGGAACCCCTTTCCACTGAAAGAGCAAATACAAAATGTAGGGTTTCTCTTGAAATCACCTCTAACATAACTCAAAAACAAATTTTCAAATTCCACTTTCCAGTAAAACCAAAGCCACTTGCCATCTTTCAAACTCTTTCTGATTGAAAATTAGAAATAACTATTAACAATTACCCCTTAACAAGGCCTCTTTGGTATCCATATCTAGATACAAGGCATCCGAAAGATATCAAGATATGAGTATGAGATTGATATCTTGTTTGGTATGAATTTATTAAATGAAATATTTCACAAAATATAAGTGTATCGATTATCAAATCCTTTGAGGCTTTGAAAACTGATATCAGGATATCAAATGGATATACATACGTTGATATACCATATCTCATACAAACAACAATAATTATTGCCAGATTAAGTTTCCTTCTACTACATCCAGGAATCGAATAATGAATATAGACAGACAGATAAGGAATTACGAACAAAAATGAACGGACAGAAAAGATACCTGGCAGAGATTGTAGGTAAAACTATCATAATTATCGATCACGATGATGGGGTTCTTTGTCTCCTGATCGCCCTTCCCAACCACCTTCGAATCGCCAATGGTTACCGCAGCCGATGCCTTGACAGAGAGAGTCAAACCCTTGGGGAAACCGGAATTGTAACAACGACCTGCCAATTTTCAAACCACCGCCACAAATAGAGAAGTCTAGATGAGAACCGAACGCCAAAAACAAAAAGGCTCAAAAATCAAAGAAAGCAAAACGCAAGTATAAGAGCAATTGACGATTACGAGTAGAAGTTGGGGGTTTGACGAGGAAACGGCTGATTGAGTGGGAGGGGTCGGAGAGAGAAGGGTTGGGGCGGGAGAAAGGAGGACGAGAGAGAGCGGTCGCCATTGGAGTGTAGATTTGCCGCCAAGAGCAACAGATTTGATAGCTATTGAATACAATAGTCTGTAGATTGCGACAGCTTTTCCAATCCAACAACCTGCAAACTAGACTTGGAACTGCGGAAGTGAGGGAAGGAGGAAGAAAAGCACTCCCGTTTATTTATATTATAAAATAATTTTTTTTTAATTAGGTAAGAATTCAGTGCATTGGAATTTGCTGTTGCGGATGAGGTTATCAAGATCTGAATCAGTATAAATGTTCAAACCCTCGCAAAGCAGCAAAGGTTAGAATAATGTGTTTCCTATTTTGAAATTTTTTATTTTTATTTTCTAATTTTAAATATTTTAGTAATTCAATAGATTTTCTATTATTATTATTATTATTATTATTATTATATTCTTTAAAACAAAGAAGTAACATATAAAAAAAATAGCGAGATTTTTCAAAAAAATTATGTCATCTCCGAAGCTGAAAAAATCTTTAGAATAGAAAATGGTTGAAATTTGAGGGAAATTAATTTAAAATTTAAGTTTGTTTTATTTATTTCATTTTTAAGAAATTTTGAAAAAGGCGATTAAAAATGGTCTAATAGTCCGCATTTTTAACAGTAACCTGTTTATTATATTGATTTTCAAACGTTTTAGTGTTTTACATTTGTATTAAACCATTCTCTAACCTATCAGACTATACATAGTCTTTAATTTTTATCCAAGTTTATTGTATTAAATATTAAACAGTTTATGATCACCATACTTATATATTCTGTATTGCTTTGTATTTGTCATCAGGTGAATTAAAGCTAGAATTAAATTTTTTTACATTTATTTTCAAAAAAAAAATTCCAATATGACAAACATGAGACAAAAGTAGGATTAACACGGGTCATTTAAAGCAAACTTATTAATATTTACCAAATGGACTTTTCGTGCACTTGGGTAAAACGTTAGGGAATTGTTTTGCAAATATCTTATTTTCTGTCTCAAAATATAGATCATTTTACTTTTCAGCATACTAATAAGTACTGTATAGTAGTATTATTTTTTAAAAATTAATTAAAAATTTTAATATTTTATAGAGTTTTTAACTCTTTAAAAAACATGTTAAAAAATAAAATAACTTGTAAAGGAGTACTACCTACTAAAAATAAATAAAGTTTCATGGACAAAACAAGAGACAAAAATAAAAATAAAAATGATGATAGGTGCATGTAACAAAACCCAGCAATGATGATGTTCTTGTTTTGTTGATGCGTGAACAACAAAATGAATGTACAAAATGTAATGAATGAAGAAAAGGTGCTGAATATGTTTCACGTGCATCATGCATGAATCCATCGAATATTGTACAGTATTGTGGTATGTATGTAGGAAATTCATCTAGTCCACTTTACTGTTAATTCAACTTACATCTATGTGGTATGTATGTAGGAAATTATATACCCCTAAGGATTATTTATCCATAAATAATCTTTAGGGGTATATAATTTGGCTATACTAGGAAAAGTATCAAAATATTCAAGATCATTAATGACTTCTCAAACAACCATATCTTAGTTTTTGTAAAAAATTTCGCTATACTAGAAAAAGTATCAAGGCACAAATTTGGCTATACTAGAAAAAGTATCAAGCCACAAATTTTCGCTCTAATTGGAGGAGTGTCTTAGTTTTTGTAAAAATTGATAGAGTGTCTATTCCTATTAATTTATTAAAAAAATAAGGAAGAAAAATAAAAAATAAACTAACCCTAAACAAAAGAAATCGTCCCCTCACTGTTCATCGCGAGATAGGGTCGAGAGCTCGTCCTCGCCATCAGGTCCAGGGCCGAGAGCTCGTCACCGCCTCCCTCACCACCACCACCACCACTTCTACCACAGTCGCCAACCTCCTCATCAATCAATTGAAGAGGAAAACTAGAGGCGTTTGATTTGGATCGAAGATTATGAGAGCAAAATCAGCGAAAGGCGAGTTGGTGTGCCGACGAAGTCAATCCGGCAGCGCTGCTCCAGATTTGTGCCGGGAACCGATGCCTGATGGTCCAGCTCCTCCAAATCTACGACATCCCCTCCCAAAGGCGCGCAACAGTGAGATTTTCCGATCACTCGACTCGACCATCACCATGTATGGCCCTTTCAGATTTGGGGCTTTTTCAATTGTGACTCAAATGTGCAGTTGCATTCTTTATCCTTGCATTTGATGTTCTCGGATTGCATTTGATGATCTCGGATTTCAATTTTTCTTATGCTACTATGTGTTTTGCTCCTCAAAGACCATTAATGACTACTCAAACAACCCTATCCTAGTTTTTGTAAAATTTTCCACTATACTAGGAAAAGTATCAAGGTACAAATTTGGCTATACTAGGAAAAGTATCAAGCCACAAATTTCCGCTCTAATTGGAGGAATGTCTTAGTTTTTGTAAAAATTGGTAGAGTGTCTATTCCTATTAATTTATTAAAAAAAATAAGGAAGAAAAATAAAAAAGAAACTAACCCTAAACAAAAGAAATCGTCCCCTCTCTGTTCATCGTGAGATAGGGCCGAGAGCTCGTCCTCGCCATCAGGTCCAGGGTCGAGAGCTCGTCACCGCCTCCCTCATCACCACCACCACCACCACCACTTCCGCCACAGTCGCCGACCTCCTCATCAATCAATTGAAGAGGAAAACTAGAGGCGTTTGATTTGGATCGAAGATTATGAGAGCAAAATCAGCGGAAGGCGAGTTGGTGTGCCGACGAAGTCAATCCGACGGCGATGCTCCAGATTTGCGCCGGGAACCGATGTCTAATGGTCCAGCTCCTCTAAATCTACGACATCCCCTCCCTGAGGCGCGCAGCAGTGAGATTTTCCGATCACTCGACTCGACCATCACCATGTATGGCCCTTTCAGATTTGGGGCTTTTTCAATTGTGACTCAAATGTGCAGTTGCATTCTTTATCCTTGCATTTGATGTTTTCATATTGCATTTGATGATCTCGGATTTCAATTTTTCTTATGTTGCTATGTGTTTTGCTGCTCAAAGACCATAGGCCGTGACATAGCAAGGATTTTGCTGCTATGTGTTTTGCTCCTCCAAAGACCAGTGTTTTGCTGCTATGTGTTTTGCTCCTCCAAATCTGATCGAGACAGTTGTTGTCCGTCAATTTGGTGGCTTTCTTTGGGAACTATCTCACAAGACACAAGCTGCAGCCGCCTCTTCGATTGTTGAGGTTTGTTCTTCATTCTAGTTTTCAAGTTTATGAAAGTTATCTGTTGGGCATTTATTTTTTTGGTACTTCAGCAACTGTATTTTTAATCTTAATTTACTTGTTTTTCCTCTTCTGAAAATGTCACTTTTGGACCAAAAGTGACATTTTCTCACAGAGAAAGAGCATCGACTCTCTGAAAAAATAAGCCATAAGAATGACGTTTTTATAATGTGATGTTGTCATTCTTTAGTCAGTGCTTGATTCATTATGCATTTCACTAAACAATATCAAGTTTACTTCAAAATAAGCACTATAGCCAAACCTCGTGCATCGCTAAAGTTGACACAAAAAAGTTTGATTCTGTTCATAAATTAGACCAAAGTTTATTATGAAAATTCATGGTGCTGACAATGTCTCTTTTTGTGCAATTTAAGTAGACATACTCTTTGAAATTGGTGTTTGTGTATGATGGACGATTTTTAGTCGCGAAAACCGTATCAAAATAATTTCGAACCTACCTAACTAATGTAGTGTGGTAAGCACGAGTCGATCCCACAGAGAATCAAGTTATTCATAAGTTAAGTTTATTTACCAATTAATAGGAAACGGGGGGTTTTGAGTGATTGAAATAAGAAATAAAATAAAATAAACTATAAGCAAATTGATAGAGATAACGATTAATAAAATAGTTTCATCTACAAATATCCACTTTAGTTGGCTGAATTGATATTGTAACTTCCTCTTGTCCTTTTAGGTTTCCTATGAGTCATTGTCCCGGCCTAATATAGTTACTAGTCCAACCAGTCCTAGAAACCCTTATCAATCGAACATTCCCTAAAGAAGGATTTAACCCAATTGATAGCTTTAAGTTCCGAGATTAACCAAGGTATTTGCAGTCCTTAAAGAGAGATTTAACAACACATCCAACTTCCTACTCATTCAATTAGTTCAACCAGCCCTAAAGGAACAAGTTTGCCACTTAGGTTAAGGTTCACAACCAGGAATCTACAAAACCTTAGCAATTGAATTGATTCTACCAAGTTGATCAGACAAGATAGAATAAAACAATAAAACATTCAAGCACAAAGAAGTCGAAACATTCAATATAGGAAATAAGGAACAAGATTCAGAAACTCACAATCAATCCAAACAAAGCTTCAAATCGTAGACGAAACGGGAGAATTTAAGTCTCCATAAAAATAAAACAATGGACAATTAGGTTTAAGAGTTGGAAACGGTAGTCACGGTCGGCACATTCATTATGCCGTATGAATGTGAATATATATTGCCAAACCTAATCTATATAATATTAATATATTTCCTATTCTATCTAACGTAATATAAATAAATATATATAAAATCTATCTAATTTATCTCTCTTATCTAACCTAAACATTATTATAATAATAACAATAGTAACATGGAGCGCAGTAGATCAACAACACTTGCAACCGTGTGCCTCCTTCCAATTATCTGCCCATTTATTTCGTAGCTTGCACCTTTCCACCTTTCGTATAATTCGTCCAATGCAGTGTATTTCAAATTAGCTCTAAAATACCTGAAAACAATAAAACACCGGTGTAGACTCCGAAAACTAAATAGTACTAAATAAGCTATAAATTATGTAAAAATGCTCTAAATTAATATGTAAATCTATACTTAAAATAAGACTAAAATAGAGTCTATCAAACTAACCAATGCTTAGACTTTTGCTTGTCCTCAAGCAATGAATAACAAATATAGAATTAATCATCCCACTGTAGTTTTAGAAAAGCAACATCAAGCAATAGGAGCCATGAATAAGAGAACAAATATCC
This sequence comes from Persicaria maculosa, assembly GCA_963922045.1. Classification (NCBI taxonomy): domain Eukaryota; kingdom Viridiplantae; phylum Streptophyta; class Magnoliopsida; order Caryophyllales; family Polygonaceae; genus Persicaria; species Persicaria maculosa. Next base: position 21,739,382 of record OY998258.1, read on the forward strand.
TAGCAAGTATATGAGCGATCCAATAGTAAAGGCAAATTTAATCCAACCTCACCGGGATAATGTGTTTCACTCAAGCTCTCATGTGTTTAGGCTTTAAAGTACAACTCTCAACTCAATCCAAAATGCTCTATACACCGTGAAAGTCATCACTTGCAAACAACATCATGAGGACTTTTATAGGGTTGTAATGGGGCTTTAGTAGGAACATAAGGCATAAGAAATATTTAGGCTTGTGGTGTTAAAAATCCGAGAAAAAGGAACAACAACCAACCAGAACAACACCAAAACTTCCATACTTCGCTAACCATTCCAATAACATAAACTCCAATACACATCAATAAGCACTTTTCGATTTCAATAACCATACAACTCATGCAATCTTTTCATCTGGATGATGACTTCTTCTTTTTTCTTTTATGCTTACTTTTGCCCCTAGGTGAATTTTATCCTCCCTAGGTCCAAGCTTACTAGACTTTTACTCCTAAGTGAATTTTATCCTCCTTAGGCCCCTAGTAATAAGTCATCTCTATTATGCAAGAAAGGTTATCTTATTTCGGCTATGCCTCTCGCAATGCACAACCATACATACATCATCTCCACTCAAAGCAACTCCAACATAAAGATTTTTCACCAATTCTCCTCTTAATTCCCGGATAGGGTCAGGCTAATCATTGGCTATGATATATTTTTATGGAGCTATAAAAAAAAGGCTTTAAGGCTCAGATGAGCTTCAAGCAAAGGATAATGCAAAGGGTAGATAAGGTATAATATGGCTAAAGAAAACATGCCTCAATCATTTGAAATTCACAAGCAACAAACATGTGCAATACGGTCATGGAAAACAAGCATATGAAGAGTATAATCACACAATAAAAGCAAAAGGGAATAATATGTAAAGTCCCTATAAGGCCAAAATCAAACTCACAAGGGTTATATTTTTTTTTTAGATTTCAATTTAACCTCAACTATGAACCATACTTGCTCAATTATATTCTCAAATCATGCTCCAAAAATCATTTTCAAGCAATTCAATCCAATCATGGGATTTATGCAATAAGATCATAAAAATAAATTAGAGGACAAACTAAACCAAGATGGGTATGTTTAATAACACCTAAATGCAATGCATGATATTTTTGTGATTTTTCTTTAAATGCGATATATGAGTAAAAATAAATATGAAAACATAAATAAACATGATAACATAAGTAAACATGATATGCAAACTCTATCTATATGCAATGCAATCCCTCCCCCACACTTAAACCTTTCATTGTCCTCAATGAAACATAAAAGACAACAAAAACATAAAAACATAGAGGAAGAGATGAATGAAATACTCACAATGTGGTGGATGGGTCTCTATAGGTCGGATCTGAGGATTTCGGTGGCCTTTCCTGAAAGCTTAGTCTATCCCAAACCAAAAAACAACTATCTAATGCCTAATGGGAAACCTAATTTATTGAAAAGAAAACTAGCTAACTAGTAATTGAAATAACTAAATTAGAAAACTTACCTCGGGTTGCCTCCCGAGAAGCGCCTTTATTCAATGTCATTGGCCTGACTTATTCTCAATCTCAAGATCTTATCTATCAGACATCGTCAAGGCCCTCAGTAGCCTATCATATTCATGTGCACACATCTTACAAGGCACATTATAGCACAATAAATTGAAAGCATAAAATGTGGAACTCAAGAACCCTTTCAATCTATCAAAGCGTCTAGCATGACTCTCTGCAGAAGGAATATGATACCACCAGCACAGTTCCGCTGGTGGCTTTTCAAAATAGCAATCAAAAGGATCAACATAATCATCATTACCTTCAAAATTGCAAAAGTTTACTTTTATTACCTCTTGAGCCTCAGCTGATGGCTCAAGACCTGGTTCATCAATGGGCGAGCTCAGAATGGATGTTGCAGATGGAGTAGGAGACACATCACATGTAACCTCATGTGTCGACTCATGAGATTCCAAGTCATGAAGCACTAGACCCTCTCCTCCATCGTCGAAGACACTATCGTTGTCTGCAACCGATTCCTCCTCTTCTTCTTCGAAGCTCTTTTCTTTCTCACCTTTTGCACTTAAAATTTGAATGAGTTGGCTCATCTGTTCCTCCAAGTTTTTACAACGGCTCATTTCTTCCTCCAATTTTCCGATTCAGCTCATTTTTCCTTCTTCCAACTGCTGCAACACTTGTGTGAGAGTTCGGATTGATACTTCACGCTCAACCTGTCGATTCATGTTGTAGAAAAAATCTCAAATCTCAAAGAGTCCCATATCCAATAGGCCTCCATTACTCATGGACTTAGCAAGATTCCGTGTTTCAGCATTCATCCCATCAAATATGCAAACACACATCTCCCGTACACCATATTGATAACCCCATGAACCAAGGTCGTTAACAAACTCATGCAATCTAGTGAAATATTGGTGAAAGTTCTCACCTTCAAACTGCAACAATCTCAACATCTTAAAAGTTTGTAGCAAGGGTGTCGTGAACCGTAAGATAGGTTCACAACGGGTTAAATATATGCACAAAAATCAATAAATACACAAAACAAAGAAATAAACTCGATTCCCCGACAACGACGCCAATTTTGATGGACGATTTTTAGTCGCGTAAACCGTATCAAAATAATTTCAAACCTACCTAACTAATGTAGTGTGGTAAGCACGAGCCGATCCCACAAAGAATCAAGTTATTCATAAGTTAAGTTTATTTACCAATTAATAGGAAACGGGGGGTTTTGAGTGATTGAAATAAGAAATAAAATAAAATAAACTATAAGCAAATTGATAGAGATAACGATTAATAAAATAGTTTCATCTACAAATATCCACTTTAGTTGGCTGAATTGATATTGTAACTTCCTCTTGTCCTTTTAGGTTTCCTATGAGTCATTGTCCCGGCCTAATATAGTTACTAGTCCAACCAGTCCTAGAAACCCTTATCAATCGAACATTCCCTAAAGAAGGATTTAACCCAATTGATAGCTTTAAGTTCCGAGATTAACCAAGGTATTTGCAGTCCTTAAAGAGAGATTTAACAACACATCCAACTTCCTACTCATTCAATTAGTTCAACCAGCCCTAAAGGAACAAGTTTGCCACTTAGGTTAAGGTTCACAACCAGGAATCTACAAAACCTTAGCAATTGAATTGATTCTACCAAGTTGATCAGACAAGATAGAATAAAACAATAAAACATTCAAGCACAAAGAAGTCGAAACATTCAATATAGGAAATAAGGAACAAGATTCAGAAACTCACAATCAATCCAAACAAAGCTTCAAATCGTAGACGAAACGGGAGAATTTAAGTCTCCATAAAAATAAAACAATGGACAATTAGGTTTAAGAGTTGGAAACGGTAGTCACGGTCGGCACATTCATTATGCCGTATGAATGTGAATATATATTGCCAAACCTAATCTATATAATATTAATATATTTCCTATTCTATCTAACGTAATATAAATAAATATATATAAAATCTATCTAATTTATCTCTCTTATCTAACCTAAACATTATTATAATAATAACAATAGTAACATGGAGCGCAGTAGATCAACAACACTTGCAACCGTGTGCCTCCTTCCAATTATCTGCCCATTTATTTCGTAGCTTGCACCTTTCCACCTTTCGTATAATTCGTCCAATGCAGTGTATTTCAAATTAGCTCTAAAATACCTGAAAACAATAAAACACCGGTGTAGACTCCGAAAACTAAATAGTACTAAATAAGCTATAAATTATGTAAAAATGCTCTAAATTAATATGCAAATCTATACTTAAAATAAGACTAAAATAGACTTTATCAGTGTATGTTTGAATGTGTTGTTAGTTATGTAAGCACCAAGCCACTTGAATCGGACACAAAACGGCTTAGTTATACCTAGTCAAATGATGATGTCAGTACATAAATTAGACCATGTCAGCGCATAATTAGACATCTCAGCGCACAATTAGACCATGTCAGCACACAAATTTAATCATATGTTATCATCCATTGCAATCCAGTGGATAGTATTTGAGGTGGGAAACAGTTTTGTCTTAGCATATTTGAGGTGGAAAGTTGAACTTTTTTTTTTTTAGTTATGCAAGAACATAGCAGGGTTTTGTACACTAGATGAATAGGTTTTTTGTGTTGACATGAGTTTTTTAAATTATTAAAAACCATGTCAACAATCTTAATTTGAAACTAGAGATGCTTGCCTAGTATGCGGTCTCAGTAGAAGTGATATCAAGCATCCGGTGTCAGATTCTCTATTATGATACCTTTCCGAATAGGGAATCGTGCCACGGTTCAAACACACTGCTATGCTGTGACCTATGGTCTTTTTAGGCCATCAAAGATCGTTTCAGGGCTTAAAATTGAGTTTTTATGTTTTTTTCGACAATATCAGCATTTTTTGGTATTTTATTTTTATCGCTTAACAACTAGGGTTTGCTTCCACTTTTTCTATTTAATAACGTATTTGTATATTTACATTGAAGTGCCTTGTGATTTCTGACTTATCTCGAGATATTAGCTAGTAGCTCTACAAAGTTTAATTGTGTGCTGACATGGTTCTTTTTTATTTCTAATTGTGTGCTGACATGTTTTTTTTTTTATTTCAAACTGTGTGTTGACATATGCAGGTATCTTTTGTGCAATTCAAGTAGATGTATAGGTTCTTTTTTTTATTTATGATTGTATGCTGACTTGGTCTCTTTTGGTACAATTCAAGTTGATGTGGATTTATATGAAATATGGAACCTACTCTGGTTTTATGAATTTATATGAAATCTTGAACCTACTTTGATTTTCGGGGCTAATGTTGCTGTCACTCCTAATAATTTGCACAACATATTGTTATTTGTGCACATCATAAAGTTACAATTTTTTTTGGTGGGTTGTATGTCAACATTCAATTATTTGTCTTTTTTTATAAGCCATTCTAGTGTAAGCTTAATGTATATGACTCTGAAGCTTCAATTGATGTTATTAAAGTTCTCAGAAGCACTCATCTTCTGAAAACCTTAGAAATTCATTAAATGTTGACATCTAGCTGTTGATGGGCAAAAACTTTATCTTTTACAGTATCTTTTATTAGAGGATTGTAGAAGTTTGAACTTTTCATCTCATGTAATATGATATCAATTTTGAGAATGATCTTGTTTGTAAACTTTATCTTTTACAATATCTTTTATTAAATGCCGACATCTTCTGGAAACTTTAGAAATTCGTTAAATGTTGGCATCTAGTTCTTGATGGGCAAAAGCTTTATCTTTTACAATATCTTTTATTAGAGGATTGTAGAAGTTTGATCTTCTCATCTCATATAATATGATATCAATTTTGAGGAGGAATTGTTTTTAGTGTTATTCTAATGTCATCTTTTTTAGATTTAGACTTGCATAACTCTTTACTAGGACTATTGTTAGAGGAATATGATTTGTCACATTATTTGCTTAAAATTAAGAGGGAAAAACAATGTTGCTGGCACACCCTAATAACGGTGTCAGCAGTAACAATTTGCACAACAGATTGTTATGTGTGCACATCATAAAGTTATATTTGTACAAAATAAACTTTTTATTTTTTCACTTTTTTTTAATTAACTTCCTTTTTTTCTTTTTTTGGTTATGTGAGAACATAGCAAGGATTTGTGATCTGCTTTGCTAGTTATGCTATATTTATCTCATTCTCCCTATGAAGTATGAATTGCCTTGCTAGTTATGCTATGTTTTATATTGATTTGACATTTATTGTTCACATATTATTGCTCATGTTAGAAGTTACTGATATATTGTATAATTTGTGTAACTATGCTGATTTGAAGATAAATAAATAGAAAGAAAAGATACGTGTGTTGACATAATCCCTTTTTTTGCAATTCAAGTTGATGTATAGGTTCTTTTTTATTTCTAATTGTGTGTTGACATGGTCTCTTTTTGTGCAATTCAAGTTGATGTATATGCTCTTTTTTTGTTAGAATGTATAGGTTCTTTTTTATTTCTAATTGTGTGCTGATATTGTCTCTTTTTGTGCAATTCAAGTTGATGTATATGTTCTTTTTTATTTCTAATTGTGTGCTGACATAGTTTCTTGTGCAGTTCAAGTAGATGTATATGTTCTTTTTTTTTTTGTCAGAAAGAAAAGAGACAAATAAACAGAAAGATAAATAAACAGAAAGAAATCTTGTGTGCTGACATGGTCTCTAATTGTGTGTTGACATGGGAAAACCTTTGTTTCTTTTATGAATTGATTTGATCATTTTTGGAGAGTTTAAAGGAGTTTGTTGAACTGTACGTGTATAAGGTTTGGTTGTTTCATCAAATTTCTTTGCGAATTGGAGCTTGTTCAGCTTCATGTCTTTTTTGTAGAGTGATGTTTTTTCTTTTTAGATCAGTTTGTTGTAGGGTTATATTGTTTATCTGAATGTTATGTTATAATATAATTAAAAGCCTTTTAGCTCAATGGTAGAGCGATGTGCTTATGTGCAAATACGTGGGTTCGAATCCCGCATAGGCTAAAGTGCTAACACGAAAAAAGCATCTTTGACGTCGGCGTCAGCATCTCTGATGTCGGCGTCAGCAGCGTCAGTATCTCTAATGTCGGCGTCAGCATCTCCGATGTCGGCGTCAACAACGTCAGCGTTAGTGCTGACAAGGAAGTGATGACATGAAAAAAAGCATATTTGACGTCGGTGTCAGCATCTCTGATGTCGGCGTCATCCGACATTAACGTCAGTGCTGACACGAAAAATGTCAGTAATGGCTGCAATATTAGTGTCAACAATGTTAGTGTCAGCGGTGTTAGGAATGTCGATGTCAGCAACATCAAAGTCGACAATGTCAACGTTAGCGGCATCGTCCTTGACAATGGTATAGTAATAATTGAGCTTTAAAAGCCTCTTAGGTCAATGACAGAGCGATGTGCTTAAAATAAGATATATTAGTGCAATTTTAAAATACAAATGCATTTGCATATCCTTTCCATAAGGTTATTTAAGCTTGCACAATATAAAGTTATATTTGCACAACAAACTATTATATGTGCACAACATCAGATTACATTTGCACAACAGAAAGTGCTTACGCGCGCAAAAAAAAAAGGACACGCGTGAGGGGGGCTTGGGGCAAAGGGGATGGATACTCCACCAATTTTTACAAATTTATGGACACTCCCTAATTAGAGCAATTTTTTTGGATTTTTTCAAATTTCCCCTTTTTTTTAAATCAATATATATATAATGTTTGATCGTCTTCATCGTCGCTATATATTGTCATCGACCAAGTATCTTCTATATCCTTCCTCTATTTTGACTTTTCACACTGGACTTAAAATAAGGTGGATTATGGATGAGAACTAACTACTCCTTTCCACTTTCAAAACTATCAGTGGCCAAATATAATCAAATCTAAAAGGAAATACACATCTTTTTTATTCATCTTTCTCTCTAACTACCTCATGAAATCCTCTGTCCTTAAATTTGTTCCCCCTTCTCTTCCCTCACAATTCTTAATGATAAAAACTAAAATAAATAAATAATGGATTAAAAAGATTAAAAAAATAGTTTTTGTGAGAGTGGACAAGAGAAGGGGACGAAATTGGGGACAGATGATTTGAACCTCAAAATAACCATGTTTATTGAAGATTTTCTACTTAATCAAATAACAAATTAACCAAAAATAAATAAAATAACTCAAATGGATTTGCAACTCTATTTAAAGTTGAATAACATTGTTTTTAAATATTCAAGATTCAATTAGCTTGACATTAGATACATTGTTGCCTCATAAAGGAGGACAGGTGCGACAGTCCAATGCTCAATAGGGTTGTGCATAAGAGCATGTGCATTGGAGGGTCTCTAGACCCTTATAATTGCCAAATAAGCAAAAAATAGAAAAGGAAAAGCAAAAGGGCTAAGAGCCCCGTCCCGGAGGCCCTTAGAGCATCTTCCCTCGTAAGCCAAAATTCTAGAGAAAATAGCCTACCAAAAGAGAATATTCTCTTTTGGCCTATTATACGGTTTTACTGTTTCCACCGTAGGCCAATTTTGATAGGCTAAATTTCCTATAAATATTACTCCCTCCGTCCAAAAATACATTGCCTTTTAGGCTCGTGCACGCAAATTAAGGAACCTATTTTACCTCTTAATTACTACCTACACATCTAAAAACTTAAAATGTACTTTAGAGGTAATAAAGTAAAAAAATGTACTTTAGAGGTAATAATTACTACCTACACATCTAAAAGTCCATGTATTTCCGACAAAATTTCGAGGCCTAAAAAGCCATCTATTCTTGGACGGAGGGAGTAATATAATTTAGAACTTTTACATCTCATTTCCGTCATCTTATTTTATCTTTATCCTTTCGATTTGAATCAATAATGAATTCTTATCAAATATCATTATCATCATCTCACTCTTCAAACGAAACTATTGAAAATTATGACTATGGTAACTTTCGAAGGAGCAATGAAAACTGTATAAATGAAGATGATCAAAGTGGTGTATTCGGAACAGGAAATAGCTATGAAGAGAGTAATGCGCATCTACCAGAATATTAGATGTGATCATGATTCAATAGTTGATAGTTTCATTTTGTACTTGTTTTTTCTTCTTTAGTACTTTAAGCAACTTAATATCTTTTTTTTTAATTATAATTTTGATGAATCTATAATAAAAAAAAATATTAATGCCATTTTCTAAAATTATTATTTATACAATGGTAATTCAAATGTGTCAAATATTATAGTCATATTGAAGAACTCTTGAATATCTTTACAATAGAACAACTTATATTTTTAATTAAAAACCATAACTATAAAATATATAGGTTTATAATTGTATTATTTATAGATTTACATAAATATTAAACACTTAAAAATAAATTAATAAAGAAATAAATAGCATTTGACCTTCCAAAAGAGGAAGCCAAATTTGGCATTTCTTTTAGAAATAGGCCAAAAACAAAATGGCTAAAATGAGTTTTGGCCTAAGGTGTGAGCAAAATTAGTCAAAAATCCATTTTTTGGCTTACCATGGGAGATGACCTTAGAGCAAACCCAACAACTCCTATAAAAAATCTCTAAAATAGAGACTCAAATCTCAAAATCCCTAGAAAAATTATACTTCAACTCCAACAGTTTCTCTATTATACAAAATTTTACATTTATTACCCACTATAATAAATGTAAAAATTTATGATATAATAAAAGTATGTATTACATATACTAAAATCTTTTCCAAATTAGAAGTAAAAAAGAAGGCACAAACCAAAATCTAAATTGAACTGCTTTTCTCTTCTTTGCCACTTCGATCAATCACTTGTAGACCATAAATCAAATTATTCAATTGAATAAGAGGGTATTGTTGATGGAACCACGCTAGTAGCACATGCCCATCATCAGATCAACAACTGGTGTACAATAAGGACAAGACTAGGAGGCCCAATGAGCCTCAATAAGCCTAGACGTTGTCCATGAACCTAGAATACCTAAGGAGAGCACATATGCTTGTATAAATATAATGTTATCTTCATCATTAGAGAATCAATGAAACAGAGATAACTTTCTCAGATCCCAAAACTCTTTCACACGTCGTTGAAGTTGGAGATTTTGCCGCTTCGCTCCTCTTTGCCCCTTCAATCAATCTCACCAAAAAATGAAGATGTCTTCAATCAATTATCTGCTGAAATAGTGCTTAGATTCATTTCTTTAGTTGAAATTATACTCAAGTTATTTATCTGGCTGAAATTATACTTGGGTGGGCTAAAATCAACTCCAAATCGAATTGATAGGGGTGAATTGGAGGAAGGCAAAGATAGTTACGGTCGGGACGAAAGGGGTGAGTTAGAGCCAGAGATGGCAATGACGGGGCTTGAGAGGTAGATGAAGAACTGCTATGTTGAACAAATCGATGGAGTGGTGCCCTTTCTTGTCTAGATTCCTTCAAAATTTAAATTTTACAGTTTTTCTATTTCACTTCTCTCTTTTTCTAAATTTAGAGAAAAAATTTCTCTCTACCCACCTTTCTCTATTTTACTGATCATTATAGAGGGACTGTTGGGGCTGTAAAACACTCATTCTCTCTAAATTCTTGAGATTTCTCTATTTTACAGAATCTGTTGGGCTTGCTCTTATACAAGAGCCCAAAAAGTGAAGCCCTTAGCACGTACAACGAAGATACATGTGAATTAACCTTATAAAAAAATGATTTTTAGACATTTTATATAATTAAAAAATAAAAATTATATTCAAGTGTGAATTAATTTTATCTACCGATAGACACCCATTTTGCATATGTTATTTTTTTTTTAAAAAAAACTACACTAATAATACCCATATACTAGTATTATTTTTATCACATAGGGTAACATTTGTGTCATTGCATTTTCCGTTTCAACAATTGCATTTTCAGTTTCATTTGTTTCTATCGTTGTATGGTAAGGTTTGTGTCATTGCATTTTTCGTTTCGTTCTTGTTATCGTTGTATCGTGGAACGTTTATATCAAGTTGAATGTTATGGTTTCCTACCCTTCTCCTTCTCTTCGTTGAGGGAGCTGGACACGGATGCAGTTGCCTTGTTGAAGCGAATTTAGAAAGTCTCAGTATCTCAGGATGTCGGGGCTCGTGCTGCAGCTTTTATTTTTACTAGACTTGGTTTTGTTATCGCTAAGGGAGTGGGTGCCCAGATAGTATCTCGGCTACCCACTAAATTCTTGTAATTTAATATAATAATAATAATAATAATAATAATAATAACAATTTGTTACGAGGCTTCCAACCAACTTTGTGTAATTTGGTTTTACTATAATAATAATAATAATAATAATAATAACAACAACAACAACAACAACAACAACAACAACAACAACAACAACAACAACAACAACAACAACAACAACAACAACAACAACAACAACAACAACAACAACAACAACAACAACAACAACAACACCACCAACAACAACAATAATAATTTAGTAATTGAAAAAGGTAAATAGTAAAAAGTAACTTAAGGGCCCGAGAGTGGGGCTCTTTGATGAGGGTGCAAATAATAAAAAGATGGAATGAGGTCCTTAAGCTGATGTGGCAAAGGAAAAGTAAGTTAAGGGATCAGGGCTCGGGCCCTCTACTGTGGATGCTATAACCGGGTATCCGACATGACACGATATGTCGGATACCCAAAACCGATAACAATAAAAAGATCGATCCGAACACGACACGATAAGTATCGCGTATCCGACACGAAAACACGAAACATTTTCGTAACACGACACAACACGGTATTATAAAAATCTAGTTTTTTATGTTTTTTTTTTCTGAATGCATGTACAGTGAAGTCTTAAAGATTTAAAGCAACTTCCTTTGACTTCGTGAGGTCGTCGTCGGTAGGTCGAAGCCTGCTGGCTTCGCGCTTCGTCAGTATCAATCAGGAGAGGATGGGAGAAAGATGAGCCCCTCTTGACGGCTTCGACGAGGACAAACATAAGGCCTTCATCCTCAAAGGAGTTCACCGATGTTGGTCTTCATCTTTGGGCGAGAGAGACGAGTGCGAGATTGTGGAAGTCTCCAGCCCTCGACGTCGATTTTACAATGGGAGATCTCGGAAATGGGGTTTGAGGGAAACGTGGAGAGGCGTTTGAGATCTGGTGGGGAGAGAAAGGTTCAAAGAGTAGTTGAGAGAGTAGTGAGGGCAGCCATGAGAGAGAGAGAGAGAGAGAACGTTCAGATTTGAGGGGAGGGTGAACAGTGGTGAGGAGTGGCGGCGAGGGCAAAGCTTAAACACTTCAAAGAAAGCCTTAGCAGCCCTAGATATACAAAGAAAAAAAATGGAAAAATAAAAGCCTAGGAAAAAAAAATGGAAGCCCGAATTCGAACTTAATACCACTCTACTTGCCCCCATACCCACACGCAAGCAGCAAAACACCCCACCATCTGGATCTGTTAGATTTAACAAGGAAGGGTGTGATCTGAAATGAACCAAAACCCAGGGGCACCACACGAAATATGTAAAAGAGTTGTATACCCGGTGAAAATTGCAATACCCCATGCCAAGGGCACCCCGTGAAATTTCCGTTAATTTTTTCCACCAAAAATAATATAGATATAAACAAAATTAGTTTAATAGATTATATATAATCTAAATATCTTTTATTTAGATTCTCTCAAAATATAAATAAAATTCACATTTATAACGTAAATGGTTTTTTGAAAGCTATTGTTAACTAAATCTCGTGTAATAATAGAATAACTGGTTTTTAAAAATATTTTTTTATTAAATATGTAGTATATATTTATTACGTTAATTTAATAATATATATATATATATATATGCATAGATGGATTGTGGCTAAATATTATGGATACATAATATTTTAATTAATTTTATATAAATAAAATAATAATTCTTAATTAAACAATTAATTTTGATAAAAACATTTTTTTTAAATATGACTATGAAATATTTTTATTTATACTTTTGTCAATTAACTAATATATATAGATAGATTGCAGTTTATATAACTTTATATAAACTATGACAACATATTGTTTTATTAATTTTTCCCTAGAATCAATCACAACGCACCACAAAGAACGATATGCATCGATTTTAATTAGTAAGTGTATATAGATATAGATATTTTCGTGTAAAATAAGAGGTCCAAAGGAATCCTAAATTACATAAATAGTATTGTACGAGTAATTGTTAGAAAAGAAAAATGAAATGGGTGGGCCTTTTTAGCTATTATTATTATTATTATCATTATTATTATTATTATTATAAATAAGTTGATATTATTATTTTTATTTTTTTTATTTTCTTTATTATAATATTATTATTATTATTATTATATAAATGACTTACATAAAGTTAGTTGGGAGCCTCGTAACAAATTGAGCCCCAACACCCTTTTGAATAGTAAAACCAACTCTATGAAATATGAAATCGCCATTAACGGACGGCGACCCATGGCTCTTCGTAACCAACTGAATCCGCTTTAGAAAACCAATAGCATCGTCTCCCAATTCACCAAAGGTGGAGAACGCAAAAGCCATGAAGCAATACCCTTTAACAGCACAAACATCGGCGTACTTCTTCTTCTTCCTTTCAGTGGCTTGAGAGACCGCCTTGCCGAGTACAAATGAGTCATTGGCTCTGGTCGTGAACGGCGAAGCCCCGACCACATCGATACAAGTGTCTCTCCCCTTGTCCCACCCATAAACCAGCAGATCACCCGGCCTCAGCTCAACGCCATAGTCACTACTCATACCTGTATGCGCTTCCTTCTGAACTGCAATGCCCGCTTTATAACAAATATCTACCAAAACATCTCTGATCATGTTATGTCGGTGCTTAGAACCGATGCCTCGACTGCAATGTAAAGCATGGTCTCCAAATGGGTCCATCCTGTCAAGCTCACAATTGGGACATGTAGGATAGCCACTAAACATAGGGATCGAGAGATGGTATTGGAGAACAGAACGAAACTGCCGAGGTGGCATGGTTTGAGCAAGACCCTCAATGGGAACAGTCAATAAAAAATCTTGCGCTCTTTCCCCTCTCACAGCTTGCAGAATGTGTAACTGCCTTGGCGTCGGATTGAGCATAGTCACTAAGTTGTCGTCAATGAACTTGAAGTATCGATCCGTCAATACTGACATGATTTTTTTGGGGGCGGGGGATACAACTAAGTCATCAATATTCAAACCAACACAAGTGGCATACCTCGAGATGGATTGAGTGAGGACATTGTCAGAGCCAATGTCGGGGCAGCTAGATGATGATGGCGTTAAATTACTCAAAATAGATGTTTGGAGCTTAGCAGTTTGGAGACGAGATGCGATGAAAGCAAAATGACTAACATCGTACGCATTGAGCACACCAAACCCATCAAGTTTTAACGGAAGAGTGGTCTGATGCCACTGCCATGGACCAAAACCCGGACCCCCTGCAGTAATAACATGTTCAAGGGAGACCCGAAGCTCATCATCAAAACAACTAATAGCACCGGGGAGGGCATGCAGGGGGCACGTTCGAAGGGCAAACAACAATCTCGAGACCCCGATACAATTCCTTAGAAGAAGCAGTTCACATTGGGGATCCTCTAGCCTCCTCACAGCCTTTAGAACCTCTATCGATTTGTCAACTCTCTTCATAACCAAGCTATTACAAAATGTACCACTGTTGCTGGCCGGTCCTCCTAACAATTTCACTCCCAGTTCGGGTCTAGAAATGTCAGGCGGGAACAAACCAGCTTCGAGGCTCCTCGGATCTACAGTCGGCCAAAATAGTTCAGTTTTCTGAATGTTAATGAATAGCCCCAACTTCGGACCCTCCCTGACCACAATATCAAGAGCTTTAGCAACCTCACCGGTGTCTCCTGCTAGAGTACCGTCATCTAGGTACCAAGCATTGATATCAAGAGAATAGACAGTATAAATTTTGGTGATAAGCCGATGCAACACTAGAGCAAACAAAAGCGGACCAAGAGGATCACCTTGTTGCACACCTTGACAAGAGCGCAAAGGAACATCCTGCCAATAAAGACGGGCGGGCTGGGCATACCAGAATTCAACCCACGGAGCAATGGAGGGGCACCGGGTACGCACTTCGTGAATCAATGCGCTTCTATCGACGAGATTAAATGCATTTGAAAAGTCCACTAGAAGTAAGGATTTTCCGACATCCATACCCTTATCAACCAGAAGCCTGTTAACTGAGTGAAGGATAGCTTCCCCCCCTCCAGACACACCCACGCCAAACTGATGTGAGCCTAAATAACTGTTGAGTTCCTTAACGACGATAGAAGCAGCCGATTTAGAAACCAACCTTCTCCAAATAGATCCTACTGCAATAGGGCGAACACCCCCTCCAGGTTTCAGCAACGGCGTCAAGGGAGCACTCGCAACAAATTCTGCCAATACCCGAGGACAAGCACCTGACAAAAAAAGATTAACAACCCTTGTGATGGCTGCAAGAAGCTCACCAGCGATGCCGTCACACGCTCCGCTCAGAATCTCAATGAAATGTTGTGCTCTAAGTCCATCTTTTCCACAAGAGGTACCCTTTGGGAAGCTCCTGATCCTATTGAGAACTAACTCTTTACTAACCGACAAAGCAGGAACTGAGAAAGGATCACATGAAACAACCGGCGGGGGAGAAATAGGGTGCTTAGCAAGAAGCTCATCAACTGTCTCATCATTGAACGAAGCAACCCCAGAGGATGTGAGGACCCTAATAGCAGCAGCATAATGCCCATCTCCCATTTTTCGTTTGCACTGAACCACATTTAACTCAAACTGAGACAAGTCTTTTTTCTTCTTTAACAAACCAGAGTCACAAGAGGCAGAGGGAGTGAGTATATCATCAACCAAAGATTGCCTCCCTTCGGGCTCTCTCCACAAGGCCAAGGCAGCAGCCATAGACACAACCTGATCCCTTTTCCTACTATCAGACATGCCTTTAGGGCGATCTCGTAGAGCAACCAGATTTAGAACACATGCCGGGAGAACAAACAATTGAACCCAACAAGAAACATCCGCTGGTTGAGCAATAACCTTTGAAAGAGCTTCAAGATACACCCTTCCGAACTCAAGACGAAGCTTATAAGGAATACTTTTGGAAGTCACCAACCGTTGCTCAAGGAAACGCTTAAATAAATGCTCATCAAAAACCAATTCCCTTGGCCTAGCTGGATCGACATTACGGACATCCGGGGAGTCTTGACAAATAGGAGTCAACAAACATGGAGAATCAGGCGGCCTAGGAATACCATGAATGACAAACGACTCACCGTTACCACCACACCCCGGTCCAACAATAGGGATTCCTATACCTCCATGCTTGCATGCCATCCTGACCGTGTGATTACACAGACACATGCCACACAACCAACGACCTGCCTGGTCAAGGTTGGCAGCAAGCAAATCATAAACAGACTTGTCCGAAGAAATGACCCTCTTGTATTTCTCGACTGCCTCCGGTGTACTGAAATGCCTAGAGAGGTGATCAACAAAATACTTTGAAGTGAGACCGGTATTCGCCGGACGACCATCTCTACACCCTTCAAAACCCCGAAAAGGGCAATGAAACCGATCATCTAAATGAGGGAGAGACATACCGATGCACAACTTTCTTGGACGACTTAGCACCAAAAGCAAACAAAATAGCAATAGCACCAACCAAAGCAACGTCACCAGCAGTAGCAAATTAGCATTAAACAATGAAGCAAAGCAAAGCCTAATAAACAACAAATTATAAAGCCCCCAACCGTAAGTGATGGCAGTCAATGGCAGCGACCCCGATCCACCAAAACTAAGTGAACCCACAATCAACCGAACCCACGGACTGATCAGACTGATAGAGCCGAGCCAGACTGAACCGAGAAGCAACCGACTGAAACAGCCCCAGAGCCGAATTGACTGAAACAGCCCCAAACACCGCAGCACGACCAGAAAAAGATGCAGAAGGAGAAGGGTAACAACCCTGCAGAGGCCAGACCGGACGACTAAGCACTGGTGCAAAGATCAGGAATAGCGTCCAGGAGAAGGAGGCTCACGAACGGAAGACTCCGGGCACCGGACTGAGCCAGGAAAGCCATCGCCGATCACTGCTGATCGCCAATCCCAATCGCCGTGCCCTAGAAGACCAGGGTACAGAAATTTTCGCGAGTGTACAGAAATTTGACAATATTCGCGTGCTACCCTGTGATATTAACCTAATTCGCACCGTGCCCTTGCAATGTTAAAATTAACAGAGTTTATTTTTTATTTTTATTTTTTTATTAGGAAAAAATTCGAGTTCAGAGATACCTGAAACTCGATGGGCCGATGAATCGGCAGACGGACTAACCGTCAACAAACAACATACTAAAGACACAAATAAACATAGATGAAAGAAAAAACCCAAACAACCCGAAAAAGTCGTCCGCTAGCAGAGGAGTCGAAGGAAATCTAGGGCAGGCCACGAATGCCGAGAACGCGGGGGAGTGCGACGACTCTCACGGCGACTCGACGCCGAGATGGCGGAGAACAGTAACCCACTATCGGAAAGGGCGAAACCAGGGAAAGTGTGGATCACCGACGTTGCCCCCACCTAGATGAGGGATCTTCGAAGACCACGAACACAACCACGATCCTCATGATCATACTGGCAGCCCGATACTGCAACCCCACTCGAAACTAGACGCCACCACACCAAAGCAACGACCCAACGCAAAACGAACGAACAGAAGCAGATCAATAAGGGAAAATCAAGCATCCAACGAAAATCTGTGTGCAACTTATTCCAATATCAGTTATTATTTATTTATTTTATTTTTTTGTTTTTTTTTTAATGTGGGCTGCCTCGGGCCCAAGGCATAGACCTTGGGCCCAAAGCAAAGTACTTCGGGGCAAAGCCCTCGCCAAGGTAAATCAGCGAGAGGCCCAACCAAGGGAGAAACGCTGGAGCAGGACCACTGCTGAGGGCAAACCGGAGGACGGCGCAAGAACGAGAGGCCGACGACGGGATCAAGTAGAGGAACACCCCCGGACAAAAAGCCTCAAGCCAATTGAAAGAAAGGATAAGTTATGACTCGCCCACCTCGGCCCGAAAGGAGCAGAGGAGCTGGAAGTTTAGAGGCGGAGGCGAAGCCAGGCTTTGGAGAAGGAAGAGCGAGAGGGCTCGAATTCCCCCAACCCAAAGCGACACAGCCAGAACGGGAGCCGGCGGCGACAAGGGCAGACGGAGGAGGCACCAAGAGAGTGGAGACCAGCGGCAGGCCGAGGTACTGTAGACGGACCAAGGAGAGGTCGCGGCGAGGACGAGACCAAGGCCGAGGAAAGAGGACCGGGATGATGGCTGATGCATATCTAGGAGGTAAGGCATAAACTGAAGATGAGATGATGGCAGAGGCAAAGCCGGCAGAGGATTCGAATCTGGCAACCGGCGCTACGCCAACACCAACGGAGGAAGAAGCACAAGGGCTGGCGATTGAAAATTAGATTTGTGCAGCACAAATAGGAGAGGAGGAAGATGAGAAGGGGATGAAGAACCCATTAACATCAACAACCCCCATTTGAAATTGATTTTTGATCGAACATTGAAATTCGGATTAGGAGGAAACACCACCACAAAAGATGAGTGTGGGAACAATGCACACCAGCATAGCGGGGCGGCCGAAGTGAAGCAGCGGTGGTGGCGAACTGGTGGACGGTAGAGGTGGCCGAAGCCAAGAGGTTAGTGGCTCCCGGAGGAGATTTAGGGCTCCCGAAGGAGATTTGAGTCTCCCGAAGGAGAGTTTATCCAATTATGATTTGATTTAGGGACAATCCTTTGATTTCAATACAAGGGAAAAATCAGATTTGGAGCAAGAAATTTGGGAAAACCCCAGATTTCAGTTAAGGAAAGAAAAATTCCACCAAAGTTCAACCTAGAAAGACCTACCATTTCTTAATTTTTTTCTTCACCTTTCTCATTTCTTTCCTCTATTCTGTTTTCTTCGTTCACCTTTGTTTCCATTTGTGTGCTGTTTTCTCTTCCAGTTGGGGCTTGAAACTCACATTTTTTGTTGCTCTCTCTCTCTAGAAATCTAGAGAGAGGACAGAGCATTTTCTATAGAGTTATTATTCTGTCGTTCTTACCTGTTTTACGGAGTTTGTTAAAATTAACAAAGTTGTTTTTCTCCGTTAGGTTTTAATTAAAAAAGAAAAAAGAAAGTCCCGCTATAGAAGATGGATGGAAAGGCGACAACGATGGAGGTTACTTGTGCGAAACTCGATTGAGAGAGAAGATGGAGACACATCCGTTCGACACCGCCTACAACCTGGAGGGAGACTCTATATCAAGGCCGACCCCAACCCGGAGGTAAGTTGTGAATTAGGGTTTTGAATTGAGGATTTTGAATTATAAAGCTCGAACTGAGGATTTTCGAATTAGGGTTGTGTGATTTTGGGTATTTTTGAATTGAGGATTTTCGAAATTCAATTGATTTTCATTCTTTTTTTTAAAAAAAAAAAACATAAATGGATGTTCAAGAAATAGGGCTGGTGTTGAGAGAGGTTTGAATTTTTTGTCTTCGATGAGGGATATGGGATAATTGAAAATAAAGCTTTCGATGAGGGATTCAATCGACCTGGTTCGGCTCAAAAAATCGATTTGAACCGACCGATGAATAGCTTTATCCAGTTGAATTGAATCGATTTTTCTTCTCTTTTACTGTCATAGCAACTCTAGGCATGTCATTTGAGAGTCCAAGTCTTATCTTCACTGCTTGTTCCTGGAGATACATTTGAACTCATGGATTTGAGAGTTCAAGTTCAAGTTCCATGTAGTTGGGGATAGGAATTTTTAGTTGTCATGTTTTAATTGTTTGAAAGTTGAAACTGGCTTTATCCATTCTGCTGCAAAATTATTACCTTAATTCTTATTTTGAAGCCTATTAGCTCAAACAGGAAGAGCATGTTTGAAGCGGTAAATATATTTGGAAAGGTGTAACCAAGTTACAAAAGACGTAGACCATACCCCGGGTCTAGTGTAAAAATATAATGAGACTTAAGCCACGTAGGGCCTAGTGTCTCACAAAAGTATACCCCCCTCAACTCCTAACTCCCACCACCTCTATCTCGTTCCACACCATCTACCTACCTAAGCATGTACTGTTTCCATTTCTTTTCATTTAATGTCCTACATTTACACTTAGCTCTAATTCGGCTCTTGCAGGCTTCAATGATTCTCGTTGCACACTCACCTGGGCTGAATCGCTCCTTTCGGAAGATAATACTATTTCTTGCTAGCCATGTGAAGTATACGGTGTCAGAAAAGACGAGCAACTTGCCTTGAAACGGAACTGAAGCTTTCACCCGCACAGGTTCCCTTGCAAACCATGCTAGCCAGCCCTCCACATCTCTCTCTGCGTTAGCAATCCCAGACCAATTCCAAACACAGGGAGAGCATGTGCTTATGCACAATATGCGGGCCCGACTCCCGCATAGGCTTATATAAAAGACATAAAAGATTGATGGTTTGTGATTGACATATTTGCAAAGTTTAGCTGTCATAACAATATGAAAATGCAAGGTTATAAATTCAAATTATGCTCTACTGTCATATGCAAACTATAACTTCTAATAATTCAAATGCAAGCTAAATTTGTTATGAAAATTTCTAAATTCTTGATCGTATGCTTACATGAAATAAAAAATTAGTAGAGTAAAATAAAAGTTGAATTCATAGAATCTTAATGTTCATAGTTTAACTCAATCGTGAACTGTTATTCCATTTTATTAAAAAAAAAATGTTATTCCAGTGTTTCGATCGAGAAGACAGTGTTTTGTGATCTTATGTTCAGCTATCATAAAGCTGAATTTGTTATGAATTCAGCTTTAAATTTTTTTTTTTGCTACGATTTGAAGACAGTGTTTTGTGATCTTATGTCCAGCTATCATAAAGCTGAATTTGTTACGAATTTAGATTTGATTTTTTTTGCTACGATTTGATTTATATGAGCCTATGTGGGAATCGAACCCACATCTTGTGCATAAGCACGTGCTCTTCCGTTTGAGCTAATAGGCTTCAAAGAAAAAATTACAATATCTCAACACGGACTTAAAATTGAACATGAATCTTTGGTTTAAAAACTGAACTGAACACAACAGATTATCTAAGCACGTGCTCTTTTGTTTGAGCTAATTGTCATGAGCAACTCATGATATCTTTGTGATGTATGGTGGTGCTGCAAATTCAAGACATTCAACTTAAAAGTTTGCAATTTACATATGGTTAATTTTTTTTGATTGAGATGAAACAATTAAAAATTTGTTCATAGCAGACTGAGCTTCATTTCTCACATAATGAAAGGAGATTAAACTTCATTGAGATAAAACAGTAGAATAGAGAATGAACTGATAACTTCATTTTTTACACTTAAATCAGAACACATCACACTGAAATGAACTTTAAATTGAACTCAATTTACATTGAATTGAATGAACAGATGATAGAGATAGAAATAGATGATAGAGTTCTTTGCTAGCAGCGGCGTCCATTTTACGCTATACCAAGGGGAAAAGTCATAATATTTAGGAGCCAGTGAAAGGTCAAATCAATATCTGTCAACACCCATAAGAAACTACCTGAACTGTGTAAACCACACCAAGATTATTCAACAACAATGCAGTCTGCAACATTTAAAATGATGACAACAGTCAAATAGGGATGTTCACTCTGATAGCGGAAACTTAAAGATCAGGGGGGAGATGTTTCACTTGCCTGATAACATTCAACAGCCTTCTCAAGGTTCTCCCGGTCTTTATAAATGACTCCAAGATTGTTGCAGGCTTCAACACATTGTGGATTGAAGTAAAAAGCAAGTTCATAAAAGAAAATTGCATGTAGAAACGAAATAAGTCTTTTAGCATGCGAACCCTCCTAAAACATATATCAAGAAGATCACAAAACCATACAAAGTCATACTTGCAAATCCAACATATTCTGAAGCATACAATAATCTAGGTATTTACCTCCTGCCATGTAGTCCTGCTTGGTTTGTCATGATTGCTTGGATCCTAGAAGAACCATTATTTGTAGGGAACTATAGATTTATGAAAAAACAGTTGTTGATGTTTCTTACTATTTATTGACAAGGAGATGCTATCTAACTGGCCAAAAGTTCAGATACAGAGCTATATAACTGGCCAAAAGTTCTCTCATATTCTATCTTTTGGTTTACTAGGAAATGCATACTTATATCACTATATCAGGAAACATGTAGGAACTTGAATGTTCATGGTGGCAATGCCATGGGTACTTATGTTTTCTACTTTTCGGCTCAATCGAGCCAAATAAACAAACTATCAATAAATCTTTGAATGTTTTACCTATTTCTTGAACACCCATTCCCGTTTTTTTTTAAAAAAGAAAAAAGTAATCAATTGAATTTTGAAAATCCCCAATTCAGAAATACCCAAAATCACACAAGTCGAAAATCCTCCGTTTGAAAGAGCTCTATAATTCAAAATCCCCAATTCAAAACCCTAATTCAAAGCTTACCTCCAGGTTGGGGTCGACCTTGATATTGAGCCTCCCTCCGGGTTGTAGGCGGTATCGAGCGGATGTGTCTCCATCTTCTCTCTCAATCGAGTTTCGCACGAGTTCTCTCCATCACTGTCGCCTTTCCATCCATCTTCTATCGCAGGACTTTCTTTTTTCTTTTTAATTAAAACCTAACGCAGAAGAACAGCCCTGTTAATTTTAACTGTAAAAGCTCGGATTTTCAAATCCTAATTTTTCGGAAAAAGAGAATTAGAAATGAAATTTAATCGGTTTTAAAACTTGTTTAGCGGATTCCGACCGGAATATAAAATTTGACGAATAATTTCCTTCGTTTTACCTCGAAAATTCAAAATAATTATCGGATGGCGATATCCTTTCCGATTTTACAAATCTAATTGATCGAGAAAGCGAGAGTCGGAGAAACTAACATTCGAGAACTAATTTCGGGGTTCGAAATTCGCGTATTCGAGATTTATTTCCGGGTATTGGTTAACCAATTTCACATTTTACCCTCACCCACTCCTTCCCACCTTATCTTGCAATTCCAGACTATCCCCTCCCTCTCTGACTCATCTGAGGCCACGCCAACCCAATCCTCTCCATGTTTCAATTGGAAACACAACGCCCCACATCCTCATATCTCCTCCCCTTCTCCTTCTGCAAAAAAAAAAAAATGAAGCTCAATCCCTTCCCTATTTCATTCAGCAAAGTAACCAACAAACCCCCTTTCATTTGATTCAACCCCAAAACCACACCTCTTCCCTCCTTCTTCTCGATCAGCAGCTCACGCCACCATCATCCTTGCTTGTTCATCTCCATCAACCATGACACCTCAACACCTCACCTCGATCATCGTCGGTAGCTCACCACCACCTCCATCGACTTCCAGCGCCACACAGGAGCCACCCAAGAGCCGCCCAGCGCCGCCGCCTGCCCACCGTAGCCACCTTCTCCGTTCGAGCGCGTATAACGTTCCGGTAAGCCGTTCTCCTTTGTTTCCGATCCAAACCACTCTCAAGCCCTACCATGGGCATGAATGGTTGATTATACCTGGTTCGGCATGACCGTGCGTCCTACCTAGGTTGTGGTACAGACATGTATGATGTAGTTGGAGATCTGGGATATGCCACTTGGCATTATATGTGGATCCATTTAATCGTTTTCTGCATATATATAAATTATCAGCATGCTTGTGTGAGTTAAATTCCAGCACTGCATTAGAGCATCCTTTATTCTAGGTATAGGCGTGTTATATATATGTCCTCAGCGCGGTCAGAGGACCCGCGGGTGGACTCTTGGCCTGACTTGGTGGTATAGTTTCAGGTACCTGATCCATTGCTTGATTTTATGCTGTTATGACGGGGTCCATTTATATGGCGGAGAGTGAGTGTTGAACCCTAACTTCACCAAATTTATACTTTTGAGATTTCTCCCGACTTATACTCTGTTTTGACCTGGCTCTGCCGTGGCGCCCGTTGTATCGTTTTCAGAACTTATGCCCTTTGCATGATAAATGATTTTCCGCGTTGTAGACTTAGAACAGGTATAGGGGTTTACCCCGGGGTCTCCAACGGACCTTCTGGATTTGGGTGCGAAATCCCACTTTAAACTACACATCTTCGATTTCAAACCTTCAACCTGTACTCGGGGCACAAGATCCCAACGAGGGGTTTCATCCCTCGAAACGTAACTCGGGAATCATAATCTCGGGTCGTTACATTAACATTGCAAGGGCACGATGCAAATTAGAATAATACCACAGGGGTACCACATGAATATTGTCAAACTTTTGTATACCCTGCGAAAATTGCAATATTTCAGGGGCACCTCACGAAATTTCCGTTATTATTATTATTATTATTATTGAATAACGGAATGAAAAGTTACTAGACTTGGTTGGTTGATAGTAGGACTGGAATTGGTACATTACCAATTCATTTTTTCATTTACAATGTAACAACTAATTTGAATTGGTAATCATAAAACCCCTTTCATTACCAGTCACTAAAGGGGTTATACCAACATAATTGGCTACCAATTAAGTTGGTTGGTACATGTTGGTAATACTTCAGTAATTTGCCATCTTTTGAGTGTTGAGAAGAAAATATACAATTACAATACAACTTAATTAAAACTTTTAAATTATTGCAACGCATAGTTTTTTGTCCGAAAAGGTAATATTTAAGCACTAAAGCGACATAAAACTTATAGTTATTTTAAAACGTATTTAAACTACGAAGGAAGGAGACAAATTGAACTACGAAGGAAGGAGACGACGTGAACATCTCAATCTCCCACGAGCATGACCAGCGATCTCCGATGGCATATATTGATCACTGCTAAGCTGCCACCTTCTGTAGAATTTAGAGAGGGATAAAACCCTAATAGATTGGTGGTGGAAGCCTCATATTAGATAAGACAAACACACTTATAATGTTATTATTCAACCCCTTATATGGGGATTACAATGATTGGATAATAAGTAATATAAAGATATCGATAATCTAAAACTACCAAAGATATATATTGCTAACCTAATATAACAAGATCAAAGATTATATCCTAATACAATCATATCTAGTATATCATAAAATATATCTATCCTAATATATAATCTCTAACACCTTCGATCTACTTAAATCTTGGACAGACCCAGATCCTTTGCCTTCACGATCCCCATCTTTAGACTCATCGCTTCAGTCACGAATGGCGACCTATGTAGGAGTTGCGATCCTCCACCTTCAATGATCATTCCCATGCGTATTGCATTCAACAAAATTTATTTTAAATGTTCCTTCTATTGGCTTATTCTATCTCAGGTGCCTTTTCTTCCGTGGTGATGACATGGTTGTAGTTTTAGTGTCGTTTGTTTTGTTAGTTGTTTTGTTTTTTTTCCTTGTTTATAAGTGTTTGTCGTGTTAGGTTTTCCATTGTTATGAATTATCGTTGTGTTTATGTAGTCAAAGATTTTTCTATTTCTAGATGTCCAAAGACTCCACCACGCAATTGCTAGCTTTTTTCCTTTGTTATGCGTTCATTTTATTGAAGATGTTTGTCATGATTATCTTGATGACATGTTCATTCCTGTATATATCTTCTAATATTTTTCCTATGAGAGGATCAATTCTTTGTATTAGGTTTCTTTCTACATGGGGTAACAAGATATGAATAAGTTAACTAGTGAACGTATACCCTAACTTAATCCCTTTCTTCTCTTAGTGCGACCTATAGAAAAAAACGCTCTGATTTCCCATCCTTCCTTTTGTGCCCTGTTCTGGTGTTCTGGGTCTCAATTTATGGCTTTCCGGCAGGGAGGAGGGTGTTCAGCCTAGGTGCTGCACTTCCTCCTGGTGCCTTGTCCTTCCACACATAAAAATTAACCCTCAAACAATGTCCACCGAATCTCAAATCAAACCAAACTACCCCATACTCATCAAAGCCAAAATACAGATTCAATATAACAGTAAAGTTTACACAAACGTCAACGAGATCCACTCCTGGATCTGGCCAAACTAGGCCAACAGCAAAGTCCTCAAGACTCTTGCTGAATATAACAATCAGCATAACATTATTTTTAGGGATTTCTCGGTTCCCACACTCCACAATTTTGCTTTCAAATCCATTAGAAGGGGCTCCCTCCTCTTTTGTAAAATCAAAGGGATAATCAAAACACATCCTGGTAATTTGGGAGACTTTTATCCTTAAAGAAAAAAATTCAATCTTGGAATCAAATGGCTTATTGGCAATGGAAAACAAATGAATGTATGGAGGGACCCATGGCTTGATGGAATCAGCCTAAATCAATACCAAAGATTGAAAGATCCAAACCTCAAAGTTTCCCAACTGATAAATAATCAGAAGCAATGGAATTTAACACTACTACAGAGAATATTCCCAAGTCATATTATTGATCAAGTTACACAAATTAAAATACCCACTTGGGACACCAGTGACAAATTAGTCTGAAAACTTGAAAAGGATGGTAGATTCTCAACCAAATCTACTTTGCTTATCAACCATAATACTAATAACAGAAACATGGAAGATTGCAAATGGATCTGGAAACTTGATTTACCACCAAGGATCAAGAACCTCATATGGAAGATAATGATTGATGGTTTATCTACCACCCAAAGATTAAATAAACACTACAATAGAGTCTCAGCATAATGCTCACTTTGTAGTAGTGAAGATGAGAATGCCACACATTTATTCATCAATTGTAGCTTTGCCAGAAAACTCATCCAAAACTATGAGAATACATGTGGTAAAAAACTAATTATTGTAGAAGATTATAATGAAGACATTAAGGACATCCTTCATTTAAAAAAAATAATAAATCAACAATAAAAGAATTAGGATTTATTTGGCAAACAATTTGGGACTCCAGAAATAATGCTATATTTAAAAATAAAAATCCCAACTCAACAATCAATCTAGCCTTTGAAGTAATCTCAAATATAAAATGTTGGAACTCGGAAACGGAAGTGGAAAATAACTCAACCATACGAGGCATTAATAGGAATAAGATTAAGTGGACTAAACCTCCGAGCAATATCTATAAAATTAATATAGATGGCTCGGTTAAGCCCCGGGCTCTTGCCAAGTGGGAGGAGTCATTCGTGACTCGGAGAGCGGTTTACTAGATGTATTCTTTCAAAATACATCAAGAGGTAAGATTTTATAGACAGAGGCAGAAGCAATCATTGTAGGCATTCAGCATGCAATAAGTAAAGGAATCCGGAAGGCTATTATTGAAAGTGATAATCAGACTATCATCAAGGCAATAAGCAAGGAGATCAATACTCCATGGGAAGTCATCCATCAAGTTGAGAAGATCATCATTATGGATCAAGCGTTCGAGTTTATACAATTTAGACATTGTTATAGAGAAGCCAATCATGTAGCTGACTTCATAGCAAGAAAATGTATCAATTGTATTAGATCTACATCTCCTCTTACTAAGGAGTTGTACACCATCATCCTAAGGGATGATCCTGGTTGTTTATTACGGTTTTCGTAGCAAACTCCAACTGTTTGCATACTGTAAAAAAAAAGTTAACTAGTGATTCTGCGCATAGATTGCATACTTCACATGCACATGAGATTGCTAACCCTTTGGTGTTTAGCCTTGTTTTAGTCGGAACTAGTCCATTCCCCGTGCTTTGCACGGGGATTTAATAGAAAAAATATTTTGGGGTGTCAAATTATACGTAGTAATATTTTTCATATTTGAATGTAAAAAATATTAACATTAAAAATAATTAAATAAAGTATATTCATCTACAAACAAAAATGATAATCTATCTTATGATAATTTTTATATAGTTTAATAAAAAAAATTATTAATGCAAAAAAGATCAATCATACAATCTCAAAAATCTCTAGCTTCAAACACCACCTTCTTCAAAATAAAACGCAACACATTCCTCACACGGATTTTTTTTCCCAAGTAATGAATTTAACAAATTTACAATCAGAATCCACAAATATATGTGGCAAACCATCACATCATACCAATTGAAAAAAAATATAAATGAATGTCTTCAACCATGCCACATCCAATGCATGATGATTAAG
Source organism: Persicaria maculosa (assembly GCA_963922045.1). Lineage (NCBI taxonomy): Eukaryota > Viridiplantae > Streptophyta > Magnoliopsida > Caryophyllales > Polygonaceae > Persicaria > Persicaria maculosa. The sequence goes on from OY998258.1 coordinate 21,766,994, forward strand.
CTCGTTTGAATACCTTTCACAACCGTCATCACCCATGGACCCTTGACCCTTCTCATCTAGATCAATAATTTCAATTACTACACCCTTTGTGTTTATCAATTGAGGCATCACAAATTTTATGAATTTTTTTTATGGGTTTTTACCATTTGACAACATCCCCCACCCCCAACATTCAACGATAGTGTATGACATGAGAGTATGAGACAACCTTTGGAAGATGTATGGATGACCCATTATAGTTCATGTTTCATCTCTTCTAAAATCATCTTAACTAGAAAAACCATGTAACTAATCCTCTACTTTTTTAGTTTGACTTTAAAGATTAAAATCTATAAGAAGTTCTTACACAAAAAAACGACTACCACAGTACTCATTTCAAGATTAAAATTAATTATATATCTTTATGTATAAAATATTTTTTTGATAAACCTATATATAAAATATTAGAAAAATTATAATATTGATTACATATTTGTTCATGGATGTAGTAAATTGGATCAAATAAAGTATCAAATTATTTAGAAAATAATATCATGAATTAAAAATGATGGAAATATTGTAAAATAAAAAAGTCTTGATTTAAAACTTATTTTTATATTTAAAAGTTGATCAACACATAAAATTTAACTCAATTAAGCCACCAAAGACGTACTTGATTTGCAAGACCAAAAAAAAGGAGGAGTCAATTACAAAATATTAGTCATATTATTATATAATTTCTTTTCAAGTGTAGGATACAATGAACCTTGTCAGAATAAAAAAAAATTAATCATCTATTTTAAATTATATAAATATCAAATTAATTGATTTATACCGAAAAAATATATCGTTCTATTTTTAAAATTGATGGTATCAATTATAACTTTAGTATAGAATACTACAAATATATATAGCTCATCATTTAACATATTTCAAATTAAAAAATAATATGTTGCAATATATAAAAATGCGATGGTATCAATTATAAATTTAGTACATAATACTACAAATATATACAGTCCATTATTTAACATATTTCAAATAAAAATATATATTACAATATATAAACATGTTATAACAAAAAAAAACCAAATAAATATTCATCATGATTTTTTATATAATTACGGTATTAAAATATACTATTTTTTATATTGAATACATTGTTTTGAATGTGAACATATATGATTTATAGGTTAATAATGATGATAATTGAGTTATAGTATAACGGATTTTCTATCCTATGCCCCAAGGGCATAGGATAGGAGGCTAAATTGAGAAATATTCCCCCTAGATCCACCCAATTAGCCAATTTTAAATTAGATTATGGGGTTCACCCATTTTTTTTAGCGTTTTCTTTCCCAATAAAATATCCTTATCCTATGCCCTTGGGGCACACAATAGACAAACCGATAATATAATAATAATATATTTATTTTACAATCTTTTTAAAAAATTACCTCATAAAGAAGATCTGTATAGTAGCTTACTAAAATAGTTGTAAATAGGTGATGACATCATTTAGTGAGATGACAAAACCTAATTGCACAATTTTTTTGGAGGAATTTTTTTATATCTAAAATAATTATAAAAATATGTTGTTTTAGTATTGTATAGGATATAGGATATAGGATGATCCTGATATTATATATGCGAGGAAAAATTCTTAGAAAATCACCTACAAAATATTAATAGTTAAAAATCATGTAAAAAGATAGCAATATATATAGATACAAAAAATAAAATAATATATATGGATAAAAAAACCACGTACAATAGTAAAGAATAAATGAATAAAAAAGAGAGAAAAAATCACATAGCATATAAAACATATTTGTTTAATTAAGATCCAAATTTATATTCGAAAAAGTGGAAAACCGATATAAGCTTATAATATACAATCAACAAAAATAAAATAATAGATATAGATATATGCTTAACAACTTTCCATATAAAACATATTTCTTTAATTAAGGCCGAATAAATTAAAAATAGATGGCAAAAAATATACACGTGGTACAATGTAGTTGGTTAAGAAAGACGAGAATATTGAAACAGAAGCTGATACTGACGAAACCAAGAATAAAAAACATCTGGATAAATATAAAAGATAGTTGAAGCAAAAGGCAAAAGGTCATCTCAAAAGCCACCCCGAGTAATGTCGAAATCATCCGCGGATAAGCCATCCAACAAGAACTTTCATCCGCATAAGTTGTCCCATCCGCGGACGGAAGAAGGGAGTACGTGTCAGGCATGCCCTCATCCCACGAGTTGAACAGGTGTCGAACAACAAACCCCATGTGGCAAAATATCCATAGATCACCCATCGCCTATAAAAGGGAAGAAAAAATAGAGAGAGGGGGGGATTGCTGGACGGCAAAGAAGAGGAAGAAATAAGCGGACCTGGATCAAATGTCCTGAAAAGAGTAAAATAGAAGAGAAGAGAAGAAAAGAGAGAGAGAGAGAGAGAGAGAGAGAGGGAGGGAGAGAGAGAGAGAGAGAGAGAGAGAGAGAGAACTAAGTATATCCAATACTCTTATAAGGAAAAAGAACCACTCAGCGGACAAGTATCAAACCCATCCGCGGGTAACTAGTTTTGACTCATCTTTGCTATTCGGGAGCCCGAAGTGAGAATCGAGAACTTGTGACTGTCAAACCCTAAAGTTAGTAAACGGTGACAGGTAAATGGCCGATCCACGCTTCGTCTGAAGTAACCTCGATAAGGGGGTAATATCTATGAACGCTAAAATAAGACTATTCCCGCAGCACAGGTTGGGCCGTATCGTTTATTTCGATACGGGTCAGGTAAGCCCGTTGGAAATACTGATGGCCCCACTGGGTTTATTCCCGGGTCCCACTAAAATTGGAGACCTTTTTAGTTTGAGTTTCTTCATTGGCGCCGTCTGTGGGAACCCCCTCACGCTAATGGGTTCCACTGCAAATTTTCATTCTGAAAAATCAAGCAAAGACCCGCAGATCCTGAAAGGGATAAGGGGTCCGCGTCTAAATATGAAAATATAAATTTATATAAAATTGAGTCTTTGACTTGACAGAGTTACAACGCTGAAAGAATGAGTGATAATCAAAACAACGCGACGCAGAACATGAGCCAGGGGATCCACCAAGATCAAGAGGCCTCAAGTATGTATGTCCCGTTGACACCTCAACCAGATCCAGAGGATGTAACAGGAGATCAGCACCACGATACCCCTCTGCATCACTATTACAATCAGCACGGAGGCACGGAGCAGAAGGAGAGCACATACCTCAGAATTTCTGGTGTTATGAAGTTCATCATGAGCAGCCTAATCCTCTACAGCAAGAACAAACACAGTATTACTATTATGATCATTGAGGACAGAACTCGCGTCAGCAGGGGAATATCCACCACGGAGAGCAACGTGGAAATTTTGATAGGTATTATACTACATACAACAACCCAGGCAACATGAACTACGACTTCCAGGGTCAGGCAATGCCGCACCAAACATGGCAGAATGATCAGCGGCAGCATGAGAACAAACACCGACGCGGAGAGAGATCCACGGACGTTTCCACCTCCACAAAATCTGACTCAGCAGATAAAAGAGGAGAAGGATCGGCGGTCCTCCCCTCTATGTTCACCAGGGAAATCTGTTCCGCGTCAGTTTCGAAAAGATGGAGAGATGTGGGCCTTATGAAGTATGATGGAACGACTGATCCCGAAGATCATCTCTGCCATTTTACAACTGCGATGGGGATAAATGAATACAACGATGCTATGTTGTGCCGAAATTTCCCATCAACCTTGACAAAAATCGCCCTCACATGGTTCACTAACCTGCCAAAAAACTCCGTTAACAGTTACACCCAGTTGTCCCACATCTTTACGTCCCATTTCGGAAGTGCGCGGTCGCGGAAGAAGACCATGCTTGATCTAAACTCAATCAAGCAAGGAGCTGGGGAAACACTGGGGCACTTTTTTACTCGATTCACCAGTGTGGTAGTACAAATCCCCAACTTTAATCATGAGTCAGCAATCATCATACTCATGAGAAATTTAGCGGAAGGAGATTTCAAGACATACCTGTTTCGAAAGAAGCCGGCCAGCTACGATAATTTAAGGGAGCGAGTGTCAAGGCAAATTGAAGCCGAGGAAGCGGCCGCGTCCAGCTCAAGAGCGAACACAGGCAGTCGGGGCTTTTTTGGGAAGCTCACCGGAAAATTCAAGAAAGAAAAAGTCAAGCCGCCCAGACATCAGTCAGAAGCAGGGGTTTTTCGTCCTCATTGCGACGAAATACACATGAATTCTGAAAAGGGTCAAGGGTCCCATCCAAGGGAAGACTATCCGCGGTCGTATCATCCAAGAGAAGACTAACCGCGGTCCTATCATCCAAGGGAGAACTTCTATGGGAATCAAGAGCTGAGATTTCCACCGCGGAGAGAGGATCAGCTCAATCAGAGACCAGATTGGAAGGTCCGTGACCCTAGACCCGATGGCCCCCACCATCAACAGAACCATTACCAAGGACAACAAGATCAGCACGGAGATCCCCCGTTTTATAATCGAGGAAGAGGCAGGGGACGGAGAGGGCGCGGAGGTAGACATAACCATGCACCCACTATGCAAAGATTTGTCAATCAGGAAGAAGCTCGAAGACCAGGAGAAGGCCACATACCAGAACCCGAGGGTTTTATCAATACCCTTGCTGGAGGGTACTCCATGGCCGGATCAAGTAGATAAGAGAAGAAGAACTACGAGCGAGAGGGAAAGCAACAGCCGTCCGCGTCAAGCAGAAGAATCTCTTTGTCACAACATGAAGATATAACTTTTTCGCCAAGAGACGCTGAGGAAGTAAGGATGCCGCACTCAGACCCTTTGGTCATCCATGCCCAGATAGCTGCCAAAACGGTCAAAAGAGTCTTTATTGACACTAGTTCATCCGTTGATATTTTATCATGGGAAGCTTTCTCTCGGATGGGGATCTCCGAGGCATCATTGAAACCTTACTCAGGAACATTGATTACATTCTCAGGAGGAGAAGTGCAGGTGGCAGGAACGATCGAGTTGACAGTGGTCTTAGGAACAGCCCCAAAAAGGCGAATGGAGAATGTCGTATTCACAGTGGTAAAAGTGCCAACTGTGTACAATGCCTTGTTGGGACGCGTCTCGCTCTATAAATTTCAAATGATAGTGTCAATCTATCACTTCGTTGGAAAGTTCCCTTTACCAGGAGGGGGAGCAGGTGAGGTTCGCGGCCAGCAACCAGAAAGCCGAAGCTGTTATTTAACTTCAATGAAAAAGAAGAAAGAAGTAATGTGTATTAGCAAAAAATGTGAATCCATGGTGGGAGACAGTAACCCGCCAGAACTTTCGGAAGCTGAGCTTGAGGTTAGATTGACAGAAGCAAGAATACCAACCGCGGATGAAAGGATTATCTACACGCCTTTTCCGAATCCCGAAGAGAAAATTTATATGGGGCAAGCGTTAGAGCCGAAGGAAAGAGATCGGGTCTTGGAGATCATAGCAAGGTCAATTTGCATGGACTCCGCGGGACCTTTTAGGAGTCCCGTTCACTACTGCTTTGCATACCTTGAGGATTCGTCCAGGAACGAAGCCCATAGTACAAAAGAAGAGAAAAATGGCCCCCGAAAATGCGGTCGCTGCAAAAGAAGAAACTGATAAACTGTTAGAAGCCGGATTCATAGAAGAGGTAGAAGATTCAGATTGGCTCTCAAATGTGGTTCTAGTGAAAAAGTCTAATGGAAAATGGAGGATGTGCATTGATTTCACCGATCTCAATAAGTCCTGCCCCAAGGACAGTTACCCATTACCATCCATAGACGAACTCGTCGATGGAACCGCGGGTAATAAGGTCCTCAGCTTTCTTGATGCTTATTTTGGGTACAATCAAATAAGCATGGACCCGCTAGAGAAAAAAGCGACTACTTTCATCACCAATCAGGGAATATTTTGCTACCGCGTCATGCCTTTTGGACTCAGAAATGCTGGAGCTACGTTTCAGAGAACTGTTGATCGAATTTTTCTCAAACAGATTGGGAGGAATGTGTCGATATATGTGGATGATATTGTGGTTAAGAGCAAAAAGGCAGAAGATCATGCGGCAGACCTGCAAGAGACATTTGATTCCCTTCGCAGAGGAGGATTGAACCTTAACGCGGAAAAATGTGTCTTCGGGGTTGATTCTGGAAAGTTCCTTGGCTTCATGGTCAGCCATCAGGGAATTGATATAAACCCTGAAAAGGCCGTGGCGGTCCAGAATCTCCAACCGCAACGGACGATCAAAGAATTACAGTCTTTAAACGGAGCAGTAAACTACCTAAGACGATTTTGCTCATGCCTAGCGGACAGATCATTACCTTTCTTTGCTTTACTCAAGAAAAAGGGTCCGATACGGTAGACCCCAGAACTACAGAAAGCTTTCGAGGAGTTAAAAGTTTTCCTATCAACACTCCCCACTTTGCAGCAACCCGAGAAGCAGGAGGCTTTACACATATACCTATCAGTCAAAAACATTACCATCAGCGCGGTCTTGACGCGAGAAGAGAAGTATCCCGTATACTACATTCAGGGGCGGAGCCAGAAATATGTCTAGGGGGGGCTCGAAAAAATTTTCACTAGTTCATGAAAAATTGAAATAGATGGCTTCTTAGATCGTGTAATAAATTTATCCATAATCTTAAAAATAAAAGACCACAAAACAAAATTTTATTTCATACATCAAAGTTCATACCAAACTAGAGCAAAAACACAAATTCAAAAACCAACTACAAATCTAAACCTTATTCATAAAACTACAAATGTCAAACCAAATTCACAGATTGGAAAATCATAGATTCACACATCTGTTGAAATTTTTTTAAAAAAAAAGAAGAAGAGGCAAACAGAGGTAAGAAAATTTTTAAAAAAAGAAGAAGAGGCAAACTGTAAAAAAAAAAGAAGAGGCACAGTAAAGAAAAGAAGAAGAGGCAAGGTAAAAAAAAAAGGCTGAAAATTGAGTGCGGGGGAAGGGAATCGAACTCCGGACCTATATTCTCCCAGTACACCCTTCAACCAATTGCACTAGCGAGCTGCTATGTCCTTATGTCACCTCCTTTAATATATATACATACACATTTTTGTCCAGGGGGGGCTCGAGCCACCGCATGCCCCCCCCTCCCTCCGCCCCTGACTACATTAGTCGTGTGCTGCAAGATGCTGAGACGCGGTATGAACCAGTAGAGAAAATGATTTTATGTCTAGTATTCGCGGCCAAAAGATTGAGACCCTACTTCCAGGATCACGTCATCAGAGTAATGACTGACCTACCTTTGCGACAGATTCTCCACTCCTCGTGCTTGTCAGGAAGGATGATGAAGTGGGCGGTTGAGTTGACAGAATTTGAAATTGAATACACCCCACGGCGGGCGGCACTGGCTCAAACATTGGCCGATTTCATCAGTGAACTAAGTTTTGAGCTAAGCGCTCAAACAGAAAAAAGCGAGTGGACACTCAAGGTGGATGGCGCGGCCAACAAAGATGGATGCGGAGCTGGAGTTACTCTCACTGCACCAGATGAGCAACAGTATAACTATGCTTGCAAACTGAATTTTGAAGCCACGAACAATGAAGCTGAGTATGAGGCCCTGCTTGCGGGCCTAGAGATAGCTTTGATTAAAGGAGCCAGACAAGTGTCCATTTACACCGATTCAGAGGTAATGGCACGACAGATAACAGAGGAGTACGACGCCAGAACCGGACTAATGCATGACTATCAGAGAAAAGTACATGCACTATCAAAAGCATTCTTAAGTTTTTGCTTAACGGTGATTTCCAGAAATGGCAACCAGCAGGCAGACGCGTTGGCTCGAATGGGGGCAGTCATGCCCGAGGAAGTAGGGGAAGAGGTTGTCCTCGAAAGAATAAACAGTCGTAGGCTTATCCAAGAAGTCTATCAAGTCCAGGGAATCGAAGAAGGAGACTGGAGGACACCACTCGCGAACTATCTGGGTAAGGGCATTTTACCAGAGGAGAAAGACGCGGCCAGGAGGGTGATCGCAAAATCCTCTCGTTTCACCATCAGAGAGGGAAAGCTCTACAAAAGGGGCTACTGCCTCCCGGATTTACTATGCACATCGATTGAAGAAGGAAGTCTTGTCATGAAAGAATTACATAATGGGGTTTATGCACATCACCAAGGATGGAGAGTCTTGGTAGCAAAAGCGACCAGACTGGGGTATTAATGGCCTACTATGAGGCGGGATGTCCAAAATTATATTCAGAAATGTGACGCGTGCCAGAGGTTTGGAAATTTGATGCATCACCCTACAGAAATGGTGAAAAGCAATTATCGGAGATGTGTTCTTGAATAAGTCCCAAGTACGCTGGAGCTTGGCTCTGCGTCGGGCCTCCGATCGAAGAAATTCTCGGACATGAGTTCTTGAATAAGACCCAAGTACGCTGGAGCTTGGCTCCGCGTCGGGCCTCCAATCGAAGAAATTCTCGGAGATGAGTTCTTGAATAAGACCCAACTACGCTGGAGCTTGGCTCCGCGTCGGGTCTCCGATCGAAGAAATTCTCAGAGATGAGTTCTTGAATAAGACCTAAGTACGCTGGAGCTTGGCTCCGCGTCGGGCCTCCGATCGAAGAAATTCTCAGAGATGAGTTCTTGAATAAGACCCAAGTATGCTGGAGCTTGGCTCCGCGTCGGGCCTCCGATCGAAGAAATTCTTGGAGATGAGTTCTTGAATAAGACCCAAGTACGCTGGAGCTTGGCTCCGCGTCGGGCCTCCGATCGAAAAAATTCTCGGAGATGAGTTCTTGAATAAGACCCAAGTGCGCTGGAGCTTGGCTCCGCGTCGGGCCTCCGATCGAAGAAATTCTCGGAGATGAGTTCTTGAATAAGACCCAAGTGCGCTGGAGCTTGGCTCCGCGTCGGGCCTCCGATCGAAGAAATTCTCGGAGATGAGTTCTTGAATAAGACTCAAGTACGCTGGAGCTTGGCTCCATGTCGGGCCTCCGTTCGAAGAAATTCTCGGAGATGAGTTCTTGAATAAGACCCAAGTACGCTGGAGCTTGGCTCCGCGTCGGGCCTCCGATCGAAGCAATTCTCGGAGATGTGTTCTTGAATAAGTCCCAAGTACACTGGAGCTTGGCTCCGCGTCGGGCCTCCGATCGAAGCAATTGTCGGAGATGAGTTCTTTAATAAGACCCAAGTACGCTGGAGCTTGGCTCCGCGTCGAGCCTCCGATCGAAGAAATTCTCGGAGATGAGTTCTTGAATAAGACCCAAGTACGCTGGAGCTTGGCTCCGCATCGGGCCTCCGATCGAAGCAATTCTCAGAGATGTGTTCTTGAATAAGTCCCAAGTACGCTAGAGCTTGACTCCGCGTCAGGCCTCCGATCGAAGCAATTCTCGGAGATGAGTTCTTTAATAAGACCCAAGAACGCTGGATCTCGGCTCTGCGTCAGGTCTCTGATCAAAATATTTCAAAAATAAGTTTTCATAAGCCCTTCGAACGCCTGGGCTCTTTATTAACATTGAAAGTTGCAGCCATGATCTAACAACTAAACATAAGATAAGCAACAGATGACGAAGGTTCGTCAGCACATTCAAGCATTTGTCCGCTTAAAAAACATAAAAACGCCAGCTTAGACGAGTTCTACCAGGATTAGACGAGTTCTACCTTGACTCAAGCGAAATCCATTCGAAGGTGGACCCCCTGATTCTGGAGAAGCCCATTAAGCATCCACTTCATCTCCCACAGCATCCAAAACATGAACCTCAAAACGATTTCCTCCTTTATAAATAAAAGTCACGAAAGAACCAACGTTAATGTTGTGCGACTCAGCAAAATCGTTCCAACCGCCTCTCAGAAAGGGGACCCCATAATCGCCGCGTATAACTTCCACCGAGAAGTCACGAAGAATCCTAGTTGACAAAAGAATGTTCCTAGGGAGATCTGGGCCTAGCTCATCATCAAAGCGTAACGACAAAGACTAGCAAAAGACAAAGAAAAAAGAATATCGAACAAGATAAAGAAAAGAAAGGCCAGAGTCAACCCGCGTTGGATTTTTTCTAAAAGATAACAATACAAAAAGTAACACAAAAAATATAAATAACTTACCCACTGGTTAAGACGGTTGAAGTTAGTCGAAAGATTGACAACATCCAATCGCTTGATGTACCCCTGCTCAGGAAAGCAACGCTTCTTGATGGGAAAAGCAAGACCTTGCAAATCAACCATCCCAAAGCCTGGAATAGGAAACTCACGAAGAGTCGCTTCACCCTCAATAAAAAGCCCCGTTTCGTCCGCGGTAGTCGGCTCAACAACTATGTTAACTTTCCTCTTTTTCTTGGAAGTTTCAGGAGCGGATTTGTAAAGGCCCGGATTTTTTAAATCCTAATTCTCAGAAAAAGAAATTAAAAATGAATTTAAATCGGGTTATTTAAAATCTCTTAAAATGAATTCCAGCATATGATTATTTTAAATGGACTTTCATTCAGATTTATTTTCGCTTTCGCTTGCTAAAATTGGAAAGTATAATATAATTTTATTTTTTTGATTCAGTCAAGAATTCGGTTTAAATTTGAAGTTGTAAGCTTTATATCTTTTGAGTCGGGTTAAAGTCGAGTGAGCGGGTTTCAGAATTTATTTTATTATATTCTACTTCTTTTCCGGGTATTTTCCTTGGGATCGTATTCCTTATGTCTTCCGCCTCAAATGTCTCGGCCTTTTATCCCTATTTCAATTTTAAAGTTATTATCAATTGTGGTATGATTTGGATAAGGATCATTTTGGTGTTTGGGCAATTAGAGAAAATTTGACCACTTTTCATCCCCTCCCTATGCCTCACTCTATTACACAATAGTTCACCTAAGGAACCCACTTTCCCCTTTCTCTCTGAAATTGCCAGGAAAACCACCAGGTAATCCAAACCCCTCATCTACATTGCCTTCCTCTCCTCCTTTTCTCCATCTCAAAAATTTACAAGACAACCCCATTTATCCCTGAAATTTCTGAGCTCCAATCACCACCACATCGCTACCGTCCCTACCTGCTGCCGTTGCACAAGTCTCTCTCGCCGCCTCCCGAAACCGGAGCCGGAGCTGAGCATCAGCCCCACCTCCGTTCTTCCTCTCCATCAAGCCCAGCGGCAGCTCTGCCACCCCTCCGACACCCAAGCCGGACCCAGGAGCCCGAAGCCAGGACGCGGAGCCCAGCAGCACTCGTCGGAGCCGCTCGAGCGCGCCCTCCCCTGCTTCCATCCCAAAAAGTCGATAAAGGGTTCTCCTTCAATTTCGACCAATTACCCCCTAAAAAGTCCTTCTTTCTGATCAGTACTCCTTCATAGGCCGATTCCGAAGCCTCTCCCCCGCCGACGAAGCCGTATCGAACCCCGACGGCGTCTCCGGCGAGTCGAACCTTCGGTGAGCGCTTCTCTCTCTCCACTTTGTTCAATTTTCGGGTCCATGGGTGTCGGGTGTTGGGACGTCGGTAAGGTGGTCGGAGCAGGCCTTCGCCACCGGCGGCAGCCCTTCCTCCTCCTCTTTTCCTCTTCTGTCGAATCCAGTGAGTGAAGGGATGATGAACAGTTCTGGTCCGGTTTGGCTGTTTTGTTGTTGGTCCGGTTCAGGGTATTAAAATAAAAGAAAACCGGTTCACTTTTAAAGAGAAATGGGCCGGGTTGGGCTTCAGATTTTGGGGGAAGGATCTGGGTTGTGGGCCTATTCACACGGGTTGAGAGTTTTGGGCTTCTGGGTTATAAATTTGAATGTTAGTTTTTATTTATTATTGTTGTTTTGTTATATGTTGTGATATGTACTCGTAGTTTTATATAATTATTTTTTTTATTAGAATAGTATTACTATATGAGTAATTCTGAAATTTATTATTTTATAAAATTGTTTAAAAGCAATATTAATTGGAAAATGTTACTAGTTGATGTTTTAGAATATGATTGGGATGGTGAAATGATTTATTGTTATTAAATTATAAATGTGGCTTGTGTATTTTAATATGTATCGCTTGACAAATTATTTAAAAGGAGTTTCAAGTTCTCGGAAATATCTCTTAACGGATTTGTTATTTTGGAAACCAAAATACCGGAATTATTCTATAATGGGATTTTGAGGGATTTATTATAAGGTTTAAATGTTAATGTCGGAATTTGGTCAAGTATGATTTGAGAAATTATTTTGAAAATGAGTTGGCTTAACTTGAGATAAAGGTTTTGGAAAACGGTGTTATTATCGATTGATTTTGAGAATGTTGCGAACTTGGGTTTTGTATGTATGAATGATGGACCGGTAGCTTATGAAAATGACTTGATGATAGGAGAGTATTGCTTTTGGATTTGCATTTGGGCCATTGCTTGTGGTATCTTGCTGTTCTGCATCTTCAGGTAAGTTCCTTAGGGGGCTTACTCAGGTTGGACATTCATGCCTGTTGTTGCATTTTATGTTAGGTGTTGCATATGCATAAAAGCATGCCATGTAGTATCATGTTTAGGTTGCACTAATTGATTGAGCATCTGTTTACTTTATGCGTTTGAAACAGAACGGTCGTTATCTGTGATAGTCCTAGAGTCTTTGCTAGGGTCATAGGGTAGCCCAGCCTCATCGGGTACCCTGAGTCAATCGAGTCATGAACTTCCTTATATTATGATATGCCTGCGGGCTTTATTGTAGAGCGGGTTAGGCATGCGTGCCGCCCGATTATGACGGAATGCATTCACGAGCTGGCCAGTCTCCGCCCTATCGGAAGGGGGTGGAGGTAGGAGAGGGATATGCCACTTGGCATTGTCTTGGGCCCTTTACAGTATTTCTGCACATTATTATACCTAGGGGCATGCTAGTGTGTTTGACTTTCGTACTGCATTAGAGCATCTTTATTAGGTATAGCACATACTATGTGGCCTCAGCGAGGACTGCCGGTCCCGCATGAGTGGCTCGATCTGACTCCTTTCCCCGTTCTTTTTTTTTTTAAAGGTGTTTTCTGCAGATTTTGAGTGCTCGATGTCTATATGACGGGGTTCCCCTTTGGCGAATCGAAGAACCTAGCTAATATTCTAACTTGGTAAAATGGTAATCACTTGCTTATGATTTGGTTTGACCCGGCTTTGTCGTTGCATTTGTATCCTAGTTTTGCTTCCGCTTTACTTTCGGTTGAATTGGATTTTGCGACATAGTCTTAGGACAGGTAAAGGGTACCCAACGACCCTTCGTGACTTTTAGGGTTGAAATCCCTCTTTCCACTAACCTTAAAATGAGTTTGAAACCTCGACCCGTACCCGGATTGCAAGATCCGAACAAGGGTTTTCATCCCTTGAAACGTAACCCGGAAATCATAATTCTGGGCCGTTACAGGATTGGCGAACACGTTTTTCCCGAGATACAGGATCTAATGAAGAGGACTCTACAAGAGCGTCAGTTTCTCCTGCTATGGTCATATCGATGATCGGAGCCACCTCAGGGACTAAGGGAGGGGCAGGGGGTCACGAATGTCTGAACTCTTCTTTTTCTTCTTTTCAGATCTTGCCTTATGACACTTCAAAAAGAGAGTCCAGATCCATTGTATCTGAATACAAGAACATCCAAAGATAAATAAACTATCAAAATTAACCAAATATAGAACACAAATGCTAGAACTCTCAAAGAAATAATGAAAACAAAGGAGACACCTAGTCGCGGATGAGGAAGACTCAAACCAGCCATCTCAAGACGCAATGCAGAAAGCATCTCAGGCCAAGGAAACCTAGGTTTATGGGAGAATGATTGTTTAAATTCAGAAAGATCAGGAACAATTGGTTTTTTCACGGGACAAAATCGCCCTGGGACGCTCCGACAATTGAAACCATTTCCAGATCTGTCGCGGACCAAGAACCACTTATGTTTCCAGTTAGGTTTGCTAGAAAGCCTCTCCATATAACCACAGCTGGAGTTGCACTAGTAAAACCTCAAGTCTTGGGTCCCCTTTTTCAGAGAAAAAATACTAAAAATTAGCTTCAAAGATGGGGTAACCCCAATCTCCTTACACCTCATGATGAAGCTAGTAAAGAACATCCAACCATTGGGAACAATCTGAGCAGGACTTAGGTTATATTCACTCAAGAATTCCGAGAAAAAGGGATGTAAAGGAAGTCGAAAGCCCTGAGACAAGCTAGCCGCGTAAACAACCAGGCAATCCTCATAAGCATCCAAACAACCTCCCCCCTCCTCAAGAAGGCAAAACTCCAACCCCGCGGGCCATGGAAAAACTTGAGAAATGGCGTCAAGATCGGCCAACCCGAGCAAAGTAGTACATCCCCTAAGTTCTTCCACAGGAGATCGCTACGGGTGGACCCTTTCAGCTATGACTAATGGGCGAGCAGACGGAGGCGGCTGAGGCCGAAAATCTCCAAGAAAGAGACAAGTGTCTAAGTCCTTTAGGTCGTACAACGGGGTATCCAAATCAGTCAAATTCTCTTTTGAACGGATTCTTTTCGGGGTTTCCGCTACACCAATGGGGGAAGCTTCATAAGGAATCCAAACAGTTTCAACCTCTTGATCAGCATCCACAGGGTGAGAAGTAGAAGAGATACCCGCGTCCTCGAAAGAACGAACACCTGATTTACCCCCATCTTTAGAATTTTCATCTCCCGCGCATCCCTTCGAAGAAGAAGAAACTGTGTAAGGAGAAGAATAGTAATCAGGGTCAGTACGCTTCCGGCGCCTTCTCACCTTAATAGGGTTGCCTGTAGGACCAACCCGGTTTGGAGTTGACGAAGATGTAGAAGAAGATGATGCTGATGAGGTACCACTGGAGCTAGAAGAGGAACTCTCAGAAGAAGAGGAAAAAATCTCCTGAGATTGACGTGGTCGAGAAGACGAAGCGACATCACCCCTCCACCCTTCTCCTCTTTCAAAATCATCTAACACGTCGTGCTCTCCGCTGATATTAGCCATCCCCAAAGAAACTAGAGAAAATTGTATGAAGATTTACTCACGCGGAACCAAACTTCCATCAAAAACAGATTCAAAAACAAAATCTCACCCTAATTCTCGATCTACCCATCAGAAAGATTAAAAGAAAATTTTTGGAAAGAGCAGAACCTAAAGAACAAATCAAAACAAGAAGAAATACCTCGAATACCAAAAAGAACTTTGCCGGAAACTTCAAACGAGCAGCGGTCGGAGACCGGAGACCACCACCGTAAAACCAAACTGCAGATAAGAACAAAAATTTCTGAAAATCAGAAGAGGACAAATGTGAAGTAAAAAAGAACGGAACAGGGTAACTTATAGGGAATTTACCGACTTTTGAACTTCCATAGATAAAATGGGCCTAATGGGCCTTTAATGGGCCAACACAAGAAAGTAAAAAGCCCATGGCTGACGGGTCGACACAAGTATGAGACATCCATAAAGAGTCAGATGTTTTCTATACTAGAGTTATCGGCCCGCGTCAATCCCGGAGAGGATCGACCCAGCCCGAGGAGCTGTGACGAAACCAAGAATAAAAAACATCTGGATAAATATAAAAGATAGTTGAAGCAAAAGGCAAAAGGTCATCTCAAAAGCCACTCCGAGTAATGTCGAAATCATCCGCGGATAAGCCATCCAACAAGAACTTTCATCCGCATAAGTCGTCCCATCCGCGGACGGAAGAAGGGAGTACGTGTCAGGCATGCCCTCATCCCACGAGTTGAACAGGTGTCGAACAACAAACCCCACGTGGCAAAATATATCCATAGATCACCCATCGCCTATAAAAGGGAAGAAAAAATAGAGAGAGAGGGGGACTGCTGGACGACAAAGAAGAGGAAGAAATAAGCGGACCTGGATCAAATGTCCTGAAAAGAGTAAAATAGAAGAGAAGAGAGAGAGAGAGAGAGAGAGAGAGAGAGAGAGAGAGAGAGAGAGAGAGAGAGAGAGAGAACCAAGTATATCCAAAACTCTTATAAGGAAAAAGAACCACTCCGCGTACAACTGGACAAGTATCAAACCCATCCGCGGGTAGCTAGTTTTGACTCATCTTTGCTATTCGGGAGCCCGAAGTGAGAATCGAGAACTTGTGGCTGTTAAACCCTAAAGTTAGTAAACGGTGACAGGTAAATGGCCGATCCACGCTTCGTCTGAAGTAACCTCGATAAGGGGGTAATATCTATGAACGCTAAAATAAGATTATTCCCGCGGCACAGGTTGGGCCGTATCGTTTATTTCGATATGGGTCAGGTAAGCCCGTTGGGAATACTGATGGCCCCACTGGGTTTATTCCCGGGTCCCACTAAAAATGGAGACCTTTTTAGTTCGAGTTTCTTCAGATACATGGTAGTGTAACTTCTACCTTAGCACCGTATAGGATTTATTAACCGTTTAAACACTAACAATCATGTAATATAATGTGGCATTCTGATGAAATATGGTAGAATATATAGTACAAAATATTGGCTAGATACTCGAGTAGAGAAATTTCTTAGCAAGAATTCAACATTTAAGTAATTCAACTTATATTTTAGTATTATATGAAATTGATAGTTTAAATAAATAAAAAATTATAAAATTATAAAAAACAATGATAAAAAAAAATTATTAACCAATACACACAATAAAATACGGAGTATTTAACTAAGTAGGTAACTAATCTGATACACTTGCCAAATCAAAATATATGACCATATCCTTCTAAAAATAATAGGTACGTACATCAACTTTCGATATATAAGATAGGTTTCCTTATTAACATATTTATAATTAATTATGTGGCATTGTAGAATAAAGGTGACACAATATTATAGGTTGAAATTTTAAACGGAAAAACTTTTCACCAGAAGTTGTCACGTGGTAAAAACAGGTTCTGCTTTAGTACTCCCTCCGTTCGGCAAAACTTGTCGTTTTAGAGTTTTGTTTTTGTTCGGAAAAACTTGTCATTTTAGATGTTTTTGCTTCTACTTTACTAAAATGTCCTTGATTTGATTGATGTGTTGTGAGTTGTAGTTTTTTATAAAGTAAAAAGTAGAGTAATGAATGAGGGTAAATTAGTAAAAAAGAAGTGTAATTATTAGCTTTATTAAAAGTTGTGTAGAGAGTTAAAATGACAAGTTTTGCCGAACGGAGGGAGTATTGATTAGGATCGATGTCGTTATTATACATTTTTTTATCCATGAAATTCTTAATTTTCGGAGCTATGTCTGTTTTCTATATCTATGCTATTTAAGTCATTTATGTTATTTTTTGTACTAGGTCTAATCACACTAGTAGTGGAAACAACCCGACCTTATCTTTTATCCAATATAGAATATAGATACGATGATATGAAATGAACGATTGACGATGACATCATGTTTGCGATTTTGTTTGTTTAATATGGTCCAGTTATATAAACCCGCCATGAAACCACGACCAATAAAAAAAGAACGTACATAAAATTCAAATCAAGGCTTATCTAAACTAATTTCCGCAAACAAACCCACGTGTCGCTAATGTAAATAAAATAACAAAGTAATCACGGGATATGGGTGGGAGTTTCTAGAATAGTAGTCTAGAATAGTAGTCTAGTCTAGTCCGTAAATAAATGACTCCAAATAAGAGAGAATAAAACGTTGAAATAAAAACAAAAAGCCAAACGGAATACGCAAATACGAAATAAACAGAGGAGGTAGGGAAAATGATGCCCTCTCCCTCTATAAATCCACTCCCTCCTCTCGCTCCCTTCCCGATTCTTCCACCGTCTTCTTCTCCCTCCTCTGCCACAAACCCCATTTCTCTCAACTCCCACCGCCTCATCACCACCCACGCCATTTTCTCCATCTCCATCAAGGTCAATACAGTCCGGCCGCAATTCAAGATGATCGGAAGCACTAAGGTCGACGATAATCTCGGGATTCGCTACCATTCTCGTGCCGCTTACCCCCAATCCGGCTTCCTCACCTCTGGTTCGTCCCCGCTCTCGTTTTCCTTTTTATAACTCCTGGAGATTTGTTCGGAGCGGCTTAAGGTTTTGTGTCTCGCTTGTTATGCATGTTTTTGGGATTTCGTCGCGAGTATATGGCTGTAGGATTAGGTTTGAATTCAACATGATATTGCCTTACAAGATATTCTTAATTTCACATTTCATTCATTTTGTTTGGAAATTTGAATTCAATCGCACATGTCCTTGTCGCGAGTCTGCTTTCCCTCATTGACCTAATTTATTCGGTGCTCGCTTTGTGTGTTGATCAAGTTTTTTTCTCACTTTACGCATGTATTGGACTTGCTGCTTATTCAATCATTCAGATAACAGTCAATTTGAAACGGCGGTACCTGGTGAGATCAGAGGTCGGGTAGAAAATGATTTTGTAACTGTACCGTTCCAGAAATGGTCAAAAAACAACTGCAAAAGGATGATAGAGCGCAAGGAACCTGTTCAACAAGATGAACCCTTTAGCTCAGGATTACTTACCCGTCCGGCAGGCAAAACAGTCGCTACCAGATTGTTCTCACAGAGTACTAGGTATGCTCGCCTTTTTCATCTTGTTTGTTAATGCTTAGTATTGTTTTCCTTCTGCAATTTTATGAATCTCATGCCAGTTTTTGCAGCTCCATAATCTCACAGGGAAAGGATTTCTTATTAGTATCTTACTCCCTCATCCCGTCTTCAAATCTTGTTCTAGAATTAAGTCCTTTTAGATTTTGTGGGCAATAATTGCAATTGTCATTGAATTCTGCTATTCATTTCCACTCATTAGTTTTGAAGGGGATGAGTAATTAATTAGTGTTAATTGGGAAGTTAGATGATCTTGAAATGCATCTTACTACTTACTTTCTGAACAGGAAAAGATCGTTTTGGGTAGAGATGAAAATGGTCATTGATGAGACTGCAAGCGCTTGGGAAAAGATGGTGCTGATGACATGGGTTATGAGCTCTGTCAGGTTGCTGCTATCACTGACCATTTGGAAGAGCATGTTCAGGTTGATCAACATGCTTCTATTGGTTCTTCTCATGCCTTTCACTGGTAGCCGAAGACATTGTGTCGTATTAGCATTGGAGAGGGTGGACGAGGCAGAGAAGAAAAAGGGCACAGAAATTACAGAGGACAGGCAGTGGCTTGTTGGTAGTGGTGAAGATCAAGCAATGAAGACACCAACCATTAATCCATTGCCTCTACCTGCGGATTTAGAGGTGTCAGTGAGGCGAGAGATTGCAATTCAGAGAGTTACGGAGGATAAGGATGATGTTGACAAGACGTATAGAGATTTCAAGCTGTTTATTACGCCGAGGGGCACTACGTTGTTTACACAATCATGGACACCTGTTTCTGGCACTATTAAGGGATTGGTAGTTCTTTTGCATGGTTTGAATGAGCACAGTGGCAGATATAACAGCTTTGCAAAGCAACTAAACGCCATCGGATACAAGGTATATGGACTAGACTGGATTGGACATGGCGGTAGTGATGGTTTGCATGGTTATGTTCATTCTCTAGACGATGCTGTGTCTGACGTGAAAGCGTTCTTGGATGATGTTTGGACTCAGAATCCTGGGACTCCATGCTTCTGCTTTGGACATTCTACTGGAGGAGCTATCCTTCTCAAGGCAGCACTTGATCCAAAGATTGAAGCCAAGATAAACGGCCTCATACTAACATCTCCTGCAATCGGCGTCCATGCATCCCACCCCTTATATATAGTCCTCGCCCCTATCATATCCATTTTGCTTCCAAGATACCAGTGTGGCGCTGCTAACAAGAAAGGAGCAGTTGTTTCCCGAGACCCAGAAGCATTACTAACAAAGTACTCCGATCCTTTGGTGTATACTGGTTCGCTTCGTGTAAGAACAGGATATGAAATCCTCAGAACATCAACATACTTGCAGCAGAACTTGAGAAATCTTCGGGTTCCATTTATGGCGCTTCATGGTACTGCTGATGTTATAACCGATCCAAAAGCCACAGAGAAACTTCACAAGGAGGCATCTTCCACTGATAAGACGATTAAATTGTATGAAGGACTGCTCCATGATCTACTCTTTGAACCTGAACGGGAAACTGTCATCCATGACATAGTGGAATGGTTAACCGAAAGGACATAAGAGTAGAGAGAGTGGTCAACTCTCCTCATTTTTATGCTGAGAGTGACTAGAGGTTGTGGTTTTGCAGCTATAAGCTCCATGGAAGGACCTTTGCAAATCAGTCATGAGGTTTATGTTTTGGCTGAAGTAGCTACAGAGGTCTTTCCTTAGCTGCCCAATCTCTTTTGTACATTCGACTGTTGAATCATAAATTATTTCCATTTCTCTTGCATAAACCAAACTTGATACTGTTGCTTTCTTGAAACTGCTTGATAAATTTTTGTTGTTTACTGTTCTCTCCCCATTGATAGTTCCTTGATAGTCCCCCTTTTGCGCCTGATTCCGGTGGAGTTTATTGCTACGGTATCATGTTGGCGAACAAGGTAAGATTTATCGTTTGGGATCTACCCCATTCAAAGATCATACCTAATGTTTAATGTTGTAGGAAGTTTTTGCATTGTGAGGGAGAAATCACAAGGAAAGTCTGAATATTTCGTTTCAGGTTGCTGATCGGCATCTCTACTCTCCTACGCGATGGGGTAGAGCTGGGATAGCTGTTGCAAAGACTTGAGCTCCGGCTTCCTTCCTTGCCTACCCTTCACCGCTGGGCGGAATGTAAAGATTTTGGCTCCATTAGAATATCCGAGGCTCAGTAGGGCACATCGAGCATTTGAATAGGGGTTGGGGAACTGATTGTTTTCAGGGGAGAATAGGGCTATATATTAATCAAAAACTTGCTCATACCCAAATTTGGGCAACAAACGTGAAACAAAATGCAGAACAGTGTTGAAGAGAATTATAGGTGGGAATCAATGGTGAAACAAACGTGAAAATAGGCTATATATTGTACTGTAACATACATCCCTATCATCATCATCATCTTCATTCGATTAAAGAAAAACAAAAAATGATTTCCCCATCCCCTCAAAAGAAAGCTGATGTTAGTACAAAAACAATAAACTATCTTTACTTGTAGACCTTCCTTGAGGAAGAAGGGGCTCATCTCCGGGCAAGATCTGTGGTTTCTTGAGCTCGCCACGGATCCGATGGGGTTGTGCATTCAAGTGTTCCCTGGTAGACCCTGGTGTGTTAAGTTCTTCTCTTTGGGGGTTGTTTCATTTGTGCAAGGCTTGGCTCCTGTCGTTGTATACTACCCTGTTTTTCGATATGAATAACTTGGGATAATCTCCCACCACCATGCTAACACCCGACCAGATAATATCTACCCAATTTATCAGGATTGTGCTAGTTCTAGAGGCATCGCCGCCTCAATGAACAATTTCCTTCGTCACCGAACAAGCGTTCCAAGAACGTATATGAACAAGCGTTCCAAGAACGTAATATAATTGAACATTGTTAAAGTAAATTATAGACTGCAAATGTTAAGTTAATGATGAAACCCGTTCTGAAAATCCCGTGACGGCGGATTCCGGGATCAAGTTGGACGCACACGAGCTCAGGGGATCGGGCTTACCTGAGACGCGCGACGAGATCAAAGTCGGCGTACCAAAAATATGTGCCGATCCGAGCTCAAGTCATTCGCGGGCAACCATCCTCCCAGGGCTCTATCAAGTGTCGGATTATGCTAGCCGAGACTAATCCCGCTTGAAAAGGGGCGCTCATGGCCAGGGAATCCGGCCTAAGTCTTATGAGATTCCGGTTTCCGACCCCTTAGAGCACTTTTATCAGTGCACTATTCAAGATGCTTAATAGTAAAATATTGAAAGGGGAAGGGGAGGGGGGGGGGGGGGAGGGATGCTTGATGGATGCTAATTAAGCATCGATGCTTACGAGTATAATAAATGATGTGGGGGGGGGGGACGCTTTTCACGCTTTCACTGGCGGTGGGAAGGAGCGGTTGAGATTGAAGGGGAGCAACGACTGAGATTTAATGTAGCACATTTTAATTAAATTCAAAAAATTTTATTTTCGCTATTTAAAATGTAAATTTTTTATTAAAAAAATTACCATACTTCTATATTCATTTTTCTCTACACATAGACATCAATTTTGAATATGTTTTGACATATTTTGAAAAAAATGATTTCTTTCAATATAATTATATTGTCGATAAATTGGATCTTGGTAAAAAAAATTGTTATTTTAGTAATTAAATACTAAAATAATTGTTATAGAAGGGTTATTTTAGTAATTAAATACTAATAATTGTTATAGAAAGGTTATTTTAGTAATTAAATACTAATATAATATTATAATCATATTATAAACATGTTGGAAATAATTGTTATAGAAGGGTATATTCGTAAATTGAATTGGTAAAAAAAAAAGATAAATTGTGGGATGTTAGGGATGTTAGGGATGCTATTGTTAAAGTGGAAAAAGTGAGGAAGGAATGTTATGCTGATGTGGCGGAGGGAGATGAATTATAAAATAGTAATTTTAGTATCTTGAATAGTAACTGATAAATATGGCCTTAATAATGAGGCTTTGTCCTCTATTTATAGTATGAATACTCCTACATGCAAGCCACTTATGGTCACATGTCGCTTGCTCCAAGACATGTGTGATGGAGGCATGAGTGCCACGTGGCCCAGCATGCGTGTGGGAGACGCGGGAGGTTTATCGTCCGCGGACGTCTTGAGTCTCTATCCTGACTCGTACTCGCCCATTTTTTATGTTTATAAGGTTCTATTTTTATAGCGGGAAACCTTATTTATGATTACGTATTCTTATTTATTTCATGATATTGCGAATATCATTATTTATTTTTCGTGCATCATCGGTTAAGGAACAAAAAATAAAATTATTCTAGTTTACTGAAATACAGTGGAAATAATTAATTTGTATTTGATTTTCAGATATTCACAATTTTTACGCAGATATCAAATTGGTGTATAATATATCTAAATAAAGTTATCGACCATGATAGCAAATAATACTAGTATATATGATTTGTTGGACTTTGATTCTAATGTTATCGTTAAGTTTACTGAGATTGGACAATGATCTGGTTACGATAAAGCATGATTTCGTTTTAATTCTAATGTGAACAAGTCAATCAGGGCAATTAAGCAATAGTGAATTTAATTTGCTTTTCACTTGCTAATAATTTTACCACCACTATATATGCAAATGCAACCCACACATCTTTTTCTTCCTTTCAGAGAGAGGAATCTATATATCAAGATGGAAAAGATGTTTGAGAAAAAGTTTGTGTCCTACAAATGAATAAAAAAGCTAAAATGTGAAATGTCTATTTCATACAACTAAATATTATTTTACTTATTCAATGATTATTGACAATTGGAAATAGTTTGATATACACTTTGTTAATAGTAAAGGGCAATAAAATATATATAAAAAAAACTCCAATTTAAATGCTTAAAAATACATACAATTTAAATATAAATTTATAAGTTAGTTGGACTTTTTTTTTATAACGTAAGATGTTGAGATTATCAACTAATTCTCATAAATTTGAGTACTCGAACTTACGAGATAAACTCATCGCATTTCAAAGTATGAACATTTGCCTAAAATAAATTTCGATCATATTTAAATCCATTATTATATCAAAATTTTAATTTTTTGAGCCCAAAAGCACTCATGAAAGCTTCTATATAAACTCTTAATTTAAAAGAGTTTAGAATGATGTGTCAATCTTAGAGGCATTTTAGAAGTTTTAACCAATCATATTTTTTTTGCCATTTTTCTTTGATTTTCTTTAATTCTCTTTTTTTCTTCTTTATTCCTTTAATTCTCTTTTTTCTTTAATTTTAATAACTATTGGGCTTAATTCAAAACATTGAATTCAATCTAATATAACCATTGGGCTTAATTCAAATTTATTTACTAACTGTTGAGCTTAATTCAAAACATTGAATATAACTATTGATTATGACACATCACATTTAAACAATGTTATAATAATATTGATATTATTATTCCTGAGTAATTTAAAATATCTATATTTATGTATTATACTTTACATAAGATTTTTAAAAAATAATTTTCTGAGATAATTGTAAGATACATTTCTGGTAAAGTTTTTTTTTATGATTTTTATCTTAACATTTATTAATATTTTTATATATAATATTTTAGTTTAAAAAAAACGCGCCATGGCGCGGGAATCATACTAGTTTAATTTAAAGGAGTCTCTTGGATTCTTCTCAATTCTCTTTACCCACAAAGGGGTATATGCAATGTTTGAGCGAGTTATATATCTTTAATTTATTTAAATAAATATAAATAAATAAAAAATAAAAAAGATGATAATGATAGAAAGGAAAAAGGAGAGGAAAAGGGCTTCATGTAAACAATGGTAAAATTGTATTTACTTTTGGACTTTTTTGACTATCTGCCGCTTTTGCGATAACTAATATTTGACTTACCTTTATTAATATTTTTGCAATTTGATAAACTTGAACAATTGATAATTTTACCTTTCCATATATAATTAGGGCTCCATCACAAAATAACACGCACGCTATACGTCTCTACTCTCTAACTAATTACACCAAATCACCGTTTCACATGAAAAGTCAGTAAATAAAGATTGTGAAAATCCAAAAAAAGTTGTTGAATTCTTTTGATACAATTGGAGGATTAGGATCCCTCTTCAAGGCTAGTTTTGAAGCGGATCAAAGGTGGTTGTAGATCCGCCAAGTGTGGAGTTGAAAGAACCATGCCTGATCGGTAGTTAATAGATTTTATGATAATTTTCGCTAATGCAATATGGTGATCCAACGGAATTCAACTCATCTACAACCTAGATCTTTTAAACCTTTCAAAATGATCCCCTCCGAAGACAAATGATGTTGTCCTAATTGTCAGCATAAATTCTTTTCAGTATAAAAACAACAACAATATTCCCAGCTTATCCCGCCTGAGCAGGGTCGGGAGGGCCAAGTTGTACACACTCTTTCCCCAATCAAGTCGAAAGAGTGTTTCCTAGTGGCCCAAACACCTGCATAGGCTCATAGCATCTCCAAAGATAAAAGTATAACAGACAAATAAAGGAGACTAGAAAGGTATGGTGTGAGAAACGGGTGAAAATGGGTGAAATGATACGAATTTGGCACTCCGGGACCCAGCTCAACCCTCTCTTACCTGGATGATGCTCCTCCACCGTGCTCTATCTCTAATCATGCTCTCGTCAAGATTTAAAAAAGGCAAAATCTTATGATCACTTCTCTCCAATTTTTTTTTGGATGATGCTCCTCCATCTCTCTCCCATTTTTCTTTTCAGTATAAAAAAGCGAATTAAAAAAATAAACAAAACTAAGAATGTGCTTTAAATAATTCAAGAGATAGTTAATGCAAGTTAATGAGTTTTTATGAATCTGTGGAAGCTTTAATATTTATTTTCATAAAATATCATTTTTTGTCTTAATTAGACTCGATTAATCAAAACCACTCTATTATTCCTTTAATTTTGGTAAATAGAGAGCGGTCATCCAAGGTTCGAACCAGGGATTTTTGGACACTACTCGCAGGTCATTTCCAGCTGAACCATTCTAGAATGATTACCACTCTATTATTCCGATCCAACCCTATAACAAGTCATATAATGACGAAGACAAGGTGCCGTGAGGTGGCTTAAGTCCCTCCGGCTCAGAGAATTTTTTTTTAAAAAAAAATGAGTTTTTTTTTTAAATTGATAATTTAAGGATTAAAAGAGGAAAAAAAATTTAAAACTATGCTTAATTTAGTTGGTATGAGGTAAGAATTAAAATCATGAGATATTGAGTTTAAATTTTAATGCCTTTATTTTGTGAAATTGTTTCCTCTCTTATTATTTTAAACTTAAACTAACTATTTAAATCATATATTTATTTTTTTTAATATATTTTTAAAAAGCTATATTTCATATATATTTAAAAAATTCGATAACAAAGTTGAGTCCCTCGTTTTATTTCTAACTCCACCCTGAGTCACATACTCTATAAATAGTGTACACAACTCTTATCGTGTACACGAGTCTTATCATGTAGGCATAAATTATTTGTCGATTTACTCATGATTATTCCCATGTTTTCACATGATTATTCATCTATGACTATGCAATTATATTTATTCGTACAAATAGTGTAAAAACATGTAAATTTTATTCTGACAAATAATCGTCCAATACATTGAATAATTTCATTCCAACGAATAACCTCCAAATACCAACGAAATGTTTCAAAAAACGCTTGGCGGGTACTTGGCGGTAGGGCAGGATCAAGGGTCTAGGCGGATTTCATACATGGCGGGTCTT
Source organism: Persicaria maculosa (assembly GCA_963922045.1). NCBI lineage: Eukaryota > Viridiplantae > Streptophyta > Magnoliopsida > Caryophyllales > Polygonaceae > Persicaria > Persicaria maculosa. The sequence continues at coordinate 21,793,202 of OY998258.1, forward strand.
TGCAGTCTAGGCGGGTTTTGACGACCTTGACGGCCTTGGAGGTGGGGCGAGTTCAAGGGTTTAGGCGAGGGTTTAGGCAGGTCTTGAAGGGTTTTTTAGAACAGTGCCAACGAATAATAATCAAACGTTACTTTTAATCTCATTCGTTGATTTTCTTAGTTCAATGACTCAGATTTGTTAACAAAATATAGGGTTTTTTAGAACAGTGCCAACGAATAATAATCAAACGTTACTTTTAATCTCATCCGTTGATTTTCTTACTTCAATGACTCAGATTTGTTAACAAAATATACAATAAGGGTTATATGCATATGATCTATCGGCTATATATATATATATATATATATATATATATATATATATATATATATATATATATATATATATATATATATATATATATGATACAAGGGATGGTTTGGATATGGTTAACCCTGCTAGATCACCATCAAATGTCATCCTTAGATGTACAAGTTGATGTTCTCTCTTGAAGAGGCATCATTAAGACAACAGTTTGGAGAAGGGAAGCAATACAATCTGCACAACTTTTGACCTCTCAAAAGATGTGGGAAACTCCTATCACCTCGAAATGCTGAAGAATAAAGAGGATTTCGTAGATGACGATTGCAATCTTCCATGAACACGATCAGTGATCTTTGAGGGCGTTGATCACCATCAAATTGTCAACTTCAATGAGAATCCATGATAGTCTCAACTCTCTTGGTTTCAGTAGACCAAACTTAAGAGTCATTCCATTTAACTCCAATACATTCTTCGAGCCAAGTTGTATTCCTCCAACAGCGACAGAATAAACACACCCAAACCATCACCCCAAAATCTCTATTTCAATACTTGTACAAACCACTTACAAAATATACTTGTAAGTTGTAACATAATAATCTAACCAAAATTAACACGAAGCTCCATCCGAAATCCAAATCCAACTTTTCTCCTTTTTTGATTTTTTTCACATCATCCCTTTTCACCTTTAAAAATAATATATATATTTTATATTTTATTGTCACCTTTTTCTTTAAATAAAAAAGAAAAGAAAAAGAAAATAATAATTGAGCAGCTAAGCTCAGCAGACAGTGGGCCCAAAGCCCACAAAACCAGTGGCCCCATCAATGGAAATCTGAATCCCTTGCTGCTGTATATTCCCGATTATAGTTAGCTGGGAATCCGACGCCGCGAACGCCAAGCAAAACGTCGCCGTTTCATCCACCGCTACCAAAAAGTTCTTCGCTGGCAGCGTCAGCTCCGTCCCCTCTTTAAAGTAAAACGACACCGTTGGCACCCTCACCGCCACGAACCCCGATAGATCGTAGCACGTGTCGAATATCGACACCCCCTCCACTCTCGGTAAATCCCCCGCCCTCTCCACGAACCAATCCCTCAGCGCCACGTATGCCTCCACCGGCAGCCTCGTCACCGCCGTCCCCGTGTCCAGCACCGCCCCTCCCTCCCCCGACCCGCTCAGCGTGAATACCGTTTCGGGTACGGGTACCCGCTCCCCGCCCACTCCCAGGCCCGACAGGCCCACGTAGTAGAAACTCGGCGCGAGCGGGTTCCGCTCCAGCCCGATCCACGCCGCCCCAACGGGTAGCGACTCCCGCCCGAATTCTAACGACCCGGTGGATCCGGATTCGGATCCCCGGCTTACGAGGCAGTAGCTGAAAGCCCCGCCCGTCTGCCCGCCCAGCTGCCCGACCAGTGAGAGCGACCCGCCACCGAGCCCGAGAAGCCCGGCCGCCCCGACGAACATCCCGCGGTTGCTGTGGCCGCACCCAATGGCGACGTCGCGGATCCGGGTGGACCCGATGGTGAGGGTCTCGAGAGCGAGGATGCCTTTGGTGTAGGAGCCGTCGTTGTAGAGGATGTCGTAGGCGCAGCGGCCGGAGGTGCAGTCGGAGTTGTCGACGCGGTCGCAAATAGAGGAGGCGCAGGGGACGCCGGAGAAGGACGAGGATTGGGCCGGGTCGAAGACCGGGTCGGATTGGTTGTAGCAGAGGGTGCAGGGCTGGCACTGGACCCAAACGACGTCGCTTCCGGAGTCCATGACGACGTACTGGGTCCGGGCCGGGCTGCCAACACCTATCCGGACGAAGTACTCGCCGCTGCCTTGGTCCATGCCGGACACCACATCCGACCCGAATTCAGTCAGAGTGTATGGGGCGGACGATCGGAGGCGGCGAGTGAGGGCGGCGACGCGGATGGAGTCGCGGCGAATGAGGCGGAGGAAGCGGGTGGTGCGGTTGAGGGGCGGGGAGGAGGGGAGATTGTCGCGGTGGATGACGGAGAGTTTGAGGGAGGGTGTCCTCCGGGTAGTAGTGATGGAGGAAGGGTGGGAGGTGGAGGCTTTACTTGTGATTGGTTGTTTGATGGTAAGGTGTTGGAAGCTAGGGAGTGAGGTGGCGTGGTTGACGGCGGAAGAGGCAGAGGAGGGGGTAGCAACCAGCAGAGCCACCAGGAGAAGGGGGAGGGAGGAGGTCATTGTGGAAGTTGGGAGGGGATAAAAGAAGGGGTTTAAGATGATTTATGTACAATTTAGAGGGGTTTGGGGTTTGAACGTGCAGTTGTGTTTTGGTGTTGAGGGGTAAAAACGGAAGGTGGGAAAAGTAGGTATTGGAGTTGGAATTTGACAATTGGGTTCATCTCTGTCTTTCTCTATAATTTGAGCCTTTGAGGATGGGGTCCTTTGTTTTTTGGGGTTTGCTTTTCAACTTTTCAAGTGTACCAAATTTACCTTTAATTGTCCGTTTCTACCACCCATTGTTCCCCAACTATATGTGACCCAATAATTCTTTCCCACCAAAACAATTCTCCCTCATTCTAATCGATTTGATTTCTATATAGTTAAAATATTTTGCTACGATTTTAAAAATTGTGAGTACATTAGTTGTCATGGTTTTGAAAACCGTGAGAATCTATTCTGGCTACGGTAAGTCATGAGAGGATAAGATGTGAAGATTCAAAAAAAAAACTCACGATTTTTTTTGAACATTTAGCAGACTAGCAGTGGGAGTTTCTTTAAAAAAATATATTTTATTAGTTTTGTTTAGATAATTACCTACGGTTTCTGAAACTGTGATCGACACCGTGTATTGTACAAGATTTTCACAACATGTAATATCCTTCTTAAAGGGTGACCGACACCGTGTATTGTACAAGATTTTCAACCTAGAAATATATCATATATGGGTATATGTTAGGAAGGGAGTTGCATCACTCCTAGAATATTGGTTTTTTTTTTTAAGGAAAAAATTTGAGTGGTGGTTAGCCAACCCGAGAGCATCTCAAAGGAGGAGATCACGAAAATCTAAACTAAATACAATCACAGAATATATCAAAAAAATCACCCAAAGCAAATTCGTAAAAAAACCCCAAACCCTAAACAAACAAGCGGACACAACATACACAGAATATATCAAAAAAAATCACCCAAAGCAAATCCGTAAAAAAAACCCAAACCCTAAACAAACAAGCGGACACAACACCGAGACTCCTAGCATATTGTGAACACAAATATGTTTTTTTCATCTATAATTTTATTTTGATATATTATACTCCGTAAATTCGAATTCGACCTCATACAGTGAAAAAAAATTATATACATTCAAAATTTTAACATATTATTGATCATTTTATATGTATTTCGATAAACTAGATACTTTTATTTATCTTGATGTTTTCATATAATATTTGATTCAATAACTTTTGTAAGGATCCTCTTGTCCACTTTTGTAGTCTATTTTATGGCCCCTCTACTTTAATTGGTAGAATTGAAATTGTTTATTCATTTTCTATATAAGTGTTGGTAATATTTAGTATAATTTAGATATTTTCCACCAATCATAATAAGTGGACCGTAAAATGAACTACAAAGGTGGACCAAATGATGTTCGCCACACCTCCGAAGAAAACATATCTGGCTCCGAATATGATCTCAAACTTGATGTCGTCGCCAAGGGTCAAGAGGTTGAATGTCAACTTCCACCACCACAGGTAAATTATCAATGAACATCAATTATCTTTGTGCAATCGTACTATACACGGTTGAATAACCTATTGCAGATTTTGCGCTTTTATGTTTCCTGATTTCGCTGCCCAATTAGCTGACACCCGTATTCGGTACGAGATTGTGGATCATAGACTAGGGCCAAACACCGTTCATAAGAAACAGACCAAATGGTGTAATACTCATATATGCAAGCAATCCGAGGAGTTTAGTCGAAGAGGGAAGAAACTTTGAAGCTTCATAGCACGCAGAACAAACTACATTTTTGTTTGTGACCTTAATACTATTTGTAATCCTACTCATAGGAGTTTTCTCATAATCATCAGCAACCTAGGATGGTCTTTCTTTAAAAAGAGACCCTACATAATGTCAATAAATAAATAAAGTAGAGATTGATCACAAGCTCATCTATTCAATGAAACAAAGCTTTTAAGTTGCAATACTAGATGAAATTATTCACCAATATTACATCACTACTTTAAAAACTAGAATTGGAGCCTTCCATGGCATACTACATATCATATTTTACCCTAGATCAGGATGTAGGACTAATCATCTAGAGAACAATGAATGTATTTCAGGTGCTTTCCGAGTTCATCAACCCGAGATAATGCTAAAGCCGTCGCAGACTTGTAAAGCCCGCCCTCTTATACTTTCCAAGAGCGTATCTACGTCGTCTTGGATAAATATTCATTTAATTTATGTATTAAGCAATGGCACAATGAATGAGGAGTCTAAAAACTCAACGCAGAACGGACTCTTTCACGAGGGTTCGGCCACCAGATCTGCAAACACGATAAACCTAGATTAGTAAACTCGTTTTCACACTGGCTGGCGTTAAAAGATTTGTAGACAGGCTCACGTGTATTCGAGATGAATGTTCATGAACCGTCGATTTTCTTTGCTCTGCGAAAGGGTTACTGAACCATTAATAAGCTGGTCCTGCTCTACCTCTATCGGCTCATAGAAGTATATCAAAGTCTGCAAGAATCATTCATTCCCAACTATTTATTGATCAACATGATATGACAAATAATTGAGCTAAATAGTAAGCACAAAGCGTACATGTTCAGGTCAAATTATAAGTTCAGGTCCAAAACGTTATTGCATAAAAATCAAGAAAGAGTTACACATGGAGCCATGTAGTAAGCACAAATCGAACTATTCTTTCACCTTTTACTAAAGAAAGTAAAAGAAAGGGGTTACACAACAAGTCTTACGGCTTGTTTGTGCCTTCCCTATTGCACTTAAAAACAACTGTTTTGTTCCTAGAGCTAAACTTTGAGAGCTCGGACTCTTGCATCAGAAGTGAGTTAATTTCACAGCAAGGTATCAAGTTCATAGAATTCATTTCACTGCAAGGTATCAAGTTCATGCTTTTCATTACCAACACTACCTCATAATGCAAATCTAGTAGTTCAATTATCTGTATATTTTATGTCTGTTTTTCTAAGCCTAGTAAATAATAGAACATGTCAGACGGATCCTTCATTAAGTACTCAGAGGTAACCAAAGCTATCACGAAACATGTTACCTGCTGCCAATGAGTTGGAGGGTCCTCAGGAGCAGTGGACAATATAAGTCCATCGTTCGGATTTGCACGTCTCTTTCTCTGGCCCCATTCCGTCACTATGGAGGACTGAAGGTCATTACTGGTAGAAGGTTGAGGTGGTTCACGGAATTCGACATCAAACCAGAATGCAAATCCATGAAGTGGAGCTGGATGGCAGCAAAACCAATAAATGAATACCATCTCATATAATAAACAAATTGGAAAAAATAAATGTTAAAAAAAGTCATGTGAAGAGAATCATAAACAAACTACTTGAAGTTAACTACTCTACCCAAACAGCTCTTTTACCATTAAAGAAGCAATGTCATCAAAACATTTGATTAGGACGGTTATTCAGCTCGTTTAGAAACAAGTCAAGCTCGAATCAAGCCTGAATTTGGACCCGAGCTTTAAAATGTGCTATTCAAGCTTGATTCAAGCCAAACCAAGCTTCGAATCGAACTGAAAAATGTATTCAAACTTGGCTCGTTTAGAAAATGAATGAACTCGAGCCTGAATCGAGCTACTCGGCTCATTTAACGGCCCTACATTTGAAAATGGAAAAACAAAAATGAAAAGGATAGGTATTCTACCTCGCATCATGGACTTAAATTTAAAGTTCGCTGTGACAGAATCTAATTCATCATTCGTAACCGTGTAGCAATCCACATGCTTTACCTGTAATACAACAATAAGTAGTGATACTCGTAAATGGACTACCAAAGCTCATGCATGATTTGCAATTAAATACACCACCAAAGAGCGAACTCCCAATTGACAATAATAATTATGCAATTTATCATAGAAGATTTATCCAGTTCATCATGGACAAAATCTTTTGCTGTGAAAAAATAAAAAGTCATACCGAACACTGAAGGTGAACACTGATCAACCTCTCATTCCAACAGAAGAATAATTCCTCTAGTCAACGAATTGCAGAAAAAGAAAGCAATAATGATGATCCTAAAGATGTCTACTTGTAATTTTATATACCAAGTTCTCATGTAGCAAGATGTAAGGGCCTTATTTGTGCTCATAGAGTACTTATTTGTTCACATTAGGTCTCCCTATAATGTGCAAGGAAGGATTATTAAGAGTAAGCTTGTGCCAAACAGACTCCAAGTTATCATCACAAAGTAAATAAGCTTAGCTGAATTCATTCTCCCAAATAACATAAACAAGCCTCAATATTCTGAAAAGGGCGTTATAGCACAAAAACTGAACACGGTTATTTGTGTTTTAATACCGCAATGACCTGTAGATGAACAAAACCAGAATAAACTTGGAAAAAAGTGAATATATATATCAACTAACCACATGAGGCCATGTCAAAACATTCTCGCCCGATATGGTCTCCACACTTGGTTCTTCAAAGGCACATTGTTTAGCTAGTGGCATCATTGCAGACACTGAAAAACAGGGAAAATAAAAGGAAAGTAAGCATAACTGAATGCTACATTAAAGAAGTAAAAAACGACATGGCAGATAATGGAAAAAGAATATAAATAAATATTTGTGATTGAGGGAAAAGAAAAAGAAAATTTGAAACTAAACTAAATGTTATCCAACCACCAGAAGCGGAGGTTTTGCATGTAAAATAAGGGCACGGGTAGAAGCAATATTCTAGGCTTACAAGCACAAATTCCCAAGGCATAGGTATTCAGGTCCAACGTAAAATCACTATGGTAAAAACAAAAGGAAAACTTATATTTAGATTTTAGATGGTAAGAGGCTTCACATTTTATTTTTCAGATACAATGAGTTTCTAATAACTTGGGAGAAATGAGATATGATATCACTTATGTGATATTTTTAACTTATGAATCTACAGTCATAATATAATATAAGATTTTGTTAAATGCCATTTGTTTGATACATATAAGGTGAAAGAAGTTGAAGAATTACCACATAAACGTGTTGCATCAAAATTAATAGCTAGGCTTTAATAAATAAATTCCTACAAATATATATATAACATATGTATAATGTTTTTAGATCTTTTTCAATGTCATGATTTACTAAACAATCATATTCAAAGAAGTTTTACATATACAACGTCACCTGAAGGCTTAAAATTACCGGCGTCGTTGGTTGCTATTATAAATGTTACCTAAATAAAAATAAATATTGCATATATGTGAACTTAATCAGACTACATATGTTCTACTTGAAAGTCCTTTGCTTAGTTTAAATTGGATAATTGGTCATTTGAAATTGAATAGTTTGAAACTTCACAGTCCCACTTGGTCATTGTACTCTAAATAAGTTGATATATTTGCAGTTAAATATAGAACTATTTAGACAGTGAAATTTCTCGGTCATTGTCATGAAAATAGCAATATGTTTTTATTGACTGAATACTTGCACCTTGCCATATTACAACACCACAAAAGTTAAGAAGTAGTCACCACACTCTAGAAAATGCTAGTGGTAGACTGATATTATCGTACAATGCCCTTGATTAGGTAGAGGCAAAAGGAAAAAGTAAAAGAACATAAAATAAAAACAAAACTGCTGTTGCTCATGCAATATGCTTGTAACCTCTTAGCTCTCTCAGAGTACAATTACAACACAAGGTCATTCAAGTATTACCATTTCTTGTCTATAATGTCTTTGGAATAGATAGAGTCAAGTAGCTAATGGTTTTGAAAAGAGAAGAGAAATCCTTCACCACAAATATACAATGAAGCTTAAAGCGCTTCAAAACAGGGACTTATATCTAAAACTTCCAGTCTATCATAAGCTATCAGTGATAGCTTATGATAAGACTGGGTGATAGCATCAAAAGAAAAACAATGCACTTCAAAAGCTTGGACAAAGTCCGTAAACTGGAACCATAAAACAATTTGCAAGTTCATCTGGTCAAATGCTTCAGAAACCCGTTGAAAATTGCAAAGAGAATTGTTCAAAGAAACACACAGTTAATGGTTTTGTACATGAAAAAAAAAAAGATAAGTGAATAACACTAGTCAATGGAAAAGAAGAATGAGAAGGATAAAATGTACTAGAAACTGGAAGAATGATAAGAACTGCTCTTAAGGTGAAGAATTGTACTCACTATCAATGCCGTAAACATTGCGCCAGAAATCAATGCTCTCATTGTATCTATCAGGATGTGAAACGGGTGCCATGTAAAGCTGCAGCACCAAGGAAACCAATACATCATATGCATGCCTTGAGATATGATAAAGCAAATTGAACAATGAGACAATATTTAACTGAATATAACTTCCTACCCTTCTCAACACTTACAAACATTTGTTTAAGATTGTTGAGACCCACTACAAAACCCAACTCTCTATTAGCATCACTCAAAGGGTTTACATACCATGTTATTTCAGGATATGTAACAAAAACAGAAAGTTTACTTTAGATGAGGGCTCAATCAAAGCAGATGAGTATTGCTAAAGACAGAGCTATAAGAACATTTATGTTCTCAATATGAAAGGAAAAAAAATTGTCCACCATAAGAGGCGTGCAAAATATGCAGAGAGATTATTGTTGTGTGTTTGTGTGTGTGTTGTGGTTAACAGGGGAAAAAACATATATTTTGGTCGAGCAGAACATTTTCAACAAGGAATTGAGACAAGGGTTTATCATGATCTTAGATTGTTAATAACATTGCAATGAACCAGAAAACTGTTTTTTTAATGAAACCAAACAAGAACGTTCCCTGAACCAAGTGTAAAATTAATGCAACTTCAAACAAAGATACAAACATAAAGCAGAAGAATGACAAACTACAGTAAACTGTACCGTTGCATGTGAAGGAAGAATAAGACCTCCAGGTTTCAGCCATCTATCTCTGGCAGTAATGACACTTCCAAGCATGCTCTACAAGGGAGAAAAATATCAAGAAACTCAGGGTGAATAGTGAAACAAAATACACACAAGGAATACGGTCGGTCAATGGCTGATGCCACCCTAATTACTCTGATTAAGCAGAACAAAATACAACGGTAGGAAAAATAAAATCTTGAACAAAATACTAGAAACATAGTCATGGCATCAAGAAAACTTCACAGGTAAGTCCGAACTGAAGTACAAATTTACCTCATAAAGTAGCATGTAGCCCATCCACTCTGAAACTATAACATCAACTTCTTCGTTAATCTCCACATCCTGCAATAAGATGACCAAGACTTCACAAGAGAGAAGAAAGGGATAAACTACAACCTAAGCCTAGAGTGGATATTGAAGCTAGAAACAGCCTTTCATATAATATACTTCGTGGTATTATTCTTCGTGGCATATACACTGGAAAAGAATGTATAGCTTTCCTTTGCCGAAAAGGAATTAAGAATGAAAAATTCAAGATAACTTAGAAAAAGATAAAGGAGAGAAGAATAAAGCTTTGAAGAAATAGAAAAGATCAACAAGGTTCACTTCATCTACAGATAAGATCTACTACTCCTTCCAAAAATACAAAATCCACAAAGAAAATTTGTAAATCAAAAGCGGCAGGAGGACTAGGAATACGAAAAACTAGAGAAATGAATGAAGCACTCCAACTAAAACTCCTATGGAAAATCCTAGCAGAACCTGATAATTACTGGGTCAAAATTATACAGTACAAATACTTAAAAGAGTGCCACATCCTTACCTATTCTAGGAAAGGTAGTGCCTCATGGCAATGGTCAAAACTAAGTCCACTGATTCCGAAGTTTAAATCAGGTCTCATCTGGTTGGTGGGGGATGGGAAATCAATCAAGTTTTGGACCGATAATTGGGTAACAACGACTCCACTTATCGATAGAATTAACGCCCATCTCAATATAAATCTAAATGACTCGGTCAGTGATTTCATCATAGGAAAACAATGGTGGGCGGAGAAACTCTGTTCTGTTCTTCCTCTCCCACTAGCAGAAGAAATTATGAAAATCCCTCTACCGATCAACCCCTTTAGAGACAGATTGTATTGGTGGCCAACCAAGAAGGGCTGGTTCACCACTACAAGTGCTTACGACTTAATAACATCCACAACCCATAGAACAACAGATGAGTTTTCATGGATTTGGAAAATTGACGTTGCGCCAAAGGTCAAAAATTTCCTATGGAAGATCAAGCATAAAGGACTTGCCACGGCTTGTCGCTTGTCTCAAAAGGGGGTAGCGGTGCCAAATACTTGCACCTTCTGCAACCAGAGTGAGGAAGATGATATTCATCTCTTCATTGAATGCCCAATCAACAATGTCGAAGAGCAATTTCCCAGAGAGCTATCTGCACGAGTTGATTCTCTCATAATGGAAAACAGAGATATGAATCAGATTCTACAAACCTTAAGCTCCTCCCTCCAGATGGAGGGGAAACAATATATAGCAATCAGATGGTGGACTATTTGGTTTATCAGAAACCAGGCAATATTCAGAAACATCAACATCCCCTCTTCTGAAGGAATTAAGAAGATGATCGGAGATAATATTGAAAATTGGAAACGAGCAAACAAATGGAACCCATATGACTCAGAAGAGGTACCAAAAAAGAAGGAAGATAAAGGTTTAAGCAAAAAATTCAAAAATACATTCCGGTGGAGGAAACCCCCCTTGGGCAAGCATAAACTAAACTTTGACGGATCATTTATATCAACTTCAAAGAGCTCTATTGGCTACATCATTAGAGACTGGCGAGGAAATCCCTTGTGTCTGGGAGGCGAGATTATTGGCGGACAATCCCCTCTCATGGCAGAAGCCCGAGCACTACGGCTAGGAATAGAAAAAGCTAAGGCACTACAGATTACGGATCTAATAATAGAAGGGGATTCCAAAACCATTACGGATTACCTAACCAAAAAGGCTGGGTGCCCATGGGAAATAGAAATGATTATGTCCGACATTCAAGCTCTTCTCAATGGAATACCAAACGTCAGTACATCTTATGTTCCCTGCATTGGTAACAGGGTAGCGGATAAGGTTGCACATCTTTGCTACTCGACCAAGGGGCCAGACTTATACCATCATTCAGGTCTTCTCGACCTCATCCGACAGGATGCCTTCGGATAGGTTCCCCTATCCGTTTGGCCCTGTTAGATGCTATCGGACTGGGTTACCTATCCGAATTTTTACCTAATCAAAAAAAAAAAAAAAAAAAAAAAAAAAAAAAATCCACAAAGAAACACAAGTAGCTAAGTATACTAAGTGTCATAAAAAAATGAACCAAGATTTCCGTTCCATTAGAGACCATATCTTATCTATTACTACTAACAAATCACACTTTCTTCATTATTACTAACAAAAACTTGGAACGTAAACCCTAAAATGGCAAATATTTAAGAGCAAAATTTACCGCCTATAAAAGACACACATTTCCAGCAGTGGCAGTATACTCTTCAGAGTTCAGATAAGTTTGAATTTGGTATAAACTAACCCTGGAAAAAATATGGATTCATACTACGAATTTTATCCCAAATAAGTCAAGGCAACACCAACCCAAAACCACAGAAGCACCAGATCAAGTCAAGTACAATGTTAATTCACTAGAACCTTTTCCAATATAAATCAACCTGATAGATTTTGCAACAGAAAGACCCAATAAGCAAACCCTTGCATTCTAGAAAAAACAGGAAGCAATCAAAGTTTCAGTCTCAAAAGGAGGTCTTTCCAGACATCTAATACTCATCTAATGCTTCAGTTCAGGATATGGAAGAGAATTCCTCCTCGTCTCCACTGATCTAACATCATGTGGAACTTTGAAAGCAAGACCAAATCCTATCAATCAAATATAAAGAGTTCATTACCAAATAACTTCCCCTTATTTCAAATGCTCTATACCCTTTTACCACTCTTTACTCTTTCCTGACAACAAAGATGCTATATTTATTCATGCCACAGAGTAGAGACTGCATTTGCATCCATATCTAGATGTGTATTCAGATGAAAACAGTAATAAACTTTTGAGTGTAAGACCCATCACATTCAATTCAAACAAATTTACACTTGCTGAGTACCCCCACTTTATGCGAAGCTCTCAACAATTCAATTCATTTTCCCTCCCAATTTCATCTTTCTCTTTCTTCATTTACAACTGTCCACTGGTAACAAAATGAACATATAACACTTGGTCAATGCAGCACAAGAGAGTCCATCATCTGGTTCCTTTATGTACAAATAAAAAATATTCATTCAAAAGACTTCCACAATAGGTAAAGAAAACTTGCATAACCCCCAATAGGACCCTTTTAATTATTATTATAGTTAGTAAGAAGACAATGCATGTTCACACCATACATCTATAAGAACCGCAGAAGAAGTGAGCAAGCCTTGAATTTATCTTAGATAAGTTATTTAGCAATCTTACTATAAATAGCCTTCACAAGCAGAAGCAACATCAGTACTATACTGAGATCATACCTCTACTCGCCCGTGCAATACTTTCACTGTATCAGACAGTTTATTCGCTTTAACGACTTCATTTGCCTGTTTCAAAACTATAATATATAAGATAATATACATAAGAAATGTAATTAAACTAAACAGCTATTGTGAACGGAAATTAAGCACGATAAAAACAATGTGAAAACAAGTACACAAATAGTACGGTATAGGATAAAACAGTAAACTGCACAATGCATGTTAAATTAAAAAATAAAATAAAATCATAACCAGCTATGAAAAGCCTGTTAGGTTCTATCCAAGATCTCAGCTTCAGAGCTGGGCTTTATTGCAACTATTTTCTTCAAGTAAGAAAAAAGCATGTCCAAACATTCACAACTAGTTACGAGTTCATTCTACAATTTGGCTTGTTTAATAAACTTGATAGATAAGCACATCATCGAAGCGAAGCTTGTCCGCGTTCAAAAGTTTGCTAATGAGCAAATCCAATAGCAAACTCAGCCACTGTTGATGTCAACATGTAGAACAACCAGATTCATTTTATTATGTAAACAAAAGCAGCTGACCTAAACTATTTACTTCAGTAAATGAATAAGCAAGGCTTGCAAGAGGCCACTATATATATAAGCAAGTAGCTCCTTTATTGGGGTTCAGGTAGGCTTCCCTTTCAGTTGACCCCACAGGGCAGCATACTACCTCTCAACTTGGCTTGTGGTATTACAAACCTAAATTCATCAATGGATAAAGCTAAGCTCACTTTAACTCAAAACTTAGATAAAGCTCACTTTAACTCAAAACTTAACCCAACTGAGTCAGAAAAGTCATGCCAAATATTCCACAAAAGCTGTAACAGATGCACTGAACAAAAAAGCGACGCTTAAGCCGTTAAGTGCTCGCTTCATGCTTTAATCTAAATCCTTTAATATGCATGAAGCGAGCGGTGTCCATGAAGCACCCACTCCAGCCGCTTTTGCGGTGAAGCGACAAAGAGAGCGTGTCATGGACAAAAGTGTATTTTTCATAAAAAAAAAACGTTGATATTTTTTTGAAGTAAGCTCATCATTTTGAAATAATAGAGTAATTTTAAAAAATTAACCAAAGTAATAGTGGTATGGAGTTCATGAGGGAAGAGGTTGATATGGAGTTACAACTTTCAAGATGATAGTGGTCATGGTGCTTTGCATGATGAGGGGGGAGATAGTATAGCTCAGAATCTAAATAAGTTTACTACCCTGTATTTCGGTTTCACTAGTTTTCCTTTTTCTATGAACATAGAAAGATAAAAATATATTTATATGTGGAACCCACCTATTTTGCAATTATCCTCTAATATTCTTTGAAATATATTAGATATAGATTTGAAAGAATCCTAAAGGATACTTATGAGCACAGGTTGAGTTTAAAGTTATGTCTTTATCATCAACATCTATTTGACAAAAAGGAGTAGCAAACGTATTTTGAAAACATATATGTATTATACATATAAGTTGATGTGCATTAGGTTTGAGTTAACATTATACAATAGCATAGTAGACAATCATAAGGACTCACTTGCACAGCAATGTCACTAGCGTCAACAGCATAAACCTGGAAAGAAAGAAAGAAAAATAAAAGGCGCGATCCGTAATAACACAAAAAGAAGAGGTAGCATAACATATACTCAAAAAATTGTGCTGAAATTCCATGCAGGCTGGATATCCCTACTATGTACATTTACTTCATTAAAGAGATAGCAGCAATCTAGCAAAAGTTTAAATCACCCCTGCTAATAACTTATAGCAGATGTGAGGCTTTTAGAAACATTGAAACTACAGCATTAAGAAGAAAAAAAAAACAATCCTATAAATACTTATAAAGTAGAATGCAAATCACAAACCCGTTTAGCTCCCGCTTGTGCACAAAATATAGAAAGAATGCCAGTTCCACACCCAACATCCACCACAACCTGCAATGAGATTTCAATCACAAAACAATAGGTAAATATTAACCCAACCCCTCTAATTTAAAATTACACAGTAAACAGAAGCTTTTGGAGCATCTCGACAGGCAGAACTCCCAATTTCAAAAATAAACTTCTAACAGACATTCAGCACATATATTTCTACTACTTCTACTACGAGCAATGTCTCAGCTGAAATTAGGCAGTAAAGACACTCTTTTTTATTTTTCCTTTTTATTTCTAAGAAACTTGCAGTTTCTCTATCGGACAAGCTCTTAATAATCACTCATTTATAACAATCAACACATGCATCTGTTTAGAACAATACACACTTACAGCTCAACCATGTGTTCCCCGTTACTAGAACCCTACAACTTCGTTGCAATAACAAGAACGTGATTATTATCGAAATAAAAAAGAGGAAATGATATAGTATAGCATTTACTTTGCCTGCAATGAAGTCTTTATGATGGAAAATTGCATTCCTATAGGCATCGGTCCTAACACGATCCTGCAAATATGAAAGATGATAAATTTAAGAACTCTCAAAATCTCAAATTCTTAGTCTTCATTTACTTTGCCGAGAAGGAAGCGAATTAGAAGAGAAGAGGAAGCAGCAACCTTTATCATCTCCTCGTGAATGCCGAGGTGAGAATAAGACTGGAAGTAGGCAACGTCGAAGTCCGTGCAGGGGCGGTTCTCTCTTTCCTGACCGGCGGCAGGAGCGGCGACACCTTCGGCGTCAGGAGCAGGGGAGGAGGAGAGGGATCTGCGGCCCATTTTCCTTAATTTGTCCCGGTGGGTAATCGGAGTCGCCATGGCCATTCCGTTGAGCGAGTGTCCGTTGGCGGTGGTGTTTGGAGTCTCGCTCGGCAGCATTTGGCTGCTTTTGTCAGTCTCCCCCTCTCTCTATCTCTGTGTGGAACTCGAGTTTAGGGTTCCAGCAACCACGGGGCTCTGCTTCAAGTGACCTTATATTCCCAATCTGGTACTCTTTATTTTTTTATCGGGTAAGAATTTTCGAAATATCTTACTTACTAGTTCAGGAATCAGGACCCAAACATCTAAACGAAAAAACATGTATTCGTTCCACTCGGGGTGGCTTAGTGATGTGGGGTAAGGAGTGGAGGTCACGGGTTCGATTCTGCCTCCTCCTTTCGTTTAAGGTTTAGGTTTGTCTTGCTCCCTAATATTGGGTCGAGTCGATCGGCGTAAGTCGATTTACCTGATATGTGGCTCTTGTCGATTGGATCATGTGCTCGTGGTTTACACAGAGGGGTGGGTTCCTCGTCTAAAAAAACATGTATTTACGTATTGCCTAGTTGCTCGATTATAAAGAAAGGCGGATGTTATTGGGACGGCCAAAATATCGCATTATAAAGGAGTGGAGGTCACGCAAGCATCGAACCCGAACTCCGGAGCCGTGCATCTAGTTCACCGACACCGGACTCCGGAGCCGGCAAATATTGGCTTAAGAATCGAGATCACGGGTTGCACAACCCACTGCAATATTCGCCTGCAATTTCCCCGTCAAATCAACTGCCAATTAATTGGAGTGCGTGCAATATTCAAAAGCAATGTTCTAAAAGGCTAGGCGGTGGGTGGTCGCCTAAGGCCTAGGCGGACTTAGAACAAACGTGATTATTTCTTTATATTATAACACACAACACATATCAATCATTTATATAATGTAATAATAATCTATAATATCACTTATAATCCCAAATTTGTGGTGCTTAACTAACACTAGAGTAAATAAACGCAAAAATACATGTCCGTCTAGCGACTCTAAGCCTCCTAAAATCCAAAACCATAGATTCGACTCAAAAGCAAATACATCCCGACTTATGGGATAAAAAAAACATAAGTCGACCAATCACATCTCTATAAGCTAAAACTAGCCTATACCCCGTGTGCTACGCACGGGATTTTTAAAACTAAGTAAACTCATTATTTTTCAGATTTATCATACTGTATTAATCAACAATAACCGTTTAGACCATTAGACGTATGTAATGAAAGAAAATACGCAATAAAAAATGATAATTGATAGTTGGAGTATAAGCCTCCTAAAATCCAAAACCATATATTCGACTCAAAAGCAAATACATCCCGACTTATGGGATAAAAAAAACCTAAGTCGACTAATCACATCTCTAGAAGCTAAAACTAGCCTATACCCCGTGCGCTACGCACGGGATTTTTAAAACTAAGTAAACTCATTATTTTTCAGATTTATCATATTAATCAACAATAACCGTTTAGACCATTAGACGTATGTAATGAAAGAAAATACGCAATAAAAAATGATAATTGATAGTTGGAGTATAAAACACACAATGAAATGTATATCTTAAATAATCATAAGATAAAAAACGATACTAAAAAACACACAACGAAATGATCATGATCATAAAACGATACTAAAAAACACACAATGAAATGATCATGATCATAGAAGTATGCATGGTACTCAGAAACAACTACAAAACATCAGAAGGTCAGGATATGGTAATATGTAATGTAAATGTGACTTGGACCAAACACTTGTAGGTAAGAAGCACAAATTTCTATAACAAAGTTGACATAATAGAAATGGTAGCCCTCCTAAATTGCAGGAGGGGGCACCATTACACTGCAAAAATAGAATATACGGCATGACTAAACAACCCCAAACATTGTAAAAAAAAAGATGAAAAATTGATAGAAGAAATATACAACCCCTTCGAAACCAAAAATTGTTGTCGCTAATTTCTCAAATAAAGAGAAAAATTGTAACTTGAAATCAGCTTTAAGGGGGCAAAAAAGATAAAGGAAGTTAAAAAAAAACCTCTAATATTTAAGATGTAAATCATGTGTAGTGTAGTTACAAAAGATGACTCGACCGTCAATGGGTCTCACAAATGGAATGATAAAATGGACCACGGAAGTTGCATCAATCTACCTAAATCCTGTAACATTTATCTCCCTCAAACTCATCCCATCTTCTCAAAGCCACTTCTAAGGAGCCCAATTGAGTAATACAAGCCATCATGTTGGCTGCAAAAGAACACCCACTTCTCTATGTCCCCTGCAAAATAAATAAAAAGGTTTTACATAGCTTACACCACTCTCGTATGCCTCCAATTCATTTTCTACTCTTACTAGAGCATTTACTCATTGTCTCTTTAGCCATGTTATCCAGGAGATGCACCGTTGACCTACTTCGATCGCTTTGCACTATTCTCAACCCCTTCAATCGCTTGGAAGCCACTGAATAACTCCTTTTCATCACAATTTAAGGCAAGGATGGCACTTCGATCATCTAAGGTGGCCTTTTGCATATACTCAATAACCTTTTCTTTCACCCCCGCCTTTACCTAGGATCCAACCAGCTTGAGCTATTACTTGAGCAACTCCCATCCTTCTCCCCTCATTTTCACCTAAAGAAGAGGCCGAAGGAGTTGCCGAACCCACCAGCACCTCAGTAACATGGTCGAAGCAGTTGAGAAAATTAGTTGGGCATGACTTGTGTATTTAGAAATTTTTTTTATGAGTACTTGGTTAGGTTTTAGATGCAAGAAATTGATAGATCGTAAATGATAACTAATCAAAATAATATTCTTATATAGGAGTAGAAGGCAGGTTTGAGGTTAGATGTTGAGGTATAGAGGGGACTTTTGGGTATAGTTTCATCCCTCTTACGCATGACCCTTTGTATGGTCATGCACTTTTGTACACTTTTGGTTTCACCACCACAGCTATATATTTACCTATTCAAAAAAAAATATTCTTATAGTTGGTGTTTTGTATGAAAGATTTGTCACATTTTCTATATCAATAGTCTAGATAAAAGAATTCACCATGTAAGCCGAAGATTTCGAAGAATAGCAAGGCAAGAAGTATGGTAAAACAGTGTTTTAGTTGAAAATTAGCGTTCAACCGAAAATGTACTAAAAAAACTCGAACATGGTTAGGGAAAAACACTAGTGATATATAAGATATTTGCAAAATGAATGGTATTTCATCAATCCAAATCCTTTTCGTAATGTAGGCTTCTGTATCAATGGTCAGATGTTTTAGCGGATAGTTAAAAGTGATTTCTTTAAAATCCAAAATTAAAACCCACCAAAATTGAATGATTAAAATTTTGTATGTTTCTCCCAATGCTCGCACATAATATGTATAAATTCCAAACATTACAAAGTTAGAAAGGGCATGATAGATGATAGATGATAGATGGTTAAGGTTAAAAAAAAACCTTCCAACTTCCATAACTCTCCTGATTTCCCACTCAAATTCACAGAGCAAAACCAGCCCCAAGAGAGCAAGGAATAACCACAACTGAAGTAGTGTACAACAGAAATCAGGTTCGCTCGAACAATGTGGCTCCTCTTATTCATGTCAGGATCGTCTGGATTTGCTTACTCCATGTAGCATATAACCCACCATCTTTTACACTTAAATTAAATCAAAGTTTAGTCTTTTAATTTCATCTCTCTACTCTGATGATTCAACCTGTTTAGAGAGTAAAGAAACATAATAAAGCCCTTCTCCGATGAGTATGTTGTTATTATGTATGTAATGTACCTACCCATGCAAGTCGATCATCTAGATTGATAACTCCAAAAAAGGTTAATGGAAAAGCGGAATCCGTCAGGGCTTATATCTCTACACAACAGACCTGCAAGCCGCACGTGCAAACATAGGGTTTGGGAAGGTACAAGAGAGAAGGAAGAGCCTTGAAAAAATACCGAACTGCCACATACCTTTTCTCTCAGCAGTTAGGAGTTGTTCCTTGGCCATAGCAGGTGCTATTCCCAGTGTCATGGGAGCATCACTTGCACTTATAAAGACTCATAAAAGGCCCTGCTTAGTTGTGAGACAACATCCCCTCCATTAGCACCAGAAGCACACGGTTCTCTGGCACGAGCTGGTAGGTTTAACTTTTAAATCAAGACCACATTTGTCGCGGTCCAAGTCCCGTATTCCGATCAACACACCACCCATGGAAACAAAGATCGTTTGTAGCAACTGCCATCATTCATTTCACTCATTACCAAACATTACAATGACAAAAGGGGGCATTAAAGATTACTAAACATGCCAAGGGCAGAACATTTGATCACTGATCATTCAATTATCTATCAATCCAAGTATCAAACCAATTGAAAACTTGTGACAGAATCATCTTAGTTGGTGGGGAGACACAATCACTCAGATAACAACATCACAATCAGTCTAATAGTATGCCCAACACATCACTAAACACTATTGCAGTGTCAATCATCCACATCTAAAGCAATCTTCTCATAGGGCACTTTACTTGAACATCATGAGCACTATCTAATTAAGAGAGAGAAATGAAAGAACACCTACTTATACCGTTGGTACAGATCAGCAGAAGTTGGCACCTGGAGCTCCATGTGGATTGCCAGCTGACTCCGTTTGATTTCTTTAAACGGTTGATGGATCAAATGCCGGAAGGGAAAACATCATCAAGAATTTCAGTTTTAGAGCCACTAAAACTAAATAACTTGTTGATAATAAATAAAACAGTCATCAGCATTTTCCCATTAGATTGTGCTTATAGAGAGTTCATTTCTCAGGAATTTGCTCATTCAGTATCATATTCCAGTTGCAAAACAAAGCATAGAGACATTGATTGAGTGTGTGTTCCAAAATCTAAACTGACATACATGCATGTTTGAAGGAATTTGGGGCAATGATAAAAATTTCATGTCTAAATAATGCAATCTAATAATCCACTTCAGTCCATAAGCTCAATGGAAACCGAGATTTGAAACAAAATTGTGTGTGGTGTCCTAAAATTAACAAAGTATCACAAGATACAAGTGCACTGAAGCCATCTCAGCATCTATCGCATTGCATAACAATGATAAGTAGGATCATGAATAAGTAGAGCTTGAAAATCTAGTGAAAAAACCAATCAAGTACTTACATTACGAAAGATGTGCACTTGAGAATCCAACTTCAACCTCCAGTGGCCTGCAAAACCGAAAATTGAATCAAGGTATAAGCATGTAGTTGACTTGACCTTGTATCCTACGTTGATTAGGGGCCATGGGATTTTAATCGGAGATAAATTAAATTGGAGAAATAACCTGCTCTCTAGTCAACTTCTTGACGATACGATCCCTGCCAGCTTTGATTTTGCGAGTTGAACAACTTGCATAAGGAGCACCTTAATAAATTCACACCTTAATAAAAATACTTATTAATATTACACATCTGAAATCGATACACCTGAAATCGTTATCGTGAGTAGAAATTATCCATCCAGACTATGAGAATGAATCACCTAAAAAGTCTTGGGACATCCAGCTCCATCACACCAAGTCATTTGAATAGCAGAAAAGCACCTGCAATCAGTTTTTATTTCAAGGCTTTGTTCTTCATGCTCATGATCAGTTTTTGCTGGCCAAAGAACTCTAGTTGTTTTGCTTTCTTGAACAAAGACTTTGATGCTGGCAATTTAGAAAAGCAAATATAGCATTAATTAGTGGTTTAGAAAAACTCAGAAATGTTCACTAGGAAAAACTAAGCATATGTATGAGAACAAAACAGTTGCACTTCGCACCGGTACCATGTTAGTTTCATGTGTTTAGTGTTTTAGAAGTCACTAACCATGAGAAACTGTTGTCCTTCTTAAATAAAACTCCAAACTCCAGCCCTCTAGGTAGTTAAGATGCCTTCTTCCCTATTGTCTGCTCATTTGATATGAATGGCAGGAAAGTCAAGATCTTCATCCTACACAGAAGGAATTTCAGACAAGAATATTAGGTTGCATAACGTTTCTCCCAAATTCGCTATAAATATACATATGTTCTCAGTATAAACAACATTCAGTTGATGTGCAAGGCAAAGTATCTAACAAATTCTTGAATAATTTCATGCTTTTGTAGAACCAAAACTATCCATTGTAATTATAAAAAAATTTAACTATAAAACTATCCATTTGTAATCATAATCTAATTTTCAGTTTCAGAAAAGTTGTATATAGGTGCTTATGAGATTGTATCAGCAAGGTAAAACACAAGAAGCCTTCCCAACCCTACACCTAGCCACTTTCTTCTTTCAATCATGCCACATAATTGCCAAATAAGCATTTTAATTTTAATAATATTTTACGGCACGAAACATTTTGTAGGCATTGTCCAGGGAACTTCTGTGCAGACAAGATTAAAAATTAGAACTCAATTTCAATATAGATCTGAAATAATGCGCACATGATGAAAGTTGAGGAAGATCACCATGGCGTCCATTCCATCATCTATATCGGGACTCAATCTGGACTCGCGTTCATTAAATCCACAAAAATCAGATTTTGATACTTCTAAATAAACAAACCCCTAATTTTAATGTCAAACTCCCATGGCGGTTTATTCATTCCAGAAAACAGAAATTGAATCTCCTAAACCTTAATTTTAACAGAGAAAATCAAACCCACAACCTTGAATCATAAGGAACTTTTGTGCTGAAATTGAATCTAAATTCCCCAAATTGAATCCTCTAAACCTTAATTTGTTTTAATAAAAAAAAAGATACATATGCAAATCAAATACATACCTGTGCCGTCGGTAGCTCCTCCTACGCCGCTGCTCACCTCCGCCATGCCTCCTCTCTCCACCAAGCCACGACCGAGCCTGGGCCCGTCGTAACCACCGGAGTTCTTCCCGATGACAATGGTCACGATCCCTCTTAACCGTCGAAGACTCGGATCTGGTTCAACTCGCCAATTGGTTGTCCTCCGCTTCTCCAAAAAAATCAATATTAGCCTGTGTCCCAAACCTTTAGAAAAATTCCAATTGAAGACACCTACCAGTCTACCACCTCTGTTCGCTCGCCATCGCCGCCTCCTTACCGCACCACTGATTCACCTCTCCGTCCTCCTCTAATCGCCGGACCTTCCTTCTTGCATCGTCGGTTTCCACCGCCCTCATCACCTCCCCTTCTTTCCCATCCACCAGATTCCCTCTCGCGCTCACCCTCCTGCTCTCTCCCACACCGACTCCCCTTCCTCCTTGCGCTCGCCAACAACCCAACAGCGGCCACCACACCCCCCGAAGATCCTCTCGGTTCTCCGCCGCTCCGATCCGCTCTCCTCGCCATTATAAGAGAGCAAGAGCTCCGACGTAAGCTTGGGTCGGGTCTTCGGAATGGGGGTTATTGGAGGATTTTAGGTTTAGGGATGACGGTTGCGGCCTTGCGGGATTGTAGAGAAAGAGAAAGAGAGAAACAAAACTGAAAAAAAATAATCAAAAAAAAAAAATCCTCCTGTGCCGCCGGTAGCACCTCCGCCATATGCAAATCAAATACATACCTGTGCCCTAAACCTAATTCAAAAAGGAAGGAATTAGGTCGTCCCTAACCCAAAACTCATCCTTTTCGCGATCACCGATGATTTCTCCGGAATTAAGGTCGTCCGATTGGATTGCTTCCTCCAATAACCGCCGTAGATCGTCGAACGTCTTGTTCGCATTCCTTCCCCGACGAAAGGCATTTTTTATCGGTAGATTTCGGCTTTTATTCTTCTTCTTGTGGAGGGAAGCGGCGGCGGAGGCGGCGTCGGTGATTGGAAACTCTATCGCCGGTTCTTCTGCGGCATAGACCTTTAATCGATCGTCCTCTTCTCTTCCTGCGGATTGTGATTTAGAGGAAGTTGGAGGAGAGATTGTGGGGAAGAGAGAACGTGGGCTTGAGTAGGGAAGGAAAGGGAAAGTAACTACAAAATCTAAAAAAATCTTAAAAAACTCTAAAAAATCTCTGCTAGACACGTGGAACATTCTTTTGCACAAACAATGCTTTTGCTATTATATTGTAGGGATTGTAGGGATTGAATAATCGTTGGGCTAGGCGGACTCTAGGTGACGCCTGGGCAGGACAAGGCAGTGTCTAGGCGGAAATCCGCCTAGGCGTAAAAATTCATAGGTGGTCTCCCGCCTAGCGCCTAGGCGCGATTTTTAGAAAGCTGTTCAAAAGTGAAATGAATTGTGCATCTCGGTTGCGATATTCGAGTGCCTTCCGAAATGATCAATCTGTTGTAGGAATCTTTGCAAATTTAATGATGAAGCATAAGACTTCAAAAGTGAAATGAATTGTGTAAGTGAAATTAATTTGAAGATTCTTCCCTCTCTAAGATTCTTCTCTCTCTATCAAAAGTGAAATGAATTGAAGATTCTTCATTCACACATATTTAACTCACCTCTCTATTAATATATCAACTCCAATTGTAGTCGACGGGCGAGAAGTATGCATGATGCATTGGCCTAAATTACCGCATGTTCTTCGTTACCGTGGTGGTTCGAAGGACGACGATCGACGAGCGGGGTAGCGGCGACGCCCGTAATCAAGCAAGAGCCGCTGTAAGTCCGCATTTTGTGCTAGCTAATAGGATATTAAATGTTGAATTTGTAGCTGAAAAATATTTTGGTAAACAAAGAATATTAATATTTGTGACCTGTAATTAGGAAATCCAAAATTAATATTATGCATGTTCAGTCCGCATTTTGTGTTTTTGTTGGTAAACAAAGAATATTAATATATATTATGCATGTTGAGTCCGACAATTATGCATGTTGAGTTCAATGTTAATACACATAAAATGGAAAATTTTGGAACATACGCATGCAATGGGAAAATTAGGAACATATGCATGCAATGAAAAAATTAGTCCGCATTTTATGTCATTAGTGTCACTAATTATGTATGTAACTTACAAAATTTGTATTTTTTTGAGATGATGGCACTATTTAAGAAATTAGGAACATATGCATGTAATAGAAAAATTATTTTTGTAGTTAGATAAGATGTACGACTAGTTAGTAGAAGGATTTTGTAGTAGTAAAAATTACACTTTGTTGTTGTTGCGTTTCATAGACGAATTTTGTAGTAGTAAAAAATTCATTTGTAAGGAATATGCATGCAAGTTTTTTGTTGTAAAAAATCCAAGAGTTGTTAAAAATTCATTAGTTGTAAAAAATGAGACATATTCAATATCAGGAAACTGAATTTGTTGTCGTAAGTTGTCAAAATTCATTAGTGGTAAAAAATGCATTTTTTTAGTTCTAAAATATTGGAGAGTTGTAAAAATTCCACCAGTTGTAAAAAATGCTATCCAAGACCATGAAGCTAATGCATTTTGTAGAATTTGTATTTTTGAAGTTGTAAAAATAATGCATTTTTATTGTAGGGTAATGAATTTTTTTAGCCGTATAAACAATTATTTTATTCTTGTAGTTAGGCATTTCCACGGGTCGGGAAAGGCATGACCCGCATCCGAACCCGTGGAACAGCCGGGTCGCCGAGTCAGTTGACCCAGCGGTCACGGGTCTACCCACCGGGTTAATGGGTCGAGATATTATTTAATTTTAAAAAAATAGTGTTTAAAAAATGTAATTTCGGTTGAAAAAAAAAGGGAAGAAGGGCTTGCACCATTTCTAGTTGCCTACGTATCCTTTCAGGAAAAAGAAATCAAAGCCCATGTAGTTCTTTTACCTGTTTTAATCCCCACTTACACCGTCTGAACTCCCGATGGATGTCTCGTCTTCTACTCCTTCATCCGGATCTGATTCGGTTGAGAGGTGGTTCCTTTGGCTTCTTTCATCTGCCCGCTTCCAATTGCTTAATAGGACTTGCATCTCGAGGTTATCTAGTAGAATAGTCGATCTTTGGGCCGTTAAGATTTGCCCGCTCTGACTAAATAGTTGCTCAACCGCAACCGTCGAGCATGGTGCTCCTAGAATCTGACGAGCAATTACATGTAGAGTATGATATCGTAATCTCTCTGGCCTATTCCACCAAGCCAGGACGTTGAAGTCATCCGCTTCAATATCAACAAAATCAAAGTTAGTAGATAAATACTCGTCGATCTTCGAATGGGAGGTCGACAAGGTCCTCGATCTATTTGTGCCAAAAATATCTCTGGCAAGAGCCTTCGTTCGCGCAATAATGCTAGTGCGTGACGAGGTTGAGGACAAAGGGGGCGGTTGAGAGGATTGAGCACCGCTAGTAGAATAAATATCATATAAGCTTTGAAGTAATGTTCTCACCTTAGTAATTATAACAAGGACATTTGGCGGTTCTTCAACTTGTAACATAGGATAATAGTTTTCCAAAAACCTTTGAAGACCAGTGAGCTTAATTCGAGGGTCGAAAACCGTTGCTACGAGGAAAATATCAGGAATGTTTGTGTAATATTGGAACCATTTAGCCCTCATTTCCATCACGGCTTGGGAGATTGACGATATCTGCAACCCGTCATTTAGGGCTATTGCAACGTTCATTGCGCTAAAACAAAATAAATGAGAGGTAAAGGTGTAAACTTCACTAAAAGTACCGGTGGCATCGTAAAAAACTTTAAACTTCTATCACGTCTCCCGCCGTTACCCAAATATCACTAATAACATCAGACCCTTCGATGTATTGGGCAGCGAAAGCGGAAAGGAGCTCTCTGTAAACATATGATTCGTGAATCATTAAATAAGTGGAGTTCTACCGAGTAGAAACATCCATAGGAAATTTCTTCGGTCTCACCTTGTTTTGCTTACAGAAGACCTTCCACTGATCACGGAGCGTTTTGCTCTTCCAGAGGTTCTTCATAACAAAATGAATAGTTGCGAACACAGTTTGTAAATATGATAAATCGTTTTGAACACATAAGTTTTAAATATGTGGTGCGCACCGGATGTGGAAAAATGTACCTCTGCACTGGGGCTACAATATTGAATTAATTCTTCAATAGAAGTCGTGTTTGCGGAGGCGTTGTCAAAACCGATTGAAAAAACTCTTTGGGTCAACTGGTATTCTTGTAAAACAGTTATAACGACCTTGACTTTGTTACGTGCTGAGTGTGACTCATCAAAAAGGCGGAAGGCCAAAACTCTCTTGTGTAAAAAATATTCGTTGTCGACCCAATGGCAAGTGATACCCATGTAAGAGTGCTCAAGCCAATGATCGGTCCAAATATGCTACAAATTGAAACCTTCAAATCAGAGTGTTTTTAAAAAATACTCAACAATTTGTTGTTTTCGACAAGCAAAACGTTTTTCAATTTTCCACGTAACAATTTGGCGGGAAATGGGGCGGTAAGCGGGGTTAACTGTCCTACTCACCTAGTTGTTAAAATGTAAATGATGTGCAAAATTGTAAGCTAAACCTTCCACGACTACCATTTCCGCAAATTCGTTACTAGTATATGTATAATCATAACTAAATAAGCCAGGAGGTTGGGAGGAAGAAGTTGCGTAGCCGGTTAATTACGTCTGAGCGGACGACAACCCATACTTGTCAGGATGCTTGTTCTTGACATGCCTCCTTAAGTTGTCGTAGCCTCCTCCTTTGGGATGCTTGTGTGACTTAGTGCAAAAGTTACACCGAGCCCTACAACTTTCATCCTGTTGGATCGGACCTTTCGTGAACCAATATTTGAAGACCGCCACTCGGAACTCTTCTTGCTTGGTGGCATCGTCATCATCAGCCGGGTTGGACTTCTGGCCGTTGGATCGTCAGATCAATGGTTAGATTTAAATTTTCTAGCCGTTGGACCCGGCCGGGTCCGACCCGGCAGGTCCAACGACTATTTTTTTCCCCTAGTCTTTCCTTTCTAATTTTATTATAATCTAATCTAATATATTTGTTATGTAACTTATGTTTCTATTTTAATCATCTTTTATTTTATATAAGAGATATGAAATAAACATAAATCGTAAATGCCATAAAAATTAAAAATAAATTCACTTTCTAAAATTAGTTGAGAGTTAAATTTTAAAATTGATATAAAAGTAATTGTGATAATGTGATCGGATGAATTGATTTATTTAATTATTGATAGATGATACATTAATTTCACAAAATAAAACAACGCATTACACACTTTATAATCTTTCATTATTAATCGACACATTAATTTCAAGCATTTTAACTTAGAAATAAAACAACTAACATAATCAACAACTTCACTAAATAAAAGTACGCATTACACACTTTATAATCTTATAAACTATAGTGGATAGATTGACAACGATAATTAGACCCAAATACAAATACAAACGTTCATCTTCTCAATTTCATGAGAGGGCTTGCTAAATGCTAACCTTCCTTGCTTCGCCTTATTCTCATTCGACCACTTTTCCGGATGATTCCTCGTAATGTGCACTTTCAAAGTGTCATATCCCGAGCCTCTCTTCACTTTAAAACCCTTTGAACAATAGTTACAAACCACCATATAATAATCATTACCTAGGATTTGTTCTTCCCGTCGGAAGTGCGTGTTGTACAAGATTTCACCAAGGTTTATCCCAGATCCTCCTTCATTTCGATTTGCCATTGAACTTGAAATATTTGGTATTGAGTGTTTAAAATGATAAAGATGTGATAGTGGGTTAGGTATTTATAGACAACAAATGCAGGTCCCCAAGTCCACAACGGTCCGAAATCACAATGGTCGAAAAACTAGTCGTTGGGTCGGGAGCGTATTTAAATATTCACGGGTCACGGGTCGACCCGTCAGATTGCCGGGTTGAAAATATCTCGACCCTAACCCGAACCCGTAACCCGGCCTAACCCTTGACCCGTTTGACCCGGACCCACCGGGTCACCGGCCCGCCAAACCCCTCGGGTCACGGGTTGACCCGTGACCCGTGGGCAGGCCTACTTGTAGTTCAGATTAGAATAAGAATTTAGTAATTAATTTCCTTCTAAATTAGTCAAGCTAAGATAAGAAAATTATAAACATTTGTAGGCTATGCGTCGTGTCATTTCGCAACGCGAGCGAGTGCGGCCGACGACATCGTTGCGTAGATTGGAGAGGGATGACAACCCCGTAGCGAGTGCTCCCGATGGCGTCGGTGAGCCTTCCGTGCAGCCAGCCCCGGCGAGCACATTTGTCTTTCGATCTTCGGACGTTGGTGAACGTACACCCGCACCAGCACGTCCAGACTTGGCAGTAATCGCGAGGGCCTCCGTATTTATCGCACACTAAACGAAAAGTTCCAAATCCAGTCATTTTGTTCTTCCACGACCAATTCATACCAAAAAACACGTTCTTTATCTTTCCTATATAACGAGCCCATGCCTTCATGTTCACTTCGTCGGCCCAAAACCCATCAAGTTCAAACATCGACGTGTAATCCATACCCAAATCCAAATGTTGGTTTTGTTCCTGCATAATATAACTTTCGTCCTAAGCAAATGGTTCCCAGACTATTGAATACTACATTTTATATTGTCAATTATATATATATATATATATATATATATATATATATATATATATATATATATATAGGGTGGTTCCGGAGTAAACACCCCTTAGGATGTAAGTTGTAAACACATCTAGACCATTGAATCAAAAGAAATTAAGGGTCTGGATTAATTCTGATTTTCTTTTTTATTTAAAAAAAATAGATGGACCCCACCTGGTTACAATTCTCACGCGCAGTAACCACCCCTCTTTGGAACTGGATTCAAGTTCAACCCCTGGCCATTACTCCTACGTATACATGTACTCGTACTTTTTTTTTGTTTCGTTTTATTTTCGTTTTTCTTTTTCTTTTTTAACATTTGTTTTCAACATAATTGTGATGAAATTCAATTATTCGGTTAAATTAGAAATATTATTCATATTTAAGGGATAATTATTCGATTAAATTATATAGATTATTCGTGTATGACGATTGTTTACAAACTCATTAGTTTTTTTTTTACATTTGCTACCAAGATAATGCAGTTAAAATTAAATTATTCGCCTAAATTAGAGAGATTATTCGTATTTAAAGGATGATTATTCGGTTAAGTTTTAGAGATTATTTGGTTAAATTTGTGAGATTATTGACTTAAATTATAGATATTATTCGTATTTAAGAGGACAATTAATTATTTATGAATTTATTAGTTTTGGGAGGTTAAAATAATAATACAAAAAATTTACATTATTCGGTCAAATCACAAAGAATGTTCATATGTAACAAGAAGTTTCAAACAATTATATATACAAATTATGCATTATCAATTCGATGAGTGGTATTTACGAATAATAATCACTGGAATTACACTTCACTCTTCAGTTTATTCATGAATAATTTATAATATTCTAATGATTAACCAAACATTTACATATGAATAATCTTTACTATATTCTCGAAATATTATTGATTTATGAGGAATTATTAGCGAAATTTGCATAACAATATTCGTATTTAAAGTTGAGTAATGTGTGATTTAATGCGAAAGCATGAGTTATGTATTCATCCAAATAATGTAATTATTCATCAATCTATGAGGAATTATTCATAGAAATTAATGAAATGTAATTTGAGTAAAAATATTTATATTTATGGTTGGGTAATGTTCGATTAAATGGGAAAGCGTGATTTATTCATCGAAATTATGCAAATATTTATGGTTGAGCAATGCGTGATTTAATGAGAAAGCAGGAGTTATTCATCTAAATTATGCAATTATTCATCGAATTATGGGGAATTATTCGTAGAAATTCACGTAATAATTATGCAATTTCAGTTGAATGCTTTTATTTGTATGTATATTGATTATTAATTCACATGCATACCAATTATTATTCGTTTTAATTTAATTGTGCTGATTAAATGCTCTGACACGTTTACAAAATATAGAATTCTTATAATTCAAAATTATCACTCGTATACTGTAATAGATGTACTCCGTAATATTTTTAGAATTTCAAGAAAAAAAATCAACAATGTAAAATAATACGGAGTATAAAAATACATAAATACCACCATAATTTCGATTTAAAAAAATTACAAACTTTAATCTATACCCAGAGTATTAATAATAATGGGCCCCACTAAGTTAATCTCCCGTAACATTTAGGTGCGAAATGTAGCAAAGGGTGCACGCGTGAATAGGTGAGGGTGGATTAATTAACCCGTGGGCCCCACTAATTTATTTTAAAAAAAATTGATAAATTGAGATTAAATCTCCACCTTCTATTTCAATCAATTCAATGGATTGGATTCGTTTACAAATTACATCTTAAGAGATGTTTACAAAAGAACAATCCTCTCTCTCTCTCTCTCTATATATATATATAGAAAATTGATCAAATGAAAATGGTCGTTTACAAATTACTGTACATCTTAAGAGATGTTTACAAAAGAACCATCCTCTCTCTCTCTCTCTCTCTCTCTCTCTCTCTCTCTCTATATATATATATATATATATATATATATATATATATATATATATATATATATATATATATATATAGAAAATGGATCAAATGAAAATGGTCCTTAAAATGAAAATGGGCTAATTTGAGGGTAAATGGGCCTAATTTAAAGTTAAATGGACCTAATTAAATGAGTAATAGATAAATGAGCCTAATTAATGTGTAAATGAGCCTAATTTTATGGGGTAAATGAGTAAATGGGTAAATGACCCTAATTATGAGGTAAATGTCACCACCTCTCCCATACTTTCTTCCAATATCGTCTTTTTTTCAATTATAAAAATTACAGATTTTAGCCTGTAATTTTTATTTGAAATAATATTATAAGGTGCATCTATAAGATTACAAAATGCAACAAAATATGCTACATCACATTTTTTGTCTTTATTTTAAAAAGTGAAAAATACGAGATTACAAAATATAAAGTGAACAAATAATACAATAAAGATTATTATTAATAAATTTGCATTTTACTAATGTAAAGTAAGTTTCCTACCAAATATTTTCTTTGTGGCTTGCTATTTTTATGGCGGTTTTGTACTTTACTGAGACATGTGTCAGTAAAAACCTATTAGCTCAAAAATGGTATAACGATGTGCCCATGTACAAAGGTTCGAGTTCAAAATCCCCCATATGTTATTTATGGTTGTCTTCTTTTTGTTCCCGTTCATGAATAAGATTATAAAGTGCAATAATAAAATGATTATGTGCACAAATAAGATGATATAATGCATATATAATATTATGGTGTGCAAATACATTATTATATTGTGCAAATATAATATTATGTTGTTCAAATAAAATGATAAGTGCGAGAATAAAATGATGATGTATGAATAAAAATATGAAGTGCATGAATAAGATTGTGAAGTGCACAATTAAGATTATAAAGTACATAAATAAAATGATAAAGTGTAAGAATAAAATGATAAATGGCATAAATAAGATTATGAAGTGCACACTTAAGATTATAAAGTGCATAAATAAAATGATAAAGTGCACTTTGATTTATTATTTATGCACTTTATAATATTGAAGATGCATCTTATAGAATTTAAACCCGATAAAAATTACGAGCTAAAATTTATAGTTTTTACAATTAAATAGGGCATGAATAAGATTATGAAGTGCATGAATAAGATCATGAATAAGATTATGAAGTGCACAATTAAGTTTTTACAATTATGAAGTGCAAGAATAAGATTATGTTTGCTTATTATGAAGCCACATTCCTTAGGTTTGTCAAAGATGATCTTGATTCAAATAGTACTAATTTCATTCATGACTGGTGATCAAAATTAGATGAGAGGGGAGAACTTTCGAGTTGGTGATGTTCTCAAGGTGTGTAACGACTTTTCTACTACTGATCTATTATTACTTTCATCAGGCTATGACGACCAGATTTTTTATGTTGAGACATCAAACCTTGACGAAGAAACTCATCTAAAAGTGAAAATTTTAACTTGAAACTTCATGTTCTTGTTACAATTATTTCCCAAAAAAAACATGAAGTTTATGTACAAATCACACTATAGAGTGTGCTTTTATTAATTATTAATATAGAGCAAATTACATTAGAGACAGAACTTGATAAAAGCTTATGCACACTTCTCTGCCACATAACTAAAACCCAAATACTTGTTCATCAAACTAAATACTAGTGTTTTGTATAATCAACTGCCATTTTTTCCCGCCTACGTCTATATACAAGGTGATTGATTAGGTCGGTGGCATTACATGTAATTACATGATATAATAAAGGGGTGCATATGGTAGTTTTCTTAGTAGTAAAACAAAGTATACGCTAAGGGAAGTAGTCCAAGCTTGACGCAGTTAGAGGAGGCATGTGTGGGATTCCGTTTCTTCTCTTAGCATTTGTCGGAGGCGGTGTGATGTCCATGATTTGTGCCATGTTTTTATGCTTATTTCAGCTCCTTATTCTATCGTCATATGTATTCTGGGTTGGGAATATAGTGAATTTGTGTAGTTTATGCTTATTTGCCAAATTATGGTGTCTACACTAGTTTTTGTTATATTTCGCAGAAATCGGACGCACTTTGGAGCTTAAAGGAAACTCATGAAGAAGCTAAGGATGGTGCAGTTGGAGAAAAGGCCATACTTCGACATCCATCATTATGAATCAAGCTTTGATGTCTTCATGAGAGTTGTAGCCCTCAAAAAGAGCTTTCCAACGCATACTCATATGCGTCAATCCGACGAACGAGGACTCGGGAAAGTGCGTTTCAAGAACAGAGCAAAATGCTGAGAGCTGACACATCTACTCGACGTCGACCAACTTCTTCGACGTCGACCAAGACCAAAACCTTGCCTGAGTTCAAGAAGAGAGAAGGCTGCCCGAGATGACGAAGAGAAGCCGAGATCGACGAATTTACTCGATGTCGACCAAACTTGGTCGACGTCGACCAGATTATTTATGGGTCGCGAGTCCAATGGGCCAATCCGATGACGAGTTGATCACTTGGGTACGAAGGAAGACCGATTCTAGCTGATTTCTATCAAGATCTATCCATGGAAAGAAGATTACTCACCACTTAAAGATATTTAGATATTTACCTTTTAGATTAATGCTTTATTTTAGTTAAGTTTTATCATTAGAAATAGATAGAATTTGCTTGCCTTAACTAACAAGGATTAAAGCCTATAAATAAAGTCCATGGGGCTAGTTTTTTTTATTCATTCCAAGCTAGAGAGAACACAGGTAGAGAGAGAGAGAGTGGAGGTCGAATAGGAGCAAGGAGCGAAAGTTGTCTGGCTTCGATCGGTTGTAAACTTTGGTTTATTTTAATGCAATTTAGTTTTCTTTTTATTATTGATGTCTTTTCCTATGATGAAGAACGAGTAGTCCGCCTACCTCTAGGGTCGGGGTGAGCCCGACGATAGCCAAGCGTAAGATTCGACCTTTATTGTGTTTTGATCATCCACTGCCTTTTATATGTTTATTACCTATTTAATAGAGATTCATGTTAACCACTTGGATTATAAACATAAAATTGGTAGATACAATTAGGGTTTCTTGAGAGAATTGTCTAATTGTTGGAAAAGGCGAAAGCTTAATCCTTTGATGTGATTGCATGATTATTTCTCTTGCCTTATGCATGTTTGGTTATCGTTGTTGCAAACCCCGATCTTGGAAGTTTTCTTTTACATTGTTGATTTCGAAGTTTGCAATTCGTTTCGTTACTGTTTTCTCCTCGATTTCGACCAACCTTGGTCGACGTCGACTACTGATTCCCGATCGAGCAAGATCGCTTTTGTTTTTGTTCCTGCAGGTCCTCGACTTTGACAAGCTTTACTCGACCTCGTCAACTTTCCTCGACGTCGAGTAAATTCTTCGAGGTCGACCAACTCAGTGACGCTTTCTACTCGGATTCGACTGTGCCCGACCCCTGCCGACCACCCTTGTTCGAGGTCGAGTACTCTTGGAATCCAATTATGTCCGTGAGATTCTTCTACTACCTTAGATCCGCTGACATGCTTCCTCGAGGATCGATCCTGACTTTCTGTTGCTACATCGGGAGGGAGTCTTGTAATTATTTGCGTGGGAAAGATCTGGTTTGATTTATATTATTATATTTTGAACTCGATTTCCTCCTACAACAAATTGGCGCCGTTGCGGGGGAGGCAATCATTCGCGCCTTAGGTAGTTAGATCTCATGTTTCCTTTTAGTTACTTTGCAGGTGTATGCGCCGTTCTGGTCAACCACCTGAGTTTGACGCCTTAGACGAACCGGAACGTCTTATACACATCCACTCTAGACTGAAAAGGATCATGACGACTGCCGAAACACAAGCTGAGATGAATGAGAGGCTTCAGAGGGAACTAGCAGCCAACAATGCTGCTCTCGCCACTGAGAGAGCATGCGCTGAGCGGGAAGCTGAACAAAAGAGGCAGGCAGAGGTTGAACTTGCTCTATATCCAACCACCGCTAAGGACTACATGCACCCGACTCTTGTCGTGCCTGAATCGGCTATTATAGTCCCTCCTAATGATTTTGAAATTCGCACTGCCTTCCTTACTGAGATTGAAAATAATGCTTTTGAAGGGAGATTTAATGAATGCCCTTTAGCTCATATTACTACTTTTGCTGATATGTGTCAAACTATTGCTGAAGGTGCTACTCTTGAATATGTGAGAATGAAAGCTTTTCGTTGGTCTCTGGCAGGTCCAGCATTAAAGTGGCTTGAAGGTCTCCCTGCACGATCCCTCACAAAATGGGCAGAGGTTAGGAATGCGTTCCTCAACAAGTTCTTTCCTCCCGCCAAGACAGTGCTCCTCAGACAAAAGATTACAACTTTCAAACAAAAGCACGGGGAACCGCTAGCACGAGCATGAGATCGATACAAGGATCTGTTGCGATCCTGCCCTACTCATGGGCAACCACCATATGCGATTAAGAAGATTTTCTACAATTCTCTTGATCTAGCTGCTAAGGAAAGGATCAATCAGTTCACGCAATACGAGTACCTCACACAGACACCAGCAAAGGCATGGGCTACTATCGAAAGGCTAACCAACTTCGACAACACCTATGGGGCTCCTGCGAATTACGACGAGAACACCTATGCAAGACCAGCCCCATCCATGCCCCTCTATGAGCCCCCTAGGGAGATTGATCCTGATGTCAAGGAGCAGTTTTACAAAGATCAAAATCGTAAGCTTCTTAAACAAGTCAAATATCTTTCTGTTAACCAACCTTGCATTGAATGTGGTTCACAGAGGCACACCACTACTGAGTGCCCCCATACGGAGCAAGTCAGGTTAGCAGAAACTCATGAGGTAGCTTACGCAGGGGGTCCCAATCACTATATGGGGGATCAGCGGTTTCATCAACTACAGTGGAACCAAGGTGCCCCTAGGAACCCCCCCATACAGAGCTCTAGGACATCCAAAAAGGGACCAGCGGAAAGATGATCTACATATGGTCCTCGACGAGATGAAGAGGAACCAGGCACAACAGCTGCAATCCAACAACGCCATCCAGACTCAGCTCCACGGCCTCAGTACACGATATTGGAAGATGGACATCTGGAAAAAGAACATAGAGACCCAAATGGGTCAACTCGCGCAACAGATCCCAAGACAAGCCCGAAAGCTCCCTAGGCATACACATCCAAATCCCAAGGGGCAATCCGAACAAGTAGCCGTTGTAAAATTGAGGAGCGGACACCAATTACACGAGCCAGAGCTCGGAAAGAAGAAAGACGAAGATGAGAGTCCACTCGACGTCGAGCAAAACTTAGTCGACGTCGACCAATCTACTCGACGTCGAGTAGGTTTACCCGAAGTTGACCAGCCCCACACCGACGAGGAAGCTTCTGCTCAACAACAGCACTCGACGTCGAGTACAGTAGTCGATGTCGAGGACACCCCAGTCGACGTCGAGGACTCTGCAACACCTCTGACATCTGTTCTGGCTCCAAAACCTAAAAAGACGCTACCTTTCCCTTCAAAGGCGCTGAAAGATCCCACTGCAGGTAGGTTTAAACGATTTTTTAAGATGCTTCAGGAACTAAATGTCTCAATTCCTTCTACAGAAGCTCTTTAAGAGATGCCTGCATATGTCAAGTTCCTCAAGGAGATCCTTAGCAACAAGCGATCAATCACAGAAATTGCCAGCGACTGCAAAAGGATGGATTTATCTGAGAAGAGACTTGACACTGGTAAGTTTTCTATTACTGTGGGATTTGGACAATATAGATATGATGCATTGTGTGATCTAGGTGCAAGCGTGAGCATCATGCCCTTATCAATCTGGAAAAAGGTAAAGATAGGATCAATAGAGCTTGTGGATGCCAAACCATACATGACAAACAATACAGTGGTCATCCCTACAGGTATGGTTGATAATGTCCCTGTCCAGGTTGGTAAGTTCTATATTCCTGCTGATTTCCTTGTTATAGACTGTGCGAAAGATCCTACTTGCCCTATTATTCCTGGTAGACCTTTTCTAGCTACCGCAGATGCCAAGATCAGCGTCAGAAAGCGATTGCTCACCTTCGTGATAGGCGATGAGGTCTTGGATTTCTCTTTTGGCCCTACAAAGGAGGAAATTCCGTGGCTGGAGGTGAAGAGCATAAGCAACCACGGGGGCAAGCAAAAAACAACGAAGGAAAGCGCCAAAATGCTGCTCGACATCGACCAAAGTTGCTCAACGTCGACCAACCTTCTCGACTACGACCACACCAACTCGATGTCGACTTCTCCTGTTGAGCACCAAACTTGCCAAAAGCCTAAGTATGGGGTCCCTGTACTCGACGTCGACCACCTCTACTCGACTTCGACCAACCCTCAGCCCAAAGATTTCTGTTTTGGGTACGAAAAGGTAAGTTTAGGTATTATTTCAACCTCTCCTCCGTCCATTGATAAATCTAATAAGAATTTTAGAGGAGATAAGGCCCCGTGGCGAGCTAACCTGCGCAGGATTAGGACTGGAAAGAGGAAGAAGGAAGGCAGAGGACTCTATGCGAACAACCACCTATCAGCAGAGCTTGCATACTACAATCAGGACATAGATGATCCAGGAGAAGGGCCAAACACAAGAGGGCCCCACATTGAGGGTTCCTGAACACAAACGGAGAAGTCGGCCTAGCGACTCTAAAATCTAGAGCATGTACATAAAACTTTTAAACTTTCTTTTAGGACTTTGAAACTTTTGGTTTTGGTTTTGATTTTGAATGCTTCATGTGGAAAGTCTTGTCTTTGTGCAACAACTAACAATTTTTAGGTCGAAAAGCATAAAGGATCGCGAAGAGAGGAGGTGAAGTATCTGACAGACCAATCGAAATCGACGAAAGCCAAGTCGAGATCGACCAAGAGGAAGATCGAGGAGACCAGATCTACTCGACGTCGAGTAGGCCACTCGACGTCGACCCCCACCAAGCTTCCTCGACTTCCACCTTCCACTCGACAATGCGACTGTACTCGACGTCGAGTAAGTCTACTCGACGTCGACCACCTCATTCCACTCGACGACCCTGTTTTGACCCTTCGACGCGTTATTCGGTGAGCTCATTCCTTTACCTTTGTTTTATTTTATTTATACAGTGGGTACATTATATATTCTAAGTATGGGGTGGGGGAAAAGCTCATTATCAACCATTCCGGAATGGCTCACTGGAAAGGACTTGTGGGTAGTACCCATAGGCCCCCGGTTCGAACCCCGGAATGATTTTACCAATTCAAGAAAAGCTCATTATCATTATTATATACTTTATTCTTGTTTTTGGTTTTACATGGTGAATTTTGGGTGAATTTTTAATTTTTGTGCTTAATTGCTAAACTCAAAGTTTTATGAGACATCTCCCAAAGCTTGTAAACTGTCTAAAATAAGTGTCATGGAAGCTTAATTGAACTCGATGATGCAATATTAGATTCATTAGAGATATAGCATGAAATTGCCTAGTAAAGAGAAGTCACAATGAAGTGCATTATTTTCTTGAAAACCATGAAAGGAGGTAAAATTTGATATTGCTCTGGACATGTTGCATGATAAGAGGATGGAGGACTTTATATTTTTCATATAATGCTCATATGTTTATAATCCCTAGCCATACCTATGCTTATGCATCACAAAAGCCATATTATGCCTTATTTCATATATTGCTCCACATATTCTAAATATTGCCATTCTTTACCTTATTTCATATCCGGGGATTATGTTGAGAATGATGTCACATTATGGGGATTATTATATGGTATTTGTGTTGTAAC
The DNA here is from genome assembly GCA_963922045.1 of Persicaria maculosa. Classification (NCBI taxonomy): domain Eukaryota; kingdom Viridiplantae; phylum Streptophyta; class Magnoliopsida; order Caryophyllales; family Polygonaceae; genus Persicaria; species Persicaria maculosa. Next base: position 21,831,981 of record OY998258.1, read on the forward strand.
TATCATTATTGGAGTTTGGCAGGAAATTGAAAATTTATGGAAAATTTAACGAGTGAGAAAAAAATCTGATCACCTTAAGAGATAAAGGTAGATCGACCCTGCTCGCTGAGATAATAGTTTGGCGAGATGGGACACACAGGTGAGGAGTCCAAAGCACTAAGTATCCGGGCCATTCATGACACCCATGTTTGCGACTCGCGAGAAGGCAGTGCTGAGGTTAGAGAGGTAAAAGCATAATATTGAAAAAAAAAACAAAGAGTGAATGAGTGATGTGGAAATTATTAAAAGGAGAAAGTGTATCAAAACAAAGTTTGAAGAAATTCTCCCCGGATTTAGCACCACATTGCCCAAATATAGCACACCACTTTATCATTTACCTTCCTTTGGTGAGTAGATGTTGCTTTTTTACTGCACATGTATGGATTTGTGGCATTAGTACCTTTTCAATGATGGTAATTGAGAGCAGGGACATATAAGAATGAATCTACGATGTTGAGAGTTTTGATTCTTCCCCTGAATGACCATCTAAGTTATTGCTTGGGGACAAGCAAGCTTCAGTATGGGGTGATTTGATGTCCATGATTTGTGCCATGTTTTTATGCTTATTTCAGCTCCTTATTCTATCATCATATGTATTCTGGGTTGGGAATATAGTGAATTTGTGTAGTTTATGCTTATTTGCCAAATTATGGAGTCTACACTAGTTTTTGTTATATTTCGCAGAAATCGGACGTACTTTGGGGCTTAAAGGAAACTCATGAAGAAGCTAAGGATGGTGCAGCTGGAGAAAAGGCCATATTTCGACATCCATCATTATGAATCAAGCTTTGATGTCTTCATGAGAGTTGTATCCCTCAAAAAGAGCTTTCGAACGCATACTCATATCCGTCAATCCGACGAACGAGGACTCGGGAAAGTGCGTTTCAAGAACAGAGCAGAATGCTGAGATCTGACACATCTACTCGACGTCGACCAACTTCTTCGACGTCGACCAAGACCAAAACCTTGCCCGAGTTCGAGAAGAGAGAAGGCTGCTCGAGATGACGAAGAGAAGCCGAGATCGACGAATTTACTCGATGTCGACCAAACTTGGTCGACGTCGACCAGATTGTTTTTGGGCCGCGAGTCCATTGGGCCAATCCGAGGACGAGTTGATCACTTGGGCACGAAGGAAGACCGATTCTAGCTGATTTCTATCAAGATCTATCCATGGAAAGAAGATTATTCACCACTTAAAGATATTTAGATATTTACCTTTTAGATTAATGTTTTATTTTAGTAAGTTTTATCATTAGAAATAGATAGAATTTGCTTGCCTTGACTAGCAAGGATTAAAGCCTATAAATAAAGTCCATGGGGCTAGTTTTTTATTCATTCCAAGCTAGAGAGTACACAAGTAGAGAGAGAGAGAGAGAGAGAGTGGAGGCCGAATAGGAGCAAGGAGCGAAAGTTGTCTGGCTTCGATCGGTTGTAAACTTTGGTTTATTTTAATGCAATTTAGTTTTCTTTTATTATTGATGTCTTTTCCTATGATGAAGAACGAGTAGTCCACCTACTTCTAGGGTCGGGGTGAGCCCCACGATAGCCAAGCGTATTTGAGGTAAAGATTCGACCTATATTATGTTTTGATCATCCACTGCCTTTTATATGTTTATTACCTATTTAATAGAGATTCATGTTAACCACTTGGATTATAAACATAAAATTGGTAGATACAATTAGGGTTTCTTGAGAGAATTGTCTAATTGTTGGAAAAGGCAAAAGCATAATCCTTTGATGTGATTGCATGATTATTTTATCTTGCCTTATGCATGTTTGGTTATCGTTGTTGCAAACCCCGATCTTGGAAGTTTTCTTTTACATTGTTGATTTCGAAGTTTGCAATTCGTTTCGTTACTGTTTTGTCCTCGATTTCGACCAACCTTGGTCGACGTCGACTACTAATTCCCGATCGAGCAAGATCGCTTTCGTTTTTGTCCCTGCAGGTCCTCGACTTCGACAAGCCTTACTCGACCTCGACAACTTTCCTCGACGTCGAGTAAATTCCTCGAGGTCGACCAACTCAGTGACGCTTTCTGCTCGGATTCGACTGTGCCCGGCCCCTGTCGACCACCCTTGGTCGAGGTCGAGTACTCCTGGAATCGAATTCTGTCCGTGAGATTCTTCTGCTACCTTAGATCCGCTGACACGCTTCCTCGAGGATCGATCCTGACTTCCTGTTGCTACATCGGGAGGGACTCTTGTAATTATTTGTGTGGGCAAGATCTGGTTTGATTTATATTATTATATTTTGAACTCGATTTCCTCCTACAACACGGTGTCGATGGGCTGAAGATCCGAGCTTCATCCTTTCTCTGCTGCTGCTTCCCATAGCTGCTGCTAGTGCATGGTTAATGCGTCCAGACTCGTTTTCGGCTTCTTCTGGAAGCTGTTGGATGACACCACGATCTAGAAACATACATTTAATGAAGACTCGCTATCAGAAACCAAATTCAAATAATTGATTAAAGGGGTCACCTTGGGTTGAATCACTATTATACAAAAAATTCATTTTACATTTGACTGTTGAAGATTACACAACTAACCCTATTAAAGTCATTTTCAGATTTGGGGTTTTGGAATTGGTCAGCAAAGAGATGATTTCAGATTTGAACAATAGATAACCTGATCACAAGAGCCCACTACCAAACTAAAATACACAATCACACACTCAATTGAAGCAACAACCAATCAGTTGCAGAGCCAGAAATATGGAGGTTAAGAATATAATAATATTGGGAAAAAAGTCTACTCGAGAGACTACAAGCTCATCGCTCAAATCATCAATTTAGAAGCTCAAAGCACAAGCTCCTCGTCAATAGCAGCTCCAAAATTTTGCAAACTAACATTTATAAGAATTTGGCATGAGAAACTGATAAGCTATATTTAATTCATGAAAATCAGCCAGGTTTTAGCTCATAAGCTAAGATGCTCGACAAATAGGTATTTGTCACTTATGATGGAATTAGTGACTGACACAAATAGGCCTGGTATAACAAGGACACAAATTGAGGACATGTGCAGATCAACATAAATCTGTAATGAAAGAAATGCTCACCCAGTCAAGGCCTGCATGCAGTGTGGATCAACCATAAAATTCGGGATATCCTTCATCATTCTTCTGGCTTCTCTGAGTGCAAAATTCCAGTAAACCCTCCCAAATCAGATCCAGGCAGATCTCTCTGCTCCATATACCAATAGTGCATAATCCGGCATTGCCATTTGCTGTAAGGAGCATCTCCAAAAATTGATCAATAAAATACATAATTGGAAGGCACATCTCCACAAATTGGAATAAGTAAACCGGTAAAATGCTCCCAATTTATGACCTATCACGGCAATAATCATACGTACATCAGATGAATAGAACAACAATCAATCAACTAGAGAACTTGTAGTGAATTTCTAAAGTAAAAACAAAATAAAATCTGAGGAAGATATACTGCAACGCAGAAGAGTCAAGTGTCCGATCTTATGATTGCATCAAATCTCAGCTTCAGCCACTAATACTACTGGATACTAGTCGAAATTTAGGTTAAGTGAATGACTAACAATGGAGATAAGATTCAAGCACTATGAATAGTTGAATACGAATAGAATAAGAGAGAGGCTAGAGTTTGGAGGAGAAGAAAGGATACCTTAGCGCCATAGTTAGCGGAAATGCGAGCAGTGCGAACACCACCGCCGCCGGCACCAATGATGAATAGATCAAAATCGAACTCGATTTGAGCGGCCTCGTTTGTTTGATTCGCATCTCCGTAGATCAGCATTTTCCTCGACGCCATTTCTCGATGACAACGAACTACAATCATTTAATTAATCATTCATCATCAGAAAATTCACAAATAAACCAGAGAATCAAAATTGATGAACTGAAAACCTATAAAACTCGCAAATAAACCTAGGATGGGGATTATGAATAGAGACGAGAGGGAGAGCGAGGACTAGAAATAAATTCTGGAGAGTGCAGTCGAGAAAACAAGCAAAGAAGATGGAACTCGACCCTTCAACAATGGCGTCGTCGAATTCTGTTCTTCTGGAGATTGCAAAGGAGATACTCGAATAACACGCTCAACAAGAGAGAGAGAGAGAGAGAGAGAGAGAGAGAGAGAGAGAGAGAGAGGAGGACGAGAGACAGGCTCAGGAAGTCTGGTTTGCTCTTTTTTGTTTCTTTTCTTTTTTCCTGGTTCAGCGCGGTTTGTTTTTTTAATAGAACCCGCACACAGTTTTTTCCTTAATGACCTTATTGTCACTTTAAGCATAATTTTCACTTTAAGCACCATTTTCATTTTAACCACACCTATATATATATTATAATTTCGCTAAGGTACATATTCTATTCCGATTACAAATAAAAAACTGTATTAGATATGGAAACTATAACGCTATATGATTATAATTCTGCTAAGGTACACATTCTACTCCGATTACATATATATGTTGTTGCAGGAGGATGGTCAAGTATGAAATAAATATAAATATAAAATCAAACCGACTCCCTGTCTCAGCAAATAAATACACGACTTCCTCCCGTTGTAGTAGAAGGTAGTCAGGATCGATCCACGAGAAAGCGTGTCAGCGCCCACCTTTTCAGTTCCAAACTCAGCAGAAAATCAACCAGAAAGCACAGAAATAACAGAGAAAAGCAGAAAAAGAACAAAGACCGAAACCTGGTCGATATCGACCTTAGTTACTCGATATCGACTAGAAAAATCGACTGCAGTAACTCGAAATCGAGTAAAAACAGAAACTCAAAACTCGAAAATTTTGAAATAAATCAGTAAAATAAAAGACTTCCAAGATCAGGGTTTCAACACCACAACGATAACCATGTAAAATAACACATAAAGGCATAAAAGATCATGATTTTCATCAAATAACTCTCGTTATTAACAAATAGGAATACAGAGGCTTTCACATAAACCCTAATTGTTACTAACCCTTTTCACATAATTAATCCAAGTTGTATTAAGATCACTTTCGCTTCAATAACACAAACAAGGATCACCTTCAACTTTCGCAAAAGAATCATGCTTATAGGGATAGAAGACGAATTTGCATCAAAAGATTGTACCTTTGCCGCATCACCTTACATGGCTACCGTCGGGCTCACCCCGACCCTAGAAGTTGGGTGACTACTCTCTTTTCATCATGAATAAACTCATCAAAGATTTCAAGAAAATAAATTGTATTAAATAAACTAAATAAGACTTACAACCGAATAAAGCCAAATCCGCTCTTGCTTCACAAACTCCACTCGGCTCCAAGACTCTCTCTTTCTCCTACTCGACTTTCTCTCTATTGTGGCTTGTAGCTTGGATTGATTGAATGAATAAAATCCAGCCCCTAATGCCTTATTTATAGTGTTCATTCCCTAGGAATTTAGGAAAGAAAACTATATCTCTATCTAAATCTATCTATCTATATCTAAAGATTAAATTATGGAAATAAAAGAAATAAATCAACAAGGAACTATATCTAAAGTAGATAAATATCTCTTCCATCTTGATAGAACTTGATAGAATCTCCTCTTGGGAATATCTCCATTGGACTTTGGATAGAACTTTGATCAGAACTCGGAAATGCTCGAAATCGGCTACTGGTGGTCACTCGATATCGACCGGCCTAGGTCGATATCGACCTGCATTTTCTCGACTTTTCTTCCTGACTCGATCTCGGCTCCGGGGGATGGAAATTGACTTGATGTTACTCAATATCGACCAGCCTAGGTCGATATCGACCTGCATTTTCCTCCTTCGAGCTTCTGGTCGATTCCTGGGTTTTCTGGACGATTTGATCACTCGATATCGACTTGGCATGGTCGATATCGACCTCTTCCTTCCTTCTTCACTCGATTCTGGCTTTTCTGGTGATTATCGACTGGCTTCACTTGATATCGACTTGCCTAGGTCGTAGGTCGATATCGACCTGTGTGTGTCGACTCGATTTTCTCGTTTCCAGCTTGATTTGTCCTGGTTCCGCTACTCCTTGAACTCGGACTTTCTGTAGTTGACTTCGAGCTTTTCCTTCTTCTCTGAACTGCTGTAAATTGCCTCGATTTCTGCGAAATTAAACAGAAACTGGTGTAGATTCCATAATTTGGCAAATAAGCATAAACTACATAGATTCTAAACTATTCTAGCCCAAATGTATGAAATGCATGCAGAAATTGATATAAAAGTAAGTGTAAAACATGGCAAATTAGGCTCACAACAATATATGATTATAATTTCGCTAAGGTACACATTCTACCACAATCATTCCAATAAGGAAGCTACATTAGATATTATTGAAAACTATAATACAGTATGAACAACTTACTTCGAGATTCATCACCAAATCTTCCGAATCACTATAACTGTAAATGTCGAATGGTAGCTCATATTCATCTTCGGCTTCGACTGACGACATAATACTATCACCGCTTACGTATCGTAATAGTACGATATTGTGTATTAGAGGAGTTTTCGAGGGATGGTAGCTATAAATGGATGAAGAAGTGTGATTTCAACGTTGCTACTACCTCCTATTTATAGGAGATTTCGATTCCGTAAAACATGATATTTTATTGCCGGCTCCAGCTTCCGGTGTCGGCATCGTGCATATGGAGAGAACAAATCGTTCCAATAGCAAAACCGTAAAGAAACCAGATAACCAAAAATAGTATAAAACTCAACCATCTAAACGTGGAAGAAAAAAAAGGTGGTTGGAAAACAAACCCCGGTGAAGTAAGAATGGATAACACGATATCTAGGATCTCGAGCGTTTAATAAAAACGACTAAAAGAAAAAGATAATCGACTAATCACCATGTAGAAAAAGATAAGAAGTTACACAAGTTTAAAAAATTTATATTTGGTTATACATTATTATATGTTATGAGTGCAACAAGTTATATATATTAACTAGAGTTGTTATTCGAGTAAAACAAGTCTATAATTGTTTGATTATATTTAGCTCATTTAGAAACAAGTCAAACTCGAGTCGAACCTAGATTTGAACTTGAGCTCACACTCGACTTGTTTAGTAAATGAACAAGCTTGAGTGAGTTTTTTTAAGTATCGTGCAACTTTATTTGCTTATGACATATTAACTTAAAAGAAAATTATTAAATTTCATAAAATTCGTGCTATTTGAGTTTTAATCGATTGGAGCCGAGCTTTGAATCGAGCATAAAAATTTGCTCATAATCAACTCATTTTGTAGATCACATGCTCTAGCCGAGCTTTTATTGAGCAAAACTCGAGCTAAGTAGCTACTTAACTCATATAGCAATCATAATCTTAACTTAATGTTTATTATATTGTGTTTCCTATGCTTATTTAGCTAAAAAAATTTCCCGGGTATTTCATTATATATTTATATCTTTTTTAGGCGCGAAAAGATAATAGTGTTTTATTATAAACCAATGACATTTTATCTTAAAATAACATCATTTATTATCAAATTATATATAATTCTTTATGTCAATTTAATCCAAAACTATATCGTACATATATCATTGTGCCCCCCTCCGAAAATTTTTTGGCCCCGCCACTGCCTATGAATAAGAGGTGACTTTTGGAAGCCCTCCCCTCGAGAAGAGAGTCACATGGTTGTGGATTTCTCTTTTTTCGGTTAAAGGATGAGATGTGTAAGCTCCGTCATCCAAGTGAATCTATAGACATTATCCTAAATTTAGAAATTCTTAGAAATGGTGTATGACCCATTGAGGAGACGGGCACTCGAGGTGGGCTCATGAAGGGAGAAATGGTCTATGACCCATGGTGGATTTCTCTTTTTTGGCTTGCTACTATGAAGACTCGGTTTATACATCGGCTTCACAGATGGGGTTGGTGTCCATCCCGAGGTGTGTCTTATGTGAAGGAGGGAAGGAAGAGTTCTAGAGTCACCTATGATTCTCATGCCTATGTCGAGGAGGTGTGATATGCGGTCTTGAGCTGGGTATTTATTACACATCGGGGGCGGGAGGAAGGGTTTAATAAGCATGATACAATGCCTAATGAAGATATTAACTATTAGTTGGATATCTATGATCACATAATTTGAAAAAATCTTGAAGATAAAACTAAATAAAATTTTGTTAATATGCCCATTAGAGAATTAGATATTTTTTTAATTAGGAAATAATTCGAAGTCAGGCAAACCTGGACCTCGAAGGCCGACAAGTCGGCAGACAGAAACCGTCAAAAAGAGACAAGTGATTATTCTATGCATTTTTCATGTCTTTTATTCCATAAAGCCGAGTAATGGAGAAACAAGTGACATAAAATGATCAGAATAATCTAAACACGTTGACAAAGTCTATTATTTTTGTTGTAAGTTGACGAATTTAATGATAATTAATAAGAGTTTACTAGCAAATGATGGAATGAGAGACGGAAAACAAATTTGATTGATAATGCAAACTTGCATTTATTTCACAATTTCATAAACAATTTCAGATCTTAGATTGAATCAAAGAAAGAAGGAGTGATCTGATTACAAAAGAGGGAATACCTATTTATAAACCATGCTATGCGACATGCACGTGAGTTACAAACTGACCTAGATGAGCCCTGTTCACCCCTTTCTAACAAACACAAAACCGAACAATTTAATTGTCCTCTGGGTTTGAAAGGTCGAGCTGATCTCCAGTGAGCTTCAATAAGAGTAACAATATAGGCATATTTAGCATGAGTTTTTTTACGTCATAAATCATGCATGACCTTTTGTTATTGTTAATATACATTTGTTTTGACTAATTTTCATTTTCATTTTTTTGTGATTTCTGGTAATCCATACCAAACGACCCCTAAGCTGAGTTATGACCTTATGTAATTGACCAGTCCTAATTTCTTGGGCCATTAGTGGTGGGCTGATCCGATCCGAATTTGAATATATACTGTACACATTAGCTGACTCTTCCACGGTCACCCACTTCCCTTTTATTTAGGTTTCCATTTTCCATCGCCATTCCAGACAACCAAAACCAGAGCGAGAGAGAGAGATCCCGGGAACCCTAACGATGGCTAGACAAGCTTCCAGGTTGATCGAGTCCCTCTCCAAGCTTCAGATTCGACCCTCGACACCCTCCCTTTCACCGGCGGAGTCCCTTCTAGGCCAGATCAGGCATTATGCCGCCGCTCCCACGCCCCCTGCCGCGGTCTTCGTCGACAAGAACACGCGCGTTATCTGCCAGGGCATCACTGGTAAAAACGGCACTTTTCACACCGAGCAAGCCATCGAATACGGCACTCAGATGGTACCGCCCCTTCCTTTTGCCTTCTGGTTGATCAGCTGTCATTTTTCCCTCTCCAGATTCGGGGGATTTTTGTTGTCGCATTTTCGTTGACGCCTTATCGATTTCCTTCTTTGTGGAATTTCGTTGGATCGCATTCTTGAATTATACTTCTTGTGTTCGTTGGGAGTGATCGTAAATTACGGTAGTCTGTCTAGTTTTCAGTGGCGGAAACGGTGTGTCCGATCTACTCATGATTAATTGGATGTGGTGGCTTTGTAGGATTTTGGGAATTGCGATCGTAGAGATGGATTTTAGTATTACTCCCAAGTGGTTTAGGTGCGAACTGGTGGTCAAGTGGAATTTGATGTTGATGCTTACTGATATAAATACATTTCCAAGGGTTTCAGCTGAGATGTTATTTATATAGATTGAATTTTCTGCTGGCTTAGGCTCTGAGTGAAAGAGTCCGTCCGATGTGTCCTTGAATGGCATGCAAGTATGCAACTAACTGAAATCTAATGGCTATTATGTCCTCCATGATGAGGATTTGATTGTTGGGAGGTTGATGCATATCCTTGTTGTATATAGGAGGAATGTCTATATTAACAAGATTTTTTCAGTCTTTCACATTACTGTGCATTGTGGATCTTGTGTTTATCTGGGCTTGATTTTTCCCACTTTAGATTTTAAAGTGGAAGGATCTCTTTGAACTGGAATATGTTTTTCATTTGCTGGAGAGATTTGTATTTTTGCATGTGGCTGAAGTTGCTGGCGTTTGAGCTAAGACTGGATATATGGTACTCTGCTTAGCCTGCTAGCATTATTTGCTTCCCCTGTCTCTAAAGTGGAGTATTACTTGAATAAGTTATCAGGATCTCTGATTCTATTCTTGTAGTTTCTTTTAACTTGTTACCTGCCAGTCCTTCCAATATGATATGCTTTTTTCTTGTGTATAACATATCATTTATAACTGAATCACATCACTCTGAACATTTTTATTTTTTGTGACTTACTACAGGTTGGTGGTGTGACACCGAAGAAGGGTGGAACAGAGCACTTGGGACTTCCAGTATTCAATTCAGTTGCAGAAGCAAAGGCTGGAACAAAGGCTAATGCTTCCGTGATATATGTCCCACCCCCATTTGCTGCAGCAGCTATCATGGAGGGCATCGAAGCTGAACTAGATTTGATTGTTTGTATCACAGAAGGAATCCCTCAGCATGACATGGCAAGCATTTTCTTTTATATTGGATTTGGGTGTTCACCTACATTTTATAGTTTGTCAAATTCAACACTTATTATTTGCCATACAAGAAACTGTTTTGCAAATAATTTGGGAAATCATGGAAAACCACTTGTTATTACTGAGGTTTTTTTTTAGTTACCACTTGTTATATGTAGGGTTGGCATGGTACGGTACCATGGTAAATTTTTCATTACCACGTACCGTACCGATACCCCTCGGTATGGGATTTTTTGTACCACGTACCAACCGAATAGTTTCGGTACCGAAACTCTTGGTACCGAAAGTATCGGTTACCGAATGTCGGTACCGTGGTAACCGAAGCCACTATTTTCATTCTTCGATTTTCGTTTTATACATTGTGGTACCATCGGTACCGATGGTACCAATGACAGATTATGCTTGAAAATGAACCGACTATCCTTGGTACCAACGGTACCACGGTATTTTATTTTTTTTTTTAAATAAAATATATATTTTATTTTTTTTAAAAAAAATTAAATATATATTTTATTTTTAAAAAAAATAAATAAATATATATTCGGTACCAACGGTACCACGGTATTTGGGTTGCCCATACCGTTACCGTACCGACTATCCTTGGTACCGAGACTTCGGTTACCGATTCAGTCGGTTACCGACTTCTTGGTACCAAGGACCTGTTGGTACGGTTGGTAATCGGTTGGTATGGTAATTTTCAATTACCATTCCAACCCTAGTTATATGTGAAATTGCAATGAACCACTCATCAGAGGGGTTCTGTTAGCGAAATTCCACCTAAATGGCCCATTAAATTGATTGAACAGACCATATTCCTCCCAAGTTATTGGGTAGCTATTTGATGGAAATGAAATGGCATTTAGGTGAATTTTTAATGATTTTTCATTCATAAGGTGTTCCTCTGTTTCTGTAAATTGTGGGGTTTGACTTTACTAGTAAATTAAAGTAGCTTTAGGAGAATCTGATCAAATCTGTGCCGGAGCTTATGCATAACACTATCAGAAAGCAAACCCAAATATTTTATCATTTTACCTGAAGGGGTTGTAACTTCTAGGGGCCAGACAATCCTTGGAAAATCCCATGTAAACATGGCTGAAGTTTCGTGATGAGTTTATAAAAGCTAAGCGCATATTTCTGACTTTGTAGGGCAGCCTTAAGATAGGAGTGGCATAAGATTTTTATGTTATTTTTTCCAAGAACGTGTTGCCAGGCAGAACTTCATGGAGGACCTAAAGAGAAAAATAATCAAGTTGGTACTCAGATTCTGTGCTTGCTTCTAAGCTGATAACTTAGAGGGTGATTGTTCAATGCTTGTCTTTTGGCTGTTTACGTGTTTTACGTTAATATGATTTCTGTTTTGGCGATTCGATGATTATCTTCAAAGTACTTACCTAGTAAAAGTTATACAGCCAAAGGAGCGAGAGAAAGCTAATACCTTAGAAGGTGATTGTTCAATGCTTGTCTTTTGGCTGTTTACATGTTTTACGTTAATATGATTTCTGTTTTGGTGATTCGATGATTATCTGCAAAGTACTTACCTAGTAAAAATTATACAGTTTATGTTTGTGCTTTCTCACTCTCATTTGGGTCCGTAGAAAGATGTGATTCTTTTCCAAATTTAAGATGCAGAAAAGATTTTAGTTAGAAAAATTCTAGTAAATTTTTTTGGGACCTTGGGGATAAACTTTAATGTTTTTTTTTTTAATATCAAGTGACATCTGTGCTACCTTTTGAACCACATCTGTAAATTGCAGGTCAAGGTGAAAGCTGCATTGAACAGCCAGACAAAGACACGTCTAATTGGTCCAAATTGCCCAGGAATTATTAAACCTGGAGAATGCAAGATAGGTATAATGCCTGGATATATCCACAAACCAGGACGTGTAGGGATTGTTTCACGTTCCGGCACATTGACTTATGAAGCAGTAAGGTTTCTGTTTCAAACTTACTTCTGTTTTCCCCGGACTCTCCCCATATGTGCCCAATATGATAATTACTTCTAATGGTGTCATCTTCTAAATTAAAATGCTAATCTACTTGCATATAATATTTCTATCTTTGCCTATATTTGAATTAGAACAAATTTGCAAGCACTTGTTTCTGAATATTATGTCACCAGTCATCACATTTATGTCTGAATATTTTTTTTCCTTAATTACATGACAGGTTTTCCAAACTACTGCAGTTGGACTGGGACAGTCCACTTGTGTAGGAATAGGTGGTGACCCTTTCAATGGAACAAATTTTGTTGACTGCATTGAGAAGTTCATCACAGATCCTCAGACTGAAGGTAACTCTTTCTCCTTGTTGCTTCTTCCGTTGCACTGGGTATTATGTAACATAAGATGGCAATATTTAAGAGAGAGTAAGTTTAAAATAGTATCAATGCAATGATACCCGAGCTCATTTTCTGTAGCTCTTCTGCATAACTGCATTGAATGATTGGAATATCTGCAAGCAGCCAAAAATCTATTTACATGAGCTTTTAAAATCACATATGAAATTTAAAAACTGTGCACCACATGGAACTAAAAAATCTCATGGTTACCAAATGGAATTCCCTATGAAATATTGTATAACGACAACTAAATAAGGTGTCAAAAACTTAAAATCTTTTTAGCATGGTTGTAGCCTACATCTGGGCCTCCAGGCCCCCGGGTTGGCCCTGCTCTCCCCTCAGGGTTGGGTTGACAATGTATGTGGTAGGGTTGTATTGTGAACCATTAACAGGGCCCACAGGGGTGATGAGCAAAATCACACATGCGCAAACACAAAGATTAAGTAAACCAAATAACCATTTATTTTTACGCTTCATAGTACTCTATCCACTCTCTCACTCCCTAACGGCTGTGTTCGAAACCCTTGTGGTCCTCTCACCCCCCACCCCACCCACCCAACCTTCTCATTTCCCAATTCTTGTGTGATTTTCAATCTCATCCATTGTTCAAAGAACCACCCCCCAATGAAAAGGAAAATTGAAAGCGTCCTGTTTTCTTCATAGCTCGTTTAAATAGTGCCATTAAATAATAACGTATTTAAATTGTTGATTTACTAGTGTTGAACTATTATTCTTGGCTCATATAATTTGACCTTGACACCTTGAACTGGTGACAAAAGTTTATTTTGGCCTCAATTGATTTTATCTTTGGTTTTATTTTTAATCGTTCTTTTTTCAGGTATTGTTCTCATTGGTGAGATTGGTGGCACTGCAGAAGAGGATGCTGCTGCTTTAATTAAGGTAACTTGAAAAGACCACTTGTATAGTTTGCAGTCTGTGTTTAATCATTTACTATGATGTGGAACTTGGATGGTTTTGAAGCCCTATTTTAGTATTAGAGGTTGGACAACTAGACGTTTGAGGTAGTAAATAAAACAGTCGAGGACTTGAAGTAAATATTTTATTCAGGGAGGGTTGGTAATACTTTTGCATACATACTTTGGAATTAGGCCTGTTGTCTATTTGATTCAGAATTATTTCAAAATATGGAAAATTTGACACTTATGTTGGGTTTTGACACAGGCAAGCGGAACTCAAAAACCTGTTGTTTCTTTTATCGCTGGGCTAACTGCTCCACCTGGTCGACGAATGGGGCATGCTGGAGGTAAAGTTGCTTTTCTTTGGTGTAAATACGATTCTGCTGTTTCATTTTGATCATAGCCCATTAGCCCGTATGCCTTGGTTCTCTTAATCTTGCTGAATCTGATGAAAACAAGCATGAACCTCTTTCCATGTTAATTTATGGAGGACTGCACTTCTCAAGTTTTCTGTCTTTTGTGATTTACTGGAGCTAAACTGCCTTAACCCCGGATATGGTCGCTCTTTATTTACAAATTCAAGGAGCTAAACTGCCTCGTGTGTTGTTATCATCTCGTTTGACTTGTGAGGATACTCTTATGGGGTAGGATCTAGATGCTTAAAGTCCATGGTGTTTCTTGAGCATCTCTCTTACTTAACCGCATGACAAATCGAAATTGTACTGGTTAGTGATGGTGACAACGACAAGAAATTAAGGCTATATACGTAGTATTTTTCTTGAAAAATGTTTCATCTCCCATTTTAGTTTGTTATTCACAAAGGAAGCCCTGATTATGAGATTCCACTGGAATGAAATTTCCGATTGACAGATGTTAAACCCTAGTTATCGTACAATGTTTGTGTTGCAGCTATTGTATCAGGGGGGAAGGGTACAGCACAGGATAAGATCAAGGCCCTTCAAGAAGCCGGGGCCACAGTGGTTGAGTCTCCTGCACAGATTGGTGCTGCAATGTTTGAAGTTTTCAAACAAAGGGGTCTTGTTGAATAGTTTAAAATTGTAGCTGCCCTCCATCTCCAAACACAACAGGTTGATCGAAAAAGGGTGTCCCGATCATCCATCACTGCGAGTTTTTCATTTGTTCTAAATTGCATGAATCATGCTATATAAATGCCTTGTTATTCAACTGGCCAAGGTAGTTGAATTATATTTGCCCCTTGATGAGTAGACAGATTCGTGTTCCAACACCAGTCTAGTCTTTTCGCATCACTTTTGGGTTTATAAGGGATAGATGTACCCTGATCCTGGAATTTTTGTTTGCCTTGGAAATTTAATGGTCAAATAATAGACAGTACAAACACTGAAGTTTGTTTTTCCTTACAAAATCTGTTGCATAAAACAGAGCGTTTGATCATAACAAGGCATCTTTGATGTAAGACCTCGGCCAGACTACTCCATCCATACAAGAGGAGTTTCTCGGTCAGGGATTGCATTCCATAGGCCAACTGGAGAAGAAACTTCATTTGAATTTATCGCACCTAGCTTAACTATTTTGTATAAATGAAAAGGATCCGAGCGTAGTTTTTTTTTTTGTGTCAATTATCTTACTATTACCGAAAAGGACTCAACAAGGTTGAGTCTTGAAGAAAAAAAAGCCTTGTAAAAACACCTAAAACTTTGAAATCATGACGGAAGAGAGGGGGAGATAACACTTCAGTACATTGCAATGAGAGTTTCAAGAATAAATACTAGACGGAGGAAGTCTTTTGCCAGTTTGCCTTCAACTTCTGCGTGGATTGGTGGAGGATGATGATGTGGATCCAAATATCCAATGGAGGGCGGTGAGGAAACGGGCTTCATCTGAAGTAGAGTGAAAAGTTGAGAATGATACTCAGAAATAGAGGAAATCGGTGATTAACGGCATCGACGAACCACATGGAATTATTTCAGAAAGAAAAATTAGGGTGTTATTCGAGCCGAGCTTGCATGTTCAAGCTTGGTTCGTTTGTTAAATGAGCTCGGATCGAGCTTGACCCGAACTTTAAGCCATTTTATTTGGTCATAATATATTAACTTAAAAGAAATTACAAAAAATTGATAAAATTCAAGTTATTCGAGCTTAAATCAAATGAGCTTTCAACCGAGCTTAAAATTCTGTTCAGACTCGACTTGTTTAGGTGGGTGAACGAGTTCGAATCGAGTTTTTTTTTTCGAGCCGATCCTGAATCGTTCAGTTTATATAACAACCCTAACAAAAATAGAGGAAGAGGAGGAGAGCTGATTTACCTAAAATTGGTCGAGGTTCCTGTGCCATTAGGGAAACATAAATTTAGACCAAAGAATAATTCATGAATTTTGGGTCAAATCACGACACAAAAATTAAGGTTTCATGAATTTTTATTGGGTGGAAATTCCACATTCTAATAGTCCTGATTGATAGGATAACAAGGATTCAAAACTAAACCCCAAAAAATATTCCAAAGATCAGTAACTACTATCTGGCGAAATGGTGGTGTTCTGGGATGTTTCTACTTTCTAACGCAGACCCTTCAGCTCAGTAAAATTGCCCAATTCTGCGACGTGCTTGTCAATCATCTCTCAACTGTAAAGACGGAGCCGAAGAAAAACTCGAATCAAAGACAAAGCAAAATGAGAAAGCGAATGTGCAACTAAGGTTGGCATCGTCATCCCCACCTGCGTCGATCCTCCTCTTCATCGACAGGTGTGTACCATTCAGGTCGACGCTTTGAGTTGCTCAGCCGGTAGTTGAGGAGGATCTCTTCGTTGCTAAGTACCCTAGTCGCGAGCAGGACAATGGTCTTGAGTATCCCAGCCCCATCATTTCCTGAGCTCCCGGATTTGAACCAAAAGTTCCCGAACCTCTTCATTCTGGCGGTGTCATCTCCCTTTCCAAATGCTAAATTCGGAATGTAGGCTCTCATGTCTTTGTCCATCAATGGGAAGTCATACGGGCATACCATCACATTCGGGGCCATCCCTTTGCCTGGATGGTTGGCAAAATGAGCGTAGGCAAGTGGGTTCCTCCTCTCGAGAACTTCACCGATCCCACCTTTTGCGTCCTCCAAGGGTTTGCTGAGCATTTTCCACATTTTATCTGAACCCCTCTCAGCACTTCCATTTGAAGTTGGCGAAGTTGGCTTTACTTTGATTCTTGTTCCATCCCATAACTCTCGGGTGTCACCACCAACGCCCCAAGGCTGGGCATTAATGACGGTTCCATCATAACGGGTGATCAAATAAGGATTCTGTGCATCGATTCTGGGGTACCCTGGTATATAACGGTAATATGCTGGAGAATATATGACACCAGGATATATGGCAATGACTGCACCAACATCAGCTTCACCTTCTAGGAATAAACCTTGGCCTGCATCCTTATGAGGGATTTCAGAAGCTTTAAGTGCAAGTGAGTAGCCTAAACGGTCCTTTATAGATTGGGTGATCTCACTGAGTTTTAACGGCTTTGTCTCTGGCATAGCTGTACTGAAAAGCAACTCATAGTTAGTCTATCAGACTGCCACAACAATTGTTTGCAAGAATCATAACAGAGAGTACAATTAATTGAAAAAGAGATTTCCTTGTCATTTTAAAATTGTCCTTATTTTTGGTGTTTCGTAAACGATGAGAACATTTCCTTTCAATATGAAGTGAAAGTGAAATTCATGGGAACACATTTCTTTTCTGAAGTTGATGGGAATTTTCCTTGAAGATGTTTTATGGATAAAATTTCCATGGGTGGGTTGCCTCCAGGCTCCAGCATAGCAAATAGGTGTTGCTTTGAAAATAGAAGTCGTTTACAAAAAGGAAAACAAATTATCTGCTCTCATTTCATTGGGCACTTTTGCATCAAATACAAGCAATTTTTTGAAGAAAGGGTTTTCATTAGCCAAAGGAAGTGCTATTGAATCGAGTATTATTCCAATTATTCCATATTTTCAATACCATAGGTTGTTACAGACAACGACTCACAAATGCAAATTATATAATAATTCATCCAAGGAAAACAGACAAGCTACAATTGCGATTAAGAAAACCAGGAAAGAAAGTAATGAACTCAAGGTACTATAACAACCAAAAGAGATGAGAAGGTTGAAGTCGGCGCTCTAGGCAAATTCAAAGAAAATTGATAATAATCCAATAATACAATCTGTACTCACCAGCACGGGTCTGAGTTGAGCCACTAGTACCACCGACAGCAAGGCTCAACCCACTTCGCCGAGGGGCACTATCCACAGATGGAGATTGAAGGGGGTTTACGGTTTCCTTTTCTGAAAGAATAATCTCATCCATAAGGCTGCAGAAGGTTTTAATTTGCGAATGAACATTCTCTTGAACTAACTGTTGTTGATCAGCCAGGGCAGCTTTACTGGCCATATCAATTATTTCCTCTATATCTGCTTCATCAGCTTCTCTACCTAGACGATTATAGCTGCAAAGGAAAGATAACCTTGAAATAACAAGTACTTCTCCAAGGAATGAGTGATTCTTGAAAAGAGTCAAACTAAAAGTAGAATTCGCTGCAAAGTTACAGAACAAGTGATTACGTGCCAAACATAGAACAATGAAACTGAAATATGAAATCATAGTCTAAAACATTACCAAACTATCCACAATATCTGTGATGCTTTGCTGATGTTCCAGAAAAGATGAAAGCAATGAAAGGTAGGCAAGATTAATACTTCAGGAGAAAAAAATGTATTCAAACTGGGTGATGGGAGCGGTTGACGCTCTAGAGGAATGCATTAGAGAATTATTTCAAGCTTCTGATAGTGAAAACATCAGCACAAAAGGCAAAGAAGAAATCAATAAATGTTTTTATTTTTCTAATCAATAACTTAATTCAGTGAAAAACAAACCACTTTCAATTATGAAGAAAACACCACCATGCCCATAATAGCAAGCAACATTATACTGACCTAGAATATAAGAAGAGACGATTAATGTCTGCTTCAAATTGAAGGTGCCTAGGATCCTTGGCAAATGTTGGACTTTTTGCCAGAGTTTTAACGGCCTTCAGGTACAATGAAACAAATGTCAGTTTCCATAACAATTTACATCAGATAATACATAGTACATAAGTTAAGTTGTTGACAGAAAAACAAAACAGGATTTTAAATCATTCACAAATTAAAATAAGAAAGAACCTCAACCTTAGGGTCCATTTGGTACAATTCCAGGAATTGGTTTATTCACATAATAAAATAAGGAATTGGATTGAGTCAACTCATTCCTGATAGTGTGTCTGGTTAAATATTAGGAATCATCTAGTTTAGGACCACTTCCAGCCAGTCCATCTCTTCATTTTCCTCTCCTAGGCTGAGGCATCTCCTTCATGGGTCACTTGGTCATCTGCTTCTCCTTTACAGATCAACTTGACCCTTTTTTTTTTCGCGCACCCACCCAAAAACAAAAGAAAAATCGTGCAGAGACAGGATTCACCTCCTTTGCAGCCATCACTAATCCTGACCTTAGGTCCTTAGCCCATTAGATACAGTTGCAATACCACACAGAAGCTTCATAAACATTTTTGCATTGCACCACCACCTCGCAGAAGATTAAGAAGCTTCACAATTGTTTCTGAAGTCAGGAACACTACCAAGCTAAGCATACCCTTCAGCTAAATACCATCAAAGCCACACTTCTCAGTCACAGCAGCCCTGACACTTCTCGACAATGCAGAACCCCAATGACAGCAAACTGAGGAAAGTGAAGGCAGGCTGGTAATAAGCCAATACACTAGGTTTGGGAATCAAAACAAGGTCAACTGTTTTCCCAAACCAAACAAGATAATAGGGTTCAGTATTTCCAAAACCAGTTACCGACTCCAAGGGAATGGTGCCCTAAGAAGTGAGACTGTCAACCTAGTATCACAACCAGAACAACACCTCTTGATGCCCTTATAGAACAAAAAACTATTCAATCACAACTTCCTCAACCTTATATTGGTAATTTAGGGTTTTCAATTGCTCTGAAGCGTGAAAGATCACTATTTGTACAGTGATATTTGTCCCCTTTAATTTCTGTTAGGGTTTTAAGAATTAAGACAAATTCACCTCCTAGGATACAACAAAGCCTTACAAGAAATCTCAGCCAGCAAATCTGAATTGTTTCATATTTTCTCATGTGAAGAAACATTTCTTTTATAGAGGGAATTCCAAGTTTTTACGGTTAACAGAAGTTAGTAAATCTCATCTAATAGGAAGAGATCACATACATCGATCTATGAAAGATCTGAAATTAGTTATTTCCCAGAAAACATCCATAGACAATTTACCATGATCTTCCTTAGCTCTTTAGTCTTTACTCAGGACCCAAGCCCCAGGCAATAGCCTTAGTACAGTGCCCATAGCCCGCAGATTATAGATGTAGATTGCAGCCTCTCAAGCCTGGGGATGGATTTAGATCTAAATCTATCACTAGTTGTCCTTTCACCTCATCAATTTATTACTCTGTGATGGGTTCTAAGCGGAAATCAGGCAAAATGGCACCAACACTAGCAATGGCGCAAAAATTATGTCCGTCACAGTTCACGGCGTACATTCTCTGATTTCCTACTCCACCATTCAATAACTCCAGCAAGCATATCAAATTTACAGCTAAAGTCGCGAAATTCTCAGTAAGTCATCCATTCATTTTTCAACGATTAAGAGATTCAAAAATAAAAGTCTTGCAAAATCTCAGATTGTAATAGCAACCGGAGTTCAGGAGGAATCATAATCACGGAAGAAGGAGAGAGAAAGAGGGGGTACCTGTTGAAATTTTTGGAAGAGGAAAGCCATTGGCAAGTACGAATTTCAGATTTCAGTAGCCTTGGAGAGGAGAGGGAAGGGGTGGGGAGAGAACTTGGACTGTATTGATCTAGGCTACAATCAAGACATCAGCTGGCCGCTGCTCGCCGGCGGGGATTCGCGGTTGTAGTGAGCGACGGCGAAGAGACACTCGCTCACACACGCGATGGGTGGGGGACTGGGGGCGGCGATCCCGCTTTGCGGAAATTGAAAGAAATGCCAAAACAAGGGGGAGGTTAATTAAGATTACTATATTTCCTTACACCTGTTTGGAATATGGAATTTGGTGGGATTTTTAGGAATGGAAGTGAGAGGAAAATAAAATGGGGGTTGTTATATGCACGGTCGTTTTCTCGCGATTTACACGGATCCGCGCACTCGCAATGCGCAGTCGCGCTTTTTTTTTTGAATAAATCCGCGTACACGCCGTGCGCTTACGCGAATATATATATTTTTAATAAATTAGCGTACGCACGCTGCGCGTACGCGAATATATTTATTTTTACCGAAAATAAATCAGATATATACGAATCGGAATAAGATATATATACGAATCGAAATAAGATAGATAATGATATGTACACGGAATAAAATAAGATAGATAATCGAAAGATATATCTTATATATTTAGATATAGATATATTTGGAGATAAATGCGAATAGATATATTTTTTTTCCAATAATAAAAGATGATGATCTCTATATATACAATGCGTATTTAGGTCACAAATATAAAAAATTTGACACCTCTAGTAAAGCTAATATTTCGAAGATCCTAAATTTCTCCATATGGCGTCGCAGTTGAAGATGATCTACCATTCAACCCATACGATTACAGCAATCCGCAAGAACTTCTAACTCATGTCGATGTAAGTCTAAATACGATTGCACTAAAATCTCATGTGTATATCTTCCATGTTTCCAATATTTTTGAATATATAGTTGTATATGTCAATATTAAAAATAATAATATTTGTGAAAAAGTTAGTAGAATGATGATGTTTTTTTTTAAAAAAAGTGAGGTGGCAATGTATTATGAAACAGATGGATTATATGTTTTGAATGTTTTTGTTTCCAATGTGTGTATATTATATCATTAATATGTTTCGAATTGTAGGATCTCGCCGACTTTCCTCTAGAAGAGGGTACCGATTATTCAGATATGTTTCGGATAGATGGATATTTCTTTGACTCCAAGAACGCAAAGGAGTGGGCTCGTTTTATGGGTAGAATTAGAAATATGGTTTTAATAACTCATAGGTCTTGGAAGAACAAGCAAAACGGGTTAGGTGTCTTTCGTTTGGTTTGCGAGTACTATGGCTATCCTAGAGATGCGGCCGATGTGGATAAGGATTTTCCACCATCATCACACCGAGAGAAACCATCGAAGAAAAATGGATGCCCATTTGAGCTCGAGGGTCGTGAGTACAAGACAGGTAAATGGAGAATGTTTGTTATATGTGGTTCTCACAACCATAATCTTCCGGATAACTTGTACGGGCATACCTTTGCCGGAAGGTTGACTGATAAACAACATCATAAGGTACGATGCGGTGCAATGATTGGATTAAAACCTCGACAGTTGTTGAGTATCCTTGAAGATGAAGATTCCCAATGTGTGACGAGTATCCGTCAAGTGTACAACTCTGTTCAGAAGATGAAGAGGGTAGAGGCGGAGGGTCGTGGAGATATACAACAAGCATTGCATTCACTCGAAGGAAAGCAGTACGATTTCTTCGTACGTAGAGTGCACGGGTCTAATCAGCTGAGTGATTTAATGTTTTCTCACCCAGACTCACAACATTTATGGAGGTTATTTCCCTACGTCATCATGATGGATGCAACATACAAGACAAATAAGTACGTGTATCCTTTTTTATTTATTTATTGTACAAATAGATTTAAATTTTGTCTAATTAGTTGCTCATGATTTATTGACTATCTTCCTTTCATGTAGGTATAAGATGCCATTGCTGCAAATAGTTGGGTTCACTAGCACAAAAAAGACATTTGTGATAGCATTTGCATTCATGACGAAGGAGACCACAGATCACTACAGCTGGGTGATGCAGACGCTCCGAGATCTATGTAAACATAGAATGCCAAATGTGATTGTCATAGATCGAGAGTTGGCAGTAATCAAAGCCATCAAGGAAGTGTTCCCAACCGTGAAGCATTTATTGTGCAGATGACATGTAATGTCAAATATCGAAGTGAAGGCAAAGACCACACGATCAAAAGCTAAAGAAAATGAGTTTGTCCGTGATTGTTTGCCTTGGTAGAGTCGACATCAGAATTAAGCTACAAACGACGTCTTCAATCAATGCAGACCAAGTGGGAAGGATGTTGGAGCCTCATGGAATACCTTGAAACCACTTGGCTCAAGGACTTTAAGGAGGCACTTGTTAGAGCTTGGGTTGATTGCTATCCTCACTTTGGGACTAGAACAAATAACTGGTAAGTGTTTTGGATGTTTGTACTAGTGAATTACGTATGAATGTTATTTTGGATAAATAAATGTTTAACCGCCAACCTATTGAAAACCATGCAGTTGTGAGTCGTAGCATGGGAAGCTGAAGGATATGTTGAACACGTCAATGGGGGGGGGGGGGGGGGTTTGAAGACGTGGTCAAGTGCATCGACAGAATGGTCAACGGGCAGATCAAGCAAATAAAGGGTTCCCTTGAGATGTCACGCATGAATGTTCTTAGGAGTGTTTCTAGTAACCCACTATTGGCTCCCCTCGTTATGAAGGTGACAGCTGAGTGCTTCAAATTATTGCTCAACAATTACACCACGACGATAGGTAGACCCACTGATGATGGGGTCTGTCGGGACAAGTATTGGCGAGATGTGTATGGCGTGCCATGTGTTCATGAATTTTTACAAGCCGTATCCACCCGTACGCCGATAAGCTTGAGTCAAATTCATCCCTTCTGGAGGCAAGTGATGTGGAGTGGACCTATTATGGCAGAGGAGGGCAGCGAACCTGTGGAAGATATAGACCAGACCAGGTTAACGTTGCTCAGGTTGAAGAGAAGGCAGATGATCTCACTCCTCAAGAAGCTAATTTTATTGCCACAGCTTTCATGGACATGGAGAATCCCGGAGAAACTAACATGACAACACCACCTATAAGCAATCCTAGAGGTCGACCAACAGGGAGGCGATCAATGATGCGCGAACCAACGACACTTGAGCATGCAGTGCGACGGTCAGCCACCCGAGGTCGAGGGAGCGGTCGAGGTCGTCCAAGTGGTCGAGGTCATCGAAGCGGTCGACGCGAGCCAATGACACTTGACCCCACGATATTTTTGTTCGTCCATGTGGATTGGTTTGTCCCACGCTATGTTGATCGCGTTCAAAATGTGAGTTCGGATGGGCATTGTGGGTATCGAACGCTTGCAGTGTTGCTTGGATATGGGGAGAACCAGTATATGAGGGTCCGACAAGAGATGGCTGATGAGCTACGTAAGAACAAGGATTTGTATCGAGCAGTATCAATGTTGAACGATATTGAAGGGCTGATCGGTAATGTTGACATCAAGGATCCCGGTCAATGTAGTCCGACGAGGTGGATGGAGGCACCGATGGTTCCTTTGGCAGCTGCGACACGATATCAACTTATTGTGGTCGTCCTTAGCAAGGGTGGTCCGCATACATGTATCCCGATGATGGCACCTACAACGACCGCAAGGCCGCCGACAGATATTATTACAATGGCGTTGATTGGCGGAGTGCACTGAGTACCGGTTAGTGAACTTCCACCCTTACTATTACTATTCCTACATATTGTATCAATTGTATTTCATAAAAAATTAAATAGGTATGGCTTCGATCAGACTCACCGATCCCTCCAAAAATTCCAGAGTTGGATCATTTCCACCACCAGAGCGTAAACGGTTGGGATGGACCATTCAATACAAGGATGGCAGAGTACCTCAACCTTCGACGTGCTGATCCTGATCGTTCAGGACACCAAGACGGCGATAGAGTATATCATAATATATCAGATTGAGAAGATTATGTTAAACTATTTCAGATTTCTTGTTATCGAATAGATATATGTATTTTGTTTTCAAACTTGAGTAGAGCATAAAATTCATGAATAAACATTTTCTTAACTAGAGTGCATGACATCAAACATATCTGAAATACATAAACTCCCTAACATTGAACACCAAAGTATATCACAGTTGCCGTTGTGATGCCCGGACTTGAGTGGGGGCGCGTGGGATTGGGTTTTTCATTGCCTCGAAGTAGTAATTGAGAATCTTCTGATGACTGTAAAACTCCTCACGACGTTCTAGCATTTTCCGGATGCGCTCCCCTGACACGTGCAATCACTATCATTTGAAAAAAAAAACACATTGTGACGATCACAAATGCAATACAAGTAATGAAATATTTAAGGCACAATTCATACCTGAGCTTGTATTGTGGATATCGGTGTCGGTTCCTCTTCGATAGGTTGGGCCTCAACTGTACTCTGTAGAACATATGGATGACCATGACGACTGAACCACTCCATATAGTCGGGCGTAACCAGATGCCCCTCATATGCAAAAGGCAGGTTGTGAAGGTTCACCAAATTAGCGGGGTTGTGTCGCTGATCCCAGACATCGAACATATCCAAAAAGGTCAACTTCAAGTGGGCTGTACCAGTAGGCCGAGTCTCAATAGTGGGTGGGATACGGTCCATGGGTATGTTTTGCACACGTCCGAACTGCCTTAATACGCGGTCCGGCATGTATGGCTCATGTATATTTGAAATGGACAAAACCCCTCTATATCGAGAAACTTGAAAGTCAGCATCGAAGTTAATGAACCTATCCTCGTACGGCATGAACCTTACGTCGTCGGCTCTCATCGTGTCCAACTGATTGGTAATGTTGTGTACCCTCTCCAGAGTACGCGGTGGTGTCGCTCTATGCGTCCACCGACAAGCCCACCTACGATCAATTTGGCGGGGCCACTCCTCAGCCATTGCAGGGGCAAATGCCGGAAAATGTGCCCAAATCCAAAACTTTATACATATAAAGGAAAAAAAAATTAGTCTAATTGATTGAAAGCACGAATTTTGTATGTAAACCTTATAAGAATACCTGAACCAATGCAGCGCCCACTCATGGTTCCCACCCCTTCCCTGCTCGCGATGCTCAAGGCTCGATACAAGAGGGAAAGCATGGCAACACCCCATGAGTACTGCCCCGTCATAGCATGATTGTAGACTAAGTCAACTGCCCACAAGGGTATGTGTGTAGTCGACTTATCATTGATAAAGATCGCCCAAAGTACTATCAATAGATACCCAGTCGCAACAGATTGAGCATAAGGATCGCCATTAGGAATCATCGCCTTCATCATCTCCTCTAACTTTGCCTTGACGGAAGCGCGCCCCTCGACTGCTCATGTCTGCAGTGGATATGCCAAGTCTGGTGGTGAGGAAATACCGGCATTGCGCATCGGTCATAGGTGTACGTGGGGCAACTCAGTCAATCTGTAGGCCAAGTATGATGGCTACATCATGGAGGGTGATAGTCATCTCACCACAGGGAAAGTGGAACGTGTTCGTCTCAGGGTGCCATCGGCAGATAAATGCTTGGATCAAAGAATGATCCACCGTGCCAAACTCGATGTCCTCCAGATCTGTAAGGCCACTTAGTCTTGCAAGCCCGAACCAACTCATAGGGGTAACAACACGAGGCAAGTTTCTAAGGAACTGAATGTGGGTGTTGCGTCGAATGCATCGAATTAGATGGTCCGCCTACAAGGGAAAAACACATAATTCTTTAGGTAATAATTAAATATTTAATTTAAGTAAGAACTTTCACAAGAAAATATAAATGAATACATACCTCACCCATCCAAATAAGTCTGCATCTGTGCGTCCTATACCACGTCAATGGTTGATTCTCTAGTGGTCGGCCGTCATTGGTAACTGGTGGTTGTAGTTGTTCCTCATCTATGTGTTGTGCCCCTTGTTGTGGTGGGTCCTGATGGACCGGCTGCTGATGTGAATGCTCTTGTTGCTCATAATAGTCCTCGTAGTCATAACTATCATCCGTCACCACATTGTGGTAGTCATACGTTCCGGGACCGAATGCCTCATGATTATCGCCATCATCTGTGTTGGCGTCCTCAAATTCCTCTTCATCGGACGCATCTGACCCAGCTGCGTCGTCCGACTGAATATCCTCGAGCCCTAATGTCCCGCTCGGGAAAGGAGACGGTGTACGCTATGAGGAGGAGCGTCTCAGAGTAGGTCGACTCGGGTCAGGCGATCGTGTCCTATCCCGTATAATTGATGTACTCGCCCGAGCGGGTACATAAGTGGCGGTAGCTGGAGCCTTCTCTTGCGCCTCCTCATCTCTTTCATGTTCACCTCGACGGGCCGAAGCCGTGGGCCGTCGCCGCTCCAATGCCGTAGAAATTTGCTATCATATTGCATAACAAATAAACAACGTTACAATTTGTTATCAGTACAAATATCAAAAAATTAGTCCGTACACATCAATTATGTTTATCTATTCCTATAAGGTTATAATTGATAAACACGAATTACTTTTTTCCATTTAACCAATTTCAGTGACCTATTTTAAAGGGTATTTTGTTTTCCTATTTTCATTGGTATTTCATTTACCTATTTTTGGGTTTAGGGTGAAATCTTACATTTTTTTTTTAGCATTTACATTTCTTTCATAAACATTTAATATAACGCTAACTATAATGTTGCTTATATACTTCAAAATTAATTTTCCTATCTTTGTAACTCCTAAAAACCTTTATTTCGCTTACCTATTGTCAATGTAATTTTATCTAACTCATGACCTAATGAATTTCGATCACATATTTTCGGTTGCTTATTTCAACATAAATGATACATACAAATTCGTATAAAAAAATTCTTTCAACTAAAATGAACTTACTAAACATTATTACAATTTCTAATATTTCATGGAACTTTTTTCTTTTCTCACTAAACATTATAGATATCATAAAATTTATCAAAACTAAAATGAACTTACTTCTCTCGCTCTCCGACGCTCATCCTTATCTTGCGAAGATCGATCCCCTCGAAGCCAACCCATGGCACTACTTGCAACCTTCTTCATTTTGGATGTCATGATTCCCGATTATCTACGCGTAAATTTAATTAATGTAAGCCAAATGCAAACCTAAAGAAAATAAATGATTTCCGATTAACTAAATGTAAATTTAATTAGTGTAAGTTATACACAAAACCTAATGAAGATAATGCATAAAAAAGAAAATTACTCTTACCTTTTTCAACCAAATGAAGATGCGATGAACAGCTTCAATGAGAAGCATAAAATTTCAGAACAATGTTTTGTGAAATGGGCAAAGCTGTGTGGCGAAGGGTAGGCTTGGGGTCGGATTTTATAGGCGATGGGCATCCGTATCTCCGTGAAGCGCGGGTGCAGAGATTCTCGCGTGAAATCCGGGATACGCAACAGCAGAGATTCCCGCGTGCGCCCGTCCGTGACAGTGTTGAAGAGTGAGATGATGACGATATTTAAGATGAATTCATTGTTGATTCAAATCGAAAGAATAAAGATATGATCAAGTGACGGAAATGAGATGTTAAAGTTCAGGATTATATTAGAATTTATAGGAAGTTTTAGCCTATCAAAATTGGCATACGAGGGGAAAATCAAAACTGTATAATAGGTCAAAAGAGAATATTATGTAGAATATTCTCTTTTGGTAGACTATTTTCCCTAGCCATTATGGCCTACGGGGGAAGATGCTCTTAAGGGCGTGTTTTCTCTTGCGTTTTTTTTGGTAAATTACACATAACCGCCCGTAAATTATGGTACTTTTTACATAACCACCCATAAAAACTTAAATTACAGTAAACCACCCATAAATTAGTTATCTTTTCATAAGACCACCCACTCATTAAACCTCTATTTGTTTTTGTTTAAAAAGATTAAAATTCCCTTAATTCAAGCTTATTTGTATTTAATGCAATGATTTGTTTTCATAAGACTTCCCACATTTTAAATAATCTGGTTTTACTTTTACCCTTTGATTTAAAAAAGGATAAATTATAATAAAATTATTCATGTTCGGCTAATTTGTCAAATGATATGTATAAGCTTAGCTTATTTTTTAAATGATATGGTTTGTAATTTAAGATATGAGCTAATTTACCCTTCTTTTAAAGCAATAATCTTGTTTTATTTTAGAGTTTATCTCTATGACTCTATCTTATTCAACATTTGAAGAAGAGGAGACTGTTATGAGCTATTACAAGTCTTGACTCTTCACATTGCAAATCCAATTTAGATATATATTGGTTGGAGTATTTAGGATGGGTTTGAATTCCAGTCCATTTTAATTATAATTCAATTATTCACCACGGTTTATATGAGAAATTGATTGTATAACTAAAAATCTCATAAAACCTGAGGTAAAATAGTAATTTAACCAAATAATCACATACATCGGGATAAAATTATTGCATTATATATAATTAATTAATTATGGAATCCAAACACACCCTTAATTTACCTTAAATTTTTTGTTTACCAAAGACGACCTTGTCTATTTTGCATTATAAACATAATACAATTGGAATCCAAACACTTATATACATGCAACATCTTTCATTTACAAAGTACAAGCAAATAAGCTTGAATTAGAGGTATTTTAGTCGTTTTAAACAAAACAAATAGAGGTTTAATGAGTGGGTGGCCTTATGAAAACAAGTTAAATTTATGGGTGGTTTACTGTAATTTAAGTTTTTATAGGTGGTTATGTGAAAAGTACCATAATTTGTGGGTGGTTATGTGTAATTTACCATTTTTTTAAGGGTGGAGATTAAGGTTGTGTTTGGCACTAGATTATTTTTATGTAGATTAATGGCATTTCTGTAGATGTGAGGAGATGGAGATTATTTTTGTAGATTAATGAGATTTTTTTTTGGGTGGGAAATTAATGAGATTTTTTAAATTGAGATTTTTTTTTGCGGAAATCTCTTAAAGGTGCTTGGTTGGTATAAGATTGTGATGTATTATGTAGAATAAAAATGACCCTTTTACCTCCACCTTTATTACTCGTCCTTCCAAGTTCCCCTCATGGTTTGAGTTCATTGTTCGTTGCTCCATTACGGCTTCCGGTGAGATCAGAACTGCTGACGGCCTCCTTTGCTTCTCCGTCCCTCTTCCGGCATGCATCCATCGCCAGCATGGCGGCATCAGCCCTGCCCAGATCCGATCCCCACCACCACATGCATCCATCGCCGACGCCCAGATCTGAGGCCTTCACCTCACCAGATTCGGCCTTCCTCTTCGCTTCTCCCTCTCGACCTCTCCTTGCAGGCCACACGCAGCTGCCTCTCCCTCGCCTTTTCCAACTAGATCCGGCCATCACCAACCACTGCGCACCACCAGAACACCAGATCCGACCACGCCTCACCCACCTTCGGCATGCAACAGTCCCCTCCGGCAGCAACCATACCCAATAGTCGCCTCACCCACCTTCGCGGCACCCAAGCAACATCGACCTAAGATCTAAAAAAGGGGCAATATTGGGCAAAAAAAAATCTCACTCAAACAAATCTCTCATAATCTTCTATAATCTTGCCTCCCCAAGATTTCAATTTCACCAAAAAAAATCTCTCATAATCTCCATAATCTGAAATCTCCATCTCCAAATCTTCCAAAATCTACTAACAAACACTGATGCTGCTAGATTAGTTTTTGAAAGAATCTCCTTAATCTAATGAAAACATGCACCGAACACGCGCTAAGGCTGTTTTTGATATTGTCTTTTTTTGGGAGGTTTTGGAGTTTAAAAAAATAAAACCTGCCACTCGTTGTGTTTGGTTTGGCAATAGATTTGCTATGGAAGGTGGAGGTTAAGGTGCAGCTTTTGGGAGGTTAAATTTGGCCAAAAAAAAAACTTAGGCTCCCAAGGTTTTGGAGGTTATTTTTTGTGAGTTTATTTTTTTTCCCTTTGAATTCAACCGGGTGATGTTGAAGCAGCCCACTTTCTGCAACCCCGACAACCGGGAAGAGGCTCCAGCATCGGCACCAGCGTCAGATCTAAGGAGGAGGAGGCAATCCCGACAACCAGGGAGAGGCTCGGTTTCAGGCCTTCAATGGCGGCTGCGAGAACTAAAAGAAAGAGATGGAGGGGAGGCGAAAGATCTGAGGGAGAGAGAGAGGTCGGACGAAGGCTCTAGAGCGAGAGAGAGAGAGAGAGAGCTCGATTTCAGGGGTGGAGATGGTTGTCGATTTCAATTGCAAGGAATTGGAAGTTTCAAGAGTGGCGATGGCTGCCCGATTTCGGATTACATGGAATTGAAGCAAGGAAGGGGAAAGGGGAGGGGTATTTTAGACATTTTCATCTTAAAAACCATTTACAAACCTTACCATCATCAAACATCCAATCAAGCTTTTTTTTTTAAAATAAACTTCACAGTTGAAACCTCCAACTCCATAACCTCCAACTATCACCAAACACGTGCTAATTTTACGGGGTAGAGTGGGTGGAGATTATATTTTACGGGTTGGAAATGAGGGTGATTAATTTCTTAAAGTATCTCGATGGTGTTTAGTTGATTGAGATTTATTTAAGGTGGAAAAAAATTAAAATACCCATATTACCCTTGTCACCATAAATGAACAAAAGCTTGTCCTCCCCAATTACCAGCAAAAACGTCTACCACAGTGATAAATTGAACTCGGCGACCGAAGCTTCTACAATACCCAGGTTCGAAGCCTCTGCTGCCCCGCCGGCAAAGCCAATCGAAGGGGAGCCTGCCGCCACAGTCGCGCTGCTCACAGGGCGTCTGTGGACCGAGCTCTGAGCGAAGTTGTCATGTGAGTTTCGAGAATGGAGAAGGCCATATCTTGTCGTCGTAATATCGGAGGTCTGGGCGATGCTGTCGTTAGTTGTTCCCTTCACAATCGCTCCTCTCTTCTCGATGTGCAATGTGGAGGTTGCTACTCTACTCCACCCCGTCCACCTACCCCCAAGGTGGGGAAAATCATCCACCTCTACCCCCGTTTCGCCGCCCACCCACACCACCTCCATCTCATCCACTTCTTAAATGAATGCAAGAAAACACGCCCTAAATTAATTTCCTTACATAATTCCATACATATTAGTATTAATAGTAATCTCAAAATATAGGTTATTTAACTTTTCATGCCACTTTTTTTTTTTTTTTGAAAAACAGCAACTTCAACTATTAATTACGCAAGTCTTCATCAAGCAACAAAGCAAAGTCAGGCTGGAATTGTAAAACCGAAAATGAGAAAATAAAAACACTTGGGCGCAACCCCGCCAGAAAGTGTGCTGCTCCATTCGCCTTTCTCCCTATGAAGCTCCATACACATGCTTCAAAAACAAAGGCCATTTGAAGGGCTTTGTCAACCACACATGGTTCTGTGTGCGTCGCACACAAACTAACTTTTGTTGGTATTTTTAATACGAATTTTCTATGCTATATATGCTGGATATGAAATGAAATTGGAATTTTTTTCTTCTCAAATATACTTGGTTTAAGCATTTTTAAAATAGGTTATGAGGTTCACCCATTTTCTTTTAGGTTTTTTTCCAAATAAAATATTGTTATCCTATACCTTTTAAGGCACACAATAGATAAACTGTTTTTAATATACTCTATAAGTATTAAAACATATGTTAATTATCCATAATTTTAAATTGAGAACACATTGATGGATTGTGCACGTTGAAGGGGATCGGAGTTGTTCAAGTTGAGAGCTAGGGCGTTTGGTCTATGATGGTTTGAAGTTACACATTTTATCTTTTCTTATTTGTTTTGTTATTTTATTTGTCTTTATTTATTGTGTTTGCTTATTTACCTTTTTTAGACTTTTCGAAAATAGCCTTTAAACAATGTTGAAAAATGGATATGTACATGAAAAACTGTATTGAAATTTTTTTAAGACCAAATTATTTTCCTACATTTATATGAAAAAATCCATTTTGCCAAACAATTCTTAGTTATTTTAATCGATTTCTTTCTAAAAGGACGTTTATGTTGAGAAACATGGTTTCTAATGTCCGTAAAAAATATTATATTTATCTAAGGGAGTTTGTACATCTAAACTAAAGACATTTTTTATTTTTGAAAAAACAAAGGTATAAAAAAGAATTAAAATTGATATTATAGGATGGAAACATTATTCTTGCTATTTCTCTACAATAGGATATTTTTATACATTTAAATAAATAAATAAATGTATAGTTTGTATTATCTTAATTTTTAGGATAATTTTGGAAATGTTCATGAGACTAATTCTTGTGAAATATGGAGATCCACCACATATGATAAAAGTTTAATTAAATAATTGTTTAGAGATTTCTCCTTTAATCCATAATTTTTAGTCTTTTGTATTCGATATGGGATGAATATTCTTATATCAAACCTCTAAACAAAACTACCTTTTGCTTTTACTAATATTAGACCCTAACTTCTCCTATATGAGATACCTTTGTGAATTGAGACTCTTTAATTAGCTCATCACTGAAATGAACTATTCATAAATTCAAATATGAGGGGTTTTATGTGTTTTTATTATTTTTAGGTTTTTTTTGTTTTCTTGAATAATTAGAATAAATAATTAGCTTAATTTTATGGTTGATAAAAAAATAATTAAAAAATATCTTTGAATTGTTATCAAAACAATTTTAAAAATATACATTAGAGGGGATAACTAATTTTTATGACTTGATTAGTGATTTTTTAATCAACCAAGTGCAACTCCATACCTTCAGGCTTCATCTAATTGGAATAATATTAGATTAAAAGTCAATTCATAAATCTTTCGGTTCATCCCTATAAATTTTTTTTGGGATAAAATCCATGTAACTTTTATATCTCTTTATTAATTTAACATGACAACATACAATTACAATCAATGATTGGGGCCTTGGGGGTATAATTTGGATGAAGTTGTGGCAGATTTTATAATTATTATAAATTTAATGATATACTTTTTTTTTTAAAAAAAAGAAAGAAACAGTAGTAGTCAGTGACAAAACAATTGCATTTATCATCTCCGATTTTCTTTGCTCGCTCTTTTTCTTTGGCTTCTCCACCTACTATTTTATATGACCTCTCGATTTATCAGACAATGTTTTGTTTGATATTTTGAATTCCTTATTTTTTTAACAAAATATTAATTGAAAAACAATGGGCAATGTTGTACAATCTAGATAAAGTAATGATATGTTTTATAATTATTATACATTTTAAGGATAAACTAAAAATAGATTAAATTGTATTGCCTAATAAATACCAACAACATCCAAAAAGAAAAGAAAAGAAAAGAAAAATGAAATAATAATTTTAATAAGGCACAATGGCATTTTTGTAATTAAATGAAAAACAATGAGTAATTTTTAAAATTGCTATTCATAGGACAACTCTCTTTTATATAGTTAAAGATAAATTCATACTTATTAATAATGACTTAATGAGTATAAAAATATTTTACAAAATTGATTAAAAAGTTGTTATTTTATAGAGCTTTTAACTTTTTTTTTTTAAAAAAAAGGGGGCATATACACATATGTCCATATTTTTAGTTTTTTTTTTCCAAAGTGTCCACAAAATTATCGATATTAGTTAAATGTCGAGCACCTTCCAATTTTCTTTCATTTTCTTCCTTCCTTCCAATTTTCTTCCATCTTACGATTATTTTTTAAAACCAATTTTTTTAAAAAAATTTCACCGACGTCGATGTCGTTGAAGTTGCTGAGGCCGACGTCTCAAGGGATAAAGTGAACCATTTTGAAGAATCTATCAACAACCACAAAGATTGAACCCTAGCTTACCCTTTTGTGTTTTAGGTAATCCAATGACAAAGTCAATAAAAATGTCTTCCTAATGGGTTGTAGGGATAGACAGAGATTGATAAAGACCAAGTAAGTTCAACCTAGCCTTGGCATTAGCACACACAACACAACCTTTCATAAAACGCAACACATAATTAGACATTTTAATGCCAAAAATAACGTTATTTCAAACCAGCCATGGTTTTCTGAGACCCCCATATCCCCTAGATTGATGGACTTCAAAGGTTCAAAATCCAAAAATGGAAGAAGATGGAATATACACAACTTTCAAGCCTTGAACGAATGCCCATTATCAAGGAAAATGGAATCCACTTAACCCTTTAAAAGACACTTAGCATAGATATCCACGAACAAAGCATCTTTAGGATACAATTCCTAAATAAAAGTAAATCTAAGTATTTGATCATCACAATTAGTTAAACGTATATGCATGATAAAACATCCACGACCATATCGTCTTTTCCTTTCTTGTGTTGAACCACATAAGGAAATGCGTCTCCATAAACTCCCCCCAACAGACATGGTGTTAGTTGAGATGTGACTGCCTCTTAAGGTACATCAATACTTCATGGATCGAGTGTATGATGAACTCTTTTGGCCAAAGATAGGGCTGACATGTCTTGAGAACCCGAATGAGGTCATAGAATTTCTTTATAAGTTGGGTAGTTTGATTTGTCTTTGTTTGTTCCACAGGGTAGCTCAAACGACAAATCGAGAACAATTCATAAACAAGTGGAGTAGTATGATAGCAAGAATCTAGGCATGACTTCTAAGAATATTGAGGAAAATGTGCGCGCGTGTTCTATTCGATGGACCAATCACAAGAGCACGCGCTAGAAAGATCAAGGGGGCGACTCAAGGCTTGCTCATGAAGTTAGGAGCAGTGGTTGACTCTTCTTCTCCAACACCACCATGGTTTTTTTTACATCGATCACTCATTGGCTAAGATGATAGTTGTCGATCTAACCTACTAACAGGGGATGTTGCATGATTATCTTGTTATTTTTCATTTGTAAGACATTCCTTTTCTAATTTTGTAGTAATATACTGAATGTAATTGGTGTATTATTAAATCAGTTCTTATTTATATTTATGTGTTAAAATAGAAAATGAGTCTATTTAAATTCATATTTGCATTTCTTTTTGGACAGATTGAATTTAGAAAGAAAAGCTTAGCTTTAGTCCAAAGGTTTATAAAATTTTCTAGAGCTTTTGTTTTCTTGTCCTTCATAGTTCTCTCACAATCAGA
Organism: Persicaria maculosa; assembly: GCA_963922045.1. Classification (NCBI taxonomy): domain Eukaryota; kingdom Viridiplantae; phylum Streptophyta; class Magnoliopsida; order Caryophyllales; family Polygonaceae; genus Persicaria; species Persicaria maculosa. The sequence goes on from OY998258.1 coordinate 21,867,657, forward strand.
CCGCTCTCTTCACTCATCAAGTTATTTCTTTTTCTTTGAAAAAGTACATATATAGATATGGTGATTAAACCAAAATACAAAAGATATGACCATACAAAGGGTCCTATGTAGAAAAAGAGGGAAACGTATACCCAAAAGATTTCCTCTATACCCACCACCAACCCCTCTAATTGCTATCAACCCCACCGATAATAACAGCTCCATTAGCCCCAACGTAATCTCAAGAAACAATCACGGACCCTGACATTCCCAACTAACCCTTCGTCCCATGCTAGCCACGAGTGATTTGCACTTCCACTTCGCGGATAGCCTGGACCGACAGCTAGTTATAATATGTGTTGCACAAACATTTGGTTCGAAAGGATCATTACAAAACATAAGCCTGTTTATATACATCCAAGTGAAATAAACAAACGCTTCAAAAGCCATTAACTTCACTTGGAAGAGCTGGGTTTTTTGAATCCTCTTCGGTTCTCTAGCAAACCGTAAAAGCCAATCTTCAATTGCAGGGTCGGACCTGAGGTTTTGAAGGCCTGAGACAGGATTTCAAAATGGGGCCTTTACTATATATAAAAAATTCCAATTGAAATCAAACAAGTAAGCAACAACTATGACAGTTAATTCAATTAAATTGAAATAAAAAAGCAAGGATGACAACAAACAAAATTTCGATTCAAAATTCAGTGATGATTTTTGATACGGGGTTAGCCATAGGATGGCCCGGTCTTTGACAATCAAGACTCAAAGACAAGAACGGAAGCAAAGACTCAAGAATAAGAACAAAGACTCGAAAACGCAACAATAGATAAACTCGAAAATTAAAGAACAAAGACCAATAGATGGGTGATTCGAACTAAGGTAGAACGAGATAAAGACCCCAGGCCTCCTAAGAGGGTAGGAACCAAGTATCAACGACTACAAAGCCCGCCTCTACAACATTACACAACCAAGCGGACAACTTGGAGGCACAAGGAGGGGACTTGTGATTACTTGGATCACCAAGCTCTCGCGAGGTTGACGAACTCAAAGCAAACCAAGCAGGATCAATAACTAATTGTGCAATCGATAAGCAACGCTACGAATCGATTGACTTTCTCACACTTGTGTTTCACACAAATGATGAATTTCTCATAAAATTGTACGTGAATTCTACAGAAGAAGATAGCCGCCTATTTAAAACCCTAACAAGGCTGATTTTCGGCTAAAAGAAATTAAAATAATTAACTTAAAGAAATTAATAAAATAACCCTAAAAGTTTCCTAAAATAGCTTAAGTAGGAAAGTTGCTAAAATAGGAAATAAAACAAGGTAGAACTCTTATGAAATTCGGCCCTAGCAAGCCTAAGGTGGCTCGGCCTCAAGCACCCCTATACACATATAGGTCTTCAAGGTAGGCTCCGGGAGTTGAACCGTGCTCGAGAATAACGCGTGACTCACAAACATGAATGAGTCTCTCTGCAACTTCTTGACTCGGGCTCGAGTCATAGGTCCGTCTCCTAAGATGATCGGCGTGTCCGGAGGTGTAGAAGATGGTCCCGCATCAACCTCCCCTTCTTGGAAAGGATTCGACCACGAATCCAAATCCTCGTCCACGACTAAGTGTGGAATAAGATCCGCGACGTTGAAGGTAGCACTCACGCCATATGTGCCAGGAAGCTCCAGCTTGTAGGCATTGTCGCCCACCTTCTCCGGAACCTTAAAAGGTCCATCTCCTCGGGGAGCAAGCTTGCTCTTCCGCTCGTTGGGAAACCTCTCCTTCCTCAGGTGCACCCACACAAGATCCCATGGCTGGAATGTCACCAATCTGCGCCCCTTGTTGGCCTTATTGGCGTTGTACTCCGCCTTCCGCAGAAGCTGTTGAAGCATGCGCTCATGTAACTCCTTGACGAACTCAACATGCTTTCCTGCGTCAAAAGACTTATTCTCTCTCATAGGGTATGGAGTAAGATCAAAAAGGGTTAGTGGATTAACACCATACACACATTGAAAAGGAGTGATTTTAGTTGAGGAATGTATTGTTCTATTGTAAGCAAACTCCACATGAGGTAAGGCTTCTTCCCAAAGCTTTAAATTTTTCCTTGATTGGCTCTAAGGATAGTAGTTAAGGTCCTATTGGTTACCTCAGTTTGGCCATCTGATTGGGGGTGACTAGAGGTAGAGAATAACAATCTAGTTCCCAATTTATTCCATAAAGTCCACCAAAAATGACTAAGAAACTTAACATCCCTAGCACTCACAATTGTCTTAGGCACTCCATGCAACCTAACTACCTCTTTAAAGAACAAATTCGCAACATTGGTAGCATCATCAGTCTTATGACATGCTATGAAGTGAGCCATCTTAGAAAATCTATCCACCACAACAAAGATAGAATCCCTCCCCTTCTTAGTTCTAGGTAACCCAACAATAAAGTCCATAGAAATATCTTCCCAAGGGGCAGAGGGAATCGGCAGTGGGGTATACAAACCATGGGGCATAAGCTTAGACTTGGCCTTTAAACAGTCAATACATCTCTTAAGGCAATGTTCTACATCCCTAAGCATATGTGGCCAATAGAAGTGAGACTTAAGTGTGTGGTATGTCTTATCTCTCCCAAAATGACCCATTAAACCTCCACTATGGGCTTCATTCACTAATAATAATCAAAGAGAACACCTAGGTATACACACTTGGTCTTTCCTAAACAAGAATCCATCAAAGATATAAAATTGGTCGGTAGGACCCCTATCTAGGCACTTTCTAAAAACTTTCCCAAAATCAGCATCATTAGCATACAATTCCTTAATGTATACAAAGCCTAAGACTCTAGAATCCAAAGTGGTCAAAAGGACATGTCTCCTAGATAAAGCATCAGCAACCACATTGTCTTTCCCTTTCTTATACTTTATAACATAAGGAAATGTCTCAATAAATTCCATCCATCTACCATGTCTCCTATCAAGTTTATCTTGGCTCTTAAAATGTTTTAAAGATTCATGATCAGTCCTAAGTATAAACTCTCTAGGCCAAAGGTAATGGGACCATGTCTTAAGGACCCTAAACAATGCATAAAGTTCTTTGTCATACGTAGAGTAATTAAGACATGCACCTTTTAATTTTTTAGAGAAGAAGGCTATAGGCTTACCTTCTTGCATGAGGACGCCTCCAATCCCAACCCCGCTAGCATCACATTCAACCTCGAAAGGCCGAGTGAAGTCAGGCAGAGCCAGCAATGGCGCATTAGTGAGCTTCTCCTTGAGCTTGCAGAACGCCTCTTCCTGAGCTGGACCCCACTTGAACTCACACCGCGACTTCTTTGTGAGCTCTATGAGAGGGGCTGCGATAGAGCTGAAGTCGCGCACAAATCTCCGATAGAAGCTCGCTAGGCCCTGAAAACTCTTCACATGGCCGATATTGGTAGGTGTCAGCCAGTCCTGGATTGCCTTGATCTTAGCATCGTCAACTCGCAATCCGCTTGAACTCACTACAAAACCCAGAAAAGACACTTGATCATTACAAAGCTCACATTTCTTAAGATTGGCATACAAGTGTTATAATCTAAAAGTAGAAAGTACTTCCCTCAAATGTGCTTCATGTTCCTCAGGTGATTTACTATAGATAAGAATGTCATCAAAATAAACAACAACAAATTTACCTATGAAATTCCTAAGCACATGATTCATTAGTCTCATGAAAGTACTAGGTGCCTTAGTCAAGCCAAAAGGCATAACCAACCATTCATAGAGTCCAAATTTAGTTTTAAAGGCTGTTTTCCATTCATCGCCTTCCTTCATCCTAATCTGATGGTAACCGCTTTTTAAATCAATTTTAGAGAAGATAGAAGAACCATGCAACTCATCTAACATGTCATCTAAGCGGGGTATAGGATGGTGATATTTGACAGTAATGTTGTTAATGACCCTACAATCTACACACAGTCGCCATGAACCATCTTTCTTAGGGACTAACAACACAGGTACATCACTAGGACTCAAACTTTGCCTAATGTATCCCTTGTCCAACAATTCCTAGACTTGGGATTGAACCTCTTGGGTTTCAGTGGGATTGATTCTGTAAGCATGCCTATTAGGCAATGTAGCCCCTGGAATGAGATCGATTTGATGCTCAATTCCTCTTACAGGGGGTAGACCTGCTGGTATGTCCTCGGGGAAAACATCCTTATATTCTTCAAGAAGAGATAGGATGCGAGGAGGGAGGGTAGCTCGAAGCTTCTTACTCAACATATTCAACCCTTTGCATAGGAGCATGAGGGTTGGAAGCCAAAAATACACCCTTAGGCCGAGTAGGGGTAGACACATGGCTCGACTGAGCCTCCTTATCTAACTCACCTTTACTTACCTTCCGCTTCTCAATCTCATCATCCACCTGGTTTGGCGTCATAGGCTTGAGAACCACATTCTTGCCCTGAAAGGTAAAGGAATATCTGTTAGTAAAGCCATCATGCAAGACCTTACGATCAAATTGCCAAGGACGTCCTAATAAAATATGACAGGCTTGCATAGGTACAATATCACATAACACATCATCTTCATAATGTCCTAGTTTGATATGCACTTTCACTTGCCTATTCACTTTCAATTTACCGCAGTCATTCATCCAATGCAATCTATAAGGCCTAGGATGCTGAATAGTAGGAAGTTGTAATTTAACAATCATCTCTTGACTAGCTAAGTTACAACAACTTCCCCCATCAATGACCACATTAACCACTTTACCCTTAACTAAGCATCTAGTATGAAATAGATTCTCACGTTGATTGTCATCACATGGTGCAGGAACAACACATTCCATAGTCAGCTTTACAAGTTTACCGAGATACTTGAAGTATTCAAGAGCAGACTTGATAAAGTTCCAGCTCAGATAATCGTAGGCTTTCTACAGACCGACCTTAATGGTACATCTCGGAAAGACCCTCTTAGTTTCGTATCCGTTCACAATCTCAAGGGCGACCGCACAATTGTGGGCTATAGAGAGCCCATAAATGAAGGCACCTTGGCAATCCGAAATGATTGCACTCATGTCTACTTTAATCTTCCCAACAGTGAGCTTCATGACAACCTTCATCACCGTATTGCAACATGATATTGGACGCAAGTCCTTCCTCATGCAGTCACGATTTCAATCCTCGTTACAATTATGATTCAAGGAATCAAGGGTGAGCCAATCTCCATTGCATATTCATAAGGACACAAGTGCAAGATTGGACCTTCCTTCAAATGAGACTTAATCATCACGTATCAAGATTTATGACGATTATGGCTAGTGGAGATTGTCATGTTAATGCTGAAATTGTAACTAGTAAAATTAGGGCTTAATAGGAGTAAGTTAAAAATATCATTGATATCTTGTTTCTAGATTATGAATATGTGTAATTATTAAATCATTGTTTGAGTTGATCGATGTTGTTCCAGGGATTCTTGATCTCGAATCTCTCCTTGTTGATTTTCATCCCTTAGCTTATAATTTATTTTGTATCAATGCTAGGATTTAGCATAAATTTATTTTGCTATGTGTGTTTATTGTGATCGACCTGAGACATCATGCCGATCTTTTTTCTCCTCGAATTAGAGAAAGAAAAAAGAGTGAGCTACTCGCTATATTTATTTTGATGTGGAGGTTGATTCACACATCTAAAAACATAAGGGGCAACTCAAAAGAAAGGAATCAATTAAGAATGAATGAGAACACACAATTTGGTCCCCTCCTCCCTCAAACCCCATAATCCATTTGAATGAACACACACATAAAAGACAATATGACGAACCCACCACCATCGCCACTAACAATATAGTCATCCACCCATTGGTGACTTTGAAAAGCCACGCCCACTTTTCATCTCATCATTGTCAATTCAACTCAATTAGTATCATTCATCCGATCATCTTTGGTCGTGTATTCTACTATGATAACTTCGAGATTTAATGATTTAGTGTCACGCCGAACAACCTCGGAAAGACGCGATTGGAGGGTGGATGAGCAGGTCTGACTCCACCTAAAATTTGACCTTTTAAAAAAAAGTATATTATAAATATAACATATTATGTTTGCAATGAATATTATTGTGTTATTTGGTTAGCAAATTCATCGATGATAATAGAAAATAGAAAGAATACCACATAGGTCTAATACTTCCAAGGGGATTAGCCGAGGAAATCCTCCATATACATACTCCAGACAATGATACACTAGGTATACTATATTGGTGGCCTAATAGACATGGTTCATTGTGGCCAACGCCATAAAATTGATTATCAAAATAGCTACAATAGAGCCAACCAAGTTTGATTGGGTCTGGAAAGCTGACACCTATCCCAAAATTAAGAATTTCTTGTGGAAACAGGGAAACAATGGACTACCAACCAAGGCGAGGCTCTCACAAAAAGAGATGGGCGTTCCTCTTCAAGATGTGTTTCATTTTTTTTCAATGCTCTCATACTATCCACATCATGAGTACAACCAACACCAATTTAACCCAAATAATCAGAAAGTTGGAAATCCAAAACATATAGGTGACCTAATGGGAGAATGGAGAACCATTGTAGAAAAAGAGGACAAATATCTCCTAAGAGTAGTATAATGGAATATCCGATATTTTGGAAATAAATTTATCTTTGAATAGTTACAGATCCCAAATCCCCAGGATATTAGACAATTTGGACTGACAATGCGTGGTAGAACAAAAAAGTACCAAGAGAAGATAGAGGAAAACCCACACCGACCCATCATACTCCAGAGAAGAAGAACAAGGGAAAAAACAAGCTGACAAAAGCCAAGACAAGGCTTTACAAAATTAAACTTCGATGAATCTGTGAGCGGATTAAGTGAAAGTACTTTCAACTTTATTAGTAAAAATTGTATAGGTGAAAGTATCTATATATGGCATAGAAAATGTGGAAATCAAGCTGTTGAAAAAACTAAAGCAATTTGCCTTATAAAAGGGATAAAGGTTGCAAAGGACCTACGATTATAACATTTTTGAAATAAAGGGAAACAATCTTAAAATGATCATTTCACTTAAAAACACCTGGAAGTGCCCTTAGATATTGAGATGGCCATCTTAGACTCCCTTTATCACCTACAATCATTTCAAACAGTGATTATCAATCACGTATTTTGTGAAGGCAATGACGCAATGTGGTGGCAGATAAGGTTGCAAATCTTAGGCACCGTGTCATAGGAACTCAAATCTGCTAGACCTCATCCGTCAGAATGCTCTCGGATTGACACCAAACAAATTCTTTTCCTATTAAAAAAATTATTGTGTTATTTGGAGGTTTTTTTTTCTCCTTAAGTTGGAGATATTTTATTATGTTTAATAGAAGTCATGTAGACAAGATGTCGTAGGATTTATCCTTGACATCAACCAAATCCTTTCCCTATAAAAAAAGTCATGTAGACAAATCTATTTCTCCGATCCGTATTTTTTTTTAAACAAGACGATAATTTGGGAAGGGTCAACTGCAGTTGAACCATCACCCTCGAGCGTTCTTTTAGACGAGATCGTCAATATCGAAGGATCTTCAATCTGAGTTGTTAGTTGCCAACCGAATATGAGCAATACATTTTGTGACTTGGTTGCCTTCTCTAAAAGGTGATCAAATCAAAAGACTGGCATAGAACGAGTGAGTTAGAGAAGATCATCTCTATCTCTCATGAACATCTCTGGGGTCCCTTGAAAGCACTTATGATCGCCAGACAGTCTCCCTCAACCTCAATCGGTTGATCCCTTTCTTCTGGGCTTCCAAGAGCCCGTTGTGTAGGTCAAGAGCTTTAGTTTGAAGAGCCGACGCTTTTCCACATTTTCTTGAACCACCCTTAACCACACGACCAATGAAGGTTTTAACTTTTGACGGGCAGTCTATCTTCCATTCTTCCACATCCAATCAAAGGATTCTATTGTCGTTTGTCGGGATTTTGTGATGAATTTTAGTGTACTTGACGTTGTGAACCAACCAATTTTACTTGGTTTCCAATAAAGTCTGTTGCCGAAACTATTAAGAGGGAGACGAACGTTAATAATTTCTTCCACTATGTCCGATTGTATAGATTCTTGTAATTTATCTAAGTTTCATGTTCTATCTGATTTATGTAAACATCAATTTCTTGATCATTTACATGGTTTTGTAGTCGAAATTCTTGGAGGTTTCTTTTGCTGCGTATTAAAATGATTTTTTTAAACGTATATTAAATTGATTTTTAGCTTATTCAGGGAAGAAGATTTGTATAAATGAATACTCCCTCCGTCTAATAATACATAAGTTTTTAGAGGTAAATTTTTGATGAACTTTTATGTTTTCTAGGTAATAAGTTGTAATGATTTGTGTGTTGTTGACTTTTTAAAATAATTTAATTGGTTAAAATATGTAGTGAGTGTTAAAAAATAATAAAATTTATGAAAAGTTAGTGTAATGATGATATTTTTTTTAAAATAAAGTGTTTTATTAAAACTCTTCAAAAAAATATATTTTATTAAAACTTGTGTAAAATGCTAAAAACCAATATATTTTAGGACCGGGGTCACCGGGGGTATTATTGATTGGGCACATTGTGCAAACGAATCCAATTTACGGTATTTGTTCAGCTTTCCCAAAATATACAACCAAAAAAAATACTCCGTATATATACAAGTATATGCCTACCTTTTCCCTCTCTTTCTCCTATGGTGTCTTTGTCAGTGGCCTCTCTCTTCACGTTAGATGTCAGAAATTGAATGGGCCTTTTGCAGATTCCGCAGATTTCCGCTCTTTAGTCAAGTTGGAGCCTCTCTCTCTCTCATGCGGGTTGTGGCAAGTAGTTGGGACCAGCCAACCAAGATGACCCATCACTTGTGGATAAACCTGTCAATTTCAAGCTCTAATTCTCAATTTGTAACCCCTTCAACCTTTGTAAATCCCCCCTCATTTCAGGGTTATTTCTTTCTATTGATTGCATTTATGTTATGTTTCTGAATCAACTGCTTAAATTTTGTGACTTTTGGACCCATGATTTGAGTCTGAATTATTAGGGCTCAGGGTGTTTCATTATTGAGCCTTGGTTATTCTCTGCCTTTACGTACTACCCTTTTTCACTATTTTCAACTGGTATTTATTTGGGATTTGAATCTTCAGTCCCACCCACCATTCACTGTTGAGATTGAGAACCCATCAACCCATAAAAGGGGAAGGGTAATAGTTTGTTGCTGTGTCATGATCATTGGCTTTAACCCTAATCAGTGGGTAGCTCTGTGTCTCTGTGTGGTTAACTGTTAACTTTTTGCTGCTTCTTTCATTTCTTGAAAACTTCTCTCATATCATTGTCAAATTTTATAGGAGTTTAAGGTGAGAAATTTAATTGGGATTTAGTGTTGGGTTAAAACCTTGAGCTCTAGTTTTGGTTTATTCTCCTTGACTTTCATCAGTACAAAGAATTTCCAGCAATGTGTATCGATTTCACTTTTAACCTTTTAAGCATAGCTGTTACTTATGAAAAGCTAAGTTGTTTTTTGCATTTATCTTTTGTTTTTTTCCTTGAGGAGTTTCTGAATTCAAAGGGGTTTTTCTTTGGCATCAATCTTGAGCAATGTGAAAGGAAAAGCAGATGGATTTAGTATTTACTGTCATTGTAATTTGTACACATAGAAAGCTGCTGCACAAAGGAAATTGAAAACATTGGTGAAAATGCTGGATTATGAACAGTCAATTCTTGTATTGGAATTTCAACATTTTTCTTGTGGACCTGTACTGTAAAATCTGTACTTGTCAGGTAGGGCCAATGGTGAATTGGGGTTTTGTTGGATTGAGAACTAGCAATTCTGATAGCTTTCTTAATCCATGATAGAGTTTTTGTTTGCTTGCCTTCTTTGTTTCCTTTCCTCCACCATGACCTTAACAGGTAGCAAGCATTAGATGATTCTTGTTAATTTCATGGTTGAATTTCCCCCACAAGTCGTTCCTTTCATCGCTTAATTTAATTCTGTCTCTCTGTTTATTATTTGATTTGATGAGGTTGTGAGATATTTCCTATGGTATAAGCCGCAGCTTTCTTTTCATTGTTTCAGCATAAGGTCATATCTCACAATAGTCCAATTTGGCAATTGTGGAGCAAAATTACCAATCATTCCACGCTCTTCCTTTCCCGTGGGCGTTATGCTTCTTACTGGATCTAGTGTTGCAGCTTTAGTCTCTTTACTCAGTTGCTCTGTTCTGGTGTGCTTGAAGATTTTTGTTTCCTAAATCAGCTGAAGCTAGTCCTTTCTCTTGGAAAGAGTTTAGATCTGTTTTTCAAATGCCTCTTTTTGAAATCAAAATGGTTCTGTTTATGATGACACTAGCTCAGATTTCAGTATAATTGGCTGAATTTGCTTCTCTGTTCTATTGGTTCTGTTGGTGAAACTGAGTCCCGAGCAAGAGTAGATGACTGCAGACGAAAAGGGTACGAGTTCTTTGTGGAGTTTTGAGCAGGATAAGGCGTTTGAGAATGCTGTTGCAACCTATCCAGATGACTCTGAAGATAGATGGGAGAAAATAGCATCTGATGTTCCTGGAAAGACCTTGGATGAGGTCAAGCGTCACTATGATATGTTAGTTGAAGACGTTAATCGGATTGATTCAGGTCGTGTTGCTCTCCCTAACTACAGTTCTTCCTCAGAAGGTACTACGAGTCAGGCTGCAGAAGATGGAAGTGGGAAAAAGGGTGGTCATTTTGGGCATTTTGTAAGTGACCATCACGGAGGCAAGGCATCGAGATCAGATCAAGAACGCCGCAAGGGAATTGCTTGGACGGAAGATGAACACAGGTAAATTTTATTGCTGCTTGTTGATTCTCTTTCAGCAGGAAAAATTGTTTAGGTGCTGATTTAATCTTGTTGGTTTTCTTTATTTGTTTCTTGTTGGAAGTTCCTATTCTTTGATATCCTGATCTGCTATTTCTGAGTTTCGCACTAATCCAACACACTGCTTTAGAGCTCTTAAATACTTCTTAGTTAACTTGTGTTCTCGAATTTTCTGATTTTTCTTGCTCTGCGTCAAAAATGCTCTTTTTTGCTTTTACTTCGGAAGGATCTGATGTTCTGACTTGGGATTCAGAAGAGGGTTATTTTGGTTCTTCCAGATTTGTTGGTATTTTTAAAGACTCAAGTAAGAGACTAAGAGGCATTTTTGTTAGGGGTGTTATATTATATTAAGACTATCGAATTCTGGATCTTAATGTTCCTGTTTCCCGATGATTGTGTATTGTTTACAAATCTTTCTCCTGAAGTATATATAGGATGAAAAAAGGCCATTTCATTCAGTTTGGTTATGAACTGTTAATCTTATGATTGCTAGGTGTCTAGTTTTGTTTTCCTGGATTTTGGAAATGGCATTTCATGATATTTGGTTCGTTGATCACACTAAGGGCTCGTTTTGTATAAACATGTAAGGTAAACGGAATAAAAACAAATTTTGTATAGGAAAATATACGTAGATAATCATAAGAGATTAATGCTATTTTTTGTATGAAAAATAGGGTAGGAGTGGTAATGATTAGAGGAGTATAGGGGGTATGGTTACCCCTTGTTCAAATGAGTGATTGAAATAAGGAGGAACAAAACCAATTTTGTATGAAAAATTGGAAGGATGGGGGTAATGATTAAATTTTTTTTAGCAATGTACCTTAAACTATAAATGGACTACATTCATTTCATTTCCCTTTTATCTTTCCAAAATTTAAATCAATCGAGCCCTCAAAGAATGCTATGTTCATGTCCTAGGTTTGCAATAGAACTGAACCTTATATTTACAATTCTACCATTTTGGGTGATGATGGAAATTCTATGGTATCTGTCATGAATATAAAAAGATAAGAGACTTGCATTTAGTGTGATGCTGCAGCTTTTTTAGTGGATTCTGAACTTTTTTATTCTCAATTTCTTTTTCCTTTAGACCAAAATGGCAGATTTTGAACTTTGGCATAATAGCATCAATTCTCTTGTCTTGTTTTCCTTATTCTTCTTTCCTTGAGCATTTGTTTCTTTTTCCTTTTTCATTCACGACCTATGGTATTTTCCTTCAATTAAGAAATTCTTAAGTTCTCATGATAACATCAATGCTCTTTGATATGATTTGCCCCTTTCATTGTCTATATCATTCGACTTAGGAAGGTGTGAGCAGCTTTTCTAGCTTTTCATTTTCCGTACATTTTCTGGCATCATCCTTCTTTGGTTGTCACAAAATACATGTAGTTTGACACGTTTTTAAGAAGTTAAAAACTCGATAAAATATTCATTTTTTTTATAATTTATTCATACTTATTGGTAATGACTAATGAGTATTAAATTATTTTAAAATTTTAATAAAAAAGTTGATCTTTTATAGAGTTGTTAGCTTTTAGTGCTCTACATTTCTTTGATCAATGATCTTCTTCTTTGTATCAGGAAGAAAACAAAAGTTTTCATTAATCCTGCTTGCCGTGTTTTCTGTCATCATAACACCAAGTTTTTCCCTTCCAAAAAATAAAATAGAGATATTGCAGAGACATTTTCTCTTGGTTAGAAAATTTTCCACAAGTTTCATTCAATTTATTCATTGGAAACAGGACGAATTGCACTAAATAACTCCAACTTTGGGTGTAGTGGGAATTAGCATGAACTTTCAAACTTGCTAAACATAGCATCAGCTATGTAGCCTATGTGTTGAGCAGCAAATAATAGCTCAAGCATCACTTTTCATTGTTCTTCATTAAAACTCATTTAACATGTCATTGATATTTGGAAAAGCACAACTATTGATAGGGAAAACATGTGTGTTGATGAACAAAAAACTGGTTGAAAATGATGCTTGGGATATTTTTTGTGATTCATCACATAGTTGATGCCATTTTCACAACATCTGAAACTTCATGCTATTTTTCACAAAACGGTATAGTAGTTTTAAATTATAAACTTCTTTCAGTCCTCTGCATGCTTGTAATGTTCCTTAAGATTATTGTTTGACCTCTTTAACTAGGAATTTAGACCAAACATTCCAATAACGTTTCTTATTGGATATACAAGTAAAACTTGGGAAGACATCTAAATATGCCTTGGGAAGATACTTGTCGTGCTTGAGTTATTGAAGTGTACACAACATTTAGTGGGTGGTTGTGAATTACGTACTCAGGGAAAGTTGCAAATTTCTTGCTTAATGTTTTTAAGAAATCTCCTTATGAGATTCGAAATTGATTCACAGAAGGAATCCTATAAAATGAAAAATTAGCTGACCTAAATATGTGTTCCTTTAGTTAATGTTATTTTTCTAAGGTCCTTTACCTGCTGTGTTGCTTCTTGTATGAGTTGGTAGGTAGGATGCTTGCATTGCATTCATGGGTGAATCCACTTTGCCTTATTTTAGATGAAAGTAAGATGATGGTGTTACCTTCTCTTATTTATGCACACAAACACACTTTAGTTAATTTTGACCAAGTCAAGCTTACTCTAGTTAGATAATGAACTAGTCTCTAGTTAGTTAACTGAGCAACTATTCACCTCTACAGTTAGGGTGTGTTTGGTGAAGGGTTTGATGGGGGTTTATAAGGTTTGAAAAAAAATTATAACTGCAAACATTGGTTTGGCATACCAAGGTTAAGGGGAGATGGAGTTTTGGAGGAGGGGAGACAGAGGTTCCATTCATCAAATTTACAACTCTCTGGGGCAAGGTTTGGAAGGTTTGAGCCCAAAGTGGTGGTTTATCTCCCTATATTACCCTTGTTCATTCCTTTTCTATTGGTCTGTTTGTATTAATGAGTTTTTTTCATTAAAAGTCCTTTTTCGTTATTTTACCTATAAAATCTCTCTGAAACCCATATAAATACCAAACAACACTCCACAAGATTTCCACAAGGTTTTATATAAAATTAAAATCTTACTTTTAACTCTTTATTATCTCCAACTCCAACTGCAACTACAGATAAACCCTCATTTACCAAACACACCCGTAATCACTTGTAGCTGTTTTCTGTGGTGATGTATGTTCCTGTGTCTAAGCTTGCAATGCACATATTCCTCCTTTGCTCCTTTGATCTTGTTCTATCAGAATTTCTCTTTTTCCTTTTTGATACATTTGGAGAGAAAATTGAACTCATAAATCTCTACAAGAGAGGCACTACATTCCATCGGGATCTCTGCGATCTTGAAAGGGTCTCTAACCGAATCTCAAGATTGTTGCATTGATGTTGTTGTTCTCGAGTTTTGAACATTGCTGAGCGTCGATTTTATCTGCTCATGCCTCATACTAGTTGACTTCTCAGTTGTCATAATGGTGTCAAATAATGATCACTGCACTTGCTGCTTGCTTAGAATGGTTAAAACTTGATGTGACCAACCTTGGAACCATTTATGGATCAGGTTATTCCTTCTCGGGCTGGATAAGTACGGGAAAGGCGATTGGAGAAGCATATCCCGGAACTTTGTGGTGACGAGGACGCCCACGCAAGTAGCCAGCCATGCTCAAAAGTACTTCATCAGGTTGAACTCAATGAACAAAGATAGAAGGCGATCAAGCATCCACGACATCACCAGCATCAACGGAGAGCTCTCAGCCTCCCAGGGACCCATCACGGGTCAGAATGTCACCAGCGCTGCTGTGGCCACCGGAGGACCTCCCGGAAAGCCTAACAAACAGCCCCACCATCCTCCCACCGGCCATCCAGGAGTGAGTGTTTATGGAGCTCCAACCATTGGACAGCCAATCGGTGGGCCTTTGGTCTCAGCTGTTGGCACTCCGGTGAACCTACCAGCCCCACCACACATTGCCTACGGCATTAGGGCTCCTATACATGGAGCTATGGTCCCAGGCGCCCCGATTAACATGGGCCCCATGGCTTACCCAATGCCGCACCCCGCTGCCCATAGGTAAGGCTATACCTTTCAAACTTATAAAAGACACTAGATTACATCCTCGTCCGAAGGGTTGCACTAGGATGGTCTATTATCAGTAGATCAGCATAATCTTATCAGATTTTTTTTTTTTGAAAAAAGATGTTATAATTCACTAGAACGGGAACTTCTTTTCAATCTAAAATGAGAGCCAGAATGAGACTGGTTGGTGTACTTGGCCTTTTGATCTCTCCGAAGAGTCGAGATTCGAGAAGCTGCATAATAACTGTACAGGCAACTGTGGTCGGATCCGGGTGGTTCCCTTTCAAGAGTTTTGGTCCGTGAAATGTTCACATTTGCTGTGTGAAATAATATGCTTGCTTAGAACAAAAGGCTTTGGCCTGAATGAATCGTCATGTTTGTATGTACACTGCGCCTCTAAAACCAACGGTTGTTTTGATGCAATGGAAGGAGATTGACAGAACCATTTCGGAAAGGTTCAACTGGAAACAACTTGTGGGTAGTGCCCAAAAGTCCCCGGTTCGAACTCCGTATGGCCGCTCTTTATTTACCATTTCAAGGAAGGAGATTGACAACACGAACATGACAATGCATCGTTGGATCTGCAAATTGCATTCTGGATAATGTTGATCTTTGTTGTTATTTCTTTGATCGTCGTCTTCATTGCATAACATCTTCGTGGAAAGGTTCCCTCGCTTCGCTGGTCCACTGCGGACCCTTCTCCAGTGCATCCCTTCACTATCACCGCCCCCTCACTCATCTCTTGTGGCAGTGATCATTAGGAGTGGGGGAGAAATGGGGGATAGGGCACCACTTGCCCGAGAGGTAAATATCTCCACTCGCACCGCCCATCACCTGCAAATATGTTCATTCTCATCCAATCTGTACGGATGGAGCGGGTGACCAATGGATGAAGCATATGGACATGTGATTTTTAAGGAAAATTTTACCTAAAATCACTCATTAAGGGTGTGTTTGGGTGTAGTGTTTAAGGGGTTTGGAGGATGGCAATTCTGCCTTGGTTTTACCGCCTCCATGTTTGGGTGTATGTGTTTAGGGGGTTTGGAGGGTGCGAAATGGGGAGTTTGCTGGATGGAAGGGGATGAGTTTTTGCACCTCCTCCAACAAGGTTTGGTGGATGGGAAATCCGAAACCCCCGATTTTGCCCCTTCGTCTTCCTAACGCCCTCATAAATACCTCCATTCTTTTCACTCTTCTCTCACACGATTTCTGGAAGGCGATTGAAAAACCCGACGATTCCGAAGCGAGCGAAACCGCCTACCGCCGACGATCCAGACCACCAGTCCTCCTTCGTCATCATCATCAGGTATCTTTGACGCCCTCCACCATTGTTCTCTTCGACTGTGTGTGTACAGACTCCACCATTGTTCTCTTGCACTTTTCGATTTAGGGTTTGTTCATATGATTTTGGGAATTTTTGATTTTCTTCTGACATTTTAGGGTTTGTTCATATGATATTTAGGGTTTGTTCATATGATTTTGGGGATTTTTGATTTTCTTCTGACATTTTAGGGTTTGTTCATATGATATTTAGGGTTTGTTCATATGATTTTGGGGATTTTTGATTTTCTTCTGACATTTTAGGGTTTGTTCATATGATATTTGGGGATTTTTTATTTTCTTCTGGGATTTTCGAAAGAGGCCGTTCGTTTGTTCATATGCATGTTTTGGTCGGTTTTGTCTTCACCGTGGAGTTTTGGGTTTTTGGGTCATTGTTAGAGGCATGTACTTGTTGCTCGTACCCCATGCTCCTGTCATCCATTTCCATTTTTGAATTCTTTGCCTTATTAAGAAACTGACGCCATGTTAGGGTTGCTGCTAATATGCAACTTGTTCCCCTGAAGTTTTGTCTTTTACCAAAAAATCACAAGTGACTGCACACCATCTACCACTCTCAGTTTGTCGCTTACCCCTTTGGCTCTGTTCATGAAAGTGCAAAGAATTTGTTGCCTTAATGAACTGCTTTGTAACAGAAATGCAGATTGTAGTATATATATGTATAAAGTGAGGGCCCTATGATGTTTGTCGCTTACCCATTTGCATCTTCACATGTTTTCAGGACTTGTATATGAAGTGAGGGCCCAATGATGCTTGAAATTACTGACATTAATCCCACTTTGATTGTCCCTGGCAAACCTCTGCTTTCATGTTGCTTGTGATATTGTCCCTTGAAAAACTGGTTGATTTGAGGGCCCAATGATGCTTGTCGTTTACCTCTTTTCCTCTATACATGTTTTCATTACTTGTATCTGACTTGAGAACCCAATGATGCTTTACATTGCTTACAATATGCTTATTCATTCGGGAGCTCTTGCAATATGCTTGCTTGAGAAACTGGTTGATTTGCATATGAGTTGAGGGCCCTATGATGTTGTCAATTTTTACCTCCCCTTTGGTTTCCCTGACTCTCAGTTTTGAATTGACACATGAAGTTGGTATTCATTGCCTCTTCACCTCATGTTGATCAACTGATTTCCAAGGTAACCTGTACCTTTATTTATGCCTATTTTGCTTGCATCTTCTATTGTTTTCATCAATTTCCCTGAGGGCCCAATGATGTTTTCATTACCTTTGTCTTGAGTTGATGACCCAATGATGCTTGATATTGCTTACAGTCTGCCTCTTCATTCATGTTTCTGTTGCAATGTTGTTGGTTGAGAAACTGGTTGATTTGCATATGAGTTGAGGGCCCAATGATGTTGTGATTTCATATTTCCTTTCCCTTTCCCTGTCTCAGTTTTGTATTGACATATGAAGTTGGCCTTCATTGCCTCTTCACCTCATGTTGATCAACTGATTTCAAGGTATATGAAGTGAGGGCCCAATGATGTTTTCATTATGTCTATTATGATTGCATTTCCAACTGTTGCACCTTCTCTTGCCTGAGGGCCCAATGATGTTTTCATTACTTGTATATGCAGTGAGGGCCCAATGATGTTGCCCTGTCTCAGTTTTGAATTGACATGAGAAGCTGGTATTCACTGCCAACTTCTTTTGTTGATCAACTGATGGCAAGGTCATTGATTTTGTAGCTTGAGGGCCCAATGATGTTGTCATTACCTTTCACAGCTGCCTGAGGGCCCAATGATGTTTTCATAAACTTGTTTGAACTGCTATTGTTGCACGACCTCGTTCATTTCAGTTCGAGTTACTGTTTGGTCATTGCCACTTGGCCCACTTCACCTCATGTATGTGGGACTAATGCCTCTTAAAGGTAACCTGTGCATTTCACCTGTCACATTGTCAAGTACTTGCAATATGGCTATTCTGTTTGCATCTTCTCTTCCTCTACCTTCTATTGCCTTTGCCTGAGGGCCCAATGATGTTTTCACAACGTCTTCTCAACTGTGGGGAGACCTTTTACAGTATGCCTATTCATTACAACTCCTATTAAACGTCATCTGTTGGGTGCAATTTTTGGTCTGGTATGTTTGAAGTGCTCTTTTTTCTGGTATGTTTCAACTGCCTTTTTTTCCATTACTTGTTGTGCATGTTTTTGTTATTTTGTACATGGTTTTCATGCACCCTTGGTGTACCATGATGTTGTTGCACCTGAGGGCCCCATATGATATTTAGGGTTTTCATGCACCCTGTGCATTTCACCCTTGTGCATGGTTTTCCATTACTTGTTGTGCATGTTTCCTTTATTTTCTGCATGTTTTGGTCATTTTTTCCATGTTTGTGCATGTTTTCGATTACCTGTGCCAACTAATTTTTGAAGGCCTCTTCCGGCATGGATCCATACTCGGACACCGACACGGACTCGGACGCCTCCTACCAGAGTGGCGACCCAAGGAAGTACTTCTGGCTTCACTCTGACTACACCTACGGCTGGGACCGCGACGACATGGACCTGCAGGACGATGCCACTTCATCGCAGCGTAGAGAGGACGTCGAGGAGACGAATGCCCTCGTCGACTTCGCCAAGGAGGAGCTTGTTGTTGTGAGAGAACGCAACAGGACGCTTATAGCCCGGGACGCTACACGGGTCATCAAGCTCCAGGCTACAAGGGGTGAGCTCAACGCGGCCAGGGGGGAACTCCAGGTCGAGAGGGCGCACAACTCGAGCCTTGCCTCCTGCCTTGTCGCTTCAGAGGCGACCAACGACCACCTGTTCCAGAGGATTGCTGACCTCTGCGCCTACCTGTGCGCCAGGTGGGTCGACCACGCTGGGGAGCAAGTCCGAGGCGCTCAGCTGGGCCGTGTGGCGAGGATTCGAGGGTGGCTGCTCGTTCTGGCGATGGTGGTCATCCTGGGCCTATGCTTGAGGGCGTAGCCAGTCCCTTGTGTTGAAGACGTTTTTGTATTATCTGTTTGGCCTCTACTATTTCTGTACCATTCAGATACAATGTCCTTGAATGTTTTCCCCGTTTTGTGTGCATGTATTTGGGGTTAGAATGTGTAAGAACAAACAATCTCCGTTCTGTTTGCCTGCGACATTTTGTGCAGGTTGTTGTGTCCGTCTTCGTGGGCAAGCAGGGCCGGCATGTTATGAACCAACATTAGTCATGCTAAATTATTATGTTTATATGCTCAACTGTAAGCTTGCAATTGTAGTTGTATGTCCGTCTTCCCGATTACAGGTTGTGTCGGTTTGTATCTGGTATGTGTCGGTCTTCGTGTGCAGGTTCGTAAGAGTTGTAGTCGTTATGTGACATTGTCCTTGTTATGGCGTCGAATAGGGTTGTAGGTGTTGACAACAATAGTGCACGAGTTAGAATTGGAAAGCCACATTGCAAAACGACACTTTTACACACCACAAGTTTTCAGGACTTACAGTTTGCACCTACATTAGTCGTTCTTGGTTGCACCTACAATAGTCATACTTGCCTCCGATTACATTAGTCATACTTGGTTGCACCTCAAAAGGAATGCCTTGTCTGTTACAACGCGGTTCATGGCATGCGCCTATCGTTCCAAATCTGGCGAGCAATTTCGTCCCTCAGCCCCTTCATCCCCGTGACAGGGCCTCCATCCTCGTCCGAGTCATACAAGGGATCATCGTCCTCATGACCAATTTCCTCTTCGTCGTCGTAGGGGTCATCCTCGTCCTCCTCGTCCTACGTGGAAACATGCAGGGTGAACTCTGTGAACCGCGGGTCATCGTCGTCGACGATCTCGGGCTCCGCACAAGATTGCCTGATGTAATTGTGGAGCGCAAAGCAAGCTATGATGATCGCAATCTGCTTTCGAATAGGGTACTTCGGGAGTTGCATTAGGATCTTGGACTTCAATATCCCGAATGACCTCTCGATAGCGCCCCTGAGGGACGAGTACGACTTGCTGACGGCCTCTTTCTCGTTCGGCGGTTGTGAAGCGGCGAATGTCAGGTGATGGTACTTCGTCGTGGAATAGGGAATCATGTAACCCGGCCGGAAGGGGTAACCTTTGTCGCATAGGTAGTAGCGGCCTACACAACATGAATGTATATGAATGTGCATTAGGCAACACAATTCAAATGGTTTTCATGAGGTTAAATGAAGGATCAAACGTACCGGCAGGAGGGTGTGGGAATCGCAATGCGGTTGTCCTTAGGACGTGATCAAACACACGTGCATTGTGTGCGCTACCCTCCCACCCGGCCGATATGAACGTAAATCGCAAGTCGAAGTCGCACACCGCCATGACGTTGTACGTGCATGTGCCCTTCCTGCACCGAAACCTGATCTGGTCGCCCCTGGGAATCGCCGCTTGAATGTGGGTCCCGTCTATTGCACCGATAGCGCCCTTGAAGTACGGCCAGTACCGGTTGTCGTTCTGGATGGCGTCGGGTATGTTGTTGAAGTGGGGGTCCTGAGGGCGAATGATGTCGCCTGCGAAACCTCGGTAGTCATTGCATCTAGCCCCACACACTGCGTCTAGAACTTGGCCTATGTTGTCAGATATAGTGTACGAGGATCGTTGGAACCTTTCACATGCATTCCGATGGCTGGCCCCCCAAGCCATTGTGTTGACGAAGATTGCAACCTTCTCCATCACAGACATCTGGGTGGATGGTCTGAGACCATATTGATGCTCCAGAATCCCACATAGCCGCACAAATGCACCCTTTTCCATCCTGAACGAGTTGACGCTCCTCGTCTGCAACCAATGCGTCACAATGTCATCGACCCGATGCACACCTGTGTACGGATCGATGTATTGGGGGACTTTATGCACATGTAGAAAGTAGTGCTGGATAATGGGGATGGCCTGCTGTTGGAGGAGGAGGCAAGCGATTACAAGTCTTCGTCGTCGTCGACGCCTACGACGACAACGCTCGTACCCTCTGGGTTACAGCCTGCAATTTCAAGGTAACCATAACAATGAAGGCGTCATTGATAATATCATTCATGCACTTTTTCAGAACCACACATATGACACAATGAAGCACATTATTCACAAACACACACGTTAAGGTCCCAACAACACACACATTATTCATGGTATGGGACTTGTAACACAAACAGTTTGAACCTGTTCACAAACTCAAATGATGAAAACGAAAGCCGAACGCAAAGTTGCATCATTACAAACTAACAAGTTTAAGTAACGAAAATTTTTAAGTTGCGGAGGAAGATGGGAACAAGCTTTGAGGCCTCGGAAGGTTCGAACATAGTTGGATGATGATGTATTGGGAGTCATGGGGGACAAGCGCCCAAATGTTGCCCGTCGTTCGTGGAGTACAGCCACTTCAGCCATGCCATCCGGGACTCATTCGTCTCAATCTCCATGAACACCTCCCGCCTTTCGGGGGTGGGAAGGGCCAAGCTGAAGCACCACATGGGATCCCCTGTCTTCATTAGCCCATCCGCCACCATGGTTTTGACAATGCCCATTACCTCCCGGGTGGTCCCATGAGGTTTGTTGGATGACACCTCCTCCCTCTCCTCCCTCGCCTCCCTCGCATCCCTCTCCAGCATGGCCTTCAGTAAACTATTGGTGTCTTCCGCCAATTCAAAATGTCGCGAAGCAAGCTTGGAGCCCTCCGACTTCCGAATGTTGCGTTTTGGAGTGACGGTTGATGCACCAGACCCGGAACTTGCTATACCCCACTTTTTGCTGGTGGATGGACTTGCACCTGCCACATGTGATGGACCCGAGCGGTGGCCAGTTGAAGGACCAGACCTTGCCCCATTTGAAGCCTCGTACGCAGGGACCTTGTCAGGTGAGCTCCCGTGCTTCGGCTCTTCGTCGCAGATGTCGTTCATTGCATGAGACATAGATGGAGTCCGGGTCTGACTAGGGAACAGCTCATCAAACTCCTTCTCTACCCCCTCATATTGGGAACCTTTTGGGTCCCTTGCATTGTCTTTTCCATTCCCATGACAACCATCTTCGTCATCGATCGAGATGCACTCCGGCTGTCCTTCATCGCGGGGGGGTTCCTGAGATGCCCGGGCCGATGGGTCCATGGATGGGGCGACGCAGTACTCACCGGTGGCGTCGGTGCCACCGTAAACTTGGTCAAACAAGTCCTCCAACTCAGGAGGGATGCCCTTCTTTCGGAACTTCCTGAAGTTATGGTCGACCTGCTCAATGGGAAATGAAGGCAATGTTATGGGACATCCGTAATGGCGGTGTGCACATTGAAGACGAGACAAACACAAAAGGAGAACGTGCCACAATTTTCTTCTCCCACCATTCGTCAGACGCCATGATGGTTCCTCTAACGGGATCCCAACCCAACCCCGTCTCATCCTTCTTCAGCTCTTTCCAACAGTTGTAATAAGTTTTCATATCGCGAGTGCGATTCTTAAGAGTGTTGGTGTTGCACTTCTTCCCCGTCAATTCCTTAAACTGAGCAGTAAAGGGAGCCCAAAGGAAGGCCTGCTCCCTTCCTTTTTTTTTCCTGGTATGCTAGGAGAACTCGCATCAGCTTGATCGTGAGGTCGTAGGACCAGTAGAAGGCGGATGGAACGGGGACCTTGTCGTCACCACTGGCGGGTGTCTTAGCTTTTCCCGGCCCCTTTGATTAGTCGTCGCCTTTCGCTTACCTTTGTCATTGGGAACGGGCGTGGAATCCATGCCAATCTGGAATGGAAGGATGGCGAGGAATGCAATGGCCCGATGGACGGCGATGCACAACAACAATCGAATTTTCCAAGCCAAATTAATATTGAATTCAACTTCAATCGAAACGAAAACACTCGACACAAAAGCAGCAAATTGAGGAATCAGCACACAACAAAACCCATCTTAACCGCATACCTCCCAACCCTATCAAACTCAATTGCTGAATTCAGTCCATCTCAGTTATGAATTCATGAGGTGGGTTGCGTTTCAATTGCCCTTCTGGACAACAGATGTACTCAATTCCCGCCCTCAACAATCATGCTATGCCTCAAGAACAATCGACTCCATATGACAAACGGCCCCAAACAGAAGCAAACCCCCCATTCAATTACCACAAATTTCCCCCATTTCAATTCCGACCTAACCCTAACAATTTCATCTTATTTCGATTCGGGCTCCTATAAAGTGGAAAAAGGGGATAACTTACATGGAAGGCGACCAGTGAGGGCTTCGTCGTCGGGTGTCGCCGCAGCTGTCGGCTTTCCGGCGCCGGTGGTGGGGTGCAGTCCTTCTTCGACCATGGAAGGCCTTTCTATCGCCGCCGCTCGGACTCGGACGCCACAGGTGTCTCACAACACCAATAATGTCGACAACCTTCAATCGGCATGATTGAAATGAAAATCAAGAGGGGTATGTTTTGGGGGCAATTTGGGCATTTCATGTGGATAAGTGGGGGTAATTCGGTCTTTGCCGGTCACTCCATCCACCAAAAAATCAAAATACAACCAAACACAAAACCCAAAAAATTGGGTGTTGAGTTTTCATCTTTTACATCCCAAAAATCCATCCTCATCTACCACATCCCCTAAAATCCAACAAATCCCCAAAAATCCATCCCGTTCCCAAACACACCCTAAATATGAGGGTTTCCATTTAATCACCCGTTAAATATAAAAGACCATCTATGACATCTTTCCCTATTAATGTAATCCATTAAAATGTATGAAAAAGATGTAAATGCCCTTGTTTAAAGCTTGTGCAAATCGCTTCTTTCATTGTCGTTCATCATGTTTAACCACATCTAAGTTACTCTACCATAGGTTCAAAGATACTGGAAACCTTTTACAGCTTCCACAAACAAAAAGGCAGAAAGGCATGGATGACCTTAAAGCTAGACATGGATAAAACATATGACAAAATCAACTGGAGCTTTATACGAAATGTTCTAAACAAATTTGGATTCCACCCAAGATGGATAGACTGGGTGATGAAATGTATCTCCTCCACCACCTTCTCAGTCCTTGTAAACAATAGACCCGGCAAGCAATTCGACCCAAACAGAGGTATAAGACAAGGTGATCCTATAGCTCCTTATATTTTTGTAATAGTCATGGAAAGTCTTGCAAGAGAATTACACAAGGAAGCTCTCCTTGCCGATTCCTTGGTTGGCATCAAACTAACAAAAGATGGCACACCTATACCTTTCCTCACGTTTGCAGATGACCCGATCATCTTTGCAAAGGCAGCTCATACAAGCCTTAATACGATACTACATCCGTTCGGAAAAACTTGTCACTTTACTATTAATGAACGCTTTTTTAGGGGATAAAAACTATATAAAATATCTATTTTTTTAATAATTTTTTAACAACTTCGTAGTTATTATTAATAAGTACAAACTTGTTTAAAAAAATTTATAAAAAATTGAATATTTTATATAGTTTTTATCATTCTAAAAAAGCGTGCATGAATAATAAATGACAAGTTTTGCCGAATGGATGGAGTACAAAACATGATAAACAATTTCTCCTACCTTTCAGGTCTCACAATAAATTATAACAAAAGTTTTATCCAATTCTCAAGGAATATTAACCAAAATTTGGCTAGGGACCTTGCTCAAAGTATGGGCATTCCAATTTCAAAAACTCTTGAAAAATACCTTGGAATACCGATTATAAATGGACGCATCAAAAATAGCATGTTTGAAGAAGCAATACAAAGCCTCAAAAAACAATTATCAAAATGGAAGGCCTCTACGCTATCCCAAGCGAGCATAGCAGTTCTTATACAAGCAAACCTGAGTTCCAAAACAAATTATTTGATGCAAAACTTCCTCCTACCAAAAGGCATTCTAAACCAGATTGATCAAATAAATAAAAACTTCTTCTGGAATAAGCTTCATTCTGAAAGATATACACCCTTAATTTCTTGGGATAAAATTTGCAAAAGCAAACATCAAGGTGGTATAGGTATTAAAAAAGCCGAAGAGCTTAATCAAAGTCTTCAAATGAAACTCCTTTGGAAATCTACATAAACGATAGTAACATCTGGGTAAGAATAATTAAATAAAAGTATCTAATAAACCATGGAATTCAACAATGAACAAACCATGACACCTCCTGACAATTTGGAAGACTTCTCTCCCTCCGGTAAAAATTCGAAAAAGGAATTTTATGGCTAGTAGGAAATGGCCAATCTATCAATGTCTGGAATGATCCATGGATTCCAAACACTCGGCTAACAAATTTCTTAAACAACCATGATCCAAATATGAAGGTTAGTGACCTCGTCTTAAATAAAACCTGGAATGCTAAACTAATCCGTAATATGTTTCCGACTAACATTCAGAATGAAATCTTCAAAATCTACATACCAGACTAGCAAGTCCAAGACAAGCTAATTTGGAAACCTGGCCCCTTTAGAAAGTTCTCCACAAAATCGGCTAAGACTATCTTAGGAAATGGAGAAGAAATAGTGAGGGACCAAAAATGGATATGGAATATGAATCTACCTCCAAGACAAAAGAATTTTCTTTGGAAGATCATGTCAGATGGCCTCCCAACGAAAGAACGACTAAACAGATACTTTAATAGAGTCCCGAGCCAATGTTGCTTATGCAACCACAAAAATGAAGACTTACACCATCTTCTCTTAGAATGCCAATATACAAGAGAAGTAATTGCTCAATATGAACAGAGTGCGAAAACTTACTTTCAACTCCCAAACAGGGATGGTAACCTAATCAATTTAGAACAAATCAGAGAGGACAACCGCAATTTTAACGATCTAATCTTCATATGGCTTGCCATTTGGGAGGTTAGAAACAATCACATTTTCAAAACAAAAAACATAACCCCTCCGAAAATACTAGTCCAGGCTGTTATCTCTGCCATTAAAGACTGGAACTACGCAAAACAGGAAAATATTAAACATGGGAAAAAGAACAAGAGATTAAGAGCAAAATGGACTAAACCTCAAACAACTATCTCTAAGGTTAATGTAGATGGCTCTGTGAAACCCACGGGCGCCTGTCAGGTGGAGGGAGTTATCCGAGACTCTTAGGGTCATATTTGTAACACCCCCATCCCACATCGGATATCATAAGGATGTTGGAAGTGATTTATAAGTGATTCAAGCCCTACTTATGTCACAAGAGTTCTTCCTTTTCAGGCTCCAAGTGAGGACAACGGACCTGAGATGGAAATCAGTGTTGCTTCTTTTTGAAATTGTTGTTGATGTTTTGAATTAGATTTAGATATTGATTTTAGTTCATCCTTCAAAGTTTGAAACTTCAATTAAATAAATCTAACTAGGTTATTTATTACTATTAGTGTCTAATATAAAAGATAAATTAAATCTTAATTCAGTCCTCAAATTTTCGTCTTCTCTTAGTTTCAATATGAGACAATCACTATTCAAATTTTCCAATTTTTTTAAAACTTATTAATAATAGTTTATAAATATTAAAAAAATTAATAACAAAGTTGATATTTTATATATTTTTTAACTACTAAAAAAATGTGCAAAAAAAATCAAAGAACATGTATTTTTGAACAGATCGATGTAGTATATTTTTTTTTATAAAGATAACCACCCTCATATTTATTTTAAACCACCCTAAAAAAAAATTGAATTAATTCTATTTACTACTACTACTATTATTATATAATACCATACTTATTAATCTTATAAATGAATGACAATTTAAATACATGTATATGAATTATCACCCTAGCTTTTATGGAAATCTATTTGTCAGGTCTTGATTGAATTTGCATATGTATTGATTCCCGGTGCAATCTAACACTTCCATTTTTAACATGTAAATTAATGATGTATTGTAGCTACATTAGCTAGTGGTACTGCCTATTTTATATTCTACATGTCCACCTTAATTAATTACAAAATATACAACAATAACAACCCATCCAGCGCAACATCTTCATCTTAGCCACTGACATCTTTTGTGCTTGAGCTTTTGAAATAGGCCAACACATAACCATACAATAACACAGGTCAAACAACCACCCTATAAAATTTCCTTTTCAGTTTTGCATGAACTTTCTTATCACAAAGCGCACCTGACAGCTGACGCCCTCCTCCATCGTAGCCATCCTGCTTGAATCCGATGATCGATGGCCCTATCGATTCCCCCATCACTTTGAACAAACGAGCTTAGGTACTTGAAATACTCTTTCCTGAGGATGAGCTCATCCCCCAGCAAAAGTGAAGCCTCTGAATCTCCGAACTCTCCGAAGCAGAACTGCACATATATACTCGGTCTTTGTCCTACTCAAACGGAAACCCCTGGACTCAAGCACCTCCCTCCAGTTTTCCAATCTGCGAGTCAACCCCGATCTTGAGTTGTCTACTAGCACTATGTCGTTTGCAAACAACATGCACCAAGTGACCTCTTCTTAGAGGGGAGCGGAAAGTACGTACGTCCATAGCAATAGTAAGCATTCTCACGCTTGTCATTGAACCATCGTACATATCCTGGATGACTCTGATATACATCCTCGGCACTCCCTCCTCCACTAGGCAACTCCATAGCAGCTCGCTCGATACCTTGTCATATGCATTTTCTAAATCAATGAAGGTCATGTGCAAATTCTTCTTCCTATCTCTATGCATCTCGATCAACCGTCTCAGCAAATGGATAGCCTCCACTGCTGATCTGTTGGGCATGAACCCAAACTGGTTCTCAAACACATGCACCGCCCTCCTATGTCTCACCTCTATCACTCTTTCCTATATCTTCATCGTGTGATTCAGTAGTTTGATTCCTCTGTAGGTACTACAACAACACTAGCCATCCCCTTTATTCTTGTAAATCGGTACCAATTTGCTAAGCCTCCATTCCGCTAGCATCTTCGATGATCTTAGGATGACATTAAAAAGTGATGTTAGTCATTCCAAACATTTGGCCCCTAACCATTTTCAAACATCCCCATGTATACGGTCTAGACCTGAAGCTCTCTTGTTCTTTTACTTACGGACAACTCTTCTAACCTCCTATACAGAAATGCTTCAGTGGAAGCCATAATCAATTCGTCCTGAGATGTTGGGGCTCACACTAGAAGGGTTGAGTCCCTAACTGAGCAATTCTGAGAAGTACCTTTGCCATCAACCCTTGATTCGCTGATCCTCAACCAACACTTGATCGTTCTCATCATTGACACATCTGACGCAGTCCAAGTTCATACTCTCTCTCTCTCTCTCTCTCTCTCTCTCACTGGCTAGCAAGGTTGTAGAGGGCCATCTCCTCTCCCTTCTCAATCCAAAGCCTTGTACAAATTCTCAAGCATCTTATCTTTAGCCTTAGCAGCAGCTTGTTTAGCCTCTCTCTTGGCAACATTGTATCTAAACCTGAGATCCATACCGTCTTCTCCAATGCCCCTCTGCAATCAACTCTACAACGGTAACTGATTCGCCTTCGATCACCTCCTCACTCCACTAGATGATGCTTCAACAGTGGCCTTGACTTCATCTAGATCACCCAACACCTCACGCCCAACTCTGCGAATACAACCATCCATGCAGCTTCACATCTCATCTGCATTGCCCTACACCTCCCAAACCCCTGCTTGATCTGCCGCTTGCCACACCTTTTCTCTCATTAGAGGACCATGGGTTTCTGAAAGTCGTCACCGGTGACAAGTTGTGATGACTCTTACGAATGCTACCACGCACCTCGAAGCCGAGGACAAGAAGGTTATGTGGTGTTGAGAGACCTCCAAAGGCCAAAGGGGATCACCTTGCAATCCCTGCATCCAGGGGCGGAGCTGGGGGGGTGCTCGGGGGTGCTCGAGCACCCCCCTGGCCGGAAAAAAATACAAAAAAAAAAAACTTTTTTTTACATATATTTAGTATATTTAAGGTAATATAAGATTTTTAAGTGGTATTTGGAGTAGAATTGCTATCTAGCTCAATTGGTAAAGGGGAGGTAAGAGAATTAATTGGTCTTGGGTTCAAATCTCAAACTTTACACTTTTTGTTTGTTTTATTATATCATTATTCCACACAATTATTTAGGGATTTCTTTGTATATTTTTAGTTTCTTTAAACTATTTCAATTAAAAATTGTCATGTCATATTTAAATTTAATGTTTTCCTTTAATATTGTTTTAAAATTAATTCTTCTTGATTTTTTTTCCTATATTTTTTTTCTTTCTTTCAACTATTTAACTAAAAATATCATAAATATATCACAATTTTAGTATTTATTCAATATTTTTGTAAGAATCTTCTTAATAGGTATAAAAAAATATTTTACGAATTTTTTTTAGCACCCCCCCGAATTTTATCCTGGCTCCGCCACTGCCTGCATCCGCGTATGTCTTCCTTTCTAACCAAGAAGTAGTCTACCCGTGAGCTTCCAACCATGCTGGCAAAAGTAATCAAGTGTGAATCTCTCTTACGAAACCAAAAGTTGCAGACGACACTCCCAAAAGCAACAGAGAACTCCAACAACGCAATATCACCATCATTCCTGACTCCGTAACCAAAGTCTCTGTGCGCTTCTTCAAACCCATCGTTACCATTGCCAATGTGCCCATTAAAATCTCCTCGAATCACATAATGCTCAGATACTGGGATGGTCCCTTCCAACGATCCAGAGCTTCCCAAAAGATCCTCTGCCTCACTTGCGGAGCGTGAGCACAAATCAGCCTTCCAACACTAATTTAATAGCCATCAAACGATCGTTCACATGCTCCACACACACCACACTATCCTTCCATCGCTCTTTGACCAATATACCAACCCCGTTCTTCTTTCTATCAAGACCCAAATACCCCAACTTCCACCCATCCACATGTCGAGTCATACTCCCCACCCACTTTGTCTCTTGAAGGCAATCAATGTCTATCATTCTATCATTCAGAATCTTGACTACCCGTAAGGTTTCCAACATTCCAAAAACCAAACCGCAAAGAATATGCCTTTTTACCACGTGAAACCCCATATTGCACAACCCCCTGTACTGGACACCAGCCTTGTGCATAAGCATGTTCAGGTGAACCAATGGAACAATGCCTCTAAATTTTTAGGGCTCAATTCACGGAATAGTATAGTATTTAATTATAATAGTTTGTCTTTCATTCATGGAATTGTTAATTGACAATGGCTTGGTTGTATAAGCGCACTCGAATGAGCTTTCAGTCCCAAGTTTGACTCCCCATAGAGAAGTGTATGACAACTTTTTTTTTTTATTTTCCATACACACACAGAATTTACAAAGTTGTGGAGTATTTGACAACTTCTTTTATTTTTATTTTTCATACACAATCCGTATTTAAAAATCAAGGGTCTAGTGGGGACTTTTACTTTTGGCGAAAATGCATAAAATCACCCTTTATTCACCTTTGTTTGCAATTAACCACCCCTTATTAAAAAATTTTCACTTAACCACCCTTTATTCACATTTGTTTGCAATTAACCACCCCTTATTCAAAAAATTTCACTTAACCACCCCTTATAACAAATTGTTTGCTAGTAACCACCCACCCTCCCATTTTTCTTTAAATTAAACTTCTATTAAATTCAACTTAAAAGTAAAAGACGGAAATGCTTCCAATTAACCCGATTAACCCGATTGATTTATAATTATATATGATTACTTTTTTTATGGACATTCCAATTTATTACATTTTATTAGGGGTGGGCACAAATCAACTTTTATATTTATTTGTATTGCATAAGGGTTCGTTTGGTTAAATGTAGGAATTCCAATTCCCAGGAACTTAATTCCTGGGAAATACAATTCCCATAAATTCTACTTCCTTGGAAGTATGAAAATGTGTTTGTTTGCAAATAAATTCCCAGGAACTCAATTGCTGCATTTTGTTTGGTTAAACACAGATATTTGATAGCAATTGGTTTGAAATTACCTTTATAACCTTTATATATAAATAAATTCATTTCATTATGTGGATAAATTAGATATTTTCTTTAGAAAAAATAAAAAATAATAAAAGATTGGGGGAAGAAAAGGGGGAAGTAGATCTTACCCACCCCCTCATGGTAAGTTGAATTCCCTGTTTCATGAGAATTCCAATTTTTGTGAATTCTAATTCCTACGTTTTTTAGTTTTCAAAATTTATACCAAACACATATATTGTAAACCAATTTCTGGGAATTTATACTTCCCGGGAAGTTAAAGTGTAACCAAACGAAGCCTAATACTCTCTTCGATCGATAATATTTAATTTTTTTTATTTTTCATCACATTTTTAAGAAGATAAAAAAAAACTATAAAAAACATTAAAATATTAAAACAATTCTATGCTTAATACTAATTGCATTAAATTATTTATTTTTAAAAAAGATTTAAAATTTTGATATTTTAGATATTTTTAAATTTTATTAAAAATTACAAGAAATAGTAAAAATCAAATATTTTAGATCAAATATAGTATATAATTACAAGCGCTAGAACTTAAGAATCACATCTTTAATTTTAGCATTTTAAAATTATCACAAAATTACCAAATCGTGAATTTTTTAATTTAAAAAATAGAAATTGACAAACCCGAAATCGACCTGATTTGACCCGAAATCGGACCAAACTCGAGTTCAAGTCAACTCGGATCTACGCGGGACCCATTTTACGCGAAACCCGAAATGACCCGATCCGAATCCGACCCGACATGAATGACCCGATTGATAAGTCTACTTGATAGGGATCTAGGTGGAGTTTGTGGAGATTGTTCGTACTTCGCCTTGAATAAGGGGTGGTTAATTGAAAACAAAGGTGAATAAAGGGTGAGTTTATGCATTTTGGCCTAAATAATACTACGTAATAAATAAAAACTATAAAACCAAATTTGGGGACATTTTCGTCTTTTACTTTTAAGTTGAATTTAAAGAAAAATAGGAAGATGGGTGGTTAATTGCAAACAAAGGTGAATAAAGGGTAGTTAAGTGAAATTTTTTTAATAAGGGGTGGTTAATTGCAAACAAATGTGAATAAAATGTGGTTTTATGCATTTTCGCCTTTACTCTTTATTTGGCAAATTCCTTGCTTTTTATATGGATTTCAATTGATTAGGTTTATAACCCTAGCCGCCACCATGTAATCCAGGCCGCCTCCGCCACCACCTCCGGCTGGCTTCCCGGTCGGCCTCGACCCACGCCATCGTCTCTTAGCCCACAAGTCCAGCGATTGTATCCACTCTCCTCTGCCAGCCCGCCATCTTCCTTCTCATCTTCTACAAAATCCGACGATGCTCCGACGGATCTCTCTGTTAGGTTGGTCCCCGACGCCGTCTCCACTACTCCTCGGCCCTCGTTCGCCTCCTCCAGTAGCATGCACTGAAGTGGTCGACCATGTTCACTCCTCCCCCCTATGCACCTCCAACAGGGCCGCCTTCTGGTTGGCCTCCAATCTCGAATCCATGGGTGGCGGCTTCCCTTCCGACGGACCTCGCCGCTGAGGGCGACCCCATACTCTCCCAAAATGCCCCGCGCCTACTCTCTCTCTCCCCTTCTTACCCAACTTCCCAGATCTGTGTAGATCTTCTCTGATTTGCTCAGATATGTCTAAGCCTCCGGGGAGATCCCTCCGCCATCAGCCTCCCTACCCCTAGTCCTCCTTGGCTTGGTGTCGATGATGCCAGTGGTCCTCCTCCCCTAGCCTCGGAAAAACCCCAATCTAAAAATCAGATCTCAGTTTTTTGCCCCTCTTAACTAATACAAACCCAAACCCTTTATTCCAATCCCAAAATTAAATTTTTTCTCAACCTTTACAAATCCCCAAACACCCTTTGCCCTCTTTAAACACAGTTTGCTTATCTAATTTTATTTACATCTAATTCATGTTTCTCAGAGCATCTGCATTAGTTCGGGTTTCTTGAGTTTCTTAACTTCTTTTATCACACACTCTCTCCTTAAAAACCCAACTTATTTTTTTACCCACATTCATAAAACCTCAATTTGTTATTTATACATTTATAAATAATAGGATGAGGTCTCACCTTCTCTTTTTCCCACCAATACCCACCCACTCTCTCTTCTCCCTTCTCTCTATCTCTCTTCAATTTGGGTTTCTTGGGTTTTTAGTGTAGTTGCTAATCTAGCAACTCAAAATTGGATTTTTAAGCTTTATCTAATATTATAATATTTTCTTGCCACTAAAAACCCACTAAAAACTACCAATGTGGGTGCTCTCAGTCTTTTTCCATATTCTTAGCCTCATCTTGGTGATCTGCCTTCCGTGGTTGGTGCCTTCCTCGTGTAGGGCCGTCGCCGAATCCGAAACCAGAATCACAAGCCAACTTTGCCATACTTAACAACTTGCTCGGCTTGCATGCAAGCCGTCAAGCCGTCTAAGCCACCTGTTCAGATATCAAGATACAACCTCTAAGTTCTAGATGTTTTAATTATTTCTTTATCTGTAATTGTAATAGTAGATTTAAGTCAGTGTTTTTTTCTTTTTTGACTGGTGACCCTCTTTGTAAGGTCTTTCAAGCCATTTGTTGATGGCTTCAAGATCGTTGCGTCGATCTGCTTCTTGCCTACTGGCAAAAAAAAATTGATTAGGTTTATAATGCAATTATAAATATAAATATTTTGAAAATGTTTATTTAACATATTATTTATACCATATTTAAAATAGCTTGAATTTAAAATAAAAATCATAAATTGTGTTAACCCCATTTGGACTATTAAGTAAAGTTTGTTTTAAATTAAGCTTAATATAATTAAATAACAAAAGTTACAAGGTATTTTATTTTAATTTTTTGTTATTTTAAATATATTATAAATTGTGCTAGTCAAACACTTTAAAAGTGTTTATAATTATAAACATAAATGATTCGGAATCCAACCAAATCCATAATCTACCTTAAAATGAATTAAAGTAGTTTTTATCTTTAAATTTTAAAAGTTGTTATGAATTTATTTTTCTCATAAAGACAATTAATTCTCCAAATAAACCTGGGGTTATTTTCCCAT
This sequence comes from Persicaria maculosa, assembly GCA_963922045.1. NCBI lineage: Eukaryota > Viridiplantae > Streptophyta > Magnoliopsida > Caryophyllales > Polygonaceae > Persicaria > Persicaria maculosa. The sequence continues at coordinate 21,901,737 of OY998258.1, forward strand.
ACAATAATATTTTTAAGAACCACCCAAATCCTCTTTAGATAGAAAAGTGTTTAAAAATAATTAATGACCATCTTATTTTTTAAAAAAATTGATAAATTTAATCTAAAATTTATTAAATATAGTAGTATTTTAATGAAATATAAATAATAATAAATTTAGCAAAAAATATTATAATTAATTGATATAATCAATTTTAATTCCGAACATGACCCTCAAAATGATTGGCACGGCTCTGCTGGACACGAGACCACTAGACGGGTGGGCCATTGGAACCCAAGGAGCATACCACAAACCGAGATCAAAGACAAGGGAGAGGGGTACAATAAACGAGCCCCAAACGAATCAAATCAAAGACGGGAGTCTGCAACACTAGGAGGCACATGTTCATACTCAATCCTAATATGCATACAAAGGCAATGTTAAACAATAAAGAATATGTCTACCGATATTTGGGAGATATTAGATAATCGAAAGGAGAACCAAGTATGCAAGCCAACCCTAAAAAAAAGGGATGAATAAAACAATAGCCTCTTCCTACTTATAAAAAAATTATAAAGGCACAACGACGCGTTAGAAAAACACGAGTCACACACTTCTTATAGACAATATTATAATAGCAAACAAGCAATTGAAATTCATCAAAACACTAAATCCAATGGATCAAGCAATCAAAGCACTCGGGCTATAAATCAGATTAGTCGAAAATCTAAAGCTTAATGGCCCCGTAGAGGGGCATTTGAGTCCTTCAAACCGTCACTTGGATCGCTCCAGCCTCTGCCAATTACTTAGGGTGAGATCAAGGTTGGAAGTACTAGGTTTTGGGTCCAATTTTGGATTCTTGTTATTGGATTGGTGATGCGGGACCATCTTCTACAACTCCAGACACACCCATCATACTTGGAGAAGGACCAATGACTCGAGCTAGAGCTAAGAAGCTTCAGAGAGACTCATTCAACTTTGTGGGTCATGCTTTGTTCTCGAGCAAGGTTCAACTCCCCGAGCCTACATTGAAGACATACATGTGCATTGGAGCACAAATGGAGGCCGAGCCACCTTAGAGTAGCTTAGGCCGAAATTATCTAAGTGTTAAAGCTTATTTTCAGCTTAAGTGTTCTATTGGGCTGAATTGGGCTTTTCTAGTCATTCTTTTTAGAGACCTTATTTATTTATGTTCTTAGGTTTATTTATTAAGTCCATTAAACATTAAATCTATCCTATTCTATCTAGGAGAATCGGCCATCAGGCCTTAGGAGGTTATATATTTCAGTTTCAGCATTGTAATTCAATTGGAACATTGATAATAGAAATCTATTCTTCTTAAACGTGTGAAACACTAGAGAGAGAGATCTGATCGAATTGAGCAGTGCTCTTCAGGATCTCGAACAGATTGATAATCTCAGCTTGGTTTGCTTTGCCGTTCATCAACTTCGCAAGACTTGGTGAATCTAGTATCCACAAGCCCCCTCCTTGTGCCTTCAAGTTGTCCGCTTGATTGTGTAGGGTTGTAGAGGCGGGTTGTGTAGTCATTGGTATTGGTTCCTACCCTCTGAGGAGGCCTGGGGTGTTTATCTTGTTCTACATAGATCGACTCAGTCCTTATCAGGTCGTGTCTTTTCATTCTTGCAATTCAATTTCGAGTCTTTGTTCATCTTTATTCGAGTCTTGTTCTTTCTTTAGAGTCGACATCAAGTTCAGTTCTGTTCTTGGTGTTCTTGTCGAGTTCTTGATTGATCTTGCATGTTCTTGATCGAATCTTGAGAGTCTTGCCTTGTTCTTGTTTATTCTTGCTGCGTTTCTTGAGTTCTTGTTGGAATCTTGATCATTCTTGATTGTTTCTTGCAGATCTTGAACCGTCTTCTTGAGTCTTTCTTTTAGTTCTTGCTTGTTGTCGAAGATCGGACCACCCTGCGGCTAACCCCGTACCAAATTGGCATCAGAGCTTTGGTTTCCGACATCAAGATTGAGTCTTTTCTTTTCCTAAACACAAAAATCCAAAAAAAGAGTCCTTTTCTTGTTTTGGTTATTTACTTCTTGCATTCTTTTTGATTATTTTACTAATCTTGAGTTTGTGATTGTTTGTGGTTGCATAGCCTAAACACAAAGCCTAGCCGAGACCGTGGAGTCGACCAAAGGTGCACACAATCCCATTGTGAACACCCATAGCCGACGGCAGAATCTGTCCCCATAGCCTTGTTTTGGCCGAATCCATCAAACCACAAAGAACCCTAGTTTGTTGCTCTTTTCTATCTTTGGAACTTTTGATCTATCTATATCTAATTCCATATTATCTATTGCCTATTTAAATTCTGATTTTTGGTGGATTTAATTCATTATATCTATCAAATATCTATTAAGGCATAAGATAGATCTTGTTACCATATTTATCCAAAGGTTGTCTATTTATTGATCTTAGGGCTGAAATTTTATCCTTTTATCACCTTACTACCAGATTTTCGAGTCCTCTAGTTTTATTTGAGTCTTTCTTGCATTTGTTTCATAAGTTTAAAAAAAAAAAAAAAAAAAATCAGTTTCGAAATTTATTTTAAAACTTGGACCTAGGAGGATAAAATTCACTAGGGGTAAAAGTAAGTCAAAAAAAAAAAAGAGAAAGGAAAGTGTTTGTTTGATCTAGTGCAAGAAAGCTCCCAAGGACAATTGGTGAACCCTTTTTCTCAGCCCTAGTCGACATACCCTATCCCAAACACATACACCTCCACAAAATTGAAACCCTACCCTGCAACTACAACGTCCTAACTTAAAGGTTTTCAATCAAAAGAGGTAAATTTTCAAGTTTTCTTTTGTTTCTCTATTTCTCTTGTGTCGAACACTGTTTTGTGTGTTCAAGAGCTGTTGTGTCGAGTTGATTGTGTGTGTGTCGAGTACTCCTTCACTTTGATCGAGTGCTGTTTGTTCTGTCGAGTGCTTGCTTTGATAGAGTCGAGTGATCTCTTTGAGTGTCGAACTGATTTCTTGCAATTACCCATCTGTTTTGCTTGAATCAAGTGTTATAGCTGCTGTTGAGTACTCTTTCTCTCTTAACGAGTACTTATTGATTGTTGTTTCCTTCATTCTCTTATTTGCATACTTCGATTGCTTAGTTTTTGCTTGGTAGTTGATTTGCCCAAAGCGGATTGCCCTAGCAAGCGTGATATATCAATCAGAGAGGGAGTGTGAGCGAAACACAATTGTGAGGTGTTTATAAGTTTTACTAATCCTTAACATATTTCTGTGTTTCTTTTGTCTTTGTTATCATGTCTAACAATCAGGGAAATAATGGTGGTAACAACCCCAACAATGAGGGTAACTCGAGTACCACTGTAACACCCGAGCAGTTCAACGCCTTGGCCGCCAATATAGCCACCTTGACGGATACAATGGCTGCAATGCAAGCCAAGATGGCGGCTTGGGAAAGCTCTAGGCCTAGTGGTTCGAACACCATAGGAGGTCAGCAAGAGCGAGTTGAGATACCTCAAGAAGAAAGAGAGGTCGTTAATCCTAATCCTATTCCTAATCCTCATGATAATGTTAATTTCCAGAATCCTTTATTCAATGAAAACAACTCTCCACGAGGTAGGAGAAATGATCGGAATAATGGGTTTGTTAATGTGCAAGGTCAAGGACAGGGAAGGGGAAGAGGACGTGGTTACCAAGAGCGTTTCTATTACTCGGAGCAAGATGATGACTTCCAAGAAGAGGAGTATTGGGAGCAACGCCCGAGACGTAATCAAAGGGGAAATCAGAACCGACCACCTAGGTTCAATGACGACGACGGTATAGGTAAGGTTAAGGTAAAGATTCCTCCTTTTGATGGTAAAACTGATCCAGATGCTTATATTGATTGGGAAATTAAAATGGAGCAAATCTGGAATTGTCATAATTTCTCAGAGCCTAAGAAAGTACAACTAGCTTCCCTAGAGTTTCAAGGTTTTGCATTAATCTGGTGGGATAATCTTGTTAAGGAAAGAAGAAGATCCCTTGATGCGCCTATTGCTTCTTGGGAACAATTAAAAGTGGTAATGAGAAATAGGTTTGTACCTCAACACTATGATAGAGAGCTATTAAACAGATTAGAAAACCTTAAACAAGGTAGTAAAACTGTTGAGGAAACATTTAATGTTATGCAAGAAGCCATGGCTAGAGCTAATATAGTAGAAACTCATGAGAAAACTAATGTTAGATATCTTAGAATCTTACATCCTGCTTTAGCTCATGAAATTGATTACTTTCCCTATACTACTCCTACTGAACTTTTACATCTAGCTATGAAAGTAGAAAAGGGACAACGCTACAAAAGCCAAGGCAATAGAGTGTCGAGTGGCCAGCAACAAGGGTGGCGCCAATCTCGGCCCCAACAGCCCCAAGGGCGCTCGGAGATGGGCTCTAGGGAGCGAGCTCAGCAGCCCCAATGGAGGAGTGAAGGCCGACAGCCCCAACAACCCCTCGACAAGGGTAAAGGTCCATGGAATGGACGAGAATCGTCTGGGACATCTACTGGTCCCAAAGGGAGTAATCCTAACTCTTCTACCATTCGTTCTAGAGATATTGTATGCTTTAAATGCCAAGGTAGAGGACATTATATGAAGGATTGCCCTAATAAGAAAACTCTCATGGTTAATCAATTTGGAGAATATGAATCTGAAAACTCTTGTGATGAACATGATGAGAATGCTAATAATGACAATGATCAGAACTTAAACCTTGTTTGTTATGAAAATGATGATAATGAGGTTGAATATGAACATGGAGAATCTTTGATTGTTAGGAGAGTGTTAAGTGTTGTTCCTACACCATGTGAAGATAATCAAAGAGAGAACTTATTTCATACTCGTTGTCTAGTTAAAGGAAAGGTTGTAAATGTGATCATTGATGGAGGTAGTTGCTGTAATTTAGCTAGTCAAGAAATGGTTGACAAATTGCATTTACCTACTGTCCAACACCCTCGACCTTACAAATTGCATTGGATGAATGACTGTGGTTTATTAAAGGTTCATAGACAAGTTAAAGTGCATATTAAACTAGGACATTATGAAGATGATGTTTTATGTGATATTGTGCCTATGCAAGCTTGTCATATTCTATTAGGCCGTCCTTGGCAATCTGATCATAAGGTTATTCATGATGGGTTTACTAATCGTTATACCTTTACTTTTCAGGGAAAGAATGTCATTCTCAAACCCATGACACCTACGCAAGTAGCTGATGAGATTGAGAAGCGGAAGGTAAGTAAAGGTGAGTTAGATCAGGAGGCTCAGTCGAGCCAAGTGGATCCTCAAACTCGAGCTAAGAGTGTGTTCTTGGTTTCCAAAAGCACATTCCTGGACGAATTTGCGGATGGTGGAACTATGCTTATGCGCCTTTGCAAGAGCTTGAGCATGTTGAGTGAAGAGCTTAAAGCTTCTCTTCCATCAAACATTCTCGCTCTTCTTGAGGAGTTTAAGGATGTGTTTCCCGATGAAATACCACCAGGTCTACCCCCTATTCGTGGAATTGAGCATCAAATTGATCTTATTCCAGGGGCTGCATTACCTAATAGGCCTGCGTATCGTATGAATCCCACTGAGACCCAAGAGGTCCAAACCCAAGTCCAGGAACTGTTGGATAAGGGTTACATTCGAGAAAGCTTAAGTCCTAGTGCTGTACCTGTGTTATTAGTCCCTAAGAAAGATGGATCATGGAGAATGTGTGTAGATTGTAGGGCTATTAACAACATTACTATTAAATATCGTCACCCTATTCCTAGATTAGATGATATGTTAGATGAGTTACATGGAGCTTCTATATTTTCTAAAATTGATCTTAGAAGTGGTTATCATCATATTAGAATGAAAAAGGGTGATGAATGGAAAACAGCCTTTAAGACTAAGCTTGGTTTATATGAGTGGTTGGTTATGCCTTTTGGTTTAACTAATGCTCCTAGCACTTTTATGCGTTTAATGAATCATGTGCTTCGAGATTTCATTGGAAGATTTGTTGTTGTTTACTTTGATGATATTCTGATTTATAGCAAATCTCTTAATGAACATGAATCACATCTTAGAGAAGTGCTTCAAACGCTGAGAATTGAACACTTGTATGCTAATTTAAAGAAGTGTGAATTATGTAATGAACAAGTGTCTTTTCTTGGATTTGTAGTGAGCTCTAATGGACTGCGTGTTGATGAATCAAAGATTAAAGCCATCCAAGAGTGGCCGACACCCACCAATATAGGCCATGTACGCAGCTTCCAAGGTCTTGCGAGCTTCTACCGACGCTTTGTGCGAGATTTCAGCACCATCTCAGCCCCACTGACCGAGCTTACTAAGAAGAGAAGTGAGTTCACATGGGGAGCAGCTCAGGAGGAAGCATTCAACACACTTAAGGACAAGCTGACCCACGCACCTCTATTAGCTCTACCGGACTTTACTCAGCCTTTTGAAGTAGAGTGTGATGCTAGCGGAGTCGGAATTGGTGGAGTCCTTATGCAGGGAGGTAAGCCTATTGCTTTCTTTTCTGAGAAATTGAAAGGTGCTTGTCTTAATTACTCTACCTATGATAAGGAATTGTATGCATTGTTTAGAGTACTTAAGACATGGTCTCACTATCTATGGCCTAGCGAGTTTATTCTTAGGACTGATCATGAGTCTTTAAAACACTTTAAAAGCCAAGATAAACTTGATAGGAGACATGGTAGATGGATGGAGTTTATTGAAACATTTCCTTATGTAATTAAGTATAAGAAAGGCAAAGACAATGTGGTAGCTGATGCATTATCTAGGAGACATGTTCTTTTAACCACTTTGGATTCTAGAGTCTTAGGCTTTGTTTACATAAAGGAATTGTATGAATCTGATTTGGATTTTGGTGATATCTTTCGAAAATGCTTAGAAAAGGGTCCTAATGACAGCTTTTATATACATGAAGGATTCTTATTTCGAAAAGATCAAGTGTGCATTCCTAGATGTTCTCTACGATTATTACTTGTTAGTGAAGCCCATAGTGGTGGATTAATGGGACATTTTGGTAGAGATAAGACCTATAACACACTGAAATCACACTTTTATTGGCCACATATGTTTAGGGATGTAGAACATTGCCTTAAGAGATGCATAGATTGCATTAAAGCCAAAGCTAAGCTTATGCCTCATGGCCTTTATACACCACTGCCGACCCCCTCAGCCCCTTGGGAAGACATTTCTATGGATTTTATTGTTGGGTTGCCTAGAACTAAGAAGGGGAGAGATTCTATATTTGTGGTAGTGGATAGGTTCTCTAAAATGGCTCATTTCATTGCATGCCACAAAACTGATGATGCTACTAATGTTGCTAATCTATTCTTTAGAGAAGTAGTTAGGTTGCATGGTGTGCCTAAAACCATTGTTAGTGATAGGGATGTGAAATTCTTAAGTCATTTTTGGCGAACTTTATGGAATAAATTGGGAACTAGATTGCTATTCTCTACTTCTAGCCACCCCCAAACTGATGGCCAAACTGAGGTGACTAATAGAACCCTTGCTACTGTCCTAAGAGCCATTATTAGGAAGAATTTGAAACTTTGGGAAGAAGCCTTACCTCATGTGGAATTTGCTTATAATAGAACCATGCATTCGGCTACTAAAATCAGTCCATTTGAATGTGTGTATGGTGTTAATCCACTAACCCCTTTTAATCTTACGTGGCTCTTGGTGGCTGAATCACGTGCTCGAGTTTATCACTGAAAGTAGATTCATCATCATAAAAAAAAAAACCTATCCAGGAACATGGTTCGGATAAACCACTAATTTCTTGTACTCGTATTATTTTCGATCATTTTTCCAAAATAAAAACTAAAATAGACCCCGGTTTGGAGTGGAAGTGGAACGAATGTTTCTTGAAAAAGATCACGGTCCAGTCGAAAACAATCTGTTTTCCCAGTCACATGATTTTCTCTCATGTCTCAAGCCCTAAATTCTAACACCAGGCCGCCGCTCTCTCTTCTCTCTTCTCCCTACCAACACCTCCCGCTGCCCGCCACCAGGCCGGACTCCATACCTGCAGACCACCGCCGAAACCGCACTGGCCACCATCTCTCCTTCTCCTTCCTCCATTGAAGCTTTTTTAGGTAAGTTTCTTCCCAATCCCGATTTCTAGGTTTTTTTAGTTTAGTGAATCTCGAGAAATTTGGGGATTTTTAGCTTGATTTTAGGGTTCAATCGTGAGGAATTTATGCCCAGCATGATAATTCATTGACTATTTTGCTTGAATTTGAGATTTTATATGCGAATTTGAGGAGAGCGTTCAATTTTGGCTTTGAGGTTTATATGGCCTGCGTTTGGTCTTGCAAAGAGAATAGGAGACAGACATGCAGATGTAGAGCAAAGACAGTTGAAACGCCTTCCAAAATATAATATAAAATCTTGGTGCCGCCTATGCGGCCACTTAGATCCGGCTATTTGCTGGAAAAAGAAATGATAAAACTGCAGTTTTTTTTTTCCCAATAGATGATGAAGAAGAAAACCAAACTTGATTTATGTACCCACCAAAAATAGCATAATTGAAAATTATATTTTATTCAATTTTATAAGATTACATCACATTAATTTGACAATGGTTGATATAAAAAATAATTTTTTTATGAAGAAACTGCGTAAAATCTAGTATCATACTATATTCAGGCAACAATGTCATATTTTGCATTTCACTAGGTTCATGTTATCTCCGTATTATCTAAAACCCACTCCCCAACCCTCTGCAGTTTCCCTTGTACTTTATACTTCAAATTTTGTGAAATATGGTATATTTTTTCAAATTAAAATGTTTTGGCCTTTGTATTTCTATAGGTAAATGGATTCATCAAGCCAACAAAATGTTGGTAGAAGGGGTAGAAAAAGGGGGCCTACTACTTTGAAGAGCCTCAAACGAAAGAATGATACAAGTGAAAAGTTTGCAATGGAATGGAACCCAAAAGGGCAAGCAATAGGGAAAAATAGGACCAAATTTATGAGTTACATTGGCGTGTGTGCTCGTTCTTTGGTGGACATCAACATTCCACGCTGGGATCACGTTCCAAAAGAAATGAAAGAATCTGTTTGGGCAGCTATTTCTGTAAAATTCTAACACAAATGTATTGTTGCACTCTAATAGATGGATTTCTTCTTATATTTGTAAGTGATGCTTTCTAGGATGTCTTTGAGGTGCCTGCCAACAGACAAGACTGGGTTATGAATATTGTTTGTGATCGATGGAGGGCGTTCAAGTCTCAACTGAGGAGGTTTATGTATGACAAGGATGGAAACATTTGCCCTAATCCACCTTTAATGTATTCCTTCATCAACCAAGAGACGTGGGATAAGTATATTAGCACTCGACAAAGTGACGAATTTAAGGTAATTATCCTGTTAATTGCTCATCTCTTTCTAGGTGTTGTTTTAAACTGTTCGAAATGTTATTTTGGCATTATTTAAGCAGTTCGGTATTTATAAAAAACTTTTATCACCATTTGAATTTTTATTAGATCCTTTTATTCACCGGAAATAAAATCTCTATTGATTACAATTAAGTTTGAAACATTCTAGAAAATATAATGATAAAATTTCATTTGATTCCGAATAAGAACTGGATAAACCAGGTTTGGAAATGGGCATAACATCATAATTTCAAGATGCCAAATTGTTGGGAGATTTCATTAGACTAAATACAATGCTAAACTTTCATTGGGCTAAATGTATGTTAGAGCTTTTTTAATACTGACACCAGTTTTTTCATAATGCATAATTGTCCAAAGGGGTCATTTTTAAATATTAAAACTGCATTTCGGTTGTTTAAACCTTTCATTATCTTATTGGTATATGAACAGGAGCAAAGTGAGAGACATCGACAGATTTCATTGAAGAATCTCTATGCTTATAGGGGTGGACGTAAGGGATATGTCGGCATTGAGGAGGAGATAGTAAGCATTAACTATCTGTAAATGTTTTAAAAGCATTAACTATCTGTAAATGTTTTGTTGGCATCTTGTTGAACATTTAGTTTTTCTGATGCACAATGATTTTATAACATATAGATTCAGGCAAATAAAGAAAATAACAATTTCACTTTGGAGGATGCCTCGTCTTCAACTCCTATTGTACCACGAAGCCTGCTATGGAAGAAGGCTAGGACTGATAAAAATGGTAATATGGATGAACCCGTTAAGGAAGTGGCAGCCAGAATGGCAAGTATCCAGTCATTCTTTAATATTGATCTGATTGGATTTTTATATACAATATCCGTACTTTATTTCTGTCCTATTTACGTTTCATGTATAATGATAGGATTTTCTATCCGAGCAAGCAGCTAAAGGTGAGATTACACTTTCCGGGCGCCAAGACCTTTTGACAACTGCCTTGGGAACAAAGGAACATGCTGGTCGTGTTAGGGGTGCTGGAATAGGGGTTAGCATCACTGAATACTTTGGGAAAGATACTTCTAAAGGCTCTAGTCAGCTCGCCGAAAGACTTACTGTGATGGAAGAACAAGTGATGACGTTGAAGCGTATGGTTACAGAGCTGCAATCAACAAAGGGTCTAGCATCAACAAAGGATCTGCAAACAACAAAGGATGTGCAAACTACTGTTCCATGGGAAGCGGTTAGTAATATAGCAAGAAGTTACTTGGAGTTTCCTGAGGTAAACACTTAACCCTAACGTTTAAAATTTAAATTTCTTACCCCTATAAATCTATAGTGCATCTGAGTAATTATAACAAAATGGCACAGGGCTGGAGTGAATGTGAATTGGCTTCACCTGAGCCTGGTAACCCTATAGTAGCCACAGGGAAGGTGTTCAACACACATGAAATGCAGCCTGTGATGCTTCATAATAAGCCATTAGAGCCTGGGTACATGAAGGTCACTATCATTGACCCTACGGTGCAAGATGCACCTTTGCCCATCCCTACTGAAGAAGCTTACACTGTCTTCGAAGCTGTGGGTGCCTTTGTTGCATGGCCTGATAATCTCATCTTTAGGAATACAATGGTAATATATTTATAATTATAACACCACTTGGTTTTCAATTTTCATTTTTTCTCTCTAATAAATTTTGAAAACCGATTTATGCATTTCTGTATTTATTCTAGGAGTTGGCACTTCCATCAGCCTGTAAGGATGTAGGTTTGAGAAAACAAAATGATAGCCCTGCTGTATCAAAGGCAGTGACCCCTCCCCCAGAATCTCAGTCAGCCCCATTGAAGCTCTCCCTTCAGAGTGCAGTGGAAATCAATGATAATATTAACTCCACTAAGGTTTGAATTTGTTTATAGACTATCTGGTTTTTTGCACCAAAAAAATTGCTATCTAGTTGCCACCAAAAAATTTCCAACAAAATTTGTGGTATTGGTTTTATACATTTTTTTTGTAAAGGAATTTCGTTTGTCTTACGGAAAGAAGGTTAAGGGCAAAAGAACAAAAATCAAGTGGACACAACCAAAGGCACCGGTCACTGCACCAACCACTGAACTGGCCACTGCACCAACCACTGAATTGGCCACTGCACCAACCACGGAACCGAGGCATTCACAGAGTAATCAAGCAGTTGTGCATCAACAGAAAAAGCTTACAACATTAACAATGAAGCTAATGTACAGATGTGCTCGAGGAATGTCTTGCCATGATACGATCACTATTGACATGCCACCAACTGTTTGGCTGCATGAGCACAACATCCTGATCACTAAAGATGAGCTCCTTCAATGGTTATTCCAAGAAAATGTACAAGCGTCCCATGTTTCCATTTATATCAAGTGAGTTTATGTTCCCATGTTTTTTCGTTAACGTTGTAACCAGTCAAATTGTTTTCTCCAGCCTTTATCTTCGTCTTATTCTCAGTTTAGCTGCCTAAAATTTGATTTGAATATTTGATTGTTGTTTAGAGCATCAAGTGCCAGTTGCTCAAATTTCCTCAGTTTTGGATATCTTAGTTCTTAATCCCTGCCATTAAAGTCCAATCAGGGTATATAGGACTTAATTAGTTGAAGCGGATGGGTTTGCTACTGACAGCAAGAAAAAGAAAAATCCTGTAGAATGCATGCGTAGACCTGTGTGCCCTTGCAAGTTGAAAGAGTCATGAAGGTGCAACCAGAATTGCAAGTTGTTGAATGAACTGCATTTTGAGCCTTTTTGTGTGTGTGTGTGTGTGTGTGTGTGTGTGTGTGTGTGTGTGTGCTGTCTCTATATTGTGTTTTGTTTGGATTATATTACTGACTTAAATCCTTCTGTATACAATAGGTACTTGTACAACTTATGCCAAGAATGGGGCGTATCACAGATGTTTGCATGCTTACGTCCACAGATGTTATCCCCAGATACACCTGATGCCAATGATGAGGAAGTGCAATATATAGCAAATGCAATGAAAGGAGCCAAAAACCAGATATATTTTGCACCGTATACAGATGGGTAATTTGAGTTGTACAGCGTGATTATGCCATATCTGTTGCACTTAATCACCTGACTTCCACTTAATTGTGTAGGAAGCACTGGATGTTGTGTGCTATTCATCCTGTGAAGGACAGAGCATATTGGCTTGACCCTGCAGGAAATGAAGCACACCCGAACGCAAAGAAAGTAGTTCAAATGTAAGCATTTGATTTTTAATTGTCAGCGCTGATAAATGTTCACTTGCAGTGAAATTCATGTCTTGACTTTGAATGTGAGCAGGGCCGTAAAGAAGTTTTACTCCCATAGGCGCAGGAAGAAGCCTAAAAGTATGACACAGTGGTTTGAAATACAGGTTAGTTTGCAGATAATAACACTTGTGTTTATGATATATGAGGGGGAGAAATAGCCGATTTATCATTGTTGGTTTTCATTTCAATTTTGTAGTGCCCCCGCCAGCTAAATGAGGATGACTGTGGCTACTATGTGTTGAGATACATCTACGAGATTATAGAGAAGAGGCAGGACTCCATTCCTGAGAAGGTAGATCTTATTATTACTTGTTTTAGCATATTGAAAACTCAAATTACACTCGTGAACTTAAAAGGGGAAGAAACACTTGTGCAGTATTATGAAGACTCACCAGCTCCCGGCGCTTATGAACAACGCCACATCGACGAAATTCGAGACAAGTGGGTAGAGTTTGTTCAGAACCATATGGACTAGTTCCTGACTTGGTTACTTTCATGTGGGAGGTGAATGTGGTGGCTCTGGCGTGTGATGCATGTGCATCACTGCGGATTGAAATGGGAGGGTATGGACCTAGTTTGTATTGTTAAGTAGGGTATGAATCATCTTGAAGAAGCAGCAAATCTGGAACTGTGGATTGGGTACTTGTTTGCAGGGATATGGTCTCGTTATGCTGGTACGTCTAACTAAACGCGTAAATCCCGACTCAGTCTGCCTTTCTATAACCTATTTCACCAAACCTCAACCGTGCTGCACTTGCACGTAATGGAAATCCTTGATTTATGAATTTTGTTAATTCTCAAGGAACAAACACTACGTATACAGGGTTCATGGAATATTGCTCTATTCCTAGCAATCCAAGTAAATAGTCACAATCCAAGTATCGTACAGTATTATGTAACAAACATAATATGAAATAAACGACGTCTTACACAACATTTATTACATATGGATAGCGTCGATGCTTAAATTGCATCGCTCAAGCATCCGTCTCACCTCACCCTCGGTATTTTATTAATTTTTTCACTTTAGCATCATGAATAGTGCACTTGTTAAAAATGCTCTAACTCGTTCTTTATTTCAATCAAATTTATATCTAATATCTAATATAATACTAAAACAGATGTGAAAGATACACGTGACAGCCTCACCTTAAACCAAGGCTTACGTGACAATTTTTCATTAAGTGTGGTCTCACCTATATAATAACTAATAGAATTTAATCAATTGTTAATTAAAATAAATTTAATAATAATTTAACAAATTTACTAGAATATTAATTTCTCCCAAATTTTTTTTACCCGTTTGAATTAAAGATATTTAATTTTTTTAATTAAATTAACCAATTAATTACTTTGTATTGTAAATTTTATTTATTTTTTCTCATTTATTTTGTGTTAAAACTTAATATCTTTGTTATTTAGAAGATCATTGCCCAAGTTGAATGGGAGGAAGCCTGACGTGTTCGAGACAAAGGCACGCTTCGAAAACAAAGTGCTCAAGAAATGGGGATCCAACATTGTAATCAACCACTTTTCAGACGCTAAGTTAGATTTGTTGCTGGGTGATGACAATAAGTACGTTATCCATTGATGAAATCTTGCTTCTTGATACACATCTATTGCTGCAGTGACTTCTCTCGATGCATATGCCGATCCAGTATTGTAGTCGATCGTTGCCCATGTTGAATTGGAGCTCTATCTTGATGCATATGTAAGAGCGTTGAATTGGTGTTCATCACATCACTGCTAATCTCCCAAACATCAATGATTGTTGAATTATGTGGGTTTTACTATTTGATTCAAACATAGCAGTTGTTAAAATCCATCTTTTTTCTATTTACAAACACAAAACGATTGTAATCTCATTTTACCCGTTTTTGGTAAGATTTCTACTTATCTCGAGAATTTGGTGAGATTTTTTCTACTGAATTATTTAAAAAATGATTTTTTTAAATCTAATTTTTTTTTCTATTTACAAATAAAAAATATTGCAATCTCATTTTACCCGTATATGGTAGGATTTCTAATGCTATCTCAAAAAATTTGGTGGGATTTTTACTGCTGAATTAGTTATACAATGATTTGTTAAAATACAATGTTTATCTAATTAGAAATAAAAAAAATTACAATCTCATTTTACCCGTGTTTGGTAGGATTTCTGCTATCTCAAAATTTTGGTGGCATTTTTATTGCTAAATTATTTATACAGTAATTTGTTAAAATCCAATATTTATCCATTTACATATAAAAGAAGTTCATCATATATCTCTACTCACACTTGGTAGAGTTGATCTTATCGTGAAGAATGATAGGCAAGTTCATTTTTATGTGCATTGATTTGTATATTTTGTTATTAGTTGTTTATTTTACCACCTTTAATATTGAATTCTTTCACAAGAATCGTATATTGAAGTGACCTGTTGGTTCGAAATTATTTAAGCAACTATATATATACCCATCAATATGGAGCTGAATAGATATATCATTGATACATTTCAATTTCTTATTGTAAAAGATGTTGGACATAAGTTTCAAATCATATTTCTTATTTAACTATATTTATTGACCTTATTTCTCAATATTACCAATAATTATAATTTTTAATGACCTTATTTCTCAATATTACCAATAATTATAATTTCTTTTATTTTACCTCGTGAACATGCATTCTTAACTTTTGTTGTGTGTAGATGAGAGAATATTGTCAACTTTAATTTAGCTGATGTGACAAAGTTGTATATAAATCCGATTTTTTCCGACACTAATGCATATCAAAGAAGGTAATGCGTGCCTTATTTTACTTATTTGTTGCATCTATTATTACTTAATATACCATCTTAATATGAACTATATTTATTTTACAGGTTTCTTAAACCCGACAATACCTCCAAAACCAAAACTATGCAACGACGCTATGAATTCTCCAACATTGTGGATTAATGAAGTTATCGTGATCTATATAGAACACTTTTAATTATTTGTCGAAGATGTGAATCGAGTGAGCAAGACCAGTTTAGTATATTTATCATTTTGATGTTTGGATTTAATATTATTTTTCTATACCATTTTCATATTATCATAATATTATTATTATATATATAATGTAGATAAATTATGATAATATCTTTTATAACAACATAATATATTTTACAAATCCCGTGCGTCAAGCACGGGTACTGTACTAGTACATACTTAATTGCAAAGAGTTTCTGCCACGTGTCATTCCCTCCTTGTATTTGGTGTTTTCAACCAATCGCCTTATTCCTGTTGTAAAATAGGTAAGAAAAGGGAGGAGAATATGTGATTGTATTCAACTGTGTGTTCTGGGGATTCCACCAAATACAATATATATAGAAGGAATTTCCTTTGCCTCCAAGAATAATATCTTATCTAAAAGGTAAAACTCTATCTAAGTAAATATACATATATCTTGTACATCCATATATAATAATATTATAACACTCCTCCTTGGATGTACATTCCTTGTTCCTCTAGCTGCCTCGTTAAAAACCTAGCTAGGAAAAACCAAGATTAAGGAAAAGAGTACAACTTTGTATGGTACTTCGGGACCTAATAAAATGTCACCACTTTCACAATTATAGGTAATTCAGGTACTCTAATAAGACTCTTTAATCAACTGTACATGACAGGACTTTGATAATAATGCTTCAGGCATTTTTCACTCCTGGTGAATGCATTTTCATGTAAACTTTAATAGGTTTGTGTGCAATCAATTAATGCTACACTTTTCAATGTTGGAGCTACAGGTTAAAAACTTCATACTTAAATAATCCATCTTTACATGAATTATTTCTTTCTAGAATTTGGGATATACCATGTATCCTTGTGAGGGGAGTTGCCTCGTTAAAAACCTTTCTTTGGAAAAACCCAAATGGGACAAAAACCAAAGTTAAGGAAAAGAGTACAACTTTTCTCCCTCTCAATTTAGCATATAAATCACCAAATTTTCTAAAGATATGGTACTTCTGGACTTAATATCATTTCACAATCTAATCAAAGATGAAAAGATCATTTGTCTTCATATCGTAATATATCTCTTTGTATACACTCGAACTACAAGTCGAGATATTTTTAGAGCTTTCAACTAATTTCCAACTAATCCTCTGCTTATTGGATATCTTATTAATTGTTCAATAAACCAATCGCATTACGCTCTTAGCGTTTTGTAAGCTCTAATTATTCTTATCAAGCACTTCAAGTGCATACTTAGATATGTGCCATCAACGATAATCAAGGATCTGGTCATTTCAAGACAACTCGTAATCAATATTCTAACACTGTCAACGTTCATGAAATCTCTTCAGGAGTTTTATACTAGTGGACATATCACCATTGTTTGAAGTTACTACTAGAACCTCGTTCTAAATCATGCTAGTGCATTATTTGTTGTAAATGTGACTTTTGTCACCATCTTTTGCATTTACTAATGCCTTTACTAGCTTGTTTGCTATATAGTTTATTGAACTTCTAGTTCCCTTCTAGTTCATGCAACATATTACTTCTTGATGTCCTTTTTCTCTCCCCCTAAATACCGAGTATTTTATCATCCTTGATAAACTCTAGGTATTTGATCATCTATGGGGACCCAATCCTCCATATACATCATCTTTTTTGGTTTACAACAACTTAGTGTAATCTGGGGAGATTTCGGTACCTATACCAAACATTTAAAAACTTATAAATATAAAATTCTCTTTTGGAGATAAATTACAAAGCGGAATTTATTCTATTGTTGACCGAAATTGAATCAATCTCTTGATGTTCATGCCTGCTTGTTAGCTATTATTGATGACTCTACCGGGTCATCCCATCTATTAGCATTATCCTAAATGACAATCTCATAAGTAACGACTTCACTTGGTCGATTTAATCGTCTGCTTCTCAATGCTAATATATCCAAAATATCAATTTCATTGATAGCATTTTCATATTACATCCATATTGCCAATATGGATAATCTATTTATTATATGTCGAATCTTCTTTTGACATCCTCAACTAGAGGAAAAACCATTGCTTTTGGCAATTATCGGCTTTCACAATCCCAATTTATCTGTCATCACTCCTTCCCTTTAGAGTGTTTTGATGCTCTTCTAGAGCCATCTTCTTATATGAATTTATTGCTTGATTATATCAACAGTACTTTGAGGACTAATTTGATGCTCTTCTGGAGATATATATGTATAAGGTTTCATTATGCCAAGTATAGACTTTATACAAATACTCACTAGTTATTTCATCCTGAAAACTTCAGGTTTTCCATATCATCCGATATCAAGCTTTAAGCCATTCTAACATTTTTATGCGATGATTTATTCACAGTTTGAGAGATTACGAATCTAATAGGTAAACCATCATCTTTGACTTGTTCTTCCACATTCTCCTTGATGTGGGAGTCGACTCATACATGATTATCTATAATCATTTTCAAAATTATGACCAGTATCCTAACAACGGTCGCGCGCACCGTATCCTCTTTATGTCCTCTTCTAGAGGTAACAATATATATTGCATCTGGCAATAAGAGAGGTTGTTATGAACCATATGTCATTTAGCTAGCTATTTATTTGAGTTCTACAATACCCAAGTAGATTAAGAACAAGATCCCAAAATAAAGAGTCTTCGGGCTCTCAAGAATAAATTTATCGATTTCACACAATTTAACAAGGATTTGCTTTAAACTCTTTTCCCAAATCATCATTAGTTGAATAAAATTGGCATCATCTACCCATAATGGTTTCTTCAAGAAACATTTCCAATGCATATACATATACATAAAATGCAAATCAAATCAAATAGATAAATAAAACATAGATTCCATGTAGCTTCAAATAGCCAAATTATACTAATAACAAACAAAATACGACCAAGTTTGCAGAATCAAATGTGCTGGATCATCTAGGCTCTTTCGTTGATAATCTTTCATATGTAGAGATAAGTTTATCTACTTCAAGAGATAACTTTTATTAACACAAACAATATATATAATATAAAACCACATATGTTTACGACATACCAACTCTTAACAAGTTGTTTCTTCTGGAAACACTTTGAGTTTTGTGCAAAAGTAAATTCAAACATATACACATCACAAGTAAATAACAAAAATAATCTTAATAAACAATGCCAGTCACAAATTTATTTGGCCACTTCAGGTGAATATCAATTCAGATATTTATCACTTGTTTCAATAAGCAATATCATTCACAAATAGTATAGATTCAATAACTATCTCAAATTTCAATTTCATGCATTATATACAAATCAACTTCATGACACATCAATAATGTCAACTTCTGGTGACCAGGAATCAAACAAACATCAATAATGTCAACTTCTGGTGACCAGGAATCAAACAAGTTTAACCACTTCAGAAGTTTATATTTCACCTTCCATGAAACAAATCATATACTGTATGAAACAAATAGTTACAAGTACAAAATGGAATCAACACTATCATCTTAGCTCATCACTACAAAGATGAGGCTTATATTTTAATCGATGCATGATGACGTTATTTATTCATCAACTTATCAATATATCAATTCATTTAGATATCATTTAGCATGTATCCATCCAATATGTGGTCAATTTATCCAATAACCATATCTATATCATATATGCATCGTCAACATCAAATCGCGCACATAATTTATCAATGCTCTAAATTCTTATATATCAAAGTATATTAGCACTATGACATGATTTATGATATAAAATCTACATGTGCAATCAATAACATCATTTTGCAATTAGCAACTAATGGTAATCCATATTTAATGTACGAGATGAGCTCATAACACATATATAATCACTCATGATCAAGAGGCACAAAAAATCATAATTCAAATATATGATGTTTAGGCTTACCTGACCGCAAGATCGATCGCATATACCAATATTGAAAATCAGTACAACTCCATCACGAGCCTTAAAGTCGAGTCTAACCCATATAGACCCACTGCCAAGTAGAGTTCAATCTTCTAGATTCGCCTCCTTTTACCATGATATCTTAGTGTGGATCCATGGACAAACCACTCACATGACATCATCCATTACCAAATCAAAATATTAATAAATTATAATCATGGTTTATTTAAAACACATATCATATAACATAATTCTATCAATCCTTATGTATAAGGTCTTAAACCTTTTGAAATTCTAATTAATCAAGCAAGGAAAGTCAAGTACCTCTTATGTGAGCAATGCGTACATAATCACACTCCAAAACAGATTTACATTATTATCATAATGCCTTATTTTGATTAACTTTCCAATTGGCGATAATCTATTTTATTCACTATCTACTTCGAGAGATATGACTTTTCATCTACTTCAGGAGATGATGAATATAATATACAAATAAAAACAAAACAAAATAATAATCATTATTCATCGCTACATGGATGATACTTATTGTTTCATCACTACAAGGATGAAATTTATCAATCACATCAAGTGATTCATAATATCAATTTCTTTATTTTCATCCAGTTCGAGGGATTTTATATTTTCTACTTCGGGAGACCAATTAAATTATTTATAAGCAAAATAATAAATTAGAAAATTAAAATTGCACTTACCTCCACTTACCTCCACGACGACGCACTTCGGGGATTGATATAATTTATGTATACATCCTCTTCGGGGGATGTGTTTTATCTACTTCCCTCGCTAAATCTCATCGCTTCTGGGAAGAGATATTCCACTCACCGGAACCTTCACTAGGGACAAAACTTGTAACCCTGAAAGTTTGGGTCTTTTCTGTTATTTATCAGAAAATACATGCCCATCCGTAATTTTTGGAAATTCCAAGGCTGATTTTGTAATTAATCCAACAACATTGATCGTCTTCTTCAATTAGACAGAGGCGGCGGCTTCACCTTCGTTTTGCTTCACCGGCCACCGACGGATTCGATGCCAACCGATCCTGATGCCACCGCTATCGGAGAACAATCAAGACAGGTAAAAAGAGAGCGAGCTTGCGATAAGCAGTGCGAATATCGGAGTGGGAGGCGTCCCTTCGAGCTCCGAGAATGGAGTAATAGCAAGATCCGATGGATCCTCCTCCCCTGTCCATCGATTTGAATTAATTCCTCACGCGAGATTGATGCTTTCCTGAAACCTATCACAATTTTAAAATTCTGAGAAAAAAAAAAACAAGAGATTCAAGGAACGATAAAGGATTTGGATTTCCGAAACTTCCCTGTTCGGTGTGGATTCGAATTCTGATTTCCGTGAGGAATTCTGAACATGAACCTTAAGGATTTGGGGGGAACCCCAAAGGGGGTCTTGGGATGCAAAAGACAGGCTTTTTTTTTGAGGCTATCCTGGACGTATTCGGTCTCGAGGCTTTCGAAGCTTCCATAGACGTTTCCGATGCTGCCGGCCATGGATTCCTTGTTGAGGTATGAGACGACGGTGCCGAGAGGGTATGTAAGGATGTGGAGGAAGAAGTCAACGGACTCTTTGCCGGCTTCTGTGAACATGACCTTGCGCTTGATCTTATTGATCAGTAGCTTCATGGTGATCTCAGACTTGGTCGTCGACGACATTGCTGCTGATCGATTTTTACGGATTGAAATTTTGGGGACTAGGGTTTTGGCATTTTGAGAAACTATCGTGCTGATAACATGTTGTAAAATAGGTAAGAAAAGGGAGGAGAATATGTGATTGTATTCAACTGTGTGTTCTGGGGATTCCACCAAATACAATATATATAGAAGGAATTTCCTTTGCCTCCAAGAATAATATCTTATCTAAAAGGTAAAACTCTATCTAAGTAAATATACATATATCTTGTACATCCATATATAATAATATTATAACAATTCCATATATTTCTTAATTTTTTTTTCTTTTTCCAATATTCATACTAGGATTCACCTTATCCCGTCATCCGCCTCATTCATCGCTTCCCTCCTCCTACCTTTGGCGATTTCGATTCCACATCAATCCTCCGACGATTTGAGCTCTTGCTCCTTCCTCCTCCGCCGAGGTTCTACCAGAGGTTCGTTCCTCTTCCTCCGCCGGCTTCGATATTGGCTCGGATTGACTGTAAAGGCTCGGATTTCCTCCCACTCTTTTTCTAAATCTTTCGACGATTTGCCCTTCTACAGAGCGAGGATTTCGCCGACAAGATCAAGGATAAAGGATCCCGCATATGCCGTTGATCGCTTCAACTGATGTCGTCGATTGCTTCAAGGGTCACAAATCATGCCGAAGTCGTCGATTGCTTCAACCACTTTCATTTTCATCATTTTCCTCGAATGTCGTTTGATTCACACTCCTATGGATTTCGCCGATCCCGCTGCCTCCGGATTGCTTCAACCGTGGCCTAGAAATTAGGTATATTGCTAATTTCTCTATCTTCCTTTCCCTTTAATGTTCAGTCGAATAAGTTATCGCTTCCGGTTTCATCATTTTCCTCTAATGTCTTCTGATGTTCATTCGAATAGGTTAATTTCTTTTTCTTTGGTTCGATCTTTAATTTTTTAGGGTTTCATATTCTATTTGCTTCCAGCTTCGCTTTGATTGAGTGTGGGTGTTTGAGTTTTTGTTTTGATAGTGTTGACGGTTGCGAAGATCGTTGCTTTGGCCTACGATGTCAACCCCAAGATACCATGGATCATTGGATCATGTCAAGTCTTCAGAGTTTAGTGATTCAGCTATTGATCGGTTTGCTGATCACGAGGCCCAGTTTAGGTAAGTTTCTTTCCCAATCCCGATTTCTAGGTTTTTTTAGTTTAGTGAATCTTGATAAATTTGAGGATTTTTAGCTTGAATTTAGAATTCAATCGTGAGGAATTTATGCCTAGCATGATAATTCAGTGACTATTTTGCTTGAATTTTAGAATTTATATGCGAATTTGAGGAGAGAATTCAATTTTGGCTTTGAGGTTTATAATGCTTGAGAACATATGAAAAATAAAACCTTTTACAGAACTCATGCTTGATTGCTGAAGATTTTTGACTGATAGGCTTTCATGCATTTTATTGCTCAAATTAGAATGGTATGTTGCTTGAATACAACAGTCTGGATTTTTTACTTATAGACTTTCATGCATTTTATTGTTCAAATTAGAATGGTATGTTGCTTGAATACAATCCTGGGTATCAAGCAGTTGTAATGATAGTGGTAGTCAATACACAATTTTCATTAATACTTGCTGATTGGAGAAATGTATCCAAATATCCAATGTGCATAGAAGCTTAAGAAGGCCTGATGTGCCTCTTAGCAAGCCAACTAGCTGCTATGATCTCTTGGTTGTCCCATAGCCTGTGGCATATCTATATTTGATGAATCAAAATATATGAGATGTATGTGACTGTATTACGGCTTTTTTATGTGCAAATTATGTATGAGTTCTGACAGCAGCAGCAGCATCAGTGCTCATATCAGCCAAGTGAGGATACATGACAAGGTATGTAATGAGATTCTTGCAGCTATAAGTTATTTCTTTTGCATAGCATGAGATGCTGTAGAAAGTTTAATGTTATAGGTGGTGATGCTTATCTCCCAGCATTATTAATTTACCCCAAGAAGTACAAAGTTAAAAGAAATGCTAGGGAACAGAGAAGGTAAAACACTAGCATGGTTTTATCTTTTTGTTATTTCCATTCATTATCCGATCCAGCATGGAGAAATCCGTTTTGCATTGATTATTTTCACAAGTAAATGCAGTAGACCAACTATAGCATATGCAATAGAACTCAAATCAAATACTTTTTTTCGAGCTCAAACAACCAAAATATATTAGCTTAAGTCAGCATACAAAATAGCCTCTAAATTTGGGTGAATAGAAATGCTAGAACTAGACAGAAAGCTCCTATCCGGTCTCATGCTTGCAAGCCAATGCGAAGCCTTATTTGTCGTCTTCCTTACATGCCTCCATACACCGCCATTGACCCGCCGAGCACACTCCCCGATCTCTAGGAGCAGTACACCCATGCTCCCTCTATGTTCATCCCCCTGCTGCAGCTTCTGGATCAAACTTTGGCTGTCAGATTCAACCTCTACCGTTGCATATCCCTTTCCCTGGGCTACTTGCAAGCCCCACAATATTGCCTCCGCTTCCACCACCTCCACATCTAATGTCTCCTGCACCCTCTTCGAGCCAATCATCATCACCCGACCCCGCTCGTCCCTAGCAATGAAGCCCACACCACATCCCTTCCTGCTGTCCACAGCCCCTTCACAATTAATTTTGATTACCCCTTCACCCGGTCTCCACCACTTCTCATCCCCTCTATTATGTGGTTGCTCTCCTACTACCCTCCCTTCATCTCCATCCTCTCTTGCAAATTCATTTACCAAGGTGATCACCTCGGCCACCACCCTCTGCGGATCCACCCTCACACCTTCAAAAATCATATCATTCCTCCCTTTCCATATCGCATTCAACACATACGCCCATAGTTGGAGAGCTTCTTTCCTAACACTCTTCCATACCCTTTCCATGAAGTCCATGATTATTCTACATCCCTTTCCCCACCTCCCAATTTCAGGGACTTGCTTCCACACAGTTTTTGCCCATCTGCACTCTACCAGTGCATGGACCACAGTGTCTCTACAACCACAAAACTCGCACCCTTCCTTGGTTAACACATGCCTTCTAGCAAGATTCACCTTACACGGGAGGATTTCCTTGTGTAAAGGCCCGAATTTTTAAATCTTAATTCTCGAAAAAAGAAATTAAAAATGAATCGGGTTACTTAAAATCTCTTAAAATGAGTTCCGGCATTATTTCGTTAAAAAAAATTAAAATATGTTTTATTCCGCTTCCATATGCCGATAATTTGGAAAATGATGTTCGGATTTCATTATTTAACTAGGATTAGAAAATTTAAAAATTTATTTTGAACGTATCGGGATAAGATTGTGAGAGCGGGTTTCGAAATTTATTTTTTCGGGTGTTTTGAAAATTTGATTTCGGACCATTTGGAATCAATCTTGCTTTTGCCTCTCTTTTTATTTTGTCTTCACCTCCCCCTTCTGAAATCAACAGGGCAACAGCTCCAACTTAGTTTCCCCTTTCTACTCTTAGCTAAACATCCACACCCCCCTTCTCTCTTCTTGACCCACTCCTCCTTACCTTCCTTGGCATTGAAGATCAGCACATCCCACGCCAATCTGCAGCTGTAGCATACCCTCTCCTTCATTGGTTTCAAATAGCCAGGTGCAGACTCTCTCTTCCTCCTCTTTTCACATTGGAACCATGAATAAACTTAAGCCAAAAGAAGGGGCGAAAAATCCAGGCTTTCTTCCTCCTTTGCTCATCTCCGCCACCACCGCGCCCAGGAGCACCCCGACGCCGCAGCTCCTCCGCCTCTCGTCGTCTTCACGAGCCGTCCTTCCACCGCCTTTAGTTGTCGCCAAGGAGGGAGCTTTCCCCTGTTCCGTTGGTTGGAGAAATGAGCCCCTATCGCCTTCATCGAGCTTCACCATCATCCGAGCAATAGCAGCAGCACCTGGGAGTTATCGGAACCCAGAATCGAGCCCCGGAGCGCCACCAGCGAGCCGCCTTTCACCCCAGTTTTCGTTCAAGGTTTTATTCGCTCTTTATGTTGGTTTTGTTTCAAATAACCTTCAATCCGTTTTCGCTCACTCCTTATCCCTTCCTAGACTCCAGCCGAGGCTTACCTCTTGTGATGCAGCCGGAGTCGCAGCCGGAAGGCCACCAGTGACGCTCGGAGATTCCCCGGAACTGCGATGTGAGTCTCCTTCTTCTCCCTCCCCTTCTTCCTGTGCGCGTTCTTCCTTTCGGTGTGGGTCCTGGTCGGAATTTATCGTCGGTCGGGTGGGGAGAGTCTTGGGTTGAGATGGCCGCCGGCGGGACGAGCTCCTCCGTTGTTTCTTCCGCTTCCGTTTCGTCCGTCGTCGTTGCAGGGACTGTTGTGAGGAAGAGGGCAAGCTGATTCTCCTTTTGCTGGGCTTGGGCCTAATTTTCGGATCCACTTCTTCCGGGTATGGGTCGGGTCCTCTCTTCCTTCAGCTTTCAGAGTTGGGTGTGGGCCGGGTTTTGGAATTGAGAGTTCGGGTATGGGCTTGGGCTGGCCGGATCCTCCTTCCTCTCTTTCTTCCGGGTTGGGCTTCAGTTCCGGGTTGGGAGACTTGGGCCTTTTCTTTATTAATTGGGTTAAGTGTGTTATTACATATACATAGATATGTTAAATTGTGATTATTTTGGCTAGTTTATTACTAAAATTGTTATATTATGAGATTTTGGGGAGATAAATACATTTTTGGAAATTAGTATATATTATAAAGGTGTTTAAAAGTGACCTTATTTGAGTATGTATTGTGTGATATTTTAAAATGTGATTTTAGAAATTGTAAAATTATTTATTGAATTTGATAAGATTTTGAAATAAAATGCCGGAATTAATTCTATAATGTAATTTTGAGATATTGGTTTTAAGGTTTAAATGTTTAATGTCGGGACTTGACTAAGTATGATTTGAGAAATTATTTTAAACATGATTTGACTTAATTTGGAATTTAAGAGTTGAAAATATGGTTGGTACGATTTTATCAATAGGGTTGATTGGAAGTAAATGATTTTTGGTTAATGTTGATCGTAGCGGAAAGGTTTTGGAAAATAGTTTTATCACCGTTTGGTTTTGGGTATATTGAGAACTTGGGAATCGTGTGTATGAATGTTGGTCCGGTAGCTTATGGAAATGGCTTGATGATAGGTGCGTATTGCTTTTGGATTACTTTGGACTTGCATATGGGCCCTTGCTTGTGTTATCTTGCTGTTCTGCATCTTCAGGTAAGTTCCCTAGGGGGCTTACTCAGGTTGGACATTCATGCCTGTTGTTGCATTTTATGTTAGGTGTTGCATATGCATAAAAGCATGCCATGTAGTATCATGTTTAGGTTGCACTAATTGATTGAGCATCTGTTTACTTTATGCGTTTGAAACAGAACGGCCGTTATCTGTGATAGTCCTAGAGTCTTTGCTAGGGTCATAGGGTAGCCCAGCCTCATGGGGTACCCTGAGTCAATCGAGTCATGAACTTCCTTATATTATGATATGCCTGCGGGCTTTATTGTGGAGCGGGTTAGGCATGCGTGCCGCCCTATTATGAATGAATGCATTCACGAGCTGGCCAGTCTCCGCCTATCGGAAGGGGTGGAGGTAGGAGAGGGATATGCCGTTGGCATTGTCTTGGGCCCTTTACAGTATTTCTGCACATTATTATGAATTAGGAGCATGCTAGTGTGTTTGACTTTCGTATTGCATTAGAGCATCTTTATTAGGTATAGCACATACTATGTGGCCTCAGCGAGGACTGCCGGTCCCGCTTGAGTGGCTCGATCTGACTCCTTTCCCCGTTCTTCTTTTAAAGGTATTTCTGCAGATCTTGTTTGCTCCATGCTTATGTGACGGGAAACCCTGGGGCGAATCAAAGAACCTGACTAATATTCTGACTTGGCAAATGGTAATCACTTGTTTATGATTTGGTTTTGGCCAGATTCTGTGGTGTCATTGTATCTTAACTTTGCTTCCGCTTTATTTCATTTGAATTGGATTTCACGACCTAGTCTTAGGACATGTTAAGGGTACCCAATGGCCCTACGATACTTTAGGGTTTGAAATCCCTTTTTTATTACTGACCTTTGAAATGAGTTTGAAACCTCGACCCGTACCTGGATTGCAAGATCCGAACAAGGGTTTTCATCCCTTGAAACGTAACCCGGAAATCATAATTCTGGGCCGTTACACCTTGCATGCTCTCCATACGAATGTCCTGATCTGAGGCACCACAGGTAAACTCCACACTCTTTTCCACACAAACGCCAACCCAATCCCTTCTGACGGACCCAACACCTCGGCGCCAACTCTTCTTTCCATTGCTATCTTGTAGCATGATCGGACCGTAAAGCTCCCATTTTTTGTATAATGCAATAGCTGATCATCACGAGAGTCCGGTCTAACAAGCCGCATCTGTAGAACGAGATATGCATCCGGCTCCTAAAGGGTTTGGTGCACCCTTTGCTCATCCCACACCCCTCGACTCCAATCTATAAGCTCCTGCACCTTCCAGTCTTCCATCCCTGGCGGTGGTGTATTAAGCACCTTAAAGTCCCTCTCCCTTAGGATCCATCTATCCTCCCATATACTAATATCAGCCCCATTCCCCACACTCCATCTCAAACCCGTCTCTAGCAGCTCTCTCCCCTTCAACAAGCTCCTCTAGGAGTAACTAGGATTATACCCTAGTTGTGCCTTTAAGAAAGAAGTACGGGGGAAATATCTCGCCGCCAACATCCTAGCCAGGAGCGAATTAGGATCTTGTAACAAACGCCACTCTTGTTTTGCAAGAATTGCCATGTTAAAAGCTTCAAGATCCCTAAACCCCATCCCACCATTCTCCTTTGGTTGGCATAACCATTTCCGGCTAAGCCAGTGAACTCCTCTCTTCCCTTCTCCACCCCCCCCCACCAAAAATTACACATTAATTGCTCAATCTCCCTGCAAAGTTCAGCCGGTAAGAGGAAACAAGACATGGTATGCATGGGAATTACTTGCACCACAACCTTCAACAAAACCTCCTTCCCGGCAGCAGACAACGTCTTCTCCTTCCACCCCCTCAATTTCTTCCAAACCCTTTCCTTCCCACCACTAAAGATTACCTTCTTTGATCTACCTATCAAAGTTGGTAACCCCAAGTACTTCTCATGTTTCTCAACCTCTCTCACCGCCAGACATTGCTGCACCTCCGCTCTCCGACTCTCCCCTACATTCTTACTAAACGATAACTCTGATTTTGCAAAGTTCACCTGTTGTCCCGACGCCTCTCCGTACACACGAAGTATTTTCACAATTTCGTTTCTCTGTTGACAGTTCGCCTTTGCAAAAATCATGCTGTCACCCGCAAAAAATAAATGGGACACACTCGGAGCCCCCCTCGCTATTGCTATCCCTTTTAGTCTTCCAGCTCCCTCACTTTCCCTTATCAGACCCGACAGCCCTTCCGCGCATAGAAGGAACAAGTACGGAGACAGAGGACCCCCCTGTCTCAATCCCTTATGCGGAACAAATCTCCGTGATGGGTGCCCCTCCCAAAGTATCGAGAAAGACACTGAAGAAACACACCGCATAATCATCGTCACCCATTGCTCCGCAAAACCCATCTTCCTCATGCTATGCTCTAAGAATCCCCACTCAACCCTGTCATAGGCCTTTTCCATATCCAGCTTTAGAGCCATATACCCCTCTCTCCCTTCCCTCTCGTTCTTCATATAGTGAAAAATCTCGAATGCAACAAGGACATTGTCTATAATAAGGCGCCCCAGGACAAATGCACTTTGACTCTGCGACACCACCTTTGCGAGGCACCTCTTCAGTCTATTCGCCAGCACCTTTGAAATAATCTTAATTATAAAGTACGTTGCACAAGATAATTGGCCTCAAATCTTTCATTCTGCATGGGTTAGTTACCTTTGGAATAAGGGAAATAAAGGTATAATTCAAATCCTCTAGGATATCACTTCCGTTCAGAATGTCAAGTACAAATCTAATAGTGTCCGACCCGACAATATGCCAATACTTTTGATAAAAAAAAAGTGCTGACATACCATCAGGACCCGGAGCTTTTGTGGGATGCATGAAAAACAAGGCTTTTCTTACCTCCTCCCCAGTATAGGGACGTAGCAGCTCAGAGTTATCTTCTGCCGACACTGAAGGCTCGATTCCTTGAGAAGCCGACTCTGGAGGGGCCTTCACATCATACTCGAATAGGTTTTGGAAATACTCAACCGCTACCCATTCCATCCCCTCACTACTCCTCCATTCCATTCCATCCTCATCCACGAATTTTTTTTAAAATTAGCCAAAAATCGGAAAAAAATTATGGAACTAGCCAAAATCTCAAACTACTTTGGGATTTAGCCAAAACGGGGCTAAGTCGCTGTTTCAAACAGCGACTTTAGCCCCGGTTCAAAAAAAAATTATATAATACTAAAGTCGCTGTTTGAAACAGCGACATAATATTTTTTTTTAAAAAAAATCAATTTAAATGGGAAAAAATCTGAAAAAGAGGGTTAAAAATATACATGGGTGAGTCGCTGTTTCAAACAGCGACTCACCCTTTTTTATTTTAATTTTAAAGAATATTGCACTCAAATACCGAAATGGTGTCTCTAGGTCTGACTACCAAAAAAATAAAAAAGCAGGGAAGAGGAGAGAGACAGGAAGAGAGGAGAAGGAAAGAGAAAGAGAAAGAGAAAAGGAGAGGAGAGAGGGATGGGGGACCACGTCTGCAGGGAAAGAGAGGCGAAGAAAAGAGAAAGAATAAAAGAGTGGAGATAGGGATGGGACCACGTGCTGGAAAGAGAAAAAGAGAGGAGAGAGATACTAACAATTACTCACGTACCCGAACATAATGAAGAATGAGGTGATTTTGGAAAAAATAAAAAAGGGTGAGTCGCTGTTTGAAACAGCGACTCACCCATGTATATTTTTATGCCTCTTTTTCAGATTTTCTCCCATTTAAATTGAATTTTTTTTTATAAAAATACTAAGTCGCTGTTTGAAACAGCGACTTTAGTATTATATAGTTTTTTTTTTGAACCGGGGCTAAAGTCGCTGTTTGAAACAGCGACTTAGCCCCGTTTTGGCTAAATCCCAAAATAGTTTGAGATTTTGGCTACTTCTAAAATTATTTTCGATTTTTTGGCTATTTAAAAAAAAAAATTCCCTCATCCACTAGCTTTGCCACTCTGTTTCCTTTTTGGCGCCCATTCGCCTTTTTATGGAAGAAACTTGTATTCCTATCCCCACATTTAAATTCGTTCGCTCGAGCCCTTTGAAACCACATAATCTCCTCCATCTTCATAAGCTCCCTCTCCCTTCTCTCCAGTTCTTTCCTCCTATCAACCCATCGGCCTCTCATGCCCCTTTCCTGCATCTCCCCCAACTGCCTTCTTATCTCCCTCAAGAACCTCGTCACATTCCCAAAGACATTGTAATCCCACTCCCGCAGATCAACCGCACACCTCCGAACCTTCCCCACCAAGCCCGGTTCTGCATCTCCAAACCCCGGATTCATCCACCCATTCCGCACCACTTCCTCGCATTCATCCGCCTCCATCCACATTGCTTCAAAACGAAAAGGCTTGGGGCCCTTCCTCCCCCTCGTATTCCTCTTGCCACCCTCTATATCCACCATGACGGGTACATGATCCGACCCTGCAAAGTTTGCTTTCTACTCTATTTATTGGCAGAAATGCTTTACTGATTTATGTCTTTATTGGTGGATCATGATTTTCTACTAGGTTGGGTCCGGACGGGACTTTGTGGACTCCTTTCTTCTCAATCTGCCATGTTGTGAGACTTGATTAGAACTAGAACTGGAACAAACTAAGGTTTCTATTCAATACTGCATCAATTATTTAATAGTAGCAAGGAAAAGAATTTTGTTCTTTGGCATTCACCCATTTGAGACTCTCATACTTCGAACCTAGCCTCAAGCTTGGTTGTAGATACTGTTGCCTGAAGTCAACTGCAGGTAGCAAAAAAACAAGAAGGTGAAGTTCATGGTAAGCAGTTCATTTGAGAGAGTAATAATAACTAGGAACTCTCTGTTTTTTTTTAAAAAAAAATATCAGTAAAATTTCCTGAAAAGCAAAACCTATGATAAATGTTCTTATCATAGTTTGCATTTCATTGTACTTGTGCATACCTGATCTTTCAGCTTCAGCCTTTAGGACATACTCATGGTTTAGCAGCTCCACCTGCAGGAGGAATGATGTTAGTATTAGAAGCCGCCATCTATCCATTCTTTCACAAGGTTGGTTGAGATTGAAACAAATGGACACTTTGGAAGAACATAAGGCAGCAGCTCCATTAATTTTGTTTTTACCTAGGTTGTATGAGTATCGGAACAAAATGCCAGGATTTATATTTTTATGGATTGTTGTTGTATTTTACATATATGTTGCATTTTGTCAATAAAAAAGCATAATATAACTATTATTTACCACTTCTTATCAGTTTCATTATTTCTTTTTCATCGCAACTGCGCCATGGCGCGGGTATTACATTAGTTTTTTTTTATATACGTATCTCTATATTATTGTCATAAATACTACGATGTTTGTTAATTAAAACTTGACATTTTACTATTCATACACGTTTTTATGTGTAAAAAACTATGTAAAATATTAACTTTTAAATTTTTTTTTTTAATAATTTCATACTTATTAAATTAAGGATGAATTTATAAAAATAAATGTAAAAAACTAATATTTTATATAGTTTTTATCATTCTAAAAAAGCGTGCATGAATAGTAAATGATAAGTTTTAATTAAATGATAAGTTTTTATCATTATAAAAACAAATGATAAGAATTATATACAAGCAAAATGGAAACATGTAGATGTAAAATAGATACAAATTGTAAGCACATTTTGCTACAATCGTGTAAGACTTATATCGATATGAGTTAGAAGTTCATCAGGATTGTTGTAACCATATGAGTTCAATGACATATCATCTTTGCTTGACGATAACATAGAGCGAACCTTTGATATTTGTGAGATCCACAAGAGGGGCGATAATTTTCGAGATATGTGCATAAAGTCGGCTGGTATTTAAAGGGATCATCGTCGCGTACTTTTGGTTTTAAAAAAAGTATACACTATCACGCATTGCGGAGTCGTGGATATTCAATAACCGTATTGCGTGATAGAGGATTGGGCCCCGTGCAATTACATTAAAAACAAAAACAAAAAAGATCCCTGAACGCACATTGAGGATTCACGAATATTAAGGAATCCACAATGAATGTTCGCAAATATAAAAAAAATCCACTATCGCACATTGCGAATCCGCAAAAATTCGCGATCTGCGTTCACCATCGTGTATTAGACGATAATTTCCCGGTATAAAAAGTAGCCCCTTTTTTTAATTATAGTAAGTTTGGAGCAATTATTTGTATAAATATGATATTTTAATGCTTACAATGTTTATATAAGACTATTATTATAATAATATCTATAAATTTAAATATAATGTTATTATTTTTGTAATATTTTATAATTGGTGAATATTTCACCTTATGGTAAAATACCCCCCAAAATCAGGGATGTTTTTGTGGTTATGGGGTTGGACCTCGACTATAAAAAGAGGATCTGATTGTTGTAAATCAAGCAAGAAATCAAATAAACTAAGTACGGTTACAAATACAAACAATATGGTTCTCTTGTTTACCACTAAAATTATTACACATTATCAGCACGAGATCTAAAAACCAACTGAGATTTTTCAAATCTGAAGGTAAAATCCTCCTATCCAAACTCTTTAATTATGAAAAATATTTTACCAAAATCGGTTTTTGGAGGAGTATGCTCTGTAGTTGCCCAAATTGGGATCTTCTACACCAGAAACTCATAAAAACTCTCAGATATTCCTCTTTCACATCATTTTTGTTCAGATCCGTTTTCAAAACTCATAAAACATGGAACACATAAAATGCTCAACACGGTTTCATGAGTTTTTTTTTACAAAACCGAAGATTTTCGAAAATAAAATACGGCAAGTTTCATCATCGAGTTTGAAACCCTTCATTTCAAAACAAAATTAGTAATCTAAACTTATTGCAAGAGATTTTCTCAGAAATTACATAATGCAATATCGTTTTGAACTCCATCTTCGAGCCTCGCCTCACCGGAACAATCGTCGGAGCTCTTAGTAGCACCGACAATTTATAACCACCCACAAAACGAAGAAACCACCAAGGCCGCTATCGCCACTCCAATAGCCAATATTTTTAGTAAAACCTGGTTGGTCTTGGCCATTTTTTCGCCGGATCGAAAAACGGGACGGTGCCGGAAAACCGGAGAGATCGATGAGAGGGAGACGAGGAGGATGAATGTGAGTGGTGGTGGGTGAAAGTAGTAGGATAAGAGAGTATATAAAGGGAAAAAGTGAAAGAGGTAGAACGAAATTAAACCTATAATTAGAGGATAGGGCAGACAAATGAGATGGATATAAAATTTGGAAGATAATCTCTCACTGATAATTACCTCTTAAGAAATGATTTTCGAATACCTTTGTTCTTCCTTTGATAAATTTCATACGGGTATTGGAAAGGGAGAGGAGTTTCTCAAAAGTTTTTGCAAATAGAGTTTTCCAATAAGGTAAAACAACTCTTGCATAAATGGTAGAGTATTCTACATACTCGGTTGAAATCTTATGGTCTGTCACTTCCTCAATTTCAAAATTGTGTACATTTAAAGTGATTTGACAATACAACACATAGACATAGTATGTTGTAGATGATATATATATATATATATATATATATATATATAGTATGGATCATATGTACTCAAGCTTTATTGTGTATCATGTACACACATCTAGGCCGTTGATATAAAAGAAATTAAAGGTCAAGATTATGCCACATAAGGGGGTAACTTTGTAAAAAGAAATGAAAAAAATGCCCCACCTTAAATGGAAGCGCGTGAAAGGAATCCCAACAACCCTAATTAAAAAGAAGAGAAAAAGGGCCAAATGGGAGCCGCCTCCTTCTTGCTCCCTTCTTCTTGCTCTCATGGTGGATTGCAGATGAGATGGCGATGGCGATGGCGGCTAGCGAAGGTGGTGTTGTGAGCTGAATCTGCAATATTTACAGTAACTTTATATCGTTTTCTGCATACATTTCATGCATTTGGGCTAAGATAGTACAGAATCTATGTAGTTTATGTTTATTTGCCAAATTATGGAATCTACACCAGTTTCTGTTTAATTTCGCAGAATTCGAGGCAAATTACAGCAGTTCTGAGAAAGGTCGAAAAAGCTCGGAAATCAACTACAGAAGTCCAAGGTCAAGAAGCAGCGGAACCAGTCGAATCAAGCTAGGAGCCCATGTTTACTCGATCTAGAGTAAGCCTACTCGATCTCGACGAAAGTGTCCGAGCACAGGCCTTGTCGACTAAGCATTGATCGAGAAGCTGAGCAGGAGACAACCCGACTCCCGGAAGACAACTCGATCTCGAGTACACCTTGTCGAGATCGAGGACCAAACAAGCGCCAGTCCGAGTCCATGCCGAGGAGGAGCTACTCGACATCACCAGCAACACATCCTCGACGAGAACCCAACTCGATCTCGAGTTGTTTACTCGATCTCGAGGACCAAGGAGCCAGGATCCGAGCCATGACGAGCACCAGCTGCTCGATCAAGCCCAGCCAGCCATGGTCGACGTCACCTCTACTCGATCTCGAGGAGGCTTGGTCGAGATCAAGGAGCCGCGTCCCGAAGCCGCGTTAGGCGGTTTGAGCTGTCCTACGCGCTGTGGGAGTCCTTGGAGCCGAAGGAGATCGAGAGGGCCGAGATCTATCCTACATCTATCAACAAATATCCTTGGAAGAGAAGATCTATCAACATAAAGAGACTTACCTATTTTAGATTTATTTTTCCCTTTTAGATTTAATTCTTAAATTACATTTATTTATCTTTTAAGCTTTTTAGATAAAGATAGATATATTCTATCCTTGAATAGCAAGGAATAGAAGGCTATAAATATAGCCTTAGGGGCTGAGCATTAGGCATCTTATTCCAATTCAATTCCATTCAAGTAAGTAGGAGTAGAGAGAGAGAGTTTGTGGCAAGCAAGGTGGAAAGGCGAAAGCGGATTTGTCTTATTGGTTGTAAGCTTTCTTTATTTAATTCAATGCAAGTTAGTTTCTTTTGTTATTTGATGTCTTTCTTGATGATGAAGAGCGAGTAGTCCACCCACTTCTGGGGTTGGGATGAGCCCGACGGTGGCCATGTAAGGTGATGCGGTAAAGGTACAATCTTGTTATGCAATTCGTCTTCTATCCCTATGAGCATGATTCTTTTGCGAGAGTTGAAGGTGATCCTTGTTTGTATTATTGAAGCGAAAGTGATCTTAATGCAACTTGGGTTAATTATGTGAAAAGGGTTAGTAACAATTAGGGTTTATGCGAAAGCCTCTATATGCCTATTTGTTAGTAACGAAAGTTATTTTGATGGAAAGCATGATCTTTTATGCCTTTATGTGTTACTTTGCATGGTTATCATTGTGGTGTTGATACCCTGGCTTTGGAAGTTCTTTATATGATGATTTATTTCTGTCGAAATATGAGATTCTGTGTTCGAAATCTGCAATTTGAGGTTTTCCGTGTTTTGGTCGAGATAGAGCAGTGGCTTGTCAAGATCGAGTAGGTTTTAGTCGATCTCGAGTGGGTCTTGTCTAGGTCGAGTTGAGTTTCTGCTTCTGTCATCGATTTTCAGTTTCTGTCTTTACTGTCCTTTGTCGATCTCGAGTTACCTGTTGTCGAGATCGAGTAGCTTCTGCCCTTTGTTTTATTTCTTGTCTTCACTTGTTATTTCTATCTTTCTTTCGTTGTTTCTTTGTTTCTGTCTTTTCTGCTTGCTTTTCTGTGAGATTTACAGCTACCTAGGATCCGCTGACACGCTTCCTCGTGGATTCGATCCTGACTTTCTCTTACTACATTGGAGGGAGTCTTGTAATTATTTACGTGGGCCTAAATCTGGTTTGATCTATTTTATTATATTTCATACTCGATTCTCTCCTCACAACAGGTGGCGGCGGAGGCGATTGGCGAAACCACCAAGACACGCAGCGAAGGGCCGGGGCGCCGCCTCTACATCCGGGTCCGGCGATGGCGAAGGTGTCGATGGCGGCGACAATGGGGGTTGCAGAGGCGGAGGCGATGGCGATGGCGGTTCCTCCGCTGCTCCTCGGCTCGCCTTCGTGTTGCTCCCGTGGTGGATTGACGAATTTGATGTTCAGATCTGGGTTTCTCTATTCGAGATCTGACCTCCTATCGCCCTCGCTACTCCTTGTCGCCCCTCCGTCCTCAGGTCTGGCATCGGCGCAACTGCTTCCTCCTCGATCCGCCCCTCCTTCCTTTGGATTCGACGTCGCTGCTTCTTCCTCCGCTACTACTTCCTTCGGGCTCGGCGCATCTGACATTCGATGTTGAATATGGATGTTCAATAATCTGTCTTCAGGTTTTATTTTTGAACTTTCAATTGAATTTTGTCCTTATATTATAATGTCTCTATTATTTTACATCTTATTTCTCTCAATTTTTCGATTTTCGAATAGATTATATAATTTTAATTGATTTAGGGTTTTCAATTTGGGGGAATTGTTGAAATCGATTTAGGGTTTTCATTATTGTTATAACTCTTGCAGTTTCAGCACACAAATTTCAGTAACCCTGGTTACACAAACCGGAAAAGAGTCCTGAAGGTTGAAGGTTGCCTGTAATTTTATTTTTTAAGGCTGAATGTTGAATGTTAAATGTTGTTTCCTGCAATTTATTCAATGTCAAAGGTATTCGGTAGAAAAGCCGAATTATTCAGGTGTATGGAGCGAATTATTCAGGTGTATGAACCGATTTTGTGTTTAAGGATATGAGTTTTTTTTTAGGTTGGCATTCATATGAATGAAAAATGCATATCTATCTATAATCTATATATAATACATGAAAAGTTGTGTTCAGACACTATTTATTGCTCATTTACCTCCATGGTTTAACCAACTCAATTCAATCATTTTCATCCCATTTTATAACAAATTAGATGTTTTAGCTCAATGGTTAAGATGTAGGTAGTATTGCACGAGGTCCCAAGTTCAAATCTCATTTACAACATTTTTTATTTGTATTTTAATACATTTACTATGACATACTATTTAAACCCTCTCATCACCACTTTTAAATCACATATACCATTATCAGTTATTGCTTCACATATTGTATGGATCGATAACACCTAATTCAAGTTTTTGGGCAATGGTTTTAAAGGTAATATATTTTCTTTAATTTATATGTATATTGGAGTGACCTTTATTTTTATTTTTATTTTTGTTATTAGAATATTCGCATTATATATATAGACTATTTTTATATTATAGAATAATGACAAAGTTTTGATTATATTTTCATCATATTTTTATATTAATTTTGCCTAATTTTTTTTTATGTCAAACTAATAATGACTATAATTGTCAAACAATGCTTTAAATATGGTAGTCAAAGGGGGTGGAAGTTTTTTGGTTAAATGAATAATGAATCAAAATAGTTTTTTTTTAAAAGATGATAAGTAGGAAATTAAAGTGGGGTAGTCCAAAGGTTGAGAGTTTTCCTTTGGTTAAATGCTCGATTTTCACTATAAATAGTCGATTGTTTCAATGTTCATCTTCTAAAACTCAATTGTTTTGCAAACAAATAAGAGTGGAAGGATATATTGTTAGGCGAGTATTCATCTCTTCTTCTTTTTTCTAATCCAATATTTATTTATTTATTACTTTAATTTATTGCTAATTGTACTTTCTTATCTCTATTATGAAAATATACATGATTTTATTTTCGAGTTTTTATGTTGTTACTTTATATCATATTTTATTTCATATTTGTTAAATAATGTATGATTGTTAATTTTCTCTAATTCCTAGCTATTAGGTTTTGATGAATCATTGTTGCAAGACGACTCATATTTAGAGGTTATATTCATCATTTATTTATACATTGTTTCTTTTCTTTCAATTCACTATTATATTATGGGAAAATGAGTTGTTGATATACTATTGAGTTTTTCATATTTGATATATTATTTGTTTATTGATATTTTTTACAATTTTTATACTAACATTAAATTTCTTTTGTTTATTGTCATTTTTATAGTGTTTATAGTGAAGAAGAAGAAACATAAGGTAAGTAGTTGTAATACATTCATTGATTGATTTAGATTTTAGACTTTTGTCTTTTTTATTTTTGCTTTTCATTGAAATTTTCCCTTCTTTTTGTAACGGCCCGGAATTATGACTTTCGGGTTACGTTTCAAGGGATGAAACCCCTTGTTCGGATCTTGCAATCCAGGTACGGGTCGAGGTTTCAAACTCATTTTTATGGTCAGTAATAAAGAGGGATTTCGAACCCTGAAAATATCGTAGGGTCGTTGGGTACCCTTAACCTGTCCTAGGGACTAACTCGCGAAATTCATTTCAAACGGAAGCAAGACGGAAGCAAAATTCAGATACAAAGCACCACGGCAGGGCCGGGTCAAACCAAAACATAAGTGTGTAATTACCATTTTACTAAATTAGGATATTATCTAGATTCTTCGATTCGCCAAAAAGAAACCCCGTCATATAGACATCGAGCACTCAAATCTGCAGAGAATACCTTTAAAAAAGAACGGGGAAAGGAATCAGATCGAGCCACTCATGCGGGACCAGCAGTCCTCGCTGAGGCCACATAGTATGTGCTATACCTAATAAAGATGCTCTAATGCAGTACGAAATTCAAACACACTAGCATGCTCCTAGTTCATAATAATGTGCAGAAATACTGTAAAGGGCCCAAGACAATGCCAAGTGGCATATCCCTCTCCTACCTCCACCCCTTCCGATAGGTGGAGACTGGCCAGCTCGTGAATGCATTCCATCATAATCGGGGGGCACGCATGCCTAACCCGCTCCACAATAAAGCCCGCATGCATATCATAATATAAGGAAGTTCATGACTCGATTGACTCAGGGTACCCGATGAGGCTGGGCTACCCTATGACCCTAGCAAAGACTCTAGGACTATCACAGATAACGGCCGTTCTGTTTCAAACGCATAAAGTAAACAGATGCTCAATCAATTAGTGCAACCTAAACATGATACTACATGGCATGCTTTTATGCATATGCAACACCTAACATAAAATGCAACAACAGGCATGAATGTCCAACCTGAGTAAGCCCCTAGGGAACTTACCTGAAGATGCAGAACAGCAAGATAACACAAGCAAGGGCCCAATGCAAGTCCAAAAGCAATACACACCTATCATCAAGTCAATTCCATAAGCTACCAGACCGGTATTCATACATACGAAACTCAAGTTCCCAACATACTCAAAACCAACCGATAGTGAAACCGTTTTCCAAACTCTTAAATCCCAAATTAATTCAACTCATATTCAAAACAATTCTCAAATCATGTCTGGCCAAAATCCCTTTATAAACATTAAATCTTTAATCAACTTACAATTTTATACCATTAAAATAATTCCGGCATTTTTATTTCAAAACCTAAAACCATGTAATTAGGTCACCAAATTGTATTAACTAAAATAAACACCAAACCACATTTACAAATTAATAACAATAGATCATCTTATACTTTCCAAGATAAAATATTTACTCATCACAAAATACATAGTTCCATAATATTATTTTAAAACCCTTTAAAATGGATAATCATAATTTCAGGAAATATATCTTTCAAAAATCAGGAATAATATATACTCATAATATATCACATATTAGTAATATTAATGTTCTAATAGACTAACAATAATATAAATCATAACATATAATATATATAACCCAACAACAATAACAACAAAACAATACCCACACAAGCCTAGAAGCCCAAAAAGCTTACCCCTTTAAAATCGGCCCAAGCCCAAAGGAAAAGAAAGAAGAAAGAAAGAAAGAAGGCTCGGCCCAGACCAACTCAAACCGGATTTAACCAGACCGGCGGTTCAAGAAAATAAAAGGGTAAGGAGCAAAATCGGGTCCAGGACCCATCCCCTTCCCAGCGCTCCTCTGATCGGAAAAACGACGAGGAAGAACAAGAACTCAGGGCCTCCGGCGGAGACTCGATTTCAACCCAACTACCACCCATCCAGGTCGACAACCCTTCCCGACCTCAGCTAACAAAAACGACTCAACAAAATTGAATGAAGGAGAGGGACGGAGCTCACCGAGAAGGAGGCTCGAGTTCGTCGGAGGTGCGCCGGAGATCCAATCGGCTTCGTCGGAGTCGGAATCGGTGCGCATTCGGGCTAGGACAACAATAGGAGATCAAAAGATGGATTTTGATGGCACGCCGAAGTCAAGGGGAGGAAGAAAGGCTTACCGAGCATGTTTGCACGAAGACAGGGAAACTAAGGAGGAAAAGGGCGGCGCGGCGGCGCTGGGCTACTCCTGGCGGTTGCTGGGCGTCTCCGGACGTTGAAGGGGAAGGTGACCTCTGTTGCTCGGAAACGGAGAAGAAGGGAGAAGCTGCCCGTGATAATTGGCTCGGGAGATCCTTGAATTTGAGGACGAAATGTGGCTCGGTGAAGTCGATGGCGCCCTGGGGTGATTTCTGGCGACGGAGGCGTAGCGAAAAGGGGACCTGGTGGTTGCTATCGGCGTCGATTGACAAGGGAGGAGTACAAGGTTTCCGGCGGTGATGATAATGGCTTGATGAAGGATCGAGAATGGAGGTAGAATGGCTGATCTTTGGTGGTTCTCACGACGGAAATCAGAGGAAGGTGAGGCCTTCTGGGGCTGCTGGTGAAGAGGGAAAGATAAGGGAGCTGCAGACCTTGGCAGTTTGTACCAAAGAAGGTGGAGACAAGGGAGAAGTGGAGAGGAGAGGCGTGGGAGCTGTTGCTTGATCATGTACACCAAGGGAGCCAGGAAGGGGTTTGGCTTCTTCCTTCTTTTGCTGCAGTTGAGCACAGAAAAGGGGTACTGCAGGTTCTGAATTTGAATGGAGGAGAAAAGAGACAAAAGGGAGAAAGGGGAACAAAGAGAAGGTGGTCCTCAAATTTCATATACCGGAAACCAAACCTAAGACCCGCTCTCTCGACCTTATCCCGACTCGTTTAAAATTTTAAATCGAACTTGTAAATCATTACCGGAATTAAATTATTTTGTCAAGACTCGCAAATTTGAAAGCGGAATCAAATTCCGTCAAAATCAAAATTTTAAAACGATGCCGGAAGGATTTTAAAATACGATTTTTAAGGCGAATATGAGGATTTCCAAATATCCGAATTTTGGACATAAATCCCTTTTATTTTATTAATTATTAAAATTTATTATTTAAAAATCCGAGCCTTTACATCATCCACCTCTAAAAATAAGTCTCGTCCCCGAGACTAAAACCAAAATAAAGTAGGGGATGAAGTTGAAATTGACGAGTCCAAGGACCATGTCCAAGGATCTTGTAATCATCTCGGTTGCGTCTTCCGGGATTCTCACAACATCCTAGTCACGGTCGTGACATCTCCAATTGGCCTTGACAAGTATGCAATAAGCGCCCCTATCACATCCTCGCTTCGACTTTTCGGAAGTATCACAACTCTATAAGTTCTACAATAGCATCACTAGGTCTTAGCAAGCACCCTATAGGCGCCCCCATAAAATGCATGTATCCACTTCGTGAAGTATCATAGAGTTGACCGGGTTTGAAAAGTTTCTAAAGGGATTCCGCAATTGAAAATATAGATTAGCCTCAAAAGCGTTGAAATTCTCGGTAACGTTCATTCTTTTACAATCCAAACTGATTCTATTCAAAACCGCTCACAATCTTCAAATACGACTTTTTACCAAGCAACTTTACACCAAAACAAGTCAAATCCTTTCCAAATCAAGATTTCGTCAAAATCTTCCAACCGCCAGATCAATTCCCCGCATATCAATCAATCAAATTCAGAAATCAGGAGGTGGATAAAATTCAGAAATCAGGAGGTGGAATCATCCACCTCTAAGGGCTAATCCCATATTCTCTTCCTAGTTTCCAAAACATGCAACATCATTCACAACTCAACAAGTACCATAACCAAGAGTTTCGTCAACTCTTATATAAGCATAATGCCATAAGTCATCTCACACATGGCAAGTCCCACATCATATCATAGTCACAAACCATCACATAACCGTTTAACATAAACATAAACATGCCAACAAGTCTCAAGTAACAAAGGAACAACAACCTCAACATACTACAATCATAAGGTATATCTACATCATACCGAAGGCATCACAAGTGCATAATCGAATGCTCATCACGTAAGCACACATGTCCAGAAGTCAACGGGTTAGATGTTATGGGGTTAGTACGTCAGTACACATCAAATCTCACTATCGCATATCGGTATTGCAACACAAGTAGAACAGATTCATCCCGTTAACATATCAACACAACAAAGTCATGCGATTAAGATTAAGAAAAAAGGGAAGATCAAACAGTATATAAATCACCATGATGTCAGCATGCTCTGAAAGACATCACCTTAACTCATCACAATATCGAATGACAATCAGTTAGAAATCATGCACCATTATCTCATATATACTAATCATGATCATACTTAAAGTCATATTCATCATTCACATAACCAATAAGCATGCTGGTCAACCATATAGTACACATCATGCTTACTACCACATAATAAAACATCATGCTTCCACATAATAGCACATCATTATCCCATAGTTCATACTCATCATCACTTCATATATCATATCACAACACATCCTAACATGCTTCTAAACCAATATAACAAGATATCAATGCATCACTATATCATGGTAACACCTTTCACTACCAACTAGATTTTAATATTGCATATCAACATTTAATTAATTTCCATATCAGGTTCATCATGGTCGTTATCTAACATCATGCCAGCAAATATAAATAAATCACAAAATCAAGGAAATTCCTCACATCATACAAGTCAAAATAAAACACAATCCCCACTCTCAAGCCAAGATTAATCCTTCTCTAAACTCGCCAACATCAACCCAGACAAAATTCCCCAGGGAATCCCAATTCATCTCAATGCTCAAATTTCGCCCTTCCTTCCGCCAAGCACTACCACACCATCCATCTCTAAGAACCCAACTCCTATCTCTAACTTCGCACCCAAGTACCCTCTAATACCAGGTCCTCAATATTCACGAGCCCTTCCTTACACTTCTCGCACTACCCGAAGCATCACAATCATCACCTAGGAGCTCATCAGAACCACCAACACTGCCTCCCACAAATCCCAAAGCTCACTCAGTCTTACCTAAGCTAGCATCCCTCTCTCGCGACTCACCTCCTAATACCATTGATCATCCCAATCGCCCAAAATTCTTTTACCACTCTTCAACCACGCTACCAACTGACCTCACCCACAAATTTAAGAAAGAAGCAATCATGAAAATCATCAAACATAAGGTCTACATCCTATCAAATAGCATTTATAAACATAACATCATGGGTTCAACAAGTCTCAGTTTACCATCATGCTCAATAATCATTGCAAACATCATATATGAACATAAACAAGTCAAGCTAACATGTTGCATTATAACCTTATCAAATACAATTCAGGCGTCTTAGCATATGTAGTTCACATTTTACATGCAAAGGAATTTAAATCATGCTTAGCAACTTAGAGTAGCAACACGTCAAGACATCATGGTACATGAGATCTATAAGTCATCGAATCATATCATCATAGACAACAGGCAATCAGGCAACAATCATCATCAAGTCAGCACATCAACACGTGAATCTCATCGCTAGGTCAGTGCAATATTATTAGCAACAAATTCAGAAGGATTCGTAATTCAAACAGAGGACTCTCCTGCTTGCAAGTCATATTGGTACTCAGTAGCCGTCATCCTCGAAATATGTCTGCCCCGTCGACATCGTTGATCCTGAGGCTCGTGGGTTATGGGCCCACGCTCCCGCTGCACTACTCTATTGCTATCTACTTTCCGTCCCCTCTTCCATGCATCGCTCGTCCGATATATCGCGTAGGAGTTCAAGTTAGTGGAGATAGGGGAGTGACAGGGACGGACACCCAGTGTTCCTCTCGGAACAAACGCAGACTGATGCTAAAGACGACAAGACTTGAGACAAGACCCCGACCCGATAATAGCAATGATGCCCTTATGGACGTCTATTAGGTTAATTGTGACGAGCAAAGTGGATTCATCACGGAGCACATCAGTCACATTAATCCACACTAACATGTACCTATCTCAAG
Organism: Persicaria maculosa; assembly: GCA_963922045.1. NCBI lineage: Eukaryota > Viridiplantae > Streptophyta > Magnoliopsida > Caryophyllales > Polygonaceae > Persicaria > Persicaria maculosa. The sequence continues at coordinate 21,946,203 of OY998258.1, forward strand.
GAGAACGACATGCATATTCATTCCAAAAGGAACAATCGAGTCCTACACTGATGCATGTGAGACAAGCTAGCAGCCTATTATTTCATGGAACCAGATATGCCTAGCAACTTCAAGCAGGATATGTGGAACCAGTAATTATCATACAAGATTCGAAGTCATGCGGGATTAAATGAAGATAACGTGTATCATGAGTATGAACAAATGCACAAGAATGGTACATGCATCACCAGGTGCGGTCAAATATAGCATGGCGATATACATCATAACGATCAAACTAAGCACCATACGAGAATACATAAGGCGGCATAGTAATCATCACAGCTAATAACAAGGATCATATTGTAGGTTCAGAATGGCATGTAATCATACGATGAGATACACTTAGGAAGCATATGTCCTATACGATGCTAGCGATACATGAGAAGGCATGAGCATAGACAAGAGTGATTAAATGAGTTCAATATGATGTACGTGAAAGCAAAAGGATCACCACAGAGTAAACAAGATAACATCACGGGCGATAGGTTATAATCGTGCCAAGAACGAACCATCATAGAGCACGTATATGGTACAATAGTCATCACATCATAGAACAAGTACAACACGTGATCATCTAGCGAGTCGTATTGGGAATCATAAGCCCTACATGACACTACGGGCATATATCGAACATGAATACAATCAAGATAATGCAATTAGATTCATCCTAACATTCAGGTGTCATGTGTGTGCAAAATCATAATCTAACGTGGTGTGTGATCATGCGAGGTGCCAAATCATACATCTATGCGAGCACAAGAGGAATTCATAACGTAATAGGGAAACACTACCGAGTGATAACATTTAAGCATGCTATGATAAACCATCACCGAAAGCAATCGATCATCGAATTCAACATCAATCTAATTTGCACGAGTAAGACATTTCAAGATAATAGAAAGAGGGAAGGATCACACTATGAGGGACCTAGCTCAAGAGAGAATCAGCAATAATGTAAGCAAGGTATAAATTCGCACAAGTCACAACCAAGGATCCTACATGATGCTAATGGCATAACATGACATTTGATACATACATGCACTTGGTTAACTAACACAACGATGTGTAAGAAATCACGTTAACATGATCCATCGATATAAAAGCATGGGAGGGATCTAGCGATGCATAATACAAGCCTGCGCAACGTAGCAATATGACTAGCATACGGGGCATGTGCTCCAAATCAACCACCACTCGGATAAGGCATGCATTTACCCAGATATCGCTTCAAATAGAAGGATCAAAATAAAAACTACTAATTTAGTCATTCATGCTGAGGTGATCATCTTATGACATTCATACAAAGGCAGTTCATCACACTACCATGGACCTAATCCGGGAGGAAGCAATAGTCACATAGTCTCATATCATGACATTCATGCTTCTAAGCAATCAGTAGTACGATCCTTACAACAGTCCAATTAAAGATGCGAAGACGACACATAATCATGACGAGAAGCGAGATGCAATATGAGACCCAAGCAATGTGACCAACATGGATAAAGAATGACATACAACCGCGAATTTTACATTAAAGATCATCATCATAACATGTATTGGGAATTACGTATCATATAGGGCATGTTGACATCAAGTTGTAACACGTATCAAGTAGGGAACTTGCTTTGTCAGGATAACAAAATTTAACGATCACACTATCATTACCCTATTCACAGGGAGAACATAAATTACACAACTTCCTAGCATATGACATATATATTCGTGCCTTAGTATGATAATGCAATATACTAAATAGATCATGTCGGGATGATATGGATATAACAATTGTAGCACGAATCTATATAATGGTCATCATGAGCATCAAATCACATAAGCACAGGTTCACATTAAGGATCGATCCGTAAGTCAAGAAGTAGTACATATAGAATCACACAATCGTGGACAGAGCAATTAAGACAACTCGACAGAGATTCCTAAGGGCAATCATTGACCTTTCCCAATTGACTCTTCACCCCTCATTCCCGTGGGACTTCGGTACGAATCTTTATGGTAAGGAGACACTGGTTGATCATCATAAAAATCAAGAAAGACAGCCCCAGGACACCTTACTTTCAACTCAAAATGTCATCAAGAACCACCTCCCAATACTCACTCAGACAATCTTCATCCCCATACATGATTCCGACACAATGTGTTTCCCAACCCGTTTCCCCATGGAAGACACTGACATCCGGGAGAAAGACTCAATAGGAGCGTCAAAGGGTCAACAATATAGAGGAATGGGCTGTTCCACACAAGCTGAGTTTGACCACACAGAAACAAGGGTACTCCCACTATCCCGTTTGCACAGATCAGTCAATACATATTTAATTGTTAGAGATACCAATCAGACTTTAGCACATCAAGCACTCAGCACAGAATCAGTTAGTGACACTCATAATGATCTCGTTGAGTCTCCCAACCCATCTGTAAAGAACAAGCTGGTATTTTGCCTACCGTTCCCAACTACACCCAATAGGGGTGGTCTAGCGCATTTACTACCCACTCACGTCCCCTTTTGGTCGGTTTTGCCCTTTTATTACAAGTCGAGTTCATTACTTAGTCCAATTTAGGTTAGGCATCTTAAGTTCATTTTGCCCCTTTAAAACACTTTCAAATCCTTTGAAATTCATGGGCGGTTTTCCAAAACATACACTCGACCCTTGTGTACCCGAATTGCACAACCTCGGCTCTGATACCATCTTTGTAACGGCCCGGAATTATGACTTCCGGGTTACGTTTCAAGGGATGAAACCCCTTGTTCGGATCTTGCAATCCAGGTACGGGTCGAGGTTTCAAACTCATTTTTATGGTCAGTAATAAAGAGGGATTTCGAACCCTGAAAATATCGTAGGGTCGTTGGGTACCCTTAACCTGTCCTAGGGACTAACTCGCGAAATTCATTTCAAACGGAAGCAAGACGGAAGCAAAATTCAGATACAAAGCGCCACGGCAGGGCCGGGTCAAACCAAAACTTAAGTGTGTAATTACCATTTTACTAAATTAGGATATTAGCTAGATTCTTCGATTCGCCAAAAAGAAACCCCGTCATATAGACATCGAGCACTCAAATCTGCAGAGAATACCTTTAAAAAAGAACGGGGAAAGGAATCAGATCGAGCCACTCATGCGGGACCAGCAGTCCTCGCTGAGGCCACATAGTATGTGCTATACCTAATAAAGATGCTCTAATGCAGTACGAAATTCAAACACACTAGCATGCTCCTAGTTCATAATAATGTGCAGAAATACTGTAAAGGGCCCAAGACAATGCCAAGTGGCATATCCCTCTCCTACCTCCACCCCTTCCGATAGGTGGAGACTGGCCAGCTCGTGAATGCATTCCATCATAATCGGGGGGCACGCATGCCTAACCCGCTCCACAATAAAGCCCGCAGGCATATCATAATATAAGGAAGTTCATGACTCGATTGACTCAGGGTACCCGATGAGGCTGGGCTACCCTATGACCCTAGCAAAGACTCTAGGACTATCACAGATAACGGCCGTTCTGTTTCAAACGCATAAAGTAAACAGATGCTCAATCAATTAGTGCAACCTAAACATGATACTACATGGCATGCTTTTATGCATATGCAACACCTAACATAAAATGCAACAACAGGCATGAATGTCCAACCTGAGTAAGCCCCTAGGGAACTTACCTGAAGATGCAGAACAGCAAGATAACACAAGCAAGGGCCCAATGCAAGTCCAAAAGCAATACACACCTATCATCAAGTCAATTCCATAAGCTACCAGACCGGTATTCATACATACGAAACTCAAGTTCCCAACATACTCAAAACCAACCGATAGTGAAACCGTTTTCCAAACTCTTAAATCCCAAATTAATTCAACTCATATTCAAAACAATTCTCAAATCATGTCTGGCCAAAATCCCTTTATAAACATTAAATCTTTAATCAACTTACAATTTTATACCATTAAAATAATTCCGGCATTTTTATTTCAAAACCTAAAACCATGTAATTAGGTCACCAAATTGTATTAACTAAAATAAACACCAAACCACATTTACAAATTAATAACAATAGATCATCTTATACTTTCCAAGATAAAATATTTACTCATCACAAAATACATAGTTCCATAATATTATTTTAAAACCCTTTAAAATGGATAATCATAATTTCAGGAAATATATCTTTCAAAAATCAGGAATAATATATACTCATAATATATCACATATTAGTAATATTAATGTTCTAATAGACTAACAATAATATAAATCATAACATATAATATATATAACCCAACAACAATAACAACAAAACAATACCCACACAAGCCTAGAAGCCCAAAAAGCTTACCCCTTTAAAATCGGCCCAAGCCCAAAGGAAAAGAAAGAAGAAAGAAAGAAAGAAGGCTCGGCCCAGACCAACTCAAACCGGATTTAACCAGACCGGCGGTTCAAGAAAATAAAAGGGTAAGGAGCAAAATCGGGTCCAGGACCCATCCCCTTCCCAGCGCTCCTCTGATCGGAAAAACGACGAGGAAGAACAAGAACTCAGGGCCTCCGGCGGAGACTCGATTTCAACCCAACTACCACCCATCCAGGTCGACAACCCTTCCCGACCTCAGCTAACAAAAACGACTCAACAAAATTGAATGAAGGAGAGGGACGGAGCTCACCGAGAAGGAGGCTCGAGTTCGTCGGAGGTGCGCCGGAGATCCAATCGGCTTCGTCGGAGTCGGAATCGGTGCGCATTCGGGCTAGGACAACAATAGGAGATCAAAAGATGGATTTTGATGGCACGCCGAAGTCAAGGGGAGGAAGAACGGCTTACCGAGCATGTTTGCACGAAGACAGGGAAACTAAGGAGGAAAAGGGCGGCGCGGCGGCGCTGGGCTACTCCTGGCGGTTGCTGGGCGTCTCCGGACGTTGAAGGGGAAGGTGACCTCTGTTGCTCGGAAACGGAGAAGAAGGGAGAAGCTGCCCGTGATAATTGGCTCGGGAGATCCTTGAATTTGAGGACGAAATGTGGCTCGGTGAAGTCGATGGCGCCCTGGGGTGATTTCTGGCGACGGAGGCGTAGCGAAAAGGGGACCTGGTGGTTGCTATCGGCGTCGATTGACAAGGGAGGAGTACAAGGTTTCCGGCGGTGATGATAATGGCTTGATGAAGGATCGAGAATGGAGGTAGAATGGCTGATCTTTGGTGGTTCTCACGACGGAAATCAGAGGAAGGTGAGGCCTTCTGGGGCTGCTGGTGAAGAGGGAAAGATAAGGGAGCTGCAGACCTTGGCAGTTTGTACCAAAGAAGGTGGAGACAAGGGAGAAGTGGAGAGGAGAGGCGTGGGAGCTGTTGCTTGATCATGTACACCAAGGGAGCCAGGAAGGGGTTTGGCTTCTTCCTTCTTTTGCTGCAGTTGAGCACAGAAAAGGGGTACTGCAGGTTCTGAATTTGAATGGAGGAGAAAAGAGACAAAAGGGAGAAAGGGGAACAAAGAGAAGGTGGTCCTCAAATTTCATATACCGGAAACCAAACCTGAGACCCGCTCTCTCGACCTTATCCCGACTCGTTTAAAATTTTAAATCGAACTTGTAAATCATTACCGGAATTAAATTATTTTGTCAAGAATCGCAAATTTGAAAGCGGAATCAAATTCCGTCAAAATCAAAATTTTAAAACGATGCCGGAAGGATTTTAAAATACGATTTTTAAGGCGAATATGAGGATTTCTAAATATCCGAATTTTGGACATAAATCCCTTTTATTTTATTAATTATTAAAATTTATTATTTAAAAATCCGAGCCTTTACACTTTTGATATTTGAGTTCGTAGTACTATTTTATACTTTTTTCGCTATACTACCTACTTTTTTTTATATCATATAAATAAGTAAATAAAAATTATCCGAATTCGTTATGATCACTTTATTTTAATCCATGGACACATCTTTTAGATAATACTAACCAATACAACAAATCAACTCTTTTTCTTTCTTTCACTCTCATATTATGTCAAAATAGTTTTTTGATTTACTACTGATTTTCTATGAACATAATCTATAATTTTTTTTGTTGATATTGCTTTAACAACTTTCATACTAATATTTTCTTTTTGTTTATCATCTCATTGATAGTGTGATTGGTGAAAAAGATCGAAGAAGCACATATTGAGAAGTAAAACTTAAGGTAAGTGGTTGTAATACAATCCTTCACTTGAACTTTTACCTTCTTTATTTTTAGTTTTGTTGGAATTTCTTCTCTTTTTTTGAGTTTTTTTTTTGGTGGGATCTCTTCTTTTGAGCTTTGAGTAGTGATTAAGATGTTTTAGACTCCTATTTTTATATATGTTTTCCCTGTTGTCTATTTTTTCTATCACTTAAATAAATAGAAATTCTTTTAATAGGTTGTGTCAAGTTTCTTTTAATATTTTGGAAGTTTTCTTTTACCAAATTTGAATGTCTATTCGTTTTAAATAACCATATTTATTTAAAATAATTTGTAAAATGAGTTTTCAATGGATATTTTCCATAGACTTTATTAAGAATATAAATAGTTTTTATATAATTTTGTGAAAATTAAAAAAATAATCTTTCAATTCACTTCCATAAATATAAATATATAATAGTAAAATTTATTGATAAAATGAAGTTAAAAATGTTAACAAAATGACGAAAATATAGATATGGAGTGTACATTCATTTATTGTATTAATATTCTAGAGATAAATAAAATAAAATAAAAAAGTATCAAATTCTTGCTATAAGTATAAATCTTTTTAAGGAACACAACTCGATACAAAGTTAAAGTAATTAGAATTACATCTATATCTATAAAACCTTATACTTTGTATTGTTTACCCTCAAATCATTTCTCTTATTAATGCTATAAATAAAAATGTATAATTTTCCCCTCTTAACCCTTATCATATCAATATAACTCTTTATTTGAATGGTCAAACTTTGGTTTATGTAGTAAGTGGTTAAAACTACGTAACGTCCAAAGTATTTTATATTATTTTTGCTCTTATTATATTATTGTCATACTTTTGCTCTTTAAATTGATGATTAACTTAGGCTAAAAAACTAATATTTTAGGTGTTATATATATACAACAAAGTAAGATTTTGTTTTACGTGTCATATTTTTTTTTTTATATTATTCTTCCAGTTTATATTCATCTAATACTATTCCAATGGATGATTATAGCACTTGAAAGCTGAAACCATATTGTTCTAACAAGGAAAATATTTACTCAAAAAAATATTTATAAGAATATTGATCAATAGATTTGACATTAATTTAGAGATACATAACATGGTAAATATATATCAATATTTGTGCCTAACAATAATGATCATGAACCTTATAACTTTTGTAACCACTTTTCAATTAATTAAAAAAATTATTGACTTCATTAATAAATCGAATTTGTAACTCCTAATTCAATAACTATATTTTAAATTTTTATATACAGACCGACCTTCATTAACTTTTATACATTCATAGTCAATATATGGAAGTCTCTTTGTTTTCCCTTTGTCCTCTATCATGTTGAATTTGGTTGGTTCGTTATCTTGCATTTTGCTTTCAGCTATAACTTAGGATATTAATAGCTTACCAAAAGAAATTTATAAGATTAGTTATGAATATAATATGCCTTAAAATGATTTTAGAGCCCATAACTTTGTTTTTATATATTTGAAATGAAGTCACAATTTGAAACGAAGTCACAATTAGAAAATATAAATATTAAATTAACATATATATGTACTATGACAAGAGCTATTCATCATTACCTATTTATTGATTTATATATTTGACATTTTTCTTCCATAATATTTTCATTTGCATGCTTTGAACTTTGAAATATATAAAAAAAAGATAAATAACATAAGATTAGATGGAGTCAAATTATCACAATATTACTCCAGAATTAGTGAATGTCATTTAAGATACCTAGACAAATAAATTCTAATAAAAGAAAAATGTTACACTTTTAAATGAATAGTCAATGCGCATAACTGAATATTTTTAACAATTATAAACTATGCTAATAGAGATGAACAACTAAAAAATCCTATAAAAAAAACTTGACATCCAACATTAAAAGGAACCATAAGATACAAACTAGACATTTAGTGTTACAAAAAACCACAACAGACACCACATATCCCTTTTAATTATATAAAAGGTTGAAAAATCTCATGACCAAATAAGAAACCACGAGAAGATGAATTGAAATAAAATAACAACTTGATTAGTTACATTGTACATTTATTGTTTTTTTTTATTGAAGTTTAAATTTTTATTTTGTGTTTTATGTTGTATTGGTGTAATATTGTGAATTTACTTAAATTTTCATTGATAATGTAATTTTTCTTTATTGAATGCTCAAACCAATCTCAATCATAATAGGCGTGGATAATATGTGATCATATGTTATCAAGCTAAGTATATCTCAAGTTATTATCAATTCCGAAATTACTTTAATATATTTATTTTACCATTTTAAATAAAAAGGAGTTGAAATTTTCATATATTTGATATAAAATATCATGTAATTTTTCTATGATGTATTGTTTATTATGATCGATCTTTTAATTTAGTTGCATATTAGATAAAAAAAAAACACATGTCCCGGACGTAGTACGGGTCTGCCACCCTAGTACTATCGAATAATCATGTGATACCATTGAATAATCCAGCGATACCATCTAATAATATTTAGTTATTTGTTTAAATGACAAGCGAATAATATTGTAACATCATCGAATAATCAAGCG